>CM052969.1:6514591-11514591 GCA_028554685.1 Agrotis ipsilon | reverse complement strand
ATAGTGAAAGACCACGTTTCGGTGCCGTAACTCATCACTGGTAACACACATTGGTTGAAGACTTTCGTCTTGAGGCACTGAGGTATATCGGACGAAAAGACACTGCGTAGTTTCCCGAACGCTGCCCAACCGAGTTGGATTCGGCGGCTGACCTCTTTCTCGAAGTTGGATCTACCTAATTGGACTACTTGTCCTAAGTAGATATATGAGTCAACAACTTCGAGTACCGAGTTTCCAACAGAGACTGGGGTGGGCACAACATTGGCATTTGACATAATTTTTGTCTTGTCCATGTTCATTTTCAAGCCCACCCGTTGCGAAACTCGGTCGAGGCCATCGAGCATCATGCTGAGTTCCTCCATCGAATTTGCCATGACTACGATGTCGTCGGCAAACCGAAGGTGAGTGATGTACTCGCCATTGATGTTGATGCCAAGTCCTTGCCATTCCAGGAGTTTGAAGGCGTCTTCCATTGCGGCAGTAAACAGTTTAGGGGAGATAACATCCCCCTGTCTGACGCCTCTTCTCAATGGAATCGCCTTCGTACTCTGCTCCTGTACTCGGACCGACATGGTGGCGTTATTATACAAACACTTCAACACCTCGATGTACCGACAGTCAATACGGCATCGCTGGAGTGACTCAAGCACCGCCCATGTTTCCACCGAATCGAAGGCTTTCTCATAGTCCACAAACGCTAAGCATAATGGCAAGTTATACTCCTCGGTCTTCTGTATAACTTGCCGCAGCGTATGGATGTGGTCTATGGTACTATAGCCTCTTCGGAAACCGGCTTGTTCGGGAGGCTGGAAGTCATCAAGTCTGTGTTCGAGACGGTTCGTGATAACCCTTGAAAACAGCTTATAAACATGACTCAGAAGCGTGATGGGTCTGTAGTTCTTCAATAGGCTGTTATCACCTTTTTTGAAGAACAGCACCACCTCACCTCTGCTCCATGCTTCGGGCGTTTTGCCCTCGAACAGGACGGTATTAAAGAGTTTCTGGAGGACTTTAAGTACCGGTGTTCCACCCGCTCTCAGAAGCTCTGAGGTGATTCCGTCCTCGCCCGGCGCCTTGTTGTTCTTAAGCTGTTTCAGGGCCATCCTAATCTCGTACAGACTGATGTCCGGGATATCTTCGGTATAATGTCGGGACAGCTTGGCTCTTGGATTTCCTACCAAGCTGTCAACGGGCTTTGCGACCGAAGTGTATAACTGTCTATAGAACCTCTCGATCTCACCTAAAACCTCTGCTTTGGTCGACGCTATGCTGCCATCCTCCCGTTTCAGCTTTGTCATCTGGCTTTGCCCAATAGACTTGCCCTTCGCGAACACTTTGGAGCCTTGGTTTCGCTGTATGGTCTCTTTAACACGATTCGTATTAAAGAGACGCAGGTCGTGCCGCAAGGACTTAGATATACGTCTATTGAGCTGCCTATATGACTTCGCGTCATCGGAAGACTGCAACTGTAGCAAACGTCGTTCAGCCATGAGGTTTAAGGTTTGATCGGTCAATTTCTGAGGTCTATCTTTACGGCCGGGTCTAAAAAACTTAGACCCTACCGTGCGGACAGTTTCCACTAGCCCGTCGTTGATCTCGTCCACTGAAACTAAGTTCTCAAGGCAAGCAAAGCGATTAGAGAGCTCGAGTTGAAAACTTTCGGGGTTTTGAATATGGGACCGAGTAGGTCGGAGCGTAGACTTCATCAGGTTGGACCTTTCAAGTTTAACATTGATATTCAGCGAGCCTCTTACGATTCGGTGATCGCTACCGGTTTTCACCCTGTTGATCACAGAGACATCACTGAATATCCGTTTCTTGTCGGTCATGAAGAAGTCTATCTCGTTTCTCGTGGAACCATCGGGACTCAGCCAGGTCCATTTCCTGTGAGGCGGCTTCTGGAAGAAAGAGTTCATCATGAAGAGTTCTTCTTTCTCCAGAAAGTCGGCCAGCCTCTGTCCCCTAGGGTTCCGTTGCCCATACCCAAATTGCCCCACTCTCAACTCATCACCGCTTTTCTTGCCCAACTTTGCGTTAAAGTCCCCCATAACAACAGTGAAGTGAGTTTTTGAGCTATGTATGGCCCTACTTACGTCCTCATACATAGTCTCTACTTCCTCATCGGAGTGTGACGAGGTCGGTGCGTATACCTGAATGACCTTCAGCGAATATCTTTTGGATATTCTGAGTATTAGGTATACCACCCTGCTCGACACACTGTCGATGGTTATTATGTTGTTAACGAGGGACTTGTGAACGAGAAACCCGACACCACCTTGGGACTGTTGGTCGCCCTCCCGGTAGTAGAGCAAGTTACCAGACTTCAGGGTTACGGTGTCCTCCCCCTCTCTACGGACTTCGCATAACCCCATAATGTCCCAGTGTAACTTGCTCAGCTCCTCTTCCAGCTCGCAGATCTTTTCGTCAGTCCTCAATGTGCGTACGTTGTGTGTTACCAGGGCCAGTCGTCGTGGGGGTGGGTAGCTGGATCTCTTCCGGAGATTCTTAGCACCCCCTGCTCCGCCGTTACCTTGACCGCTACCCGCGCCAGGGATAGCGGAGCTGCCGGGGACTGGGGGCCTGGTTTCTGTGGTTCTCATGATAGGGGGTAATTTGCCTTAATCGCCACGCTTGGCAGGCGGGTTGGCGATCGCAGTGAGGATGTGCAGTACACGGAGGACGCTGCTGCCCGACCTCCGGTTTGTCCCTTAGTCGCCTCTTACGACACCCACGGGATGATTTGGGGGAGCGCAATTCTAAGCCGGCGCCCCACGGCAATTGCTTGCAACGTATAATGGGAATACTGATTCTTTGACTAAGAAATAGGCCAACCCTCACTCAGACCTGAAGTTCTCAGTATTTGGACCCCAAACGACTGAAACGCATTCGTAACCTCAAATTAATTTATTTTAAGAACTATTTCATTTTGCGCAACTCACAGCTTCTCAAGTAAAATAATTGATATTCATATCGATAAATCGGGAGCCTCAATCTAAGTTACATATATGTATAGTTAAGCAGGCAGAAGTTTATTTCCAATCAATTTCTATACATCAAAATAACCGGTTATAGAAATACAGATTCAACGAAAATATTTACCTTTGTATCAATCCGGTTTTACACGGTAACAACAATCCTACTGCAGACGGTGAATATTTATTTTATTTTTAAAAGAGGCAAAAACCTCTTTAAAGTGGGGTTGTCAAGGTGAAATCTTGGTTACCAAGTTCTGAGATTTTCTTTGTTTTTTTTTTGAGATTTTGTTGGATCCCTTCAATTTATGTTTTTAAAATCAACTACCAACGTAATGTTTGTTATCCTATCCAAAAAATTCTTCAGATCAAAAATCTGGAATTGGGTTTTTCAAAACGTACATTAATTCACTGAAAATCCAATCGTATAGAAATTGTGAGGGAACTGGTATCGTCCCCGTAGTTGGAAAATTAAATAACTCTGATTTTGTAGTTCTGAGATAAACGCGACTTTTTTTTTTTTTTTTTTTTAACGTGGTAAAATCATCAAATGAGACCTCCAACCCCGGGCAGGGCGGGAGGTACTGTCAGACTTCTACTGACTAAAATCCACGGTGTTCTTCAATAGCCCTTTACGTTCCAGGATCACGGTAAGGAAATAAATCCCGCGACCGAGATAAACGCGACTTAGCGTTTTTTTTTTTTTTTTAAGTTAATGTACATTTGTTAAAAATTCAACAACTCTTGTTATTTATTTCACATTCATCTTATCATTGGCCACAGTTATTGATTTATTTACAGAGTTATTTATTTTTCCTTTAAAAAAATAATGTTTGTTTGAAGATATTTATTATTCCATCTGTCCGACAAAAATGGCTATATTTTTGGAACGGAATAAGATACGAAAACGCCTGTAACCCTCAAATGTGCAGCATGTTTTAAGTGTTTTGAAAATAGGGAAAGTCAACCCTTGCCTACACCTACATTAACAACTTTATAGGGTTTCGTAGCCAAATGGCAAAAAACGGAACTCTTGTAGATTCGTCATGTCTGTCTGTCCGTATGTACCAGCCACTTTTTGTGGAAAGTATAAGAGCTATCCTGTTGAAACTTGGTAAGTACTTGGTAGAAAATCAAAAATTTTGTTTTCGTCTGATCCAAACGTGTGGGGTATCTATGGATAGGTCTTTAAAAATGATATTGAGTTTACTGATATCATTTTTCTAAACAGAACAGTTTGCGCTAGAGACACTTCTAAAGTGGTAAAATGTCCCCCCCCCCCCCCCCCCCCCGTAACTTCTGAAATAAGAGAATGATAAAAAATATATGATGTACAATTACCACGCAAACTTCCACTGAAAATTGGTTTGAACGAGATCAAGTAATTAGGTTTTTTTTTTAAATTCATCATAAACCGTAAACCACAATTATCTTTACAATTATTACCTTTCAAAGTTAGAAACAACTACAAGAACTTTTGTGTTATGTTACTTGCTGCTACGCAACCCTTTATGGGCGAGTCCGACTCGCACTTAGCCGGTTTTTTTGAGATTTAATTTTATCAAGTTAACTTGCTTTTTTTTTTTTTAAGGGGAGGTACTGTCGGACTTGTACTGACTAAAATCCACGGTGTCCTTCAGTAGCCCTTTATGTTCCGAGGTCACGGTAATAGAAATAAGTCCCGCGACCAAGTTAACTTGCTACTTGCTACGAAACTCTATGACTAAGTGAAGTTGTCACTTAAGATTCATGTTTGTCAACAGCCAGTTTTCTTGTTACTTTCACTTTTATTAAGAAAATTCTACATTGATAACCAGTTGATAATCGTTTTTTTTAATCTATCGTATATTTTAATGTGAAAGTTTGATTACATGAATGGATGGATGTTTGTTGCTTAATAACGGCTAAACGGATCTTGATGAAATTTGCTCAAGGATAAGTATTTCTTGTGTGAATGAAATCCTTGTAGGATACGATTTGTCTTGATGACACGTTCCCGTGGGATAATGTTCGAGTAACATGCATGCAAAGCCAATCAACGACTATTTTGAAATTAAGGGAGATTTTGAGAAACACCAGGGGCCTAAGTCTACTAATTTATATACGTCACAATGGTCTCTCAATGGTAAGTTTTTGACAGATTTGCCATACAAAAACTGTCAAAAAAACACCATTGAGAGACCATTGTAACGTTTATAAATTAGTAGACTTAGGCCCCAGTGCAAACACAAACAAACCACCTGGTATAAAAAATAAACACGAACCAAATACAACTAATCTGTCCGAGTTGGTGTGCCCCAAGGTTCCAAGCCCGCTACTCTAACATAACTCCTTAATTCCCTGTGCCTTTTAAGACCATGAAAATACGAACAAGCAATATTCATTTAAAAATAATTCTGCTGTTATTAGTTTGTTGATTAAAAAAATGACATTAATTATATTGTCTTTTGTGAAATATGTTTCATTCCAGGAAATAGTCATTGAAACTATACCCGAAATAAAAAAATATACCTACAGACCAAATACATGAATCTTGAACCTTTTCTGTGAAACGAAATTCTATGAAACTGTCTGCGAAATAACGGAATACCGCCTAGATTGCTTTAGCCTGATGGATGCAAAATCGTTACCGATGCTAGAATATTACCATCAACTTATCAAAAAGAAGTAGAATTACAAACGTTGTTAGATTTCCCTAAAATCAGTGTTTGCCATTAAAACTTGAATTATTATATTATAGTGTGTTGGGACTCAATGACTTCAACAGGTAAGGATAGAAGTGATTCGTGATTTTTTTATACCACTTTGAAGTAGGAGCCCCGCAAATCGGGGCCCCGTGGGTCGATCTGACCAAATATAGGAGTTAGTAGTAGAATCTCGAAATTTTAAAACTGTCCAAATAAAGCTTGAATCATTAGTTTTTTTCCGAAGAAAGTTTGAAGAACCACGTGATAATAAGTGCTACACAGCGAGAAGTGAGCGTATATCGTCCATCGCAGACATAACTGAAAAGTAGCGGTACTCGATTTATTACACGTTTCATATCGCTAACAACGTTCTCTTGCTTCAAACATCGTGAACAATCCGATACTTATCTCTTTAATAACGAGAACGAATACTCTATGGTTAAAGTGATTAACTTGGAATTTTTATTTTTTAACTCGTTTGTGGAGAAAAGAGGGGGCGAGATGACCTGGACGCGTACCTTGAGGGTTGGTTTGAGCAGATACAGGAAAAGAGCTCAAAGTTACATGAGAAGAGTGAAGACTGGAGTTAAGCAGTAGGGAAGCATGGGTAAATCTAAATATATTGTATTACTCAAAGGTGACTGACTGACATAGTGATCTATCAACGCACAGCCCAAACCACTGGACGGATTGGGCTGCAATTTGGAATGCAGGTAGATGTTATGGAAAGATGTTACGTAGGCATCCGCTTAGAAAGAATTTTGATCAATTTTAAAATAGGGGATGAAAGTTTGTATGAAACTGTCAATTTAAAGCGATCGGGCTGAGACTTTGCATGCATAAAGCTACTACGACGAAGGTATCCCCTAAGAAAAGATTTTGATCAATTTTACCCTCAAGGGGATAAAATAGGGGATGAAAGTTTGTATAAAATTTCTTAGATTTCGACTGATTACGCGAGCGAAGCCGTGGGCAAAAGCTAGTTTAAAAATGAAGCTCGTATGTGACGGATTCGAATTGGTGGTAGATCTCTTTGGGTTCCGGGTTGTGTAAAAACATAGTCCAGAGTTTAAGGATTCAACTCTCAAGTACAAAGTTGTGGGTTCAATTCGGGCTAGTACCAATATGACTTTATCGATTCACTACAATAATAATTATATAGTTTCAAGTTTATCTTCGTCTTCATTCAATATCAGTGATATCATTGTGATACCATCGTCAGGAAACCTGGATTTATTTAGAATAAAGTACAAAATCGCCGGAAGACGCTGGATGCATGTCGCTTCTGACGGTAAATGTGGAGATCTAAAGGGGACGCTCTTGTTCAGCAGTGGGCGTCCTATGGCTGAGATGATGATGATGATGATCAAATCGCCATACCTCTCTTCAGCAAGCTTTTGTTACAAAAAGAGGTTGAGGAAGATGTGTTTCTGTGTAACAAAAGAGGCCCTTACCCTGGCAGTGGTACTGCAGTTATAGGCTATTATATATTTTATTGTTATTTCAGTGTGAGTTATTTCATTGAAGGCAGAGATTAGTTTAGAGTTGGATTATCATGTATTATTAAATCTAAAATTATACCATGGGTATAGGTAAAATCTGGATACAAAATATCCTATATTATTTGTTTTGTATCAATATCCGGAATCCATCTTGAGTCAAGCACCTGTCTTTCAGCCTGTTGACAGCGACTTCCGGTACCTCTCCGACGGTGGCGCCCTCTATACTTACCGTTGGTACTAAGTATTTCTAGCGCGCCTCAGGTGATCACCCGATTTATCGTCATTATAGCGTCGTTTTTCGCGCCGTTCGGTTGATAGCGTTATTTTAAAACTTCGCGAAAAAGTTACCCACTTATTTGAAATTAAGTTTGGTAAAACTATTTTAGTTTAAATTCGTGAATTTTTTACCTCTCCGTTGTTATTATGGAAAATCCTAATAATAATTTAGAGCCAGAATGTGATTCTGACGGTTCACTATCGCGTAAACGTCGTTCCCCGGCGCCAAATGCAAGAGATAGTGATAGCAGTTCTTCGGAAAGCAGTGGACCCAGCCCTGAGAAACGCAAAGTAAGGAGGGACTCCCAAACCGTGAGTTATGCACACTTCGAGTTTTTGTCGCAACAAGTGGCTTATTTAACAAATATTATTACGAAAAATTACGTTCCGGAAAATAATTCAACTTCAAGTGCTAATGCAAATATTAATCCCAGTTCCGTACCCACACATGATTTAAATTTACGACGACCTGAAAACTTGTCCAAGAATAACAAACTTCAGATTTTATCGGAAGTCGGTACAACAGTAAAAGATCCGATTTACCCTAAAGCAAACGAAACATACCTTAGAAAAATAACAGAACTACAGCGTTTCAAGCGTGATGATTGGAATGCCATTCGGTTTTCGGATGCACAAAAGAAATATTTAAGTACCCCCGGTTTTGTAGAATTGAATGTTAACGACGAATTGAAGCGTTTTGAATCCGACATGTTAAAAGAAGATTCACGCTCATATTTGTTGGAAAGATCTTTTGCTGGATTAACGAATGCTTTACTTTGTCAAAAAAATGAATTGCAAAAATCGTTACAATCATTAGTGGATTGGTCAAATGAGTCTAGAGAATCTTTGACACCCAACTCGTTATTCGAAAAAGTAGAATCATTGTTTTCGAAAGAATCTGCCTATAGTGCTGTTACTGATGATTTATTGCAAATAGTGTGCGGCCGAAGGGCCGATCTAATAAATGTTCGTCGAGAGGCCATGTTGCGCCAAATTTCCGAAAGTTTTCATCGCGATGTCCTTAATAAAATACCTCCTAGTGCAGAATATATTTTTGATGATGAGGCAGTTCAAACCTACCTCCAAAAAATTGGGGGGGTGGATAAACTTTATCGACAAAATCAATACCCCAAACATATTCTAAAGAAAACTTTTATAAAAATCAAAAACCATCGACTAGTAAACAAGCGGACGACAGGTTTTTTCGTCGAGATACCTATTATAAAAAACAAAAACCGGCCGCTTCACACCAGAACAAAAACCAAACGAGCAACCAACGATATAAACCAAAGGGTAAGAAATCGCAATCGCAGGCTATCCCTAAAAACAAGCGTCGCGAATGACTGTCGGACATTTCAAGGCGGCTGTCTGAAGCAATTTCAATATGCTTGGAGCAATTTGGGTGCGCCAGACAAAATATGCCGATTGTTGAACGGGGCACGCATACCCTTCATAATCAAGCCGCCACTAATATTTCCGAGTCCCACAGTTTTAAAATGCTACAGAACCAAAACCTCTCCCAGCATGACAATAGAAATCGAAAAGATGCTCGAGTCGGGGGTACTGGAACCTGCAGAACAGACGCCCAGTTACCTCTCCACATTCTTTTTGGTACCCAAGTCAGATCAGACCTTCCGTCCAATTTTCAATTTGAAAAAACTAAACCAGTTTGTAGTAGCCAAGCCATTTCAACTGTTCAGTCACTTCCGTGTTCCGAGTTTTTTACAACAACAGGATTGGTTGGCCAAACTAGATCTGAGCCAAGCATATTTCCACGTGCCCATTGCACAGCAGCATCGCAGGTTTCTGAGGCTAAATTATCACCAAAACGTACACCAACATCAGCTGCTCCAGATGACGTGTTTACCGTTCGGCCTTTCATCGGCTCCCAGAACTTTTGCTTCGATAACCAATTGGGTAGCAGAATTCCTGAGGAGTCACAAAATCAGGTGTGTAATTTATTTGGACGATTTTCTTTTGGCAAACAAGTCAAAATCACAGCTGGAAGACGACATCGCATTCACAGTAAAGATACTCCATGTACTAGGCTGGACAATCAACTACGAAAAGTCTGTATTGGTTCCGACGCAATGCCTCGAGTTTCTCGGCATTACATGGGACACAAAACGCAACGCAAAGTCCCTGTCGGAACCGAAGTGTCTAACGCTACGCAAAGCACTTCACCAACAGCTTCAATTAGCCAAGTGGTCCCTCAAACAGTACCAAACGCTAATGGGGAGACTGAACTTTGCAACGTTCGTGACTCCGAGAGGCCGCCTTCACTGTCGTACTCTGCAATACTACAGTCGACAGCTGTCGGTGAAACACCCGTATCGGTCGATCACTGTTCCTCAACCAGTTCGATCAGAGATGGAGTGGTGGAGTCAGGCCATAGGAATGTCGATGCCGATACACATGAGCTCAGTGACGTCACAGCTTTTGACCACAGACGCATCGGACATCGGATGGGGGGCTCAATTAGGCGACACGAATATTGTGGGAACCTGGACAGATTCTCAAAAGGTATGGCATGCCAACAAAAAAGAGATGTTTGCCGTTTACGCAGCTATATGTCAGAACCAGCAGCAACTTCAGGATGCACAGGTACTGCTGCAAACCGACAATCGGACAGTAGTCTCTTACATCAACAAGGAGGGCGGCACAAAATCCAAGAAACTGCTGTATCAAACTCGACAACTTCTTGCTGTTCTAGAGAAGCACAACATTCATCTGACAGCACATTATTTTCCGGGCAGGTTCAATGCCGAAGTAGATGCTCTTTCTCGGCAGAAGGCTTGTCCAGAGTGGCATCTCACGAGGACAGCAACGACATCGATTTTTCTCAGGTGGGGAACGCCGGAAATAGATCTCTTCGCATCGAAAACAGCCCACGTAGTACCAAAGTACGTGTCACCGGATATCACCGATCAGAAAGCTCAACATCCCAACGCATTCTGTCACCAGTGGCATTACAAATTAGCGTGGCTGTTCCCACCACCAAATTTGATACCGCGAGTTCTCCAACATCTGAACCAAGCCAGCGGAGACTACATATTGATTGCCCCGCAGTGGAGCAAGGTATTTTGGCAGGCGGATGTTCAGCAGCGAGCGCGACATCCCCCTTATCTGATTCCAGATCTACCCTGCACTCTAATAGACACCAGAACAGGGATGCACCCGCCGCAAGTACAAGACCTACACCTGGAAGCATGGCTGATTTCGGGTGGCAGGATATTTTGAAGGACTGGACAGATCAAGAACAAAAACTGTTTATGTCAAGCTGGCGAGGCTCCACAATCAATACCTACAGACCGGTGTGGCGCAGATGGAGGCGATGGTGTGAGTCCCATTCGATTAATTTTAAATACCCTAATGTTCAGCAGGTAGCTCGATATTTAGCACATTTACATTGTGACATAGGTCTTGCGTACAGAACTATTTTGGTACACAAATCTGTTATCTCAACTTTCACACACATAACGTCTAGTATTGATTTGTCTTCAAATTTCTTTATCAAACACATTTTAAAAGCTATTTCCGTTGCAAGAGAAAAATCTGCTAAACCACCTATTTGGAACCCTAAGAATTTATTGCAACACATGACTGCTTACAATTTTGATGAAAATAATATATTTCAAGTATCAAGACATGTGGCTACTCTTTTGTTGTTGGCATCAGGTCGTAGGGTTCACGACCTTACTCTGTTGCGAATTGATAGCAATAGCTTTGTCGATGAAGATTCTACTATTGTATTGTGGCCTGCTTTCGGTTCTAAAACAGACAACCATAACCACAGACAGTCTGGATGGAGGCTTAGAGAACACCCTAATAAAAAATTAAATCTGATTTTTTGGTTAAGGCAGTTAATATGTATTACTTCCAACTGTCGAGGAAACATAAAACATTTATTTATTACAGTTAAAGGGGATATTAAACCTGCGTCTAGAACTGTTATTGGTGGATGGGTTAGATCTCTTTTAAAAGCTGCTGGTATTGATGCAACTCCAGGATCAGTAAGATCCGCAGTTGCTTCTCTCAATTTCGTAGAGAATTTTCCTATTGATCAAATTCTTGCAACCGGTAACTGGAAAACGATTCACACCTTCCAGAATTATTATCAAAGAGAACTTTTAAATCGCAATGATTCAAGTGTTCCCGATAATTGTACATCTTTGTCTAATTATTTTGATCCTGTTGATTAAAAGTACTCATTAATTTATCAAAATCATTTATTTTGTTTTGTGACTATAATTATGTCATACCAGAGTTTATTTATAATACATTTACATAATAATATTATGTTGCATTTTATTAATCCAATAATTTTGCACCCATTAAACACATTATAGCGTCTTTGGGTCTAGCGCACCAGGTGATAACAAACACATCACTCAAGATGGATTCCGGATATTGATACAAAACAAATAATAGAGAGTTTTACATAAAATAAAACTTACCTATTATTTTTTCATCAATATCCGGAATCCAGGTAAGGTCTACCTGGTGCATCATAATGACGATAAATCGGGTGATCACCTGAGGCGCGCTAGAAATACTTAGTACCAACGGTAAGTATAGAGGGCGCCACCGTCGGAGAGGTACCGGAAGTCGCTGTCAACAGGCTGAAAGACAGGTGCTTGACTCAAGATGGATTCCGGATATTGATGAAAAAATAATAGGTAAGTTTTATTTTATGTAAAACTCTCTATTATAAACTATATATAAGTACAAAATATCATCCAAATTCGTTTAGTAGTTTTGTGCAACCTAAAAAGTAACAATCATACACATATCCATCCTTACAAACTTGCAGATTTTTTTTTATATTAGGATGATTATGTACGTACTAAGATATTTTACATGATTTCTTCATGAAAATTGATTTTCCTTGTATTCGGTTTTTAATAGATATTTAGGTATGTAAGTAACCTTCACATCTGTACTTCCCCTAGGATGTAAATGAAAACTGAAAAATAGTAAAGGTCATTGCCAAAATTATGTATGATATAATGGCCTCGTGATCAAATCTTACTTAGTTTTGGAGGTGCTTTAGTATCAGTCATCTCATCATAATTAGTGATATGATTTAATAAGGTTTGCTTGTTATGGATAAACTGAAAAACACCTCATCCAATACATATTAATATAATAAATAAATAAAAAAATATTCATAAGATTTTTACAAAGACGTGTATAAAGACAGGCAAAGATACTTAATATACAGGGTGGCCAGAACATTGGCGTTCAAAATTGGGGCCAAAAACAGGAAAAACTCCGAAATTAAATAATTTTATTTTCTGTGTTTCATACATGGGAATAAATCGGATAACTAACGGGAGCTGGGACCTACATTTCATTATTTTTTAGACGTCTATGTTTCGGCCAGCCTGTATAGTAGCCTCATACAAGGGTTATATTAGTGTCTCTGTCTACGTATAAAATTCTACTAAATGTTTAAGATATTTGTGATCGCGAGAATGTCTTATCAGGTCAACCGTGACCCAGGAACGAAAAGGGCTATTAAAGGAACACCGTGGATTTTAAGTACAGAGTCCTCTCCAACTTGGGCGGTAGGACTCATAAATTGATGATACAAAAAAAATGGGTACAAGATATTTAACTAGGAATCTATATTATAATATGTAGTGCCCTTTCCATTGTAGGTAGCATTCCTAACCTAGATTAAATGCTACAATATCAACGAGGAGCATGGATTGTATTTTATTTTTAAAATGTTACTCGTCCGAAGCCGGGGGCGGGAGCTAGTCGAAAATATCTCATGATTAAATGTTTTGTAGATAATACTTGACTCTCTGAAACTAAGGCCGAAACCGAAATTTCGGCTGGTCACTACTAATCAGTGAAAATGAAATTATTTATTCTTCATCCACGTGTTAGTATATAGCTTTTGTCAGCGGCTCCGCTCGAGTAACCTTTAAATTTGAGAATAATCAATTCGCGTTGTAGGTTATAATAATAATTATAATTCAATCATATTTTAAAGGACGCTTATTGCTGTCTATTATCATAAAAAATAACGTTGTCATCGTCGAGAACATTACTTTTTTCAGACGGATCGGTTATTGATATTTAGGCGTGACAAGGTTACAAATAAAACAAACTTACTTACACTATTATGATGTTAACAGGATATTAAAATGAATTCATATTGTTAGTAAGTTAGGTTTGAAATGATTTGGAATGATTTCGATATTACAGCTAAAAATCTGTTATAGCTGATTTGATAGATAGTGCGTGTGTAAAAAATAATGAACAATGTAGTAATATGTTGATGCCAAGTTTACTGCGTTGACTGACTGATGTTTTAATGTATTGTTTTCATTTCCCGCATCCGATAGATACATAAGATCAGTAGTAGCTACTATTTAACCGTATTATAATGTCCATAGACATAGAGAATGGACTGCAAGCCAATGAGTCATTTACTTACATTAAATGTTCATAATAAGTCATTAAATCACGAGGCAGCAGGGAGCTACCGGATAGTTAAATGAACTGAAATTCATGCGTGAATGTAAGAAATGTCAGGGAATCTAAAAATGCTACCTAATAAAATTGCGATAAGATTGTTCTTTATCAATTATCTACTCTATTGCTATAGTATTACAATATAATATTCCATTTTACGAATTTGATCGCAATGCATAAATTATGATGTGACCTTTTAGACTCGCAGAAGGTAAGTTTTGCCACGTGTTCCAAAAAACGAGTTTTTGACGATATCTAAGCATATTGTGCTTAGATAGCAAAATATCATTAGCTTACTTAAGTAGCTAACAACAATGATAAGATTAGGACAAGGTAATAAAATCTTACAACAACTTACCTGAACAAAGACAGCTCATCAAACTCTTGCGCATCAATGTTCCAAAGAGGCAGAATGCACAGTTCTAAGAGCTTGACTTTACAACTCTCAATAGAACACGCGTGAACAGATAAGAAAAAAAAAACTCCAGACAAATATAAGTATCACGACTCACGATATTATGATGAATGCTTGTTCGGTGGAGCAAGTCATTGACGTGACTACACCAGTGTTTGGCAACACATTAAGAATGACGCGGACATGACCTGATTGAAAAAAAAAGCGCGGCAAAATCATGGCTGGCTGGGCGGGGCGCGGGGCGGGACAGGGCGTAGCGCCCTTGGCACCGCCCCCTGAGTCACCGGCGTCGGGTGCGCCCGCGCAACAAACAAACGATACTCGCTACGAACAACATTATAGCTGAAGTGAAATAGATCAACACTTCTCTCCGCTTGTTCACTTGTTATCTTGAATATTTTATGGGATTAACATCGGAGAGAGAATCTTTGTTCCAGTATGTTTATTTGTTTAACTTTCTATAGGATACCCTAGCATCAACGAGTATTTGTAAAATAAAAGGAAAATTCAGCAAAAATATTGTTGTTCGACATTATTGTTGAGAATGTCTACATCCTGAATAGATAAAGAATGGGTCAGCTACAACTAGTGTAATCTAATGCTAAGTAGCGATATCATAATAAATTAGATAGCCTGATTCTTTGAAGCACGTTCTTTTATCGTTATTGTGCAATAGTTTTTTGTTTGATAAGCTACATAATTTTATAGAATTGACGACATTGGAAATATCTGGCTCACTGGTTAAAAACTATTCAACGTGGGTGCAGCAGCTAGCCAAAATATGCGACAAAGTGGACACAGCCAAATAAAATAATCTTTTGGTGTACAAATTACAATCAATATATCGGCGGATGACTCACACCTGCCCACAAATCTGGTTTCACAGCATCCGTGTGTTGTTTTTTACATTCCCGACCATGACATTATTTAAATAATTGATTTACATTGATCATTCAGTATTGAGGTCTTAGAACCATGTGGGTAGGAAAGCAGCAATGTATTAAGAAGATTGCATTGGTATTTGTGTATCGTCTAATGGTGAATGATCGTAATATGATGATTACAAGGTGTCACGAAAGAATTGCGGAACTTTCAAAGGAGGATCTAGTTTCTGCGTGGCCTTGTTGAGAATTTAAGGCTATAAATTAAAAGTTATACAAGCTTTTCTGAAAGGAATCTTAAAAGATTTAAGTACTATTTGTATGACTTTAATTTTAGATGTAGGTAGGTAAATTAATTGTGATTTTGTATGATTCAAATTAAGAAACACATCGTAGATTTTCCAAAAAAAATAATTTACAAATCACATTTTAAAATCTGGCATAAATCTGATCAACACACTTTCTATGTGCACGTTTAAATCTTCTATAAGAACAATGATATCATTAATATTACTTTACTAAAAATAACTGATGCAATTCTGTACAATATATTGTTGTCGCATTCTCATCTTTGAAACCACAAAAAGTAAAGGTGTTAAAATCAAGGGTAAAAAAATTATAAATATTCATGTAAATTCCTCTGAGTTTTTAATTTAAAACCTAAATAAACAAAAAAAAATATATAAATTAAGATAGCTTAATATTTATTATTTATTTACTTAAATTTTTCAGATATTTATTCTGACGTGCAGCAGGTCAATAAATTGTACAATAATAGGTTAAAACAAAGGTATTATGTTTTCACTATAATGTGGAAAAAGAAAATTATAGTTATTTATGATACTAGTGCGGAAAGTTGGTTTTTACAAACGAGTAGACAACGTACGCCCGAGGCGCCGAAGGCGCCCGAGGGCGTACCGTAGTCACGAGTTTGTAAATACCAAGTTCTGCACGTGTGTCATACCATGTTTTTCAACACATTTATCCATATTAATATCAGATTGCTCCCTTGAACTCAGATTAGTCGCAACAATTTTTGAAGTTCCTAATATGAAAATGGCGCGACTTTGAAAATGGCGCCACATGCACGTGGTGAAAATTAGAACTACATCTTTCATCTCATTTACTCTTTAGTATTAAAGTGAGACAACGAATTGAGCAAAAGCTCTTCCAAGGAGGTTCGATCAGTCAGGTTGTTTATTTTCATATTGTGAAACTCTTTGGTGGAATTCTTTTTTTTTTTTTGGAAATTAAAAAAAAACCGTAAAGTAAACGCACGCTGCTCTACAAGGGGGCGTGTGGTAAAATAGGTACTCAGGTGAGAGTACCTATTTTACCGCACGCTGCGTTGTATGGTCCGTAATTTTTAACTTTCGAACACTGTATACAGGCTTTGTAAATGCATTTTACGAGCAAATGTGTTGAAAAAATAATAATGGGTCAGTATTACTTGATAAGTGAAAGTTAAGTAAACTTTAAAAGGTTATAGGTAATTGGTTATTTTCACATAGATATTCTTTGATAAAACGCAATACTTATCCATTTCAGGAAAATGACCCAGAATTTTCCTGAAAACTTATATATTAGGTACTCATTAAAACCGATATTTCACTGTTTTTTTTAGTCCTTAATTATGAATTATAGAAAGATACAGAAAATATCATGCCTCTGTGCTAAAGGTTTGGGCAGAGTGGTACCTACCAATATAATACATACATTATTAATTTAATTTAAATAAATAAGAAATGTATTTAGCCAGAAGTGAAAAAAAAAACACAACTGTTCTGCTTGGACACCTTATGTTCCGTATAAAAAGTGCAATAAGAAAATCAAATAAGTAATCTTAGATCATTTTGCTGACTACATTATTTCTGGACTGGAAACCAAGCTTTAATTTCAATTGAAAAAAATACGAACGCCAAAAAAAAGGTTCTATTTTTTTTTAATCTTTGAAAAAAGAGGATTTATTTGATTATGCATGATCATGCTATCCATGGGGATGGCATGATCATGCATGATCAAATCCTACTCAATCACTATGGGTATGGAGTTGCAGACATAATAACCATTGTTACAATCTTAACTACGCAAAGCACAATCAATCATATACTGAGTATAAAGTCTAGCCTGTATGAAAGAAGTACTTATTTCAAATACTTTTACTAATTTTCAGTTAATTTATGCTTACAAACCACTATCTATAATTAAAAGAATTTAAATGAGCTAGATTATATCCTTGTTACCACCCAATATTTCGTGTTCAGAATATCCTAATAAAATACCTCATTACTCTAATTCTCCTATCTATACATATTTCTGCACAGCGTTAGCTGCGGGCACTTTCAAATCCTCCGCCACTCCGGGCGTCCACGGTGAGTCACTCTCGGGGAGGGCGCCTGGTGACGTCATCGGCCCTCGCATTGGCTCTAACTGTTGTTAAACACCCTGCCCCCGCCACATTCCTTCCAAGAAGTCACGAGTTTTTATTTATTTTTGTTTTGAAAGACTCGCCTAAGCTATTTGTCATCGATGTGTTGTGTCAATCTTGTATTTTTGTTTGTGGTTGCTATCCCGGATTTCCCCCTAGTCTCTAGTTTGAAATGATATTTTTTCAAAAAGAACAGAAATTCTTGGTTGCATATTGCTTGTAGGTACAGTCAAGGAGAAGAGTCATAGAAGCATAAAAAAATAAATCAAGTATCGCCAAGACCTCAACACATCTCCAAAATGACACGTGTGCCCACTTATCATGGAAAAGTACCGAATGCTAACATTTCGTTTCCATAGAAGGTTCTACTCATAGTAACAGGGTCTACCTAAATAAGTATGGATTCAGGAAAGTTGATACATTTAATTAACTCTTTATCAGAATCATTAGTTATCTCTCCAAGTATAAAAATAATTTGAATGTTATCTGTAAGTTGTCAAAATGTAGCGTTGCGTGGATCCAAGATTCGGACGGGTGCGGGTGAATGACCGCCAAACCGCGCCAAACGGCCATATTGGATTCGTCACGGAGCGCGCGCATTATGTCTTGTGCGCAAACTTGCCATCATTCACCGACTCACCGGCCAGCATCTCATGTGCACTGTTAACGTCACGTTATTACCTTATTACACGTGCCAAATCTAGCATTATATTTAGAACAAACTATTTTTGTTAGCCCACAGTCAATGTATCGATGCTTGCGAGTTTATTTGAAATAAACATTGAAATAAGAACGTTTATTTTAAGACCTGCCTCATTGATAGATGTACTAAGTTATGTTGTCATGCCAATACATCGTCTAAATTCTTCTATGTTTTAGGGTCAACTCGAAGAACAAATGCACAAGTAAACATAATATAACAAAATATAGGCAACTATACATTATTTTATAGATATGAGGTCATCTACCTAATGATCGATTAAGTATACCCATGCCTACATTAAAAACACAACATCTTTCAAAGGCAGGTAAGTAAAACATAAGAAAAACAAAAACTTATTTTCAAACCTTCATAAAAATAGGTACCGATGTCGCCTAATTATATGGTCAGCAAGACCAGTTTTGGGTTTTAATTTAAAAGGTAAAATGATACCGAACTAAAATGTATCAAAGGTAAAGCTGCTTAGCAACAGCCTGCTGTAGAGACTTCGATTTCTCTCTACGGCGGCGCGTGCAGCCTCGAAGCGACTTATGAAACCAGATCGAAAATGCCGCCATTCTTATCACTTGCTAAAACTAAGAATACCTACATTCACGGAAGATATTAAATTCTATGAATATGCAAGCATGCTATGGAAAATAACTGTACGCAATGTTTCTAAATTATACGGGGGAAAACGATGCGAAGAGGCGTTTAGGAGTAATAAATTTGTGAAATGAGCTAACATTAAATTCTATTATGTTAAACTTCTTGCATAATCTCAAACTTTATAATATATAAACAAGGGCTATTCTAGAGGTGTTAACATCAAACTACTGACTTTTACTAGCATGACACGTTATAGTCTCTTTGGTTTGATTGAAATAGACTAGATTGCAATGGCTAGAGTTTGAAAAAGCATTATCTAGAGACCTAAATTAAATGACTTGAGCTCGTAATGCGAAGGTAATATAGGAACTGCATCAGGCTTAGGGCAGAACTTAACAAATGAAATCCCGTAAGATGTATAGCATGTAGGTGACATTCCTCGCGCAAAGGAGAAACTAGTCGGACGGCATTCAGGGCTCGCCCTTAACCGCCGCGGAGGCCGGGTACCGTTGCTGCCATTGCTCTGGCAAATACCAGCAGGGCTGGCTGACATTGTCCAAGTGACTATGATGTTACAGAAGCTGGCATAGCAGAAAACAGAGCTTCTCCTAAATTAAAGTCAAATTAGGACCACAGCGAGACACTGAGACTTGTCTGACTGTAATCTAGCCGCTTGTCAACTATCTCCTACCACCTAACTATCTCCTAACTACCTCTCACTCAATTATCTATACTCAATACTAAAGGTTAGAAAGAAATATTTTACACGAAACCTTCAGATCATGGAGCTAAGCATGAGGTGCTTAACTATTAAACAAAGATGTATTCTAGCAGGAGTTTTATTTTATTTACAAAACTATTTAGCGCTTATTCAGGATCTCTACTAGGTACTAAAATGCAATACTGTTATTAGTTAGGTGTAACTTAAAAATGGAGCCTAATAAGCTAAATATTAGATGTGTAATATTAATGAAGATGAAAGTCGTAGAAGAAGGAATGACAAAAATAACCAGAAGAACAAGGATTGTGTTATGACTTAGTTTCAACTCATTTTCAGACTAAATTGAGGTAAATATAATATGGTGATGATGACAACCTCGCTTTTTTCAATTTTAATTATTTAAATGTAATATGTAATACTATTAAAAATTCATTGGCATTAGCCTATTGGAATTCCATTTATTTTTAAGGTCATCGAGATAATTTTATCAAAATCAGACACATTTTAAGCTTAGAATTTTAAAATATCTACTTACGAATGTGAACGTCGATAAAATTATAAGAAAGATCATTTGACTTTTTATAAATTAATGATGACATTTAATATTCCTGTGGATGACAGTCATAGTGTAATAACAAGGAGGCAAGTAACGACACGTCACATTTACACAGTAACATATGTACTGTGAAAATGTATGTTACTATGTTTTATTATCTTAAAATTATTTAAAGGTTTGGTACACAGAGAAGAAAATGACCTGCTACGAATTAACAGAAGCACACCTTAGTGACAGTTTTTCGATTATTAAATTTTTCAATAAAGCGATTCGCGTCGTTACATTTTTTTTTTACTTAAAACATTTTCCTGACATTAACCTTTAAATTTTTGAATGTAATCTTAATGAATTTAATTCTCATAATTTTAATAAATAATATTTAGTGGATGAATGTGTATGCTTAATATGGATCTTTGGACATCTGAATTAAATGATTTTATTTTGTTTATTTTATTAACGAACACATTAAAAAAAAGTTATCCAAATTGATGCAGTCTTTCTTGAGCGTTACATTTCAGCGATCTATTATATTTAGGTATACTCACGTAAGTGCAAATAAAAACAAATAAGATAGGTAGATTGAATAATTATGGTTTCTTGGGGTCAAATATTTGTATTTTTTACAAAGCAAAATGTAGGTATACAATTAGAAAAACTAATGTGTTCTAGACAGCCCTGTATGGCACGATTCACCCAATAGCATAGTATTGCATTGGTAGAGGTTGCCCGGGCACGATCTGTCCCATTGGACTGGCTCTAGACATTGGCATGCAGACTAGCCAAGATATTAGATTTACGTCGCTATAAGCACATTGTCGAACCCCTGTAATGAATTGATTTACTGATATGCAGCGGCACGGAGAATTTATATTAACATGCTGACTGAGAATGAACGTTGTTAAATAATAATTAACAAGACTGCATTAAATTAGGCCCTTGCAAGTGAATTGTTAATGTACTACAATGTTTCCGGTATTGTGTTTTCGACGACGATTCACCATCAGAAATAAAGTTGTCAACTCCTTTACCATTGAGCAAAAGTAGACTACTTAAGGATGCGCTAGTCGGCGGGACGAACTCGTTGGCGAGCGGGATTAAAATGCTTGTTATTTCATCCAACATCACGTATCGATAGGATGAATGAGCAGTAAGAAGCTAGGGCACTTATGCACACATACTCCACCCTTCGAATGACTCATGAATGCGTGATTACTTTGAATAATGAACTACTGCAACTTTTCAAAAGACCTTCGGGAATTTGGATATTATGAAAAAACTACTGAATGTATCTGTTCAAAATAAAGTTATCTAGAATATTGAACAAATTATCTATTCCTGTATGGAAATTATTTTACAATTTACTGACTTCTTTTGTTATTTATTTCCCCCCAAAGATTCGTTAAAATTAGGCTTAAAATAAGTAAGTTTCGACACCCATAACTAATAATAGATGTTTTTTTTACTTTTTTGATTCCATACAGGACTAGACAATGATGAGATGAATATAGATCATTGTTTAATTCGAATTTAAACCGTCAAATATTGGAATAATCGCGAAACTACGTTTGTATGGAAGAATGACCGACTAGTGTACCCTTAAGTTCATCTTGGTAAGGACAAGCTTATGACAAGATCCCTGGGAGAGGCCTTTGTCCAACAGTGGACTGCAATAGGCTGAAATGATGTTTATGATAATGGATTACAAGTTGGCTACTTAGGTTAGACTACATTACATTTTTTTTTGTTGGAAAAAATGATGTTTGAAATTTCATCAGAACTATTTCTTTGACAAGAGATAAAGTGGAAAGCTATTTTTTTTATCATGCAAAAAACATCCATCGAACGATAGAGCAATAATTTTGATTCAATAAGTGTTCGACATAACAACTACGTGATATCTACGAGGAAGGAACGACCGGCCTTGAGGAATGCCGCCGCTTTACATTGTAAGCAGGGATCTACTGCGACCGTGCGAAAACTTCCCATTACATATTCGACGGTCTTACCTCTTCATATTTCATCGCCCGTTGCTATATGGCATGTTATACCATCATTACTAAGAAATATATCAATGTATTGCTACCAGAGATGCAAGATTGTGTTAGCTTTCATATTACATAGTTAGCTGGATTCGCGGCTAAGCCACGGTCTCACAGCGCGATGAGATTGTATCTGGAGTTTCATCTCGACCGACGCAGTGCTCCGACTCTATATTAATTGGCTATTATGGAACGAACTTTGTTGTTTTTTTTTGTACACTCTAAAACTAACTTTGGTTTTAATTAGAATGTAATTAAACTTGGTAGTCATACCGATCAGTTTCAAGGAATTGTAAAACAGGTAATAGAATTGGTAATGTTCTAGAATTGTTCCTTGTTTTTAGCCCGTATTGTTTATTACTCCCGAACTTAATTTCCCGGTAAGGAGGAAGCTGATTAACGTGCTGTTTGATTCATCGCATGTGGTGTTGTCACTCTAGGGAGAGTGACCACAGTGTCATAATGCTCTGCTAGAGACTCCAGCTTTTTCTTTACCTCAGGATAAAAAAATATGGTGGCTTGTTCTTTAATTTGCATTATAGATATCTCCAACAAATTCAAAATACTCTAGTTTTAATGGAGGATATTTACAATTTAAATTAATGATTTAATTAACTCTTATCTGTCGTAATACCCAAAATGTATGGCCATGTCTAATATTCAGCGCATTTTTCTTTCGTACTAACATAACACGTCTATATCGATACCCGACATCCTTGAGGCTGTACAAAAAAACACTTGAATCGCCTTCAAGTCTGTGATAAATCCGGTTTTATCCAGAATGATAGTAACCCTAGGTTTGACTCACCTCTGCTCTTTGTGTGGCAGGCGGTTCAGTGGTTGCGTGATGTTCCCATTTCACTCTGATCTCACACAAGTTTGTTTTTATTTCGGTACTAGCTGTGCCCGCAACTTCGTTCACGTGGATGTCGGAATTGAACAATGTATTTTTTAGTTCTAAGCGCTTAATTCAGGCCAGTCCATTCCAGTCCATTCCAGTTATTTGAATAATCTAGTTTTTCTATTCGAAGTTAGATCGCGCGACTGACGTACGAAATCAATGTGTGAGACCAAAGAAACTTCTGAACACTTTAAATTCAAATATCTTTTGATAGACTGAACCGATTCCAATGAAACAAAAACTAAGTTCCTCTCCAAGTTACGCTTAATCGTTGTGTATAAAAGTTATTTACATTAATTTCGTATATTTTACGTGATACCTGGACAAATACACAGACAAACAGATAAACAGACAAACAGACAAAAATTCCAAAAATGCTAGAAATGGGTTCTATTGGTTGTCCTTTAATACCCTGGCTATATTTTTTGAGTTTTTATTTAATGTACAAAAATATTTTTTCTACAGTTTTATTATATGTATAGATAATGCTCATTATGTAGTCACTGCACGCCGTTGTCCTACTGTCACATATGGCATGTGACGCGTTTGTTTTCTAGAAATATTGCGATTGTAGTTGATAGTTTAATCGAGTTTATTACTAAGGATTGTAGTTTCCAATGCGATGTCACAGTGTCTTTAGTTTACTAAAATATCATAGGAAGGACTTATCTACCGGGATGTGGTTAAAAAACCAGGAAATTGATGTCGGGAAGCGTACTACCGCAATGTTACATAGGTTCTCAATAAGTTTTTTATTTAATTAGTTATCAACTCTTCCACTGTACAAATTAACACATTAGTGTACATAAATTTATTATATTATGTGACTTTGAAATATTCACATTCATTCAGCGTTAACGCACATCCGTTCATAGCCAAGCAATTAAACTGATGGAAAACATAATGAACATGTTAAATATTCTGTTTACTGTATACCTAATTTTTAACAGTAAAGTTATAATATTTTTAACACACACACAGAGTTTTTAAACTTATGTTCAAATAAAGTTGGGTCATAAAGTGAAATGAAAACTTTTTAAAATAATTAAAAGCAGAGTGTAGGACGTCGACTTGCCTGGCCTCAGACCGTGACGGGTAGCCGACGTTACTTTATAATTTCAAATATTAATTATATTTCGAGGCATGTCCGCTAATTAGACTCGGAATAATTTTCTGGCTGGCTATCGCCGTCGCCACGTGAAATATTGAGCTAGTAAATTTAAATCTTTCTAATGGGCAGCTAATGGAAATATTACAGTAGGCACTTTTAGATTTTTATGATAATAAAAAATAGAATTTGAATTTGCATTATAGATTTTTTGGAAGTTTTAAAGCTATACCAGGCCTGGTTCACTCCGCGGCGTAGGTATAAAACTGCACGTAGGGTGGGGGGCCTCTTCGTGGAGGCCAATTCAGTGAGCAGCCACGCGCCACCCGTTCCGCTTGCGCTTTATTTCCTAAATATTTTTGTTTGGTTACGTGTATTTACGCACGTTTACCTATAATTTAGTATAAGTTTTCATAACACTATAATCCCCGCTTAAATTATCATGATTAGGTACGTTACAAGCTTGGCCTACTGGAGGACCAAGGTAAAATAGACGAATATCAAACCTGACATCACCTTATCACGTTAAGCTGAGTACGTAGGTAGGTCGGATTAAAATCGGTAGAAAGTAGAAGGATGTTTGTTTTGTTGTTTACGCACGTTCAAACTCAGAAAATGGCCACACTACGCAATCAATGTCAGCGATTGTATTTCGCTGCGCGACTTTTTTCTGCAAAGACACGCAACGCTGAGCCTGTGACAGTATGCGATAGTAATTGGTCGGAATGATAAGGACTTTTTTGCCACAGACGATAACAATCTTTAAAGTTATGACTAAATCAAATTATAGACCAAGAGCCATGATCATAAAATGGTGTAAAAATGTTAGATAGTTATACATATTTTAATGGGCGAACCAGCCTATAATATAATAATATTTTTTTGTTATAATAAGATTTAAATGAAAGTTTATTTTGGAATACCGTGATCAAAAAAAGAATTACTTATTCATTTGCATATTTCTTTGTTTAAGAATTGGTTTCAAGTAAAACCGTGTACAGGGAATACTTCACATACTTTATAAGCATCAGCTTATTAAGTAAAGTATGAGGTAGGTACAATACATATTACAACACAACATTTATGAATTGTCATAATAGGTACATTTTCAAATTTATATTGTCTGAAGTTTCACATAACTATGAATATGGATATGCATTGTTTCATATTATTTTACGTTATTCTCGCGAGTCGCAACCCTATTGGTCTTGACCGACGGTAACCTTTTAATGTCCTTGGCGTCAGATAAACCAAAATAAACTTTCGCGCGTAACCATTCAGTACATTTTTGCTTGCGCACGGGAAGTTTAGGCTAATATAAAAGTAGGTGGGCGGTACGGCTGCCAGTTAAAATGTACTTTATTCTTTCGTGAATAGATTTTACATTTGTTTGATGTTTTTTTGGGAGTGACGCTTCTTTACGTAGTAATATTATTTATTCTTTGGCTATACTAAGTAATTAGGGGCCGTTCAAGTATTACGTAAGCAGATATATTACAATTATTTACCCCCCCGTCCCCCTTGTCAGCAAAAGTAAGCAAAACTCTTACCCCCTCCCCCCATGCTTACGTAAATATTTTTCGCGGGAATCCCTGAAAATGCGTTTCGTTTTCAAAGACAATGTGAGGATTGCCATTCGTGTAAAAAAGTAAATAACTACCGATGACGTAATCATCATCTAGACTCCCCTACCCCCCATGTCATCCAAAATAAGCAAAGCAAAGACCCCCCGCCCCCCCTATAGTGCTTACGTAATACTTGAACGGCCCCTTACCTATTGCTGATAGACAAGATAACATTTATTCCTCATTGTATATAATATGCGTTTCAATAGTTATTTAATTGGACTTATGTAACATTATCATATCAATGCAGTTTTCAATGTCAATATACATATGCACCGCGCGAACGTACAGACCCTCCTTCATACCCTACAATGTGCATGTTCATCCCTTTTATCTACCAGAGATCAATCTATCTAACCACAATAACAGAGGAAATGTATCTAACTGTAAGTATATATTGTGTCTGCTCTCAAATAGTTACACCCAGGAACTGACTATCGCTCCTCAACTCTATATAAGGGATTAATTAAATAAGTAGAGCATTGACAAGACAGACTAACATGAGATCAAAGCGCGGCAATGTCGGCTCAGACGGTCGACCAGACACGAAGAGGTGGGTGCAGCAAGGGGGGAGGTTGTCGCGGAGTGAGCGAGGTCTGGGGGCTGGGGGGAGGGGAGTGAAGGCTGCGTTACGTCATCCGGCCGCATCCGGGTTCGCGGCCGCCGCAGCGCACGCGCCGGCCGCTCCGTATTGTACCAAGCCTCCACTGAAGCAAGCAGGTGAACCTCTCACTATAAATAAAAAATCAATAATCACCCTTCAATAACCCCCTTACGCATCCAGATGATGATATGATAATAAAATACCACATGTTGAAACCACATCCGCTATGCTTATGTATGATATACCAAAAAATATGTTTAAAAAGAACGACTGCACATGGCAAGGCCGTCCATGTGCAGTCTTGCAGCGGATGGCACGAAATTTTACACACATTGCAAGGCTTATTATTAGTTTTCTTCTATCTATTTAATTTTGAGAGAAAAACCTTAAATCAACCGTTTTCTTTCTCATCTGTCTTGTAACTTTAGGATTTTTATATAAATCTACTAGAATATTTTTTAAGAAAACATGTACGTGTGTGTCCTTTAATACCCTAGTTTTTCTAAATCAGTTACCGATCTTGTATCATTGTCTGAATTGATAAGATAATGTTATCAGAAAGTGTATTGTAGTGATAAATTGTCCTATTTCTTGAATGAAATCAAGATAATGCTGATATAAGACAATTTTAACTAATTGTTTGTTTTTTTCATTTTAATCGACCTTGTGCGAGCTGTAAAGTTTCAAGCTGTAAATTTCTTTACCGTTACTTCGTCTGATCTTGGTGTGGTGCCAGCACAACTGCACTGTAACTATAAGAGGTATGTCAGTTTTGACTATACAATTTTGTCAGATTAAATAGACAGACTCTGCAATAATATCTAGATCGCATGAACGTTTTAGTGATTCCAGCATTCTATTTAGCCTATCTATGTCTAGCTATGTCAATTATTATAGCAGACATATTTCTTTTAACTGAACGCTAAGTTACTATGTATCAAGATGTACCTACATAATATTTTCGCTTACTTTCAACATTTGCTAAGTAAACAAGCTGCTAGGTGAATATAAAGTCAATTTTCCTCAAAGGTAAGCCTATGCGCCGATCGCGTCTATCTGTTGCTAGGCAATGCCGCCTCCCGCCCGGACCGACCGTGGCAATCGGAAATTGTCTGAATTCTAGGCCAACACGACTACGAACATCGCTATATTCTGTCTCACTTGCACAATTACAAGCCTCCTCTTTAGAACCATACGCGAATACAGCCTTCTTGATATAAAAAATTTAATTAGCATTCGCTGAAAAATGCATAGGTAGGTAGGTACTATGAATTTGTTAGTTTTTGAATCGTAACGCTTGCTTGAATTTTCAAATTCCATAGAGAGACACAATATATTGTGTTCAATACATAAATAATGCATTACTTTTGCCCATAAGTATCGATGATTACTTAGACAATTTGAAATTTGCAGAGGTGGCGAATCGACATGATGGACTATTGCAGGATTTGCAGGCTCATTTTAAATGTTTACATTTCATAACCAATTTTGAAGATCCCATGGATACACGGTTACAGTTCCCTGAAATAGACTGAACTATCACTAAAATTCTAGTGAACTACCAGTTTCTAGACGATCGTATTGTCTAAGTTTAGTCTGACCAGAAAAACGTGCCCAAGAATCGTGAACAGTGACGGGTTTTTGTTGTTGAATACATAGCTAAGAGATTTGAAAGTTTTATTTTCGTTTATGAATTTTTTTAGACGAATTGCAAAGTTGTAGAGACTAGAGAATTTCCAATAGCATGAACGTATCTTCTGGTGATAATAAATGCTCAAATACACCTTTGATTATCTCTCTCCTGGTATTCCATGTAGAATAATTATTATTTATGTGAGAAACACAGACCAGGAATAGATTAGAGAGGAATTTTCAAAAATTGATTTTCAAAGTGAAGGTGTAGTTGAAGATCACTAATAGGTTCTGACTCTATCACATCTGAATTCTACTTTTTGTGTCGATGACTCTTAGTGAATAAGACCACAAAGTACGCCCCTGCCATGCCGTCTGTATCTGTTCTATTCCGAGAAAACCAAATCTTTCAACCAACAACATTTCGACAAATAACACCCACAATCATGTCATTTTCTTAGAAAACGTCAGGAAAATATAGCACGATGTAAACTACACAACACAATGCTGGGCACTAAATGTGTTATCAAGAATATAGGTAGATTTTTAGTTTCATCAAGCCGTTTAACAAGTCCTTGCCATCACCGCAAAATTATATTCCACTGAATATTTCGCAATAGTCCAAGGTCGTTACAAATTTCTCTTATTGAGTATAACTTACTATATCCGTGAAGGCGGTTCAATATACTTAAGCATCGCCGTCGATGTCTTGTCTTCAGATGATAAAGCACGTTAGCGATTGTAATTATAAAACTTGACGCATTTTGATAACTTCTAAAGTTTTGATTTTAGATTGTATTTGGAGATGGTATTCCACATCTACCTTCCTACGTAGATTTTGCGTAAAAGCTTTTAAGCGAGCAAGAGAGATGTTCTAGCAATGTAACAATACCACACTGAAAAAATGAAGATCAGAGAAAAATGGTAAAAACTTGGAATATACCGTGTGATTTATGCTGTGGCCTTGTGTTCTTGCAATTCGTCAAATTTTTCGAGGACGATGTTTAAAATTGTTCTGATCTTGAACGAGCTTTCACACAGATACCAAACGATTCAGATCAATTGCAACATTTTGTGTTTTGTGTCCACCGCTCCGAATCCTCTAAATCGGCACCGGTCCAAGCGTGCCTAGTGCATTTTTTTCGCTAACATCAAACCGGTTACCGAAAGTTGCGCGAGCGCATAACGGCATGGCGGGCGAGAGGCGCGGGATCAGTCCGTGGGAAGAGCGAGTTCCGGCTGTGCCACTTGCGCCACGCCTTTCACCGAGCAAGGTCGCCGCGCGGCCGCGCCACTTTCTTTTATATAACCGCATGTGCCTGCCAACGGAATGTGACACCCGAATTTATAGCGATGACGTCACGCAACGAGGTGATTCACCGCACTCTGCACCATCGGAACGCCTAAACAGCTCCTACTCCAATTATGGATTATCATATTTATATCGCTTGTTGATGAGCGTTGAACTCAATGAACGAAGTGTATGTATCATCAGACCGACTTGAGAGCGTGCACATTATGAGTTTATGAGTCATGAAAAAACATATTATGAAAAACAGAATTTTATTTATATTAGACATGATTTGAAACAAGCTGAAAGTTGGGGAATTGAGGCTACGATAAAAGATGATTTTGAAGAAGGTAGGTAAAGAGTAAGTACCTATTACTAATTTAGTACATAAACGCAAAAATCTAGAAATCTCAGACAGTCTAAGTATGGATTCAATACAACGCGGATAGACAATTACAAGGAAAATAATAATTACCACTATTAACACTTAGGTACAATGCAACGTACGACCACGATTCTGAGAGAATGCCAAAACTAACAAGCTTGGCAAAAGTTATAGTGCATGTCACCTACAAAATAAAACTATTAATATGGGCAGGTGATACAAGCATGCATTTTATTACGACAATAAGTGACAATGTAAAATGGCTAGCTTTCGAGAATGTCCAAGCTCGGCTACACAGGTATAGAAATCCAGAAGCAAGGAAGAGTAGTATAGAAATAGGCCTAGACTTGGACCAGATTGGCAATGGCACCTCAATTTTATTTGGACTGCCTATCCAGTTTTTGGGTGCTTATACCAACAGCGGATACCCTGGATAAACGGTCCAAAAAAAGTTGAATCGGGATAAAAAGTTAAGCGACTACAGGGTGTCTATGTCGCTGGGCGAAGATACCTAGCAAGGGGCAGGTTCAGATTGAAGAGAGATGACCATGTTCCACTTGGTGGTCAAATTTAAATTTTCGATCGTCCCAAAAAGGCATGATTCTTTTTTCCCATGGGTGTACGACGGTATGCAGACACTAGAGAGTCCCACCTCCTATGATCCTTACATACTAATTTCCCTTCATCTACGTTCATACGTTAAGGTCATACAAGCATATCGATTGAGAGTACTACGCACCCGAAATTTTTGAAGCACCAAGGTCAGTGTAGATCTTCCTAGGTTTAGAGGAATAAGACACGACATAGCCTACAAAACCTACTACAACTGCCATTCACAGCCGAGTTGGCCAAAAATTGCCAAAACAAAGTTGCAGAGTTAGAAAGTGACAGGTACATCCGGCATGATCCGGAACTACGGCGCGTTCTGCGCGACGGAATGTGGTTACATCATCCGCGGTCACCGCCACAATTGTCGTCACATAATATGGTCTTAGGCTGACGCACACTTGTTTAGCGGTTTATCAGCGGTTCAGCGCTTGCGTTTCGTTTCTTGAATAGCTCATGTAGATATACTATCTAGAAGATTTGGTTGGGTGGTGACGCGGTTCCGGACACCGGACACGTGAGCGAACCCTCTGACAGTTATTGCTTTGAAGGTATGACGGTGAGATAATAATATGCAGGCGACATTGCTGTAATTAGGGGAAAAACTTGGATGAGGTTTGTTGGCACAGGAACGTGGTGATCTTCAATCACGGAGAGAGTCAGAGAGGCCTAAACTAACATGTCTCCCTGGTACGATCAGATTGTGGAAAACTACGGTAACCAAACATTCATTATCATAGATTCAATTAATAACACACTGAGTCTTCTCAGTTTTACATAGCAGGACGGAAGATTTAAAGACGCCGGTAACAAAACACCAGCAATGGTACTGCTGTTTTTTACAGAAAATGAAAACAGGAAGCCACAATTTAAAATGTTCAGGAGGACCATATTATTTTATAGGTAATGATTGCTTAACCAATTCTATCTGGCTTTGTTTCCAAGTATATTAAGTACTAATACTGTTGGAAACAAAGACACCATACCATGGCAGTTATACTTAGAATCTTCAGGGCTTTTGCAAAAACTTATGAAATGAGTGAGCATTGACGGTAGCACTGTCTTGGTTGGTTTTCCGATGATCGTGTAAAATGGCGTGTGATTGGAGAGGCCTCTGTCCATAGCAGTTAGCACAAGTTCAGAGAGCTTCTTCTTTTCATTTCATTATGAAGGCAATGTCAAACTCAAATCAACACATGGAATTTCACATAACACGTCGCTTATAACGTGTGTTATTCAGTGTCATTCATGCTTTCTATGCCAGCCGGGGTTGTGGGACTGTCTAAAAAGGTAACCGTGCCCCTGGAACGAAAAGGCCTATTGAAGGAATACCATGAATTTCAGAACATGGTCCATAAGAGTCTCACAGTCGCTTCTGCGCCACCTAGAGCAGGAGGACCCATTTGATGAATTTACCACACAATAAACATTTGTATGCCAACCTATGCAGAAGTAATTTTTGTGATTGTGAAATACCATCCACAGACTACTTAGAGATACTACGTATATACCATCACAAGCGAAAAGTAGGAAGACTATAAAGAATTCCAAATGCTCCCAAAACTACCTATTTCCAAATCTTATTATTCCTTTGCAGTAGGTACTATTATTATATTTATAAAATACTTATAAATCTTACCACCACCTGACCACTGCACCTGTTTGATAGACATGCTCCCAGTTAAAATAAATTTTATTGCAAGTAATAGAAGCGTTATATATGTTATTAAATGGTAGAATAATACTGTAAGTTCTCTGTAAAACATGCATAAATGAAAGTTTTTTTTATCATTATTCTTACCAGAGTATTCGAGTATTCTATTTCACTGACGACATCTATCGGATTGCTACTGAAAGTACAATATTTTTTCGAATGCAATAAATTACTTTTATAGTTTGGCAACAAAAAGCTATTACTAATAATATTTTTGGTGATACATTTAGACGTATTATTTTAACAACGAAATATAGTAAAAATACTCTATTTGCATGGAATTATCTGCCTAGGCTCGACTAATCAAAGCGCACACCATAAAAAAATCTGTCAGAAAAATTCGTCTCCCGCCTATTATCAGAAACTATGATCCAGGAACTTTTTCAAGGCAAAAGGAGCCTTTTGTGCGAAAAACGGCTTTAAATATTGCTTCAACGACTAATCATCGATTAAATAAAATGAAAATGGATGACATCTTGTGCGCATCTCTATTTACAGTTGTCAAAAACGTTGCTGCCAAACAAATGTCAAATGCGTTTATTCATAAAAAAATTGAGAATATGAATTCTAGTTTTTCGTGCGTCACATTACATTGTAGATAAAGATTCTACTACAAAAACCATTTAAAATTAATTATTTTCCGAGCTTAACGTTTTAAGCCTTCTTGTACTAGAGGGAACGTTGGTATGACCTCGTGTGTGTTCGATCTTGATTCGACGTAAATAACAACCTTCTCATGGTGTTTTGAAGAAGTACGGGAAATTAACATGCAATCCTCTACAAGCCCTCGTAAAAAACTGAAGAGTCCATTACAGGATGTTATTATCAATCCTAAGACATCCATCACGTAAGTTATATTTGTGTTGTTGACATACCCCCTAAACATTATACAACAATAATTTAGAAAATGCCTACGCCAAAGAATACTAATATTTCGTTTGTTTACTCAAAGGTATAATAATTTATAATATTCAAAGTTTGGAGAACTCTTTACCTTTAATGTTTTGAGGTGGTTGCTTGATTTAAATAAAACAATGAATTATAATTCAACAACTTGTTTTTAAATTTCAGGTGCTCAAATGTGCCGGACTCGCTATTTGATGCCACTGCAGCTAAAAAGCACTTTAGTAAGTTCGGACGAGTGCAGAAGATAAGACTGTTTCCTAAGCGTCACATGTGTATCATTGAGTATGATCAACCAAGCTCTTCTGAACGGGCTGTGCTCAATGCTGGTGCTTATGATGGATTCATGTTTGATGTCACTCGCAGTAAGATGAGGGTGTAAGTATTTCATTCTTGCTATTTATTATTGTCTACCACACTGTTTAGTGTTATTTTATCTCCAGTGAATAATAGTACATCTTTGTATGATTAAAAATTATCTTTTTTTTTCTATTATTCAGACGTAGACGCAGTAGTAGAAAAGATGATGATCCAGATTGGGTACCTGATTCTGATGTTGAAGAGGAATTGTCAGCAATGGGTGGAACTCCTACATATAGAGTTACTCGTAAAAAATGTATGTATGATGCAAAGCTGTATTATTATATAGGAGCTCGTGGCTAAATAATTACAGCCGCACAGGTCGATCTTCCGGGTTAAGCCGCGCTTGCCGAGGTTGGTCTGTGGATGGGTGACCATCTGTTATAGCGAGTTTCCTCCGTGCCTCGGAAAGCACGTAAAGCCGTTGGTCCCGGCTGTCATTTCTAGATCTTTGACAGTCGTTACTGTTAGTCAGAAGCTCTAAAGTCTGACAACCAGTCTTACCATGGGGTATGGTATTGCCCAGTTACTGGGTTGTTGAGGTCTGACAGGCAGTCGCTCCATGTAAAATACTGATATCCAGCTGAATCTGGTTTTACTGGAAGCCGACCCCAATATAGTTGGGAAAAGACTAGGCAGATGATGATGTCTAGATTTATTAACACAGAACAGAGGTAAATTTGGATATAAAAAAAATATATATATTGCATATTATGTGGTTGAAGTATCATATAAATAATCTCGTATTTCATGAAAAGTCATAAAAACTTAGGATTCTACGAGTAATTAGATATGAAATAGAGCAGGAAGAATATTGAAGTGGGTCAATTTTAGAACGCGCCACACTTCTAGTGTTAAAAAACGGTGAAGGGAAACATTGTGATGATGAATTATATCTATTGACTACTTGAAGTTATTGATTTAATGTATCGTTTTGTATTTAGCCATGGATGTTGAACCTGAACCCAAAACTCCTCCCTCAAAATTAAAGATACAAGCCAGACCTGTGAAGCAAGTGCCACTGAAAAAGAAAGTTCCCATACGTGAGAAAAAGATGGCTGTGTAAGTGCAAAATTGGTCAAAAATTATACATTTTTAAAATAATTTTAACCCCTATTGAGTTATTTATAAAGTCTTTTTGAAATGTAATGGTATAAAATTAAATTATTTTGTTCAGTGCACAACCAGCAAGTGTTATTGAGGCTCCAGTAGCAGTGGTAACCACTCAAACAACCCTGACCACTGCAGAGGCAGCTACAGAGCTGCACCAACTACGCTCCAAAGTGTCCCTTACCCCTGATGAACAATGGCGCATTCTAGAAGCAAGAGATAAGTGAGTATATTTACAATGTTGTGGTTGGTTTCAACTATAAAATAATGCTACTTCTTCTTCATGTCGCTGGCACAATGGTAATTAAATTTTATTGGCCCAAAACTCCACCATCTCCACTAATTTGTAGGCGGCAGGGTAAAGATCTGTTTGGTTGCATCTAATTATCCATAATGCTACAGAATTACCAGTATTTTGTATGAAGCAACTGCCTAATTAACTTCACAATGCATTAGTTACTAGTTAATACAGAATGTTTAGTTCAAGATTTCTCTTTTCTTAGGATTTTAAGAGCCTGGGGTGGTGCTGGATCCCGTATTAAAGAAGGTGGTGCTACTATTGGTACTTGTCAAGATATGTGCCCAGAAAAAGAGTTGTTGCATAGACAAGCAGAACATCAGGTGAGACTGTATTTTGATTGTGTTTTTAACCCTCTTTTGAATATTCGTCTGCAATTTACAGTAAAAGTGTCATTCAAAACATATACCTAATTATTTCTAATACATAATCCATATTTTACTTCAGGTAATGACTCTAGAAACAGTGTTGGATTCTGATGGTGAGCTGGAGCCATGGCGAGCTGTGAAGCAGTACAGCCGCAGCTCAGCCGACCAGGAGATACCGATGTGCTACGAACTACGGCCCGCACCGGTACTCATGCGCACCTGCGCGTATCTGTTGCACGAGATCGCCGATACTAAACGACAGGTATTATTGACTTATCTATATTCGCATAGACACTATGCTGTATGGTAGGTATAATTATGTATATTAAAGTTTTGGGTGGACAACACAAATTAATGTTGTAAGTGAGATCACATTTGGGACTTCCAAAAAGAAGAAAACAGTTGTTCTTATTGAATGAAAGTAGGGAGCAGATTCGAAAATTTTATTTTATAATAATAAATAATAAATATTCCACAACTATCACACAACGCCATCTAGTCCCAAGCTAAGCAGAGCTTGTGTTATGGGTACTAGACAACTGATAAACATACTTATACATATATTTTGAACAGATTTTTTTGATCCATGATGGACAGATAAGTAACATTCCTTTTCCGGTTCAGGTGTCGTTAGCGGATTGGTTCCATTTCATGTGGGATAGATTTCGCGGTATCAGGAAGGACATAACACAGCAGGCTCTGTGTTGTGCAGGTAAGCATGAAATAGTTATCAATATTCCTCTATTTTTTCTTTATCACATTGCCTTTAACAAATATTTTATCGTAATTTTCAGAGTCAATTTGCCTGGTGGAAATGTGCGCAAGATTTCATGCACATTGTGCTGCTCGGTTGGCAGACCTCGAACACACGCAGTTCGATCAGAAATTAAACACCGATAATCTTACTAAATGTCTGCAAACATTAAAACATATGTATGCTGATGTGGGGCCTGAGCAAAAACCTAGAGAAGCTGAGTTCAGAGGATACGTCGCGCTACTCAACCTGGGTGACGCTAATTTCTGGTGGGAGGTCCGTATTTTTTTCCATTAAAACTAACTTGAAAGAATCAAATCGAAGGAACAAAAATTATACAATCTTGTATTGTTTTTGCAGATCAAGCAGTTGCCAATAGATATACAGAAATCAAGACCTATAATATTCGCCATCAAAGTTTTCAATGCTATTGATAACAACAACTACGTGAGATTCTTCCGTCTAGTGAGGGAAGAGGCGAATTACCTGCAAGCTTGCATTCTATTACGATACTTTAACGACGTTCGCGCGCGGGCTCTCGCTAGAATAGTCAAAGCATACGCCCCTAGAGGAGGATCTCGCTACCCTGCAGAAGAAATGATGAATTCCCTCGCTTTCGAAACTATTGAGAACTTGAAATCGTTTATCAATCACTATGGACTCAGACTCGCCAGAACTGAAGACTGTGATGGTGAAGTAACAATTATACTGGATAGAAATCAGTTTATAGAAGACAGCGATCCTTACCCCATCGCAAGAGCTATAAATCTTATTGAATCTAAAAGGCACCTGACTGTTGGCGAAATTATCGCTGGTGGCCAGCTCCCAGATGCTGAATACAGTCGTCACATTCTGTATTCAAGTTTTAAGCCAGATGGTAGATTAAAAGAAAGTGCTTTAACTGCTGATGAACAAGGCTACAATACTTTGAATGATAGCAACAAAGATATAAATGAATTGAAAGCAGAGATTCAAAGATTATCTCAAGGCGGGAGAACGAGTTATGTGATAGAGAAAGCACCAGAAAGTAAACTGAATGTTTTTGCTAAACCTGATGTATTAACTTCAAGCCCGAAACAGGCTCATAAATTTAGTGGTCCTGTAATCGCTCCTCCAACAAACATTTTTAAAGCACCCACCACATCTAGCGAAACTAATCTGTTTTTATTCAAACCAGCTATTACAGTTGCACCTACTGATATTATTAAAAATTCTCCTGAAAAAATGTTCAATGATGATTCGAAAAAAATATTCTCATTTTCTAAACCTCAAGAAACCGCGGTTTCCAATTTATTTACTGGAAAAGAAACAGTTAAGCGGCTATTCGAAAGTAATGCAGTCCCAGAAAATAATAAAATATTTGGAAAAAATATAGAAGCTCAAAACCTCCCTCTGTTCAAGGGATTGAAGTCGGAAGATAATTTATTCAAAAAGCCCGAGGGCAATGTTTTTGCGCAGCCCATTTCCACGAAGCCCTCAACGAATTTGTTTACAAGTACTATGCCCAAAAATGTGTTTGCAACAAAAGAAGAAAAGGCCACAGATACACAGCCATTATTTCCTAATAAAAATATATTTGCTGGTGCTAAAACTGATATATTTTCAAAACCTGATAGTACTGTTGCTTTTGAAAAAGGCGGAAGTATATTTGCTAAGCCTGCCCCGCCATCAGGAAGTGAAGACAAGCGTCCAAGTCCAAGTACAATATTTGGAAGTTTTGCAAAGCAGCCAGAAGTTACTAATGTGTTTGCAAAAGCTGGCGATGCAGAAGAACAGATAAAGTCACAGTCTGTCTTTGCCAATGGTGAAGCTACTAGCAAATTGTCGCCAGGAAGCCTTTTCAAAAGTGCTATCATACCCCCGAATGGTTCGGATGCGAGAAGCTATTCAATATTTCAAAGCAAAAATAAAGCACAGACAGTGGCTGATAACATATTGAATTCAGTAGCAACCACCGAAAGTCCTACCGTTTATGAATTTAATCAAAATGAGGCTGAAGAGCAAAAGCAGGCTGAAACTCAACGCCTTAATGCGGAAAGAATGAGGCAGGAAGAGGAAAGGCAAATTCAAGAAAAAATAAAAAGGGAGGAGGAAATTAGGAAACAAGAAATGCGACGACAAGAAGAAGAAAGGCGCAAAGAAGAAGCACGGAAAAAGCAAGAAGAGGCGCGAAGAAAGCAAGAAGAGCTCAGATTGCAAGAAGAAAAACGCAAGAAAGAAGAGCAAAGAGTACAAGAAGAATTAAAGAAAAAATTAGAAGAAGAAAAGAAAGCAGAAGAAAAACGGAAAGCTGAAGAAGAGAAGAAATTTAGAGAAAGAGTTGACAGAGAATCAGCGGATCTCGTTGAAGAACTTACCAGTGAAGTAAATGATTCAACTGTAAAGAGTATATTGCAAGAAGAATTGCAACAGTTTAATAGTTTGATGCAGTTTGCGAATACAGTAGCTGATGAAATAATGTTGAAATTATCCAATGAAATGTCAGAGTCTGAATTGAAAGCAGAGATATTTTTAACGCGACGTTTAATGAAGAAATGGTTTCATGTATGGAGGAAACAATATATCAGAAATGTTAAAAGGCGGAATCTACTGGAAGACACACCGGTTTGGCTAACTCGTAAGACTCCATTGGAAGAAGCTCTCTATTTAAGGCGATTTGTTGAAAACGCCACATTGAAGAATATGAATGCTGTCCACAAGGGCTACAAATTTATTGGGGAACTTAGACAGTTGCCAGCCCCAGAACCATATAACATAATGGAAATAATAAGATCACCTCTATTGAAGCGTATGAAACAAATAAGCTATCCTTATGACAAATGCTTCTTTTGGAAAATAACTCTAGTTTCTCCAGGTGCAATGAAATGGTTACACAAAAAGATTAACATTGAAAAATGGATATTGGATGTTTTCAGTGACAGAAAGCAACATGAAGCATCCAATACACTGATACACGTTGGGAAATATTCTTGGAATCATTTGATGGATTTTGCTATATCCGTCAGTTTGACTGGTAAAGATATGAACATTAATGAGGCTATTGAAGGCGCTAATGCTGTTCTGTTCTATGCCACCGAATATGATAATGATGTGGTAGAAACAATTGAAGCTACAGTCAAACACAAATACCCATATCAGATAGTTCCAGTTGCTGTTATCATTCCAAAAGTGGAACATCTTCAGAAACGCTTAGAAGTTCTTTTGTCTAATCTTCGACAGGCAAATGTCATATCAGAGTACAAGATTTACCTGATAGAGCCACAGGATGTTTACGAATCATTGAATACATCCTCCAAGAGCGCCATGAAATGGTTGGCGAAAAAATTCCCACAAACTCCACCATTGGAAATAGACTACTTGAAGTCTATTTGTCAGAGATACCTCGGAAATGAGATATGGTGCAGATTAAGGTTGGAAAATGATACCCGAATGAATGCTGTTATAAGAGATTTATACAAATTGATCATGTGTTACAATGCAGCTGTGGATAATCTTACCAAAGTCATTACAAATGAAGATTTGTTCAATTATTCACTATTTCCATTGGAGTTTCAACCTTACTTGGACAGCACATCTCCTTATCCGAAGCCTTATGAATTCATACCAAGTAGTGCGAAGACCTCTAATAATGTGTTGGCAATTAAAAGGATTATGAGTCAATTGAAATTGCCTGATCCTACACTAAATTTTAACCCAGTGAATGCGATAAGCCTGCAGGAGCAAATGAGTAGCTACTGTAATCAGATTGGTTGGTTTGAAAACCCTGAAGAAGTATTATGTAGAGTTGTAGCTGTGCTACCAAAGGAACTCTCAAATATAAGTATGCCCTATGAGGATTTCAACAAATACTTTGCCCACTATAATCTTGTAGACTTTATGAATATAATTGTTTACGAAAAGATTAGTAGACTGAACAATTTTGAAAATAGGTTTGCTGTTTATGAGAAATCTGTTTTGGAAGACTATCGCAATGCGCTTTGGTTGCATGAAGTAAAAGTTATAAATGAAATGAAACACAAAGCTTTAGATTATGAAGATGATATTGATTTTTACGTCGAGGCAAAGCGTCGCAAAATAGAAATAGATTCACTAGATTACCTAATGTTAGAAGACAAGGATCGCACATTAGTTGATGAAAGTATTAAGGAAAAGGATGTAAACATATCCAAATACAAAAATTGTGCAGATGCTGTCAAACAGCTTGAAAAACAAATTGAAGAAGAGAAACAGAAATCATTAGAATTTGAGAATTTATTAAGAGCTGCATTGGAGAATAATTAATTGAATTAAAATTTAAAATGTATTTTTCTAAAAAGCAATTTGCTTGTTGCATGAAATAAATGTTTGATTTAGCAAGCACTGTTTTTTTTTCAATTCGTTCTCAGGACAAGTATCTGTACCGACTGTACCTGGAGTATGAAAATATTTGCACCTGTCGTCGATGTTTTGTAAGTGCCCTTCATGGCCCTACGTGAAATAGAAACATTTAATTTGTCCCGATCTGGAATCCAATCCGCGACACGCAGCGCAGCAGTTGCTCGATCTCAGCCACTGAATTGTCTGAGCCCCTACAAAAATAGCGAGCGATAAACGTTACCGCTCAGTAATTTTCATTTTTCTATGCTACTGCATAAAGTTAAAAGTCTATAGAGTTGCCATTCGCTCCGTTCGTAATCAGTCAGCCGATTTAAATGAATTTACAACTTTATATGCTTGGGTATTAATTAAAAAATCTAATGAAGACTTCTGAGCGTTAACGTTTACTGCTTAGCTACAGGGCCTATTAAACTTTCTAATGTAAGTCCTAAGCTCTAGGAATCAATCATATTTAATGGATTATTTTCCATTCTTGTGGTCTTGCAATCAGTGGGTTAGACTATAATATTAGGAAGGTTGCATGCAGTTGTCATTTTGCAAGGTAGAGCCACTGCTCCATCTCTCCAAGGCAGCATTCCTATTTCGGCTTTCTCGTCTTCTAAATGGGTTTGGCTGAAAAATGGTTCCCTACTTTATTTCCATATTGATGTTTTATGACCTTCTAGATTCAACACCTCAATCAAAGTATTCTATTTCACACACAAATTATTATTTTCTATTATATTTATTATTCACTTTTTATGTAGGTACAGTCGCGTTCATTAACATGTTGGCACGTCTAGACTTCAAAAATATATGAACATCAAAATAATTCAGAATATTGTGACAACTACAAGCATCATTAAATTGTGATCAAAATTCAGATCCATTAATATGTGACTACTTTTTCTCAATAACATGTATACAACCAAAGGGACATTTTTATATGAACAACTACACTTCTCATCAAAAAAATCGAAACACTTTCGTTTTTATTGTTTTTGTCCTAATTTTTTACAAAAGAGAATTAATTCCATGGAAAAAAAACATAACTGTGTAGCTGGCAGTTTGGTCATTACAGTAAGAAGAAAAAAATTAAAATTCGAATTAATTTCATTTGTTTATCCTATAAATGAAATTAATCACTGTTTTGAGACAAATGTGTATTTAGGGTTGGAGTACGTTTCTCGTTTAAAAACTAAAAATTAGCGCTTGTCTTTAAACTTTCTGTTTCTTATTTCATTTACTGTGACTTTGGGACGTCTGAAAAAACTTTTTTTTCTAAAACATATGGATACTTCGCCCGCAGAAGCCGCCCAAGTGGTGGCATTGCTGGATTCTGGACTTAGTCAGCGTGTTGTGGCTGCAAGATTGCATCTAAGCTTATCATCTGTTCATAGAGTCTACAAACGCTATCGGGAGACTGGTTCGTTCACGCGCCGTTCAGGATCTGGCAGGAATCGGGTCACTTCTGAGCGAGATGATCGATTTATTGTAACAACTTCTTTACGAAATCGACGCCTTAACGCTTTTCAACTGCAGCAGCAGCTTCGCGTTGTACGAAGAGTAGCTGTAAGTGACTCTACAATAAGAAGAAGGTTGAAGGAACGCGGATTGGCACCGCATAAGCCAGCGAATGGGCCGAAATTAACTGCAGACCATCGAAGAGCGCGCCTTAACTTTGCACGCGAGCACCTAACTTGGTCATACCTTCAGTGGAGCAAAGTACTGTTTTCTGATGAGTGTAAAATTATGCTGTATGGTAACGACGGAAGGAACAAGGTCTACAGAAGAGATGGAGAACGCTTTGCACAATGCTGCATTGAAGAAAAGGTCAGCTATGGTGGCGGTTCGTGGACGGTTTGGGGAGGAATCAGCGCCGACGGTAAGACAGAACTTGCCTTTGTGTCTGGGCCACGGCTGCCTGCACTAAATTCTCATCGGTACATCGAACAGTGTCTTGAACCTCATGTGATGCCCTATGCACATTTTATTGGCAACGACTTCATATTCATGCACGACAATGCTAGAGCTCACACCGCGGGCGTCGTACGAGATTATCTTACCGAAGTCGGTATCTCCATTATGGTATGGCCAGCAAGAAGCCCGGACATGAATCCCATTGAACATCTATGGGATGAATTAAAGAGACGAATTCGAGCAAGAGATCCAGCCCCAGAAACACTTAGCCAGCTGCGAAATGCAATCCAAGAGGAATGGGATAATATACCACAACATGTGATCGTGACTCTCATCCGATCGATGAAGAACCGTATGGAAGCAGTAATAAGAGCTCGCGGAGGGAATACAAGTTATTAAATAAACGTTTCTTACATTTTTTTTTCATTTACGCGTGTTGTTTTACCCATTTCCTTCATATTCCATACAGGGTAAAAATTACTCATTATACAAAATACGAAACCTATGAAGACTTAATTTGAATTTAGAACATTAACATTAGGATTTAAAAACCTCATACTACTCACTATTAAATGACATTTTACATTTATTCCTAAATATACACATTTTTCTGATAATCCTTATCAAATCATAAACTGCGAGGTGTTTCGATTTTTTTGATGAGAAGTGTATATGATCATAATTATCTGAACAGTGTAAGATTCACAATTATGTAAGCTCACATGAATACAGTAATATCAAACAAGTAAATTTAATTAAAATTCAAACTTATTACGACGTCATAAAGATGATTTTACTAGCAATCTTAAAATTGCGTGGTCAAGGAGTTTGCAACATTATTTAGGTATCACTGGCTAGTTTTCCATCAAGTGACGTTGTTTTTTTTATTAAAAAGAAATTACTGACGCACATGTCATTCATAAAAAAACATACTATGGCATTGAAATATTCATTTCAAAAGACCTAAAAAGCATACGCGCTGAAAACAATTGAAATACGGTTATTTCTATAACAATGTAAACTGGATCTTATTTATTCGAGGAAATAATAGACTATCCTATGCATGTAGAGATAATTATGAAGCTTAACCTGCTCAGATAATTATTATTAAAGCTTATACAGTATAGATATATTTTTAAAAGGTTATCACATATTATTGCCTAAGGCAAATTATATATTATTGAACCTTCACATGAGAATATATTTTTGATCGATAGATTTGTAGAAATTATTGAGCTTATCAACGCTCACAATATTTTGAATCATTGCCAACATATTATTGAACTCGACTGTACTAGCTGTGCCCGCGACTTCGTTCGCGTGGATTTCGGAATTTAAAAATGTATTTTTTAGTTCGAAGCGCTTAATTCTCGCCACGTTTTTCATAAAATCTAAGAAAGATTCTTAGATTTTTCAAGAATATTTGACGTGTTTGTAATAAACGCCCTCTGTTGTTCAAATGCAGTACCATTCAATTGGTACTGGATTAGAGTAGTTTGTTTATCGATTTGTTTAATGAATTAAATATGTTGGTAAGAAAAAAAAATTGATGGAATTGATTGAATTGATCTACCCTAAATCCTATTCCAGCGCGCGATAACATAAAGCGAAAAAAAAAGTTAAAACTCCAAAACAAACAAAATAGATTTATTTGTCAAAGAAAGATTTAGGTACCTACCTACAATGGACATACAAAAAGATTAACAAAAATAAGAAGGATTTGGGCTCAGCTTATACATATGTAGGTAAGATTTAGATTTTGAAAAGGTCGCTGGAACAATTTTATAAACTTGTCGGATATTATGTTATCGATAAATTTGATGTATCCTATAACACTTCTATTCCAGGTTTATGTGTGAATATTTTAATAATGCCCGCTCTTTGCAAATACATGATTCTGTTCTTTCTGTTCCATTCCATTCCATTCCACTCCACTCCCCTCCCCTCCGCTCCACTCCGCTCCACTCCACTCCACTCTCACCTCGCCATCTGCCGTGCGATGAAATATGTATTTTATTTGAATAATGTAGTTTTTCTATTCGAAGTTAGATCGCGCGACTGATGTACGAAATCAAATTGTGAGACCAAGTGCACCCGTAATTTTACTTCTGAAACACTTTAAATTCAAATGTCTTTTGATAGACTGAACCGCTTCCAATGAAACAAAAACTTTCTTCTTCTTCAAGTTACGCTCAATCGTTGTGTAGAAAAGTTATCTACATTGATTTCGTACATTTTACGTGATGCTCAGACAAATAAACATACAAACAGACAAAAATTCTAAAAATTCTAGAAATGGGTTCTATTGGTTGTCCTTTAACCTGGCTATATTTTTTGAGTTTTTCTTTAATGTACAAAAATAACTTTTCTACAGTTTTATTATATGTATAGATTGGATTGAATAGATTGAAAAGCAAGTGTGTTTATGAAAATTAGATTATTATTCATCATTACCATCTTGTGGCTGTACAACTTTCAAACATGCATCTACAAATTCCGTGAAGATGGGCTCTTGCATGTACTCCTTCATCAATTCATCTGGATATGGCGAATTATCCAGTAACTCTAATATTTCTCTCACATGGGGATTCTCCAAGCATTTCTTTAAATCTGTAGACTGCTCTGCAAAATCATGTTGAAAATAAGTAAACAGCAAAAATTTATTCACTGATGAAAAGACATTATGACTAGTATTTCACACCGTATTTGAATAGTGTAACTGTTGTTACATTTAATAAGAAATGATTGAGATAAATATTTTTAGATAGCTATTTATATTTTTTTGGGTTTTTATTTGATTTTGAACTTTCTAATAAGGAGTTCAAGGTACCTATTTATAAGCTTCTCAAACACATTTTTTTTTAAACTATAAGTGACTAATAAATATGTTACTTTTAGCACAGAGAGTATGCTTTATCCCATTGGGAATGTAGTAGTATGTATTACTTACCTAATAGTTTTAGTTTTTCGACAGGTACGGTGTCTTCTGTAGGATAGTCATATTCTCTTTCTATATCATTGGAAATTGCCTGCTTTGGTGATTCTGGTGGTGGACTGCACGGAGTCTGTTTGTGGCTCTTATAACACGGCACTGAGCAGCTATAAAATCATTTATTAGGAGATGATCAATTGTTACATGCGTGTTTTACATTCATTTATTATATATTAGAATTTAACTTACTAAGGCTCTCTGCATACGGGACATTTATATTTAGCAATCTGTTCACACTGTATGCAACTCATTTTAATTATTTTATTTTTAGTCAAGTGAGATTTCCCGCTTATGTTTCAAGAATCGATGGAACTATTAAAAGCACTCAATGAATATGTGAATTGTTTACTTCATGAAAAACAAAAAACACGTGTTTTTGACACTGACATTGACGTTGTCTTGACACATCTTGACATTTCATAAAAAATGCTGTTGTCAGTTTTGTCAATGGTTAGCATAGACTTATAGCATAGACCGACTTCCCTTACCAATCGTCAAATAAATTATTCTGTTGAAAAGAAAATAACATTATAAGGCTATCTATATCTTATGCCTTTGGTAATGTAGGTAAAGGAAAGAGATAGAGAGCCCTACAAATGTTTTAGTTTATTACCTAATCATCCAATCCGAGTTCGGAGGAGTGATGGTTCAATTCCTTTGATATTAGGTTGCTTGTACACGGTGCATGTAACCCGCGCAAGTGCCTCAACATGTTCAGCTACATGCGCCGCGTACAAGCACTCATTTAAAAAAACGTGCGGGTCCAGCTTACGCCATTTCAATCGTTGGCGTTCGGTAAGCTGTCCATAGTTTTTTATGACCGACGAAGGCTAGGACCCATTTGTTGGCCTGGTGTGTACGCGAGGAAGGGAAATGAAATAACGGTCGCTTCTATTTTGTACTTTAATTGCGTTATAATAAATATTTACATGTTTATTAATTAATCATAGTAGGAGATGACCGACTTTTTGGTCGTTTAAGCCTGGCGGCCTAGCTGAGTTGCATGAATTGTCTAAATGGCAATTCGTCTAAGCCAGACGATGCCAGTGATGCGACTAGCGACTTGCCGCATGGCTTGATCGACCGAAAAATTGATCCCTGTAAATCTCCCATTACATTGACTACAAAGTAAAATAATTACACACATAAGGGTTTTTTCATAAAAATGTTGTACCATCTTTTTTTTTCATAACAAAAATACAACAGTTTACATAGTAGAACATCACAATCATTCAGTTGGGCAGATTTTGAACGTACGCCTTTAGTATGTACTTACCCACCACTTCACCCAAGCAGTTCTATTTTACATCTTACCTTATGGTAAAATACTTTTTAATCATGTTCCCACTTCTTATACTGTAGGTACCTAAATAATCACAATGACACGTGTGTGGGTAAAAAATTGTAGCAAGTCAGACAAAGAAGGGCTTAGGCTTCGTTCAAGGCACAGTTCTAGGACATTACCCGCTCTGCCCGACGTGTCGCCTGACGTGCCACCTGTCTTTAAACGAGACCTTAAGGTCTGCATTCACAAACGCTTCAATTCGATACGGATATGCAAAATAGTATGTCTATCTTGTGAAGGTAGATACGGGGGTAGTTAGGCAAACGGGGATGGATACCTACCTGCTTTAAAACTATCCAAAATTCAGTTCTATAGCAGCGTTTCTTGGTGAGAAGTTTACTTGTCTACTTAAAAACCACCTTTACAAAACGTAGCTAGACCCTAATCAGAAATATTAATGTATTTTTAAATTCTATCTACTAACAATGACGCTTGGCCATGTAAATACTGTAAATACAGGCATACAAAAACATGATCTACAGTTTGGTCGAGTTATCTTACATAATTCGTAGGCACTAAGTAACTGACAGATTAAAATCTAAGTTCTGACATTAAGTACCAATGCGTGGTCGCATACTTGTGGCACAATATTGTTTGGAACAGCAATCAGTCGCTTGCTCGTTTGGTGTGACATTTGAACTAGAAATTATTAACCTATTTAAATTAAAGAAATAACTGATTTAAAGATTATTTTCCGGTATTCACGCTCTTATAAACGATATGTTACCGTCAAGTAATCCGTAAATCTCCAATTTGATTGTATGTACTTGTATAACTTAGAATGCTAAACAATTTGGTGGTTATGGCAGAGGTCCAGCGGTTACAACTCTTCGTGCTTCGCGGGTTGCTTGTCACTTATGTAGTAGGTCGTCTCGGGGAGATCGATTCCGTAGTCAGCGGCTGCGAGCGCGTGGTAGCGCGACCTCAGGAGATGTGCGGCCGCCTTCGGTTGCCGGCTACGTGTGAATATACCCTTCTTGTTCCCACCCACGCGGGTTATCGCTGCAATTTGAACAATAAGATAAATAACTGAATTTTTTAAAGACTAGCATCATCCATTACAACAGACAATGTAAGAAAAGATGCATCGGCCTTTTTCGTTCATGCTTTAGCTAGCATATTGTCGCAACTCGACGTCGAGTTCTTCACAAAAGAATCTTTTCAAAACAACGACGGCAAGGAAGTAAAGTTGGAAGTTGAAGAAGACTGAGATCTTTCATGAAAAAAGGGATGATAATATTACTGTTTTGTCCAGAAGAACTTTGTAACCATGCAAAATCAGTCCATTCCGTCTTGCAGATACCATGCATTCTGATCACAGGCAAGACAAATTCGTATCACCACCACCCTAGTTTTAAATCCATCATTCAATGTATCATCATAAGGATGGTTGTTGCTTACAACGCAACCACTTGAGGTGTCGTATGTGTGGCTGCAGTCGGTCTCGACGACGCTGAGGGCCTTTGCCTACCCTCCCTAGGTAACAACAAGACAATCTCAATTCTGTCTGTAAAACTGTTTCACCTTTTTTTTGGGTAAGAGCCGAAAAGCAGGTGAAAATTAAAATATCAATGTAGATTAAAAATGTTGAAAATCGGTTTCAACATCGTTGTAGGAAATTAGTTGATAAGTTATACGAGTGGATTTGTAAGTCAGAGTACCTACCTACTGCAAAACGACGGTCATTCTTATCCACTATGGAAAAATTACAAAAGCAGAAAAACGGTCCTATACGAATGCCTTTCTTTAGGATTTTTTATAAGTTCCCAAATCATTGTCATTACTAAAACTGATCAATTAAAACGATACATAAAATCTATAAAATGAAATACTTGGTTGGCTGGAAGAGATCTCTTTATACATAGAGATCAGCTCGCCTTTGTGAACGTAATTTTAAGTTTGGTTTTTATTGTAAATATTGTGTACAATAAAGAATATATATTACTTACACTGCGGTGTTTTGAAGTCAGCAAAGTTCCAGATGAATTCTCCTGCGAAGAAGCCTGCCTTCCGCAGTTGATCAAACGCCTTGAAATGTTCTGCGATCAGCACACACTGGTACTCTTCTGACCAGATGTACTCGGGGTACTGAAATAAAACAATAATGTTCAGTATAACTCTCTACATGAAGAGTATACAAATATATTGCTAGCGGGAAAACGGTATCCAAGCATGGTTTTTTATATGGAGCAAGACAAAATAAAAGGCAGTCTAATATTAACTACTTTTGGTAAAAGAGAAAGCACTCATCAGCTACTTCGTTAAACCATTGAAATTGGTAACTAAATTACTTATGTGACAAGTTTTAGCAGGATGCATTACATTCATAAAACATATAAGGGTCAAAATAAATCACACCGAGACGCGACGCACATTTCAATAGAGCGAAGTCAAAATTTAACATTTCTGGTATCGTCGCGTCACGTCGCGTCGCGTCACGTGTCGGTGTGAACTAACCCTAAGACGCATGTCATTGGAAGCGATGTCGGCGGGAAAATTTAAACAGGATAAGACTTTCGTAAATCAAATTTGCGGAATGGAACAGTTACAGGCCAGAAATACTGCTTTAAACTCACAAAATGCAGTCCTTCGATGGTGTCCGCTCCGTACTCGGTCATAATGATGGGCTTGTTGTTGATGCGGTGCCAGTTGGTCGCCTCCTCCACCACGTTGTGGGTGATCTGTTGCGTCTGACCAGGGTTAGCGTACCACCCGTTGTAGCGGTTGAAACTTACCACGTCTAAGTGACGAGCCTGATATATAAAAAAAAAACAAACGTTAAGATATATTCTAGCAATAGATTAATATCGTGTCATGTTCTGATCTAACTTTTTCGTTAGAGGTACCCACGATGTACCTAATCATTAAACTATATACGAGCAATAGACGGGACATCACGAAGAAAGTTGTAATCCACAACTTTTTACCACTAGTCCCTCTGTCTAGTAGTCGCGTTGCTATGTAAGCGAACGCGCGAAAGAGCAACACTAGATAGCGCTCTTTTAAATCTTTTTGGTACTCACAGATTTGTCAGTAGTAGCGCCAGCAGAAATAGCAATAGTGACAGGCCTTGATAGATCCATAGATTTTACGTGACGCACCACTTCTCTGAAAAGGTTAAAATTAATATTTAGGTAATGAAGTTGAAAATAAGATGAATTATTTTATTATAAATCTCATGCTAACTGCGGCGAATAATTCATAAACTTTCACCTGATGGTCAAAAAGAGCCCGATGCCGAAGATAGCGGATGTCTTTCACCATATTGCAGTCAAAAATGCCCGACACTATTTTTAAAGCCAAATATCTAAATTTTTTACCATTTCATTACATATGGGTCATTCAAATATAAAATAGAATTTTAGTTACCGCTACGCCCTATATCTACGTAAAAATTGGTAAGGTTACTCCATACTTGCAATCTATTATCAACTACATTCGCTAGTTTGCTAGAGGGCAGTGATCCCGCTCGTGACGCGCGGCCCCACTCCCCAGAGACATCGCGTTACGTCGCCCGACCATGCGCGACATGTCTGGCAACGTCGCATAACCTTGCCGCGGTCGTTCGATGTCGCTTCGAGTTTGCGTTCAGTGTACAAACGAAAATCTCCGAGTGTTGACGTGTTTGTTAAAATATTTTGTAACAATGTGGACAAATAATGTAGTATTGCGACTAATACAACTTTTTCGTTCTTACGAGTGTTTATGGGATACAACGAATAACGATTACAAGAATAAAAACAAGAAACGTGCCTCATGGGAAGAAATTGCACAAATAATGGGCATGCCAAGAGAGGTTGTTGAAACGAAAATTCATAATTTACGGTCTCAATTCACAAGAGAACGGAAGAAAGTTTATGCATCGAAAAGAGCAGGTAATGAAGATGTGAAGCAAACTTTCTGGTTTGCGTATGAACCGCTCATGTTTTTAATAAAGGCAGAAACTACACCAAATGCGATCGACACATTAATGGAACAGGTAAGTAAAATATATCAGTTACTTAGTCCCTTTTGTTTTTTCTAATAAAAGTGCGCGAGGGTTCACAACGATGTGGCAACCAATCAGCTGCTTTTATGCTGTGTCGCCACAGAAAACATAAATAAACATGGAAGTAATAAGTGCACATTACAGTTTGCCCATATTATTTATGGGTCGTATAGTTTTTGTTTAATTCATACAATGCAGAGGTACATAACGTTTACTTGTTGGAAAAGTTACTTTCATATGATTCATCTGAGATATTTTTTTACAGAGAGACCCACAAGATTCACAATCTTCGAACATGTCAGAAATTGAAACAAATTATGAAATGACTCAATTGCTTGAAACAACAAAGGATTACCATGCGAATAGTTCAAGAAAAAGAGCCAGTGAAGAAAAACTAAATAAATCCTGTAGAATAATGGAAACAAAAAGAAAGAGAATGGACGATAAAGTGACACGGGATGAGTTTGATATTTACGCGGAATATATAGCGTCAGAACTGCGAAATATAAAGTCAGAAGAAGAAGTTATAATGGCGAAAAGCTGTATAAATAATATATTACTGGAAGCAAGGCTGCGCTCTATCCGAAAGTCAGCAACTAATTCGCGAACGTCGAATCATAGTGATGATGAAGACCATACTAATTTTGAATCACCTGATTTAGCTGAACAAGAGGGAAACAGTAATGTTGTAGTGAAAATTGAATCTTTCCAATAAATATTTTTACCTATATGATTGTTGTAACTGTCGTTTTTTTAAATACTAAAATACCTAAATAATACTGAAAAAGTTGCGATGCTCTGATTCGACGCCTTGCAACCCATTTTTTCAATCTTTATAGAATATTTATAGAATAAAAATTAAAAAAATGGGTAGCAAGGCGAGAGACAAAGTTATTTCTATACAATTCGATAAAGGCTTTGTCGAGCAGCGGACTGCAATCGATTGATGAACATAACACCTTCGTGCATAAATAAATTATACTAATTTATTTGATTTTTTCTGTACAACATTGCTATAATATTTTCAAGTTTCCAGTACTCACCCGAAGTATTTGTCGGCTAGTTTGTTGGCAGACCTGGGCTCGTTCGAGATCGACCACATGATGACGCTGGGATGGTTCTTGTCGCGTCGGATAAGCTCTGTTAGTGACTGTTTGTGTTTTACTAGCAACGTGTCTGAGAAGCCACTGCAACATAAGAAATCGTAATGAGTCAGCAGAAGGATTCGTAGTTTGTCACCAACTATACATTTGGCGCCCAACGTGGGACAAATTGTCTGCAATCATTTTGTTTTTGGCGCCCAAACTGGGTCGTAATTTCTAATAAATATTTGGTTTTTCTAAAGTTGATAACAAAAAAAACAACCTTCATAGCCATCTTTTGTTTATAATTAAAAGAATTTGGTTCAGTTTATTTATTTATAATCTGGTAATATCTTTTTATTCGTATAAAATCAATTCAATGTTCAATGAAATTTTTTATAATATGACTTACTCGGTATCAACACTGGGACACTCATCGATGATCATGATGCCGTATTCGTCAGCGAGTTGATAGATTTCTTCAGCATAAGGATAGTGAGAAGTTCTGAATGCGTTGGCGCCCAACCATTTGATGAGGTTGAAGTTCTTTACCCACAGGACTGGGTCCCACCCTTTACCTCTTAGCTGTGGAACGAAGCTATTATTACTTGGGGTATATCGAACAATAGACCAAATAGAGAGAAAGATTTGGCTTAGTTACTAAATTGCTTTAATTCTTTGCAATCCTACCTATAAATGTTACGTGAGGAATGCATTGGATGTTATCGCAAAAGAGTTCAGAGATTTTAATTTCTGCAGGGCTTTCAAAGCTGATTTTTACCTGACTGCCAAGGATGGGTTATGTTTTATATTTAGGTCCTATGTTAATTTTATGTGAATTACGAACAAGACTTGTTGGCCCACCTCGCTTCGAACCACAGCTGTATAGCGTTTCATAAACACTACTAAGACAAAAGAACACTAACGATAACTTACATCAGAGTCTTCATGCATGCCGAATCCTTTCAAGTAGAGAGGTTTCTCGTTCAGGTATATGGTGGTGTTTGACCACGTGACTGTCCTGATGCCGATCTTCTGGCTGTAGGTATCGATTATCTCACCCTGGGCTCCGATCAGTGATGCCTGGGGAGTACAAATATATAAATGGTAAATAATTTACATTCTACGTACAGATTATTTATAAATCGAAAATATTGGTCAAAAACCCAATTCAAGCAAGCCAAGAATTAAGGCTTATGATCGTAACAAAACAAAAGAAGACGCAGATTCCGTGTTCAAAAAAATGCGTTACTTTTCTCATGGAGCCACTTTTTTATAAATGTGTGAGCGATCGCCAAGCACACAATTTAAATATTTCCCTTGGACATGTTAACTTGTTTTACGTAGAAATCGAACAAAAAGGATAATTTTTCTTCCTGTTTTTTTTTTTATCTTCAATTCTCAATAGCCTTTTTTTTTTTTTTTAAATCCACCCGTGTTCCTTCGGATGCCCTTTACGTTCCAGGGCCGCGGTATCCTGGGTTAAGAAAAAAACCCGCGACCCCAGCAGGCATTTGGCGCGAAACACGACGCGCCACCGACCCGGGCTTGGTCCTCGGTCGGACGGCGAGCTACCCATTACTCACCGTCCGCAAGCCCGCTCCGCCGCTGTGCCCTCTGCTGATCAGAGGGACACGCGTTGGAGCGTCCACACGACAGGCTATTCGCATACGGGCCCGCATCCCAGGGTGCACCGGCTCGAAAAACTGGTCTTCCCCCCGGACATATCCGAGAGGGAACTCCAGTCCACGGGCGCACGTGGAGGTTTCCTGTCTTAGCACCCCGATTCTCAATAGCCTACTAGGAATCTGGACATTCTATAAATGTAAGATTGCAGCAATATTCCTTCAGCAAGATGTGGCTAGCAGCGGATGGATGCTGACTGCCCAGAACCGGGAGGGTTGGCGTTCTTTGGGAGGCGTACGTCCAGCAGTGGACGGCAATAAGCTGATAACATAGCAATATTTTACCTTAATAGTATACAAGTATCCAGGCTCAGGGTGCATCAGGTATGGCCACCAGAACTTGGCGTTGCCGATCTCCAGCAGTCCAGCGCAATCGTTGTAGGCCGTCACTTGAGTGTCGTTCTTATCGAACACCTGGACGAAGCATCTGGCCTTTTCTGATCCACAGCCTTTCTGTGTCACGTTGTATACTATAAAACCTGGAATTTAAGAGTAGAATTGTAGAAAATCGAATTGCAAGCAGGATAAAAGAAAAATCAGCATTGCAACCAAAAATGACTGTTAATAAGTATCTCTTTTTTGGGGTTTCGTACCCAAAATGTAAAACGGGACACATATTACTAAGACTCCGCTGTTCATCTGTTTGTCTGTCTGTCACAAGGCATCGTGTCATCGTGTCATCAAGGTATCTCATGAACCGTGACAGACACTTGTAATTTTCACAGATGATATACCTATGTATTTCTGTTGCCACAAACTAAAAAACAGAATAAATCTTTGATCCGATACGCACTTGGCTGGTTTTTTAATTAATTGATAATTCAAGTTGATAATAGAATCTAGATGTAATATTGATGTTAATGCCAAACCTACACCGATATAATTATTCTCCTAGGTAGGTAGACCAGTATGTGAAATAAAATCATTCAAGCATAACTATTTTGTAACCAACAAAAAATGGAAGTAGGTGAGTATTTTTACGTAGCAACATACGTAGGTAATTAAGTTTTCAATCTATAATGACTTTGATCAAGAGTATTACAGTCTAAAACTAGGTATAAATAAATGCATTATCAATGATATTAATCAATGCATTATCAATGACGCGTGAAGTTCGATAAATTCCCCTCGAGAACGTGAAATCGGAATAAAAAGAATACTTCTTAATCCAGATTACTTATAAACTATCTGTTAACCAAATATTTAAATTCGTTCCAAAGTTTTTGCGTCAAAGAAAAACAAACATCAATCTCAAACATTCTTGTCTTTTTTGCCATCAACTGATTGCCATGGGACATAATCTATACCCTATCAAACAAAAAAAAAGAAGAATTTTCCAAATCAGTCCAGGCGCCGCGCTATCATCAAGTAAAATAAAATCCAACGAATTGAAGACCTCCTCCTTTTTTCGAAGTCGACTAAGGGCTGATTTTTCAATACACCGATAACTTTTATCTGTGGAATGAAATGGCGGTTGGGCAGCTTATCTATTGAAAATATGTCAAAAAGCAATTTTTATTCCTCAGATAAAAGTTATCTGACTATTGAAAAATCAGCCCTAAAAATAAGTCCCTAAGATTGCCTAAATATTTCATCAGCTAGTGAGTTATCGCCAAGGATTGATTGGTAAATAAAATAGTATACCTGTTAGTCCTTGTATGTCTGTGTTAACTATGACGTCATCGATGTACACTTGCGGGGTCGAGTAGAGGAACACTGTTCGGTGAATACCAGCGTAGTTGTAGAAGTCGAACGTGTACTGTTGCTCCTGACGAATTTTGTTTGGGCTGCCGAAGAAAATATTTCATTGTATTTAATTACATAAATTATATTCACCTACCAACCCACATTGGGCTCACTTTTAGTATTATGGCCCAATCCATCTAACAGAGAGGAAGTCTGTGTCCCAGTAGTGGAAACGTAATAGGCTGATGAGTGACGATGATATTTACCTAGCTAGAAATATAATTATCATATTATCTAAAAAAGAATAGGTACCATAAAATAGAAAAAAACAGTTTTTTCGAAAAATACGAACTATCTTGGCTGAAGTGACAACAGTCTAAATTAGTCTCTGGTCAAAATAACCACCAAAAATACTTTTGAAAATAGAAAATGGTGACGTAAATTGGCGATAACGGATCCGCATTTTCTTGAAGGAACGCGCAATTACCACCATTATTACCACAAAACAACGATACCAACTTGGCCCTCTGGTATCTAAACCTTTTCTGTTTCGTCCATGATCGTTTAAACTAAACTCTTTCTTAAAAATAAATCGTTCTGTTTTTTTAAATTATCGGTGGTTTTTATTTCCCTGAATTACTCATACAGAGAGCTTTAAAATGCTGTTAGCTTGTGGTTTGTATAATTAGAATTCACTGTAAACAATCTTGATTGTTTTGAACGCATTTGTCGGTGCAAATGTTTGCAATCTTATTAGGTACCGGTATCCGGGAACACATTTCATCATAAGTAGGTATTTACTTTTGCATTTCTGGCAAAATAAATAAAGTCGAGTAAATCTTTGCATTTAAAACATTATAAGTAAAACTCTTTTTAATGTAAGTATAGTAAGATAATGATGATTCAGATTATTTTGCGAAGAATATTACTGGTGAGCAGATCACAATACGTAACAAATATAATAATTGGCTGAAAGCAAAATGGCATTGACATTGTTTTTATCTACACCAAAAGCAATGATGAGGCTTAAGACGGAGCAAGCGCACCTAAAAAGCACTGGCACTCCTGCGCATTGATGGAACACAGTAAAAACTTCTTAGTACCGGATTCTGTCAGGATGTTGGTCGCTAGCTGGGCAACCGTCATTCGGCCATCAACGCAGGTTACAGATATCCTGTGGTGCTTTTAGGTAAGGATAAAACACTTACCCTACATAGACACTCTTGACAGCACCCTGAGGTACGGTGTCACTGAGCAGCGTGTTGTCCACCACCACAGTCAGCAGGTTGCTGCTATTGAAGCTAACGTAGTCCGTGATCTCCGCCTCGAACGGCAGGTGACCGATCTCGTGGTACATCACCGACTTGCCATTTATGAACTGGAAAACAGGGAGAGAATTAGGTAAGGTAGTCATGAAGATAGTAGTTTTAACAGGAATTACTAAGGTTGAGAGAAATGAAAAATAGGTATTTTTATAATCAACTAGCGGCCCGTCCCGGCTTCGCACGGGTGGAGGACCCGGTTTAAAACCCGGACCCGATGGTTACAAACACAACAAAAAAATAATTATCCGAATCGGTCAAGCCGTTTTCATGTTATGTCGTGACAACGGAAAACGGGTTTCATTTTTATATATATAGATAAAAATTAAAGAAAGGCTTTAGTCGTGTTACTATTTTTTTTTTTTAATAATCTAGTGATTTTTTTTTGGATGTTTGAACACAGCGAAGAATCAGGCCACTTTTGAGCTTTTTGTAGGTTCATATATATACAACGTGTAATGCCAAAAGCGCAAAACCTCTCGTGGGGTAACTCAGCACATGTTACTGTCAAAAATCAATTTTTTTATTTGCGAATTTCCAAAAGTCATAGAACAAACATTGTTCAGTAACATGGTCTGAGTTACCCCACGACAGGTTTTGCGCTTTTGGCGTTACACGTTGTATAATTAAAAATCGGAGAGACATCTCTTTCTTCCCAGCTTTAGGCTAGGCGTATGCTGAGACGCAGGTTACGCAGGTCCACACAGCGTAGAGCAGAGTAGATTTTGTAAAGCATGGAACGTCATTGAACTACGTACGCTGCGGCGCAGGACATGTCACGCAGACATGTGTCTGTCCTGCTCTGCGTCTCGTTGCAGTGCCGGCACAGAATCCTGCGCGACGCGTGTATTGTGTATGCTGGATACATGCGTTGCTAGGTAACTTTGTTTGTGATGCGAATGTCAGTTGCGTCGCAGCATGCGGAGGGGCATATGTCTGCCTCAACTGCCCTGCCCTGCACTGTGCTGTACTGTGCTGTGCTGCATTGCCTGCGTCTCAGCATACGCTTAGCCTTATTCCGCTCAATAACGGTCGTAGATTTATAACAAAAACATTGCGTAAGCTGTCAGTAGCTTATTTTACATCAAACAGTAGATATTTGCCAGTGGTGAAGGTGGTTTGACACATAATAGTTGTAAGAGCATATTTTGCTCATACAGGGTTCTGTGTCGGAAATTCCAAACATTAATCGAGAGCATCATTTTGTAAGTTCATTATCATTTTCACCTTCCCTTATGCACGTTACATCCGTGAGAAGAAAACTTACTCATAGCCTAGCTATGGATTGTAATACTGTGCGTTTACTTAACACAATATGTCATTTCAGGCACTAATGTTGTTCTATTATATTTATAGCAACGGTAAACAATAACGGAACGTAATAGGCAGAATGTGTGCGATGACTTTTGCAACAGTCATTTGTTTTAACAAAGACAAATGAAGATTGAAGGCTTACTGCAATATTGCTGTTAATTTAAGTTGCAAAGCTGTTGCTCACCGTTACATTGTGACTATGAGTGTTTGGTACAGTGAAAATTTATCTATTTATCTACTTAGGTACTTTAATATGACACTAGCTTAAGGAAAATTACTAAACAACAAACGCTTTCAGTTACGCACGAAAATTGATATCGAAGTGAGCAGGATAATATACACCGTGACTTTTTAGTCGTTTAACAAAAGTGGTCTACTTAATGTATCCGACCTAAAATACCACTAGGCGAGTTTTTTTATCGTTTATAATATTTTTTATTATTAATAAATAGGTATATTAAAAAAGAAACACCCTGTTAAAATGTTTACGTAGGTATAGCACGGCAAAACTGATCTTAGATGTACCAAAAAAGTATTTTTTCTGGAACGGCCCACTAGGCAAAAGAACAAGAGATCTATATAAAGATAGGAAGACGATATCAAACATTCAAAACATAGCTGGTCTAACTGGAGACGAGTAGCATAAGAGAGATTCGAATAGGCATCACTGTAGGCCTTTACCCATTTTTTATTTTTAATTAACCCATATTGTCCCACTGCTGGGCAAAGCTTTCCCCCGTTTTCTCTCTTGCCTTTGTACGGCTTTCTCCAGCAAATCTATCAAAAACGCGTCCAAGTGTCACCAGCGTTTTCTAGGCCTCCCTAAATAAAAGGCTTTTTATTTCATTCATTTCCTTCGGATATGAAATGAAAACATTACAGATATTCCTAAGCTGTTTATATTGACGCTTACTTAGATATGATAATACTAAGTGAGTGTTCACGGATATTGCTCAATACTACAGTATCTATATTGGAATCAAGCTGTGAGCAAGTTTACAAGCTAGGTAAATACATTAGCGGTACAAAGATAAGGACTATTTTGTTGTTCAACTAACGAAATTTAACTTAGAAATTGTAGCACTAGCATGACACCGTAAGACAAAACGACAGAATATAGAAATATTTATTTTTGAATAGAAACAAAGTGATGTTTAGATTGCAGGAAGAAATTCTATTCTTCAGTTGTCTTTGGCACAGATTTATTTTCGAGTTTGGCAGAATATAGATACAAAGATAGAATTGGTCATTTTTGCAAGACATAAAAAGTTGTCGAAAACTTTCTTACAATGCAATTTTAAACAATTTTAATACTCCTCTGCATGTTTTTTTTTTAAATTAAATCTGTTCTGTTTTAGTACTTACACATGCGTTAAATTACCATCTGAGAAAATAAAGATAAGCAAAACATTACCAGGATAAGAATACACGGTTAATTTGAACAAAAGCTGGGCGCATTCACCTCACGTGGGTGTCGTAAAAATGTTCCTGCAATACAACGTACGAGTACCTATATACTTACGTACTTATAATATTATACAGAGGGCGTAATTTGAACCTTGTTAAGGGGATTTTATCAGGATTCTCTTAAATACTCACACATAAGCACAGCTCTATCATTTTGCTACGTTAAAGTAAGGTCAATATCCCGAGAAAAGGATTCAAATATCAAGTTTAGATCTCAATTTAGATTATCACCGCCATTTAACAAGAAGAAAAAAAACTATCAATTTTTGAGCAGTTATGATGAGTTTATTTTAAATTAAGATGACATTGCTCTCCGGTTTGATTTAATTTACGTAAAGGTCAATCAAATCAATCGATATTATCATTGTTCGCGTGTCTCACGGACAGCCCTCGTCATTTTACATGACTGTTTGGAATTTATTCTTGCTTACTATTTTCGATGACTGGTTTTACCACTTTTTATTTTCCTTATTTTGTGTTCATATGATTTTGTTAGTGGTTATCCATATGAGGAAATTTGCGTGGTGTCTTGTTCGAGATCAACGTACTACCTGCTGGGTCGTTGCTACGAACTCTTCGCAGCGTATTCGGAGCTTACGCCATCTCTACAGAGCCGCTACGCCAATCTACGTAGCGTTCTTGGAGCCTCTACGCGGGCCTACGGTCTACGCCCTTTCTAAAGGGTCGCTACGCGCTATACTACGTAGTGTATTCGTAGCTTCTTCGTAATTTGCAGCCTACTAAGAGTGTGAGAATGAGAAACCCAGCGTCAAGGTAGAATTATGCAGTGTACACGTCCAACTAAAGCCTTCACCGTAGCTTAGTAGAAAAAAACTAAATATGCCAACCAAGTTTCTCTAAACATTATTATTTAGTTGTAAATGTCGTGACCCTAAAGTATAACACGAAATAATCATATTTAAAGGTCTTAGTCGGAACCGCTGAAATACCGTTTAACCTTATAATAATATCAAGGCCAAAGTTCAGTTTTACATTAATCAGCCGAGGGTGGCTTGTCGGCACAATGGACGAAGATGTGGTGAAATAAAACAAAGTGTATGCGGATCACTAAAAGCTTTTACTGTTCCCGTTTTATTTATCATCACAATAATCTTAAAAGCTTTTAATTTTGCGGAAAAAAGTTCTTCTACCCCGTCAATCGAGATTTATCCTGTAGTTCTCAGGTTTGTACGTTGGCAGGATAAAGCACTATGTTGCAATTAAACTGAATAACTGCATTGAGTAGAAAAAAAAAACAGATTGTTACAATTTTTTTAATTGTGATCCCGTAACTTAAGTTCCATACGATAGAAAAAGAAAAGATAAAAAACAAATTCACAATACACCTTCCACCTCCGTCAATGAAGGTACTGTACGGTACCTACGATAAAATTACTTGTGACCATCGTGTTAAACCGTCATTAAGTGTTAACAGCTTTTTTAATTGAAACGAACTGACCCACTAAGGCACCAAATTCCAGATACCATAATCTTTAACCTTGTTTAACTAAAGATCTTATCTTTTATGTTACTCATAAGAGAACCTAGTTTCATATTTTCCAATTAGATTATCGTGCTTAGAGTAATTATCCCAATATGTACAAATACTCTTCTAATCGGCATTTGGAACATTTATTTTACTTAGTTACTGCTCTCCCTTTAGGCACCATTTATAACCACATACGGTAAACATGGGTGTTATAAATCATTGTCATTGTCCTTATAAATCTCTGGCTGCGTTTCCACTTAGTTTAAATGCGAACTTAATCCCGTAGGTGTTCGTACCGCTGAATGATTTGTATCTGTTTATATTAGCCAGATTTGTGCGCCGTCGACCCATATTCTGGAGACATTGTCCTGCAAATTGCGCCTTTATACACCACTTTATAGCACCTCTTACTAAGTCGCTTCGCGGTTGATTTACAAATCATTGTAATGTAATGAGGTATCGCCTACAGAGCAGTTTGTGATGCCTGGTACTGTATCTGTAAGTAAATCGTATGCAGAATGAATCACCGTGTCAGTGATTTACAACTTCACTAGAATTTCTACTTGGAAGACATTTCATTTGCTCATTCCGACCTAGAGAACTGTTAAACTGATATTGAACAGGATTAGGAAGGGCTATTTGCAATAGAATATTGAATGAATTGCATTCATGATGAAAGGTGATTCAGGGAATAATAATAAGAAATCGGTCAAAAGAGTTATCATAAGATCTTACTTCTTAGTAATATTATAAAATTAAAGTTTCTGAGGATGGATTTAAAAGTATGTATGTAGGTATGTAAGTTGGATAAATAAACACATGTTATCTAGTTTATGATAAACTATTGTTTTTATTCGGATTTTATGTTCCCGTGGGGTACCTAATTATATTTTTTGGCAATTTGAACAAAAATCTCGGAAAAGGAAGTCATTTCTGCCTAGCTTTATGCTTCTGCAGGATTATGGTCCCCAATATAAAAATTAACGTAAATTGCTTATCCCAATGTTTAGTTTAACCTTTCTCAGATCAACAAAGGTACCTGATAAGATCGAGTCCACTAGACAACTCGGTCGGCAGGAAGCTGATTGAGTAATGTCAGTTAAGTGAGGTCAGTGATTCTTATTGCCCTCTAGTACAATTGGCGTATGAATGGCGACCGTCTACATTCTAAGCGCTAAGTCGCTCATAGCGTAGACTTAGGACTGTGTGTGTTTAATTTTAATGACTGTAATTAATGTTAATTTGTATAAAGAAAACCGGCCAATTACGAATCAGAATCGCGCACTAATAAGGGTAGCTTTCTTTTCTATACGCCACAAAACGATAACCCAAAAAAAATCATTTCTGTTGGATGACGGCCTCCATAAATATTTGTTTAAATCCATTTTTTTGTATTTTATGTTATAGCGGCGACAGAAATACACCATCTGTGAAAATTTCAACTGTTTATCACGGCTCATGAGATAGAGCCTTGTGACAGACGGACGTACAACGGCGTCATAGTAATAGGGACCGTGTTTAACTTTTTAGGTACTTGGAACCCTAAATAGGTGGAGTATATAAACGAGTATATTAAGTATCTACATAAAGATGTAATAGGCTAAACCGAAGGCAAGAGAAACCGCAACGACTTAGGAATAAAAAAAAGAAAGTTTTCTTAAAACGTTGTTAACTTACTATGATTTACACACCCACTGTTGTAGTTCCCGGCATTTAATCAAATACATCAGACAGCTAACATTTCGCTACAACTCGTTTTACACATTGTCGACAAATGCACCTCAATGCAAAGTCCAAATTACCGGAACCAATCGCATCTATCAATCGGTTCGACTAACCAAGTAAGTGAACAACTTAACAGGTGCATGTTATTTGCATGCACGCGTTCTGCGTAAAGTAAATAATTGATGGCTTGTTGCTATCTCCTAAAGTAGGTGTGTTTCGTCTTACAACTATGTTAGTGGTCGTCTGTCGGGTCAAACGAGAGCGAACTCGCGAGACCGGTGTCGCACGACAAATTGTCCAATTACCGACAGTCGTTAGGCCGCCTTGTGACAACGACACCTTTGCCTGGCTACTACTGAGGCCTCAGGTCTGGGCTGGATCCTCCCTTTCTTGTTGCCAAGGCCTAGGTTACAATAGTTTTATAAAGGTGTTACTAGATTTTTTGACACAAAATTTTGTTATTCAAGGTACTCGAGATTATATCTGATCTAATTCTAAAATATTAATATTTATGATCTCCATTAGTCTATTTCAGACCCTGTTTATAAATTGTACTTACTTGACTTGTTTTTTATAATTAAGATTATCTTTTCTCATTAGAGTAAAATATTGCCTAACCTGCTTATTTCATACGGGATCTAAAGCAGATATGAAATTATTTCACCATCCCTACAAATTAACTGCAAAGACAAAGAGATTTAAATTTTTATACACGTCCGAAGGTCGTTTAGTAGAACTTAAATGATATCTCTGGGAATATATCATTGAGTACGACATCTAGAAAAGAATGTTCTAATTTCCAGGATTCCATAAGAAATACTCATACATAAATGATGTTAAGTATGCTAACAAATTACAGCTTGGATTCCAAGCCAACCGTACTAGGAGCTGGGCAACTGTTTAAAATTCAACACTTCTTTAGGCAAGGATTTTCTCAAGAAGGATGTGTCTAAAAGATGAAATAGCGAATATATAACCCGTTTATATGTTAATCGTGGGAACCGCGGCTCTCCACAGAGTCCGTTTAGCGCAAATCCTTTGAATCAACAATGTTCGCTCTCGCTGTTTGTTTTTGCGCTTATTTCAATTTATAAACGGTACGTGCTAGAAATAATAACAGCCAATTTCAATTATTCTAATTCATTGTATTATAATTTAAGGTGATTCTTATTTCTTTACCGGTACTTCTTTAGTGGGAGGTTTACCTTTTTATGCGACGAAATCGTGGTAATAGTTTAAAATGTTTAGCGTGATCTGATGACGGTGATTCAGTAGAATGTTATAAAGTATACTGGGTCTAAAAAGACCAAGAATTGTCCCGAAAAAGAAGATAAGGATGTTTTAGACTCGCAGTTTAATTGTAAGCGCTAAGGACTATAAAATCTTCTTCAGACGTTAACGTTATTTCCAGCCCCGAAATAACATAACGTTGCGTGAGTCATGTTTAAGCTACTAAATTATGTATTACGTATCTTTAAAACACACATTAGTATCACTCGCGAAAAAAAATATAATTATATCGTGAGCAAAAACAATTTTTAAAGCAGAGTTAATTAATTAGACAACCTTTTAAATTAGTCCTACCTAGTTACCTTGGTTTACATTTTTGGGGCTTGTCTAGGCTTATACATTTGAGGTACCTAGTTAAACATCGCATTACAGAACTGGTTCTACGTCTAATTTAATACAACACGTTGTATAGCCTGACCGACGCTATGATTTTATAGCATTTTACACAATATTAGCGTGAAATACACACGGTGCCTATTAGTTTTATGTGTGACCCTAATTACTCATCTTCTTTTTTAGAAAACGTTTTTCTCACTGGGAATTTCTCCTGTTTCGTGGGTGCTTTTGCATATGATTCGAAGATGGGTGACCATCTTCGAATCATACCCACTTAAAACGGCACGGTTGGCGCGGTCTTGTTGTCTTGGGTTCGATCCCCGCACAGAACAAATATTTTATGACCTACAAATAGTATGTTTGTAAACGCACCCGTAATACGGAAGAAGGCGAGAGACGTTTTATTTAAAAAAAGGAGTCCACTGGCTTCTGAAACTGCATTAAGATTCGCCATTGTTTCATACAAGACAGACGTAGAAGTATCATTGTCATTATTATGCTGATAGTACTTACCACTTCAGTCGCATAGTGTACGCTGCTAAACCGCAACCACACCCGCTGCCCAGCAGTGCCCCACCACGAGGGCACGTGGAACCGCCTGTCGTACCACACCACCCCGACGTGGTCGCGCAACGTTATGTCCTCGCCCACGTCGTTGTATGATGATGGCACCGGCATTGTGATCACTGGTCCCGTCTGTATGGGAAATACATTATTGTTACTTGTTAAATATTTTTTCAATGACTTGTTGGTGTATAAGTAAGCGCAACTGTTGAGCATGAGGTCTCGGTGTTGGTTCACAGGTTGGGCAAAATGTTATTAGGTTTCTCAGTAGCAGCCACGGATGGCAGCTACCTAGGACTCAAACTTAATTGTCAAAAAATTATATCTCTGTCTTTGTTACGTATGTCTCCAAGACATATGGTAGTAAGGCCAGTACTGCATTGTTGCTTTCTAGATGAAATATGTAGAGTCACGAGCAAACCGACTCTTCGGGGATAACAGACGTGATGTTGTGAACGTTTCGAATTTTGTACATGTCAACTTCGCTATTGATACTCGAAAACATGGCCAGCGGCTTAGATGTGTAGAGTTTATCAGGTCTGCAGAGACGTTTAGAGGAACTGCTGAATAATACAGAATCAAATCTGAATCTAATCTGTACTTGATCATTTTATGACTGTATCAATTAGTGGATCGTGAAAGGGATCGTCTGTCTTGGTATGGACATGTGATGAGGAGAGATGAGACTCATATGACCAAAAGAGTGATGAGTAATAATGTTGATGGATGGAGAGGAAGAGGAAGGCCAAAGAAAATATAGATGGATTGTCTAAGGAATGATATAATATGAATGAAAAAGAAGTGTGATGCTGTGACTTGAAAACGTGTTGCGCCGACCTCAAGTAAAATAGGATAAGGGCAGGAAGATGATGATCAATTAGTGGATCAAATTTTTTGTGCAATGACGCACCAAGAGAGAAACTAACGCTTTTAACATAAGTAGGTCATAGACATTTTTACTACATATTTAAATTAACAATAACGTTCTCTACAAAAAATGTTGGAAATCAATTTAACAAACAGAAGTGCAAATGAATGGGATTCTTTTAAATTAGTAATAATAGGACTAATGTCATTCTAAATGTCATCTTTATTTATATAAACAAATCCTCTAACCGGTTGTATAAGCATTTGCATCAGAGGAATGAGGAAAATGTTGTAGAAATGTTTTCAGTGTGACTGTCGTCAGAAAGATGATGAGAAGAAGGTAGATTTTACTGCTAAGAAATGGGAGACGACAACTAATGGGGAAGTATGAAAAGTTACATTTTGAACAGAGGAAGAAGATAGAATAACGATGAACAGTTTATCGACTTTGATAATTCATGAGTTCTGCGCCAGGAAGGACTCAAAGGCACTATAATTTAATTGAGTAAAAATATTTCTGATAGAAGTTCGTCCAAAAAAAACTCTAAGACAAAGGACACACTAATTTGTATTTGTAACATGCTAAAAGATGAGCCACGATTTCGCACGGTCAAATTAAGTCGAAGAGAGGAGGCGACGAATGCAAGAAAGAATACAGAAAAGAATGTGATTTATAGTAGGTGCCCGGATTACAAACCATTTTTCACATGAGTTATCTTTCATACGTCATGCTTGAGCAGATTAATGAAAGTGCAAGAGTGAAGTAATTATTGCAAAAAGTTTCAATGTTAAATTGTAAGACAAAGTGAAGAATTTATAGCTACGTCTTCATAAGAAGTCAAGTAGTCCTTGTAGAGGTTGTTCGATCTTGAATTAATGATATTGCGTATACGGAATAATAATGAGGATTATAAGTATTAAATAGGTAACTAATAATAAAATCGTTGACAAACGAGTTTTTGGACAATATTATCTAACAAAGCGAGCGGTACATTACGAGTATTGTATTAGTAAACAACGCATAGGCGCCAAGGTCGGCAGGTTTGCAGTAAGAATCTGTCACGATATTTAAGTTAGTGCGGTCATTTGATATATTGTTTGAAACATTTTAATTTATGAGTGTTATAAAGTTGTACTTGATAAATTCCAAATTAAAAATATCGATCACATCAACGCGGTAAGCGTTGACGAAATAGTGGTCAAACGTGGGAAAAAAAAAGGAGATTTAATATGATTAATTCAAGACGATCCTAAATATACCGGTCTACCAAGTAGCTGGCACCAACGGGGGCGAAATTTTACGAAGTTTATAGGAATAATTAGACTAATTAGCGATTAAGCAGAGACGGATGTGTTGCTCGTAATATTGGTGGTCATCGACTTTTATTCTCGATGAAACCTTATTTTTTTTTTTTTTTATAGAGATTTTCAAGTTTTATTACAACTATCTTGTATTGCAGCTTTCTTCTCGTATCAGCTATCTGACATCTGACCGAGCTCTGTCAGAGTTAAAACAGAGAAAACGAATGTTTTCCTATATTGCCAAATTCATCAAAATCAGTTGAATAGTTTTCGAAAACTTATCTTCGAATATATAAAGGGGGGATTTATGTACGTAAAAGGATAACGTGAGACGATTATAAAACATTGACCCTTTTGTGTTACTTCGAGGGATAACTCCGATCAAATCCTAATTCATTGCCGCGCATTCCATTGTTGCTTCGATGGTCAAGCGCACATCTACGTCATCACTTCATGCATGCAACACCAAACCATTTGGCCTTTATATTTCACAAACGTGCAACACATTAATATCTGTACCTACATACCAGCACGAGTCTAGTGGTATTGCCCCTCAGGCTTATGATATCATCAAAGTTTTTGTACATATATGTAGGTACTTTGGGTACATTACCTTGTCAAGATCCTGTTCGAACCAGCCGGCTCGGTACCCGGTCTCGGGGTCTGTAGGAGATTTCCTGAAGTTCCATAATCCATCTAGGGTTCTTAAGTCTCTGGTGTCAGTTGCTTGCGGGTACAAAGGTCCCCCAGTATTCGTCTGTGCTTTTTTCGGTGCTGAATCGATTTCATTGCCTGTTGCAGTATTCTGTACCACAGCGTTTGCTACACAAACCAGTGTTATGACTGACGAGAACAGTATCGACTTCTTTCTTGACATTATCTGTGACAAAGAAAATAAATGCTTAACAATAGACAAAAATATGTATGTGCGAAGACAATAAAGTTCAAGAAGTGATTAATGGCCTGCTTGTGATTCATTTATGACAATAACATTACACATAACTTCATAATACGTAGTTTTCGCTACCTTTAACATAGCTCCATTTTATAGAAAACAGAAGCAGCTAAATGATGACTCATGTATTCATGGGCTATTGACACTGGCAATATTAATCAGTGAGTAAAAGTGAAACACTTATTGAGGATGCAAGACGAGGCGGCAACAGCTTGTAATGTTGCATGTCGGAGTTATTATCTAGTCTAGTCACTCACTGTACCCAAGAAAGCGTTTTTTGTACACGTAGTGTACGTATACCATATTCTTATCGTTTACGGGAAAGTGGAAATGTTGGTATCTGGAAAGGACTTAGGTACGTATAACTTAGGCCTTTCGTACACAACGCAAAGCAAATCTCCGATATCTTACGACTTTGGTATCCATCAATGCTGGCTCTATACGAACTTCTACGGATTTGTATTGCTTTAGTCACTTGGATACCAAAGTCGTAAGGTTTCGGAGACTTGTGCCGCGTTTTGTACGAAACGGCTTACAGCCATAAGTGATTGGCTGGATGATTGTAACCTGTCTATTAATACTGTTCTATTGAATTTCACTTGTATTTCTGTTTTATAGATCAGATATCATCACGGATCAAATTATGGCCAATCAAAAATAACTAATATATTTTTATTATACCTGAAATACGATGTGAAGAATGATCGTAATACATAGTTATGGTATAGCTAAATGCACAATTTGCCAATAGCTTTAAATGGAAGTAGTGGCCGCATGTTTGTTGCAATGTATGATTTTTGATACCTAGACTATCTTTTCCTAAACAATCCATTTCTGTTGTGAAAACATTGTGGTTATCATCTTATAAATTACTAGTGTCAACGGTTGCCATTGACATTATATTCTATGCTCTATGCACGCACTATGGTAGAGACTTACGACGTCAGACTTTTTCTAATTTTTAAAATAAGTCTGCAAGTTCTCCCTCTAAGAATATTTCCACTACCGTGTTTATGCAATTAATTTTCAAGTTAATCTCATAATTTACCCGTGCCTATTTAAATTAAGCCTTATTGGATGCTCTCAAACTGAGTAGAATGGAAAAACAATTCAATCTCGACATAGTGCTCAGATTTCAAATCCAATAAGTTTCCTATTTCCGCGATATCGTCGCGGGCGCATCTAGAATTTCTCTATTCCACAATGAAAGTGTATCGCACATCGATACCTTGACCGCTGTACCATAACGAACTGGATTAGTATTATTTGCACCATGTGTGTGAATTGGGTCGAAGAAGCCGGTTTACGAGCGCATAATATGTTGGATTGATGTAATGTGTCTCAAACTCGTATTACATCTTTGATTGTTTAGCAATTTTTGCTCAAAAATTCGACTGCGATCAGTATTCAAATCGTCAGAACCTTCCGGATCTACTCCAGAACGCGAAGATAAAGAGACTCTCTAATAATCGTTTATTATATTTGATTTGATGAGGTACTGCCCTACAGAAAACCGTATAACCAAAATTAAAGTGCAATTCGGAAAAAAAGCTGTTTAGGAATAGCCGGTTGGATGGAGTGGTGCATAAAATAATAATTAACAAATATTCAAATTATAAAATTGATAAATCACTACATCATAGTATAAAACCAAAGTCGCTTCCAGCTTCCTGTCCCTATGTATGCTTAAATCTTTAGAACTACGCAACGAATTTTGATGCGGTTTGTTTTAATACATGAATTTCAAGAGAAATGTTTATATGTGCTCCGGCTCCGTACGGGAGGCACTGGTCGCTAGTAAGAAATAAAGTCCATATGTTATGTTTTAAGTAGGAATGGAAAGTATTTGCAGGTTATTGAAATCGTGAAGAACTTGTAATTGTTGAATATTCAATCAATATTTTATGAGCCACGATGTAAACATAAATATTACGTAAAAAGTGTAGGTATTGCACTAAATATATGTATAAGTACCTGCATAATGCGTACTATGCTAATGGCTAGTATTCGCGCATTAGTTACAAAACACTGGCTTTCTAGCATGCTCATGCGCTCAAACAATACGCACTGAATTGTTGATCAGAATTCTGTGCGGATTCCACGCACCACCATGTAGGTAGCTTGTAGGGTTGCTACGCTCCAAATATGCAAAACATGCTAGTGAAAGCTTAAGAAGCTGTTGCTAAAATCTGGCAACATTATGAGACGTCCATAGAGATCCGAAAACTCACTTCACACATTTTTTGTCCCGAGTACTGGCCAGTCACACCATCAACAGCGCATTGGTCTCGTTGCCAACCACAACAGTTTTAATTATTTGGTTTTAATGAAAAATATCCTCCGATTTATAGATAATTAGCCAAATCTACAGCCAAATTAACAGTGTGGGCCTTTTAAGAAAATTTCGATTGTAGAGAACTGTACTTACAGAGAAAAGAGTGAACGTCTCCCGTAAAGGAGAACCTTTTTACAGAAGGTAGGGCAATAATATAAAGGTTGAACAAATAACAATGTATTAGACAACCCTATAATTCACACTACATCATAACGTAGTCATTACGGTATGTTAGATAAACAAGCGACAAAAATATTCAAAGCACCTGGTATGCCGCACTACAGGCTGGAGTTCTGCGAATAGCTGGCCAGCTTATCTCTTGGCCAATACCTACTAGGTACATATTTAGCATTACTTTAAATGTTCTGACAAATCTAATTTATTTAGCTTTGTAAAGCTTGTTTTGAGTATGAATGTGGATGACTATAAGAATTGATGCATGATTTGGTACAGGTAAAACTGCTGAAATAACGAGTAATAACGAGTTGTAAAGAAGTATGGACATAAAATATGCTACGTCGACCCTGAAATCATGGGGAATAGCCCAAAAAGGTGGTCGTCGATTCCTCAACTATGCAGTGGGGAACAGTTCTCTTATTGGATGAGACATTAGGATAAGAGTAGGAGAATGATGCCCGTTTGGAAGATGTAGATCCTTTCTCAATTAACCGTATTTTCCATTCACGCCTGGGTAAACATTTGTATTTTGTTTATTAACAATGTTTTTATTACCTATGTTATTTTTCAATAGAGTATTACTATTATTCATCATTCATAAAAACAATAATTGTTCTGCTAACTAGCAAACAAATGATCGGTATCTCCAACTCCAATGCTAATTACCCCTTTATCTGAAATTTGTAATTAATTTAATGTGTGTTACTAGAAAAAAAATGTGTTTGTTTATAATATCTTTCAAAGTATCAATGACATCAAAGTTACTAACCTGTTTCTCCTGATAACGTTCCTTTTTGATATTGAAATCTGTGAAGACTTGCATTAGAGAAAAAAAGCTTTCAACATTTTTACCATTACCCAGCAAAACAAAGGAATTTCCCTTTTTGAAACAGTGTTATCACATTGCGAACGTTATCCATAGATAGCTGCTGATCAAGAGCTTTTTTGCAAATTGATGCAAGCGTTTTTATTCCTTAATACTGAAGTTTATCAATCACTGAACACATGGCCATTGATAAAAACGGTTAAGGAAATGAAGAATCCAGCATATCACATAACTGACAATCTGAAGACTCTGACATCCGTCAACCTGAACCGTGTCCGGACCCAAGTAGGAAGATGTATCTCGAACGTCAAGTGGGGCTACTCTTTTTATTAGAAACAGTGGAATGTGCATGTGGAGCCTACTGTGGTTGTATAATAATTAATAGTTAATATATATAGTAATATATAAATAATAGTTTAATGTATATGGTTATTTAAGGTCCATTCCCTGTTGGACAGGAAGGCTGTGACTCACCAGTAAGATCCAAAGATATAGGCTGATTAAGTATGTATTACATTAATTCATAAAGGAGGTTTTGTTTCAACTGATAGGCCTGTGAAAGGACAAGTGTGTTCGCAAAACATTAATTAAAGAAGTGATGTGATGTGAGTGTCGTGGATGGCTGTGTAGAAACACTGGGTTGGGTATTGGCACACAAACACATATAAAGTCTACAGGCCATACAAACATTTGCTCTGTGGGGAGATCGAAGTTGCCACATGGCTCATCACTCAGTGAACGCGCCTTTCAAGCTGTCAATCGTAAAACAGTGTTGCTATAAATATTCGATTGATAGTAAATTAATTCCATGCAGGCTAAAGGGAAAAATACATCGATTCCGCAAATTTTATCCTCGATTTATCTGATTATGTGGTTTACCGGGTTTAACAGAAAATAGTACAGGTAATACACCTAACTCTGACGATTATGCAGTTTATTACATAAGTTTACAATAACTTATTTGTTTACTGTTCTTGGCAACAAGACATCACGATAAACCACAAATTATAGTTTACCAATCGTCTGTTGTTGAGACGGATGTGCCTGCCTCACCGACACCCGGTAAAGTAGTTATGACACGGTAGCGAGCTTAATTACTAACACCAATTACAATGCAGAAAAAATGAGCTAACAAAACAACTGTTTTAATTACTTATTTAATTATACAAAACAAAAAATTAAGCATATCATCTAAATATTTTGTGTGTTTGTTTTTATAGTCAAGCTGTTCTAAAACACGTTTTCTTCATTTGTGCCGCAAATTTTATTTAAAAAAAGAGTTGATTGGTGTCATTCCATAGGGTGAACTTTTAAGTTTACTGAGTTCAGTTGCCTCGAGAAAAATATTGACTAAAATAAAACATGATTTTTTAATTAATGTTATTGGGAAAATAAATATCACGTTTTGCCATAAAATGTAAAGTTGAACGACCTGTGACTGTGATGTAAGCTCTTCAACGTCGTTTGTATGAAAAAGCTGACAGTTGCTAATCATAGTTAGGTAAATACCTTCTGCTACTTTTAATAAATTATCTAAGATGAGATGAGTATAGGTGATCGACCTTTTAATTGTTTTTTTATAGTTTATAATTCTTTGGTTCACAGTTGGTCTCGTGTGGAGGTCATAATATTTTAATACGAACTAGCTGTGCCCGCAACTTCGTTCGCGTGGATGTCGGAATTTAACAATGTATTTTTTAGTTGCAAGCCCTTAATTCAGGCCACGTTTTTCATATAAACCGTGTATATAGAATTTTCTTAGATTATTCAAAAATATTTGACACTTGTATTCCAGGTTTATGTAGGACTATTTTCCTAATGCCCTTTTCACCATACCACACCACACCACACTGCACCGCACCGCACCGCACCGCACCGCACCGCACCGCACCACACCACACCAAAAAAAAAATAAAAAAAAAAAAAATACAAAAAAAAAGAACCAAAAAAAAAAAAAAAAAAAAAAAAAAAAAAAAACAAAAAAAAAAAAAATAAAAAAAAAAAAAACTAAAAAAAAAATAAAAACAAAACAAAAAAAAAAAAAAAAAAAAAAAAAAATAAAAGAAAAAAAAAAAACAAAAAAAAAAACAACAACAAAAAAAAAAAAACAAAAAAAAAAAAATATAATAAACGAAAAAAACAAAAAAAAAAAAAAAAAAAAAATAAAAAAAAAAAAAAACAAAAAAAAAAAAAAAAAAAAAAAAAAAAAAAAAAAAACACAAAAAAAAAAAATAAAACAAAAAAAAAAAAAAAAAAAAAAAAAAAAAAAAAAAACAAAGAAATAAAAAAAAAAAAAAAAAAAAACAAAAAAAAAAAAAAAACAAAACAACAAAATAAAAAACAAAATAAAAAAAAACAAAAAAAAAAAAAAAAAAAAAAAAAAAAAATAGAAGAAAATCCACTCCACACCACACCACACCACACCACACCAATCCATTCCATTCCATTCTATTCTACTCTATGATTCCTTTAAATATTGCTTTAATTAATTTATATATTTTATATTATGTGAACCGATTACGATGAAACAAAATACATAATGTTACTTCAATTTAAACACGTCTATTCCAGGTTTTCTTTTAACGCCATCTGCCGTGCGTTGTAGTTTTGCTATTCGAAATGGGTTCTATTGGTTGTCCTTTTAATACCCTGGCTATATTTTTTGAGTTTTTTTTTAATGTACAAAAATAACTTTTCTACAGTTTTATTATATGTATAGATAATATGTAAATTTAATTCGCACATGTGTTTAAAGCAAAAGAGATGAAAATAAGACGTAATCAATAATCAGGGGGAGTGAGATATGTTATATACATGATTATGTGTAATTCCTAATATAAATAAAAGAGCGCGTAATAAACTGACAAACAAGTATTGTGTCTTCTTTTGTATTACATTAAACCCTTCATTCAAAGAAAAGTTTTCGTAACTATATCGCTTCTATACCATTAAACACCAAAAAACAAAAATAAGTATAAAATGGCAATATAAAATAACATTATTTAAAAAATAAGTAAAACAAAAAACATCTCAAATTACATCGATAAAAATGCATTATCTGCAAAACAATCAATTTGAACATCAGAAATGATTAAAAAGTTTATAAGCAAAGATGAGAGAGTATCAAACAACGTGATTGATAATTATATGTAATTAACATCCGCCGTTATTGCTTACGACCTGCACCACTATTATAAAATTCTTTCAACAGTAAAGAATAAGCTGGAAGTCTATACAAAAGAATGAGCTTTGTCGTGACTCAATTTGCATAACGTCTTTTGAACTGTACAGTACAGGTATGCATTGCATGACCCATGAAAAAGTAGACGACATTCTCTTAAATATTTTGGTCTATCATGCCTTTCATTTCATATGTATCTGACTATGAGCCTCATGTAAGCTTAAGATAGCACAGGGAGCTATAGAGAGGGCTATGCTGGGAGAATCTCCGTGATCGAGTCAGAAGTGAGAAAATTTGAGAAATAGCAAGTTGAAGTGGAAGTAGGCAGGCCACAAATAAGGTTCTCGAATGGGGACCACGACCCTGCAAGTGCAGCGTAGCACGTCTACCTACAAGGTGGATCGTCTTGGAAGACCATTATATCAGCCATAGGATGGCCGATGATGTTGACGATTATAGTGTCTTTGAAGCTATTACACTAGCCATTCATTATCATCACAACAGCCCAAAGACAAAGACCTTTAGAGACCAGTCGATTTCGCGACGTTCATCTCTATTGACTATGAGGCCAGTTTTGACCTGGGGTCTTAAAACAATAAAATTAAATATTAAACCCGCAATTCTTATTATAATTCTCATAAAGATTAAATTGACCTCCTAATCTCCTCCCTCATCGTGTTTTGCCAATTCATCTTGTTTGTGGTACGCCAGCGTCTTGTTCTCGGCACAAATATTATTGTGCATTGAAATGCTCTCCCCTATTACATACGCTCCTCTCGTTGAATGGACGCATTGTGCCTATAGGAGTACTTTATCTCTCATCTTTTGCTGTATAGTCGATGGCAAAATACGTTTTTAAATGCGTACTGTCAGTGTTTGGAGATATGGAGTTCGTGAAACTGTGTAACTAATTATAACAACATGACAATATTACTTACCTACACGTTTGTTTTATAAAATACAAGGCTGGATTAATAATGTTCTCTTTTGTTAGCTAATTAATTTAACATTTCAAAGGCTGTAACAGATTATTTTAACCTCTAGACTCAATTCATGAATTTCAATAAAACTAAACAAAAGTTGAAGCCTATCGCGAGTGAGGTCGAGCATAGCGCCCTGGACGACCTTGTCCAGTGTCCAGTATCGCTGTAGATCATAACTCGTTTAGCTTTTGTTAGTGACTGTATAGGCTGGCATCATTTAGCAAACTTATCGGGGAATCAAGCCGTGCGTCTGTCTGACACACTGCGCCTGCTGGAAACCGTGGTAACTCGAGATTAATACAGTAAAGCGCTATGTAAATGCACGTGTTTTTATGATAACATCCACGCAAGAGAAGTGATGTGGTTTGAAGATAATCTTAATGTAAAATCGCATGTTATGATCGTTAAATGTTGTCTTGTCGATTTTGCACTTCTGCATTTCTGCATAGTGGTCAAAGTTCACGTTTAATAAGTAGTAAACTGTAAGTTTATACTGTAGGTAGTTCGCAGTTAAACTAATGTTAATATAATACGAACATGGTAAACTAGCTGTCCCATGCTCAGACAGGCCTACTTTCCTAAAAAATAATTTCTAAATTGGAGGTTGGGATTTAAACATAAATACCTAACTACCTGTTCTCAATTAAACAGATATATATTTTTAAAAAATGCATCGGTAGGCGATGTTTGTATTGTACTATGTACGTATATCTAAGTATAAATTAGTATTGTTTGTTTGATTCGTTTTACATTTTGTCAATATCTAAACTATGACGCCAATGACTGCATAATATAATAATTATGATTGGACCCAGGATAGCTTTATACTAATGAGATAGTATTGTATAACTTTGCAACAATTACCCATGCACAATTATTTTGAATCATGTTGAAGTGTATTGCCCACGAGACCGCAATAACCTAGTTGATGCTTATTTGTCCGGGATGACAATCAGATTAAAATGGAAATGCGCTTTGTTTGAGTTTCCCCTTGTTTAAAAACATGTGTGCAGTTCAAACCGTTTATTCAGCCCGTTATTGTTTACACGTTTTCTGCATTTACACCCGTTTTTGTAAACAAAAATAAGGAAATGTAAACATTACAAGACGGAGCGGCCGTGACCGTTTGCGGCCGCTCGCGAAGTAAACAGATCAATGTTTGGCTTAGGCTGGTTTGTCTAAAGACTTTTCTTTAACCCCTAATATAAAGAAAGTTATTCCTGTTGTTTTACGTTTAATCTCATTGTACTAATCTTTAAAGAAGTATAGGAGTAAAGTGTATCGTTTCATGCCATGGTTTACTTTTATCGAAGCCAAGGACATTGGCGTTTACAACTTTAAGTGTAACAACCAACTATAACGCTATGTTTTCTTATCTAATGTAGGATATTATCAGGGTCCTTTTGAAATAATATACTTTGTTCTATGACAGTAAGTAGTTTTAAACCGATCATAGACAGACATGAATACTTGTCAACCTAATCTTCTTACAATAAAAGCATTAGAGCAGAGTATAATAGAATCAAATAGGTAAATGTTTTGTTATGCAAATTATAGCGGATACACCATACATGTCCTATTTTATTATATGCCATGCGATACGATCAAATCGTTTAAAAACCACTAATGAAGTTCCTCAATAGATCATTTAGCATAATGAGGCACGATTAGAAATCTTAATGGTTCAGTCAACTAGTAAGTAATTAGTTTATCAATTAGAATAATGGAACACCAACGTTATGTAAACTAGTTGACTATACCTATATTTAAATATATTCATCGCCATTCAGCGATAAACGAATTATGTGAAATTGCCTACCTACTGACGAAGCTCCACAAATCCAAAAGAAGGCACTATTAGGCATAACACGCATAGCACAAAAGTATTTAAGGCCCTTTATCACGCAGCTTACGTCGTCAACTATGTAAAGGCAGACGTAATTAGTCAAAGTCCTTTGTTCCGCGATGTTCTCAAAGTAAGTTGCTGTGAGTAGTACACTCGTCCGTACAACCGCTGACCCGGTTCAGAGAAATGTCTCATTAAGCCAATGAGCTTAATTACTTGCCCAATGTTTCCGCAGTTCCTTGGCTTAGAATGTACATTTTTAAACATCTGCCATTTGAGGAAATAGAAATTTCGTGGAAGCACCAGCTGTTGCTGTTGTTTTCGAAAATAAATTCATGACACGAAATATTATGGAGTGTGATTGGAATACTAAAATGGAGCTTTTAAAATTTGCGGGGATTTGCAATTGGGTAATAAATATATGAGACTGAGAAAAAAGAAAATTAATATTTCGTAACGATATTTTTTCAAAAATTTTCATGTTGCGTTAGGAAAAACGCGTGTGAAAATCGCGATAAAATCGCTGGACAAAAAGAAATATTCATGAGGGCAGAGACACAGCAAAGAAAGAATACTAATCTTTCGTTGACGGGAAAGCGGATCGTAAAGCCTTCAGTGTGTCCAAGCAGTACTTAGAAATCTAAATAGATATTCGAGTGCCGATTACGCGAGTTGGAACTTCGGAAGGATCCAAGATATGACTATCAACTTCGTCCTGTTGCATGTTGTATAGAACGAAATATTAGTACAGCTGACATGTTTCATACATAGAAGTATAAATATAACCTAGGTACAGTTGATATTGAGAATTAGGGTCAGTTCACACGGAGACGCATCGGGATGCGACCTGAACGCGACGATACTGAAAGTGTGTACCTATTTTTCGTGTAGTAAACAAACCAAGATTTTGGGTCGCTATTAAAAAGTGCATGCTGCTTCGCGTGTGCTTTGGTGACCTGTGTATCTTTTTGTGTAGATTTTGAGTCTCTATATTGAAATGTGCGTGCAGCCACGCGTGAATTAACCCTTAGTGACGACATTCACGCGTTATAGTTATGAACCTACTTTTAATTGTTATTTCAAAAATACTTACGGTTACATTACAGTTAAGTACCCACCTCCATAATAAATAACGCATAGTATTCACACGGAACAAGGAACATCATTTTCACACTTAATTTTGCACTGTTTTTGATGTGATAAAGAAACTAGACAACCGTTTTGTTCAAAGCAAGAGGACGCAGTAGATTTTATCTAAAAGCGCACAGACATTTAGATCAGTTGGTTTATTTAAGATACCTACTGTATCAAATTAGTTAAAACAGTTTTTTTACACTAAAAAATTTAGTCCAGTTCGTCACGGACACTCACGTGCGTAAACTATTCTATAAACGAAAACGTTGGCACGACCTTCCATGCAGGCTTATGGGAAACAGTGAAAATAATGACCTAGTTTTCCAGAAACACAGGTTTGTTTGAAGGCAGAAAATACTCACTATCACTGGCTTATCACGATATTTTCACGTTTTACGATCAAGCTAGAACGGCGCGGTCTGTAACTAACTATACTAACGTAGGTATACCACAAATGACTTTTATTAACTAATTAATCTACGCTCAGCGTGCCCACAATTATGTGGCAGTCACATGGTGTGGGCCATTTTTGGTTATGTGAAATTTTATTGCGACAAAAAAATTCAATTACTTAAAAATTGAATGTTTCTCAGGCTTTAATCAATCAGGATTTCAGGCGCTGTATGAAGTCAAGCTTAAGATATTTGCGAAAGTGAAACAGGGCAAGGAAATTCTATTAAGGAATTTAAGTAATTTTGCAGTTTTAATTGATGATTAAAAAAAAAAACGCTGAAACAATTGAGAATTTAGAAACGAAAAATTTTATTCGTGGTCATATTGAATTTTTTTTGCATTATGTACTAGACCACTTCTCATTTATTTTTTTGTTTAAGTCTTTAGTTTATATATTTGAGTATACACTGTATTTTTCTAGCTTGTGCTATGTAACGTATAACGTAGGGGCTAACTTTGCGATGAAAATCTAGTCGTTTACATTCATCACATTTGGGTTTAGTATAATTAGAAAAACTGTAAATGTTCTTCTTACAAAAATTCTGAAAAAGATAATGACAATAAGGTTCTTTTCACGATGAAGCTTTCGAAGTTATTTGATATTTAACATTCATTAGCGTACCCTATATTTTCAATTATTATTTTCATTGTAGTGCATATGAATTTCAGCAGATAAAAAACCTTGTTTTAAAGCTTTTTATACCAAGTTCCTATTAACGTATAAGTGGTTTATGTATTTAAACTTCACGTACATTATTATGTAGTGGTATTTATGCATTGTAAATTTACGATAAACCGTCAATTGCTACCAAATAATCGGCTAAATTGCCGTAACTATCGTAGAAATCGTTGAACTATTTATAAGTAAGCGCGTCGATGACCGAACGCGGCTGAAACTGTTGAATGTAAACAAACTCTTGCATGCGTGCTACGTCATCATCACTATTTATCTCATTGAACACCATCTGTAGCATCTATTTGTACCTTTTACTTTTATTCTAAAGATCCAGACTTCACTTGCCATGGCTTTTGTTTCCATAAATTATTCCATTAAACATTTTTCACATCACGCAATGCGTCTTTGTTCTTAGCTTATGTGTTCTGTTTTTACTTGTTTCCATCGTAATTAGTGAAGAAGAAAGTTAGTAATATTGTAATGGACACGTGTATTGTCAATCTATCAATTTTTTTTTTGTGGTTTCTGACTTGTATGGGAGAAAATGTTACTAATGTTCTTTGTAACTTACTCAGTAAGTAGTGTTAGTTTTTGGTTTAACTTATTTAGAAGATAACATCATTTTACTAAACACTTCTTATTTACACCAATTATAATATGAATTCTAGGGAAAAATCTTTTGAAAGATTCGACGTCTTCTTCAACGGATGTTAATATTTTTGTATATTATGGAGCAATAACAATAGGATTTATGTAAATAATATACACAGCCATATTTGTTTCCAAAGTTTATGCACTGAAAAAAGTATTTTACAAAAGTAGTTGAGTTAATTCACAAATAGCCTAACTTTGATAATTAACAAACGAATTTCATTTACGTATTGATTAACTGCTTTTGTTGCATTTTATAAAAATAATTTAGTTATTTGAGTTGGTTATAAGCTACTAAAGTTTATGTTATCTAATACAAAATTCGGTTTCGGTACTTTGCAACATACTATGTTTTGCTATACTCGAACAAACTTGTTACTTTACAGTTGACACAACTAAACCTATTTTTTTAAGGAATAGTGTTGCTGTTTTTCAACTCTGCTATTAGTTTGTTACTAGCTGTAAAGTATTGTTGAGATTTGTGTTGCAAAGTTACTACAAATAAACAAAAAGTTTAGCTGAGTACAACTAATATTGATTGTGTTGATTTTAGAATATTTTTGGTTAACAATAACACAGCAATATGATAGGAGGTGATTAAAGTTATGGTGTGCATAACAAAACCGTTTGGTTCCCGCTCGCTGACAGTTGTGTTAAATCAAAGACTATCGGAACCTGTAGAAACCTGTTCTTCTCGTGTTGCGAGGCGAGTGAGAACAGGCGTCGCGTGATTTGCGTTGTTTTTTGTAAGTTTTTATTTTATGCATGTATTTGAATATATCAAGCAACGATAAGAAAATTTCAAAAATGGAGCTGCCGCTGGCAGACGAGGCGGCAGAGAAAACAATCTCGGACTATCTGGGGTCTTGGAGATTAGAAGGTTACATTCCAAAATTTTTGGGTGAGTGTTTTTAACTTCTATTCCTTACATAATTAGGAAAATAGTGTTTCATTCATTAAATCACAATTTTAAACAGGGCATTTCCCGTTAGATGCACTTGTACCTACTATTCTACTTAAATGCGTAGTGTTCGGCATAGTAGAAAAGCAAGCACCATACTACTACACATCAGGGTGTCGCACATAGCGACTGATGTTACGGTTTACCGCCTAATAGGTACCTTCGCAGGCCAGGAAATAGGCAGCAGCATTTCCTACCAAACATGGAGGTTATGACAGTACCCTCCAGTATTGGAGAACGCTTATGTTCAGCAATGGACTGTTATGAGCTACTTTTTGACTTTTGACTCTTCAACAAACTGAGTGAACCTTAAAGCCCTATAGGCAGGTCTTTTGCTTTCCTAGTGTATGATATTATTAACTGCATACCTACCGCATCTGCACTTACATAACCTAGGGCCTGTCCTCTCCCAACCAACTCTAATTTTTATTTAGAAAATTCCCTTGGTACTAGTAAACAAGCTGAATAACTAACTTAGTGCAGAAATAAAAAGACAATAATAAACTTATTATTCATGTGACTAACATCAATTTTACCAATAATTAATGAACCAATAATAAGTATCTGCTTTTGTATGTACTAATTTTCATTAATATTTCAGAAGAGTCCATTGATGTGGAGACTCTCCAAATGTTGTCAGAGGCTGACCTGAAAGACTTAGTGCCAATAATTGGACACCGGGCTAAGCTGACAACACATATCAAACTTTTGAACAGTATAATGTCAAATGCTTTTGAGAAAACTAAGTAATAATAACAATATTTTAATAATTAATACTTAATTAGTCATTTAAATCTGCACTAACAATATCTAAAGCGAAAAGATTTGTATTTATGTGTGTGTGTATGTTCTTATGTCGTTATACAAAACCATGTTAGAGTTTGATCAGGTTATTATTTTATATTTTTCAGTGTCATACTACTCCGGACTCCAACAACAAAGTAATGCTGTATACAGTGGACGACTTGCCAGTTGTAACATACCCTGATGATGAGGACCCCCCTGAAATGTCTGAAACAAATTGTAATAAAAGAGGACAAGCCAGAATATGATTGCGTTCGTTATTTTGACATTCTTTTTAGGTTTTTACTAAGATTTTTCTTATACAACTATTTTTTCCTAGTAGTTCCATTGGACTACACAACGGAAGTATTGCAACTATTTATTTCCACTTTTTCCATTCTAGTTATTTTTTGCTAAATGCTACCTACTAGAAAATTGAAATATAAAGTTTGTGAGGATGTATGTATAGATGTTTACAGCATTTAGCAAAAAGTAACTGCAATGGAATGGAACTAGTGAGAATAAATAGTTCCGTTGTATACTCCAATGGAACTAGTGGGAAAAAGTAGTTTCCATTAGTTTCATATTGGAACTTCAATGAAATTAGTGGACGTTCATTTCCACTAGTTTCATTGAAGTTTTAAATATTATTTTAGGTATCTAGCTAGGTTTGGCAAGTGTAGTGTGCTAACTTTTTGTCTGAATTTATGATAAGTTCCTACTAATATTAATTTATTTGATACTGAATAAATAAATATAATTGTAATAAATAAAGTTGTTTTTCTTATTGCATCTCAAGTTTGTAACCGAAATTAGTACCGTATATGAGGAGTTTTAGTAGGTAAGATTTGGGGAAGGATATCATCTTGCTAAAACTTCTTATAAGTAGGTACTTACATGAAAACCTATAAAAAAAATAACACTTAAGGCTGATGCTACAGGGTAGCCCGCGAAATTAAAATTTTCTTACGTTTTTTGCAATTTGCAGGCCAGTGCTAGGTTGTATGTTGATTAAAATATTGTTTGCAATTGTAAGACGTATGTAGTTACAGAACTATAATCATCAAAAGCATCAGTACAATCCTCCCAAGTTCTTAAAGGTCTAGCAATGACTTGGACCTTGAAAAAATCTTCTTTTTTTGCTAGAACTTTATGAACTTGAAGGATTTATGCTTTTGATGATTATAATTCTGTAACTACATACGCAAACAATATTTTAATCAACATACAACCTAGCACTGGCCTGCAAACTGCAAAAAACGTAAGAAAATTTTAATTTCGCGGGCTGGTCGAAGCGTTCACCTTATTAAGTAACTAAAAAGTTATGTTACTTTTAACCGAAAAGTTCAGTTACAGATAACAATTCCGTACTGTTGCAAGTAATATGAGGGGCAGCCATAAATTATCCAACAAGTTCATTTACAGATAACAAAATAGTTTGGTTACAATAATATTATAGTGATGTAACTAATAACTGAACAATACCAAACCCATGACCAAGTTTTAACCAAACGGTTTTGTACGCGCTAACAACAAAACGAGGCTATTTTTACATAACACTTTTGTTCATAATACACATTTATTAAGTTATTTATAATAGAACACTTTGGTACAACGTGAATATCAAATTTGTTAAGAAGTTATCATTTTCGTCGAGCTACTAATAACATAACTCTAATAACAAAACTGACTTTGTCTAATAAGAACTATAGTTATGTAGTCACTATTTTTATGTAATAGGTAACTCAATTGTTTGTTATTTGTTACTCAAAACTTTTTTCAGTGTGTGGTAAACAATTTCCTTTAGTGAAAAGTTGTGGTCTAGGCAATTTAAACCATAAGCGATGTTGCTATACAATCTGTGCCCACTAGTTGAGGTGTTACAAAATATGATCTCAGAAGTTATTACGAGAAAATTACAAGTAGAGCGTGGGTAAGCAAATGTTGTCATAGCGACGCGACGCGACGCGTACGAATCGAGACTTTTTGTGCAGTCATTTTGTAATAATAGTTTTCCGATATACCGAGCCTGCAACCTACAATTATCGTTATGTAATGCAACAAAGCAAGACAATGTCTTTCTGTACTTTTGTTTAGTTTATTCTCGAAATAAAAATGTTTTTAATAGTTTTGAAGTTCTGTAGTAACGATCCTGTGGTCCCTTTCTTTTTTTTTACTTGGTTAAATCGTCAAATTAGTCCTCCCGCCCCGGGCAGGGCGGGAAGGACTGTCAAACTTGACTGACTAAAATCCATGGTGTCCTCCGGTCCCTTTCTGTACCGGAGTCGCGGTATACGTATGTCCCGCAACCCCGGCAACATCCTGTGGTCCCTGTGGTTCATACCGTATTAAAGTTTTCATGTTCTATTTGAGTTTTTTTGTGTTTTAATAAGTTAACATTTACTTCTTCTTAACGTGTCGATGGTAATCTTATAATGAGCTCCGAACTTAGTAAGGGAATGGTACTACAATATGAGACTACATTTAACACTTCGTGAGCACGCTCAGTTATTACAGAAGCAAAATTATATATTTACGCTACACCTTGTATCATGGTAGTTCAATAAATTCGTGAGTTATGTATCCCTGTAAAATAATTACCTTGGTTTAGACAGGTGCAGGCTAGAATTACGGATAAGTAATATTAAAAGGCAAAAAGTATCAATTGTTTGCTTGCAAATTATTAATTTGATTATGTTGTCTTGTTATTTATTTATTGTGTGACATAAAATAAATAACGTGAATAAAAAATACTAACTTATGAATAATTCTTCGTAGCTGAGGATCCAGAAGGTTATGGATATAAACAACATTTTTAAGGCCATAGATCTCCGTAAAATGGTTTACATTTTTACTACAGTTTAACCTATAAGTTATTATAGTTATAAATTCAATACATATTATCAATATTGTATAATTTTTTGTTTGCAGAAAATAATGGGCTTATGGTACTTTTGTGGGTAATTAATATGTCATATCAAACTTGTTTTTATTAGGTATAATTTACAAAATGATGATTTATTAATTTAATTATAATTAGAATTAATGATTTTTAGTACTTAGATAGTTTGACAAACTGATATAAATTCTTTATTTTATGTTTTTCAAATGATTGGGAAGAAAATATAGTTCTGTCATTTTTTTAAGAGAGTAGAGATCAACATCGGCCTGTCTCTAGTAGCCATACAGTCGAGGAAGTGATTGCCAGTAACGTTCTAGCATTCACATACTCTGGTAAAAACCTGTCAAGTTGACAATCTGTCCAGTTTCTCCGGAGGCGTCTTCACTGGGTTTTCACAGCCAAGCTTGCAGGCAAAAATGAAAAAAAGTTTTCATAGACTTCTTAGGAAAACTTTTAGTTAGGCAATAGCTTAGTGTTTTGCATACTGTGCAATCTGTGTCTGCATATATTTTTTTTGCGTACTTGTACTGTAAAAGTAGACTACAAAATACTTTAAGTATCCATGAATAACTATAGCTTCTGCTGACGACTTTGTCCACGTGCAGTTTTGGCCCCCGACCCGATTGCATCTGTCCTGCATTCAATGCGCTGTTACTTTTTCCGACTTGCGTAATTATAGTGATAGGTCGTCTAATAATTTTGCATGATATAATTACTATTTAAGACATATAGCACGCCGAAAAAAGTATCATTTTTTTTAGAATTGGTTATTTCCGGAGATTATCTACCCCTTAGACGTACAAACTTTTACCCTTTTGTTTTACTATTACGTAAAGATTAAACATTTATAATTATACGTGTGTAGTATAAACGATTAATAACAGTTAAATGAATATGAACTAAAAAGTAATAACATTTCATTCATATTAGGTATCAATAAAGAGACACATTACGACATTTGGGGTCACAAGCTGTTATTTGTTTACTTTATATAATCATTATTTATTTATCATATTTAACTGAGCGATAGTAGATAGTTACTTAGTTCATGTGTGAAGTTACTTTTCCACTGTTGAATAATAATTTGATATGATAAAGATATTTTGTGTGTCACATTTTTTTTTATAATGACATAAACGTGTAGCCTGTGACATTACGTCCCCAAAGCTGGCCAAGAGCTTTTCGCGTTTCAAAACAATGACATTATTTATCTAAATAAAACTATTTTAGTGTGACATTGATTTTTATTAATTTGTTCTTTAAAGCTTCATAAATATCTCTATTAAATAAAAATCAATTGCTGTTCGTTAGTCTCGCTATAACTCGAGAATGGCTGGACCGACTTGGCTAATGTTGGTTTAGAATATTTCTTGAAAGTCCAGGAAAGGTTTAAAAGGCTTTGTTTGCCCGGTCAGCTAGTTTTAAATAAATATTTTGACTTGTTTTTGTTCGAAAAAACTGTCATGTAAATGAATACTTTTTTTTAGTTCAATTGGTATTTTAATTGACTTTCATTACGTAGGGTGTACTTAGTGTTTTATTAATTAAGAGTTACGTCTAACAAATAAAACAACACGTTGGATAAATTTTAATTTATGTCCCTAATTTTTAAAATTGTAACACCTGCCAAAAAAAATTGTTTTAGTTGTAATTACAAGTATTTTTGACTGTTATTGTTAGAGTGAATAAACTATTATCGCAATTAGTTTAATAATTAATATGAATAATAACAACAAAGTAATAAAGACTTAGTGAACAACTAGAATAATAAATTAATGATAAATATAATATAATAGCTATTAAAAAACAATACAAAGCTGTTATAGTAATGATAATCAAGAACAACTAAGGAGTTTTTATGTCATTTTACACTATTTGGTGATATCAACTGAAAAAAGGCGAATAAAGAAAAGTTTTATTAGTTTATTGATCGCTTTCTTATCAAAATTGTAGTTTAAACTAACTCAAGGTAGTTTTAAATAACGTGTTAAAATGTATATATTTTTAAAACTAGTTGATTTCATTACCTAGCAACGTGCTTATCTGTTTATGTATACCGAACAATAAAGTAAATGGATCTGTTTTATATTTATGCACGCCGATAAATGAATATAAAGAATATAAAGACTTAGGTAAGTAACTAACTTTTTAGCGAAATTCCTTACCTTAAGTAGGTAGGTACTATGTTTAATGAAAATAAAATCTATTCTTGTAAAAATATTGAAAAATGTAACAAATGAGTGAAAATATGAATAAAGGAATAACATCTAATAAATTAATAGAATTGATGGATTACTTACATTAGTGCATAGAACTTTGCTGCAAAAATAATAATACAACTATCGGAAATGAGATCGCGAAATTAATCACCCGCGAAAATAAAGTTAGTTAATTAAATTACTACCATTAAAATAAAGGTGACGGAAACCGTTAAAACTATATAACAAAAATAAAAGAACTGATTTAAATATTTTTTTTTTCATCTGTCAAAACTATCGCGATGTTTTTATTTTCCGAACTTCGAATTTCGAATACAAGCGCGTTCTCCGCCTGACGCGTGTCGGCGGACTGGCTGGATGTAAAAATCTGTTGTCACATATTAACGGAACGCACCGGCATAAACCAACCGAATCGCAGTAAACACAATTAATTACTGGTAGCGAAGACAGAATGGTACAACTTCTCTTGGTCGGCTGTAAGTTATTTCACTTTCTAGCTTTAGCGTAACTGCACAGCTCCAGGCTGAGCGATAAAAACAAAGTGGCCGGCTGATTATGACAGTTTAACATGAAAATTGATAAAACAAGATCATGACTCATATTGTGCGGTCAATAGGGATTTGACCGTACCTACATTCCTTCCTGTAACTGTCAAACAAGAAGTTTAGGGCCTTATCACACTAGCGGTTTGGAAGCGGTTGCGGGGCGGAGCGGCGGCACAGCGAATGCGTTGCGAACACGCCGCGGCTGCGCAGCGAATTCGTTGCGGACGCGCAACGGGATCGCCGCGAACAGCAAAGTGGACGCCATTTTGTACTGCCTCGAACAAACGCCAAAACGTCCGCCCCACCTCAGATCAACGAGGAATTTTTTGTATGAAGACTTTCGAAAAATTCCTCCAGCGCTGAAATTTGGCATAATATGATTAGAGTAGGTGATACAGATTATAGATGCATAATCATCCAAATTTTTTTTTAGCTGAGAAGTTTTTTTTTACCAAAACATGAATATTGCTTATAACTCTCTGCGAAAAATTCCTTAGCCTAATCTAATAATGGACCTTCCCAAATTCGTCGATGCTTTCGTTTTCGTTTCCGGCGTTTTGGAAGTAATAACGTCAACAGCAATGTTTCCTCGTCGGAATCAATTTTGTTACTGAGTGTACAAACACGCGACGAAAACGTAACGCATTTGTCACGCGTCCGCGACGTGTTCGCGACGGATGCGCGGCGTGTTCGCGACGGATGCGCTGCGCGTCCGCTCCGCCCCGCAGCCGCTTCCAAACCGCTAGTATGATAACGGCCTTAGTTCGAAAAATTGTTTGAAAATAGAAATTACCGTGGTACTGCGTAAGTTTGAGTTTGACTTCTGACACTCGACAGCTTTGTATTTCAAATAAAATTAAAAATGATAACAACATTTCTCATAGAAGCGGATTTGACTCTTCTTGGCTCAATAGGAATCCATGCAACATTTTGGACGGTACAAGTACAGGAGACGTCGACCTTCATTGTCTCGGCGCTTTTTATGGTGGCAAGTTGCCCCTGTTGATTCTGGCTTTCTGGAGTAGCAGTGGTTTGGGAGTAGTGTGGTGGGTTTATCCCAGTAAAAAAAAATTGGAAGGTAACTTCAATCGAGTAAGCAGAAGTGTTAATATAAGTCAACGATCATAGTATGATCGTTGATATAAGTATAACCAACAAGATTAGCCTTCAATATCATTCATGGATTATGAGATGTGTTCCAGCCGTGGCGTGGGCACGCGTGGGGCTGTCTTAAAACGGCGTCATTATCCTGGAGCTATAGAAGGAGCAAGCTGGATTTGTAATCTGTTAGAGTCTGACATAGTCTCTTCCACTTCACCCAGAAATCCAGAATGCAAGGACTCATTTTAACACCTCAAAATAATATAAATGGGGAAACTTGTTTTGATAGGATGGTGGCTGGATGGGAGAAACTTTCAGATCCATTTCAATGACGAGCGATCAGATGAGCATACCTTCGGCAGTGGACCGTTATTGGCCATTGATATAATTATGATGAAGCGAGAAGGACGGGTGAAACGAGGGGATTAGTGACAATCGAAGGATGGATGTTTGTTATCCTTTGGTGCAAAAGACCTGTACGGATTTAATGGATACTTACACAAATATATTTAAAACATATTATACTTCAATTATATAAAATATATTTATTTATACACATATATTTACATAAAATCGGGATAATTTTCGAGTTGTAGTGGGGTGAAAGGCAAATAAACTTTTCTCCATGGTACTTATGAATTATTGTATAGCTCCTGTATCTCGGGTGCGGTTACAATAAAATTATAAGAAGACCCGGAAGATTACATGCAATTATTGGCTCCGTGCGGGAATCGAACCCGCGACATGTAGCACAGTCAGTCGATCAGCCAATGTGTCAGTGCAAATCGTACCGTCTAGTTTACAAGTATCATAAGTCACATCGGTCTTAAATTCTATTTGCATCCTAATTAAATAAGTTTTTGTCTTTAAAATTCTGACGTACCTAGTCTCTTTCTTTTTATTGATAAGCGCTTGAATTTGGAACATGCTTAAACATCTGTTAAACACTTCTTAAAAACTGTCATTGTCGAAACGATATTTCAAGTTGATGTAAGGGTCGTTTTGCAGTTACATTTTTTTAGGCAAGCGTTCAGTTGTTTATCTTTTTGTGGTAAGGAAGTTACGATTATACTTAAGCGGCAATTCAAACATTGTCCGATTTCAGGATCCGATATTCAGGGCGTCCTGAATGCAGGAAAGTGTATTCGCATTAAGGATGAGTAGCATCCTAATTAGGACACGATTTTGTACGTCTTTGGCGGCTAAATTTCTTATCCTAATATAATCGTATCCTGAATATCGGATTCTGAAATTGGACAGTGTACTTGCCGCTTTACGGTTGATGGAATGAGATGTCTAACATTACCCTTAGCACGAGTTTTCAGTATTTGAGACGTAAAGTAAACTGGAACATTGACAATTTCAAATTGACATTTTTCAAGGAAAAAATTAGTGCCTTCTTCGCACACAGAGCCGCTGTTCCAGTTTTTCTTACAAGAAACGCTGTAAATACTGGAAAGACACTTAAAAGTAAAAGAGTGAAAACTCGTGCTAAGGGCCGGTGCCCTGGGATGCGAATAGTCTGTCGTGTGGACGCTCCAACGCGTGTCCCTCTAATCGGCAGAGGGCACAGCGGCTGAGCGGGCTTGCGGACGGTGAGTATTGGGTATAGCTCGTCGTCCGACCGAGGACCAAGTCCAAGTCCCGGGTCGTTGGCGCGTCGTGTTTCGCGCCAAATGCCTGCTGGGGTCGCGGGTTTTTTCTTAACCCAGGATACCGCAGCCCTGGAACGTAAAGGGCATCCGAAGGAACACGGGTGGATTTTAGTTAGTAAGAGTCTGACAGTCCCTTATACCCCAAGGCGGGAGGACTCATTTGATGATTTTACCATCAAAAAAAAAAAAAGGGTACAGATTGACAGCTAAATTTATTCTGTGGCAGGTGACAGAGTCCACATATTTACTTTTCGCCACCATGAGCGCTGCAATCGATTATGAAACCTAGTACCTAGTACTTCGCACCCAGCGAATAGAGTTCAGGAGATATTGAAAAAGGTCAAGCAAAATTATCAAATGCACTTTATCAAATCTGCTGTGTGGTCGTGGAGTGTAAAAAAAAACGAAAACAATTTTTTTTATAAAACACCTTTGCCAATTTTGTAGGTAGGTACTTATAACACGTGCATGACCAGTTTTAAAATGTTGTTTTTCAATATTGTTATATCTACAAAACGAAAACATAATTATCTATCTATCTATCTTCTATCTATAATTATACATATAATAAAACTGTAGAAAAATTATTTTTGTACATTAAATAAAAACTCAAAAAATATAGCCAGGGTATTAAAGGACAACCAATAGAACCCATTTCTAGCATTTTTAGAATTTTTGTCTGTTTGTCTGTTTATCTGTTTGTCTGTGTATTTGTCCAGGTATCACGTAAAATATACGAAATTAATGTAGATAACTTTTATACACAACGATTAAGCGTAACTTGGAGAGGAACTTAGTTTTTGTTTCATTGGAATCGGTTCAGTCTATCAAAAGATATTTGAATTTAAAGTGTTTCAGAAGTTTCTTTGGTCTCACACATTGATTTCGTACGTCAGTCGCGCGATCTAACTTCGAATAGAAAAACTAGATTATTCAAATAACTGGAATGGACTGGAATGGACTGAAATGGACTGGAACGGACTGGAACGGACTGGAATGGACTGGCCTGAATTAAGCGCTTAGAACTAAAAAATACATTGTTTAATTCCGACATCCACGCGAACGAAGTTGCGGGCACAGCTAGTCAAAAATATTGCAGTCGTCAAAAATGTTATCATGTCCTCAGAATGAGATTATGTCCATCGATTTAAACTAAAGATAAAATATGAAAAAGTGGCTGTTCCATGGCGGTTTGGCCCGCTACAAATTATAATTTAATATCAGGATAAAACATAAGTATGTGTTAATTCAGGTTACTAACTATCTGTGAAGGTATTACACATCCAAATCCGTTCAGTAGTTTTTGCATGTAAGAGTAACAAACAACCTTAACATAGAGGAAATAAAGTGCGAGTTCTAGCCCGATCCTATTCGGTAGGTATTTTTGTCTGGACAATAAGGAATTGGGTTGGGTCGACCTCCGACTGTCGACCTTGCCACAGATCCGTCCCAGTTGACTGTCACAACTCACAACTCAACCCAATTATGAACAACATATTATGACTGTATCAGGTCACGCTTTGTGTTGTATGAAGACAGGTACAATGAACCTAGGCTATTGAAGAACTAAAGGTATAGTTCAGTATGACTTGAATATGTCCATGTCTTTTTTAGGTTCCGTACACGGTTAATGAAATAAAAGTTTTTGTTTTAGGTACCATTTGTTCAAATATTGAACCCAAATTCATGTCTACTTGTACTTGCGTTATGGTAAAATCTTTAAATGAGTCCTTCCACTCCGTGTAGGGCGGGAGGGAATGTCAGACTTGTACTGACTAAAATCCACGGTGTCCTTCAATAGCCCTTTATGTTCCGGGGTCACGGTGATTGAATAAGTCCCGCGACCATGTCTACATGTACTTACATTGCTTTAGGGTGTCGTAGATAAATGGTACAATAGAACCTTGCTATTATTAAGACTCCGCTGTCCGCCTGTTAAACTAATTTTATTATTATTAAATGTAAAAATGTAGACTGGCTAAGTATAACGGTTCATGACTAGGATAGTTAGCCAATTGAAATTTTTAGAATGAGTAAAAACAGAATAAAATAAATAGGTACCTACTGAAGAGGGCTCCCATTACTGCAAACGTGTTTTTTGCCGTTTTTAGTGCCCTTTTTTTACATTATCCCACATAGTCCATGGTTCTTACCTACTCATAAATATCCCATTTTAAGTTCTAATAATAGTGTTACTCACCATACCATGTTATCGGCCAAACCCGATTTCAGTACAAAATAGTTTAGGCCTAGAATAAACTAGTTCTTCCTTCACAATAGCAAGTAGACGGAGCCCCGCTTAGCGGGGCTCCTATTTCTGGGTGGGGTTATCAATAAATAACCGCGAAGCAGATTGGGGCTTCTGAAAGACCCCGTCATCCTCTTCTAACCTAAATTGCCAAGTCCTGAGCTCGCAAAGAACTAGTAGGTATAGCTTAGGCGGACCAAACTAGTTTTTTCTTGAAATCGGGTTTGGCTGGTAACAAAAGGAATGTAAATAAGTTCCAATACCTTTTGAAAAATAGTGCTGCGGCAGTTCCTTGATTTTTTACTGTTGTCGATGGTCATCGATGGTATCAATAACATTGACGCAGATTCATCCATTATGAATTTAGTCAAGAACTGTTTTAGGACACGGCACTTACATAACTGTTACGCCTAACAACTTATGTAAACATTATACAAACCTATGGAAAATTACTCTAATTATTTTGGTATTCTATTCGATCGAGCAGTAGGTAATGTGAACTCCGTAATATCAGTACTCGAAAATTATATCGATCCCGGTATATCACGAAAATAAATGAAATTTTACAAATGCACCAGCGTATACCGATACGTCCACATCGATTCGTTTCGATTTGATAACGCACTTGAAGTGGATTTTGATAGAGTGCATCGATCTTCATAGCGTATCGATAAAGTGCCATTTTTCTTCACATAGTATTATTTATTACCAGCGCCAGGTTTGCCCCGGGATCACGGTACTATCGAGCTACTTTGACCCCGTGACGTAAAGGGCTATTGAAGGACACCGTGGTTTTTAGTCGATACAAGTCTGATAGTCCCTCCCGCTCTGCCCTGGGTCCGGACTCATTTGATGATTTTACCACGACAAAAAAAAAGTGTTAATCCAGGTTATAAAGTAGTGTTTCACATTGCACCCAAATGTAAATATGGGATATTCAGTAACACCCACACATTTCTGAGGAAGTGCTAAAACTCTGACAATTTAATCTACCGAAGTGTCGCGCACTCGTTCGATTATGAAACATTACCACAACATTCCGTGAACCGAGGAATAAAAGTTAACGGTCTCCCTCCATAAACCGACTATTGACAGCACTTCAATTCGTGAGCCGACATATAAAAGTTTACGAGACAATATAACTAGCTGCGATTTCGGCGAACGATACGAATAGCAAGGTTCTAAAAATCGTTTGCGAAAATACTTTTGGCTACGAGACGAACATATTAAGCATTCAATGATTCTAATAATAAATGGGGTAATGGCCCAGAGGTTAACTCATCGCATCTACACGAGGCTATCAGACCGAGCTTGGGGAAGGACCAATGTGTCTTCAATACATTTTATTTTCTAGAGTTTAACTTGGACATGAAACGTGGTCTTTGACTGCTGGCTTTTAAGAGAGACTAATAGTCACTCAACGAGTAATGGAAAGAGCTATGCTCGGAGTTTCTTTGCGGGATAAAATCCGGAACACGGATATTCGGCGAAGAACCAGAGTCACCGACATAGCTCGTAAAATTTGGAAGTGAAGTGGCAATGGGCAGGCCACATCGCTGTTAGAACTGACAACCGATGTGGAAGAAAGGTTCTCGAGTGGCGACCACGGACGGAAAGACGCAGCGTAAGTAGGCTTCCCACTAGGTGGACCGACGGATGCAAGCGGCGAATTGTCGTTCGGCGTGGCGGTCTAAGGGGGAGACCTATGTTCAGCAGTGGACGTCTTCCGGCTGATGATGAATGAACTTGGACATCAAAGACGTCGGTGAATGAAAACATCGTGAGGAATACTGGAATATAACCTAGTACCTGCTGTTCCCCGTGTGTTCGCCCCCGCTGCTCACTCGCTCACTAATTAGAAGGTATTTAAATAAATACATAATAATTTGATCTGTGCTATGACCAAGACGCCTGCAGAAGGCGTCTCTACAGTTCTAAACATGCGGATTTTTAGCTATTAGGTTAAATTTACAAAACGGTGAAGGAAAACATCGTGAGGAAACCGGCATGTCCTAGAACCATCAAATTCGAAGACATGTGACATCTGTCAATACGCACTGGGCCCGTGTGGTGGATTATGGCCCACTCCCTCTCACAAGAGAGGAGGCCTGTGTCCCAGCAGTGGGAACGTTATAGGCTGATGACGAGGTTAAATTTTTGGCTAAAAACTTAAATCAATATTTCTCAAAGATATGAACAAATAATAATCAGCAAGACCCGGAACAAGAACAACCACCTACAGGTTCATGTGTGGTATCCATCTCTAAGCGGCCACAGCACCAAGGGCTACCTGAAATCTGCGATGACGAGTGAGCGATCCCACGGGCGGTGGTAGGTATTATCAGGCTCTACAGGCTTGCGCCTACCCTGTTGGAGTCCGACCAAGGTCGATGCCAGTTTTTCCCATGTTCCGTCGGTTGCCGGGTTCACCGTTGATTTTAGTCAATACAAGTCTGACAGTCACTCCTACCCTGGGTGGGAGGACTCATTTGTTGATGAATGAAAAAAAAATGTGTTCCGTCGCGCGTCGATGCGCAGGAGTTTCGGTTCGTTCTGTGTGAGCTCGCTTCTTCTTACGTCTCATCTTTGTTGAAAAGTAAACCCAAGTTTTTCGGTCACAAACGTATTCTCTTATCATGATAAAAATCAATAATAAAGAAACAGTTTTAAATATCACTCCTTTTATCTAGGAACATTGATACTTAAAGCAAATTGATATTTATTTATTGCAAAATGTGTTTTACTTAACATTTATTATGGTGTAATAATATTGTTAGCACATAATAGTTCCATTAGTATTATATTTGTCCAGTAGACAGATGACTTTAGATTACTTCATATTGATATTTAATTATCTCATTAAATTACACTAGTTTCCCACATTTTGTAAGTCGGCATTTTGTTAGCGTTGTAAAATCATGTAATAAGTCCTCCCCGCCCTAGCTAAAGCGGAAGGGATTATCAGACTAGTACTGACTAAAATCCAAGGTACATCATCAATATCCCTTTACGTTCCAGGGTCGCGGTTTCGCAATTGGACAAGCCCCTGAGATACATAAGCCTCTAGCAACAGCTATTCGTTTCAACCTACATAAATATAGTTCATTGTACCTTAATAATCCGTCATAATTAATTGGTGTAAGGTTACACTCCAAAGTGCATGTGCGTATGAACCATAATGAGATATTTCCGTTGATTAATATTTTACAGCAGCGGTCTAGTTACCTAATCCACGTGCCTTTTTTTTTGTTTATCGTGGTAAAATCATCAAATGAGTCCTCCCACCCCGGGCAGGGCGGGAGGGACTGTCAGACTTGTACTGACTAAAATCCACGGTGTCCTTCAATAGCCCTTTATGTTCCGGGGTCACGGTCATGGAAATAAGTCCCGCGACCCCGGCAGGCTTTGGCCCTCTGTGAGGGGGCCCCGTCATTTGCTGACAGCTCTTTGAGGAGCGCGTGGAACACGACGCGCCGTCGACCCGGGCATGGTCCATGGTCCGCGGGCAATCCACGTGCCTAATCATAATTTTTGATAAGGAATATTCTACTCTATTGGGCGAAGGGCGATTGGGTTTTTCAACTGAGATATTAATTTAAAAAATATTATGGATGCCTTTTAAGTGTCTAAAAGTCCACCGAGTTCCTTCCAAGGCCACAGTATCCTTCTTAAATAGTTCAGTGACCCCAAATTATAGTTTGCATTTGAAATAACACTGATGCAATAAATTCGTGAGTAGGTATATTTCTGATGCTAAGATTCTTAAGACTGATTAGATAACTTCTATTATTAATTTCCGTTTTAGTTCATCAATAAAAAAGGAAATTCATGTTCGATGTTATTAAAAGTACATAGCTGTTGTAGTTCCTGGTTATAAAGTGTTGTCGATAGTAAAAACATAGATTTTAGATAAACTTAAAGTGGATAGGTACCTATTTAATAGCAATTAAAATCCTTAATCTGATCTTTGTTTATTATATTACTTCATAGAGTACTTAGATGCACAATTTTTTACCATTTTTTTAATAGCATAATAACACACAGACACACATCAAGCAATTTCCCATTATAACTTGACCTCTCTTTGTTTGGTCCTCGTGTACATCGAACGGTCAGCTGTTTCTGGTTATTGTAACTTGATTGGTAGCCGTTCGCATCTATCATCTGTCTATTACATCTGTTTTTTTATTAATGGTATTAGATCGTTATCATTAAAGATTTAACTTTATATACCTCTATTTCGTTCAACTTACATAAGCATCGATGGTTCAGTGGTAGAATGCTCGCCTGCCACGCGGGCGGCCCGGGTTCGATTCCCGGTCGATGCATGATCTTTTTGCTGCTGGATTCATCAAGACTTGTTTCTTTCATTGAAGAGTATATAATTTGAAGCGATCGGTATTTCTTTTTTTAACAAAATGTACACGTTTGATAAAGTAAATCAATGCTATTAAAACTACTGGTGGAAAGTGCCTACAAGCTTGTTTTCACACTTATAAATAAATGGATCCTTCATGAAGTATTCCTTCGTAATTTAAATGTAACAAAAACAGCAGTTGTGTCGCCAAAAATGAAAACCATAGAAAATGTGGCAAAAAGTTAAGCTGCCGAAACCCGGGATTGAACCGGGGACCTTTAGATCTTCAGTCTAACGCTCTCCCAACTGAGCTATTTCGGCTATGTGACAGTGGTTAAAAATATGAAACATACTACATGAACTTAGAGAATAGTGCATTTTATTGAAAAATACTTTGCTTATTACTAATATCACGCTATATTGCCTGCAATCAATGGTTATGACATTTCTTCAATGGTGTCAATAATCTTGAATATTAATTGTATTGGTCACTAAATATATTTAATTAAACGCCATCTGTTGAATTGTTAAATTATTAAGTGTTCTTTTAGTAGTATCGCTACTCGATCATAGATGTCGCTTTTTGAAATTAAAATAGTAATAGAATTATAATACAGATGGCGTTGTCATGTAAAAGAGATAAAATTGTTTTAATTTTGATAAGAATAATTTTGTTTATTGATTTTTGTGAATTATTCAGATTCCAATTTTCTCAAGATGTTATGTAGCAAAACCATGAGCGGGTATAAAAACAATTTTGTCTGTTTCATTCGCAGGTCTAATCATACTACTTAGTCTAATATTAGGTATCCCAGTAAGTTTCTAAATAACCCATTAGATTCTAATTAATTTATTTCGAAAAGAGTCTTCCCCATTAGAATTTGTTGATATTCGGTTATGTACGTATCAAACATAACCATCATGCCCTCAAATACGATGTCTAACGTGAATGAAGTAACAGGTGACGTCTATGATACCGGTACCTTTGTGTAATTCAAACTTTCCTTTGATATTAATTGTAATAAAATTCTACAGTACAACACAGGAAACCGAGCTTTATGCAACGGATCATAACCATTGTCACGAAATCCGATTTACGAGATCCAAAATTAGAGGACAAAGCTGTTGTGGATGTGGATTATAGGATAATTGGACGCAACGTCGCTTTACAAAGCGGCTTTCAGGTATTTATACCTAAAAAAGGATCAGACTTTCGTGCATACAACCGGCGCTCCCGTTTATGATCGCAATTCAAAGGGATTTGAGACTAATCGCTAACAAAAATAGCGAGAGTGTTCAGAATAGTGGCTGAAATTTTAAAATAATTTGTGTGTAATGCGGGTGATTTTTTTTATTTTATCTTGGTTTTAAAACAGAGAAAATAATTAAAACTTTTTGCGTTTGTATGATTTACAAGTTGTGATTTTAAGAATAAAACTAGAAACGAAAAACTTGTGAATGAATGTTTTTGATGACGATTAAAGTTTTGCGAGCCGTATTTCTCCAGTGTGAGTAAAATTAAAGTAAGAATCCTTAAAATATTGAAGTCAAAGGACAATAGATTTCAGGTTGGTTGTATAGTGAATAATTTCAGTTATTATCAACGTACTAGATAGTAAGTTGCAGACAACAATGCGACTGAGTCAGTGCGTGTTGTGATGTGACACATCGTACGGCAATGTTATTGATTACCACAAATAAAAAGTCAATGAAGCAATCGGCGATGAGAGAAAATGCTGAGGGTTCCTTACAAATTATACAAAACGAAAATGGCTGCCATTCAGCAGGGGTTGGTTTCCTAACCGACATATACTTACTTATAATATTTTTATTGACAGAATTAAGCAAGCTACCTAGGTTTAAGACCGAAATCGGACAATATCCTACTACACTAAGGTGTTGCACAAAATTGTAAAAAAAAATTTGGGCAATTTAATACATGTAGTTACTTACTTATAGATTTGGGTATATGTGAGTAGGTAGGTATTCCCAACCTTAAATTAAATCAAGAACATTTACGGACGAATGATTTCAGTACAATGACGAATATGAATCATTAGCGTAAGTAAATCAGTCCGTTCTAATTGACTTTATTCTTTTTTTACAAATTGACAAAAAGGTGACTTTGCAATAAATTAAGCAAATCATCAGAAGGAATAAACCAATATCAGAGTGAGGTATTAGTTTACGGTAAGCTGGTAATTGAAAGGTGATTCATCGCTGGGTTTCTCCAGTTTTATTACGGAACCCTATTTGAATTAAGTCTGTCAGTAACATCCCGTTGATAAATGATAATTGTATGACAGCCTTTTTACAGCAACTAAGTTGTAGGCCTATGTGTTTTTTCTACGTTCTTATTGCCGCATATCTGTAAAAACAGAGCGTGTGCAAAATTTAAGCCTGCTAGCTTATCGGAAAGTGCCTTAAAATTGAGTCGCAAAAGTCCAACCGCAACGACAAACAAATAAACAAAGCACAAGAAAGTGAGTATATAAAAGTGGGAATATAATTAGATCTATTTCAATAAAGGTCACACTTCTCTCCTACCATTTCTTCATGAAAGCTTGATACTAATTTCCATGCTCAATATTATAAATTCGAATGTGTCTATCTGCCTGTTTTCATGCTTAAACCACTGCACGCTGTTTCTATTTAGATATTTAATATAGAAACAGTTTGAGACCCTGGGGAGGAGAGAGAGACACTTTTTATTCTGAAAAAGATCCCTTAGGTAGTGAAAAAGGGATATTTTCTTTTTGATGTTTTTATTATTTATTATAATCAAATGTGTATTTGATCATTATTTAAAAAAAAATGAAACATTTAGGAAAATATGAGAGGGCGAAGCCGCGGGCAAAACCTAAAAAAAGCTACATAATATTAGGTACAGTAATTTTCTACTGGACTGGCAGCTATACCATTTTATTATGGTGTGGTCCTCAGCCGATCTGGCAGTTTTTGTGGATTTGCTCAAAAAGTTTGCGCCCAACGTGGGGCTCGAACCCACGACCCTGAGATTAAGAGTCTCATGCTCTACCGACTGAGCTAGCCGGGCTTCCTGTTCATAACCCAAATGTTTCATCACGTGTAATTATCGTTAGGTGCCAATTTATAAAAAAAAAAATTGGTAGGTAATTTCCCATATACCGTGCATTTGCAAACATTTTATTTTAAACTAGCATACACAAACAGCGAGACCCGAAACAGCTACCTGTAGGTACGCCATAAAAATATTAGCTCCGTGAGGGAATTGAATCCGTTACGCGCAGAGTAACAGCCAATCACTCAGGCACTGTGCCAACCCTACCGTTGAATTTAAATCTTAAGATGAATGACAACATAATCACTTAATTAACTTTTCAACTTATTTCTTATCTTGTTTGAAAATACACTTAGAATATGATTGTCAAAATTTTATTATCGATAAAGGTGATTGAATAGTTGGCGCCGGTCGCAGGCGGCGACAGTAGCAAGTACACTCGCAAACAAACTCTTGAACAGAATTTCAAGTTCATGGAATATTTTACTTCCAGGAAAAAAAACAAGAAACCGTAACTTAAATGCCAGAAACAGTCGTTATTTAATCAATAAATTCGATTGTTGAAATCGATAATTCTGAACTTCGCGTTCGGAATAATCGATTTGACTTCAATCGAATTTTATTTTGAACACTTTTCCATTCATTGAAATCAGAGAATTTTTCATTTGTATGAGAAGTTATGAAATTGGAGCGCCGCGCCGGTAACAAAATGGTTTCAAACCTATCTTTAAAAATAAGTAAACACACTACTTATAACATTTGTTTTATACGAGTACAATGTCCACCTTTCCACAAAAATAAATCTTCATCTTTCATCCATCTTTTGAACGCTGGTCTAAAAAGTGTAACTGCAAAACGACTTTTATTTCAAAGTGAAATGTTGTTTTGACGTTGACAGTACTTATATTTAAACAAAAAATAAAAACACTCGTTGAACAGTTGTCTAAAAAAATTGACAACTTCAAAACGACATTTCTCCTTGATCTAAGGGTCGTTTTGCAGTTACACTTTTTTAGACAAGCGTTCAACGGGTGTTTATCTTTTTATGGTAAGACGTTTTGTGTTCGACAGATGCTTAATCTTTCTTGTGGTAAGGCGGTAAGGAGTTTTAATAGAATTCTAAGTCTCTTTGTATTCATGAAGTTTCTGCTATGGGAATCAATTTGTGCTGTTACAAAAATAGTTTACACATTTATTTACAGGAATCCGTGCGATCAGCAAATTCCTTGCAAAAATCACACGAATAAAAAAAAACAGAGGCGACAAACTCGTGTGCTTGACAGTCCTTGCTCAGTATTCCGACGGCGGCGGCCAAAGGAAGTGGCGCGGCCGCACGGCTGCTCAACTGACAGTTAGCTTTTACTTAGCAACTCCGATGACCTAAGCTCACATGCGATCGCTTATTACGTCGATAACCATCTGGGGTCTATGTGGGTCAGTGGACCTCTGATAGCCCGGTGTTGGCTTTGGGCAATTAGTTGCAGGCGCCTGCTCGTGGCGCGGGTCTCGTGTTTCATTTGTTTCTGTAATCTATGAGTATGTTGGTTTATTGGAATTTGAGGGCCTTATTGTTTTAGTCTAAGAAAAGTCTTTGAAGTCGTTGAAATTATGATGGATTTTTTTTAGAATAGAAATATAAGTATTTAATAGAAGTTAGGGTGTTTGAGATTACTTATGTCATGAATTAGATGTTGCCCGCGATTCCACCCTCGCTGTTCCGGCTCCTATTTGTCGTAGCGTGTTGTTATAATCCTCGATAAAAATATTTTTTCAATCCGAACCAGCAATTTCTGAGATATGCACATCAAACAAACAAACTCCTCAACGTTATATATAGTACTAGCGGCCCGTCCCGGCTTCGCACGGGTGGAGGACCCGGTCTAAAACCCGGTCCCGATGGTTACAAACACAACAAAAAAATAATTATCTGAATCGGTCAAGCCGTTTTCATGTTATGTCGTGACAACGGAAAACGGGTTTCATTTTTATATATATAGATAGATTAGTACAGATAAAAACCCGCTTGTGCGACAGCCTATTGAACACCATCAAATTGTTTGAATGACATGTCTTAACAATTTGGGTGTATAATTATATATTTTTTTTGGTGCATAATTTATATTACGTATGTTGTCATAATCAGGCTATGAAAATATTTTTAAGCAAAATATTTATTTTAATATGATTCATGCCTGAATCAGTCAATATTAAGATAAAATATTAAATAACAAAGTTGTAGTGGCATGTTTATTCAGTATACATATTTTATGTTGTATGTTATCTTTGTCATTTAAACCTATTTATGTTACAACTTACACACGTATCGTCACTAATGTTGGTACAGTTTACAATAAGCACATATTTACTTACAATAAACATCGTAACTAATCTTATCTTAAAGATATGATAAAATGGCACACTTTTAATGTAAACGTATCGTTTTTCTTACGTTTTTAGGGTTCCGTAGTCAACAAGGAACCCTTATAGTTTCGCCATGTCCGTCCGTCCGTCTGTCCGGAGCTTAGCTCAGAGACGCCTGGTACTAGAAAGCTGTAATTTGGTGTTAATATACGGATTTGTTGTGACGAAAAAGTGGTAAAATAAGATCTCGTAAAATATTTCTTTTAGGGTACCTCCTGTACTTACCTGCACGTAAAGTGAGGATGTATTTTTTTTCTCTCGCGTATTTCTTAGTGTGGGGTATCATTAAATAGGTCTTTAAAAAATATTGATAGTTTCCATTAACAATTTTTTGATAAAAAGATTCGTTTGTGAAATATTAAGCTTTAAAGTGCAAATTTTTGCTCGACTCGAGTGTCCCGCCCTCTACCAGCTAAACAGTTATGTTTGGAGGTGTGAAAAAATTCACAATAGTAGTAATATAACCTAGTTTAAAGGAAAATTATCATGACCTACTTAGGCTTTACAAGTTTACGAGTAATATTCGACCAACTTATAAAACGTACTTGGATAACATATTTTCCTAAACAAAATGTATCGGAGAACATGTTCTTCAACTGCAAATGTAAGTTTGTCAACTTTAATTAATTAAAATTAAATTCAGCGAATCAGTTTAGTTAGTTCGCATAATAATTTTGATGGGCAACTACGGAACCCTACACTGTGCGTGGCCCGACACGCACTTGTTTTCTTTTATTTACTCATAAAGAAAAAAACTATGAACTGCACTAGGAATTTCTCCTGTATCGTGGGTGAGTTTATAAACATAGCATTAATTGGTGAAGTTGATGATACCAAAACCATCCATACAAAAGAAACAATAAGAAAAAGGAAAAAAAAATATTGGAGGTACACAGGGCAGAAAAAAAGGTTATGTCCTTATTTTCTTTAGAAAATGACTAATGTAGGTACCTAGAATACTAATTTGAGTAGCATCGTAGCAGAATCGACATATTATTGAATGGTTAATTTTGTGATTCATCAGTACAAATCCCGATTCTGTTACCTCATGCTTGACAGTAACTCGTGTATATTACTTTGTTTCAAGTCGTATCTTTAGGACAATCAGGCACGGTTTCAGACTTTTCATAAACTAGTAGTGTCTTTCAAAAAAAAAATTCAATCCACCAGCTATATTGCTTCTGAACATAATCTAGATTTAACAGAAGAAATTGTACATAGGAAAGAGTAGAAGATTTTTTGGTTCCTGTTTTTGTTCAAAGTGCTTGTGCACTAAGTTCCATCACTAACCTCGTTAAGCTAGACTTCCGGTTCTCGTCTATGTAAATGAGTTATATTTTTTATTACACAACACTACTAAACCGCTGAACACAATTATTAATGCGGTTAAAATTCCCGTTACTTCTTAGTAGTGGACTGTGTCACTAGACTCGGTACTTAAATCCAATCATTCACCTTCTATTTACTTACCCAAGTGCGTAAGTATCGTGTTACTACCTTCCTTCGAAGAATTTAGAAGTTTTACTTGAAAAGTTTCCATGTACAGACACCTGATTAAGCTACTTGAAGCTTCGAAAGACTGTATCGTCAGGTAACCGTGACCTTCGAATGTCGAGGGCTTTTGAAGGACACCGTAGACTTTAGTCATTACAAGGCTGAACTCCGGTCCCGCTCTGGGTAAGAAAACTTATTTGATGAACTGACCACGATAAAAAAAAGAAAGCTACCTACTTGAAGCTGTTATCCTATAGTTATTTGTGTAACAAGAGAGCAAAGTAGTTTTTTGCTGCGAGTGCTAATTTTGAATCCTGAGCAAGCGAAGGATTCAACGGTTGAATCACGAGCGTAGCGAGTGATTCTATATTTGAATCCTGAGTGTGGCGAAGGATTCACAGGCACGAGATGTAAAAAAACTTTGCTCTCGTGTAACACACATAACTTTTCACTTCAGCAGCGAGAACACTTTAGGAGATAAAATATATTTTCAACGTTTTACCAATGGTGGTAAGTTTATTTTCGATGGGGAAAAATGGACAGATTGGGGTAGGTTGATGTGCTGGCGTCTGTTACCAAAGGATTTGGAAATCCCAGCATGTAAAAGCATTCATTATAGGTATGCATGCACTGATGATAATAACAGGAATTTAATATTGGTAATTTTATTTACAACAACAATTATGTACATGCATTTGCCTGTGGTTTGCGCTGATTTACCGTCTAATACACTAGTGATTTTCCTGTATGAAGTTATTATCCAGAGAACATTGAAATTTAAAATAATATAATGTTTACAAAACAACGGTTCTGCTTCTAAAGTATTCAGATGGTTCACAATAGTTATTACTGGGGCCTTAGTCAAACAGCAGACGATAGCAGACGATAATTGTTATCGTTCATCAGTCACCAATACATTTTCAACTTTATACCCCAGCGCGTAAAGTTGAAAATCGATTGAAGTTCTTAGATCGTTTTCGTTTGTTTCGTTCGTTATCGATCAGCAGTTTTTAATAGATTTTCAACTTTACGCGCTGCGGTATAAAGTGCTTGATTTTATCTTCCATCCTGATTTTGACTTTAGATTCAAAGATCAAACCGCAGGAATAAATAATAACAATAATAATATAAAATAAGACACAAAAGAAAGCATTTAGCATTGGGTGATATAATAATAATAATGTGTCTCCACTTTTACAATAAAATATCAAGCACAGTTGCCTATTTGTCTGAAGCAGTTTTAAACTAGCCTTAGTGAGACTTTCATGTTTTGTGTCGTAAAGAAAATGGGATCATTGACTTTATTTTGATAGAAAAAATAATTCCGCTATTCGTACGTTAGAGGCGCTTTTTTATTTAGCAAACAAGTTACGTAGTGAAATTTCAAGTATGTTGTACGACCAAATATGTCAATTTAATGCTAGTGTCTCAGTTCCAAAGTAATTAATTGAACCAATTGAAGAAACAACAAAAGATTTTTGTGCAAGTACGAAAATACCTGCAAACAAAAAGGTACCTCCAATGCACCATATCTTCATAATAAAGGTTAATTTGTCTGTCATTACGTTCGTTTCTCGGTATGATGACAATATGGGAACATATCGAATCGTTCACCCCGTTTACGATCGAATGGACCGACATGACGGTTTTATGTCCAACGCGATGTAATGAACGAGATGCGCGCGCGCTTATTGTAATAATTAATTTAGTAGTACTGTATGTTATGTTCAATGAAATCTGTGCTTTCTTTCTGTTATTTTTCTTTGCAATTGTACTGTTATTTGTGTGGGATGGTGGCAATTGAAGGATGCAATGCAACGGTAAAGATATTGATGATGAAGCTATGTATTAAAAAGGTTAGGTTATAACGTTTTGTTAACTCAATCAGTACAACTTAACCACGCTCAAGAGCTGTGCATAAGTATTGTTTTAATAATCAGAATAGTCACAGGTTTTGATTGTGTTCATGGTTACAAATGATAAAAAAATGTGTTGAAAAAAATTAATGCACTCCTTTAGTAGCGTAGACGCTGCAAGAAATTTTAATGAAAATTGCATGATCGTTGCATGCAATTGAAACTTGTATACAAACTACATAATGGTATTTGTTGAATCAATTGAATTCTTTGTCCATTAATAGTCTGCAATTAAGCCAACTTGCATGCAACTCGCATGCAATTTCTGGCAGCGTATAAATGGCATCATAAAGGATGCGCAGGTCTGAAATAATCAAGACCAGCAGGGCTATTGGCTAACTTGATAGTCTCTGACCAGCAGTTGACAACCTGAAAAGAATTTGGCTGGCTTGATACCTGTCATGAGGCTAAGACTTATTTAAAGATAGATTAGTGTATGATGATATCTCGTCTGATGGTAAGCGAAGATGTGGTCGACGGTGAAGCACGCTTGCCTGGAAGTAACCTGTTCACTCTTGACTTGCAGACCCCAAAGTTATAGCTGTCGGGAAATACAGAAGCCGGCAGCGAAGTCGAGGAGTGGAATCTCTCAAGGCGTTAGACATATTATAGTTAATTTTGGGGAACATTTACATGTATCAGTTTCATTCCAAAAGCCAATACGAAATTTACCTTTTGACAGCTATTTGATGGTCACCACATAGACACTGAGATACGCAATAGCCCCGCAGAAATAATTACAGCAGCCCGAGTACCGATCCCTACTAATTACAGCAGCCCATACCTATTTCTTATGAAAATTATCACTGCAGTGATACCCTAATTAAGGGGTTCGATCCTTTTGTTTCGAAACTTGTTTACAAATCCCTTTTCGTAAACAGTGAAGTGCAGACACATGCGCTTGCGCAGTGAGAAGTGACTCATTTAGTTGTAAACTTGGAAATATAGTCATCTCAGCCCTCGTAAATATATAGATAGCAATGTGAAAGTTGATGATTAATTGGTACTCTAACACAACAATTGTGTTTCAATTGTTTATTAACAAAGGAAAATAAAACTAACTGAGAGACTCAGGTCGCGGGACTAACGAATACTTACCGTGACTCTGGAACGTAAAGGGCTATTGAAGGACACTGTGGATTTTAGTAAGTATAAGCACGTTTCCCTCCAGCATGGCGATTCTATCTCTATTCTACTAAGAAAAGAGAAAGTTATTTCATCGTTATTTCTATATAAATCGACTATTTTTTTGCACAAGTACGACACGATTAGTACACCATTATAGAATAGAAATATATTTTTTCTATAAGTATTTTAAATCTTGCTATATATGCTTAAACCGATAAATATATTTAACGTCCTGTCATTTTGTCTATTCTCTCGTCGACATAACCCGTTTCTACGGCGCCATGCTACGCGTGCTGCTCTGCCCTGGGTCCATTGATGATTTAATCAAGCTAAAAAAATAATTGAAAGACCGGTTAGTATATTTGTGATGGGGTTTAAACATAGTAGTTATTATATAGTTTTTTCTTCCTTATTTGTGTGAGGTAAGTATTTCATAAAACTTTTCATTGTCTGCTGTTACTAATACGTGAAGAGGTATATCTAACTGTTGTTGATGATTAATTATTGTCGAATTTGTCCTAATTTGTAGCAATACAACCTTTTTTGAGCATACATAACCGCGACCTTTTTATTACCTACCTACCTTTACCAAAAAAATGCTTGCGGTCAGTGAATCATGCAGCTTAACGTTGTTTTTTGTGCTATTTTGTACTTCGCTGTATAGGTTTCAGTTTTCTTTTTTTATGAGTAACGTTCCGTTTTTATTCTCTAACATTTTATTTTGATGTACCGGAACGGATTATTGAATGCAGTGGTCAATTTCAGCGATTTAGATATAGCCCGGCTAGCTCAGTCGGTAGAGCATGAGACTCTTAATCTCAGGGTCGTGGGTTCGAGCCCCACGTTGGGCGCAACTTCTTTTTGGTCATTGTTATGTCTAACGTGTTGTTAAAGATTGATTTTTATCTGAAAATAAACACAGATTTTATAAATGTGCGGTTAGTGGATACGCAATATAATTAGCAGTTTTTTTTCTATGTAGGTCATAGGTAAGAAATCATTCTGATTGCGGGTTATGTAATGTACGATTGACAAAATTGGGCCAATTTTGACATGACATCGTTCGAATCTGTCAACTAACATAGATCAAAGTTGTTACCAAAGATATGTACGTTTATGCGAATATGGATCTAATTGTATTTGATTTTCAGTAGGTTTGACTGTTCTGTTGGTCTAGTGGTGGGTTAGATTCCCACCCAGGACAAATGTTTGTGTGATGAGCATGATCATTTGTTCTGTGTCTGGGTGTAATTTATCTATAATATTTATGTATTTAGAAATAAATAAGTATGTTTATCAGTTGTCTAGTACCCATAACACAATCTCTGCTTAGCGTGGGACTAGACGGCGTTGTGAGATAGTTGTGGAATATTATATTATTATTGTGTGTAAGAAAATAAGCTTATAGGTGCTTATAGAGGGTCCTAATGACTTCCTTAGTTGTAAGGGTTTTCCATATATTAGCAGTGTCAGGTAAAATAATATACGATCTTCAATTTCCTGAAATACTTTATATAAACATTTACAATAATTTATAGTAACGACCGTTCGGACTAGCGTTCCAATCCACAATGGCCGCCGTCGCTATCCGTCGTATTCAACTTTCTGTCAAATTTGACATTTACATTGACATTAATTTATTTAATAAAAGTAGGGACGCTAACAGACGGCCATTCTGCAATAGGAATGCCCCCATTCCTAAATAAATCTCGGCCATTCTTTAGTACAGGGTATGGCCTCATACCAAACTAAAACATAAGCAGAAAGAAAAAAAACAGTATTAGTTAAAAAAAATAACAAATGATTTGTATTATTACAACGTTAATTAGACATTATAAGTATAAATAAAAGAAACATTTCTTTAGCTAACAACCTAACTGAAAACAGTATGAGCGTAATTTAACATATCTAAATTAAATGGTATAATACATTTTTTTTTTTTGTTAATCAATTGAAATTATTAATCAGTCTAGATACCGAACAAACATGAAACTAATTATAAGATTAATAGGATAACCGTATTTATGTAGGTAACACTTCTTAGCTTCATGTTCTAGCCACCCGGATGCCGCAGCTACCCCACTGTCACATCAGCACGAACTGTGAGCATGAAGCTCCCGTTTAGCCATCCGAAAGCCACGGTCTGCTCGTCTCTTGAATCATCAGAAATTATTCGGCCACCCGAGAGCCATTAATCATCATGTTCCGTTTAGCCACCCGAGAGCCACGGTCTCCCAGCACCTGGTCGTCCTCAGCGCCCTCTCATCAATCTCACAATATTGATAGATAACTGGACACTGCCGACTCTCCGGTGTGAGCACAAATCTAAGCTGTAAATGATAATATGGAGGTAGGGTTAGGGCTACCGGCCGCTAATACAACTACTATAGCTGCACTACGGTATATTCATTCCTATATAAATAAATAAGTACATACTTATACACACTTAACTTAGGAAACAATCTCATATTTTGACTATTCGTCTAGTGAGTCTGAATCACTATCGTTACTTTTATCACTAACTACCGGTGATAAACATAAATTGATCCATGGTTTTAATTGATCAGCCGGGAAGATATTCTTATATTGTCTTTTAGCGAGACCCTTAATACTAGATACTTCATACCGGTCTTTCTCTAGAACTGTTGTTACTTTTAACGGACCCTTGAATTTGGCAGCTAGCTTTTTGCTTTTACCTCGATCTGGATTGTTATTTGGTATCATGACTAAATCACCCTCTTTAAACGTCTTAGTTGGAGCCCTCGTTTTATCAAAATATTCTTTCATCTTCTTCTGACCCTCTGAAATTTTGTTTGCTATGGTTTCTCTCATCTCATCTCTCTCGGTTTCCGTAATCTGTGCGTCCGTTTCTAGAGCTCCTTTTAGAATTCCTTCCGCCTGACATGTAGTTCTTTGCCCAAAAACCACTTCAGCTGGTGATTTGCCGGTGCTTTTATTTATCGTATTATTGAGACTCCATTGTAATTTTGCAACATTTGTGTCCCAATCCCTCTCATCAATACCATGGTTCATAGCGGCTAGCGAATTCAAAATTGTTCGATTGTAACGTTCAATTTGCCCATTTGCTCGAGGCGTTGCTACAGCATTAAGGACATGTTTAGCTCCAATTGACGTTACAAAATTTTTGAAGTCGCTAGACGTAAAACTTGTACCCTGGTCCGATATAATTATTTTTGGACATCCAAACGTTGCAAAAATATCTTCGAGTGTTTTAATAGTGGTCTTCGACCTAGTATTCTTAACCGCCCGTACAAATATGAATTTGCTGAATCCGTCAATGATTCCAAGAATGTAAGCATTCCCTCTTTTACTTTTTATGAATGGTCCCAAATGGTCCATGTGTATGGTGTGAAATATTGCGTTTACCTTGGGAATTGGATGTAAGTAGCCCGACTTTTTCCCAGACATCTCTTTGTTATAGGCGCAGCTAATGCAAGCATTTACGTATTTCTTGATAAAGCGATTCATTTTCGGGAACCAATAATCGGCTCCAATTTTCTCCAAGGTTTTATCAGTTGAGAAATGACCTGCTTCATCATGATTAAGCTGGCAAATTCTCCATCGTGCTGAACTAGGTACCACCCATTTCAATTTGGATCCCACACGCCTATATATTTTACCATCGCGTAATACATAATTATTAGAAATATCTTTAATATCCTCCTCACTAGTTTCTAAGATAGTTTTAATATGTTTTATTCGCGGATCTGTCATCTGAACAGTATGTAGCCAGTCATGAGTAGTGATATTAAAAACTTCCAATTCCTCCGCGTTATTTGCCAGTGAGACCGGGTTCCGGCTCAAAGCGTCAACATGTTGCATGTTATGACCTGGCCTATACTCGATAGTAAAGTTATATTCCTGGAGCATTAGCCACCACCTTGCTATTTTAGGTATTAAGTCTCTCTTAATCAAGGTAGTGCGCAAAGCATTACAGTCTGTTATAACTTTAAATTCTAGCCCGATCAAGTAAACTCTAAATTTCTTAAGAGTAAAAACTACCGCCATTGTTTCTAGTTCATAGGAATGCCAAAATGCTTCCTCGCGTGTTGTTTGACGACTAAAATAAGCAACTGGCCTAAAAGGGTTCTCTTCATTGGGTCTCTGAAGTAAAATACCTCCAATTCCTAATTTACTAGCATCGCAATGAACTTCTGTAATATAATCTGGATTGTATAAAGCCAGTACTGGCCTAACTATCAACTTAGATTTTATTTCTTCAAATGCCCTATCTTGTTCGTCACCCCAATGCCAGGGAACATCGGCTTTGGTCAGCTGAGTCAATGGCCTCGCAATGGATGCAAAGTTAAAGACAAACCGACGAAAGTAACTGGCCAAGCCAACAAACTGACGAACTTGATGAGCACTTGACGGTTTTGGGAACTCGGAAACTGCTCTTATTTTCTTACCGCCAGGTTTAAGACCAGCTTCGGAAATCTCATAGCCAAGATATTCGATTTCCGATTGGAAAAAGAAGCACTTTTTCAGGTTAAGGGTCAGCTTGGCATTGCGTAAAAGACTCAAGATAGCCTCCAACTTGCCGAATGCCTCGTCAAATGAGCTACCAGTAGACAGTAAATCATCTAAATATGGAATGGCCAGTTCAAACCGTTGTGATCCCAATGCTTTATTGATCATACTTTGGAATACCGCAGGGGCATTGACCAGACCAAACGGCATTCTCAGATACTCATAGTGACCATCAGGAGTCACAAAAGCTGTTGCGTGACGTGATTCCTCAGCCACTGGAATCTGATGGTAACCAGATGCCAGATCTAAGCTTGTGAAATATGACTTACCGCTAAGGCGATCGAGCTGGTCATCGATGACAGGCATCGGGTAGCTGTCTTTTACCGTCTTTTTATTTAACGCGCGATAATCTACGCAAAGCCTGTATTCATTGTTCTTTTTGCGCACTAGTACTATAGGGCTGGCATAAGCTGATTGTGATTCTCTTATAATATTATTAGCTAACATATCGCCTATCATTTCCCTTACCTTTGCACGCTCACTAAAGGGAAGTCTATAAGGCCTATATGTTACAGGTGTATTATCATTGAGACGGAGTGTCATTTCAGTTATGTGGGTCAACCCAAGTTCTTGCATATTAAAAGCAAAGCAATCCCTAAATTTATTCAGGAGGCATACTAACTGGTTCCTTTCAGCATCAGTGACTTTGGGGCCAATGTTCAACATATCTAAAGTGATAGCTTCCTTCCTAATGTCTGGCTTAACGCCAGTATCAGAGAACTGCGTATTGTAATGAATAGAGTTAACATCCAAGGGTTTTGGCTTTGATGTAAATAACCCTTGATTATTCAGTTTTACTGCTCGTCCTAATAATTTTGATTTGGTGAGAGAAACTGGATTTTGTGCCAAACTAATGACTAAACATCGACTAGTTCCACTATGAAATTGATAAATACCTTGCAATACAATATATTCATCACCAGGTCTCATGCATGCGCTGCCTGGGACAAATAGAGGACCTGAAAACTTATCTTGTGTATGTACTTCTATATCTTGTAACCCCCTGATTGAGACGTCATTTGTATTATAAACATCCATTTTTTCTACATCCGAATCATCACAATAAAGAATCAGTTTAGTGCTAGTCTTATAAACGGTAACCGTGGGTAACTCGGTGAGAGATTGTCCAATAAGTACGTCTGTCTTAAGTAAGAGATCTGGTACAATGAATGCTTCTATATCAGCTTGGACTGCATCTACGACAACAGTAACGAATATCCTAGCTATTGGTACGACACTTCCGAAACCGAATCCACTAATAACAGGTAGTGCCATATTATCCGAAACTACGTTAAGTTCTTTAAAAATCGATTCTTGTATTAAGGTACATTGGCTTCCAAAGTCTATATACGCTGAAGCCGACATGTTATTCACAGCAATTGTCTTAAAATACTTACTATTTGACGATTCATTTGTTGTAATTTGTAAAACATTCTTGGCAGGGTTAGGATTCGTATTTTCTTGTGTGTTTTCCCCTTTTGGTCGGGAACCAAGTAGATCACAGTTTTGTGTCATATGTCCCAACCGAGAGCACTTATCACATCTTTTTAAAGGTTTACTACAGTTACGAGCAGTATGCCCAGGCTCGCCGCAATTATAACATTGAAAAGACCTAGGTCTGGGCCGGCCACTTGAAGGAATTGATCTATTTGACCTGTTGTTATGATTAGTGTCTGAATTCCTTATTTGTTGCGATTCCTGTTTTGGGATCAAAGTTTCTCTTTTACAAGTTGGATTTCCTCGTTTTGATATTCGACGTAAGTACTTCAGCAAATCCGATGTCCTTATAAAGCTAGCCCCCTGAGCGTTTAGTCTTATACCGTTATCAAAGATACCACTAACAATGCAATCAACAGCGTTTCTGCCCTTGATGCCGCACATTTTTACCAGTCTAGCCTTTTCATGAAAGTATTCTTCGAGCGATTCCTCTCTCCTACTCCTTCTACTAAGCATTTCCGACAGACGGTCAGCGTAGTTACGATCGTCTGGGAAAGTTTTAACAATCTTCTTTTGCCACTGTTTCCAGCTTAAATCAATAGTAGTCCTACCCTGGTACCATTTTTTTGCATGACCAGAAAGCTTCGGGATAGCATAATAAATGATTTGTCTATCTGTCCATCCATATATTTTAGCAGTCTCGTTCACCTTACGAATCCAGTCTATTGCCGTTTGTGAATGTGCGTCGGGATCAAATTCTGGGATCACATTATGTGATCCCTCAAAACGATTGCCTTTAAAGATTTCACAAAATTTTTTTAGAATGTGATTCTGTTGGTGGCCACTGGATCGCTTTCGTTTCCGATGAGAATAAATTCTCGAACGCGATTCACTACTTTTTATGGATGACGAATCATCAGACAGATCAGATGTATATCGTCTTCGCTTATATTGATTTTTGTGTTCAGAACTAGCTATGCTGGAATCGTCAGTGTCTGTACTCAACACAAGAGATTTGCGATTTCGACGCTTATAACGTTGTGAAGAATGGGTCTTGCGTTTATGTCGTGGATCAGAATAACTACTTTCCGAATTTGTACTACTGCTCCTATGACGCCGGTATGATAACGGGGATGCATTTCTACGACGAGATCTGCTACGGTATGTTTCACGTCGATTTTGTCTTGTATTTGGTCTTGTTTTAGAACGTTTACTCCTCCTTGGCTCCTGTATACGTTCAGGATTGCGCGACGATCTATTGTGTCTTGTCGGTTCTATAGGCGGAGTATAATTTGACCTATCACTGGAATCCATTATGCAGAACTATATTCAATAGTGGAGACTATGATTGCCAATAAATAAACAAATAAGTAAATATTTTTGTTTTTCGTTAAACCATAGTGGAGTACAAGGTGGATTAAGTTAGTATCGAGTGGTAGGTATTAATAAGGAAAAGAAAACAAAAAGACAATAATAGCGTATTAGTACTTTTGTAGCACACCCACTTAGTATTCGTTTGAAGGGTGGTGTTTATTACCTATTTTGATTATAGATATTTGAATAAACGCTTAGAATATTAATGATATATAAACATCTTAAACGTATTTTTTTTTTAAATGAGCAATTATCAACGCAATGAATATTAGTTTCAACTTTATAGGTGAGACTGATGTAAAACCGATAATGAACATGAAGAAACAAAATACATCCCATGTAGAATCGTATCTACTCAACTAGTCTAAACCAGTACCTACCTACTACTCGACTTACTAATGGAAGTGCCGGAATAAAACAAATATTATGACATTATTTAATAAACGGCGATCAACGTACCTACAACTGAAAACAACTCAAATCGAAATCTCACCTAATTAACACACATAAGATTCATTTATTACATAAGAGTCATTTGTAGGTACCCATTGTGTCACCTTTAACAATCTCCAGGCATTTAATTGGTTGTACACTATCTCCCGACTTTTGTACACGCAAACTTTCACGTACCTATGAGTTTATAGATATTTCTCAAATGACTGAATGAATGACATAGGTAAATCACGGAACCCATTTTATTGTAAAGTTCAAATACTTTCAGACAACGAAATGACCTGTATTTAAATTATACTAATCACTATTCAATCTTTTGTCATAATAATTATTTATATAGGTACGTGATGTTAAAGCACAACCTCGATAAAATACAACACAGAACATACTTGCTTTTTCATTCAATTGATAATCCATTCATCCTAACAGCAGTTTGTTTTACTACTAGATTAGTGGATTTTTGTATTAATGTAAACATAAACAGACCGGGCGAACGAACCATTGTACAGAGTTGTCATTCATTCGTGACCTAGTTTTATTTGTACCAACTACCCGCGCCGTGTATTTATAAAAATGACGATTTATTATAATCACTCGTTACATTTCAAAAAAATTGAAAACAAAACACCTTAAATTGTTTATTGTAATAGGGTTATAACATAATAGCGTTTGGAATATTTATTTGCGATCATAATTTATTGATATCTGCTACGTGTTACCGGTTCTTTCAGCGAAATAAATAGATCAAGTAACATACCTGAGAACTTTCTCCAACCTTTTTAGTTCTTACCACTTCTGACTATTAGCAGTGTCAGGTAAAATAATATACGATCTTCAATTTCCTGAAATACTTTATATAAACATTTACAATAATTTATAGTAACGACCGTTCGGACTAGCGTTCCAATCCACAATGGCCGCCGTCGCTATCCGTCGTATTCAACTTTCTGTCAAATTTGACATTTACATTGACATTAATTTATTTAATAAAAGTAGGGACGCTAACACATAGCAAGGAAATTTTCTAACATAGCTACAACCAAAACAAAGTCATGTATATGTATTGTTTTCCTTAATAACTCCTTCCTTTCCTAGATATGTTTTGGCCTAGTTTGCCGGTGTGTGAATTCATATTGACGCGCATACAATTCTGGTGCTTCCAATGGCAAGGCTGAATCACTTCGACTGACGTCAAAATAAATGACAGTTCGCAATTAGTTGCTGAAATGCGGTTTACGGCGACTTGTGGTCAATAAAGTTTATTTACATTTATTACCTTTTTCCTCCTCAGGAATATTGACTTCGAAATATTGAAATAAACCCAGTTGCATCTATACTTAGGTACCTGTAAGTCCAGGGGTGACTATTTCCTTTGTTTGTAATTTTCCTGGGTTTATTTACCTGTAGTTAATCCAAGGTTTGTGTAAACGGGCAATATTTTTAGTGACACATTTACAATATTTCCGGCCAAGTAAAACATGATATCTTGGCAATATGTCTGAACCAACATGGCTGATACGTTTGATGTATTTCATTTTTACACATAGGGTCTTTGTTATATGAATTTAAAACAATATTTACAATATTAGTAAGATCTACAAGTAGGTGTTCCGGGTTTGGGGGTTTGTGTATGCGAGTTTATATGTTTGTAAACGCACCCTCGGCACAGGAGAAATTCCTAGTGACTGTGGGACAACGTTTTTAAAAAAGATAAAAAATACGATTCCAGTTTTATTCCTTTGGCATAATATTTGTGAGGATGGATGTTTGTTACTCTTTGAAATAATAAATGTGATGTGGGATAATTTTTGACTTAACTACACGAGGGCAAAGACGCGGGCATAAGCTATGATCAACACAGAAATATCATGCGAATGGTTACTGTATCTCGTCAGAGGGCACACTAGGGATGCACTCAATAGACAGATCCAAGTCGCTGTGGCCGAAATCGGTTTGAATCGTATATCTCGTCAATCATCTACTGTTTTTTTTTTTAATTATAAAATCGTTGCCCCACACTGGGAATTTCAGAGGATTTAAATTCACATTATTCGTTTCTTGAATATTTTGTGTGTTCCCTATATAAATGATCTTTTCATCACAATTTTGTATGTGAGTGTTCTGTCCCATTTCTGGGCAAAGGTCTCCCCATATTTCTCTATTTTTTTTTTGTTTTGTCTTCTTCAATGTATATAGTTACGAACTTAGGTGATGGAATTAAAATTAAATAATGCGATGACACTGAACTGTAGTAGGCAGGTAAAGTTATCATATTAATTAATAACTGTTATGATGCAATTATTATATAAAATACGTACTTGATTGACGCTTATATAAGGGAGGAAATTCCGAAGTTACTTTCATGGTTATTATTATATTTTATTTTGTGAATCATTAAAAGGATAATCATTATATTGTTACCATATTTTATAGAAATATACCTATGTAGTGGTTGTTGGTGGATTCCCAGAAAGTTAAAAAATACGATCTATGGATGTAAGTAAAAAGACGTACACATTTATTTATTATTAAAAATTAACATTAATTTGCATTAAGAACATACAACATTTATTAGCTTGTAAGAGCTTTTAAGATATAGGTATATTACAAACAATTTTGACAATTTGAATTATGGACGGCAGCCCTTTGAATCGGAGCAGGGTGACGAAACGCAGCCTTCTCACAACACCAAGACCATTTCAACAATTAACCCAATCAGAATCAAGAAGAAGTTTTGCAACCAATCTCGTCTCAGGAAATTCAAAGTTGGTTGGAGTCCATTGAGTTGATTGTCCAGTATTAATAATTATGACGTCTGTACTATTACTTCTGATAGAAAACTCAATTCTTACCCGAAGCTACGTAAGCTACGTAAGCTTTACCGAAAAGTCGGACACGGAGTTTAGCAAATGGCTGTTGGCATACTGTTTGTTATTCGTGCACTACAGAAGTGCGCGTACAAAGTCTCTCTAACTATACAAAATCTGTGACTGTGGCTATGCGGGAACTTGGTTCTGTGCCCAGAGATTTTCACTGCACACAACGAGTCCCTGTTCAGGTGTGCGCGCACAAAAGGATCCAGGTGTGCACAATTTGTTCGTGTCTGCTAAAGTGAGTTCACAAGAGCAAACATTTTGTGCCGCAAAGTGCCGCACACCAGTGGAATCCCATCTTTACAACTATGAGACCAATTAGTAAATCCCATCTACCTACAATTTTAATAATAATACAAACGTATGTATGATGCGTCATCACTTCAACGTACGCTGGTGGTTCGTTTGACCGCGTGACATACATTATATGTATATTATATATCATCTAATAGCAGGTAGAATCCCGTTTCCCGCTTTGATTGACAAATTGCAGGTTCTTAGTATGTTATTCAGACCAACTGCCTCATTGGTTATTTGGCCACAATTGACCCGCGGCGTTGAGCAATATTGGATTGTTTTTTGTGTTTCCACTTGCGGGTCGGCCATGGGGATAAATGCGCTTATGGACAATCTTTTGCCTTATGTGATAACTGATGTAGTGTCGACCAAATAATTTATAGTCACGATTTCGGACTGTTACATAGCCTTAGGTAACATTTATCCTAATCCTAACTAAAATTATAATTGCAATAATGAGTTTGTTTGTTACGCTTTTACGTCTTAACCCCTAAAATGATTCTAACGGTTTTATACTATTGAACAGGGATAGATGAGACTCATAGGACACTGAATAGGTACGGCTATAGTCTACTTTTTAGCTAGAATGGTCATATGGCGTCGTGGCAGACCTTAATTGAGATGGCAAGACGAGTTTGACAAAACCAACGACTTGTGGTTAACTTTGGCACTGGATCATTGAAACTGGTGTGTTCGTTGTCTCAATCTAGCTCAGAAGCAAAGATGAGGACCGAGCCACCGAGAAGCAACTGGTGCTCCTGCGCACCAAACGGCAATAAAACTATTTTGCTATAGGATAGTGATGGTAAAGCAATGCGGCCCTGGTGAGGTCTACCAATGGAATTGCTCAGCCATCACCGCAGGATACAGATAGCCTGTGATGCCGTGGCCCAGGGAAGACAGCTGGGAAATGGATAGCACTAACCTCATCAAAGTCAAAGTCAAATCATTTATTTCAATTAGGCCGTCAAAGAGGCACTTTGAAACGTCGAATAATTAAAATTAAGGAAATGGGATGGGATTGGTTCTACATGATGATCAGTGACATTATGGCTATTTTGGTGGCGTATTGATAACACAGCTGGGAAATGTGTGTGCACAACAGACCATTATTTTCAATTACCACTTCTTTCCCTCCTTGTAGTAACACATAATGACGTGCTTAGAGAGCGCGCGAGGCGTGTGCGAAAGCTTCTCACATTTGCATTGTGAAATCCTCCTTAGCGCAGATACGACTAGTTTGCAGAAATTCTTTTGCATAGCTGCCCATATTCTGTTGTGCTGATATTTAAATTTCCCAGATTCAAGCAGTTTGTGGTGTAAAACTAATGGGCGGATATACTTAGCCGGCTAAATAGCAGCCGTGTCTTTGACCGAATTTTCTATTTTCGTCTCTATTCGAAACATTTCCCGATTAACGGACTGCCGGCCGAATTCTTTTAATAGATTTAACAAGGCATTATGTTTTCCTTTTGTTTTTTTGGTTAATATAGTAACATTTTCTGTCTTGATAGTATTAAGTGGTATTTCATTTTTTCAAGAAATAAAATATTTAGATAAAGGTGGTCATTTGAGTTAGACTAGGTTAGTAAACAAATTATTAGACAAATAATTAACAATTTTGACATACTTTTTTTCATTTCTATAAGTTATTAGTTAACTCGTCATATTTAATTCTTTTGTCCTAAACAAAGGAATATATTAGCAAAATATGGTAAAATAGTAGGTAAACCTTTCACACAAATTAATTAACTTTAAAAACACGTACACATTTAATTCATCATTCGCCAGATTTTTTGTTTAAACTCTGCACTGGTTATGACAGGCTAGATTAAAACTTTAAAACAATTTAAAATAATTCGTTGCCTCTGTTTTTATAAAATTCAATTTGCAACATTATTATTTCATTTATTAAAAATCTGTGTCAGCAGAGTTCAAAACTCTTTGTTTCAATGATGAATTTATTTCGCGTTGTTTTAAAGTGTAAAACAAAACACAATCAGCTGATAATGTTCCAACTGGACTTGAGAGAGTAACGTTTTATTTTGCGTTCATGACAAATTTTTGCCTTCGTCTTCGTTCGCGGGAATTTAGATTTGAGTTTCATAACATTCAGCAAAACAATGATTTTGATTGAAAAAAAGTGTCCATTGGAGTTTGTTGCCGCTTTGGAATGGGAACCTACAGTACTCTCTATGTTATTATGTCTTGAGATTGGGACTGTAGCACCGTAACGCATTTCTAAACTACTTCATTGTTGATCTTTTGACAATTCAAAGCACCTGAAACTGCACTTTTTATTTTTTTAGCGTGATAAAATCATCAAAAGAGTCCTCCGACCCAGGGCAGGCCAGGAGTGACTACCAGACTTGTACTGACTAAAATCCACGGTGTCCTTCAATAGCCTTTCCGGGGTCACGGTAATTCGTTACTCCCGCAACCCCGACAGGCTTTGGCCCTCTAAGGGTATAGCGGGGGGCCCCGTCAATAACTGGTTTACTTGAAATAAATGATTTGATTTTGTACAGACAGCCTGTTTCAATTTGATTGTAGTAGATATTATGACAGTAATGTATGCGATGATATTATACGTCAGTGTTCTAGTTAAGTTATGTTGTCGATCGGTACGTTATCGTGCCGCAGGATGTCGTGTTCGTGGGGTCGACGGTCTGACAGGCCGCAACTAATTGTTATAAATTGTGTTGCCATATATTATACGGTGATAATGTTTGTTTGATATTCTATGAGTTATTTTTTAATTTTATTGTAAAAATACTTTTTTACCAAGGTGTAGTATATGCATTCTTCAAGTTTTTTATAGAAGAAGTTTTGTATTTTTTTTTGAGAAATGACCTAAATCCTGGATCCAAACGAGGGGTTACGAAATTTCACTTTTTTCCAATTTTCTTAAAAAATTCAAAGAATAACATAATAATGCCTATAATATTGTACCTAACTACACCCCAATATCACCAGTTACGAGTACTCGTATATTCAAGTCCCATGTAATGTAATACGGGCGAGCTTCATCATCATCAGCCTATTTTGTTCCCACAGCTGGGATACAGGCCTCCTCTCTGAGAGAGGTAGTGGGCCATAATCCACCACGCGGCCCTAGTGCGGGTTGGTCACTATCTTCGATTTTTTGGTTCTAGGACATGCCGGTTTCCTCACGATGTTTGCCTTCACCGTTTTGAGAGGAGAGGTGATGAAATAAATTACACAGAGTAATGCACCTGGCGGGGTTCGAACCCACGATCTAGAACTCATAAGTTGGGACTGATGCCACTAGGCCACCACTGCTCATGGAGCGAGCTTATAACAATCTTATGACCTAAATCAAGGCTTCTGCTAAAACTGGCATACAAAAAAACATAACAATATTGTTGTTTGACCAGGGAATAGAACTCAGTACCGGCTCAGTATAGTAAAGTTTGTGACCAACACTCAAACAAGGCAGTATTTAAGAATTCATTAATCAGAATATACCGCGAGATCGGTGAGCTGTTATTTAGAAATCATCATTTTATTTATATATCAATAGTTAAAGAATTTAATCTAACCTCGAACTTTTTCTTAAGAATGCGTCCAATATATTTTCTTTGTTCGAATTGGACTCTTAGCTATTCTCAGCATTGCGTATTTTATGTAAGAAAAGAGAACAAAATATTCACAAATATATAAATAAGGCACCTATTCTCTTAAAAAGTATACATTTTTGATTATTTTTGCTATAAATAAAAACAGAAACGTAAATATTGTATCTAGTGCCTGTGTGTAGGTCGGCGTGAAATTGATTTCTGACCTCTGTGCCATTTTTGTGATAAATTGTAGAATGTTGGCACATATGTTACCTTCTACCACAATGCAAACGTGAATATTATCTTAAAACTGGCGACAGAATAGTAAATTTTATTATCTAGTGAGGTCTAAGATTGTGCTAGTAAAACTTATTCGTGGCCTACAAAGACGATTATGTTTGTAACTCAGTATTATTCGAAACTTAATCCCGGGATAAACAGAATAGCTGAGCTTGAACTCAGACCTCCATCACAACTCTCACTCCATCCATCCGTGATGTGATCGAGTAACAAACATCCTCTGAAGTAGGTATTCTTATTTAGTAAAGGCAGGAACTACCAGGCTTCAAAAAAAAGAAGGCGCTAAAAGAAATCAATCAAGTACAACAGATTATCCTCTTGACCTATAACATAACGTTTCGAAGTCAAAATACTTTAAAGGTTGAAATGAATCATGGTGGCATCCGCGGCATCTGACGTCGCAGCATCATTAATCAAGAAAGGACCACAAATTAAGAAATATTCATTTTCGTTCAGAATTCGCGGAACTTAACGAGAACCAAGAGGTCGCTTTTGTTTGTTTTGTTAATGCAAGTTTGCTGGTTAAATAACTTAATAACATTAAAAAATAATGTGGCTGTTATGACCCGTTATGACCTACAGTTTTAGCAATAAAGTACCTAACAGTGCACCCACATTTCGGTAATAGGCTAGTTTACACTTTTGCAGCATCAACAAATTGCGTGTCCGTTATTTTCCAAAAGTCTAAATGACGGATTATTTAATTCATTTGTAATACCTATATCGATACAGTGAAATAATAATAATATTCCACAACTATCACGCAACGCCATCTAGTCCCAAGCTAAGCAGAGCTTGTGTTATGGGTACTAGACAACTAATAAACATACTTATATATTTCTAAATACATACATATTATATATAAATTACACCCAGACACAGAACAAATGATCGTGCTCATCACACAAACATTTGTCCTGGGTGGGAATCGAACCCACGACCTCCGGCATAGCAGTCAGGGTCACTAACCACTAGACCAACAGGCCAGTCAAATAAAGTCCAGTCAAATAGCCAATTAAGGGGCAGCTTATGACTAACATTTTTTTTTAGAATATGTATGAACTTTTTGAACACCAACCATAGTATTAAATCATGCATTTTTCAAAGGCCTCAATTAATTTAAAAGTGACAATAGTTCAATGCTACTGCAGAGTCAGAGGTCATTAGTTCGAAATATATTTACACTATTCTTAAGCCCCCTCGCAGTGCTAACAAATATTGTTGTTTTGTAGATTAACAAAGAATACTATTGTAAATATATACAAAACTAACTTTTGCCAGCGACTTCGCTCGCGTGTTAATTGAAAATTAGCCAAAGAGAACGTAACATCGAGATAAAAGGTAGCCTATGACATTTTCCACTTTATAATCTATTTTTGTGCCAACCAGGGTTGCGGGACGGTCTTATCAGGTAACTGTGGCCCTGGAACGTAAACGGCCATTAAATATCCCATATATTAATAGCGGTTACTTTGGATTTTAGTTAATAGACAGTCTGACAGTCACTCCCGTCCCGCCCTGGTTCACAGGATTTGAAGATTTTAGCACGAAACAAAAACTGTACCAACTCGTTTCAGCAATTTTGTAGAGAGTTTTTCTTTTTTATTGAGTTACAGACAACATCCATCCATCCAAAAGCTTCGCATAATTTTAATGTAAAACTAGTTATCTTCGCTTTGTTAATCAAACCTCCCACGTGGTAAGAATTGATCCAAGCGGCTAGGCCGCTAGACAAAGGACTTGAGGGTGATATTCACCCTTGAACGCGCACGTGCTTAAGTCACATGTTTTAGAGATTCCGAGACTTTTCTTTACAATCAATGAGCCCAAGTTAAATTTAACGAAACTTCTGAAACTTCAGTATGAATCCTATTTGTATTTGTGATCAGAGAGTAACAGAAAACGCCTAGGCATTCATAAAATTCTACCTTTACACTCGCGAGTAAAAGTATGGAACTATTTACTCTGATTTCGCGTGATCTTAATCAATAATGGTACCATTTTAAAGATTTAACTGTTAACTTTAAATTGATACCAAGTTTATTAAAATCACGTCGATACTTAAGGAGCTATCCCCGATCAATTTCAAATAAGTGATTCAATAATTTTGCTCGGTAGTGTAGACACGGCTACACATAAACCTGTGCAAAACCAATATAAACCGACCGTTTAAATGTACGGAAGATCATGTAAAGTGAGACCACGATAAATTAGTTTTGTTTAGCTTGATGTGTAGCCGTGTGTACTTGTATATTAACTTGTAGCAATCAATACAAGTGATGGTTTTGAAACATTATTGCTTAGAATGTAATAAGGTGGTACGTAAGTTAAGTTGAGCCTATAGTTGAGCAAACCTGACCTACCTCACCTGGGAACAACGGTATACATTCCAGCGATGACACTTACACCGCAATAGCGGTAGTCTAAAGTTACGGAGGTGATTAAATTTGTCTGGGAATCAGTAAATTAAAGCAATACAAACATTCGAAATGTTTACGTTACATTACTCATAAGATGAGCCATTATTGAAAGTGGGTTTTTCTAATATGTACTTACCTAAAAGGTGTATCATCGAATATGACTTATTGAATTTAGATATCGTTTATTAATAATTAATTTGTGTCTGTAATACGGACGTAGCGTCGAACTAACTTAGGACTGTTTTGTGGCACGTTTGTAGAAAAAAAAATACTTAAGCAATAAGTGGGTCGTAAGAACAGGTAACACAACAACAATAGTACTAGTGGTCCTAGCAACAATAGTACCAACACGGTTGTAGCAACGCGTTCGTATCAACAAGTAGTGATAGCGTATTTTGTAGCGTCACGGTTGTGGCAAAGCATTCGTAGCAACAAGTATTCGTAGCGAACGTAGCAACACGGGTGTAGCAACGCGTTCGTAGAAACAAATAGTCGTAGCGCACGTAGCAACACGGCTGTAGCAACGCGTTCGTAGCAAACAAATAGTCGTAGCACACGTAGCAACACACTTTCGTAGCATATGATTATGACTGTAGCATAGGCGCGTGTAGTTGCAGCAACAAGGCCGTATTTATAAAAACTCGTAGGATTTACATTACAGAGTTAGCAATGCATTTTAAATAACTGAATATATCGTAAAAATACATGAATATTTTCTGCAGACATATTTCAGAACCGAACTTTTTCTAAATCTCAGTGCGGCCGTATTTTGTTCATTCATGTTTTTAGACTAGGTTCACGGTTGGCGCAGTGGCTGAGCGATTGGCTGCCGTGTGTCGTGTCGCGGGTTCAATGTCCGCACCGAACAAATATTTGTATGTCCTCCAGGTAGTTTTTAGGGGCCAAGTTGTCGAGTCGATGAGTTATGTAGAAGCACCCGTGATACAGGAAAAGTCCAAACCTGGAACAATGTTTGAGAAATACTTTATCATCGATCTTACAAAATATTTGATAAGAGTCCTTTGCTTTTTAATCTAAATATAAAAAGTGTATGTTTACTTGGTAACACTAATAGTGACCATAGCAGGTTTTTTTTTAAATTTCAGATTTATTATAATGCAAAAATTGTTTGAAGATAAAATATATTAAACGGTAATTTGGAAACACCTATTGTATTCAATTCACTAAAAAGATATCAATAATGTTGGTTTAACAATGCAGGCAACTGATGTGATTCAAAGATAGTCCTCAAACCCTTTCTATTAAGGAGGCTGGGTTTATCAAGCGATCCCCTAAAGAGACTCCCACGCACCGAAAACATAACATAATATTCAAAAGTTAAGAAGAAATAAAAAAGCTTTAAATTTGTTGAACGCAATGCTGTTCCCTCGAGACTTTAACTATAAAGTAGCGACTTGAGAAAACTTATATTTATTTAGAGAATGCGACTAACGAATTAACTCACATGTGCGTTACTAAAAGATTTATTTTTATATTGTGTACGTCTTCACTGAGATACTTTAAGTTGAATTATCGATACTGCAATCTATGGCTGTTAACAACTGAAAAAAAATCGAGATTCGTTCTGAATCAAAAGGTGATGCCAGAGCACCCTTAACGCTCGACTAAGAGCACCATGCACACGAGAGCTCCCTCGGATAAATCATAGGAAAAATATTCTACGGGTCACCGCACTGCAACACGACGGTGACGGTACACACAAAGGATACAACTGAATTACTAAAGACGAAATTTCTTTTTTCGAGTTCCTCGACGGTTGTGTCCTTTCTAGCCTCCTAGGGAATAAAAGAGGCTTCATCCACTTTGCCGGAAACGCGATCTATTCCGAGAACGATGATTAATATGCATTATTGCATTCGAACCATCATTTCCTTTCATTGACTCATGTGATGATACGAATGATCGGAAATCCGGAAACCACATATATTTATCGTAGTCTATGCTTTTGGACGTTCCGTTTTAGCAATGAGGTTTTCAATGGCTATGTGCTTTTTTTTAGTGCGAGCTGGCGATTCGGAACTTTATGGCTCGGTTCTTCCATCTCACTGATGTAATGACCGAATAGAATGATTTTTTGTTGTGGTCGGGATTAACCACCTTGCAATCCACCCCGGGCAACGACATCACAAGTTATCTATAATCTACGGCGGTGACGAATGAGCCATCCCATTGGTGGTGGTAGGCTTCACCAGGGCCGCCAGGCTCGCAGTCATCAACCTGTTGGAGACATGCACCAACAGATTTTACGGTGTTCCAATTCTTCTGGGTGAGCTTGTTTCATCTAACGCCTCATCTTTGCCTTTTGGCTAGATTGAGACCAAGAGCCAACCAAGCCATTTTGAATTTAAAAAAATTACTAACTAGCTGAATTCTTTCAGTGCTTTACATTCAACGGTGAAAGTACAGAACTTAAGGAGGTCCATTAATTTTCAACGTCTAGCCTTCGTAAATTGTATTGTAGTAAGTTTTCGCAGAAAACGCTACCACATACTGTTTGAATCAGGTATAGCAAAAGATTTACGTCGCAAACGACCAACGTTGTTTCTAAGTAAGTACAGCTATCAGCTCTATGTAAACTTTTCCATTAAGTTTATACCCCACTTAATGTTAGCTTTCATAAATCCTATTAGTCAACTTACATGACGTTCGACTTGCATGTGGGTCATGTACTTAGAAATTGGTGAACAACCAGTGGTACTCGTTAGTCATCACCGACCGGTGCGAGGAAAATATGATAACAGTTATTACAGTTTTTTTTTTATATTTCTGCAAAGTTTGAAACAATGGAATATGATGCCTGGTGCATTTTAAAGATCTGTGAGTTGTTAGTAGGGGCCTTGTGATTGTTTAAGTTATGCTATGACTCACAGTTCAGCAGCTTCCGTTCTCAATTGGTTTTTCTATATATTGTCTAATCCAAGCTTTCAAATGTGAGTGTTCCGCATTGTTTTTTTTTCAGCTGTATCTAGTTTTTTACTAGCTTATGCAATAAAAAGTAAAACTTTGATTATTGTTAAAAAACTACAGAAATAAATTTTATAGTCAGATTTATTTTCCCGTATATTGCTATGAGTTTCATACTACACAGAGGCAAAAAACTGATGTATGTGTACTGACACAAAAAAAAACAAAACCAGCTTTGATGTCAAAAATCCATCGTAGTTGATTACCAAAACTAATGGAAACTTGTGTATTTGCTTTCCTTAGAGACTGTGCTTGAAGTTACCTACAACCATAACATTAAGCTGATATCCTGCTTTCTTCCGCACCTACATAACAACAGACTACACAAACATGCATTCGATAAATGTTTTAAAAACATGTGTGGCGTCGTGATTAGTATAATAACAATCCTCAGTCGTGGGTCAAAGTCACGTTGCGCCGGCGCCTCAGCCATCACTCCTAGGCACGTACTATTCCATATGTGAAAACTGCGTCGGACATCGTACGCTATTTTTAAATGTCCCTATGTGTGAGTGAAAGGTTGAAACGTCTGACATCAATTACGGATAGTTTGAAGAAGTTTTAAGAAAGATTTACTTTTCTTAACGCAATGTGCGGAAGCAGATGTTAAGTATTTCAATTTCAAGTAAGGTAATGAAATGATGAAATGAAATGAAATGAAATGAAATGATGTTTATTTATGCAAGTAGGTTATATAAACACTTTTACACGTCTTTTTATAAAACTAGAAGAGGCCGGTGTTTCGTACCTGACTACTCTGAGAAGAAACAGCCGAAACAAACTCAGAGGTCACAGTCTCTTTTAAAGTCCAGACAATAAAAATGTAGAAAAGATTATACGAGGACCATGAAGGTCGATGTCTGAAATGGTCTTTTGAAGAAAGAACCACACAAATTTGAGTGGACCTGTCCAGTCAGTGCAAGCATTTGTCAATTACCGTGGAGTTCAACTCATAACTCAAGGAGCTCAACGACACGACGAACAGTACCAAAGAAGGGACTTGTGTAGGCCGTTAATGTTACTCAAATTGTCAGACAACACTAAAGTTATAAAAAAAAAAACAACAGGTTGACCCACATGGATCCTCGTATTCACAAAAAAAATAAAAAATTGTGTATAAAATAAAAATATCAGTAGTTTGTATAAAAAAAAAAATCATACATGTCAGATTGTATATAAAAAAAGCAGAAAATAATAAATAAAATGCATGTCAGATTGTATAAAAAATCGAAAATGTCAGTTGGTATAAAAAATAAATAAAAAAAAAACATATAATTGTCAGATTGTATATAAAAAAGAATAAAAATGAGTTAACAATCGGAAATTGCTTCGTCAATAAATAAATGCGAGGATCATGTAGGTTCTCGTCTGAGATGGTCTCTTTAAGAAAGGACTACAAAGAAAAGACTTTAAGTTCAGACAGTGTAAGATATGACAGAGCATGGAAGCTCAACTCACTATGTAAGGAGCTTAACCACCTCTGAAACTACATATTCCTCACATTATAAAAGAATTAAAAAAAGACACATACATCACAAAATGTTTGATGCTTGAGGGTGCATCGGAGCAGCTAACTCCCAGGCCATCTTGTCATCAAGGTATTCTTTGACTTTATAGTAACTTTTTTTACAAAGTTGTTGTTTAATAATTGATTTAAATTTGTTTAGACTTTGTTCTTTGACGTGGTTTGGGAGTTTATTGTAGAAACGTACACTTTGGCATTTAAATGAATTACTAATTTTATGGAGCCTACTCGCGGGCACTTTTAGCATATCCTTGTTTCTTGTATTAATGCTATGAATGTCGCTATATTTTGTGTAAAGATTAATATTCTTTTTAACAAAAATCAAATTTTCATACACGTATTGAGATGCAACTGTCATTATATTTATTTCCTTGAATTTATCCCTCAGTGAATGCCTGCTACCTAGGTTGTAAATTGCTCGAATGGCTCTTTTCTGCAGCACAAATATAGCCTGAATGTCGGCCGCATTTCCCCACAGCAAAATTCCATACGACATAACGCTGTGAAAATAACTGAAGTATACTAAACGGGCTGTTTCTACGTCAGTTAAATGACGAATTTTGTATACCGCGTATGCTGCAGAGCTGAGCCGTTTCGACAATTTAGTAATATGAGGGCCCCATTGCAGCTTCGAGTCCAGAGTAATACCCAAAAACACAGTGGTGTTCACAAGATCCAATTCGGCACCATTTACTAATACAGTGGTTTTCACCTGCTTAACGTTAGGTGTCAAAAATCTTATACATTTAGTCTTATTCTCGTTTAAAAGTAAATTATTAGCACTAAACCAATGCACTATTTTAGAAAGAGCAGTATTTATCTCATCAGTAACAGGCTGTTGTCGTTTAAGTTTAAATAAAAGTGATGTGTCATCTGCAAATAACACTATATCATGATCTTTCTTTATAAGGCAAGGAAGATCATTGATATATATAAGAAATAGAAAGGGGCCAAGAATTGAACCCTGCGGAACTCCCATAGTGACAGTAGAACCCGGAGATCGTTTACCATTAACGTCAACTCTTTGGATCCTATTATCCAAATAAGAAATAAGAAGATCCAATGCAGTATTTCTAACACCATAGTGATGTAATTTCCTGATTAATGTGTCATGAGAAACGCAATCGAATGCCTTAGACAAGTCGCAAAAAATACCCAAGGCATCCTGCGAAGTTTCCCACGCTTCAAAAATATGTGTAAGAAGCTCAACACCAGCATCAGTTGTCGAGCGACCCCTTGTGAAACCGAATTGTTTGCTATTAAGTAATTTATATTTACTAAAATGTTTTTGCAGTTGATCTAGCATCAATTTTTCAAATATTTTACTAAATGTGGGAAGCACAGAAATTGGTCTAAAATTTGTGGGGTCTGATGTGCTACCCGATTTAAACAATGGTATTATTTTACTATTCTTCATTAAGTCAGGAATCACACCACACTCAATACATTTGTTGAAAATAATTGCCAATTCAGGCGCTACACTCTGAATTATGCTTTTGGTGATCTCTACGGAGTTTCCCCATAGATCAGCCGTTTTTTTTACATTAAGGGTATTAAAAGTTTTAATAATATCTTTATCACTAATAGAATTGAAATTAAAATCATGCTTACAGTTTTCAACATTTTCTTTTAATAATGACTCGGCTTCAATGGGTGTTGATTTTAAAAATTTAGTGGTTGAAACTGGAATATCAGTAAAGAAATTTTCAAAAATTGTTGCAACTTCTACATCCTTATCAATTATTTTATTATTAATATTTAGACTAAAGGCAGTGCTGCGCTTCCGTTCTCTTCTGGTTTCATTGTTGATTATTTCCCAAGTGGTTTTTATTTTATTCTGGCTATTTTTAATTTTTGAACTTATATACCGACACTTGGCTTCTTTACAAACTTGTTTAAATAATTTAGAATAATTTTTAACATATTCATAAAATTCTTTACTCTTATTAAAGTTTTTTTCTTCATATAGTCCATAAAGTTTTACTCTACTGTTATGAATCCCTCTGGTTGCCCATTCACTGAAGGTTGTGGAACCATTAACTGAGATCTGCTTGGGTAGGAATGTTGAGTTAAATTCTGTACAATACATGGCAAAAAAAGAATTGTACAATTCACTATAAGGTAAGTATGGTAATTTACTAATGAGTTTATTTTTAAAAGTCTCCAAGCGACCTGCAGATTTAGGAACCACCTACTACGCTTAGCCACATTTTTAGCTTGTAATTTAAATGTAATCAACTGACCACAGTGGTCAGATTCCAATTGGTTTATTATTTGTTTATTAATAAGTATTGTATCTGTGAAAATATTATCTAGACATGTTGCTGATGTGGCTGTAATTCTGGTAGGCTCTAAAAATTGATTGGTCAGATTATAAGATTGAAATAAATTAAGAAATCTTAAACATGTTGGTGAGTCCTCCAAAAGGTTGACATTAAAATCACCACATACAATTACATCTTTTTTTTGTTTGCCAAGTTTTTGCAAAACATCATCCATTACATTTTCAAAGCAATCATAAATTGAAGATGGTGGCCGGTACACACTCAATACAACATGCTGCTCCAACTCCACACAAGCTATTTCAATAGTCCGTTCAACAGAGAGGCTCACAATATCTTTGCGTTCTTTGAATTTAAGATGTTTTGTTAATATTATCAATGAGCCACCGTGTATTGCATTATCTCTACTGAATGAACTACCAACCTGGTGATTACTGAAATTAAACATAAATTGATGGCTTTTTAACCAATGTTCAGTAATACATAAAATATCAATATTGTTACTGTTTAAAAATAGTTCAATTTCAAGGTCCTTTCTCAACATACCTTGAATATTTTGGTGCACCAGGTTGATTGTACTACAGCCTTTTTTAATATTTAAATGATTTGATGAAGCTATGGATGTCTTTAGATTATCTGTATTTACAGAGCAAGAGGTTATCTCTTTTGTCTCAAGTTCTAATTTAAATTAATGTCAGGAGGTGAAAAAATTAAAATGTCAGATGGCTCAATAGGAGCAGTATAAGAATCAGCCAAATCGTTGGCTGGGTCAAATAAAGTGGCAGAGAGCTCAATAGGAGCAATAGATGTATTAGCAAGCTGATTGGCTAATGTATCAGTAAAAAAATGGTATAGCGATAAAGCTATTTGTCTCTTTAAACATTTTGGCAAGTACAATTTGTATTTTGTCATGTATAAATATTTACTGATATATTTGTTATTGTCGATAACATGAAATTTACTATGATTACATGACAAATTGTTCAATATAACATTTAATTTATATCTAAAATTATTTTCCCTCTGTGGCAAACTGCGACTATAGGGAAATGTGAACATAACAATCTGTCTTAAGCTTAGCTCACATAATTTGCTATAATAATGTAGCAAACTGGTAAAAGCTTAAGTGTACTGCTAATACTTACGCTAAAGCATCTTAACTTAACAGTCAATTGTTTTTGATGTATTTTTAGGACTTACAGCCGGAGTAACTTTCACCATGATGGAAATATGTTAATAAAATTATAAAAGAAAGATTTGCAATTTTCCAAAACGGCAGGGTAATGGGTAATTTAAAACCGCCATTTCACTGTTTCGAGGAAGCAATGCAATTTTAAAGTATCTACCTGCCTTCCTTATTAAGGTGATAGTTATCAATTTGAGCAAGGAAATGCACCTTTGTTGAAAATACTAAGGAAACATTGCTACCTTGTTCATCTGTGCAGTGCGCATTACCAAAACTGTCTATCTACCATATATGCAAGTCACGTGTCGCCGATATAATCTAGTACTTTTTTGACGACCATTTCCTTTGAAATAAATGTCATCGTAACATTTGCTTTTTTTTTTAGTTTTTTTTTATATCTTTAAATCGCTTTGTGCACACTTGACTGTATAATTTGTCTAATAATGTTTTTTCTTCAGCCTGATTTTAATGATATTGATTGATGCTTTAAGAATGATCAATCCTTACTTATTACTAGCGCTGTTATTTAATGCATAGACATACTGAAATCAGATTATATCATGCATGACAGATCTTATGCTACCAGCGAAAATTCAAAGCGTAAATTTAGCTAGCATACACAGTGTGCAAGGATTTTCAAAATTCATCTTTGTACAATTTTCTCCTTAGAGAGTGAATTTGCATGATAATTGGTTATTGTTACTGTTATGGGAAATCTCATTGATAAATCCACTGTTGTTTGTTTATTACTAAAAAAGTTATAAATGGATTGATTGTATAGCATTTCTTCCGGGTTAAGCCGCGCTTGCCGATGTTGGTCTGTGGATGGGCGACCAGCTGTCATGTCAGCGAGTTTCCTCCGTGCCACGGAAAGCACGTAAAGCCGTTGGTCCCGGCTGTCATTGCTTGTCCCGCTTAATGTAAAGTACTGATATCCAGCTGCATCTGGTTCGACTGGAAGTCAACCCCAAAATACATAGTTGAAAAAGGCTAGGCAGATGATGATGTGTAGCAATTTAAATATTAGTTTTCTGATGATGATGAATCATAATGTTTGATCAGTTTTCCCATTAATAAAATAACTGACCAAGAAAATTAATGTGACACGGCAATTCTATTGAAACGTGAGAAATACTCATATACCATACAATGTGCAGGCGTATGTGTCTTTATTAACATCCAAGTTTAGAATGAGTCCTTATAAGTGATGAAACATTGTCAATTGTGCTGGCTGGTCTACCTGTCTGTCCAAACACAGTGGGTATGCTAAACTACCGCATTATAGGACATTACCGTGAACTTGCCTGTTTCCTTAAACTGTTGGTTTTTCCTGTTTGTTCGTGAACATCCAGACACGTATGTTATGGTTGAACGTAATTTGAATAGTCTTTACTGAAATTTATTTCATGCCTTCATGACTTATAATGTATTTTGAACTGTGGTCTCATTTATTTTGTACTGTCATATGTATATAAAGCGTGGATTGGAAGTGCGGCAACGTGCAAAACAGGTTTTTGATAGGTCTAAGTAGTATACTTTGTGATGGTTATACGTCTGTCTCATATCTTTATTTTGGTCTGGTTTTATTTCCTATAATTGTTTTTGTTAGTATCAATCTACTTAATACAAACTTATCTATTTATTTTCATTACTTATTTGTTTTCACTACACAGTTACACATATTTTATTATACTTATTATTAGTACATCTACATAACACACTGACTCAGTATAAATAATATCTATTTTACGTATTTTATTTCGAGCGTATGACACTCGTGGGCTGCAGCTGAAAATCAGCGTCAGGTGGCAAACTTCGTGTTGCCATCTGGCATATGCTGAGCTGAGGCCCTTTGGCATTAAATTGTTAAGTTTATTTGTTTTTTATAATGTACTCTCTCTTTATAACCTTTTTTTTGTATTGTTTAGTTTTAAGTTTATGCCAATAAACACAATTTTCTTTCTTTCTTTCTTCTTTCTTCTTTCTATTCCCAACTCCAGAATTTCCGTTTGAAATGTATGATTATTTTAGTTTTATAACTCATTGCACATGGAGATCAGAGGTCAAGACCGTTCGTTCACTGTTTTGTTTGTTCTTGATTCGTTTGAGTATTCAGCCGGTTATAATCTGCTTGAATTTAATTTACTTCCTGTGAAATCTCTCTATACAAAAGTTTTTCAAAATTAATTCAGCAATATGTGCATGAAAGTTACAGTTGATTTTTTAACTAGTTACCTAGTCAAACAAACGCTATAATATTGTGAATGAGGAAGTATGTTTGTTTGACTAGCTTTTGCCTGCGAGTTCGTCTAAATTACCAGACAATAAAAAAATACACTCTCACGTTCTCGAACCTGCGACGTCTGGCATACTGTGCCATTTCTCTAACTAGTGACCTATGTATTAAAATTTCAATCTCTTTTGTAAGACAAGTTTTGCGTCATCATTTCTTACCAAAAGTAGGTAAGTACTCTATATGAGTTTTATATCAACAATTAAAAACTGGCTGGAATTTCCTTAAAAAAATGTTATTAAGCCTTTTTTGGTTAAAAATAAAAACTTTTTATTTTTTCCTCCTACCTATAAAACATTTAAATGGTTTAGAGAGGTCTTCCTTGCGAAAATTCTCTAAAATAAAGATTTAAAAAAAAAGAGCTATCTTTGGCTAGTATTGCTGATACTATTTTAAATTACATAGTCATCAGTTCTATTGAACAGGTCATTGTAACTCCGGTAAGACTTAGAAAAAACCATTTTTCTTTCGCTGCTGATTCATTCGCACTGAATGTTTTGTTTACATTATTATTACTCACTATCGAGTATCAATTCCGCTGATATTACAATATTAGCTAACATAAATCCTTGTAACGTCCTTCTTGTCACATTGTCATCATCGCTGATCGCCGTATCGTCATGGCTCAGGTATCGCATGATCAGAAAGGAAATGAGATTGTAATTGTAAGAAATATAATATAATAAGTAGTTTATTTATTGCGCACGCTGACTTTCTGATTAAATTGATTAAGTCATTGCATTTCCTTTACATTTAACACTTTTCTGTATCTAGGATTCTAGGCCTAAATGGGAAGATTATTTTTAATTGCATAGTTAATGTTATCTTAAATAATGTTTGTAGTTAAAATGAGGGCGTGAATAAGGTCGATTTTCGGTCTTATTTCTAAACTTTATACTCCCATTAAGATGAGAATGGTGCCTGGAATGGCCTATAAAAATGTGGCCCTACTTTTAACTTTAATGATTCAATGAGTAATTTCATTCGTCAGAAAAATAGGTTACGATCTATTTTAGCCACGCAAAAATGGGCATTGTTTACATTATTGTGTTAGTAGTCAATATGCAACCGCCTCATGTCTAGACCAGATGTTATGTTCTGAAACTAGTCGCGTCTGGAGCTTACCTAGTTACTGCGTGTCTAGACGACATGGGGAACTTCATAGGGAGCTCGTTTCGGGAAAACAAGCCAGATTTGACCCTTTTCATTCACCTTTATGTTGTTGAACTGCTTTGGCTATTTAATAAAAAGTAAATAATGTGACGCTAGCTTGACATTTCCCGTTTTTGTGATGTAAAATAAATAAAAAAAAGATGTAGAATATTAGTTACTCGTTCGTACACTAGAGGCGCTTTTTCATTTTCTATGTAACAATAAACGCTTCATGTTCAACCAACGCTTGTAAATACTGCAAGTGCAATATAATAATGGAAATCTTGTGCTAAAGCCTCTGTTTGTTACTGTTGATTTTTTTTCTTAAAATTTTAGTGTTAATTGAACGCATTGAGCTGCAGACTAATAAGTTCCCCCAAGCTTGCGCACAAAGACCCCAACAGAAGCTGCGTACGAACACACACAAAAAAAAACAAGCAACCAAACTGGGGTTCGATGTTGTGCAGCAAAAATATTATGCTAATGGTTGTCCTTGGTCATTTGATGTGCATAATAATTATGCATTTTAGGTATTTTTATCTTAGACTAAAATTAAATTTGTATTTTTTTACTTGTTATTGCCATACGTGCTGCCTTATTAAAAACAAGTGTAAGCATAAACTTTTATCCATATTCTTAAGTATTAGAACTAGAACTTAGAATTAAAAATTATTAGGGCTTTTTATAATTTAATTCAGGAAATGTCATTTTTATAGGGCTGCGTTCATTAATGTCGTCGGATCTCATCTCTTGTATGCTAAAAGAAAGGGACAACGCATCAAATACCGTGTGTTGTGTAGGGGCAGCCTAACAATGGTTACCAACTACTAAATTATGCGGAGTGTTTGACCCACAATATTCTGCCAACCTCTGAATAGATAAAAACGAAAAAATGCGGGCGTTTTATTGTTTTATTATATGATTGATTTTTAATAGGTAATTGAGTGTTTTTTTATGGCTTAAAAAATGGAGTGCATTAAACATAAAATATTAAGCAACCAGTCTGAAAAGTCTCCGGCCATGAATTAATTAATTAAAATGCACAAGACACGGGAACAATGCACTGACCTTTTTCACCGGTTGGTATTTTAAACACGCATAGGTGAGGTTTGACTAAAAAGGTAGGTAAGGTTTGACTGACGCGATGACGTTTGTTTGACAGATTTTAGTAAGAAGAGACTGACAACCCTAGGGTGACGAAGCGGCCGCGCGCCGGCCGTCCCGATCCAAAAGTTTTATACAGTCAGTTCGCGCGTGGTCGCGGCGGTAGACGCGAGACGAGCGTTGCGCTCATGGACACTATTTTTTTTTCGTTTACGATAATCTCGTACTAAATTTGAATTTCAATCGAAACAGTGTGTTAGTTCAATTAAGTACTATATCGTTTGTACGTATCAATTAATAATAGTGTCTATTTTCATGTTCCATTTATCGATTTTTGGCAACTCCTTGGAGAATTAGATAGCTTCATCAATTTTGAGTACCAGTTCATTGGATCTAAAGTCTAAGTGTGAATTCTACAAAGTTATTAGTGCTTTCAGTGTCAGCTGTGTAAGCTTACTTGCTATCCCTCTCCGTTAAGTAGAAAGGGAAAGGAAGGCCGAGTGTTAAGCAAGCGTTGTTTTGTTTTCATGATTTTCTTTGCTGTATGTAAAAGTAGAGCGGATTAAGAAAATGTAAGTGTTGCGAATTGAGCTTTTTATCATTTAAGTTTTGTGCTTATTTTTATTTATATCTAATTTGTTGTTGACAAAATGTTGACTGTCAACAGTGTCATTTTTGACAACAACAAAGCAGCGTGACTCCTAACCTTTCTTTTTCTATTTGTAAACTGTCATCTAGTGCTGCTTACTAAATTAGTTAGTGTGTTGTGTTATGATTTATTTGTAGATCACTCTCGGTCATGTGGCGGCTCCAATTAGACTTGAGTTCGTTTATAAATAGTCTCCACTTAGGATCCCTTGCACGTTACTTGCGCCAACGACTAACTAAGCTTCGTATTATTACACTTTATCATTCAAAACTCTGGTTGAGATCTTTTAAAATGTTGTCAAACGTACGGTAAATAGCTAAGTGTTTCAACCGTTATCATAACACTTAAAGCCTTTTACTTGTAGCTTTGTCTCGAGCATTGTTTGTACTAATTCGACTTTTGAACGTATCTATTTCTTATTAGATTTTTCAAATTTTGTACAAAAACAGTACTTATAGGTATTTGAAAAGGGGTAATTTTGGGTGTATGACGTGATTATGTATGTCAATCAGCTATGTAACAAAATAAATATACAAAACACTTATCTGATCCGATGATATATGACAAGGTTAATGACCCACATAGCCATATTATAGGTATTGTACTTATGTTTCATTATATTATTGTCCAGAAAAATGATTTAAAAAAATGTTTCTTTGATGTTTACTTTGTTAACCGCAGATGAAATCTATGCCAACGATTGATTCAATGAATCTGGTTTTTCATAAGCCCCACATAGAAAACATTGACAAATCAAAGATCCTAAACGTTGTTAATCAATAGAACGTAGCCATTAATTTAAGCTACGATGACATTTGAATGACAGGTCATATTTGACAGATAAGTTGCATTTGACAAAATGGCGCTAGTGTCGGAATAGTGACGTGATTTATTAGTCCTGGGATGGATGCAACTAAGCCATACTATTACATCGTTTAGAAATGATGATTCAAGACCTATTCAGACAATACGCGATCTTACATGCCAGTTTGACTACATTTTTGGTTTGATCGACTTAATTCAATGTCCATTAATACTCCGCAATGTAACGCAAATTGCTTACATTTTCTTGCATCGACTAAATATGGCTGTACTTGTGCAAACGCCAGCAGGTCTAATCGTATATTAACCTTCCCTTAGTGTGTAAAGGTTGAAAATCTAAGATTGAGGTAGGTTGATGTGCTGGCGTCTGTACAATACGAAAATGAACGATCCGTAACTATTATGATTATGACTGAAATTAATTATGACATCAATAAAATAGAACACTCCTTCTGAAAGTAATGTCAGTTTAGCTGAATTTAAACGAAAAGAAATAAAGGATTTTAAACACTGCAACTAACTTATTATATGAAAAACTAGCGTAAATAAATAGACTGCAAGGAACCATTCATTTAAGCCGAGTTATTATTTTGTTACCCGAGGTTTCGGTAATTTTACGGTAGTTTATTTGGCTAGATATTGTAAATGTATTTGAAGTCAGGATCTTATTAATTTCTCGAAATAATAATTTATAAACTGACTACACATAATTCAATTATTGCTAAATTTTAATAATTAATGAAACGCTTGCTGATAAATGTCTGTGCCTAGTAATAAATTTACTTGTTACATTAGCTTATTCTCATTAATATATCTTTGTTAAATTATATTACGTACAAACCAGTTTGCAAGCATTTCCTATAATTCTCCGTTTATTCATACAAAGTGTTCACAAACAATCTATCTATTATATAAGTATAGTAAATGAAGATTTATGCTAAGGGCGCAGGTGTTATCTCAGAAATATAATGAAGTACATACTTACTCTCTCTTCTGTTATCAACACACAATGTACTGAGCAGCAATGTCAGTCAATATTAAGTCGCCCTGTGTGAGCTTCCCTTATCTGGATTTCCTGTTTCAATGCTACTCTTGATAGTTACAAGTTAATGATCTCATATGGTCCTCTATGCGTTCATTTAATACCTGAGTGCGATGCTATGGAATCTAATTTATTTACAATGTCAACAACATTACTAATGTAAAAAAACAAACTTGCTCAGTATACATAAGGTGCAAAGAATTTCTTTGTGCTTTGTTATCTAAGAATATCATGAAAATCAACAAAATATTTCTTTTGTTTCAGAAATCGCTTCGATATCTTGTGTCCACAAGCATATTATAAGTTTATGAACAAACGTAGCGCATCGCCTCACAAGGAAATTACACAGCATCCTTTGATAACAGGAAGCTATGTCGAAAAAGTATTCTCTGTTATAACACTATTGACGAGAAAACCGACACTGCTCACCCTCTAATAATAATATGGTTAGCTGACGCACGTCTAATACCTACTACAGTTCCACAATGTCAGAATCGCCAACTTATCACACTCCCAGAAGTTCAAAACTCAATCTCAGTGCACAACCGACCTCATCCAACATGGATGACATCACGATGACTACGAGCTCGCAAACTTCATGTGTGGTGGCCAACATCGACAGAGTGGCACACGAAAATCATTCCAATGATAATTTAGAACAAGTACATAAATTGACTGACTTAGATAGATGTAGGATACTTAATAAAGAAAAATTCGAATGCCAACATGAGTCTGAAAGACGATGCTCTGCCACAGATCGTCCCTGCCACAGAGCCTCCGAACGATGCGTATTGCATAACAAAGAAGACGTATACGGAAAAGAATCGATTACCAGAAAGAGGGTTGAGGTTGACGAATGCGGCGGTTCAAGGCGGGCCGCTAATTTGAAATTTAAATGTAGTCGAGATGCACAGGAGTGGATGGGAACGATCGGGAGGACAATGGGCATCCGAGTTCACGTGCTCGCCGTCGTGGGGCTGCTCCTGGCCGTGCTGGCGACGAGTGCCGCGGCGCCCGCGCCTGCTCGCTCTCGGCCCACGCGCAGTGAACACCAGACATTTGCGGTAAGTTTTTAAAAATTACCATAAATTTACATTACCATGATTCACAGCAGACGCACAATTTGCGGAGATACAAATAACAACAATGGGTCCTATGATTTATAATAAGTAGGAAGATGTAGCCCATCCTAGTTCATGCATACTAAAGAGTTAGCTACGTGTATCCTGAGGTCTCGTAAACTTCAATCCCTTCCTTTGCGCGCCGGAAACGTGCTGCTTATTATACTGGCATTGTTTGCGTTATCTGAATCTGTCTGATTTACCAGACAATGTCTTTCTCTACATAGTAATTTCTGACTCGCACAGATTACAAGAGTTTTTTTTCATACAAACCTAAAGCTTTGTTTAAACGGACCATATTTAACTTTAAGGCTATATAAGCGATTGTTCTAATGATAATGAGTAGTTCTAGATCGCTACTCATAACCATTTATTGAACAGGATGAGGATTCCGTTCTAGTATCATGAATGCGACCTATGCAGGTATGGGCACCGACTATTACTTTTATTATTCGTGTAGTAAGTCGGATCACGATTAAAATCGTGCTGTTATGTAAGTCCACATGGGATGCGTCAGTAATGTTCGCAATGAAGGTCTCCCTTTCGCCCGGAGAATGTTTGATTCTCCCTTAGAAGGGACCGTTATCCACTGACGGATTAACGACCATTCTAAGGCGTATTTCTACTGAGTGCAAGTAATATGGGGACAAAAAGCTGGCGTGTCGTATTAGATTACTGGCAGTGACAGACGGACGGACCGTTTGGGAGGAGATTAATGGGCTAAGTGACGAGTGGGAGGCATGCCTGTAGTCCTCCGCGACTCGGAAGACATCCCGCTCATTTATTTCGTGGACCGTTACAAATAGTGAAAAATTCGACTAATTTTATTGGGGCCAAGCGACAGCTAGTCCTGTGGGAGACACGGGTTTTCTACTCGACTTAATGTTTGTTATTACCCGATGTATTCTTACGATTTCGATACGTTTCCACTATATATGTTATTCTTTGGTATCAGAAAATAATCTGATTAAAACGCCGACATCTAAAACTTTAATTGATACGATACTACGCTAATTAAATTTACCTTCTATTACGCCACCCAAAATTTCTTAATCCGAACACAAAAATAGATTACAACGAGATAAATGAGTTAGGTCGAACGGGATGAGTTGAATCAGATTTGAACCCGTTTTAATTACAGTTTAAACACGGCGTGACCGCGATGTTAACGGCTTCCTGCGCAAGCGCATATAGGCCGTGTTTGTATTAAACTTAGTTATGTAAGTGATAACTGGTCCATTGCAAGCAAGGAGGTGTAGGTGAATGGAGAAATGAAAAGGTCTATAAATTATGTAAATACCAAAGAGGTACGCAACACTGGTAATTTTCCTTTAAAACGTGTTTCATTTCCCTCTCTAGAATCTTACCAGAGTTTGGACATTCAAGTCTAGATTTACATGTTTGAACCCTCCGTTATTGATTTTATTTGATATCAAATAGTAGCCCTAACCTCTTCTCTACTCGAATCAACTATTAGTAAACCAAGTTAATTTATTTCGTGTCTACAGAGCAGGAAAACTTGGGTTAAACTTAATGCTATGGATATTTCCATTTTGCCATTCTTGTTACGCCATTAGTTTTACCTACGTGCCGGGTATTTTCATAATAATTTCACTCTCAAGTGTGGAAGAAAAGATGGGAAGTAATTTCAAAAAGAAGAATAAAACGGGGGAATATCAGACACATCATGTTGATTTGCAAAGTCCTGCTCCCACTTATTTTCTTTTCCGACTGATTTTGATGTCCATTTCTATGGACTTGGGACTTATGGACGGTATTTGGGAGCTCGTGTCCAAATAAAAACAGCCGCATGAGTCGATCTCAGGGTGATTGGATGAAAAGACAGACACCTCGATCTCAGTTGTCTCTCTCTATCCCACACTTGTCACCAGTTTCGCTGCCACTGTATTTACTTCTCGTTGCCTTTTTAAAACCCTTATTATATTAGAACATTATCATAATTCTAAATTGCTGGGACATAACGTAGCATTTGTTGACACCAACACAGAGTCAGTGCAGTAAAGGTGTAATCACGACACGTTTACTTTCCTCCGTCCAGTTTATTAGGTACCTGCCGGGCGTAGGAGGAGCGAGTATTGTAGTCGCAATCTGCTGAGTGCCCAGTGCAACTTGCTCGGTGCTGATTAACGGAACAAAATTCGAAACGTACGGATTTACCCGTCGAACGAAACTCTGATACTGCGGGTCTACTCTATTAGTCCGTCAACATCCCGTATATCCTATACGAAAGTAACTCAAGAGAATCTGAATTTAGAACTTTTACATCTGAATTCATAAGCTATGACAACGCATCGGGAGTCGAAACAACTGTCCAATCATATTGTCACAAATGTTTAGTTCGTATCACTAAGTAATATTATGTCCGTAGGTAATATAGAATGAGAAATGCCCGAAACGTGTTTAGATAGTATCCCTGATCCGTAGCTTCGCAGTAAACATACGGTGTAGGAGGTTCGTATGAATGCTTAAATGTCTGCCCCGTGTCCGACCCGTTGGTTTTGGCCACGGCAGCAGGCAGGTATCAGATGGTAATATCTGTGCCCTTCTCTTGCTACACATCAGCAATTTTCCCCGGCAGCCACGACTGTCAGAAATCTATCGAGTAATTCCGAACGAGTTGAATTTTTTTTCACACACCTATTATTCAACTTGACTTGTTTCTGGGCAAAATATTAACTGTGACAGCTATTTTACCGTATTCCTAATTTGGTTCTAACTGCATTGACATAAAAAGCATGACAAATGATATAATCCTTTATAAATAAACGTTAAACGACAATTGGTTTTATTATGGGGTTTTCCTCCTATAACATTAAATTCCTTTTTTGGACAAATAATAACATTAACAGCTAGAGTTGTAGTGCACAACAAAAATTTTGCAAATAATGTGACGGATTAACCTTAGGTATATCAATTTGTATCAAATCCAACTGTAAAGCATGCAACAGTTCTTATTTTATAAGTATCAGTTCCAACCAAATACGATTTGGGCAGACAAAAAGGTTTCATTCAGTAATTTTGGAAACCCCACAAAAAAAAAACAATATAGAATGCAGGATCGTCTTCATTCCTCACATTGGTCTCGAGTGTCTGGCACTTTCCTGAACAGATTCATTTTATGCATTCAGATACCACGGGCCACAGCTATGTGTGGGTGACGTACTATGAAACAAAAGGTGTCTGGGCCGGGCTGGTATAAAGCTAGTAAATACCTTGCTAACTGCACGGGATATGCATTGTCTACCGCCTTCCCTTACGGCGGACCACTTAGCTTGCCTTGCTGGCTTGCTGTCTAAGTACACTTGGGTATAGCGGCATATATTATTCAAGGATATTTTGGTACAGAATAGTGTAGCTGCGTAGTTTATAAATAAGGTAAATTAAGCAATGAACTTTTAAGCTAATTCCATGATTTGAATTTTTCCTTCTCTTCTTGCCTTATTTCCTAATTTCGAGTGTAGAGTAATTCAGTGACAGTACTTCGGTCCACAACGAAATGGTTTTATTTTCACAGAGAGTAGACGCCTGTGTCCTGGCAGTGGAACTTTCTAACCTGATTCTATTTACATCTATTCATTTTACGTGTTCATCTTCAATTTCAAAGTTAAAACATCTCATTTTTCAAAGATAATGAACCGAGCTATTGCAATGTCTGAATACCTACTTATATTAAAATTATAATTGTTTCGATAATTATATTTTTCGATATTGTGCCTTGACTTGCCTTTACCGTGATTCTATTCGGACGTCTGTAATTAACACAATCTAAAGTGCGTATTCCATTCATTGTTCTTGATACAAACGGTTAATCAAGGCCTATTGTATGAATTTACAAGTATCGCTGCTGTTTTGACCAAATAATTAATTCGTTGGTCTAACTCTAAGGTTACCTCTTAAGAACATCGTTTCAGACGAAATTGACCTTTTTCGTAAAACTGGGTTACCAGTTTTAGTGGCTCGTTGTATACCTATACTTAGGTGTTACTGACGAAACGAGTATTATACGTATACGACCAACATTGTATGATGTGTATAATTCTCTTTAGCCGAAATGAGGTCACATCTGACTGTAACATGCGGCGCTAACATTGATCTAAGTGATAAATGGATGCAAATTCACACATTCCTTGAGTTACATCGCATCGGTCTCGATAAAATGATGAAATACTTATGATTATTGAAAATTAGTAGTATAACAGTATAATTTTATAAATTAACATTAATATTGCAGAACTTCTTTCATTTAAAATTAATTAACAAACAAATAAATTACAAAAAGAGATTTGCGCCCAACGTGGGGCTCGAACCCACGACCCTGAGATTAAGAGTCTCATGCTCTACCGACTAGCTAGCCGGGCATGCTGACATAAGTCAAAATAGTGTATTTCTTTCTATTTCCGATTTAACAACAGTCAATGAATGTCACCTAGAATAATAATAACATTATTGAACAAAAATAAACCCCACTACCGTCTAAATTAAGTCCAGATTATAGTTTAATTACCGTTTTCATATGCTGGGATTTAGTATGTTAGTCAAAAATGTTAATTTCGTGGACAATACAAGTGAAAATTAACGTGAGTCATAATTAAATTGAAACTGCGCTGGAGGCCATCGGTATTGACCTAAATATGACGCTATCTATAGCATCCTATTCGACACATTGTTTCGACAAAATCTCGTATGAAATATTATCTTTGCTACTGTTAAGGTAACTGTTGTTTTAAATTTATAAATGTGCTTTACGATTTACCTATTTAATTTCATTTTTATTCGATTTATTTACGACTAGCTGTGCCCGCAACTTCGTTCGCGTGGATGTCGGAATTTAACAATGTATTTTTTAGTTGCAAGCCTATAATTCAGGCCACGTTTTTTATATGAACCGTGTATTTAGAATTTTCTTAGATTAATCAAAAATATTTGACACTTGTATTCCAGGTTTATGTAGGACTCTTTTCCTAATACCCGCTCTCACCACACCACACCACATCACACCACACCACACCACACCACACCACACCGCACCACAACACAACACAACACACCACACCATACCATTCCATTCTGTTCTGTTCTACTCTATGATTCCTTTAAATATTGCTTTAATTATTTTTATTTTTTTATATTATGTGAACCGATTACGATCAAACAAAATACATAATGTTACTTCAATTTAAACATTCCAGGTTTTCTTTTAACGCCATCTGCCGTGCGTTGTAGTTTTGCTATTCGAATTCGAAGTTAGATCGCGCGACTGACATACGAAATCAAATTGTGAGACCAAAGTGCACCCGTAATTTTACTTCTAAAACACTTTAAATTCAAATATCTTTTGATAGACTAAACCGATTCCAATGAAACAAAAACTAAATTCCTCTCCAAGTTACGCTTAATCGTTGTGTATAAAAGTTATCTACATTAATTTCGTACATTTTACGTGATACCTGGACAAATAAACATACAAACAGACATACAGACAAACAGACAAAAATTCTAAAAATGCTAGAAATGTGTTCTATTGGTTGTCCTTTAATACCCTGGCTATATTTTTTGAGTTTTTTTTTTAATGTACAAAAATATCTTTTCTACAGTTTTATTATATGTATAGATAGAATAGATTTAATTATCTAATTTTTATTACTTTATTATTGTTGTAAGTGAAAATTATGCTTGAAATAAAATATTTTTTGTATTATTTATGTATGCTGAGATATAGAACTGCTCGACTAAAATGTGCTGGAAAAATTTAGAATTTGAGTATAAAAAAGTCCCTGCCTGCCGTCTGATCTTTCAAACTACGCCACGGATTTAAATTGGGTTTTCATCAATTAGAAGGTTTATAATTAACTAGTTCATTTGGCATAAAAATTAAAAATATGTTGTTCTAAAAGTATTTAAAGCGCATAACAGAAACATTAATTTTGGATTTACTGTAACTCAAACGCATAAATCGAAACCAAACGCATAAAGCAAAAAAAAAACGAAAAACTCATCGGAAATTCGAATTTTCATTTTAGAACGAACCAAACGAACCAATGAAACTAACTAATCACCAGGTCACCTTAATCATACTAATTATAGGTACCTACTTCTTCATCAAGATTTTATATTTGTGTCAATATTAGCATACTTGTGCCCGATGGTCCGATGGTCATCTTTCTCGCCATGTTTGGTTAAACCTAGATTTCCAGGAAACGCTGATAACCTAGATATTAAATATGTTACAATTTAAATGAGCTCTCTATGTGATTTAATAATGTGCTTGATAGTAGGCGCCACTAGTTTAACTAAATTGATATTATTTAATGTGCCTACTGTTTTTCTTTTTTTTTTTTTACAATTTCACGGTTTAGGTCCTGATTCGTCGTTATCAAATGAGTAAAAAAAGATCAATGATCATACACAATAATTATCTTCATATCTTTTGTAATTCATATATTATATTTATTAACATATATGTTATACTCAAATACCACCGAAATTCATAGCTAATTTAGAACAATTAGTAAAGTGCAACGAATGCAACGAATTTCTTTTGCATAAAAATATTTTAGTACCTATAGACATAAAGTAAAGCCAACTGCTGTAGATCGCAGACGACGATTACCGTTTTTCCACGAACTATACTCATTATACATATGTCTGTATGAGTACATAAGTCACGTGAAGTATATATGTGGTATAGCCCCATATGTAAACTGTTTTTCAGTAAAGGATGACATGTTAAATTCCGATTAAAGCTAATTAAATTCTTTAAATTGTTGCTTAAAAACGACCAATATTTGAAGACAAATATCAAAGTTCTATAATATAAAAATGTAGCAACATTGTTAACTAAAAATACATCTCGGTATCCCAAAAATTCTCATTTCTCAATAGCGTCTTGTTAACCGCCCGTAAAGATAAGGCCAACTGATAAGAAGACCGAAAATTGATAACGATGACATAAGGCTCCAGTCATTATCTGCTGCAAGGTGCAGTAAACAAAACTGTGCCATGAGACGTCGCGACGTAGTAAAATGTACCTATCTATCTTCCTTTATTTATTATCTGATTAAACATTTGGTTCCGGATACAAAATGCATGCATACGAGTATCATAAATAGATCCTTCGAAATGGGAGCCTAAAAAGTCTAGTTCAGCAAAATTATTTGTCAGCTTTAGCACGCCGATTAAATAAAATGAATTGTATTGCTACACGATTTTTAATATTATTCCATTGATATAACGAATAACTTACTGCCTTTCTTAAGTATGTCCAAGTTTGTATTTTAATTTAATAAAAATAGAAGTACTTAAATACCAAGACAAAGCGGAACATCTGTTGCATTTCAAGTTCAGGAAGTGCATGACTTTCACAAATTCATTCAAATTGAGTGCAATGCAACTCTGAGAGCCCGCCGAATGGCATGTGCTGACCGGAAACCGCATCTCTGAGATAAATTTAGCCGCAAAGAGGACGGACATACAAAAATAATACTCATACAAACCAGTTAGACAGGGACGGATGCATTTCAGTTGTTCAGCTGCTGAATAGGCCTGCACTATTTACATGTGAACCAACGATAATTGGGTTATTCATGCGAAGTTGATACCAGCTGAGTTTTTGATCAATTCCAATGAATTTGGCCAACTAATTGCGTTTACCTTGATTAGTTTGCAAAACGTGTCATCGTTTTTTATGGTTAGTTCAAAACGAAAATATACTAATCTATTATGCTTAACTTTACGACCACAAAGTAAATAGGTTTAAGAGTAAATTGGAAATATGGGCATCGACCCCAAGTTAGCCCTAGACGAGATGTTTGCCTAATTGTCCGTCAAAAGTGGTGGATGTTAAGCAAAATGTTATACAAATTGTAAGGCCACCTTCTAAATATTATGGAATCAACTGAAAGATAATTCTTAAGATATAAATATATAGGTAGAAAGAAGGGGAGACAATGATAAATGGACACTGTTACATTGTATGTACATATTTACTGACGACAATGAGTAAATAAAGACTGTTAATGAAGATTCTTATGATAAGGAAGTACAACTGCTTAACTAAACTGGCATAAATCAAGATCTGCTGAACGATAACACACTTTAGCATGCAAAAATATAAACATATCCTAATTTCAATTCAAAACGAGTCGCCGCTCGAAAAATTTACAATGTAAATTGTAACAATTAATTGAGGGTATGTTTGAGCAGTGTGGCACCAACTATTCACAGATTCGTCAATTAGTATTCATTGCCTGTTCGCCGCCGACTCCCAGGTGAGTCCGGACACTATTCAGCGCAATGTTCCGGTGAGTCACTGCATCCGTTCAAATTTACAACTCCCCATACAATTTTAAACTCTACAGCATTCCAATAAGCACCAACACATATGCAAATGATAATTGTATTAGTAATTTAGCTCTATACCGCTTTTCCCATTGTTATTCCAAATGTGTTTCGGTATCGTATTTTTAGCTTATTCTTTAAACTTTATAATTAACTACGACGTCGTTGACCTATATCTTCTAAAAAGTTTTATGTAAATTGATAATGAATTAAACATCTTAAATTCAGCTGAAGGTTCAATAATCTGTTCGTTAATAATTATTTATTTTTCTCGGGCGAAAGCTTGAATTACTCATTCGCGTGCGGCTCAAAAATTTAGTTGGATGTAATAACAATTGTTCAGTTTCTTGGAATCAGCGCATTTAATTTGTTAGTCTTAATTCTGCTAATAATTGCCAACGATGAAGATAAAATTTTATGTTTGAAGTTCAATGAGTAATCTTATTTTTGGTAACAGATTTCTTTGTAAAATTAGGCTGTTCAAGCAAGTTGACGAGACAGACTTTATTTGGATCTTAAACTTCTAGCTGTAGTCATATTTATTATCTTGAACAGGGACACATGGGTATAGTTTGCTTAACGCTTAGTTTTACATCTACAGCTTCATAATCTTTGTCTTTATATTCTGTGTGAATAAACTCGGGCCAGAATTTTTATTTTGTTTTTTTTTTTTTTAAATAAGAGCTTAAAAAGCGGACTATCTCTAAAATATTTTTCTTACCCAAGTATACCTATATTATTTGTCTAGTATCTAGACAAGCTCTCCTTAAACATAAAATATTAACAGTAGCGGGTATACCATCGCCTGTGCTTCCATCAGACATTGTGTATTTTCCTTGTATATCTGCTAGCGCAACATTTCACGCATTCTCCTTATGTCACAACGCTCATCAGGTTTCACTAGAACTAGGTACAGCTGACCGAGAAGCTAACGACTCCTTGTCTCAAACCTTATAGCAAAACAGTCCGACAGGCCTTGGTAGAAAGATTATTTCGGCGTGCACTGTTTTGAAGGCGTGTCGCCTGTGTGACCAAGTGTACTCTTGTCGTAGTTGCTTTGTAACCTTAAAAGTGCATACTGCATTCTCGTTTTTATATGGTCAAGTTTATTTCTTGGACTTGTTACGTGTCTCCCTTGCTTTATACCAGATTGTTACTTTTGCTTATGCTCCCCTTAGCATTCTGCACAACAAATAGAATTACATTGCTTTTCAATTCTTAGTTACAGTTGTAAAAATAAATTAGAATTCCAAATAAAATTAAAAGATGTTTAGTTTATAGAAGTGTTTTGATCAATTAAATTTTAATTCATTAGTAGAGCTATTGGAGCGAATATAATAAGCAGAGCACAGATAATAAAAGTAAAACGAGTAATGGCGACTGTAAAACAAATTACCAATTTCAAGATTAAATATCTAATAAAATAAACATACAGACAACTAGTTAAAAACAAAACTAATTAGCACAAACAATAATACTTTGGCAGCAGTCCCAATTGATTTTAAGAAAAGCTAATGTAGACTAGATACTTGAAAGTAGTTTGGTAACGTCTACCGACTATCTTGGCTGTCTGGCAAAAATCCGGCTGTTCCGAAATGAATAGGATAGCAACCTCCCTATTGGATATGCTCTTCTCTTTGGAAATGGTTACTTACGTTTTTAGGACCCATCTTGGTCCGTCTTTACATTCTCATTTAAAAACAGCAAGAAAAGACCGGGCAATTACACTAAAAAACAAGACTGCGCAAAAGTTCAAGTCACTTAAGTGTTTCAGTATCCCTTTAAGGTTGTAAATGCGATATTGTTCTCCAAATCCTCATAAATTTACCTTATGATTTATAGAAATCAACACTGCAGCACTGCCATCCATAACATTCATCACCCACTGCTGTCTAGTCAGTTCCTATCAACAAACCTTTATCAGTTTATCCTCACTTTCTACTATCATTACAATCGGAAAACGCCTCGGAAACACACGGATACATATCAAGTTATGGAGCTCCAGTATAAGCTGTCCTGACCGTGGAATGTGCGAAAAGATCAAACAAAGCAACACAAACACTGTTTTGATAAAGTTTGATGTGTAGCCGTTTGTACATGAAAACTTGGACGAGTTTCACAGCAATGGTCTTTACAAAACACCTATCAGACATTTCTCATAAAATTTTCTTGTATTTGAAGAATGGCTTGTTGTCCCAATATTCTGTTATCGATTACCCGCTTCCGCTCATACACTGTATTAACGTCGCATGTGGTTCTACGTGACTAGAGTTCACATGCAAAGGAGCTTTTTGCATAATTTATTAATACCTGTGTGAAGTGACCGTATAATTTATTATTTACACGCTGGCTGTAAACTGTTTAAGTAATTGAGTGTGGTTTTAAGTACACGTTAGGATCGATTGTTGTTCTAGCTAGGGATTTAACTGCTAAAGTGCCTATTAACAATTGAAACTTCCTTGAATTTAGAGGCTAAAATTGAATAGCAACTAGTATCTGCGAGTAACTGATTCCACGTGTAACTATTCATCGTTCTAATTAAAAACCTCCATGCAACTTGTAATGAGCTTAACCCAGCCCTAATTTAGACGCATGTTTGAGATGCACATTTCGAAAGATGCATTCGCTTCCGTCTCGATCATATTTCAGTCGATTGACGCCTGCTAGTGCTGTATTAATGCAGTGTATACTATGCGGAGTCAATACAGTTAAATACAAATATGTATTAATGCATGCAGACAGTGAGGGCGCGCGGGCGGCCGGCGCGTGCGCGGCCTAATATTATCTCTAGCTGAGGACACAGTGCACAAGAAACAGCGATTTTATTGGCAGATTATCAATGAATATTTCAATATGCTAATTTTTTATGCAAACAAGCAATTAGTCTGTACTACTGAACGTGCTTACATCGTAGATAGATTATGCATTTACCTGCATTATATAGCTTTTAATATTCATCCCACTTAAAGCCTTTATTTATATGACGATCCTAATAATCGAATCTCCTTATCCGAATGGTTTTTATTACCCTATTTGTCAACCAAGAATGTCGGTAGCCGCCCATGCACTACGTCTGCGGTCTTAGGCTAAGTATAGACTGACGCAGCGAGGGGGGCTACCTGTGCATGCGCCGAACTATAAATGTGCCCACTTTCACCGCTCGCCCGCGAGGGCGTGACCCGTCCCTCAGCTGATATATTGGCAAATGGGAGCAACAGATCACTCTAGCAATAAACACTAAAACGCATGCTTAACAACATAATAACGTTTATTATAGTGCTGAGTTTAGTTCCTGTGGTTTACCTCATTTTGTGTTGGCTGTGTTTCCATGCAAAGAACAGCTATATTCTCACTCAAGGTATTGTAAAGCTGATTAAGAGATTAAACGCAAACTAAGGTACTTACCTCATACTGCCCACTTGTGTTGATCATTCAATTCGTTTATCAAACGACATGATTAAGCCAGTGTTCTCTCAGTATCTATCTATCTATCTTAGGTCGACAAGAAGATAATTCCTACTATGTACTGGTCTAGATCAAACTACAACAATAAGTCGAAAGAATGCTCTATAATTTATTTAAAGCATAGTCAAATTAATATTATAACACAATTTATAAAATAAAAATGCATATAGTGCAGTTCCGCAATTCAGTTCCCACGTTTAATATTTCCCTTCATAGAGCATTAAAAGTTGTTTGTTTACATAAGTCGAAAGCTTGTGGCACATAGCTGTAACTACCAATGAAAATATGTACCTGACTACTGATTAACACACCGGTGTTTGCCGTCCAAGCAAACAGGAAGCACTAGGGCTAAACTAGATCACAACCGATTCTAGGCCTGCTAACAATGGATTCCGAGAAATAATAAATATATAGCAGAAATGATTTTATTATATTTCGGGAGTGTTTGTTAGTTTAGTAATACACTTTGTTCCTAAGCTTTTGATGTGCTTTCAGAATTGTTATATGTATAAACAAACTGGTAGTTCCTATGTGTGTCACAAAAGAAATAGGAGTCGGTATTCATTATTATCAATTGTGTTGGTGGCGTTCATCGCTGGCACATACACTTACATATTTATTTTGAATCCTCATCATCCCTTTAGAGTCAACTTTTTTACAAGAACTAGCTCCTGGACCAATTTTCTGTATCATTGCAACATTTAATAAACGATTGGCTAGAAATTACAATTCAATCACTATCTATGCATTGATAGGTAAGCTAAAAAGAAACATGGTGTTTTTTTCCGTATAGCAACACTACAGAGCGATCCCTCAAGTCATTCATTTACTTTCATCGAACAAGCTTTTATGACAGCAGTTTGTAGAGCATATCGGTTAGAGTTGTATTTGTAAAGGTCGGCGGTACCCCACGCCCTTATAAATAGATAGACACCCCTGGGGGCTGTAAAAATGCGCCAAAGACCCCCCAGTAATATATCAAGATATCGGATTCCGTACGTGCCCACTTCCTGTAAGATAGTGCAAGAAAAGAAGGTATTTTTAATTATCTCCGTACATTATCTCGGAGTAGTCTGCGTTTACCGATGCGATAGAATGCTGGCTCCTTTATCTGCGGACTTTACGCGTTTCTGTTATTTTGTATTCAGTCAGAACACGGTAAGGAAAGAATTGCATTACCTACCTACAGGCCGCACAGCATTTCCATTAACTTAAAATAGAAACTTGTGATTTAAAATGTAAAACAGGCTAACTTTCATTGCCTCGTAAACATTTTTTTTTAATAAATTTCTATGAGGCATGCTTTGTGAAAGGATAAAGAATGAGAATATAAATATATTCATCATCACGCACAGACGGCACGCAATATTCATAGTCGCGCCAAAGCTTAATGAATGCTACATGTGCCAGTATTCAGTCTGTAGTCTGAAATGAGATTTCCAGTATCCAATATGAGCCAGATATTCTTGTTAACTTTTGCTGGTGCAGAATTTAATATGTTTCATTCAAAATATCAACATAAAACAAAATGGTACATATTTTTAACGCAAATATTACTGCAAGTGTATTCCGAAAACACGATGAATGAGACCTTGAGTGAGTGGTTAATGAATCGTAATAACTGATATTCGTGCGAGTACTTATATGAATATTATTCAATGGGCATGCCAACAATACGCCATGGCGGGAAGCGCAATCGATTGCCGGGTGGGGTCAACGCACGGGAGCTGACCTTTGAACCAGCTGATCGAACATTATTTGTTCGAAAAATGAACTAATTTTTTTATTCAAAAGTAAAAGTTTGTCTTCTATAAATACTTTACATTTCATTTTTTTGCTATTACAAGGCTAGAACTCTTTGAAACCTTGAAAAAAAGGTGTGTTTAATCGCATTAGTCACTTGAATTGCAAAAAAAGTGAACAACACAAAAGTAACTTGCTTCGTTTAAACCAAGCTCTGTCACTGTAAAGTTAAAACAGATGTTATTGTCGCAAATCGCAAGTACATACAACATACTCACTCAATTTCAAATGCTCACTTATTTCATTTCAGTCAAGAAGCACCGTTGTTTTATGTCTGAACAAGATGTTGAAACAGTGACAGATGTCAGTTATATGCAGCACTCTTAAATTAGCTGCCCAAACGATGGAGCAGGAATGTTAGCTATTTTTATTGCAATTTAATTCATAGTCCTTTAATTTAGAAAAAGAAAAGCAATGAAAATACTGGCTAAAATAGAAATGAGCCAGTTATCGTTAAAATATAAATAAAACTATAAATACATTGAATCATCACGCGGGTAGTCCTCAAAGAGCTGGGCAGATAATTATATGTACCTAATAGAAGACTCAGAATTCGCCAATTATGTTTGAGTTCTTGTAATAGCGAGCCCTTTGCCATCCACCGGGCACAAATCCAGCCTCAAAAGCTGCTTTTCAGAAATCTGTGTTCGACTATAACACGCATATGTTATTCCGCTGTGAGTCATCCCGGACGAAATCGCGTGCGTCTCTTGTTTACTAATAAATCGTCCCTGACACTGAGGAAAGGCAGTTTATGTCCAACTCGTAGGAAGAGGGCTCGAAAGAATTAAATGCAATGCTTTGGCTGGTCGCCAGTGACGCGGAAAATGAACTATCGAGTGCTCCTTTTGTTGTCAACCCAACCGGCTGAACGAGCTTATTTGCTTCATTATTTAGCTAACTATTGTCAGTAATTACGGTTTGTAAGCTGGTGAATAAAGTATCGATCCAGTATTTCATGTTAGGCTGGTTGATGGAACTGTGGAGCTTCAATTAATAACTACCCACGCTGTGTATGGGAATGATTGAAGGGAACTTGAATATAGAATAGGTTGACTGGATAACTTTGAGATTTCTTGAAACTGCTGTGATAAGCAACATCTAGATATAAGCGTTTGATTTCTTCCATCATAAAAAGGTTCCGATATCCACTCAAAATTCACACAATATTTACCCTAGCTTTATTCACACTCACTACCATTTAAAGTATGTCTTATTGGTCATACAATGTTAATAAAACGACCACTTAGCACGTATTTGTAAATACGTACAAACTATAAAGTGGACGTACAAAGTTCATCAGTTACCATTTCCTAACATTATTCATGTACAGTCCGTAGCAACTTCTGAAGTAAGAAAACCGTCCGTATTACTACTACATAAAGCTGTATATCACCATAGACGTATGGCTCAGTGTACACTGTACGTCTTATGAGCTCGATAAAAGGTAGTCGAGTACGGATGATTCATCTTAAAGAGGTACTGTTACATAAAATGTAGGTCGATGAAAGTTCATGTCTGAGATTTATCGATTTTTATATCAAACATTATGCGTTAAGTATGTTTAATGTCATTAATTAATGCACTTCAGAGTTCAGGCTATAAATAATGATCGTATTTATAATGATTCACCAATGAGCATAGTCTGCCTTGGAATTTTATTACAGAGAGTTCCAAGTTTGGATTATTGATGGAGCTTATGTAATAGGCCCTAACCAAGCCCGTTAAATCTCTGTCTTCCATCTTTTTGATGTGAGACCAAAAAGTCTCTCCGTAATGATAACTTCACCAATGTTTTACTGTCGAATACATAAGTACAGCAAATGTCAACCGGCAACACAATGGCAATATAATTTCGCCATCAATCTTGCCTAGTTATCGACAGCTTCATTATAGACCTTAGGCAATTGATAAGTTCGTTCAGGAACAGTTGACACAAGGCTTAACACTTGACATGGTGGTTAATCTTACCTCTCTATTTATTGCCTTGTCAGATGGCAAGCGATTATCATATCTTGCTCAATGCTTTCCGCACAGACACGTAGAGGCAAATCGTTGGGCAGTTGCGAAAAGTTATCTGAATCAGAAACGACCAATAAAACCTCGGAACGGTTTTATTATTTTGTGATACTTAAGAATTGCGTATCAAAGAGCATTTCACTTCAATTCCTCTTTCATGAGCTTTATTACGTATACCTCTGAATAGCCGTTTGCCAAATAAAAGTCCAAGTTTCGCCTATAAGAAGAGAGGTCTCTCCTTCAAATCTTCAACAAAGAGTGCAAACACAATGCACTATCATAAAACGTAACGTAAATAAATAACAGTTTCAACATTTCCTGCCCCACTCTAGATGTAACTGTGCCATAAATAAAGCTGCAGTGTGAACCAGGCTTCAGACTGCCACGCGTTTGTTTTAGGGATGATTGATGCTAACAAATATCGATACTCTGATGAGTTTTGGAACTGTTCCCGATTCAAATTGTATGCGTTATGCTTATAGGACTTCATGCGTGCACTGGACGGTCATTGACCTGACAATGTATGGCGACATGCGACATTTAATTTCATGAAGTTTGTCATTGTTTATTGATTATTGATATTTTTGGAGTTAAATAACTCAGCCTATTGCAGGCCATTGTTGAGATTAAACTTCCGGATCTCTACATCTGCATCTCCCACTGCTGTGTCCAAACTGTTTCAGTCTTTCATCTAGGCGGGTTATGTTAAATTCTCACTCGTCGTCCTCATATGTTATCATATCAATGATTTCTTGCCAGCACCTATAGCCCCAAAGGTGGTGGCTAGTTTACCCCAGAAAACTTTAAAGGTCCCTGATCTAACTTGCCATAATACGTCCCACACCAAGTTTGTCAATAGGTGATTCCAATAAGAAGTTTATTCCCAGATATTTACTCAATCTATTCATGTGCCTCTATCAATTTTGTAACACAAAGTGTCGGTACTTCTCTATTCAGCCCACATTCAAATACGAAGTAGCTTCGCTTTCAAAGAGCTTAATTTCAATGTTACGTAATATTTCAGTCCAGGGTTGTCAAACGTTATTTATCACGATGAACGCATAAGTGTTCGTGATTCAACAAAGTCATCGATCACGGAAATGATCGCACGACTGGACGAATCAATGGCGGGCATTGGGCCAGCAAAGAGGAGTTAAGAATGGAGTGCTAATAATGCATGTGCATCAAACTGTCAATGTAGACGTCTCACCTTTTAATCTCCAGACTCCAATTGGCTTTCATTTTAATTAGTGATTGATTATTTGAGATATGTCCTTATATAACTAGCTTGTAGAATAACTTTACAGTAGTAACCGCTCAAAGTAGCCAGTGAATGACTACTGTACAGTTCCAGTTAGTTGTTGGTAAGAAGGATATTCGGTTATACGAGTGTCGCTAGTATAACATTCGTATTAAATCATCTCCTCCAAAACCAATTACATTTATTGGACACTGGTGACGTATATTGGCACTCCATTTTCTGGCTACTCCACACATACGTTTTCATTACACTGCGATAGGTGAACGACTCCTTTATTAAGTTGACATTACATTATTTAATCGATCCGTACATTACTGGAACTGGACGTAATGATGCGCAGAATTAATTTAAATTTTACTCATCAGCGTCAAGCGCCACGGCTTCTGACAATATTCTTTGTTGTTCAATTTATTCCCAAAGGATACTGACCTGCATATTTGATGATTTGATATTCTAAAATCGACCATCATTACATTTATAAAAGAACTGCATTGTTTTTTAAGAATTTCCTTCATGTGCTTCTTCCCAGAAACTGCGAACTCTAAAATGTAACTGTGTAGTTACATTAGTATTCGCGAAGACAGCTTCCCCCTTCGAGAGCGCAAATGAAAAAGAATAAATAAAATCTTATCTGTATGAAGTGTTACCTTACACCGAGATCTTCCTAAGAAATCAAAATGAACGAATAAAATGTTTATTTACAAACGAAGCTCTCGAAACGCCATCCATCATGTGCAGGTCTGTACTAAGCTTTATATCACTGTAAATATTTTCTCGTGGAAGTTTTTATTGCAGTTTCAAGTACACACATTGGAGTTTATTAAGGATATTAAGGATAATTTGATCAGTGGTTAGTGTGTGAGCGGCTTTACTACCGTTTTATATTAGGCGGAGTGGGCACGTGTGCTCGATCTTAATCATAACTGGCGCCGCAGTTTACGGAACAGATCTGTCTTAGCTTGACACACATAATGTGTTTCTACTCATGCTCCTTCTAAACGATCGGCAATTATTCACAGCTAACAATGATAAACACAAACAGTAAATGTACAGTCAAGAACAACAGTACTTGATCAGTGTAAATGCATTTGTTGCATTAACACTGAATCTCAATTCAAATTCATCTGTGTACGAGTATCTTGCCATTTCAATACCAATAGCGTACATTTGGTGTGCGTGTATCGTAATACATCTATGAAGCCGTGTGTCATTTTCGAAAAGTTATGAATATTTTATGCTTTCGCAAAACAAATATTGAAAGTTTATGAAAAACAATCAACCACAGTGACATTCAGTTGATATTTAAATTACATGTTTATGAAATATTAAAGTATGGATACGCTCATTCGTGAATAAAATATTGTCATGTGGTTTTTGACATGTTGCAGAATAAAAGATCGGAGGACGTCGAGTCGAACCTCAGTCACTCATAATTAAGTGTATAATAAAATTTCATATTGTCTTCATAAAGCCGTGAATAACAAAATATACGAGTATAAATAACTTTATTGGGACGTTCAGATTTTATTATCATTGATTTTGTCTGTGAGTGTACCTCAGTTCATTTACATAAAGTATTTCAAATAAGAAATAACATAGGTAATAGATTACACGATGATTTATTTGAATCAACACATAATCTCATTAAATTATAAACATATGAATTTCTGTAATTGAAGCAGTGTAGAAATAATAATATTTCTACTCTAAAATCCGATATTAAAGATCCGAAAAAAAATAATAGAATGCTTTATACACACACAAACACAATACTGGGTTCCCGAAGAAGCAAACGAAAAACTTTTAAATTATTGACCGAATTGATATGGCTGATTGACTTTTTCTAAAATATATTTTTAGATCGTCGCTCTCGAATCACAAATATTTAACATAGAGTCATCGGAATGTCAATAGAATTGAGAAAGGATCCAACTTATTTAACCTATTTTATAACTAATGCAAAAGAACACGTCCAGTGATATAATGTCATAAATATTGATGAAAATGACTGTACATAATTTAGTAGAGGACGGACAAGGTTAAGAAAAGTCGTAGAAATATCAGACTTTTGACGAAGATCGTCCCACAGACAGGTCCTTAAATATAGACCGACTGAATTGAATATTTATTAATTATAGATTACCTAAAAGGGTAATCTATAATTACTTGTTCCATAAGACAACCGTAAAAGAGTTAGCAAAGGTTTACAAATGAAGAAAATAGGCTTATTTTGTAAAATTCACTACCATATTGATACCTCAATTCATTCAGTCTCTTAATTCTGCGAGCTAGATAGTGAATTTGCAAAGTGAGGAGAATTTTCAGAATATCCAGAATAACCCCACTTTATTCATATCGCCAGACGCAATTCCAACCCTTCAAGATCCAGAACAAAACGCACATTGTTAAAATACTCTCCCTCACTTTTTATTATAGGGCGCGTCACAAAGATGGCTTTCAGTCCAACAATGATTCTAAACACGTGTATTTTACTACCATCGTCGGCGCCTGCAGTTAGGTTATTGCTATTGGTACACTGGCGGCACGACAAACCGTTCAAAATACCTGTTACATGAATCACTGTTATTGTCTCTGTAAAATTGGCCACTGTTTTACGTACTTGACGTTTCATTTGGTTGCACCGAGCGACATAATGGGTTTGTTCGAAATGAGAATTGTTCAAATTCTTGAATTGTAATCAAAGTTAGAAATACTGCTTCTATCAAGTAATATTGTTTGAGAATTGTGTTACGATATCGTTTTATGCAACTAGTAATTGTAGCCTTTTGTAGATAACAAATGTAAATCACTTTATTTTCTTTATTATACAAACAAATTGTGGTTTATTTACGCTACGCCCATTGAGCTTGTTTATCTGAATCAACCGCATTCGTATCAATAAACTATAAATTGCACTTTCAATGTAATTGAAACCGCAGGATGTATCCTATCACATCCATTGAGGAGCTTTTCTGAACCTGCTACGGAAACATAAACCACATTCATAATGTACACTCTATGGCCCAGTTATTAAAGCACAAGTTAGAGTAACGGCGACCCAGAGTTGAGTAGCAATGACCTTACAAGTCATTATTATATTGAATGGACAGACTGTAGGGTTAAAAGCAGTTATTAGAGTCGATTATGTTAATATGCATCATAATCCAAGTGATAAATAAATAAACATAACATTTATGTAATTATTATCATGTCCTGTATAATGTAAATAACGACTATTCCAACCTAGTTATTACACTGACATAGCTCCTAGTTTAATATTATATAGGGGTGAATATTTGATTAAATTAAATACTGGGTACGAGCCTCCGAGCGTTCTACAGCTATTATTTGAACATATATTTTATACCTTCTACTAAAATAATTATAATTTGAAACTGAACTATGTAGGTCTATTTTAATTTGAGTTAGTGCATTGTTCTATTAAGTAAAAGTGGTTTTGCTATGTGGTACGTTTTAAGTTCCACTTGGGGGCGATTGCATGTCAGAACAATAAACATTAAGTTTAGACGATGGAAACAGAATGATCACCCATAAAACGCCATCATACACTTTTACTATAAAAACGAGAGACTGACGCACTAGTTATGGTGGTTTGTTACAGAAAGGAACCTTTCAGTGCTACTTTCATGAACTTTTTGGAACACAATCACCAAAGCTATCAAATTGCACAGCTTTCTAATGACTTATTCTGATTGAGGATAAAAGATGTTCCCTTGTATTCTCATAATCAAACTATTGACCGATAAATAGTTCAAGGATATTCTTACACATCCGACCGCTGATAAGGCGATAAAACAAATGGAAACACAGAAAATAACAAAGCTTTATTATGAAGTTGTGGAAAGGTTAATTAAAATGAGGTTAGATATATCACTTCAAATAAATGTTTTACCATTTTGAATGCTTTGCAAGATATATTTTTAACCACGAAGATTTTCATAACATTTTTCTCACGTTTTGATTAAAAACAAGAGAAAAAACTATTTACTTACAAATTATTTTTGCAGACTGTCTAGAGAGCTAATGAGAAAATGTACTCGAGTGAAATGAACCTTCAGCACCAAGTGATAGTAAAAAAATAGTAACAAATACTCGTTAATTTTTCCTTTTACTTTGAAGAGGGGCTCGAGGCTCGGGTCAGACACATTAATTTATCTGGTTCACTTAACATTTACATGCTAGACAGGTGACGACCGCCCCAGCGACACTCCAGCCTCCGACATATCGATTCAACCATTTTAATCGATTCTTTTGTATCAACATATCGTCGCAGCTGGCAAAATAGCAAATATGTACATACATCATACCCCAAATTGATAGGTCACCGACAAAGTCAATGGTAACATTAATAACAATATTATTGACAAAACGCCATGCAGTGTGCGTCCAAATACATCCGTGGAGTATTTTTTTCGAAGGTTCAAAGAACTTTTTATAGTCGCCATGAATCCGTCAATCAATGCATTTCAGTTTTAACTGCTTTGTGTAACGCACGTTCGCGGGCTCTCTTCAATGTTAAGTTCAGGGCTGGCTATAAACACAACGATGGGCCGTGAGACTCGACACCAAACTATAATGCAGTTCACTGCTTTTGAACACTTCAAAATGTACTCAGAATTTGCTCAATCACTGAAATAAACTGTAATTGAAAGTTAATTAAGTAAATATGCTTCAATCATTAAATATTTGATAAAAAAGAAAACAAAGCGTAATAGAAAAGTAATCCTCTGAAAGAGCCAATATTGAAGTTCAAATATTTAAAAAGTGAAGCTCCGATGAAATTATAAGTTTCGACATATCTGTTACGTGGCAGCCAGCCCTATCTCTTATGCACATAACTTTAAAAGGTATTGAAATGTCGTTATACTTTATGGCAGGATTTATATAGCCAGATTACAGTGGGGTAGCACTCCCGTTCCCTTAGGGTTCCGCACTTTATTTGAGGCACTTTATTCATCAGTCTGCCTCATTTAAATGGGCTTACTCATAGGCATTGCAATTCAACTTATTAGTCTCCGGTTAGATAAGTTCATAGCAGATGTATGAATGTGAATCATTGTGACACAGTTCTTAATTAGACTTATTGTTGATCGTCGAATAAGGGTCTGATAAAATCTGAAACACTACATTACATTCATCAAATTCTCCTTCAAGTTACTGAACAAACACGACGATCGTCAAACGACAAACTGAAACTTCTACTACTTAGATGTTTTTATTTACAAAAAAATTCAACGTTTTTTGGTGAAGAAAGTTGTATGTCGTGATTCTAATCTTGCCATTTATCAATGTCTCCTTTACGTCTGTAGTAAAGTTTATGGGGCCTCGGTGCCTCTACGGGTTATCTGTAGGAGACTTGATCATGATTTTGGGAAGCTTCTATCTCAAAGTTCATGCTCGTAAGTAATGCGCCTCTGCCTACGTCCTATGAATAGGTACTACTGGAAACAAGTGACCGTATAGAAATATCTGTATTCGCAAGTTTACATGCCATTAAAGCACTGGATACACAAAAGTTATTGTTCTGTCCTATCCATGTCTACATGTGTTCTTATTATAATCGAAATAAATCCTTTGTGAGTGCACGTTACTCATATCTTTTGACAGTCCGCATCATTTTCCACGACGTATTTTATAGAAGTGCGCATTTGTGAGCTTTAGCGAGCCTTCACTGTTTTATGCTTCAGATAATTAAAGACCATTGACTCAGAATATTGCATTAAACTAAACAGTTAATCGCATGTATAGAGTATGAATGTTAACATACTTTAAATGTGCGATTTACTGTAAAATAAAATATTTAGTACCTACATTTACTAAGTGCGACAATTAAGTTTCCAATTAATTAGGTACCTTAATCCGTACCTACTTGAAATAACTACAATTATTTTCCCGTTAAAATTAACTACCTAACCTAGCGACTCATTTGTTTAGCAACGCTTTAACCTCTGAAATAATTAATACTGAATAATTTTGCCTCAACTAAGATTCAGAATCATAATTTGATTTTATTTGCTTCTAAACTTTTTGAATCTTAAACTTAGTTTAGAATAATTTAGAAGTTATAAATAATAGAATTATTATTTTTGTCTGGAGAGCAATTCGTGCAGAATCTGCATGATTAAGATCTGTGATTAAGATCTTTGTTTTTACAATCATGTCGTTTTCTAAGACAGCTTCATTGGATGGCGCCTGCCTGTACATCAGCGACATAATGCTATTACTGTTAGGCATGAATCAATCACAGGATACTGGGCCATATTGTCGTTGAAATAAGGTGTTTATTATCCTGATTGGATGGGTCAGCGGTGATTAATTGTGCTTAGCGTAGGATGTTCGCCAGACGTTACGTTGGTGCAGTGACGTGGCCGGCAGACGTCCATTGTGCACTGGACCTTAATTATAATAACATTTAATTGGAATAAGTTTTGTGATTACGAGGAAAAATCTTTTCCTGTTGGACTTCAAGGATGCGCGCCTGCGCGGTCAGGTAATAATTGGTATAACCGTTAATTAATTACCCACATAGTAAACCTATTGTAAATTGAGTCTAAAAAGCAATAGCTATATTTGAATGTCTTGTTTAAAGTCTCGGCAGCTGTCTTTCGTGACTTGACATAAATAATGTAACTTATCCTCCTGATCTTGACAACTTAGGGAGTAAGGATCATTTGGCATGAAAGCTTTTAATTAAACCTCATTGTTGTAACTAACTGCGTATCAAGTGTAACGTAATCTTAGTGGGAACTGTCATAGTTACGTGTCATCATGACTTCTTTGACGCTACTTGGCAATGTAAGTAAAAGTAAACGAATTCATGTTTGTATAAGCTTATGCTACACAAAAGAATGCATTTCCAGTTGTTATTAAATATTTCCATTCTCATAAAATAAAATACAACAATGTCGAATAAAAATTGAACAAAACAAGAACAATGAGAACAGTAAATAATTTTAAAGTGACCGTTTGCTGGGATTTTGGTGACAGATTTGCTGGGCATGACGGGAACAGTAAATTTATCGTGGGACTTGCATACCACATTTTAAACTACTGTAATAAATTTAATGCAATCAACGTTTTTCACAATCGAATATTCGAAAGTATCGATAAATGAGTCAACCCTTTACGATATGTTGAGAATAATAAACGTTTATCGATATCGATACAATGCATAACAGAGCCATATAAGAGAACCGAACGTCAAAAGGACGTCAAATACATATGTAATCCAAAATGATTAATATTATGGCTCATATTATGACGTGTAGCCTAAATCATCACCTAAATACATACATATGTGCATACAATAAATACATCAAATGTGAAATCATATAATTAATATACCTAAGTAGCCAGTCACATCATTTATAATGAAATCAGTCATTTCATACTTGCATATTTTGCCGTCTGTGCAATTTTTCAATAATTATGATTTAGCATAAATCATTGTATTATGTAAACTCCATAAATATAATTTCTGTAATATTTTTGACCTTTAATCCTTGACGAATCTGAATCATATTACTCGCGAATCGTAATTAAAATTATGCACATGCACCTATGATTTAAAATGGAATACAAATAAAGTAAGCATCATGGTATTCCGAGAAACCACTGCATGGGAGGAAAAAAATCATCAACAACTTTGTAATGTATAACAAAGTGGAATTTGTACATAAACGGGGAAAAACTAAAAATCATTAGCTTTAATACAACAATATTTTAAGCATTTATTATAATTATATTTTTGCAGCAGATAGTTTTTTTATAGAAAGACATGTTTAATGACATGCATTAATAATATTCATTCATGCTTTATTCTATGAATACAATGGATTCTTTAACATTTTTTTTTTTAATTTAGATGTAGAATTATACATAAGTATGTACCAGCTAGTATATGCCATTTTCGTGTCCTACATAACATACTTCTATAGGTAACTAGGTATATTAGTACAATGGTACTCATATTTTATTTAAGCCTCTAAACCTCCATCACTAAGATTACACGTTACTTTGAATTATTTTTATTATATTTTCATGTCATATAAACGCATTAAAAATGATTTGATCTTTATTTTATCGTAAAAAGCATATTATGATGCGTGTTTTATTGTAGGTCGTCTGTAAGAATAGAATAAAGCATACCCTTACGACTTATACGTATAGAACTGTAATATGAGACCAGACTAGCTTTTAACAAAATTACAAAGACTAAGATAATATGCTTTTAGGTTTAATAACTTATTAAGTACCTATCACGATTGAAAATTAATGACACAACACACTTTCATACAATATGAATTTTACTACGATCTCAAAATATTTGACACATAAACTTATTTGTCTCACTGAAATATTGGCCCATCTATCACAAATTGTTTTAGTTTAAAACCATTACTCTTCAAGATTATGATCACGAATTAAATGGCTAGGGGTTAATTTCAGAGCGCAAAATGTAATAAAAATGAATAACATTAATTAGTAAAGTTTGCGTAACACGACATAACTACAGATTAAGGCTTTATCCACATAACACGACGGTATAAACCGTGGCGCCGCTTTTGTTCGGATTTCGTTAAAATCTGCATAATTAATTCATCAACACGCTACGTAAGTTCACAGTGAATAAATTAATTAAGTCTTATTTGCGAGAAGATTCTGTCGCCCTATTGTATCATATAATAAGTGCTAAGTTATAACATTGTTACCTAAGCTCTTGTCACCGTTATGACGTCACGCGGCGCCGCGACAGATAACGCTGTTGTTGAAGGAGTTAATTTAATTTTGATAGTTTATTTTGAAAATTATAATTGGGAGATGTCAGCCGCTAGATTATAAGGATTATGATAACGAGCTTAGCCTCATTATAATTATAATAATGTAAATGAAATATAATCCTAATTAATGGATTTGGCAACTGTTAAGTAAGCTGATCTTTAGGAAAATATTTTCTGACTTTCCACGTGTACTGTTAATAAAAAACACATATTTTCATTTATTTTCACGTGTAACATTTTCCAAAATATCATTGAAAAAGCTTTGCAGTCACAACATGCATGTCACTTTTAGCTATAAAATAGAGACAACAATTCCAAAGTCTTTACTGTGTGAAACGCTACCTTTTATATACATATATACCTAACATGTTTATAAAAGAATGTGTAACATATAATTTTCTAGGCTGACGGACACAGCTTTTCACATCAAACGAATGAAAATAGATTACTCGGTTCCCTGGGGTAGTCGGGATCGGGTTTGTTGGGAAGATGTGGGATAGCGAAGTCGCAAGGCGCCGGGATGACGACGATAATGAATCATGCGACCTCGTTAGCTACACTACACGGCAAACTCAACCCTATCGTATCGATAACAATAACATCGATAGCTTGCACCGCACTACCGCAAGTCGACGACGTCCGACACCGATGCTTATCTCAACAAAGTACGATGCAATAAATTAATGACATGGCGTGACTGCCATGTAAATTGTAAAAAATCTTAATGTTAGATTTACAATTCGTATAAACTGTACGCAATAACGTTGTAAAAGGTTATGTTTTGTAAAGAATGCATATAAAAACGTATTTCATCGTAAAGTTGTGCTTGAATAAAGTTCTAGATTCTACCATTTTCACGTTTTACACGTAACTGTACGTATACAGTTCGCTCTGCGATCTAAAAGTTATTAAATCATTTTTAATATACATCAAGACGTTACAAAACACAAGTTTATTAACTTTTTACATGATAACATCGCAATATACAAATTTTATGAATTTTTATCACACGTAGCTCGTAGGTATGCCTTGAAGAATAAACTGAAGTTATAAATGATTAACTTTGAAACTTTGTGAAAGTTTTCCAAGCTTTTAATAGTGAATTTGATTTGAACTACTCGCAACAGAATACACAAGAGACTTTCTTGTATCTCTCTGCATATACATAACATAGAATACATTATCTTTCAACAAAGAAAAGGTTTTCATACTCAGTATCACCTTGTGGGTACCGTTAGAGGATAGGTACCAACGATACCACAAGGTAGAAAAATGATACCAAGAAATTGTGGGCATCTCTACTAAAATTACTTTAGACTATAGGTATTTCCAATACTTACACTTGTCTTCAGTGTGTTCTCATTCCCCACAGCACATTCCCTTCGACTGTTATCATAATGACACGCGATAGCAACCGGCAACAAACTGCCTTTCTACAGGGATTCCTAGCGATACCATCGTACTTAAGTACGTATGTCGATACCGATAAAGTCATGTTGGTATCGGTAGTTAAATTGCCATTAAAGGGTTACGAGAAAAAGTGCTTTCTGTTGATAATCTTTTAACGATTCTTTTCGAAAGTTTTCACGACTTTTCCTCTTGTTGTAATGCCATCTTTCTTGTGGCGTGAAAGTGTCATTTTTTTATTTCATGTTTCTGTTTAAATGCTGGTTAATATTATGTGTTAGTGAATGATTGCAATATGTTATTTCACAGTTCTACGTGTGTGGCCGCCCAGTTTTGACAACACTGTCGGCGGGCGTCCAGCATATCAAATCTAAACCACATGTGAATACTTTCATGATAACTGTTTGCTATATCTTCTTGAAACTAAAATTGTAGGTAATAAATTTTATATTTGAATGGCTCGACTGCCTGTGTAATGTGGTGTAATGGTTTGATCGGCGTTTACACGGGTAGTTAATTATGAGATATCACATCGTTACAGACGTTTCTTAAAGGAGCGGGTCAAGTGCCTGTTGCTGTAATGTTGTTCTCTTGTACTGATTTATTGTAGGCTTTCTTCTTTGTTAATGCCATAATTTACTACGGGCTTAACAAGTTAGCAGTGTTATCTTTTTTTCCCCAAAAAAAGATCATTACAAAGCTGTGATTAACGCTTTTCGTGATATAAAAGTTCAATCTAAAGGCATGGGTAGATGTAAAGATTATTTTAAAAAATACAAATCCTTTGTTTTTATTTAACCCTCTGGTAAAATAGAAAACCAAAACTGCAAATGTTTATGTACTTAACATAACTTTAAGTTATGAACAAGTATGTTTATGTTATCGTAAGACACCATAGAGATGGGATTTTCCAAATTTCCCATGGGGATATAAAAACAAAGATAAAGAAAGCAGTTTTGAACACGAATGGAGTGGAAACAGCTCGTGGTTGTAACATAACGCAATAAATAAAATATACAATCTTGACACTTTTTGTATCGAGGTGACATGGACGTGACTTATAAAGGTTTGGCACATGGAAGTAATAATTATGTATTACTTGTACCTTAGTTTGGCACTACTACAAACCTCAGTTGCCGAAGATGCATTCAAGGCAAAAATAATACCACAGTGTTTCGTACATATTACCATTATTTACATAAGACGATAAGGGTAACGACACTTCATCGGTTGTTTCATTACATTTCTAGAGTAAATAAGCGAGAGCAGACGATTTGGTATTGTTGTCCATTCTTATCATTATTATCATGTCCTCTCCTCTAATGCCTAACTCTCCTAACCCACTTAATTAAAGCCCAGCGCAGCAAAATATTCTTAATCGATGCTGTATTACTCGTCATCACAGCAGTCCTGTCCTTTCCAGACATATCATCCTTTACTCAATCCATCCATCTTTTAATTAGGATGCATTAGAAATGAATGACTAAGGAGGTCATAATAAAATATTTAGAAATCATATAACAATTTGAGCATTTAAATTCCGAGAAAAGGGTCACAAAATCAGGTAGCAGTCAGTAGCATCCATTTCTTTTATCGAAACATCAATAAAACTCAGCTATTAAATGACTATAATAATTATTCGAACTATAAAAACATATCAGCAGTAATTTATTTAATTGGTTACGAGAACTTTACGGCCAGTACGATCATAACCTGATCATAGACAATTATATCGAAATGGATGCGGCACACGACTATGTGTTTAGTGAAGTCAGAAGTCAGAGTAAATCATTTTTAACTACCGAATTGATTACGAGCCTTAAGTATCTGGGTATTTGAAAATTAAAAACAAGTAAAGCTCAGAATCAGTTGGAAAATGAATTCCTGAGGGTTTTCTTACGTCGTTTACGAAACCCTGAATAACAATGCCTATTTATTTGTCCACGTTACCTTCTTTGTATACAAAGGTGTTGCATTTGTTTAAATCACGCCAATTGTTACCAAATACGTGTCAGTGCAGTACCGATGACTGTCCTAAACGTCAATATGCATGCAATGGACGGCGGCCATTGGTCGATAACTTTCCACATCAAGTCAGTGAACTACGCTAACCCGAATTGTGTGTCCGTCTGTGTGAACATAATTAATCACGCTCATTGCCAACCAAGGGACGTTAATATGTCCAAGGACCACTCCAATTTATCACAATACCGTGACAAAGTCCACTGGACAATTAATAGTTAGGACTAAACTGCAGTTTGCCAACTTTGCGGACGTCTCTCTTGACTTGGATAGTTGTGAGCCCTTTATTGATGACAATCTCTTCTTGTAATCGACCGTACTTGGTACAGAGGTTATTTAGCGTGAGAAGGTTTTTTATCACGTTTGTGTCATTACTTTATTTGAGACACAAGTAATTCAATCAGGAATTCAATTCATGAGCAACTATTAAATTTTCTACGGAATATTCAGTCATTTACTAAAAACCCAATTAATTCAGAAAATGTATAGCTAACCTTAACTTTGTTACTTGAATAAGCTTAACTAAAATGTGCAACCAATAATGGCTATTGTCTGATCGTCCGGGAGCAACCCCAACCCAACCGACCAGTAAAATTAGTTCCACACAAATTAACTTTCTTTGTTTCCATGCTGCACTTACGAGAATCAATGAAGATGTGACTGAAACTAAAAATTGAAAATTCGTCACTGTATTTACGAACCGCACCTATTTGTAGCGAGTTGGTGTACGAAAAAAATGTTTGGAAGCTTTTACACAAACGTGAATTATAATTAGCTGAGTAAAGTCTAACAAAGTAACAAAATAATTTTGCTCATAAACACAGTATTTTAGAAAACAAACAAAAAGCAACCTAATAACCTTTCTCTGAACCCGCAGCACCGCTAACGCGCTAAAAACGGTCAGGCAAAAAATAAACAACTTCGAACAAAAAAGTTGCCTGACCAGCCCTAATTGCGAAACGAAAATTGCAAATTCAATAGCCAAGCAATCATTCTGCACTTAGTATTTACAGTACATCATATCTTGGCATTTGTATTGCTGCAACTACACAACATTGTAAGGACGTGGAACACCTGTGCGATGGAGTAAACTTCGCAACTCGCCAGTCGCAACTAATATCTCACCGTCCGAGGTGTTTGCCGGTTTCCCAACGACCTTGCTATTGCCATTTCAGTTTGCCGACCTCGCGCCATATGATACACGAATTTGCAAACGGTCATTGACTCAAAAGTTTGTATAATAAGATCGTGTGTAACAAGACGACGACCTAATTCGTTATTGGCGGACTTTTGATCTCGGCTGGATGCGAGATTGTCGTGATTATGCTCTGGGGACACTGAATGATGTGGGAAACATTATATTACGAGAATTATGTGATATATCATCTCTATAAAACAAGCTGTCTGCAGTTCGGTTTCTTAAAAAAAACAACCTAATTCAGACGAAAATTACGACCTCAATTCTCACGCGAAGTGTCTTGCGGGATAGTAATAGTAGTCCCAAATGATTCATTCAAGAACTTCAAACAGTCCTATTTAAGAAAAAATATAAACACAACATTTTCAAGAGATGCGAAAACTTAGTATGTACTCTTTTGTCATAAATTTTCTTTAAAATACCTGTTTTAAAAACATATTTCTGTGAATTGCTCAAACGAACAATGGCATAAAGTTTGGCAGCTATCTTTATGACGCAAAAATAACGTGAAAGATGTTGTGTAGTGAAGTGAACATACGTTGCAGTTTATCGCACGATTAGTAAAACAAAATGTTTTAAGAAAGCTGTAGTTGAGTGTTTGTTTTGATTCCCGGATGATTCACTCACGCTTATTGCTCTCAGTGTACCGAGAGCAGCGTATGCGCACTGCAGACTCCAGTCTTTAGTTCAATGACTGACGCGACGTGCGATCATTAAATAGACACAATATAGGCTGCCAAGAATTCTGTTATAATAACAAAGATACTATACGTAAACTTACACTTATCTAAGCAATCGTAAATAGTTCACAAACTGACAAACATTTTAACGACATCTCTTGATGAGTGATACTAATAACCATTTTTTTTAATGTTCCATGAGGGCCCTAATGTTTTTGTTAGTTTCAGAGTAATTTGAAAATATTTCGTTAAATGAGGGTTTACGATGCACTTTATCGTGGTTGTTTGAAGCCTGCATATCGTGTGTAATTGTCTACGTGAAGTAAAGCATGCACTTAAGCGTCGCAGCCTTAGGGTTGACTGACAGAAAGTACCTATTTTTTTTAAACTTTGGCCCCACTAGGTATTGCTCCTGTATCGTGGGTGGATTTCTAATTCTAAGCATTTTAACAGACACAAATTATATAAACTTACCGTTATTGTTTTGATGTCAGCAAGAAGTCGTAAAAGTTCTGGCGAGTCCTTATAAGTAGATACTTTAATCAACAAAGGGTTTCGGGTGATGGTTTCAGCTAAATAAAATAAAGCTTGTGATGACTTAGATTTTCTCGAAACACAAAGCTCTAAAAGTTTATCTTAAGGAAGCTTTTCAACAGCAACTCCAAAAAAATTGATTGTTGGAATACAACATTACACCATATAAAAACATACAATGAAATCACGACTCATTTCTTCACCACGTCTATTCTGGAGCCGTCAGCCCTGCCAGTCGTGTTTGGTTCCCGCGACTGCCGGCGCCCTATTTGGAGTCTCCCGATAAAGTGAACCACCGGTGTGACGTGTTCCACTTCCAATCTTGTCGTAACGCGTGACTTGCTACACTCTCCACTCTCCTACTTTTGGAATTTTTCCACTTCCCTAATAGGTATCCCTTCCCTATCTACAGCTTATAGAATTGTTTGTTTACACGTCTTTCTTCGGCGCTTTGTGTTTCAATCAAGTGTCTTTTAAATAGTTGTTAGCGTTGTAAAGCATATCTTTAATAGCTCCAAGTACCGCTTGTTTGTTTATCCTTTACTTGTTAGTTCAGTAGATGGATTGCCTGTTGAAATATCGTATTGGCTGTGTATGAGGTCTATCTATGTTTTATTTATCAGCTGCCGTTGAAGAGTTAACGGTCACTCAATCAGATCTCGAACTACGGCAATAAGAGATCTGATTAAAGAGCTAAAGGAAAGGTATGACTAATTTCGCACAACAACAGCTTTTCATTCCAACTTTTTGCCAAATTTCATTGACATTTCGTTTTAAAACCAAAGTTTGTAACATCAACAAAGTCGTTTGAGAACTTTTGCAGCTTTAAGCTTATTTCGAAATTAATGTTAATTAAGAGGCCCTTAAGTTTCGCCATATTTTGTTAAATATTTTAGCGCCCACTTACATGGGAGGCTACTCCGCGAGGGCGCATGTAACTTCTGTTTTAGTATTCATTAGTTTAAATTTAGCTTACATTTGCACTTCAGACTGTTTCGTAACTTTAACGTCATGTTTAAATCTACCTTTCTCGGAATCAATTTCAACTTGTTTTAATTTTACACAAAGCAATTTGGAGCTTCGTGAAGCTTGTAAATCTCTAGCAAAATAATATCTTTTATGAATCGTAAATAATGTTTAAATATTTATAAGTTGAGGCCAGACATAGACATGAGCTAATGAGGTTTTAATAAACTCTTTGTGTAAGTTGTCCAGTAAGTTACCATAAGAGTAAAAGCGGGCTTGCATTATACGCAGCTGTCCGTTGAATCACCGCCTCACTACTCGTTAGTATCGGATTAAATCATAATAAATATGAGCTGTTATCGTTTCCTACTTATAGTCTAAATACTCATGAAGTTAATTTATGTATGAAATGACGCTATGCGTATTACGTTTAACGAATCTCTGAGTCGTTTAAAGAATTCATTTTTATTTTGAAATAAGTAAGTATAAAACTTTTTCTAAAAAGGAAGCATTATCCTTAAATGTATATAGCATTGTGTCGTTCTACAACATTAGGTAGGTATATATCGCTGATGCAGCTTTTGTGAATGAAGCCAAAACTGTTCTTTACATCATTGAAATAAGGGTTACTTTGGCTGATAGTGTTGAACTCCACCCCACCCATATAGATATTGATTAATAATGTCATAAAATAACGTTTTTTATAACCTCCCGAACCTATAAACAAGTACATATTCACCGGCACGTTCATGGAGATAATAAGATATCAATTTCATAAATGTAACATAAGTGTTGTAGTAAAACTCGGAACGTTTCTTCAGGAACTCGTAAAAGCAGTAAAAAGTGTCCATATAATGTTGGGCAATATCGCAAGTTTATAGCGCGGCCAGCCGATATTAGTATTTACTTTGCGGCAATAACTGAAACTTGGTGGAGTTCAGCCGCGGGCTATTTGGCCGCTCTCAGCTTAGCCGAGAATTTTCACCTTGATATTAGATACTGAGAAACTTTCAACCTCTGTTTACAAAACAAACCACATTTACATAACTAATCTTGATACACAACGCGCTTGAAAAGCTCTCTTGCGAATGTTTGGATAATATACACATTCGCAAACATGTATTGTGATTTTGAGTTAGATGGTTGTTTTTACAGTTTTGAATTTAATGAAATAACAACAATAATGTTTGAGAAGCATTGCGAAGTAACTTTACATAAAGATTTCACCCGAAAGTTATTCAAAAGCTCTTGGCACGTAACTGCGATATTTAAAGCAGATGGGTCAGTGTGTGCGTTTACGTCAGAGGTCAGATTCCTTTACGGTGCCTTACCAACTAGTGAGTAATGGCTCACGATAGCATCACTAGCAGCACTCACCAGTCACACGTCACGCCATTTCTGGTTGTTCTCACGCACCTAACAAATTGCATGCGCAAGAGCATGCGCGGCTCAACGGGTTTATTCAAACGGCGTATCGGCGACGTCTCCCGAGTAGTCACGAGTGCATTAAACATTGTGCCGTCGCATGTCGCCCCCATTTACGACTGAACCTATAAAAGCTTAAATGAACTTTGTTAATTAATAATTGCGTTTTGATTCAACTTTATTCTTTTTCTCATTATCAAGGTATTAGGAGTTTAATTCAATTAGCTTTATTAACCTAAATGAAAATATTTAATGATGAAACGTAGATTAGTTTCATCTATCCATCTAAGTACAAAAGTTGGGTAGTTGGTACGGTTTCAGAGAAAAGTTTTCACAAGAGGAAGACAAGTAACGATGCCAGTTAGCTTTTAGTTGGAGCGCTTTAGTGAATGACTGTACAAAGCCTCTCTAGAAAGTTTACTTACGATAGCTCACCACTAGCGAATTAGTTTCATTCGAGGATCATGATTTCTTGCAAATACATTTTGTTATTAGGTGAAGTAAAATACAACGTTTCAAAGATGTCCATAGAACTTAATTATACTGAAAAACTCAGAAGAAAAAGTTATTCTTCTCTTATTAGAAAAATATTAAGCACACGTCTTGAATAAAAATAATATGAATAATTCACTATTTGGATTTAAGAATCAGTATTCAGATGGTATTTTGAATTAATAATACTGAAAGTAATTAGGTCACGTTTACAGTCTCCATAGTTTTATTAGTTAGCGTCACCACGTACCTAAGTATTAATAAACAAAATCATTTATTCATATTTATTCGTCAGGTTATCAATACTTCAATAAAATATTTATAACTCTAAAATAACACTGGACTGTTGCGCTACGTGTCGTGGGTTCGATTCCCGCATGGAGTAAATATTTGTTTCAACTACAAGTACTTGTTCCGGGTCTGGTTGTTTGTGTATGTGAGTAAGTGAGTATATGTATAGTAAATAAAAAAGGAGAAATTCTTAGTGTGGGACATAGTTAAAAAAAAGAAAGAACGTTACTTCTGATTTTTTGAATACTACGTACGACTGCCCAATAAAGTGTCATAAGTTTACCAAACAATTTGATCAGATCACAAAAGTATCATTTATATGAAGTGCGCTTTGGTTTATTCTTATAAACCGATGAAACTGAATAGGGTTAATTCTTAGTAATAAGTGTCAGGTTACTTAAGAATGCCTGTCAGTCACAGTTCGATGGAAACGCGATAGTAATCTGATTCCAATTGAGACCCTTCTCGCGAATTAACATTACTGGTACCGAGCACAGCACGCTTTTTCCTGACCGTACTTTTCACAAGAGATGATAATACCAATATGTTTCAAATAAAAATAGTTTTCTACTAGCTGTTGCCAGCTATAATACTGCTATAATCTATTCCTAAGCCTAATTTCATCAAGATCCGTTCAGCCGTTCTGTCATAATTACGTAACAAAAACGCGTCCATCCATTTCTCTTGTTATAGTTAGATCTTTTGTCAATATTTAACCTACTAAAGCCTCAAGATTCATTCATTAGCTTAAAGATATCAATTTCTTCATCTGACAGTTAGCTGCGGGGTTAAACCTTGTATACCTTTTCCTGATGAAGTCTGTTAAAAAGACGTGTTGTTGTTTCTTGTAATAAATCATACTTATTACCACTACTCTTAAAGATTTCCGTTACCTCATGATAATGAAGACCTCTTAAAAGTCAGTCTTCTGGCAAGAAGCCAAAGATCAGGTGTGAACAAAGGAATTCTTAAAACACATCCGAGAAATGTCCACACAGAGGAAAATTAAAAGAAAATGTAATTATCACTTATATAAAAATGCATGGCGGCTCTTTTAATGTACAATTAAAGTGGAACTTTGTAAAGCATTTTAGCTGGAAATGTGGTAAAGTGTCCCTAAGTGATATGACATTGATCTGGTTTATTTACCAACTAAAGTTCATTGCCAGTCAGTCCCGAGGTAAATGAAAAAGAAAGTATTTAAAATACGTATATTTAATACCCAAAAAAGTATCACTTACCACGCTACCATTGCCACACACTGTAAACCAGTGTGATACATTTATATTACATTATATATATTTTATATATGTATATATTTTCTGAATTAAGCTTGAAAATCTGAATTTTCTAAAGGTCACCACAGGACTCGTATCTAAAAATGATATCTAAGTTATTTATAAAAGCTGAGCTGTAAAAGTTTGGGTGAATCGTCTAGACCCCAGTTAGGAGCACCCTTTATATTTAATAGAGGTTAAATCGGATATTTTTTTATAAATATACTTAGGTACATTTTTTTTCTTAACATTTTACCAGAACTTATTATTGTTGGAAAAGAAAGTTAAACTTGTAAAAAGTTGTAAAACTTTCGATAAAATAATAATACCTCGTGAGATTGAATTAATAACAATGTTATTGTTTTCAGTTGTTTTGCTTTAAGTATCTCTATTATTTACCTTGAAGATTCCAAGTATGATATTAATGTATACGCCTACGGCCTCCTCTTCATCTGCTCAAAATAATAAATGGCAATAAAGCAATAACAATATCTTGTACGAGTACATTGTCAGAGATTAAATTGATTACAAATAATAAATCAGGTTATTATTTCAATGAAAAGTATTTATTGATTAATTTTGTCTTTTGTTTTTCCTTTAATTTAATTGAACTGTTGTTCGATGAAATTTTAAGTGATATTTCTTTATACATTCTGAAAACCATAAACCTACAAGAAAAATGTAACCTAGTATAGTACTTTAATGGGGATCTTCTACAATGAAATTCAAATAATAATTTTACGTACTTAGTTATATATTTAACGCAACGCGCAATTTTTACCATTAATGTTTCTTTTCACTCTATGCAGTTCTACTTCTTAACTTTAATACATTTAAAATATTATTGAGCGGCTCGATTCAGCCAGTGCTTATAAAGTGCATTTAGATTAACACTCACAATAAAACCTCTACGGTACAATATTATGTGTAGATATATGTTTCTTACTGTTACATTGTACCAAGAAGAGCAATTTAAAGATAACAATGGTAGTGCGGAACTCCGCAATTATAGATTGTTAAATCGCCTACGGATACTAGGATATCTCATAAGTACCTATCCTGTGTACACACGCTTTATTTAGCTAGATGTGTTCAAGCTATACTAAACCTGTCGTGGTCTCGTTTTGTAGAATCTTTTCACACATTCAACGGTCAGCTTATATTGGTTTTGCATAGCATTATGTGTAACCGGGGAAGATACCAAATTAAACATCTAAACATCTTATTATGTTTCTACGATATTTCATTTCCATAACAATATGTTTGTAGATAAATATTTATTATCTTTGTCGTTCTGAAAAAAAAAGCTGAATTATACCTACATGAGATTTTCTAAAAATAACTCCGGGTAAAGAGAATTGATATTATTTCGGGAAAAACAATGATAAATTCACCTCAAATGATTTTCGAGTCTTCTGAGGGACTGAAATAGCTTATACCTACATATAAATTGCGATAAAATTAATATTTAAATCTCTCTGTATTATATGTATACCATATACAAATATACTTAATACAACATTCCATTTTTTCCGGAATTCATTTATGATAGTAAAGTTTTCTTTTTAGACCCCAAGAGACGCTACGCTTAACAGCTCGATTAAAAAGTTTTCACTAGCTATACAAAGGTAACCACACCTCTAGCATATAATGAGTAGATACAATAACAAAATAGTCATAAAACTTACACGTTACGACCGCCATAAGCCGTCTGTCGTACAAACTTCAAGAGAGCGTGGTGTATAACTGATTAGCAATAAAATTTAAACAGTTAACTGTGACGTACTCAGTACGTAAATATCACGTCTTCATTGTTTTGTGAATATTTATAGGTGAACTTTAAAAGGACGAGTGACTGACTGACCGTACCGCGTCAATGCCCTAAACACCTGTTTGAAGGAACCGCAGAGCTTTTTGGCGTCGTATGAATTTTTGACAGCATTATTCTAATTATAATTATATTATTTTATTATATAATACTTAAATTATTATATTATGCGTAATTTGATGGGAATTCCAAATAATTCCATGAATATCGAACTAATATTTAAAAAAAATTGTGAGAATGTATGGATGGATGGAAAACAGAAACTACTCAACGGATTTGGGTAAAATTTGATAAACAGATAATTAGTTTCTCACCTGGATTAACTCATAGGATACTATGTGTTTATCCAGGTTAGGTGCTTTTCATCCCAGTACCTTTGACGTCCCTATGTTTTAATTTTTGAGTTACACAAGCGAAACCACTGCAAACAGCTAGTAAAGACAAAATTAAAAGTAATCGCGTCAGTATTACGTTATCTATCCTACATTTATGGTAAACAGGAAAATAAATTTCAGGAATACATCAAACCATATTCAGAAACATTAATCATATTTTAAATATATGGTTTAGAAACGTCAAACGATAACATAATCATTTATTGCAACAGGATAAAGTATTATTTTTAGTTTGGATGCCCTCACAAAAGCCGGAACAAACATTAAAGAATAAACTCACCGTCATTGTTTCACACTTAATTCCATTCAATTTCATGTGTCACTGACGCCATTTGAATTTCAAATTCATCCCTCATTGTCCCCTAACACTCGAATTAGTGTTTTGATTCGAGTTACCCCGTGCCACGTCATGAGACCAGCACATTATGTGACGCCACTGAATACGAGGAACGACGACTTCAATGTGACTGGATGCATTCTGTACAGGTTATTACATCCGTTCATTCATCAAGACTAAAAAACTTTTTCAATTACAAAACATTCAAAGAAATTATTGCTCAAGATCACGTGCTTTCAAAGAAAGGACATTTATTGTTTTTTGAAATCGCTTTCTAAATTGAAAGGGTTTTCATTTCAACCCGCATTTTTTTTTACAGGCTGCTTTCAGGACGGTTGCATCGAAAAAAAAACATTTTACGGTTTTCTCGGTTACCATTAGTTGTGCAGTTTACTGCACTCTGCATTCAGTTGAACTCCAATTTGGTTACCGATCTTGGCAAAAGTTATCACTTCAAAATCATCGAATCGATGAAATTCAACGATATGGAATGTATGGGAATGCGCATTGAAGGCATCACCTTAAAGTTCTCTTTGCATTAAAGTCGAAAATATCCGAGAAGAATCTGTCGCTTGTGTTTTTTTCCATTTCAAATCATCCAAGTTTGCTCTCTTTCCTCTGTTGTCTCCAATAAAACATGATGTTCAAAATAAAACATTAATTGAGTTAATGTTGTCGCAGCTATTATTAGCAGTCCATAATGCACAAACATTTCCCCGCAGCGCTGAGGGCAGGCTGCAATAAAATACAGTTTAATTTTACTCCGCACTCCCTTCTGGGAACACCATGTTTTACGTTAGCAGGAAACGACCATCGATGCCAACAAAATAAGTTACTTATTTAATTCGGCAGTTAATAATGCAATATTATCAGTACATTAAACGTTTCGAAAAATTAACCGTTTGTATGAAACAGTGTATCGCCCGCCAAGATTTTATTATATTTCGCTTGTGGCCCCATATAATAGAAAATACTGTTTCAAAGTGGAAGCATGTGTTTCCTTACCTAGTTACGCAGTACCTTAACTAGAGCATCTCCATCATAGCTCTCTTGATACAAGCCAAGATTTACCAGATTTCCGACACTACGAGCTAACAATTTAGCGCAAAAGGTGAAAATACCCATTAGTTAGATATACATGTCTAGTTTATTACAACATGCATGTATAACTATATGTCTATAGCGCTATAAAGACGCGTGCATCGCTCTATTGTTGGAACTAGGAAGCGCTTTTAACTAAAATAACACATGAAGAACTCCCACGCCTGCGACAAATTGTTATCATTATTATCTAGCGAGCAGATGTTCTGAACGATAAACGTGGCGGTAGGACATACGGAGTACGTTCGAAGTCAACAAGAACGAGCGTCCATTCAAGAATGTGAGTACATTTGCATTCATTCATCTCTGGACAAATTCCTACGCACGGCGTAAATCACAATCCACGCTATGAATATTTATGTTGTAGCACCTTAGTACGTTCAGCACCGTGTGAGGTATTGTCATTGTGACTGAACTATTCGTATTCTAATGTGAAGTATATTCCGTTCTCTGCATAATGTCCTGTAAGACTATAACGGCATTTTCGCATTTAACAACTTCCAAATCAATTTTCGTCCCCTTAAAACTTTAATTTACGAGCTGACAGACTCTGCATAAATTAAAACTAAACTAGAAAACGGTGGCGGTGTGAGTAATTTATAATCATATCCAGTGGGGGACGCGTCCGGAGTGACAGCGGGTGTCAATCAATGGGGTGCACCCCGTGCAACGAGCGAGCAGCCCGAGCCACCGCGCGGCGACGAGGCGCAGTCACCCTCGCACCGCGCTTGATTAGCTTCCGATGACAACCACACACGATGCATTCTATAATCTATGGCCACTATGGCGCTGCGCCTGTTCTCTATGGTGGCGATGACGGCCGCATGGTAATCACTATGGTAATTATCCCGTATAATTTAATGGATATTGATGAAGTTTGAATTTATATTTTAATGAAGCTCATATTTTGCGGTGGCGACATGATATTATCTGTGATGGTTATTAGGTACGTCATTTTATAATGAAACTGTGCGTGCATGGTGGACTTCCCTACATTATTCAACAATTGCACCCTCATTTTTTAAGGAACATTACGTAGTTTTTTATTGCAATATCATTAAACTGCGTTTAAGGTGGATAACAATAGCACGGATCAAAAGCCAGCCCAACATAACGACACACATTATTCTAATCGACCTAAATAAAGATTTTTGACTTGTTTCCGCAACACTGAAGAAACTGGCACAGGTTGATGGCAGAGATTTGTTAATTAATTAGGGGACAAAGTAGGCGTCGTCACGCGACGCACTTAGTGGTTCAGGGTACCTCAACTTAACTTCCGTGTCCTATATTCAGGAATCATCGGCCCCTAGTAGCGGGTACCTACCTCGATCACAGATTCGTATCCCATGTCTAAGTACGCCTACAAAATATTGCGGTTTATAATAATTATATACTTTATCATAGTTATTGAATTATTTGGTATCAATTAATTAATGTTCCTATTAATAATGTAGGTAGAGGTAATCTGTGGTAGACGTACCCAACTAAATGTGTTATGATTGTTTGATTAAACCTAATAATTACGAAGGTACATTGAGCATTTCGTTACGAAATGAAAACATTTTACCTTAAAATAATCGTGCGAGCATTCACGTAGACACATTACAGCTTCAATAAAATTAATGTCTTATAATTTTGACGAAGGAAGTAACATAATAAAGGAATGCTCGCTTCAGGTGTTGCAAAAAATTCCATCGCAAAGTTTAAAGTTGCAGTTCCCAGAATATTTTTGTCTTTATACGTCTGCAATATATCTTAGATTTAGACATTTCATTATCCTCTCAGCTGATCCTGAGAAACACTCAAGACTCAAACATTCAAGAATGCCTCAGAAATATGCAATAAAAGTATTAAACTTAAACTTAGTATCAATATTATGGATTTCCTCTAGTCAATTATTAAAAATGAAATACATACATATAGCCCAAAATTGATAAAACATAACCACATGAAGGGCGTTGTCAATGAATAAACTGGGATCTTTTCCTGTTCACTAAACCAATAATCGCAACAGGAAAACAACATTCCGTTTATTTCAATTTTCGATAACAACAGGACAAAAATTTTACCAATAAATATACTAATTCAAAATGAATGGAAATCCAGTGCCTATAGTACTGGAAAGCAAGAAAATTAACCTGATTGTAGAAATATTTGCATTGTTTTATGGGTGTCTACGTCATCGGGAACTAGGAGAGTACCTGCTGACCTGACACAGATACTGTGTAAATTATTATGGCTGTCCATCTAATTTACGTATTGCACTCCAGAAATTAAGAAATATAGAACTGTTATCACGATATTATGATCGTATCTAATCGAAACTAATGATATAAATACAGAAGTTTGGATGAATGGACGTTTCTTACTGAACCACGTCTGAATAGCAGAACGGATCTTTATTGTTTGGCTCAGAAATAAGTTATAAGTAGTCTAGAATAGCACTTATGATACCGTTTATCCCGGTATGTATCATACACGTTCCCGTGTATGAGGTATCGCTTTTGTAAGACGACTAAAAAGTCACGGTGTATAAGAAACAAAGTCAACCATATAAAAATAGATTGAAAAGAATCCTACAAACATGTACCTGCAACACGCCTTTATAGACATATTATATTTTTTAAATCCTCATACCTTCCTGCGGATTTATTTGTTACAAACAGTGGACATAGTAGATAATACAGCCATTCTATCTCCGAACATAAAAGGAATGATTGCCTTAAATTAAGTCGAATTGTTCGACTTGAAAGCCAGTTACTTTAGATCCTTTTCAAACACAGGTATATGTAAATAAACAGAGTCCCACAGAAGCGTTTAGGAGCTAACTTAGATAAGTTAAGGGAGTGAATAATAGACGGCAGATTGCTTTACAAAGTCTTTATTGTTAGTCGTAAAGTCGGGCCATCCTCGGTTAAAACAAACTTTGCGCGCACCGCAAGCTGTGGACAAAAAGCCACGTTTCCACTACTAATGCACAATATTAGTTTGTTAGTTTTCTGATATGTATTGAAAATGTCCTATTCAGAAACTAAGTTACCCAGTAAAATAAACCTTGCCAAAAGTGTTTCTCATGGACAAAATCAGAAACTCAAATTGTGGAACATTCAGACGTGCGTGTCCAACACACCTGATCATGAACACTACATAAATGAGCTCGACACGATAACGGCTCCAGCCATTTCAGAGATAATCAAGCGTGGCAGACGAACAGACAACACGACGTTATCTCCACCGGGCTCACTACCAAACTTTGAATACGAACCTTGTATCCCTAAAAAAATATACAAAGACAGCCAAAAGGGAAGTCTCCGAAAAAATACAAAGGGATTCGTTTAACCACCATTGTCAAGCCACAAGTGTGGTTTTAATTAAAAGTAAAAAAAGAGGATGTTTGATGAAGAAAATAAAGTTGGTTTAGGATTAATGAGGGTGTTTAAAAATGTAGATCACAAACTTTATATTCTGGGCCCGTTTGCAGAGTATTATTAGCTGAGTGCTCCGTTACTAATTACCAAAATAAACCGGCTGTTTCATTAACATTATGAAATAATGACATTGAAAAGTGGACATAACTTAGATATGTTTTTCTACTTCATTACTTTAGAAGTAGATCCAACCCAGCAAGTTGTTTACTTCATCAACAATCGGAGCAGCTGTCAGTGGTTGGTACAATGCCATTATTTCCTGCCTAGGCGAGGGATTGTTTTATAGACCTTCGGTGTGGTGCACGTGATTAAGAGTTAAATATTCACCGCGCTTGCCAGACTGATTGAGGAATAGAACAGTGTCTGGTCGATTCTGAATCAAATATCCGTGGCGTATTTACGGGCCTCTTATAGGTAGTTAACTTAAACGCTGCTAATCATGATATGAAATAGATTAATAGTTTATAACACAATTCAAAAGAATTAATTCACATTAACCTCAGAAGAATGAACGAAGGGTTTTTTCTACCCGATGATATTCTCATAATCCCAAACTTGCCTTTTACGCTGTCCACGGGAAAAGGGTGATGTATTCTGACGGCAAATAATTACAATTACATGTTCAGTTTGTAGGACAATTTTAAGAGATAAATGTAGGGCTGTCCATCCGGCAGGGGGCGCTAATGGAGACTTAATATCAGCTGTACTTTGGGGTTTCGCAATTCGGAAAGTAAAAGGAATCCCTAATGCGCTAAGTACGCTGCAAATCCGTTTAGCCGTCTCGTGTGTTACACGTGAATATTACATAGTTATGTTACCTACTTGCGATGACCTTACATTTAATTCTGAAAGGCTGGAAAAGGAATAAAATTTTACATTCTATTTTTTTTTTGTCTTTTTGTGTTTTACCTGTTACGTTGTTATTTGCACCGAATTTTTGGCTTGAAAAGGGGACCTTAATTTTCATTTCTCATCTTAAATCATCAAAAAATTTACTGAAAATACTAATGTACAATTTTTATTTATTTCCAGAGGAATTACCTGGAGACATTTGGGTACCTGAAGAAGGGCATCCCGGAGGTGGGCAACCTGGTGATGGGCAACGCGAAGGAATACGAGGATGACTTGAGGATCGCCATTAGGACATTACAAGTAAGAATATATAATTATTAATTAATAATTTTCCTTAAGTTTGCCGCATACCGTAACATTGCTTCCCAGAATTTGATACTATGACACTATCAAGTGGTAAGTATGATGTTTTTTTTTAAATTCTATGAGTCATGGGTTCGATTCCCGTATGGTCAAAATGTAGGCCCATATGGCCATAGGTATGAATTTAAACATTTTGAACGCATTAAAAATACCATTGAAATTCCTAATGCGGAAAAAAGACAACTCATTATAAAAAACAACCATGTGCTTAATTGCTTTTCTTGTCACTCAGTCAGAAGTATAAGTATCATTTAGGAATACCCATGATAAATAACACTGCTGACACAAATATTTAACAAAATCAGTCGTTCATTTAGTTATAGTTAATTATCAGTACATTACAAGAAGGACAAAAAAGAGAAAATTCGTTGGTTTCATTATTTCATTGGATGAAAGAAGACATCGGTCTTCTTTCGTCACTCAGTTTCTTCTACCTGTATTTTTGAGATTACTAACAATAATGCTCCACCTCTAATTTTTCATATTATTCCAGGAATTCGGCGGTATTCCGGTAACGGGAAAGATCGACAGTGCGACAAAGAACCTGATGAAACAGAAGCGATGCGGCAGACCGGACCGCGAGGAAGGAGAGGACGAGCACAGGAGGAGGAAGCGGTTCGCAGTGCAGGGGGAGAAGTGGAAGTACACCAACCTGACTTGGAGGTAAGGCGTCAAATATTATACATACACACATCTATAAAGTTTGCGATCACTTCGATAAATCGAAATCTTTTTTTATACGTATCGTTTCTTGATTGTTCACACACAACAAAGAAATCTTGCTAAAGTTCTAATTTATTTTTTCAAGTTATGCTATTGATCACAAACTTGTTTTGACTAAAAAAACGATAGATATAGTTTCTAAGGCAGTCCAAACTATTCTGGAGACAGCTTCTAGTCTGACTGGATGCAGCTGAATACCTGTATTTTGGAAGGCAACGGCAACGGCAACAAGCAACTGCATATCTAACCTCCACAACTCGTATGATGCAATGTTTTCCGACACGCCGAGGAAACTCGCTTTACCTCGGAAGTGCAACTTAACTTTGATTGATGTGGTTAAGAAAAAAGCCTTAAAAATAAAATGACAATTAAACAAAAGCAAACAATGTACTGACGCACGTGTGTGCAATAAATGCAGTTCCTTTATATGAAAATGTATATCACTAGGAAGTCTAATTAGACATCATGTTGATAAAATAATAATAAGTCTTCCAAAAAAATACACAGCGCCATCTATGCATAATGTATGAAACTGATTTAGTCAATAATAACGCCATCTATTATCGAATAGCATTACTAATTTGATAAGAGCCATCTCTTATTTGTATCTTACACTAATTGGACAGTCAGTAAACAAATCGTCGTTCTGTTTGCACTACTCAACGCTAGATGTCGCTATTATACAATTTATCTGCTCGGTTGATGTTTAGGTTGAGTGGTCAGCCGCTGCATTGCGTGTCGCGGGTTCGATTCCCGTAAGGAACTAAATATTTGAATGATCTGCAATTACTTGTTCCGGATTTTGCATATGAGTAAACGTTTGCAACGCACGCGAATCAAGATAAATCCTAGTGCGGGGCAAATTTCTTAAAAAAATAGTTAGGTAAGTTAAACAATGGTTTAACTTACCTAACTATTTTTTTAAGAAAAATGCCGTTAATCGTTTTTTTATCATATTGCATCGAATGCGATGCAATATAATAAAAAAACGATTCGCAATTAATTGAATTGTGAGCTAACGCTACAACTAAGTTATTTTAACATGATATTGGTTCTAAAATAATCTAAAAAGTGTTAACAAATAATATAACGTAAGCATAATATTTCGTGAGCCTTCTTCCATATTTTCCAGTATTTTAATAATGTACTTAAGTGTGTGTATTTTGTATTTACAAAACCTGTTATATTCTTCCGAAACTTTCTTTCAATGATTCAATAACATAATAAGCGTGCAAATTACGAGCAATAACGATATTAGAAAAAGAATAAGGTGGGACCTTAATGTCCCGTTTTATGTCGAACAGTTCCGAATCTACTATTTGCTTTAAGACCACATAAAATTGATGACAAATAATAGTTAAATCACGGACCTCGTAAAAGTTACGACGCTTTCCGCGTGGCTTAATTAAAAGAATATGTCCTTTTGACGCCTGACGACGGATATTTGGAGCTTCAAATAAACAGAGAAAGCTCTTAACTTCATCCTTACATCACTCTGATTACGACATTCCTTATTGATAATGTACCTATATAACACGTTGAGCAGTGTTATTCACATAGTAATAAGAAAACAGTTAATGTATAATCAGTGCCGGTTTTAGCACTACCGGCGACCTTGGGCGAGAATTTCTATGGCGCCCCAACTGCAATACAAACCAATTTTTCGGGAGAGATTGCCAGACTTGTACTAACTAAAATCCGTGGATTTATTATTGTGTCCTTCAATAGCCCTTTATGTTCCGGGGTCACGGTAATGAGATAAGTCCCGCGACCCCGTCAGGCTCTGGTCCTCTAGAGGGGGGCCCCGTCATCGTGCTGATGCTGTTTGGAGTGCGTGTGGAACACAGCACGCTATTGATCCGGGCATGGTCCGATCGGCGAACTCTTTTATTTATTTTATCAAAATCGAGGTTTTCTGCAATTTCAATGCAAGTTGTGAGTCTAGATTGCGATATGTCGATTCTAGATAAGTTCATTAGCTTACGCTTTCCTTTCCCCACTAGCAATAATATTCGCAGAGCTATCCGTACATTTGGATAAATTTCTTATGCGTCGCGAGCTTTTATAAAATTAAAAAATCCAGGGGTAGCCACATTCTGATCTGGCAAAAAAAATTCAGGCTTATAAGCTCATCACATAACATACACCCATCTATATCGGATTTAGAGTCTATAGTTAATTTTAATTGGAGATCTCCACAGAGTTTTACAAGGTCAGGTTTTTCCGGAATCTTTTTCATATTGTACAAAAAAGACAAATATTCGGAATACTCGTTGAGCTGTGCATCTTTCATGGACGGAAATTATAGTAGTGTCCAAAAGACAGTTGAAATATTCAGACTCAATTTTTTTTCCGGATAAATTATAGGTTCATCAGAAAGTAGGCCTGCGGCGCCCCTTCGTATTTGGCGCCCTGGGCGGTCGCCTAACCGGGCCTTACCCTAACGCCGGTACTGTGTATAATATTCAAAAGTAGTTATATTTTTTATGGACAAGAGCGTATTGTTTAAGTTTCACTGCAACATTTCTGCATAATTGGTTTTGTCGGTTCTGGAACATATTTACAAGGTGTGGCATACATGAGCCTGTATTAATACTCAATGTCCACAACATTGAGTATTAACAGATGAGATGTGATGAGAGAGATGTAGGTTTGTGCCCTGAATTAGTAATACCTAGTGGTAATTAGTTTGTTTCCTATCATTCAAACAGTCGTTCTTGTAGGTACCTAATTACTACCTACTTATATTTTTGTGCAAATAGTTTTTCTTTCTAGTCAATTGATCACTGTTGGGAGTCCTTTTATCAATTTAGGGTTCAATTCAATCATAAGACCCGGGTAAGTAAAGTTGTGAATTTTAAAACAGAATGTTTCAAAATTCACAACTTTATTAATTTATATCAGTGTATTAGCGTAAATATTAGTTTACTCTAGACATTTATTACAAACTAGCGGCCCGGCCCGGCTTCGCACGGGTGGAGGACCCGGTCTAAAACCCGGTCCCGATGGTTACAAACACAACAAAAAAATAATTATCCGAATCGGTCAAGCCGTTTTCATGTTATGTCGTGACAACGGAAAACGGGTTTCATTTTTATTTATATAGATTATAGATTATATAGATAGATAACGTATTTTATAAAAATTCAATTTAAAGTTTTCTGTTCCAAAAGTAGACGTTTCATTGATCTAAGTCGCAAGTACCGATATCCTTACCTTGCTCCATTGAGCGCTTCTGCCAACTGTGTTTCAAGAGCTCACCTGATCCTCTGCTGGCTGTACATTTCCCATATGGTCGATTTGGACCAAGACGTTGGCTCTATGCCCATGTTTTCCAACGTATCTGGACTCGTTACATGTGCAAAGACAAGGGTTAATAAACATTACTATGTTTCCACATAGTTATGTTGAACCCACCTTATGTACTTAAGTTACCTGTAGGTACAAGTAAATAGCACAGTACCTATGTATGTACTTAACGCCTCACTGTGGGTAGAGTGACATGTTCGAGAAAAATCGATAGCGGGACATTTATATAAACGTGTCGTGTTCGTGCCGCTGAACGTTGCCCACTAGGCTGTAGCTTGCAGAGTTTATTCAACTTGCCATCCCTGGAGTGAAAAGCCCGACTTGCTCGTTCGCTGTTTGAAGTGGAAACAACCGCGGAACACGCGGATAATTTGAAAAGTTCACAATCACCTGCAAAGAGCGCGGCTTCAGCACAATTTCCTGTCGAATTAATGGTCTGTCAATATTGTAGTCCTCCATTACAGCTTGTTGTGCAAACAAGCAATAAAACTAGCAGCGCCATCTCGCGGTGGGTTTACGAGAGCGCGGCGCCGGCGGGTCAGCACAGACAGTGCCTGCCAACTCCCAGACCCACGTCGCCGGATTATTTGTCTAAAAATACAGTTCAGCCTTAGGAGGTATTTCTGGACGCGAATAATATTGAGTGTGAGATACCTATAATAAGAAAACACCTCCACCTGTAGACGATTTGACGTGGGTTTGACTTGACTTTTCTAGGAAATATATCTAATTCCAGATATTTACTAAAGCAAATGATTAGATACATAACAATAAGATTATTTATTGTAAGATTGAAGAAGGCGAAGGTTCTTAAAAGCCCCAAGTGTGAATATTTGGAAATGATAGTCAGGTCAAGACGTAGGTATATATATTTAAAGGTCCCGAATGATCTTAGCCTAGGCAGGTTTTTATTACTGATTTAAACTTCGGTTAGCCTTAGATCAAATAAAAATAGATAAACAGACCTGCATGCAGCACATATCTAGACTTGGTGTTCAACGCAGTGTAAAGTAATTGCTTCAACCCAACTGGAGTTAGTTAATGCAATGGATACAATGAAACGTAAACAAACGTCGTTATGTTTTAGACGTCCGATAACGATAGAGTTATTACATGGAAATAACGGTATTGTTTTCGCAATGTCGCTGACAGGGAAGTGACAGGCGCATTTCGCCTCCCGCCGCATGGGGCGCTGTCATCGCCACTCAGCTCAACACTACGAATAATATTATATTTTATGAAATCCATACTACCTATGTAATGTAAAGCTTATTGTTTAAACGTTTGGAAAAGTTATTTGGCATTCTAATGTTGTGAATTTTATTCTGGATGCAAAACCGGGAACAAATAAAACATGCATAATAATGCGGTTGCATAAAGTAGAGGAACTTGATCGTCGTCGTGTTTTTAATTGACGTGGCGACGATGTCGGGGACGGACATTTTTATATTCACTTTTCTTTACTAAATAGATAACATTGTTTTTTCTTTTTTAAATAGTTAACATTTGGACAAATGTGTCGGCCTTTTGAGATGAGTGGCAATTCGAGTATGTATTTGGCTTTTACTATATTTTATACTAATTTGTATGTATTTTAAGGTAACATTCAAACAAATACTAATAATGCAAGTCAAAGTAAGCAATTTATTGTAACACCAGGCTCTGGGGCACAAAAATAGTTTCGGTCGTTAACCAGAGTAGGTGTCATCCGGAATGATTGAAATTCGTCTATATTTCCTTAGAATTCCAGTTTCATAAAGAACCAATAATTGTTTATATATAAATATACATATACGCATTAACGCATGACCAATTTCAAAGATTTTCTATGGAAAGAAAAAGCCGAACCTGAAACCTTCGGATTCAGTACATCACAGGACGTTAGAAAAATAGAAATGGATTGAAGAATTTGTCTTTTGTAAGAAGGAATCGGAACCTTCATGGCTCGGCTGGAAACAATGGAAAGAATAAAAATATAAGTATGAATAATTTGTTAAGTATTCAAATAAAGACGCATTTTTTTTATCATGGTAAAATCATCAAATCAGTCTTCCCACCCCGGGCAGGGCGGGATGACTGTCAGACTTGTACTGACTAAAATCCACGGTGTCCTTCAATAGGTACATAGTTTTTTACATAGGTAGGTACAGAGAACTGCGCATTTACCATAACTTTTATGGAAAACTGTTATTTATTTTCACCGATAAAATAGATGAGGACTATGACGAGCCATTATTAATTGTGGTGACGTAGCCACTGCCCCCCCCCCTGGTCCCCGGCCCCCGACCGCCGACGGCGCCCCTCAGACACCCCGTGGCCACCCGAAGTAGGTCGACATTTCAATATTGAAGGCATTTCACAATTTCTATTGCTCTTTATTGCGACTGTACGGCGTAATAAAGAGCTTATTATGCGTATATTGAATGTAGTAAACCGACGTCGAATCTGTGAATCATTTTATTAAAATTATGTTTACAATTTAAGTTGGACATCAAACATTCGAACACCGTGCACTTTCCTGTAGTAAAGTGCAAGTACTGTTGGCAACGATGATACCACTAAAGAATATTATAATGCTTACAGAACACGAGTGTAAAGTGCCTTAAAAGTATCTAGTAACATTTTCTAAACTCCGACTGGACAGGAAAACCTCGTAAAATTTAATAAGGCTTGAATTTTCACCCACCTGTATTGTGTTTATACGTACTACATCTTTGCACGTACACGCCATCTGGCTGTTTGTTTTCGAATTAAACTTTTCTATGAAACTCCACAAAAACAAAATATTTATTTAACCATAAACACCCAAAAGAAAAAGTGGAATTCCAAAAAGGTTTTGTACCCCTGGTGGGACTCGAACCCACAATCCCCGGCTTAGGAGGCCGATGCCTTATCCATTAGGCCACAGGGGCTTGCCATAGGTTGACGAAATTATACGTTATCTCACAATTATAACATTTATCACCTTCACGCTTGTTTTTCATGGAGTAAACCAAAATCTCGACTATTGTTGACCATATTATTAGCTATGTATATAGTTTTGGGGTAGTAATGTGAAGATTAAATATTAATAAATATCAATCGCAGTGAAAATCTTAATAATAACACACATAACAAAGCATGAAAATTACAACCACTTTGTATAAAATAAACATAAATTGTGTTATCCCAACTATTATTTAATTTTAGTAGAACGATAATAATTTTAACGACACGGTTTGCCCAGTGACAGAAATCGACTGTGCCGCTGTCCCTGGTTTGACTACGAAAATTCCTGAAAAATCAAACGATAATTATTCTGAAATGCATTGGTAATAACAAAAAATAAATAAACCAATAATCGGTTTATTTATTTTTTTATTAAATCTAAATAAAAATCGAATAAATAAACAAAACAATAAATATACAAAAACGGGCACCAAAAAGAGCCGCCCGAACAGGGACTTGAACCCTGGACCCTTGGATTAAAAGTCCAATGCTCTACCGACTGAGCTATCCGGGCTCATATAAGAGGCGTCGAAATTACGAACCGCGTTCCAAGCCGCGCTTACTACATTTTGATGGTGAGCGATTCTCGTTCGTGGAATAAAGATGTTGAATTTTGTAGAAGATTTTAACCGCATGGTTTTAGGATATTTACATAGCGATGAGAAACGTTATCACGATTCATAATTCAAGGAATTGTGATAAAATATGTTTTTTTTTCGTTAGTAAGAACTCAGGTATCCATTTATGAGGTATTTATCGATTTCCTTTTATACTTTTATCCAATGGTCTAATGCATGCGTTAATTCTCAAAAAGAAATGTTGAAATGAGTTTATTTGTTCGTTTATAACCTTTTAACGCCCAATTAAACCATTGAACTGATCCTCCTGAAATTATGAATGTACCTAAATTGTCAGATTTACAACCTTTCACCTGAAAAAGGAGTACTGTTTCCGATAAAAACAGCATTAACGTTCACATAATAAAAGATGGCGCCACATGTCCGATCCAATTTTTCTGTCAAATTCTACATTAACATGAGCGCAGCCGAGGGCAAATGCTAATAATAAATATTTGGTGTGTAAAACTTGCTATTACGATTCTTATTGCCTTATGCTGGGAGATCCCCAGATAGAAAAAGTCTGATTCATATCGAATCACACCACACGAGCTTGGAGGCCCAGAGATACGGCGACTGTGAATCATCTATGAGTCGTCAACTGTCTTCTGGTCGGCTTTAAATAGTTTCAAATTGACTAGGCAAAAATAGACGAATTATAAAAAAATAACGTATACACTTCAAAATAAGAATTTAAATTATGGATAATTTTTAGTCAGATAACTTTTATCCAAGGAATAAAAATAGCGGTTTGACATCAATTTTCTATAGATTAGCTGTCAAACCGCCTTTTTATTCTTCAGTTAAAATTTATCTGACAATTGACAATTGAAAAATTAGCCCTTAAACAAATATTTTATAGGTACTAGGTATATTACATAACAATATGCTTACATACAACAAACATGTTTTTTTGCCGTTTTTATCGACTATGGAATGGAACCCTTCGTGCGCGAGTCCGACTTGACTTGGCCGGTTTTTTCTATAAAACTACCTGTTTTACTTCTTATTTAGAAATACATCTATATCTAAATAAATAGCGTACCCACACAAAAACTACGTCTATAATATTAGTAAAGATTTTCACTACCGCATAGGCATACATGGTTATTTTTAATTAAAGTGTGGATTTTTTTTAAACATATCCATAGATAACTTTTTCTTATTGTACTTCTAAGTTAAATTTTGGCAAAGTGAAAAACAAAAGGAAACCGTATATTTTAATCATTTTCGTTAAGCAATAACATAATAAAATAATAGCACGAATAAAAAATTACCCTGTGTACTTAGACGTATATAATGTACCAAAAACTGCACAGGGTCTCAACATAAGTGTAAATTGGTACCTGTCTATCTATTGTACTTATATACTAAGGTACATAGCTACCCATGTATTCCCAATCCATATCCAACAGGTCCACCGGTGTTCACAAGACATCGTAATGCGATTAAATTAACATGATCGATCGAAGCTACGATATAATACGGTCTTTGATTTTCTCTATGACTAACTTCAGATATAACTTGGTTTTAACCTGTATAACATAACAATATAACTGTAATATATAATCAAATAAATAGTCTTATAATTTTTTAATAATTTTTATTTTCAAAACTTTGCTCCACACTAGGAATTTGTCATGAGTCGTAGGTGCGTTTTCAAGCATAGAAAGAGAAACACAAAAAACAAACTACTTGTAGGTCATTGTTCCGAGCGGGTATCGAACCTGGGACACGCTCCGCAGCAATCGATCGCTCAGCCACTGCACTAATAGTGCCATCAATTTGAACGTTTTCTCAATCCTTTGCTTGTTCCCATGATTTCGACTGATCATACTCGTATTTAAGTATGTTGCTGTGCCCTTGCAGAGTTCATGACAGGTTCTAGAAAAATTGTTAAACGTCTTAAAATACCCATAAATATTTATTTATGAATTTTAATCTTACGGGAACTGCTGGAATAAAAAGTAACCAAGGGCATGGTCTGCCAGTGTGTCAATTTCTTTTTTTTTTTAAAGAACTTTGCCCCACCCATTTTTTCCTGTGTCGTGGGTGCGTTTACAAACATAATAAACTCATATACACAAACGCTCAGACCCGAAGCAACTACTTGTGGGTTACACAAATATTTGATCCTTGCGGGAATCGAACCCACGACACGCAGCGCAGCAGTCCAATCGCTCAGCCACTGCGCTAACCGTGCCGTCATCAATCAATTTAGTTTTAGTTTTTGGTCAATTTCATCTGTTAAGCTAAAAATGTAATTAATCTATCATCATCAGTCGGAAGACGGCCAATGCCTTAATAAAGGCCTGCCTCTTAGACTGAGCAACTCCACGCTGAACGCCAATCCGACACTTGCATCCATCAGTTGTCTGCGACTCTCCCGAAGTCACTGGCCCACCTAGTGAGACATCTGCCCTTTGCTTGGGCCATTTTTATATGGCCCAAGCAAACGGCATATGTCGATGAACGTCTTTTTTACATTTCAACTAGCTAGTAATGTTCCTAATAAAATAATTACGTTTTCTTCTTTTACGTGAAGCGATCAATGATCAACAAGGTAGAAAAACATATTTCAGAAACTTATGAGAGTTGGTCTTCACTTGTACTTCATCTGTTATTATAAATCTGATAAAATTCTAGCGAAAAATAATCTGCTTATTTCCGTTTAACACCTACATACAGGAGAATCAGTGAGATTTTATTTTAAAACTAGCGAACAAATCCCTGACTTCCCACGGATCTAAATCCGACTATATCGTCAGATTTTCCAAAAATAAAAGTTCCGTATTCCCTTAGTAGGTATTACTACTAAGTACTACTTTAGTATTGTCAACCTTGTCCTAAAAATTACGAACACCAATGATGTTCCGTAGCAATATTGTTTATTTATATGATAATAGAAAAATCTGAAACTATAGCTACAACTTCACAACCCGAAATTGTAATGTTGCAAACGATCTTCTTTCCAAAGAAAAACTTTCAAAGACACATATTTATTGTAATCTAATATTTTTTGGGCACCCTTCCTCTTTCGTCCGACGCTACGTTCTCAACAATATCTCATATCACAATTTTCATTATTAAAGTTAATGATTCTAGAAAGGCGGAGTTAATTTTGCCCACAGAGATAGCGTCTAGTTCTCTGAATAGGGGAATAAAGTACTAGCCGTTCTTCTATGTGCGAACTAACGCTGTAATACATATGTAGCTATGTATGTTACTGTAGTATGTGTGTAGGTACGGTTTGGTCACTGTTGCTGGGGTCTCTTCGAACAAAATTGAATTGTACAGATCTACTTCTTGATATAAAGATGCTAGAAATTATCTGCTATGTGTTGGGCTTACAACGAGCTAAGTCATTTTGTTAAACGGCTTCAAAAAACGAGGTTCTTTCCTTCTCTTCTTTCTCAATCCTTATTCAGTGTCCGAATTCTCCTAGTTTTGTTTTATAAAACCTTTTTCCATAAAAAATACATCAGCAATATGTATTTAAAGGTTACTACTTTTCACTCACATACTTCTTTTTGTCACTTCTATTCCCTTCCTAAGTTTGAATGAGGAATAACCATAACCCCATCAAATAACATCTAGAACGTTACAAATCATTGAAAGTCATCCACAATCTTTCTCCAAGATGAGAGCTTATAAACTCCAAACGCCGGCTATGAACTACACAAAAACCCCGAAAAGGTACAAATGAATTACCCTGAAATACCGGAGACATGTAACACTTACAAACAGACAGCGGTAGCCTGATATTCCTGCACTCCCGCAACTATTGTCCTGCTGCGAGTCGTCCCGGTATATTTGCCGCGCTGACGTCACTGCGACCGCAATCAGCTTTTCTTCGAACCTGAAGGGTTCAAGTTACTACTAGCAGTAACGAAGTGATTAACTCCGTTACTGCCCACACAGATCCATTTGCTTTTTTCTATTACTTGTCGTGGTTCTTACAACGGTGTCTGGTTTTTGTATTAGGTACTGAAATGGTTTGTTATGTCACTTTCATGTTGTGTTGGACTTTTGTAAAGTTTCTAAAGTAAGGGATGATGTAGAGTTCGTTTATGATTGTGAAACGTCTTTCTTAGCTATGCAATAGTTAGTGCGAGCTAAGTACGTTAAGGACTTAGCTTGGCTTAAACTTATACTGATTCGAAAGTTAATCGCTTTAAGAATTAAGAAGGTTTTTATATCACCTTTGAACTTTAAAGATTCCATTTTCATTAAACTTCAGTGATGCAATACATTCTTACCCGGCGCACAAATTGAGACATTGTTAGACATGAGGTTGTTTAACAGGACGATATAAATCAGGTTCAATCTCGGCCGAGCTCGTTCAAACGCCACGTTTGGAGACCTCCGTACGAGTGGCTCGTAAATCCTGGACTGGAAAACAATCCGTGCCTTGGCCAAGTATCCGGTGGGTCTGAAATTCCAATTAAGGGGAAGCTCTAGACGAGTTCGCAGGTCGGCTGCACGCGGGCGATCACTCACTTGCACTTTTAATTAATTTATTTATCGAGTTCGCGAATCGACGGCGCAACTCGCGCCGACGCCCCGCCCCGCCGCCGCCTATATAACCCGACGAGGAGCGGCGACGTCCGTCAGTTTTCTCAGGGACGCCATGGGCTCCGGTCGCCCTCTCCCGGGAAAATGTGCCGGAAGGACGAGGGATACTTTAAATTTTTAAAGTGGGTAGTCGAAATGTAAGGAGGGTGGCGCGGCGGGGTCGCGAGTAGGGCTCGAGCGGCCGGGGGCGACGGTCGGCGCTGCGACCTTGAGGTGAGTGATGCACGCGCGGGCGAGCGAGTCGATAGGCTCAGCGCGCCGCCCGCCCGCCCACGCGCCTGCACTACAGCTGTTTCGCTTGATAACGTGGCGTTTTGTCACTTTTTCTTGTATTTTGACGTAGCTTTCACCGTTTCGAGGCACTTTGATCACCAGACGTCGTCAGAAAGTTCGCCGCAGTTCCAGGTTCCAGGAAATACTCAAGAATGTTAACAAACTTTTCAGTTAGACTTATTCCAAACTTGTTAAGTTGTCTTTTCGCAGGAAATTACATAGGCAGCGTCTGTAGCACTTACACTTGTTTGTTTGATACGTTGCATAAGTTTTATCTGTTATAATCGATGTTTGAGTTTATAAATAACTTGAATCGATCGACCGCATCCCTTAAAAAGACTAACAAGTATTTAATACTAAGCGGAAACCTTCCATCGTTGCAGTTCATTGGTACGGTCGGATAATCTCTTTATTAAAGGTATAATCTCATTTAAAATCCAGAAACCTAAGCCGCAGTCGAGACAGAAATGGTTGAGCTCCAGTGCAGCTCGCGAACGATAACATTCATAATCCATAGCGAGCCCATGGGGTTTGAACCAATCGAGTTACGTTCGAAAATCGGGAAAATCGAGCCGTTCATAAATCGCGCAGGATGTAGCATAAGTAGGTAGGGTACTTGGTCGGTGGCCAAGTACAGACGCGCAGTAATTACTGTCTCAGGAGCGAGCTCTTAATTTGCTTAATTTACCCGAACCCGCTCTTCGGAGCTAAATCGCACGATTTAATGGGATATTTGAATGATGCGCATTGTTTTAAAACGTCTCGCGTCTGCTCCAAACGATCTTATTTCCGCTAAAACACTTATTCGTTAAACTGCGCCATTAATGAATTAGCAGCTCCTGTCTTCTGATTAGGCTTATCGCTCTGTTTCGGAAAAGTTTTCAACTCATTTTACACATCACTTCTCGGCTGTCGTATCGTATGAAACGGGTTAAACTAAGTTATTATATTAAAATCACGTTTGAAATTGACTTACATTGATCTAATTCTTTTTTTTTTTCGTACCGAAACTAAAAAGTTAAAGAATACATTGGCACTTTAGTTTTAAAGTGCAGTGTTCGATATTTTGACCACAATTTTTACGTACTTATTTGGCAAAGGAATTACTTAATTATTAAAAAAAAACACTGAAAAGGGGAGGTACCCGCCGTGTTCAAGATTGCTTTCGTGTGGTTGACAATAAAAGACCAGCAAGTGTGTACTGAACCGCGCGGCTCTGTATTTAGAGCATGAATTTTAGATACGTGTAACCAGGGACAATATAGGTGTACATAAAAGTACTGTATATCATGTGCCGAGTGGGCTCATACTCCGCTATTATTCATAATCCGACTGAGCCTCGTTTTGTACCTTAGGCCCAAAAATATAGCGACGTGGACTCCGGGAAATGTTCACAGTTATTTTCACAACTAAGTATTTTATTGTGACGGGGTTTGTAAAGTTACTATTAATGTAGATAATATTATGAATGGGACGAAACTTTCGTGCTCTGAATGAACAATCCCGTGTTTACCGACCGTAATTACTCCCAGTAGCGGTAAACGTATTGTTTTCCGAGAAGGTTTCACATAGAACGTAAAATGTTAGGGTTTACTGTTAAAAAAAACCCTATAAAAATTCAAAGCTCGAAATATTATTTGGGTAGCATTATAAATGTTGGGATATACGAGGACAGTACGCTACACATACGTGATGTATCCGCCACATTTTAAAATGTGCGGAAAGCTCAACTTTTCCGCTGAGAACGGAGGAGGCCGCATTTGAATTATAGAGGAAACGTTGGCAAGCCGTCAGTACCCTTGCAGCGTCTTACACTCGTTACGAATATTATGATTTATGCGGCACCCGCCCGGACCGCCATGCGCCAGTGCCGCGCGGCTCCGGTAAACAACGATGATTTGACACCATTTACCGACAATGTTTTTTGTACAATAAGTAATTTCGGCTTACCGCAGCACAGCTTGAGACGCGCACAAATAATTTAATAGGCGTGCTCGCACTGCTCCTGCGTATTGTCATTGTAATAAAATTGCGATAAGGAAAGAAAGCAGCCGCCGTAATTAAAGGTGGAGGTTCCGTTTCACTTTTAATGTTCTATTTAATTGCCGCTTTGATACTGAATTATGTTGGCATTCGCGAATTATCTTAAACAGGTGTAAGTCGTTTAAAAGAGCATAAAGTTTTAGTCAATTGAATACAACGTCATTTGTGAGGTATCAGTTTTAATTGTACGCCGACTACTGTTTCATTCAGTTTGTCTGTCAATTTGTTGTAACGACCGCGGCTAACGATTTAATAGCAACTATTAAAGCCGTACAAAATCACGGACCGCTATTTCTAAATAACTAATGAAACGGTTTTCCTTTCAATTATGAAAATTACCTCAGTATTGTTATATACTTGTGTGATTTTGTTGTTGCTGGGAATTGTCTATTAACATTATGTGTAATTGTGTATTCAGAGCTAATGCAATGCAGATGTACTTAATTGTACAATAATATCATTTGAAAACAATACAGTAGGTATTATGTTTCTACGTACATCATACAGTTTGTAATTTGATACATATCTTTTAATTAAGCTCCTTTCAATTCATATTCTCATAATAATGAGTTTCATTTTATTCTTAATATAATTAAGGTTCTGTTATTTGTTATTTTAATACAACAGCCCAAAGTAAAATTTTAGACAAAACTAGCAAATTGAAGTGAAACATCGTAACATAGCTTTTTGACGGATTACTATGTTATATATCTACTTATTTTTTTATTTAAATGGAACCTACATGATCAAACTTAACGTTCCATCAAGGTACCGGCTTCCAAGAAAATCACTCTAAGCCTTCTACGTAGGTATAATATTATCTTATACCGATGAATAATCACATCAGTTCCTTAAAAAAAATATTTTACTTTAAGAAAAACGCAACAGGACAGTTGTCCAAGAAGACACACAAGCTCCTTGTATTATAGGGGTTCTCATAGACCCCTCCAAAAATATATAATCAATTCAACTTTATTTTTCGTACGAAAGGTAAATGCAAATGCGGAGGAATTCTTTCAACGATTCCGAAGAAATTGTTGCTGGTACCGGCTCAATCAAAAATGTTTACCTGCGGACTGTGCAGGAGTACTGAGCTGGTTCAATATGCCAGCCCCTAGTAACACATTCACGTCGGCGAGTGAGTGCACCTCACTTTAGCGCAATTGAGTTTAGCGTTAAAGCAAACGTGACGTTTTATAGGGATAAGTGGTTTGGTAATAGAATTCACGCGTCTCGCGACCTTTCTCTAACGACCTAAATTAGTGTTCAATGCAAGACGTGGGTTACACAGCTATTTGTTCCGTTTGACAACCTTTTACCTTCCCCTAAAAGTAATCTCTTGAGAAAACGTAGGTATTTTATGTAACAGATCCGCTCCTAAATGACTCTTTAGTCTTAAGATACGTTACCGACGGATTTAGAATCACGATTAGTTTCACTGAATACAAAGTCTTCAATGCCAATACCTAACTTTTTCTGAACTAATTCAACAAATAAACTCCAAAAATTAAGTCAACCTGTAAACCAGGTTTTCAGAGCAAAAAGAAAAACTTATAAGTATTTGAAGAGAGTATTATTTCGCAACCTCTAGTCAGGTAGACGCTGTTGGTTCACAAAAAGACGAGCGCGTTACATACACAGCGGGAACGACAGAATTTTTTGCTGACCGCACGGGAATTGAAACTGATGAAAGTTTTAACAGGACACTTCAGGTATATTTTGACTTGACTATGACTATGACTTTATTGACAAACTAAACAGTTCTTCTATCTGATGAAATAATAAATACAAGAAAGATTGTAAGTAAAAAAAGAAAGAAAAATTACAAATGAAAACACCCGTAACAAAACAAATCATAGGCATGTATTTCCTCGCGTTTCCTAATGGCTATTATAACAGCACAAATGTTGTTTGAAAAGCAGCGTTAATTAAGACGGGTCGTATATCAATAAATCCAGACGACTGATTCCTTGTTAATTGCCAGGTTGCAATGAAGTGCGGAATCAGATGCAACCGGACGCGACTCGGTGCAAAATGCAAATTCACCGCCGCCCTAACAACAGCGAACAGGCGGACGTAAAAATGTTTACGTAGAACGCTTGACCGCTTTTAATTGTTCTATTTAAATACAGCTGACATAAAGGCTAAAACGCTCCGTTTGCAGATCAAATTACATTCATTTTCATCCGCTCTGTGATAATTAAAAACACATTTATATCGGAGCTTTACATGCAATTTGTTTCATGAAACATCATCGTCTTTTATCGCGTCTCTCTGAAAGGTCACAGTAGACTATAATTTAAATTTAGGTTTTATGTTTCCCGGTTGGATGTGCTGTTTCAGTGGGTTCTTATTACATTTGCATGCCTTTAAGTACGTAATTTATTTATCAGAGCTGTTCTTTCTAAAACACGAATCTAAATATTATTTTGTTGACGTCAAAGTTGTCCTGTAAAACATTCACTCTCTGAAATGTTCCGGTACATATTAAGCAAAATTTTGTTCATATGCTGACGGTCGGTAGTTGCTGCACTTACAAATAGATACATATTCCGCAACATACAAGTTATGCTTTCCCGTGATTCGGGGTCGTGATTGAGGCTACGCAGAAATTCTGAATATTTCTACCGCATTCCGCGCGCAGGTACTACGGTGCATATTGAAAGTCAAGCATGTAGTATAATTAAACGCTTCCTCTGCTATTTGGGTGGTTCGAATTCGTAAATGTACGCTGTTTACAAGTGACATCGGATTGAGCTGGCAGACGATCTGTATTCGTGAGCGCTTGCAGCCGGGGGCTACGCCGTGCGGACGGGCGCGAATGCAATCCGGATTTACTTCAATCAATGCACCCACTCGTCATGTTTACGTAAAATTGAACAGAATCAATTTTCGTCGGCTCACTTAAAATTGGAACACATTCGCCGATATCCGGCGGCACAGGGAACATTTCCTGCTGTCTAGTCAGCAGTTGGCTGCAGCCGCGCCCCCGCGACAGCGGCCGCTCGACCACGTCACGGGAACATTTTGCCTGCCATTTTTATTTCATCATAATTCCGTTTTCAATTTCTAGCGGGAACGTCGGTGGCGAGATTGGTGCGTAAAACTCGCGTAAACATTCGAGCGGTTGCGGAACGGTTACTCCCGACTGTAACCGGTTTATGCCAGTGTAGAATGTAAAGAGATAAGGTTCTTTATGTGTGTAATCATTTTGTGTTACGACGGACTTCGTCATCCGTGAGTGTTATTAAGGCACGTCTGTCCTTCCGCCGCTGAGCTTTATGCTCCGCGATTTGAAAAGTTCAAAACAGGTCATATCGTATTCTTCCTTGCTTTTTCACGGATATTTCCTACAACAATCATTCATACGGGCCAGATCAAAACCCCACTTTTTTCTTTTTGGAAGAAGTTCACACTTCGCCCTCGATTCAGAACGTAAAAGCTATTGCGTACCTACATGTTTGCCCATCGCTATCGGCGCTATTAACAAGCGCCTCACTGAAAACTGAAATCACGAATTTCAGTGTCTGTACCCGACCGATAATCCCTTCAGAAATAATATTGTCCCATCAAAACGTTGGAACATAATGGATACCAATTTTATTCTGAAGTAACGACCCGCAGTATGGCACATCGCTTTCTTCTCAGTTTACTCAATTTTATCAACGGCGGTATTTACTTTTTACTGGCAGCGCTTACTTTTCCTATTTTCATCACAGTTATGCCGAGCAACAGCCATGAATTGGCGCAGTGTGATTACAAATTTAAGCCGTCGCAGCTAATATGAATGACAACGGGTCGCCCTACTCGACATTCATTTCCCTCGGCGCACCTCTCTTATAATAACTTACACGGCAACTTCGCCTTAAGGTATCGATGTGTGCCGACACACGTGACGTGCCACGGAACAGCAACACGCCCTCCTGCTCTCCTCAATGGCATCTAATACACGGTAGCATATTATCATTTCTTCAAAAACGGAGTGGACGTTTCAATCACGCCAGCGCATTCACAACAGGCCTTATGATAAGGTAGTTTAATCTCGTACAGCCGTTTTATTTTACACATTGAATGGAACAAAATTACAGACAGTCTACAATTTTCGGCGCCTCAATTGCCGATCTGCAAACAAATTTATACATATCTGATGAAGGTGCAGACTTTGGCGCCCTATAATCCGGATTCGACCCTTGAATGCGAGCGAACGAGCGGGTGGTCGAGGTTTTAGAGTGGCCCTTCAATCAGCCCTTCTTGCGGGCGTGCGCGGGACGCCGCGTGCTGGTGCCGCGGCGGCGGGGGGGGGGGGGGAGGCGCAGGGCACGAGGACCTTTGAGCTACAGGCTCTTTGACACGAGCCACTGGCGCACTCTTCAAGTAATGATTCATTCTGCTGATGACTGACGCGGCTAATGCGCCAGTTTCCCCCTCCGCGATGTTTGGTTAAGGATTAAGGATTCACTCGCTGTAAATTAGATTTTACCTCGTCGTCTCTTTTTAAATTACTTTGTTCACATTAAATTTACATCGTATAAAATGCAAACATTAAAGCATTTTATCGAGTTCCATTCCAATGATCTACTAAGCGTCGGCTTTGAATCAACATTGTAATTAAGATTGCTTTCGAGTAATCCATGTTCTACAAACAGTGTCCCGTACTTCTTATAGATTTACCTACGCTAAAAAAATCATCGTGGAGAATACCAGTCACTATCACTATCAAAGTTACACAGGTGAGCAACTGTAATCGTCTTATCAAAAATACATCTTAAAAAATGATATTTTTACAAAACTCAATACCGAGTTGCATTAAAAAAAAAATTGCACAGCGTTGAAAATAGGCTTGACAGTGACGTAACGCGTTCAACAAAATATACGCTGAGTGAATGGTAGCGATGTACGCACCGGTGCGCCACGACAAAGTGTTCATTGTTGGCAGAATTCACCAATTCTAAAAGACAAAAGGGATCCTCCAGCGACAGCATTGCGCACATAGTTTAAATCCCTAATCGATATTCAGATATAATTTAATCCGTCGCTCAAAAGCTCATTGATATCGATAATCGACTGAAAAACAGGGAATGAAAAGTCTCATCTTGTGCTCAAATTATTGAGTTAGCTGCAAGCGTTTAATTATCTCGAACTTTGTCGTCTCTGATCTATATGTAAACAATTTATAAAATTTTAATATTGCTATACCTACAAAAGAGAAATGTATCTTAATCAACGTATTTTCCTTAACGTTACTTTTTGACAAACTCAGTAATAATTGTTTTAATCTACAAAAATTCCAATTAAAAGTTTTTTATCTCTCGCAAAGCTTAGGCTCGGTTTGCAGCCAACGGCCGAGTTGACTCGGATTACATTTTGTTTTTATTTTCACATTTTATTTACTGACCTCTGACGCTCTATTGTTGATCTTTTTGTCGTTGTAATAAACATTTTCGCAAGCCTGGTTCTAGTGAATGTTTGACGAAATCAATGGCTGCTTTATATTTTCAATATTTCCTGGTTGCCTGAACAGCGGCAGTGAGGGCGCACGTCAATACAATATAATGTATTCGGTTGATATGAGCCGGGAAGGCGGGTCGTTATCATGTCAAAGAAACTATCGCATTACCGGACTCAAAAGACTGCGGTTTGTTTGATGTCAGTCATGCACGATAGATCCTTCTCAATAAACAGTAATTCTATCATCTTTGCCTAAAATATTAAAAACAGCTGCCCTTATAATATTATTTTCCTTTTATCATTTAAAGCTTAATATTCTAATATTTTAATGTTAAACTTTTGGTATAAGTACTTGAGGAAAGATAACATTTCAAAAAGTTTTCCCGAATTCCTGCGCAGATATTCGGACGCTACATTGATTCTCGGTGTGCTATCATTTCTCGCTTTATTAATTAATACTAATTTCAGAAGTTTTCTCATAACGTTAGAATACAAAACCTTTTTAAATATAAATGAGATATTTTTCTCTACAAAACATAAAGCAGCTTCACACGTAGTATTACACACAAAACAGGAATAATGGTATATTCCACGCTATTCTACTTTATTCAGTACACACGACTCCGTTGCATCGCCGCCGCATATCAAAGCATAAAATGTCATTCTCCTTAATACATCTCGAATGACGTCGGAGTTTATGTAAATTGTAATATACACGCCTGGAATATTTCGGTTCGTGTGAAACTCCGCGGTAATGCAAAAGGCAACTTTTTACGCATTCACACCGTGTACCTATTAACGGGCAGTCTCCTTTAAAGATATTCCGAGACGGAAAATAATATCAACTGTGAGCGAGTCGATGAACAGATTTCAGAATAGAGAGAGCTTTCACTTGTTGTTATTCTGTTACCGTGTAGCTTACGGAATGTCTTTTTTCTTACCAAGTTCTTTAATAACGTGACGGAAAAGTCTTCGTATTTCGATTTAAATGTTGCTACGTTCATAATAAATTAAATCCGTAATGTTATTTAAATGTGTCCATGTTGAAATGTGATCAGATAAGATCTGGGCGCTCGACGTGTTTCCCTATATTTCATTAGGGGCACATTCGGCTTCCCGTGAAAAGTATCGTGTTCGCGTGTCAATGAACACTGGATTTCATATTTCTAGCTATATAAATGTAATTAAAACATCAGCGTTACAAATTCACCAGTAAATATAAAGCTCTTAATTAACACAGCGGTCAAAGTATTAATTTCACCATTAATTTTGAGTAATTGCGCTCCGTTATAATTTAGACAGATATTACGCAGCTTAAATTATATTTATGTTGTTTTTTTATACTTTTCTAACCACATGTATCTTCGTCTGCCTTAATTGGTATAAACGAGTAATATTATGATGTATGGATATGAAAATGAATAGGGTAACGCAATTTATAATTATTATTTTGATATATTAATGCGAAATTCGTTTCTCTATGGAAATCCGCCTTAATTAAAAATTAGTGAAAATTAATGTAGAAAAGTTGTAAATCGGGATAAGTTTTTAACAAAGCTTCTTAATTTTTCAGGTACGTACTTGTTTCCGCTTCCGGTTTCTGCCGTCTGCTGGTCTGGTAAGATTTATTATTTTTCATTCGATATTTTTTATAAATTTCTCCATCTAATAAAACCTTTTATAAAACACAACTAATAACGGAGTTAAATAAAAGCTCTTAGGAAAGATCAACATGAAAGTTTAATGAAAATGTAAAAAAAGTTGGGATCGTATTTCATTGTTTATTACGACATGATAAAAAGCGATCAGTGTAAGGATGTAATTAATCCTTTGAGCGGCTGTACAGCTCCATAGTAACACTCTGTGACAATGGCGGCCGATATTCAGGGGACGAGGATCAAACTTTGTTAACCATTGACATACGCTCCATTGATACCGAGGGATCTTCACGGACAATTTGTCCTTATTATTTCGTTCGTTCTGAACAATTACATTTACAAAATATAATATGGTTACAACATTTTACAAATTAATGCAAGGATGTGTTAAATTATAAGGAAGACCATAGCTAATAGCGATAATATAATAAAAAACATGCTTATTCAAATCACAGAAAAGGTGCTAGCTTCAACCTAGATGACACAGAAAATCAATGAGAAAAAAAAAAGGAAAATCTATCTCAGTAGCACTTAGTCCTTAAACTTCACTATTAGTTCTAATCTACAGCTAGATATACCTGGTAGAAAGAAATATAGGAGCAGTTGTCACCATCGGGTCGGACGGAAACAGTGCATCCGGCCCTCAGGGAGGCCCGGATTTTCTTACAACTCCAACATGCCCGCAGGACACTACCGAAAATACTTTATAAAGGTCCCTCTCACACTTGATATATTGTTACCGGATGTTTTATATCGATTTGTGCTTCGTGAATGGGGATAAAATGTAAGAGGAAATATAAAAAGGTAATATTTTAAAGTAAATAAAACGATACTGATCCTCTATTCCGAATGTAGGTACTCTGAATTTATGTGCGTTTGATACAACTAAAATATATTACTTTTACGATACACATCGTAAATCGGGTACTTAGTGTTGTTATAACATTTTAGAGCCATCAAATACATTATAAAACAAACTTATAACCGTAAAAGTGTTTCCCGACAATGTTCACGTAACTCCGGGAGATTCTTACAAAGTTGTTGAGTACTAAGAGCACTAAAAGGCGGCAATGCGTTAATCCGACTGGCGATATCGGAAACGCGTTCTCCCGCCTCCAAATATAATATAAATAAGAATCACGTATGTAATAAGGCGGGGCCGGGGCGCATTCCTCACACGTCCGGGGGCTTCCCGGGGCTTAGCCGAACTTGGGCCATTACCCACGACCACCGGCGGAGATTTCGTATACGACCTGACGCTCGTCCCGACGTCTACAACATTTTTAAGTTTTCAAACCAACAAATAAAAATATGTTTTATTAAAAAAGTAAACTCATAAATTATTTAAAAGTTTTGTCGTCGCGAAAATAAAGTTCTTTCTGTTTTCTAAAGTTATATACCAAACAAAATAATTTAATTTGAGGACATAGTTAATTTTCGAAAGTTATACGAACAGCAGGTTGGTAGACACAATGTGCTCTCGCTGAATGTTTTATAGGAAAGTGTAGGTGCGACTGACCTAATTAGATTATTTAATTAGATCGCGCGCCGAACAAAACCATAGGCATATAGTCTACCTGACACGACAAGAAAATGTTGTACTTGATAAAGTACAACATTTTCATTATAAATGCAGCTACCTACCAATGCAGCTGCCAACATATGAACGAAAATTTCAAATTGCATGAGCTGCACGAAGAATCCTCACACCCGACGAACAAATTCATGATCACATTATGTTAAAAGCGCATCAAACTACATGATTAAAAGCTGCCTATAAACCATATTGGATTACTTCACAACTGAATGCAAAATTTACGTAAACTCGCGCTCGTGCCCTCTCGTGTGTGACATTTTCGTGGACGTGACTTCGAGAGTTCTGCCTAATCAATGACGAGAATTTCGACATAAAATATAAGCGAAAACAACGTTGAAAAAGCATAGATAACTTTAAACTTATAAAATGTCTAGATTACATCAACAGCGGTGTTAATGTCGATCCTGAAACCGATTACAAGTTTTCCTCTAAAACAACTCAAGTCGCCTCATAAAATCGCTTACTTTACTATGGAAGACAAAACCATCAAATAGTGTAAAACATATCCGTTCAATTGGCGTTCAAATAAAAGTTTTATCGGTTGCGAGTACACAGCAATCAGTGCAGTTTTAGCGGCACGTGCTCCCGGGAACACAGTTTATGTAAATCGTGTGCGGTGGAACAATCTCAATTGAAGGTATTATGCGATAATATTGGAACGCTGCCCCCAAAGCAAAGATAATCTGATAGACAAAAATATGTACGTATAGATTGCATCTTACGCGTAAACTTCAACGAAAATACCCTGCCGATTTTATAGCATGCATTTGACAGTAATCAAAATATTTGTATTATAGCAATTTTAATAACCTTTCAAATTGTAATAGGTTTATTTCATGATAACTAGTTGCCTACGTAACCTACAATCTGAAAGGTTTCATCACAGGTTTCATAGTTAAAGCTACTTATATACGTTTGAAACATAGTTGGATTTTAAATACATTGGTTAATTTTCCAAAGTAAATAATGAATATTATTTAGAAATGGGTATAAAAATAATTAATTAAATATGTGATAGTTTACACTATAATTTCCTAAGATACTTTACGCCTTGGTGGATTTTTGCCATTTTATTTCCTTTTCGTAGCGTCGTAACGAGCAGACAAACATTTTACTTTTAGCATAGCCGGCGAATACTGAGACGAAGTAGACAGCTTCTCCAAAAAGCAACCCTACGAAGGCTTTCAACATGAAAATATTTTCACAGAGATAACATTTAAAAAATAAAACATGTCCCAATTTTACTCCGCTTACAGAAAATACTATTTCGTAGATGGTCTACGCAGCGAACCGTCACAATCGCAGTACAAACTTGCTTCTTGCTCGACAAAATATATCGCTCCGTGTAATATTTTACAATAATATTTATTATAACTATAAATTCTTCATTAATAATTCCACATGACAGTCTTTATTTTATCCTATTCCTCATGTGTGCTACGGCGTAGCAGTTTGCTACGAGCGCGCTTGTTTGCGTAGACCTTGAGTTTATTTGAATAAAACTGGGGTAAATAATAATGTAGTGACCATTAAGCCAGAGTATTAATGTAAGTAGTTTAAAAAGTGTTGGTTTGTTTTAATGTAGTCGTGTTTCATAGTTCTAACGTGGGGCAAGTTTGAGTGCAATAATTCGGAGTTTATTTGCGATCTGGCCATTAGCGAGTTAATTATTCAGTGGCAGACAAACTTCGTACACTACGGGTGCGCGTATGTGCGATGCTGATATTGCGTTCTTATTCACATTTTCATAAATTTTCGGAACATATCGCCGGCGTCCGCTTACGACTACACTCTTAAATTATTACGCTATTAGGGAACTTGTCCAAATTTTTGTAGTAGTTTATGTTGATTCGATTTTTGAGATGTTACTGAGCATGGTTGGGTAATTAAATTGAATACAGAAATTAATTGATTTGTTCCATCCTTTACCACTAGTATTCGCTTTAACAAACCATGTCTAATTGGTACTAAACCACTATCACCAGCTAGACCGCAACACGTTGATTGGTAGGTAACGGCTATTTTGCACCTAACACTAGTAAAATTAGATGATATTACTTATGTTGATTAGTCACACACATAGGCTTCCTATACAGTAATTCCTCGCCTGAGTCTAAGCCCGTATGAAGTGTCCTACAGACAATATGGGGGCCTGCTCTCAAACAGATAAGATAACGCAGTTTGAATTGGCTATTATGAAATCGGGGATAGTAAATAAGGCTGTTGGCACACCAACATATTCTCCGTGTTATAGTCAGCATTAAACACATTCCTACTAGAGACATGTACGTGTTACATAATCTTTCTTCAAGGATGAATTCAGAAAGGGTTAGCGAATACTTAAACGGACTCTTGAGAATTTCTTTTAACGCCTACCATAAGTTTAGATGGAAGAAACATGTTTTAATAGTTTATTTTTATGTGGGGTAATTCTCGAGACTATTTCTTAAACAAATCTTCCAGAACAAAGCCCTCTGCAGAATAGTTAACAACTAAAGTCTAACAGAGAATTGCCTTTGCTAACCAAAGCCACCGCTTGCACGGATACGATATTGTGCTAAATACGTACATATCTAAAGTAAACACAATTCTGAGCCATTCCGTGCATCGAGTGTACAGCGTTCCCGAGGTTTCACACCAGCTCTGCCGACTGCAAGATAATAATTTATTCACATGTAAACTCGTCCTCTCACACAACTTAGATTGGACTTAAACGAGTATGTTGTGCGCTCGTATTATGCTTAATGAAGTTAAACATGTCCCAACCAGGCAACTTGACGACTAGTCTCGAGTAAATTACAATACCACACTAAAATTATTGTTGAGCCCTCCGACCAACAACGTTAACATTCATAATTGATAGCTTTAAGTTATGATGGCGTCGCATGCGCCTAGTGGGACAAACCACCTCACTCAAATTAACACGACTGTAAAATATTCTCAATGAATTCCTGACGTAGGTTTAATAAATTGTTCATAAATTACTCAAAAGCTTTTTATCGTATATTAAATAGTCTCTCGTCCGAAGTTCTCTTTTGACTTGTATTAAAGTAAGCTTTTTGTCCAATGTTTCGTACAAACACATATCTTAATAAAAGATCCTTTGCAAAGACAAAAAACCTTGCGCCGCGTGCCGCCTGCTCCGAATCTTAGCACACATCTTTTGCGTCCTCCACTCCTTTTTATTAGTATAAAGTTTTTATTTTTCATCTTAACTTTTCCCAGACTAATACCAGACTTTGCTTTGCTTAAAAGATATGTTAGCCCTTCAAAGTGTACATTACAAGTTCTTTCATCTACAAAAATTACTCGTAAAAGTAGAACATCGTTCCGTCTGCACCCCAAAGGCGTGGTCCGGTTTTCAAAGATATATCGCAATGTAAAAGTTATTTTATTCCTACAGCATCAGTCAAAACTCAGGTGTCCGAAGACCAGTCAGGGTCAGTTTAGTCGGTTTAACAAACCTCAAAAACGTTGTGGAAAGTGCAATTTGAAAAACATCTACAACTTAAACCTGTGTTCATATTTCAACTGTTTTCCAGCCACCAATAGCAACATGTGACACACAAATTGAAGGTTTTAGTGGCTACTTTAATAGCAATACTTGGTAACCACATCTATGTAACTACATTTGAAGTTAGACGGGCAGCTAAAAGGCCATTACTAGACGGGTCGTATGAATTATTTGTAGTGGTAGCGGGCACGCGACGCGGGTAATCGAGTAAATTATTGTGGTAGCGATACGCTCCCTGCCGGCCCTCGCCGGCTGCCCCCGCCTGCCCAGTGCCCAGCGCCCAGCCCCGGACAAACTGACATTACGACCACATTTCTGCTTCAACTTGAACTTCCACATTAGCAGGGTACACTGTCGGGTGTATTCAATTAATACTTCCTACATATCGAGCCTCATTTTACCTTTTCCTTACTGCATATTCGCTACTATTTTATATAAAAAACTTGAGTTTTCAGAATTGATATTTTGTACACAACGAGTACGAGGAATTCAAATGTTACATAAGTAACGAATTATTCTATGCAATGGAACTAGACTGAGCTACATTTAAACTTATTGGAAAATAACCGAACGAATACATAATGAATAGATAATTATTTATAATACTAATTAAAGTTTTCTTAGGAACACGAATTTCTCCTTATTTAACACGATTAACTACCGATTATCCTAAATACTTTACCGATAAAGATTTTGATAAAAAGGCAATCTAAACTACATCACTACACCTTCACACATGGATATAAAATATTATACTCCTTCTCAATAAAAATGTACCTCATATGTTCCTTATCGCGATACAACTTTACAAGCAAAATGTGTGTTCAACTCTCGTCATTGGCGAACAGTTCCGGTCATATACGTGTAGTAATTAAAGATTTAAAGCGTAAGGCGCCGCCAGTGTGGCTGGCACTAGCGTGTTCGGCGTTCTATTTAAACAACAAACAATGTATAGGTACCAGGAACACTCGAATGAATGATAATACGACTCACTTGTCAACGTCGTGTCGGTACCGAGAAGCGCTTACATTTTAAACCACATAATGGTAGAAGCAGACATTTGTTATGTCGTCAAAGAAAAGGATGTGGCAGGAAAATTATTAGTTCAACTTTGTGTAAAGTACAAAGAAAAACAATGCCTTGATGAAACCGAGTTATTTGTAAGCGAATGCCACCCATTTCCTTAAGGAAAAATGTGGCTACGATTTCCACTCCTTTACGCTACATCACTATCTGACTAATTATATCTGGACCGTTGAACAATAGTTAAAGTCATTCGAATGGCGGGCTACACCGGGTGGCTATGACGCTATCCCATATATCAAACTTCACATGAATAGCTACTACTAGGCTTCACTTGTTGTTCTGTATTTCACACACAAGCCTGTGCATCACCGACCACGGTGGGATTACGAATTCCATTTTTCCTGAGTTTACCCGCAGTTGTTGCCAAGGCTTTTCGCCGGCCGGTTTCAATTAATTCACTTAGGGTACATTAAAACCATTATCTGTAGTAAGCGTGGGAGAGCCACGCAAATTACGTTAATTGTGTAGGCATTATTAGTAAGCAATTTTGATTAGATCCAACAAAGTGCTCGCTGAAATCTGTACAACATAAAGTTTGTTATTGGACCGTTAAAGTCGCGTATAACAAAAAGGATTTTTATTTAAATTCGAATTTATTGTGCTGTCGCTTAACATACGTTGTCTCCACATAAACCCGACTGAAAAAACGGCTCAATAAAACCCCGAAATTTACTGCAGAGGCTGTGTAGTGGAAGTTCACAGTTTGTTATAGGCTTAATACACGCGAAACCTTTCTTGAGGTGACTCGACTAAAGTAAGTTCGTGTCTAGTTGCGGTTGAAACTGTAGCGTCGAGAGTAACTGGGACACTCTCCGCTTTCCTACGTTTTTCCAACGTGCTTCAAACAATGATATTGTGGAGACGAAGCTTTACTCTTTACTTACGTTGAGAACTTGACAGTATGCTCTCAAGTTAAACTTTGTATTGCGCTAAAGCTATAAATGTTTAAGGGATTCTTTATCAGAGTACCGGTATTATTTTTCCTTCTCAAGTTAGCAAATCACTTTTATTTATGTATCAAAACAAACATGCTTATTTATTCTATGTAATAATATCTGGTCCTTGGCATCAACTAGGAGGAAAAGAAAACTCATTAATAGTAAGCCAAATGTATAGGAATACGATCCATAAATAAATGTCTAAAAATAAAATTTTGCAGAAACCTTTCGTAACATTCCAAAATACACTTTCTTTAAACGTTACTGAAGTGTGAAGTTTTATGATTATGTCAAAGAGTTTAAAAGCAATTAATTGAGAGGAAATCAAGCGTTGTAAATTTTGTCCCTTAAGAACCGTTTTGTTTACACACATGAAAAGTATTTGAACCGAAAGGTGGCTGCGACGCCCAGCCAAGTGTGAGTATCCCGTACTCCGGCGCTGCCGAGCCCCACGCCCCGCACCTTGCGACCCGCTTGTGCCCAAAACGACCTAACAACACTTTCATTTACGTTACACAACTCTCGGGTATTTGCTTAATAAACGCTCGTTAAATTAACATACCCACCGAATAGAGGTTCTTTGAGACCCACTTAGGCTCGTTGAGCTTTGACTTTTTATAACACTCTATGCTTGCGAGCTGCTTTTATTATTCACTGAGCAAGGATTAAAATTATTTCAACCAATTTTCTCTACTTAAACACACGTAAAAATGTACTCAAAGGCAGATGTGGTTATTACACACCACATCTCCCTATCTGTATAACCAGCATAGAATACTTAACCCTAAAAATTCGCTGTGTCGTGGCAAGTGTACATACAAAGAAACAAGATGAGTTGGAAACAGCCGGTAGAGGCGGGAGACGTAACGCATCCGGTACACAAGCACCGGCAAGCGGAAGCCGACTCACCGCGACAATCACGCCAACACGCCATCTTGCCGTATTCACCACAAACCTTTGGCATTTAATGGACTTAGGGGACAACGTTAAAAAGTATTTACCGAGTACTATTTTAATACGGATAAAAGCCTCAAATCGCCATTACAAAAGCGACCCCAGATAAAACAGTCCGCGCCTATCTAAATCGGACTAACAAGAAAAAATTGCTCTTTTTTTACAAAGCACCAATCCCCAGAATATTGGATACGAAAACTGCGTAACACAATGTTCTAAGCCAATTAGTTGGTCATTTTTGCAGTGGCACGGCTGTGTTTACGCGGAACCGGCCTAAGCTGGAATAAGCCGGTTATGCCCGGTTCGAATCTAATTAAAGGGCACCGTTTCGTCCAAAATGCTGACAGTTGCCATTTGACGTGATTTTTATTTTATATAGCCGTACCAATCAGAAGGTTAATTGGTTTGTTTTGGTGGGTTGTTCTGCGGGTGATACTCGTTTAACGTACAACAAAAATAACGTAAGAAGCGAAGTGAAAAGAAAAAGTAGGAATGAATAATTTGATCAAGTAATGCAGCAACCGCAGTCGCTCAAAATGAATACAATTGTTTTGTTTTCCCTCGGTAAATTTATTCGTTGTTTAGAATAATGAAACGGGCGTATTTGCTCAAGGAAATCCATTCTCTTACAATTTAAGACGGAGCCGCCTAATGTGTTGCAATTTTTCGTCTATAATAACAGTATGCAAATTGTGTACGAACTCCGCGGTTTTGAAGAAAACGCGGTTTGGAGATAACATTAGCTGTTGCTATTATTGTCAAGAAAACATCATCTACTTTTCTTAAACTCATTATTTTTTTACTAGAAAAATGCTTAGGAAGATATAAACAGCACTCTGTTTCCTCTGTAATCTATTTGATGGATATAGAATAAAACACTGTAATTATTTCTGAATATTGTAGGTATTCTAGTACAGACATTATTTTCCATGGTATCGCTATCGCTCGTAGCATGATATACACACGCTCCAGTCAACGTACGACATTAAGTAAAAGAGTTCCGTGAGCTGTAATTTAGTAGAAAGCATTGAAATATTCGTGTATAATCTGAATAACATGCCGATATGAACAACGGGGGAATACGGAGGAACGTTAGGGTGTATTTTATCCAATATTAAACGTTCAGGGAACTGCGAGTGGAATATTTTACGAATTACGCGAGGGCTTTTACAATATTCAATAACATAATAGATGGAAAGAGTCTTCATCAAAATATATGTTTATGATTTAGTAATAAAGCGGCTACACGTGTCCCCTTGCATGTTTTATTATTTCCAACGTCAATTTTTTTATTGAATTCAATCTTACAGTCATCATTACTCATTCATTTCCGTTATCAGTTACATTTTGATTAATAGTCACAACTATTCAAGGTTGGTTTAGGTTTGAATATTAGATAGATGAACCATGACGCCGTATATCGAATGCACTCACGGTATACGCTCAAAGTACGGATGCATCTTAAATATACGTCCACTATATCACAATTTGTAGTAGGGACGTCGAAATGAAAGTCGTACGAGCGATTTTATTCATGTAATAACTCCATCTGGCCGCACCGAGCGACATCTCATGTGTACTACCTACCTACTAGGTATATGTTCGTCTGATAAGAGAGCCTCCATATCTTCTAGACCTTCGTAATGTAATTTTTCGCCTCTCCATTTTCTCGTGCCCAAAACTTGGAGGTTTATTGAAATATTGGATATCAAGTACGGTAGAGTTGTTTTTATTATTCAAAAGTTTGCCGAATTCTTGGTCCGTTCGACCAAACTATGTATAAAAGACACATTGAGTTTATTTTGATTTTTACCCTGAACGAAATTGGTTTAACATAAAAGAAAAAGATAGGGTAATATTGACTGTGTCATGGAGAACGGAAAATACGGTCACGCCTCGCGATGTGTGATATGAAATGCTTTTTTATTTCCCATTGCTTTAGTTCACAAGTCAACTTTTACCTGTGTCATGGATAAACTACTCTTTTTAAATAAAAAGGTGTATCCTTCGCTCCGTTTATCAATAAAGATATAAAATACCTCGATTTTCCTCTACTGTCAATAATATGTTCTATTTAACTGTAATTACTTACCGACATGAATTAATGACAATCAACAAATCCGTAAACAATCCATTTTAATTACTTACAACAAACTAAAACTACTAACACAATGAATCATCAACAAGCCTTCCTAATCCAGTTGTCTCAATATATTTCCATATTTTACAAAATAGGCAGTAAACAGACCAGAATAGATATCCAATTCAATTAATAATGACAATGAAATAACAAAGCAGGTACTTAGGAATATTAACCATAGAAAGGATCCATTAATCGTGAGTCCTGTGCGAACCACTCCTTATAGTCGCGTGAGTGAAATGCATGAAACATTTGCAAACATACAGTGAGTGTAGTGATACCAGGCACCCTTTACCCTTTAGACCTATAATGTCTTACATTACACATTGTAATTAATGATTAACATATTATTTATCTATTACCTTAATCACCGTTGACTCACTGTGCTTGCCAACGAAGTGTTGACTAATTTGTTGATAAACTTTATTCATACCGTTTCTTACTCTGACTATCATTATTTCAACCTTTCATCATATACACACATAAAACTATATACTAAACATACTATATGAAGTTAATATAAACTTCGAACCTATCTGTAATACCCAAGACATCAAGCTTAAAACTACTACATGTATGAGTAGCAACAAATTCCCGTGTGTGTTGATTTGTAACAGTAATATGCACTGGGAATGCATAACTTGCGGCTAACATGCAACCGCGCGAAACTCGACGCCGGCGCGCGTATCGATATCCTTTCCCATCGCTAATGCAGCTAGACTTGATTTAGTAATCTATACTAATATAATAAAATTAAGTGCCCGTCTGTACGCTTCAGATTTTACTGTAGCAGGTATGTCTCTTGCTTATGTTGAAAGAGCGTTGTGCAAGATGAATCTATTTTTGAATTTTAATTGAAACTAGAAACAACTGAAAAACTTGAAGGACTTCAAATTGCGTGGAACCACAGTTGAAAAGAGTTGCGTAGAAGCCGCACAAACGTAATTGTTTGAAAATGAACTGTTGCGTAAAGCAGTCAAATGCTACAGAAGTCACAAAAATACTCAAATAAAAAAATAATTAAAAGTTAAACAATAAGTCGTTTACCCTAACGAAAATTGCGTAGTCCAAAGCTTTTAAACAAGTCAAATTTCGTCAGTAGGTCGTAGGAAACACACGGGTAAAGAAGATTGTATAACTAAAATACAACATTAAATATTTTGCACAAACGCAGATAAACAACGTACCAAGTTGTTAAGTAACCGAGTCTCCAAATTAGAAGACAAAACATAAACAACAAGTAAATGGGTAGCAGACGAGACAAATTTCACCGCATGCCTCGGAGTAAACCACTCAACTAGTGAAAAATTTTCTTGCTTTTATTTCTAGACGGGTGACACTCGATCGCTTACGGCGCGCGGTGTCACTTCGCCGCCCGCTTGATTTATGCGACCAATATGGCCGCCGCTGTCACTCGCCGACCGATATCGAACCGCTCGTATCATCTAACGCAATATACTTGACCAGATTTTGATATAAAAAGAAAATTACAAAAGTAAATTGTCTTGCTGAGCTCTCAATTTACCAACCCAATAGATGTGGGTGTTTTATTTACACAAGGAGGGAAATATTCAAGCACAGGCAATCCTGCTTAATCTTGGCATTAGGAGCTATCCCGTAATTCACTCGACTGAATTTTTCAATTCGTTTTCGTTGAATCCTTATTTTCTTACGTTTAATATTATACCCTCCGTATACATGTAGACAGAGCTCGCTCGCTGGTGTGTATAGGTAAGACGTAACATTTTATAACTTATATTGTGACTTACCTTTATTAGGCACTTTCCTTTACCGCATTCTTTATCCTGATATTGTAGATGAGAAAATGTTATAATAATGGAATAAAATAACACAAAGCGTCATCACTTTTCAATTGCCGTTGAAGAACTTTAGAGCGGCTATCAGGATTTTTATAATTCGTGGCGTTCACAAAAGGATCACAAAAATACTCGTAGATCTCAACAGGGAGTCGTCCATAAGCACGACAATATCAAGTAGTCGGCTCCGGGCGACACCTCGACTCGTCTCGTCTGTTGCCGCTAAGTAGGTCGAATAATGTGACGGGCTCGCCAGGAGTGCACTCCGGACCCTTCGGCCGCCTCAAGTACTCTCTCCGCGGTCCTCCATACTAAAATCGCTTGATTTGACATGATTTTAAATACCGATACCAAAGTACAGGTATGATACCCTCGTTTTTACAAAAAAAATCACCGAAGACTCAATGCAGATAGGAGCTAGATCATAATATATTACTGAATAGTATTTCAGTAGTAACATTTGTTCCGTGACTATGGTTATTCTATGATGACAGAGGTTGAGAAGCGGCTTGATCGCGTGCTATTATTTTCATAAATTCTTGACAGCTCCTTCGACATGAGCACGGAACTACTGCATTGAAAAATAAACTTCAAAAACTAATCTCAGTAAGAAGGTAGGGTACCTTCATAGTGAGATTAGTTTTGAAGTTATAACGTATATAGGTGGGTACGTAAATACATTATTCACTTGTAAGAAAGAAATTCGAATAAGGTTTACCCTACAAATCGCTCGGGCGGAATATGGAATTACTAGGTACAAAACGTCTAAATCAATATTGTAGTAGTAACTCTCTAGTAGTAACTCTAATTGACAAATATTTTGTAGGAAATTTTGGAGAGGACAAAATTTTCTAAATCATCTTCATAATGATGATATCATATGTCAAGATATCATCATATCCCCGCGAGTATGCTGATGATTTTCATGCTGCACCGCCGCTCTTTAACTCGTCATCTCTTTACAATTTTCTAGCAACAATCCTTCACACAATCCATATAATTATCGTTTCATCGATCTTTCTCAATCTTATAGCCAAACCCAATTCAAAACAAAACTTACTATTTACCCAATTTTGATTATAAGTGATAATCAAAATAAGGTAAATAATAAGGTATATCTTAATATATATAAATCTCGTGTCACAATGTTTGTCCTCAATGGACTCCTAAACCACTTAACCGATTATAATAAAATTCGCACACCATGTGCAGTTCGATCCAACTTGAGAGATAGGATAGTTTAAATCTCAAATTTTAGACCGGGTCCTCCACCCGTGCGAAGCCGGGACGGGCCGCTAGTAGGTATATATATTATAACTAGCGGCCCGCCCCGGCTTCGCACGGGTGGAGGACCCGGTCTAAAATTTGAGATTTAAACTTTCCTATCTCTCAAGTTGGATCGAACTGCACATGGTGTGCGAATTTTATTATAATCGGTTAAGTGGTTTAGGAGTCCATTGAGGACAAACATTGTGACACGAGATTTATATATATTAAGATATGCTATGCGAACCGCGGTGTAATCTCGTACAAAATATTTGAAACAAAAGACAATGTAATCGACAGAAATTACTTACACGACAGTCGGTGTCGGGAGCTGCGTGTATTAGCCACAAGGGGGCGCCTGTCACGCTAGTGCGACGTGCGCATCGCTCACGCGCTCCGACGGACCGACTCAATTGAGAAATTGAAACGCGGATCTAATCACAAAAACCTCGCCGACATCAATGTTGATCGTTTCAAATGTTCGTTTCTCGCAGTAAATCATAAAGCTAAGAACGTATGCTGGCGCTGTAGTAGACTTCAGAATCAAATCAGGATTCCACCTTAATAACATTTTAAAGGAACACGTACCCACTTAGAGCTCACACCCTCTGAATTTAATTGTCGCTCGCTTCTACAACGACATGCGGTAAGAATGTTAAAATAATTTTAGCCATTTTCGATGTTCCTCTCAATTTCACAGACATGACTCGCCTAAGACGAATATTTAGAAAGCTTGATAAATTGGACCCGAAATCGATTTATTGCAAAGTCGCGTTTAAACGAAAATGAAAAATTCGCAAAATCTGGTGGAATCTCATAATAGCCTTTTCATCAATCAATACAATGAATTCTAAACTGACAGGGAGCGGCCTCTATTATTTTCAAATCATGGGATATTTTCTACGCGATAAATACTTTTTCTTCGAGTCATCGCAGAAGCTTTGCAGAAATATGTCGGAGGCTTTCGTCTTTTTCATTGTTCAGCAAATAAGCCTAGTGGGTGGACAAAGGCGGCGTGTCGTGACGACGAGCACGTAAGGGCCCGCTTCCGCCGCGCCAGCACTCTCAGGCCGCGGGCTCGAGCCACCTCGAGCCTTGAGCCCGCGACTCGAGCCGCCTCGAGTGCCTCGAGAGCCGAGCGCTGACGAAGCCCACCGAATAGCTGAGATTATTACGCTATGCAGCCGTTACAAAATAGGATGCTGCGGATTATGCAGTCGTATTGCCGAAATAGCTGCAGCTGTACGTGCGTTGAACTCATTAATATTATGGACTCACATTATACGATAGTCCAATGATATTGCATACACTTCCAATGTAGTTACGTAGAACTACAGAAGTTCGATTGCAAGAGTAACTGACATTTATTCAGTGCACTCAATTTAACATTCTGTTCGGAACAGGTACGCAGAAACCTCGCTTGTAAAATTAGAGGGTGCAGTAAAAACAATCAAAATAACTGTGGAGCTAACGAATTTAAAAATTCCTCGTATTGCAATGGAAATTTAATATTCAATTTGGAGTGAATATAACTCGGTGGCGCGACAATCTGGCCGAACAAAAAGTTCCATTCAACATTTGTAATTAGACGCCACACAGTCGGCAACAGAAACTCGTGGATCTTATGTGTACTCTAGGAATTCACAGAGCGCTCTCATTATGACGATTTAAGAGTTATGTTTTGAAATCACAAGGCTTTTTTGTTCTTTCCGTTCATTAAAAATGAAATTAACTGTTAAAGTGTGAGAACATTTCATATTTCTAAAGAAATTTCAGAAACTCATTTTGTCCTTAAAATAATGAATCATAATAATATCAAAAATTCTGTGTAAGCCATAACAACCAACAAAAAGCTTTTAAGGAGCCGACCCAATATTATGCGATTAAAATTCAAAATGAGTTCTATTCCAAACTTTATTCGTCGCAGTAAAGTTCTTAATCTAGCAGACACTGGCACGTTGTGAATGGAATTCTTAGAGCATGAAAATCCATCTTCTTATGCATTTTTGCATTAAGTCACCGTTCGCTTCTAGGCTACATGCCATTGAAACCTTGCCTTGATACCGATTCTTCTCCTTCAGTAATTTTTCTTAAAGCTTCAAAATAGTATCGTAGGATTTATATCTAACAAGATAGATATTTCGTTTCGCGCTAGAAATTATCAATGAAATGAAAAGTATTTAAATAAATAATTGAAAGTGGTACTTTCATCAGTTCCTGTCAATCGAGTAGACAATAACTTACAAGACAACTGAAATCGTGACTTAATTACTTTAGCTTCTATTTTAAAAATAGTTCATTATGACTTTTATTCAGTATTATAGCTCAAGAGCTGCTGAACCTTCGACTAACGGTCGTCCTGTAAAGCTAAAACTTTGTACACTTATAGTTTATAGCATATTATGGGTAATAGCGACGACCTGGCAGGCCTCAGCCGTGCACGTCATCAAACCATTTAGTTTTGAAAGTGTAAAAAAAAATGAAAAAAAAAACTTGTTCCTGTAAGCTTGAAAATTTAACAGCATGTAGTTTATTTACTGTAAATCTTGGGAAAAAAATGACAGGCGATTACAATGTGCACAAGTATGTGCCAGGTGCATTCAAAAGTGCACGTTTGATGAGGAAAAATAAACTTTCTCCTGTAAAGTTAAAATTTAGATATGTTTTTAAGTAAACGTTTTGGAACGAGTATGTACAATGACAGGCGGTTTTGAAGAGCACAAGACCTTGCCAGGCGAGGCGACAGCTGCTAAGGGCGTGCGAGTAACAGGTGTTACGTGAACGGATATAGTCAATGTAATACGTGTTTTTAATAGTTTTAATGTGTGCCGCGGGTCTAAGGAACTACCGTGACCCCGGAACGTAAAGGGCTATTGAAGGACACCGTGAATTTCAGTTAGTACAAGTCTAACAGTCCCTGTTGCCCCACCGTGGGTGCGAGGACTCATTTGATTATTTTATTACATTAGTATGTTATTCTCTTTATTTAGAATAGAGGGACTTGCATTTTGAGCCCGTTTTTCCTTTTATTTTTACTTCGACCGAAACCTTCGTCGCCTTTATTTGCATATAAAATTAAACCTTATATTATGTATTGTACATCATTTGATCCGTCCTTATGTCTATTTTAAGCTAAACTGATTAGTTCACACAACTATTAATGAACAAAAAAAATCCTAGAACAAAAACACTTAGAGTAACCTAGGAACAAAATTTTGTATGTACAAAAACTGTAGTAACTTGAAAACTACCGAACCGATTTGTTTCAAACAACTTCTACAATAGTTTTTATGGTGAAACACAACCCTTTTAACAACTTTAATTCGATAATATACATAAACAAAAAAGTGAGTTTTCAAGTTACGTAATTATAAGAAAATTTCTAAATCATTCATAATTTTCAAACAAGAAACTTATCTAACTAGAATCCAATATGAACATCAAAGATAATCCAATAAGAAATGTGACTTTTCAATCAACATGATTATCTTTGATGTTCAAATGATGTACAATATAGGCGACGAAGGTTTCAGTCGAATTAAAAATAAAAGGAAAAACGGGCTCAAAATGCAAGTCCCTCTATTCTAAATAAAGAGAATAACATACTAATGTAATAAAATAATCAAATGAGTCCTCGCACCCACGGTGGGGCAACAGGGACTGTCAGACTTGTACTAACTGAAATTCACGGTGTCCTTCAATAGCCCTTTACGTTCCGGGGTCACGGTAGTTCCTTAGACCCGCGGCACACATTAAAACTATTAAAAACACGTATTACATTGACTATATCCGTTCACGTAACACCTGTTACTCGCACGCCCTTAGCAGCTGTCGCCTCGCCTGGCAAGGTGTTGTGCTCTTCAAAACCGCCTGTCATTGTACATACTCATTCAAAAACGTTTACTTAAAAACATATCTAAATTTTAACTTTACAGGAGAAAGTTTATTTTTCCTCATCAAAAGTGCACTTTTGAATGCGCCTGGCACATACTTGTGCACATTGTAATCGCCTGTCATTTTTTTTCCAAGATTTACAGTAAATAAACTACATGCTGTTAAATTTTCAAGCTTACAGGAACAAGTTTTTTTTTTCAATTTTTTTTACACTTTCAAAACTAAATGGTTTGATGACGTGCACGGCTGACGCCTGCCAGGTCGTCGCTATTACCCATAATATGCTATAAACTATAAGTGTACAAAGTTTTAGCCTTACAGGACGACCGTTAGTCGAAGGTTCAGCAGCTCTCCAGCTATTAGATCGTTGCAGGTAATAGAACACACATGCACACGACGCTGGAGAAATAACTCAATTAAGTTTTACATCCAAGAGTTCCGGACGCGAATAAATGCGGTTATCACAATTATCCCATGTCCGTGGAAACTAACGAGTTTCACCGACACCCGGCTACCGGCCCTTTTTTGTAATTTTACGACTACTGTTATTAGATTTTCCAAATTTCGTCAACAGCCAGCCTCGTATTTACATATTGTCTGCCGGTTTGTTCATGATAGATTTATTAGAATACCTGATCTGACAAGATGAGAGTATTTGCTTTTCTTTTTAGGAATATGAAATTAATCGGCCTTGGGAAGCTGATTATATTAATTTGCGATGACTGTCTTTGAAAAAGGGAGTGGTTGAAGTCGTGGGTAGTGCGCGGCGCCACGCTGGGCGTCGCAGGGTTCCGCAGCCAACACGATCACTAATGGAGGGGCCCGGCAGCGCGCCGGGGGGCTATTACACACGCCTCTTATCGAACATCGACTTTCTTAATAACGAAGAATTAAGCCTTCTCTCTAACATACGCCTGGATACAATTTTAGAAAAGATTCTCGGACTTTTTGCTGCAGAAGGGACTTATAACTGTTGATAGAAGTCTTAATCCCAGCTTTAGTAGATTAAAGTTATGACCGCCTGATAGAACTGGGTAATATCTATGTTAGTATTGAACTCAAACCTCTAGCGTAAGTAATTTCCAATAAAAGAAGTAGAGTTGAGAGTTTCCCATTGAAATACTTTTTAAGAAGGTATTGCGACTATAGTTATTTGCTTTCTTTATCTCCTGTCTACTTCACCAAGAGATCTTTGCAAATGGAAACAGGTCAAAAGTTCGATTTGAATCAAAACTTATGGCAATAGTGTATTTTCTTTTCCACAGAGAAAGAGCGTTCCTAATTCTATTAAAGTTTAACCCGATCCACGACAAGTACAAACATCTACATTCCGTCAAGTGAAATATTCTCGATTCACCACAACCTGACGGCTAAACTTCCGAGATCGACGTGTCGACTAACAACTGTTCACGAACGAACTACACACAATTATACACCCTACGTTACAACTTTAAAGTATCAAATCGTTTAAAGCGAGTAGTTATTTAATTCTTTGACAACGATGTTTCACAGCCACTTAAAACTTTTGAGTGAATAACAAATCTCCTCCAAAAAGTCTATTCGACGAAGTTATACTGTTAAATTGTTTGTCGGTAGACAGATAAGGTCTTTTAAAAAGTTAAAAGTTGAGAGAGCATATAAAGGGATCAGGTGGGCGCCGCGCGCCGGGTGTCGAGTGCTGCCGGCTGTTGGAGCCGCCGGGTGTCGGCCGCTGCATTATCACGTTATTTTTGTGTAAACGATTAAAAACCTATGTATAAAGTTAATCGGCTTAGTATCGTTACAGTTCGTCTAATTTTATAAACTCTCCGCGGTAGATATTACAGTTTAAAATTAATATTCTACTGCAACATAAAAACTGAAAGGCAGTGTTCGTTCTTTATATACAAAAATCAAAGAAAATTAGTTCATTCATTCCGAGCTGTAATTTTAAAAATCTAGCTTGAACGTCCTAAAAATGCAAATATTTTTAATAACATCTAAGTATAAGTGCAATAAAAACTGTAAGTGATATATTTTTCTTAACAAATATATCAGTTCAACCCTTAACATCAAAAGCTCGAACTACGCCAACTTGAATTAACCATAACATTGGGGAAACGTGTCGAAGTGGCAACTTGACAAAAAGGTTTCAGTGATTGATGTCCTTCCCCTTCTCCCCTCACTAACCAACTATAATATACGCCGCACAAATATACGTGGGCACGAAATGTCGAAAAGATTTTTGTAATGTAGATAGGTTGTGGCAACATTTTAATCGTATCAAAATCGAGTGAAATCCATCAAACGTGATTCGGTGACGACGGAGAGAGCAAAATAAGCTTATAACACGGTTTTTCTTCTATTTATTGTAAATATTTGGGAAAAGGTTAATTAATCTCCAATTTTCCGCGACGGAGACTACTTATAAATATCACACTGAACACAATAAACTTGATTAATTTGGTTTATAGTTTGTTTGGTGGATGTCGTAGGTAACAGTTCAGAGCGGGATCACTTAACTATGAGTATTTCTTAGTAAAGAATGCAATCTTCCTAGTTTAAACTATGAGCAAGCTTTAGTCTAATATCTTGTTAATGATCAGTGTTGTACCTTATTAATTATTTTCAAGTCCAGAAGGGACGTTTTCTATGCCAAGTAATGTACTGAACTAGTATTAATTTCTCCGCACAGTGCTCCTAATAAATAACTCTCGACAAAAGCCATGCGACCGGTCGCTCTGATAAAACTTGTCAGCATGTAAAGTAACCGTACGAGAAAAGAAACAAATAGTGTATTTATTTAATTACTAGCGCAGCGGTTGACAAATCCATTTACCACGAGACTCGGTATTATCTTTTGTTGTCTGCGTCTGAGACCAATCAATTACTCTGCAGTCGCCAGTGGGGAGTTGATTACTGCTTCACTACTGATGTAGACTTAACGATATTGTCCAAACGCATCAGTGTACGAGTATCATTGCGATTACGTCTTTAGTATTCATCGAGCGGCTGTTTCGCATACGAGTGAAGATTATCAATGCTACTCCGTTCAGTAGTAGAGCACGTATTTATCTGATGTTATTTGTAGCACGAAATGTAACCGATAAGGAAATGATACAAATGCCTTTTTATTGATTTAGGGTTGACTTTATTAACAACAGAAAAATAATGGAGTATTTCGCTTAACTTTTAAGTAGTGGTAGTTTTAAGTAGTCATTCTAATATTTTTATACATTGTAGATTAAATGCCGTATGCTTGTCGTCATTCTATTTCAATAATTTTCACATCAATTATGGATTTACCTATGTCATACTTAGTTTCATGTTTAGGTACAGATTTTATCTCCTTGTCACAGTTCATAAAATAAACTTCCATTGAAAAGGCGCCAAAAGATCCCTTATCTCGGTTACAGCCGCTTTGAATAACGATCCAAAGTGTAACCCCATCGCGGCGGTTCTTTGATGTCCTTTAATTATAAAAGTTTTTCTCGTAAAGGAAAGCTTTTACAAGTCGCGCAGAAACACTGCACACAACCCGAGGAGAAACCACCGACTTATGATTCCAGTACACTCGACACAATGCCATTCCAGGTTTTGTTTATTTTTTACTTTTTGAACACAAGTCGTAACTTTCTCGATCTTCGATAAGTGAAAGTATCGGGGTTCAATACTATCGAGAAGGAAATGACTGAAAACTGGATTTAAAATAAATAAACAACGACTTCATGCAAGTCTGTTGCTTTTCAGGAAGTCAATTTTCCATTAGCGTAGCTTTCACGTATTGCCACGTTCACGTCTGTTTCCCAGTCAGTTAAAGAAAACAGTACAACGAGAATTTATGTTGTTGAATCTATTTTACATTCACATTGTCTTTGGCATCACGTCCCGTCGAACTGCGTAAAGTTCATTTGTCAGGGTCTTACATTTTACCATAAATTCTCGAACGACACTTTCTAGACTGGTTGTCGCAAGTATGCCAAAAATGCGAGCGATTCCTACCTACTTTCGAGTTTACAAAGCGGAGGGTCCATAGTACCTACTTAATAATGTCCGCGCCAAGCTTTGGTACTATTCTTTGTAATTAGCTGTTGAGCTCGGCATTACAGAGCTGACTTCTGTCACTTTGTTTTTTGGCATATAAAATTGTGTTCGGTTTCCCTTTTTTCTACTTACCGTTGTGTTTATTCTTTCTTTTAAAATCAAGACGAATCCCAAAGTAAAAAGTCCTATTAGAACGCGTAGAAAGGAGGAATTATACATACATCAACATTTCTTCGCCGCTCAATTTCTTTTACTCCTATTTTCAGAATGTACATTGGAATTTTATCGGGCGATTCCTATTCCTTTTGCAAACGTTGAATTATTTATTGGACATTATATCTAGCATTACTATTTGTTTCAACTACACAAAAAACATGAGGTACGTAATAGCTATGGGTTTGTTCATAATACATTCATCGTTGTATTCAAATAAAGGGCAAAAGAAAATAGAGTTGTGGGCAGCAGCAAAGTAGGGCGCGGTGGGCCGGGCGTATCGATCAGCCGCTAAAACAAGCTCGACGCCGACGTCTGTCTAGCCATTGCCTAGCACACCCCATACAAAACCTACATCACCTGCGACTCTCTGTGTTCCTGGTACAATGACCCAGTAAAACGATTCCGGGACATGTTGATTGAAACTTGAAATAGCACTGTGTTTTATGGAATTGGATTGGAAAGGGCAGAGTTACGAGTGGACTCGGTTGAGTAGTTACGTTCGGATCCAATAGTTATTCACTATTGTTTAAATGAAAGCTTGTGGGAATTAAATCACTCGGGTGTTTGATTTAGAGAATATTGGTTAGGGTTTCATTAGCATTTTCATTTCGACGTAAAAAAGGGTATTTTAGGTATTTGACAGTCAGAATAGACTAGGATAGCCGTTTCGAAAATTGGTCTTACTTTGCGAAACAATGGTAAGGCCTAGGTATGTTAAGTATTAAGAAGAGTCATTAGTGCCACTTTTTTAAGAATATATGAATTTTTTACGATCAACGGTAATACATTCTAAAAACGTGAAAAACTGTAAAATACAACTCTTAGGTAAAGGTAATGAATAAATTCATTTTACAATGAAAACCACTTTATGGAAACATGATCGTGCTTCATAACTATTAGATTCTCATTTGCCGTCAGCAAATGGAAAAATGGAATAAACCCCAAAAGTCTCGAATTACTAATCGATGACGTGGATTTGTTTTACTTCCGAACTGAATCTCCCTCATTATTGTCCAATGTGATGAATCACTCTAGATAAACGTTTCAACACAAAGTAAATCAAATGTCGAGTCGAGAGCAACGCGTCGAAAGCTTTTATTGAACATACTATTTATTTAGCGTTTTATTTCGATTCATAATGTACATGTTAAGCGGGCGGTAATCGTTCATTTTGTTTTGAAAAACGCGACTCACCTAATTTAATGTAATTTTTAACGATATCTAATGTAGTGTGTAAACGCGAACAAGCCTATAACAATTCAGCAAGCAGTAATATTAATCACCGACATTTTGTGGGTAATTCATCGGAATACTTTTAGATCCTGGCTCCAGTACCTCGTTTCCCGTGTCCCAACAAAAGTGACAATACTGTCAATGAGAAGAGTCGTCGCGGGCCGTGCCATCATTGTGAGCGCTACAATAATTCCGACAACTGCGGTCACATTTATTTCTCTTTAATGAACCGTTAGGTAAATAACCATTCGAATTGCAAGCGTTTTCTTACAGCTTTACCGCTGTCATGAATGTCCCTATGCACTTAGGTCGTCCATTAAGGCCAATGCAACGTTCACTGACGGAACGCGATCGTAAAACCTTTATAACATCCTTCCAGCACTTGTAAAGCGTTTGAGAGTCGTCGTTTTATGCGACCTCGCATTATGGCACTATCTCCAGTTTTTTGGTGTCTCAGTGTGATCATACAGTCGTCGCTAAGTAGACAAGTTTGTACATAAAGACGTCTGTACTGGATATCGCAGGAGCTCGCTATAAATGAAAGTATTTTAAAGTTACGCCTCGTTAGTCTACCCGCTTAGAAGGAGATCTTATCTTTGACTCTCGCCGCGCACTTGTTACTTTATATTTGTTGGTTGAACTTTAAATCTTTTCCTATACTTCTGAGTCTCAAACAGTACGAATGCAAATTGTGTTTATGCAAGTTGACTTCCAAATAGCATGCTAATGAATCAAATAATAAAACTAGATAATGCCGTGGTTGGATACAAACCGCACAATTTATAGAGCATCCTAAAGCATTTAGTGTTGCTATTTGTACGATGCACAAGTAAACGTATTAGGACAACAAACCAATGTCGGGTGCCGGCGGGCGCCGCGCCAAGAAGCTATAGCTCTACACTTGACATATTCCGCCGGAATCCTCGGTTTATAGCGATTTAAGAGTATGCAACTACTAAAAAGAACAGGATTTTGTGAATGAGCGCTTATTAGAGGTCGTGATTTGCCAGCCCCAGAGATAAGTTTAATCAGAGTGCCATTAAGTTTTACTGCTTCGCCGGGTGCATACGGTTTATGGCGGGTTGGGGCGACATTGTCAACAGATCTTGCGACGCTCTTTACGGCTGCTGAAACGTTGCTTTAACGGTTTTATAGTTTTCGTCGTTTCGTCTCGCTGGCGGTCACAGCGCCCTTAATAGCCGAAGCTAAGTGCCCGCTCGGGGCTCCGTGGTCCTCAAGAATGTCTGTTTTTCTTTCATACACGCTGAGATTTCCATCTTGAGTATCATAAAGAATTTATATTTTGTTTTTTGCTTACAGCGTTCTTGCTGCATTTCGATATTGACTTTTAAATGGGTATATCGTGACAAGAAACTTTCAGTCATTCCACTAGGAATATATAAATTCAGACATCAAAGCTGACCCTCGTAACTATTAAAGTAAATAGGTAACGGTAGTTGCTGATTGAAATCGCATAGAAAACTCGTTAAACAAGTAATTATTCACGCCCACGTACTGAACATATCGCTATCAAACGGTACATTTCTGAGGATTCACTCTCCGACGACGCCTTCAGCGCCACGCTATTAGTTACATGTGCAGCCGAACTGTAAGTCTTCTTTAATTAAACGGCGCTGCAGTGACGCAAAGCGCAATCACGGCACGCGGTGACGCATGTCGGCGCGACGGCCTGCAGCCTCACGTCAACTGCAAGCCTCACAATATTAATTTGTAGCAACTAATTAATGAATAACATGTGAACATTTCGCCATTAATCAGAACGGTCACGTTTGTCGCAAGTCGCACCGACGCACGGCTCTCTTCCAAGAAACTGATTGGAGCTTTGACGACATAAATTGATTTTATTTACTTGACTTGTAGTTCATTTACTTGCTTCTTCACATAAGAGCATCGAAAGGCTTCACAACTCCACTTGCCTTATTTAATTTAAAATGCTTTGAGCTTTTTCTCTTTACGCGGGTGGGTTTCAACATGACTAATGTATTAGCATGTCATTTGAAAGACTTAAACAATGACAACGATAAAACATCATTAAAATAGCGAACTTTAACAATATATTGAGTACCTCCAGCCTTAAAGTTAACGGAACTTTGTAATTACTTTGGAAATCTGTCTTAGTTCACATAAAGAAAGTGGTCGATTGTTTAGCTATTTATTTATACCGCAATTCTCTTTTAAGCAGTTTGCTGGTGAAACTCAATGTTAAACACAGTCATGAACTGAATGAATCAGTAAGACATCCGCGCAGTGCCATGCAGTTACTCAAGGTATCTGAAATTCCATTTGTACGATTGTTCTTAAACTTAGTTGTGAAGTTTAACTTCCAAAGCAAGTACGATCTTTGTGTTTTATTCTATTTCACATATCAAAAACGTAGTCTACTGTATTATTTTAAATTAAACGTTTTTTCAAGTGGCTATCCTTAATATCTGTTCCTTGAAATCAAAAACCGTAAGTTAAAAACAAACTTATCATTTGTAACTCCGTGAATGTCAACATTACGACACGATTTATTGATGTTCCAACACTTAGGGACGTATCTGTTGTGTAGATAGCGGTTGATAAGTCGGACGCAAATAAAACAAACTATCGCATAATATCCTCACGTAAGGGTAGTTATGACGTTTCACAGCGCAACAAGTAGAGGCGCCAGCCAGCCGCCGACGTGGGGCTACGAAAGGAATTTCAATCTGGTCGTGATGAGCTGAGCAAAGGCGCAAATTACACACGAGCGACCGTCTTTTATTACCCTTAACGTGCTTTCTCGAATATTCGAGAAGTTCGTTTGCGGGTGGACGCCGCAAATATACTGCACCGCACTTAGTTAAGAAGCAAGTAGCTTTCGGGTAGCATGTCATCATTTAGACTCTTGTACTCGTATGTAACTATAGATATGTAGTTGGGAGTTGAAACTTCACTTAATTTCTTGTTAAATGAAAATTCGCTTGAAAAAAAACGAAATGACATTCGATTTTACAACCTTCTCAAAACAAGTACTGCTAGCCTTGTTCACCATTTAAATAAAACAATAGTACTAAAAAATAAAAGTGGAACGTGTTTGGTGGCATTACATATAATATGTAGATAGAGATATAACAATTGAGTGTGCTTAGTGAAAGAGTCGATATTGTTTGGTTGGAACGTAAATACTGAGCGGCGTGGTGCGCAACAAGTAGGGCGACGCGTCGGCGCCATCACATATTGGAATTAGTGAACCAACCTTCATGGACGCTGAAGGAAATTCAAATAACGTTGGAAACTCTTTGGATAGAAATAGACTTGGATATGCGGCTTTGTAGCCACAGTTTATAAATAGCAATAATCATTCATCAAAGAAATGCATATGAATAGCATTTCTTTATTATTTTAGAGTATGTTAATTATTATTATGGGGATTTTATATGATAAAATATTCACGATCACAAACATACAGTTATAATAACCACAGGCGAATTTTAATTGCTCGGAACTTGCTTACTGCTACGAGTGCTACGGTGCTACGAAGGTGCTACGATCGTGCTACGAACGTGCTACGAAGGTGCTACGAAAGATATTTCTTGAAGGAAAACACAAAATTAAATGGCAGGAACAGCAATTATCATGAAATAAATTGCGAGCAAATGTTTATCGGATGGAACATTCTATATCAGAATAATACGAAAACAACGAAATGTTACAAGAAACATACACAAACCCGATTTATTTGTTTTATCGTCCTCATTATCCCATAATATAAACAAAACATAGGCAGATTTCCCTGAAATCTGAAAAAATCTCCTTAATACGTTATTCCATCGCTTAAGTCAATAAATAATATTAAGCTGGATTTATAACGCTAAAGTGTTTGGTTAAATCGTTCAGTATAACGTAGAAAGAAGACCCACGAGCTCGCGTCTTCCTAGCGCTATCGATACTGTTAACGAGGCAAATTCAGTGAATTTATAATATGTAACAGGAACATTATATAATAACTAGCTTTTAGGGATTTCTAGCTTCGGAAATACATATAAAATAAAATTACCTTTTCTTAGAAACTGTTAATCAAGGTGAATTAGTGTAACTACCAATAAATTTCTATAACACCCAATAACTGTCATTAAACCATGCGTTTAATAACCCAACACAGCGTGACTCTCTGTCTCTTATCATCAAACAATACGTAGCTATTGTATTTAATCCGTTATCTACCATATATTACAAATTATTTAAAGTACAAACAGAACAATAACGTTTCCGCTGACAATATTTATCTTAACGCCGATATCTGACACGTGTCCTCAGCGGCGCAACTAAATAAATATGAATTACCATTACTGGCATAACAAGGCCGCAGTACGATATACTCCGTACACCTACGACTACGTACGGAGGACTGCGTCTCAGGGGCGCGCCCTAATAGCAGTCCACTTCCGCTTTATTAAATTTCTTCGCAAATACACTTTTATTGTCGACGGCCAGCGATCTCTGTAAAGGACATCGTTGTCTTCACTCGTTTGTATCGTATGCAAATAGTGGAACAAATGGGGCCGCCCTTACTACGTTTTATGATTTTTATGGACGAGACGAAGTACTCGCATAAAATACAATGCAAAGAATGCTCTCAAGCAAAAAATATTCATGTCGACACAGTCAGTCCGCAAATGCAGTCAAATGTTTTTGTTTCATAAATGAATAATAATGAGGCGGCATTAAACGTTAATGGTAATTTTGCGCTCAATTTTATAACATGTAATGAGATGTGAAACTGTAACAATATTGTCACAATTAATTATGAATACAATATATTATCTGCAAGCGCATAAAGTGACACATTATGGATTATAATTTGTACCATGAGTCGTGTAGCAATAAACTGGTACACAAAAATGATCTGAAAATCTGTTTGTAACGCAGTCAAATAGGCAAAATAATTAGTTTGATCGTGTACGTAACTTAGTTCCGTCAACAATTTACTATGTACATAAAGTCTATCGTACGATGCCTCTTCACGCCAACTTATGGCTTCCTAATGAAGTTGTCGTTCCCTCGTGTGTGTGAATGACGTCAACACTTCGTATTTGTGTGTGTGTTCACCAATATTCATCATATTATCGGTGCCGTTGTGAGTGCAGGTTTTAAGCAAAAGGTCTTACCGATCTATAATTACTTTGCGCGCGATTTCCTTCGATAACGCAAGCGTAAACTGTATGTAGGGCTGACAGACGCTAATTTTGTTATAATTAGTAGGGAAATAATATTTTGTGTTGCCTTCTGAAAAAAATGTCCTTCCAGACTCAGTATTTTTTTTTTTATACAATTCGATGTTAGATAATTATATAACATCTTATTGTGTATAACTAAGTTAAGCTTTTAATGTTCGACAGGATGCCGAAAAGAAAGCTTTTAGTAAAATCTTTGCGAAACGGTAGATAAAAATCGGTTTACGAGTGCTCCAATCCCTGTATCGTGACAACACTAAAAGGTTATCATAATAGGCGGCAACCCTGATATTGCCGGCACTCAGCCAGACTGGAGGTTCGTCTCGAACAAATTGCCGTGATGCCCCCGCCATATTAAGTTAACATCCCCCACTCCCACTTTTACTTCATTTCAAGTCAGGAAATTCACTATTTCATTGTCATAATTTGCACTCAGGTAGACCTGATTATCGTAAGAACGAAAACTTACTAAACCCGTTAATAATTATTTAACTGTCAGACACATGCAATTATAAGGCAACCAACTTTGTTAAACTTTAAAAATTTCATCATTTATTTTCAAAAAAAATTCATAGATGGTGAAAGAATTGCTTTCATGCACTATTAAGGTAAAAAAATATTATATCAAGCTAAATAATAACGTGAACATATCGCGCTCTTAGCCTTTTTCTGCGTTGATCTCAACGTGAGTTACTAACACTTATTCAAGTTTTTAATTGCGAAACTCTGCCTGTATTTCGTCAGAATTGCTCTGAAATATTTCACTGTAGCAAACACGAGTAAAAACTATAATCAATATCCCGAGCCCTACATTTTTCATTAACGGAGGTAAGGGTGTGGGGAATAAATGCCAGTGCTTCAGTAGGGAAAGTTAGGGTGGCGCGGGCAACTCAAGGGGTGAGGGAGGCGGTGTAGAACAATGGCCACCATGACATTTAGCATGGAAGCGATTGTCACGGCCCGTTAGAGTCGCGAGCCACTGGGCGTACAGCCGTTCTCCGCATAGGTACCCTCAAATACGGATTGTCATAGATTGTTGTCTTCCTTTTTTCAAATTCTGAGTCGTTGAAAAAGTCTCCAATTTCTCCGTAAGCTTAAAATTAGTAGGAGTACTTTTACGACAGACGTTCCAAAACAATCAAATGAAATAGCAACATTTTTGTGGGCCGTTTTTGCAAACAAAGTTTTCAGATTATTTACATACCGTTTCGTGATTCTGGTTACGTAACTTAGATGGGCACGAACGGCATTAAGAGTTTGCGAACGGTATCATCGAGTAATACTAAGCTCATAAGCAGTAACATAAGGATGTGAACGAAAACATAAACTGTTTAAATATTTTAGGCACATTTTCCGTGCAAAAAGCAAAGCGGAAAAGTTTATTGGAAGAATAAATTGGGACTAAAAAGCAGGGCGCGCTTGCTCGAGTTTCTCTCGAGGGTGGGAAAAAACAAATTGTTGCTAGATGGTAAGTAATGTCGGGGACGTGCCGCAACGACTCGAATTACTTCATTTTACTTGGACCTGCAGGTGTAGCCGCGCCCGCAAGCCGCGCAGCCGCAATCAAATTAAATTTTAATTGTCAAATTAAGTACATTAATGGCGGGTTTTTTTGGTGGTACGCAAACAAGTTAATTAATTCTGGCGCTGCATGTAAAACTTGCATACAAAAAGATAATGCTGTATTTGTTAGTCATCTGTCATAGAAAACAGAAACGTAGAATGTCTGACGTGCTAGAAAATATATTCAGTAAGTAGTTTGGCACGAAGCGCTGAGACATGGATACCGAGCATTCTTAGTGCTCACCTGCTGCCGGGCACCTGCGGTGCGCTGCTCATGTAACTAGCCCAAACAGGTCGACCCAACAACGCTATCTAAATGTTTCATTCATACAATTTCTACCACTTCTATCGTGAAGCAGCTTTTATATTTAACAATATGACTTATAATTTAACCTCATTTCAAACCACAAATCTAACAGATTGCTTTATTTTATATCTCCTTGAAATATTACCGAGCCATTAGTCACTGATTCGAAAGGTCTGTAACATTATTGAAAATGAAAAATTATTGTCGTGGAAATTTTCAGTCTGAGCCATCTAACGAGGCAATTAAAGTTGAATGAACTCTATACCTCCATTAGAAACCATCGGAGTATCGTCTAAGTAGTATATCATACCAGATTTATACCGCTTCTAGTTACTCTTTACATTTTCTAATGGTCAATTAATCGGTGATTGCTGAAGACTCACGGATTTTTGTTATTTGTTTGAAAATTTATTTAACAATTTATGTACACACAAAACAAAACGTGTAAAAACGCAAATTTAAAACTATAGTACAAGGGTACTATAGTATTTAATGACATTAAAGTGTCGTTCACAATAATATTTCTAATTACTCATTTCCCGTAGACTGCTTCAGATATAAACACGTCGATGTTAAATTAAATATCATATTTAATGACCAGCATGTTTGTGACACCTTTATTAAGGAAAATACCTTTTTAATCCCCACTATCAGGCTACTAAGTATACAAATGGCCGGGATGACAAACATTTAAGTTTAATATTGACGTGGACAATTAAGTGCGGACGGACGGACGGACGGGACGCCGGGACTCGTTTACATATTACAATAACTCCGAGACCGATGCTGCTGACAACCATTCACTAGATAATCGCCTGCATTGTTTGCTGAACCCCTAATGCTTTTAAACCCGCCTAATCTTGCTTGTAAAGGATCTTTATTTTGGATATTAAAACGTAATTAAGCTGTCTGTTTGGTTAAGATTTTTTCATTTCGTTATCTGAAACGAGTAATAAAATAGACTTATGTAAATCACTTGCTTACCTTTAACCACGGTCATAAATTATAGACATGTTATTTTGACCCCTTCCCCCCCCCCACCATATATCCGACGTCACGTTTCCGTTGAAAGCCTTACTGGTTCCGTAAAGGAAAAGCGTAGTACAACCTAATAAATAGTTGAAGACCCATAGGTTTATTGATCGTTACATATGAAGCGAAAATACTCGTACGTGTACTAATACAGTAAATAAAGTATTAACGAATTTTTATTACAAGTACCATCCGCGCGCCCCGCATGCCCCCTGTAACCCCTCCCCCCCCTACCCACACGGGCAAGGGGTGGCTGTTATGTAGGTATTTTTATTTTATGCGGTGACACTCTGAACCCCAATAGGGAAATTGGACTGATACTACTTTTAAGGGTTTTTTAGACATCAACTGCGGTTTTATGTTTAAACCAATATTGCGTCTTTAAGATTTTTATGCTTTACGACATTGACGGTTATTGTATTTATTACTTATACCCACACAAGTGTACCCTACCGCTACCGTACATCCAGAGCTAAAAAAAAACAGTCATAACATTGGTAAAGTTTAAGAAACTTTCACATTAGCCAGTATTTAAATCAACAGATTACTCTCTTAGAATTAAAGATTTAGATCCAAATAAAATTGAACAAGCGCTTATGGTGAGTTAGTAACCCCACAGGTAGGTAATAAAAGAACAAGAACGAACTACGTTTATCGCGTTTAGATTGCTACTTGGGAATAAATTGGGTGTGAAATAAAACTAAGTAGCTGAAAGTTTAACATGGCTACGCGCGACGGGCGGCGCGGCGGGTCTACGAGGCTACGCGCGTAGCAGTTGGTAGCGCGAAGTTGTAGCACTGGCGGCCCGCGGCTACGACTCACAACTTCTTTCGTGTGCCGGTTTTGTATTTCGTGAACTGATGTTTCCGCCTCAGATTTTTCAATATTTCTCAGTTGTATATCGCTGTTTTAATATTGTTGAGGAAACAAAACTCAAATACGAAAGTTTCCACGGTTGTTTCTTATTTTGTAATAAATCTTATCAAACTTATGGAGAGTACCGAACTTACAAGATTTGTAATGTCATAATAAGCTTGAATGAAGAATAATATAAAGCAAAATTACTGACGGAACCGAAAGTATCCCTATCTTTTGTAAAAAATAAAAGATGTTTGCCAAATTACATTGTTCAGGCCTTCATAAAAAAATCAGAACGGCAACTTCAGCCTTGGAACCCTTGAGCTCGGAACAAATTAAAACAATCGTTTACTACGTATAGCTCAAGACTCGTGGACTTCATATCTCCTTTGTAATTTGTTGCACGCGGAGATTTTGGCAGCTGTCACTCCAAAAGTCAATTTGATCAAATGACGACGTTTATACGCGAACTTGTTTGTAGTGCGGGGCCAAACGAGCCTGCGGAAATAAAACAAACAACTGTGATCAGCGACAACTCCTCCGCCATCACACCGACGCGTCTACTATTGATTATTTCCCGCGGAACTGTGGCTCAGATTGCCAACAAATCCATTTAGATAGTGGACCTCCGTTACCCCCGAGACATCACTACTCCGCCCAACGAAAAACAAAACAGAAAACGCGCTTTTAATATTTTGGTTTGAATACGTAGAGATTCAAGAATTAAATTGAAAACTCAACGACCAAAAAAACTCATTCGTTGTTTTGTATGCGGTGTATAAAAAGCTCCGAAAAATAAGAGTGCAATCATAGTGTGCAACGCTTTAACGAGTGAGTGGAATAAAGTTTAAATCTAGGGTTGTGCGATATAAAAGTGAGTAAGAAATGTTGGCTTGATAAATGATGCGCTGCTTCAATGAATCTCCATCAGCGCGTCGTGGCGCTGCAATTTGAAAAAGGAATTACAGTTATCTGCTCTCTGCTCTATGGACTTGTTGTTACTGAATTCCTCGCTTCCAATATGTCCGTTTGTGAATTCTGTGAAATATGGTTTTTTATTTATTTATCGAACCAAAAACTTTGAATATTTTGCTTGAAATATGATTTTATCATCTAACATGTTATCCTTAACTTATAAAGTATGACACACGACGTATCTTAGTATATCAGTATTTTCCCGCTAGGCGCTGGCGGGGGCGGCGACGCAAAAAGTGTCACTCACGTAACTAACAAGGTTATTGTATTGGAACTTTGAACCCGGTATGATAAATGCGCTCCAATGGCGACGCTTGCATGCTGCTTATCAAATAGCATGCAGCATGTAGAGTTATTTTAAAATGTAGATGATTCTTTTTTTCATTGTCATGTTACACATATCATTTCAAAAGGTATCGTATTATGAGGCATTCAGTTCTTAACGTGCACATAGTATTGAGCCTGAATTAGGATCTACAGAAAGGAGATGATAATAAGGTATGTAATAGGGAACCACTTCCGAACCATTCATTTCGCCATTCACTTCACACCAGGTACATCATTCCCGCTACGAACCAATTACTAAAACTAATATTAGATGTAACGTGTTAGAGAAGGCATGCACAAAGCGGCATTGTAAAGTATGCACAAACATGAATCAGGTGAAAACCACTTCAAAGAGCTGCAATATAGTACAGCAAGCAAATTGAACGCGTCACAAGTTCTATTGATACAAAATAGCAACAAGCGTGCCGTTGAGCGCGACACATGAGCGTTCGCACGCGTGTTTGCCGCCGCTGTTGACCGTCCGAGGCACAGACGCAAACATCCCCGCCCTTCGACATCTGTCCCAAACGATATTGCTCACGCACGATATTCGCGACCCACGTTAGTTCAACAACGGTTTTAATGTTTATACCTATCTCTGAACCATTTCCTGGACTATCAATGGACCTTCGAGCGAATCATAAGAGTTCAACCAGTAGTCACGATAATAGCGCCCAAGCAGGAAAACTAACAAAACTGATTTTTACGCAGTATTCCTGCACCAATATCTGGAGCAAACATAACAGTATCGTTTTATATCAGAATGTAACACAACAACATACGAAATGGGATCCGGGAAAACGCACGAACAATTTTATATAAACGCACTTACGACGTTTGCTGGCGATAAGGATGAAAAATGTAAAAGCAGCATGAGGATAAAAATGCAGGTATGTGAAAGCCACATGTAGATAGATATAAAATCGAATTCTAACTAGAAATCTGAAACCTCATTAGAGAAGATATTCGTTCCAAATGCTGGAATGATGGAAATCAAATAAAGAGGAGCAGCTGTCGTCGGTGCAGTCGCGAAGTGCTCCGCTACATGCTCGTCTTCGTCACACAGACGTAATATCATCCAATCCCACGCGACTCCAACAAATGACACTAGAAAAATGTTGTCTCGTTTGCTGCAAGTAAATTCGTGAGCTGTGTACATACGATCTTACACAATTTGTGGAAATTGCTAAATTCTCATAAGCTTCAAACGCTTCACGTGATTTGATGCCTATTCATTAAAAGGTTATGGCGCGGGGCGATTCCACGCCTATGTTAGCCCGACCGTGTTGATCCTCACAATAAAGGTTGTATTGCAGCGCAAATATTGAGTCCTGAGAGCGCGCACTGACCCGACTCATTTCATCTATGCTAACCCCTGTTATCGCCGTCCCATATGGACTCAATTGTCTTGTGGTGGAGCGCAATGGCCGCTTACAATGTCTTTAGCAACTTTTTTGATCGACTGGTTTGTGACAACATTCTGAAATGCAAAATATAAAAGTGCCTATCGGCGCTAGCCTTTTACTAAATAAAAGCTGTTGTGTGCAGCTTTTTTTTCTATTTTCACCGAGCTTTGAAACGAATATCAAAAGGTTTTTCTAGTAGAAACAATAGAGAGATATTATACGTGAATGCTGAAATAACAGCACAAACGCACAACTGGGACTCTAATCCAGGGCGGGTCGGGACGAGCACGCGCCGCCACACTTCCTCTGGATAATTTACAATTTGCGTTTATATTTAGACATTCTCTCAATACCACTATTAAAATGATTAAACCTAAAGTGGTGTCATTATTCTGCAGCAAAAGCTTTGTCGCTGTTGCCCATAAACCAAATTTCGAATTTATACAAATTCAAATGATTAACCTTCGATATGACTCTAGTTATTACTCTGCTGCGTAAGTTCAATGTTCTCGAGTTAAGCGATGGTGTTACAAAGTGTTATTTCGAGCAATCCTTACAGTTCGACCCTTATTTAAACAGCGGCTTTCATGGGTCCCAAGGCTGCCCTCGAAAGGCTCACGTTGCGTATACTCGTGTTGCGGCGCCGATCTGCTTCCAATAAAATCATATCTATAGATTTTCATATTGGACTTTTTCTATTACACTCGATATTAGGAGTCCAAGATATCTGTGTAATAAGCATAGCAACGCAACCTGATTTTTTAAACGACCTCCCACCTGTTTCTTAATATTCACAAATGTTTTCAGACCTAACAGTTCTAACATGTCCCGAATGGGAATTACAACATACTTTATAAAAGTGTATTTATGCCTCCCTATAGAATCGATTCCGGACATTGTCGATGAATATCTCAAATCCAACGAATAAATCGTGCGATTGAAATGTAAATAGGTATGAACGAGCTGCGTTGTGGAATTAATATTTTGATTGGATTAATCTATTAACACAATATCGGAGTGCACAATGGGTCCACTCGCGGTGAGCATACGTGCCTACTGGGCTAGTGGCCGCACTACACTCGTATTATGTACTTAGGTATAATGAACATCGGCCGGATGGCGCATAGGAAATGATAGCACTGTGAATCGTTTAATCATATCAGCCACACATGCCTAAACTGTTTTATTATTATGAGCGCGTGCTCTCGTTGATAATTGTCAATAGGTATATTAGTAACTTACTAGGTAAGGAAATACTTATATTTGGCATGGGTATGTTAGCTAATGGACTCATAAATCTATTCCAAAAGATATTATATTGATTATTGACCCGAGCACCGCGCGTCTGAACGCACCTGAGAATCCAATGATCACCGGGTTTAGCGGAAATATGCGAGTATTACCCAGTTGATGTACTTTTTGGACGTTATTACTAGGCAATACACGAGCGGTTAATGTCTTTGAGACGCTTTAAACTGCGGAATGTGCGTGACACGCGATTTTATGTTAATAGTAGGGCAGTAAGCACTGAGGATATCTGGACATCTACCGGCCAGAGTTAATTTCGTTTTTATAACACCACAAACCCGAATGATCTGTTTACTAGCGGGTCAGTAATAAAAAAGGGGCCGTGGTAGCCATTATGGAGCGAGTAGTCGCGCCGCCCGGTGTCGCCCCCTATCGGGTTGCAAGTGAAACGGATCGTAGGGGGCGGTGACAGATAACGACCAATATGGCCGTTGGTAATGTCAACTCAATGATATCAACTGATCTACCTCGGTGAGTTTCAGTGCTCGTGTCCTAATTTTCGTGAAAATTCAGAAGAATAATAAATCCCATTCGATTATGATTCAAATGGAATCATGCAAGTTAGGAACAAACTAAATGTTCTAACTTTTACCTATAAAAGTCTAGTTACGTATAAAACTTAAAAGCATTTCTTTACTGTTTGTTAGTCTCAATATTCATAGACTGTATGGGACTATTAACAGACATCTATCTCTATCTTTCATCACATTGCGCTTCCATCATCCATCATGTTTGGACATGTTTTCCGAACCGTATGTATTAACTATCGCATTGAACCATCGCATTCATTATTCTGATTACAGAAGAACATCATTTCAACTTATTAAAATGCAATTTTATTTCTAGTTTTGTGTAGAGTCACAGCTTTGTACTTCCGTAGAAGTTTTATATTGTTTTTTACTACAAATATTCTTTAAAAATTAAATTAGTACGAATGTTTAACATTTAAAACGAAACCAATAAACTCTGTGGCACGAAAGCCCTTACTTGTTTGTTTTGGTCTGAATAAAACAACTGTCATCTAGTCAGTACAACCCTGTTTTCCATCTGCGGTTGTTTGTTACCCGTAGGTATTAAAATTTTCATCAAATCTGGTATTACTTAATCCACAGGGAGTGTATCTGAGGCCGTGCATGCCAACGGGTCGCGTTATGCCACGATGCCGGTGACACATCCATTATAGTGACATTTTCCCGCCCTTTTTCCTGTCACATTTGACAGGTTTGAAAGCGACTCCTCCTCGCCAATGTTTTTGGCTTGATCCTCATCCTCTCCACCCACATACGTGATATATTGATGATTGAAAAACATCGTTGTTTCGTAATGGCGCAAAGAGGCGGGTTTCCTGTAAAGATAAAGCCTTTTTTAAGTAATTTCAGTGTCACACAAAAAAAATCACGTTTTATTTCTTAAAATCAATACCAAACAAAATATAGATGATGGAGGGGTTGTATTCTATAAAATATTGCCTTCTGTCTGCTGAAGGAGCTGTGTTCTGTAAAATATTGTTGTATTCTATGAAATATAGAAACTTCTGGCAATACTTATTACGTCAAAGTTTAAACTGCGAGAAATAACGTTATCGTAGTTGCTTAGTAGCACGTTATTAACCGCTTCTTCATATAGTTTTTCTTCAATTAAAACAAACTGTAATAAAATACACGTGACCTCAATATTTTACACGAGTTACCAACTTGATTAATTATTTAATCAACACCATCTATTGACCGCTCCTTGCTTTCCGGGCAATCAGTCAATGGCCTTCGACCAGAGTGGACGTCCTGTCCCATCTCACTACTGCAGTTATTTATAGACGCAATCTTCGCATTGTTGCTGTGGGAAAAAAATCGCCACCTGTGTAGCGACGCTTCACGATTTATTACTTTTATTGGGGACAGATTTACGCTGACGTGTACACGCCCTCTTTGTCCAACTCAAGTTTTATCGGCATTTAATTTTTATTAGAATAACATTATATTTTTAAGATTATTTAAGATAAACATTGCAAATAACTAATTTTCACATTTTTTGTTACAGGTAAGCTTCTGACAGTTATGAACAACACCAACAGTAAGTTTCATTTAATTGAACGCCAAATAAGTCCGAACAAATTTAGAAAAGTTAACCGAAAGCCATAAAACACTAATCCAGTTAGCTAGGTACTAGAAAAACAAAACTTAAACTTAACTCCAAAGCTAAGCTCCGCTCGGACAGCAATGTCGGGACATTGCATCGTCGGGCGTTGGCCTGCAGAATGCCGCGAAAATTAATTTCCAAATTTGAAATAGCAGTACGTTTGCAGTGGCTGGAGAGACGTCACGGCGTCCTGACCTATCGCATGACGCAGGTCCTCACCGGACACGGAAGTTTCGGGAGGTACCTGTGGCTGATGGGGAAGGAGGAAACGCCGGGGTGTCACCACTGCGAAGATCGCCCGGAGGACACAGTAGAGCATACGGTGCAAGACTGCCCAGCTTGGGCAGAGCACCGACGTGTCCTCACGGCGGCGATAGGCGGAGACCTCTCGCGCCCGGCATTGGTTTCGGCCATGCTGCGGAGCGAGACGGAGTGGGAAGCGGTCGCCGCCTTCTGCGAGGCAGTAATGCTCGTGAAGGAGGCGGCGGGCCGCGAGAGAGAGAGGACAGCGTCCTCCCTCCGCCCCAACCGCAGTGGTGTACGCCCACGGCGCCGTACGTCGCAAGACGATCTCCGGCCACCGTAGGCGCGGGCATGCGGACAGCGAGTAAAGGGCAACTCGCTGTCCGACCATGGACCATGCCCGGGTCGACGGCGCGTCGTGTTCCACGCGCGCCTCAAAGAGCTGTCAGCAAAAATGACGGGGCCCCCTCTCTGAGGGCCAAAGCCTGCCGGGGTCGCGGGATTTATTTCTATTACCGTGACCCCGGAATATAAAGGGCTACTGAAGGACACCGTGGATTTTAGTCAGTACAAGTCTGACAGTACCTCCCGCCCTGCCCGGGGTTGGAGGTCTCATTTGATGATTTTACCACGATAAAAAAAAAAAAAAAAGCAGTACGTTTGCGGAGACGAGCGGCGCCAATGAACTGTCCGTCCGTAATAAATGTCATTAGAGCACGTGACGTCACTCTCGGAACATGGCTGCCGACTCTCCGCATCCAATTATGTCTCAAAACTGCCGGACATAAATTTCAATAACACAATTTGTCACAATTTGCGGCAGCGTCGAAAATGCCGTCGGCTCTTTGTTTTTTGAATGCGAAAAGTATCGTAACAGTTCCATATTCCAACCCTTAATACGCCTCTGACAAGTGACAGCGGTTCGCACATCATGTACTTTTCGAATTTTCCGTGCTATGGACCTATGAGTATTGCTAGTTCTCCTAGTTCGTTGCTTTGTTAGACGTCCTACGATGCAAGCATAACTTGCTATTAATTATAAATAAATGAACAATGAGAAATAATGTTTTATAAGCCTAGTAACGAGTATTTTTAATCTGACCTATATTTCGCTCTATTTATCTATAGCCAACTAAACCGCAGAGTGTAAAGTTGATTAATCTAATACCCATTATTAAGTTACTCTATCGGTAAAAATAATACTAAGTAATACTGGCCAAACAATGCTATGCTGGATAGATAATTTGACGATTATGGTTTATTGAATAAAATGCCACTATAATAAGTTACAAAAATTATATATCAAAGAAATCAAAACCGGACAACCCTTGTTTTTAACAAGGGCGCGAAACAAAAAGCGAACGGGTAGGATTTAAATAAAGCTACGAACTTACAGAAGGGAAACAAAAACAAATTAATTGTTATGATACAGTTGACATCGGGGAGCTGGATAATGTCGTAAGCGACACGCCAAGAGCGCCCTCCGCCAGAGTCTACTCCATGAACTAAAATCACGAATTAATCGCCAATGAAAATTTCCGTCGAGCCGTGAAATTACAATTTAAGCGACGCCTGTTTATATGACGTACACGTAACTCAACGCTCTCCAACGCTTTATGTACGATACATAAGGAAATGTGTGATTTACATAATTTAAAATTAATAAAAAAAACGTTTTTATCTGGAATAATTAGTGTAGGGATTATGAAAACAAAACAAGTAATGTAACACAATATAGTAATATTTTTTTTGGGTACCGTAAACCGTGTGGCAAGACGATCTCGATGCGTTCCTTGATGGCTTCTCCGAAGTCGCACTGGAAAAGAGCACTTGGAAAGATATGGAGAGGCCTTTGCCCAGCAGTGGGACATAAACGGAAAATTAAAAAAAAAAAACCGAGTGGCAAGAAATGGAACCCTTATAGAATCGTCATATCTGTTTGTCCGTCCGTATATCACATTAGCCACTTTAACCCAAAACATTTGGGCTACACAGCAGAAGTTAGTAGAAATTTGGTAGGTAGAATTTATCTGTGGTCCGCGCTTTAACATCTTTAGATAAAAAAATCGAACTTTATTTAAGTTACAAAATATTTTTTCCAAAACCTATGCGTATTAAATGTCAATAGATATATCCTAACTAGATACTAAAATTCATCTGATCCAGTCGCTAACTCCCCTCAAAGTACCCCTAAATATCGAAAACTAAACGTATTTAAAGCTTCGTATCCATTTACAAGTATAATTAGATATCGGGTATATCCCACCACAATCATTAGATTATCGTCGCTCGGACATGAAGCCACAATTCGGCGCTACTTATACCGAAGCCTTGCGACGCCCTTACTCGATACTGACTCACACATTTATTACCTTATAGGATTATCATATCAGCATTTTACTTGCTTCTACATAATATTGTTTGAGATAGAAGTTGCAGGATGTTTTCATCAGGCTCTTCGTCACTTCAAATTGGAGCCAATATTCCAGTTCCAACTAATAACGCCATAATTTCAAATAGAGAGCAATAATAAAGTATAATAAATGTAACACATAGGGCTACACGAACGTTACGAAATACTCAAAAACAATTTAGTGAGAGAGAACTGATAAGAGCCAGTCCCTTAAACACATGTTAATATTTATCAGTTAATAGATATGCAAAGTGCAGCTTTTAATAGGTATGTAATGCGATATTATCGTGTAATTTATCGACGCCGCCGCCGCCCCGCTGTCCGCGCTTATAACCGCCCGCCCGCGCGGCGCAGGCCTCGTGTCGGCGAGTGGCGGGTGGCAGGGCCGCACAGCACGCGTGCCGCGCGCCCACGTCACGGCGCGATCGCGTGCCGCTAGCCACACCACATCCAACCTCCGCGCGCCGCGGACGCACTCCAGTGCCACGACCAGCAAAACAATTCAAATCAAACATTCCATTAATTGTACGTCTCGCGGCGATAACGCGCGCCGTTTTATTACTCCGTCTTTTATTTTCGTTTTTATTTCGCATCTCCTAATGCAATTGCACTCGAGCAGCGCGGACTATATTATTTTTTACGTTGTTATTCTTGTTTTTATTGGTTTTGTGCGTAAGTGAAAATGGAGGCGGGCTATGAAATGGTGAGTTTTAGCATTTGTAAATTGTTTGATTAACTTTTTTTACTTCCATTTTTCATACTCAGTTTCTTACTTAAGTGTTCGCAACTTGTCTAAGATGTCGTAACTACATTAGTTACCTTCCGACAGATTTAATCAGAGTAATTGGTTGTTTTTCAAACGACCAGATCGACATAGAGTCAAAAATACTGAACTTGCTTAAAAAAAAATCCAGGATTTTCATTACAACATTACATTACACACATACAAATCTGTAAATTCAACAATTTGACTTGTGATCCGGAGCAGTGTCCACTCACGCGCATTGTGAACCAATCAGCGACAACATCCATTCTATTAGACCATTTAAACTTGTCACAGAAAGCGACAGTAAGCGTACAATAAATTTCTATTCTCGGATGTATCACTAATCTACACAATTAGGTTTGCTTTTGTACAATAATCTTGTCATAAATAAATCTGAATGGATAAGAATTGACACGTATACATTTACTTAACAGTTCATTGTATATTTTGTTAAGGTTTAAAATATTGAGTATACAGACACGAAATTCATACTAATCGGAAGTAAGTTATCTAGACTTTCTTGACACTTTACAAACAAGAAAAAATATACTCGTATCTTCCAACATTATTAATTCTCTTAAACATTCAGACTTCCATTCAGAGGTTCCGCTAAGTTCACAAAACTTCATTTCATAAACATCGGTTATCATCCCGAACAATCCTAATAGCTCCTCGCATTATGTGTTCCTATAATCCACAAGTATTTCATTCAGTTATCGATTGAGTGGCTTCCCTTCGGCCAGATAGCAGATGATAAGATACTTTATCTCGTCCGGCCCGCCCCGTGCCTGTCACTCTCACCCTGATATCAGAAAAAAACCATAGCGCTTAATGAAGATGCTCAATACACGCAACCGAACGACGTGACGGAACTACATCCGAATGCTTAAAAAATATACAAGAATTTAGAAGAAAGAAATGTAGGTATTTAAAGCTTTACCACGCATACCTTATAAAAAGAGCGCGATATTACAAGCGTATGGTTGTTACGACTGTATAGAACCATAAAACATTAATAAAAGAGATTTAACTGTCCTTACTTAGAGAAGAACGATTGTGAATACATGCATTCTAATGTAATGGAGCCATATATTGAGCACAAGTATATTTAAATTATGATTCGTATTAGTATTTTTCCTTTGTTGCCATCAGACAATTCAGAGAACAATTTATTAAAATGTAATAGTGAATATTTAACTAAGATTGCTGGGTAATTTATTTTACTACTACGTAACGGTCTAAATATTAACACCCCTATACAGTCGCGGTGATGAATTTTTATTGTAACATTCAAAGCACTCGGGTACTACTCTAAATTCTTAAGTTAACGGATATGAATTCGAAGCACGTAACTTTGGTCTTCTTATCGCTAAAAAAATACTGTGAACAATTAGTAGGTACATAGCGTAATCATAACTCGCTATTTTCCTGGTAGATGTTCCAAACTGCACGTGAGTGCAATGCCGAGTACAGAACAATAGAGCACTAGGCATAAGGAGCTGCCTAGCTCTTTAATAGACCATTATTTTCATAGTCTCTCAATACGCATTGCAAAACCAAGAAACGGCTGTTTTGTTTTATAAACAGCGGCCTTTGTGTGGCCACATTCATACCCAAGCAGCGCTTACTCGACCTACTCATATCGTAAGGAATTGTAATTTCTTATTATTACACTCTGGAAACAAGCATGATTCAACGCAAGAAATTGAAACACATTTGAATTTCAAATTGTTCAAAATGTTGCTTTCATAATATTCCTGCTGTAGATTAATGAAAAGATAGACTGAACGTAATTTGCCATGTAGAGTTGCTGTGACGTAAGAATGTCTCGATCAATTAAGAACCGTCATGCGAGCGGCTAACTCTCTAATTATCTCTAGTGGTTTCCTCAAAACTACGCCATCCATTAGGAAAGTTAGTCCGTGGGCTCCGGAACACCTCAGGCCACGTTACAGCGTCATCCGATATTAGTCATCTGAACGTGTTGAGGAAAATACGCTACAAATATAATTTCGAAAACATTGGTGTGACGCTACAATTGGTTACTCACTCGTTAACGATAGGAACCTAACTAAAACAAAGGACAAAGAAACTTACCCAACGTTTCGTAGTCCTACAATTAGGTGTGGAATTTAATTTTGGAACATCGTAAACTGGTTCTTCATTATTCATTTATTAAATTAAACAGCTTCACAGAGAATTGTGTAAAGGTAGCAAATCTAATTTCTAAAATAGTACTCGTACCACTATACGCAATCTATTTTCATATTAAGCAACGTTACTACCCAAGCATAAGTATACCATTTTCCTCTACGATATTTTTTGCCAATACATATTGCTGTGTAAACAAGACATTAGTTATACCTGGATTTGTGGCAGTATCATCCCCTTTCACAAAACGAATAGAGAGAAGGTGTACGTCACTAGTTGGTAGTATAGTGGGGAATACGATCCCGGCACAAATTGATTGAGAGCGACATTTGATATAAAATTGTGTTGTGATTGATGCGACCCCGCCTCAGCGCGGCTCCGCTAAGTGCTCTGTCGTGGTGTCGCCTGTGTGTACGTACCTATACCGTACACGTATGTAAGACCATTAGATATACGCTAGAAGTATACGTACGTAATGTAACCACTAAATACCTCTCATATTATGTACTGATACACTCGGGTTTGCCGAGTAATCTTTTTTATATATTCATATCGCCACATTGTCCCTTCACGGGTGAGTAAACGATAGGTGATCGACCTCATCATTAACTTGCCTCCTTGTCGATACGATCTGCTAAGGCCCCGCCTCTGAATTTTCCTCCCGTGGCGTGCTACCGTAGCATTATAATCAACTGGCTCATTTCCTCCTCGTTGACAACACGATATCTAAAATTATGGGAAGGTGAACAGAATAAGACTCAAGTTTTAGAACTCTCTATCATGTCGTAGATGCTTGAGCTTTATTTGGAGGACATGACGTTTATGACTATGGTTCTGTTTATGTTACCTTCCTTTATTATCCTTAAAAGCTTTATCATATCACATAATATGGATAATCGTTGACAAATGTGGAGAGAATTCAAATTAAACATAATACAATATGATTTTTCTGAACATTTCGGAGTTTGAGTCAGTTTTACGTGAAATTGACAGCTTGTCTTAAAACTTTACTTCATTCCGCCCCCTTTCAGAGATAGAGCTTATTTTTCTAGGTCATTCAACGCAAAAGGGTGAGCTGAAACGTTCGACAAATTACTCCACTGGTACGCTTAATTTACTTTACAAATGCTTTTAAAGTTTTCAGCTGAATATTTAATTGGTTAGAGAAATTCCATTTTCAATGCGATTTTGCGATAATGTTTTAGAAAGCCGTTGTAACTTTTCCATCCCATTCTTGGTTATTGTCATTGTGTCAACTGTAAACATACAAGCACATGGATTTGTTATAAACGACATATAATCGACTATGCATGGCGCTGCTCAGACCGATCCATCCATCACCCTCTGGATTCATAAGGCTCCGTGCAGATGTCCCTTGTATGGTTATAACAGACGCGTTATATGTCCGCTATGATATAATACATACTAGTGTACACTCGGCTTAGTTGGCGGCACTGCCAGTATTAATTTGGGTTACGGTTAGTTATTGTATTGGAAATATTGAAGTGTCAATATAATAATAGAATTAGTAAAAATAAGAAGTAAGTAAATAAATAATTAAATCGTCTCTTCGTATGACAACTTTGCGCTTAAACCATCGCAATAAATTTCGTTTCTTCCTTTGAATTCACATAGATAGAGCCTAAGCCTTTGAAATTTACAGTTAAATAGTGAGGCTAAAATAAATGTAACATCGACGATACCGCATAATATTTATCTGTAGCCTCATGATCAGTCCTTCAAGCTCCCGCTGAGCAGCACGCCAGCCAAGTCAACCACGCCCTGTCAGCGAGTGAACGATGACGTGATTCCGACGCGATACATCGCCCTGCACCGTAATATTGTGTCGCGAGACGAACTGATAGCTCCGGCCCTTCGGCAAAAAATAAGGTCGCCCGTTTACACGAGAGCAAAGGCTTTAAGTGACAGATACTAGATAAATGTTACGACGCATTAGATAAGGGCGGAGCGCATAAAAAGGTCGGGAAAATCTTGTGTAAAAACTGCAGTAAAAATTTTAATACGCAGAATATTGAACGTTGACATGAGGGAGTATGGAACATGGATGTAATTATTGAGTATCGGGTAACTTTGTGAATTCTAGGACAGTCCCCATTTCATTATGCAGGGGTGTAGGGGACAGGCGACGGTCGGGCCAAAGTTAGATTGAAGGCGACGACGCGGCGACGCGAGCGCGTGCTTAAACTGTATCCCGGCTCACTTAGACCAAGATTTACACCAACTTTGCACTGTTCTCGACGCCTAGCTGCTGACTCTGTGTCATATAGTGTACTTCACTTTAGAACACTTGCATAACTTTTAATGTACTCACGTGTAGCTGCTAATTATTAAGCAACAGCCAATAAATTGAATTTCATTTTACTATAAATATATAATTATGTTAAAACTATCGAAGACTGTGTATTTTAATAAAAGAATCAATTAGGTTATCTCCGCGTAGGTTTCAAGATCCAAATTAATCAAAATATTACGAGTGGGTGCATTCATTGGAGTTTCTATTTTAAGGTTATTGCTTTATAGTCACAACTTAAGTATCATTGAATTTAATGTTATTTGTGCGTTCGTACGAATACGAACAAAACGTTTATATTTACAAAATAATATTTGTTAACTCGGTAATCTTTTGTCCAGGAAGCCATATCATATCAGTGCGATGACAGATGTCAGACGGATGTATCGCGGACGGAAGTGCGCTGGTGGGCGGCTTCCGTCGCCGCGCGCGCATGTCCGGCGACACTCGATACGCCGACAGCGAGCCGGCTCGCCACACGCTCGACTTCCATTCTACCGGCTCGCCTTACATGTAGCAAACCTACCGCAAAACAAAACCACGTACTAAAGTATCAATAAATCTTGATGTCTTAAACCTTTCGTTTTCTCAAAGAAACAAAGTGTTAATACAAAGTTACAGCGATATCAAACATTAAGCTAATTCCAGGCACATTCAGAATAACCGCGCGCGGTAATAAACAGTTAAAAACAAATGGAGAAACCTCACAATTGCTCTAATTACCGCCTCCGTTACCAAATCACGAGAAAATTCACGCCCTCAGCCCGCCACGTCACAATGAGGGAATGGAAGAAGCCTGTGAAAAAGCAAATTAAATTAATTGTGATGTAAACGAGGGTAGGCCGGGCACAGTGCGTACTGTAAATAATAGATGGCGTTGCCTTCGAACCGCACCCCTTTACAATACAATTTTATTTGGCGTATAAAACGTTGGCCGTGTGTAGCATTACTTGCGCAGTTAATAAATAAATCGAATCTGTCGCTGTGTTACATAAAACAGTTTGTGTTTTATTGCCGAACAAGTATGTTATAAACAAAGCTATGTTTTTATATACAAGTAAATACTTATGTATTTTTTAGTAATATTGTAACTTTCCTAAACATTTTAAACCAACTTGCCGAAATGGGGCATAAGGTAAAAGCGGTATTCGTACCAGAAGATAATAAATTAATATGTAGCTAGTATAATAGGTAGCAAGTAGTGGTCAAGACTCGAAGGTGAAAGCTATAAGAGTGTTTATTATGAAAACATCGTGTTCCTCGCGTTGAGGCCGAAATAGTCCGAGTAAGACGTTCGATCGGTTTACAAGCTGGGCTTCACAGCGTGCTATTTTGGGCGCTCCATCAAACAAGCGTCGATATCGCTCTTATGGATTTATACAATGATTTGAACATAATTCTTGTTGCGGTGTCGGTTTTTTTTGCAAAAAGCATACAGAGGAGATTTTTCTTGTTGCCTGACTAGTTCGTTTAGCTCATTCACTTCATTCACAATTTATATTTTATGTTTATGCTGACGTACGTTATGTACCTGCACTTTGTAGTGTAAAATGTTATAAACTTATCATTTCCTCTAGGTATTATTACATTAGTAAAATGTAGATGCTCAATAGTGATTTTATAACTCGATTAGAACTTTTATGTATCTCAACCTCAAGAAAGAAGCCGCCATCACCTTTAAAAGAAGATCGGAAGACCCCTAAATCTCATTCCCGGTTACTCACTCAACCTGGGTGTGATGTGTGCACTCGTTGCTCGGCCCATCACAACCTCCTTGAGTGAGCGATCGTGTGCGAGACATACAACAGCTCCAGAGAAGAAATGAAACTCAACAAATGCCGCCACTTAACAGCTCAAACATCTCTAAATTAAGTCTCCTTTGTATGGTTTGATGACAGAATTGTTACTAATAACGTCAAAGAACGTGCCTAAACCACATAATTTTAATCGAGCGGTTTCGATTGTGAAACAAGCAGTTTTTGTATATTTACAAATAATATTGGGGGGGCACGGCCGTGCCCCCAGATATATTGAAATTTTTAGCACATGCTCGAAAACGGCTTTAACCATTTCCAAGAACTTAGCAATTTGCGGGTTGAGAAGGGAAGAAAATATTCGATTTCTCCGTATTTTCATGCCAACGTTTTACAATTTTGTCGCCAGGGCCGTCTACGTATTCACTTGGTCTAAGTTATAAGCTGACGACTGTCTGATTCAAAACCCAGCTTCGCACAGGTTTTATTTCGAAACAATTTTTTTTTTCAGGCTTTTCTCTATTGACGGGCGAGCAGAGCTCGCTCGACCAGCTGGTCTTTAATTTGTTTACACCTCACCAAGTCTATGTTTGGATATTAACTAAGCGTTGATACATGAAAACAGGAGTAAAGCAAGCAACGAGCTAGCGGTCTGTAGTAAAATTCAATGAGGTGTATCAATACGCATCTTGTCGAAATTTTCATAGAAAAACGATTGGCCTGCCGGTCGGCAAAAATAGCATCACGAACATACAGAAAACAGGCGCGCATCGATCACGTGATTTATACGTTATTGGCTACCGATTTGGCGGTTTACGACATCGAGGGTCATAAGAAGAGTACAAGACGGATGTCAAATGAAGGATAGATAATAATATATTACATATCAGGCGACACAATGCACCTCCAAAGCATTGTGCTCCCAAAGAAGATTCGCAAACATCGTTACCTGAGAGGCGCACTCTGTTTACGTCAAGTAGTGCTTTTATCCTTTCCTCTATTCCATTTGGCGCAGTTATTGTTGAGTACAAACCGCTTAACAAATAACTGCAAACTTAATAATATTCTGAAAACTCAACATTTATTTACTAGGTAGTTTTCCTCAGGGAATGAAGCTTTTCAGAAGTCTGTACGAAGTCACTTTTTCAAATCATTTCAACCATGTCTCATACCGTCCCGGGTCGACGGCGCGTCGCGGTCGTGTTCCACGCGCGCCTCAAAGAGCGTCAGCATAATGACGAGGCCCCCTCCCAGAGGGCTAAAGCCTGCCGGGGTCGCGGGACTTATACCATCACCGTGACCCCGGAACATAAAAGGCTATTGAATGACACCGTGGATTTTAGTCAGTACAAGTCTGACAGTCCCTCCCGCCCTGCCCGGGGTGGGAGGACTCATCTGATGATTTTACCACGTAAAAAAAAAATGTCTCTTACCGTATGTTCAAAACATCGGAATATCTCGAAGAAACTAGTGTAAAGAATTTGGTATGATTTTAGCAATAATTTAAAGTATTTTCTGGGAAAGTTTTTGAGCATTCAATTCGTAAGTTGGGAGTCGGATCTTTACCGCTTATTTGAAGTAGATGAAACTGGAATTATTTATATAATTAAATAATATGAACATAATATGAGCCATCGAGTGTCGGTTATGTTAGTATTAAGTTTCCACACAATCTCTAATAACTTGAAAGCCTTCTATAGTATTGTTATGGCAGTGCTTGCCATATCAAGGGGTACAGTCATGTACAGTCATCAAGTACGCAATAGTTCGCTGCCATTATCTGTCGTTTACACCTGGCCGCATTGATATGCCCTTACTGTGCGCCTGATTAGCCATGCAATGTTTAACACTTAGACACCGATTGTACTCGCTTTACACCTGTCCGATTGCATCCGCCATCTGTTAATATAATTACATAGCTTGAAACATACATGCCGCAACGTAATTACACATATAATGATCATTTAAGTCGGGCAAACATTTTACTTTATTTCGGGTTAAATGATGACCGTAATTCTCTTGGTTTGATGGAAAACTTATCCCGTTTGCGAAAAATTTCATCTCAATGATTACATTTTTAACATAGGTGTGATGTTTTTATAATCCAAAGCGCTGATACATTTATTATAATCACGTTGTAAAATATGCTTGTACCTGCACTGTTTTATGGTTCATAAAATAATTTTCCGTCTATTAAGAGCGTAACTCAAGCCGACTACTGTATCAGCTCGATGGTACAATCGGTGTACATATAAGACGACTGTACCTCACAATTTGCGTATGTACTGGTATAGAGTCGTGTCTTGCCATGTGTGTAACTGGCGGGCTTATCCGTTAGGCGCTGGCAACTCGCGCATTCGTAGCAGTTGCCAACTAACAGGCCTACGCGGCTAAGCCGATATCAGTCGTCGCGTGCTACGCCGTCGCACCGTAGCAGACTACGAGAATTACACCTTCATTACAGCGATAGTAATTTATCGTATATTTATTGCACTGTTTGCTTGATGTACTTTTGATAGGTGTAGTATAGATTATTATTTTATGTAGCGGCAGGGTAACTGAACACTTTTATTAAACCATTATAAACTATGTAGAAGGCTTAAGTGAGGTTAAGTAAATGATTATTAAATTTTTAACGGATTTTAATATATATAAAAAAACTCTCGACAGCTTATTATAAAATGTAAAGTACGAAACAGACAAACATTATAAGTAACCCTCTTTATTGGTACAAGAGTATTGTCAGTAATAACAATAAAAGTTAATACAAAAACATCAGGTTATTACAACGACAAAACATTAAAGGCCAGTGGTAATTGTTAGGGCGGTTCCACACACGCCGGTAATTTGGCAGCGGCGACATCGCGTCTATTGCAACACCAATTTCATACCGACAACGTGTAGCTGGAATTGCTTTTATTATACTCGCTAACATCGAGTTTGCTGCAGTCTGTACGCACACATTATCATTAGCAAGCGATATTCTTGGAAAATAAAAATTGGCTCCAACAAACAGTTTTTGGTTAGTCAAAAGATAAACATTGCAAGTCCTCCAATTTAACAAAATATACCCTTCAATAGGTAGTCATAACTTTATTTGAACTGGATATTATAAATGTTGCACTACAAACACAAACAAACTTTCCCACACACTGTCAACGCTTTCGTTTTAGTTGAGCCAGTCAAGTTGAACATTCGTTAGTTATGTCCCTACAACCAGGTAACAATATAATTTGCACGTGACTCTGTCTAGTTCCACACTTGACAATAGAACTTTGTTAACGCTCGCTGTCCAGTAATTAATCAACTTGTTTTGTAGCCATTGAGGGTTATCATCACGCGTTGCAATGTTCCGCTAATTGTCAAACTTTGCCGACTTCTGTCATACATATTTATTACAAATTCTTAAAGTTGAATTTATTATTGAATTTATTACCAGAGAGCTTCAACCAAAGCTAAGAAAAATGTTACCACTTTTTTCCAACCCGTTATTCTAGACGTTTGTACAAGATAGTGCTCTTTAAACAAGCCAAAACAATTTCACTTTACAGTTTAAATAAAAAAGCCCCCTAAGTCACTTACGGCAGGGAGAAACGAGAGTCAAGTGCAATTTTAGGGCCGACACTACCCCTCTAGGAAATTGAAGGTGTTTGGTTTGAGAACATCTGCATAGGGTTGAGTTGTTTACCGTCTCCGGCCGGTCTCAAGACAATTTATTTGAAAGGTGTCGCCGCGCAATCCACTCAGCGATCACAGCCGATACAAATACCCGACCTAGAATAACCTGGGTATAAATCACTCTGAGGAAATAAGTTGCTCGACCCATTTACCTAGCTGGACATGTGTTTAAACAACGTCTCGCAGTACCGAGACCGATACCGATACCGGCGACGCCACTCAACGTGACGATATTGTGAAAGCTTCTCTATTGATGTTGTTCAATTGAATGGTAACGTCGAAAACGTTTTGCATATCTGTTTTGTTTGTCTCCACTTAACTTCAGAAAGTTGTAGCGCTGTTTATGACAAACATTTACCTGATCGCGAAAAGTTATGATATTATCCAACTTGTTTACGTAAACAAATTATAAACTCATTTGTCAAGTACTCGCCTATTGTATTAAAGTAAAACAAAAATAATATATATATTATTTACATTTCAATAATAAGTGTCCGAATTCTTTGTTAAGTGCTTACAAGACAACTTAACAGTATTCACTGAAAATAAATAATTCAAAAATGTTAAACTTTACGAAATAAAGTAATTCAAAGTTAAGGACCGAAACTAAAATTAGATTGAGCATTTGCAAATAAACAACTTAGTGATTCGTCGAAGCAGGCCCGGGATCATAATATTTCACGGAAAATGTCATACGGTTTCGTTGGTCACAACGAAATTCCTAATTACAGTAGGAGATGGCATAATAAGAGAAAATTTTATTAAATCGCGGGTTATCTAAGCTCTCACTCTTATTATTTCGGAGATGGAGCGCGACGACGTCGAAATTTACTTAATTATGTTATAAAGATACTGATCTGAATAAAACGGAGCTCCGAAAGCCGAGGGAATAATCGTCCGGACCGACAGACAATTGGTATCTCATCGCCGCCTCACTGCGACTTGTTCCATTTTATTATTTATTGCTTTCGACACAAACGAGACCTTTTTAGTAGGTACATTTCACATGCAAAATACGTTGGAATACAGCAATCCACTTTCTTTGATAAACATTTAATTTAACCTGAAGCCGATCCATCAACCTTGATCCTCTAGAAGTCTGAACAACTTCAATTTTCTCATTGGTTAGTGTTAGGGAGTGGTGAAGCAATGAAGCGTGCTGTCATAACAGTTCATACGGTGCAGTCTCAATTTCGTTAGCGAAGGCACGTATAGCCGTCGCCTGCTGAAATAGAAAACGGCTGGTGATTAATTGGCAATTACTCCAACTGGCGAGTAATTCCCGCGCCCACTTGTCGCCGAGCTAAGCTTGCATATTATTTTTCCATCGAGTAAATAAATTGATCGTGTGTGCTGCGAACAAAATACAATCAAACACTTAAGCGCGGGTAATTAATATTTTTGTAATTGCATATACAAACAATTTGGACCGAGGTTATGGTCTTTGGTGTTACCAGCAATTATGTTTAAATCTACAACTTAGTTACTACCTGCAAATTACGAATTTTGGTCTATTTCTAACAGATATTAAACTGAAAATAAATTCCTCATTTCAGTCTAAAAATATCATGTTTATGAAACAATATACATACAAATAGAAAGATTTTTGAGAAGATTAGTAAGTAAATACTGATGATTCGCGCAGAGTATGGTATTACCCCGATGCAAAATTGTAATTTGCTGTGATATAATTCAATATTTAGCGAGATGTAATTGAATATTTTTCCAATTTGTCGCGCGTAATGGGGCAAGATTGAGTTGACGGTCCCCACGGCGAGCGGGGGCGCCACGGAGCCGCGACGCCGCCGCCGGTCCGACGACTGACGACTACGACACGACACGACATCTCGATGCGCTGACACCCGATCTCGACGCATCTTATCGCACCATAATGTCTCAGACACATCCGATGGTGCTTGTCCTTCTTACAATATTTTCAGATATTAGTTTTTTTTTTAAATGTTAGTGACTGACTAGCATATTTAGATGTTTTCTCATATTACCCTAGTACTGTGTTTGTATCTCAATTTGTTCGATGATTTCAAGGCGTACTTTTTTACTTACTTTCCCAAAATTTAGTCGGCATGGGATGTGTGTGACCCATCAATACGTCGGGATAAAAGGCCGAACACTCCCACATACTCCATGCACGTCACGAGCTATGTTTTGAGTCACCGACAAAAACGCCTCATCTTTCACCGCGCGATTTCCTTCCAAATAGCTTTACCACCCCTAATAATACTCGATCATTATTAAGATACCGTGTAAGGGTTTCGGAGACATGTTATACTTATTGTGTAGAGGCGATTTAAATAAATTACAACCAGCTCAAAGAGCTCCAGCCGCGGGGCGCCGGCTTAGAATTGCGCTCCCCCAAATCATCCCGTGGGTGTCGTAAGAGGCGACTAAGGGACAAACCGGAGGTCGGGCAGCAGCGTCCTCCGGGTACTCCACATCCTCACTGCGATCGCCAACCCGCCTGCCAAGCGTGGCGATTAAGGCAAATTACCCCCTATAATGAGAACCACAGAAACCAGGCCCCCAGTCCCCGGCAGCTCCGCTATCCCTGGCGCGGGTAGCGGTCAAGGTAACGGCGGAGCAGGGGGTGCTAAGAATCTCCGGAAGAGATCCGGCTACCCACCCCCACGACGACTGGCCCTGGTAACACACAACGTACGCACATTGAGGACTGACGAAAAGATCTGCGAGCTGGAAGAGGAGCTGAGCAAGTTACACTGGGACATTATGGGGTTATGCGAAGTCCGTAGAGAGGGGGAGGACACCGTAACCCTGAAGTCTGGTAACTTGCTCTACTACCGGGAGGGCGACCAACAGTCCCAAGGTGGTGTCGGGTTTCTCGTTCACAAGTCCCTCGTTAACAACATAATAACCATCGACAGTGTGTCGAGCAGGGTGGTATACCTAATACTCAGAATATCCAAAAGATATTCGCTGAAGGTCATTCAGGTATACGCACCGACCTCGTCACACTCCGATGAGGAAGTAGAGACTATGTATGAGGACGTAAGTAGGGCCATACATAGCTCAAAAACTCACTTCACTGTTGTTATGGGGGACTTTAACGCAAAGTTGGGCAAGAAAAGCGGTGATGAGTTGAGAGTGGGGCAATTTGGGTATGGGCAACGGAACCCTAGGGGACAGAGGCTGGCCGACTTTCTGGAGAAAGAAGAACTCTTCATGATGAACTCTTTCTTCCAGAAGCCGCCTCACAGGAAATGGACCTGGCTGAGTCCCGATGGTTCCACGAGAAACGAGATAGACTTCTTCATGACCGACAAGAAACGGATATTCAGTGATGTCTCTGTGATCAACAGGGTGAAAACCGGTAGCGATCACCGAATCGTAAGAGGCTCGCTGAATATCAATGTTAAACTTGAAAGGTCCAACCTGATGAAGTCTACGCTCCGACCTACTCGGTCCCATATTCAAAACCCCGAAAGCTTTCAACTCGAGCTCTCTAATCGCTTTGCTTGCCTTGAGAACTTAGTTTCAGTGGACGAGATCAACGACGGGCTAGTGGAAACTGTCCGCACGGTAGGGTCTAAGTTTTTTAGACCCGGCCGTAAAGATAGACCTCAGAAATTGACCGATCAAACCTTAAACCTCATGGCTGAACGACGTTTGCTACAGTTGCAGTCTTCCGATGACGCGAAGTCATATAGGCAGCTCAATAGACGTATATCTAAGTCCTTGCGGCACGACCTGCGTCTCTTTAATACGAATCGTGTTAAAGAGACCATACAGCGAAACCAAGGCTCCAAAGTGTTTGCGAAGGGCAAGTCTATTGGGCAAAGCCAGATGACAAAGCTGAAACGGGAGGATGGCAGCATAGCGTCGACCAAAGCAGAGATTTTAGGCGAGATCGAGAGGTTCTATGGACAGTTATACACTTCGGTCGCAAAGCCCGTTGACAGCTTGGTAGGAGATCCAAGAGCCAAGCTGTCCCGACATTATACCGAAGATATCCCGGACATCAGTCTGTACGAGATTAGGATGGCCCTGAAACAGCTTAAGAACAACAAGGCGCCGGGCGAGGACGGAATCACCTCAGAGCTTCTGAGAGCGGGTGGAACACCGGTACTTAAAGTCCTCCAGAAGCTCTTTAATACCGTCCTGTTCGAGGGCAAAACGCCCGAAGCATGGAGCAGAGGTGAGGTGGTGCTGTTCTTCAAAAAAGGTGATAACAGCCTATTGAAGAACTACAGACCCATCACGCTTCTGAGTCATGTTTATAAGCTGTTTTCAAGGGTTATCACGAACCGTCTCGAACACAGACTTGATGACTTCCAGCCTCCCGAACAAGCCGGTTTCCGAAGAGGCTATAGTACCATAGACCACATCCATACGCTGCGGCAAGTTATACAGAAGACCGAGGAGTATAACTTGCCATTATGCTTAGCGTTTGTGGACTATGAGAAAGCCTTCGATTCGGTGGAAACATGGGCGGTGCTTGAGTCACTCCAACGATGCCGTATTGACTGTCGGTACATCGAGGTGTTGAAGTGTTTGTATAATAACGCCACCATGTCGGTCCGAGTACAGGAGCAGAGTACGAAGGCAATTCCATTGAGAAGAGGCGTCAGACAGGGGGATGTTATCTCCCCTAAACTGTTTACTGCCGCAATGGAAGACGCCTTCAAGCTCCTGGAATGGCAAGGACTTGGCATCAACATCAATGGCGAGTACATCACTCACCTTCGGTTTGCCGACGACATCGTAGTCATGGCAAAGTCGATGGAGGAACTCAGCATGATGCTCGATGGCCTCGACCGAGTTTCGCAACGGGTGGGCTTGAAAATGAACATGGACAAGACGAAAATTATGTCAAATGCCAATGTTGTGCCCACCCCAGTCTCTGTTGGAAACTCGGTACTCGAAGTTGTTGACTCATATATCTACTTAGGACAAGTAGTCCAATTAGGTAGATCCAACTTCGAGAAAGAGGTCAGCCGCCGAATCCAACTCGGTTGGGCAGCGTTCGGGAAACTACGCAGTGTCTTTTCGTCCGATATACCTCAGTGCCTCAAGACGAAAGTCTTCAACCAATGTGTGTTACCAGTGATGAGTTACGGCACCGAAACGTGGTCTTTCACTATCGGCCTCATCTCAAAGCTCAAAGTCGCTCAGCGAGCTATGGAGAGGGCTATGCTCGGTGTTTCTCTGCGTGATCGAATCCGAAATGAGGAGATCCGTAGACGAACTAAAGTCACCGATATAGCCCACCGGATTAGCAAGCTGAAGTGGCAATGGGCAGGCCATATTGCTCGCAGAGCGGATGGCAGATGGGGTCGAAAAGTGCTAGAGTGGAGACCACGGACTAGCAAGCGCAGCGTAGGACGTCCACCAACAAGGTGGACAGACGACCTTATGAAGGTCGCCGGAAGACGCTGGATGCAGGTCGCTTCCAACCGGTACTTGTGGCGATCAAAAGGGGAGGCCTATGTTCAGCAGTGGACGTCCTATGGCTGAGATGATGATGAGCTCAAAGAGCTCCTATCACGTCGTTCTAATACGAACATCAAACGCGATAACAGAATTGATTATATTTAAATAACAATGCACATTTCTTCAAAAGCAATTTTAATCAAGCTATCAATGAAATAGATCGTTATAAAGCCAGACACCTTGTCGCCACTTCATGAATATGCAACGTTTTATAATATTTACTGCATTATAGACTGCCTTTTCTCATAGTTTAAGATATTCCTGTTATTGCATTTTGACGTAGCAACGAGGAAGATACCGGCTACGTCACGTCGACTCATTCCAGCGGCGATCGCTCCTGGCATACTAATATTCTCTGCGAGCGATTCCATGTAATTCCAGTCGGTACGCCGCCTCCGATTGTGCGCCAGCCAGTATCTTGAATATGTTACTAGGACCAACCGAACGCTCTGCCGGATGCCTCCGAAATGCCAATGCTCAAATCAGTCCAATGACGTCATCACAATTGCGTGCAACATACATCATTTTATCTGGCCATTACTGCCCTAAAAACAAAGACAATTACTATCACAGGCTCTATCTACATTCTATGAAAACCCAAACAAGGATAATAAATAAAAAAATACACGTGGACATAAAACCCTTTAGTTTTATCACTCAAAACCATTAAATGAATTGAGTTCTTGGTGAGTTAATAGGTCCATAATATTTTTTCTATCTACAAAGTTGTCCGCCCTAGCTTATAGCGCGAAGCGGTTTGGCTTGACGTGATTCAGCACTCGTAATTCGTCTCAGCCTCAGGCTAAACAAAATCAGCTTATCGCATAACATAAATTGGCAACACGTCGTTAAGGCGACCCGCACACTGCGAGCCGCGCAGGCTTTATCAGCGGCCTCTCGTAAACCAACGCCGTCTGTTATTGCAGCTCGGTTGCGACATTTCCCGAGACTTTTTTCATATCGCAAAACGGCTGCCGATTGTAACGCTAACCGACGACCGGGACGCGGCAGTCGAACCGCGTAAACGATTTGGCTTGTTCCGATAAATATATCCATTTGGCAATGCGCGCCCACTCCATGCTCGTATCAACTGAAAAAGCGCGCCGCCTTGAGCGCTGCTGTAATTAGAGGCCAATCGTAAAACGAAAGGGTTGCGCCGGAACGTCCCATCTGATAATGAGCGCGACTGGCGCGGCTCCAGCCGCCGCTCATATTAGGCGGTCTCTCCGCCGCTATCGTTACGACTTTTACACTTTTACGAGTTGTTTAGTTTACAGAGCCGGCTGTGTACGAGCGCGTGCATTGCCAAATGCTAGTTCGCGGCTCACCGCGCGCGACCGCTCCCTAAATATCGCCACCGCTACGTGTTAATGAGACGTACGTTTCAGCCTCGTTTGGCATTGCGCGGAGCCGCTGCCGTCGCCTCGTGGCACATTACCTAAATATCTAGCCGTTATGCCACTTCATATTACGCTCCCCTATAGTTGTATTGTTCGTAAACTGTGATTTTTCCCCCGATACGAAACCAAACATTGTGGCTTTCAGATAAAATAAATGAATATTTTCCTTGATAGCTTTAACGATCTGTTGGCATCCGTTTACAATAATAGCGAAAGCTTCATTCCCGACGATATCAATTTTGTTCAGTGGCTCTTAATTAACATTTTCTTTTCTTTCGTTTCCAGGTGAGTGAGGGAGCGAATACAAAACCAGCCGGGCTTTGTGCGCGGCGCGCGCGGCGCCCGCTGCCAGACAAAAAAGAATATTACACCGCTTTCAATTCGAACACACAGAAGAAAAAATATGATCTGCACTTTTGTAAACGCAAATGAGGTTCGCTTTGTAATATGGGACTTAATTTAAATAATGTTTCAGGCTAACCGAACTGAAACAGGTGGGTAATTACGCAACAATTGGTTTAGTTTCATTAATAGGCAATCGCAAAAACCTTGTTAGGTGTGAACGTTTAACGTGTTTTCACAAGCAACAAATATTAAAACGATTCACAAACACACAGTGGTTAAAGTTTTATATGAAATGCATGTTCCATTTATTCTTAGAAGCATGATAAACTCTTGCGTCTTGATATACGACCGACCCGATGGCAGACAGAGATTATCTCAATGTTCCTCTGCTATACAAACGGGCTTCACCTTCGTTGGAACACGAAAACTAGTTTCCACGAGCTACTAGTCGTAGACAACCAAAATGATTTAATGCTTAGGTGCCAACACGAGAACCTTTCGAAGTCTGCAAGACATTTTTCATGAAAAGTATTATCATACGTTGAATTATTTTATTGCTCGGAGCAACAATAGCAATATGATGTGTAGAGTTCTATTTTGCTTTAGCAACATTTTATTCCTTCATATATAATTATCAGATGATACAAGATAAGTCACTAAAACAAAACTAGGCAAAGTACTCTTAGTTAAGCTACCTAGATACACACACACTCACGTATCCAACAATTAACTTGAAGACACACCGACACTGCACAACGAGGAGGAAAAGGTAAAGTTTTCTTAATAATCTAGCTTTTACGTGGAAAAAACTGATAATAATAATACTAATCCTGACAGAAAGCCGTTTAATATACTCGACTTCATAATCAAAAATGTGATCTGAAAGTATATACAATGATGCAGAAGTTAGACAGTACACATACTCGCGTTACGTAACAAAGGCACTTCATGCGGACTCCGACCTTCGAACCCCAGGAGCTGTTGAACTCTGAACATGTTCAGTAACCTCGCGGTCGACGGCATCTCAAATAAAATTATATTGCAGTGATGCAATGTACTACAGAATACAGAACACACTTGTACCCAAGTGGCAACGAGAATTGAAACCAACTCAGGTATATGCCACATTTTTCAGATTGTAAAACTACTATTTCAAAATCGAATTTCCACGGTACATAAAACATGCGAAAAATTCTATATTCAGCACTAGGATAATTTTCACATATTTTTGAAAAGCTTCCTGCCCTCTTCTTTTCTGTATTTTTGCTTTAAGATATGAAAGATTTTATACCTGAAAATACCGGTTGGCATTGCATTCACTTAAAGATCAGTAAATATGATAAATAGCAATTGCAGTAAATATAAAATATGTACAAGTATGTAACTAAAATTGCTGAAACAGATTTTTATGGGTAATTTCATAAGTTTCTTACGTATTCCTGTCCCCATCCGTTATGCGATTTGCCTTACTGGCATGATTCAGAGATACGCGGTCACCTACGTGACGTAACACCGAGCACAAAGGTGCTAGTGCGGCCATGCACCCCGTAGGGCGCCGCCCTCGAGGATCATGCACCCTCGCTCTATCTCTATGCTACTCTGTTTAAAATAATGCACTTTAAAGTAACTTTGTTCGTTTTCTATTCTCGTTTCATTAAGCAATTATAAGCTCACAAATCTTTTTTGTAATAAAAATTATTTACAGTTAGTACGTACACGTTACATGATGTATTATTTCATGTAATTATCATAAATAATAGGTACATTACAATTATTATAAATAATACATGTAAAATTAAAATAAATGAACCGCGAAATGAATGAGGGACGTAACATATTTCCTCGAGCTCCTCCATTGTGTGGCACACGAGGGTGCCAGCGACCTCGCGGTCTTCGACTCCTCACTCGTACAATACTCCATCTCCTTATTTCCTCTCAAGAGCGCATCGACCGGTAAAAGGAAACTATTTTCATATCATTTCTCCGTGCGTTTATCATTAGGAAAAGTTTCCGCTCACTCTTGAATTACAGCAATTGCTGTTTGAACTGCTTTCGTATTCATAACAAGAATGAAAATATTTCAACGATAAATTATGCTTATTGAATTTTACTTTACCTGTGTGTTTATAAGAAATTCAAATTGTGTAACAACGCGATGAGATTACATCACTACCTCGATTATTAATGTGCACGGTAAACAAAGCAGTACAACTTTGTTTAACACGGACTTCGTCTCTTTATTATATTTAATTCTGTAACTAATTATTTATTTTTATGACTCTTTCTTACTCTCCCGTGTAATTTAGTTTAATGTAGTCGTTAGATGTGTTGTAGATACAGAAGTATACAGATGAGCGCAAGAAGGCAACAGCCTGCTTCCAATCCGGAAGTTATAAATTTGCTTAAACTTGTTTGAGTTGCGAATTCCCGCGATGTTTGTCCGGACGTGCGGGTCCATTTAGTCCCTAAACCAACTGCTAACTTCTGAGCAAGCGCCAATAACCAACAAAGATTATAATGATAAAATTATCTAAGTTGGGCATAACATCAAAATTACATATCGATTTGTTTATCCACATTTCAGAACGAGACTAGGGGGTTGAGGCCTTGCTCTTGGGTATTTCCAAAGTCATCAATACCCGGAACACACTTTTTAAACTGAATTCAAATGGTTATCCTCCCTTGCTTACGGTAAATAGAGTTACACACGCACGAAAAGGGTCACCTAGCTCTAGCCCATACGTGAGTTACACAGTTACACTACCAAGCTTTGGGGTTACCAACATAATATCACGAAACGAATTTGTCTTCTCTTTTGAAAGGTGAAAGATCTAGAGTAAATCCTGTGCACAACAACAATACCCGTATTTACTACTCCCTGGAATTGACTTCAAAGTCAATCATTTCAAATTAGTTATTAATAAAATTATAATCTACGCGAGCAGTATAAAAAGAGACAGAGCCGCCCCTGTTCAAAGCAAGGACGTAATATTAACTTCCAACGAAATGTAGTTCAGAATCTACATTGATACCTGGGATTACGTTTTACCCTCTTTCATAGCGACGTAATAAAATTCAGCTTAAAAATACCCATTACGTACCTGCCTACAAACCGATGATCGCAGCTTTAGTACATATTCCTTATAGAATATGAAAATATTTTAAAGCTGGGTGCGATCATCTGTCTATGCTTATGGTAATCTTACAAGATCTCACGAGTTGAAATTGTTATCTACAGTGTCGGCAATATTTAAACAGATGACAATGTCAGTTGAAAGAGATAGTAAGTAATCTCATGAAACATTAGCGCGCACAGTTGACGCGGGAGGCAGGCGGCAGCACGCCGAAGTCGGCGACTCATTGTAAATGTATCAAGAGTTCACTCCAACTATGTAGTGCTGTGCCGGCTCCGGAGCGTCTGAAAACAATCCCAACTGCGTTAATCACTTATTTACGTCCGGGGTCCACTGCCGCCAGAGTATTTCTAACGAACGCCGAGAATTCTGGGGAATCCTAATGAACCGTGGGAATTTCGATTCTAATGAAGCGAGCGAGTTGGAACTTTACAAGTGGACGTAGAGGGGACTTTTACTGGTGGCTCGTTCTTAAATCGAATTGTGCAGTTTGGTTGGACATTGTTGCGGTGCATCGGGAGCTACGCGGGAAGTAATTTCGCTCAGTTCCGCCGGATATATCTCTCCCAGGACGCAGAGACCTGCAACTAATCGGTTTGTCATTTCCGCAATCGACCTCCGCGACGCCGTTTTGAATACTTGATATTTGTCCTTTGTTTACAACACTGTACAGGTATCCAATTTGCTCATCAAATCTTTGTACCGTTCGTTCTCCAAAAATCACAAAAGTAACAGTACACCGTGCACCAAATTAATTTTCCGGTGCTAGCACCAACAAACTTTTAACTTTGTCCGGTACTTCCGTAATTAAAGAGTCCATATCTCAGTATTGAACTTTAGTCCTCTTCTCATAAAAATTGAATTGATGCTTTAAAAATTCAAGACAAACGCTTTTAGTCCAGTAAGGTGAGGGGACGGTAAAAATAACTTGAGACACTTTCTGCTCTGAGACCATGGAGTTAGAACATCAAATAGCACCCGTTGTTTTAGCCGATGGCATTATTGGATAGATAAACTGAGACTCACTTAGACACACATCTTCAAACATAGACAGTTAAAGTGCTACTTTCTCGTAATCTTTAACAACGATATTGGAAAAAAAGTTGAATATTATTTTAAAATATTTGTAATGATTATCTGGCGAGTTTTTGTGGGGCCATTCTATAGAATAAGAATAAACCAAGTAAGTTATCGAGTTACCGAAATTGTATGTCTAAACACCAGCTGCACCTACACCTACGGATATGGCCATTGTATTAAACGAATGGTGGGCAAGCTTGTGTTATAAAAACTTAGAAGTCAACGCAAGTTGGGCCGAAAATGTCATTAAAGTCGCAAAAAACGCCTCGATAAAGTAACAGTACCGGAGAGAATGGCAAAATTGAAAAAAGGTCCGACAATAGCTAATTCGAAGTTAATTTACTATGACGATTTCCCAAGTTCTGCTTCTATCAGATAAACTTATTTCAATTAATTACGTATTAAAAGTATTGATTTAGCCAGAAAACATAAACCTTACATGAAATAACATGCGATACTCAAAAAAGCATCATCATACAGTTTAGGATTTGTGTTGGTATGCACACTCAGCATCCGTGCGCAGTGCCCTCTAATCTCTCCGAGTCCCGGGTCCCGCAGTCCCGGAGCTTCAGAAAGCTTGCGGGAATATTCATAAAGCTCGTTCACATCCGTCCGTTATCGGGCGGAACGACGCCGCGCACCGCCGCAAACACTATATCGAAAGAGATACGAGAAAATTACACTTTCACATGTTTCTTTAACGTCGTTTTAATTCGTATTTAAATATTTAAAAGGGCATGGCTTTTCATGTAAACTGGGTAGGGTTACAGCTTGCGGACTTAGAATTTCTACAGTCAAAACAACTCAACTTGACGTTTCACAACCTTAATATTGTTGTGAAAGCAAAATTACACAGCAGAGTTTTTCTTCTTCAAGGAAACCTTGTAAATTACTTCGCTTTAGAAAGAGTTTGCAAGTTTTTCAAAGAAATTTGCCTCACGTTTACCACACAATTACAATTTATTTTGTAACTCATTTCCATTATAATTAATTAAGTACCGCACGATGTTTAGGTACGTACCCAGTTAACATAAAACATAATACGAGTATAATGTTCAAACGTATAGATAAGCGAAAATGTAATTTCAGCTCTTCAAAAGTTAATGAAGCGATTATCTAGAAAAACTGCGCTTTTATAGCCAAAATTAAGATCGTAACTACAACCAGTACAGCGGTGGTATTGCAAGCCGTCTCAGCTTTCCAATTACATCCCTCCCAGTTTAGCTAACTCATATAAAAGTTCTGACAACGCGTGTCTTTAACTAGGTCTTAGTTCAGCCACTGTTATGACTTTAACCATACGAATATGAGCTATGAACTAAGATAATATGCACATTTAAGATTGTGACTCCACCACAACTTAACCGATACTTATCTTCTTTCAAACAGATCTTCACGCTGGGAATCAATTTATATTAACTCAGATTATTTCTGAACTTACACCTTTTATTACCAACAGTTTAGTTTTACCAAAACAATGTTGAACACGATCCCATAGAGTCACATCATCTATATTCAACGTGAATTGTGAAGTGCACGCTGACGCTCACTGATTACCGATGCAATCGTATCACTGAAAAATCGTTTCAATTTTGTATCTGTGCTCCTGCGGAAAATGTCCGCACGGAGCGAACAGTAATATGCCATTACCATCATAACAACGTTACTCTCGACTTAATTCCGCTCCCGGCGCTCTCGCCGCTCTGCCGGCCGGCCGGCTTCGCTAATTTCTCTTATGCGCACCGCCCACCGTCAAAACCCAATCTAAGCGTTTATCGAACATAACACATACAACTTCTACGAAGCCTAACACAATGTTGACGCAAATTTAGTCTCTAAGACACCCATTATAATCTTCTGTAAACATGTAAACGTCTACACAATGGAGGCAGAACTAACGTTTAAACCGAACGTCTATAGAGAGACGGTAAAGCGTTGTCTAGAAATCCTCTGAAATCCCTAAGGAGCGTCAATGCATCCTCCACAATGGCGCACGTGAGAGCTGCCGGCCGACAGCCGACATTCAAAGGAGCTATTATTATTAAAGGAATACGCCGATAGAGGTCAATTAGAATCGACGTCAACATCGATGGATCGTTGATTCACTGCACTAGACTAGGATACTTAATATTGTAGTCGCTTTTATAGTTTATAAACGAAAAATGCGTCGTGTTAAGTGAACATGTAATGAATGCATCCATAGGTATTGTAGATAAGTACTTTTCTTTAATTTTCCATTTGTTCTTTAGTCAATTTAATGGTGCTTACTACGAGGAAAACACAAAACTAAAACACATCAACTTTAAATTGAAATTTCCTTATGTTGTAGAGTTCCTTTATACATCAAAGAATTCAAGCGGTAGACTGCTATTGAAATCCCCAGTGAGCATCAATGCCTATTGCCACGTCGCTTATCTACAATGTACGGCATGAGAGCTGAAGGCGCGCCACGGAGGGGAAGACATTTCAAAGGAGTGCCTTACTGCATCGGGTGAACAATTAAAGCAATCGGCAGCCACGATTAACATTTCTGTGTTTGCAGCATCGATCATTCAAGTGATCCGCGTTACTTTTTAGAACCATAAGTAGGTACCAATAAAAACAATCAACTGACGTCGTGACTCCGATAAATGCGTTTTAAATCATCGAGATGTAGAATTCATAGGTCCAATCATACCTACTGGTAGTTCCAGTTAAAGATGCGGGCCTCGTTTAACGTTGTGTTTATCGAACTCAGTCGACTATTATGTTTATGATCGCCTATCGTTAGCGTTCAATTTAGCGATATTTTCTATTTATCAACAGTAATCGAGATAGCGGCTCCATGTCCCGCTGTCGGAGGTGAGCTGACAATCGTTGTGACAGGCAGACGGTGGCAAGGCGCGCCTGGCACGCCACGGGGGACCTTATCCCACTGACATTTTATTATTTTTATGCTAATTCCCCCTTTCGAACAGTAAAATAAAAAGTAATTTGGCATCTCTACCCTTGTTGAAATATTCCGCAGTGATATTCGTTGGTCCGCATAATGTATCTGCACATAATATCTTGTTTACAATATCGATACCTTCCTTAATAAAATTATACTATTATTGTATTATTAGTTAAAATTAATCTTGTTTTATATTTATTATTTATTGAATGGCATGGATTTCTACAAAGTAACGCCTGGTTCCATAACACACAGTATTTATTTAGGTTACAATTAGCGTATTGTACGCTAATTAAGCATTTGGTCAACAAACACTTTGATTTGTAAGAAAATTAAAAGAAAGTGTATCGACAAAATTAAATTGGTGTGGCTGTGGTACGTACACATCTGATAGCAAAGAAGTCCCATAAGATACAAGAGATATACTCGTATACGTTGTAATAAAGCAATAGTCGGCTAACAAAGTTGGTCGCTTTGTCCTGTTTGTAACATCTTTTGCAGCAATAAAGTGTAACGTCTGCAGGGCTGTACACGGACGAATGATTTTAATAGCTTGCTGACAGATTATTTCAGAAAATTAAATTTTAGCTCGTTGGACACAGCCCATAAAATTCGTGCTTACAAATCTGTTTGTTATGACATCGTAACGAGATTATGTCCGTTTCGCAGGGAAGACGTCTCGCGTTGCCATGTCGTCACAATATCGCATGTTTTATTATTTCACGCAATAAACGCAGTGTCGCTGCCACGCCCGCCTGCGTTAAATTATACAGGAACATTTTAATGTGAATATCGAACGCACATCATGACAATTTACTACCAATAAATACAACAATGGAATTATTTATAGGGAATAAAGATTTCATTAACTCATGCGGGTGTCAATCTCCTATCGTGCATACGATAAACGAGAATGATAATAAAAATAATTATTTCATTGTATATTTCCCATTGATGACAAAATTAACATTGACATCGTGGATATGCTCACACCTTACTCTCGGGACGAGGTACGTACTCTTATGAGGGTACGCAGACACCACAGAGCGCCACCAGACACGATCTTTGCATATTACTGTAACCTCATCCACATGTGTTTATAACAGCTCGAAGTTGAGATAATATTAACCAATCTTTGCACATCCTAATTCCTTTTCTAATGGTTCCCCAAAACTTCAAGTCGGACATTATTCCATACCGAAATCTCTAAAAATGGGTTGTTATCGGTTATTTACCTATGGATTTTTATGATTTCGTCGTGATTCCACTTTCATTCTACTATTCAGATATTTTCCTTCCATACAATGAAATCATCCTTACATGATACTAAGCAGCGTCATAATCATTTACAAAATTAGCATTTTTTTCGTTTAAACAAAATTGTATGAAAATGTATTTTGTGAAAGACCAATTTAAGGATTTTTATTTTTTTTTTATTTCAAAATTTTTTATTTCAAAAAGATCTAAAGTCTCCTAACATCTTTTTCTTTTATAATGCCTTTTGGCCAATTTAAAAGAAAACACCCTGTATATTTATAAGATGAAAGTATAATAATTATGTTTGATAATCTTTATTTCCTGAACCATAGAAGTTTTCTTTTTTTGTTGTTTGTATTTTCAGATATATTAGTTACCAAGTGTTGTGAGTAAGTAAAAAGCTGGAAATTCCCCAGCAAGGTTATAAAAAAAGCGTCGCGAGAGCGTGGAGGCGTAGGCGTGACCCAAGGCATTGTGATCTGAAGGCGAGCACCGAGCACGTGAGCACGTGCCCGCGTCGGCTCCCGCCCGCTCACGTTGCCACGCTTCACCCTCGACTCAGACTGTAGGCTTCTGTTTACTCTAAACTCCTTCAAACTGACCCACCAATACGCAACGTGCCGCGAAGTCCTTCAAAACCACTACAAACTTATTTGCGAACTCACGTGTTTCATTTAAATGAAAATTATTACGGTGGCGACCCCGTTTCGTAAAAAAAATATGTTTTTTGGCTTCATCCCCGAACTTTAGGAGCGAAGTGAAGACTGTACAATTCTCAGTCCAGCAACAAAGAGTAAATTTAACCTCATTACTTTAAAGGATCCCAATGATTTGTACAAAAAAAAAAAATATAATCAATACGGTACTAAATTACATTTCTAGTACTGAGTTAATTAAAATTCATGTGCGTACGCGAGGTGTAAGTGTGTGTGAAGCTTGTCCCCTAACATACGTAGCTGCGGACGTGTGTGGATTTGATTATCAGATAATTAGTGTAATGGGGTGTAAAGATACATGACACGCGTGACGTGACCGCTCCAGGAGGCCGCGTCGATAACTGATGTCACAGAAGCCGTACTATATGCGACAATATTAGTACACATGGATAAACTTTTCGATTTGTATCCAATTTATATGAAACACAGTTGATCATTCTCACGAAGATTATATCATTGTTAATCTATAACAGTACGGAAACGTTAAATTCCCTCATGCAGTTTGACCACACTCATTATTTTGGGCTGACATAACAACATTAACTTCGAAATGCGGTTGCGAGTTTCATCCAAGGCTTGCAATTAACTAGTTGGCTGATATAGTGCGTGCACGAGCGGCGGCCCATGTTAATATGGCAATAATAAATTTCGAGTGGTTTCCATCCGCCGCCCGACTGTCCCGGGGCCGCCAGCACATTAAAAAGACTCGATGAATTATTTTGCACATATCATTTCATAAGCACTATATGTCACTGCTACCTAGAGATGTGCAACAACGCTGACTTCGAAACATTAGTACGTCCTATTCCGCTTTATCTCCCTAATTTCCCTGGTGTCCCAAAATAATGATATTAAAATAATTGTTAACAACAGGAGCTGCGGGCGGCGGCTGCGTTGGTTAATTTTAATTACCCGCGGATACCATATTTTATCCGGCAAAATGTGTTTTACGAATATAGACTGAAAGCTGACCACGACACTAGCGGTTTGGTGCACTTGCCGATACATCGACATTGAATAATGACAGCCACCATGGCCCATCCATAACAGTTTTAATAACCTCGCGACAAATATCCGCTTACTGATATTAAGCTCCGGCTAGATCTCTAATTAAAACCTGTGCGGACCTAATGAGGTCTCTGTGTTGTACATGACAACGCATAAATCCCGTGTAATGAACGCAGCGAGCGTTAAATAGAGCCGAGTCACTCAAATTGTCCACAATGCGATTATTCCATTACTCGAAAGCTGTCCGGCCGCAGCACACACAACATAGCTCTGAAATGGGGTACGTTCAGCCCCGTGCCACTCACACGACAATACCTACGTAACGCCGCTCCCTTTACGTAATGACCACTCTCGTCAACCACTATTAAGCAGAGGATCACTATTTTATTATTAGGACTTACACACTCTTGCTGTTCTCTTAAAACTTGTATAAACAAAGATGGATGACAACCGTTGTTGAACAATGCATTCGTGTTAGGTTTTCGGCTACTTTTCGTTAACTTTTGTAAATAAGTAGTTATGTAGGTGAAGACAGCAGTATTCCTTGTGCGTAATCATCAGTGGATTGCAAAAGTCTAAATAATCAGATGTGAATGAGGGTGTCTACTGAAAACACTATGCAGTATCCTGAAGTAGATCGGAGTAGACTGTACGGAACACTTGATTTTATATTTAAGTTAGTTTTGAATAAAAAATATCAGTATGAAGTTGGTAATCAAACGAATTGAAAAACGGTGTGTTGTTTATACCTAAGTTTCTGTTATTTTTATGTGTTTAACATATTTTTACTTTGTCTCCAGCCTGTCTTCGTCGCGGCGGCCATCTCAGCTGGACCCGTATATGACTCGATCAGTTCTGGAGCGTGCTCTAGACGTCTGGGCCCAAGCATCCCGCCTAACCTTCACAGAGATCAATTCGGATGAGGCTGATATCGTTGTTTCCTTTGCCAAGTAAGTTAACAAAAATTTAATCTATTGCGAAAGCATGCCTTCTAAATTTCTAATGTTGCGAGTATTAACTCGAAGGCAGGATAAGATAAGACAGGGCCACGCACGCATAAACAGTGATCTGGAATCCCATTAATTTATTGAATTCCTTAACTATTCACTTGTCTACTTACACAAATATTACAAAATTATTTGTACACAAAACTCATTACAGTTGCTACATAACCATCCGTACCCAAATCAAAAGAAGGCAGTTGTATTGAATTTTACAATTTTAGCATATAATATAGGTACGTGGGTAGCCCTCAAGGTTCTTTTTTGCATACAAAGAAAATATATCTGCTCACAACAAATAAAATTGGCAGACTTCTTTAAATATCCCCAAGCTTGATTTATTGTGTTGATAATAAATAATAATCAACTGAGGATTTACAGAAACGTCCTATCCATTTTAAGGGGATTTGCGATCTCCTCGTGCGGGGCATAAGAATAGGGTCGGACACTGCGTTCAAGCCGAACTGAACACTATAGCGTTCGCTTAACGTATACAATAACTAGAGTGTCTTTACTATGGGTAAACCCGTTTTTTTTTCTTATAATCATGTAATACTGATAGACGAAAATTTAAAATTAGACTAGCTATTTCCCGCGGTGTCACTCGCTGATCGGCTCGTGATGCTATATGGCCTATAACTTTCCTCGATAATTGGGCTATCTAATCATAATGTCTATTCAATAGATATCTATTTTTTACATTTTTTGATAAATGTAGGTACTGAAAATTTAGGTAAGTCGACAAGACGTAATGCAGAATTAATTTCTGTCCAATTGGGCTGTGCGAAATAAGTAATTAATCCTACTGTAAAGAACAATTCAGAAATTTTAAATATACCTCTTTAAACTATGAATATTCTTTATTATGTAAATGCAGAAGAAAATATTACATCAAACATAGGGTGAGACAAGGGGCAGTAATTTTTTTTAGGATTAAATATACAGTGGAACAAATTTAGAACATTTTTATATGACCTAGCAACTAAGAAAGAACCTAACTCTGACAAATGACGCAAAGTTTCCGACTGGAGTCTCATATTGAATGAGAGTAGGGCAAAGTTTCATTTATTAGATCACCGTAAACGACGATATGAGAAAGTAGCGCCGACAAAAACCACAACACAGGACATATTGGGACCACCATATTGCGGCGGACATTGCAAACTTGCAGCTCTACATGCGACAACTTCACCGCACTCTGCATAAAATTTTCTTTTTTCGCCGTTCCCTGGGAACGTCTCATTCTGCGAGTTGAGGCTGCCGCGGTGGCGGCATGGTCGCGTCACGAGCTCACTTTTATTACTTGCTGTCGAATCAATAAGAAGTTTACTCACGACTTTCGATATTATTCCATAATGCTTTGAGAATTACGAGACATTCTCTATGTATATGTACATTTCAGCTTGCTTGTTGCCTTAAGAGTTACTTTGAACACTTTAGATATTTAACGTAAAGTTCCACGCGTGGGAAACGCGTGGAACATTCGTTTAAACATTATTGTTTCACTTCAAGAATAAGTTAGCTACAACAGATGTAAATAATATAGGTTTGTATTATATTAACGCACGGGGCTTTACATTATGAAACACGTCTTTACTCCATGTACGCGATGACAGCGCCTCTTAATAAACATTTTATTTGAGGACAAAGAAGTAAGATCTACCAATTTTTGCCAACTACTGAAATATTTTGGTAAATATGTTCGGTTTTATTTTTCATAAAAAATAACAAGTAAGTACTAAAAAAGCTTGTGGCACGTCACGCCACAGGTGTCCCCAGTTAGTTCACATCTCTGTCACACCGCGCGCTGCGATCGAGTTGATAGTCCCCGCCACCAACTTCGCCCATAGCCTATCCGATAAAGATGCAATATCAAATGCTACGACGTAGGTACCTGCCTCGGATTTTATGCGTGCCATTAACTTATATTACACTCTATAAAAGTCTTCCGTTTCCTGCTATATATACGGAAAGTCGTCTTCCAATGGTATAGAAAACGATATAGCGTTAAACACTTGTTTGTCTCAGTCAGTCTCAGTCTAGGTAATACAGAAAATATATTTTCGGAGGACGACACGTTTGGCGCAGTGGCTGAGCCATTAGACTGCTGCGCTGTGTCGCGGGTTCGATCCCCGCACGGAACCAAATATTTGTATGAACTGCAAGTAGTTTTTCCGGGTCTGGGTGTTTGTGTATGTGAGTTTCTATGTTTGTAAATGCACCCTCGATACAGGAGAAATTCCTAGTGTGAAGTAACGTTTTTTCTATAAAAAAAAACCTTAGAAGTAATAAGTACCAACACTATTTCCTTATTATATTTTTTCTGAATCAAAGAGTTACATCATACTAAGATAGTAATTTACAGAATCATTTTTTTGTTAGTTACGAGGGAATTCTCTCACCCCTCGCATGGAACTATCAATGTTGATTAGAAAAAACATTAATATGAACTCTCATACTCATACTTTAGTCATCAAGACGAAAAAATGAAAATGGAAAGCTGTTCCTAAAACATTTAAGGTATAAAATCCAACGAAGACAAATATTCAAATTATCAATTTATTTATAGGTAGATTCTATGTCATATTACGCAATTCCCATATTAATCAAATAACATCAACCTTAAAATGCACATAGTTATGCATACAAAGAAGTACCAATATCAATAAGTATATGGATTGCGTGAAAAGCTTCGGTTTTCGTAGCTGTAAAAGTTAATAATGATACCTATATAACATAAACACGGAGGTGTATAGTTTATAGCAATTCTTTGCGATATTTTATTATTTCATACGATACGATTTCTATCAGCACTTCATTGGGCTGGAACGCTAAGAGTGATTGCACATAGCGCAGTACCCTACATTATGCGTCTACCAGATTTATTACACTCATAAACTGTAATATTGCCCAAGTAATAAAGGATACGTACAACTTAACTGCGTTCTCCAACTCACGAATGATATAAGTGCAATCACTGGCAGCTATCATACGCTTAATACAATACTTTACTTCTCATGCATTTAGACATGTCATGTATGTTTTATGGACCTATTTCAAGTGTATAACTTCATTTTTATTTTGTACTTGGCTTTATGCCTGTAAGTAGACTTCACTGCATTTTCATAAAAAGGGAAAGGATATTTGAAATATGATAATTATACATTGACCGGCTTCATATTCGCACACATTCGATATAGGCGCGGTTGCTAAGGGCAGATACCAACATGGCAATAAATCATCCCCCAAACTCGGAAACTTTCCATTCCGAACCCATTATATTTGACGGCGTATGTCAGCGAGACACCTCCTCATTCCGCTACCTTACCTTTGTGAAAGCACTCAATAAAAGTGCTGTCATAACGAGCAAGGTAATGTAGATTTCAAAATACAGATTGCGTTTTTCTATCACTTCTCTCAAATCATCACTAAACTGGTGAAAAAAATAGAAATGAAAGTTGTGTTCTCGATGCTACCTGGTACGGCCGAGCCTGGTTATATCCCTACAGGAATATTCCACCTCGGTTCTTATTACAGACTCAGAAACCGAGCAAGCATAATAATAACCACACACTAAGTGTAGGAATATTTTCCCCATTAGCACACCCGGCCCATATCGGTTAATGGCAGAACTTTCACATGGAAACTCAATAACGCAACGGTCAGCTAATATCGCGTGAAATATGCATGGCCGAGGTCTTTTCGTTGTGTTTTGTTGGCGCGAAAAATGATTAGGTGGGTAGTAGCCGAGCGTAGGACCCTCGGGACGTAAGTTTGATTGCTCTGCAGACTCCATCCATTGTTGTTTGTTGCGAGATGAATACATTACTTTGATATGACTGCTTTCATCAACAGTAAAAGCCTAATGCAACTTTGTCATGAAACGGTGTGTCTAACTTAATGTCTTGTTTTGTTGTAAACAGGCGAAACCATGGCGATTCGTATCCGTTTGATGGGCGTGGTTCGATACTTGCGCACGCGTTCTTCCCCGGCACTGGTCGCGGTGGAGACGCCCATTTCGACGACGACGAGCTGTGGCTGCTAGAACCAAGGGACGATGATGAAGAAGGTAGGAACTAACCCAACCGCGTCACGAAGACAGCGGAATTATTTACTGTGTTAGGTCATCACCAAATTAATGTTGTTTTTTAGTTACGCTTATGAATTATTTCATGATTTTTATCCTTGGTGACTTGGTTTCATTGTGTTATGGAAAAAAAAATCCTGCCTATTCTTAATTAATTTGTGGCCAAAATTAAGTGGTTATTTCCCTAAAACTCTTAATGTGGAATAATTATAGATGCACGTAGGTACATAATTAACAGATTTCCGATGAATTTGCTGCACTTCCGTGAAAAGTTCAACCGTGCAGCTCGGAAATGAGCATGTTGCGGTCAGCCGTGTTTTGACATGCAAATGTCGAATACGCTGTTCACCTTCGTTGTTACACACGCCAGCGCTTTGGCTTTCGTACGCTCAGTGTTAAATATACCCTTAACAAATATATTATTCCAAATTACAGAATCAAACGATCAGGATAATTTCATATAAGGGCTAGGATTATAGATGACCAATTTTTTCAAAAAACTTTTCACAACCCTATCATCCCTTATTTTTTCAGAATCTCAGTTTGAAGCATGTATTGTACCTTTTTAAAATTATTTAGGTACTATGCAAAATATGCAGCTTTGGCATTTCTCGCAGCATTACGAAACTTCATAGAGCTATGAGAATTACGTCACAGAATTAATGCACATGCGATAGTGAACACTGCGAAGCTAGCCAAGTGTGGTCGTCGTATGTATAGTGTAAACACGGCAGCAGCCGATAGTTGGCGACCGCAGGCGCGGCGAGGACGCCGCCGCCGCTGCGATTACCGCGCAGCTCTGCTCTGTGCACACGTGATAATTTACACGGACAACGGACGGGTACAACCAACGCCACTTCGAATTGTATTCGGCTAGCCATGTGTAAATATCCACCTTTATTCAACTGAACCCACATGTGAATAGAATAATATAGCCATGCTAACCGATGATAATATGACAATGTGGTTATGAAAAAAATGCTTTTATCAGGCAATATCCTACATACATCCTATGGCCCATTAATTACTAGGTACTGGTGTAATTAACAAACTCTTGTTTCTTTTACAGGAACATCACTTTTTGCGGTGGCCGCGCACGAGTTTGGTCATTCACTAGGTCTCAGTCACAGCTCTGTGAAGGGAGCGCTTATGTTTCCGTGGTATCAAGGCATCCAACCAAACTTTGTTTTACCCGAAGACGATCGCAATGGTATTCAGCAAATGTATGGTAAGCATCGTAGAAACTCGACGGACATAATCATTAAGCTTCACTGCTCAATTAAAATTATTTTTATTTGATTATGGAAACGAATGCTCTATAATATCTACTTACTTACTTATTTCAGGATCTAAAAAGACCACGAAGTGGGCCAAAATACCATACTACCGTCCGGTGGAGCCACCACCAACTACTACCACAACGACAACCACAACTACCACCACCACGACCACCAGAAGGCCGTTCCACAACAACAGGCATCATGACCGATACCCCAACCGAGGATACACGCCTAACTACCCGCGCGTTCCCTCTAGATACCCCCACTATCCTGCCGACAGACCCAGCTATTACCCTGATCGACCATATCACCCGGAGAGACCGTATTACCCTGAGAGACCATATTACCCAGACTGGCGCCATAACGCGAGCGAAAATTATCCCCGACACACAAATCATCACCACACCTACCGTCCCACTGAAGCTACAACCCACCCTACCACCTATCGACCGCGCTATCCCTACTTGCAACCTGAATATCCAAGTAATCCCCGACCTCATTACCCGAATGATCCGAGACAAGATAACCCGAGGAAACCACACTACCCGGAGAAGACGACGCAGCGAACGACGACAACGACAGCTTCGGACAAACCGGACACGTGCGATACGAGTTACGATGCAGTCGCCCTCATTCGTGGTGAACTCTTCATATTTAAAAATAGAGTAAGTACTCATTATTTACGCCATTTCTTTTATCCATAGAGACCTCTTCAATGAGTAGCAATTTGCAGGCAAATAAGTTGTTCCATCTAATTTTTTTTTATCGTTTTCAGTATCATTGGAGGATAGGAGCTCAAGGGCGATACCATGGTTATCCTATTGAAATAACAAGGATGTGGGCTAGTCTACCAAAGAACCTAACACACGTCGACGCAGTCTATGAAAGACCGGATCGGAAAATAGCTATTTTCATAGGTAAGAGGCATTTGAACCATTCCCTACAACATTTGTAGACCTTTATTACAATTCAGGCCCCTAAGTTTAACCGCATTTTTTAATAAATTTCAGGTAAAGAGCTCTATTTGTTCGAATCACAAAATCTATTGCCGGGATACCCAAAACCTCTATCAAGGTTTGGACTGCCTGAAAATTTGGAGAAACTGGACGCTGCCATGGTGTGGGGCCACAACGGAAATACTTATTTCTACAGTGGCACTATGTATTGGAAGTGAGTGTTTTTTATGCGCTTAATATATCTTTCCTCGCTTTCTTGCAATCTGTGGAAGGATTTTAGTGAAATGAGCTAGCTCTTTATTATATTTTTACGACTATACTCTTTCTTGGTGGAAAAAACCAAATCTATTTCATTAAAAATATGTCCATTCCTCCTACACATGTTCCGCGCATTATCATAGCATGGAAACCGGGGCCGGGGTTCTAGTTTATTTCGTAACGAACATAATCAGTACTTGTTTTGACATTGACACCCGTAGGAACTATTGTGACATAGGTCTTACCTTTATAATTGCTTTGAAATTTCTCTAACTTAACTAACACTAGGAATTTCTCTTGTGTCATGGTTGCCTTTATAAACAATTAAAGTAACATACACGAACGCCCACACCTGGAACAGCTACATGTAGATCATGAAAATATTATAATGGTACATAGAACATCGACACTATAATAACTAATACATTTTTTTCAGGTATGATGAGGAAAAGGGTCGCGTTGACTACGACTACCCTCGCGACATGGCTATGTGGAAAGGTGTGGGATACCACATCGACAGTGTTTTCCAATGGAAAGATGGTAAGAATTCTATAAAGGTTCCCTTGGTGAACTAGGCTGGCTACCCAAAGAAAAAAAAAATAAGCCTCAATTTGTAAACAATTTTGGAGTGTCCCTTATATATTTATTATTTTATTTTTCCAGGTAAGACATACTTCTTCAAAGGCAAAGGATTTTGGAAATTCAACGACCTCCAGATGCGCGTTGAAAATGAGAAGCCGCAATCATCGGCTGCTTTCTGGATGGGATGCGCTACGGAGCGCGCCGGCCGTCGTGCTGGCTACAAGACCCCGCCCGCACCCGGATCCACACTTCGCTCACCCAGTGCTGCAACTACAGTTACTACTAATCTACTACCTTTCTTATACTCTACACTGTTATTATTGTCGACTTATTTTAGAATCTGTCATTGATGATATTTTTACCTTACGTAATTTATTTCTATGACTGCAGCATATTAAAAGAAACGAATTTTTCGTCACAAACTTTGTATGTGTACCTACTACTACGATACATATGTATATGTAATGTATACCTACCCAGTAATTGAAGTATGTAAGTATACTAAGTTTATGGTGTTGGTACTTTAATTCTGGTTAATTATGTAAGAATTTAAGTACATCCATCATAATGAACTGATGAGATTTGGGAACATATTGTAAAATAATTTACGACAGCTAAAATGTTGGCTTTAGTTATTTCTACTTATACTTAACACCTTTGTATATTTCTTCAAAAGTGACTGGAAATGAGTTATAAATAATGGTCATAATAAAGCTGCTTTAAATTCAATTCCACAATTTAAAGAAGTTACTACTTTATTTATAACGTTAACTGATAATTACACATAAGTACACATAGACGTAAATAGTACCTACCAACGTCAGAAATAACAAGTACATATCGGAAACGTCTGAATTAAAACTAGACTTAGTAATTATTGCGCAAAATCTCACTGCCTGTGTGTAGTATTAACAAAATAATATCTACAATAATATGTTATACTATTATTTATATAAATATAATGTAAGTAATTAGATAATATTAATAAGTACTGATAAGAATTATTATTTCTATTATATTTGTACATTTTGATCTCAAAACGATCGTGTGCTTGGTTTGTTATTGTCATGTAAGGTATAAAACACCATCCATTTAGCTTCTGTACAGTTTGTATTGTACTTCGATGTTTAATTGTTAATGTGGATCAGTGATAATTGCGTTGTACCTATGTCCTACAGTATTTAAGCAACAAATACTTTGTCGTCATAAGTACATACAACACATACTGCCTTAGTTATCTGTTATTATAAGAATATGCATTTTTAGATTAATGTTGTAAAAATTGTACTCTTTTACTTTATCACTCATATTCTGTATGTCATCTATGTAATAGTTGAGTAAATTATGAATACAATCTCTTATGCTGGTTAAAAGAGGTACACTTTATCTGTAATTTGTAAATGATATACTTAAGTGAAACAAAATAATGGTTAAGTAAATATTATCGATGCCATTATTAATCAATGCTATACAAATACATTAACCATATACATTTTATCGTATGATATTTACATATATTTTTTAAACAAATGGCCTTAAGTGTACTGTGAAAAAAGCTAAGGAGGATGATGTTTATGAATTGTATAATCTGATTGTATTGCCAACGTGGAAAAGAGAAAGTAAAACTTGGTAGAATGAAAATGGTGCTTATTATAGTTAGTCATTGTACAGAATAAATTCTCTTTGGATATTTTTGTAAGATTGCTGTTGTGTCTTGAATCAATGTTTACCATAAAGTCAATGATATACCTCTCCTTCTCCCTGTAATCCCTTAGAACAGATATACGCATACTATGTGAAACAGTGAACAGTCCTGTGCAAGCAATAGTCAAAGTTAGTATGTTCATATTTAAGGGGTTACTTGAAATAACTGCCAAGTGGTCCATAAGATAGAGTGACTAGAACATAAAGTAATAGTATATCTCTCAGGCCACTCAACATTAGTATAATATAGGCTACAATAGAATTTTATATTTTCTTTGGTCACAAATACATTTTAATAATAACTGTGATATTTACTTTTATAAAAAATGCCATAAAAAACTGGCGATAAAAAGGAATAAAAATTTCTAAAGTGTTTCTAAAATAATTACTCTATGAATAATTTTAATTTAATTGTAATATCTTTTAAGTAATATTATATGTTTAATAAAGAAAATTTCTCTGACATTTGTTAATTATTACCTAATTTCATAATATAAGAAACATGAAACCAGTCAAGTCTCGAAAAACCTCGGAATGAAAGATATACCTAGAGTTCTGAAAGTTAGGAAGGTATGTATTGTCAGTCTCATAATTATGATATCGTGTCTGCGTCGTAAGTTAATCGAATTCTACTGTCACTTTCGGTTGAACGCAATGTAGGTACAACCTCGAAATTAAGAACTGATAACTTTAATTCAGCTTTCTTTGTAGGTATCTCTAAAGTTTCATAAAATCTCGTGCCTGCGCCGTAAGTTATTCAAAATTCTTTTAGTTATTAAGTTGGAGGTTTAGGCAGAGTTGGACCTAAAAGTACACCCACATTTCGCTAATTACTTTAGGGGCGAACCTATTGCCATCAACCGGGCACAAATACAGACTCCGTAGCTCCACGTAGTCTGGATGTGCTACTGAGAAATTCCCAGAAAACCCCAGTACCTAATACTTTGCTCGACCAGGGAATCGAACCTGAGAGAGACCTCATGTTCAGCAGTTGCACTTGCGAGCAGTAGACCGATGAGGCAGTCAAAGTTAGTTAGAGCTACAGTTACAAATCTAGACAATCACGGAAAAGACATTTTTATGACATTTAGTTTTTTTCATTTTTTACCATGGTAAAATCATCAAAAGGGTAATCTTGAATAAGTTACGACATTTCGAGATTTAAGTTACGACATTAAGGACTAAGTGCGGAAACCAAAACCCCTAACAGTAATGTATAGGTACATACGAGTTCCTAGATATCTCAATCCGAAGTGAAACGCTAATTTGCCTGGACGTAATAATTATATCGTAGGATAGTAATTGATCGGAAATACCTATAAACTGTGATAAACTGGGTCCAATCCCCAGTAAAGAAAATAATTTTTATGAATACCAAAAACTGGCTCTTATCGCACTACAATTAGGTTCAACTTTGACTAGGTTTTATAGCGTCTTTATCCCAGAAATTAAAAAAAATAATGAAAGCAATTTAAAATTTTGCCAATAAATAAGACAAAAATATATTTCACTCTTATTAGGTAAATTTTCTTTCTTTGAAATTTTATTCAATGTCAACACATTTGATCCCAGAATGGAAAGTTATTGCTGTTCTTGGCCCTTTACCACAGCCTTTACCATTTTCGCCTACGGCTTGGCTGACAATTTTGCATAGAATGCAATTTAACAAACTTACCCCACTTGCATTGAAATGCACTAATCTAAACCTGCCTTTTGCTAGATATACAATAGAAAAGTAAATTGAAGGGCAGAATATATGCAACTTATACATGAAAAATAGCCTCACATGAACCATTGCAAGAAAACCCTTAACTTACGACATACGAGTTGTGACTATGGCGCAGGCCAGGACATGGTGTGAAAGGAGTGGGACATAGCTCAGACATATTGCAGATATGAATGATATATGCTAGCAAATTACGTGTTATCCTCAGAAGATGAAATTATTGCTGAACTAAAAAAGGCATTCTTTGTATCATTAACAGATGTCTGTCACAACACACCAGGCAGGCAAACCTTAGTGATCAGGACCGGGTAATCCAACTCAGGATCTCATGTTCAGCAGTTGGCCTCGGCAAGATCAGTCACCACAAGTCCGACAAGGCAGCGAATAATGTAGGTAGTGATAGTGATTATATATCACAACGTAGGATGTATGTAACTATGAATTCATCCAACAATACTTAAAAGTGGAATGCCTTTACTTTTTCAATCAAATTATTAACATGGACTATATTGGATGGAGAATATTTAGAAATGGTATCATCACTCGATACAATTGTGAAGAATTTTTTAAATAAAAAAAAAGTGTTTAAATGCATAAAGATATACATTTCAAACTCCACAGGTCCATAATGAAAAAAAAATATGTAAATACTATTACTAAAATTTATTAAATACAACAATATTATTAACAATTTTCTTACCATAACGATAAACAGAATATCACTTCTTAGTTTCAGAAGAAACTTCAGTTTTAAAACCTAATTTGTTCCAATCTTCTTTAGCCATGAGGTTATTTTCCATTCTGCATCCTAGGTAATCTTTGGCTTCATCCCGACACATGGAATTATTACCGTTGTGGTTTAGTAAACACTTCATGTATTTCCTCATATTGTCCCTACAAAGTCCATCATGATCCAGAGGAAAGCTGCCCTTATCAGGTGGAGTCGGTATAAACTGTTTTTGTCCAAAAGTCATGGCAGTCGACATTTTTAATTCTTACACCAAAATTGTAGTTTCGAAAAGAATGGTAATCTTATAATAACTGGAAGGCTTAGCTTAGGGTATCAAAATACTTTTTTTTGGGTTTAGTTTTTTGGGTTTAATTTTTTGTTGCCTTCTGAACAGCTGATACTGACAGGTGACAGCTAGACATTTGACAGATGCTTGACAGATATTAAAATTTTCGTCTAGAAAATTTTCTCTTTAGGCGCGTTTAGCCCCTTGGCACAGATTGCCCCTTGGTTTATTTTGTTTATTAAGGTTGCAAATAAATACTTAATGAATTTCTAATTAATGGTTCTACTGTATGTACAAGATTTGTTTATTATTGCCTAAGTTAATAATAATAATATATGGGCCTCTGCAAGATGGCTTCGGCTCCTGGCACGCCCTTTAAAAGTCCGGGATTCCATGATCCCGAGATCTTAAAAGGTTAAATAATAATAATAATAATAATAAGCCCCCTAAAATCCAACCTTACGTCCAAGCTGAACACCTAGCTACGTGGGGGGCGGACACGCGTACTGTACATCTGTACAAAAAACTTACGCGGCTAACAAGGCAGGGTAACCCTTCATGGAGAAATGAGCAGTAAAAGAGTATATAATTTACGGTCGCTTCCCGGGGAGCGCCGGGGCGCATCTGGAGCCGATGCTAGGTGCCACAGCATGCGAACCATCGGCGGTGAGGAGTTGAGCAAGCGGGCTCCCACCGACAAAATTGTTACAGCTGGTCGTAGTGATCTGAACAGGCGGGCTCACTGCGTAGAAGCTACAGCCGAATCCACGGGCGATGACACTACTTCATTATTCTCTTCCATCCCTTCGACTCGCCCCTCTTATATGACAAGAAGAGCAAAAAGCTTGTCCACCACCTCCACGCTTGATAGTGTTGTGCAAGATGTCGACATTGACTCTGAGCTTGCACCCTCTACAAGCGCACCCAGTACGCGCAGACGATGGACACCCGAAATGAATAAGTTCATAATGCGCACTTACTTTCAATTAACCTTACTAGATTCAGACAGAAAAAACTATCTTGAACCGCTTCATCTTAAATTTATAGAAAAGTACCCGAACATGCAGGTTAGTAGACAGAGAATAGGAGACCAACGCAGAGCTATAGTGAATAACAAATTACTGCCAGTTAAAATAATAGATGAAATTCGAAATGAAGTTAAAGAAGAATTAGATCAACTACAATTAAACCATCTCACACAGCAACCACAAAACTCTATTAGTCATGCACAACAAACAGTCACACTAACACAACCTATCCAAAATCATAATACAACCCCAGAAACAAATACATCTAAAAACACTTCACGTACTCGCATAAGATGGAGCAACGAACAAAACGAAGGTATAATTCGGTCTTATTATCGAGTAACAGATTTAGGAAGAAACGAAACAGTCTATAGAAAAAGTATGTATCTAGATTTCATCAAAAATTTTCCTGCACTGGCTCATCTTAGCGAGCAGCGAATAGCTGACCAAAGAAGAGCAATTTTAAATAATAAATACATCACTAATGAAAGATTAAATTCAATAAAACTAGAAGTGAGCCAAGAATTACGATTAGAAAGCAATAGCGTTAGCAGTTTCACAAGACAAGCTCCAATAGTTGAGCCCATCAGCAACAACAACTCAGAAATTCAGTATGTAAACAGTAGTAATGTAAATTCACCACATGAAATCCAACCTACTTTAAATCAAATTGCAGACAATCTTTTACAAGAATTTCTACCTAACCAGCAAGTAAACCCTGATAGAGATCCTATTATAGATGAAACGTTCCAACAAGCATTTCAATATTTTAACGAAACAAACCCTACAAACAGAAGTTATATTCCTAAACAAAAACCATCTAAAAAACTTTCTCGAATAGTTAACTACTTAGACAAAATAATCATTCCAGAAAATTTGACCAAAGAATCTGATTTCCATACCCTACAGACTACTATATACAGTGCGGCATGGACCGCAGCTAAAATCAACGGTGCAAAGATCGCCCTTCAACCAAAAACAGTCACCCAAAAGGCAAAAGAGCAATTCAAACCTAACTGGGAGAAAAGACTAGAGCGAAAGTTAAATGATTTACGAGCGAAAATAGCTAGGGTAACACAATTCATCAATGGTAATAGAAGTAGGAAAATAATTAAACACATGCACACGATATCAGAGCAATATAAAATTCACACTGTTCATGAAGAACCAAATACACAACCCGTCCACATATTAGACACACTTAAACAAAAGCTTGCCGTCGTAACAGGCCGACTCCAAAGATACAGAGCATGCACACAAAGGAAAACACAAAATACACAATTCACCCACAACGAAAAGCTTTTCTACCGCAACATCAGACAGGCAACTTCCAACGTTCAGGATAATAATCCAAACAATAATCCAAGTAACCCTGACCCAGAGACGCTACGACATTTCTGGGCGGAGATTTGGGAGGAACCTATCGAGCATAATACACAAGCAGACTGGATACAAACAGAATTAATAAATAGTAACACAAATGTTCCGGAAATGACATTTGAACATATATCTCCAGAAATCTTCCACAAAGTACTTAATCGACTGCACAACTGGAAAACACCCGGTTCAGACCATATACACAGTTATTGGTACAAACAATTTAAGTCAGCCCACAGTTTTCTATTTAACCACATAAATTCATTTATACAGGATCCCAAAACCATACCGCCTTACTTAACACAAGGTACAACTTTTATGATCCCTAAAGACCGTAATGATCTCACTAACCCAGCAAAATATAGACCCATAACTTGTTTGCAAACTTTGTATAAAATAATTACATCCTGTATATCAGAACTTGTATATCAGCACATTGACTCCAATAATATTTTAGCAGAACAACAAAAAGGATGCCGAAAGTTCAGCCAAGGCTGTAAAGAACAATTAACCATAGACTCAGTTATTCTTAAAAAAGTCCAAAAAACCAAAGCTAATCTATATAGTATGTATATCGACTATAAAAAAGCATACGACTCTGTGCCTCATTCGTGGCTTATAAAAATATTAGAGATATATAAGATACACCCGACAATAGTGGCATCTCTTAAGGCCATGATGACAAATTGGACAACTGTACTAAGACTAAGCTCGTCCACTGAAACAATAGATACCAGCCCCATAAAAATTCAGAGAGGGATTTTTCAAGGAGATGCGCTTAGCCCTTTGTGGTTTTGTCTTGCTCTGAACCCACTATCTAATATATTAAATACATCAGCATTAGGATTTCCGCTACAAGATTTTACCACCGAAGGACATGCACAAAAAATAAATATAAATCATTTGCTATACATGGATGACATTAAACTTTACGCAAACAGTGAAGCTCAGCTCCAGGAGTTAGCAAGTTTAACTGAACAATTTTCAAACGATATAAAAATGCAATTCGGCATAGATAAATGTAAAATAAACTCAATAAGAGCAGGGCAGAATTACCAACACCACTACACTTTAGGAACAGGAGAACGAATTGAACCATTAGATGAACAAGATAGTTATAAATACCTGGGATACACACAATCGCGACAGATTCACTACAGAGAAACTAAACAAAAATTAACACAGCAGTTTCAACACAGACTTAATACAATTCTTAAAACACAATTAAACTCCCGAAACACCATTAAAGCCATAAACACATTCGCTATACCGGTTCTTACTTACTCTTTCGGAATAATCAATTGGACCAAAACCGACCTCAAATGCCTTCAACGAAAAATTAACACCACCTTTACCAAATTTCGCAAACACCACCCAAGATCCTGTGTGCAGAGATTGACACTACCGCGGAAAGAAGGAGGTAGAGGTTTAATTGACATTCTTAACTTACACAATAGACAGATAAAATCGCTGAGACAATTCTTCTTCTCTAAATCCGATACTTCAACTCTCCATAAAGTTATAGCACAAAACGATCAACATTTAACACCCCTTAATTTGAAGAACACATCTGACCAGTTAAATGAAAAAGTAACCGACGAAAAAACGAAGATCCTGGAATGGACTCAGAAGTCGTTACACGGAAGACATCGCCATGATTTATGCCACACAAATGTCGATAAAGATGCGTCGAACGCGTGGTTGAATCGGGGCGAACTCTTTCCAGAGACCGAAGGGTTCATAATTGCTATACAGGACCAGGTAATTGAAACCAAAAATTACCGAAAATTCATTATAAAGAATTTAAATAACGACTTATGTAGAAGATGCAATAGCTCTCCCGAAACAATCCAACATATCACAGGCGCGTGCAAATCAATAGCCCAAACAGATTATAAACACAGGCATGATCAAGTAGTCAACGTCATACATCAGAAATTAGCTCAGCAGTATAATCTCATAGATTCCGTTGTGCCATACTATAAATATAAACCTCAGATTACGTTAGAGAACCCCACAACTAAGCTTTACTTTGACCGTGGCATCTTTACTGACAGAACAGTTCATTTTAATAGACCGGACATTACACTTGTTGACAAGAGTAACAAAACCGGATATTTAATCGATATTGCTGTACCAAATTCACATAATCTACAAACGACAATAGCAGAGAAACTCACCAAATACACTGAACTAAAAGACGAAATTACCCGACTTTGGCAGCTACAAAAAGTTACAATAGTACCAATAGTATTATCTACAACAGGAGTCATTCCTAAGCAACTTCACCAGTCCCTCAAATCTCTTAGCTTACCTCCAAATACCTACCACTTGCTGCAAAAAGCAGTAATACTAAACACCTGCAGACTGGTCAGAAAATTTCTTCAATATGAACCCGAAAATTTCAATCTAGACTCAAATACGCAATCTTCAATACAACTTTCTCCACTAATCCGCACTTCATCTATTCCAACTGATAATTCTTTGGCTTAGGCCCGTATTATCAGCACTTTCCGGCTAGCCGAGAATGTAAAATACATGTCTAAAATAATAATAATAATTTTATGTAGAATTGTTAGGAAATTCATGCAGATAGAAGAAAATGAAATAGGACCCCATGAAAACACATAGATTACACACCACACGCTGCATTTGCTTTGGTTTCAACCCGTAAATGTAGTAAAAATCCAGTCTAAGTACTGAGAAGTGAAAACTCTATCCGAAAATAATAATAATAATAAGCTTTATTAGTTCTCACAGTATAAAACCTTAAGATAAACTATATTAAAAAATTGACAGTGATCGTGGCTTTATAGTCACAGTACGGATCGCAACTGGCATCTTAGCTAGATTATAAAGTAATCTGTGTTAAAGATACCAGTCCCATTCCCTTTTAAATCTTGAAGACAATTTTATGAGAATTTATTAACAATGTGAGAAAACAAAATAGAATAAAAAATAAAAAAATAAAACTAATGGAAAATTTTCTTTGTATGCATGCGCGTGTTAGTGAGAGTAATAGGTGTGTGTGGGTGTAAATGCGTTAAGTTATGTGTATGTGTGCGTGTGTCTGTGTGTATTGGTGTATGGAAGTTATACTACACCAATGTACTTAAGAGGTTTTCAGTCTCTTGGTAGGTCAGCCCCTGAAGCCATTTAGTCATTAGATTTTTACAATTGCAGGTAGAAAGTTGGTAAATACAGAGTATTTTATTCAATTTGTTGTACAATGTAGGCGCAAGAAAATAATTGAACCTACTGGAATGGGTAAAGTTACTTTTCCTAGTTACACAAACAATGTCTTTGCGTCTTTTGGAGATTTTTTTGCAAGGGGTCGCAGAGTGTTGAAGTAGAACTGTTTTTGCTATGAAGAGTTGCCTTACAGTTAACACTTGACAACTTTTGTAAAGTTCGGCAGTAGGAAAAATATAACTTTTAAAGGTGCTCACTTTTAAGATAGCTCTCTGAGCTCTTTCTAATTTTAACAACCTTGTTTTTGGCGCACCTCCCCAGGTTGATATGCAATAACTCAGTAACGATTGGCAAAGTGCAAAGTAGACCTGTTTTAACAATCGTGCATCAGCTTCGTGACGTAGGGTTTTAAAAATATAAATTAGTTTTCTAACTCTATTTTGTAATAACTCAATGTGGAGTGAGAAAGAAAGATCATTGTCCAGAGTTAAGCCAAGATATTTGGTATTGGTCACTTGAGTTAATTTGGGACAGTTACAGCTCTGATCGTCAGGAACAGTGCACGAATGCGCGACAAGATATAGGGCGGGTGGAGGTTGGGTGGTTTGTCGGAATGAGAAAGTCATATAGTTGGTTTTATCAGTATTGAGTGTCAGTGAGTTTCGAGCCAACCATTCCTTAATTATATTAAAACCATACTGGGCTTTGGCGAAAACTTCTGGCCATGTGTCACCACTAAATGAAAGTGCAGTGTCGTCTGCGAACGCCGTTATCTTTGTGTCATTTAACTTAATCTGGCAAAGGTCGTTTAGGTATACGAGGAAAAGAGTCGGCCCGATCACGCTCCCCTGCGGTACTCCGTATGTTATTGGCAGCTCATCACTTACATAATTATTAATTTTAACACATTGGGTTCGGTTATGTAGATAGTCCCTTAGAATAGATTCACCTCTCACGCCCATTTTTTCCAACTTATGAAGAAGGAGGGGAGTAGAGACTGTGTCAAAAGCCTTAGCCAGATCAAGGAAGATAGTGAGAACCTTTTTCTTTTCGTCTAGGTTTTTGACTATATAATTAGTAAGCTCTAGGACTGCATCAGAGGTGGATCTGTTTCGTCTAAAGCCATACTGAGAAGTTGACAATAATTTCTTGTCTTCCAGAAATTTTATCAGTTGTTTATTTATTATCCGCTCCAGGATCTTGGATAGTATAGGCAATACGGCTATCGGACGATAATTGGCGACACAGTCTCTACCCCCACTCTTGTAAATGGGATGGATAAGTGACTTTTTGAAACACGAGGGGAAAGTACTTGTTTCGAGGCAGAGGTTAAAAACGTGAGTTATGATGGGGATGAGGAGGTTTTTATATCGCTTCAGCAGAGCTGTAGGAATGTTATCCCATCCCACAGCACAGTCAGATCTTAAGGAGAATAAAATTGATTCAACTTCGCCGCAATCGGTTGGTAAAATAACAAAAGAGCCACAGGAGGAGTTGTCGGGGGCATGTACCTGGAATTTTGAGTGGGGATTTGGAGGTTTTATCTTGGTTGCGAGGTTTTTGCCAATGTTCGCAAAGTAGTCATTTACTTGATTGACAGAGTATTCAGGGGATGCAGAAGTGCTTAGTAGATTGGAAGACAAAGTTTTAGTTTTAACACTGTTTGTTACACGTTTTATTACCTGCCAGATTCGCCTATTATTTATTTATTTATTTATTTATTAAATCTTTATGCACAAGTTACAAAAACATGTACAAAGGCGGACTTAATGCCTTGGGCATTATCTACCAGTCTACCTTAGGGTGATGCAGAGACAAAGACAAAGCAGGTGCAACATAATAGACAATTATTTAATAATAAAATGAATATAATAATAAATTACTACATATATACAATACATAAATACAAACATATAAATACATACATACACAGAAAGAGAAATAAAGTGGAAACTAACAACCAATTAACTTTGAGATGAATCTGCCAGATTCTTAGTGATATGCTCACGAGCTTTCAACTTGAAAGTGAGCCGATTGGATACCGTCCTGATATTCTGAGGAAGCGCATTCCAAAGAAAAACTGCCTGGATTGGGAAAGAAAATTTAAGAAAGCCAGAACGGTGAGAGGGACATCGTAGAAGACGATTGTTACAAGAACGAAGATTTTTGCTATGCGCAGAACATAAATATTGGAAGTGAGTAGTCAGATAGGAGGGAGAAGTGGGTTTGTGAAGAAGAGAAAACAAGGTAGTTAAGGCTCTTAACGCTCTGCGCTGGCGAACGGGAAACCACTTTAAGAGTGACCGGTGTTCGGAGACGTGATCATATTTACGGAGATTGAAAACGAATCGAATGCAGTTATTCAGAAGTCGGTCAATTTTATTGAGTAAATCTGCATTCAGGTCGTAGTAACACACATCACCATAATCAATTATGGGGAAGATAAGGGATTGTACAAGCATAGCCTTTACGTGAGATGGGAGAATATTCTTCAACCGATAAAGGGACCGCAGCGTTCCAGTGACTTTACTGCTCACAGTCGCGACCTGCTTACGCCAATCAAGACAAGTGTCAACATACATACCCAAATCTTTGACATCAGAGCTGAACGGGATGACCGCACCATCAAAGACAAGCGGAGGCACAGTCAACGCACTCAGCCTTCGCAAGCTGTAGGGGCTCCCTATAATGATAGCCTGACACTTGGCAGGGTTAACCGCCACCCCGAATCGATCAGACCAGTTCTTAACAGCTTTTAAATTCTTGTTGAGCTCCTCAATCGCATCGGATACGCTGTCAACACCTGCCTGACAATAAAGCTGTAAGTCGTCAGCATAAAGATGATACGCACACTGAAGTTCGGTAGTTACAAGGTCTATAAAGATAGAAAACAGAAGTGGAGATAAAATACCGCCTTGAGGGACGCCTGCATTAAGATCACACCAGCTGGATGAAGTGTCACCAGCGAGAACAGACTGCTGACGCCCCCGAAGATAGGATGAAAACCAGTCTATTACATCGTGAGAGACCATGAGATAGGAGAGGATGGACAAAAGGACTTCGTGACTGACGGCATTAAACGCATTCGAAAAATCGATCAGCACTAAAACGGTGACCTTAGTGTCTTCCATTCCCCGCCTTATGTCTTTTTCTTATCTGTGCCAGCGTCTGCTAGCTCCTTACGATCATGGTCTCTCTTTACTTTTTTTAGTATTTTGTGACAAAAATTTCTGTATCTTGTGTATGTTAACTTCAATATATCATTGTTCGGATTTAGCATGGTTTCTTTGTGCATCTTGTCTCGATTTCTCATGCAACGAAGTAAACCAGGTGTCACCCACGGTTTAAGTATAAGTTTACGATTTGGTATCTTAATCGTGGTTGAATTTTTATCTATGGCACACTTTAGGGTGTTAATCAACTGAGCAGCAGCTTGATCTGCGTTTGTTATGCGATAGATCTGTTCAAAATTGATATCGTTCGTCTCCAGGTCAAGGGTTTTATAGTTGATTTTATTGAAAATAGGACGATTGGGACCTTTATTAGATTTTCCTTTGTTTTTGAGGCACAGTAGTACACTGTTATGGTCCGTAACAGATGAATCAAGTACTAGGGTTAGCGCTTCGTAGTTAGACTTAAGCATCACGTGGTCTAAGCAATTAGGGCCACGCGTAGGAAAAGCATGAGCAGGCAGTAACCCATGACTGGCTATTAAGTTGAGGTAATCTGAGGCATGAGTATCATTTTGGGTATGAGCGATATCAATATTGATATCACCAATTATTGTAACATTTTTGAATGATGATAGTGTATTCAGAACTAAGTCAAGAGAACTTAGGAAGTTTGCTGTGTTATTAATGGAGGGTGATCGGTATATACAGATGATTGCTATATCGTTACCTATTTTTAATATCATACAAGTGCCATCCATGAAATCTATCTCTGAGACTGTGTGTTCAAGATGGTCCTTCAGGTAGACAACTATGCCATCATTCTGGTTTTTAGGCTTTGTAGTATGATACATTAAGTAACTATCTAAGTTAGGTATCGTTACGTTGTTTTTAAGCCAACATTCTGTAAGAATAATCGCTTCACAATCAATATTAATACTATGTAGTAGGGTAATTAAACTATGGAAATTGCGGTTTATGGATCTTATATTCTGAGTTAGGATTTTAAAGTGTTCATTAGGATTTATTATAGAAGAATTACAGTCATCTGGCCTACATATTTGACTTTGTGATACAGAAAAAGTATCAATACTATCATTTATATTAAAGAAGTTATCGAATTTTACATGACGGAAGTGGGGTCAATTCATTTATAAACACATAATCATTGAGTACTAAAAAGAGAACGATCTGTATCAAAAAGGGTCCGTACTGAGCAGAAGATGGCATGTGAGTTAATAACGTAATGGAGTTGTTTGTAGGTGAGTAAGAGTAATTTGTGAATATTGTGTACAAGAGAGTGTTTGATTGTGTATACTGATGAATGTTTTGTGAAAGGTAAGTGAGGTGTGTAGATTTATGCATATAAAGTTGTTTTCCGAGTGGAACAAGTCTTTTAATCGCTATAAATAAAGTGGAGTGTTGGAATATAAAGCAATAACATAAATTAAACGTTAATAAAATAGTAAAATGTTGAATCATAAAACAAAAACATAGAAGCATGCAAAAGAGCCAAGCATCAGCAAATACAGGTAGTCAATCTGAGTTGTTAAATTGTTCCAGCTGGGTTAGTGTTTTTATGAGTATAGATGAATCACCATCCTCTTTCTTTATTAGGACTTTCCCGTCTGAGATCCAACAATACTTAATTTTGTTACATTTTCTGAGCTCTCGAGCGTGGAAATACAGTTTCCTTGCGTTAGCGGTCAAGTTTTCAGCCAAGTAGATAGGGTCCCTACCCTCAAGACCTAAGTGACTCATATTTAGTTTATTCGATGGGTTGGTACTGTTGTAGGTCTTAACGGCGCTAAGTAGGGTATTTCTCAAAAACAGGTCTGACAATTGGACGATAACCGGTTTCTTGGTGTCGGGTTTTCCAGGAACACGATAAATATCACGCACATTTGAATTGTGAAGCTCAACATTGAGCTTTTTGCAGATATTGGAAACATAGCACAGGAGGTCTTGTTTATTTTCCTTAGCCTTTTTCGGAATATTCCTCAGTTCTACAGTTGTCAATTTGAAGCACCTTTGCAGATCTTCTACCTTTTCTTGTAAAGAGATAATATTGGAATTGTTAATTTTACACTCCTCTTCTAATGACTTTATCTTAACTTGCATCTCGTCCTGTTGCTGAGAACTAAATGTAATGTTCTTTTCGATATTTGATAAGGTATGTTCTATATTATCGTAGTTGGTCTTGAAGGAAGCAAGCATTTTACGAATTTCATCTCTAAATTCATCAAAGTCTGCTCTAGTAATTTCCTCTAATCGGCGTTTAATTCGTTGGCTCACAAACGCAGAGGGTGGGGGTGTTTTTTCTAAACTATGAACGTTAAGTGCGGAGTCCGAGCCAGACTTAGTAGGCGAGGGATTCATAGTACCAGGCAGTTATAAAGTGTGCGGGAGTTAGTGCGCGCACAAGGCAGAAGCGGTGGCGTGCGAGACAGCGGAGTGTGCGACGAGTTCAGCGATATCAGAGTACTTATGTGCGTATATCGCGGTCCCAGTCGTGTGCGTGATGCGATGAATGAGCGCTCGTCGACGTAGTTACGTGCGTCGGTAGGAATACTCAGTGTGTGTGCGCAATGAGTGGGTAAACACGGTACTCACGCGACTAGTTGTGAGCTCCTGCACCTTTTGCTCTCCTGGTAGATTCTTGCTTTTTGCCACTATTTTAAATTGATTTTTTTAATGAATATAATAATATTTAAATATTTATTGCACTAAAGTAAATACGGTCACACGTCTGTTCGCTTTCGCGGTCCAAAGGGAAGGGGAGTTATTAATTATTTAGCTACAATGTCTGACGATCTGTGAGTGGTTAATAATGGCGGTAATATTTGTTGGAAGTGGTACAATGCTAAGTTTATAAAAATAGACGTACCCTCACATTGGTAGTCATTACGCTGCAACTGTTCACAGAGCTAAGACGTGTCCAAAATGGTTTTCTGTTTATTTAATGTATATAACAATAGAGAATACAAGTGTGCTATGCTGAAAGTTTTGTGTCCTATGTTCTGCGATGCAATGTAAGTTAATTGATATTTATTATGATGAGAATACTATTGCTGTTAATGAGAAGTTTTCTTTTTTGAATATTTAAAAAAAAAAGTAGTTTCCAAGAACTCTGTAGATGGCGTTGAACTGGGGTGCGTTTAAGTCAACCATCCAGTTTGAAATTTGTACGGACTAAACGTTAAACACCCCGTTCAAGTACACCGAGAGGTGAAAAATTAAACTGACTAAAATTTTATATGCCTCGTTCACGGTCGTCCGCTGGTATAAGTTTTCGCCTACTAGGATAAATCTTAGCGACCTTTTTACAACCTTTTTACCTCGCTAAATTTTATCCTGCTGTCAGATTGACTTTGACATGGAGCTGTTTGCTCAATTCGCTCTCTAGAAACAAATATTTGTAACAAGTACTTATTTTATCACCTCCGTCAACTTTATTTGTGTGTGACAAGTAAATAAGATTTGAACAAAATTATAATAATTAATAACAAGCTGAGGTGTCAATTGAATTTGACAGTTAAACCTATGACTCCGTTCAGCGAACTCTCGTTAGTTTAATTTTTATCTGGATGGTTGACTTAAACGCACCCCTGACTTCGTTACTAGATGTAAAGCGCCGTATTCACGTTCCATCTTGCTGTAAGATCCATCTTGATGCAGATGGAACGTGAATACGGCGCTTAAGCCTTCATTTTTGCACAAATCCACGAGGCACAGACTTCTCTTCTTTTTCTCTTGGGACATTTTCTTTATGGCGTGGAAAACTCATAAATTTAAGACTGGTCAATGAATATTTTTTTCTTTTTCCTTGTTTTTATTTATTTCCAAATGCCAATGGTGTGATGTGACCTGATGTGACTGACAATGACATGACATGTACGTTACGTTTTAAGTTCTCAAAGTTACAATCAAGTGAAAAAAAAAACAAAATTACGACTTTCCGCTCATTGCAGTAACATACCAAGTTCAGCGCAATCTATCCATCGACTAGGGGAAAAATAAAAATAAAATCCCTCATTATGTATTCATATGTGTACTGATAAAATGTTGCCGTGGAGTTTCTTTCTCCGTTCTTCTCCGCGAAGACTTGGCGAAGACCTAGGGTTTGCGAACGGAGTTAGTTTCTTAATAAATACCTAGTCTTGATTTTGTGCTTTTCTTTATAAACCCAATCCTACACGAAAGTCCTTAATGTTATTTATTTACTTTACATACAGTAAATAAATAACGTTAACCATCTTGATATCTAAAACTTGACAATAAAGTCGTTATTAATATCAATAATAACAGAAATACACATCCTAATTATTAAATACACAACCTATTTCCTGGCGTCTGTACAAATTATGAAAAATGAAATGAAAAAGCGTTTATTCAAGTTAGTAAACATAGTTTATCAACATTATTACTTCTGCCAAACTGTACAACAGTTTGTTGGCAGATGTAGCTCCCTTATACATATGATACAACTAAATCTACATAATTAATAAAAACCTTTGACATCGTAATTCACACATATTAGTTACCCGGTAAGTATTTTAAGTAGGACATAGTTTTAATCTATATCTATATTTCCAAGGAGGTCTTGACAAATTTTGTTGAGAAGAAACTTCACCATTTTGTTTTTGAAAGAAAGTTTTGTAGTACAGCTATTTTCCAAATCGACTGGTATGTCATTAAATATTGTTGGGACTAAGCATTTTCTACATCTTTGCCCATAATAATTAACAGTAGTAGGTACTATGAATCTTCTAATGATTTTATTTCTTTGTGGTCTTAGGTTTACCCCTTTTATTTTAAACTCCGTTTTACCATAATTTTCTATGGCCAGTAACAACACCACCTTTTGATGGACCGGCAACATCTTACATTCTAAAAATAATTCTTCATAATCACTATTCTTGCAACGTTTTTTTGTGTTTTTATCTACTAACAATTTCATAAATCTGATTTGTAATAATTTTATTTTATCCAGATATGATTTAAATGTATTACCATAGCAAGCCAGTCCATATGAAAGCAACGAGTCCACTAATGCATAGTAGACTGTGAACAAAGTGCCCCTGTCCAGTACAAAACTAAGGTGGTGGAACTTTACAAGCACTAATCTGAGTTTGTCACAAAGGAGTGTAATATGTGTTTTCCACGAAAAGTTGTTATCTATAACTAAACCATATTGATTTTCCTCTCTAGATAGTATGTTCAATTTAAGGCAGCTATTTAGCTGTCTACACACCAAAGCCGACCCGTACCTGTCGGCAGGAACCCCGCGTTCGGCGCCTTTAGAAGTGCGAGACTGGACAATGGATGATCGTCAAAATCAGGTCTTGCCCGCCGGGTTCGTACCGACGACGGCCCGTCCGGCGGTTTCGGACCATGGTCCATGTGGATCCACGCCACAGACTAGATAGGTTCATGCTAGAAGTCTATGCGTATGACTATAGCAAGCTATAGACACCTTAAGGCGGAGGCTCAGTCGTAGCCCGCGAAATATAAATTTTCATGTATTTTTTGCAATTTGCTTAACAGTGTCAAGTTATAACTTGATCAAAATATGATTCGCGACAATAAAAAGCATAACTTTACATATCAGAATGATCAAAACATTCGCTCCAGTCCCGCTCACAAAGATTAGCTCAAATTTGGTAAAAAATCCGAAATCTAACTAATTTTGAGCAAATATTTGTGAGAGTGAATGGAGCGACTGTTTTGATTATTCTTGTATATAAAACTAAACTTGTTATTGTCGCGAATCATATTTTGATCAAGTTATAACTTGACACTGATAAGCAAATTGCAAAAAATACATGAAAATTTAAATTTTGCGGGCTACTACTGATGCTCCACCTTAACCAGTGTTACCAACTTAGGGGTTTTCCCCCCAGATTTAGGGGTTAAAAAAGTGGGTTGGGATTTTTCTAGGGGTTTTTTATTTTTAGGGTTTTTTTTTGGGATTTGTTTTATTGAGACGGTAAAGTTGTTAAAGCATGAGCTCTGGCACAATTCAAACTAAACAGTATAAAGTTGACCTCAGGTATCCAGTTTTATGAATAATACATGGTTATTCAAGGGGTGAAAGTTACTTAATGAAGTCCCAAGACGGGGTTTGGCGCCCATAATGTAGGCTAGAGACTTTTTATTTTTATTTGGCAGCTGTCAGTTGAAAGCGATTCTCTCTAGGGCTGCAATGCATAACTTTCAAATCGCTCATCAGAAATGTAATGTGCTACTTTCAGATTACGAGTACTTAATGAAAGAAATATTAAGTACCTATTTTTTAAGTTTTTTTTTTTAGGGGTTTTCCAAGAAATATCGGGTGTTTTAGGGGTTTTTGACCCAGGGTTTAGGGATAAATATTTCTGAGAGTTGGTAACCCTGACCTTAACACCATCATTCTGACAAATGCTCAAGCTCAAATGTTGCTGTCAAGAGTGTCAAGTGAACACTGGTTGTCAAAGTGAAATACATCGCACGTGCTGCGGTTTTATTTATAAATAAAATATGATGATATTTATACTGTAAAAATGTCTCGACTAATAGTAAAGAATTTACCAAACAAGGTATGTATATGTCTAGAACGTTCCAAACTAATTTACTGGTCTGCTACCCAGGTTTAAACGGTCTTTTCCTGGTATTTTAATGAGATATCAACGTGCTTGGATTTCGTTGCTTGAACTAAATAAGTACTGTTCATTACCCAACTATACAAATGCCTAGCTATTTCGTATTCCCTATAATGTGGAACCTCCGTCTACTTCGCAAATCTATAACCATTTAGATGTTCATAGCTTCTTTGAAAAATCTTTTTGTGTTAACTCCCACTACATTTACTCGCTTTTTATTTATATATTACGCTGAGACAATTATCAAGAAGGTGTAAGGGATCGTAAGTCAAAAAATTGTGTTGCTCTAAAAAATATAGTTTTATTAAAAAAACATAATACATTAAATAACACAACCAATATACACAAATACACTAAAAACTTACCTTGAAAAGAAACGACAAGTTTATTTCCTTCCCCTTTTTACAATCTTATTATAATAAAACTTTTTTGATACCTTCTTAAAAACTTAACCAGACTGGAAAACTGATCAGATGTTTCTTACATAATATTATATATAACATGTTTTTATTAAATCTATAATTTAGGTAACAGTTGAAAAACTGAAAGAAATCTTTGGAGAGAAGGGTGAAGTAACTGATGTACAGCTAAAGTACACTACAGATGGAAAGTTCAGGAACTTTGGCTTCATCGGCTACAGGACAGAGGAACAGGCAACACAAGCAAGAGAGTATTTTGATGGCACATGCATAAATTCTATGCAAATACAGGTGCAAACATGTGCAAATCTAGGTGATGAGAAGAAACCTAAAGCATGGAGCAAATATGCACCGGATAGTACTGCTTACAAGAAACTCCATAAAGATGAAATAGAAGATAAGAAAAAGTCAGAAAAGAAAGAAAAGAAAATTCAGAAAAATAAGAATAAAATTAAGGAACTGCTTAAAAAGGTATTCCTTTATTCTTAGCCTATACTATATGTCCCACTGTTGAGAAATATTAATTATATATTCTATGGAATTCATTACAAAATAAAATATTTAACAAATCAAATCAAATCAATCAAATCAAAACATTTATTTCAATTAGGCCATAACCGGCACTTTTGAACTGTCAAAAGACAAAATAAAACTAGTACAAAAATAGTTATGGTGCTACAGTCCCAGTCACAAGACATAAAAACTGTGAAAGTACCGTAGGTGCTCATTCCAAAGCGTAGATCTCTATGGAGAAGAATGAGCAAGAAACTCCATGGACACTCTTTTTCAATCGCCAAAATTATTACAGATCTTAGGTTACATCATTCATCATCAGATGGTAGGTACATTATGTGAGAACGATGTGGCAAGTTATTAGTGTCCATGGTAAATATAAAAACGACAATTCAAAAATAAAGTTATAAATATTAAAATAGACCATGGCAGCTAAGAGATGACCAGTCCCAACTGACAGCGCCCGTTCACGAACATGACACATATATCAGCACCATTCAGCTCAACCATTTTGAAGGGAACTAAATGATCCGACAGACATGCCACCATCAGCGAGACTTTTGAGTGAGCATGACATACTCTCAACCGCCAGAGTCATTCAAGTCAATGAAAGACGTAGGTTTCTAGTTAAAGATAGCTCTGAAGTACATGGTACTCACACAATGCTGGCTATGACGCTATATAATACTAGACACATTGACTCTATACAATGCAAAGTCTTCATCCGCTTCAAAAAAATAATTAAGGGATAACCTACAAATGTCTATCTAGAAAAGTCCAAAAAAAAAAAGAAGAGGAATTAAAAACTAAAGTGAGTAGGACAATAACGTCCGTTGATCAATTTAAAATAAAACAAATACAAACACATAAAAATAAAAACTAAATGACTTAATAAAGTCAAATAAAATAAATAAACAATTATATGAACGCATATAACTAGTCTGGAAGATAAAACTAATGAATCGAATCTATACAATGCAAAAATAGTTACAGCTTTTACAATATTTTCACAAGCTAATCCACTGGTTTCCCCCTATGATTGTGGAGCAGGACCAGCATTAAGCCAAGCATCTTTATCAGCAATGTAATCCCCCAACTTATAATACGCTTTACTACATAGTGTGCGTTTAATGCAAGTTTTAAATTTCGTCTCATTCAGTTGAAGTATGTGGGGAGGTATTTTATTGTAACATTTTAAACAGTACCCCATGAAGGATGAGTCTACTTTGGCTAACCTGAAACCTGGTTGAACTAATTCGTCCCTAGATCTAGTACTATAATTGTGCCTTTCACCTCTTTTACTAAATAGATGCAGATTCTTTCTAACGTACATGATTTTTCGTAGATGTATTGACAAGGTACAGTCATGATGTTAATATCCTTAAACCGTTCCCTTAAAGAATCGCGCCTGCGAAGATTGTATATGGCTCTAATAGCTCTTTTCTGCAGAATGAATATTGATTCGATGTCTGCAGCACGTCCCCATAACAAAATACCGTAAGACATAATACTATGAAAGTAACTAAAATAGACCAGTCTCGCGGTATCTATGTCAGTATATTGACGGATTTTTCTAACAACATATGCTGCTGAACTCAGGCGTCCTGCAAGAGATGTTAAATGCGGACCCCATTGTAGCCTCGAGTCGAGCGTAATTCCTAGGAAAACAGTTTTGTCGACGAATTCTAATTTCTCTTGATTCAATACTATGTCACAGTCATTGCTTTTGACATTCGGTAGAGCAAATCTTACACATTTAGTTTTTTTTTTCATTCAATACTAAATTATTGGCAGTGAACCAAGAATGGACCTGCTGTAGGGCAACATTTACGTCGTCAACATTTGAGGCACGTCTATTCATCTTAAATATTAAGGAAGTATCGTCCGCAAACAATACCATTTCCGGTTGGTTTTTAAATAAATAGGGCAGATCATTTATATATACTAAAAAGAGAAAAGGGCCCAATATCGAACCTTGTGGTACCCCCATTTCAACTTTTAAACCCGTAGAATTGACACCATTTATTTGAACTTGCTGTTGTCTATCACTTAAATACGATTTCACTAATCTTAGCGCAAGTTTACCTAGACCGTAATGCTGAAGTTTCATCAGCAAAGATTCGTGATTTACGCAATCAAATGCTTTCGAGAGGTCACAAAAGATCCCAATGGCATCTTGAGCTTCTTCCCACGCAGTAAATATGTGTTTTAATAAGGTCACACCGGCATCAGTCGTACAACGCCCTTTGGTGAAACCATACTGTTTCTCGTGCAAGATTTTATTGGTGTTAAAATGAGTGAGCATTTGATTAAGCATAACTTTTTCGAACACTTTGCTGAAGACCGGCAGAACGGAAACGGGCCCATAGTTATTGCAGTCTTTACTATCCCCGGATTTAAAAAGCGGAATTACCTTACTGTATTTCATCAGATCTGGGAAGACTCCTTGATCTACGCACAAATTAAATATTGTGGCTAAATAAGGTGCAATAGTTTCTATAATAGAGGAACAAGCTTTGACAGAAATACCCCACAGATCTTCGGTTAATTTTACCTTGATTTGCTTAAAAGCTTTCACAACTGTCTCGGGGTTTATATGCTTAAATTTAAATTCAATAGGACAGGCTGGAACGTTTTCTCTTAGTAAATTAAAAGAAAGCAAGGGTGAGGAATTTATCGCTTCCGTTGTTCTTATTGGGATACTAGTAAAGAAATTTACAAATTCCTGAGCAATAGCTTTGTTAGACTTTACGACACCATGCGAGGTCTCCAGTGTGAAATCAATATGCTTTTTATTTCGATTGGTTTCATTATTGATAATTTTCCACACCGTTTTTATCTTATTGTCAGCTGACTTAATCTTTTCGCTAATGTATAATGACTTAGCTGCCTGACAAGCATTTTTAAAAATTTTTGAGTACGTACTAACATATTTATTAAAACTGTCTGTATTGATATACGGCTTAAGGCCGTAAAGCTCAAATAATCGTTCCCTACTTTTCCTAATACCCTGTGTTGCCCAGTCGCTGAAAATAAACTTTGGGTTAACAGTTTTGGTTTTCTTTTTTAAACTATTATTGAACTCTGCATGCACTACCTTAAAAAGCTCTTCATAAAATTTATTGAATTCAATTATACAATACTATGGAATTCAATTCTTATTTCAGCATAAGGATGACCCGCTCTTTGCAGAGTTCATTGAGGCCCATGTCAATGAGAACACAGCCTGGATAAAAGAGGCACTAGAGTCTGCATCTAAAAGTGATGATGATGATAATAATGATGAAGAAACAAAGGAAGATCACAATGAAAACATACAGAAAGATGAAATTCCTGTAGAAACAAATCAGAATACTGAGGAAAAAGTAGTGACAGTGAAAGAAAAAACAGATAAAAAAGTTGCCAATAAACCTATCAGTGATTTAGAGGTAAGTTTAAAAAAAAACTAGAACACAAAGCATGCTTATTCTGATGGTTAGTGGTGTATTCATTTTTGAATTGGTAAGCAAAGGAGATAAATCACGCCCTGCAACCTCCAGTCCTTGTCTCTTTATATTGGGTTGGAGCAGCATCATTGCCATACTTCTTTGCAATACTCATCATCTCAGCACTTCTCCAGTTGCTTCCTTATTAGCATTATTATCCATAGTATGCTATGTTTTGAATATAAAAATATTTATAGTAATTGGATTTCATTACATATTAGGTACTAAGAAATATTTACTCTTTATTCAGTACATGAAATTGCTGATGAAGAAAGTAGGTGATCCTCCTGCTGAAAATAAAACTGAAGAAAAATGTGAAGCTGTAGAAGAGGAACAACAGCCAAAGAAAATCAGAAACAGACCACTATTTCATGTTAAAGTAAGTGTTTCAGTTCATAATTATATATAAACTTCTACATAATATACACAAAATTTTACATCTACCTAAATGCACTGGGCCTGTGTGATAGGTTACAGAGTGAAAAAGACTGTGTCAGGGAACATTATAAGTTGATTATTTCATAATTCTTGTACTAGTTATTAGATTAAAAGCATATGGCAAATTATTTCAAAAAAAGGCTATTAAGATTGATTACTGTGAGAGAAACTTTTATCACATTTTGAATGTCATACAGTCAGCATCTCTTTAATAAGATTATTTTTACAAACTTTAGCATTATAATTAAATTAACTAAAAGTAGTCGGCCACTTATCCTCATCTCATCACTCATCCCATTGACTCATTCATCACCATTAAAACTAAAATTTAATTATCCCTGTTTCAGATAATGGGTCTGCCTTACAAATGTAAAAAAAAGGATATCAAAGAATTTTTCAGGCCACTAGTTCCGTTCTCAATAAGACTGCCTTTTGGAAAAGGAAAAAAAGTCACTGGCTTTTGTTATGTCGGATTTAGAACTGAGAAAGAGCTAAAGAAGGCATTAGGGAAAGACAAATTATTTTTAGGTAAGGTTTTTAATTATTTTTTTTATTCTATTGTGTCCTGTGAATACACTGGCAGCCATAAATTGTTAGTTAACACTTACACTAGCTAGACAATTCTTAAATTTACGCCTAAAATATTATTTTTTCTGTGGTATTCTAAAAATCTATCAGCATGTTCCGTATAAGCCATTTAAGTGAAAGCTTATGTAATAAATAGTCTTTTAACACTGCAATTATTTTAGTACTAGCAGCCGGCTTCGGCTCCACACAAGTTCATATTTTCAACCTACCTACACTTTGTTATAAACTATGAAATTTATGACAATTATAATTTAAAATGATAGTTTATAGTAATTTTTATTATTTCTAGGTAATCACCGTGTTCACATTCATAAATATGAGGATAAGTCAAAATTAGCTGCTGAAGAGGAAGAACAAACTAGTAAAAAGAGAAGAGAGGAGGTATTTTTTTTTTCCCAGTCGTGTATTTTTTTTTAAAATCAATAGTAATGATTCCTGGCCAGAAAGATTAATTTTCCAGCATTCAAATGGTGCTAAGTGTTCCCCAAATCGACCTCGAGTATATTTCAGTCTGCTTTCAGTATATTTCGTTATTCGTCTTAGTTACGGATTTGGCCATCCACGCCTTTCTAGAAAATTCATCCTTTTTTGTGAGTCACCATGTACTTACATACTGTGGCATTGGTAAATTTTTTTCAATGGCTAATCCAAAACTATTAGGATTCTCGAAAAACGTTGAAAGGAGTATCAAGGCCGGTTTAGACGAAAACTAAAACCTCATTGGATTAAAATAAATTGAATATTCAGAAAATTCAACAAAACACATTCTGCATTATGCCACAACTATTGCTAATAAAGATCAAATTTTGGGAAGTAATCGCATAAGGGAAATAGCTGTTTTTTATGAAATTTCTATGTTACTTTACTTCTACAATCTATTCGAAATTATTGAGTTGAACCAAATTTCCTCATAACTTCATAATTTCAAAGAAGAAACGGTTGAATTATGTTTCAAATACGGCTAGTGCCTTGAAGATGATCAATCTAATATTCTTAGTTTTTTTTTATTAGACGTTTTCCTTAAGACAATCGTCTACCGAGGTCGTCCATACTAAAAGAGAAAACGTTTTCCTGCCCCTAAATGTTATCTTATCTCAATGATTTTATAGAATGCTTCAGATACAGTAAAAAACTAGGTTTATAGGTTTTCTTTTTTTTTAAATTTATAATAGTTTGAAAGGTACAGGCGCCTAAAAGTTATTTTTATGACAAAATCTTCATTGAAGTAAAACCTTTATATTTAAAAAACAAAGAAATTTTAGCAAAAAAAACAACCTACAAACCTAGAATATAATATGCTGAAACGAATCTAAGAGAATGGTCGTGATTTAGTATGTGAAAAACGTTTTCTCCCGAGAAACAAATTTCATATAAAAAATACTTAGTCAGTCGCGCGCTCTCTATCGCACAATCGGGAGTCGGATTCAACGCGCGAGACGCGAGTGACAGCACGAGTTTTTCTAAATGCCTATTTTTTGAAATGGCAGACGGTATCCTATCCTCTTATCCTCTTAAGTTTGGCGTTTTCTTTAGGCTGAGGCTAAGTGATGTCACCCCTGAAAACCGGGACACCCCACGTAAAATCATCTAAAAAAAATATTTAGACTGGTGTGTACATCACTGTAAAGTCAATCGTTTCAATTCCGCACCGACCTTTTTTTGGCCCATTTGTTGTACATAATTATGTCTTATCATGTATGCGTTTGCACAGATTTATCATACATGGTATTGATTTGTCGCTGTAAAAACCGCGATGAGTCCCAATGACGTGGCTACTACATTCTTCGTATCCGTTTCATAAAATATCCAATTTTATTAATTCGAAGAGAAGGTACAATGTAAATTTGTAACAGAAACCAGAATGTTTCCCCATCCATCCTATTCTTAGAACTTGTAGATATACATCAATGAATGATGGCTATCTTTATAATAACAAATAACTTTAATTGAAATTCTGTGAGAGGGTTTTCTTATCATTTCACGTGAAATGATAACAAGACAGATACGTTTGAGTATCTACAAAATCCTATTAAACTTAAGTACCTATACTTTAAAGTAAAATTCAAGGATTTTTTATGTTGTTATTGTCGGTCTAGCGTTTCAAATCATATGTATTTATTTTTTAACGGTTCGTGATATTTTCAGGGCATTTTAAGTATAATGGTGATAAATCAATAAATATTATTCAAAGATAAAACGCATTACAACTCATGATATCAGAACGCACTAAAAGTTTCACAGACGCCAGCAGTTCAACCTACCCCAATCTTTCAATTTTTTACCAATTGAACATTAACCTTACACTGTTGTGTTAAGGTTGAAATTATTAAAGATTTGACAGTTTGAAGTAGGTTGATGTGCTGGCGTCTGTTCAACGACGTGATGTTTTATGAATTATCAAATTCCTAGTGTAGGGCAATGTTATAAAACATTAACGTAATTAATCAAATGTGGAACGCATATTGTGTGATCATCATCAGCCTATAATGTTCCCACTGCTGGGACACAGGCCTCCTCTCTGAGAGAGGGAGTGGACCATAATCCACCACGCGGGCCCAGTGCGGTTTGGTAGATGTCACATATCTTCGAATTTTTGGTTCTAGGACATGCCGGTTTCCTGACGATGTTTTCCTTCACCGTTTTGAGAGCAGTGGTGATGAAATAAATTACACAAAGTAATGCGCCTGGCGGGGTTCGAACCCACGACCTACAACTCGTAAGTCGGGACCGATACCACTGCTCTTATTGTGTGATCAGCTATGAAGTATTAATTATTTTTTTTCAGTATTCAAAGTAAGCTCGTAGGTAAATTAAAAAAAAAACTATATTACCATTCTAAAACAATTCTATAGCAAAAACGCATATCACAGATCATTCATACGCCACTTTAATAAATAAATATCAATTATCATGTCAGTTTACATAATTTTTTCATTACAGACATCCCAAAATGAAGAAAGCATTGGTGAAAGTGGAAGTATATTTGTACGAAACTTACCGTACGTCATATCGGAAGAAGAAATAACAACCTTGTTCGAAAAATATGGTAAGTAGTTAGAATCCAGAAATTGAGTGTTGTTTCGTTAGAAACACACGTTTTTTTGTCTTTTTTAAAATCAATGAATCTTCACCAAGATATAACGCCACAAAACTCAATTGTACTACTACATTGTGATTCTCTCCATCTCTGTCATTTTTGGTATACGTGCGAAAAAAAAAACTATGCGAATATTTTTTTGATATTCCACTGAATTTTTTAGTCCAATAGCCAATTAAATTGAATGCTCTATATTAACTTTTAATTAACTGGTTGAAATATTGAACAAACTAGGAACAACATTAACACAGAAATGTTCAAAAAGTTTATGGAACGCACCGACTCCCGCGTAACTCAATTTCAGCTGTGACTTCTTAAAGCAAGTAGATTTATCTCATAATGTATTTCACAGGGCCACTCGCTGAAGTGAACATGCCCATAGATCCAATCTCACGCTTGCCGAAGGGATTCGCCACAGTCACGTTCGTGATGCCCGAACATGCTGTGAAAGCGTATACCGAGCTCGATGGCACCGCCTTCTGTGGCAGAATGCTTCATCTGTTACCCGCCAAAACGGAAAAACTTGAAAAAGACGAGGACGATGGTATGTATTTAAACTTTAATAACATAATATAAAAAAGAGAGTACAAATGGGCGGCCATAGCAGTGTGCCTATCGTATTTGCGATATCACCTTCTACACAATCCAATTAATTTATATTAAACAATACAGCTGAAATTATAATCGTTGATACGATCAGTGCAGCTGCACTTGGCTAACATTTTCTACGTGACACGTCAACAGATGTACTCGCAGTTGTTCATATTGTTGCAAGTCAGGGTATTGAATGAAAGTACCTATTTTATAATAATTTTGTTGAGCTGTCTTCACAAATAAAACTCTATTAACGTTATCGACACACAGGTGAAAGTAAATACTCGCACATCCCATTCACTTTTCAAAAGGTCAACATTTCTCTATGTTAATCAAGACTATAAAGCACATAGGTACTGATTTACCCCTCTTTATTCGACTTTCAACTTTATCACTAAAGAAGAAGGTTCGTGGTACCTAGTATAGTGGCGAAAATATTAAATCCTGTGTTTGATTGCCGAGACATTCTCTGTAATCAAACACAGTATTTAACGTAATACGAATGAATGATAAATTAAATGCATAAAATTATCGGTTAATAGTTGCTGGTGGTTTTAGGTGCCGATACTAAACCTGAAAATATATAAATTCGACTTGAAAATTATCTATCTCGGTATACTAGTAGATAGATAATTTTCAAAGATGAATTCAGAAGTTTACAAGATCATTCAGATACCTATAGTTTTAGTTTGTATCATCGTCTCTGAACCGAAATTTCCTAAGTCTCCTTTCGTGCACCCTTTGCCTAGTTTATAAGTTGTATTCCAACAATGGTACTTTTCTAGACTCCGAAACGATTACCGATGTTTGTCGCTGATTGTATCTAGGCTAACTATGTTGCAAAGGATAAATACCTTGTATATCAAATAATATAATAAATATCTTGTAAAACTTACGACGCGATAACAACATCAACATATAGTAAAACAATATTACAACATATACAAGTAGAGAGTTAGGTGCACACGCAGCTGAAACAACATTATCCGTGTTTATAGACTGCAGGCTTCTGAACTAGTAGGTATTTTAAAAACATTTTATTTTATATTAGATGATAATAATTAATTATGATGCATAGTATCCTGGCTCTATGATTCATTAGGATTATCATGTTTGACAGTACCGGGTATAAGTCCGATGTATCATGATCATGTAATAACTGCAACCACCTCACTTACCGAGTGGACGGGATACTTGTTTGCCACCCAATAAAATGAATAAATTATTTAATTGGAATATTCTTAGGGACCGGATAAATTCAATCACTACCTAGCCTTTCCGATAATGTTGGAGTCTGCTTCACAGCCGGCTGCAGCTCAGTATTTTCGTGTCCATTCATTTGTCCAACCCGGGTTGTACTGGGACTGGAAAACCATGTTACTTTATTGAAAAGCCACATGTCAACTGTGGGTAGTGGACTCACCAACGGTGTCCACATTGACTGAACTTTATAAATAATAATTTTATCGCAGAGGGTCTAACATTCAAAGAGAAGAAGGCAAAGAAGCTGAAAGCGCAGGCGAAGTCCTCCCACAACTGGAATGTGCTGTTCCTGGGAACCAACGCCGTCGCCGACGTCATCGCATCTACCTATAACACCACTAAGGAACAACTTCTCAATGATAATAATAAAAGTAAGCTAGTGTCTTAATTACTGTTTTTCATAGAACATTAACTTTTACTGCCCTCCCTGTAGGTGGTAAAAACCCATATTTTGTCGTAGTTAGTATTAATTACGAGTTTGACAAGAACTATACCTAATTGTAATGCAACAGATACAAGCGCTGCCGTTCGGCTAGCACTCGGGGAGACACAACTAGTTGCCGAAACCAAAAACTTTCTTGAAGCAAACGGAGTATACTTAGACGCATTTAATAAAGTGAGTAAATTGAAATAAATCGTTTACTGTATATTATAATGTTTTGATCATTTCTTAAAATCATCTTTTTACTTATAGCCTGCAAAAAAAAGATCAAAGACATGCATACTCGTCAAAAATTTGCCGGCGAACACTGAGAAAGAAGAAATAAAGGCATTGTTTGCAAAACATGGACAAATAGCGAGATTCTTAATGCCGCAACACGGCATAACTGCTCTTGTTGATTTTATAGAACCATTCGAAGCCAAAAAAGCATTTACTAAATTAGCATATTCACAGTTCAAGAGTGCGCCACTGTATTTAGAATGGGCACCGGAAAATGTATTCGTAAAATCTGCTGAGAAAACCGATTCGGATAAGATCACTAGTACGCCTACTATTGAAGAAGAATCCGAAAATAATGGTGAACCTAAGCCGACTGTTGAAACTCGTGAACCTGAAAACAGCAAAGAAGAGGTCAAAGAAGACGATGAAATGGAGCAAGACGATCCAGAAAACGATACGACATTATTTGTTAAAAATCTTAATTTCAAAACAACTGAAGACAGTCTAAAAGCGGTACAATAATTAACACTAATAAATTGTATGGCATTAAATTTATATTGGCACATCCATCTAATAAGTTATTGTTTCAGCATTTTTCGGCAGCTGGGAAAGTACACAGTGTGTCGATTGCGAGAAAGAAGGACCCTAAAAATCCTGGTCAATTTCTTTCAATGGGTTACGGCTTTGTGCAATATTATAAGAAAGAACATGCCAACGAAGCTCTAAAGAATCTTCAAGTTACTACTCTTGACGGAAAATCGTTAGAATTAAAAAGATCTGAAAGAGGGAATACGTTAGTATCAACTTTTTTATTTAAATTTGTATTGTCTATCCGACTTTATACTTTTATAATCACATAAAAAAATATTTACAGAAGTGAAGTACGGACAGCGAAGAAAACCAATAAAGAAACTGCACAAAATGGAACAAAAATCCTCGTTCGAAATGTACCTTTCCAAGCGAATAGGAACGAATTGCACGAAATATTCAGGTAATGTATTCAAGTCTATGAAATGCGAATGGAGCGCGCATGACGTCAGTAAACCTTCCTAATTGGGCGGAGTACTTTCAAGTGAAAAGCTTGATACTGTCACGCATTTGTGACCTAAATTCCTAAAACCAACCCAACTTATTTTAACCGTCTAAAAAACTTAATACATTGCTGTGACTATGACATTGACTAAAATATGGTCAAATATTTATTATTAAAAAAAAATTTAACCGCCTTCTAAAAAAAACAAAAAGTATAGGTTTAATAACTCTTCTTTGATGACTCTTGTTTCCGTGAGTTTTTTTTACCACAGAGTTCTGAAATTTTTTACAGAAATTTTCTTCATTTTTTTCCTATGAGTATTTTATTTTTCCTTTTTATTGCGTATAATTATGTTGTGTGATTACGTAAATAATATTAAATTTTCCTAACTACGTCGGGGTCGACTTTCAGTCGAACCGGATGCAGCTGAATATCAGTAGCTATTTAACATGGAGCGACTTCCTATCTGAATATTAAAATCATAATCTGGTTATTCCCTATCCCTTAATTCACTTTTAGACTAGGATCTATGCTATGAAAAAATAATCATAACTTTTCTGCTGCAGAAATAAATTTTACTGCAAATAGCCTCAACTATCATCCTGTTTCGTTTGATACACGATTTTCTGCCCACACTGTTTAATAATACCCTTTCAAACAGGAATTGACAACCTCCTCTTTTTTCGAAGTTGGTTATAAATATCTAAAGATAGACATAGTACACTAGTACAGACACCACCTCATCAACCTACGCCGACCAGACGTTTCTTTTTTATTTTCAATTTTGTCACTAACTTGTCGTGATGGCGTCTGTACTACTTATTAAACAAGAATGAATATAGGAAAATGCTTTTCTAATACGCATAAAATTCGCTAAAAAACACGAAGGCCGCACTCACTCTATACTTCGCTGTTATGTTAATGAACTGATACGGAGTTACTGGTAATTAATGCCCGATCGTCGATTAACACAATTAAAATTCCTTATCTGACTGAAAACAATGGATAAAACAACAATGTTTAAATTTTGTACCACTTTACAGAGCATTTGGCGAAATCAAGACTTTAAGATTACCTAAAAAGCTATCGCCTGGATCAGATCAACATCGAGGTTTTGCATTTGTAGACTATTATTCCAAAGCAGATGCTAAGGTGTGTGAGATGTCTATTCATTTATTTTTGGTCGATTTTTAACAGAATTTGTTCAATTATCCTTTTTATTTCAGTCTGCTTTTGAAGCTCTGTGCCAATCCACGCATCTTTACGGAAGAAGATTAGTATTAGAATGGGCAGAACAGAGTGATGATACAGAAGATGTCAGTATACTAAGGAAAAGAACTGCCCAATCATTTAATGCCCAAACTCCAGGAGGCAAAAAATCAAGAAAAGGTGCTGTTGACGTTGAGAAATTCGTTGAAGGCGACAAAGATGCAATGTAAATAATTAAATAAATAATAGTTTAACTATTCGCCAGATTTTAATTGAAAAATACACTTCCTGGAAAACTTAGTGTTTCGCTTTCAGGTAAATTTCATAAGTAGTTTAAAATTAAACAACAATAATTATCGTTATCCGCCTTTATTTTTATGCCAAAATAGTTAATACAAGTGTGATGGATGGCATACATTAATATAAATTTATCTGTGTCACAAATTATTTGAAACCAAAGTGACCTACAATCTCAGTATGTCTCTGAACTTGCTCATATTATATCTATGCCCTAATATTTACAAAGTTTCAGACAACAAGATCTCGACGTAACACGATGAACGATATTATTACGAGAGAGTCAAGTTTTCGATTAATGACCCTTTTTAATTTTTAAAATTATCTATCAAGAAATATAATATATTATATTTCACACTTATACATACAAACTTATGATTTAAAGCAATGATTTTAAGATACCACCAGTCATTGCACTAACATTGAAGTTTGGTACAGTCAGCCACAACAGTAATTTCACAAGATGATTTTATTTTGTCTAATTATTGCTTTAAAACATAATTGTAGTCTCAAAAGTATATTAATTCTCGTCTTCAATAAAACCTCACAGCAAGTAATAAGTTATATTTTATAAATCTCTACTTGATCTTTAGATGGTTTTTACTTTTGTTGCTGACTGTTTTTACAATAAGGTTATTATAATAATTAACACTAGAAAGACTGGGAAAATATTTACATATCATTAGAATAGCATGAAAGTGAGTTAGGGATAAATAATTAGATAGTGTGACTATAAAACATATTTCTTAACAAACACCAGATATTAAAGAGATATAATACATATTTTTGTTTTTATCAGCATATTTTCACTAAAACACCACAATACATATTTGAAATCATGTACCGTTTTCCACAACTCTTAGTTACTTTCATCATAATTAAATTAGCATTGTTATCCATCTACATGTCTTCTATCTATTTAAGCTTTTTTATTAAACATACAATTTTACTGCTACATTTCATAATTGGTTACTTATAACACTTGATCCATTATGATTATGAAAATAACAGGTAATGAAGAATGTAAAATACATAGATGGATATAAATATATTATATACCTTTATATTCATTTGATAAATTTATAATGATAAAATACAGACACACCCATAATGGCAGTGCTAAATCATAGTTTTGTGAGTGAGATCTAAAATTTACAATATTTTCCAAAGTAGTTTTTAGTAGAATAGTTAGTCTAATTATATTAATTTACACTCATTTGTGAATAGTGAAATTGACAGTGCCTAATAACATGTTGAAGGAATGTTTTCTTTACATTTTTGACAGTATTGCTAACTTTGATTTTAACTTAGATTTAGATGTTTGAACCAATAGTAAATGCTATTTGTTTAATTAATCAAATTGGTTTAGTTATATTCCCAATAAGTTGAAAATATGCAATCATTACTCATCTCTGAGAAAATCATCAAATTACATAATCATGAATAACATCTATCACAACATTTCAATCAATCTTTACAGTTGAATAAATTTTTCTGACAAATATGCTTGTACCAATGTATCCCACAGTTCCACAAATAATACCAAGAGCTAAGCTGAACAAAGCCATGTAGCCAAAATAAAAAGTAGTCTGAAACAGGCCATACATTTTCGTTTTAAATAAGAAGTAATAGAAAGAATACAAGTACACATAGATAGCTGTGCTGCCTGCAGAAAGAAAGCTGGTCCATTGCCAACGATAGTCCTCAGCGTTCAACAAGAAATATGTGCAGACAATAGTTACACAGATGGTTACAATCATCAAGATTAAAAATACCAAAAGCATAAATCCATATACATAGTAAATTTTGTATGCCCAAAACGATGTGAAGATGAAATACATCTCAATGAATATAGAGCCAAATGGTAATATTCCTCCAACAATAATGATAATGAAAGGTTCCATAAACCACTTCTTTTCTGGAATCGGTCTAGGAACTGCATTAATGCGACAAGGGTAGTCAGGCTGTCCTGCTAAATTGCGACCAAGTACTGTTCCAACAAGAGTAAGAGGCAATATCACAAAAGTACAAATGGACATGACAGCTATCATGCTACCGAAAGGAATGGCTCTGGATGCATGGTAATACATAGCAATAAAATTGATAAAGAATGCTGTACCACAAACCAGTACAGGTAATAAAAATGCTGAAAGTAACATCTGTTTTATCCAAAGCTTACCACCCATCCTAGCATAAAGAGAACCTCCAAAATATCCATTGACTGGTGATGTGGCAGCATAGATAAATATAGCTGTAGACAGTAATGATCCTCTTTCAGTATACAGTTCACCAAAGATAGTAAATATTATAACTGCCAAAGTTACTACAGTGAGTTGGTACCCTGCTCCAATCAGAGCTGAAAATACTGGCAAATGAGGGACTGGTCTAAAAACATCTCCATGAACCTGTTTCCACCCATATTCATCTCCCAAATCTTTTTCCAAATCATCAAGGTCGTCATCCTTTGAATACCTTGCATAGTCCTTGCGTAGTGTTCTCATGAGGATCATAGATACAAGTCCCACTAAAAATATAACCATCATGAAACTGTTGAAGATGCTAAACCAATGAATTCGGTGTTGGAAGAAATTTGGGTCCAAATATTTATCGAATCTATCTTCAAAGTGAATATCGCTTTTCTTCCAATTGACTTCATAAGTGAATGGAATTTTGGCGTCGGGTGTGAGTCGCTCCTTATTTTCAGCTGTAAGGTTTACTTCCACAATCCGGTTTCCATTGTATCCAATGTCGAATTTCTTGTGAGTCCAAATGTAATAATGGTCCCCGTCGATTTCGCCAACTGTTCCCCATATGGGTAAATCATCTATGTACATTTGATACCAGTAGTGATTCTTCACAGCATAGACCAGTGCCTTGTAGGATTGTTCATTCAGTTCAATGGCACAAAATTGCTGCGCCGGTACATTATCCCGATACGTGATATCGAGGCCACTGAATTCGAGTTCCACTCCCTGCAGCGCTTCGGATAATGTTTCATGGTAATGTCCAATCGTCACTTTCGTACCGACGCAGAAAGGTAATGAAAAGTATGCATACGTTTCTTGGCGATTGTGATACGGACCTACTGTATTCATCCACAGCACAACTTGTTCTCCATCCTTATAGGTATGGGTATGTTCGTCACAGTTAACTATAGTCCAAAAAGTAAACAATAAATAAAAATGTTTCATTTTTATGCAGCAATTATCTTCCTAAAACCAATTACAGTACAAATAAAATAAACATAACACGTATGTGAAATGCCGATGTCGGACATCTATGAAATAATGTTGCTATCATAAAAAATATGTTTAAGCGATTTGAAACGTCACTTTCCAACTGAAAACCTGGCAAACTCGAGAATAAAAAACGGCACAAAGACTGGAGTTGGTCATTGGCGTAGACTTAAAGCATGGATTGCCAAGTGAATCGTGGTCTCGACGCGCGTTTTGGAAACGCGCGTTGATGGCGCGTTCATGTAGAACAGAATAGTTTGTTGTCGCGGTACAATGTGTCAAACGCGCGTTTGCATCGCGTCTGTATCGCTACAAACGCGCGTCAACGGAGCGTTTAATAAACGCGGTGTGCATAGGCCCTTAGAACGTCCACGTACGGCACGTACTGTGCCTATCTGTGGTGCCAATAGGCCCTAAAGGCCATGACAGTTATTTTGGCATAAAGGCCTTGAAGCTCGAGTTTGAAGCCTTATTACCAGAAATATTAACAAAAAAAAACATGACAGCTGACAGCGCTGTCATTGTTGGCTCAGCTCCCTTTGCCTGTCCTAAAGAGGACGAAGAGAAACAAAAAAAAAAAAAAAATGTCATTGTTGGTGTCAGGTGGTATTTGGGTGGTATTTTTGAGGTTACGTGCATGTTTATCTTCTTAAATTTGTTTTAAGTCTAATTATAAACCATCAGAAATGGAAGTGGACTTACCTAGTTCTGTCCAAGCTAGGCTTAAATCCGACACGGGTGAAGAGACAGGAAGTCCTTTAGATCTACCACTTAACATAACTAGAGATCAACTTCAGCTAATATGCAATGCATTGTTGCAAGAAGTAAGTTAATTTTATTTAAGTATTAACTAATTAATAATGTTGAATATTTATTCACCATTATGTTTTTCTTCTGACTTACTTCTCTTAGAACTGAAACTATTATATTTATAATTTCTTTGATTTAATAAATTCCCAAAATGTTTTTATTTCTTTTGATTTTTCTTACATTATAACTAGTTACTTTTATTTATAATTAATATTTTTTCTGTTGTAGTAAAAAAATAGTATGTTGTAAAATATAATGAGAAAAAAATTCCAATATTCTCAGATAAAATCAAATCTATATTTACTTAATTTTTATATGTATCCCTAATGCTCCACAAAAATAATTAAATTTATCAGTTTCTTATGATGTACATATAAGGTAATGGAAAGGTAATCTATGCTGTTTATTCATATGTATTGTACAACTTTGTTTCAGGAAGACAAACCATTTCTATTTTTTGTTAAAGACGTTGAAATAACAAATAGCCTCAAAGATGCCCTTGATATAAAAAGTTTGAACTCTGAAGAAGTTGTGGAAATCATCTACCAACAACAAGCTGTGTTTAGAGTAAGACCTGTTACCAGGTGCACCAGGTCAGTATCACAGATATTTTTTTAGCGACCCATAGGACGCTTTTCTTTGGCCTTAATAATCCGTTTCTATTAAAATAATGTAATTATGCTCCAGCTCTATACCAGGCCATGCAGAAGCAGTAATATCAACAAGCTTTAGTCCATCTGGGAAACAATTGGCAAGTGGATCTGGGGACACTACTGTTAGATTTTGGGACCTAAGTACACAAACACCATTACATGTCTGTAAAGGTAAAACAACTTAAATCATAATATTATTGTGTGCATGATTCAACTTTATAAAACAGTTGATAAGTCCATATTCTCATTTTCAGGTCATGCCAATTGGGTTCTTTGTATTAGTTGGTCTCCTGATGGATTAAAATTGGCATCAGCATGTAAACAAGGTAGAGTAATGATATGGGACCCAGTTACTGGGAATCAAATAGGAAAAACAATGATAGGGCACAAGCAATGGGTCACTGCACTTGCTTGGGAACCTTATCACAGGTATGTATGGTGTGATTTATGACATTATGCTGACACTTAACTAATAAACAAGTAGTTTAATTAGTAATTTGCTTATACAAGGTGCACAGTATTGCACTGCTAGAAAACATACAACAATTGCAAGCATTAACATGCTAACAGAAAAAGAAAAGTCTAAATATCAAAGTATGGAATGTAATAACTAAAATAATAAGCTTATTTCTTTAATTTGACAAATGTTTTTTTTTGTTAATGTTGTAGGAATCCAGAGTGTCGTAAACTGGCCAGTTCATCTAAAGATGGTGATGTTAGAATATGGGACACAGTGACATGCCTCACAGTTTTAAGTCTAACAGGTCATTCAAAAGCTGTCACATCTGTGAAGTGGGGTGGCAATGGACTTATCTACACATCTTCTCAAGATAGAACAATAAAGGTTTTTTTTCTTAAAGATTTTCTTTATATAGAACAGTTATTATAATTATATTAAATATGTTCTGGGTAAATATTTAGATTCACACTAGATAAAATAGGTAATGTGATTTGTGTTGCATGCTAGGAAATCTCTCCATTATGAAAGGCACATTTCCCTTCAATTTGATAAGTTCAAAGCAAAAGTTTATCTCTACTTAGAAGTGTTATAAAAGTTTGTTTTCTAAAGGTATGGCGAGCAGATGATGGCATCCTATGCAGGACTTTGGAGGGTCATGCCCATTGGGTCAACACATTGGCATTAAGTACAGATTACGTTCTCAGAACTGGACCATTTCATCCCGTCACTGACCAGCACTCCAGTATCAATGATAGTAAGTAAATCTTTATTTGCTTTTAGTTTCCAGTTTTAATGCATAAACAAATAGCTAAAATAAGCGATTCCCTTTTTTATTGTTAGGGGTTCCCTTTTCCGCATTTAGACTCCTATGGTGTGGTGGTGGTGGTCCATTAGCCAGTGATTCCCTTTGCCAATTCATTTTTTATTTAATCATGAAAACAAAAACCCTTTCAGAAAATGTACTCCAACAGCGGGCCCTAGAAAGGTATGAAGCGGTATGTGGAAAAAGTGAAGAACGCCTTGTATCAGGATCAGATGACTTCACACTGTTTCTTTGGCTGCCTGAGAAGGAGAAGCGTCCTTTAGCTCGAATGACAGGCCATCAGCAGCTCATAAATGACGTTAAATTTTCTCCAGACACAAGGTACACTAACAAATTTCCCAATAAAAATATAAACATGAATAAATAAGAAAATATAATAAAAAATAACATGTCTCGCAATGTGTATCCATCCGAGCGATTCAATCTTGGCACGGGTAAATGTCTTAGGTTTCAACCATGAGCTGCTAAACAGGGCCTGCAAAGGACATGCATACATTAAATAGCCTGGGCAATGAATGATTCTGGTTGGAAAAGTTGAAAGCAGAAAATCTGACTTTTGAACTTTGTTTGGACTAGTTAGAAGATAAACATGTTAAAAGTCCTGACCCCTCCGAGGTGAGCCCGAGGGAGGGGGGGGCAAAGAAGGTCCCGTTTTATATAATAAAACCTCATTAAATTTTCTACAACTTTGTTGTTCACACTTTTTATCTATCTCCAATATTTGCATAGCTGTGAGCTCCGAAAAATGACCAATCTTCAAAAATGTGTTAAATTATCTGTCTCGTTCTTTGTTTTCTTGTTTATATCTTGAAAACGGTGCGTCGCATGAAATTTAGTTGTACTAGAGAATGAAACCTGATAAAATTCTCTACAATATGTCTTTCACATTTTTTATCTATCTTCAATCGCCTAGCTATGAGACTCGAAAAAAAGTGGATTTTTAAAATACACTCACAGGCATATATTATAACCACCCACCTATATCTTTCATCACCCTGTTTGTTTTTGTTAACTATTGCCTAATTACTGTTTTATTTTATGTCAATTGGATACTTTGGCAATAAATTAAACACTAATACCCATTATTCGTTAGCTTAATGTGTGTCACCGAAGGGTTTTTGGAATTTAGTAGTTTTTTGACATTGTTGCCGTTGCGTTAACGTGTTAACATTTGCTGTTTTTTTCTGCCATAGTGTGTTATTGTTTAATTCAGTTTGTAGAGTTCATTTCCTGTTTTTGACTTAAAAAAATGCCATTCGATGCAACTGGTGCAGCTAGAGCAGTGGTTTTAGCTGATGCCGGGTACAGCCAACGTCGCATCGCCGGTACGCTCGGTGTACCTCGAACCACGGTACGGGATGCCATCAGACGATTTCGGGAGACTGGCTCCCACACCCGGAAGCCTGGTTAAGGCCAACATCGATGCAATTCAACCCGAATAGATCGATTCGAGATGACCGTTTCGTTGTCAGCAACGTGTTGAAAAATCGCATTTAGGTTGCTATCGAAGCTCGTACCCGTCTTTTTAAGGTGAGAAATGTCAGTGTGAGTAAAAGTACGGTTAGAAGAAGACTGTCAGAAAAGAGTATGAAGGCTTTTCGTCCAGCTCATGATCCACAACTGCTCCCACAACACGGTAGAGCTAGATTTACTTTTGCGCGAGAATATGCTGACTGGACAATTAATGAATGGAAGGACATAATGGTCTCAGATGAGAGCAGAATAGCCTCAAGAGGTCCAGGTGGACAACAGTATGTCTACAGATGCCTAAACGAAAGGTTTGCTCCATGCGTTATAACCGAAACAGTGGGTTAACAGGAAGGGTCCATAATGGTTTGAGGAGGCATCTCTTACGAGGCTCGTACCGATCTTGTTGTGTTCGATAGAGGCAGTGTGAATGCCTAAAGATACGTGTAGGAAGTTCTTCAAGACCATGCCATGCCTTTTGCACCATTCGTTGGTTTCACCTTCAGATTAATGCATGACAATGCACGTTGTCATAGCGCTAGATCAGTCTCTCAGTACCTTAATGAAGTCGGGATTCAAGTTTTACCATTGCTAGCACGCAGTTCCGATCATAAACCGATTGAGCACATTAGGGACAACTTAAAAATACGTCTCTGACCAAGAGTAGCAGCCCCTACGACCCTGGAAGAGCACAAGACGGCTGCGGTGGAGGAGTGGTACAATATCCCTCAGTCAGATATTCAAGACATCACGGATGGATTGCCAAACCAGCTCCAAAAAGTCATTAAAGCCTGAGGCGTCAATACCCATTGTTAATTGTCTTTATTGTTTTAATTGCACCACTTTTTTTGAAAATATTGAACCTTGACATTTTTTTTTCCGAAGTTTTTAAAAAATCGATTAACGCTTTTTTCGAGTCTCATAGCTAGCCAACTGAAGATAGATAAAAAATGTGAAAGACATATTGTAGAGAATTTTATCAGGTTTCATTCTCTAGTACAACTAAATTTCATGCGACGCACCGTTTTCAAGATATAAACAAGAAAACAAAGAACGAGACAGATAATTTAACACATTTTTGAAGATTGGTCATTTTTCGGAGCTCACAGCTATGCAAATATTGGAGATAGATAAAAAGTGTGAACAACAAAGTTGTAGAAAATTTTATGAGGTTTTATTATGTAGTACAACAAAATTTGATACGACGCATTGTTTTCGAGATATAAGCAAAAAACCAAAAATCGGGACCTTCTTTGCCCCCCCCTTCCCTCGGGCTCACCTCGGAGGGGTCAGGACTTTTAATATGTTTATCTTCTAACTAGTCCAAACAAAGTTCATAAGTCAGATTTTCTGCTTTCAACTTTTCCAACCACACACCCGTTTTGAGCACTCATTTACCAGACTAAAAGTGTTGGGAGGGTATCGTAAACGCCTCATAATTACCTACCTACTCTTATGTTTACAACTTTGCACACTTATCTTTTGTAGGATAAGGATGTGAAAAATTAGGTTCCTATTTTTTCTTTAGATTAGTATATTCTCTCGTTTAACCTAACAGACTCTATATACTCTTTCTTTTTTCAGAATAATAGCGTCGGCTTCTTTTGACAAATCGGTGAAACTATGGGATGCAGTCACAGGGAAGTTTATAACAACTCTTAGAGGCCATGTACAGGCAGTGTACATGGTGGCATGGTCTGCTGACTCCAGGCTTCTATTGAGCTCCAGTGCAGACTCTACGTTAAAAGGTTTATTAAGATTGACATTCACATTATTTTAATCTAAATGAACGTTATAAACCTGAAAGAAGAGTTTGTTAGTTTGCGCTGATAGATGATTGGGCAATGCTGGGGGGCGCCACTATCATCACTACTTCCTGCCCCTATCCCATTTTACTTGGGGTCGGTGCAACACGTTTCTTTCGTCCATTCTCCCCTATCACAAGTCATAGTATCGTTTACTCCTTTTTCTTTCATATCCTTACTTATACAATCCATCCATCTTTTCTTTGGCCTTCCTCTTCCTCTCCATCCGTCAATATTCATACTCATCACTCTCTTAGTCACATGAGTGTCATCCCTCCTCATCACATGTCCATACTAAGATAGACGATTCTCTATCACTTTTTCTATAATAGGCGCGACTTTCAAACTGCCCCTTATAAACTCGTTCCTTACTTTATCCATTCTTGTCACTCCACACATCCACCTTAACATCCTCATCACTAACGAACAGCAATTGAATTTTATATAATAGACTAGCTGATCCGCAAACTTCGTACCGCCTCAGAAACAATTAAAAAAAAAACCTTTTAAACCTTCTCTGGACTTCCCAAAATAAATCAAAGCCAAAATCAGCCAAATCAATCGGTCCAGCCGTTCTCGAGTTTTAGCGAGACGAGACTAACGAACAGCAATTGATTTTTCATCCCATCTATTCGAAAAGGACGACTTGGTTCGCCTTTAAGTGCACCCACAAGTGGTGTTTTCTATAGGACACTTTTAGCGGGCAGTAATGAGTTTTTAATCCACTTTATAAGTGCGTAACTTTGCTTTGGCAAAGTTATTTGCGGCGCACTTTTTGAATTTGGAACATCTTAGTGTTCAGCGCCAAAGAAATCGAACGCATATCGATAGTGTTAAAGGACAACAAATAGAACCCTAATCCAGCATTTTTAGAATTTTGGTCTGTTTGTATGTTTATATGTCCGAGCATCACATAAAATGAGTGAGTGAGTGGAGTGAGTTTTATTAAATAATAATATTACAATAAATTATGAGGCGCTTTTTATTTTCTCATAATGGATTATGAAAAGTAGAGTGTAGAGTGCCTCGCTACGTTCAGGATTCTACTGTAGAATCCCTCAGTTTGCTCTGGATTCAAAATAGCGCCTTCGCCGTAAAAATATTATTTTGCTCCCTTGTCATACAATCTACTATTTAAATAAAAGAGATTAGTACGAAAAAAAATACATGCTCTGTGAGTACGATAGTTTCGATGTTTGTTAGTTCGGATCTCTAGCAAGTCGTCAATAGTGAAACGCGATGCGTGTATTTCAATATCTGCAGCAGGATTTTAATCTGAAAAGTATTTAAAACCACTGATCGAATTTTGATGAAATTTGAGACATTGAATGAATTTGTAAATTTTCAGAGGTAACATCAAGTACCAATTTAAATGTCATTCCTTTTTTTCCAGTTTGGAATATGAAAATTAAAAAACTAGAACTGGATTTACCAGGACACGCTGATGAAGTGTTTGCTGTAGATTGGTCACCAGATGGAGCTTATGTAGCTTCAGGAGGCAAAGATAAAGTCTTGAAATTGTAAGTTTGAATTCAATCTGGAGGTCTAAAAAGGCCACTTGTGTGACTTTACATTGCCTACGTATAAACAGACATGTCAAAAACAGAGGTTTACAGAAAAGCTTTTTTAATGTTCAAATCACTCTAGAAACCATTCTATGTGTAGGTGTACACTGAATTCTTGTACAGACAGTTATTTCAATTTTATTGTTTTTAACATGTCTGTTTATACTCGTCCCATTTATAGCTACTATGTATTTTCTTAATAAGTTGTGATAATTGTTTTTTCAGGTGGCAACACTAAATGATGAAAAACCTTCAGTGAAATACAACTTTATTACAGAATAACCTGTTACAATATTTTTGTAAAAATAAATAAACATGTTTCACTTAATTTTAATGCTCTTTTTGACATTAGCCTTAATTCCTGATGCTTCTCCAGCATATCTGGTTATCTCAGTTCTAGGTTCACGGACAGCACCCTTCCTCCTGATCTTAGCTTTCCTATATTTGAGTTTGTGTTTAACTCTTGGGTTCCTTTGATCCTTCTTTCTGTGAGGAGTCAATCCCTTATTTTTAGCAATTTGATAAGTTATCTCACGTTTTTCACCGACATCCTCTGCAACAATATCTTGTGTTGAGCTAGAAGGTTTACTGTCTTCAGTCTCAATATCATTAGGAGAAGTATCATTATCTGAGAATCCACTTTCTTCAGATTCATCATTGTTCCTTTGAACGTCAACTCCACTGACAGGTTTGAAGAAGTCATTGCCTTCATAATCATCTTCATCATCAGACACTCCAGTATCTTCACCTTCATCCTTTTCCATTGCATTTACAAGTTTCAACTTCTTGGGTGCAGATTCAGGTGACTGTCTTCCTGATTTACGTTTCTTATCTTTCTGTAGTTCTTTGATTTCAGTAACACGCAACTCCAAATTGTTTTTCACTGCCAGTAATATTTTGTCTATTTGAGGTTTTACAACTTCCAAGTAAATTGGTTCCATTTTGTTTAACATTTGTCGGTACTGGTATAACCTTTTTATTACAGGATGATTTTGAATGTTGATTCTTTGACTTTTAAGAAGTACATAGAAACTTATATTTGTGCAGTAATTTAAAATAAGATCATAATTTGTTTTGACAAATTTTGAGGCGGGGCATGTGGGGAGTTTGCCATCCTTCACTAGCTCTAGAACCGGATGTAAATCATCTTTTGCAACTGTTAATTTTGTTTTAAAATCATCAATAAGACCTGCAAATTCTGGACTTTCCTTTTCAAGTAGCTGTAACTTTTGTCTTTTTGACATCTGACTTAAATCACTTTTTATAACAGTTTCTTTTTCTTGAACATCAGCAACCTGTTTAGATAAAAAATCGAGTGTAAAATCTTCTTCTCCGAGCTGCTCTAAAAGCCTCTTCTGAATATCTTTTGCTTCTTTTTCTTCCATGAGTGCAATTTCTTCATCATTGCCAAAGCCTCCATAGTCCTCATCAACATAATCTGTTGCATAATATGATCTTTTCTTTTTACCCCAGGCTTTGGAATCTGGTAAATCATCATCTGACTGTTCCTGACCTTCAACATCACTGTCAGCTATGCCTAAATCTTCTTTTTCGTTTTCAGAGTCACCCGATTCAGAGAAAGCATACATTTCTTCTTCACTTTCTGAATCATTATGTTTTCTTTTGCGCACCTTTTCCAGTAGCCTTTTCTCTTTAGGTGTATAATCATCTTCTGAATCTGAGGGTTCATAGTTACCTTTTTTATCAAAGTTGGATTTGACTCTGTAACAAAAAAAGAAGAACTAAATACCTACATTCAAACATGAAAAATGTCCATTTTCTTATTATATTTGTATTAAGATTTATCATGGTATATTTTCGCAGGTCGTCTTTGGGTAGGGATAGATAAATGTACAGCTTGTAGCTATTTTATAGCCTTTAGGTTAAACATGCACATAACACATAAGAAAAAATAAAATGGTACGGCATGTAAGTATCAGAAGAGATTGCCATCTTCGATTCCTGGTGACCAGTATGGTCTAATAATTTGACCACATTTAATTTTAGATTGCAGTTACAGATGAATAAAAAGGCAAAAATGCAAAATAAGCTACTATAAAACTATTGAGAAAATGAAAACTCACTTTATTTTATCTGCCATTTTCGATGAGAACGCTGGTGGTTACGATCATAGAAATAAAAATGACAACGGATCTAAGGTTAGTCCATTTGCCACAATCTCGCACCTTTTCTGCTGAGTTACTTGTAGAGACAAAATGTGTTAGTTACAGTTTTAGTTGAATTATATTTTGATTATCTTCGCTGATAGTGCGTACAATTAATTATTTGTTAAAAATTCCGTGCCTCGTTGTTACAAATTCCAATCCACCAAATGACATTCGGATTCGGACATTCCCTTTTTTTCGATTTGTTTGAAAAAATGGTCTTGAATACGAGCTTTTTCAGCTAAATCCATAGACAAGTCTATGGATTTATTTGATTTATCTATTGTGCCCTTTGATTCGCGTCCAAAAAACCAACAACTTTTAAGCGCCGTATTCACCATCTGTCACGGCTGTACGTCAGCCCAAGGTCGCTGTGATGGATGTAGCATACACACTATCGTGCGCGCATCCAGCGAGCAGAATACAGGGTTACTTGTAATTCGACGTATATCCGGCAGGGGCTGATAAGGGGGCCAAAATGCAACAAATTGAACCCCCCATATGTATGGCCGAGAAGAAGAGGACACCATTCTTCAGTGTTTTATTGATGACCCAAACATGATCAATAATGATCGATAACAAATTAACGGGATGAGAGATTGGTAGCAACATAACAATACACGTGCTTGCGTCAAAACTTACTAAGGAAGGCGACGCGAGCGCAGCAGACGCCGTGTACTCCCCCGCGCGCACACCCCGCCCTCACACACCGCCCCATCGCGAAAAATTTCGCCAGGAAAATCGGTTGTTTTAGCGAGGATCATAAGATAATTTCTCTCCCCGCGCCGGTTCAAACACATGCCATGCCACGAATTATGTATTTTAAAATTGACTTTTATACCTTTCTGGAAAGCTTACAGGATAAGCAAGTTATTTTAGTTATTTGTACGATTAATGTCATAGAAATTTTTGTGACGAGACAACATTTTAGAAGCGTAAAATTAAAATATTGGTAAGATATTATTCTTATATCGCTCATTATTTTCATTACTTTGTTAAATTAAGTAGTTTTAATTATGTCCATAGCTTAATTGAAGTGCCAGCTACAACATCATTTTTAATAGTACCCATTCAAATATGTAGTTTTTATTTTATTTGGAATTAAATGTCAAATTTTGGGTAAATATCGAAAAACCCTTAAAACTCTAATATCTCGAAAACTATTGAATTTCGGCCATACATATGGGCATTTTTACTTTAAATGGCGCAGGCTGTTTTCGTGTTGTCCCATGAAAACAAATAATGATAGTTGAAAATATATTGAAATCTGTCAGAAAAGCTTTATTTTAAACACAAATAGAACTCCTATTCTATTTTATTAATAAATAAGGTATCATAAATTTTATAGTAATTTGAAGTTAAACAAAACCATGATTTGAAGCTGTCCCAAGACCGGTTTTCCCGCAATAAATAGATATTTCAAAAGATTTTTATTCTACTATAAGTCTTGCGACTTTTTTATTCAATTATGTCATAGTTATTCTTACATTTAAACTAAGTATTAACAATAGCTATCATAGTAAAAAAGTAAGAAAATTACATAAAATAATTGTCCCATAGTATTGGCATTACAGGACAAGTCTTTATAGTAACGTTCTTTTTGCTATTAATTTACCCATTTAGCATTTATTTTTTAATTTAATGGCAACCTCAAGCACAAAATCTACAAAAAAAATGCAGCCATATTGAATTTAGTCGCGGCAGGGTAAATTGGTGGACGGACTTATGCGCGACGAAAAATGTATTCAAAAAATTTGTCTCGGTAAGTAACGTGTTTTTACATAAAACCGTTTATCTGATTGTTAATTCTTTTGGAGCAGTAACACCTTCAAGTATATTGAGCCCTTTTATGTATGATTTAGAAGCTTTATAGTTATATTTTTTGAGTATTTCACATTTGTTTTGAAACTGAACTACCTGCGTAACGTCCTGTTGGTAACCGTTACTATAGGGCGGACAAAAACGTTACGAAAAATGCAAGTAAAGCTTAGTGTACATTGCATTGTGAGTACCTAGACGGTATTTAGAGTTTGCAGGTTTAAGCTTATAGGTATATACTAAATTTCATCAAAAACGGTTCAGTGATTTAGACACGAAATTTTGATGGACAGAGTTATATTGTTACATTTTAATATTAGTATGAAAAATTAATTTAATATTAAGGTGAGACTGATTAAAACTAAGTAGGTTTTCAAAAATAAATTATAACCTCAGAAATTGTTAGAACTTTTTTAAACAGCTGATTTAATAAGGTGTTTATCAGGAAAATGGTTTTTTTTTCGACTTATGGGCATAGTGAGGACTACTCTTAACAATTCCGTATCGTAACACTTAATGTCTCTCTAGTAACGGTCCCAAATATTTTTCCTTGTTTTTCTTTAACAGCAGCTGAATTATTATCAATTATTATGTACTATAGTAGGTTTTTAATAAATAAAACATATTACAAATAATTTCTTGTTAAAATGGTATTATTAGCTCATCATTTAAATTGTTGAAACTTAAAATTAAACAAACGTTTGGAACCTTTAGTTACTAAATGGATCAATTTTTTGAATTTTAACAAAATGTGGTTATTTAGTACGGTCATAAATATATTTCTTATAATCTATTTAACACGGGTAATAAATCAGTTGTCTTTTTTTTTCATGTCATCTAGTCAGTATTTTTTTATCTAATTTTGATTTTTGTGACTATCAGGACAAAATTATCCTTACTCACTTTGTAAAATAACGATTAACGTAATATATACGTATTTGGACAAGGAACTTTTAGCTAATTCATATAATTAATAACATTATCTATGAAGAATCATCAATTTCAAACCCAAAAAGAAACCTACATTTTTAAAAGTCGTTTTTAAAACCTGCGCCGTTTATAGTGAATTTGCCCATATGGGGGGTTCAATTTGTTGCATTTTGGCCCCCTTATCAGCCCCTGCCGGATATACGTCGAATTACAAGTAACCCTGTATATCGGACGAATTATAAGAGAGAACGTGTTTTATTAATTTAAAATGCCAGCTGTTTTAACAAAACGCCAAAAAATGGGAGTTCTTTTAATGTTATCAGCAGCAACAGAAGTGAGGAAAAAAATAGCAAGAGGTTTTGGATCTCGCTGGATGAAAAATGGGTCGTGCACGTCCAGCAAACAATTAAAAAAAAATATTGACGTACGTCAAGCCTATTCACGGTGTTTTTGCGTCGTGCATCGTGCATGGCCTTGGCGGGACGTACAGCAGATGGAACGTGAATACGGCGCTTTAGCGAGGCGAATAACGAACAAGGAGATTAAAATAAAGGGAAGGCGTCGTAGAAAGAGAAGGGTATAGAACGCTTGATACTTCTTTCTCTTTCCCTCAAGAAAGAAAAATAAAATCGACAAATCGCATAAGAAAAAAAAGGACAGAGCATAGCTATCTCCATCTCTCAGCGCGTAGCCGGTTTTTTCAAGGCCCGCCACTCCTATTAGCGAAACAAGTTGGCCAAGCAGGGCGTATATAAGGATACCTGATTTAAGCATTACATTTCCCGGGCAATTAGGTCTGTAACTCTGTATGATAATTTATTAAAATTGATAATTATTTTTAATATTCATGATTATTTTTAGCAAACTTTCTACATGTTATACTAATGTACAGGAATTTTAAATTCGAGATATTAAAACTACTTCGTAGGGGACTTAAGCCCTTTCTTGATGTATTTCTTTTGTGTATTTATTTTTGGTCAAGTGTGAGTTCGTGAGTTCGTAAAAAATACTAAAGTTCTAGGATTTTAGGAGTATCTCTTTTTGTTATTGTTAGCTAAGCTCATAAAATGTATAATAACAAAATTTTAGTATTACGGAAACTGTAGTTTTACATAACACCAGGATTTATATGCATATCAAATAGCAGTTTGTGTTAAAAATAAAATTAAGAGAAGGAAGTGATCAAGCCATATAGGTTTTTTTATTTACGAGATGGCTTTATAGCTTTCTCTCTTGCAAAACGTACACGACGTTGACGTTTATGGCACGAACACTAAGTAGTCTGTGTGGCATTTAAATGTTTCAAAATATTGGTAATGTTTTTATTTTGTGTAAACTTATCAATACCAGAACCGAGAACGAGAAAATACGCAAAGCTGTGTGCCTCTCTTTCTTAAAAACTACGGCACGGTTTTAATGTTACAAGCTTTCGCTCCCTATATTTTCTAGTTATCTCCATGATAACGAACTTGCCGTTCACACATTTCGTGTTCGTTATTCGCCTCGCTATTCGTGCGAATGTGTAAATGGGCTATGAATGAAGTTTAGCATTAGCACTGAAGGACTAGTATCCATGGTCATGAATAAAAATATTCAAAAAAAAAAAAACTTGCAGCAGCTGTGACTTCAGCTTTTTAGGTTATGTTTTATAATAAAATTCTTAAATTTAATTAAATCTAATTTTATGTAACATAATAAAGTACATCCACTATCATTGTAATCGCATTTTGTATGCATTAGTTTATCTTGATTATGGGGGCTATAAGAAACCCACAGATATTTTTACTGTTATTGTTTTTATTTTGTGAATTCATAGGATTAGGATGTAAAAAGCTAAATTATAAGGAATTCAGTGGAGCTAACAAACTATCGGAATGCCGACGATGTAACGTATTAACGGATTCATTTAAACATTGGCTAGATAAAACATCAAGAGGGAAATTTGAAGGTGGAGATGCAGCTTGGGAGGAAACTAAACTAAAATCCTATTCCCGCAGTGAGATTCGTTTGGTGGAAATACAAGAAGGTTTGTGTTCAGAGTTGAAAGTACATCAAGATGAATGTTATGCTATTGCAGAAGAATCTGAGCAAGTTCTAGAAAAATGGTGGTTTAACAAAGATACGGTTTCTTTAGACTTGTATACATGGCTGTGTATTGAAACGCTTCAGCATTGCTGTCCTAGAAATCATTACGGTGATGCATGCACAGCCTGTCCTCAAGATTCAAATAACAGAGTCTGCTCTGGAAATGGCCGATGTGATGGCGCTGGTACCCGCAAGGGAAATGGTACATGTATCTGTAAAAAGGGTTACACAGGAAGCCTGTGTAATGAATGTGCTAAGAGCTTTTACAAAACAAGTGATGGATCTTGCAAAGTATGCCACAAAGCTTGTGATGGATGTAGTGGTGATGGTGCCACTGCTTGTGAAGCTTGTAACTCTGGCTGGCAATTAGAATCTGGTATGTGTGTAGACATTGATGAATGTGCATCAGCCGTTTGTGAAGCTCATCAATACTGTACCAATACAGAAGGTTCCTATGATTGTAATGAATGTGCATCTTCATGCAAGTCATGTATGGGTGAAGGATCCTCTAACTGTACATCATGTGAGCCCTCTAATGTGCTATGGTTTGGCATGTGTGTTGACAATGATCTTAAACAAAATATTTTAACAAATACTTATAAAAGAATAGCATTGTATATTGGTTTACTGATCATAACATTTTATGTTTCCCGTACATCAAGATCAATAGCTTCAATTGTAGTATTAGTCATAGCTTTATTGATATATTTCACTGAGAGAAATTTGAAAATGAATACAATGGATGTTGTTGTGCAGTCATTACATGGAAATATAAGTTGAATAAAATGTTTTATAATGCCAATAGGCAAGATTGTACAGGATATTATGATTATTTAAAACTGTGCTAAGCCTTGTTTGATCAATTAGTTAACCTGACAATTTTTTAAATCATGTACATTTTTTAAACATTTGTGAAAGTTTTTGTTGTACCCTTTTTAGTTCAAATACAGTCCTCCTTTTGAAATATTGGTTCAAATATTCAACTGTTTATAAAATTGTCTGATGCTTATAAAATTTCAACTACAGAACCAAACCAAAATAAATTTTCATCGGACCAAATGACATACTGAATCAAACAAAAGGAATCATCAAAATCAGAATACTCCTTCTTTTTTAACATCTTGAAAAAAGGGGATTTTAACAATTGAAGACATGAGTTGATGAAGGTGATATGTCACTGATTCATAATTTATCAAGAGCAAGATTTAAAGTTCTCATTATTAATTTGTGGATATTTGTTTATATGAGTTACTTTTGGTTAGTAATACTGGACTATATACTCAATAATGTTGTGTATTTTATTGAAAGAATAAAATGCGTGTAGGGACATAGCATCTTCATTTATGCTACAAAGTAAAAAAATACATATCACCTTCATCCACTCATGTCTTCAATTCTTAGTTTAAAAACCAATAGTCAAAACTAGTGATCAAAATAATGCAGCCTAATTAGCCAGACCAACAAAACCAAAGTTTTCATTTTTTCATCTGGATTTGAACCAACTCTCAAGAAATTAATGATTAGTAGGTACCTATTATGTAAATAACATGGTCCCTGAATAATATAAGCTTTTTTGTTTAAAACTCAGATCAAAGAAATAGGCAGATAGCGCGCTCAGAACAGAGAGTGTGTCCACCAAAGCAAAAACAAAATAAAAAACGAATATCAACTCGCGACAGTACCAAGCTACGCATTGTTGTTGTTGTTTACCAAAATATACTGTCTCGTGTCTTTAAACATTGTAAAAATTGTTCTCAAAAAAAAAGATAACAAAATGGAATATAAATAACTATTTGATTATTTTAGACACAAGCATCTGCCTATTTCTTTGATCTGAGATGTATGTAATCTCTTAAGTTTTCAGTTTAATTTAGATTCCATCTTCACCTTTTACATTTTAATCCATAATACTTTATTGATTGTGATTTACATTATAACAATAACTTAACTGGAATCAAAAGAAAACTGTGTTTCTTTCATTTACATACAAATACTTGTTTAAATCTTTATTTTTATTATGTCCCACACTGATAATTTTCCTGTATCTTGGGTGCATTTACAAACATAGACAATCACAAACACCCAGTCCTGGAACGATAACTTGATATCGATCCACAAACATAACTTTTCCGTGCAGGGATCGAACCTGCGACAAGCTCGTGCTGCGAGTCGATCACTCCGCCACTGCGCCAACCGTGCTGTCAAATGTCACTTTTTTGTCGCTGCATAAAATATTCCTATTCTGTATGTAAATAAAAACATGGTGTTTACTGATATGTTTAGGGAGTGGTTGTGTCAAATAAAATACTTTGAAAAGGTGTATTAAAAATACATTTTATTGCAAAATTTATGTAACTACATTTTAGTGTCATTTATATACAAAAATTAAATACAAAGTTTAGGTATTATAACCAATTTGTGGAATACTATATAATACAGCTGGGTGCAGAGATTTTTTTCACTCAAACTGGAAGGCAAATAGAGCAAAATATGAAAATAGGGCCAGGTAGAGATAAATTAATAGAAGTAAGTATAATTTATGCCCCAGTATTTATCTCAGATTATATGTAAAATACTTTATCCATAAACAATTATGTAGGTCGATACTAACTAGAGTATCAAGTAATTAAATAGCAAACTTATATTTACTGTAAAACAGGCTACAAGGTAACATGTATTAAACTAAGGTATAAATTCACATGTCTTACATTTGCAGTTTAACTAACATTGACTGCATTTTATATAGAATGCCTATGCCAAGTAATTTTGTCCACATGTGTTTAAGACCAACTATTACCTATCAATTGTGAGGGAATATTTAATGTTACTCTATTATTATCAAGAATAAAAATTGGCAACCATTAATTTGGCAACAGCAAGCACAGGTATACATTCTCAGTCTGACAAAAAAATCTTAATAGTTATAGTATAATGTTTGACTGACAAATCAATGTGTTAATTTGTTCGTATAAACGAAGTGAATACTGTTTAAAACTTTAAACAGAATTCACTGGTGATATAAAGCAACTGAAAATTGCACATTGTTATAATAATCAAATCTTAAGTCTATTTTAATACAAGTGTAAAAGACAAAACCCGTTGACTAACATCAATAATTTATTTTAAGAATCAAGATAAGATCTCAACTTTAAGGGGTACCACAAACAATAACAGTACAAATAATACATATTGGTACTTTTATAGAAAAATAATAAGTAACATTTTCAAATAAAATCATTCAGATATTTTGTGTGCATCAAACTTTTCACAAAAGATAAAACTATTGAAGTTTGTATAAATATGCTTACAAAATAAAACTAATACAGCAATACAATGTATGTAGTTCATGACAGTCATTATGATAAAATGAGTACAAACCACACCTTCGGTTCCTATGAAAACTAAAAAGAAACATTTGTGAACTGTGATTCATGACATTAAGGAATTATGTGATAAACAGTGGTCTTTGGTGAAGAATAAACATTGTATTCCAAGATGATAAACACAAAACGTGGAGTCACTTAACTTAAGCCTTGAATATATTACTCAACAACATAAACTATCGTAAATTAAGGGTTAATAATGTCTCCCAACAAAATAAACACATAATATAAATGAAATTAATATTGTTCTAAGAATTTTTATTTTTGGTAAAATTTCCATTTAAGTACTAATATAACACATCTAAGCCTATTTGTGAAATAGAACGCTTATATTATTTTAACTAATCGTCGTAATCGATTTTATGTGAAACCTACTGTTGCAGGAAACTTACAAAATTACTAGAAAGTGGTGCTGATATAACATAAAGCTTCTAAATAATAAAATATTCACGACTAGCATGTAAAATGCTATAAGCAGACCAACTGTTGCTAAGGTCCATGATGATTAATTTTGTAATCAATATAACTACCATTGACTCAGAAATCATACAACCCGAGATCAAATGTGTTATCAAATACTACAACACAACATAATGCTAGCGATACTTGATTCAGTTTACCGTCAGTAATACAGTGTGGTGGAAGCAGGAGCAGTGAACTTGAAGGTGTATTGACTAGCCAAAGTAGACTTGTCTGTCATGAAAGCCAGTTAATGCCCGCCGTGCTTGTACCGTATTGCATTACTGTCAGTAAAATATACTATGTATGGCTGGCATAAGAATGTCCCTGCTGGATGAACAGGTTAAATAAATAGGCCTATAAAGATGTGATGCTGATATTTAACTGTTAATTTTCCCACTTATCCAGCTGTGGAGTCACTCTCTTTGATTTCCAATGAACATTAGTAATATATTTCATTTTTCAATTCTAGATTGTTAAAAAAACCTCTTGAATCCAATATGTCTTTCAAATCTGAAAATAAATACTACGACTCACAATTTTATTAGTATCAGTCTGCTTTAATTTATGCTAATGATTTTTTTACCATAAATCATTTAATTTATTTCGGTCCCTCATCATAATACTTGCTTAAAATCAGTTTTCTGAATCAATCATTACTTCAAGTTCATATTATATTATCTGAACAAGCGTGCGGCCCCAGAGCCGATGACAGCTGCACACGTCACAACCTCGGTCTAATTTTACTCTCAATTTGAACCACATCACAAGGCTCCTGATAAAGCCGTTTTTAAGTGTTACATACGTACATCCACTTTCTCATATTAAATACACGCTAATTTTGTAAATGTTATAGTTTCTATGATACATCTATGATCAGTCTGTTGTCGTAATTAATGGAATGTATTCAGTTGATAAACCGGGTATTGTATAAACAAGCTGTCATAATTGAAATTAGTAAATTATACTAATGAGAGGCTTATCTCGTCTCGAAATAGTATGCATTCGTTTAATTTGATTAAATATTAATATAATTCATTTTGTAATTAATAATACAAACTCGTTTCATTTCACCAATCCGTTTTAGTGCATTCTAAAATTTTATGTATTTTGTAAATACATAGACAAAGATAGTCCCGAGTATAACCCCTTTGGTTCTTATTAGAAGGAACCAACTGTTTTTTGTGTAATTTTATATATGCGGATATAATGATATAAAATTAAAAACAAAGGCTGGGTAGAGCATAAGACAAGCTATTGGACGCGACTACGAATGACCTGATACACTATACATATTAAATCCAACATTTAACAGTTAAAAGGAATCCCTACGCCATTGTCGCCTTTATAAAGAAAGCTTTAAAACTTGAATTCAGATTCTTAGATATTAGTAATACTATACAATTTTAAGGATATATTATGTTCTGGCATAACAAAGTTCAGATACCATTGCATCATACATTTATTGGGATGCTTGAACCATGAGATCAGTCATAAATAAATAAATAATTTTTGATATACATATAATAGTGCACCTTATAGAAAACATGTTTTGGTGTACTTTCCGCTATGTCGTCAAGCCACAAGAAAAATGTATTCAATATATCTATATCGGATAAGTAATGAACTCGTTAGTATTCTGAATTCAAGTTTAAATACTTAGACTATGTCGTGTGGTAGCGGGCGCGCTAGTCCATGAGCGAGTGCGGTCAGGTGGTGCTGCTGCAGTAGGCAGTACAGGATGCCGGCCTGCGCCATGGCGTCCACCGTGCCGGCCGCCAGCAGGTCGGTGCGCTGCTTGCTGTAGCGGGCGCGCTAGTCCATGAGCGAGTGCGGTGAGCGGTGGTGGCTGGACAGCTGCGCGGCCAGCTGGCGCTGCTGCAGCAGGCAGTACAGGATGCCGGCCTGCGCCATGGCGTCCACCGTGCCGGCCGCCAGCAGGTCGGTGCGCTGCTTGCTGTAGCGGGCGCGCTAGTCCATGAGCGAGTGCGGTGAGCGGTGGTGGCTGGACAGCTGCGCGGCCAGCTGGCGCTGCTGCAGCAGGCAGTACAGGATGCCGGCCTGCGCCATGGCGTCCACCGTGCCGGCCGCCAGCAGGTCGGTGCGCTGCTTGCTGTAGCGGGCGCGCTAGTCCATGAGCGAGTGCGGTGAGCGGTGGTGGCTGGACAGCTGCGCGGCCAGCTGGCGCTGCTGCAGCAGGCAGTACAGGATGCCGGCCTGCGCCATGGCGTCCACCGTGCCGGCCGCCAGCAGGTCGGTGCGCTGCTTGCTGTAGCGGGCGCGCTAGTCCATGAGCGAGTGCGGTGAGCGGTGGTGGCTGGACAGCTGCGCGGCCAGCTGGCGCTGCTGCAGCAGGCAGTACAGGATGCCGGCCTGCGCCATGGCGTCCACCGTGCCGGCCGCCAGCAGGTCGGTGCGCTGCTTGCTGTAGCGGGCGCGCTAGTCCATGAGCGAGTGCGGTGAGCGGTGGTGGCTGGACAGCTGCGCGGCCAGCTGGCGCTGCTGCAGCAGGCAGTACAGGATGCCGGCCTGCGCCATGGCGTCCACCGTGCCGGCCGCCAGCAGGTCGGTGCGCTGCTTGCTGTAGCGGGCGCGCTAGTCCATGAGCGAGTGCGGTGAGCGGTGGTGGCTGGACAGCTGCGCGGCCAGCTGGCGCTGCTGCAGCAGGCAGTACAGGATGCCGGCCTGCGCCATGGCGTCCACCGTGCCGGCCGCCAGCAGGTCGGTGCGCTGCTTGCTGTAGCGGGCGCGCTAGTCCATGAGCGAGTGCGGTGAGCGGTGGTGGCTGGACAGCTGCGCGGCCAGCTGGCGCTGCTGCAGCAGGCAGTACAGGATGCCGGCCTGCGCCATGGCGTCCACCGTGCCGGCCGCCAGCAGGTCGGTGCGCTGCTTGCTGTAGCGGGCGCGCTAGTCCATGAGCGAGTGCGGTGAGCGGTGGTGGCTGGACAGCTGCGCGGCCAGCTGGCGCTGCTGCAGCAGGCAGTACAGGATGCCGGCCTGCGCCATGGCGTCCACCGTGCCGGCCGCCAGCAGGTCGGTGCGCTGCTTGCTGTAGCGGGCGCGCTAGTCCATGAGCGAGTGCGGTGAGCGGTGGTGGCTGGACAGCTGCGCGGCCAGCTGGCGCTGCTGCAGCAGGCAGTACAGGATGCCGGCCTGCGCCATGGCGTCCACCGTGCCGGCCGCCAGCAGGTCGGTGCGCTGCTTGCTGCCCGCGCCCGCGTTGCCAGGCCGCAGCAGCGTGGGCCCGAACACTGTTGCCAGGTTGTGCATCGACATCTTGTTCTCGCTCTCATGTTGGTTCACCCTGTTTAATTAAAGTACGTGTGTAATTCGAGATGCGTTTCTACATTCGAACAATTCTTTACGGTTTAATCATATACCATGCTCTTTGGGGTTTTTTTTAACAGAGGTTGGAATAAGGTAGAGTTATTATAGTACTTGCATCGAAATTCACAAATTTCAGTTTTATACTATAAAAAAGTATATATAAAAATGCACTTACTTGACGAAATGGTTTAACAGAAAGTCGATACAATTCTTGTTGAGGTCGGGCAGCTGAGCGTAGCATTTGAGAAGCGCATGACGCCTTGTATGTGCAGGACCAGAGTCCACAGATGTACCAGCACCCTGAGTTATTGCCAATTTAAATTAAAAGTCAAGTCAACTAAAAAACAAAATTGGTTTCACCAATTTTGGAGGAAGGATATGGCATAAAAAGGGGGAGGCCTATACCCAGCAGTGGGTGATCCCGGGCTGATATGATGATGACATAGCATTCATTACAAGGTGTACGCGGACTACAAAACTACAACGGGTACAAAGAAATTAAAGTTGATAATGTCATTTTTTTATCAATAACAAAAATTATTTTACAATTTAAACAAATAATGGGTCAGTGTATGTGTTAAATTCTATATCATTGGCTTTTACGGTCAACCCATAATTAAGTTAATAACACTCGCAAAGTTTGTTGTTATACGTACTTGTGTGGAGCCCCAGGCCTTCAGTAGTTCCGGGTATAGTGCGTCAGTGAACAGCGCTTCTGGTAGTTCGCGCAGGTACAGCTTCAATACACCCGTGACCGAGTGGATGTCCACTTCTTTTAATAACTGCTCTGCTTCGTAGGCGTCTGCAAAAAATAGTTATTTGTTATACAAGAGTGCAAAGTTGATTTTTAACCGTGTGCTCATGTTTGATGACCGAGCAAGCGAATGATTCTAAATTTGAATCACGAGTGTAACGAGTGATTCAAAAATTAGAATCATGAGTGATAGCGAGGGAATCAAAAGAGCACAAGGTGAAATATCTTTGCACTCGAGTGCAACACGTAACTTTTCATCCCACCTCAGCGAGGAAATTACTAAATGCAAAAACAAAAAAAAAACAGATGTACAATCGTATAAACAAGATACGCTTTTATTTCAATTTAGGTATTAACTAAGACATTATTATAGAACAGAATAATTTTTAAATTAAAACAAATAATACTTAGGTAGTAGTTGAAAACTACTACCTTAGTATTATTAAGTTACTTATTTTTATCTTGGTTTGTCATAACATCACAATAAGACATGAAATGAAAACCGCACAAAGCAAATAAAAAAAGGTATAACAAAGTACTGAGCCAAGAATGTTCCGGGTCTGAGATTTTAACAAAATAATTGTAGATTACGCTCCAAGGGAGGCGTATTGAATTCCGAAGCGATACTGAGGATTCTGGGGGTGTACCTCCGTCCGTAGCGTAGCGAGGAGATTCAAGTGTTAATACCCGAAATAAACGAGGGAATAAAGTTAAAAATCCTTTGTGAAGCAAGGGATTCAAGTTCAAGTTAGCCCAAAGCAACGCAGCCTTACACCTGAGGAGCGCACTCTGCTTTCCCACCTAAGGCGAGGAAACAAATTCTATTTTTAAAAGGATGATGCAATTTTTGGTCCCACCCTCCAATAGCAACATGTCATACGTCATTGGATAGGTATTTTTAAGCTGAGCAAAACATAGTGTGGCACCAAGTCTGAAATATGAGTTCGTTCTGAGATATGTTTGATTGAATATGGCAGTTTAGGATATAAGGAAATAAAGTTTTTTTCGTAACATATTACATTTTAGTGCAGAGGACGAGGAGGAGAACCTCGGTTCTAAATAATAACAGCCGCACAGGTCGATCTTCTATGTCAAGCCGCGCTTGCCGAGCTCGGTTTATGGATGGGTGACCATCTATCCGAGACTTCTACTTGCCCCAGAAAGAACATAAAAGCCTTTGATTGCGGCTGTCATTAGTAGATCTTTGACAGTCGTTACCAACTAAAAAAAAGTATATTCTTCCTTCTATAGAAGCTCGCTTTGTCGTTAACCACCTCCACTATGGAGATTGTTAACGGCAGGTTGAAGAGCGATTTTAAGCTGTTACTCCAAATATATTTCAACAATGCATCAATGCTTTGTCGCATTCAGTCACTACACATAAGAGCTAGAAGGGTTTTTTACATGGTAAAATCATACAAGACCTAGTAGGTACATACAATCACTAAGACATACTATTTCACACCAACTGTATTCAAAGCTCAATAGCTTTGAATACAGTTGGTGTGAAATCTTAAAATCTTGCAGGTACATTGTACCTGCAAGATTTTATTTTTGCCGACGTTGTTCTGAAGGCACCTGTGCGAATCTTTTGTGTCAATACTTTGGTACCTAGGGTCAGATGCCATACCGTATGTCAGGGGATCTGGAGGCGAAAGCCTTCCAACACTATAAGTAGGGTGTGGAGTGGAGGCGCAAGGGCGAGGTGTATCTCCGCTACCTCTGACAAGTCGAGGCGCTGCGGGAAGAGCTTCGGCGTAATCTCATGGGGTATGGAGGGTACCACTGTCGTAGCCGAGGTTTGGCAACGCCGCAACCGTGGCGTTAAAACCCTTGTTTGAGGAGTGACGCAGGTCCACACCAGATGTTTCAGGAGGTTCCTGTGTCGAATTGTGCGTTAAGAAACAGGAATGCCTGGGTGTAACCGAAAAAAATTGCGAAAATCGCCCGGAGGTGCACACGATCGACCATGCTGTGAAGGTATGAATAGCTTGGGCCGCACCACTGCGGAGCCAGACGCAACCGTTTATTAAGACGTAATCACCTCCTCCTGCTCCTTCTAAGCAGTGATGCTATCGAAGGAGGAGGCGGAATACGTAAAGGAGAGGACAGCCTCCATCTCACGACACAAACGCTGCGGGAGACGCCTACGGTATTGCACGTCGCGAGGCGATTTTTGAACTACAGTACTCGAGCGCATGAGAACGGTGAGTAAAGGATGACCCGCCGTCATGGACCATGCTCGGGTCAACTGCGCGTCGTGCTCCATGCGAGCCTTAAAGAGTTATCAGCAATCTGACGGTAATCAAACGCCTGCCGCGGTCGCGAGACTGTCGGAACGTAAAGGGCTATTGAAGGATACCGTGCATTTTAGTTAGTCCATGTCTGGAAGTCCTGTCCTTCCCACCCAACCCCGGGAGGACTCATTCGGTAATTTTATCATGTAAAAAAACCTTCTAGCTCTTATGTGTAGTGATTGAACGGGACAAGACTTTGACGCATTGTTGAAATATCTTTGGAGTAAAAGCTTAAAATCGCTCACCTTTAGCGAGCTTTTACTTTTTTTTAGTTGGTAACGCCTGTCAAAGATCTACAAATGACAGTCGTAATCAACGGCTTTTATGTGCTTTCTGAGGCACGGAGAAACCTCGGATAGATGGTCACCCATCCATAAACCGATCTCGGCAAGCGCGGCTTGTCATAGAAGATCGACCTGTGCGGCTGGCATTATTTAGAACCGAGGTTCTCCTCCTCGTCCTAAGCACTAAAATGTAATATGTTACGAAAAAAAAAATATTTCCTTATTATCTTATTCTGCCATATTCAATCAAACATATCTCAGAACGAACTCATATTTCAGACTTGGTGCCATAATATGTTTTGCTCAGCTTAAAAATACCTATCCAATGACGTATGACACGTTGCTATTGGGGGGTGGGACCAAATTACATAGAAGGCCTGGCATCATCCTTTGATGTTTCCACATCAAATTTTAAAAATAGAATTGGTTTCCTCGACAACCTTCGAACGTCAAGTGGACACCACAGCAAGCGATCAGCTGTTGCGGTCATCGGCCGCCATTACTGCTGCTACTCTTTTGTTCATACGATGTTCTAAATTCAAATTTACTTTATTCACTAGAGGATAAAAACGGCTTTTACTCACTTGAGGATAAAAACGGCTTTTACGGTCAGATATCGAAGAGCAAAAGTACCCTTTCCGAGATGGGGGGATGAAAAGGTTTGTTATTATATCAGGGGTTATAAAAAGGCCACTAACAGAATCATAATAACAATTGCATAAAAAAACGTAAAATGGAACACTTCTAACACAGATATATTATAGAAGAACTTTATCGCAATTCATTTAATGATTTGCAGGTGTTTTTTGTGCCGTCCGCCCGCACCGTATTGAGTTCTCCAGCACAGGGCGGGACGGGAGAGACTCAGACTCGTACTGACTAAAATTCACGGCTCAGCCCTTTACGTTCCGTGGTCACGGTTTCCTGACAAGATAGACCCGCGACCCCGACACGCTTTGGCCCACTATGTGCGGTCGTGGTCAGAGACGGTATTGTTTACTCTTGTTACTTCTATTGTTACAATAGTAAAAAATATAGTGTATTTATAGTACACCACTGACTACCCCCTACCCTTCTTATCTAAATTCATACAGTTCATCCAAAGGTTGTCTGGAAGATATCGCTTTAAGCGATAAGACCGCCATTGTAACCATAGTTATAGCAATATTGTAAAGCAGTTGTTTTAAAATGTTTGGTGTACAATAAAGTTTACTCTATTCTATTCTATCCCATCAAAAACAATACTTGTCAAAAAAACCAAGTCTCGCAACTCAGTTGTTCTACGGTAAAAAGTTGTGAGATCCATGTCAAGTCTTATCCATGTAATACTTAAGTGACTTCCTGTCTTAATACGTCCACTCCCTAAGACCACGATCGTTGTCCATAACAATTGAAAATCAATTGTGTCTGGAATCTCAGTACTCGAAGCATTAAGTTGTTACGTAATAATTGACAGCATCTTATAGTGACGCATCTCAATCTTAAAAATCTTTAATGTTTTACATAAATATACTGACTCGGCCATCGCATGAAAACACGTGTTAATTAAATTATTTAGTGAGAGAGTCAGTCAGTCAGTGAGTGAGTGACAAAATTAAGAAACTTTTACCCGTTATAATTCTTAAACTACTGGTTCAAATTGAATGAAATTTGAAATATACCGTGTCTTTACTATGCCTGCATGGTTACTGAAAATTTAGTCTTCTAGTTTTATCCACAACGAAGTTACAGGGGGTCGAAAATGGCCTGAATTGCTTCGAGAAAAGGATGGTACGGCCGTGCCGCTTTTTTGCTCGACTTGGTGGGGGCACTGCCGTGCCCCCAGATATATCACATTTCCAAATGCATTTGTTAAATTACATGCAATTTTATGTTAAAAGCATTATTTTGACTACCGTAGTGCCGACTGAGTTAGTAGATGGCGCGACTATCCAATCATACCGCATCGGTTGGAATGTAGGTAGAATGGTGGGAGAAAATAACTTTGGTAGTCGTGCCAATCTTTCAAGCTTAGTCGTATGTCAGACGTCGAGCAGTCGACGACTAAACTGAGTGTTGTGCTTAAAGGATACCTACTAGTGTTGATTGTGAAGTGTATTTGATTTTGTGTCTTGGAAAATACAAGTGAGTACATCAATAGGTGTCTATTATTTCTTTACCCTTCTTTTAGAAAGTATAAACCTGACCGGAGATTAAATTTGTATATTTAAACTATCAGTATGTACTTTGTATGGATGCAAAGTCTACATTATGGTGTATGATCAATAGGATTTGACAAGCAATGTTTTCCGTTTGCGAAAATCGGCACTGCATTCATATTTTTGTACTTAGAAGCTATAACTATTAAGTTGTACGTTATCCCAAAAAATATTTTTAATTATGACTGTATGACTAGTGAAAACTAGATGGCTAAAAGTGAGTGTAGAAGTTAAAAACTGATATACATAATTGTGTAAACGCCATCTGCCGGGTTTTAGCTAGCTATACAGGGTGAAGTTTTCAACTCGGCGTGGATGGCTATTTTCGAAACTATGAGGAATATCGGAAAACGCTGAAAGGCGTCTGGTCTGGTCAGGAGCTGATTTTGATGAAAACGAAAACTGCATCATTGGATTTTAGAAAAATCGAAAATTCTGGCCAGGAATCGAACCCGATGATTTTTGGAAAAAATCACTCTCTGTATTATTACACCATTCAATAGTGTTTCTAATAAGAATCAAATTCTGGGATGTAATCATACACGACAAACTTAAGGAAATAGCTGATTTTCTTGAAATTGCTTTTTTTTCTATGTTAATATGTTCTACTGAGCCATAATTTATTCGAAATTACAAAATTTCATTGTTTTTAATTATTCACTGGATTTGATGTCTCAATAACCCCACTGTATTCAGTAATACGAAATTATTAAGTTGAACAAAAATAAGCGTTATTTCAAAGAGGAAACGGTTAACTTATGTTTCGAATATAGTTATCGTCTTGAATATTGATCAGTTTTTTGTCACGAATACGTTTTTCTTAAGTTTGCCGTATATGATTACTTCCCAGAATTTGATCCTTATCAGAAACACTATTGAATGATGTAATAATATAGGATGTGATTTTTTTTCCAAAATCAGCGGGTTCGATTCCTGGCCAAGATTATTGATTTTTCTAAAATCCAATGATGCAGTTTTAGTTTTCGTCAAAATCGGCCTAGAGTCCTTTCAACTTTTTTTGATATAGTATAGTTTCGAAAATAACCATCTACGCCCAGTTGAAAAATTCACCCTGTATATTAATTTGACTTTGTAAAGAAATACTTACTGGTTTCGAAGCTCTTCTTCAGCCGGTTGAGGTCGGAGGCACTACCAGACACGCGGTACACACCAACCTCGTGGATACCGCGTCGCTCCACCTCGCGCACGCACGCACTTATTATGAATGGGATGTTGCGTTTCTCACGTCTGTCAAAATAACGATTAATAAAGTTACAATCATCTTGGAAGTATTCTTTATTATTTTATTAACCTGTATTGTCTTTTATTAAAACACCAATGGGGACTTTAGTTCCCAAACTGTCATACAAGTCAAAATGTCTTACTTGTCATGCGGACTTTAGTCGCCACTTGAGCAGTTAACGCAACAAAATTATGACATTACACTTAGTCACATTTGACACATGCGAGGACCGCTCGGGCGGCAGGAGGCGCAGGCGCAGGGTAGCGAGCCGCGTGAGGGTGTGAGGTGGTTATGAACATAATATACTGACTTGGCGACGTGTGTGATCTTGTTCCCGAACAGCGCGCCGGGCTTGGCGGACGGCACGCGGCGCGCGGACCGCTCGGGCGGCAGCAGGCGCAGGCGCAGGGTAGCGAGCCGCGTGATGAGAGTGTGAGGTGGTTATGAACATAATATACTGACTTGGCGACGTGTGTGATCTTGTTCCCGAACAGCGCGCCGGGCTTGGCGGACGGCACGCGGCGCGCGGACCGCTCGGGCGGCAGCAGGCGCAGGCGCAGGGTAGCGAGCCGCGTGATGAGAGTGTGAGGTGGTTATGAACATAATATACTGACTTGGCGACGTGTGTGATCTTGTTCCCGAACAGCGCGCCGGGCTTGGCGGACGGCACGCGGCGCGCGGACCGCTCGGGCGGCAGCAGGCGCAGGCGCAGGGTAGCGAGCCGCGTGATGAGAGTGTGAGGTGGTTATGAACATAATATACTGACTTGGCGACGTGTGTGATCTTGTTCCCGAACAGCGCGCCGGGCTTGGCGGACGGCACGCGGCGCGCGGACCGCTCGGGCGGCAGCAGGCGCAGGCGCAGGGTAGCGAGCCGCGTGATGAGAGTGTGAGGTGGTTATGAACATAATATACTGACTTGGCGACGTGTGTGATCTTGTTCCCGAACAGCGCGCCGGGCTTGGCGGACGGCACGCGGCGCGCGGACCGCTCGGGCGGCAGCAGGCGCAGGCGCAGGGTAGCGAGCCGCGTGATGAGAGTGTGAGGTGGTTATGAACATAATATACTGACTTGGCGACGTGTGTGATCTTGTTCCCGAACAGCGCGCCGGGCTTGGCGGACGGCACGCGGCGCGCGGACCGCTCGGGCGGCAGCAGGCGCAGGCGCAGGGTAGCGAGCCGCGTGATGAGAGTGTGAGGTGGTTATGAACATAATATACTGACTTGGCGACGTGTGTGATCTTGTTCCCGAACAGCGCGCCGGGCTTGGCGGACGGCACGCGGCGCGCGGACCGCTCGGGCGGCAGCAGGCGCAGGCGCAGGGTAGCGAGCCGCGTGATGAGAGTGTGAGGTGGTTATGAACATAATATACTGACTTGGCGACGTGTGTGATCTTGTTCCCGAACAGCGCGCCGGGCTTGGCGGACGGCACGCGGCGCGCGGACCGCTCGGGCGGCAGCAGGCGCAGGCGCAGGGTAGCGAGCCGCGTGATGAGAGTGTGAGGTGGTTATGAACATAATATACTGACTTGGCGACGTGTGTGATCTTGTTCCCGAACAGCGCGCCGGGCTTGGCGGACGGCACGCGGCGCGCGGACCGCTCGGGCGGCAGCAGGCGCAGGCGCAGGGTAGCGAGCCGCGTGATGAGAGTGTGAGGTGGTTATGAACATAATATACTGACTTGGCGACGTGTGTGATCTTGTTCCCGAACAGCGCGCCGGGCTTGGCGGACGGCACGCGGCGCGCGGACCGCTCGGGCGGCAGCAGGCGCAGGCGCAGGGTAGCGAGCCGCGTGATGAGAGTGTGAGGTGGTTATGAACATAATATACTGACTTGGCGACGTGTGTGATCTTGTTCCCGAACAGCGCGCCGGGCTTGGCGGACGGCACGCGGCGCGCGGACCGCTCGGGCGGCAGCAGGCGCAGGCGCAGGGTCAGTGAGCCGCCGCCCAGCATCACCGTGCGACCCACGCCGCCGCCCGCGCTCTCTGCCACCCACTCGCGAGACAACTGAAGGAAAACATTATTATACATACCGTATTACATGTTAGAGATAATTGAGGCAGAATTATTACAATATTAAATGTAATCAACGCCGCCGCCGCGCCGCCATTCGCTATTGTTTGATTTTCGGCGGCGGCGGCGCGGTCGCGATGGTCACCATAGCGGCGCGGTGGCGTTGTCGTCGTGTACATGAGCTCTTATGCTTTTAGTACAGACACTAGCAGGTCAACCTACACCAATCTGTTAAATCTTACCAATCGAACATTAAGCTTTCAGTATTGTGATAAAGTTGAAAATCTTTTTCAGAAATTTGTCAAATTGAGGTAGGCTGATATGACAATATACAGATATATTGTCATGATCTAGCCAATAATTAAACCAAAAATTACTTTATGAAAAAAGTTTTATTCAAGGCTAAACATAGATACAACAAACTAAAGTATATTTACCTTGATAGTACATTTCCCACGCAACACAGGTCTGGCCGCGTCTTCATACAGCAGTAGTCGTAAGTTCTGCGAGCCCTCCAGGTCGAGAGTGAAGCTCTCGTTCCACCGCGGCTGAGCGCTGCGACACACCAGCTTCGACTTCGCCTTACGGAAGTAGTGCCCGTACGAGTCTACCTCCACCACTATGTAGTAATCTGTCAGGAAACAGTTTATTAGATGCTGTTATGTGGAACTATCAAATGACGGGGCCCCCTCTCAGAAGGCCTTATTTCTATTACCGTGACCCCGGAACATAAAGGGCTACTGAAGGACACCGTGGATTTTAGTCAGTACAAGTCTGACAGTACCTCCCGCCCTGCCCGGGGTCGGAGGTCTCATTTGATGATTTTACCACGCTAAAAAAAAAAAAAGTGTGTGTTATATCTGTCGTGGTACCGGTCAAACGCTGCAACTTTGCCATGATGCCCAACTTTGCCTTCTTTGATTCTTAAAAGATGCAGCGTTTAAAGGTAGCTGTCGCAGTCATGCTGCTAATGCCGTGGATTAGGCTCAACTATGAGCCCATGTCCGTCTGCAGGTAGCTGCGGCACGCCGTCACCCACGCCTGCAGCCCCAGTAGTCCCACTAACACTCACCAGCGGCAGTGTCGAGCGGCGCGGTCATGTCCGTCTGCAGGTAGCTGCGGCACGCCGTCACCCACGCCTGCAGCCCCAGTAGTCCCACTAACACTCACCAGCGGCAGTGTCGAGCGGCGCGGTCATGTCCGTCTGCAGGTAGCTGCGGCACGCCGTCACCCACGCCTGCAGCCCCAGTAGTCCCACTAACACTCACCAGCGGCAGTGTCGAGCGGCGCGGTCATGTCCGTCTGCAGGTAGCTGCGGCACGCCGTCACCCACGCCTGCAGCCCCAGTAGTCCCACTTACACTCACCAGCGGCAGTGTCGAGCGGCGCGGTCATGTCCGTCTGCAGGTAGCTGCGGCACGCCGTCACCCACGCCTGCAGCCCCAGTAGTCCCACTAACACTCACCAGCGGCAGTGTCGAGCGGCGCGGTCATGTCCGTCTGCAGGTAGCTGCGGCACGCCGTCACCCACGCCTGCAGCCCCAGTAGTCCCACTTACACTCACCAGCGGCAGTGTCGAGCGGCGCGGTCATGTCCGTCTGCAGGTAGCTGCGGCACGCCGTCACCCACGCCTGCAGCCCCAGTAGTCCCACTAACACTCACCAGCGGCAGTGTCGAGCGGCGCGGTCATGCCGCCTACGTGCAGCTGCAGGTCGCCGAGCAGCAGCGAGTCGTCGCGGCCGCTGCGCAGCAGGTACGAGCCCATGTCCGTCTGCAGGTAGCTGCGGCACGCCGTCACCCACGCCTGCAGCTCCAGCATCGAGATCTGACTGGAACCCGCCGGGGGGGCTGATGATGCCTGAAAAAATTACATACAATTTAGTGACTTGTGGAGTAGATAATGCTTTTTGGTATTAGGTCTGTTTACACTATAACTAAAACTGTCCCAATCACATAGGGAATAACTAAATATTCTCTGAATATTTCAAGCATTTATCTATTCACCCTTAGAACGCCAAGACCTGCTGGGGTAGCGGGACGCCGTGGATTTTAGTAAGTACAAGTCTCAGTCGCTCCTGCCCTGTTTGGGAGGACTCATTTGATGGTTTTATCACGCTAAAAAAAACATCTGTTATCAATATCTAGTAAAAGTGAGCAGAAAAATCATGTTTCTATGCAACCTTTTCGCGAAGTTTGCGTTGATGTGCCTGCGACCCGATGACAGGCACAATTTAAAATCCCCCGTTTTGACGTCTTTCGCATTTATACCATTAATTTAACGTTTCATCTAGGAAATGCATTATCCGATCTGATCAGGTTTAATTATTAATAATAATAATTGTCAAGACTACTTATTTATTGTTATGAATAAATAATAGAATACTAACCTGCAGAGCGTGTATGGAGTCGATCCACTGCGTGCGCTCATACTCGGAACTGAGGAAGAAGATGTGTTGTCTCTGCAGCGCCGTGGACGAGCCGGGCGCGCGCGCTCCCACGCGGAACACGAGGTTGGGCGACGCCAGTACTAACTGTGCCTCGAGTTCCGCTAACTTCTTGCGTTGCTTTTCGGCTGCACCACGGCCACCGATACGAATTTTCTGCAAATGATGCCCGTTTTTAATTCATGACACCCATTAAGAGCGAGGAAACTGTTGGCTCAGTGTAGTACCTCCCGAGTTTAAAAAAGAAAATTATTCACTATTTTACGATAGAAACGTTATATTTATGTTCGCGCACATTTTCTGCAGAAGCAGTGCGTGTACGAAGCTATCGCGCTTAGCCTATGTTTTCACCCGCAAAGCAGTCCGTAAATAGGTAGCTTTTACGATTAGGGTGATTCAGAAATTGGAGATTGATGGATTCCTGGCAAAGATAAGAAGACGACTGAGGATGATGAAGTTCATGAGCCGGAGCATTTCACATTCACAAAGAAGACACTATTTGAATGATGAGTCTGAGTTAGGTCCTAAAAGAACTATTTTATTTTAAATTTTTATGTGTAAGTAACATGTGAATAATTCATCATCATTTTAGTTCAGAATCCTGTTGCACCAAATGCTGGGTACAGACCTCACTTTTAAGTGCGTCTGTAAAAGAGGCATTTCAGGATTTTCGACGGCCTAGGTTTCTTTGGCGTAATTTTGGTTTCGCTAGCCACATGTCCTGACCAGTATGTCGATCCACTTAAGGTACCTAAAACATCTAGTCGGACGGCAATAAATGAAAAGTTAGGCTTAAGTTGATTAGGTTGATATGTTGAGCTTTAATTTTTTTTCTCGCTACAATTATTGTTATTATTTTGATTTACATTTTCATTTTTTTGGAATTTTGTTTTATATTTATGTTCTGTGTTTTAGTGGCCTGTGACAAATAAATAAGTTTATTTCTAGATTACCTTATCGTCTGCCGCGGCGCGCTCCTCCGCGAGGATCTGGTCGCGCACCGTGGAGGCCTGCGACTTGAGCGCCACGATGTTGGCGGGCGACGTCTCCCGCGCGTCGGCCGCGCCCGCGCCCACACTGTCGTCGTCCACCACCACGATGTCCGGCAGCGGGATGAACCATTTCAACTCAAACGTGAACTTGTCGCGCCCGGATGCCTGTGTCAATATTAACACAAAATTATTATAAAAATATTTATTTATTAATAAAACACGGAGTAGTTCACAGATGGAGTGCTGATGGTAACTACTGTGTCAAAAAATACAAACTTATTACCGTCGTTACCTTATACTTGGCACAGGCAATGACGTCGTTGAAAAGGAAGAGATGCCTCAGTTTTCTGTGCCCATCTGATAGTTCTACGATAAATGAATTCTTCACAAGTCTTCTCTGGGCCCGGTCAGCATTCTACGGAGATTTAAAAACCATTAGTATGCGATGTTTTATTCATATAATAATTTAAATGCTCTGAATTGTACTTACGGGGAACATGGATTTCGTTTGTATGATATTGAATTCGTCTAAGAAATGTTGTGTCATATTTAGCGCTTCCGTCAACATAGCGTGATCGGGATGACTTGCCGGGGTATATTTTATAAGATCCTGAAAATTATAAAAGTTATATTTAAGTCAATAGAGTATCAAAACCAAAGCATGATATAAGGCATAAGTGATTATCGTTATTTTGTTCGGCGAACCTAAACACGTCTTTGATCGTCAGATGAGGTCCAACGGTTTAGAACTAAAAGTTGGCTTAAAATATGATCAAGTAGGATACTACCAACAGCATTTTGGGAAAGCACAGAAATCTTAAATAAAAGCACAAAATCAATAATAATAAAAAAACTAACATGCAGGACTAGTGCGTTCTTCTGGACCCTCGCAACTGGTTTGTGCAAGAGATCGTCAAGCGACATGGGCTGGCCGTGGCACGAGATCTGTTTTGTGAGGTGCGCGAAGCTCTGCGATGTGGAGCAGCGACGTCGCACCGCGTCCGTCGCGCGCCCGTAGTTGTGCAGGAACGCGCCGTAGATGTTTATGTTTTCAGCCTATTATAACATAAACACTATAAAATTTTATTCTGAAACATAAGTACTATTTATTTTCAAAACATAATTTAGTTCACATTTTGTGGAATTCTTATTCATATCGATTATAAAATGTTAAAGGTCAATTAACACTAGGGTAATATTAACACCTAAGGTAATCAGGTCATATTAACACTAATGTAATATTAACACCCGTGAAATTCTAGTAAAAGATAAACTAGTATGTACTGTACTGTCGTGGGTACGGGGTTACTTAAGCATAATGTATCCTTACCATTTTCTTGAAATGTATCCCTACAGATAGAGGCTCCTCCCAACTAGCGACAGCTGCCTTCAGCCCCTCGAGGAAGTTCTTATGTAACTCGTGTAGTTCAGATATTTTGTAGAAAATTGTGTTAAATTCTTCTTCAGTAATTACTGGCTGCGATGTCGAAAGCGTCGCTTTTATAGCGTTCATATACTGTAAGTACAATTAATAAAATTGAATATTGTTACTATTTTATCAATCAAACAATCGAATTTTATGTAACTTTTTAGTAAATATTGAGTAAACAGAAACTCCTTGTTCCCGACCTATTTATAGTAAATAATGCAGGAAACTATAGCTGACTTATTACAAAAAGATAAACAACAATTTTACAAAAAGGTTGAACACTTTGTCTAAAAACAGTGTTCCTGCAAAACGACCCCCATATCAACGTCAAATGCCGTTTTGAAGCCGACAGTTTTTTTTTGACAAGAATTCAACCGATATCTAACTTTTTTGTAGAAAGAATGTAATTGTTTAGATCAGCGACAGATATCTCGTTGCCGCTCGTAATTGTTTTGTAAATTAAAAATGTTAATTCATAAATGAGGAGATAACCTTATTTATATGAAACAAATTAAAATTCCTTTTGTAAAATCATCAACTGAGTCCTGTCGCCCAGATGAAAAGACTGTCAGACTCTTATTGACAAAGTTCACCTTGTTCTTTCGGTAGCCCTTTGCCTTCCAGAGCCACGCTGTCCTTTTAAGACGGCCTCCCGTACTCTATAACAAGCTTATTCGATTTCGAAATCCTTCGCCAAAGTATAACAATATTCTTTACCATTACCAGTATATTATTCCAATTTCGTCGGAATGCGCGTACTTATTTGTCATTACAGTTATTTCTTTAATCTCACAATCCCTTTCAAAACCGCAGAACGTTTCAAGTTCCTTAATGGCACAAATATTAGGAACTCAAATTCGTAGAAGAATTTATGTCTAGTTATGCACATAAATGTTTGACCAGTCATTTCCGGACCAAACTATGCGTTTGTTTTACGGAAATTGCGATGTGGAATGCATTCTTCGTATCAGTAAGCTTGTGCAAACTCCTCGATGTTTAAAAACTTAACTTTATGTTGTAAATTATTTTCTTTCTCTTTAATAATTATAATGTTTCTTGTCATGTCTACTTGATTATTATTATTATCGGTCGACATTCTTTCCTCTACCACTATTATTAGAGACCACATAATTTATACAGTCGTTTACAAAAGTTATCCAACGAGGCGTATCAGAATCCATAAGCGATAACAAGTTTGGTGGGTATTATTCTTTTTTTGGGCAAGTGTGAGTTGTCCAAAAACGAATAAAATGGGCGAAATTTTTTATTGCCGTTGTCCTCTGTTTCATATAAGGATTATTTCTTGATAAGGGAATAAAATAATGTGGGCGGCAAAAGTTGATCCAAGTTCGTTCTGTTGTCGTATTATAACTAAATTGTATGTTGAATATTTTATTTTAGTTATATTTGACAAGGTACCAACCCCCTTTTTATTTTAAATTCGTACAGCCTAATATTGTCTGGAAGATATAGCGATAGGCGATAAGAACGCCATTGAAACCATAGATAATTAGCAATAACGTAAAACAGTTACGTTATTTTTACAATAAAATAACCTATTTTGCATTTATAATCTTCTTCTATTTAAAAAATGGCTATTTTTGACATCTGCAACTGACTGTTTTATCACAAAACATAGTTTATTACTGCAGAGCAAGTGACTCACTGTTTACTGTTATCAGATTACAAATAATCATTACAATACAATAAAAGATTAGAGCAATAAAAAGCAAAAACAACTTTAAATGATAGTACCTTTTCCATAACGTAAAGGCATTCAACATAAACGGTTTCACTCTCAATGATACTCGTTATTATACATCGGTGCATAGTCAGACGTTCCGCTTCCGCATTGCTGCCACTCGACTCCTGAAAATAATTAAATAAATAATTCAAATTCACAAATATCTAAATACTCATTAAAAGCGTAATCAGGTAAGTTGTATAACTAGTTTCGCAACAGTGCACAATAGCCATTTAAACTCTTGTTTGGAGTAACATTCAGCTTAAAAAGGTAAACATGAAAACGATTACCACCAGTACCAGTTCATTTTCCGTCATTCTTTCTAATTTCTGCATGGCAAACGAATCATGGATATTGTATTAGTTTTCAGTTTTGTGTTTCTTTTAATTTTAAGTGCCATTTACTGCTATGATTCAGAAAGTAAGTCAATTGCTTTGTGGCATATAATGTTACTAAAAAGAAAGATTAACTTTAATGAATCTCGTTTACTTTTAGGTTCCGAATCTAATCGAATTGAAATGAGTCCATTTTACGATACTATTATCTACAGTGATATCGCTGATATAATAAATGACTTCGGAAACAATGGTGTAAGTATAAATGTACCTATAATTATTCGGTAGTATTATCTAGAAAAGTTTTGTAAATGCATTTTAAATGTTTCCAGGTTTCACCCTTTGATATGTTTGCAAGTATATCGAACAGCGAGAGTCAAAGTGATGAAGCCATAGAAAATTTACTTTCTGAATATCAACATTACTTGGAAAAAGCACACAAACAGAGAAAGAATTATATGGAGAAATCTAAAACGAAAAACAAAGTACCACTGTTACCACGCCACGATCAATATACCAAGGCGAAACCTAGTTTAGGTATTAAACATGATGAGTACTTGTATGCCAACGGATTTTACAACTCATACAAATTCCCTCCATCATCATACGGTAATCCTTTAGATGTGTTCATCCCCGTTAATTCGAGAGGAAAATACATTACGAATAAACTAGAGACGACCACAATACTGCCAAAAGGAAAACCTGAAGAATTTCTAGCACTTGAAAAAATCATGTCAAATGAACAAAAAGTATTGGACTTTTCTCCTGTTCTACATAAGTCGTCTTTCGAGCCGATAAAGTCTCAGTGCTATTGTAAAAACAACCACATTCCTTGCGATTGTGGCTGTAAACAATGCTTAGTACGTTTTGACCCCATGCTGTATGACCTTACGGATCAAATGAAAATGCGTTCAATTGAGGATCAGAAAAAGAACCCACTGCAACAATCTTCACCATATGCAAATCCAATTAAAAAATCAGAACATTTAATTGACGATAAAATGCAAGACATGTTTTCGGACAATACGTTAAATATTCGCATTAAAATTGATCTTGAATTACCAAAACCACAAGATATTATGGGAAAATATAAAGTTCACAATCGCGATAGAATATCTGATCAGGGTGACGCTGTATCTAAAGAACCGACAACTGGGATGAATTTACCGTTTCCGTATTTTAATTTCCCGGTTCCCATGGAACTTTTTGGATACAAAAAAGCGGTAAGGTACAGCAAAGATGATTCTACTCCATTACACAAAATAACTATCCATAAAAAAAAGAAATCTAAGAATAACAATAACAAAAAACACCGAAAAAAACTTATAACATTTCAAAATATCAAGGTAGAGCAGCAACCACTGCTTCTTAATAATTTTAATGACAACACCAGCAATACATTAAATAATGTAACCAATAATAATCTATTCAACGATACAAACATTCAACCTTTAAATGTGTTGCAATTTGAAATTAATTCTAAGATCAACAAAACAGACGATATTTTTAACGAAACTCAGACAGAAGATAGTCTTTATGTGATGGTTAATATTACAAATAATTCTTCGAATGGAACAGAAGAAATTCACAAAATTGAAAATAGTATTGAAACCGATTTACCTAGAAAACTCACTACTAATGTTACTACAGCTATACGCGAAAAACGTGATGTATCGAATTTTACTATTTTCAGTAGCAAAAGTCTAATGTCAGAAACTTCGCAGTCTGCAAACAAAAATATGACTAAGGAAAGCATATTGGGGAAAAAAGCTGACAAAAACCTACCAAGTGATGACGAATTATTGTATTGGCCAAATGTAACTAGGAACACAGGAGATGTTAAATCTAAAAATATAACAACTATAATTTTGGAAAATGAACATAAGAAGACAAAGTTAAACATGAGTAGAGATACGATTCGTCAGAACCATACCAAATTACTAGAACAGGCTATATTTGGTGACATCGATTGGGACGATGTCGATACGGTCGCGCCAGCTTTCATGTCATTTGTCGGCAAATATATCCGTGGAGTTTTAACATTTTGCTCACAGAAAGTTTGCCACTCGATGAAATGTACGAATAAAACATGCCTTCATAGAGTTTGCGTGCCCTTAGATAGATTGAATAACAGAGGACATTGCGCCGGGACCAATAGTACAGGTATTAAATCTGAGTGTTATGACTTAATTTCGTTTTTTTGTTCTCAAAGAACTGATTCAGGTTGATCATTTTGAATGGGTTTTCAGATAGCGTAGCGTCGATGGAGTCTATCATGGATCTGCCTTCAAATGTCGCATTTGAAATAGTGGATATCTTACAAAACAAAATGTTGGGGAAAATATTTGGGAAAGCAACGTTTTGCATTAATGCCAAATGTATTACGCTCATTGCATCGAAAAAGAATTTTGCAAAATCGCGATGTTCTATGAAAGAGTTGAACGTATCAGGCCACTGTTCGAATGTTAAGGTCATGAAAGTTATATAAGTTCCTATTTAATAAATAAATTGAGTTGAATCATTGTGTTTACATAATTTACACTAACATACTCTATTCCTTACTTCGTAGGAAAGCTAGATTACTTTTATTTCTACGCAAACCTTTCAACAAAATGGTGCTACGTCTGATTTTACAGTTTAATATTTTATGTCGGTTTACAATTACGACAGTATTTTTAATATTAAATCCAGCCATTGTTTTTCCGGTAAATATAATTTTAGAAAGGTTATTTTTTATTAAATGTAATCAAGTAGTTAAGAAAACGTGCCAGTGGAGTACAATTTCGCCTTGTAAGTGGTGGTAAGAGTAATAATTGAATGTTTGATTCACTTGAAATTAAATCAGGATTTGTTTACATTTTAATAAAATAAGTTAAGGATAGACTAAGAACAGTCGCTCGCTCCATGTCATAAAAATGACTCACAAAACTTAGTTTTATTTTGCCTAGAAAAAAATAATTGAATACTAATCTACTTTGTTAAGAAAAAAATAAATTATCAGACTTATACTTTTTTGAGGTGTGTACAGTCATTGACACTGGATTAGATCAGCCCTAATGTTTCCAAACCTGGCTAAGCAATCAATGGGTACCAAGCAGTGCCCGATAAGGGTTGCTAAATTTTGGTTTTAGTTCACGCCATTTTGTTATATGAACAGTAATGATAAAATAAATAACGCAAAGTAATGCCTGGCTGGGTTCGAACCCCAACATATAAACAACCCGTAAGTCGGGTTCGGCGACTTCTTTATGAGGCCCAATTTGGGTCTGATAAATACGAAAAGCTATAAATGTACGCTTTCGCAACGAATCTATAAACGTGTCAACGTGTCTAGTAAGGTGCATGCAAGGCACACGTCATTGTTTTTGGCCCGATTATCGGGCGGATTGAAATTCTACATATTGATTGATTTTGCTATTTTTTTTTCACAAACGACGTACCGGTACATCATACATCAAGTTTTTGTGTAATAGCAGAGGTGGGTGGGCCCCGTGCGTATTCAATACGCGGTGCTCGGTTAAGCGCGGCGTCCATGGCAATTTTTACTCCTGCTACTGTGTTAATCCGGCACTGCATATAATTTTAATACAATGCATTATGCATGTTTACATTTCTTTCTAGTTATTTATACAAACAATATGTATTTTGTGGCTATGTATGACTAATTGTATTTGTATCTAATAGATTGCTGAAAAGTATTTAAGTCCGTGGAAAACTACAAACAATCTGAAAGTTGTAGAATTTGATTCCTATGGTGATGTTAAACTAAAGGACATTCCGAAAGATAACATTTTACCTGTGAGCCCACAAATAGAAGCTATGAAAGTCACCAATACAACGAATAAACAAGTCATGTCTCCGCTGCGTTTGACACCGAACATTTTTAAAGCCAGACGATTAGCTGCAGAAGCACTTTTCGATGTAAAAAATTATCTGAAGAATGTAAATAGGAAGACTACATTGAAAATTTTAACCCGTTGCAATAATAGCAGGACAATTTGTAGATTTTTGTTATGTCCAAATATTAAGGAAAGTTGTCTTTTATGTCAGATTTTCATACCACTATTTGGCCAACTCTCATTGCCGCCATTGACTAATTTAACGGACTGCGAAATATTCAACACGGCCTATTTGACTAAGTCGTGAATTTGGTATTTATAAAATATTTAAATAAAATTTTGATTTAAATGGCTTGTTGTTAATTTATGTAAACCTAAGTATTCCTTATTATGTCCAAATCTATAGCTTTGAGCTTTTTCGTTCTTCGCTCATTAAGTAAACATTCCCTACAGGGCCTTATCTCAACAAAGATAATAAAGTACATATTTGAGGTAAGTATAAAAGGCAAGTTGGGAGTGTTTAAATATTTATTCCCGTTAAGAACATCCGTACTAGCTGTTGCTATGCTCGTCTATAAATCCCTTGCCGTGTATTTTTTCTTGTGTTCTGTGCATAATTGCATCAGCAAACCAACCGCAAGATGTAAGTATAAACTCAATTAAAGAAATATTAACTTTATACGACCGACTTGAAAAATACTGTTGCTGCTAAAAAAGAAAATAAACTTTTACGTACTGACTATATTACTTACAGATGAGGCAACCGAGGGCCGCGGGGTCATGAGCTCGATTTGGGGATGGATTACATATCCATATTATTGGTGGAATTCAGGGGAAACTGAGCAACCTGAAGGAACCTCTAACCTTTTAGGATCTCCTTCGAACAACGCTAACGACGTTGTAGACATTAGAAGTCACAATGTTACTATTTTGTGTAACGATCAAACTTGCAACACAATGAAATGCGATAAGACCGGGTGTAGAAACATTACCTGTAATATCTACGATACAGATTTGAGAGGAGAATGTAGAGAATATAATATCATAACTGATTCTGATCAACTTAAGACGACAGAGACGATTAAACCAACGACAACAAAGACACCAAACAAGGTTATTCCGAGCAAACCAACAGAAACCTATTATGTTACTTCATCAACTAATAGAGCTGAAGTTATGGAAAACAACCCTGCGGCCGAAAAACTTCCTTTAGAACTCGAAGCAGTTCTATCGTCAACTGTGAACAAACTCCATGCAGACAAACTTTCTGAAAGCAATGAAGACCCGACTCATAAAACCAAGGTGAGCAGCAATTATATGTTAATTAATTCTGCACTGCATATGCTCTTATTCTGATAAATACAATTTTATTAGGGTTCCGTACCCACAGGTTGAAAAAGAAACAGTTAGACCAGCAGTTCCAGACGGCTTTCATGCTCTTTCCCAGTTTAGTTATTTTATTTACCTTTTTTTTTTTCTCTTCCGGACAAGTTATATGACTTCATATAATTGTTTATATTTTTTTCTTATGACTTAGTTAAGTCATCTTTTTTTATTTTATGTGTTTGTATTTGTTTTATTATTTTATTTTGATCAACGGGCATTGTTGTCCTACTTTACATTTTATTGTTGTCTTTTTATGTGTATTTTGTTTTTAGTACGACAGTCGTAGGTTTCCTTCATTTTTAATAATATTGTCGGAGCGGATGAAGAATGTATAACTATCTCTTGCATTGTATAGAGTGTATTTATCTAGTATTATATAGAGTCATTACCAGCATTGTGTGAGTACCATGAGCTATCTTTGACTAAAATCCTACGTCTGTCATTGACTTGAATGACTCTGGCGGTTGAGAGTATGTCATGCTCACTCAAAAGTCTCGCTGATGGTGGCATGTGTGTCGGATCATTCAGTTCCCTTCAAAATGGTTGAGCTGAATGGAGCTGATATATGTGTCATGTTCGTGAACGGGCGCTGTCAGTTGGGACTGGTCATCTCTTAGCTGCCATGGTCTATTTTAATAATTAATAACTTTATTTTTGAATTGTCTTTTTTATATTTACTATGGACACTAATAACTTGCCACATCGTTCTCACATAATGTACCTACCATCTGATGATGAATGATGTAACCAAAGATCTGTAATAATTTTGGCGATTGAAAAAGAGTGTCCATGGAGTTTCTTGCTCATTCTTCTCCATAGAGATCTACGCTTTGGAATGAGCACCTACGGTACTTTCACAGTTTTTATGTCTTGTGACTGGGACTGTAGCACCATAACTATTTTTGTACTAATTTTAATTTGTCTTTGACAGTTCAAAAGTGCCGGTTACGGCCTAGTTGAAATAAACGTTTTGATTTTGATTGAAATTGTCACAGACTGTTGTCACTCTAACATCAAATATTTTGGTGGGCTTCCGTTATATATTCACTTTAATTAATTATGAATTAAAATAAAACTAATATTTAAGGGGGGCTTCCATACAACAAACGTGTTTATTTTTGCTATTTTGATAGATTTGTCTGGTGAATTAATGTCCTAATCTATCCAAATTATTATTTTTAATTGAGGTTATTTCTACGTAAACGAATATAGACTTGTTAGTGTAAATTAAAATTAATTTTAGAATATTAAAATTCTAAAAGTCATTAAAATGCTTGCAGACGACAGACACACCACAAGAGGTTATGATTTCTTTGGATAATAAGGCTCAAGTCATGGACAACAACACGGCTGCTGAAGAGCGTCCTTTAGGACTTGAAGCAGTTCTATCGTCAACTGTGAACAAGCTTAAGGTTGATAAACATTCTGAAAGCAATGAAGATCCGACTATTATAAAACCAAGGTGAGTAAACAAAGCCTTATTTATTCTGCACTTTTCCTTTTGAATGTAAAAATTATGTTATTTTTACTGAAATAATTAAAAAAACCATAAAAATGTTTCTTGTTGTTACGCCAATTGAACTTCATTTTACAAGAATGGAAAGTAAATCGCAAACGCGAAATATTTATGTATATTGAATGGGTTTAATAGTAGTAGAGTTAACTCTTGTATCATAAGTTCATAACACTCCCAGTTGATACCTGTATAATTGCATAATTTATTGGGAAATACGGAGATCATTATAATATACTTAATACAAAAACACTGATGCTGGATACTGCATTACGAAAATCCTGATGGGAAAAAACGCATTTCTTTTTCTCTTCGAACATTACACATACAAAACTATTTCTTTTTTACATATTTGGTGCGATCCACTTTATAGTATGTATTTTAGTTTTTTTAATAATGAGCAGGTCAATATTAATTCCTAAATTGTTTTTTTTTTCCAGGACTAAATAAAGGAAGAACTGCGTGGGGATATCGGTAAACCAATCTGTGCTTCTTAAATTTGTAATGAAATGCAACTACGTATCCATTATGAGTGTTCTACAAACTAAGAAACTTGTTAAATATTGAGTATGATAATAATGTGTTGAACCATTAATGATCTCAAATAGTAAAAAATTCTTCAGCGAAACATTTGAACAATAAAACCATGGAATGCTTGCGACAGGAAAGTTTGTCTAAAGGCTTTCTTATCACCTGTGTCATTTCTAGATAAGGCACCGTGACTTAGCTTAGGAATGTAATTCTAACATTGTGTTTATCTTATCTAAGTTAGAGCTAGAATACAATCTATACATATAATAAAACTGTAGAAAAGTTATTTTTGTACATTAAAAAAAAACTCAAAAAATTTAGCCAGGGTATTAAAGGACAACCAATAGAACCCATTTCTAGCATTTTTAGAATTTTTGTCTGTTTGTCTGTTTGTCTGTTTGTATGTTTATTTGTCCAGGTATCACGTAAAATGTACGAAATTTATGTAGATAACTTTTATACACAACGATTAAGCGTAACTTGGAGAGGAATTTAGTTTTTGTTTCATTGGAATCGGTTCAGTCTATCAAAAGTTATTCGATCTATACATATAATAAAACTGTAGAAAAGTTATTTTTGTACATTAAAAAAAAACTCAAAAAATTTAGCCAGGGTATTAAAGGACAACCAATAGAACCCATTTCTAGCATTTTTAGAATTTTTGTCTGTTTGTCTGTTTGTCTGTTTGTCTGTTTGTATGTTTATTTGTCCAGGTATCACGTAAAATGTACGAAATTTATGTAGATAACTTTTATACACAACGATTAAGCGTAACTTGGAGAGGAATTTAGTTTTTGTTTCATTGGAATCGGTTCAGTCTATCAAAAGTTATTCGAATATAAAGTGTTTCAGAAGTAAAATTACGGTCAGTTCACACCAAGACGCGTAGTTCATAGCGCGATCTAGCTTCGATTCTGCTACATATTCAAATAAAAATTCATCTAATGATTATGATAGGATGGGATAGGATAGGATAGGATGGATAGAATAGGATAGGATGGGATAGGATGGGATAGGATGGGATAGAATGGGATAGGATGGGATAGGACGCGACAGGACGGGACAGGACGGACAGGACGGGATAGGACGGGATAGGATGGGACAGGACGGGACAGGACGGGACAGAACGGGACAGGACAGGATAGGACGGGACAGGACGGGACAGAATGGGAGAGGACGGGACAGGGCGGGACAGGACGGGACAGGACGGACAGGACGGGACAGCTCGGGACAGGACGGGACTGGACGGGACAGGACGGGACAGTACGGGACAGGACGAGACAGGACGGAACAGGACGGGATAAGATGGGATAAGATGGGATAAGATGGGATAAGATGGGATAAGATGGGATAAGATGGGATAAGATGGGATAAGATGGGATAAGATGGGATAAGATGGGATAAGATGGGATAAGATGGGATAAGATGGGATAAGATGGGATAAGATGGGATAAGATGGGATAAGATGGGATGGATAAGATGGGATAAGATGGGATAAGATGGGATAAGATGGGATAAGATAGATGGATAAATGGGATACGATGGGATACGGTGGGATTTTGGAGGGAGACCTTTTTACCCGACGCTTCGCACAAAAAAATACATTGGTAATTTCCGACATCCACGCGAACGAAGTCGCGGGCACAGCTAGTCGGAAATAAAATAAATAAAACAGATTAGAACAATGCAGTTTAATTAATTAATATTAAAATATAAATTTATTTTATCTGGTTTGTGTAATTATAATATTAATTGTTTCCACCACGAAGGCAAAGTACTAGTTTTTGACAATCTTTTTTATTTCTTTTAATAAATTATGTTCTTTAAATTGGACAAAACAATAGTGAGTCAGGTACAGTGCATTTATAATTAACGTCGGCTGATACACAGAGGGGTATTTGGTACTAAAACTTGACCAAAAATATTATATGAACAGCTTAGAAAAGATAAGAAAAAACCATACGTATGTATGAGTACGTATGCTATGCAGCATTTATTCGTGATATTCGTAACTTTTTACCACAAATTAAAAAAAAGTTGAATCTCTCTGTGGTTGGAGATACATATTTGTATATTATTCTTCCTCATCCTCATGTCCGCCAAGACAGGTTTAACAGATTTTAAGAGGATTTTGTTAAAAACATCTGCGTTGCAAGCTATCAGATATAGGTAGGTGGACGCTTTTTTGAAAACTTTGAAATACCGGCGGCAATTACGGGAATAGATGTGAATTCAATTTAACGAATCCAAAAAAACAATTAAACGATGGCACACAAAGTGTCCGAAGAAACGGCAGAAGCCTGCTTCACACATAAGAATTTTCCGGTTCAACTATGCCTATCTTTGTGTATACAACATGTCCCAAAATTCAACGATAAGCTGGCACCAGAGGATGGACCTACTAATGACCACTCGAGAAAAAAAAAGAAAAAAAAAATACCTGTACTTTTTTTTTAAATTACTTAAAAAAATGGAAATTCTTCGAAAATGTATACCCCTTATGACACTTTTAACTACCATGACCATAATTTTTCAAATATTTCATTTTTTTCGTTTGTATCGGCAACCTAAGTAGTACTACTATTCACCATAATCTTTGAAAATTACAGAATTTTCGTAGTTTTATACAAAAAAACAACCAAAAAAATTATTTCCCTAAAATTTTGAAAGATTTTAACGTTCAGTACACTTTAACTCATCGTAGTGTAAAAAAAAAATATGGACACTACTATGGCAAGTTTTTTAAAAAATTAGCGCAACTAACCTAGATTTTAAAATGGTATAATACTTTAGGAAAACTAGTCATAAAAAAAAAATAATGACACTTTTTCTAATCAAGAACCCAATTTCATAAGTAGTTGTTAATAGTAATCACTTCTACTATGTGCCCAAAATATCAAAAAAAAATTTTTTTTTAAAGTAGGTATTTTTTTTTATTTTAATTTTTTCTCGAGTAGTCATTAGTAGGTCCATCCTCTGGTGCCGGCTTATCGTTGAATTTTGGGACATGTTGTATATTTGCAACTATGTGCGCCTATTCGTATAATTACGTTAAAACAGAAAGCTAATTTTTTTTCATATGTACGACAAGAATTGAATATTAAATGTTCTCCTTCGATATATCTCTCGTTTAATCTAACATACTGTCTTAATGGTGGGATTCTCAACATGGTTGAGGGTATTTCTATAAAACACCCGCCATTTTAATCTGACGTGCTTGAGTATATCCCGAACTCCTACGATAATTTTGTGAACCTAAAAACAATTTTAGGGACACGGATATGAAAAGATTCTAGTGATAGGACTAGAATCAATTCATTTTGTGTCTTTGTATCTACATTGTGGATGATTACCTGTGTGTGCAGTTTTCTTAGCGCCGGTGGTGTAGCATTGGTTTCTGTGTCCGAAGATATTGTTCTCAGAAGAAGGGGGGTATCGCTGGAATCTGCCAGCTCGGACACCGTGTCGCTTTGTTCAGTACCATCACCTCCTTTTCTTTAAAAATAAACGATACATTGATGAGTAATAAATTGTAATACAGGTTCTGGCTATCGGGACGACAAAAAACAGGTATTCATTGCATCGACCATGTTATGCGGGTATCGGACAGTTGGTCAGTCGCGAGCTTCTTCCGATTTCCAATATTCTGTTGAATTATTCCACAATCTCGGTGGCCGAGTTGAAAGTGACAGTGCAGTGCTTGGATCGAAAATATGGAGAACACTTTGGAAACGTCATGTCGTTCTTGTTCGCGTGTCGTGTGCGATGGTCAACCGTCGATAGCAGGGTCTAATGTAGATACTCAGATACAAGTACTATTGTAAACTGTATGTTCTTTCTAAATGGTAGTGTGTGTAACTTACTGTAGGAAGTAGTGTATGTTGACGTAGTTGGGCGCAATGGCGCAAGTGGGCGAGTCGGGGGCGCGCGGCGCAGTGGGCGGCGCGGGCGCGGCCGGGCCCGGCGCCAGCGGGAGTGTGCTCGTACCAGAAGAACCGTCTTCTGTACTTGAACCCGTGCCGCCTGACAATAGGAACACACGTTATCCTGTAGTCTTCCTAATACGACACATCTTGGTCTCTAAGAGGCAGTGAACCAAATTCCACCACACAAGCACAGTGTGGGTGATAGTGAGGGATATAGCATCTGCGGAACTTTTATACACAATTATGCTCTCCTTAGTCTCCTTCCGTTTTAAAACGTTAGTGGTGATGAAAATTAAGCAATGACTTCTTAGGCGTTTTTAACAGTTTGGCACTGTCATTTGAACTCTGAATGACCACAATATCTATAATTAGTTAAAAATTTCGATAATAACACACAAACACAATTACTTTCACTTTAATGACTTTCCTCGCGCGTGTGTTCATTACAATACATTCATGATTCAACATATAAACTATTTATTTTGACGCAGGATATTTTGTCATAGCAAATCACCAAAATAAGGCCAAGGTTAGCACAATGGCTCATGGGAATTTATATCAATACTATGTTTGAAGTATGCCTTACCTGCTTGTATATAAACGTATTCTCCATCATTGATGTCAACGGGCACTTGGTCATAGTAGGGCTCGTCTTCGGAGCCGGGCACGGCAGCCGGTATGCTCTCTAAGGATATGGGGGCAGACTTGTCGTCGGTGGCGTCGCCCAGCTCCGGCGTCGTGGACGTGCCTTCCTCATCGATGGAGCGGGGAGTCGCCGCGCCACCAGATCGCTTGCGCTCCGAGGATAGGGAGTTGATTGATTCATAACTTTTAACCTGTAAAGAAAAAAAGGATTTGATTCAAGATTCATCACATACATGATATGTCAAAAAAATCTATACATAAATGGTTTGTAACTACTACTACTGTGAAGTTTGTAACTTTTTATTAGCTTCGCCTGCCTGGGCGTTGGAAGTTATTCCACGGGTATTGGAGTTTCTGAATAAAATAGATGATCACCTAAACCAGTTGATGGTTGACCAGTGTCGGTACCTAAGAGCACATAACCATGCAAACAAGTGATTGCGACTTCACATCTGAAAAACTATCAAGGATTACTATTCATGTTTCATACTTACTCTCTCACTTATGGAGGGCGTCGATGCTCTACTAGCAATGGACTCGCGAGATTCCGCGTTTCTGATTCTACGCCCCAATGAAGACGGAGGGCTGTCTTCTGCTAGCCCGGTCTCCGGTAACGAAGCACCGCGCTTACTGAACACTTTTGGTGGAGGCCTAGATATGAATAAATTAAAAACAAACATTATTATCTGCAGAAACAAAATCATTTTATATCTTTCCATCACATCAATCACCTCAGTCTATCGTAGTCCACTGCGAGACATAGGCTTCTCCTGGGTTGCGCCACTTCACCATGTCCTATTCCTACCACATTCAGTCATTCCCAACCATTTTCTGAAGGACGTCGGCCCATCTAGCTGAGTGACTTCCAACTAAAATGGCCATTGGCCAGCCCACTGCTACTTTAGTTAGCTTACTCTGCAAGCTTATGTCGTTTACTCAGGTTTTAAGGATAAATTAATTGCTGTTTTTTATTATTATAGCTAGCGAGATATGCTTTTTTTTTACGTGGTAAAATCATCAAATTCCTCCCACCCTGGGCAGGGCGGGAGGGACTGTCAGACTTGTACTGACTAAAATCCACGGTGTCCTTCAATAGCCCTTTATGTTCCAGGGTCACGGTGATGGTATAAGTCCCGCGAACCCGGCAGACTTTAGAGGGGGCCTCGTCGTTATGCTGACACTCTTTGAGGCGCGCGTGAAACACGACGCGCCGTCGACCCGGGCATGGTCCATGGTCGGACAGCGAGTTGCCCTTTACTCGCCGTCCGCATGCCCAACGAGATATGCTTGGAGTTTCTTAATAGCGCGCTATGGAGCGCCATAGCGCACCGAGAGACCGTGAATAAGACCAGCGGTGTCAGTGTCCACATATCGGCATCGTATAGGCGTGATAAATATATCCATTTCACCCATGTCTAAATAGCTTTCTAATACTAGAGTCTTTGACCTAATCGGCGGACATGGTCAAACAGATATGGTCGAATTAAAAATTTAGGGTTACTGGTTGAACCCTAAAAAGATGAGTTTGGGCATAATACTTACTTAGGTGGAACTTTCTTCTTCGCAACTGCCACAGGATCGACAGGGCTGTCTTCTGATGACGGCTGAGACTCTTCAGACTTCTTGGAAGCTTCTGCTAATTTCAGACCATTTACTTCGATGACTGTTACAAAATCACCAGTTTGTGACGTTGGACGGTTTTTGGCTTGATTTGGACTTGTTTGTTCTACTGCTACTGCAATAATTAAATCACTTTTCAGTACTGACAATATGTGATATTTACTACAGTAACAAATTGAGAACATAAAAGTCCAGGAAATCTTTTAATTTTTTTTGCATTAATAAATTTACTTTAAAAAAATATCTTTTCCTCTAAGTATGAATTTCTCCTGTATCGTGGGTGCGTTTACAAACATATAAACTCATATACACAAACGCCCAGACACGGAATAATTACTTGTAGATCACACAAATATTTGCTTGGTGCGGAAATCAAACTCGCGACACCTGTGTGTTACAGGAGTCCAATCGCTAAACCACTGCGCTAATCGTGGCGTCTAATAACTACTTGCATTAAATCTGCTGATATAATAAAAAATCGTGTAAAGAAATTACCATTATCAAGATGAATGTCTCTCTGGACTATTTCACTATTACATCTTCTCCGTGCTGCCTCTGCTGCAAGGTTTGATAGTTCATTGATGCATTGATTCACTGAGCTCCTCTCAGTTATACGGACTGGCTTGTTCCTCAGCTGCACTGGTTCACATTCAACCTTTTCAGGTGTGGAATCATCACTTTTATTGCTGTTCAGACTTACTTCACTTTTCTGCAGTAACAAATCAGTGTCGGAACCCTAAAAATACATTAATTATAAATAAAGGAATGCTAAATAAAACATAATTTAGCCTTGAATAGTAATGCTTTCATACTATTAACTAAGAGGATGTAAAAACACCAATCTAAATAGCTGTAATAACTGGGTGGCTAATTAAGTTTTTATGAATGCCAATGTGCCCATTTACCTCATACTCTAGTAATTAACACAATGACATGCCTTCATCTAAATTGGTTCATGATGCAACAAAATATAAAAATAAATAGAAATAAGTTTGAAGTTAGTTTTGGTTGAGTAGGTATATTGACTCACAACAACAATAGCATAATCCATAGGATGTATTGAACACCCTGATGTATGCATGTATTAGTATAAAACTTATTTGTATTCTGAGTCTTATAACAGCCATCTCATTTACATCCTCATTGATGATTCATCACACCTCGGTATAGTTGTATAACCATTTGTAGACACACTCTTATGTTGCAAGATATTGAGCAGCCATGAAGCAGGTCAAACATACTGTTACTTTCACACGCTTCACAAATCAATTAACAGTTAGCATAAATATTAATTAATTGGCACTCATGTGTGGATTATTTTTCCATAACATTAATATTTATCTCACAGTTATGAATACATGTATTATGGTCAGCTACATTAACAAGGTGTAACATCATACTACAATCCTATGGAAAATAATTATGGCTAATAATTTCTGTGACTAATTTACTGCTTTATTTCTTTTTAACACACTTTTTTTATATTCATGATTTTAATAACTCATCAAAGTATTGCTGTGGTTAAGAATAAACTTAAGAAGAATTTAAATCTACAGATAATGTGGATGCACTACAACAACTGAAATACAATACTCATAGCATTATTCAATAAAAGATCATAAAAAAACCTAAATAATATATTTCACATTGGCTAGTTGATCAGTTAGTCATAATATTCTTATAAATTTTATTTTACACTTATCAATTATCTAGCCCTCTTGTCTCATAATGTGGTGACAAAACTGTTTGTGTTTGTGATTATAGACACACAACTGAAACATAATGACCTAGTTCAGGCATGTCATCATCATCATCAGCCTATAATGTTCCCACTGCTGGGACACAGGCCTCCTCTCTGTGAGAGGGAGTGGGCTATAATCCACCACGCGGGCCCAGTGCGGGTTGGCATGGTTCAGGCATGTAACTCTTAGGAATATAATTTACACTTACTAAAAACTGTAAAAAAGATCTGCCTTGTATATTTTGAACGACTATTTTATTATACACTTGGTATTTCAACCCTAAGAGGCTTAGATTAGTAACCAACAATTATATAAAAGAGTTCATGACATTTATGCTATTTTTAGTTAATAGTTACAAACATAATTACATAAGATGTGATTTAATATGACAAAAAATAACTGTAGCTATAGAATAAATGATAATGTGATACAGAGGCACATTTTATCTACAAATTATTTTAAAGTTTCTATTTACATAATAGGTTTAGCATTCTTATAGATATAGAAGAATCAGCTTAGTATCTAATAATTAGATAATCAAGTCTCCACATAATAGTGAGAGTGACAATACTGCATCACAAAGTACAAGGTTGTAATATTTTACTTTATGATTCAGCTTTTTACCACAATAAGGTTCTATAAAATGATGAATGTTATTTTAAAATAGGAACATAACTAATTATGTATAACCCACTCAAGGCTATATCCATGAATTCCTGTGAATCATCCCAAGTACATAAATTAAGCTAGAGGAAAACACAAATAGATCCAGTTTCAAGAATAGTACCTTTGTATTTATAGGTCCTTCAATAATAGGCTGGTAGAGTTAATTACTAAGTGATATCATGAGTCATTAATTATTATTTGGAATTAAACTTCATAATTAACATTGTTTTGGAAAGTTGTATTAAATTAAATAACGACAGCACGGAAAAGGAACAATTAGTTATTGTAAAAGGATAATCTATATTGAGGAAAATATTTAAAATAAACAATACAATTAGTTTGTTTATTTTGTGACTGTTAATGGGTGTATGAAAAATGATCATAAACATTTACCTGCTTGCTATCAGAAGCCTTATCGTCGAGATCGTTCACGTCACCCCCCGAGGGCGGAGCCGTCCTGTTGCCTTGTGCGGCAGCTTTATGTTTCTCCACATCTGACAGCAATGTTTCTAAATACTCCACATAAAATTCTTCCTTCTCCAATTCTTCTCTCAATATAGCAACTTTTTGTTTGTGTTTAGCCAAATTGGCCCTGACATCTTCTTCCCAAGCTGCTGGTAATGCACTCTCTGGAAAACGTTGCATCCACACACGTTGAAAATCCCCAAAGACACTCATCTCTTAGAAAACGATTTCATGACAAATTTATGTTACAATACAATCAAATACAATTAATTTTATAATTTTATCAGTGTAAAAAATGTACAAATACTGTCATCGCATTGCAAATAAAATTATTTTTCATTTTTTTTAATTTACCACAGATATATTATGGAATACAGATAACACAAACAAACAACTTCATTTTAGAAATAACCATAGACATTTTCATTCATTCAAATCAATAGCACAATGGAGAATATCTGCCAATCTGCCATTTTTTCCGTTTGTCTACCATAGACAAAATCAGCTGGACTGAGGAGAAAGAAAATGTCAAAGCATTGTTGTTAATATTTTAAAACTTAATTTTTGGCCAAAAATGGATCCAAATTACGTAAAATCCATAATAGAGAGTCTGAAATCCTCATCCTCAAGTCGTGTTCAAGAAACTCTGTTAAAGATAAGAAGCAAAATCATAACAAACGACAGTGGAATAAAGCTTTTTCGAGAATGTGGTGGCTTAGAATGTTTACTGCCACATTTACGCAAACCAAATGAAAGAATACTTGATATTACGCTGAGCATCCTTGGAAATTGTTGTCTCGAAGAAGAAAGCAGCTTAGCGGTATGTGATTTTAAACATTTAATGGAATAATAAGACTAGGAAAATTCATAATAATTGCATTACTATGGGATTTAAAGACAGCTCTTCCCTGGTGCTGACTTAAAATCCCAAAGTTACCGCACTTTTAGTTGGCGATAAAAAGTAAAATGGCCACTAGGGGGGTTGAGTTCCGACCCCACATGTAGAATAATTTTATTGACAGTAGTTATTAAGAAAAGTCCTATTGAAAACTTTTTCAGGTTGGTAAATTATACGTTTTTGGGCCATTGGTGAACATAATAAAAACTGTATGCCGTGATAGCATAGTTGGTAGAGCTTGCCGAGTGATAGGCAATCTGGCACAGAAGAATTCAAATGCTGATGGTTTACACAATCATGGTGCAGTGACTGCATTGGTTGCCCTTATTGAGAACAGAGACAAAAATACATCTTATCCTACTCTCACTATGGCTGTGAGAGCTATCAGGTAATATTGATAACTACTAATTAAATAAAAAATACTCTTAGGGAGGTTAATACTAATCCAGTAAAATTGGAGAGTATTTAAAGTCCCTGTCTATCTCATATTTTATTGTGCAAATATAAGTTTTTGACCTAAGGAACTCTTGTGTTTTTTTTCTAATATAAACTAATTATATACACTGAGTTGACCTGCTCCTTGGCTAATCAATGTCTAATAAATTTAATCTACATTGACAAGGTTGCAATAAAATGTTTTGTATTTTTCTAGGCAACTGTGGATGGTAACAGAAAAAAGAGATGAAATGCTTAGCTTGAACTCTGTACGCTGCATAGCTATACTTCTTACAACAGAGTGTGAAACAGCTGGCATTATCAAGACAACCACTCCAGGCCGAGAGACTGAAGGCTTGAGGAAGAGTCAAGAAGAACTGATTACTGGCATTCTGAAGTGCTTGGGATATTTTACTACACATTCTACAGCACAATGTGCTGAACAAGTAAGGTTCCAAAAAAAGTCTTATCATAAACTTTGTCAGTAGATTAATGAGTTTTAGTGAGTAATTGTATAGGAATTTATTATGAACAGAAGAATACACATAACTGTCATGTCACCTGTCTTATCTTACTCATTTACTTTCCAGATTCAAGGGGATGGCAGAGGTTACCAATGTCTTGTAGCTCTAACAAAGAAGTTTGAGTCTCTTGCACTGAAATGTCTCATGAATCTTTGCTATCTGTCAAGCTGTCGCCCTCTTCTAGGAATCGCAGGATTTGTTGAGTGCCTTGTGAGCGTTTTGCAGAAAATAACAGGTATGATACCTTACATTCGTTTATAGTATCTTATCAAAATATTTTGTCCTAACTGAGTTTTTTCCGTGTTGCATGTGACTTCTGGTCTTACGGCCCGTTGACGGTTTTGGTTTAACTGGTGCGCGACGCCGCCCCAGGCCGCGCTTAAATTAGTATATACTTCTTTCTCATTTATGGAACATTTATTTTTCTATTCAGATGTTTTCCAATGGCCAGAAGGGACAGCACATGCGCTGGCGCAGCTGAGCGGCGAGTCGGTAAACCGGTCGCGCCTACGTCATTGTGGCGGCTTGCCCTTGTTAGTAGCGGCCGCCAGAGTCAACCCCCACGCAATGCACGCTCTTTTACAATATGTTTTTGATGATACTTGTAAGTTTTATATTTTCAAAAGACTATCTTTAAATTATTATTTAGGTATCCACTTACATATAATACCACGTTAACTAAATGTCAGACATATTTTTGATTTCTCTGATTGTGATGCTTTCAAGTTTAAAATTCGGCGCATTTTAAATACCTTGCGCCACACTAGGACTTTCTTCCTGTATCGTGGGTGCATTTACAAACATAGAAACTCACATACACAAACACCCAGACCCGGAACAACTACTTGCAGTTCATACAAATATTTGTTCCGTGCGGGGATCGAACCCGAGACCACTGCGCCAACCGTGTTGACGTTAAGCGACTATTGCGAGAATATTTAAAAGAGTTACCACAATTCTAGAAGTCAATTCTCTACCATAAGTCTGAACCTGACTGAGCCTATTATGTGCAGAAGATATGACTTCTTCTAATAGTTCTCATCTCATCTACTAATGATATCCCATAAAAAAAACCATACTTAATGTAATACCTACTTATTCAGTCTTTTTATTAATCCGCCCGACGTGTCGCGTGTCCTTGAACGAAGCCATAGGGCCAGACGCGACGATACTGGAAACTAGTCTCTTTTCGTGCGCCTTATCTCGGTGTGAATTGACCCTTATAGATATCTTTATTGATCATGTATCGTTTGATCACGTATATGTGTATGTAATAAATTGCATTCCATCTGCAGCATTCCAGATTTTAGTTAATGAAGGCCTTGTAAGCTTGCTCACTGATGAGCTGACGACATATCTTACTACTATGAATTATGAACATAACAACCTTGAACACACTTCTATGTTATGTGAAACTGTTGAAAAGGTTAAAGAAAGTCCAAAAGAGAGTAAACCTGATGCTGAAGTTCAAGTCAATGAAGGCTCAAGTAATGCTGAAAGTAAAGTTAGTTTGTTCGCACGTCGCAAAGGGCCCCTTTCTAGTCAAAATGAAGACGAGTTAAAAGTTGTCATTGAAAGAGATAACATGATCGTCGGCTTTGTTGATGCCGTCGACAGCGATGCAACTGACGACAGCCAGAGTGAAGATGAAGCGCCCACATTACGTCGTAAGGGCCTTAAAAGAGCTCGATCACAAAGCCCAAAGGCTATCAAAAAGGTAATCATTGACATACTCGTATCTAATATTTCAATTGTATCAACAAGGCAAACACGAAATAACAAAATATATCTATTGTTTTATAGAAATCCCAACTAATCAAAATGGCAAGCAAAGACTGGTCAGCTGGTGTATATTGGGAACCTAAAAGTCCTGAGTGGCCCACAAACCCTCAGGCATCAGGATCTCGCGTTTCCATGAGTCCAGATAGAGGGGACCATGGTCCATTATCTCCATATTCTGATGGCTATCAGTCTGGTTTTAGTCCAGAGTACAGAGGCTTTTCTACCAACAAACGGGCCAGATGGGACTGGAGTCCTGAATCAGGTGTCAGTTCTGGAGAAAATAATTCAATGTCTCCATATTGGACAGACTATCAATGGAGTCCAAGTAGTTCTGGAGGACCTACTTCACCATTTAGCGTTAAAGAAGGTAAAGAGATCAATATTTGTCAATAGACTTTCATGTGGATAGTTAATCGATGTTAGATTTTTTCCTTTTAAACGTTGATTAATTTTAAACGTTGTTAACATTAAGTCGGATTTACGACTAACGGTTTTAATTTCAGACAGTTCCGACTCTGAAATTTCGGGTCGTTATTCGCCCGTGTGTAGTGACACGGAGGGTGAGGCAGTGGACCTTGCCGGTGTGAACAGTGCGGCTGCAGAGCTGGACGCAGCGCAGATGGTGCATGACCTTGATGAGCTCATCATGGAAGATGACGAGAGTGTCGAAGAAGAAGCTCCCTTAGAAGGTTAACGAAAAACTATTCTAAATCTTTCTCTTGAAACAGCAACTGCAGTTACCTTGCCGTCTCTTAAAGTCCTGGGCCACAAATTAAAGAATGCGACAAGGATAAAAAAATATCATATCTTACTTCATTATTATCATCCTGATTGTCACTACTTTCTAAATAGGCACTTATAGCTGAAACTGCGTTAAACAAGCGCACACTACAAATTCCGTCGCACTTAGATGAAACACTACGAGGAACTCGTTCTAAATAATTACAGCGGAACAGGCCGATTTTCCGGTTCAACCACGCTTGCGGAGATTAGTCTGTGGATGGGTGGATCATCTGACATAGCGAGTTTTCTCCGTGCCTCGGAAAGCACGTAAAGCCGTTGGTCCCAGCTGTCTTATGTAGATCTTTGACAGCAGTTACTATTAGTCAGAAGCTCTAAACTCGGACAACCAGTCATCATGGGTCATGGGGTATCGTAGTACCGAGTTACTGGGTTGTGGAAGTCCGCTAGGCAGGCGCTCCATGTAAAATACTGATATTCAGCTCCATAGTAGACCCCAATATAGTTGAGAAAAGTTCAGACCGATTATGTAAACACGACGTAGCACTTTTGTATCGAATCGCGCGAAACTCTGCATAAAGCTGTTTCAGCTTTTATGATTTTAACATAATACCTTCATATTTTTTATTTCATATTTTTCAGATGTTTCCAAGCTCGTCACGAATACCAAATCATCTCGCATAGCATGCGTGTTGGTCCTATTGTTCCGTGTGTCACACGGAGCTTGCAACTCATTCGGCGCTCTTCGTGAAGAGCCGGTCCCGAACCAAACACTTGAGCTGTTAACTGGACGCGAGTGCCTGAACGCTTTGTTGGATTACGTGGAGAGATGTAAGCGGCCTTTAGGACGTGCCGCTCGCATTCTTGCCAGAGTATTGAGGTAAGATAGCAAAAAATAGAACCGGGAAGAGATAATTAGGCCCTATACTCACACCTATACCAAAGAATACATAATATTACTACGCAAAGAAGCGTCACTCCCAAAAAAAAATCAAACAAATGTAAAATCTATTCACGTAAGAATAAAGTACATTTTAACTGGCAGCCGTACCGCCCACCTACTTTTATATTAGCCTAAACTTCCCGTGCGCAAGCAAAAATGTACTGAATGGTTACGCGCGAAAGGTTATTTTGGTTTATCTGACGCCAAGGACATTAAAAGGTTACCGTCGGTCAAGCTCAATAGGGTTGCGACTCGCGAGAATAACATAAAATAATATGAAACAATGCATATCCATATTCATAGTTATGTGAATCTTCAGACAATATAAATCTGATAATGTACCTATTATGACAATTCATAAATGTTGTGTTGTAATATGTATTGTACCTACCTCATACTTTACTTAATAAGCTGATGCTTATTAAGTATGTGAAGTATTCCCTGTACACCGTTTTACTTGAAACCAATTCTTAAACAAAGAAATATGCAAATGAATAAGTACTTCTTTTTTTGATCACGCTATTCCACAATAAACTTTCATTTAAATTTTATTATAACAAAAAAATATTATTATATTATAGGCTGGTTCGCCCATTAAAATATGTATAACTATCCAACATCTTTACACCATTTTATGACCATGACTCTTGGTCTATAATTTGATTTAGTCATAACTTTAAAGATTGTTATCGTCTGTGGCAAAAAAGTCCTTATCATTCCGACCAAGTTCCGACCAATTACTATCGCATACTGTCACAGGTCCCGCGTTGCGTGACTTTGCAGATAGGTAGGTAAAAAAGTCGCGCAGCGAAATACAATCGCTGACCTTGAATGCGTAATGTGTCCATTTTCTGAGATTGAACGTGCGTAAACAACAAAACAAACATCCTTCTACTTTCTACCGATTTTAATTCGACCTACCTACGTACTCAGCTTAACGTGATAAGGTGATGTCAGGTTTGATATTCGTCTATTTTACCTTGGTCCTCTAGTAGGCCAAACTTGTAACGTACCTAATCATGATAATTTAAGCGGGGATTATAGTGTTATGAAAACTTATACTAAATTATAGGTAAACGTGCGTAAATACACGTAACCAAACAAAAATATTTAGGAAATGAAGCGCGAGCGGAACGGGTGGCGCGTGGCTGCCCACTGAATTGGCCTCCACGATGAGGCCCCCCACCCTACGTGCTGTTTTATACCTACGCCGCGGAGTGAACCAGGCCTGCCTATACTTCAAGGTCTTTCTGTCTAAGGTTCGGGTCTTTCTTTTAAAACATACATTTTTTTTATAGGCATTAATTTTTTTTTACCTAAAGTAAAAATTATCAAAAGTAAAGTGTTGTTAGAAAGTAATGTTTCAATAATCAAATATAGCCTAAAGCCGTATTAGTAGGTAGTAAATTTTTCATAATATTTAACCCACTTCTTTGCCTCGATATTTTCCTTCCCATACAATGTCACCAAAATCAAGCTTACATGAAACTAATCCAAACAGTATCTTAAAAAATGCGTGATCTTTTTCGTATTAAGAGCTAGTAGTTTCTCACGAAAATCCGGATTTGGATTTCCTCCTGATGCCACACAACGAATCTTCATAGATATGTATAAAAATCAATTGCTGTTCGTTAGTTTTTTTTTATGTTATAAAATCATCAGATGAGTCCTCCCACCTACTGTCAGACTTGTACTGACTAAAATCCACGGTGTCTTTCAATAGCCCTTTATGTTCCGGGGTCACGGTGATGGTATAAGTCCCGCGACCTCGGCAGGCTTTAGCCCTCTGAGAGCCGCCTCGTCATCATGCTGACGCTCATTGAGGCGCGCGTGGAACACGACGCGCCGTCGACCCGGGTATGGTCCATGGTCGGACAGCGAGTTGCCCTTTACTCGCCGCCCGCATGCCCGCGCCTACGGTGGCCGGAGATCGTCTTGCGACGTCCGACGCCGTGGGCGTCCACCACCGCGGGTAGGGCGGAGAGAGGACATTGTCCTCTCTCTCACGCGGCCCGCCTCCTCCTTCGCGAGCATGACTGCTTCGCAGAAGGAGGCGACCGCTTCCCACTCCGTCTCGCCCCGCAGCATGGCCGCGACCAGTGCTGGGCGCGAGAGGTCTCCGCCTATCGCCGCCGAGAGGACACGTCGGTGCTCCGCCCAAGCGGGGCATTCCTGCACCGTATGCTCGACTGTGTCCTCCGGGCGATCTTCGCAGTGGTAACACCCAGGCGTTTCCTCCTTTCTCATCAGACATGTACCTCCCGAAACATTCGTGTCCGGTGAGGACCTGCGTCATGTGGTAGGAATGGACGCCGTGACGTCTCTCCAGCCACTCCTCAAAAGAGGTCTTATCGTCGCTATTGCGGCGTGCCCGTGCTGTTCGTTAGTTTCGCTAAAACTCAAGAACGGACCGATTGGGTTGATTCTGGTTTTATTATTTTGGAAAGTCCAGGGAAGGTTTAAAAGGTTTTTTATTGTTTCTGAGGCGGTACGAAGTTTGCCGGGTCAGCTAGTGACTAATATTTTTATCATTGTCAATGTTGTGAATACGAAATATTTTTGATCCTAAGTGTGACTTTAACTTGTTTCCTAATAAATAAATCATTTATTTCCAGCAATGCTCTCTGTCTCATGAGTATATTGAAGCATAGATTAGCTCTAAGATTACATAACATGTCAGTCAGTTCTAAGCATCCGCCTACTAAATGCCAGCAGTGCAAACAAGTAAGTCCAATAACACCTATATTTATTTTATTAGCATCATTGTACTTATTATTCTTTTTTTTTAGATTTTAAGGCTTAGTTCGAAGTTATTGAGCCAACTAACAATACTAGCAGAATCAAGTTACGGAATTGGTGAAATTAGCTATCAACTATTGAAAGGCACCTCGTCTATGAAACAAACTCTATCGCTGACATTACCATATATCGTGAGGTAAGCCAATAACTAGTATTTAATTAATTATAACATTTTATCTTAATTTTTTCTGAAGACTTTGAATGTTTACAGAACCGAAAAACCGCTCAAGAAATATTTGATTGACTGCAGTGCACTAAACTCGTTGTTCTCCATTGTAGCCGAGTCTAAGGAAGACATACAAGACTGCGTTACTGCTTTAGCAAAACTAGCGAATAATGTCCATATTAAGGATCCTAAAGTACTAGAGAATAGATTTACAAGCCAAATATGTGTTAGCTACGACCCTATTCTCGACAATTTATCCTTTGACGAAATAGTTACTTTTGAACTAGACGATTTGACAACTGTTAAAGCTAACAGAGTATTTCTGTGTCAAAACTCAGAAGTTTTCAGCGCCATGCTAATGGGGTGTTTCAAAGAGTCTGAAGAAAAATGTGTCAGGTTAAAGAATGTTACTAAACCTGCATTAGAATACTTATTTACTTTGTTGCACTTCGGATTGAATAATCCTAAATGTGATATTCAAGTCTTCCCAATGGCTGAGAAATTAGAAACTAATTTAGAAGTCCTTTTATTAGCAGATAGATTTTTATTCGAAAAACTAAAAGGGCTGCTGAGTAGTGCTATTCTACAGTTTCAATTGAATCCTGACACTGCCGATAAAATATATGTATGGTCTCTAAGCGATGGTATGGGATTCCTATGTGTGGAATCAGTGGCTTACTTACTTACGGGTAAAATGGGCGAATCAGATCGCACGAAAGCTTTTAGTAACATACTCAACTTACAGTATAAGGACCAATGGCTTGAAGATATCAAATCTATGATACTGAGGCAACTGATAAAGTGATAATATTTAGTTAGTGAAGATTGTCCTTCATGATTCCTGTGTCATTGTGCTTTAATAGCTTGAATAAACTATATTAGAAAATATTATAGACGAAAACTGCCATTTATTGCAATATAAGTTAATGTATTAATATGTATAGTGTTGAAGGTTTTTTTTTATTTGTGAATATTGCATTTATTTCTATGTTAAATCTAAATGAATTACCCACCAGTAAATATTTTGTGATTTCATAATTTGTGTATTCCTGTTGTTCGTCTTTTTGGGCAGTATATTCAAAATATAATAATGAATTAATAACTAAGAATGTATTTTTGTTTTATGAGTGTAAATAACAGTTTTATTTTAATATTTAATAAAGGTATAAATAAGAGTCAGTATATAAATAAACATATTATGTTTACTCAATATGTTGTGTATCAATAGGATTACACTCCTTAATGGGTAACCCAATTTGCCACATGGTAAGTTTAGAGACACCTACTGTTTGATATCTGGTTTTCGTAATGAAAATCTCAGCTTTATATCTTTGCTTGGTACAAGAACCTGTGATGTATTTGCTTTTACTTCATCCTTAGTAACACACTCAAATTCAAAGTTATGAATAATCTGTAACAAAAAATAATAATCAAAAAAAAGCTAATGTATTACATTAGCTTCCAAGAATTGCCTTAAAAACAACAAGCAGGTAAAATAAAAGGTTCTATAAAGATAAGATTTATGAAGAAAATAAACAGAATAAATGATCAAAATGCAAAAGGAAAACAAAATATTTGGGTGTTGATGAATAAATCATGAATCTATTAATTTACATTTTAATGAGATGTACCTGACTTATAAGCTCTGTCATCTGTAGTATTGCAAGCTTCTTGCCTATACAAGATCTGGCGCCGAGTGCAAAGGGAAGTGATGCTGAAGAAACATGGTTTATCAGGTCTTTTCTTCTAGCATCGTTGCGGTCCCAACGATAAGGTAGAAATTCATCAGCCTTACTAAAGTTCTGGTCATCTCGTCCTGATGTATAAATTGAAGCTATGATTGGAGTCTGTAAATATTATAATCATTTGTTCATATATATAGTTGATTCAATTTCTTACCAAACATAATTATGCATTTTTTTTTTGTGTAAAAATCATGAGCTTTTAAGAAAAAAAATTGTGGATAAGAAAACAAAAAAAACATTATGATTCTTTAGGTATATTTCTTTTTAAAATTCTGGATAATGAGTGGTTCAATTCTTCTTTTATATGTTTGTAGGGTTCTTCTAGTTCACTTGGAGCTAATGGGATCCTCAGTTTTCTTCTCAATGATGGGGACAGTAATACCAAGTTGTGGACCAAGCCAATACTACTTGAAGTCACCCAGTACAGACACATACATGAAGGTACACTGGCAGCTACAGGTATCATTACTATTGTAAATACTCTAAACACATTTGTGAAAACATTATAAAGCTTAGAAGGTTGTCTTAGCTTAGATAATCTTTGTATTTCAATGATTGATAAGTTGGTTAATCCAAATGCCACTGGAAGGATCCAGGAGTGATCTGGCTCGGTTAAATTGGGAATCCATCCAATGCCCCCAGCAGATAATTCCATAAAAGTAACTAAAGCTGCAGGATCAGCGTCAGCCATATAAACTAGGTTCCTCAATGCAAATGACATGCACACCCATACTGGAAGTTGAAACCATATCAATAAGCTGGCTTTGAAAGGGTGGCAGTTGTCTCTCACTATTAATTTGTTCCATTGCTTCTTCAATGATCTCTTATATAATATAACAGCTTGTTTATCTGTCAAGTTGTAAGCTTTCTTTGCAATTGTAGTTTCTTTTTTCAATTCGTTTACTAGATCCTTAAGTTCTAAGCTAATGTTTTCAACTTTAGCTAATATGTAGTTTTGATAAACAGCCAATGGTAGAGTCATGAGCGTTCTTATAAGTACTGTGGTGGTAACAATTGTGGCCCACCAAGTCATGCCGGTTACATCGTGAAAGTAAAGTAACCCATCCTGCATGAAATGCACAGGAGTACTACTTGATATGCTTGCGTACGTTTGTTCCTGCCATTTCAGGAATCCATCCATTGAAATATGTCTTCTTGGATAGTAATTAATTGGTTTAAACTTATTGTTATCCGCTAAATTGCACGACAACACTTTGTTTTCATGATTTCCTTTATCCGCATGGTTAAAACAAATTGCACTGAAAGATCGATAGCTTTTAAAGGTAGAATTCAGTTTTAACTTCGTAATATTTCTGTAGATTAACATTTTGATGAGATTATTGTCTTTCACATTAGATTATTGTTACACTCTTCAAAACATAACCTTATTTTCGGTCAATAAATGTCAAATTCTTTGGCAGCGTCAATGTATAATGTGACATTAATTTTTTGTTGCCAGATTCTCTATCCCATCTCCACCCACATTCCATTTTCTTCCAAAAAGCGTAGACATGGAGCATGGACTAAGCATTATCCACGTTTACAGGGGCTGGTCACTTTTTTTTTTTTTTTGTTTCTTTCGCCTTTAAAAAGGCAGGCTTCGATCTGTTGACCATTCAGCCTCGTCATAAGGGGCTGGTCACTGTGAAATTGTGTTGACTGGAGGGCTCTACCATCTTCAATTTTTTTTTTTAAAGTGGATCAGAGCGATAAGGCCAGTAAGTGCATGGGACTAATTGGCCTTATCGCGAATGGTCGGGAGCGTTAAAAAACGCTAAATTTTAACAAAAAGGTAAATGAACTTATCTGTAACCGTCCAGCATTTAAAGTCAAATGCAGTTCGAAAAAAAACGCCGCGTTTTAATAGCGCTGAAGTGTGAACAGATACATTTTTTTTTTTACGTGGTATATCATCAAATGAGTCCTCCGGCCCCGAGCAGAGCGGGAGGGACTGTCAGACTTGACTGACTAAAATCCACAGTAACGTATGTCCCGCAACCCCGGCAAGGCTATGGCCCTCTATAGGGGGGCCCCGTCAGCGTGCTGACGCTCTTTGAGGCGCGCGTGGAACACAACGCGCCGTCGACCCGGGCATGGTCCATGGTCGGGCAGCGAGTTGCCCGCATGCCCGCGCCTACGGTGGCCAGAGATCGTCCCGCGATCCGTCGCCGTGGTGGTCGTCTACCACTGCGTCTCGGGCGGAGGGAGGACAGTGCCCTCGCTCTCACGCGTTCCACCTCCGACTTGTCGTGCAGTACTGCTGCGCAGAAGGAGGCGACCGCTTCCCACTCCGTCTCGCCCGCAGCATGGCCGCGACCAATGCCGGGCGCGAGAGGTCTCCGCCTATCACCCGCGTGAGAACACGGCGGTGCTCCGCCCAAGCAGGTCAGTCTTGCACTATATGCTCCACCGTGTCCTCCTGGCGGTCCTCGCAGTGCTGACACCCGGGCGTTTCCTCCTTTTTTATTAGACACAGAAACCTCCCGAAGCTTCCATGTTCGGTTAGGACCTGCTTCAGGTGGAAGGTGAGGACGCCGTGGGACCTATCCAGCTACTCCTCAAAGAGGGGTAAACAGCTACGTTAGGAGTATTTCGTGAGGAAAACTTAAGGAAATTGATAAATAAACCTATTCAAAATAACGTTGAACACACCTGGCAAAGTTTAAATCAGGGCTCGGCGCTAGCTCGCACGTTAAGAACAGTTCTTTGCACCTAATTTTGTTCGGAACGAAAACGAAATGGGAACGTTTGAATGAAATGGGAAGAACCGATTTGAACTTTAAACATCTGGTTTCTTATTAAAGTTAATAATACTCGTAAAAACGACGAATGAAATAATGAGATTATAGTGCGGGCGTGTAATATCAACAAAATGTTTCCAAAATTAAAATTAGTACCTACGTAAGACGTAGGTACTAATTTTAATTAAGCCAAAAAAATGGTAAAAAACGGTAAAACGTTTTATTAACCAGGACCGATAAAATATTGTTCTTCTAAACCGCTTTATTTTACGTTCCGTTCGAACGTAACCGAAACAAATAAGTTCTTAGGCATTTAAGACGAAAACGTTTGATAAATAAACCGTTTTCCGAGCCCTGGTTTAAATCCAGACTAAACATCTGACTCATTAATTTACGTTCGAACTGCCCTAAGGACTTTTTTTTGGACCAAAAAATCTGCCCTGGCTTGGAATGGACTATATTCACCAGACATGTCTCCTCATAACGGTGAAGAGACGTTAGAGCAACGGTGATGGAAAAATTTAAACAAAAAATGCGCTTTTATAGATTCTAAATACAGTGCGAGCTTATACTTACTCCTTTGTCGAGTCTGTATGGCCCAAAAACGGATTCTTTAGGTAAAATTCTTGTTAGAAATGGAGCCACTGGATATAATCTCATAGACTCTTTGATTACATGATTTATATAAGAGTTCCTTGTATATATTTCTTGTTGGGTACTTTTATTTTTTGATAGCAGATATAATGTCCATATGGATGTAAACGAAGTCTGCAATGTAAAAAATTGAAAATTAAATGCGACTCGCACGTAAAAACGATAATACTTAAATATTCCAGAGTTTACTCTGGAAATGCAGAAAGTAAAGTTATAAAATAAATACCGTATCTCCCGCCGCAATAATAAAATCACCCAATATTCTTTTAATATCGTCGGGCTTAACATTTTCTTCAACTAGAACATTTATCATTCCGTTACTGTCTTTGTTATGCAATAATATTTCATTGACAATTTTGTGAGCTGTGAAAGGTTTAATCCAACGGTTAGTAACACATACAATAAATAACTACAATAAGTACCTAATGTATACATAAATGTATTTAATGCAGTATTTACCTAGTGATAGAGATATGTCAACAGACTCTTTAAAGTCTGTCCATACTTTGAAATTTAATTTTTGACAAATATCAATTGGAAGCCCGTATAATTTGGTAGTGGTTTGAAAAATCTTCTTGACTGCTTCAGAAAACATGGTCAGTAGTGCCTCGTAGTGTTTATCTGGTTTGAGTGATGAAGAGCTTCCTGACATTACTGCTACTATTACTGTAAAACAAATAAAATTATCATAATATCAGCGTATAATGATCTTACTGCGGACACAAGGGTCAACGCGGTCCACTTCTAAACTGAGACCAGGGGTCAACGCCACTTTTTCTGATTTGTCAATAAACAATTGGGCTCACGGTCTTCACGTTTCCTACAAACACCCCTGTCAACTAATAAGTCTGGTTACGTTAGAATTCATGACCTACAACTTGTAAGTCAGGGCCGTTACCACATGTCTGCTCGGCAAAAACGGCCATTCTGGCAAAAATACGAGGTATTTTGCGTGTGAAGCATTATTTTGCAGCTGGAGTCGTTAATTCTAAAGCGAAGGAAGTGAAACAGGATAATATTGTTTTCATACATACCGTCTATTGAGAGTCTGTAAAACTCAGACTCTAAATCCGGCACTAACGTATTATTCTCCATTTCAGTTTTCCATTTATGTATTAAACGTTGTACAGTCATTTTTACTGGTGTTTCGAAGCAAGTTTCAGAATTTTCTTTTAATAAAAACTTATTCATTATTCTACGATTTTCCAACCACTCTTCACCGTTCATGAAGAATAAACCTCTTTTAGAACCATACAGTTTTTCGTATAATACCCAAGGGTCTGGTAAAATATGTACGGGATACTTTCCCTCAAGATTCAGAAATAGTTTTTTTATGAACATGGGGTCACTAACAAATACCAGTTCTGTGTTACCGCTTAACTTCTCACAATAAACGGAACCTAACTGTTTGTGTCGGGAATCGACATATTCGTGTAACCTGTAACATAAATAAACAAATATAATCACTTCATAAGTTCGTCCATTCCCATTTTGTGATAATTTATAATCTTTGGAGAGCATAATTTTCTTTAGTTTTAAAATAAAATCGTTCCTTACTTTGTTCCGCTGCCTGCCGCAATGAAATCTAACTTAGTCCCGAGGAGAGGCAGTGATTTTGGACGTGGCATATCTTCAATGCACAAAGGTATTTTTGAGGCATTTAGTGACAGCCATTTGTTAAGTTTTACAATTTTCAAAAGAGGCACACGTTGGTTGCGATGCATAGTTCCTGCCAAAATAAATAGATTAAATAATTAAACCCAGATAAACAATACGACAATTCGTAACAATCTTACGTTGGAAGTAACAATGCTAACCGTCTGATCATCTATTGCTCTTTTTATAACTACGCGGCATGGGTGGCACAGTGGCTGAGCGATTTAATGCTGCGGTTCTTGTCTCAAGTTCGCAGGTAGTTACTTCGTTACATTTTTTGTGCGCAAGTTATTTTTTCACAAACCCACCCATAAGGCACAAAAATAAAGATAAATAAACAACACGACACAGTCGGAACGAATACATAATGGTTCTGCTTAGAACTTAATTTTTTGTGGGTGTCTGTTAATTAAATTGCTAGAAACAAAGATTTTTGTAACTGGGATTCTATTGGAATACTAACAACTAAGTCTGTGAATACTAATACAACTATTAATTATGACAAGTCTAAGTTATCATTTCCAAAAAGATTTCTCCCAAGCACGCCAATACAACTGGTCCTTCGAGCCGGATATGTACAAATATCAATTAATTAATCTTTAGCTACTTAGGTACTGCAAGATAGGTCTTGTATAAATAATTTCACCTATTTCATGACCCATAATTTTGTACTGTACTATTCCCACTATTATAGCGCTTTTGGTTTTAATAGATTTTCAACTTTATGCTCTAGAATTTAAAGTTGAAAGACCACTAAAGGCAAACCGCTGCTGAGTCTTACACTGCACTCTCCGCAGCGTTGTTTTATGTTTATCGCGCTCGTACTAATCGTACTAATGCACTACTGTGTCTTCTGCACAGTAGTGCATAGTAATAGTTGTGATCACCTTCTCATTGTCCAAATGAGAATTTATTATTGTATTTAAAATAATATTTACTAATCTTCAACTCATACTTTTATAACTATTTATAAGTTACAAAAACATTGCCAATACTTACCTTCTGGCCGCGCCGTTGAAGAGCAGATAATGCACTTTGTTAAATTAATGCGTTATTTATAAATGTAAACCAGTTTGATGCACACTGTATCGCACAAACAGGACCTTATCTGGCTACTGCTTCAAATAAACTGAACTAAATTCTTCAATTTGGAACCACTTCGCTACCCTGATCATAGCTCCAGGAAAATGTCATTGAATTGGTAATACTTACTGAATTATGTATTTTCGGCAAAACAGTATTTAAATTAAATAAAAGCTCTGTTAGGTTTGACGATTTATGAATGTTGTTTTTATTGTGTTGGAATTTCGCATTACCTGCCTGCCGTTCGCATCATGTTACTGAAACTTATTAATTTTGAGATGTGTGTACATTGTACCTTCTAAAGTAATTGTACCTACCTGTTATATCTGTTTACGTTAGCAATTCTCTATATAAGTACCTACATGATATTTGATGCTTATGGAATTATTTCAAACATACTCATTAGGTAGGTATAGTATACCTAAAAATTTTTATCTGGGTTAGTTGAACTAATGTATTCATATCACAGCTACATTTTAAATGTAGGTACAGAAGACACCCCAGCAAGTCAACGTACCCGAATCTGTTGTATATTGTCTACCAATCGAACATTAACACTCCGCTATTTTGATAAGGTTGAAAATCTTTCTATAATAAAAAAATGGATAGCAAAATGTGTTGCTAAGCTCATAACTCGAAAACGGCTGGACCGATTCGGATAATTCTTTTTTTGTTGTGTTTGTAACCATCGGGACCGGGTTTTAGAGGACTTCCACCCGTGCGAAGCCGGGACTGGCCGCTAGTCTATTATAGAAATTAATTCTTCTACTTTGAGTTATCTTAATATATATAAATCTCGTGTCACAATGTTTGTCCTCAATGGACTCCTAAACCAATTAACCGATTATAATAAAATTCGCACACCATGTGCAGTTCGATCCAACTTGAGAGATAGGATAGTTTAAATCTCAAATTTTAGACCGGGTCCTCCACCCGTGCGAAGTCGGGACGGGCCGCTATTTGTATATATTTTTTTAATTATTTATGAAAATAATCACAATTTGGCGATTGAAATTTTTTTTTTTTAAATTCGTCTGTTTTAGATAGGTTGATGTGCTGGCGTCTGTACCTAACTAGGTGATGTTGGAACTTTGGATCGTTTGGTCTGACTAGTGTATACTCTCTACCAATTTTTATTCCCCCGGTCACTAGAATTAAATTGAAATAAAAGAAGAAGCGTCTACAAACGAGGACAATGAGAAGTTTTCTTTTTCGAGAATTAAAAAAAAAAAGTAGTTTCCAAGAACTCTGTAGATGGCGTTGAACTGACTACGTTACTAGATTTATGCCTTCATTTTTGCACAAATCCACGAGGCACAGACTTCTATTCTTTTTCTCTTGGGATATTTTTTTTATGGCGTGGAAAACTCATAAATTATAAAGACTGGTCCTGTGGACTGGTCAATGAATATTTTTTTTCTTTTTCCTTGTTGTTATTTATTTCCAAATGCCAATGGTGTGATGTGATGTGACTGACAATGACATGACTTAAACGTTACGTTTTAAGATCTCAAAATTACAATCAATTGAAAAAAATCAAAAAATGACGACGTTCCGTTCATTGCAGTAACATACCAAGTTCAGCGCCATCTATCCATCGACTAGGGACACAATCAAAAGAAAATCCCTCATTAATGTTAGAAGGAACCTGCAATAGAAGAATTTTGTATTAAATACTCGGTCTTACCATGGTCATACTTATGAAATGGTAGAATTTAAATTTTTAGGTAGGCATCCCGATGCTATGGTGACTTGTCAAATTCAGAATTTGTAAAATCACCGAAAGCGGACATCACAGGGAAATTGTTTCATTTTTAAAGAATTAAACTACTATAAACACACGATGACGGTGAAAAATAAGGTAGAAGAGCCGAAAAAAGAGAAAGCAGAGCCAGCAGCGGCTCCTAATGATGATTTGGTTAGTAATTCATTATTTTAGACTTACGAAAATAAAATCAATTGTGCTATCCACAAATGAATCAAAACCCATAATTTTATTGTTTTTACAGTCCGAAGAAGACAAACGTTTGCAAGAGGAACTCAATATGTTGGTTGAGAAACTGCTGGTATGTACTTGTATCTTATTTTCTAAAATGATACGAACATGACTAGTGAGAATCAAACAGTTCTAACCTAATTTTGTATTTTTTTTACAGGGAGATGATGTTGATTTATACTTACCGGCTTTGCAAATGCTGACTAAACTTATAAGAACTTCAACAACATCCATGACGTCTGTCCCAAAACCTTTGAAGTTCCTGAGGGAACATTATCCTTCTCTCAAGATTGTTTATGATAAGATTCAAGATGCTCAGACAAAGAAGTTCTGTGCTGATGTTGTTTCAGTCCTTGCTATGGGTGTTAGTGGTTCCACTGTGAGTATAAACCTATTTTTATTAGGTTTGTTTGTTTTAACCAGTTGAATGTAAATAAAACAAACAAATTATGATTGACAGGAAGCAGCTGAGAAAAGAGAATGTCTCAAATACTGTCTTCTTGGAACTCTGGCTAATGTAGGAGACTGGGGACATGAATATGTCAGGTATGTTAATAAACTACATTTGAATATTGATTTTTCAATTTTATATTATAAAGACCTGACTGTTACTGAGTCTCATAGACTTGTCTCAACCTTTGTTATAAAAATAAAAATGTGTCATATTTTTTGTAAAACAGACAGTTGGAAGGTGAAATAGCTGAAGAATGGAATGTAGACAATATGGATTCCCTGTTAGGTCTTGTTCGTGATGTGATCTCCTTTGACATGAAGCACTCTGCTGAGATCCAAGCCTGTGACTTGTTGATGGAGATTGATAGACTTGATCTGCTCACTCAGCATATGGATCAGAGCAACTACCCTAGAGTTTGCTTATATTTGATTGGGTAAGTGGAAAACAAAATGTAACTGTAAAATGTTTTTATTACTATAACACCATAAACATATTTCTAGGAGTGTCTACTGCATGTAATAAGTGTACTTGCAAATTGCTGTTAATAAAGGGAATAATTGTTAGAAATTTTACTTCTAATTTAAAACCCATTGCACTACTGTGCACATATCTACATCCAATGAAGAAGAAGTGTCTGTAACCTCTTGTATGCAACTCTGCCGTCCACTGACTAGGTTAATCTTTAATGTTGCATCATACAAATTTCAGATGTGCCAGTTATGTTGTTGAACCAGAGTCCACTCAAATCCTGCAGGGTGTTCTAGACACCTACATACGTTTTGGTGAATATCCTCGTGCCCTACTTGTGTCTATGCAGTTGCATGACAAGGCCAAATGTGAAGAAGTCTTCAATTCCTGCACTGATCCGTAAGTATAAATGGCAATTAAAAAAATTGAATGCTGGGCTGTGAAAAAGATGGATGAGAAACGATTGCATGTTGCAGAGATGAGGATGTTGAGATGGATGTGTGGAGTGACAAGAATGGATAAAGTAAGGAATACGTTTATAAGAGGAAGTTTGAAAGTAGCACCTGTAACAGAAAAAATGAAAGGAAGTCGTCTGTCTTGGTATGGACATGTGATGAGGAGGGATGAGACTCATGTGGCTAAGAGAGTGATGAGTATGAATGTTGATGGATGGAGAGGAAGGGGAAGGCCAAAGAAAAGATGGATGGATTGTGTAAGGGATGATATGAATGAAAAAGGAGTAAATGATTCGGTGACGTTTGATAGGGGAGAATGGAAGAAAAAAACGTGTTGCGCCGACCCCAAGTAAAATGGGATAAGGGCAGGAAGATGATGAACATGACCACATTTATTTTTTGGGAATTTATTTATCTCTATATCTATATTTTTGTGAAGTTTTGGGTTGACACACTTTTTTTTTAAATTCTTCTTTATTGTGGATGCGTTTACAGATATAGATACTCACATACACAACCACCCAGAACTGGAAAAATACTTGTAGGTCATACAAATTACGTGGAAAATTTTTGAGGGTCATAAAAATATTTAGTCTGTGTGGGAATCGAACCCGCGACATACTGCGCGACAGTCGAATAGTTAAGCCATTTTCACTAATCTCTGTACTTACAGGTTGATCAAGAAACAGCTGTGCTACATGTTGGCGCGGCAATACATACCTTTGGAAGTAGATGATGAAGACCTCCGCACAATCCTTCTTAATGCACACATCAATGATCACTTCCTTAGCTTGGCAAGAGAGGTAGGTCTCACAAACAAAATACAAAGTTATTGTTATTTTCATATCACTACCCCCTTATCTACGAAACTTAAGAACTTAATGGGCAAAATGAAATGTTATATCCCATTGGTCTGGTTCTTATTCAACACTACATGAATAATGTTTTTTTAAGCCTAATAGAGTTTATACCCTCTTTTATTTTTATGCAAGAATTACAAGTTCTCAATTCAAAATCTTGAACTAGAAAGACTCGTCTTTGGTAATCATTCTAATCCAAAAATAATATAAATATTCCAAATGACTCAATAATAAAATAATTAACTTTACAGCTCGACATCATGGAACCTAAAACTCCTGAGGAGGTATACAAGACATGGTTAGAGTCGGCTGGATCGGCTCTTCGACCATCTCTCCTAACTGAGCACCCAGTAGACTCCGCCAGGCAGAACTTGTCAGCTACATTTGTCAACGCGTTCGTAAACGCTGGCTTTGGACGCGATAAGCTGGTCACAACGGAAGACGGCAACAAGTGGATGTACAAGAACAAAGATCATGGTATGATGTTACATTATTTTAAAATTCTTCAAGTTTTATTTCTATGCTTGATTACAAAGTCATTTTATAGACAAAGCAGCTATAGAACGTAATCTTTTTCTTCTAGGCATGTTATCAGCTGCAGCCTCCCTGGGTATGATCCACTTGTGGGATGTGGATGGTGGTTTGACACCCATTGACAAATACCTCTACACCGCTGACGAGCATATCAAAGCGGGTGCATTACTCGCTCTAGGATTGGTCAACTGTGGCGTACGCAACGAGTGCGACCCGGCGCTTGCGCTCCTTTCAGATTATGTTCTGCATTCGAGCTCTAACCTCAGGATTGGAAGTGTTTTGGGTAAGTGTTTTTCGTTTTAATTTGTTTATTGAATTATATGTAAATGTATGAATATAATTTGTAAATTAGGTTCAGAAGTTAGCTGCAAGCTATACGCGCAAACGCAGTTACAGTCAAGTAATATACATTAAGCGCGCGAGTTGAATGCAGAGCTTAGGAATGCGGTAGTGCTGTTGACAAGGATGTCAAAGTACTACACTGCAGGCGCGTGAGGTGGGGCGTGCGGGTAGCGGGGGGCTCTTCACCTCAGACCCCGACTGCATTCAACTCGCGCGCTATCTGTACCTCTTCACCTCCCGGATACTTGTAATACTGCACAGCTTTACGGACAGTACTCTGAGCCACCATAAAGTTTGCTTCAAACTATATTCTTGAGTGCCTAGTGCGAGTTTAAAAAAAAAAAACTGCGTTTTGGACTCTCCTTGGTTGAAAGTTCTCACGACTATCGCGTCTACGTAAAAAGCTCGCGCTAAGCACACTGAAGATATACACCACAACTAATACCAATCATTGTTAATTGATGTCGGCCGAAAATACTTACAGAACTGTAATGCCTGTCTAACCAAGTATTTTCCTTCAGGCTTAGGTATCGCGTACGCGGGTACTCAACGCGAGGACGTACTATCACATCTGTTACCAGTGCTGAGTGACACGGCCGCGCCTGCTGAGATCTGTGCTCTTGCTGCCGTCTCCTGTGGCTTGATAGCCGTCGGTTCTTGTAATGGTGATGTAAGTATTCACGATACTAGAATTCAATGTCTCAGAAAATCGATACAAAGATTGTCCAAGCATATTCAAAGGTGCCTTTTTGATGCTTTTTTTTTCGAAACCCTCCTGCATGAGTGAAAAATCAATCTCATTCATAAGAGATTGATTTTTCACCCATTCAGGAGGGTTTGTATGGGCAAGACACTCCATACTTACTTCGAATAAATAAACAAATGACTAAATGATAAAATAACTAATCAAACTGTGATACATTTACAAAACAGTTAATATATTAAAATGGTTGTTCACAGGTCACTTGTGCCATCATTCAACGTCTAATTGATGACAACAAAGACTTACATTCATCTACTTATGCTAGATTCTTACATTTGGGACTGGGGCTGTGCTTCTTAGGTAAGTTTTTTTTTTTAATTCTTCATTCTCAATGTGCCTCTGTATGTCACAGAGGTAACAGAGTAACTTCTAAAATTAGTCTTTTTTGTAAAGATGTTCTGAAATAATTCTGAACCAGGAATTAATATGTCGGTATGGTCGCATATTAGTTATGAGAAAGCATTTATATTTGCGATTCAGACTTGGTACCACAGTAAAATTGTTCATAATGATCAATACAATGACCCTTCAAGATTTTTCTCTTATACTTATGCAAAAAATTCAGTATTCTTTCAAATAATTAAGTTTCCCTTATCCAGGTTGTAAAGAGCGCACAGAGGCCACGATGGCCGCGTTAGAAGTATTACCGGAGCCGCAGCAGTCGCTGTGCCAGACCACGCTGTCCATGTGCGCGTACGCCGGCACCGGAGACGTGCTCGTCGTGCAACAGATGCTGCACATCTGCTCCAAACATTACGAGACTGATGTAAGGAAACACCAATTTTCATAATTATACACATAAATGATTAACACTAGGGATTAGTCAACAAGCCTGGGTTATCGCCTTGCAAAACTATTTTCATTAGAAGTTTTTGCTTAAATACTTGATATTTTTCTAGATTATTTCTCTCTAATTCTATGAAACAACCAAGTGATCTTACCCATGGCTTGCAGTAAGTCCATGGGGTGCTTGGTCGCGGGACTTATTCCATCACCGTGACCCGCTTAACAATGATTACCATATCATGTCTTAACACTCAATCAAGTCATTGATTGAAAAAACATATAAGAACTTATTATTTTAGAACGAGCAATCCTCAACCGAGGATACAGCTTTCAAGAAGCAAGACAAGAAAGATGCCAAGGAAGGTTCTGCTTCCAGCTCTAATGCAGCTGGCAGTTCAAGTTCAAAGGACGATAAGAGCTCAAAAGGTAAACTATAGATTACTTTTATTTACCAATAATTATTTTCATGATCAATTTTATTCTTGTCCACAAAATACAAGTACTTGTCTAGTACTCTACTGCATATTAGCATACCCAAACATTATTGATCTAGTTTGAATTTATCTAATATAGTATAATCATAATACCTTTACATAAGTTAAACTGATAATTTAAAACATTGTATGAGTAGTTTCCAAACCTATAAGTTTACCTCTTTATGACATAAAAACTAAGCTTTCAAAACACCCCTTCAGGCAAATCATCAAAGGACAGCAAAAATAAAGAGAAGGAAAAGGAGAAAGAGGCTAACAAGGAGTTGTCGTCCGTACAAGCGGTCGCCACGCTCGGTGTCGCCGTCATCGCGCTCGCCGAGGAGACCGGAGCCGAGATGTGCACCAGGATATTCGGACAGCTCGTGAGTAAAGACTAACTTCCGCTTGCCGTCCTACCCATTTTTAACGTAAAATCAACACAGGAGAGAAGGCGTAATTGGCTTTTCAAAGCAAGAATTTGGCTTTAGTCCAAGCGGTTAGTCACAAGTTTCACACAAACTTGCGTTACCAGAAGATGTGTCTGCACTAACGTTAACAAAAGAAGCTTTAATTATGCTATTTTAATGTGCGAAACTTGTGCGACGATATTGCTGAAGCTTATCCAAGACTTTCAACGCTTTCTAAATTCTATTTGTTTTTTTGGCAGGGTCGTTACGGTGAGCCAGCAGTACGACGGGCGGTGCCTCTAGCCATCGCTCTGTGTTCCATCTCGAACCCGCAGCTGGCCGTTATCGACGTACTCAACAAGTACTCTCACGACTCTGATAACGACGTCGCCTACAATGCTATCTTCGCCATGGGACTGGTTGGAGCCGGTACTAATAACGCTAGGTATGAAGTTCTTTTGCAATAGATATTGCGCGTATTTTGAGCGTTTGGCGACACTGGGTACCGATTTATTGCTTAATAATGGAAAAACAACAAAGAGGGGGCAAAAACCCAAGTCCTTGTTTTAGAGTCCGTATATAATTAAGTATCTATGATTACGGTTATCTCAATTGAGTGTAACACTTTGAGATTCTGTATTAATATTCCCATGTCTGGTATTAAATTGTAACCAAAGAACTTGACAAAACAAAAGCGTCATCTTGTGGACGCAACACATTATTTTACTATGACTCGTATCAACCGTCAGACTATAATTTACTCCTTTTCGTTCATTTCGCTTCAAACAAAAATGTAGCTGAACCATGTTTTTTCACAAGGTTGGCAACAATGCTGCGCGCGCTAGCCCTGTACCACGGCAAGTCGCCGGTACACCTGTTCATGGTGCGGCTGGCACAGGGTCTGTGCCACGCCGGCAAGGGCACGGTGACGCTGTGTCCCACACACGCCGACCGACGACTCATCAACCAGCCCGCGCTCGCAGGCTTACTCGTTGTGCTTACTGCCTTTTTGGATTGCAAGAACAGTAAGTACTTATACCAAGTTCTTTTTTAACGCTTCCTTTTTTGTGTGTACGCAATAAATCAATAAATAGTTGATAGTGTCTCTAACATAACCTTATATTTCAGTAATCCTCGGCAAGTCGCACTACCTGCTATACGTTCTTGCGACGGCGATGCAGCCCCGTTGGCTCGTCACCCTCGACGAGAACTTACAGCCCTTGAACGTTAGCGTGCGAGTCGGACAGGTAAGAAACAAGAACAGATTATTATTTTCTAACACCTAAGTTAAACACTAGTAGCTGCTGTCCGCGACTTCGTTCGCAGAAAGTTTTGGCCCCCCACTCAGCGCATTGCATCTTTCGACTTGCTCTACTTTACTTGATCTACTTTTCCCGGATTGCGTGACAAAAATTGTGGTAGTTCAAGTCTTCAAAAAAAAAAAAACCAGGTTCATCATGACTGCAAACATTACCTCAGATTACATATTTTATTACTTCGCAGGCTGTCGACGTTATCGGTAAGGCAGGAACCCCAAAAACAATCGCAGGTTCTCACACGCACACGACGCCCGTACTTCTATCGTTCGGTGAGCGCGCTGAACTCGCGACAGACGAGTATATCCCCCTGTCTCCCGTCATGGAAGGATTCGTCATACTCAAGAAGAATGAGGATAGCGTTATGGCTGCAGTTCAATAAACCTAGCTATTAATCCTTAGATTTAATTAACATTTACATGTATTCATTTCAGTTCTAATAAAATTGTGAGAACTATTTTCTATGCTTCATTTTATTGATTAATATTTTCACTAAACACGACATAGGTACTATAAATATATCCATAATTGGATATTGGCACCAAAAACTATTCAAGAGCGCAAATAACACATTGAAAACTATTAGTAAGTTTATTTTTTTTAAACCATTTTTAACGGATTTGTTTTTAGCCGTGACTCGCCTGATGTGATGCGATGATGCGGCCGAAAGTGACAACCAAACTTTCACACAATTATAAGTTTTCTCAGAAAAAGGTCCCGGTCTTGCCGAAATCTCCCTTCACTATATAATAGAAGACATCTGGCCCGTTCTATTAAATTGGTTCGGGCGAATCTACTCATGCAAATTTCAAAAAGGGGACATCTGGCCTTAGGGCCAGTTTTTTCGTGGGCGAGATGTCCCATAACCCCCCTAACTACCGGTAGCTAAGGACATACAGGCGTATGCCGGTTGAAAGGCCGGTTGCTTGCTTGAAATAATCAGTGACGGATTAAGACTACTTGATGCCCTAAGCATTTCAAGCCTTTGGTGCCCCCCCCCCCCCCCCCCCTATCCACAGGCTTTTCCGTGATTAATTACATCAAATAGGTCGCCCGCGACGGGAGGCACTGTCTGACTCCACGGTGAGTTTCTTGATGAGATAGTCTCGCCACCCCGGCAGTCTTTTCCCTGTAAAGAGCACAGTCAGTCTGCTGACAGCTCTTTGAGGTGCTCATGGAACACGCGCCGTCGAACCTGGAACAGTCCATGATCGGACGGCGAGTCACCCATTACTCGCCTCCGTGAGCGCCGCAACACAGACACTACTGTGGATAGACAGTAGTGTCTGCCTTTCATTTTTTTAACGTATTCATTAGTGATAAAGAAGGTATCATGTAGGGATCTAGGGAAGTACTTCGTTCAATAGGTAAAACAGAACTTAGGGATATGCAAGAGCGAGCGAAGCGAGCTCGATTTTTTTTTGCACCTTTCTTGTATATGCAATGAATAAGGCAACATTGTGCTTAGTGCGAGTTTTTTTACGTAGACGCGATAGTAACTTTTAACCGCGTTTGGCGCTCTTATTGGCCCGCTTCAAGGTCGTGAGAACTCTCAACCAATGAGAGCGCCAAACGCGGCTAAACGTTACTATCGCGTCTACGTAAAAAAGCTCGCACTAAGCACACCGGCCTATACACGATGGAGTAGGTAGCGAGCGAAGCGAGCTAGAAAATTTAAGCAGTTTCAGAAAGTTTTTGGTGACGTGAGAGTGAGACGTGATACCCATGGGGGCACCAGAAGAAGCACAATAGAATCCGTCCTTAGGATTTTTTGAGCTACTTCTGGTGCCCCCCCAGACGTGATGCCCTAGGCAATTGCTTAATTTGATTAAGGGTTAATCCGTCACTGGAAATAATATATTTATATTTTTTTGCAGTATTTCATTACTTTTTCAGAATTTGATAGTTATTAGCAACACTATCGAATGGTGTAATAATACAGTCTGTATTTTTTAAATCGGAGGGTCAGATTCCTGGCAAGGGTTATTGAATTTTCTAAGATCAAATGATGCAGTTTTAGTTTTCGTCAAATCGGCCTCGAGATTTGATTATTTTTTCAATATTCTTCGTAGTTTCCAATTTGGCCATATAAGGCTATACATTTACTATTTTTATATTTCTTCTTATAGTTGTAAAAAAAAAAAAAATATAAACTAGCGGCCTGCCCCGTGCTCCGCTACGTGTTACAAAAAATGTGATAAATGAAGAACCTCTCGACCGATTTTGTGTAAACTTAACATAAATATTCTACTAAATAGTCCGAACAAAGCCTAAACATTTAGTTTGGATAGGTGAGCCCAAACTGGATACAGAATAAAATGTAGGTATAGGCCAGATAATAAAATATTTTACTGCTACCCTCATATGATCATTCGTGACATTCAGCAAAAATGGGTAAGACAACAATTAACTTTCCACCTACCTTCCTGTTTGTAATTAATTAAAATGTCATGGAATATTTATAAAATAATCGTCGTTAGTTAGTAACATAGGCGCAGGAAAAAAAAAACTTTAAAATGACTGACCTCTCACTGTGGTTTCTTGTTATAGCAATTGTTTTAATTTCCTTCACACTGCTGGTGTTTGGGTAAGTACGCACAAGAAATAAATGTAACTAGGTAGTAAAATAACATTATTTGGCGGTTTGTCATCGGAATGTGCCCGATTTAATGTAAAAAATATATTTGTAATGTTTCAGTGTACGTACCTAAATAAAAATCTTTGAGCACTTATCCACTATCACGAGACCAATCATTTTATCAGCGCATGCTAACGAAATCAGTTTTGTGTCTACAAACACGCCGTATTACTCTGTGTAATTTATCAATCACTGCAATCGGGCCTCACTAACGCCATTTCACACTGATTTTCGCAATGAGTCTTTAAACGTCCATTACACTTACTGAGAGACCTGGCGCTTCAATGGCGGGGTTCTTCAGAAAGGTTAGGTAGGGTAAAGTACCCAATTGCCGACCTCCCACCAACTACTGACCTCTTAACAGTTTTTATCAAAAATAATAATAAATCTTCTTGCAGTGCTGCATAAAGAATACAGAAAATGAAAAACAATTTATCTTGTAATATATAAGCGTCACAGAAAATTTAAGTAAAGCAATATTGCGTCCGTAAACCTAAGATAATAAAATACCCTGCTAAAATCATCAAGAAATTTAACAATTTGCTAAGCTGACGGCTGTTTTCAATGGCAATTTATTTCAGTTTTACACGATAGATTCCTTAGATTTTGGTATTTTTTCGTTATTTAAGACACACATAATGCTTTTCCACAGGATTTTCACGTTTTAATGATCATTAACTTGTTAAAATGATGGGGTCAATATCTGGTACACTCAAATGTATGAATAACCATTTATTTGACATGACATGTCAATAGCTGGTCATTAACCATATGTACGAATATACCAGTTACTGACACCACGTTTTATACGTATAGCTCATTTTTAATGGTGAGTTAGCTTAACTTTAATGCATCTGTATTATGCCCATGGGCGTTGGCACCCCTAAAAGTGTATCTGCATAATCACAAACACAAAAAGATACCTTACGTAGTAACCCGAGAACCTAGTTGAATTTGAGTGAGGTACTTAAATAGGTCAACTGTCACATTCTGAATCCTCCTGAATATTTGAAACTTACTACTATTATAGGAAAAATGAACGGCTGAATGGATTTTGACACAATTTGGCAAGCAGATAATTTTAAAAACCTGGTTAGGTGGGTGTACCTGGACGCAGGATACTTTTTATGTCGGTATATGATCCCTTGGGACAATTGTCGAACATAACACGAACAATGCCTTAGCCATAAGTTGGTTTAATGCATACAATTCTGACAAAAGTTACTCTAACCTGCATGTTTGAGCAAACTGACTTAAATCATATCCGAGGCAAAGTGTGAGCTGGTTTTTGATTTATAACTATGTTCTCTTCATCTGTGAGATCTTCTACATAAGTTTAAAAAGTTAAAACCGTCTTATGTAATTGGGAAAATATTAATTCAAACTTTTTTAAACTCACTTTGTAGAACTAAAGCCGTATTCTTTCAATTGGTTTTGCCGGCGAGCATTTTTATATCTGCTGCATAATACAAAACAATGAAATAACTACTAATAAAGAGGAAAAATTTGACAAAAAGTCATAAAACTAAAACAAAACTTCAAAAATAAATGCAAGAATATTATAGGCCGCGTTGAAGACTGTAGACCAAAATTGTGTGAAAAAAGAAAATAAGAAGGGAATAAGACTACCTTTGTTTGTTTTTTATCAAATAAAACCTCGTATCACAGTCCTAATAAATAATATTTGAGTTTATTCTTATACTACTGGAGGTCAAAAATTGGTCATTTGCATGTTGAAAATTTGGTACAGGCATGTTGATAACTGGTCAAATGGCCTGTTCTTGCTAAACTCGAGAAAAAAAACACGATTTACCTTTGTTTGACTGTTTATAATGTTTTAGTTACATTCTCCAATGTATATTTTACCTTCGAAAAACATTCATTTCAACTTGCAACTAATGCATTAGTTTATTTTGCGAAAAAAGCAAGAAAAACCGCTTAAAGGGTCAATAGTTGGGTGTTTTACCCTATATATATAGTACCTAAATTAGTGCTTGTCTTATCATGCATTACGCGAAAAAAGTACCTGTGTGAATTATAGCAAATTATACAATAATGTTGTTTCTGTCTACCCTCCTGGAGTAAAGAAACTAAGGCATAAATTCATTTTTATCTCGACTACATTCTAAATCTATTACTACATCCAATTAAATTACTATTGTTGCAGATTAAGTGTAATTCCATGGTGTGCAGGTGAAGCAAAGAACACAATGTACTATGCTGACTCCTGGAAGCCCATAGCCATACCACAGTCTGACAGCTTCACCGAAACCATACCACCTTTGCCACCCTACTTTTTTGAGAGTAAAAATAATTATGATGACTTTTCAGAAACAGTTTGACCAATTTATTACTTTTTCTATTTTTTCTACTTTAACACATTATTTTTACTATTATCATTCAATTATTTTTATGTTTAAATTAATTTATTAGTTGTGTTATATAAAGTAAATAAAAAGTTTTGTATATACTTTATTCTCTTATTTACTAAGACTTGTATAAAATTGTTTTACTATGAACTAGTTTCTTCAGTGTTTGAAGTAATTTCTTTATTTTTTTCCTTGTCTTCAGAATCATCATTTTCACTGCTGGAGTCTGACTGTGATGATGGATTTTGCTTATTTTCTGATTTTGGCTTCTTTCCTTTCAACTTTGCATTTTTCTTTTTCTTAAGTCTCCTAGCTCGTTTCTTTGCTGTCTTCTCAGCAGCTGCTAGACGATTCTGTTCTATTCTGTTATGATATTCATCATCAAGTTTTTCCTGTAATTATTATAATATATAGGTAATATATTGATGCGTGGAACCATTTAAATTTCCTGACCATGTCAAACTGTACAAACTAAATGTACAGAATGATGAATTTAAAATGATTCATTTTGTAATTACAAAATAATTATTTTGAAGACACAAAAATGTAAGGTACTATTAGTATTAAATTACATTAGTAACAGTCACCTTTTCACTTTTCTCCTGAATGAACTTCTGCCTGGCATATTCTTTTCGTCTGAGATGGCGGTAGACGTGAAATTCTCCAGACCCAGCACCAGCACTGGAACCCATAACATTGCGGACAAAGTCAGGTGGCGCCGCTAATGATTTGGATTTTGGTGGTTCTGGGATCACCACTGGCTTATCCTGATGATTAAATACATAAAATTGACAAAGAATTCATACAATTTTGGTCTGAATAAACGATTTGGAATAAATAATTCGTACTCACTGGATTTTTCATCAGTTTTTCTAATTTTAACCTCTGTAAGTCAGTGGCATTTTTAATAACTATGGGTTTTTTCTCTGATTTAGATTCTGTATCGGAGCTCATTTTTGAATCAGATATAAACAAACACGAGAAGGAATTTATACAAAAATAAAAACAATGCTGATGGTTGACCTAATGTCAGTGTCAGAGTGTGTCAGAGTGACAAGTAGTGACAACATGGAAACCATTGACAATTTGTGTCGTGAGGAAAAATCGTATATTTTCGATTGCTTGTGTACAGTTTCTGTCGTGACTTTCAAAAAATATATTGAAATGTATCAAATAGTCGTGACAACTACACAAGTCTTACACAAAATTGGGCGTTGTTATTTTTCGGACAGATAACAGCAGAAAAATAGACAAAGTGAATAAAAACTTCCACGGAAAGTATCGGTCTTAAACCTCTAGTTTCACCTTGTGAAGGACAAAATCACATAAGCTGAAGATACTTTCCGGCGGATCCGGCGAATTTTGTGCATTTACTGTTCCATTAGTCAGCTGAAGTTACGGAAATTTAATCAAGTAAGTAACTATTTTCTTACTGAAACTTCTGTAAAATGGCCTTAGTTCTAGTGGATTGTAATAATAACAAGTGTTTTCTGTAAAAAGTAATCATATAGCCAATTTTATGTAACCTTCCTGCTATAATTTTTTGCATACGTCAATTGTTTTAATTAATTACTATTTAATTATTTTGATTTGATGTTTATTATGCGATTTTCAAACTTGGTCATAACTCATTATGTATATTGATTTCTGTATTGAAACTCACCAAGACTGTCTCAACCTTGCCACCTTACCATTTGACCTTGCCACCTTTTCATGAACAAAATATTGAGGTAGTTAGTGATCTATTGTTATTACTATTAATAGTTTATTTCTTTGTACCTAATGAAGAACAATACCTGATTCTTTAATCAGAAACTACCGTTTTTTTCTGTCCAGAATGCCGATCAAGTCCATCAAAGCTCGTCAAATCTTCGACTCCCGTGGTAATCCCACTGTGGAGGTTGACCTGGTATGTATCATTAAATTTTAACCCCACAATCTATAATCTAAGTAGCCTACTTTCCTATTGAAGTTTCTTTCCTATACATAAAGTAATTAAATTGTGGGTAGGTAGGTACTTGTTCTTATAAGAAAATAAATCTTTGCTTTGATTGGAAAAGGAATCTGCTGCAAAGATGACCCTAATTATAATGTGATTTATCTGATCTTGCTAAAAGTCACTATCAGATCTACAAATTACTGGATTTAATTATTTTATTCAGGTAACAGAGTTGGGTCTGTTCCGTGCAGCTGTCCCATCTGGAGCCTCCACTGGTGTTCATGAGGCTCTGGAGCTCCGAGACAATGTCAAAGGCCAGTACCATGGCAAGGGAGTCCTCACTGCCATCAAGAACATTAATGAAAGCATTGCTCCTGAGCTGTTGAAACAAAACCTTGAAGTAACACAGCAGAAAGAGGTATGTGTGATAAGCATAACATTATAGTAACCTTCACTTTGACCTTTACAGTTCAAGATCAATAAAGGCTACTTTACTGAAACTAGTATCTATTTACCAAATGTTTACATATTTACCAAACTTTAATGTATTGTATAAGAAATATCTGGTGATTATTTCAAATCACAATATTTGTTTGATTCTTTTTATTTAATCGAAAAATTAAAATCAATTGGTGTTCGTTAGTCTCGCTAAAACTCAAGAACGGCTGAGCCAATTTGGCTGATTTTGGTTTTGAATCTTTTCTGGAAGTCCAGGGAAGGTTTAAAAGGTTTTTCCAAGGCGGTTGTACGAAGTTTGCCGGGTCAGCTTGTAAAATAATGATGTAAGAATACCTTGGCAACACAGAATAGTAATCAGTAAAAACAAATATGTATTATGATATCTTAATTTGTTGGTAACAAAAACATACTTTGGTGACTAAATAATAAGTCACTTCAGAAACATACAAATGAAACAGTTCTATCAATAAAAGATAAAATAAGGATAAATATAAGCACATATTTCATTATCTACTCAATGCTTATGACAAATAAGTATCATACAGTACTTATAAACTCGCACCTTTTTCCTATGGGTGTGATGCGAAATATCACCAGCTTCAACATACCTATATACTCTTCTTCTCATGTGCATTTTTATATTATGTCATACAAGCACACAGGGTTGAGATTCTACATGTATACAAAAATATTAAAAAAAAAAAAACATTTTTTACCACTATCCGTACAGCTGCAATAAATTTAAGGTGTTTTGACCTTATTGTTAACAGATTGACCAGTTCATGCTGAATTTGGATGGCACTGAAAACAAGTCTAAGTTGGGTGCTAATGCCATCCTCGGTGTCTCTTTGGCTGTTGCCAAGGCTGGAGCTGCTAAGAAGGGTGTGCCTTTGTACAAGCACTTGGCTGACTTGGCCGGTAATGCAGACATTGTACTGCCTGTACCTGCTTTCAACGTCATCAACGGTGGATCCCACGCTGGCAACAAGTTGGCCATGCAAGAGTTCATGATATTGCCTACAGGTAATTATTATTAATATTATAACCTAACAAAATGCCTAAATGTATATGGTATATGTAATGTATAGTCTATAACGTTTCAGTTCACATGAGTAGAAACTCATATGAACTGAAAAGTTATAAAGAACATTTAATCTGTTCACTAGGTGCTGCTTCATTCAGTGAGGCAATGCGTATGGGAACAGAGGTATACCACCACTTGAAGAAGATCATCAAGGAGAAGTTCGGTCTGGACTCCACTGCTGTTGGTGATGAGGGTGGCTTTGCCCCCAATATCCAGAACAACAAAGATGCTCTTTTCCTCATTCAAGATGCCATCCAGCAGGCTGGTTACACTGGCAAGGTTAGTATAAGGATATTGATACATTTATAATCTTGTTGGACCTTCACTCACCTTGAAAGATCATACAATGATTGTGATGAGCATATGACTCACACATAAACTTAAACTTTTGTGTATGACACATACAATATAATTGTTGACTTAGTATTACAACAGGGTTAACTCTCATGGTTGCTTAGTTCTCACCTTTTTAAGAGACTGAGATTTCACAGCTCAATACTAACTACTGCAACGTAACAAGCATTATATGACAGATAAATTCAAGAAATCCTTAATTTAAACACTTTCATTAATTCTTTCATATTTTTTGTTTTAGATTGAAATTGGAATGGATGTTGCTGCATCTGAATTCTTCAAGAATGGCACCTATGATCTTGACTTCAAGAACCCCAAGTCCAACCCTGCTGACTACTTGTCTTCTGAGAAGCTGGCTGAGGTGTACCTGGAGTTCATCAAGGACTTCCCTATGGTGTCCATTGAAGATCCCTTCGACCAGGACGACTGGGCCGCGTGGGCCAACCTCACCTCCCGCACACCTATCCAGATCGTCGGAGATGATCTTACAGTGAGTATTTGCGTCTGGCATTTTTGTTACTACCTCTGCAGCATCAACTTTACAAAGAAAAGAACCTTTGGCCCCTTTTACATAATACGTGGTTAATTATGCCAATTTTAAATTTAAAAAGTAATACTCTTCTATAATAATAAGATAATGCTTATGTGTTTTGATAACACCTTCCATTCGCTTTTGGCCGCACTAGCGCCCCCATATTACTCCAATGGTCTATGACCTATATGTCTATAATATGTGATCATCTGAAGTCCATACCATTTAATTTCAGGTTGTCGCCATCTTGTAAGCCAAGTGGAAACATAAGCTTACCAATCTTCCATAATTGATATATATATATTTTTTAGGTTACAAACCCCAAGCGTATTGCCACTGCTGTTGAGAAGAAAGCTTGCAACTGCTTGCTCTTGAAGGTTAACCAAATCGGAAGTGTGACAGAATCCATTGACGCTCACTTGCTGGCTAAGAAGAATGGCTGGGGCACCATGGTTTCTCACAGGTATGTTCATGTCTAAAGAACATTGACGAATAAGGAAACATCGTTTCGTTTTCGTCAACATTGGTTGGTATTATAATGGTATCTTGGTCACCAGGTCTGGAGAGACTGAAGACACCTTCATTGCTGACCTTGTGGTGGGTCTGTCGACTGGTCAGATCAAGACCGGCGCGCCGTGCCGCTCCGAGCGTCTCGCCAAGTACAACCAGATCCTCCGCATCGAAGAGGAACTGGGAGCTGGTGCCAAATACGCCGGCAAGAATTTCCGTAGGCCTGTTTAATTCCACATTAAAACATAAAAGAACATATTCAACAATGGAATAACAAATAGTTGCTATCCATCGTAATAACATAATTGAATATGCTCTTCGAATGTTATACAGCATTTTAATCCAATGTAGTGTGATATACATTATGTATCAAGCTGAGGAAATTACAGCACATTTTGCAAAAAAAGTACCTTACTTATAAGAGATAACTGGCTGTAGTGTATGTACTAGTGTCGAATGTATGATGCTATTTATTTAAATTTTAAGATTTATTTTTATGTTTTTAAATTAATTGATATCAATGTGTAAGTTCAATAAATGATGATGTTATTGTACTCAGTGATTACTTTATTTTGATTGCAGTTTACCACACAACAGACAGAGGGTAAAATAAAAGATACCATAGTCAAACAGGTGTCTCTTGTGTTCCCGGCAACCTGTCAAACTACCCACTTGATCTGTTGAAATAAAACTACCTACCAAAAAAGTCCTATTACAGATTTGGATAACTGGCGCAATGGTGTTATACATTGACAACGATAGTATGACCAGCATGAGCTAATATTCCCATAAAAATCAGTTTCAGGTTGTTTTATTGCTGTTAAGACCCCAAAGATTTGTACATTGCACGTCAAAACGGGCCACAAATCAATCTCATTCCTTTATCGAACATGAAATGATCTTTGCTTGTAAGTTCGTCAATTTTGGTAGAGTCGTATCATAAATGATTAAGACATGTTTTTTTTTTAAATTTAAATGCATAGGACGCGATGTTTGATCGTTGCATTTGGTAATCATGTTTGATCCATTAGTCACACTTATTTGTTAAAAGCTGCATTTAAACAAAATAGCTATTGATCAAACAACTCGCTCTTAAGAAAGTACGGAGATAAACAGGTATATGGGTATAATACATGTTATACCAGACAGCTTGGTCACGGTAATAATATTAGGACTGCGGCTTTTTTTACTGCCAGTAATCAAATAACCTGTAAACACGCGCCCCTTGCGTGCTTCTGACGTCTCGCGGTAACTGGTTTACCAGAGTCCGCGCACATACTAGACCGTACGTAATAGACAGTACATGATCGAAGCGTGCAGCGTTTATCGTGTTTTTACGATAATAAACAAGCAAACCGTTAATAAACAGAATGAGCTCATTCTGTTGGCTTTAGTAAGCTGCAGTGTTTAGTCAAGTTAATACATTCTTTTTGAATACTAAGTATTTCAAACAATGGCTCAAAACAAAGAAGACCTACGTATTGTGACGTACATGTGTCCATCTCATCCGATTCAGTTATACGAGTTAATATTGGAGTTACTAGAAGATGCGCTCGGTTGCTATGCTACTTTACAATATGAAAGCAGAAGCCCAGGTCCGTTACCGGATCGTCCAGATCCTTTTTCTTCTGATAAGGCTGATTTGGGTAAGTTATTTTTATCTAGGTACTTATGACAATCAGACAATTTACCGTACTACCTCCATTTTCTGTATTATTTGCTAAATTATGATAGGGAGTAGTCTAGTGTTATTTAAAAAAAGATAATTGAAACAGAGATTTATTTCTATATTTCAATGTTTAAAATCTTTCCAATTTAGCTTCTTAGTATGGATTATTAGTACCTAGCTAATTTCGCAGTCATAAAGTTACGCGAGTGAAGTTATTCGGCGTACGTACAGGGGAGGGTCTAAACTGGTATAATATATGATTCAATGACGTTGCTGGAAATGCACGTGAATCATTAGGAATATTGCTTAAGGTGGCCGTTTTAGACCCGCAGGTGCCTGTCATGGATACTTTAGGCTCGGAGACAAAACTTGCGCCGTGTCTCCTTCGTCGCGTCCGTGTATGTGTGTCCTGCCTCGGCCCTCAGTCCGCCATGATCTAGTTTGAATTTATCCTTTAAGTTACCCCCTCCCCCCCTGCGAAGCACCGACTCTCCAGTATTAAATCCAGGAGTCAATTTTTCAACTGGGCGTGGATAGTGGCTATTATCCGAAACTATGAGAAATATCGAAAAATGCTGAAAGGAGTCTCAAGAACGACTTTGACAAAAACTAAAACAGCATCATTGGATTTTAGAAAAAACTATCTATATCTGGCCAGGAATCCAAACCGCTGACTTTGGAAAAAAACACTCTGTATATTCTGTGCCTAAATGTTGATTTTGATCCGATTTAATTAATTTATATTTAATATCTAATTACTTTTAATTAACTTTCAGGGTTTATGACGGCTTCTGCATATATGAAACTTCGCGGAAATAAAAATGCCTCTATTGATCTTCTTCCGGTGACACCTGTTTTCGCGCATCAAATGAACGTAGAAAATAAGCCAGGATATTTCTCAGACATTATCATTCACCGAGATAAAAAGTAAGAAGAAACAACATAACATCACAGGCATAATTACAAGATTTTTGTATTTTATTTACAGCGTTCTTGAAGTACCTATGTACTGAGTTTATTGTGTGGAAAAATGAAAAAGCGCCTCTAGTGTACGAATGAGGAATTAATTTTTCCTTCAAATTACCGTCCAGTGTTCCAGTTAAAGTCATAAAAACGGGAGAAGTTATGATAGGGCCTCAGGCCCGTTTTCTCCGAAGTGAACATACTTACGTTCTTGAGTACGTACATCTACATTAATCGCCAGTAATAGTCCTAGGTCGGAAGTAGGTACCTACTAATAAGGGACGGGCTTTATTGCCATCAACCGACCACAACAAATACAGACTCCGGGCTGCTATTAATTTTCTAACGGTTAAGTCCCAATAACCAAGCAATATACGTAGCATAGCGAGACAAACGCACATAAACCTACTATGTTGCCATCATGGTTCTCATATACATATAAATAAACTGATATAGAGCAGCTTACAGCAGACGGCATTTATTTAAAAAAATCAGTATGCGTGTAGTAAGGTACCTAAATGTTATCTGCCACCTATCTGCAGTATAGGTAGATAGGAAAGTAGGTTAGAACTCTGCCTATGATTCATTGTAATACCTATTATTATTATAAAATGGTTATATATTAAACCTATATAAAGTGTTAAATATGTATTTGTATACTTGTGTAACGTGAATAAAATTACATAGGTATATTTATAGGTAATCTGAACTATCTTCCATGTATTCGACATTAGTTTTACAAATTATGTTTCCATTCCAATGAAATAAATACACACACAATAGATAAAAATGTTATCAACATGTCATTGACTTGTGATAACAAAGAGTCTTCTATTATTCTACAATTAGCTTCCAGACTGCTAATATTGTTTTATCGATATATACATAATGTAATAAAGTTATTTAATTACAGAGCTCATAACGTGAATACTTTACTAGATCTCCGTGGTTGTACATTTGCCTATAGTGACGAAGAATCTCTAAGTGGAAGTAGAATTGTTTTGAAAACATTGAAAGAAAAGGGTGAAAACGCATCATTCTTTGGATCTCTGCTAAGTACTATGATTTATTATATTAATAGCTTTTGCGCGCAGCTTCGCTTGCATTATTTAAGAATTTGATATCTAATCAATTCTGACCGTACAAGCAGCGCCATCTACTGACTATTAATGCATGTTAATGTTGCTTTTTTTCTGCATGAAAGATACTCTGTCCGTCTCGGTACACCTGAAAACGTATTCGTATGCACAATTTCAGGATTGGTTCAGCGGTTTAGACCTGAAAAGGTCTTAGTTTATTTTTAATTAATTTTTGTAATAATTTAGTAAGGATAAGAATTTGATTTAGTTGATAACTTGTTAAAGTTTTTTAGGAGAGAGAGGAAATAAAACAATATCGAACCCGTAGTCACAAAGCCTAGGATTTTGTCCGTCCGTGTATAGTCAGTGGAACTTATTATAATGTGCGTTGATTGTACATACAACCGAGAGATTGTTTCGGTGTTATTAAATTATATTATCTTTTCAGGATCTGGATCACATTTAACATCAGCTCAGATGGTGTTATCTAAACAAGCAGAATGGGCCGCAGTTGATTCTACTACTCTCTTATTTACAAAAAAGTTTATGTACGATGGTGGAAAAGATATTATAACCCTGGAAACATTGGGTAGATTGCCACCGTACCCTATTGTAGTAAATGCTAAGCTAAAAGGTAGGTGTAAGTCGACACATAACACAAAAATCCAGCGTAGGGCTTGCTATCGAATAATCATTTCATCCATTCCAAAAATGACTATGGTTAATTTAGAAATTAATTAAACATCATTATTACACTTCTGAATTCTAGCCTTGATGGACTAGTGGTCGCTACGCACTACTGAGCATAAGGCCCCGGGTTCGATTCCCAAGTCGGGCTGTTTCTTACTTGGTTTTTCCATTAAGATTTTGTCATACCAACTTCCGGGGCTTCAGTACATTGCGCCTGTAATCCCGGAAATTGGTATGAATATGATTTTACCTTCGACACAAACGGAGAGACTTTAATTACTGGTTTAAGCCATCCGCTATTAGGTATATTTAGTTTTACTTGTTACAAGAATATAATGAGTCCTCCCATCCAGGGCGAGACAGGAGGGACTGTCACACTCGTACTGACTAGAATCCACGGTGTCTTTCAATAGCCCCTTACGTTCCGGGATCACGGTTACCTGATAAGACAGTACCGACCGGGTTGCATCCGCATTTTTACTTACGATACCTGGACAATCTAACCGTCTAAAGTTGAAAACAATTGAGTTGTGTTCTTCTATTCAAATCCAATAAAATTCTTTCAATTTTTCCTTTTCAGCCGAAACAAAAGAAGCTATATCAAATGCACTACTCAATCTATCTCAGACTCCACAGTGGAAAAGCAAATTTGCTAAATTCGGTATAATCAAGTTTGAAATCAATAGTGATGTCGCTTACGATGGGCCGGCTGCACAGATGTGGGCCATCCAAAACGAAAAACTCAATGTTCGGTATTATTAGAGCATGTCTCATCATTTCGTTATTGTATATCATTTATATTTTATATACTGACTACACTCCTAAATGAGAAATAAACAAAAACATATATGAATTAGGTATATTTTTTTGTGTTTTATAAAATTTATTTTTATTTCAAATGCATACTTTTACAGTTGATTGTCAGGCTGCTGTGCTGTTACTTTTTTTGATATTTTTGTAAAACAATGTTTAGAGTTACAACTTCTTTCTTCTTGTTTCCACAATCAATAAGAACACCACGTGGTACTTTAATTACTCCCATTGTTATAGGCGGCCGTTTAGACTGAGGTTGGGAGGGATCTATCTGAAATACGTATTAATGAGTTAATATAGATTTACCAAGTAAAAGGCAAAATATGAAAACAACGAATTATTGTTGGCATTATTTAAGATAATTATATCATATAGGTGTTAACTGCCATTGAAAACTATTGGATTTTATATGTCGTCGGTTTAATGCAAGACCTAAGTGTAAAAAAACATCGCTCAAAAGCTCGATAGAATGCAAAAATTCACAAATTCCAAGCGGGTCTCTATTTCGGTAGTTATAGCTTCAGAGTTCAGGCTAATCATAAAGACTATAATTTGAATTAAGGAACTTTTGGTTCCATTAAAATCCAAATCACGTTGTCTAGTCTACACTTATACTAATACCTACTATAAATAGGAAAGCATTGTATTATTACATGTTTAGAATGAGTAAAATCAAAAATACATGGACCGATTACTAAATTATTTTTCAAGATTTCACGATTTTAGAACGAAACAAGGTTAAAATTAACTTTGCTTAATTACTGTTTAAGACATTACACGATTTCCTGGATGGCGTCGACTTCGATCTAGTCCTTGATCGGACGGCGAACTACCTTGACGTTTCGCGCTTACGATACCTAACCGGAAACCGCATAGAGATCCCCGGCGCCTTAAACGTCTCACACAGCAGCTGTGGTAAGAGGTGGAGAATATTCTCTTCCTCACGCTGCCCCCTTTCTCCTTCACTAACATTACTTCGAACCCATAGAGTCAATGCTGCCCTCCGAGAATACAACATTACAAGGCTAGAATGGCCTGCCAGCTCGCCTCATTTGAGCCCAATAGAAAACGCGGGGATATTTGGAACCATGAGCAACTCCCCAGAAATACATCACTAATAATAATGATTGTTGAAAAAAAAGACAACTACTTTATATCAGAGCATTATTATAATGAATAAATATTGAATAATTAACAACTTCAACCATCAAAATAACCAAAACTATTTCTAGGTACATAAAAACTACCTATTTATTATTAACCAAGATCTAATTTAGAAACTGCATCTACATAATTTAAGTTGAGGGACTAAACAATTCCACCGCCATTGATGTGTGCAATTTCTTCATCTGAGAGAGGAGCTCTTCTGTAGCGCAATGGTAGATCAATGTCTGGGATGGTTGATGTGCTCATTGGTGAAGCAGCCTGCATTTGTGGCTGAAAATATAAGACAGATTACAAACAAATATACATCATAGATTATCTTCATGGCCAGTATGATCACAATTTTTTTTTATGAAATGAAATGAAAATTTGAGGTGGCAGGTTCAAGTCACTGCAATCATATCCTGTACTATAACGAAGACTAGATGAGACAGACATCAGACACGGACAGCTGTCTTAATAATAGGGTCCCGTTTTAATTTTTTGATGATCATCATATTTTTTTATTGTTTCTGTACAAGTCAAAAAATTACATTCAGTTAACTACACAAATGGTAAAAAAAAATGAATCAAAAAAATCAATATTGCTGCACTTCGTCATTTAAGTTAAAACAAAGTTATTACTCCATTAAAACTGCATGGGTTGGGAGCAATATTTCCAAGATCTCTTTGACTGGTTTCCAAAGTTTGCCTTGAATGGACCTATAGTGTCTCAGGTTTTATTTTTTTGACTAGGGAAATCAAAAATCCGCCCTATTCGTTAATTGCACTTTACATTCCATGGAACCTTTGACCCTAAGGCTGGATCAGGCATTGACTAAAATACAATAATTGTCATTAGGGTTAGACTGGATGGAGCCATTAGCAACTCATTTGCGACTCCTGAGTGAGTAGTATTGGTGAAAATGCTACACCCTCTGTCTAAAAACACAATCCTGTTTCTTAAGAAACGCAAAAAAGTAAATCTATTCCCTCCGAGGCAGAGTGTTAAAATGTATGATATATTATATATCAACACAGAATCATATTTTATGTATAAACTCTTTTCTTCCGTGTTTCCATGATATGATTCGCTTATTTTATTGATAAGTCTTTATTTTAGGTCAAGTAAGTGTAAGTGTATTACGTACCGCAGAAGCAGTGGCAGCAGCTGGCGATGGCGGCACAGAAGATGATGGAGATGGGGGGTGAGATCCGCTCAAACCACCCTTTCGAAATTTAATAACTGGAACACGAGCAAGAACCTGAGTTAACCGTACCATTATGATGTTGAATTTGAATAAATAACCAAAATTAAATAGTATAAGTTTTATTTCGCCGAGATTTGACAGTTGACACTGACGTAGATCAGATGTTTTTTTGTTTTCCTTTTTATGTTTTTAGCGACATGGCTTCAGGGGTTTTGTTTTTCAGTCACGGACACAACTCTAATACACAATGTTCCTGGAGATGTGGATCAAACTGAACTGAACAGACGCACGGGAGAGGTCATTTCCAATCATTTGAACGCAACATAGGTTGCTGATTTTTACGGTTCGAAAGATACTAGAGCACCTATGCTCTAGTATCTTTTGAGGCGAAACACTGTGCGTGGACCCTAGTCCATGCAGTGTTTCGCCTTAAAAGCAGACATCCTTTTTTATAGCGGATTCCGATAGATATAACCTATCTAGTCTGTAGATATAACCGATATAACTGTTAAGGGGAATGCTCCACCCAATCCGCGAAATTCTTAATTTCTTGCGTTTTTTGCAATTTGCAGGCCAGTGCTATATTGTATGTTGATACAACCTAGCACTGGCCTGCAAATTGCAAAAAACGTAAGATAAATTTCGCCGGCTGGTTGGAGCATTCACCTTATGTAGCCCTATTTACACCCAAACCACTAGACATAATCCTGAAGTTTTGCACATACAAATGTCAGACAAACAAAAAAAAATTCTGGCAAGTTTAAGCAGACTGTGGTCTATGGCCCTCTACGGGGCCCCAGTGTGGGCCCTGAGCATTCAAACGCGACTAGCGAAGCTGGTCGCATGCCAGGTCATGGCTATCCGGATGATCCAAGGATACCGCACGATCACCGGCCAATCAGCCAACCTCCTTGCCGGATTACTGCAACACACAGGCACAGTATAATAATCATACAGTAGCGTAACTCGGCCGCCAGACAGATTTAAATACCTACAGCCGCGCGGTACGTAAACATGCGTTAGGGCTACCCGTCTACAACATTTTAATAACATTTGCCTTTGCGTACTTTCTGTTTATATTTTAGATTTGTGATTGTAAATATACTTTTTTATATAAATAAATGAAATACTTTGTATAATGAATAGGAAGTGTTCAATAAAAATGCGTGTTGTATTTTGGATTGGTAGATTTCATTTAAAAAATCATGTTTTTGCTTGAAAAACAAGTCGGGCTTATAAAGTCCGATATATTATAGAAGTATTTGAGACCGAAAAATATTTGCGCCACGACTGAGTCGTACGAAATGCTTTATTGTTAAATTTTAAAGTATAATAAATCCGCATTCTAATATAAAGCTTAATTAAACTACTCGTCTTATTAGATATGTACAGCCGTGACTGTCAGCACCCCGAGCGCGCCCCGACATTGAGGCGCGTAGGTATAGCTCGCTTTTCGTCCGTTTGTATGAAGTTGGAGTACTGTATTATTATATTACCGTGACACAGGTCCCCATTGGACACGGAAGGTTCGGGAGGTACCTGCTGTCGGATAGGGAGGGAAGAAGCGCCTGGCTGTCACCAGTCCGAAGACCGCCCGGAGGATACAGTAGAGCACCGCCGTGTCCTCATGACGGCGATAGGTAGAGACCTCTCGCGCCCGGCTTTGGTCGAGGCCATGCTGCGGAGCGAGACGCAGTGGGAAGCGGTCGCCTCCTTCTGCAAAGCAGTCATGCTCGTGAAGGAGGAGGCGGGCCGCGTGAGGGAGAGAACAGCGTCCTCCCTCCGCCCCAACCGCAGTGGTACACGCTCACGGCGATGGACGTCGCAAGACGATCTGCGGCCTACGGTAGGCATGGGCATACGGGCGGCGAATAATGGGCAACTCGCCGCCTGACCATGGACCATGCCCGGGTCGACGGCGTGTCGTGTTCCACGCGCGCCTCTAAGAGCGTCAGCAAGATGACGGGGCTACCTCTAGAGGGCCAAAACCTGCCGTGGTTACAGGACTTATATCATTACCGTGACCCTGGAATGGAAAGGGTTAATGCAGGACATCGTGGATTTTAGTCGGTACAAGTCTGTCAGTCCCTCCCGCCCTGCCCTGGGTGGGACTCAATTGATGATTTTACCACGATTAAATAGTAGATTGTTATACAAGGGTGGAAAGAAATCAATTCCAATCCAAAGGGAATTGATGACTTTCACCCGTGTTAAACACTCTACTTTTCATTTCAAATATAAGGAAAGTAAAAATAGTAGTTTTATAAAATATTTTGATAGTAATAACATGATTAGTGCCTATTTAAGTCTTTTTTAATTTAAATTTCAAATATGGAACACACCGCCGCGTCACCGCCGCGGGCCATCCCACTTTAATAGGTATTTTTTTAAATTCACATTGGCCGTAGACACTCACAAGACCGCAGCATTTTTTTTTTAATCGATATTTTTCTTAATTATGTAAAAAAAGTTATAGCCGACTAAATAACCAATTTTAGTTCTATTTTTAAAATTCATTCCCGCCCTAGGGAGTGAAGCAATTACTATGAGTCTTTCCCGCCCAAGGGAGGGAAGCATCGTTTTCGACCCGCTGCTCTGATCAAACAAACACTACTTTCCGAGTATGAGAAATGAAAAAAAAATAAAACAGACGATTACTGACTAAAAATCCACGGTTCCTTTGGTACCCTTGCGTTCAGGGTCCATAACCGCCCTTAAAATACAGTCTCCCGACTGTTAATCAACCTTTTTGAGTTGATCAAATTGTCAAGTGGATTGAAGTGGCTTTGGATAAGAACTCTTATGAAAACTTGAGGGATTTTTGTTTGGAGCGGAAGGGTCTGTCAGATTCTTCTATACCGACTAAAAATCCACGCAACTCCTTTGGTTAATATTAGGGTTTCAGAGCTACGGGGCTCCTCAAAAACAGTACCACGACTGTAAATCACCCTGAGAATAAATGAAAACAATTGATCTTAAAACATCTGCTACATTCATATGTTTCGTGACTGCCTACATAGACACTAGCAGCTGTACGAAAGTTAAATGACAGCACTTATAGTGCTTTGTGACAAGAATCCGCCATGTGTACTACTCACGTCTTGCGTTCCTATCGCTACGTTTCCATCGCTTACGTTTCTCACGTTTTCAGGCAACGCTTGTTTCCTGCTGTCGCCCTACGTACAAAGTGACATGATCTTACGATGCAGATGATTTACACTTGTAGTACATAGGGGCGGTCGCTTTGTTTTCCCACTTATTGCTGCCAACGTGTTTGTTTCAGCGAGTTGTTTAACCGCGTTTTTGTTTCCGACGTGGCTGTTCACAAAGGCTGACCCTTCTCTTGGTTATAAAAACATGGGTTTTGTAAGTCTGAGATTGGTCTCCGAATGAAAGATTCAATTAATAAATAATCTTTATGGCTGAAACATTTAACTTTCGCGTTGCTTTATGATTCTTGTCTTGTCGTCAAATTAACTTGATGCAGTCATGAGAATGGTGAGAACTGGCTAGCTCGCCCGCTCGCCGCTCACCCAAGGACCGTGCCCGGGTCTAAGAGCTTTCAGCAATCTGACGGGGATCCGTAGAGGGCAGAGGTGCGAACAAACATCTGCCTGGATTGTGGGACTGGCTAAACAGGTATTCATGACCCTGCAACGTGAAGGGCATTTAAAGAAACAAGATGATTTTTTTGGGTTAGTGCGAGTTTGACAATTCTTACCGCTCGATTGAGGGCGGGAAACTCATTTGATGATTTTACACCCTAAAAAAACTATAGGGCAGTTATTTGTCTCATGTGCCTCAAGGTGATAAGGACGGAATAAATACTTTCGTGGATGAATATTATTTGCTGACTTAATAAATTTTCGATCTGTACTCGGACGTAATAAATTGTACCTAAATAATAGTCTCACTTAAAGCCGAAGAAAATAAATAACAAATACAGTCTTACTATATAAAAGTGAAACATCTGTTGAACACTTGTTTAACAAAAGTGTAACTACAAACTGTACCAAATTGAATAATCAGTCATTCAAAAACGCAACAAATGCATGCAATTCCAGTTATGTACACAGTCTTAGTAGAAAGTAAGGTATACACTTTTAAGTGTTATTGCATAATATTCCAGATTTCTCACATTAAAGTTTGGCATCATTATTGCTAAACTGTATCTTTAACCATATTTTTGGTGTTTAGGGAGGTTTCACTACTTTTCTTTGAAGCACAGTAAAAATATCAATTAGTAATTTTTAAAACAGGGCGTATCGGTTCGGATCTTAACGGTCGTCTTTTTTTTTGTTCCTAGGCCTTTATGAACTTGGAAGGTTTTATTGGTGATTTTGATGATTATAATTCTGTAACTACATACGTCTTACACCCGAAAATAATATTTTAATCAACATAAAACCTAGCAATAGCCTGCAAATTGCAAAAAACTGTAAGAAATTTTGAATTTCGCGGGCTGTTTAATACGTCAAATTCAGTGTTGTCAGAAAGATTATGTAATTTCTACCACATAGTCATACAATGAGTATGTATTATAAAAATATATCTTATAAACTTATTTTACTAGCTTACAAATAAATTACATAAGCCTCAAATATTTTTTCTTTTATCTTATTTTTTTTGTACATATTACTAGTAAGTTTTTATTTATAGTTTACATAATTTTAGTTTAAGCTGCGCAGCTACATTTGTGTAGTTGCTAGGGGCCAAATGTTTATTTTCGTTCTTTTCGAACTGGAAATCAAACTTTTGATGTCCTGTCCGTAGTCCTGAAAGGCTGAAGGCCTAGGATCTATGTATATGATATCTGCAGAGATAGCAACCCCAAAACAGCTGAGATCTGGTATGTCACCTGGAGTATCCGATGTATAACATAGGGGTGGTCTCCTGCTCTGGTGACGCAGGCGGTTCTGTGATCACCACGGTATTTACGATCGTGTTTGGTGCATTTTCGTGAAATGTAATACTATACAGTAACATGGCAATCTGCCGCTCTAGATTATTGTTAATCAGAGGGTAGTACTATTCTAAACCACAAATTCCCATAAATCTTTTGGTCTTTCAGAAATTAATTTAAAACCGTAATAAATCAGCTTAAATGCAAAAAACTAGGTCCTTAGGACTAGGATTCGGATAAACCCTTGTCATCCGAGATCAAATGCAACAAGGCAATCATATGAAGGTAGTCTTGGTGAACTGTGTTAGACCCTAGGTCTAAGTTTCGGATCGACCCTAGGTCATCCTGGTGCAACGAATGCTAGCCATTTGGTGTAGACGGGCCCTAGGTCGTTCTGGAGCATTGTAATAGACCCTATGTCTAAGTTTCGGATCGGCTCCGGCCTATCCTTTGTAATTTTCACAAATGTGTAAAAAAATATAAAAAATGAGGGTAGTACTTACTTGTAAGATTTTTAGCAGGAATTGGTGAGGGATCTCTAGAAGAGCCCGAAGATGGTCCTGACGAAGATAGGCTTGATAGGCTCGATTGAGAAATAACACTTTCGCGCCGCAATTTTATTTTTAAATTATTTTTATAATTTTCGGATTTTACAGATAAAATCGTTAAAATTATTATCATGGCGGCGCTTCGGCATGATTTTTTATTCTTTGTGCGAAGTAGCGAATCAAACTGGATGAGCACTAAAACACGAATGAAGACGAAACTGTTGAGACATCGCAAGTGCGGGTGACAGTGACAGGTGACAGTAATTATAGTGGGTGTCGCTAGTGGCGACACCTTTTCTCAACTTTAGTGATCGAGTGGAAGTCAATAACGCGATACTACAAGTAAATAAACTTACGAATAATTTTAACACCGCTAATCCTGAGGGCGAAACATCGAGTATAATAGCGGATCATGAGTTCATGACTTTCGGATTTGACTTTTACCTCAAGATCAATGACCCCAAGGTGTTCCACCACCCTACTATAGGCACATCCCACAGGATCCCGAAGGTTTGATTAGCGATTAAGCTCTAGGAATTACTTTTTCTGATTTTTTTTTTGGTCCTAGGCCTTTATAGCCTACAAATTGCAAAAAAACGCAAGAAATTTTGAATTTCGCGGGCTGGTTGGAGGAGCATTCCCCTTATACGTCTTATTCAGTGTTGTCAGAATGATTATGTAATTTCTACCACATAGTCATACTATGAGTATGTATTATAAAAATATATCTTACTAACTTATTTTACTAGTTTACAAATAACATAAACTACAAATAAATTAAATAAGCCTCAAATGTTTTTTTCTTTTATCTTATTTTTTTTGTACATATTACTAGTAAGTTTTTATTAATAGTTACATAATTTTAGTTTAATAATTTTGAATAAAGCTTAATATTATAAAGCTTACTAACATTATTTTATAAGCATTTAGTACTAACACAGTTATGGATACTTGTGTCTGAAGCAAATAAATAAAATAAATAAAATAATATTATGCTACTGTTTTTTTTTTTACTGAAAAATCGCCCCAAATTATAAAATTTCTATAAATAGCTCCTGGAAACCGTTCATTGAGTTCAGTTCATGAGTAATTAAAATACATTACAGAATATAAAAACTATCACAAGCTGTAAAAAATGTAATATAATCTATCCATACAATTGTACTAATATGCATCTAAAAAATCAAAATATTGGTAAAGTTTTTTATTTTGTGTAAACATTTATCAATGCCAGAAAGAGAAAAAACGCAACGCTGTGTGCCTCTCTTTCTTAAAAACTAAGGCACGGTTTTAAGGTGGAGCGACAGTAGTAGCCCGCGAAATTTAAATTTTCATGTATTTTTTGCAATTTGCTTATCAGTGTCAAGTTATAACTTGATCAAAATATGATTCGCGACAATAACAAGTTTAGTTTTATATACAAGAATAATCAAAACAGCCGCTCCATTCACTCTCACAAATATTTGATCAAAATTAGTTAGATTTCGGATTTTTTACCAAATTTGAGCTAATCTTTGTGAGCGGGACTGGAGCGAATGTTTTGATCATTCTGATATGTAAAGTTATGCTTTTTATTGTCGCGAATCATATTTTGATCAAGTTATAACTTGACACTGTTAAGCAAATTGCAAAAAATACATGAAAATTTAAATTTCGCGGGCTACGACTGAGCCTCCGCCTTAATGTTACAAGCCTTCGCCTATTTTGCCTATTAATTATTCTATGCCTTCGCTCCCTATATTTTCTACTTTCTCCATGGATGGATCTTTCTTTCAAAGGTCTATGCTGTCTTGGCTCCGGCCTAACAAATGGTACTGAACTTGAATATAACAAAAGAAGACTTGGCTTACGCCTAACTATTGGTTATTGATGACATAGAAAAAAAAATAAGACTTGGCTTCGGCCTGACTATTGGATATCGAAGACATTGAATAAAGAAGACATGGTTTCGGCCTTGATTTTAACATAGAAAGACAAGAAAGAAAAGAAGAATTGGAAGAAAAAGAAAACTAAATCAGACTTGGCTGTATGGGCTCAGCTCCCTTTGCCTGTCCCAAAGAGGACGAAGAGAAACAAAAAAAAAAGGTCTATGCTGTGGCTGTGGGTTTGTGTGGTTTTGTGTATTATAAAAATTCGTAATAATTTCAATCAAGGCAAGAGATACTAATTAAAAGACATGGGAAAAGAAGATGTGTCTGCAAAAAAACGCCGCAAAATTAACACGAACAGTGCAAGTGAAACATCCAAACAAGTGCCAGTAGATGTCTATAAGGTTAGAATTTGAATTCTTCTAAAGTTTATATTGTATATAAATATCTTTTTTTGTATCGAGGAAGAATGATAGTGCTTTAATAGTAATTTAAATATCATTTGCAAGTTTATTGCTTAATAATCTAATGCTCACCGATTTTCATTCCTTTTGACTGAATATAGGATTGTATTGATTCAAATAAAAAATAAAACATTTAAAAAAAAAGCTGTGAATCTTAACCCTATGTTCAGCATTTATCCAAGAGCAGCTTAATTAGGTTTTAATTCTATAATCTAAAACTATTTTTGTATGCAGCGTGTGATTGAATTTGAAGAGTCAGAAGCCCAACTCCGTCCAGCTGAGAAAGATGCCACTTTTTTCAAAAAGATTTGTCAAGATGTTAGACTACTATTTAATGAAATAGCTGAATTAAAAGCTAAAGACACGGATGAGGTATGTGCTTCAGTGCATTTCCTAGAATTATTAATTCATTTAAACTTTACCAGATTGGTGCAGCATATTTCAACAACTCAGAATTATTTTGTCTCACTTTTTGACTTGTACTGAATTTTAAATATAAACACATTAATTAATAACCGAGCCATTTTATTTAACAGCGGTACAAGTAGCAACTGCCTTTAAGAAAACTTCATTTGAAGTATTGTATTTAAAGTATTGAAACTTAGCTTCTGCAACATAATTTCAGGCCAGAGAAAAACTTAATGCAAAGCGAATAGAGGCTTCATTGAACCTAGTTGCTTTGAAAAAACTAAACCGCCTTGAAAAAGTTCGCACAAGAGCTGGACGTGATGCATTACATAAGGAAAAGCAGAGGGTTGACTCAACCCACTTGCTCTTACAAAATTTATTGTATGAGGCAGATCATCTCAATAAAGAAGTAACAAAATGTTTGCAATTCAAGTCTAAGGATGAAGAAATAGAACTTGGGCCACTTGAAGACTTTTACAAAGATGCACCAGCTGAAATATCACGACCCGTGAGTTTTATATATTTGATGATGCAATCACTTGTTTTTTCCACAAAAGTGTTTCAAGTTGTGGAACAAATATTCAAATATCAATATAATTAGAATTTTTTGGTATACACTTTGTCAATAAAATTAATTTTATTTTGATTTTAGGAACTAACTAAAAATGATGAACATCAGCTTCAATTGGCGAGATTAGAGTGGGAACTGCGCCAGCGTCGTGAGTTATCATCAGCCTGTAATGAGCTGGTCTCATCCAAAGAGCGTGTTGCTGCGGCTATAGCGGCCGCTCGCTCCAGACTGGATGCATTGGTTCCACATCTAAGAGATGTTCTCAAATCTACGAAACCATTGCAAGAATGTTTAGCTCTTAGACTTGATGATAAGAGAGATGAAGCTAGAGCTGCTTCTTTACTACCATCACCATTATTTCTTCTCTTTGCCAATGCTAGTGCATATTCGGATGCACTTGGCGCTAAAACTATTGCAGTAGGTAAGTTCCTGCCTTTGTATGTTTTTTTTTATTTAGGACTTTTTTTTATTTATCTTAACAATCGTTATTCTTACCTAACCCAATGAGATTTATAATAAAAATTCTTTACATTCACTAAAAAGAACAAAGTTAAAAAAAAAAAAGTAACTAAAAGTTTAATGCATCCCTAAACAACATTTGAGTACAGATAGCGCGCGAGTTGAATGCAGTCGGGGTCTGAGGTGAAGAGCTCCCCGCTACCCGCACGCCCCACCTCACGCGCCTGCAGTGTAGTACTTTGCCATACTTGTCAACAGCACTACCGCATTCCTAAGCTCTGCATTCAACTCGCGCGCTTAGTGTATGTAGGTCTTTTTTTCTTTTGGCAGTAATACGTAGCTTAGTGTTAGGTAGTTCGGGCACGCCGCAATAGCGGCGGTAAGACCCCTCTTTGAGGAGTGGCTGGAGAGACGTCACGGCGTCCTTACCTACCGCATGACGCAGGTCCTCACCGGACACGGATGTTTCGGGTGGTACCTGTGTCTGATGGGTAAGGACGACACGCCCGGGTGTCACCACTGCGAGGATCGCCCTGAGGACACGGTGGAGCACACGGTGCAGAACTGCCCCGCTTGGGCTGGACCCCGCCGTGTCCACACGGCGACGATAGGCGGGGCCCTCTCGCGCCCGGCATTGGTTGCGGCCATGCTGCGGGGCGAGACGGAGTGGGAAGCGGTCGCCTCCTTCTGCGTAGCAGTCATGCTCGCGAAGGAGGAGGCGGACCGCATGAGAGAGAGGACAATGTCCTCCCACCGCCCCAGCCGCGGTGGTGGACGCCCATGGCGTCGTACGTCGCAAGACGATCTCCGGCCACTCCGGCTGGTCTTATTCACGGTCTCTCGGTGCGCTATGGCGCTCCATAGCGCGCTACAAAAAAACTCCAAGCATATCTCGTTGGGCATGCGGGCGGTGAGTAAAGGGCAACTCGCCGTCCGACCAAGGACCATGACTGGGTCGACGGCGCGTCGTGTTCCACGCGCGCCTCAAAGAGCGTCAGCATAATGACGAGGCCCCCTCTCAGAGGGTTAAAGCCTGCCTGGGTCGCGGGACTTGATTGACACCGTGACCCAGGAATATAAAGGGCTATTGAAGGACACCGTGGATTTTAGTCAGTACAAGTCTGACAGTCCCTGCCGCCTTGCCCGGGGTGGGAGGACTCATCTGATGATTTTACCACGTAAAAAAAAAAAGTGTGGTAGTTGGTCGCAGGACTTAATTCATTACCGTGACCCCAGAACATAAAGGACTATTGAAGGACACCGTGGATTTTAGTCAGTACAAGTCTGACAATCCCTCCCGCTCTGCCCGGGGTGGGAGGACTCTATGACGATTTTAACAAATTAAAAAAAAAAGTGTTAGGTAGTTAGTTATAAATCCTCGTTCAACTCAGCCGCGCGTCGTTGAGATAAATGACTTTCACAAATTGGTTAATAACATTAGTCCTTTTCACAAAGTATATGTTATGTTGGGCCCTCTACTCAACTCAACACTGTTATTATGTTAATGTTTAATAACTTTAAATTTCACAGGCATATCTGGTGACGAAGATGAAGCAAGAAGATTAGAGCAACTCACTAATATAGATAGTGATCTGGTTGCCTCCAATGATTCAGATTCTGACCAAGAAAATAACGATGATGATCAAAGAGAAAAAAAGAAGCGTCACCACAGAAATACTAAGCTATCCAAGGAAGAAAAGGCAGAAGCTAAGAAGAAAGAAGTACTAAAAAAACACCCACTTAGCGTTCAAGTATCTGTCAAAGTGCAAGATGGAACTGCTCTGAATTTGATCTTCACATATCTACTTCATTTGAAAATAATTGTGGTCAAGTTTATAGTTTCACTGCCAAAACCTATAACTGGTGTGTCAGCAGCAGATGTGCTGAATGGCCATTGTATTTTGAATGAATTATATCCAGGAGACACAGGAACTGACTCTCCACATCCTGCAACTTCTTACTTATTGAATGCTGCAGGCATCACTGAAGACTTCCAACACTTCATTCCTGAACTTGGAAAGCCTTACATATGGGCTCAACGCATGTGTGGTTTGGATTTTATGGCTACAATAACGGAAGATCAGAAGTTTAATAAAAATATCCAACTATGCCCTAGTCTTAGTGTCAGCACCGTTGAAAACTTCATTTTAACTTTGAAAAAGAGATTGAAGTCTAGAGTTGAACTGATGAGAGAATTGCAGGATTTGGAATCTGGAAAGATATTACCTGTTAAAGGAGACGTGCCGTGTCCAGTAAGACTATCAGGTTCACTGACCCAGTGGCAGTCAGTAGGCTGGCCAGAATATAGTCAGTCACCATCAACAGCATTTATGATATCAGAGGGATTGGTTAATCCTAATGACATGTTATATAGAGCAATTATAACACGTCAGTCTGCAAAATTAGTTGCACTCGTAGCTCTTCGCAGTGACTATCCTAGAAAAGCGCCAATGTTTTCACTAACTCTGCATTGGAATGGAACACACCATGCAGGCATCAATAATGATATCAGAGACATTGAAAGAGTTATCAATACAGATTGGGGTTCAGAAGATAATAAACAGTATACTCTTTCTGTACAGATTACAAAGTTGCTAACTTGTTTGGATATACTCTTGGAGACAACTGGCTCTTCAGAGTTTCCACCGGATAAAGTAATGTTTTGTCCAGTGCGCGGGCGTAGCCGAGTAAAGCCCTACAAATTTCTTAAACAAGGCACTGGAGTTTTCGTGCAGTATTGATTTTGTTAAATAAAAATCTTTTAAATGTGAATCATATTATTTAATTAAACACCTCAACTCATTGTGACTGAAGTTCGGTTGAATCACACATCTATCAGCTCGCAATTTCATGGTGCATACCACATGCATACCTTCTTGTTGCTCAGAAGAGAGAGTTTCTTGCTACAGTAAATTTCTTTGATAGAGCTGAAAAAAAACTAGAGGTGTATCAGACGGGTCAGGATTTGCGCTAGCTACACCAGCTCCAAGTTGAATAATAATATCATATAAAAACAATTGCAAACTGCGCAGGCGCACTACCTAAAAAAACCTGTGGTAACATGTGAATAGTGTCGCGGCGACTATTTATTGGGTGGTGAAAGGCGCCAGCTAGGCGCGCGCTGTTGATTACGTCATGTCATGGCGCTGTGGCCGCGATGCCGCCGCCGGTGGTGGCGACGTGGCGTTGCCGTCGCGATGTGGTCGTATTAGACAGGTGTTCGATAACAGCGGCAAAAATAATGTGGTACGTTTAAATTGTAATATTCACTTATACAAAATATACGCGCGACCACGTGGCGGCGTTGTGGTGTGGTTGTGGTACGTGTGAATTGACCCTTATAAGTTATTTACAAAACGTAGAGCGATTTTGATATTTTGTAGGCTGATTCAGATACTTTTAAAGTATTAAGTATTGGAGCTTGCGTAAAAAAAAATAACTTCAATGTTTACCTTCGCAATTTATAGATTAGATAGATAATTTTAAAAGGGATGAAAGTTTGTATGAAAATGAATTTAAATGTTATTAGATTTACATCAAACTTCAAATGTCGATAGATGTCTAGAAATTCCAACCCTTAAAGGTACCCTAGTCGGTCATTCTTCCATACAAACGTAGTTTCGCGATTATTCCAATATTTGACGGTATAAATTCACATTAAACAATGATCTACATTCATCTCATGATTGTCTAGTCCTGTATGGAATCAAAAAAGTAAAAAAAAACATCTATTATTAGTTATGGGTGTCGAAATTTCCTTATTTTAAGCCTAATTTTAACGAATCTTTGGGGGCAAATAAATAACAAAAGAAGACAGTAAATTGTAAAATAATTTCCATACAGGAATAGATAATTTGTTCAAAATTCTAGATAAATTTATTTTGAACAGATACATTCAGTAGTTTTTTCTTTCTGTCTTTTGAAAAATTGCAGTAGTCCATTATTCAAAGTAATCACGCATTCATGAGTCAGTCGAAGGGTGGAGTATGTGTGCATAAATGCCCTAGCTTCTTACTGCTCATCCATCCTATCGATACGTGATGTTGGATGAAATAACAAGCATTTTAATCCCGCCCGCCAACGAGTTCGTCCCGCCGACTAGCGCATCCTTAAGGGGAAAATACGAAAACGTCGCGAGCGGAGTTCTTGTAAAATAATAATAATAAATTGGTACTGGTGTTACAAATAAGTATTTATTAAAACAAATCAAAATAATTTTATAATACAACAGTCTTTATTCTTATTTCAGTAAAGCCGTAGACATTTTCGGAGAAACACATAATTGTCAGAATCACAATAAGGGCAAAATAGTATGACGGGGGTAAAACTAAAATTCATTCAATCATACAATCTTCTTTTTTAAGGAAAATACTTTTAAAATCATATTTCACAGCTTAGCCTAAAAATGCCATAATATTGTTATTGGTCGTCAATGAGATCTCTATAGCATTATATTTATACCGAGACATTATTAATTACTTCATAATTTTCATTTACATGATCAACTACAAGTAGGTAGTAATAAAATGTTAATGAGACTTACTTTGAAACAATACTACGTTTTCTATCCTAACTTTTAGTATTTTATGCCTATTTATTTCACTAAAATGTAGATGACTGGAAAAAATAACTCGTATATTTATCATTTCTTATTAATCATAATAATGTATATGTTACGGTAAATGTGATTAATTGAAAATTATTAATAATTTTACAAAATTATTAATAATAATCACATGTTTTGGTAAATGTGAATAAACGATCGAAATTTATTACTTTTAGTAGTAATTATTAATAATTCACGACACATATTGGTAAAAGTGATAAAATTAATAAACTAAACGGCTAAACCTAGTGCTAACTGAAGATAAGTATGATACACGTAGGTTTAACCGATTCTGGTCGGTTACACCTAGGTTTAGCCGGTTAGAACTAGGCCAAACCTCGGGAGTTGCTGGCACCCCGACTCGGACAATTTAGGTTAGAAGAGGATGGCGGGGTCTGAAAGACCCCGCCATCCTCTTCGTGGTTATTTTTTTTTTAACCACGCAGAAGTAGGAGCCCCGCGGACCGGGGCTCCGTCGACTTGCTCCTGTGAAGGAAGTTTACTTATTACATTTATCACTACTAGGGTCAAATTATTAATAATAACCGACAAATGTGATTAATTAATCACTTTAACCTCGACTTTCGGTAATTATTAATAATAATAGATAATTATTAATAATTTTCAATTAATCACATTTACCGTAACATATATAACAGTTTGCTACTTCAAGTGAAAATGTGCTTAATACTAAAATTTCAAACCTCACTAAATGATACAACCGTTTAAATTCAAAGGATTTCTAGACACACATTTAAACTATATTATATTTATTTATTAATTTCGAAGCGGGTACTAAATTTTGTTCAGCATGATTATTTATTATATACCTTATTCAGGTAGACTATCACAACTACCCAATTTGAAAAACAATTCGGGACATCCTAAAGAATTTTACTCATTGGGTAGTTGTTATTTTTAAATATTTCTTTCTGTTTACCACGCGTTTTGCTAAATAAGGTATATATTAGATTTTTAGAATATCTACTAAGAACTTGTTTTCATAATGTACTGAATATTAAAAAATATAATTCATATTGCAATTTCTTGTATTCTGCATTTTCATTCATCGCTAAACGATTGTATACAATGATTTTAATTGATATCATTCACTTTATATTTTTATACATTTTTAGATTATTATAATATAATATTTTGTGTCTCACCGAGTCATTTTTTTGAGAACAAAATAAAATCACTTTTCATGTTGCATCACGTCCACTTACTTACTCCTATGTGGCAGGTTGCGTTTTGCATTATGAGATCCCAGCCTCTAGTTTTACATCCATAATTTTGCGCGGCCCTTTGAGGCAGTTGAGCCGTCGTTGTACAGCGTCTCGGTCTGAAAATAAAGTAAGTAGCTATAAAAAGCCGTCTGTTTATACCTGCGCTTTTTTGCTGCGCCTACGATTTTTACTTTCCAAAAAATATGAACTTAAATCTATATGAAACTGATGGTGATGACAGAATAAGTTTAGGAAAAAACATAAATGTAATTTGATTTTGTTAAATTACGTTTCTATATTCAAACTTAAGCAAAATTCTTGATTCTGTTATTGATACTCACATTTTGAGAGTGTGGTGCGGTGTTGCGGGTGGAGCGGGTGCCGCTGTACGAGCGAGTGCAGCAACACTTGCGCCGACATGTAGCGCCGCTCGCACTCCTTCATGTCGCCGAACAGCTCCTCGATAGCTGCCATTTGACACTGAAACGAAACAAAATATCATTGATGAAACACTAATTTCACGTGTCTCATGACGTAATGCTTTCATAAACTATCTCATAAATAATATGTAATAATAATACATTCTAATCTCAGTAACAAGCTCTTAGTTTCAATCAAATTTTGTGAGTAGTACAGTTGGTTGGGAGTTTGTGCTTCATACAAGGCGTGTACACAATATACGGACATTTTATATGTGACGGCTTACTTATTATTGCAACCCGTGCGAACCAGAGGAGGGAGAAGAACTAGTTTTTAATAAATATTTAAGTGATTATCTAGTTACAGACAGTTGCCTTAGTGCTAAGGTGTTTTGTAATACTGATTTACTACTAATGGTTTTAAGTAATAAAAAAAACATACCAGTTCAATCGCATGTTCGTAGAGGATTTTATCGCAGACTGCTGGAGTAACGCCTGCTTCATGAAGCCTCCTCGACTCATTCACGATCCACTTGTACTTTCCGTTCATCAGGGAAACCACTGAAACAAAATAAGATATAATATGAGGCCTGAGGATGAGCGAGTGTTCAAAAGAAATCCATGTTTAAAAAAGACAACACTTTGGACTCATTTGATAATGTATTCATTCAACTTTGCACCCGATATCGGTAATAGGGGAGTAGGGGAGCCGAGGATGCTACACTTTACAGTTCCTCGAGCGTCATGGCGATCTATTGGATTTGAAAGATTATGTTTTAATAAGAAAAAAATAATTTAAAAGGGAAAGCGTGTAAACAATTTTAAAAATTGTAAAAAAATAGTTGTTTAAAAGTACTCGAGCGCGTCAGCCATGAACAGTGTTATCGCGCTTTATGTTTCTGATAATCATTACATATTAATCTGACGATTAATTCAAGGGGCCTGTCTGTAACAAGCGGTTGAAAAACCAAAAACGAAAAGACCTTATTAATAATTAAAACAAATTAGACATAACGTTGATAGTGAACGAGCAGGCATTTTTTTTGACTAATCTGATGGGTTCTCCCCAACACGGGGTGTGTTCGGACCATATATGGAGGGTTCATACCTGGTAGAGGTACATTAAAGAGAGTAAGGATTCTTCCTATATAATTATCTGATGCGATCGAGTCACATCAAAAATTCCTTCTTGGCCGCCCCTACTATAATGTTTACTGTGTTTGCAATCTCATGTCTACCGCATGTAATTTGCACATGCACATCCCATTTAAGGCCTTTATCATACTAGCGGTTTGGAAGCGGTTGCGGGGCGGAGCGGACGCGCAGCGCATCCGTCGCGAACACGCCGCGCATCCGTCGCGAACACGTCGCGGACGCGTGGCAAATGTGTTACGTTTTCGTCGCGTGTTTGTACACTCAGTAACAAAATTGATTCCGACGAGGAAACATTGCTGTTGACGTTATTACTTCGAAAACGCCGGAGACGAAAACGAAAGCATCGACGAATTTGGGAAGATCCATTATTAGATTAGGCTGAGGAAGTTTTCGCAGAGAGTTATAAGCAATATTCATGTTTTGGTAAAAAAAAACTTTTCAGCTAAAAAAACAATTGGATAATTATGCATCTATAATCTGTATCACCTACTCTTATCATATTATGCCAAATTTCAGCGCTGGAGGAATTTTTCATACAAAAAATTCCTCGTTGATCTGAGGTGGGGCGGACGTTTTGGCGTTTGTTCGAGGCAGTACAAAATGGCGTCCACTTTGCTGTTCGCGGCGATTCCGTTGCGCGTCCGCAACGAATTCGCTGCGCAACCGCGGCGTGTTCGCAACGCATTCGCTGTGCGGCCGCTCCGCCCCGCAACCGCTTCCAAACCGCTAGTGTGATAAGGCCCTAAGACTCCGATCAGTAGTCGGTTTTGCCATCGTTCATGAATCTTCTTCCTAAGTATAACCCCACGCTGACTGTTCGCGTAACCTGCCACTATTTCATCCTACTAGTGTATATTATTTGCTGTACACAAAAACACTGGTTCGTATAGTAAGCATGCATTAATGCATTAAAACATCATATTTCAGTGTATGTAAATTAATTTTGAATAGAAAAAACGAAGAGATAGTTGTTGGGTCACATAGTACATGGTGTATACTGACCGTTCCTGACTTGCGGCGTGGGCTGCAGCGTGCGCTCGCGGTAGTGCGCGGCCGCCAGCCGCAGGCCCGCCGCCAGCGCCTGCATGGCCTGCACCAGCAGCCCCAGCCGCACGCCCGAGTTGCAGCGCTCTGGAACATCCACTACTTTGTTAAACACTCATCATAACTGCCTCTGTGTCATAGCGATCGCAAGGCTGTAGAGAGTGATCTCTTCAGTGCGGTCACTATTGAATTTGCCGTTACGGATTTGACAAAATGAAGCGCTTCAAAGACAACTCAGTGCGAGTTGCCTTAATTCTGCCAGAAGAGAAAAGAAGGCGGCCTCTATCTATCTCTTGACATAATTATCTTCATATGGTCAAATATAAAGAGATATGTCAAGGAGGTCGTGGCTAAATAATTACAGCCGCACAGGCCAATCTTCCGGGTTAAGCCGTGCTTGCCAAGGTTGTTCTGTGGATGGGTGACTATCTGTCTTAGCGAGTTTCCTCCTTGCTTCGGAAATCACGTAAAGCCGTTGGTCCTGGCTGTCATTAGTAGATCTTTGACAGTCGTTACTGTTAGTCAGAAGCTCTAAAGTCTGACAACCAGTCTTACCATGGGGTATGGCACTCCAAGTAAAATACTGATATCCATAAACAACAACTATGCAAAAACTTAACAGCAATATTATCCATTATTATGTTAAGATCACTATGTTTTACGTACCATCTGAGACATCCATGAGCGCGGCGATGGGTGCTCCGCACGAGACGGCCAGGTCGGACAGAAGCTCCGCCAACATCAGCACGAAGTTCAACTGGGAGAACACTTTGCTGTGCTCTTCCTGTACGGAACAGAATAGACTTGTTTATAACACGTGCGACGGGGAAGACACTAATGACTGTCAAACAGCAAACGGCGTGAAGTGACACGCAAGGACGCTGAGCTCGCTATTTGGCAATGCCTTACAGCTAAATGTAAAGGCTATTGGCAAGGCAAGTTGACTACACATTGCGTCAGGATGATTGTCGGTTGTCCGTCGCAAGTCGCAACTGAAGCGAGATGTGTATGATGTACGAAACCTAACTTGGTTATCAAAATAGTTACGGGTTATCAGAAGCCCAAAATCTGTCAACCAATATTACCAGTGACCGGATCTCAGAACCTAAAGGGGTATTGAAGGACACCGTGGACTTTAATCGGTACAAGTCTGACAGTCCTCCTGTCCTTCCCTGGGCGACAGTACTAATTCGATTTTACGACGTAAAAAAAAAAGTAAAGAGGGTTTATCACCAACGGGATTTGAAGAGGTAATCCGTCATATACATAGATACCGACCGCAAGTATGGTCTCCTCCTGCAGGTTGGGGATGTAGACGGGCGGCTCCGGCGCGTGCAGCTTCATGCCGCGCAGCAGCGCGTCCGGCAGCGCGGCGCGGCCCGGGGAGCCCGCCAGCGAGCCCGACGCCTTCAGCGCCAGCGGGACCGGCGGCGACGAGCCTGCACGCAACGAGCATAATATGGACACTGCATCCTATAACATCTCCTCAACTCTCTGACGAGGTAAACACCTAACGCTGGTTCGTTTACAATGTATGAACTAAGAACGACGTCAATGAACCCGATAGAGAATTTTAACCAGCTAACGGTAGCTCTTTGATACTATGTCTTGCAAAAACCAATTCAATACAAAGCTGTATACATTTTGGCAAAGGCTGTGGACGCTATGGTAAAACGAACTTTGTACTAACTTCCGGGTGCTTTGCTGTTTAATCCAGCTGTTTAATAAATCTGGGTTTACGGGGATTGTCTCAAATGATTCTGATATTTAAGGCCTGCTATTAATGTAATTTCTGTAGCAAGTTTGGATACTTATTAAATAATAATAACCTGATCGTCGCAGCGGGCTGGCGTTGGTCGGCGACACCTGCCACAGCGAGGGCGGCGGCGAGCTGCCGGAGTTGCTGCTGCGGCGGCGGGTGGACGGCGGGGTCATTGTGAACGGGACCTACAGAAACAATACAATATTCTTTATTATACACACCATACAACTTGCGGATTACAATGTAAAACTGTTATTATTTACTAGCTGACGTAAAGCGTCGAGTTCGCTATAAGTTGTAAAAATATTATAGGTATACTTTTGAATATTAAAAACTTCTCAATCAGTATCAATACAGAAACTAGGATTTGCAAAAACAGACTATTATAACCGTTATTGATTGGAAACAGTTCTAAAGTTAAAATAAGATTCAACGTGGGAGACAAAATGCAAGCTTTTACTTGCCGAAAGCAAAGACGGTCAATAGTTAATTCGGTCGATCTGATAATAATGAAAAAAAAAAACAGAATAATGTGCAAGAGCTCCTAAAGATTTTGGAGACGTTTAAGTTTTTTACTTTCATTTTTGCTTAATATACTCCATTTATGTAAAACTGGAAGTAAATAGCAACTGATAAGGTATTTACTTTAGACATTTAACACATTGAAACACTTGAATGCCTACATATTGAATTACACATACAGTAGTACGTACACGTGTTGTAATGATTGTAACTATAATATGTAAGAGCATTACGTAATGGCGTGAACTTGGGACAAAAGATAACATGATGCGGATGTACTGTTGCTCCTAATTGTATGCAAACACGCATCACAAACATAATAAAATTGACATGATTAGTAAATAAAATCTTGCAAATCTTAATAACTTGAACATGTGTATGTTTTAAAGTTTTATGAGTGTTTGAAGTTAGTTTGTTTAGTTTTACATTATATTTCAAATTTTAGTTAGGCGATAATTTCAGCGATAAAAGGCAAAAATCTTTAATAAGTCAAACGGAGGTCATCCTTTATTTTTATTATAAGCTAGAAGGAATTCTTGGTCCAATATTAATTTAACTATCATTAAAATTGTTGAACAATTGAAAACGTACTGTGATGGTCGTCCATGCCATTTTCGGCCACTGAGACAATTTTTGTTTCGGGCATATTCCCGTAACGGCTATCACGGTTGTGTTTCATACAGCAGTATAATTTTAATCTTAATTCAGTTCCGGAAAGAGATGGAAGTAGACATTCCTGAATAGACTTATTTAATGTTCGCGGTAAGTAGGCCCTCTGATTACATTTAAATGTAATTTCTTGGTGTGTTACGTGGGAATTAAACGAAAGGGATTTTTTTTTTCTTTGTATTGGCTTAAATACTCAGTAGCCTACTGGGGATTTGGACCTTCTATAATCTAAGCTCTAATTAGGTACAGAAGCAAGTGGATACTTACGGTCGGCGGCGATAGGGAGCCGATGTTGGTGGCGTTACGGCTGTAGTTCGATCGAAGCACGTCGATGGGTTGTGATCGTGGTACGTTATTGTTAGATGTTACGGCGAGTGGGTTCTGCAATGAACACATATGTAAGTCACAGTTATATGATCATGAAATAAAACGGAAGCCAATGATTGTCAGATGATTAGGGTCATCGTAAGCATCATTACAGCTGTTAAATGTAGGGTAGCTGTTTTTTATCATTTCAAGATTGGTCCTGCAATAAATGTTCATAATGCGGTGTATAATGTAAAATACGTTTCTGGTAAAGAATATCTAAGTGTAAGGCTGTATGTAAGCTATTTAAATAACAGTTACCCTGTTGACGGGTCGCGGCTGCGGCGCGGCGAGCTGGTCCTGCGCCTGCGCCGGGTCGGCGGCGAGCTGCGCGGGCTGCGCGGCCTGCGCGGGCGGCAGCGCCAGCGAGCGCGGGCGCGGCGCGGCCTCCGACCCGGACGACGCGCCCGAGCACTCGGCCGAGCCGCTCTCCGTCGCCTCCACCAGCACGAAGTCGTCCTCACCCGCCCAAGTCGTGTCCGACGACGAGGCTAATCATATAAACATATTTTTATTAATACATAGTATAAAACAAAGTCGCTTCAAGATGTCTGTCTGTCCCTATGTATGCTTCGATCTTCAAAACAACGCAACAGATTTTGATGCGGGATTTTTAATAGATAGAACGATTCAAGAGGAAGGTTTAGGGTATGTATATAACATGCGTAATACAAAAGAGATTGCATCACCCGTGCGGAGCTAGTAATAAATAAAGCATTCACTCCTAAAACAAAACAAGAAATTGAATTCATATGAAGTAATTGCGGAAATTGTATAATAAAATATATTTAAACACAACAAATTCAATTCAACTCCTTCATACCACAATAAATAAACTTCATCTACCTTTGTTCAATAAACAGATTTTCTAATGTCATGGGGTTTTATTATATTAGGAATCCTATGATATTATATAATGTAAGTTTTTAAAATTGCCAATACTTCAAAACTTAGTTCAATTTTACGGAGTGCTAACGTGACAACTATTTTCGATTTTTTATGCTTAACATAACATCTTTGTAAAATTCATTGATTGAACAAATTCTTTTTTAAAACTCTAAATAACGGACAAGTTAGATTTGCATTTTATTGATGCTGTCAAAATGCCTCAAGACATTGCGAGAAAAAAAATCTGTAGTTACGATGATCAATATGAACGAAGACGGTTTATTTGTCGCACAAAAGAGCCGGAGATCGGCTAACCTTAGGTTTAATTAGAAGCTGGTTTAGCCCAGTGAACTACTGACCTCGTTGTTATTTACGCGAACTGCTAGCCCGGTGAGCAATATATTACTAATCTATTAGATGACAACTAATTATCGTTGACTGCATGCTCTGGTCAACTCAAATTGTTCTTTGAAATCAAGTCGCATTTTTGGCCATCTATGAGATGACAGTTACATAATTTCGTTATACAGCGCGTTACCAATATACAAGTTACTTGTAATATTATTATTAGTTACTAGCGGCCCGCCCCGGCTTCGCACGGGTGGTCATGATGATTTTCCTCTATAACCTGGTCCTGATGGTTACAAACACTACAAAAAAAGAATTATCCGAATCGGTCCAGCCTTTTGCAAGATATGGGCTTAGCAACACATTTAGCGATCCATTTTTATATTATTGAAGATAGATAAGCAGGTAGTTTGAACTTTTACATTTTGTTTTAAGTGATGTGCAAATGGAACGCGCAACCATTTTAGGCATGATGTAAATTGTAAACAGTCAACCTACTCGCTTATTGGGAGCATCGCCACTAGTATAAAAGTAAAACCTGCATGCAATTTGCATACTCTCGAAAACATATTTAAGCAAAATGCATACAAATGTGACGTCATACTTGTATGCAAGACTTGCCTAATGGAAACGCACCTTGAAACCTAAAAACCCCAATTCTAATTCTAGATGAGGCAAATTAAAACAAACCGTTAGCTAACTTGTTTATGGACAATGTAGAATCAAAATGTGGGACGATTGGTATCTGCAGCTTCACAATATAGATTACTACATAGCAACACATAAATGAGTGCATTAACTCATATAAATGGCGGAACCGGCAATAAATTACTGCAGTTTACAACAATAAACTTGATACCGGCTGTAGGTGCCCAAGGGCAGGTCAGCACGGGTTATCAAATTTGTTTACTCTGAGAACAATGACATATTGTATTAATATTTGAACTGTTTTCTGACTAAATTTTAGTATTTGATCAAGTGTAATTGCCGTTTTGTTCACATGCGACTTCGTTACAGTATGGTTAATAGAGATGGGTCGCTACACGTGACTTTAGGATAACTTATGTTACATAAACGTCATGAGCTCTTTCATCAATTTGTGCAAATATATAACAGCTAATGACGTCGCCATACTCACACAGGTCGTCTAATCACACAGTAGCGAATAAGTATTGATAAACGATCACCTTCAATATAATGTAATCATCAGTGACACTGAAATAACGATAAGTCTTAAAGAATATAATGCTGTTTTAGGTATTTACTTACATAATGAATGCAAGTATTAATTTGACGAACAATCTTTGTTTGGTTCGAAGTACAAAGAATGTCATTTTCCATTGATAAATTGCCAATAACATACTAACAAACAAAAATATTTAGTTATTTTATTGTAATACCTACACCACTAGACCAAATTAATACAAAGCCCGAAATCATGTTTACTCTGCATAACTAATAACTTTAAACGAGCAATTTTGGAATATTTTATGTAGCGTATCTCGTCAACCGCTCTAACGACTTTGATGAAATTTTGCATTAAGATAAGGTTTTGCATTATAAGGTCTATTTATATAGTACTTCCTTGTAAAAACGATGCTCTGTCGCGCACTCCTAGGTAGTAAAAAATAATATTATTAACTATTCTTAAATTGTTTAAAACATAATGAGCACTGTGCAGCTTGTTTTTAAATATTTCGTATTGTCGTTCTAGATTATTTACTGTTTTAATCGATTCTCTAGAAGTAGCTTGAATCATATTCATGTGAATTCTGAAAACATTGAGCAGTGTGCTGTATGTACCTAAGTACCTACGCTCTTCGTTCATGATAACAAATAATTACACTTCATTGGACACGATAGCGTGTGAGTACTTCCTTTTCACAAGTACATATTTACATTAACCTACATTTACTAAGTATTACCCTAATAAAATGTATGAATTACTCACATATTATGTATACAATCGATTAAATTATAAAGACAATTGTTCCTCATTCTTCCGCAATTGTAAATCAACAGGGTGAAGGGTAAAACATACGTATTGTTATTTATCGTACCTACTGCGCTTCCCTTAATTAATAAGCATGTTAAGTCATTATCAGAGATAATAAACCAACTAGTAGATCATCTTTGCAGCCCGCGAGTAGTTGACAAAACCGCCGGCTAGGCTGATTGATATGAAATCATTACTTTTATTGTTAATTTTTGACACTGAATGATGAATCGGTCTCCCATTGGTAGTCAATGATTATTTAAAGTCAAAATTAATATAATTTTTACATGACTTATTCGAAATATTAAGAGAGCCAATTTTTTTTTTATGTTACGGCCTTTTAAAAAGTATGTTATTGTTTACTTGTGGCGAAGAAGACGCTTTAGATTTTGTCTGATACAATACTCCTATAGATTAATATAGATCAAGTATAAATTTTTGTAAATACAGTAAGGTACACCAGTCTTTAGCTTTACTTTACATAAAAATATTTCAAGCCTTCAAGAATATAATTATATGACATTTAGTACGTGTGTTCGAGCGTAATTTATGGTGTACTCAAACCGAGCGAGTCAGACACGATCGCTACTAATATTGTCCACCAAACTCCACTGAGTATAATGATCGGAATGATCGGCTTGGCAAATAAGTCGGCTAAAGACGGCGTATCTTTTTTCAGTATTTTTTAATATTATTAATAGTTCATTACTTTGTGTTATTTTAGTAAGTTATTAGTAAATTTAATACTGCGGGCACAGCTTCACAAGGATTTGTAGCAAGTTATCGCGCTAACGTGCACAAATATACGACACGAGACTAAACCGCACAATCATTTATTTATCCACGACGCGACCGGTATTCATCATGGATAGACAAAATTCTGGCCAAACCTGTGTGATAACCCGAATATTTTAATATAAAGTAACAGTTAATTATGTGAAACGGATATGTGTGATGAACTGATGACTTATAGTGTCTCATGCAACGCAAAACAATGTCGTTTGATTTTAAAGTCACCTTTAAATTTAATTTACGACGAAGGTAATGTTAATTTCTGGACTAGGTACAAATCATTATTCATTGTTTCAGTATTAAGCAATAAGACTAAAAAATTCTTGGAATGATTACATTAAAGTGACAACATAAACAATAGGTATATGTATTTGTCGAAACATGAATTTCTTGGAGGAAATTATAGTCATACCCACAAAACACTTATGATTGTAATGGCTTCACCACGTCGCCAGTACCTAAAGTAGGTAGGTTGGTTTAAAATGGTGCTATAAAAAGTGCAGCGACATGTGTAAAGGTCTTAAATGTCCCGCTCAGTGGGAGCTTACCGGAGGATGTCGGCTGTGACTTCTTGTAGGCCTGCAGCGTGGGCATCGCCTGCGGCGGCGGCTGCGAGCCGCGGGCGCTCGCCGGCCGGCCTGCGCCCGCGCCGGGCCCGGCCGCGCCGCCCGCCGCGCTCGACCCGCCTGCTCCCACCACGGAAGGATTTACGCTCGCTCCTGTTCATACACACCACATTTAGAAACCGTACGCTTATATCTAGAACCCAACTCATGCAGAACTGTGCACAGTTTTTTAACACAATATATTCGGTATTGAAAAATAATATAAAATGCAAGCGACAAATAATAAGTAGCAAGCGATGATATGACTGATTGCGGGTGAAATCGTAGTCCTTGAAATCTTTGAACTCCTGACGGGCTGCTGTCGACGATCGTCGATCGCCAGTAGTCCTCGAGATTCTCAAAATAATGAGTGTACGTGCAAATTCATTCCATGTCATGCTTGAGAGTAGCATTGATTGTGTATTATTAGAGAACTATTGACGACACAACTTGATCCGACAGTTTACCATGATCGGATTACAAAAATATGCGCCACCCCCACCCCATGCACAACCAAAGCGAATTTAATAAGTGATGTGTACCCTGACTGTCCCATGACTCTTCTAGGTAACAGTTAGTATCAGGCCGACCCTCAAGATCGCTCTCCAAAATGTCGGGCAGATCGAGAATCGAGTCCAAACCTGAACAATATGCACAACTTCATACACCGTGGCTAAGGGCACTGTTGTATAGCTTAAATGTGTATTTACATAAATAAATAAATATATACGTATAAATAGTTCAAAAATTCATGGACTAGTCGCTAGATAACGTTAATGTAAATAAAATGAGAGTGATAATTCTAACGATGTTTGTTGACAGTAAATTAACTTCAACATAATGAGTTTGATAGAGTGAACTAGATCAATTTAATAATTTAGATAAGTTTTAAATTATATTGTTTGAAATTGTAAACTTATAAAAAATGAGTTACTGTGTGATTAATAGCAATAAAAGAATTCTATCAATACAATTAATGTCTGTTAAGTACGTGTTATTTTTTTAAATTGCTAGATTGTGTGAAATATCGCAGAATGATACGAGTCTGGTAATGGTTTGAATATATAGGTGCCTATTAATGTGTGAAAATGGCAACGAAAGTAGAAGGTACGTAATTATTAATTAAATACAGGTGTAACGCGTAGGGGATTTCGAAAGGTTACACACAATAGCACGGGTCAGCGATGATTAGTCACTCGTTCTGATTAGAGTTTCATGTATTCAGCGTCCAATGTTAGTTACTTTGTATTCTTGTTAATGACTCAGTATGGTTTATTCATAAAACGATCATAATTCTATGACATAGTATACTATTATGTATTTCGTATGTACAATACAGTTTAGTAATATTTGAGTGAGTGTCACAGATGTAATAGGCGTGAATGAGGCTGTTATGTTAGTACTAAATAAATTATAAACTAATTTTAGTAGTATTTATTTGAAATACTCACTGTTCATGGAGGTGGTCCTCGGCCGCTGTAGGAAGGGATGGTTGAAGAAAGCTTCGAAGGGCATGCGCTCGCGAGGATTTCGTCGCAGCAGCCCGATCAGCAAGCTACACAGCTCGGGACTAGTGCCTGCTGGCATTCTGAAACAAAGCAATACATTTATTTACTGCTTTGAAAACTTTAAATAAGACCAGTTTGCGTGAGATATGAATTGCCCGTTATTTTGTAGGTTAGCTAATCTTTTAGCTATTAGTTAGATTCGTGCTATGAGAAAAAAAAATGCACTGCAATGTATTGGTAGTTTCCGCAACTGCAGTCTGCACTGCCATCTATTTGTTCCTAATATGAATTTTGCACAGTTACACTGCTGTAACTTTTGGTAGATCTTTCTTTTTTGAACTGTTTATCGCTGAAACTAGATAGATATCTAGTTTAAGGTGTAAAGAGAATGAGGAATCCCCATGGGCTTAAAATAATTAAGGTTGTGAATACACGTGTCATCTCTAAATAATCAAGACAAATCAGTCAATTGATATCTAAATATCTGTAATAATTTTCATTCACTTCTCAAATATAAAAGATAAGGTAATCAAATAAGTATCGTGACATGCTTGGTCTCTGAGATAAACATTGAGATAGGACGAGATGCGACCGTACTTAAATATACTGTCATTATGTAAAAAATAGGCAGATAGCACGGGACGCTTCAGCTGTTTACAAATATTAGGCGAATTGGTACGCCTTCCGTTCATATCTAATAGTAACACCGAAGAGCAAATATGTCACAAAATTGACACAGAGCCAAATTCATTCGTGTACAGACCTTGAACGCCAGAGCTGACCGTTTGGGAATTAAAAAAACTAGGCACAAAAACTGCCCGAGTTAAGAAGTGAATTCAAATGTTCCAGATACTTCTTTATATTGACTGAAATTGACCTTAAACCTTCATTCAGATTTAATTTGTATTTTGTAGTTTTATGATTCATACTTTATTCTAATAGGTGTGTAAGATCGGTTGTAGATCATATCATATCTAGTACTCACTTAGGTTGCAAGTCGACGCTGTTCTCATAAAACGCTTTCAGTTCGTGTGGTGTTGTGGCCTGGAAGGGCGCCTTGCCCGTGAGGCACTGGTACACTATGGTGCCCAGACTCCATAGGTCTGCTTTAGCGTCGTACTTCAGCGACATTATCACTTCTGGTGCCTATAACACGAAAATGATTTATGCCATTTTACCTAAACCATAATAGTAGCGAAAAACAATTATATATACCTGTGAAATAATCACCCTTTAATGATATGCAAATTTTGAAAGTTAAATTAATATTGTATTAATATGGAAGTAATATTACCATATACATCGGAGAGCCGCAGAGCGTGACGGCCATGTTTCCTTCTTCGAGGAACCTTGCGAAGCCAAAGTCAGCTGTACGAAAAAAAAACATGAATTCATCATTATGTAAGGTAACGTGGTAGTCAGGGTTTGTTAAAACTGTTTTTATTTGTTACACAGATATAATATTTTGGATTCTTAATAATAGAACTATGATAAGTCTTACCGTATTCGAAGTTTCACTAGAAATTGGATGAGTCAAAAGCATTGATCAACAAGAAAACGGATATGATAACGACATGATATTTCTTCCGATTAATTGGTACAATCAGGCAATTACCGACGTGGAAATATATCAATGGTATTTTGAAGGGAAATACGAACCAATTTTGAGTGTTATTTCAGAGGCATGCGGCGTGCGTGGCGGCGCGACGTTGTGAGTGAGGAGGATGTTCTGCGGCTTCAGGTCGCGGTGCACGATGCCCTTCGCATGGATCGCTCGCATCGCCTCGGCCAGCTGCCTCAGGAACAGCCGAATAGTGCTTTCACTGAGCAGACGGTTCGCTTGCAAATAGTCCGCTAAGTCACCTCCGTTGCAATACTGAATGAATAAAAGAAACAATCGCCGTTACTGATTTGTTGGCTAATGGAGCCATTGGACAGAATCCAGGAACCATTTCTTTAACTACGTCAACAGACGTCAAAGAAGAAAAATAATAGATATCCAGAAGAAAGAACGCAATCTTAGTTTTTACTTTGAATAATAGATGTTAGATACATCTTATGCTTTCCTGACAATAGAATATTAGAGCTATTTTCATAAATTTGTTGGTGGTGCTGCTGCTTGACGACTCGGTGGGCGTGCCACCGACCGATACGTGTGTAGTTTCCAACGGTTTCTCATAGGTTCTAGTTCTAGTACGAAACAACAGCTCTGTTTAGTTTATACATAATTATATATAGGAGGGATCTGCGTGCAGCCCACGCCGTGAAACAAATCCAATGGGAGGTACTATTATTCATTGAGTAATAAAGCGCTGACGTTTAGTGTTTACCTATTCCATAATCCATGCTCTCCAGTATACCGACTATCGTCACGCGTAGATTAGCAGAAATAGGGCAATCTATTAACAGACCGACCTTGACCACATCATAAAATATGAATTTAACAGACTGGTGCATTATTTTAACTGAACTAACAATAACGATTAAATCAAAATGTAATTACTTGCAAACCAACGTAACAATCTTGTCATATTTGTGGTTCACGCGTCAAACAAGTAAAACCAACAGCTGTGTTGTACATTGTACAACATTAAACTTGACAGAATAAAGCAATTTTTAGACATGGAGCATCAGCAAAGTACCAGTAACATCAGTGAAGGAAAGATAACGTAGTGTACGTGTGCGTTTTCTTGTGAAGTTCGATAATTATTGTTTTTGCTTTTTCCGCTATTGTGGTGAATCATTGTTCTTAAAAGTGTGAAAACATTTGAGTGTGATTGTTATAGAATTGTGTAAAGGACGACACTAGGATTTTGGTGCAACTCTACAACAAACCAATATATAATTAACGTAGGCGATTTTGTGTATTTGTGGAATTAGCAAGCGGCAGTTAATGAAGACCATCGTGGCGTCTCGGCCGCGACCATTTACACACATATCTGTGTAAATAAAACCGTACACTTCATACTTTGCGCGCTATTTGTCAGTCGAAGGTGATATTGAAAATCGGCCACCTAATATTTTCTCGTTTATGCAGAGCTCCGTTATCGTGGTTGATTTGCGATAAGCTGCCATGCCGTTAGTAATCTTATCATTGAGTGATAATAGTTATAAGTGTCAGTGAGTTATGCGCTGTACGCTACGCTGGTACTTGTACCACGACAGGTAACTCCTGAAGTCAGTTGGCACACCTCTACCTAGCAGTGTTCGCATATGAGAGTGACCATGACGTCGAAACATCTTTTCGTGCTATTGTTGGCTCTATCTGCGTAAGTACACAAGTTTTTATTTGTTTTATTTAACCGTAACCGGTGGATTTTATTTTCATGTCCTCATGTACTTACAGCAGATAGTTATATTCTTATCTACCAAATATGTAATATGTTTTGCGTGAGTGTCAGTCTCATTGCAATAAATAGAGCCAGCCGCCATACTTTTTCTATAACAAATAAGTACTTATTGAAAATAATATTTATGCTTTATGGCTTGCAGTTTCTTTATGTTGGTTGCATAACCTGTAGTTATATTATTACTTCGATATATCGATAGTGACGTGACAGGCATACAGGTACCTAATACAATTATTAATTTTAACTGGTAATAATGGTATAGTCAACCATAAATAATTGACTTGGCCTCTGGGTGTTTCAGTGTTTTATAGTTTGAGCTAAAATGAGGATCAACATTTTACAACAACAACATTCTTACAATACTGTTTGAACAAAATTGAATGATTAACTACTGCAACTATATCATCATGACAACCGAAGTTCATATCTAATAAATCTACTTGTATTTTTGTTCTATCAATCAAAACTTAAGACAGTGTGCTAGTTACGCCCTTGTAGTACATACACTTATCGCGATTTTTATCACCTACTTATTTATAACAATTTTGCGTCACCTTACGATAAATTCGATAAAGTCACATGTTATTACTGCATTAATATCAATTTTCAGGATTGCATGGGCTCAGAACGATGACGAATTACACATTCCCGTTGAAAACGACAATCAATTTCCACCTGACAATCATCCTGAATCAGACGGGAACGAGCTAGAAGGGAGCGGTGCGGGCGTCATAGACGAACCACTTGACGCAGTCACTGAAACTGAAGCAACAGCGGCACCATTACTCGAGGACGTACAATTAACTGCCTTAGCAGATAACGTATCCGTTGCTGCTACTGAAGAGCATTCCTGTCCTAAGCCATGCGTTTGTAACATAGAGGGAGACTCAAACAAATACATTGTAGATTGCTCAGGATACGAATTAACAGAACTACCACAACCTTTGGACCCTAAAACTACGGAACTGAAATTACAAAATAACAAATTAACTGAAATACCAAAAGAAATATCTGGTTTGAAGGATTTAAAAATATTGAATGTTGACAACAATGAAATTATGAAGATCGTTTCCGGTGTAAGTATATAAATATAACATATAAATTAAAAAGGAAGATCATATAGCAACGTGTGCCAATGACACGTATAACCATGCTGAAATAAGAAACCGCAAGATTTGCGTAGAGTCTGCATAGGCGTTTTGAGTCAACATTGGCCAAGTCCAAAAAACAAAATGCATAACCAGTTAAATTCATTTATAGCAACAATTCGTAATTTTGTAATAGTGTTCATATTTGTAACGGACAGGCACACGAACAATGTACCTAAATGTCTTACATAAATAATTGACATGGTTTGCGGTGTCGATATAACGAAACAGGTTTAATTAATTATGCATTATATGTAATTGTGTACTCCTGAGATAAATACGGTAACTAAATTAATTTATATTCTCATTTCAGTCCATAAGTGAACTGCCTGAACTAGTAAGCTTGAAGCTAGGAAACAACCGTTTAATAGAGTATCCCCAAGATTTAAAAAATGCTTTCGGCCTAACCAAGTTAGAAGAACTCGACCTCGGAGGCAACGACATGAGAACGGTAAGAATATACATGGTTTATAAACATAGAGTAAGCCAGTCTATCTGAAAATTATAAAAAAAGAATTTCTATACATCACTCGTTTCTGCCAAGCGATGGTCTCCTTAGATGTTGATCGAGGATTCGAGGCACATTAAGGCTTATGACAATTAAGCCATTGGCCGACACAACTATCCGCACAATCACTGCTGTTTTCATTATAAACATTAAAAGAACAGCTCTAGTTGCCTGACCTTTTCAAGTCTTGACGGCATACAGATCGATACGATGTGGAGTAGGTAGATACATTCTCGAAAGATATAATTATTGCCAAAAAGTGAATTTAATCTTTTTTTTTTAATTATTTTCAGGATCTAAAACCAGAGTCCTTCTCTAACTTCAAATCACTCCAATCAATCACGTTGCCTACTGCTGCAGCTAATCTAGCAGAGGATTTGTGTTCATCATTAAAAAATTCTTTAGTAACTGTATGTGCGGGCTCATGTGACTTAAAATCTTTTGATTGCCCAGAAGCCCAACCTGATGGCATAGAAGATGAACTATTGGATGTCGCATTGCCAGGACTAATTGCCTTAGTAGATGGATCCGTGGATGATGTCGACCCAACTGTTAATTCATCGCCTGATGTAAAAGCGGAGACACCGAAAAATGAACAAGCGCCGCCAGTACCAAACGTGGAAACGACAGAGGCAGCAAATTTGGCTGACGGTGACACCAAAAAAGCAGTTGGAGATTTCTCTCTTCATTCCGCAGTTATAAAAGGACCTGAAGATCCTAAGCCAGCAGATGCAGATTCCACTATAGCAGTAACCGTTAAGTCAATAAATGAAGTCGTTGGAGCAACCACTTCACAAACAAAAACTGGAGGTGTCGATAAAAGCATAATTGGAATGGTTGTAGCTGGTATGGTTCTTGTGGTAGCTGGTATCACAATAAAGAAAAATTGGAGTTCTATCAAAAATCGGTTTAGTTCAACTCCAAGAAATGCAAATGAACGAACGGGCGTCAGTGCTAATGGAACCACGCCTGAAGAAGTCCCGCTCCAGGATAAATCTCCTGTGTAACCAACAAAAGTATACAGTTTGTGTGTGGTACAATTATGTTGAGATATGATTTGTTTCGATCTGAATGTTATTTATTGACGAAATAAATAGTGCCATTTTAAGAATGGCATTAATTATTAATTACCAGACCCAAAATGTGTGAATGGATTAGTGTTTTAAGTAATAATATGGTATGGACATAGATTAAGTGTTGTAGGTGTCCCAGTATTTTTGTAAATAATTTAATATCTTAACATTATGTAAGCAGCATGCATTACTTGTTTTTTACTTTGACATAATTAAGTATAATTTCGCAATAAACAAGATGTTTATTAAAATCTTTTTTTCATTACTCTCACTTACTTCACAAATACTACGGGTCTAAGAGGCTTAGGAGAGGACTTTGGTAGAATCAAAATAGTATTAGAATATGTATTTTAATTCAAATCGTGGTTCTTATAACAAAATTCATCCGTTTTGCAATTTTGTATGCATGTATCGTAAACTAAAATGGTTCACAAAATGCATAGACTTGGAAAGGTGCCTTTCAAATAAAATTTATAGCCTGGACGAAAACAATTGTAGGACCATCTATCTCTTTCCTTAACGATATAGAAAATGTATTTCGTAATGTAAAGGAAAGGTGTAGGTTGACGGTCCTACAAGCATTTTTCTTTCTTCTAGTCTAGAGAGTATAATAATTTTAAACCTAAAACATACTAAAAGTCTAAGTTCACATAGGAATTGAATAGGATTCTGATCGTGAGTAAAAATTGAATGGTTATTATACGAATATTTGAAGACTTGCTAATGATTTTTCTGTGAATTTACGAAATGTATCACTTACAAGAATTGCAAATAGCGATACCAGCGCGGTGGTGGGTGCCTTGTTAGAAATAGTTTGACAGTAATATAAATACAAAGTCACCGACTTCTGAAATAAAAGATATTTTATACTAAATTTTTTGTATATCTATATTTTTTCAAAAAAAATTTGAGTAAGTGTACTTATTGTCACAAGTTATTAATAAATTATTCTATGGTAAGATCAATTGATTGCAAGTGAATGTTATCCTGCTAATTTGTATAAAAAAGTTAATTGCAACATTATATTTTATTATAAATAAATTGTTAGAGTTCGTTTTATAAATAGGGGTTTTAGGACAAGACCTTAGCGCCGTGGCTTTGAGTTATTTTTTTGAAAAGACTAATATTTGAAAGGTTTGCTATAAAGGTGTTCCTTAACTGCCACAGTGTGGGAGGAAAATTTGGTTTTACCAGTATTACCCGACTGATTTAATACATACTTATTTAATAGAACAACAAACTAAATATTTAAATTAGACTCCTATTTAAAATTCTCCTTTTTTCATGTGAATTGTACAATGAAAATCAAAGTTAAAATCTACGAAACATGGGAGAGGTGGATATTGTGATGGCTGTTTGAATTCGCAAAATTGCAGAAAATCTCAGGATTTATCTCTGGACTTTTTCTTTTAATTTGGTAACCCTTTCGCCAAGGGCTTTTAGAGACTTACGAATAAATTAGCAAAGTTTTTAAATAGCCACCCAATTGTATTTTAAATCTAGTTCTACTTTTATTTAAAAGATGGCGTTTGCAGTCATTTAGAAAGAATGTAAATATTATGTTTTGTTGCCTGTAAAAGTTGTAATAAATTACTTCAACAAGACAGGTTTATTTATTTAGAGCATAATGTCGATTAGTAGGACGACACAATTTAATGCAATGATGTAGGTAGGTATTTCAACATTGGAAAACAGAGTCGCGCTACCGCCAAGCTACTTTTTCTGTGTCATTTCACAAATTACATGAATGCGACCCGCAGTTATCTATTTGGGTCGGCGGACCGTTTGTAAAGGTAACCGTGACCCTGGAACGGTGGATTTTAGTCAGTAAGAGTAAGTATAAGAGTCTGCTGATCCCTTCTGCTCCATCCAGTGCGGGAGCACTCATTTGTTGATTTACAACAACAACAAAAAAGGTAAATCTATTTACGTTATTAAATGACCCTGAGACAGTTTTCATTTCTCATATCTAGATTTGAAACCGGTAATGATTAGATAAGTGCTATCTTTTTAGATGTCTAAAGAATGCAACACAGTCAAGCCGACAGAGACGTAAGCTTTACACAATAAACCACTTGCCATCGTCCATTTAAACAACAACACTCAACTTCTAAATCATAACAGGTAACCATGTGATACCAAAACCTGTAAAATGATACATAATGAAACATGTAACATCTCATTTAATCTAAATTGACCACTAGCACTACCTACGCTTTGTAAGGAAAAATGTTTTCAACGTAAACGTTAATGAACGATAAAAGTTAAGCGTAGTTCATTATCCTAATTGTTTATTTCGCGAAAATTCTGTTGCGTATTTTAACAAAAAAACATGGTGAAATAGATAAAACTTTGTTATGATAAACTGAAAGCATTGTTCTAATTTCCCAGTCACACAATACATTGTACAGAAAAAAGCATATCACAGTGATAATATGAAACTTTGTTTATTCAACTATAAATAAATCCATGCGTTACCTATTTACTTAAGCGAGCAGATTACATTTTCCTTTTTTCATAAGCATTAAGATCAATACGAATTATGAGTTTATGAATATCCTTTAAAGCTATTAGGATTATTATAGAAAGTTTGTCAATCAATTAGAGTGTTGTTTTCACACGCAGAACAACAATAGAATTGTAGATGAAAGTCGATGTTAAAAGAAATGCCATACAAAAGTGCGGGTCGGCACAGAACGCAACACAAGCGGATGTGCGGCTGACTGCCTGCTTACCTGACCGACAACCTGTACCATACTATGTCCCGTTACACTCCGTTATAGAACAACAATTCTTAATAAAGGTTTGTGCTTTATTCATTTGACGGTACTAGCGTTAAGTTCACAATTTTCTTTCAAAGAAAAATGATCTATGAGAATGAGAATCCACTTTAGCTGATTGGAAGGGTCGTTGACATTCAACGGTTCTTCAGTCTGTAGAAGCAGGTGGTGCAAGCGATATAATCGTACGAGAGCCTGGTGCAAAACCTAAATAATAACAAAACAATATCGACGTGTGTAACTAGCTACACTGAACAGTGGGCTCCACAGTGGGACTATGTGCCATGCGGCATACAACATACATATACGTATCGTATGTCCGCATTTTAATCAAAGAAAAGCTAACATGCATGTAAGATTATACTAATACAAACGTACCTATGCATACATATATACGAATACTTTTAATGTATAATGACTCAAGTGCAGTGCCCTCGTTTCATATTTGTGTTCAACAATCCTGGAAAATCATTGACCCTGTTTATTTTATCTTTAAATAGGATTTTATTACTAAGCTTTAATTTTAAGTTTTATTTACGTAGGTATTCATATGAGTTCTCCTCCTACATAATTAAATTATTTAATTATTTTTTTTAACAAACAGTGTGCCATATGAGATGTATATTTTGTATGAAATGTAAATGTGCTTAGGTGATCATTTTATTTTAATATCATTGATTTACTGAAACGTGATTACCGTGTGAAAAGGGTTGCTAGCACAGTTTCTTAACAAAGAAATTACATACAGACACCGTAAGACGCGACGGGAAGTGGGAAATGGAACTACATGAGATCGCTAGACCTTGTCTCATAATATCATGTGAATACAAGTAAAACAAACGTGGGTGTGTGACTGTGTGTGTTCTTAAACAAACCAGTTCTACTCTGTGAAGCTATTTCATCATCAACACTTGATTAGTGACTTCAAAACGCTAATTTTAAAGCGTGAGACACCTACATTATTATAATGTTAGTTATTGCATGGGTTAGGTATGTACACAGTACATACAGTATACTTGAGCTTAAATATGAATAAGTGCCGTATTACAGAGGAAAGCAAAACAATTTGGTGCAGTAACGAGAACAGACTGCGTCTGAAAACCAGCTATTACTTCATGACGATCGAAAGTGTTCAGTGGTAGTATTTTAAATGACAAGAACATTGAGCGTAGTGATAGAAAGCTGTGGTTTCCGGCACGCCACTTTCCAGCTCTTGCCGAGGCGATGCGGCGCTGAGAGAAACCAGTCTGACGTAATCAAGCAAGTCGATTAGTCTAACCCAGTGATCGTTTCAGCAATGTATCGCTTGCGTGTAATGTGATTTTAACTCACATTAACAGCCCAGGCTTCTAGAGCAGTTAATCTTGGATTCTTGGGAAATATGAATATCTAAGTTTGATACTTATTTTGGAGAGGATAGATATTTTTGGAGATTTGAAGAAGCACACTAAGATATTCGTTCTCGTTCCATACATTTGAAGAAGAATGAATACCTATCTAATAATCCTCTTAAACTACGCCAAATAGCGAGAGCAATAACTCCGTAATCCTAACCCTGATGAGTAAAGGCCCAAGGTGGTCCATTGTACCCGTTGTAGCAGCGCGGCGGCGGCCACGTGCGAGATGTAGGGCCCGCGAGAACCAGTCGTATATTAATGCGACCACGAGGTCACCACCTGACTCTAGCGATACATCTCTTTGTGTATACTATTATCAATGCCCGTGCTGTATTCATACATAATATGTATCTACTTATTCAGCTAGTTTAATAGAGCTACGAGCTCTTATTAAATGTCTTAGCATAATATAATTGCGTTGCTAACTGTACATGTCATACTATATTCTATTTATTTAATTCTTAAGAAATCTTCTGAATTTTGAAGATGATTGTTATTTTTTAAATTTAATTAATAATGCCTACTCTACTAAATGCAAATTATTTTTATTTTGGTAGATATCGGTACATAGGTACCTACTGATCCTCATTTATTAAAAAATGAACAATCATGTGAATCTAATAAAATATGAATTTGGTAGATCTACTGAATAAGTTCACGTGTATCGTAGGAAGAACACACAACCGAATCGAGCTTATCATTGTAGTTTGCGCCTGCGCAGTCTTTGTTCAAAGTATTGTTCACAGTTCATTGTACGAACACGATCTTTTGTGAAATCACAACCGCTAAGAGAAGAAAGATATGTTTTATATGCCAGTAGAAAACTATACGAGTAGGTCATTTGCAATGTTTACCCAACACAATTATTATTACTACAGATCTAAGGCCCGATTTACTGAACTTCTCATAAGACTCAAGCGTTACTTAAAATTCAAAACTAGTTTCAATTAATCAAATGGCTTGAATCTAGTTTTAAGCAATGCTTGAGTATTAAGGACGTTCCGTAAAACGGGACTACAACTTTAACTCTATAGGTACTTAATCTGATTTAGAAAACTCTTTTCTAAATAAACTCCTATCACACGCACTCATGTTAGTCCTCATTTATCAAACATACCTACGTAATGCAGAAGCGGAAACGATCTAAAGCGGCAGGTGACGTCGAACATCACGTAATAATGGGTGCTGAATGTGGAAATCGTTGAATAAAATACAACTCTAGGTTTATTCAACCAGCATGAAATGATAGTGCGTCAGGAAATACTATTGCCATATATCATCACCACACTTGGCAAGCAGACCGGGTGGCCACAGGTGTTGGTTGGTATTAAGCAGACTAAAATAGTTCGCTCTTTTTCCAAAAGCTGCCCATATTCAGTAGAGCCCTCTAATTCCACATACTGATAAATCTGTTAACCCGGCGCCGATGACGCTGGGTCATATTGACCCGAGGCAATTTTAAAGGGACATATTATTTTTTTGCTTCGGTCGCTTGTTTTGAATGTTCGTGTAGCTGAAGATATAGCCTCCCTCTATCCGCCTCGTTGATATGATCAGTGCGATGCTGTTCGTGGAGTGAGACACATTTGCGTCAAGTTGAAACGGGTACGTATGACCCAGCGTCATCGCTGGCGTCGTAATTTTGTGACTTACTTTTATTCGTTACTTTAGTGTTCAATGTTAATTTTCTTTGTTATTATTTAGGTTTTTATAAAAAATCTGTAACTATTGATCCGGAGAGGATAATGACGTTGTTAGAAGACTCGGATTCTGAAAATGAAGATTCCTCCTCGAATCCTGTAGATTCCCAGGCTGCTTCGGACATTGATGATGATAACTACTTATCTCAGCGTAGTAAAAACAGCGGAAGTGAACAAGATGCAATTTCCAGGATCTCGCAAAAGATGTCTAATATGTCCATCAAAGAAGGACAAGAATACATCGCGCACTTGTCAGGCATGCCGCATCTTTGTATGCCCAGAACATTTCGTACCATACTGCAATAATTGCAGCAGTTCGATGGGTGTTATCGAGGAAGAAGAAGACTATCACTATATTTTTTTTTGTATGATAAGTTTTGTTGGTCTCTTTTTTAGTCAATAAGACTATAAATTTCTATTGTTTCTAATAATTAATAACTACAAATTAAAAAATATCAACACGTTACGTTTTTGTAGTTGATTTTACATGTGTTATTGAGAATGTTAATAAATGTTGATATATTTGATTTATAAGTATTATTTTCATTTGAGTACTTAACCAAAATACTCTTTTTGGAAAAACAATAATAAAAGTTAAGGCAACTATAAAAAAGCTATTAAAAAAATTCAAATTAAAACCGGGTCACCATGACCCGGTGTCATCGTCGCCGTTATTATTTTCACGTCATTGGCGCCGGGTTAATGAAGTTCGTGTAAAATGAGAGCTTAAATCTAATCATTGTTATTATTATCTGTTTCATACATTTGTTATGTGTGTTGTGATTCAGTTCCATCCGGCATGAAATCAGACGTGCATGCAATGCAATGTATATGATCGGCAGATGACCTTAGTACATTATTAATTCTGCATGCAAACTGTGCGCAGTGAGTGCGCTTTTCTCGCAATAGCGTCAAGACAGTTTCACAACTACTCTAACGGCATCACCCTTTATCACCTGGAATATTAATGAAGTGACTGCAATAAAAGCTTTATTACTATAAGTTCAAGTCAGAATACCTGCTGCAGTGTTGATTATTATCCTACTAATATTATAAACGTGAAAGTTTGTATGTTTGGATGGATGTTTGGTACTCTTTCACGCTAAAACCACTGAACGGATTTGGCTAATATTTGGTACACAGATAGTTCATAACCTGGATAGTTTTTATCCTGATTTTATGTTCCCGTGTGATAAATTTCGAGTTGTAGCGGGTGAAGCCGCTGGCAAAAGCTAGTTCAGATATAATCAACGTAATGAATGAGATAGAAAACGTTTCATCGTAGTTCTCCAACTCAAGCCTATTGAGTTCTTGAGAGGCCCTTATTTATGCAAGATGAACTGTTTAAAATGACAAAAAGTATAATAGGTACCTATTGCATGCAATGTACCAATGGCATGGATTTACATATAAAACTAAATTGAGTTATTTATAAGTCAATGGCACTCATAATAAATTATAATTTTATCACATTGTAATACTGGTAATACACACAATTTCATGAAAATGTTACATAAATGTAAACAGTAGTTTGGTGACACTAGAACTCTTGCTAAGGAAGGATGTATTGAATAGCTTACTACTCGGTAAGTGTCAAGACTGTACGAATATGGAACATTGGCAAGCCACACGTGTTCTGTCCCAATCTCAACGCCACAGCACGTGACCTGCTTAAATTGGGTGGCTAGTACATGCTGTGTGTACGGTCTGCAGACTGTGTCTAGATATGGGCTACATTTGGAGATATGATAACACACTGTAAAACCAAGCGAAAGCTTCTCTTAAATTAATCACAGGAAGCAAGATTTAATTTGAGCATAAGGAGGTCATATCATTAAAAAATAGAAGACAGATTTAAGAATCCTTGTAACAGGTTCAGAACTCTTTATATACCCTCTGACTTGGAGCTTGATATACTAATTCGTAACACAATAGCAAGCTAGAACAACTACGACGCAATAGCTACAATTTTGATCCTTCCGGGTTGTTTTTTGCTTTGCTATTAATACAAATATAGCAACTGGTGGGTGACGACGACGAGTCTGACCATTCAAAAACGTGGCAAGTTGAAAGCTTTTGTCCATAGTTATAGGATTGTTAAAACATAAGCAAACGGAAATCTGATAGAATTTTACTTTTAACTGAAAGTTAAATCTTAGGTATTTGAAAAGTCATCGAACAGAATGTGAAAAACGAACATACCTAGCACTAAGTTTTCATTACTTGCCTAATCATTTTGTTGTATTTTAGATTCAAAAGTTACAGGGTTATATGAGACTATAGAGCGCAGATATAAATATAGATATATCCAAAACGTTGACGATGCCAATTAGTCGAGTCATGGTCCACAGCAGCCATGGCGACTATCCGCGTACCTACCTCTACCGAAAGGAAATCGTGCCAATGAACTTGAGTTTGGCTTTGTATCATGATGAGGGCATTGCTGTTTTAGTTTTTTTTACGCAATGAAAACAAGGTACGTAATATTATACACGAATAGCGTCGCAGGTTGGCTTTACTACGTCTGTTGTGACCTGCTGCGTCCACTTGACTCGTGTGCCCTTGAAGTTTATTTATAATTACGAATACACATACATTTGGAAAGAAACAGAAATAATTCTAACTACTCCTCCTCGCCAAATCTACTAACAAAGACAATAAATAACACAATACATAAGTAATAAATTCCAACGGTAATGTTCATAGATACTTACTAGCTTAGAAAATAAAGCTCATCCTATGGGTAATTATGGGTATCAAACACAAATTAACGCAACACTTGTGAAAACACTATAAAAATGTACTTATTCATTAACACCCAGATGACGATCTAATTGGGCAAGTGTACATACATTAGGATTTAAGATTTGAAGTTTAATTTGCTGGACATAGTAATGTTTATGTTACGAGTATCATCAGTATTATTATAAGACATATCTTTTGGCAAACGTAGAGTGTGAAATGTTTGAGAAGAGTTTTGAGAGTTCTTTTCATTTGATTGCATGCGATGGGCATTCACACTTCACAGATTTGTTTAAAAAAATCACTTATGTATTTGAAAATGTTATTGATCTCTAAAAACTGTTTAACAACTTGTACACATTCTAATCATGTCCAAAATTTTGTTACATAAGTACGAGCTCATTATTAGGAATACAAAGTGTTCGTATTACTTATACCTAATTTTTTTTTTTTTTTAAGTCTTTTATTTTTTTTTAAGTGTGATAAGTAGTAGGTGGTACAAATCGTTGAGCATTCTACGTAGGTATCGACTTAGTTGACGATGACGAACGTCATTTCTGCGCACTAATCTATTTATCAGTAACGAACGGTAGACAATATACTCGTAGCTCTATTTACATTATATCTCTCCACGAGGCAGAGACACGTAGAGGCGACACGTGTGGGTTCCTAACAGACATTATGTCGCCTCTATCAAATACTTACAAACATTGCATCACGGATCTTTCTCCTAAACAACATTATTAATCACGATTAGTTATTATTTAGTAATAAGAGATGGCATGAAATAATTGCAAAAAATGAATCATAAACGTGAAAAGAATGTTGTAAAGAATGAAACGAAAATCTATCCAGATAGCGTTTTCTGTGCTTTTTCACTGTATTTGGATACATAGGATTTATTTAAATTAGAATTCACCTGGTGTTTAAATAGAGGCCTTGATTCTTTTTGCACGTGATGACGCGAGTACGCGACCAATCACATATGAAAAAAAATAAAGAAAAGGTAGGTATAGGTGATATTACATTTTTGGCAATGAATTACAGTATTAGTACAAGAGATCGTCGAATTATAAATAAAAAACGATTTGTTTATCTATTATTTTGTTTAGACTTCACAGGCAGTAGGTACCTAAATTTGTATGTATAAATAATTAAAAATAATAGATAAATAGGCAAGTAGGCGGGCATCATTGTTGCTATGGCGACCGCTTCAGTTTAGTTATGTATTCCCTACAGTTTATAATAATTATCTGTATAATCATATTTTTGTTGATATCTCTTGACCTTTTACAGATACAAACTGCGCAATTCAGAAAAGCATCGTATTCGGGGCAACAGACCAAACGAATTTAGGTAATCTGCGCCGACAGCGGACCGCGACGACACGCGTTGCCTGCGTGTCGCGTAGTGAAGCCGACTACCTACTATTTATTTATCTAATGCGTAGTGACCTTGCTGCGAATCCACATGCGCGTATATCATGCGGAAGCCAGATCAGCATGGTTGTAGACATACCAATAAAAACCTCTTCGATAAAATAGATTTCATACTAATAGGTACATTCTGTGGCTTTAAGAGATCTCGATAAATGCCCATTGATTTTATTTAAAAAATCAAAATGCCCATTGATATTATTTTCTTACTCTTGTTCTTTATAGCTTAACCCATTAACGCCCACCATGAAAGTGCAATACATTTTAGTGATTTTTTGTTGTTATTATAACTAAATGGGGTACAACTAACCAATAAAACAAAAAAAAAAAAAAAAAAAATTTAAAACAATAAAAAAAAATACCCTGTACACATGTGTGTACAACGGGCTGATCAAGTGTGAAATTTTCCAAAGTAGGGTCACTCTAAGAAAAGAGTTTTCAGACAAGTAGCGCAACGCCAATGGCTCTGCTATGATAAATAATATCGAAAGGGGTTTAGAATTCGTTCTTAGTTGTATCCATCACTGCTTTATCATAAATTTGGTGGTGATGATGGACAATGGATGACTAGGTCTTCGATTTGTTTTAGGCAAACATAACCAGCCTTAGAACTCCTGAAAGTTTATTGATCGAGATATATTCTATTATTGTTTGTACCGCCTTATCCATTACATTGGTGAGAGAAAAGTCCTCCCTTTTCGCCTCATGCTCAAGCGACTGAGGCTTATACTGGTCCATTTGATACACACCATCTGTAACTGTGTTTTTTCAAGCAGAGATGAATAATTTCCACCGAAACAAGCTGAAAATTGTTGAATTCAGAGTTGAGAACGTGTGTGATTTCATGTGTAGTAGAAGAAATTAGTGGCATGTAGGGTTTTCAGCAATTTAGTTTCGTGCATTTTTTCGAGGAGAATCGACGTTACAAGGTGGTTCATCATCTCTACTGTTTTACCCGACTCTTCATTTGTGATAGATATGATAGCTTCTCAAGCTACCTAGTGTGTCTGGTGTAAGTGCTAAAGAAGCCAAACCAATTTACTGCGCCTTCTTTTTCATCACTAACAACAGCTGCATCAAGTTGTACCACTATCACGCTGATCACCATGTCCAAACAGTTCGAATTTCTGCAGTCATTGTAAACTCTAAAGCTTCCTCAAGCTTTAGGAAGTCATTTAGAACAGATAAACAACAGTTAGTCGACATCTTCAATGATCAACATATTTTTTTGTTTGTCCTGCGAACATATTTCTTTGAGTACACATTTGCCCATTGTACACGAGCGTGTACACCAACATTGTCAAGTACTTTTTGCTATGTTATATGATAAAATTTGCTATTATTTTTGTTTATTATAATAACTTACAATATAAACTTAGCCTTAGAATGTAAAATTCCATAAAATTACGGCTCTAATTTATTTTATCCGAAATAATTAACAATTGATGTCAGCTACTTTAAAAACTTTCAAGAAAACAATATCATTCTGACATTTATTTCTCGTGACCCGCCAATTTTCTACTTATTTTATAACACCTAGACACATGAATATTTAGTTCAAAGAAACAATTCAATTTGATATTTGTTGATTGTTTTTTAAATTAATTTTAAAGAAGTGTACACACTTGTGTACGGTGGGCGGTAATGGGTTAAGTAGGTACATGTATTTTTAAGTGCTTAATAAAATATCATATAAAATACAAGATTTTGTAAGTTTTGTTCAGGAAAGTGTAAAATATTAAAATATGAGTGTAGCTTTATGTATTATACATACTTATAGCTAGAAAATATTTTTTTTCTTTTGCGCAATCCCGGAATCAATCAATTATTCCTTCATTTCATTAGCATACAATCGTCGTTTTGACATGTTATCGCTGTAACGATTAAAATAAAGGGTATTATTAAATGAAATGGCTACATTATTGTCCGTAACCTAGTTACCTTGCCCTTAATCCATTTGCGCGATAAAATGTCAAGCTACACGCCGTTGATTACATTTTTATACCACATTTAATTATTTTTTTAAAGTGTACTAGGTACTAGGCGTTTAATTTTTGTAACTTGATCATTTATTTAATGTTACTTAGATAACTTGTTGCTGCACAGCACTGTGGAATTTAACGATACTAAAGTAAAACTGCATTATTCCTTGTAAAGATCATTTGTACACACATTTCTGTTAACTTGTTAAGAATTAATGTCTTTAGAGCTTGTCCATAATATTCCTATTACACAAAACTTGTTGTACCTATAATATAAATTGTACCTACTAGTTCCAGTCACGTGTTGGCCTGATTACATTTGCACCAATCTTATACACTTATGTATTAGGTCTGTATACGTTGCCCACATTATGAATAATCGAAGGGAACAATATCCGATCATTTGGCTGCGAATTGCGATAGTGAAGTCGGTTTATCATGGTTAGATGATTGCGATCATTAATTCATAGCCAAGTACTATTCAACGCAAATTGTGTGCCTTAGCTAGTAAATAACCGAGGAGTACCCACGTTCTGTACACATAATTATGTAAGAATTAACAAGAAATCAAAAATAAATGGTAAATTAATGAGCATTGAGTGCAGGAACTATTTCTATATTGTACCTACCTACTTATTCGTTTTGAGAACAGAAACAGTTCTGCAAAATTACAGTTCTTGAACGGGAGTTATTTTAGTAGCTGTTTAAGAAATATCGTTTCAAGATTCCTGTTTACAAAATGACGAATGGCAATATTTGATAAATATACCTACTGCACTCACTGTATTGAGAACTCAACAAGGCTTTAAAAACGAACAATCATTGCGAGGCGAGGTTGTCGTTTACCCCAAATGTCTGACTGACTAAAAGGCAATAAACTTTACCGGATGAGTCACATTGAATAACAACTCAAGCACACAAATAGGTACATACTTGTTGCAAATCTGAACTGAATACTGGTTAGTTAGTTTTTGCTTGTCCATCCACTTTTTGTCTGATAATGTAAGACTCACAAGTACCAAGAAAAAATATATTAATAATATTTAATTTATATGTGTGTATTTAATAATGAACTCACCTCCATAACGACATACACGTAGGCGGGGCTGTCCATACAATCGTGCATGGCGACCAAGTTGGTGTGGTGGAGGGCAGTGAGCTCACGAAGGATCTTTATCTCCTTCACTAGAATCTCTGAAGCTTTCTGTATGCCTTTCTTCGTCACTACTTTGACAGCTACCGATTGTGACGGATTCTGTAACAAAAAAATGTACGGTAAATGATGCACTCTGAGCAGTTGATTACAATGTGACTTAGTTTACACAAGAGTATTTTATTCAACAACATCAGGGTAGGTCAAGAGAAGTACAGTCAGCAAAAGTAGGTCTCACTCTTTCACACAGTGTCACAATGCGAATGAAAAGTGTAAAATTGCTGTGATGACTTTCGGCACTGACTTTTCAGATATGTTTAGGGTTTCCTATTGGTATCAGAAGTGGAACTAATAAAAGGTCAACTTCTGAGGTTGCGATTTAATTTGTAACCCATCGATGGGTTCCGTAAAAGGATAGTTGCAAGTGCAATTAGCGTTGCTCTGGGACGCGTTGCAGCTGGGCGAGACTCATGCGTGGCGTGCTGCGTGCACCAAGGCCTGCATGGATTATCTTTACAGCAGTAAGCTACTATTTGACTGCGAACGCTCGTCCAAATAATGTGTGTGAATGTGAACACTTCCCATGAATTTTATTGTGTATACAACAAAGTTTCGCGTGTAACAGTCCCTTCACTCCTTTCAGCCAATAAGGTGTGAAAAGGTCACAGAATGACAGGGTTATTTTCGTATATTGTTAGTATGGATTTGACATGACACAGGAAATTATCAGCAAATAAATACAATTCATAATACATATTTCAGAAACATTGTAGTCTTGCAGAAAGGTACAATTATTGCACGATAACTTAGATTTTACCGTCTGGGCCTGTGGTCTCAGCGCAAGATATTTCCAGCATGTGTAAGTAGGAATGTGCAAAGATTTAATTCGAGCATCTTGTGCGATTTGGTTTAAATTTGCTTTTATCCAGAGGGTGGTGCGCCGGCGCAGATCTAACATTAGCCCGCCCTACATTCCGTAGGCTCGTGGAGCGATTACAGTTTGACCTGATTTCATCACGCCCCGTGCGAGATCGTTCGACTTCGACCAATTCCATCGTAGTTGCATCTTATAAGGCAAGACGCAAGTACATCATACTAAATAAAATAAAATAGGTGTGTTATAGTGATACTGCGGTGTCTGAAGTGCGGTCACGGTCACCGTTCGTGGTGCACTTCTCACTTGCCAACGTCATTCGTTTGCCAATGCAATTATGTTGTTACATCATCAAATGTCATGTCTAGAAAATTATACTAGCTCACCCTAGCGATTAGTTGAAAAAACCTTGGGAACTGAATTGAAGTGGTGCAGTGTAAGGAAACGGCAGTATCGTGCTTAGGTAAACGTTTATTGCGAGAGCCCAAGCGGTAATGAATTACTGACATGTACATATCTAGAAATAACGTATTCAGTCATTTAGGTGATGGTTGAAATAATGTGTGATAGATAGATTCTAACAGATAAGGACTTTTCTTTAAGATGCCAAAATTAGTTATACATGAAAAGCGATAGATAGATATTATTTTTGGGTGTTACATTTTTTAAATTCAAGATTTGTATCTCAGAGGTTCTGAAAGAGTTCATTGGGCGCAAGCGCAACGCAGTTCTAGTATTGTAGTAAGAAAAGGTCACCAACTCATTATAAACTGTCGGCTTGAGGTTTTCCCACAGATTTGACAGATTCTTTCATTGACTGACATTTTACACGCTAATAAACACAGGACGTCCCGGTTGAGCAAATTTTATGTGGTAGTAACAGAGGTAGTTACGAAGGAAGTCGTTACAATATATTTAAAATTTTAAATGTCCTGTGAGTGTTAGCACGTGCCTACCGCCTAGTGTAACGCCCTTGAGGCGTAGGCTTGGTGTGCACGTTGCGTATCGCATTGTGCAGAGATCTATTGTTGGGTGACTTAGAACAAAGACGAGAAACCTAACGCCACAACATACAACTTAACCGGCAGGCTCGTCCGTGACGTCAGATCAGGTCACGCCGAGTTTTAAGAGGAGAAAACATGCATACATAATTTACGATAATATGTAGTATTGTATGTAAAATTGCATAGAATTCTTTCTAAATCAACATACAAATTAATTCAACCTGTATTTGTGCTGTTTATAAGAAATCAAAAGTTTCGTTCATGAGAGGCGTTTTATGGTTTAGCTACGGGTAGTTATATGATCACACCTTTTTTAAAACCTATGCTAAGTTTAAATTTCCATTAATCTAGTCCTTAGTTTCACAAACGGGCGCTAGAGCTTTTCGTGGGGTGGCAGCGGCTCCAAAGGCGAGTGGAGTAAATTCACAAAACACAGGCAACAAAATTATGCATACCTACCTCTATTTTTAACCCCCGACGAAAAAAGAGGGGTGTTATAAGTTTGACGTGTCTGTCCGTCCGTCTATCTGTCTGTCTGTGGCATCATAGAGCCCGAACGGATGAAGCTATTTCAATTTAGTTTTTTTTTGTATGAAAGTATAAAATAAATTAAAAATAAGTCCCGATACAAAAAAAAAAAAAAAATATAATAAATAAATATAAAAAATAAAATAAATATTATTATTATGGCGATAATGCATGACGAGAGCAAATTTATTTATAAATATATAAAGAAATAATATACAGACATTAAATTGATATGATTAGAACTATTATGTAAAAAGCGTGTTGGTTTTTTTTTTGTATTAAATCCTTTTATGGGCTATTGCTCCCGTAGTGCACCAAATAATGTTTGTTTCAAATATACATGACCTATCTATATGTTTTTACAAAAGTAGTGCGTATTTTTAAGTACCCTCACATGTATAGTAATTAGTAAGTAGCCTAGTTAAGCCACCTGCAACGAAAACCGGAATAGTCAAGCAGCTGCCTAGGTTAACCACGATACGAGAGGTGACGCCAACATGTCGCACAAAAGCTATATGATACCGTGGAATTAGAATAAAACAAACACTTTCCCACAACCAGATATAAAAAATACAGTAATCTAGATATATGTTTATGTAATCCTATATGTCTGTCTATGTGAAGTGATTCTGGCTTGTGTTTAATCATCAACTTAGAAGCCTACACAATTAAAGCTGGAAATATAATTATTTAACCAGTCATAGTACTCTCCCTTCAAGTAGAATCGTGTAACGAATGTTACCTATGAGAGGGGATTAAGATGGCATATAAATAAAGTGTTTCAATAACTTTGAAAAATCCTACCAATAAGAAAATAACAACTAAAGGGTCTAGGATTCCTCATATATTTTCATAATGGTAGATTTTATTTGTTTATGAGAATATAAATTATGATTAATGATTTTTATTTTTTAGATTTTAATGGTAGGCTATAAAAAAATATTTGTTTTTTGCTGCTTTTAGTTGAGCAAAGGCCTCCCCCAATTCCTTCCAGGCACTCTTTTCCTGGGCCGATTTGAACCAGCCCACATGGTAAGTGCCCAGGTGGTCTGGGCCGGCTTCTAAATTTTTACCCAGCAATCCTCAGACAGTCGGAGTAAGAACTGTATCATCAATATTTATCTCTCTTTATCAAGGTTTCTGTAACTAAACCTATAAATAACGAAAGCAGATGCTATTTTTTATTAAAATAGGATGATTTTTTTGTATTTCACTAGGCCTTGTTGGACGTATATGTTGGGTTTCTTTAGAAAAATCATTATATTAAAGAGTTACCCCTCTTCAATATGATGTTTCTTTATTTGTATTTATTAAATTGATTTACTTGTTATTTTACAAATGCTATTAAAAATTTGAAAATGTTTTTCTTTACTTTGATTTGCTACGTACTTGTAGATTAAATTATTTCTTGTCATTAAATGCTCATTAAAACATGATCATCAATTTTATGTTAAATGTTGTTGTTTTAATGATAGCGACAATCTAAATACAATGGTTTATATATCTATTGGTCTGACAAAACATGAACAGTTGGCAGACTTTCACAATTTATAACATCATATACATAGGAAGCTTTTTTTATATATAGTAAACTGGTTTATATATATCTATGTACTGAAATAGTGAGTTGGGTCATAAGTTTTACTTTCTAAATTGAATACTATACTTTAGTTTATGTTGCATTGAAACCCAAGCATATTTTTTTGTAACATTTTTCATTTGCAGAGCTACTGATGTTGACAAATCTAGAATCAAGACTGAATCTATAAAACTCTACTTACCTTGTTGGTATTTCATTACACAATGAAAGACTGTTCACTTTTGGGATGAAGAAGGCATGACTCTTTCAAGAATTATATTATAGGGCGGTTGATAATATTGTTCCTTAACTTGTTTCTAAGATCCTTACATTTTGCTTTAAAACTTATGAAATTCTAATCACACATACTACAATCATTTCAAAAACTTGTTAATCAGGATGTATTTGTAATAGATCAGTTATTAATTATCACTATATTTATAAAACAGGTTTTCATGATAATCAACTTATAAGCATTGACAAAATGTGTTATACACAAGCACCCTTATTAATAAACGTGGACTAAAGTTACGCCACAGTTAATCTTCGGATTAACCATACATTTTTTAAGGATTAACTTTGGCGTAACTTTAGTCCACGTTTATTAATAAGGGGGAACGAGTTTAAAAAGATGATGGTAAATAAAACCTCTAATCAATTCCATCCTAAATTTTTATTTTAATATAAAAAAAAAACTCTTGTTGGTTGGATAGTTTAGGCATTGGAACTATGAGTGTGTGAAATATCTGTTACCTATTTACCACATTGATTAATTGATAATAATATTTTTATATTACATCAATCTTTTAATAATTATGTGACTGTGAACTTGTACTATTATTATTTATTTATCATTTATACCCTTATTTATAACATATTATTTCAGATAGAAACTATACTAAAATTAAATAGGTACAAACAAAAATAAAATAGTAATAATATGTACAAAAGAGAATGACTTGTATTTGTGTTAGTACTGAATATTATCAGTTTTGAAAATGGAGCAAATCAAGGTAAAAGAAAAAGCTGACTACAGTTCATATAAAAAAATAAATTAAAGGTATTATTTAAAATTATTAAAAAAATGTTCAATAACAGCTGACCAAATTCATTGTTAGTGGAATCTATTGCGGAGGAACTTCATATTTACAATTGGATAAAAATAATCAATTAACAACATGGATGTTTATTTACAAAGTAAGAAAAGATAATAATGTTTACATGTTTTATAGGTTATTCATTATCAGCTGATTATTTTGACACTCTCACGCCAGACAAAATATTATTATTTGTCATCTTTTCTTTTTATTAGTAACGTTGGTTCACTTAAACATACAATCTGCAATAATATCTAAGGTTGCGAAATGAGTGATATATTTGGTACATAAATACCTACCACGAAACGCCACCACCCACGATCCAACAAATCAATTCATTATTAACGTAAAAATATAGAAATATTATCTTTCGAAATCAGGAATTGACTACTTTCAACATCAAAATAACATTAGTCTTGAAAGCAAGTAACAAATTAGAACAAAAGCGCGTCATGGAAGTTGAGATCATACACCTACCTTTCTCTTCCTTCCTTTGTATACCATGGCGAAGGCTCCGTGCCCTATAATATCTTGCTTGGTGAATTCATATTCACCAACTTGGACGACTTCCATTTTCACGAGTTTTCCCTTGACCACGGACATGATTCCTATAGTTTATATTTATTTACAGTCTCATACAATAAAAAGATCAATAACTTTTATGGATAATGGATTTCGGAACTTGACTGAGCGCTACATTATGATCACAACTAGCTACTAATCACTTCCATGCTTCCATTAAAAGTAATAATTTCACTTTGTTCTATCACTATAGTATCATCATTATTTTTATATCAAAACACAACACACAACGAATGCAAAATGAGTAAAGTGATTTTATTTTGTGTTGTTTTGCGAAGTAGAAGGCGATGTTGCCCACATACGGAATAAAAAACTACTACAAGCAAGAAAATGCAATACCCACATTTATTTAGAAAAAAAAGGGATAAAATCTAATATTTTTTCCGGTCTCGCAACGCGACGCAATTTTCAAAATAATAAATTATTAATACATACTTTGGTACTTTAAAATTGAGTTGTTTTATTGTTTTTTTAACTATTTAAAGGGAAGTTGGTTTTCGTGTCGGGGTTTTTAAATTTTTTTTTTTTTTTTATTACTATTGAAATACAGAGAAGAAAAAAAATAAGATTGACATTTGCACATTTTTACCCGATTACGGCAAAGCCAAAAAGAGGGTTATGATTTTGACCGGTATGTATGTATGTTTGTTTGTTCCCTCATAACCTCTTAAACTACTTGTGATTATATGACAATTGAGGTTTCGTTAGAAGAGTCTCAGCAGTCCGCTGGTTATAGGGACGGGATTGGTAACGCCCTCTAGGGGATGCAAAGTCGTAAATTATCAATAAACCGAATGCCCTACTTTACTGATTTTTTGTAAATAGGATAATGAGGGATTTTCTTTTGATTGTTTCCCTAGTCGATGGATAGATGGCGCTGAACTTGGTATATTACTGCAATGATAGGAACGTCGTCATTTTTTGTTTTTTTTCCACTTGATTGTAATTTTGAGACCTTAAAACGTAACGTACAAGTCATGTCATTGTCAGTCACATCACATCATACCATTGGCATTTGTAAATAAATAACAACAATGAAAAAGAAAAAAATATTTATTGACCAGTCTTTTTAATTTATGAGTTTTCCACGCCATAAAGAAAATGAGCCAAGAGAAAAAGAAGAGAAGTCTGTGCCTCGTGGATTTGTGCAAAAATGAAGGCAGTCTAGTAACGTAGTCAGTTCAACGCCATCTACGGAGTTCTTGGAAACTACTTTTTTTTTACTACTCGAAAAAGAAAACTTCTCATTACATTTAAGAAAAACCATTTTCCATCACATTTTTCTTTTACCTTTAATTTTATTGCTGTCCCCTAATGGACAAGCTCTCTCCCATAACTATTCACTCTTTCATTTGTTTTAGTTTTTCCGGTCAATCCCGCATAAATGCGTCTAGTCATCACGCCAGGTCTTTCCTAGACCTCTGCAACCTCCGAGCTCCGTCTTCTGACACCTACTGCTTGACGACTAACATCATTTTATTGTAAGTTTTTCAAAACGAAGAACTGTAAAATGGTAAACGGTGTGTATGGTAGAAAATAAAAGCTTATGGTAGAAAATTTTACTAAATATTGCATTCATTATATTTCAATAATTACCTATTGGAAAATTAATTATAAATACAAATAGTTTTTTTTTTATATAACTGAGGTTTACATAAATATTTACACGGAACGATTTTTCGATTTTGCATTGCGGCAAGTTTGAGCGGGCCCTTATGTTATAGCAGTCTTATGCCGCATACACACCAGGCCAACCATTCACACAGGATTCAATAAATGCTTGGTAGAAACATTCCATCGAACAGGGGCCTAAGTCTACTAATTTATAAACGTTACAATGGTCTCTCAATGGTGTGTTTTTGACAGTTTTTGTATGGCAAATCTGTCAAAAACTTACCATTGAGAGACCATTGTGACGTATATAAATTAGTAGACTTAGGCCCCAGGTTATATTCCTTTGGTGTTAGTATTGTTATCGCCATGCTTCGCATCACTCTGATCGCCGGCGGTAAGTCTGACACAGAACCAACAAAGGGCAGCACGGCCCTTTCGTTGAGCCCGTGTGTGGGCGGCATTATGTACATGGAAAAAATGAACTTTGAGAGCTACCTACACCATTGAGACAAAGAATAAATAATATTACTACGCATATATGGAGATAGAAAATATAGGGAGCGAAGGCTTGTAACATTAAAACCATGCCTTAAGGTGAACGCCGTAGAAAGAGAAGGGTATAGAACGCTTCATAGATAAATTACCCTATAGATATACATTTGGCGTAGCCACATGAGATAGAGAATGCTGACGTCACGAATGAAAAAAAATGGGGAGTGTTGTCATACTGCAAACTTTTACCCGACTCGCGGGTAAATTATTATTTATTATCACGTGTGATCGTTAATAGTCGATGTGGTCAAAATAATAATTATGACATAAGAATAACCTGTTTATCAGATCAATGGCCTTTCGGTGAAAGAAAACATCATTGCATTTGACTTTTTCCCCTTAACCTGCCTAATTACAGTTCATATTCGCATGCAACATACGGGACACGTTGCTACGTGTCGCGGGATGCCGACGGAGATAAGTTTGTGTGCAAATATGAACTGTAATCGTACCTTATTGGACTAAACTTTGAGAACCTAAAATCAAATGAGATGCCACGGTAAGTATTTAGATTTTCCAAAAGTATCTCATAAAACCCGGCCGAGAGTTGAAATTCGCAGTGCTAGATTTAATAAAGTACATTTTTTATGAGCCACTTAACAAAAAAGATGTACCTACTTATGAAACGATAATCCTGGTTCTTTTCTCTCACTATCACTTAATTTTATTTTTCTTTCTTGAGGGAAAAAGAAGGAACTGTCAAGCGTTCTATACCCTTCTCTTTCTACGGAACGCTTGATACTTCCTTCTTTTTCCCCTCAAGAAAGAAAAATAAAATCGACAAATCGCATAAGAAGAAAAATGGCAGAGCTTAGCTATCACCATCTCTCAGCGCGTAGCCGGTTTTTTCAAGGCCCGCAAATCCTATTTGCAAAACAAGTTGGTCAAGTAGGGCATATTTAGGGATACCAGATTCAGGCATTTCCCAGGCAATGAGAAGTTTTCTTTTTCGAGTAGTAAAAAAAAAAGTAGTTTCCAAGAACTCTGTAGATGGCGTTGAACTGACTACGTTACTAGATTTATGCCTTCATTTTTGCACAAATCCACGGGGCACAGACTTCTCTTCTTTTTCTCTTGGGACATATTCTTTATGACGTGGAAAACTAATACAAAAAAGTCTGGTCAATGAATATTTCTTTCTTTTTCCTTGTTGTTATTTATTTCCAAATGCCAATGGTGTGATATGATGTGACTGAAAATGACATGACATGTACGTTACGTTTTAAGATCTCAAAATTAAAATCAAGTAAAAAAAAAAACTGACTACTTTCCGTTCAGTGCAGTAACATACTAAGTTCAGCGCCATCTATCCATTGACTAGGGAAACAATCAAAAGAAAAATTGATAATCTTTTATTCTTTTTTTTCCCTTATCATGTACATTTTTAATATTTTTACAAAAACAAAAAATAATAATAAAACATTTAAAAATATAAATAATAGTTGCCCGCCTGTATCGGGAACAGGGTCCAAGCTACCGCCAGTCAGGGCTCCAGAGTAAGGAATCTCCGAACAATGCGCGCCGTGTCCACTCTCTTTCCGGCATAGATAAATGCTTACACAAAATAAAAAAAACTTTACCAATGTTTTGAAACTTTATGAGTTAAAGTTTTTTTTAAATGCATACTAGCACAATTATATTTCATTTTTTACAGTTTGTGATAGTTTTATATTCTGTAATGTATTTTAATTACTCATATTTTTTAGAAAACCAAAAAAAAGAACACACAAATCCAATGATGTTTCCCGAAAAACTAGGAGGTGTATTTAACGTTTAAGATGGCAACATTATGATGCTGTCAAATTCAAATCATTGGTGACGTTTGTAGGGTGACCAATCTAAACTGGCTTCCAAGATTAATCGTCTCTAAAGAAAAAGTAATTTTAGGTATTTAATCCATGGAGATAGAAAATATAGGGAGTGAGTACTCCTTACTAGAAAAACGAGCTCAAATCGGCGACCTTGAAAGGAATGAAAGGCACACACCAAGGCATTCTGTTTCTTTCTAATAGTGAGTCCATGATACAGTATTTTGAGGATAATATCATTATTATAGTGTTACAAAAAGTACTTATAGTATTACGACTGAGTGAACCGTTTTTGATGATTCTTTTTTTGTTCGATGAAATATATTAATTGTCATTTGGTATCATTTCAATTAATATTGAACCAAACGTTCAATAGTTTTTGTTGACTGAGCATTTCTTATTGTGTACTTGGATGATGTTTTACCGGTATTATGGATAACGTATTTGACAAGAATTTGGGTTGAATATTTGAACTAAATATGGTAAAATAAAAGTTTAAAAAAAGTAAAAAACCGCCTTCGAAAACCACCACAATAAAGTTTTAAGGGGAATGCTCCAACCAGTCCACAAAAGAACAAGGTTCAAAAATGTATGGACACCGTCCCCACCCTTTGTAGCATCTTAAAACCTATGTTAATCGAAAGACCATAACCATCTTATCATTTTATTGTTCTACGGCGACACTGAAATGTGCGTCCGAAAAAAGTTATATAGACATTTATGGAACCAATCAGTCACAATATTATGTTCCCGATCTCGTTGTAGCATCTTAAAACCTATGTTAATCGAAGGACTATAACCAGCTTATCATTTTATTGTTCTACGGCGAAACTTAACAGTGCGTCCGAAAAAAGTTATATTGACATTTATGGAACCAATCAGTCACAATATTATGTTCCCGATCTCGTTGTAGCATCTTAAAACCTATGTTAATCGAAGGACCATAACCATCTTATCATTTTATTGTTCTACGGCGACACTGAAATGTGCCTCCGAAAAAAGTTATATCGACATTTAAGGAACCAATCAGTCACAATATTATGTTCCCGATCTCGTTGGTTTTCTTTTTTACTGTTGGATGATTTTGTTCGTTCGTGGCTAAATAAATACAGCTGCACAGGCCGATCATTCCGGTTAAGAAGCGCTTGCCGAGGTTGGTCTGTGGATGGGTGACCATCTCTCATAGCGAGTTTCCTCCCAGCCTCGGAAACCTGTTGGTGCCAGCCGTCATTTGTAGATCTTTGACAGACTTTACAGTCAGAATCTCTAAAGTCCGTGGGGTATCGTATTACCCAGTTACTGGGTTGTGGAGGTCCAATAGGCAGTCTCTATGTAAAAAACTGATGCTGCATCTGGTTCAACTGGAAGCCGTAACTATATTGGGGTTAATGTAGTTGGGAAGGTGGTGGATGTTGTTCGGAGTTTTCAAACAACTCTTTGGAACTAAATGGTGACTTCCGCAAGGGAACAACTCTCGGGGCATAAAAAAGTTCAATCAAGAATTCTAATGAATATCGTTATTTTGAAGTAACCATTGATTGTTTTTAAAGGAATATTCAAATAAAATCCTATACCTACTTTTTAACACAACACATACATTTTTCGGTTATGAGATCGAGCTGTCCTGTTCCTCACGACGCCTGCGTCCTCCTTTGCCGCCTGTCACCGTCATGAGGACACAGTGGTGCTCTGAACAAGCGGGGTAGACATACACCCGCTCCACCGTATCCTCTGGGCCGCTGGGCGAATCTCGTAGTGATGACACCCAGTCGTTTATTCCTTGATCCTTCCCTATCAGACACAGGAACCTCTCGAAGCACCCGTGTCCGGTGAGGAACGGCGTCAAGCGGAAGGTGAGGCCGCCGCCCGTGGCGCCAGACCACCCACTCCTCAAAGAGGAATTTTACCACCGCGATTGCGGCGTTCCAGGAGTGATGAAGATATGCCTGGGCTATAACTGCGATTAATTGTACTAATACGCGTTGGGCCGTATCGGGTGGCCGATTCGATTAGGCGTTTGACGTGCCTAACAGTAAAATTCAAAGGAAAGCTTGGAAAGGGGAAAGGCATTTCACGAACTGAAGAATTGTGGGGAGTCTATGGTCTCTTGACTTTCTTGAGGAACCGTTTTTTGAAAGTTGGTGGCTGCGCGCATGTCGTCAGTTTCGTTTGGTACTGTGGGCTAGGAAGGCATTTAGAGAATTTCGTTGGGCTAGCCAGTGACTTTTTTTTTGTGGTAAAATCATCAAATGAGTCCTCCCAACCCGGGCAGGGCGGGAAGGACTGTCAGACTTGTACTGACTATAAAATCCACGTTGTCCTTCGGTAGCCCTTTGAGTACTGGAGTCGCGGTACACGTACACGGCCGGCACCAACGGCTTTCCGAGGCTGGGAGGAAATTCGCTATGAGAGATGGTCACCCATCAACAAACCAACCTCGGCAAGCGCTTCTTAACCGGAATGATCGGCCTGTGCAGCTGTAATTATTTAGCCACGAGCTCCTCAATTAGCGACGAACGAACAAAATCATGCAACAGTCAAAAAGAAAACCAACGAGATCGGGAACATAATATTGTGACTGATTGGTTCCATAAATGTCGATGTAACTTTTTTCGGACGCACATTTCAGTTTCGCTGTAATACAATAAAATGATAGGGTGATCATGGTCCTTCGATTAACATAGGTTCTAAGGTGCTACAAGGGTGGGGACGTTTTGGGCATTGTTCTTTCAAAATTTAAAAGATCAATTTTTTCTTAATGTGATTTATGGGAGAATTGCAGTAGCTGGTATCATTATTTACGCACAGAGAGACATTAACGCATAGTTTAAATCGACCCGATCGCTATAGGTCGGGAATAGGTCGACTTAACCAGTAACCCTATATAATGTCTAAATGGAGCGTCGCCGTCACAGAAATATTAAAAACAGGAGAAGTGGCAAGGGGGCGTGGCGGCAACCAAGCGGTGCTGAGCGTTACGCTCAGATATTGAAAAAATGGCCGTCACCGCGAGTTAGTCTGTTGTCAACCGCGATCGTGAAAAAAAAAGATTATGCCGTCTTGTTCAGAGGTTTTGTGCAGAAATAGTAGCCAAAACAAAAACTTTAGAACCCATGGCATCAGTTACCACAGGTAAGTAAAAGTATTTTACAATATTTGTCTTAAAAATCACGAAAAACTGCAAGTCGTAAAATATACCTGACTTGTACTACTATACTTTTGTTTTCCGATATCTCTTCGACTGCATTATTTTTGTATTAAATACATTGCTCTTTTACAACCATCTCAGTCTATCACCGAGTGAACTGAACAAGCAATGTAAAACTGACATAACGATACCTCATCGAGCCGTAATGTCGCATGGTGCGTCCGCTGCTCCGGTCCGCCGTATTTGAGCACGAGTTAGTGTTGTGCTCGTGGAGGTCTGACAAAGTCTATCGACAAAAAGTCGACTTCTAATATTGTTTTATTACTATTTTAGATTTTTCTTCAATTTGTTAACTTGTAATAAGTTTGAAAGGTCGATTTTTATTGTTTTAAAGCATCATCTGCCTAGCCTTTTTCCAACTATATTGGGGTCGGCTTCCAGTCAAACCAGATTCAGCTGGATATCAGTATTTTATCAGGATTTTTATTGTTTTAAAGCGTAGTAGATAAATCCGTAACCAAGATCGTGAAGTTGGTAAGTTCATTAATGTTTAGTTTAGTAACCTATGTGCACTAAATTAAAAGATCTAATTTGGAACATTTTATACATTAATTAAATAATGTTTTGTTGGTTTCATATCGTTTTTATTTACTTTAATTCCAAACCTGTACAATTTCATCGATATATTTATTGAAAACTCTTCGATTTAGTCAAGCACTATGCCGTTCCGCCCCCGTGTCCCTACAACACACAATGATATTTTTTTGAGTGTGAGCAAATTATACGGAAAAAGCACGCTGCAGTTTAAAGAATAAGGTTTTTAATTAAATGACTGAGTTATCGTCGGCGCGTGTGTGCAGTTGTTCGTAGTATTGTTTTGACCGATCTGTGTGTGCAATATTAGCGTTAGGGAGCCCAATCGTGGCTTCACCGGTTTTCTGTACATTTTGAACTTCACGCCATATCTCCTTCTTTATTATATCTATGCAGCGAAAGGATAAACAAGAATAACATAGCTTTAGGTAACAAAAAAAAACCCCAACAGAATAAATAAGAAAAGTCGGACTGCAAGTGGAGGAAGTCGATTGACAAATTGAAATGTAAATTCGAATTTAGAACTTTTTCAGAAATTTTGTCAGAATCAACCCTTATTTTTCGGCCATATTCTTACTAAAAGTGGATAATGTGGTGCCATTTAAAAAAGCTAATAAGACAACAGTGTTTTTGCTGCAATCTGCACATCTAGTACGGTACATTTATTTTGAGAATTACGGCCTGAAAGACAAGGGTAGCTCCAAAAAAAAAAATCAATATTTGAACTTTACAGCCATTTATTTCCCAAGTTTTGAGTAAGTTATCAAATTTACTGGTTTCAATAGAATGTGTCGTTCATAAGCTATCCAAAAAGTATCACTTAAGCGTCCTAAACGTCTTAAAATTCTTACAATAATCAGTTTATGACGCAGAGGTGGAATATTTAAAAAAAAATTCAAAAGTGTAATAACTCAGAAACGGTAAGGATTAGGATAGGGGTTTCCGTAGTAAAATCAGTCAAGAATGATGTCTACTTTAACCCCCCGAAGGGAATATGGTCGACTTAACCAGTAACCCTGTATAATCAAAGGTTTGATGGTTGTTTTGAAGTAAATCCAGCGCAAGTTATCAAATCTCGGCGTATAAAGATTTGTGGGGCTATCCCTGGTCGAACAAAATATTTTATAGTGTGTTTTATGAATGATATAAGAGAAACTAAAAATTCTTATTCCACGTCTTTATTCAAATTATGAAGTTCATAAAATAAATAAGGTGTTTTGATATTGCTTTATTAATTAACATTTTACAAGAATTTATAATTTAGAGGCAGAATTATTTGTTGAATATAATCAAACAATTAAACAGTCTTCAAAACAGTTAAGTTTGCCAAATGAACATTTATTAAAACGGTTAAGAAATAAAGCATTATCAATATCAATTCACTAAAGTTGTGACTATCTTTTTTGATCTCCCAAATCTTCAATACTATCTTCATCAATCTGAAAAAATATAAGTAAAGTGAATTAATGAATTATTAATGTTATGGAAAAGAGTTTTTTTTTTCAGTTCACTTATTGCATGTATAAATACACAAATTATAATGTGTAAATCTTTCTTTCAAAAGTATTTGAAATGGTTTAAACAAGCCCCATTCAGGTAACTTTAGCAATTAATGTGTAGGTACCAAAAATTTTAATTTTATACTTAATCCATTTGTTAACTTAATGTGACATTAAAATTAAAAGTAAAATATGTTCAATGAAATACCTCAGGCCATTTTTCTGGAATAATATCAAAAAGATCATCTTTCACATCTCCTTGAATTACAATCTCATCATCACCAGTAACTGAAGAGCCACATGCAAACTTTGTACCAAAGAATTTTGCTGCAACCTTTAAATCAATATCTGAAAAAATAATTGATAATTAGTTTTAATACTCATTACAGGTAAACCATTACATTTGTGTATGACTTTCTTAGCTATAGCTTCACTGGCCATTTAACTATACTTTATAAAACAGGAAGATAGATTCTTTCAACAAAAATTACAAGGTATGGAATATTGTAAAGTATGGTAAATTCATGAGAACATAAGCAGCATTGTTCCACCTACTCAACAGTAGGTGGAACAATGCTGCTTATGTTGTTGATGATGATATAAAATAAGAATTACCGAAAGTACTCAATCCAGATACTACAGTGACAGATTTCTTCTTGCCACGAGGGGCCCTAGACACTTGCACTAGCTTGGGAACATCTTCCTTTTTCTTTGACTTCAACATGCCCTTTCCACCGCGCTTCTGACGCTTCTTTTCTTCTTCTCCACCTGCATTTTCTTCTTCATCTGGAATAAGTTGAAAAATAAGTGATGAATGTAATCAAAAAGTAGCAATGGTTTCTGTTATGATTTTCTATTTACTTGGGAACAAGGATAGGGCCCTGTTTACATAAATCTAAATCAATAGGAAAATTTATGGATAAACTTAACCTAGCGATGTCAAGAATTCCAGAAAAAACTCACCGATTTTCACTTTTTCAAATTCGGTAGGCAGATTTTTTTCAAGCCATTGTTTGCATTTATCGTATTCGGGATAGTATTCACAATATTCTATTGGCATAGAACAATTACCACAATACTGAACCTTTATTGGATAGGTTACACCTTGACGGGGACCCATAGAAAGGTCTCTGTCGCCCATTTTGAATTTCTATTTGATTACTACAAAATACTATCGCATGCTCTATTCTAGTGGACTCAACTTTACAGTTATTATACAGCTACAAACAAGAATAAGTCTAATATTTCACCCGCAGCAATGAATTCTTAAATTCGCTATTGCACATTTGTCAATTTTGACAATTAGAATTTTTGACACAAACTGAACTTCTTTTTTAGACACCAAGTCTTTTTAGCCCGAAAGTCCAAGCCGGTACTTTTAGGTATTCTGTGCCCAAGCGTTTACATTATACCACAGACTTAGTAGAGAGTATCAGATCATTATACATTATACTCTCTACTAAGTCTGTGGTTTACATCGGTCGGGGGTAGGCAGAGACTTATCTTTTTAGCGTATAACTTGCACTTAGGTTTAGCGTTTGTGTACTATTAGAAAGCCTTTGATTCTGTGGAGATATGGGCAGTTCTTGAATCTCCCCAGTGATGTCGCATTGACTATTGGTATATGGAAATGTTAAAGTGTTTGTACTATAACGCCGCTATGCCGCTATGTCCGATGCAAGCTCGAAGGCCTCAATAGAGTTTACCAACAAGTGGATCTTAAAATGAACATGGACAAGACAAAGTTATTGTGCAATGGCCATGATGTATACACCTTATTGTCAATTGGGAACACGATTCTTGAAGTTGTTGACTCGTATATCTTTCGCCTAGGCAGCGTTCGGAAAATTTCGTAACGTTTTCTCGTCTAGAATACCTGAGTGCCTCAAGTTGAAATTTTTACCAGTGATGTGACATATGGCGTCTAAACGTGCTTATAGTCCAACGAATTATGGAGAGGGCTATGTTCGGAGTCTCTCTGCGTGATCGACTCAGAAATGAAGAGATTCTGGACGAACCAAAGTTGCCGACATAGCCCAACAAATTAATAAGTTGGAAAAGCAGTGGGACAGGGGTGCGTTTAAGTCAACCATCCAGTTTGAAATTTATACGGATTAAACGGTAAACACCCCGTTCAAGTACACCGAGAGGTGAAAAATTAAACTGACTAAAATTTTATATGCCCCGTTCACGGTCGTTCGCTGGTATAAGTTTTCGCCTACTAGGATAAATTTTAGCGACCTTTTTACCTCGCTAAATTTTATCCTGCTGTCAGATGGCTGTCAGATTGACTTTGACATGGAGCTGTTTGCTCAATTCGCTCTCTAGAAACAAATATTTGTAACAAGTACTTATTTTATCACCTCCGTGAACTTTATTTGTGTGTGACAAGTAAATAAGATTTGAAAAAAATTAGAATAACTAATAACAAGCTGGGCTGTCAATTGAATTTGACAGTTAAACCTATGACTCCGTTCAGCGAACTCTCGATAATTTAATTTTTATCTGGATGGTTGACTTAAACGCAGCCCAGGCCATATAGCTCGCAGAATTGATTGCCGATGGAGTCGTAAGGTTCTCGAATGGAGACTACGCACCGCCAAGCGAAGCGTAGGACTCACAAGTTGGACAGACGATCCTATACGCACACCACGGAACCAGGATCTCACCGGAAATGTACTGGAAGCAAGCCGTTTCCAATTAGAAGTCAATAGGGGGGAGGCCTATGTTCAGCAGGAGATGTCTCGACTGATGTGATGATTTTTTTTTACAAATATAACGGAGGTCGGGACGAGGTTGTTTCTACAATAAAAGGTGTAGTTAGGTAAAGTATCAATTTACTGTTTAATGTCAATAAATATAGATACAAAATTCTGGTACATTAAACGCTTTGGTATGCCTAGACAGTGACAGTAGTGTTTGGTGGTTTTAACAGCTACCTAGTTTTAAAAGTTACATTATATAGGTGTTTAATTAGGTAATTAACAACAATTTTATTCTAAATAAAATATTTTATCGTACAAAAACTAATAATTGCCTTGTTATATTACTTACATGTAGTTTCGTGAGTTTTCTAATGTGACTCATATGTTACCAAAGAGATTTAAAAGAACCTACAATAGAGCGGGCTTTGGGAAAATTGTCACACAATATACCTAATTGTTGATGCCATGCGTCAGTAGCACTATCTAGCGTTACGTAACGCGACTACTAGACTGAGCAACTTTTTACCTAGTGGTAAAAAGTTTTGGATCACAACTTCTAGTATTATTACTGTACTCTGTGCACAACTTTCTTCGTGATGACCCGTCTATAGCTCGTAATATAGTTTAGTGTCTTTATAGGTCACACAATTTGCTTTTTCATTTTGAGGTGGTTTTGTTTACGGGTTTGCCAATTAAAGAAAATATAAGTACACAGTCATTAACCTTTTTCGCTTTTCTTGGTTAATAAATCCCATTAAAAAATACGCATTATTTTGGGATTTTCTAGCAAAGGTAAATATACATTTTGTGATATGGGCTTTTCTGTTTTAAAAGGAATTCTCATTAAAATTATTTCACAAAAAAAACGTAGATAAATGTTGTAACAACTACCTATACAAAACATAGAATGAGTTTTTTTAAGGACTAATTTCCTACTTAATCTATGTATAATGTTATTGCAGAGATAAAAATATAACTATCTACTTCTGAACATAGGTTAGGTACCTAATAATAAGATGTTTCATTTTTTTCTTAATTGTACATAATGATAGATAGATGATAGTTCAAACAATGGTTTTGAAGGAAAAAAAAACTTTCGAGATTTTCTTCCTCGGTAACAGTCCCCGTGCGTTGCGGAAATTGCATCGGCGTGGGTGTCTGTCGCGCGTTCCAATTTAGAGCGCATCAATATTAGACATGGCGTGGCACATCGGACGCAACTGCTGTTTCCTCATCGCACCACGGCCGGCCCCGGCTAGCGGCCCGCGTCGGGTTTGGAGCGAGGAACTCCATAATGTCTTCATTGAATACATTACCTACTGCTGTGTAACTCGCTCCATAGTTAGAAAATTGATAGCCATTTACAAATGAAACATTCTAGACTCCTAGTCAACTATCTCTGCAAATGAAGTCAAGTCAGGTGGTCTTTGAAATTTACTGTAAAATTATTCCACCGTATATTTAACTATTATATTTATAAAAATCTAAATTCATTTGAATTTTCTAAAGAGGTTCTCATTTTATTATATCTAGGTGAGTAGGTAATTTTAATGCTATGCTACCTACATACATTGCAGTCTATTTTCTATACATCTATAATACTGTCATGCTTTTTATCGGAAGCTTTGAGTTTTTCTTGCATTTGAGTCAACATGTCTTGCATACGTCGGATCTGCGAAAAAGAAAAATAGTCATTGATGAGTGGTGAATACAGTTCTGATTGTATAATACTTAGGTATTACAATTAACAAGGCTCAGGATATGTGATGGTTAGATAAATAACAAAACACTATATCGATTATGGCCCGGTTACCACGAAAGCGGAGAGGAGCGGAAGCGAATGGAGATGTGTTTTGGCCACCAATCAGATTTAGTTACTTCTATATCTCCCCTCCGCTAAGCTTGGGTGGAAACGGAGAGAGCGGAAAGAAGATAACTATATTTCTTCACCACGCATGCACACATCTCCTCTCGTCTGCACTCCTTTTGGCTTTGGTGGAAACTGGGCCTAATCTGGCACAATCATTATTGTTTAACAAAGTAGGTATCTATCATATGATCCGTAATTAATAATTATGTAACTATTTGCAGCTCTCAAATTAGCATGATTATGCATGAATTTTTATCAGTAGGTGCGTTGTCCAGTGTCGTCTATTTTCGGAAATATCGGAACTAGCGTCATTCGTTGCAAGCTCATTAATCGTTTGCGAAAATTAACTCTCAAAATAAATATTGCATGAAACTATTTGAACAAAATATATGAGTGTTACCTCTTCGTCTTTCTGCAGTAACAGGCGGTCGGTGTCCGTGATAACTACGTCGTTGTTGTTCCCCATCGAGTCTCTCTTCAGCTTTCTGTAAACAATCATTTTAAATGGGTAAAAAACACTTGAAATGGAAATGGAAACAGCTGACATTATATTCGCCTCCCTTGTGGTGGTACCTTTTTCGACTACGACTCATTTGATGATTTTACCACGCTAAAAAAAAAGGTAAGAAACACCACCTTTTTTTAAACCACTTTTACTGACAGGACGAGGAAATGCGAAGATAGTTTTGTTTGCGACTATCCAAAATTAGTTCTTTAAGTAACTATCAGTGTCACGATTGTGTAACAGGCAGTGTGACGATTGGTGGAACGATTTTTGAGGTTGACTTCAACATGTTAACTAATTAAGCCAAATATAGTTAAACATTCAACATCTTTAATTCTTTAAACTGCACTAATTTAATGATAGTCTTGGGTTCAGGATCCGACTCATGCTCTATTGAGGTGAACCCTCTTTTATTTAGCACGGGTAATTTAGCCTAGTTAGTGAGGTCAGCATGGCCGTTCATCTAAGTACTGTGGGCGGTTTGGGCTCTTACTGCTCCCTAATTTACAATGAAATTGAAGGACACGGTCTATATGAAACACTTAAAACTTTATTGTTGTAGCACTCATAGATGCAACCACTAGTTAAGGGGGAAAACAGATTTTTCGTAGTCTATCCTTGAATGCATCGTTTGGCTATTTTAGCGATGATGATGATGAAGTAGACGGGATAGAAAAAGTTAATATTTACAAACCCTCTCTCCCGCATGGCGTGTTGCGATATCTGCGAGATGCACTGCGCACGGAAGTTCTCGTAGTGTACGTCTTGCGTCACGTCCTTCAGGTCTTGCATATGCGTCGAGATCAGCATCGTTCGTAGTTTTGTGAAATCCGAATGCCGAGGGTTTTCAACTGTTTATATAAAAAACTTATGTAGTACAGTTATACAATAAGTAGTTTATTACCCTTACACATAACTACTTTCTCATTTTCCAATGAAAACCAAAAATACTCCAAAATATTCAACTCATTTATTTAGGACCTAAGTCAGCCGTCAGCAAAACGTTTTATTAATAACATTGGGAATCCTTCAAGTGAGTTCAATAATGTAAGCGAGCTATGGAGCTATAGTAGTGTACAAATAGCTATGTACTTATTGATGTATAGCTATTGAAATCAATACAATGTAAAATGAATTACGCCGCTTGCATTCATAAAGGCGTGCTACAAGGAATCATGTTCGGCCCCTGAATATTTTACTTCTTATTTACTTACGTATTTTCGAAATTTTGTTTTGAATGCTAGTTAATTAGGTTTGTTAAAATAGTTCAAGTGCCTATTTTCCAATTAGTGTGGGAAACGAGGATGATGACATGATGTTTATTTGTTGTTTGCTACATCGTTTTCAAACAAATTGTCACCGATGAGTAATCTGTTGCTGTGTTACTAATCTGTGGGTTATTCACTAGGACGTGCCCTTCGGATGTGGATGCGATGTGTATTTATTTGATTCTTGTTTTAGAACACAGTTGGTGTTTACTAATTCTCGACATTATGTACCTAACTATCTCATTGTTTAACGACATTTTAATGACGTAGACATGATGATGTTTAGTCGCAAGATATGTGTGGGTCACTCATAATTCACCTTTGAGGTCAGGTCTGGAATCCTGACCTAATCAAGTATCTGATAGATATCATCATTGGTAATACTATATATTACTGAGAAATTAAATGAAGTTCGGTTCATCTCAGCTGCGCTGTTTTAGTAGATACGGAAACAAATTAACAAGAAAAAAAAAATATGTCGTGAAATGTTTTATTTTAATTGATGAAAGAGAAACTTACCATCAACGATTCCCCATGGGTACTGCCGCCCACGCACTCGCTTGCCTCCCACCTCTAGTACGACATCTGAAGCGACCACAGCGAATGGAGCCGCCGCTTTCAACTCACGGTCTTGTTGTTTGAATTCCTCGTCTTCGTCGCTATCGCATTCAGGGAACTGATAAACCTGATAAAGAATTCACAGAATTTATGGACTGCATTTCAGTTAGCAGGTCAACAAGCTTAAGAATGTCTACGAATCAATTAATTGTTCGTACTTGTATTTGATGTTCCTCCAAATCATTGAGTATGCGCGTTTTGAGCCGCTTCACCTCGGCTGCTGTGAGAGAGTCCGCTTTCGCTATCACTACCACGATGTTTACTTTACGATGCAGCCGTCTCATCATTTCCAAGTCCACATGCCGTAAGCTGTAATGTGCCGTTGTATTAGTTTACAATATAGGAGTTGGCAAATTGGGATAGCGCATCCTATAGTAAGTAGGTATTAGGTACCTCCTATACAAAAACAGATAACTATTACCGAACTATATTTTTATCTACACTATTTCGGCTCAATTCCATTTTCGCGAATTCAATGATTCAGATCGCTACAATACACAACCTTACTTGTTCGAGGACAATGAGAATAATACCATTGCTCTTTCGTTTAGGGTCTAGGATAAACCTACTTATAAGCCTCCATATCGCACATTTATTGGCAACAGTCGACACTTTTCGCTTTACTAATAACGATTTTGTTACACTACACGATAACAGTCAATCAATTCAACATCTTTAATAGAAAGTGTCAGTAAATCAAAATTCACTCAATGGGTTTTTTAACGACTATGATTGGTTGTCAATGTGCGTTGAGTAACATCTCGGAGGGAAATGGTTGGCATAGCCATTTTAAACTTTTAATAGCCATCCTCCATCGGGTCGTTATTGATCTGTTTATTGCTAGCGATCCAATAAAGTGGAATTACTGCTGTTCACGATGTGCTAAATCATGATTTTGACGACGATATAGGCAATTAACATATCCAATATACCTATATATATCGACTACAGAGATTTTTGTATGTACCTTGATTGTAGGATATTTGATTAATTATCCCGCAATACATTGTGAACAAAACATTGTGAATTCGCTTTGTAGCCAACATGTTGATTAGGTATATTAATTATTATTTAAATAATACATATGTCACATGAACTCTCTCTTATCGGTACCGATTAGATTCGAAAAAAAATAATAGACTGTTTAAATGTCAAAAGATACTTTAGTTAATTTTCTTTGAAGTTTTAATCTAATCCATGTACGGGTATAGCTAACATTACCGGCATGCGTGCTTCCGCATCGGTACTCCTATCACTATGGCCCTGACCATAATTGACCTAATAAAAATAATACACTCCTCTGGACACGTACAGTTTCAGTTGTAGACTGCACATGGGTTATAGTTTATGAGATGGAATCTATTTATACAGCGTAATTGGGTCAATGTGCATTTTCTCCACGGACTGAAAGTTAGGAGACCGATGCCAAATTGGTTAACTTCAAATTATTCGGCTCATTACACAATGTTCAAACTGTATAATTTGAAGTAGGTAAGTACGTGAAGAGACTTGTTTGACAACACAATAGCTTCTAAAACAACGCAAGTACAAAAGAACAAAAGAGAAAGTTATCTAAGAGAAGGTAAAATGTCTTGTCTCTATTGTAAAACAAAATGGTTACCTATGGGCCCAGGGCGGAACGAAATAGAGGCAGCAATGGACTCGATTATCTTGCATGTGACGTCGATTTAATCCACTTTCATCTGTGAAATATTGTCGGAACTGTTCGTCGATGTATGCTGAACAAACCCTCCATGAGTCTTCGCAGTTAATGGCATCTCCAAACCCGGGTGTGTCTACAATTGTCAACCTCAATTTTACTCCCCGTTCTTCAATTTCCATTGTTTTCTTTTCAACTGTTGTTGTTTTTTCTATTCTGTCTGCAATGTGAACAATAAGTATTGAAGTGTTGGCTCTGTTGCATACACTGCATAGTTTAATAGCATTGTTTAATGCTGACAAACCTCCTGATATCTTACCGTGAGCGTCAGGTATTTTTCTGTTCCTGTAAAGGTCTCCTAAGAATAAACTGTTGATGAGTGTTGATTTGCCCAGCCCCGACTCGCCGACTACCATGAGTGTAAAGTCGAACCCTCTCTTCACGGACTTGCGGTGCACTTGCTCGGGCAGGGTCGCGAACCCGATGTAGTCACGCTCACCACGATCACGTTCTGTCAACAAAATTAAATGGTCTATGTTATTCGACGATATTAGTCTAATCTACCCCTCCTTAATTATTTACGAATGTTTATAATCAATCATTAGTGGTCGATTCTTTTACAAAATCGTGCAACCTTCGCGTCGCTAATTTAAACTGACGTAAATCTTGATTTACAATGCTAACATTACACAGATCATCATAGTGAGTATTAGCATCAGTTTCAGGCTACGTATTCAGCTGGCCAGCTTAGTACCTAGAAAAAACGGAACCTTTATAATTTTATTCTTTACGACGAATCTCCGATCGGGTGGTTCGGGTTCACGCATCAATTTTTATTCAGAGTTTTAAAATATACCTACGTAAGTCTAACGATAAAACAGATTAAATTAGTAACAATATATCCCCAAAGCGTTGAAACTAGTTTTCCAGTTTGTTCGAGGTATATTATAGAACTCAAACAAATATTATGGCATTTTTGATGCCGATAATGTTTTGTTTTCCATCTCATAGTACTTGTCATCCCGATTAAAGTCCCATAAGAACCCATCATGGTGCGTATGGATGGGCGGGATATTTTCATTAATCAGTTATGCAGAAATCGATACGATACCGACAAACATTGATTAAAGTATTTGGTAAACACCATTTCCTGTAAATAATCTATCGCCTACGGAATAGTTTGATTGGTGCCTGATACCTTTTAGCAAAAACTGCAAAAATTCAAGTTCATGTCATGAAAATGTTTCCCGAATCTAATCTGTTGGTAATAATCTCCGTCGTAACCACACTTGGTTGACATGATTTTTGGCCTCTTGAGTGTGAGATATGATTGGGTGACAAGCTTGACATACTACTAATTGCGGAAGTTATGCGGTTAACATTAATTAGTTTAGATACATCAGTAACCCATTTATTATTCTCTTTGTGTGCGTACGATTAAGCTAAGTCTGTTTAGCTTATAGGAAGCAGGGCATTGCAACGCGTATGCAGCGGAGTGTGACACGACTGGTTCCCTTGGAGCCTCGTCGTGGCTCGCAGCTCGCCGCGCCGCCCAGGGACGAGGCGCGTGCCACCTGATATCGAGGACAACGAGGACGACTAGCGGAAGCGACAAACGTGCCACTCAGTCATAATACAAACGGACAAAGCCTTGTTCTTATCTATTGCAAAAAGAAACCAAAACACACCGCTTGACCTAATTATCTATCATGTTCATATTTTGTTTATCATAACAGTTGAAATCGTTGAGAACAATGTATGTTACACGACATCTGAAGATTGTTTCGTTATATATCCATTATATCGTTACATGGAAAAGGTTTTTCGATTACTGGTACCTCGTTTTACGATCTAGGTTCGTCCCACGAGCTTACAGTTAGACAATGGGTAGGTATAGCGTTCATTACAGCAATCATTTTTCTTGCATGATTGTCAAGTATGCTGTGTGAACATAAAATTAAACGCTATTGTTGTCATCGATGGTTAAAGAATTGTGAGTCGTTAAAGAAATTTCTAATAACCATAAGTGGTTGGAGAAATGATGTGATATTCAGTGGAACAAGCAGACTACGACGAGGCAAACTTCCAAAAGCAAGTGCGTATAGAATTTTTATCAGATCTTTTTATTAAAATTACGTCGCGCTGCAGACAACAAACTGCATACGGTTTTCCAACTGAAGAACTTATCTCGAGTCTTTTTATTTATTTCAAAGTAGGAAATAGTTCACTTACGAATTTTGATAACAGTGGAAAAGGGATTATTATTCCTAACAACATCGTTGTTATTAGTATTCTCTGCTTCTTCATCTTTCTTATCACCTATGTTGATGTCCACGATGGCAAATGAGTCTGTTTTTTCCATATTCCTTCTATTAATTTATGAACTTTTTTAAGATGTGCGACTCGTAACTTTCAAGAGTAGGTTTATAATTTTATATTTTTGAACTTTTATACCGAGAGAAAAACGCGGGAATTTTCGTCACGCGCGTTGGAGTTCAATTGTAACGTTTCTAATGGTACTGGAGGTGTCAATCGGCGGGGAAATCGTACAAAGAGAACATAGAGAGCTTGAAGAGTTGAAGAACTACCGCTGACACTGGACAATCGCGGGCGCAGGAAGGCGCGGCGCGACTCACGCGCACGGTTCCGCTGCGGGGCGCACGTTCGCACTGCGCGCGCCTCTAAACAAACTGACTTCACTCGGATTCCGGCAGGTTAGATGGAACGTTCAAATTATGTCACTCGTTCGTTAACAAACAAATTAGGTAACATTCTAAATTAGGCGACATAATAAAAACGGACAACTTTATTTAATTTTTTTTGACGTTGCGTTTCGACTTCCTGGACGTAGAAATTACGTAGAAATTACAACTTTATATCGATATAAAATATCGAAGGAAAAGTTAACTAAATTAATTAAATCATAATCATATACAGAGTGTTTCTTTTAAATGGGCCAAAAGGGGGAACTCTGCATCCATAAGAGATACTTACGGGAAAACTTTCTTAGGAACCTTTAGCTCTTTTTTGATACTGAAAATTATGGCGTTTTTATTTTTTGGTCAAGTGTGAGCTGGCTGTCCACAGAAATGAGTGAAATTGACCAATTTTTTTTTAATTCTTTCCGACTCTATTTCGTGTAAGGATCATTCCATTGTATCGGAAGAAAAAAATCGGGACGGCGGAAGTTGGTCAAATTTAGCAAAATATTTTTTCACACATATTGTATGAACGAAAAAAATCCCATTTTTTTATGATACACTTGACCAAAAAAATAAAAACGCCAAAATTATCAGTATCAAAAAAGAGATAAAGGTTTCTAAGACAGTTTTCCCGTATCTCTTATGGATGCAGATCTCCCTTTTGGCCAATTTAAAAGAAACACCCTGTATACTTAACACTAGATAGGAGGCAGAGAGGTACTATAATTTTAATCTAATCTGACCAAATCAATAGGTATGTATGACGTCAGCAGTCAGGACATCAAACTACATCAATCCGTTAAATTTTCTCAATCGTAAATGAACCTTCTTGTGTTGTGAAGACGTCGACGTTTTTTCAGGTCTCTTGGCCGGTTTTTAGTCATTCCAAAAACAGATCAATTTTATCCTTAAACACGGCCATTACCTATTAAGTAGCTATAAGTAACGGATATGCTACATCTTTATCAGGTAGGTAATCCTATTCAATGATATTTCTGTAGGTACCTATTTAATCTTCTATTCATAATATAATATCCTTCCTCACACCACCACCTTTCATCGGCCAGGTGTGGTGTGGACAAGCGCATGTCCTCATAAAGACTGCCTGGGGATCTAAAAACGCTACTTTAGCAAAATCATAACACATAATTATAATTGCGTTATAATTGTTAGTTATGCACTCTATGGCTTGAGCAATAGAATAGAATGTTCTTTTTTACGAAGTTTATCGCAAAGCGTATTATGTTTCTGATAAAGTGGCCTTTTTAGACCGGCTGAATTGAGAGAGACGCTGCGATTCAGCCGCGACTCTCATCCGGTGACGCAATGCATCTTGTATTGTTGTGTGTACTTGGAATAGCATCGTTTAGTACGATATTATAAACATACGACTTGCATCTGATATGATGCAGTAGGGTAATATTTTCGCAATGAAGTACATACATATATGTAGGTACATGTGGTGTTCACAAGGTTATATTTGTACAAGTAGCCTGTTTCTTTATTGATATAAGAAAATTCTCCGCCGCTCTGAACTGTGTTCAAACTCATTTGTGCCTACCTACAGCAAATCTAAATCTATAAAATTAGTCAATACTTATCATATTTTCCATGTTTCAAGTATATCGGATAAAATTGAATTTCACTTTCACAGATTAGGAATTATTTAATACATGTCATATCTTCTGGTACAGGTGTATTTTGTTGTCTTTAGATCTAATTCCCGAATACACTTAAATAGTAAACCCGATACTTGGGTATAATATGGCAGACAGATTTATTATACACATGATGACGGAATTAATAAAATCCATCGAAACCTTTGATCTACTGTGTCTATGACCTATGTCATCATTGGTTACCAACCTATGTATTAATCTTTGGTATTAATCTACTAAATCATAATCATATCGAGAATCGATAAAGCTAAAGGTACATATAAATAATATTAATAAAATGGAAAACTTACCCATAGTCATCTTGATAATATCAGCACAACATAAGACTTCAGTAAAAGAACTTCTTTCCTTTTCTAATGAAATGAATGATTTTGTATTGTCACATTTAGTACAATACTATTCATTTGTTTTGAAAACGTTTTCATTGTTCCTAAACTACTACATAATTAAGATTAATATTTATTTCTATAACGATCGATCGTCTAATATTACACAAAAACACTGTACCAAGAATTTCCACTGCCGTTTCACAAAAATATTTTTGAAATTTTTTCTTCGTTTTTTAGATTTTTCGCGAGATATTGGGTATAAAGTAGATTAAAATTATAAAACGTTTAAAAGAAGTCAATCAGTTACCCGCAAGTTAACATAATATCACAATACTAATCCTAAAAATTGTATAAGTAATCAAAAACAGTAGAAAATTTTAAGATAAAATAAAATCACATTGTTTGTGCGCCGTCCTGTGCGTTTAATGTTACGTAATGTGAGGGTCCCGGGCTGAGCTCGCGCCCTCGGAGGACACCCCTCTCTTCGCCCCTTTGTTTGGCCTTGCGCGCAACTATGCGCTGTTCCAATGCGCGGGAAAACCTCAAGCCCTCGTTGGGCTGACACGAAGCCCGTCTCCTGCGCGCGCACTGGTGGCAACTGGCACCCGACGATCGATACCCACGCGACGTCTCGCGCCTGCGCCACGCCGCCACCCTCACTCGCTATCTACTCCAAGCTCTATTATGCCCCAGATGCACAAGTATTGGCATTGTAGGTGCTCTATTCCAATTCAAGGTCGTGTACGTCACTTTATTTTTCAATGGCCTACTTATTAGTAACTTTGAAAATATGAAGAAAAATACGAAATGATTGAAGTAAACTGTACTTACAGTAGAAACAGGAGCTGGCCGGTTTCAATATTTACTTAAAATGTATTCTCATTAAGATTACCTACTTTAACTTTTCTGCTAATTTCATTGTGGAATCCAAGACAATTGAACTCACTCCGGGACTTCATCCAGCTTCATTGCCTCGACGGTTTACTGGTGCTACTGTTGATTCTAGTTTTGCAGTAGGCATGTGTCTAGCTAAAATAATTCACATTTTAAATAGCACGTTCGATTTTAATGTTTAAATTCAGGAATTGTGCGGAAAACAAGTGCGGTCCTATTATGCCACCCTGAGAAACTCCAAATATTTTATTTGGAGTGTATTTGGATTTACACATTCCAAATCCAAATACACTCCAAATACTACATGCATGGACACAGTCGAGCTTACGGTGCAGGATTGCCCCGCTTGGGCGGAGCACCGACGTATCCCGTGGACGCCCACGGCGTCGGACGTCGCAAGACGATCTCCGGCCACCGAAGGCGCGGGCATGCGGGCGGCGAGTAAAGGGCAACTCGCCGTCCGACCATGGACCATGCCCGCCGACGGCGCGTCGTGTTCCACGCGCGCCTCAAAGAGCGTCAGCATAATGACGAGGCCCCCTCTCAGAGGGCTAAAGCCTGCCGGGGTCGCGGGTCTTATACCATTACCGAGACCCCGGAACATAAAGGGCTATTGAAGGACACCGCGGATTTTAGTCAGTACAAGTCTAACAGTCCCTTCCGCCCTGCCCGGGGTGGGAGGCCTCATTTGATGATTTTACCACGATAAAAAAAAAAAATACTACATGCATTCTTTGTAAAAATTAGAAGTGGTACGGGATCAGCCACTAACGACAGAACAACGACGATATATTACTAGACTCCTAATAACAGGCGACCGATGTCTGTCAACACATTAGGCAAAAAAGTCATATATCGTAATATATCGTCGTTGCGACAGAATAACATGTTTTTTTACTACTGACTATAACCATACGTTGTCCTCTACTGCCATTCTAGGCTGTCGGGAGAGCGAGTAGGCTCGCGCAATCACTTATTCCCGACTGACTTTGACTCGACTATATCGCCTGGTCCCTCCGACCGGTGCGAGGCTTCATCTGGCGACCACAGGACACGCCATCATTTCGGGCCTGTATCTGGTCATGCGAATACCCCAAGTCGGCCGCCGGCAGGCTACCTACCTCTCATGGACAACGCAAATGCCTCAAGAAGCAGTCATCAAACAAACTGTTTCGAGAGTCACATTAACGATTCATCAATTTTGCTCACAATGAAAGAATAAAGAATGCACAGAATGGATGGATGATGGCTTTGAAACCCTTGAAATAACTGAAACTAAACCTTTCGCTCTCATCGTAGTGAATAATTTATGTTTCAAATGGCAACAGATCTCGTTCATAATACCTTTGTCGGTATTTGGGTTCCAATGAATTTTCAGCCATCAATCGACCCATCTACCGCGCTCGAATTAATTCCAATCGAACTTTTTACTTATGTAGGAGGAGAATACCGCGTTGAAATGGGATTCTGTTACACCTAGAAATCGCAGCGAAGGCGACGCCGATGACAGCTTCTTAAAACGGCAGTGTAAATTGGTAGCGCCAAACCCAAAAGTGCGGTGACCGCACTTTTTCCTGTAAATTTTGACCACTTGTAGATGCTGTTCAAAGATACTCATTTGTGTCCTGTTTTTCCGTAGTGCGATTAAATAATCGTGACATTTATTGTTTATTTTGTACGGTTTGTGTACCTATACAGGGTGTTTCTTTTAAATTGCCCAAAAGGGAGAAATCTGCATCCATAAGAGATACGGGAAAACTTTCTTAGGAAGCTTTAGCTCTTTTTGGATACTGATAATTTTGGCTTTTTTATTTTTTTGGTCAAGTGTGAGCTGTCCACATAAATAAGTGAAATTGACTAAACATTTTTTTAATTCCGTTTGACTTTGTTTCATGTAAGGATCATTTCATTGTATCGGAAGAAAAAAATCAGGACGGCGGAAGTTGGTCAAATTTAGCAAAATATTTTTTCATCCCCCCACCTCGGAAAGGGTACTTTTGCTCTTCGATATCTGAGCGTAAAAGCCGTTTTTATCCTCAAGTGAGTAAAAGTCGTTTTTATCCTCTAGTGAATAAAGTAAATTTGAATTTAGAACATCGTATGAACAAAAGAGTAGCAGCAGTAATGGCGGCCGGTGACCGCAACAGCTGATCGCTTGCTGTGGTGCCCAGTTGACGTTCGAAGGTTGTCGAGGAAACAAATTCTATTTTTAAAATTTGATGTGGTACACAGGTGGGAAAGAAGAGTACGCTCCTCGGGTGTAAGGCTGCGTTGTCTTGGGCTAACTTGAATCCCTCGCTTCACTAAGGATTTTTAACTTTATTCCCTCGTTTCTTTCGGGTGTTAACACTTGAACCTTCTCGCTGCGCTACGGATGGAGGTTCACCCCCAGAATCCTTAGTATCACTTCGGAATTCAATACGCCTCCCTTGGAGCGTAATCTACAATTATTTTGTTAAAATCTCAGACCCGAAACATTCTTGGCTCAGTACTTTGTTTTACCTTTTTTATTTGCTTTGTGCGGTTTTCCTTTCACGTCTTATTGTGATGTTATGACAAACCAAGATAAAAATAAGTAACTTAGGTAGTAGTTTTCAACTACTACCTAAGTATTATTTGTTTTAATTTAAAAATTATTCTGTTCTATAATAATGTCTTAGTTAATACCTGAACTGAAACAAAAGCCTATCTTGTGTTTGTACAATATACATCTGTTTTTATTTGTTTTTGCATTTAGTCATTTCCTCGCTGAGGTGGGATGAAAAGTTACGTGTTGCACTCGAGTGCAAAGATTTTTCACCTTGTGCTCTTTTGATTCCCTCGCTATCGCTCATGATTCTAATTTTGAATCACTCGTTGCACTCGTGATTCAATTTTAGAATCATTCGCTTGCTCGGTCATCAAACATGAGCACGCGGTTAAAAATCAACTTTGCACTCTTGTATAACAAATAACTATTTCATACATTTTGTGTTAACGAAAAAAAAACCATTTTTTTTTATTATGCTGTTTGACTTACTTCATGTAAGGATGAGATTATTGTATGGGCAGAAAAATATCTGAACAGGAGAAGTTGGTCAAAAGTAGAATAATGTTTCTTCTAACAGCATAAAGTCGTATTAACAGTGTCACTACCTATTTCATACGATTTGACCCATTTCTGTTGTCCGGGCATTTTGCTTCCCATACAATGAAATGGTCTTTACAAGACACTAAATAACATGGCATCATAAAAAAAATGGATTTTTTTTTTCGTTCATACAATTTGTATGAAAAAATATTTTGCTTTTGCCCAACTTCTGCCGTCCCGATTTTTGTCTTCCGATACAATGAAATGATTCTTACACGAAACAGAGAAGAACAGCATTCAAAAGAATATATGCAATTTTTTCTTTTTTTAGCGTGGTAAAATCATCAGATGAGTCCTCCAACCCCGGGCAGGGCTGGAGGGACTGTCAGACTTGTATTGACTAAAATCCACGGTGTCCTTCAATAGCCCTTTATGTTCCGGGGTCACGGTGATAGAAATAAGTCCCGCGACCCCGGCAGTCTTTGGCCCTCTGAGAGGGGGCCCCGTCATAGAATATACGCATGAATGAGGAATTAACATAAATACCCTACCTATTTATTATTGCTGTTAGAAAATAAATTATGAAAAACACATCTCAAGAGGTAATACCACAGAAATATTAAATGGGTTATATGGGTAATACTTACCTATATGAATAGTTTGCTCTAGCAAGAATTCGAGAAATCCACTTTAGAAACCATAAGTGGGTCTGATTAGTATCTAGCTTGTTATGAGAAGCAATTCTGCGGGCTTTAAAAACAATGTCTTTGCATTGGACGAAAGATCAAAGCAAAGGTATCTCTATCATCTTTTATACGTCATGTGAGGAAATGTTCACAAAAGATCTGTTCAAAGATGGAGGACCTCGTGGATGCAGTGTGGCTTGCAGTCAGTGCGACAGGGAATCGAAGATGGAGTTGACGGCAAAGAAACTAGCTCATTGCAGCTTTAATGTTTATATTTTCTTCTATCAAGAAGCAAGTTAAACATAAATTGTTAAATTAGTAAATTACACCATGTTAGCTCTAATAATTTTTAGTGAAGAAGGAGTGTCAACATGACAGATATGATTGATAGATAGGTACAGATGTTGCTATAGTCAAAAAAATAAAATATACCAGTAAATTGTGATGCCATACATTAAAATAGTTTTTCTAACACTTCCCCTTATGGCTCACAATATACAGAATCAAATGTTAAAATAAAACAAAATGACTCTACATTTAAAAATAATATGACTCTACTTAAAAGAAAATGTGACTCTATATTTCAAAACATTTGACTCTATATTTAAAAAAAAATTATCTCTGCATGTTACAACAAATAATTAATAATTATGCATTAGGTAAATAGGTCCTCAAATAATTATTAAATTTAACATGCACAAAGACACATAATTCACATTCCAAGTCATATTATAAAATATTCAAAGAACACATTAACCACAATACTAATTCACATTCATAGCTTTAAGAAATTTCTCATGCTTAATTTTACTTAAAGGTTTGGTTAAAATATCCGCAAGCATTTTATCAGTAGGTAAATACATAATACTTATTACATTTTTGTTTACAAGATCCTTTACATAGTGATACCTCAGATCTATATGTTTGGTTCGTTTGTGACAATATTCTCTGACTTCTAACAACTTTTGAGCACTTTGATTATCATTATATACAATACAATTACAATTAATATCACACATCTGTGCAGGCATAATTTCTGACAGCAAATTTCGAATAAAAGAAACGTCTTTACATACATCACTTATCGCTAAGTATTCCGCTTCAGTGCTCGACAATGCTACACACCTCTGTTTGCGTGATTCCCAGTTAACTGTATCATTTCCCAATTTGATGACAAAACCGGTATAGGATTTCCTATCAGTTACATCATTGGCCCAATCCGCATCAGTATAGGCACTTAAAAACCAATCCCTACTTTTATGAAAACATAAAGAGTAATGAATTGTACCTGCCAAATAACGCAGAATCCGCTTAGCAGCTAACCAATGAGTCCTGTCGAAACAGTTGTTAAACTGACTGAGCTGACTACATGCATAAGATATATCTGGGCGTGTACAAACGGACAGATACATCAAGCAACCAAGCAGCTGACGATAGTTGTAAACATCATCCTGTAAACTGGACTCCTCATTTTTAAGTAGCTTACAGTTAACCTCCATTGGTGTAGAGACGGCCTTACAATGTTCCATTCCAAATCGAACAAGCAGTTTTTTTAATGTATTCACTTTGGTCGAGCTTTAAAACACCCTTCACTCTATCCCTAGTGACATTTATACCTAGACAGCTCCTAAGTGTTCCCAAGTTCTTTACATTAAATTCATTTTCAAGAATTGAAACTAAATTATTTTTATTAGAGCTATTGGAACTGTAAAACAGGTAAAAATCATCCACATATAATGCAATTATAACAATGTCATTACCAGAACATTTTACATAGACACACGGTTCACACTTTGACTGAATGAACTCATGTTTACATAGTAGACTGTGTATTTTACAATTCCACATTCTGCTTGCCTGTTTAAGGCCATAAATACTTTTCTTTAACAAACAAACCTTATTAGGATCTTTACTACAAAAACCTACTGGTTGTTCCATATAAATTGTTTCATTTAGATCGCCATTTAAGAACGCTGTGGCGACATCTAAATGATCTATATTTAAATCAAACTGATTAGCTATGGAGAATAGAATTCGCATCGTAGAGTGACGCACTACGGGAGAAAAGGTTTCATTATAATCTATACCTATTCGTTGAGTAAAACCTCTGGCAACGAGTCTAGCTTTAAAACGATCAAACTTTCCTGAAGCATCATACTTTGCCTTATAGACCCATTTGCACTTGACAATATTTACATTCACTGGCCTCTCAACCAACTCCCATACATTATTCGCTACCAGCGCGTCGTACTCACGTTTCATCGCGTCTTTCCACTGTGCACTGCATGAAGAATTCATCGCCTCCTCGTAGGTAAGTGGTTCATCAACGAGTGGGTTCTCGTTTACCAAATAACTCATATCATAATCTAAGAATCTTGAAGGTTGTACATTACGTGTAGAGCGAATAGGCCGACCAGTACGCGAAGCGACAGTCACCGGACTCGTCGCGACTACTTCTCGAACTGACGTCTCACCCGGCGAACTCAAGGGCTCAGCACCCGTGTCACCTGCAGACAGTTCAGCGGAGCTGGAGTCGTCTTCACTGCCCGTACAGTACTCTTCATCTGAAACATTAGGAAAAGAACCACTGTTATTAAAAGAATTCTCATTATATGCATTATTTAAATTAGATTCATTACTTTTGTTATGTAAATAAATATTATTTTGACTAGTATCACAGATTAAATTATTTTCTTGATTATTATCACAGATTAAATTATTTTCTTGATTATTATCACAGATTAAATTATTTTCTTGTTTATTATCACAGTCAAAATTATAATAATTGATCTCCACTTCATGTGAGCTAACAGGCTTAACAAGATGGTCAGTATTAGTGTAAAACTTATTTTCAATAAATGCTACATTACGCGAAACAATGACCTTAGTAGGGTTCAATGGATCAGCTAAGCGAAAACCCTTTTGTGTTTCACTATACCCCACAAAGATAAATTCCTTCCCCTTAGCATCAAGTTTGTCGCATTTGTGTTTAGGTGACAACGAATAAGCAGTGCAACCGAAAACCCTGAGGTGACTGAGGTCGACCTGTGACCCCGACCAAACTTCCTCTGGAATCTGCCCTGACAAAGCAGCTGTGGGCGATCTATTTTTCAAATAAAGCGCAACCATAACGCATTCGCCCCAAAACCGCTTACAGAGGCCACTGTGTTGCAACATGCAACGCACCTTATCAAAGAGAGTCCTGTTCAGACGCTCAGCGACACCATTTTGTGCAGGTGAATAAGGAACACTGGTCTGGTGAATCATACCTTCTCGCTGTAGATAGCAAGTAAATTTTGAATTTAAATATTCACCACCATTATCAGTTCGCAAGCATTTAATTTTTAAATTAAGTTGCTTTTCAACTAAGGCTTTAAACTGAATAAAACAATCCATTACCTGATGTTTATTCTTCATAAGGTATCCAAAACTTTTTCTTGTAAAGTCATCTGTGAATGTGACAAGATATCTAGCTCCCCCATAGCTAGCCTCCGGTAATGGTCCACAAACGTCGCTGTGTATGAGCTGCAGTGGCTGTGTTGTCCGGCTAGAACTTGCATTAGGGAAAGGTTCAGCTGCTAACTTCCCCTTCAGGCAAGCCTCACACTTCTTCAGTGCTTCATCCTGAAACAATACACCACATGCATGCTTTCTTAACCTACACATACCTGCAGGATGTAAGTGGCCAAGCCGATGATGCCAAAGTTCCATACTGGTTGAGGCAGAGGCAGCAACTGCAGCACTCATTGTCTCCTGCCTATCTTGCAGGAGCATAGAATGCATCCTATGGAGCATGTTATCCTCACACACATACCCATTCACTTTATAAATGCCATTAGTGCAACTAGCCTTAAATAAATAATTGCCAGAAATTTTACACTGTCCATTTTGGTAAACAAAACAACCATCATCAGTAAATATAACTATAAAACCATCTTTTACTAACTTAGAAACTGATAAGAGATTAGCAGATAACTTGGGGACAAACATTACATTTTTAAAGGTTCTTACCTCATTATTTGTACATATATTCATGTCACCCACACAGGTACTAACTAATTGTTCATTATTAGCGCACGAGACAACTTGAGTACTGGTTCCCTTTGTATTAATAAGCATTTCCTTGTCCTTAACCATATGACACGACGAACCGCTGTCAATATAGAGATTTGAAGAGCTGTGAGCTAAGTAGGCAGTGACTGGCTCATTTTCTTCCTTCTTCTTCTTCTGCAGCTTGTCTCTCTTGAATTTGAAGCATTTCGGCTTGATATGTCCAGCCTTGTGACAATATTTGCAGACCAATTGCTTTTTGCTGACAAATGCCGTAGCAGTAGAAGTTTCATCTTTTCGGTGAGCTTCTTGTAATAGTCTAGTCCGTACCAATTCGCTCTGAAGCGTCGACGAAATGCAGAGGGTTTCTAAGTTAGACACCAACGTATCATACTCTTGCGGTAAACCACTTAGAAGAATTTCTGCAATTTCTTCATCTTCTATGGTTTTTCCAATATCCGACAATTGATGAACAAGTGACATAACCTTTTCAATGTACTCTGACATGTTACTGTAGTCTTTGTACTCAATGCGGTGGAGCTGACGAAGCAATAATACTCTTCTGTAAAGGCCACGGTCTTCGAAGACCTCACTGAGCTTTTGCCAAGCTTCTTTGGCTGATTTTGCTTCTCGAACATATTGAAATAGACCTGTTTTGATACTTAAGCAGACGCGAGCCAGCGCACGTTGATCACGCGCGGCATCAGCGCCAGAAAGTGCATTGTTATCGCTTCTCTCGATAAGATCCCAGAGACCTTCAAGTTTCAATATCATTTTACATTGAAATTTCCAATTGAGATAGTTTCCCGCACCTTCCAATTTTTCCATTGCGCCCGCCGCACCGCCGAACACAATCGTCGAACCATGTGGCGCTCCCGTCGTCGGAATAATCTCGTTATCTGGCGAAGCCATGTGGGCCGCACACACTGGGCGTCAAATTCCGTCGCACTGATTTTGCAAGCACCAGATGGATTTTGATTTCTTCTGCGGTGTTCCTGGGCCGTAACCTGTTCAAAGATGGAGGACCTCGTGGATGCAGTGTGGCTTGCAGTCAGTGCGACAGGGAATCGAAGATGGAGTTGACGGCAAAGAAACTAGCTCATTGCAGCTTTAATGTTTATATTTTCTTCTATCAAGAAGCAAGTTAAACATAAATTGTTAAATTAGTAAATTACACCATGTTAGCTCTAATAATTTTTAGTGAAGAAGGAGTGTCAACATGACAGATATGATTGATAGATAGGTACAGATGTTGCTATAGTCAAAAAAATAAAATATACCAGTAAATTGTGATGCCATACATTAAAATAGTTTTTCTAACAAGATCAACAAAAACGGGGCCAACATAAGACTTTGATAACAAACATGAAAGTGAGTTTAGGTCAAGGTAAGATTTCTATTCAAAGAGAAGTACACCTATCATGGAATTAGGTTGAAGACATAAATATTTTGCATTATTAAGGGTTTTAGTAATGGGGTGAGTATTCCTTTTGTATCACCCAAATATAACCCCTTACTTACTCCCTTAAACCAGGGTGAGTAGCGACGTGAACCTTTTGAGAAAGATTACAATTAAATAAAGCATATAAAAATAAGCATTGGTTTTTCGACAGGCCTGTTGGTCTAGTGGTTAAGGAACCTGACTGCTATGCCGGGGATCGTGGGTTCGATTCCCACCCAGGACGAATGTTTATGTGATGAGCATGATCATTTGTTCTGTGTCTGGGTGTAATTTATCTATAATATGTATGTATTTAGAAATATATCAGTATGTATATCAGTTGTCTAGTACCCATAACACAAGCTCAGCTTTGCTTGATGGCGTTGTGTGATAGTTGTGGTTTTTTTTTTTTTTATATATCCTGTAAGATCTCGGGATCATGGAATCCCGGACTTTTAGAGGGCATGCCAGGAGCCGAAGCCATCTTGCAGAGGCCCTTTACGCAATTAAAATGAAATGAGGCCCAAACCGGCGGTTATCCCTATATGCACTATGCCAGTATACCCAAGGACAACTCCCGGTTGGAGTTGGACTATTACGAAATATGGAAACAAAAGACAGTGTTATGGCGTTTGGTAGGTTTGGTGGACTGGTTATATAAAACTATGGCCCCTGCCTATAATCAATGTTTTGTATACATGATAAGTTGGCAGGAAACGAGGAGACCAGCTTTTTTTTATCGTGGTTATCGTGGTGAATCATCGAATGAGTTCACCCTCCCACCCAGGGCAGAGCGGTAGGGACTTTCAGACTCGTACTGACTAAAATCCACGGTGTCCTTCAATAGCCCTTTACGTTACAGGGTCACGGTAATTCGGTAAGTCCCGCGACCATGAACTAGCTTTGGAACACAAAATCATCTGGTGTCCTTTTTGCATCTGAAGTACACACCGGACGTCCGTTTCCTGAAAAGAAGTGGAATATTATGTCCGGTCACATAACTATAACTTGTTATCATCATCTGCCTAGCCTAGACTGTTCCAAACTTTTTTGGGGTCGGCCTTCGGTCGAAATGAATACAGCTGAATATCAGTAGATATGGAGTGAGTCCTAAACTAACCTCGACAACTCAGTAACAGGTGATACGACGATACCCTTTGGTAGGACTGCTTGTCAGACTTGATTATGATTTCACTACCAGAACTCGCAATGGGATTTTTTGGGTTGTGAATTTTCGATATATTCGGCTTATTTTTCAGTTTTCATAAAATTTTTATATTTTTAATTTTCATTCTGCATATAAGCGACCGTAAATTGTGCCTGTAAACTTCTCATAGCAACTAGTTTTACGCTTATAAAAAACGGTAAATAATTTATATAGGAAGTTCCTTCTTCTTCTTTTTGTATGTGTATTATTAACAGGTGATATGAGAAAAGCATTTTGTTTTAACAAAAAATATAGTCGGCGAAGCCAATGAGTTGCAGTTCCACAGTGCCACATCTTAGTAAAACAATTAAACGAAGATTCCTGATGCCCTTCGAAATTGGTTACCCGCGGTGGCTACAGTGAATCTTTTCTTAAAAATAATTCCCGTTGTCCACTTTCGCTGTTCACCATGTGAATGAAAGTTGCAAGCGCCATTGCTAGAACTCAGCAATGGCGCTTGCGACCTCTCTCTCCTAGAATCTTAGATTTGATTCCCAGGTCGAGTATCATCTGATCTGGTAACTTTTCAGAAGGAGCCAGGGATTTCGTTCGGAAGTTTGAAGCTTTCAGCTGTAGCGTGGAGACGCTATACTGAATAACCTATCTTTAACCAACTGACTTCCAGATTTCGTATTACGAATTTGCTTTTCATTTTATGAAACAATATAAAAATCACATATCACAATATTCGTAAACGTTTGTATCACATTGAAAGATTGGAATTAGGAGACTCTTGAACTCGACGAGGACGTTGAAACATTATTAAATTTAAGTTCTTTTAAAAGTAAAACTGATCCTGACCTACCCTCCAGGAACCGGAAATTATATTGATTTAAAACGAAATCAAACAAGTTGAAGTAAGTACAAACAAAATACGCAGACGAATTCGACGGCAACAGCTTCTTCGGAATCAATTTATCATCCAAAAGGTCATGGCCGGGGATTGGATCTCTGAGAGCCGTATAATTTCCCAGAAGGCTTTTATTTGAGAAAAATCCTAATTTTATCGTTGCGGTGACGTCAGTAGACTAAACTTATTTTCGTATCGAGTTATTAATATTCCCCTAGAAGACGATAACCAAACTTAGAACGGAATCTAGGTCGTTTAGCCGAATATTTAAAATGAAATTCTTAACCGAATGAGAGGAGTTTTTTGTGTAGAAATTGAAATTGTCGAAATAGAGGCGCATTAATTAAAAAAAAATAGTTAGGTGTTTTTTTAACCTACCCTCACACTTGGTATTAATCCTGTTTCGTGTTCGCGTTTACAAACCTTTAAATTCATATATACAAACAGCCAGACCCGGAACAACTCCTTGTAGGTCATACAAATATTTGTCCGTGGGGGGACCGAACCTGCGATACCTGATAATTGTTTTGGTAGGTAGTAAAACCAAGTGCTCTGGCTATCGACCCCTATCTTAAGCTTAATAACCTTACGTGACCCTAGATAGAATATTAGTTTATTATAGTTACACATAACGATAATATTACATTTCTCTAAGAATTTTCTCGCTAAGTACTGCATATTAAATATCGGGTAGTATAGAAATTCTATCCGCGGGAAAAGTGCCAGATGAGACGAGAGTTGGGAATACTGAGACTACGTCACGGAGAGACCGAACTAACTTTTGATAAACTCGCTTCTATACTGTGACCACTAGAGTGGAAAGTACAACTTCTGCTCGTGTTGAACATATTGACGGCTACTACAGACACGAATTAGACCTTATTGCGGGGAATTAGGAGCAGTTTTACAAATACTGTTGTGAGAGAAAGCACTTTCCGGTTGTGTGTTGTGTTGGATGACGCAGATGACGGCGTGACACGCCGAGCACCAGCCCACCAACGGTTGCCTGTACTTGCCAGTCGAGCGGAGTCCGCTCGTCTGCTAGGACTGGAACGTGACCTCTCTACATAACATACAGTTTTCCGCGAGTACTAAGTTGTGGTGTGCCAAGTAGAAATCAAATAAATGACATCCAGGTAACAAACAGACATTAACGCAGTGTGTTACAAGGTTAGTGTTTTCAAATTATTTTATTTTGTAAAAATATCCCTTTGTGTGAACAGTTTTATACAAGTTTGATTATTTTTGTAAGTTATGATGTTTAATCAAGAAATGAACAACTAAGTTAAATGAACTATTTTTATTATAAAATTATCTCAATTATCAAATCTTAGATCTGTATGAAGAGTTTATTTTGCATTCAAAATAGGTAGGTAATAAGTTGTTGGAATTTTATTCAAGAATTTATATTTTATGAAGAATAGAAGTTTTTTCATTTATTTAGGTATAAATTAGTACTTTTCGGGTAACTTATTAGTACTAATAAGTTTATGTAAGTTATTACCATGCTAAAAGCCTACTGAGTTAATAAATCAAATACGTTATTAAACATTAATTAAATTTTTCTTATCAAGATGCAAACAGCATACCAATTCAAATCGAACTAGATTCAAACTTTCACATACTTAACAAAAAAGTGTGCTGCATTGTTTGTTGATTAACGATGCAAGCTGCATCAATAAAGTTTCACATTTTAAATGATCTCTTTTAAAAGTGACAAGAAATAAACATTTAATTAATTCTTTGTTATTATTAAGCTCTATGCATGTGATATCTACAGATAATTTTGTTTTTTTTTTCTACGAAAATCGATCCGCTTTTATAAGAGGCACGGTGTAGGTACCGCAAGACTTGTCGGGAAATAATTTACGAAATAAACTTAATTGAGACTAAAAAGTATGCGAAACTACTGACTTACTCTAAGTTAATTTAAATAGTAAATACGGTTGTAATGTAAATCATATAAAAACATCCACTTAAGATCGTTATACTATGGTCTTTTGAAATCGAAAGTTTTTCTTTCATTTAGCGGGACTACGGTAATAGGGTTAATGTGTCAAAGCCAACAGCGGAAGGAAAGCTGACGAAAAAACAGTTACCATGAGCACACATGAGTATCGAACTAAAACACATAAAACCCATGATCCTTAAGTATTACACAGAGATACATCTAGTTTATGGCTAATGCAGTAAGGCGTAAATAATTACGAGTGCGGCTGACTTAAGAACGAAGGATAATTATGTTAGTTGAGATATTATTTGGATAACTTAGATGGACTGCACTAAATCTCTCTATTCGTCGAAGATATTCCTGAGAATTATTAAATTCCTAAGCAAAATTCTGTACATTGGGTTACACAGATATGTTAAGGAAGTTGATGGATTGTTAAATTTTAAGGGAATAAGCAGGTTATACCGAGTCAAAATGCAACAAAAGGCAGATGGCCGGGTTGCGTTAGACACGTAGAACATTTTCAAATAGATTGACTTTGTATTTTGTCATCAAGTTCCCATCTTCTGAAAGTATCTTAGCATCAATCAAAAACATCAGTGGGAACTTGCAAGTAACAGACAATACAATGAAAGTTTAGAAATACTGCTATAATCCAGCAAAAAACAGAAGAAATCCACTCGTTGACTTCGGTTCATATGACAAACATATTATATGTATACAGGGCGTCCCACGGCTACGCCACATGGAGGGAAAGTACATACCTTGAATATTGTAGGAACATTTTACTGAAAGAAGACATTATTTTAATTTTAAAAACAAATTGAACTATAATTATATAATTATAATATTATTCCACAACTATCACACAACGCCATCTAGTCCCAAGCTAAGCAAAGCTTGTGTTATGGGTACTAGACAACTAATAAACATACTCATATATTTCTAAATACATACATATTATAGATAAACTACACCCAGACACAGAACAAATGATCGTGCTCATCACACAAACATTTGTCCTGGGTGGGAATCGAACCCACGACCACTAACCACTAGACCAACAGGCCAGTCAAAAACTGTATTCATAGATTTTTATATGATTACACGGTTCAACCAGGAGTCGAACCCGCTACATGAGAAAAAAGTCAGTGTCAAAAACAAAAGGAAAACCATGAATTTTAGCATTTAAAGTGATATTTTGTTCAGAAAAATGAAAAGCTGACATTGCCAAAAGGACAAATAACTGACATAATCATACGTACCTATTATTAATTAATGTACCTACTGTAATTTATCTATAATATGTATGTATTAATAAATATATAAGTATGTTTATCAGTTGTCTAGTACCCATAACACAAGCTCTGCTTAGCTTGGGACTAGATGGCGTTGTGTGATAGTTGTGGATTATTATTATTATTACTTGAGAAGTATGCATCGACTAGGTGCAGGTCTAACAGTCCATCCTGCTCTTCCCTGGATAGAGGACTCATTTGATGATTTTACCACGCTAACAAAAATAAAAAAGGGAAATGAATATGGAGGGAGATGACAAGATACCTTCATGTTTAAACCGAGTCGGATAAGCATGCAGTGTTCCTGAATTCTATCGTGGGAATAAAGAGCACGTGCAATCTTGTACGTGATACCTACTATGGCGATATCCAATGACCACCGATTCTAAGGTGGGTTCAAATGGCGTGTGGACATGACCACATTGATTGCAGCATGACATGACTAATACAAAATACCCAGTAATAACACAAGTCACGATTTGAGTAAGTAAATAAAAGAAAGTTGTTAAATACCAAGCCGCAGCGATGCAATGGTTGTAACGATCGTTGTCAGATAGTTTGCTGTTGTTAGTCACATAAATGTAAAAGTCAAGCAGATAATAAAAATTACTTTCAATTTTATTAGTTGAATAATTTAAACCTTGTGATCGAAAATATCCGCCATAACCCCGAAAATGTATACGAGTAGGTACCGTTTTCAGAATCTAAAGACACAGAAACGTATTGAAGTTGAATCATAAAATTGCAACATGAATATGATTGTTTCTCGAATAATGAGGACATTATAGGCGACTACCTAGGGTTAGGGCGCGGCGCGGGCGGTGCGTTAGGGCGGGCGGGAAGTTACAAAACACGGACTGCAGAAAAATAGAGCAAAGAAGCCACCTTTTTTGTAACTAGGCCAGAAAAGACTCAAACCATTTTAAACAATTTTATAATTAAGTAATACTGTTTTAGTCGGACGGCTGATCGTGGTTAGTTATATTGTAGACTAACATAATAATAAATCAATGTACGAAACAAATGTTTGTTCTAGTAAAACATTTGTTTCTCTGAAACCTGTTTAGTTGAAGGAAATGTCGTTGAAACAATAATAAGTATTCGAAATAAAAATACAAGGACCAAATATTACTTACAGTGGATGGTGTGGACGCCTTATTAAAATTAAACGTAGGAAAGCTGATGTTGTGCGCTTTTCCTTATTCCAACAGTTTTAGTGATAGTGAAAACCACCATATATATAAGTTGAACAGTACTATGCATACGTTGACATGTCGTCATAGTGACAAATTATTGTTTTTTGATTCTAACATTTTTGTTAGTAGTTTTGTTTTGAATCGGGACACTTTATCTTTGTCCCGTAAATGTAGACAATTGATTGCTATGTTGATAGCATACAATATTAACCATGTTGTTGCTGATGTATTAGACTCTAGGTTAAGTAGGTTAAGTAGTAGTTTAAGTGACGACTCTGTGTTGTTAGGTTGCCCTAACAACATAGTGATACAGTGTTCTGTACCTGCATGCTGTACGAAGGATGATCTACCTAATATACCACCTGCCTTGGAGACCACCACTGCTCAGGTTGGGTATTCCCTTCCTGCTGGTACACTAGATGGTCCCATTGTGGAGATCACTCCGGATATTATTTTAAACTAGATTGTAAGACAACAGAAGAAACCTCTGCAATTAGTAACTCATTATCAGTGAACAATCAACAGGTTTCTTCTAGCAAATTAGTTAAGTATAAAATAGCAAGTGGAGAGCAACACACTTTAAAATTGTTTAATCAGAATATTCAAGGGTGCTCTTCTAAATTACTAGAAATAGAAATGTTTTTGGAAACAACCAAGTTTGATATTGTTTGCCTTACAGAGCATTGGTTAAAAGATCATCAAGTTAAGTCCATTTGTTATGATAATTATTGTGTAGTTAGCCATTTCAGTCGCAAATGTATGATACATGGCGGATCGTTAATTCTAATTAAGAAATCGGTTAAATCTAAAACTAGAAATGACATTGTTGAACTGTCAGTTGAACATACCATTGAATTGTCCTGTGTTGAGCTCGATAAGCATGTTATAGTATGTGTCTACAGACCCCCAAATTATCAGAATCTACCTATGTTTGATGCTATAATGGAAGATGTTTTAAATAAAATTTGTACTAGTAGTAAATCTATCATCATCTGTGGTGATTTTAATATTAATTTATTAGAAAATAACTCCAGTAGTATCAGATTGTTGAGTCTTTTTAAATCTTTTAATTTGTCACATGTTTTTATGGAACCAACCAGAGTGACAGCTTCTTCTGCCACTTGCTTAGATAATGTATTTTCTAACTGTGATTATTTACATAAGGAAATTGTTAATAAACTGCCATCTGATCACAGTGGCCAAACAATAACGTTTTGCGCCTACACACCTATTCAAAAAATTCAAATAAGGTATAGGCCAATCACAGATAAAAATTTAGAAAAAATGAATAATAATGTAGCAAGTAAATTATGTGATCATAGCTTTAATAATTTAAGTGACCCAAATGAGTTCTACGCCGAGTTTTTTGGAATTTTAAACACAGAATATAATCGTACTTTTCCTCTAAAAACTAAAACTACCTGCACAAAGTTCTTATTTAGCGATTGGGCAACACCAGGTATTCGCAAAAGTAGAGATAAACTCTTTGAACTTTATGGTCTTAAGAGTCATAATATGAATAATAGCTTTCATCAGTATGTAGCCAAATATTCAAAAACTTTTAAACGTGTATGTAAAACAGCTAAGACTCTTTTTATTAGTGGTAAAATTAAATCTGCTGATGATAAAATTAAAACAACCTGGAAAATTATAAATAATGAGACAGGTAGGAATAAACAGCGCAATAACGAATTCAATTTAGATACTGCAAATGGCCCTATAAGCACAGATACAGAAGTAGCTCAGGAATTTGAAAAGTTTTTTTCGAACATACCTATTAAGACGACTGAGTCTTTAAATTCGTCACCCGCACTCGCTGCTGCCTTACTAAGAAAGAATGTAAAGGCGTGCCCAACAGAGTTTAGGTTTCAGCACACGAACGTCCAAGCTGTGATTAAAGCATTCAAAGATCTTAAAATTAAATCAACAGAAGATCTCTGGGGAATGTCTGTAAAAGCCTGTAAATCTATTATAGAAACCGTTGCGCCATATTTAGCTTTTTTATTTAATACCAGTGTAGACCAAGGAGTGTTTCCGGATCTCATGAAGCATAGTAAGGTAGCTCCACTTTTCAAATCGGGTGATTGTAAGGAACCTAACAATTATAGGCCGGTGTCAATTTTGCCAGTTTTCAGCAAAGTGTTTGAAAAGTTAATGCTTGCACAAATGCTATGTCACTTCAATAGAAATTCCATCTTTCATGATCAACAGTTTGGCTTCACCAAAGGTCGTTGTACAACTGACGCCGGTGTTACCCTATTGAAGAACATTTTTAACTCCTGGGAGGAAGCGCAAGATGCCATAGGAATCTTTTGCGACCTCTCAAAGGCATTTGATTGCGTAAACCACGAAACGCTTTTGCTGAAACTGGAACATTATGGAATCAAAAATAAAACTCTTGATTTAGTAAATTCATACCTTAGAGATAGACAGCTTAAAGTTCAGATAAACGGTGTAAACTCTTTGGGGGCCGAAATGACTACGGGTGTGCCTCAAGGTTCTATTTTGGGTCCATTCCTTTTCTTAGTCTATATTAATGATTTACCCCATTTACTAAACAATCAACCACAGATGGTGTTATTTGCTGATGATACATCGTTAATTTTTAAAATTGACAGACGTGCACAAAATCTAGACACTGTTAATGACTGCATTCTTAAAGTTCAAAATTGGTTTACTGTTAATAATTTAGTTCTTAATGAAAAGAAGACAAAATGTATTAGATTCACGTTACCAAATGTTAGAAGTAGGGAATGCGACATTTTATTGAACGGAGATAAATTGGAATTTATTAATAAGACAGTTTTCCTAGGAATCACGTTAGACGATAAATTGCAATGGGGCCCCCATATAGCATCTCTAGCGGGGCGGCTAAGTTCAGCCGCTTATGCTGTTAGAAAGATAAGACAGTTAACAGACGTCGAAACTGCGCGTTTGGTTTACTTCAGTTACTTTCACAGCATGTCTTACGGCATTCTACTGTGGGGCCGGGCAGCTGACATTGAATCTATTTTTATTTTGCAAAAGAGAGCCGTCAGAGCAATTTACAATCTACGTCGTCGCGAATCTCTTAGGGAACTATTTAAAAAAATTAATATAATGACAGTGCCTTGCCAATTTATTTATGAAAATATAATGTATGTTAGGAAAAATCTTCATCTATTTAATAAAATAAGTGATAGACATAATTTTAATACTAGAAATAAAGATAAAATATATCAGCCATATTTTAGATTGTCTAAAGTCCAAAAATCTTTTATGGGGTTCTGTGTTAAATGTTACAACAAAATACCTAGTGAGATTATAAAACTAAATGAAAGAAAATTTAAAAGTTGCATAAAAAGTACACTTAGTAAACAAGCATATTATAAATTAGAAGATTATATTCAAGATAAAAATGCTTGGAAACATGCTGGTCCTGCTCCATAGTACAATGTAGGGCTTAAACAGAATCAAACTGGTTGCAATTTAAATGCTCACACACTGTTTATATTTAATTTGTATAATAGCTGTAATTGCAATATTTTGTGAAAATGTGAACACCATTCGCAAAGGTAGGTTGTATGAAGAAGAATGGGCAAGAAACTCCATACTTACTCTTTTTAAAAATGTTTTACAATATTTTTTTACATCCTTTGAAATAATAATGTAAAAGCAATGTACCTTGAAAAACTAGACTAAATATGATTAAAAAATAAAATAATAAGAAATAAAAAAAATGCAAAAAGGTACATGGAGTTCACATTTTAACAAAACATTGCAATTAAATCTATTTTACAAATACAATAAAGAAGTGTGTGAGCATTAAAATTTCAACCAGCTTGATTCTGTTTAAGCCCTACATTGTACTATGGAGCAGGACCAGCATGTCTCCAAACATTTTTATCTTGGATATAGTCTTCTAATTTATAATATGCTTGTTTACTGAGTGTATTTTTTACATAACTTTTAAATTTCCTTTCATTTAGAGTTAAAATTTCGCTAGGTATTTTATTATAACATTTAACACAGTACCCCATAAAAGATTTTTGGACTTTAGACAATCTAAAATAAGGTTGATCAATTTTGTCTTTATTTCTAGTATTTTCATAAATAAATTGACAAGGCACTGTCATTATGTTAATCTTTTTAAATAGTTCCCTAAGAGATTCGCGACGACGTAGATTGTAAATTGCTCTGACAGCTCTTTTTTGCAGAATGAAAATGGATTCAATGTCAGCTGCCCGGCCCCACAGTAGAATGCCATAAGACATTATGCTGTGAAAGTAGCTAAAGTACAAAGCCAAAGTTATACATGAAGTACGCCAATAATAGGCCATCGCACGTGAAAACTGAATCATGCTATAATGGTGGCTCCAAACTATTGCCGTGAATTCACTCTGCGAATTCTTGCCGTGAATTCTCGTCACAAGTCGTGCGTTCCACACTATCGGGATGCTCTCAGTAGTTCGTGAATCCTGCTGTGAAATAGACGAAGAAGCTGCGATAACTTTGTTTGCTGAATTTACTTTGTAGGAATATGATTAAAACTGTCTTTATTAATTTTATAAAATAGAGGAAGTGCAGCATATTTGGAATACCAGTTTGTTTTTTAAGAATAACTTGAAAAAAAATGAGTTATTCCAATAAAAAATGCTTTTAATTGTTTGAAATTTATTTATCTTTAATAATACAAGCTATCAAACCAAACAAAAATGAGGAACCTTCTCAAAATTTCAATTTTTTTAGAAAACTCCGAATGCGTGATTTGACTTAGTGTGCAGGTAATTTGGAATAGTATAATTCAAATTAAATTCACTGCTTTTTCTTTAACGAATGCTTACCGTTTTTTACTTATTATTGTTTTTGTACCTAATTTAACACGGTTCCAGTCTTTTTGTAGGTAATCAATATGAATGTTATCTGTAAATTAAATATTTCTGTACCTAACAAAATCGCCCACAATAATCATTACTTTGGAATCAACCTCAATATCTCAGATCCATGTTTAGTTTGGACTTACAATCATCTTTGCAGTAATGACAGAACAACCTTACTGATTTCTACAAGGTTTTTGAAAAATTAACAACATTAAATTGTATTCACTTCCAGTATTCCAAATTAACAACATGGCGTCCAAATCTAAAACAACATTAACTTTTTTAATGTCAGAAATATTTACAAAATAAAATCAAAATCACAAACTAATAAGACCACTTAACAGTTTTAACAATTACAATACTAGTTTGCATATCAACATTAATGATTATCAAGGATTGAATTCTTACCAATAAAGTTTTCAAAACAGACGTTTCGTTCCCATGTGGCTCACGGCAGAAATGTCAAGATGGGGTCCCGTTTTTCGTACTCATTGACGTCGTACGTCATGTAACTTTATGATTGTAGGAGAAAAACACAGATGACGTTTATATTAATTGAGATATCCTAGTATTCCAAGTTACCTGCAGTATCTCAAATATGTTGCACTTCCTCTACATTTCAGACTTTAATTACATTAAAAATAATAATTAATTAATTAGATTCACGCGGCGGAAGGAGGCGCGAATCCTTTGTCGCGGGACAAAATACCGACACTGATCAGGGAAACGGCGCGAACGACGCATGTGAACCCCGCGAAGGGGGGTTTACGGCACTAATGTGAAGCCGCCATAAGGATTATTTTTGAGAATCGGTCGCCGCGCTCGACGCGTCTCGCGGCCGCGGCCGTATGTATAAAAAAGGCGGGGCTTCCGAGCGCGAGCTTATTGCGATATTTTTCAACACTATGTAAAATGACATATTATTTTCCCTACTAAATTACGAAAGTCAAAAATACTGAACCGTGAGGAAGGACATAGGCTACTTTTTTTTCGAAAAACGAGGGAAACGCGGACGAAGTCGCGGGCAACAGCTATCTATACAAATAATATAAGGCTGAAGAGTTTGTTAGTTTGTTTGAACGCGATCAATCTCATGAACCACTGGTTCGAATTGAAAAATTATTTTTTAATTAAATAGTCAATTTATAAAGAAAGGCTATAGGCTATATCATCAAGCTGTGACCAATAGGAGCGGAGCGCCAATGAACAATGTTTCAAAATCGGGGTTAAAAACGTTAGCCCAAAGTAACTATTCCACGCGGGCGAGAGTAACTGAGAAACTTTGACACACCTTTGACAGCTACGACTGTTAGACCATGGTTTATCGCAAAACCAAGATTTGTAATAACGTAGTGTTTGGTGATATAAACCTAGGTTTTTAGTTAAACCCCATTTTGTAATAAGGCGGATTCAGTTTAATTTAAAGGGGTATTATCCAAGAACATGTGTGCCCTTTGCCTTTAAACTTTTTGTGGGTGTTAAAAACAGCAAGAAAAACCGAATTTCGTTAACAGTACGTTTATATGTATGTTCATTTAAGTGATAGGATCATTTTTCGGTTTTTCATACATATATGATTACTTAGAAACGGTACATGTTTTTGAAAATCTACTATTGCACAAATAACGCACAAATTACGAGCTACTAACTTGCGTTTTTTCTACGGGCGCACAATCATTGATTCCTAAAAAACCAGATTTTGCAAAACGTTAGCCCAGCAGGACATGAAATATCTACAAAGCCTTAAGCCCCACAATTTTTATTTTCAGCGCACATTTATGCACCAATTTAAGCTGCAAAATGAAAATTCCCGAGAATATGCAATATGAGATCATAGATACGCAAGAATTCGGGAGATCCGCGTTCATCGGCTTGTTTCTAGTCTGTTCGTTACCTACACAGTTCAAAAATCGCTTTCATTTTTCGCGGCAATGTAGAGCCTGAACAAAAATCTTGGCGAGTTTAGCTAAATAAATCAAAAGATGGTTGCTTGCCGTGTATAAGGCCGGTCCACTAACCTAGTGACCTTGAACCAGCGACCGGTTACGCCGCATAACTGGTGCGCTCACCCAAACGAACATTACTATAATAATATTCAAAAGAAAGCTCCACAAATGCTGACAAGCCAGCACATCAAGGAACTGTAAACAATACAGTTCATGATTAGAATTTTGATAATTGCAAAGCATTAGCCATTCGAGCTATACTGCTTGTTTTAGTTTCATGTTGAACCATAAGTACAAGGCAAAAAAAATGTTTATAGTTATGCTATCATGTCATTTAATTCTGTGACACATCTGGTGTAGTTTTCTTAAAACAAATTCATTGAGTTACTTGTATTATATTCTTGTTATGTATACAGTAGGTACTAGCCAATAGAGCTTTCTCATTTTAAAACAGAAATATTAGGAGGTAGAGGATCCCATGGAGCGCAAAATCACACATTTTACCATGAACAGCCATAATATGTAATCATTATAAAATATGTTAGGTATTTAATGTTTATTAATCAGGTTTTGAATTATGATTGGTTGAATAATTCTGTGTTGACATTGAATCAGTAATGTATGTGAACAATCAAATCAGTAACCTGTTTACAAGGAAAATCACTACCTAATTGAATTGCATTATCTAGCTTACACACTTACTGTTTTATTGTTTTGCAGATGGCCGGCAGTGCGAAAGCGAGTTTAGCTCGCATTTTCCTTTTGCTGACCTGTCTGGGGGCAACGCGCTCGCAGTCACTGTCTAATCCCACATATATTCCAGGTAATAATGTACAAATCAATGGTTTTTGATGCACGTGTGCCTACTACCTTGCCGTGCTGGATAATGATACTTATTACTCGCGTGTTATTATTTTCGCAAATGAAAACCCATAACTAGTTCAATATCAATGTTAATATGCATTCTGGCAAACATGTTAATTTCCTATAACAAAAAAAATGCAGAAGGTAACTGTTGTGCTTGATAAAATAAGAGCCTTTTGGACGATCAAGTTCAAAAGCCATTAAGTTTCGTGAAAATCATGCCAAATAGGATGCATATCATTTCAAGTGAAAACTATTTTGCGCTCAATCACTAGCTATCACTTGCCATTTTGATTATGTAACTCTCACCAATCATCTTCTAGATTAAATAAAATCAATTTGTTGGAATAAAATCAATGAATGCAAATGCATGCCACTGTTTATTTGGGCCGTTGTTGGCCCGAGGATGAAACAGGTTTTTCTCAAGGAATCTTTTTATTCAAAGAAGTTTGTATACCGCGGGTTTTTCCAACACAAATACGATTCTTTTTTCTCGTTTTATTATCGAATAAAATATCAGCAGTTCTTATTGTTATTCAGTTATTACATAATATTAAATTATTACTAAACAGATGAGGTTTCTACGAACTTAGGCGAAATCGAGTCCAGGGAGAACGGCCAAGATCTGGAATTCCGGTACCACGACCATGATCAAATGACACGATACTTGCGATCTGTGTCTGCAAAATATCCGGCTTTGACTGCACTTTACTCTGTCGGGAAATCTGTGCAAGGTAAGAATAGAGCTAGCATTTTATTTTCAGCCCAACACGAGGATCATGTAACATTGATCAAGTTACATTGTAACTAAAATCCATACCCTGCCTGCCGGGGTCGCGGGTCTTATACCATCACCGTGACCCCGGAACATAAAGGGCTATTGAAAGACACCGTGGATTTTAGTCAGTACAAGTCTGACAGTACCTCTCGCCCTGCCCGGGGTGGGAGGTCTCATTTGATGATTTTACCACGTAAAAAAAGAAAAAAAAAAAGAAAGCGGCAGCGGTTGTCTAGTTTGGATAGAAGATTAAAACCGCAGTACTCTTAAGAGACTTTAGATCCCACTACCTATTCTGTGCTCATGGTCATAGAAGTTCCATCTTTTAAGTACGCAATCTAAATATCACGTTTCGAATCATTAACACTAGCAGTCTGTCCGTTTTGCGTATGTGCCTGAATACGAGTAAGTACGGCAACATACCGATCTGGAGCGGATTTGACTATCCATGTTGATGTATCCATTAAAAACGAGCAAAATCCATTCTACTACCTAGTCTTAATTTTAGCATAAAAGCTTTTTCAAAAAAAAATGTAACCGCCTTCAAAACCAACCACTAAAAAAGGGTAAAATAACCTACAAAATAACTTTTCTTTCGGAAGTCGGTGGTTTTTTTTTTCATTGTGTTTTTTGCCACCGACTTCCGAAAGAAAAGTTATTTTGTAGGTTATTTTACCCTTTTTTAGTGGTTGGTTTTGAAGGCGGTTACATTTTTTTTTGAAAAAGCTTTTATTTTACTCTTTTTAGTTTAAATATTCAACCCAAATTCTTGTCAAATAGGTACATCATTTTCTTACAGGTGCACTAGAATTTTGTAATCCGGAACGCACCGGTAATAACATCGCTCATGTACAAAATTAGCTAATAAAATTCCCTATCTCAAAAACTACTGAACCGATTTTGATAAAACTTGCAGTGTTCCCTTAGTTGAACAATACCTAGTATAACAAAAAAAGAATGACTTAAATCGGACTTGTAGTTCCAGAGATAAGCGAACACAAACTAAATCAGTCGATGCCTACTCCTTACTGTTAAGGAGGTGTACCTTCCATCATCAGCTCAGCTTCATAAAATTATGATTACCATACGCAAATACTTAAATTACTTCATAATATTTGCGAAAAACTATATGTGGGCCTATAAAATTTGAGGGTTGCCCTCGATTCCTCCAGGATCCAATCATCAGATCTTGACTTGGTGAATATGGGACCACTCCGGAAGCATCTCCTTTCGAACAAAACAAGAATTTTGAAAATCGGTTCACAATCGCCGGAGAAATCGCGTAACAAACACAAAAAAAAAAAAAAAAACATACCGTCGAATTGATAACCTCCTTCTTTTTGAAGTCGGTTAAAAAAATCTTGACATTTTTTGCAAAAACGACCTTGCCTATAGGTAGATCCTAAATAAATTTTCGATCCCAGGCCGAGATCTATGGGTGATGGTGGTATCAGCGTCCCCGTACGAGCACATGATCGGCAAACCTGATGTGAAGTACGTCGGCAACATTCACGGAAACGAAGCCGTGGGGCGCGAGCTACTTCTGCACCTCATTCAAGTAAGTTGCCTCAACCGGTGCTTAGCTGCAATGAGCACTTCCTTGACATAATCAGCGACTACCTGTTTACATTGATAGTTAGCCTACGTTGTACAGGAGAAATGTTTTAGAGACTAGTTCGCCTAGTTTTATTTTCTAGTAAGATAACTGGAGATTCATTATTATTATCATTTGATCGGTCTTGTCTCTTGATTTGATATAAATTCAAAACGTGATTTTCTCATTATCGTTCAGCAACTTCATTTTTTTATTACTAGTTCATTTGTAGTTTAAAATAATCATTATTTTTGTTAAGTATTAAAAACACAAGCGAAATAGAGGCAGCGAAGTAGGTAAATTAGTAGATAATAACAAAGACATTTTAAAAACACACTTTTTCTTATTTTCAGTACCTCGTGACATCGTATGAGACCGACCCCTACATAAAATGGTTGCTGGACAACACTAGGATCCACTTGATGCCCTCTATGAACCCAGACGGGTTCGCCATCTCGAAGGAAGGACAGTGTGACAACACTTATGGGAGGTATGGGTTGTATTAGTTATTGTAATACGCATTATTATCACTGTAACGTCACGGTTAAACCGTCTACTACTCCTAAACAATATATTGACAGAATAACCTAGATATTCACTAGAATGGATACAACTTCAATGAAACTACAATTTTAATCTGAATAGTATTTCGTAAAAAGTAATTACCTAGAGCAGTAACTTTTCAAATAGCGCACAGTTTTCATTGCCGTATTGCAATATCGGACTATTTCGAGGTTCAATCAATTTTGTTAAAAGATGAATTTATGATAAGTAAGTTTATGAAATGACATGGTCACTTCACTAAAACTAACAGCAGTTGCAATCAATGCCGAAATATCGGAAACTCAAAGCAAATAATGGATTGATGATGGACAAATTAACACCAATATAATAACAAGTGGCACTTATTAATTTGCAGGCACAACGCTCGTCGTTACGACTTGAACAGGAACTTCCCTGACTTCTTCAAGGCTAACACGAAGCAGCCACAGCCAGAGACGGAAGCCATCAAGGAATGGATCAGCAAGATTCAGTTTGTGCTGTCCGGATCATTGCACGGCGGTGCTCTCGTGGCATCGTACCCCTTCGACAACACGCCCAGTGCCAGTAACTGTCAATAACAATTTTATTGTTCTCGAACCATATTCAATTCAGTTTTGTCTGCGCTTCCGGTTGTATGTCATACTAATAGCTCACAGACACAACTGCCGGCATTTTACCATTGCATTATCGGTTATGATATCGCTATAATGGGTATTCGATGCAAATTTTCCTCATAAATTCATTTTATTACCTTATATACCTACGCTTATACAGACTTCTACGGATAGCTTTTGAGTTTAGTGATTTTGTTGTTTTGCGCTTAATCATAAGTAATATTTCAGTTATTTTTTGTGACGTGTTGATAATAGTCGTAACAGAAAATAGTTATTTATGATACTAGTGCGGAAAGTTGGTTTTTACAAACGAGTAGACAACGTACGCCCGAGGCGCCGAAGGCGCCCGAGGGCGTACCGTAGTCACGAGTTTGTAAATACCAATTTCTGCACGTGTGTCATACAATGTTTTTCAACACATTTATCCTTATTAATATCAGATTGCTCCCTGGAACTCAGATTAGTCGCAACAATTTTTGAAGTTCCTAATATGAAAATGGCGCGACTTTGAAAATGGCGCCACATGCACGTGGTGAAAATTAGAACTACATCTTTCATCTCATTTACTCTTTAGTATTAAAGTGAGACAACGAATTGAGCAAAAGCTCTTCCAAGGAGGTTCGATCACGGAGACCTCTCGCGCCCGGCATTGGTTTCGGCCATGCTGCGGAGCGAGACGGAGTGGGAAGCGGTCGCCGCCTTCTGCGAGGCAGTAATGCTCGTGAAGGAGGCGGCGGGCCGCGAGAGAGAGAGGACAGCGTCCTCCCTCCGCCCCAACCGCAGTGGTGTACGCCCACGGCGCCGTACGTCGCAAGACGATCTCCGGCCACCGTAGGCGCGGGCATGCGGACAGCGAGTAAAGGGCAACTCGCTGTCCGACCATGGACCATGCCCGGGTCGACGGCGCGTCGTGTTCCACGCGCGCCTCAAAGAGCTGTCAGCAAAATGACGGGGCCCCCTCTCAGAGGGCCAAAGCCTGCCGGGGTCGCGGGATTTATTTCTATTACCGTGACCCCGGAACATAAAGGGCTACTGAAGGACACCGTGGATTTTAGTCAGTACAAGTCTGACAGTACCTCCCGCCCTGCCCGGGGTTGGAGGTCTCATTTGATGATTTTACCACGATAAAAAAAAAAAAAAAAAAAAGGAGGTTCGATCAGTCAGGTTATTTATTTTCATAATGTGAAACTCTTTGGTGGAATTCTTTTTTTTTTTTTGGAAATTAAAAAAAAACCGTAAAGAAAACGCACGCTGCTCTACAAGGGGGCGTGCGGTAAAATAGGTAATTAGGTGAGAGTACCTATTTTACCGCACGCTGCGTTGTATGGTCCGTAATTTTTAACTTTCGAACACTGTATACAGGCTCTGTAAATGCATTTTACGAGCAAATGTGTTGAAAATGTTCTTTTATTTTCACGCAATCAGGAATATGCAGATCATCAGTTCTGTGTTCCGGTGAGGTATCACGTTAACTTTGACGTCTAGCACGTATACAAGAATAAAATTAATAATATTTGTTTTCGTCCAACATGTGGCCTGAACGCAGTGTTCCAGAGCTACGCACATACGCCTTCGATTGCGCCCGACGACGACGTGTTCCGTCACCTGTCGCTGGTGTACTCCAACAACCACGCTAAGATGTCACGCGGCGTGTCCTGCAAGTCAGGCTCGCCTCGTTTCGAAAAAGGCATTACTAATGGCGCAGCCTGGTATCCTCTCACAGGTATTTTTTTTTTTGTAAGCCTCTACCTACCTAAATAGACTTTTATTTAAAAAAAAAACTAATGGTTTGTGGTCGTTACTGGTTATTATCCAGGTACCGTTTAAAAAACACAATACAATTGAGTTATTTACAGTAAAATTATAATGAATAATGTGCAACTTGCAAAGTTATGCTATGAAATAATGTAATTAGCGCATAATAATCTCGCTTACTCAAAAGTCCACCCAAATCATTTAAAAAGCAACGATGTTCAATTCCAGGCGGGATGCAAGATTACAACTACCTTTGGCACGGATGTATGGAGATAACATTAGAGATATCTTGCTGCAAGTACCCCCCTGCGCATGAACTAGCCAAGTATTGGCAAGATAACAAACAGGTAATTAAAACATTCGATAATTTATGGATGAAAGAAGATGAGTCTTTAAAAAATAGCTAACTTGTAATTTAGAGACAGTAAGGCACAAGGAGCGGGGAGCAAATGTTCATTTTCGAATTGAGCAGTAAACAAAACATTACGATGAAATATGTGAGTTTTATCTTCATAGGATTAAACATACAAAATCAATTAAGATTTAGATAATGCACCTACTTAGTCCGCATATGTGTTTTATTTACATACTTACCTAAAATGTAAAAAATACCGCAGAATATGAAATGTAATATTAATTTGTAACGTGGTATTTATAATTCGAAAAAGGGCTATCGGTATCCAGCCACGTGACGAAAACCCCCGAGAGCCGACATAAATGACCAGACCACACCAAACCAGGAGTTAGTTAATCAGGAAAAAAAACGCACTACTATTGTGTAAATCCGTTCAGTAGTTTTGGCTTGGAAGAGTAACAAACATCCTCAATTATTTTCGGATTTATAATTTAAGTAAGATACAATAATAACAACAACCACATAATAATACATTTTTATAAAATCACTATTATCATTTAAACTGAATGGAAAACAAATGCTGCCGCCACAAGAAATAAAAGCACCGACGGCGTCAAAGAAGCAGCGGAGTTCCAAGGTGCACCAGGAGATTTGATTCCAATCACACCACACGCCACTCGTGGGCCCGCGTTACCAGTAAGCAAGGAACCAGGATTATCTCCCTGGCCCAGGTCATCCTCCTGCTGGTGTAGAACTAGAGAACGCCCCAAAATACTGTTACGTCCACGAAGTGAAATTAAGCTGTCATTAAAGTCAAAATTAGCAACTGCAACGCCATTTCCTACGAACACGACATTGCCGAGGTCACCAACATGCCGCACTGTGTGATTCCTGCCGCCGTGATTATTCTCATCAGGGTTGAAGTGCGGGCCTGCTTTGTCACAAGTACTTGTGTCCCCAAATTCGTGTACATGGAACCCGTAGGAACCAGGAGCTAAGCCAGTAATGCTTCCCGTGACTCGAAGCCCATCTGTTGTCTCAGTAAACTCAACACTCCCAGTCACATTCTGCGATATTAGATGAGCTACAGCAGCTCTACTTTCACCATTTACGCAGGTTACCCCGAAAATAAAGATAAAATATAACCAACGGTTTAACATTGTGAGGTGAACAACGAACGTGTGTTGTAGTTTGTGAACAAAAGAGCTCTGGTTTGGAATTTCCGACGAAACTTTATCTAAAAAGTGATGCGTTTATAATTCTAAAATATTGATAAAGATAAGATTAAATCAAGTAAACGACTTACTAATTAATTCCAAGGAAATATAGTCAATACAGGATGTCCGTTCATGTGGTGAAAAATATAAACTGGAACCGAAGGATAAAGCATAAGTTGCATCATCAACAATTGTGTATATTACAGTAACGAAATTTTTCTTATATAACGCCTTAGTCCGGAGCCACCTTGAATTTGTTAACGTAGTGTGGAACCCGTACTACGCAGTACACTCACAAAGAATAGAAAACATCCAGAGGGCCTTCACAAAACACCTAGCATATACCTTCGGTGGTGTATCTCCCCGGTGCCCATACGAGCAACGTATTCAATGCTACAAAATGATAATGTTACGCGACCGTCGACTAATACAAGATCTCATATTCTTTTTCAAATTACTTAATAATAAGTTAGACTGTATAATTGAACAAATTGGTATAAAAGCCCCCAATAGAATACCAAAATATCCCGTGACTCATTTATTCCATACTAAAACTTTCAACACAAATACATATAGGAGAATACTCACCTCTCAATAGATTCAGCAAAGAGATGAATTCTTTTATAAAATCAAATCCAGACGTTGACATGTCGTCACGGGGCGGCGATAGGCGGAGACCCCTCGCGCCCGGCTTTGGTCGCGGCTATGCTGCGGGGCGAAACGGAGTGAGAAGCGGTCGCCTCCTTCTGCGGAGCAGTCATGCTCGCGAAGGAGGAGGCGGGCCGCGTGAGAGAGAGGACAATATCCTCCCTCCGCCCCACCCGCGGTGATGGACGCCCACGGCGACGGACGTCGCAAGACAATCTCAGGCCAACGTAGGCGCGGGCATGCGGGCGGCGAGTAAAGGGCAACTCGCTGTCCGACCATGGACCAAGCCCGGGTCGACGGCGCGTCGTGTTCCACGCGCGCCTCAAAGAGCGTCAGCATAATGACGGGGCCCCTCTCAGGAGGGAGGGCCAAAGCCTGCCGGGGTCGCGAGACTTATTTCATCACTGTGACCCCGGAACATAAAGGGCTATTGAATGACACCGTGGATTTTATTCAGTACAAGTCTGACTTTACTTTTACTCTGTATTTTAAATTTATAGTTTATTTTCGCTTATTATTTAGTAAATTAATTTAGATTTTAGGTTAAGTCACCACCTATTTATGTGAATGTTGGTTCACCTATTATTGGTAATTATTTATGCGTTGTAGTCATACACTACAGCTGTTGGTGTACCTATGTTAATAAATAAATAGCACGATTGTTCTGCTTCAAGTTTATCGGTAAGAAGAAATCAGTGGAAAAGCTTAAAGGTACATGCGCTTTTGCAGCAAAAATCAAACGGACATTTAGGCCATGTGCAGAGTGCAACAAGACATCGATGGCGATGATTTTCTACATTATTTGCAAAACCGTTGTGCGCCTAAGAATAGTAAGAACTATGCGTATGGGTCACAACTTCTAAGGAACAAGCGTGTACCCCAATGACTTCCTTCTATCAACCCTGTCACGTGAAAATAATTTGTTTTGTTTAGCATTAAAACACTTTGTGTAAATATTTTTTTAAGGCTATGTTATCTTTTTGTGGCACTCAATGGGTGTGATCATCGATCTGGTGTTTGTCGCAGACGGATTTTGTAAATCGCCGTATTACGGCTAGCCGTTTCAAAGAGCCGTTTTGTACTGCGGCGGCGGTTCAACGATTAGCCGGATAGATTCTACTGCGTAAAAGATTGATTTTTAAAGAATTCATTAGTTTAACCACAGGTTTAACCCATTAGTCTTGAAGAAGGAAGTGCCAACGCCCTGTAGATATCGGTATATGAGTGCTTAGTACTTGCACGTGCGTGATCGATAAGATAATAATGCAATTTAATTGTTTTGTTAACCCCTTCAATTTTTATCTTCAAAAATAAATTCTAAATAGATTAAAAACAAGAATGTCGTACAAAGGTCACTATTGCTTATTTATAGGCACCTGAGATTGTGGAACCTTTTTGTGTCGTCATCGAGCAACCGCGGGGTTCAAGGCTTATGACTTTACTAGCTTCTGCCCGCGACTTCGTACGCGGATCTTGTTGCTTATGCCAGCGACAATGGGGTCGGCAAAATCGAAGATCTGAAAAGTCTGATACCCAACTCCAAGAGCCCGGCAAAAAAAATAATGGCTTTTGGCCAGTAGAGTACAATAATATTCATCGTCATCGAAAATCGGTCCTAAACTGTTACCGCCTTTACTGCGTGGAAGAAATCCCAGCAGTATAATTATAAAATACTCGTTATACTTGCTCGGTCAAATTAGGTGTTCCAGATCTTCAATTTTTATACGTCAACAGAGAGTGCTCATCAGGCTGAACAACTTTGCTAAGACGTCATTCCTGTACATATTATAGTGTAGCTGGGCTCTTGGAGTTCCACATTAGGTGTTCCAGATCCTCAAATTTTATACGTCAACAGAGAGTGCTCATCAGGCTGAACAACTTTGCTTAGACGTCATTCCTGTACATGTTATAGTGTAGCTGGGCTCTTGGAGTTCTACATCAGGTGTTCCAGATCTTCAATTTTATTCTGTCAGCAGAAAATGCTCATCACGTTAACACTTTTCGCTATCGCACCATTTTTGTATCTCTTGTAGTTTAGCTGGTCTGTTGCGGTTCTGCGCCAGGTGTTCAAGTTTCCAGAATAATTTATAGCCTATGTTTTGACCAGATTTAATACCTATACAACAAAAAAAGAATCATTCAAATCGGTCCAGTACTTTTTGAGTTTATCCCGGACATACATACAGACAAACAGATAAACAGACAAACAGACAAACAGACAAAAATTCTAAAAACTATATTTTTGGCTTCGGTATCGATTGTAGATCACACCCCAAGTATTCTTTTAAAAAAATATTCAATGTACAGTTTTGACTTTCCTACTATTTTATTATATGTATAGATGACGTTCCTTTAAAAGAGATCTTCCTTTAAATTTAAAACGGGATATGTACCATGTTTATTATTTGTTTCGAGTTTCTGATATTTCGGCACCGCGCATTCAAGTGCCATGATCGCAGATAAAACTGAAGTAAAAACCATAAAAAGATTGGGTTTTAGAACGTACGAGTGGGACAGCACCTTCTGCTCCGAGCCGTACCGTACTACTTGTACGTCAATGTATGAGAGCACTATAGGGATGATGTTAGAGTCAATCTAGCTAGCTCGTTAACATACCATACCTCATCTTTATACTGGACAGTCATGTTAAAAACATTCAGTTACTTACCAAACTTATTTTTGTTTGCAGTCCCTCATCAAATACTTGGCTGAAGCACATCGTGGAGCGCATGGCTTCGTGATGGACGAAAATGGCAACCCAGTGGAGCGCGCCGCCGTCAAAGTGAAGGGACGAGATGTCACGTACCACACCACAAAGTACGGCGAGTTCTGGCGCATACTGCTACCCGGAACCTACAGGATTGATGTAAGACTTCATCATTATCATAAATGTCATCTCAGATAATATGGCTGACATCTGATACACAAAAAAGTTCCCTATCTCCCTATATACACAATTTCGTGTTAAAAAATGCTAGTAGATATTTATTAATGTGATCATTGTAGAAACCATGGAACTCAAGACTGTTATAGGACTCTGTACCCTTTTATTCGAATATTGCACCAAATATAAATAAAGATGGTGCTGGAAATACCACTTTACATGTACCATATGATTGTAATGCTACCTAGATCTTCGTCTAACGTCCACTTTAGCACGTAACACTAGACTCAAGTTTTACTTACTACTTTAAGTACCATTCAGATATGTCTATAAGAAATCAGGTTATTATAATAAAGCCGTTACGTAACACCGAGTGCCGAGTAGTAACAGTATTATGCGATTGTTAGATAACAGGATTGTTAGCAACAACTTCTAGTGGTTGGCCGAGAATGTGTCTAGATCAGAAGAGCTAAAAATGCCGACAACTAGATAAGACTAAGTTCAGAGGGTCTAAAGTGGCCTTTTTAAGCAATGGAATATTAATATATAAGGCCAGTTTTCAGTTCACACGCAGCATCATTGGCATCATTGATCATTCTTGTATTATTCATCCAAGTTAATCATCAGACATATTGCAAAGTGCCCGTTAAACCCGCAGTTCGTAGAAGATGAATGGATGAAAACTGCAAAAGTTCCAAAAGTGTTTTGTTAATGAGTGTGTCCGCATCCGCTTGCAGGTATCTGCGGAGGGATATCTGCCGCAAGAAGTAGAGTTCATTGTTATAGAAAGCCATCCCACTCTATTGAATGTTACTCTACATTCTGCAAAGGTGAGTAACTATTTTTTTAAACTATATATCCTTGTTCCGAAGTAGTTGAATGTTGAGCAAATGTGGATAATTATCTTATTTTTACTAGTTCTATGGCTTTACAACAACAAATCGAATTGTTTGTGGTTAGCATTCAAATTGGCTGATTGGAAGTGCTTACAATATTATCTTGTATAAGATAATTATACCCACTCAATAACTTCCCAATGTAAAAATACCCCTCAAAACCTAAGAACTGTAAATATATTCATAGTTCACTTGCTTGTGTACAGTTACACTAATGGTGGTGTGGTTACAATTAGTTTTTGTGCCTCCCTAGGGCTACATTCCGAAGACGGCAGGCGCGCTGCCGGCGACGACCGTGAAGACTACCTCTCTACCTACAACACCTACCACAACTACCTCTGCCCCCTATAACAATGGTGCTATCGTGTTCCCCGAAGACTGATTCCTTTATAAATGTGAAGAATTTGCTCCCTTAAATTACATATTATGTTTTGTTCTATGTAGATTACGCAGTTTTCAAAACGCCGCTTGCCACCACGGGTAATTTTTAACTATTCCATTTTCCTTTTATTAGGGAAAGATATGGGAAAGCTCGGGAACTTTCTATCTTTTAGAATGGAGGGTTGTTTGGTGACTTATCCAAATTATACTTCTTAATAGTCGGTTCGTAATCTCTTCTGTGGTAACCTACATTAATCTAGTGTGCAAGCGGCGTCAAAAGGCAATTCAGTTTTTTGTCGCGAAGTTCCTGTAATGTAATCAAATATTACACTTATTTTGTATAGTGGAGAGACATTATGTATCATAAACTTGCCTGCTTAGTATTTAGAGTCGTTCCAATTACATAAGTACAAATGCGTGTGTATAATAGTGTGTGTCATAGTAAAGTAGGTACTTACTTTAAAATATATTAATTATTCCAACCAATTAATGTTGTACATATTATATATTTAGTGTTACCTAGTTACCTGTTTCTTTAAGCTATTTGTTTGCTGAACAAATGTGGTGAAGGCACGGTGAGTAACTTAAACTGTATAAATAGCGGGATAATGGTTTTAGAAATGTGTTTACCACTTAATTACAAAATAGAATTATCAATTGATTAGACAAGGGATTCCCAAATTGTGTGCCGCGGCGTCATACGAACAAAACATCACTTAATGTTATATTTTTATACGCAAATAACGCCTGCGTCGCGTCTTCGCAAAGATATTTTTCAAGGAACGAAAAATTGAGCTGCGAGCAGGATTCGAACCTGCGTCTTCTGGATAGGTACTCGAGACGCCTTAACCATCTAGGCCATCGCAACCACTTACATTCGTAGCTGAATTTCTCGTTCGCTTGCTTTTCTAAACGCTGTTTACACGTTACAGTACCTATCCAGAAGACGCAGGTTCGAATCCTGCTCGCAGCTCAATTTTTCGTTCCTTGAAAAATATATTTGCGAAAACATCACTTATGCGCAAGATTCCTCAGAATGAAGGACCTCTACTAAATCAGAACGTGAATCGTGTCCTGATTTGATGGAGGTTTCAAGCCAGTATAATTTTCATTTGCTATTGACTATAGTCTGTCTCATAATCTCGTAGACTAAATTGACACATGCAAATGTCAAATTTACAAATAATATTGCCAGCTGTTTTGTGCAGTGTTGTACCTACGATAACGGTTTGTTGAATCGTAACTTTTTATCTATAATAGACGAATTTAATTTTCAATCAAAGTTTTATATTTAAAATTCACGTACGTACACACGGCTGCACAACGCCATGCGTAATCCGGCCATGTTTCTTTGCCTTTAAATTAAACAAAAAACATTATAGAGGATAAAAAAAGTATGGTTTTCAGAAGACCAAACGGGGTCACTATTTTGCGACTGCCCCCTTACCACAAAAAAAAAATAAGTACCTACACATTATTTTAGGATAAACACATTATTTCAGGTAACTTATTGTAAAAAAAACGATACTTGATTTTATTAACGCTAAGTTTCGGTTGTGCCACATCACTATTTAAGAATTGCAATAAACTGACAACACTTGTAATGTCAGTTTAGTCTACGAGATTAAAAAACACACTTTAGTAAGACGCGGTCGCCGTCGTCACAAAATACTATAAGGTCAACCCGTCGAAGAACAGACTGGCGGATAGGACCGTACAGTAAGCAATACAACATAGTCTGAATACCACAGCAAGACAACCGGAACTTCTAAAAAATAAGTTTTAACAGTTTAAATCAACCATTTTTTCATTTAATTGCTGTGGATATTTATACTACTTTGTTTATTGCTTATTGTACGATCCTACCAATTATTATGAAAATAATAACACTGTACAATCACTAAATATAACTACTAATAATACAATACAATTTACAATCACTAATAATACGGTACAATCGCTAAATGAAAAGGTTTAGCAGATTGATGTCTATTTTCAACTAAATTCAAAAAACAGAACGCAAAAAACCACCAAAAAACTTATTGGAAAACAGTGACCATTTATGTTTTCCGACTTCTGAAATAATTGACCCCCAGAGATTATAACCATCTTTTTAGCGAGTGTACCTGCCTAACAAACACTGCTCGCTTGTAAATTTTAGCTTCTACTTGAAATATTATCATCATAGAATTACAGAAAGGTCAGTCGTTCAATGTGTTACTTTGTGTGATTGCAGCGCATCGACGGCGGCCCCTACTACCGGCCGGTGCCGCTGCCACCGCGCGCCCCGCACGCCCCGCCCCCCCCGCCCGGTATCTTCGCCTCGCTCACCAGCTCCTTCAATAATATCGTATCTAACATTTTCGGATAAACTAGACCAATAAAATAATCATAAAATAACGCCGCTAGTTACGCATCCGTAGTCCAGTGCGAAAGAAAAGATGATAGTCGTCATATATCCATCTCTCTCGCATTCAAACGGAGATAGTATTAGAACCATCCTATGTCTGGCGTACTTATGAGTAGACACTAGACAATAATACAGACATAATCTAGAAGTGTTTCAGAATTTTCACAAATACTATTTTGACAACATTCAATGTAATTTCCAGTATAGAATGAAATTTTGATCATGAAACTAAGACTAATGTTATCAGTAGGTACTAAATAATATTAAGTTACTTACTAAGTATGTATTTATTTATTGAAAGTTTACTTCTAATACTGTGTTCATAGTACGAAAATTAATTTATTATTTTTAAAAATAAGTGACCACCCAGTAAAGTAGCCGTTTTATGTAAGATACAATATTAAAATCTACTTCCGCATTTATATTCTAAGTAGGTAGATAATTAAAAACTAGTAAAAAGTATACTCAGAATACCAAATTATGCAGTAATGCCAATAGTATGTATCAAGGGGCTCTCAAACCCGAAAAGCAAAGATCTCTTAAAAAAAGATCAAATATTTTAAGGAGTTTGTAAATATTCATTAGTGGATAAGGTTAGATGCTTTAATGTTAAAATAAAAAACTAATTTATTACATTTACATGTGTTGTTTATTTTTTTTAATTATAACAAGACTCGGGTTTTTTTTAAACATCGTTTATACTGGAATGTTGGTAATATCAATCGGTTGAAGAAAATAAAACGGTATTAGAATGCTCCATCAAACTTTTCAACACAATTAAGATTAAAACACTCCTCAACTTCATTCCGTAACTGAATTATGTTCCACAACAGGTGGCCTACCATGACATCTTAAAGCCAGAGTAGTTCCAGTGAGGGAAAGAGGTGGCGCTAGACGACTTGTATAGCTCTGTCTCTATCATATACTGGAACTACTCGGGCATTAAAACGTCATGGAAGGCCACCAGCATATGTATCAAAAAATGCTTGCTAGAACGAGAATTTTATGAATTTAATTTGGTTATTTGGTACAAAAAGCTACTGTACTTAGCTTGGGGTAAATTTGCACTAAAGACCTTTAAGACTCCGTAGCATCAAGTTTGACCTGGTCCCTAGCGATTTGGAAGGCCGCGATCAGTGCGGCGAGCTCGATACGTTCGCTGCAGCCCGTCGCCAGCCGCGCCTCGGCGTCCGCCATCTTTATCAGCAACGTTATCAGGACTTCAGGAGGTAGTTTCACTGAAACGAAAATACATATGAAACTTAATGGTTACATTATTTTGAGACATGGGAGCACTAAGGCGCCATCTCCACGAGCGTGAGCATCGCGGCGAGTCCGTGCTTCTAACGTACGAGCGTTTATTACGCCAGCGTATGATCACGACTCGCAACGGAATCGCCGCGTGCCCGCGACAAGGCATTGCGCTATAGTTTTGTTTTGCTACTGGTGGCGCGCACATTGCCACTCGTCCATCGCCACGATAACATCGCCGTGTGGAGACGCGTTCATATAGAGTATTTGGAAATACGTGGCACGACGATAATAAGATCTCATATAACGGTTAGATCTTAGCATTAAACTAACCAACTGATATTGTTTTTTGACTATGACGGTCCCATGAAGCATTACGGTCTTACATGCTCATTCTGCGCAGTCTGTCGCGGGGTCGATTACTCCACGGAATAAATATTTGCGATACAGGAAGAAATTCCCAGTGCAGGGTAACTTTTTGTGTTTTTATTTTTGTTTACAAAAAGTAAGCCCTACATCATGCTATATAAGACTCTAACATCATCACACACAGTACATAGCTGACTTCATAATTTATAAAAAAGCGTTTTATATACCTCTTTGTATGATGGTGTGAACTTCAGTCAAAATATCACCCAGTGCCAACCCCTTTGCAAGTTTGAGGTCTTGAATGTCTGTGTGTATTGCTAAGAAAATTATATTTTGTATCGCTACCTGCATGACATGACATGATAGTGCAGGCCGCAAAAGGAATTTCGTTTGCCAAATATGAGGACCGCAATCTGTTTTATGAAGTATGCAAATGGGTTCTAGGTTCTAGGTAGGTAGTTCTAATCAATATGTAATGCCATAATCATATGAAATGTATTCAGATCAAAACCCACAAATATCAACGTTTTATTGATTTGAGACCAAAGTGCGGTTATTTTTTTTGTACCACGATGGTTGCTGGCAACATCGAAAATATATATCTTGACAATCCTAAAAATATATTAAAAAACTCAAAACTCGGTCCTCATATTTTGCATACGGATGTCTTCTGGCGGCATGGTCTATGTGTAGGTTACTAAACTCTCAGATAAATAATGTTCATTTAGAATTACAATCACCCTTTAAGATAATTAATTACTCACTACAGGAACCCCTTCTACAAGATTTTTTTGGTTTATTTTTATTCTAGCCATCTCTGTCCCACAGTTCTGCAAAGGAGCTCCACTCCTTTCGAACCCACGCGTCCACTACTACTATGCTCCTCAGCAATCAGCATATCCATATGGATATGTTCGTTATATCCATAAAAAGAGGATTCAAGTGCAAGCTAACTGTATTCAGAAACAAATCTTGACACACACATTATTTTTATTTAGGCAATATTGTAAAAAGGATACTCTTGAAGCACACAGCGAAATCATTTTCATTAAGCAGCCAGTTGATTATGTTGGTGATGTCGGAGCGCAGTGGATGGCCCACACAGGTGTACACATTGTCCTCGGTAACGTCACGGTACGCTAGCCACGTGCTCTGTAAGGTGTTCAGTACCTTCCGCATGTCGCCGCCCGATAGAGCCAGCAGGGCTTTTACACCATCTTCCGATATTTTTACACTGTAAATTAAGATTACGGTTTTACGAAACTAAACTCCATAAATTGTTCCTTCTAGCATCGCGATAAACATTGTAGGACAGACCGTATTATGTGTTTATAAAGGATGATGCCAGGCCTTCTATGAAATTTGGTCCCACCCCCCAATAGCAACGTGTCATATGTCATTGGATATGTATTTTTAAGCTGAGCAAAACATATTATGGCACCAAGTCTGAAATATGAGTTCGTTCTGAGATATGTTTGATTGAATATGGCAGTTTAAGATATAAGGAAATAATGTTTTTTTCATAACATATTACATTTTAGTGCTTAGGACGAGGAGGAGAACCTCGGTTCTAAGTAATGACAGCCGCACAGGTCGATCTTCTATGTCAAGCCGCGCTTGCCGAGATCGGTTTATGGATGGGTCACCATCTATCCGAGGTTTCTCCGTGCCTCAGAAAGCACATAAAAGCCGTTGATTACGACTGTCATTTGTAGATCTTTGACAGGCGTTACCAACTAAAAAAAAGTAAAAGCTCGCTTTTTAAGCTTTAAAGGTGAGTGATTTTAAGCTTTTACTCCAAAGACATTGCTACAATGCGTCAAAGTCTTGTCCCGTTCAATCACTACACATAAGAGCTAGAAGGTTTATTTACATGATAAAATCATCGAATGAGTCCTCCCGGGGTTGGGTGGGAGGGACTGCCCAGGACTTCCAGACATGGACTAACTAAAATGCACGGTATCCTTCAATAGCCCTTTACGTTCCGACAGTCGTCGTTAGACAGTCTCGGAACCGCGGCAGGCGTTTGATTACCGTCAGATTGCTGATAACTCTTTAAGGCTCGCATGGAGCACGACGCGCAGTTGACCCGAGCATGATCCATGACGGCGGGTCATCCTTTACTCACCGTCCTCATGCGCTCGAGTACTGTAGTTCAAAAATCGCCTCGCGACGTGCAATACCGTAGGCGTCTCCCGCAGCGATTGTGTCGTGAGATGGAGGCTGTCCTCTCCTTTACGTATTTCGCCTCCTCCTTCGATAGCATCACTGCTTAGAAGGAGCAGGAGGAGGTGATTACGTCTTAATAAACGGTTGCGTCTGGCTCCGCAGTGGCGCGGCCCAAGCTATGCATACCTTCACAGCATGGTCGATCGTATGCACCTCCGGGCGATTTTCGCAATGGTTACACCCAGGCATACCTGTTTCTTACCGCACAATTCGACACAGGAACCTCCTGAAACATCTGGTGTGGACCTGCGTCACTCCTCAAACAAGGGTTTTAACGCCACGGTTGCGGCGTTGCCAAACCTCGGCTACGACAGTGGTACCCTATACCCCATGAGATTACGCCGAAGCTCTTCCCGCAGCTCCTCGACTTGTCAGAGGTAGCGGAGATACACCTCGCCCTTGCGCTCCACTCCACACCCCACTTATAGTGTTGGAAGGCTTTCGCCTCCAGATCCCCTGACATACGGTATGGCATCTGACCCTAGGTACCAAAGTATTGACACAAAAGATTCGCACAGGTGCCTTCAGAACAACGTCGGATCTTTTGAATATAGTTGGTGTGAAATAGTATGTCTTAGTGATTGTATGTACCTACTAGGTCTTGTATGATTTTACCATGTAATAAACCCTTCTAGCTCTTATGTGTAGTGACTGAATGCGACAAGGCATTGATGCATTGTTGAAATATATTTGGAGTAACAGCTTAAAATCGCTCTTCAACCTGCCGTTAACAATCTCCATAGTGGAGATGGTTAACGACAAAGCGAGCTTCTATAGAAGGAAGAATATACTTTTTTTTAGTTGGTAACGACTGTCAAAGATCTACTAATGACAGCCGCAATCAAAGGCTTTTATGTTCTTTCTGGGGCAAGTAGAAGTCTCGGATAGACGGTCATCCATCCATAAACCGAGCTCGGCAAGCGCGGCTTGACATAGAAGATCGACCTGTGCGGCTGATAATATTTAGAACCGAGGATCCCCTCCTCGTCCTCTGCACTAACATGTAATATGTTACGAAAAAAACATTATTTCCTTATATCCTAAACTGCCATATTCAATCAAACATATCTCAGAACGAACTCATATTTCAGACTTGGTGCCATAATATGTTTTGCTCAGCTTAAAAATACCTATCCAATGACGTATGATATGTTGCTATTGGAGGGTGGGACCAAAAATTGCATCATCCTTTTACTCGCGGTGTTCAGGCCCGCTGCTCGGCAGCTTTTGTTCACAGAAGCATGATGTTATAAAGCCTATAATCCCCTATACATATACCTACAATATCCATATAATATGTACTCTGTGCAACCGCTATAACAATAGTAGATTACGCAACAAAGGAGTAAAGCATTGCCTTACGTCACGGGCGTATTGAATCCCGAACGCTAAGGATTCTGGAGGTGAACCTCCGTAGCGCAGCGAGGAGGTTCAAGTGTTAATTCCCGAGTGAAACTAGGGAATTAAGTTAAGAATCCTTAGTGTAGTGAGGGATTCAAGTTAGCCTAAGACAAGGCAGCTTTACTCCCGAGGTAAGGTAAGGTAAAATCATCATGCTTCTGTCCCGGGCAGGGCGGGAGGGACTGTCAGACTTGTACTGACTAAAATCCACGATGTCCTTCAATAGCCCTTTATGTTCCGGGGTCACGGTGATGGTATAAGACCCGCGACCCCGGCAGGCTTTAGCCCTCTGAGAGGGGGCCTCGTCATTATGCAAACGCTTTTTGAGACGCGCGTGGAACACGACCATGGTCCATGGTCGGACGGCGAGTTGCCCTTTACTCGCCGCCCGCATGCCCGCGCCTACGGTGGCCGGAGATCGTCCCGCGACATCCGACGCCGTGGGCGTCCACCAACGCGGGTGGGGCGGAGGGAGGACTTGTCCTCTCTCTCACGCGGCCCGCCTCCTCCTTCGCGAGCATGACTGCTTCGCAGAAGGAGGCTTCCCACTCCGTCTCGCTCCGCAGCATGGCCGCAACCAATGTCGGACGCGAGAGGTCTCCGCCTATCGCCGCCGTGAGAACACGTCGGTGCTTCGCCCAAGCGGGACAATCCTGCACCGTATGCTCGACTGTGTCCTCCGGGCGATCTTCGCAGTGGTGACACCCAGGTGTTTCCTCCTTTCTCATCAGACACAGGAAACATCCGTGTCCGATGAGGACCTGCGTCATGCGGTAGGAAAGGACGCCGTGACGTCTCTCCAACCACTCATCAAAGAGGGGTCTTATCGCCGCTATAGCGGCGTGCCCGGCCGTCGGTCGCGACATTCGTGCCCTCCATACTGCCCTGAGATCGCGCCGGAGCTCTTCCCGCCGCGCCTCGACTTCTCGCGGCAGCGGGGTTACGCCCCGGCGCTGCGCCTCCACGCGCCATTCATAGACGCGCTGGAGGGCAGTCGCCTCCAGATCCCCGGGCAGCAACCTGGCAAGAAGGTTGGCCGATTCGCCGGCAATCGTGCGGTATCCCCGGATCATACCGATAGCCATCACCCTGCACTGATCCACTGAACTGACAGCAAGCGATCAGCTGTTGCGGCCAGCGGCCGCCATTACTGATACAACTTCTAGGTGAAAGTTTTCATACGGTTTTATTTGAGGTTCCAAATTCAGTAAAATATTATTGCCCGGCTCGAACGAGGGGGCACTCTCATCACTTGCTTTACAGTAGGTTTATCTGACATATAATTTGACATTTACGAGCAACTAGTGTGAAAATCTATATTTTTTTTAATTCGAACCAGTTGTTCCTGAGATCAGTGCGTTCAACACAATCTCATCCGCTTTATAATATTAGAAAGTATAATTTAGATTGAGGGAGTAATTCAGTGAAATAGCGTGTGATTGGAGAAGCCTATGTCCAGCTTTGGACTGCTATAGGATGATGATGAAGTAATTCCAGTTCATGTTTCAGATAGGTTTTATGATAAAAACATACCCTTCGGCAGCAGCGACTTCTTTTAATCGTGGTATTATCTGACTCTGTTGAAGTGGTGCGAAACGGAATCGCGTACATCTTGATTGCAACGCGGGTATTATCTTGCCCAAATAATTGCATATAATGCAAAACCTCACGTTTTCTGTATACTTTTCTATAACTGAAACAAGGGGTTGAAGAAATGAACTAATGTAATGTATCTTAATAAAACAAGTGCTTTTTTAAAATTCATATTCGCTTTTTCGTCATGCCTTCGCATTTATTGATTGATATCTATTTGAGACACAATATCACAGGACTTTGTCCTAGGTAGAACATAAAATATTTAACCGAAATCCGTGAAACCACGACCAATACCTATTCAAAAATAAAACACGAGTAGTGAGACAGTTTTGTTTATTGTACACCACATATAGCCGACGATGCTTTTCGCTGTTCTCTTCGCAGAGCTTTTCTATTCATTATAAGTGATTGCATAGGTTCCGAGTGAGGCGGGGGCGCGTGGCCGTTCAGTTCGGGATCCTTCGGCACCACAGACCGGCCGTCCACGATTGCCGGCGGCAAGCGATGCATCTTTATTCCCAGTACGCGAGCCACTAGGCTCGTGAAAGCATTGCTCACCTGAAAATAAGACTCATTGTTTACACTATCATATTTACACATTTATTTATTCAAAAGAAACTTTGACTTATGCATATTGACGCACAGATGAACACACGTTTTGCCGGGGCGTTCCCGTTCGTTCAAATCAAATCAAAGCATTTATTTCAAGTAGGCCAGTTATAGCACTTTTGTAATGTCAAAAGACAAAAACAGTTCAAGAATAGTGACGTTAAATAAATAAAAACAGTTCAAAAATAGTTATGTTGCTACAGGCCCAGTCAAACGACATAAAAACTGTGAAAGTACCGTAGATGCCCGTTCCAAGAAGTAGATCTCTATGAAGAAGAACGGGCAAGAAACTCCGTGGACAATCTTTTTAGATCGCCAAAATTATTACAGAACCTTTGTTACATCATTCCTTAGATCATCATCCTTCCTAAGATTGTACATTATGTGAGAACGATGTAGCAAGTTAAAAAGTGTCCAAAAGCAATCAGAAATCAAATGATTGATAATTAAATAAACCGAGGCAGCTAAGAGATGACCAGTCCCAACTGACAGCGCCCGTTCACGAACATGACGTATGCTATCTGCACCATTCAGCTCAACCATTTTGAAGGGAACTAAATGATCCGACACACGCGCCACCATCAGCGAGACGTTAACACTACAGTTACTGTTGTGTTCCACTAGCCTGTATCATATACAGGCTAGAGAGTAAGTTCTCACAATGTTAAATATATGATATGTATTTAACATTGTGAGATTATTTTATTTTCAATAAAACCATTTAACTTAAAAATCTTTTTATGCACAAATTTTTCTTACCATCTCCCCTGTCCTAGCTGATCCCTTGAAGGTCTCCAACAAATGTTCAGATGCAAATTTTTGTACACAAGACAGTCTTACTGCCCTCTGGTGTTCTAAATCAGACTTATTGCCAAAAAGAGCCATTAGTGGTTTCGTCAATTCATTTTCGAATATCTTCTTCACTTTTTCAATCCATTCAGTTAGTTTATCAAAACTTTGTAGATTCGTGAGGTCGTAGACAAACAATATGATCTAGAACAATCAAATTATTTTTACAATAATGCCTCCAATCCATCTAATGACCACCTTTAGTATCACTAAACTTAGTACGAATTATTATAAGACATTATCAAAATAATCAACTTTCTCTACACATAATTGCGAAATATGGCCACATCTGTCTGATGCCTATATGCCTTTATATTATTTATATCCTAAGCTTTATGACCGTCTCACTAGGGAAAGGGAACCTACATTAAGCTCCATAGCTTTTGTACTTACATCAGAAGCATACAGATAGTTAGCGAGCATGTGCGTCTGCAGCGCGTTGCCAGCAACGTCACAGAGCTGCAGGGGCACGGGGGGGCGCAGCCCTATGCACTGGCCTGCCATCACCTCGGCGCCTTGCGTGCCGCCCACCGGAGCCACGCTGTTCCCACCCAGGTACCGATGACAAAGACAGCTCTATAAAAAGATGAATCAATATAACTAAAATGCATTGTATTAATTTGTGGAATAGTTACTGTGGTTATTGGTTTTCGATAGATAGGCAATTTATAACTTGTGAGAATTAATATAGTCATGTCTACATTCATTTGTTACTAACTTTCTCATAGATCTAGCCAAAGTTATCAATTACAACTAGTGAAAAGTAGGTACGATCGCAATTACGATAGCGATCCGAAGATATAATTATCTGAAAAAAAAATACACGACAGGATTCCCTACCATGTACAATTTTATTGTAAAATAGCACTTACCTTCCCAGTTTTAGGCTCCCCAAGAACAGCAATCTGAATGGTCCTAGTTTCGACTACATCATCATCACTGTAGTACATTGTAAATAACTTGTCATTGGCCTATTTAAAATTTTGAATGTATTTTCCGAATTAAGAGAAGACAGTCGACTAACATTATCAAATATACATTACTAAAATTAAGTTTCAACATTATAGAGAAAGTCATGGTTCCTAAATCAAAAGCATTTGTTTTCATTAAATAACCATGGCAACTCATTAGGCAATTTAAGCATGTCAACATAATAGCACGGCAGACGGCAGTGAACACGCGGATTGAATCGGATTATACGCCAAAAAATACGATTCAAAAATATTTTTTGTACACTCATTTTTTGTACTCCATAGGTGTTTCTTAGGAATTGTTAATTAAAAAATATATACATGTACGATTTTTGAAATAGTTTAACTACTGATCAAACAATACGCTTTTAGGGCAAAAAAATAAGCGCTCATGTACACGACGCCCCCGCCGCGACGCCACCTCGATGCTATTCGCTAGTGTTTATTTATCTAAAAACCGGCCAAGTGTGTGTCGGGCAACGCACAGTGTAGGGTTCCGTAACTGACCATCAAAATACTTACGCAGACTAGTGAACTAACTAAACTTATTCGCTGAATTTCATTTTAACTAATTAAAGTTGACAAACTTACATTTGCAGTTGAAAAACCTGTTCCCCGATACATTTTGTTTAGGAAAATATGTTATCCAAGTACGTTTTATAAGTTGGTCGACTATTACTCGTAAACTTGTAAAGCCTACTTAGCCATGATAATTTTCCTTTAAACTACGTTATATACAGAGTGTTTCTTTTAAATGGGCCAAAAGGGAGAAATCTGCATCCATAAGAGATACGAGAAAACTTTCTTAGGAACCTTTAGCTCTTTTTTGATACTGAAAATTTTGGCGTTTTTATTTTTTTGGTCAAGTGTGAGGTGTCCACAGAAATGAGTGAAATTGACCAAAAATTTTCTTAATGCTGTTCGACTCTGTTACGTGTAAGGATCATTTCATTGTATCGGATGAAAAAAATCGGGACGGCGGAAGTTGGTCAAAGAAGGATGGACAAAACGTCCCACCCCTTGTAACACTTCCAGCTATATATCAAATGAAAGCACTTGGAAAGTGTATCATTTCATTGTATGACAGCAAACCTGTAAACCATGGGAGAAAAAAGTTATTGAGACTTTTATGTCAAAATACCAACGATACATAATGTTAGGCAGAAGTCATGTATGTCTTAAATTATATTAATCCATACTCAATACTGTGTGCTAATGCATCGTTGACATTACTGTATTAAAAAAAAAATGTCACATGACATGCAAAAAAAACAAAAATCTTGCTAGTTTCTTTAACCGATTCTCGGACTACCTTCAGCTCGTCCACGGTTCTGTGCCTTAACGATTGGGTTTGTCGACTATGGAAGTAGAAGACAGGCGTCAACTATGTGTTACGTGTTCGCGATCTTTACTTCGAGTCAGAATTCGTCATAGTATATTATTACGAGAATATGTACATATATGGAAGATCGGCCGGGATTCACAGAGTTTATAATGGAACACATTGATTTTGAAAATGTCAGTTTTAATATTGAATTATAGCGTTTTAATGAAGGTCGCTGGAAGACGCTGGATGCAGGTCGCTTCCAACCGACGGCTGAGATGATGATGATGATGATGATGATGATGATAGCGTTTTTGAAAAAGAATAAGGCGCTATCTCCACAATCGATAGAATCGCGGCGATATTATAGTCGGGCCACATATTTCCATATACTCTATACGAACGTGTCTCCACACGGCGATGTTCATAGATTTTCACATGAAAATGATGGGTACAAGCGTTGGCGTTGGTACGCATCATTACCATGACAAAAAGCTATTCAGACACTGTTAGCACTTCGGACACTAATGAAGGAAACCAAAAAATTACTTCAACGACCATCCATAGTACACTGGTGACAGTTGAGTAACGTTTTGGTTGTGGCGGCATGTGACGGTCTTATGGCAATATTCTTCTAAGTAGGGCCTGTGGTACCCCTACCACAGCTTTGAGCCTCTGAAGCCCCAATCTAGTTTAAATTTATTATTTTCATACAATTATTACTACTAAGTACTATGATTTTCTTTTAAAGAGTCAGAAGTGGGTGCCGCTAAGTCAACAATGTTACTCTTTCTCATGATCTATACACATATTATCATGAGAAAAAGCTAAGAGCAATGTTTTCTTCTGAAAATCGAAATTCATCTTTTGACATAAAAGTCTCAATAACTATTTTCTCCTATAGTTTGCAGGTTTGCTGTCATACATTGAAATGATACACTTTTCACGTACTTTCATTTGATATATAGATGGGAGTGTTACAAGGAAAGGGACGGGGTCCATACATTTCTGCCCATTCTTCTTTGGCAAAATATTTTTTCATACAAATTGTATGAACGAAAAAAAATACCATTTTTTTTAAGCCGCGTACAGACATCGCGAGGCCTGCGACACGAATGGTTCGTCTCGCATGCCTCAACCTGAGGCATACGATGGTACATTTATGCGTGCGAAACATGTTCAAGCTGAGCAAGCAAACCACCACGCACGGTGTTCGTGTTGACTTGCTGTGATATTTGACGCCACGCGTCTTCCCTTTTACATTTATTGTAATAATCAGAATGTATAGAGTCCCACAACACTCTATTAATTTCATAAAGTTGAACCAGCTCACGTAGTGACTCGGTATTGGCCTCCATGATGCATGCGCGCAACGCAAACAACACCTGTCCGTCCACACGGAGCGCATGGCTCGTACTGAGGCGGCGTTCGCAACGATCGTATGGCGCGAATGCTCACTGTGAGCACACGCGTCCACACAGCCCGAGGCATGCGAGACGAACCATTCGTGTCGCACGCCTCGCGATGTCTGTACGCGGCTTAATGATGCCATGTTATTTAGTGTTTTGTTAAGACCATTTCATTGTATGGGAAGGAAAATGCCCGGGCAACAGAAGTGGGTCAAATCTTATAAAATACTGACACTGTTAATACGACTTTATGCTGTTAGAAGAAACATTACTCTACTTTTGACCAACTTCTACTGTTCAGATATTTTTCTGCCTATACAATTATCTCATCCTTACACGAATGTAAGTCAAACGGCATAATAAAAAAATTGGTATTTTTTTTCGTTCATACAATTTGTATGAAAAAATATTTTGCTAAATTTGACCAACTTCCGCCGTCCCGATTTTTTTCTTCCGATACAATGAAATGATCCTTACATGAAATAGAGTCGAACGGCATTAAAAAAAATTTTGATCAATTTCACTCATTTCTGTGGACAGCTCACACTTGACCAAAAAAATAAAAACGCCAAAATTATCAGTGTCAAAAAAGAGCTAAAGGTTCCAAAGAAAGTTTTCTCGTATCTCTTATGGATGCAGATTTCTCCCTTTTGGACCATTTAAAAGAAACACCCTGTATAGTACTATTGTGAATTTTTTCACTTCCCCAAAAATAACCGTTTAGCTGGTAGAGGGTGGGACACTCGAGTCGAGCAATAATTTAGCACTTTAAAGCTTAATATTTCACAAACGAAACGAAAATCGGTCCACAATTGGCGAAGTAATCGCGTAACAAACACGCAAAAAGTAAAGATCATCATGTCATCCAAGTAATAAACAAAAATGCTCACAAAATAAAAAGTTCTGAACCAAATTTGATGAAATTTTTATGGGACCAAAATGCAAGTATCCTGCATCGAACAAAAAAAGAATCACACTAATCGGACTAGAAACCTCGGAGTAATCGATGTACATACATAAAAAAAAAAAAAACATACCGAATTGAGAACCTCCTCCTTTTTTTGAAGTCGGTTAAAAATAAAGTAGAATTAAGGACCTCCTTTTTTGAAGTTGTTAAAAAAAAAGCCATTTAATACCTGCCCCCAAAATTCGCTTGTGTTTTTAGTTTTAATTTGTTCAGAGGTTAAAATACAACTGAGTAATAAAAATTCAACACACAAGGATAATGCAATTTTACTCGGCTAATTTTAACTATTCAAATTAGGTACTTACTTCTTCTGAGAGCATTCTGTGCATCATTAGTCATTGCATCAGCTTCATCTAATATGATCAGCTTGGGACCAGCTTTGAATATTGTCCTGGTTGATGCAAAGCTGAGTATCTGACCTCTTACGATGCCTATACCTCGATCATCAGATGCATTTAACTCTAACACCTGTGGAATTTCAAATAATAATTCATCATCATCATCTCAGCCATGGGACGTCCACTGCTGAACATATATATGCCTCCCCTTTTGATCTCCTCATGTACCGGTTGGAAGCGACCTGCGTCCAGCGTCTTCCGGCGACCTTTATAAGGTCGTCTGTCCACCGTGGTCTCCACTCTAGCACTTTTCGACCCCATCGGCCATCTGCTCTGCGAGCAATATGGCCTGCCCATTGCCACTTCAGCTTGCTAATCCGGTGGGCTATATCGGTGACTTTAGTTCGTCTACGGATCTCCTCATTTCGGATTCGATCACGCAGAGAAACACCAAGCATAGCCCTCTCCATAGCTCGCTGAGCGACTTTGAGCTTTGAGATGAGGCCGATAGTGAAAGACCACGTTTCGGTGCCGTAACTCATCACTGGTAACACACATTGATTGAAGACTTTCGTCTTGAGGCACTGAGGTATATCGGACGAAAAGACACTGCGTAGTTTCCCGAACGCTGCCCAACCGAGTTGGATTTGGCGGCTGACCTCTTTCTCGAAGTTGGATCTACTTAATTGGACTACTTGTCCTAAGTAGATATATGAGTCAACAACTTCGAGTACCGAGTTTCCAAAAGAGACTGGGGTGGGCACAACATTGGCATTTGACATAATTTTCGTCTTGTCCATGTTCATTTTCAAGCCCACCCGTTGCCAAACTCGGTCGAGGCCATCGAGCATCATGCTGAGTTCCTCCATCGACTTTGCCATGACTACGATGTCGTCGGCAAACTGAAGGTGAGTGATGTACTCGCCATTGATGTTGATGCCAAATCCTTGCCATTCCAGGAGCTTGAAGGCGTCTTCCATTGCGGCAGTAAACAGTTTAGGGGAGATAACATCCCCCTGTCTGACGCCTCTTCTCAATGGAATCGCCTTCGTACTCTGCTCCTGTACTCGGACCGACATGGTGGCGTTATTATACAAACACTTCAACACCTCGATGTACCGACAGTCAATACGGCATCGCTGGAGTGACTCAAGCACCGCCCATGTTTCCACCGAATCGAAGGCTTTCTCATAGTCCACAAACGCTAAGCATAATGGCAAGTTATACTCCTCGGTCTTCTGTATAACTTGCCGCAGCGTATGGATGTGGTCTATGGTACTATAGCCTCTTTGGAAACCGGCTTGTTCGGGAGGTTGGAAGTCATCAAGTCTGTGGTCGAGACGGTTCGTGATAACTCTTGAAAACAGCTTATAAACATGACTCAGAAGCGTGATGGGTTGATGGGTAGTTCTTCAATAGGCTGTTATCACCTTTTTTGAAGAACAGCACCACCTCACCTCTGCTCCATGCTTCGGGCGTTTTGTCCTCGAACATGACGGTATTAAAGAGCTTCTGGAGGGCTTTAAGTACCGGTGTTCCACCCGCTCTCAGAAGCTTTGAGGTGATTCCGTCCTCGCCCGGCGCCTTGTTGTTCTTAAGCTGTTTCAGGGCCATCCTAATCTCGTACAGACTGATGTCCGGGATATTTTCGGTATAATGTCGGGACAGCTTGGCTCTTGGATCTCCTACCAAGCTGTCAACGGGCTTTGCGACCGAAGTGTATAACTGTCCATAGAACCTCTCGATCTCGCCTAAAACCTCTGCTTTGGTCGACGCTATGCTGCCATCCTCCCGTTTCAGCTAACACGATTCGTATTAAAGAGACGGAGATCGCGTCGCAAGGACTTAGATATACGTCTATTGAGCTGCCTATATGACTTCACGTCATCGGAAGTTTCAAGTTTTGCATGGGGTTTCTTATTAGGACGTAGATGCTTACCAACCATCACGGGAATTTGCAAAATTGGACCGTAAGCGGTTTGTTTAAGAGGTTAATAGTTTGTATGAAACTTTGATACTAAAAGTGCTTGGCTTCTAAAATCTTGCATAGCGGTTTTTTTAAGACGTAAATGCTCACCAACGTAGAAATTTTGTAAAACTTGACCCCTAAGGGGATGTTTTGGAGTAGATAGTTTTGAGACTTAATTTTTTACATGTGGCTTCGGTTTTGGACGTAAGTAATACTAAAAACGGAATTTTGCGATATTTGACCCCAAGGGTTATTTTTGGGGTTGATAGTTTGTATGAAACTTTGTTACTACAAGTGCTAGAAGTACCAAGACGTAGGTGATAGTTAAAACGGGATTGATATATTGATAGTTAGAGGTCTCAAATTTTACAGGGGGTTCTACTTAAGACATGGGTCCTCACTAAGAGAGGATGTTGCGAAATTCAACCCCGTAGGAGTAGTTTTGGGGTTGTTAGCAAGGAATCCCAATATATGCATTGGGGTTATTTTTAGAATGTAGGTACCACCCAAAACGGGATACTGCTGGTAGATATAAATTTTGTTGAATATTGATTTAGATTTTAACTGATACCAGTTATAGAGGATGGCTGGGAGTAGAAATTCGCAAAAGTAAAGTTCGAAAATCACGCGGACGAAGTCGCGGGCGAAGTGCTAAGAAATATAGCTCTGTAGTGCACAAAAAAAATGACAAGAGAATGGTAATATTAAGCCAAATATACAGAGTGTTTCTTTTAAATGGGCCAAAAGGGAGAAATCTGCATCCATAAGAGATATGAGAAAACTAAAATTTTTTTTTTTTAAATAATGCAGCTCACACTTGACCAAAAAAATAAAAACGCCAAAATTATCAGTATCAAAAAAGAGCTAAAGGTTCCTAAGAAAGTATTGAATATTTAATATTTATATTTAATATTTAATATTTAATTTAATAATAATAAAATAGTAGGAAAGTCAAAACTGTACATTGAATATTTTTTTAAAAGAATACTTGGGGTGTGATCTACAATCGATACCGAAGCCAAAAATATAGTTTTTAGAATTTTTGTCTGTTTGTCTGTTTATCTGTTTGTCTGTATGTATGTCCGGGATAAACTCAAAAAGTACTGGACGGATTTGAATGATTCTTTTTTTGTTGTATAGGTATTAAGTCTGGTCAAAACATAGGCTATAATTTATTTTGAAAACTTGAACAACTGGCGCAGAACCGCAGCAGACCAGCTAAACTATAAGAGATATAAAAAAGGTGCGAAAGCAAAAATGTTCCACGTGATGAGCATTTTCTGCTGAGAGAATTAGTTTGAAGATCTGGAACACCTGATGTGTAACTCCAAGAGCCCAGCTACACTATAACATATACAGGAATAACGTCTCAGCAAAGTTGTTTGGCCTGATGAGCACTCTCTGTGGACATATGAAAATTGAAGATCTAGAACACCTAATGTGGAACTCCAAGAGCCCAGCTACCCCGCGGTGGTGGACGCCCACGGCGTTGGACGTCACAAGACGATCTCCGGCCACCGTAGGCGCGGGCATGCGGGCGGCGAGTAAAGGGCAACTCGCCGTCCGACCATGGACGGCGCGTCGTGTTCCACGCGCGCCTTAAAGAGCGTCAGCATAATGACGGGGCCCTCTCTCAGAGGGCTAAAGCCTGCCGGGGTCGCGGGACTTATACCATCACCGTTACCCCGGAACATAAAGGGCTATTGAAGGACACCGTGAATTTTAGTCAGTACAAGTCTGACAGTCGAAAAATGTTGAAGACTCCTTTCAACAATTCTGGGAAGTAATCATATACGGCAAACTTAAGAAAAACGTATAATTGAAAAAAAACTGATCAATCTTCAAGGCGAGGACTGTATTCGAAACTTAAGTTAACCTTTTCTTCTTTGAAATCATGCTTATTTTTGTTCAACTCAACGCCCAGTTGAAAAATTCAACCTGTATAGGAATGACGTCTTAGAAAGAGCTGTTCAGCCTAATGAGCATTATCTATTGATGTATTAAAATATAAGATTTGGAACACCTGATGTGGAAATTAAAGCTATCACTAATTTCACAGACTGATTTTCGATGACGATTAATATATTAATACAATTTTTATTGTACTGGCCCAAACTCCCATGAAATTTTTACCCGGGCTCTTGGAGTTGGGTATCAGAATTTTCAGATCTTCGATTTTGCCGACCCCATTGTCGCTGGCATAAGCAACAAGATCCGCATACGAAGTCGCGGGCAGAAGCTAGTATTTAATAAAAATGCAATTTGCATTGTAAATCTGTATTTTTCATATGACAGAGTCACTAGTTCATCACTGACACAAAGAAAAAGTAAAAATACGAAAGGAGGTATATAACAGAAAGTTTTCCCCTATCTCTTATGGATGGTACAGGACACCCTGTATAGTATGAGATGCAAAAAAGTCTTTAAAACCTTGCTAAATGCCTTTTTTACATCTGCAACAGGTACAACATCAAATTAAGTGTTTTAATGGATTTTTATAACAAGTTTTTAGTAACCAACTTTCAGAATGCGCACAACACAACTTAACTAACCAACTAACTTTAGTCTTATTTTTTGGATTATTATACTTTAGTAGTGTGGAAACAAGACTTAAATTTTAACTGACAATTTATTGAACATTATATAGTTGATAAACATGCTTACCATCGAGTTGAACTGTTGTGGCGTGTACATTTGTCGCGCACAAGCTAATATTGTTGATGTTTTTCCAGTTCCAGGTGGTCCATAAAATAGCAAATGTGGCAATTGGTTCTCCTTCATAAATTGATTTACTAGAATGTTAAAAAAATAATAAGTACACAAAAAATAAACAAATTTTAATAATCATTCAGTGGTTGAATGAATGTTACCGACTTGTTTTAATTATGTCGTCATGAGAAATTAAATCTTCCAACTTTGAAGGACGATATTTTTCGACCCTGAAACATGAAAAGAAGAATGGTGGTTAGCTGTTCGCTTATATCAACAGCATCCTATTTGTGGTTAGAAAAACCGGTTCAAACTAACCATGGTAGATTTTTGCTTACTTCACCCACAGTCATTGTAAACTAGGTTTGTAGAATACAAGCTGTTCAATCTAACATCAATTCACAAACGTTAATTATTTAAAATTAATTGAAAATTCCCACAAAGTTCTTAAACAGCTGTCAAATCATAAAATGTCAATGCCAAACAATGAATGCACATCACACCCATGCATCACACACATGAATGTCAGAACCAAAAAAACCGCGAAACTTCGTTTCTTTTTTTAATGAAGTTTCAAATGAGGTCTTTTTAGCCGTTGACTAGTTATAAGATATCACTTTTCTTGCGCGTTAGGTGTGTTAGCTAGAGGGGAAGCCATTCCCATATTCATAAATATAATATTTACCAATGATCAATTCCACGAGTCTGTGATTCCACCAGCTTTTGGACGGAAAAAAAAGGACTGTGTGAAAACTAGTGAAAAGACCCTGGTTCCATACCATGGATGAATGTTACAAAAACTGGTCTCGGGTCTATGGCTTGGTCTTTCTAAAAACATTTTACTATCTTTTCTTATCATTTCTTTAGAAATAATTATACAATTGTTTTATTGTAATGGTCAAGTAGCAAAATCTCAAACGAATAATACTGTTTATAGTTCGAAGACACCGTTTAACTGCTTTTTATTAAAATTTGTTTTTGCCGGCAGGATATTCATACCTCAGATTAATAAGTTACATATTTTAGCTTTTGTTTTCTCCGATCCAAGGCTGATCATGAATCTTTCAGGTAAGTTTATTTTAGTATACACTTTATGGCTAATAATATATGCATTGATACTTGTAATAATATAAGGAAAGTAACGCGTTTGTTATTGTCGGCGTTTAACCTCATGCTACCTCAAGTCGCTTCTTAATAAGTTAAGTTCTTCTTAAGTTATTTATTTATTTATTTCAAAAACCTACTGTACGATATTCTTTTTCTTCGTATAATGTTTTATAGACAACATATGTGTCTGCTTTAGAACATTCTATCAGTACCGATTATTTACTATGTGGAAAGTTTATCATAACTCACATAACAAAATACTTATTTGTAATATACAGACCCTTCTGATGAAGACAGCAGTAGTGATGAGAGTATTTCTGTACCCGCTAAGCGCTCCAGAGCTGATACTTATGGAGCATCATCAACTACTTCACATGGGTCTGGTAAGTAATAAAATCACAAATAAATACTATTAAAAAAAGGCAAATTCAGTATTGCCTCACATGTCTTCTGTGTTATGTTGTTCCCTGATGTTTTTATGTAAAATCTAATTATTATACTAACTGTCATTCTCTACTAAGCACATACCACCTAAACTAGTGTATGTCTCAAAGAAAGAGTTACAGTCTAATGCATCCATGAGTAACAATAATGGCATTGTAAAATCATACAGACAACAGTAACTAATTCTGATCAGATGTAATTATTTATGTTTGCATGGCAAGACTCCAAATTTGAGCATGCCAAATTCACTAGAAAATTATATGTATATCATAATGCAACACGCATAACCAACTGATGACAATTTATGCAAAGTTCAAATTAGTATAGGACATTTTTTCAACTCTTTTTTTCTTTTCATTATTCACAAACATCATATTCTCGTAAAATTATTTACAGCTCTACAAGAGTCAGATAAAGACAGCCCAGATACACCAATCACTGAAAATTATGGAGGTGATTTCCAACAACCCGGGAAACTCAGGCAAAGCTATGGAGATCGAAGTCCTGAAGAGAACCTTAGGTTAAGCAGAAGTAGTTTAAGTGAAAATTGTTCCTCACCCAATGATCAGTATGATGATTATCGGCCAGTTTTTGATGATCCAGATGATGGTGAAGGTTCTGGACGTCCAAGCTTTCAAGAATCAGGAGAAACATTTTATAACAAAAATCCTGAGCAAAACAAAAACATTGAGGAGACATATACTGGGGAATATTCAGAAGAATCCAAACGGATGATGATGAATATGGGTTTTAAACCAGGAAAAGGTTTAGGTAAATTTGAACATGGTAGAACACAACCTGTTGAGGCATCTGCACAAAAAGGTCGCAGAGGATTGGGAGCCAAACCTTCAGCAGTCGGAGCACTGCCTGATGATATTAAGGAAATTGCTGAGGAAGCAAAGCCTGAAGCAAGGGAGGAAGTAGTAAGTTGTTCAACTGTACTTCATAATGAATAAGCACCAACTGTATTTTGTTGAATTATAAATACTTTTTACAGTTTGTTCACTATTTGATTAATTTTTAACTATAGAAACAATGATTTCAGTTATGGCTTGACCCTGCACCAGAGGAACCTCCATCTGGTGATGTTTTGGAGAAATGGTTACGAAGAGGCCCAAAAAAAACAAATATTGATGATGAAACCGATTTTGTTGACCCAGGAGTATTAAAAGGCGTGCTGGATTCCAAAGTAAGTATTTTGTATGTAGATGAACACATCAAGTTTCTAAAGAAAAGACATTGCTTTTTTGTTGAAACCACAAACCGCAGTGGTAATGTAATGTTAAATTGTTATGATTTATTGAAAAAACCCTGCAGAAATACCCTAGGCCTTAATTTTTTTTTTTGAAAAAGCTGTGTAGGTACAATAACAATAAAAAATATCAGCCATTTAAATTATTATTCAAAATAACTTCAAAGTATCTTTTTTTTTAATTAGGGGATGAAAGTTTGTATAAATCTTCTTAGATTTTGAATGGATCGGGCTGAAATTCGGCATGCAGGTAGATGTTATAGCGTAGGTATCCGCTAAGAAAGGATTTTGATCAATTCTTCCCCCAAGAGGATAAAATAGGGGATGAAAGTTTGTATGAAACTTTGTCTATTTTAAACCGTCCGGGCTGAGACTTTGCATACATAACGCCTAATTTAGACGATGCATGAACTCGCACGCGAGTTGTGTAACATTGCGGACTTTATAGGAACACTAAGGGCCTATGCACACCACGTTTTTAAACGCGCCGTCGACGCGCGTTTGTAGCGATACAGACGCGATTCTCTCGCAAGTCAGACGCAGCCTGTAGACCTTTGCACACCTGTATAAGTACAGACGCGCGTGTGTAGCGATACAGACGAGATGCAAACGCTCGTGTGTAGCGATGCAAACGCGCGTGTGTATCGATACAAACGCGCTGGCATTTTGCGTTTTTAAGCAGAACCTCGTCAACAGTAGCAAGATGGCTTCGGTCGAGACAGCATTGACGTGCGGTGCACCAAATCGCTCGATTGCTACTAGCGTAGATTCACACTTCCCTTTCCCTCGTTGCGGGGAAACCCCGTCCGTAGGGAAGGCGTTTGTATCGATACAGACGCGCCGGTTCCGCGCGTTTATATCGATACAAACGACAACAAACTGCTCTGCAGGATTAAAACGCGCAGGCGACGCGCGTTCCTAAAACGAGCGTCGACGGCGCGTTTAAAAAACGTGGTGTGAATAGGCCCTAATTGAGTTGATCAAACAAATACTGCAATGTAATGAAACTTCTTGCTCCGTCTAAATGAGGCTTTAAGCTACTATGATATAGACATCCCCTAAGAAAGGATTTTGATAAATTATACCCCTAAGGTAATAAAATAGGGGATGAAAGTTTGAATAAATCTTCGACTGATTAAGCGAGCGAAGCCGCGGGCAAAAGCTAGTCATAATATAAAAGTTCTTTGTAAGTTTGATCGATGTTTTAATAATAGCATATTTTAATTTTTTAACCGCCAACGTCAGATATATCCGACAAATTCCGCCAAAGTCGTATACACCGTGACTTTTTAGTCGTCTTATATTGTGACTGCAAAACGGACCTTATTTCAACTTCATAATCTGAAATTCTTTTAGACAAGTGTTCAACAGACGTTTAAAAGATTTTGTGGTACGACGGGAAGTGTTTAGAAATATCAACAAGCAAGAAATGGAAAATCTAATGGCCCTCAATAATGTGGTCACCATAGGAGGCGCTATCTCGCGCACACAACGTATAGCTCGAACATTGCCCCACAGGACAATGTTCGAGCTACTGGAATAAAAAAAAAAAATCTTATGGAAGGATACTGAAAGTTATACCTATATAGCCCGGGTGAACAATCCAGACTATTCTCTGTGTGCCTTCAATCCAAAGCCGTTCAATAATATGTATTTTTTTTAACGTGAAAGTGTAAAAACATCTTTCTTCACATACTTTCGGATCATAGTATTTAGTAAGTTATTAAGAAATAATCGAGATGATAAGATGATTATATTATATTTCAGACAATTTTTGATAGTTTGGATGATGAGGATTTACGACATGCGCGGTTTAGGAGTAATCCGTATGAAACTATTGGCTCAGTGATATTCCTCAACAGAGCCGCCGTGAAAATGGCCAATATAGACGCTGTCTTCGACTTCAATTTCACAAACCCTAAGAAACAAAATGGTGAAGATACAGTAAATCAGAAAGAAATATTGTATTTTGCTGATGTATGTGCTGGTCCTGGGGGTTTTTCAGAATATGTATTATATCGCAAAGGTTGGAGAGCAAAAGGTAACTAAATTAAGCTCCCGAATTGAATTTCCAAAGTAATGAAAGAATAAAAGAAATTATAATTTCCATAACATTCTCCTACTATCGTAAAGTTCATAAACCTCAATATTAAGATGATGAATTATCTTTTTTAGGTTTTGGCTTCACGTTAAAGGGACCTAACGATTTTAAACTATCTGATTTCTATGCCGGATCTGCTGAAACTTTCAATCCATTTTACGGGGTGAAAGATGATGGAAATATCTTTAATCCTGCTAATCTTATATCATTAAAGGAGCACGTGCTAAAACAAACAGAAGATAAAGGAGTACATTTTCTTATGGCTGATGGTGTAAGTTTTTGTTCTCAAAACACGCATCAGTACTTAATTGGCGTAAAATTTATAAATCCCCATGGACATTTCAGGGCTTTTCTGTTCAAGGTCAAGAAAACATACAAGAAATACTGTCAAAACAACTGTACCTATGTCAATGTCTTGCTGCTTTGATGCTTGTAAGAACTGGCGGTCATTTTGTGGTCAAACTCTTCGATGTCTTCACACTGTTCAGTGTTGGACTGATTTATATCATGTACCGATGTTTTGATAAAGGTAACAAATACTTTTGAATGGCTGAATATATTGATTCCTGTTGTTTTATTTTCTGATCATATGTCATGTTCAACTACCATTTATTTTTTTAGTTTGTATACACAAGCCAGTTACTTCGAGGCCAGCTAATTCTGAACGGTACCTTGTATGTTTGTGGAAGAGGCTGGGGACTGAACCTGCAGAACAACACCTCGCCTCTGTAAACTCAATACTATGGAGTGACGTCGAACGCGGCGGAGATGTCACACAACTTGTGCCTCTAAAAGTTCTACAAGAAGATAGAAACTTTTTTGAATACATTTATAAAAGCAACTGCCTGTATGTCAGTCATGATAAGTGCCCTGGTGGCTTACCATGAAGTCTTAAAGCGTGAGTAGTTCCGCTGAGGGAAAGCGACAGAGCTATACAAGTTATATAGCGTCATCCCTTTCCTACAGCTGAACTACTCACACTTAAGATGTCCTGGTAGGCCATTTGTCTCTCAACAATGAAATAAATGCAATGTACAGACGCCATCACATCAACCTAAATCAATGTGTCATATTTCATGGATAGATTAATTAACTTTGTCACAAAGGGGCAGTACATGTTTGGTTGTGAAAATGTTAAAGTTAGGAATAGCTTTTGGCGTCTGTATCTGATAAATCAACAATATTTATTGCAGAATAGATTTGTTCACAATTTATCTCAAGGCTCTTCGATTTCCTAAATATTTTAAAATACATAAAACTCATCGCAATCATATTTTCAGACTTGGCGAAAGGCAAATTCAAAATTTACTTAAAATAGCTAGATTCAGCAAAGATAAAAATTTAAAAGAAACTACTCAAGCAGAAATGAAAGAACAGTGCTTAGCTCTGTGGAAGGTAAGCGTCAGATATATTAAGTACATTTACTACGGTGAATAAGGTGAAAAGGTCTCGATTTACAAATCTAAAAAAAAATCATTGCATGGCCGAGATATTTTTAGGTTACTCTCGGTATATGTTTTTTTTTTAGTAAGAACGGCACTAATGAACACATTCTTTCTAGTTACCTGATGCAGTGAGAACACAGCCTGAACGCAGAGGACATGACGATACGTTATCGGCGATCAGGTCGATGATAAAGAAGCCAGCTTCAGATTCGGAAAGCTTATATTCTTTTAAATCTAACATATTGAACAAACCACCCAACTATTTGGAGACTTGCTCCGATCTGAAGATGTATTTTAGAAATGTATTGGACTGGAATTTCGTATTTTTGAGCAGTGGGAAAAACAGTCCAGATTTAAGAATATTTATAGGTGACAAATTTAAATACATAATCTTAAGTACAGTAAGCTGCAGAAAAAAGGAAACCCTTAGTTGTTGTTTGGTTTGCTTTTCTCTACAGCTTTTTTTTTTTTTACGTGGTAAAATCATCAAATGAGACCTCCCACCCCGGGCAGGGCGTGAGGTACTGTCAGACTTGTACTGACTAAAATCCACGGTGTTCTTCATTAGCCCTTTATGTTCCGGGGTCACGGTGAGGAAATAAATCCCGCGACCCCGGCAGGCTTTGGCCCTCTGTGAGGGGGCCCCGTCATTTGCTGACAGCTCTTTGAGGCGCGCGTGGAACACGACGCGCCGTCGACCCGGGCATGGTCCATGGTCGGACAGCGAGTTGCCCTTTACTCGCTGTCCGCATACCCGCGCCTACGGTGGCCGGAGATCGTCTCGATCTTGCGACGTCCGACGCCGTGGGCGTACACCACTGCGGTTGGGGCGGAGGGAGGACACTGCCCTCTCTCTCTCGCGGCCCGCCATCTCCTTCGCGAGCATTACTGCCTCGCAGAAGGTGGCGACCGCTTCCCACTCCGTCACGCCCCGCAGCATGGCCGAAACCAATGCCGGGTGCGAGAGGTCTCCGCCTATCGCCGCCGTGAGGACACGTCGGTACCTGCCCAAGCTGGGCAGTCTTGCACCGTGTGCTCTACTGTGTCTTCCGGGCGATCTTCGCAGTGGCAACACCCGGGCGTTTCCTCCTTTCGCATCAGACACAGGTAACTCCCGAAACTTCCGTGTCCGGTGAGGACCTGCGTCATGCGGTAGGTAAGGACGCCGTGACGTCTCTCCAACCACTCCTCAAAGAGGGGTCTTACCGCCGCTATTGCGGCGTGCCCGTTTCTCTACAGCTTAGTGTATAATTATGACAGTGCTACGATTTCCTGCATCAATGCTGCAAATGACTCAATTTATATATTGGTGGACTCCTTGTGGTCACAAAGGCCATAATGTTATGCTATGTATAATATTCATAACCCTATATCACAGGGTTTTGATTACTTGAAAACTTCTGATCAGATTAAAAATAAGGTTTTAGTAGGCATGTCGCATGGGTTTTGTGTAAAGGATTAAGATTTGTTTTGTAATTTTAGGTTGTGGAGGTAAGCAAGTGTTTCAGTTGGAATCGAATACATGGAGAACAGTCATAGATTTACACGTAACTTTACCGGCAAAAACACTCATATACGGAGAGGTATATGAACATTTTTAATGTTTATTTTTCTATTCTTGCATGCTATGGTGGATTTAAAATTATAAAGAGACCCATTATGGAAACTAGAATAACAATCGAATCAATTATTTGTTTCTAGGTTGTAAAAGAATATCGCGGACAGGGCAACAATCAAATCCATAGCAAGGCGTTGCACATTATAGATGCTTTGATGTTGGGTGGAGTCGACATCTCCGGCGATTCCTTGAGCGACAGGTAAATCATTATTAAATACTTTTCAACACATTTGCTCGTAAAATGCATTTACAAAGCCTGTATACAGTGTTCGAAAGTTAAAAATTACGGACCATACAACGCAGCGTGCGGTAAAATAGGTACTCTCACCTAAGTACCTATTTTACCGCACGCCCTCTTGTATAGCAGCGTGCGTTTTCTTTACGGTTTTTTTTTTAATTTACAAAAAAAAAAGAATTCCACCAAAGAGTTTCACATTATGAAAATAAACAACCTGACTGATCGAACCTCCTTGGAAGAGCTTTTGCTCAATACGTTATCTCACTTTAATACTAAAGAGTAAATGAGATGAAAGATGTAGTTCTAATTTTCACCACGTGCATGTGGCGCCATTTTCAAAGTCGCGCCATTTTGATATTAGGAACTTCAAAAATTGTTGCGACTAATATGAGTTCAAGGGAGGAATCTGATATTAATATGGATAAATGTGTTGAAAAACATTGTATGACACACGTGCAGAAATTGGTATTTACAAACTCGTGACTACGGTACGCCCTCGGCCGTGCCTCGGGCGTACGTTCGTCTACTCGTTTGTAAAAACCAACTTACCGCACTAGTATCATAATAGTTATTTATGATACTAGTGCGGAAAGTTGGTTTTTATATTATATGTGCTAATGACATGATTGACACTTCTTGATTTAACCAATGAGCGCAATGGTAGAGTTTGCCGTCAAATAAAGAAGAAAAGAAAGAAAAACGTTTATTTGAGAGCCCGGTACCTACAACAAACAAATAAAGAAAAAAAAAGAACATGATAACAAATCATGATGGTGTCGTCCAAGGTTCTGTGCCTTAACAATCGTTTGTTCGTTTGTCGACTATGGAAGTAGAAGAGAGGCGTTAACTATGTGTTACGTGTTCGCGATCTTTGTTGTAGTTGCTAGTACATACTATGATTTTCTTTTAAAGAGTCAGAAGTGGGTGCCGGTTGAGGTCCGTCCGGTTATGTCAACAATGTTACTCTTTCTCATGATCTGTACACATATTAGATTGAGAAAAAGCTAAGAGCAATGTTTTCTTCTAAAAATCGAAATTCATCTTTTGACATAAAAGTCTCAATAACTTTTTTCTCCCATAGTTTACAGGTTTGCTGTCATACAATGAAATGATACACTTTTCACGTACTTTCATTTGATATATGGATGGGAGTGTTACAAGGAAAGGGACGGGGTCCATACATTTCTGCTCATTCTTTGCGTATATTTCTGAAACAAATGACAGCTACCGAAAAAAGGTTCAAACAAAGTTTTTAGATCGTAAAATTGTCTACAAAAAAGATCTCAACACTTTTTCTTTTACGGTGCACTGATCTTTATGTTATTATGGCTATTTTAAACATAGAAAATACGAATATGTGGCCGGTATGCATTGAAAAATAAACAAATTTTTCAACACACTTGCTCATAAAATGGCTCTAATTTCACTGCAATTAGGCACATGACACCTGTAATCAAACTGTGATTTTTTCTTTACTATTATTCACAAGTGATTTTCTTTAATTTGGTTGAGTTTCTTTGTTTTAAAAAAAGTTTCGACACAAAAAATATCGTGTTCAATAGTACAAATATACCAACTACACATTTACTAATTGTTTCTCCAAATAAACTTTTACTCACTAAATAAAATGGCTTGTTAGAATTATTTTCTTCACAAGTGTGTTGAAAAACGTCGTATGATACACACCGTCCTCGGCTCTCTTAAGACCCTCACCTCGGCTCGGGTCTCAATGGCGCCTCAGCGGTAATCACCAACATTACACACTTGTACCATACATAATGTACTACTATACTACAGATTTGTCGATAAAAATGTGTATCCCCTCAACGTGTTGATAATCGGAAACCTCAAATCCTGTATATTTTTATTTTGTTTTCAGAATTAATCAATGCAATCTGTTTTGTTCTGCATTAAATAAACCTTTTGATAATCAAGCTCTTCCAATAAGAACAAAGAGACTATACAATTTGGAGCACTTCGAATCGGCTGTCAGCAATTTAGAGTATCGAGCAATGAAGCGGGTGAAGAGGGCGGTCACTATTGATACTCCAGATAGAATCAATAGAAACGAAATGTTCTATGTTGTAGGATCTGTATTATTTTTGAAAGAAATTAAAGGTTAGTATTATTCTCCTTGCCTATAGAGTACTTGCATTTCAGCACACAAAGTTAAATACATTATTTTAAAGAATAAACAAAGATCACACAACTGAACATCACTGACTGCTTTTATGCATCTTTTAGATCCTTGGATAACGGCTATTTCAAAGAGTAGTGGAAGGGAATATTACTTTTGCATGGGCAAGGATAGAAAGCCTATTAGCGAGTACGATATTCCAGCGGATGCTAAATTGGATATGTTGAATGCATACACGCGGCGCGTCATGTGGACCTGGGAGCCGTCAGCATGTGCTATATTTGACAGCACAACGAGAGAAAGTGTAACGCGCGCAGATATGGAAGAATATATAGCAAGTGCAATGAGTAAATAGTTGTTTAAAGTATTGTTACAACTGTAAATATTAAAAAAAACAAGATCAGTGAGTAATAGGATAAATATGTTTTTGTTTCTATTATTATTTACAAAAAATGAAATGTAACTGAGAGTCCTGTTGGAAATATGTTTAGTTCTATACACAACGAATACCTAACTATACAATTATTTTATTATGTAAAATTAAAGTTAAGTATATGAAATCAGTGTTGTTATTGGACTGTCGACTGGTGATATGCGGTTGTTCTACTACCTATGTCCTAAGGGATATATTCAAGGAATATATTTCAGTACCAAATAAATTTCTTAGATTTTTTTTTGTTTTTAATATTATTGACATGGAACATAACGACAAGTTTTGAGCCTTTTCTTCCCCACCTCGACACAGTATGATATATGCCCCAAATGGGCCTAGCACACGCACAAGCTTCACCACAGTTTTGCCTGCGCAAGCCAAGTTTGTACACGGAACACCATGCGTGTTGTTGATAAAACTGTATCTCGCGTAAACCCGACGCGACCTGCGCGATTGCCTACGCGGTTACAACTGTGGTTGGCAGCGTTTGCTATTTATTTTCATTGTGTCCGTTTCGACCGCGCGGCGTTTTTTTTAAATAAAAACCATCCCAAGTTTTTGTAAAAAAAAGTAAAAGTCGATTCCCAAAAACCATTTTGTCAAAGCAATGGTTAAAAAGTTATAAGGGTTTAAACGTGGCCGCGCCTTCGAAACGCGGCGAGCCGCGCGGCCATGGAGATCTTTAAAACTAAAGAGTCGCAAAGATCTGAAATTTTGAGAAATTTCAGATCTCTGCGACTTGACTGAATTTGTAAAAATATAGAAATAAATCCCGTGTTTATATTTTAGGAACTACAAGGCTAAAACCTCATGGCCGCGCCATTGATACGGTGAAAAACACGTTAGCGCCGAAATCTCGCTGACAAAGCATCGCAGACGTCTGAAGTTTTTTTTTTAAACACAGATTTGAATTTGTCGACACTAGTAAAAATACAACGAAAAATCCAAGTTTTATATTTCAGGAGCTGTGAGACTAAAACGCCATGGCCGCGCCATCGAAACGTTGAAATAGTACAGATAGCGCGCGAGTTGAATGCAGTCGGGGTCTGAGGTGAAGAGCCCCCCGCTACCCGCACGCCCCACCTCGCGCGCCTACAGTGTAGTACTTTGCCATCCTTGTCAACATCACTACCGCATTCCTAAGCTTTGCATTCAACTCGCGCGCTTAGTGTACATTGTTTACCGAGAGAAGCAAGTGACCGATTACCGTCGAGGGTGTCGTTTAAAGCCCGAGGCGTAGACGAGGGCTTTAAAATACCCGAGATCGGGAATCGCACTTTCTCTCGAGTGATACATAGTGCTTTATACTACACCTACGAGGAAAATAAATAACTTTCTACGAAAACTGAATCTTCAAACAACTCACAAATTGAAAATGGCGCCAATGGCGTCTGCAATTTTCACATGTTTTTTTTTTAAATTGTTTATCCTGCCGCCGCAGGGTCGCACTGCCAGCCCGACACCATCCAACACACAGCAGCTAGTGTCATTTTGCGAACTTGGAGATAAAAACTCACTGTAAAAACTTTTTGGGTTTTGATATTAAGGTTACCGTCGCATAGTCTTACCCAAAATTAAAGAAGAAAAACCACGTAAGAAATGGATTTTCATACACTTTTCTCTCCCGCTCAGATGCGTTTTCTCCCCGCATATTTGGTCGATATGCAATGACGTACTTTCTACCGTAAATTTTATAGTTTCGCCATGTCCGTCCGCAGTTTAGCTCAGAGACGCCCAGTACTAGAAAGCTGTAATTTGGTGTAAATATACGGATTTGTTGTGCCGAAAAAGTGGTAAAATGAAATCTCCTAAAATTTTTTTTTTTCGGGTCCTGAGCGCACGACCTCACCCCCTGCAAAAGGGGCGGGGCGAGACGAGCGTAGAGAGCGGTGCGGGCGGGAGGGATCGTGTGTGTGTGCTACAGGGTTATTTTTTTTTTTTTTAGCGTGGTAAAATCATCAAATGAGACCTCCAACCCCGGGCAGGGCGGGAGGTACTGTCAGACTTGTACTGACTAAAATCCACGGTGTCCTTCAGTAGCCCTTTATGTTCCGGGATCACGGTAATAGAAATAAGTCCCGCGACCCCGGCAGGCTTTGGCCCTCTTGTGCTACAGGGTAGCGTAATGTTAGTCAATCACGTTCGAGTATGTCTGGATTTGATTTTCGTGAATATCGGGATAGTTATGATTCTACATAGTGCCACAGACTATCTAATACTTACTTTCTTGAGTACTATAATAGAAAAGTATATATTTAATAAGGCAGCAGTATATTTCATATATGTGCCGAGACTTGATGGAGTGACCTGAAGGTCTACATCGGTGACTGCCACTGGAACTCGGCAACGGATCAAACTAGATGTGCCGAGTTTGGGCTCGTTTTGTTAGTTATGATGAGATCTTACCTCCGGACTTGATGGAGTGATCTGAAGGTCTACATCGATGACTGCCACTGGAACTCGACGAAGGATCGAACTAAATGTGCCGAGTTTGGGCTCGTTTTGTTAGTTATGATGAGATCTTACCTCCGGACTTGATGCAGTGACCTGAAGGTCTACATCGGTGACTGCCACTGGAACTCGGCGAAGGATCGAACTAGATGTGCCGAATTTGGGCTCGTTTTTTATGATGAGATCTTACCTCCGGACTTGATGGAGTGTGTGTGGCAGTGGCAGTCACCGATGTAGACCTTCAGGTCAGTCCATCAAGTCCGGAGGTAAAATCTCATCATAACAGAACGAGCCCAAACTCGGCACATCTAGTTCGATCCTTCGCCCAGTTCTAGCAGCAGTCACTGATGTAAACCTTCAGGTCACTCCATCAAGTTCGTGTCTTGCTAATAACGCTTGTGTGTGTGACTTTTGTCTATGTAGTAGTACAATTATATGCCTGCTAATACGTAAACGCGGGGGGAATTTTTGCGCAGCAACGACGTACGTCCATCCTCCATCGCAGAAGGAGGCGACGGCTTGCCACTCCGTCTCGCCTCGCATCATGGCCGCGACCAATGCCGGGCGCGACAGGTCTCCGCCTATCACCCGCGTGAGAACACGGCGGTGCTCCGCCCAAGCAGGGCAGTCCTGCACCGTATGCTCCACCGTGTCCTCCGGGCGGTCCTCGCAGTGGTGACACCCGGGCGTTTCCTCCTTCTTTATCAGACACAGGAACCTCCCGAAGTTTCATGTTCGGTGAGGACCTGTGTCAGGTGGTAGGTGAGGACGCCGTGGGACCTATCCAGCCACTCCTCAAAGAGGGGCGTTACAGCCGCGATTGCGGCGTGCCCGCGGAAATGTGTGGATAGCGCTTTAAATTATTTCACACTGAAAGGCTGAAAGTACTCGCTGCGCCCCTGCCATTCCGGTATGACTCGCCCCTTACAGGAAACAGAGTTGAAAGATAAAAAAAAATTGCCTACTCCATCTTGACCAAAAGAAATTAATACGCCAAATTTTTTTACATAAAAAAGTAGCTCTCATTTATATAGAAATGTTGGCATCTCCTGTTTTTTATTGGTATCTCTACAGATTCAGATATCCACCTGTTGGACAATTTAGGAGAAATACCTAAATATTCTGTACATGATTTGAAAGGACCATCGGCATGGTTGGCGTAGCGGACAAGTGACTGGACTGCTGCGCTGGGTGTCGCGGGTAATAGATTCCCGAACGGAACAAACATTTGTATGATCTGCAAGTATGTGAGTTTAAATGTTTTAAAAACTGCTGCGATTCAGAAGAATCAAAATCTTATAGAAAAGAAAAATGTTACTGATAATAATTACATATCAACTTCAGGTTCCAGCAGCTAAATCTAATGCAAAATTAAATTGTCAATACTACGCAAGAATAGCAGGAATATTGCCAGCAGCATTTCTTAAACAAGTGCGAGTAGGAGTCGCCCATAAAGGGTTCCGTAGCAGCAAGTAAAAATATAAAAGTTCTTGTAGATGGTTGTAACTTTTAAAGGTAAATTGTGGTTTACGGTTTATGACGTATTAAAAAAAACTAATTATTTGATCTCGTTCAAACCAATTTTCTATAAAAGTTTGCGTGGTAATGTACCTACATCATATATTTTTTAGTTTTATCATTCACTTATTTTAGAAGTTTCAGGGACCCGGAGACCCGGTCACACCTTTTACCACTTTGGAAGTGTCCCTCGCGCAAACTGTTCAGTTTAGAAAAAATAGTAGATTGTTATACAAGGGTGGAAAGAAATCAATTCCCATACGAGGTATTTAGACGCACGAGCGAAGCGAGGGCGGCTATAGTCCGAGTGGGAATTGATGACTTTCACCCGTGTTAAACACTCTACTTTTCATTTCAAATATAAGGAAAGTAAAAAATAGTCTTTTTAATTTAAATTTCAAATATGGAACACACCGCCGGGCCAGCCCACTTTAATAGGTATCTATTTTTTTAATTCACATTGGCCGTATACACTCACAAGACCGCAGCATTTTTTTTAAATCGATATTTTTCTTAATTATGTAAAAACGAGATGAAAAGCCGACTTCGCTCGGGTGAAACGTGTGTCATACATAATACACATCTAGGTACTAAATGTAGGTGTCACGGTAACTCATAAGTTTATAGGTTTTTCTAAGGAGGTTTAGTAACTACATAATACACCACATGACACTGGCCGAAAATAAAGAAAAAAAAAACTTCTCAACATGATAACCGATGTCAAAAATGGCGGCTGCGATCTGTCTGGTCAGAAAATCATTAGAAATTTACAAAATACTCGGCTATCTGAATTTTGCGGATATATGTTGTCGACTCGAAATCTTTATTTTTTAATGTTTTATTATTCTGGTTAGCTTTCGATCGAGTCTAAATAACCAATTTTAGTTCTATTTTTAAAATCATTCCCGCCCTAGGGAGGGAAGCAATTACTATGAGTCTTTCCCGCCCAAGGGAGGGAAGCATCGTTTTCGACCCGCTGCTCTGATCAAACAAACACTACTTTCCGAGTATGAGAAATGAAAATAATATTAGTAACCTCAATTTCATTTTTAAGGCCCTTCGTACACTAGGCGACTCAAGTCTCCGATACGTACCTTACGACTTTGGTATCCAAGCGACTATCGGAATACAAATCCATAAAGGTTCGAACACAGGCACGCGTCAATGGATATCAAAATCGTAAAGTATCGGATACTTGCGTCGCCTAGTGTACGAAGGGGCTAAAAAGACTTATGCATAGTTACCCCACACGTATAAGGTCAGGCGTAAAAAAATTGTTGAGTTTCAATTCTAAGAATGAGGGGCAGGGTTGGGCAGTATTTGAATTACTTGTAATTAAAATACGTAATTGAAATACAAATACGAATTTGTATTGCAATTACTTCCTTAAAATGTAATTTGTAATTCGTATTTCAAATACCTGACGACGAGGTATTTTGTAATTAGTATTTAAAATACTTGAGGCTCCAAAATACATATTAACAAAATACATTTAAACTTCATTTACATAGACATGGCAGCTAATTAGAGTTAGCAATACTGCACCTGTTATGTACTGACGTCAGCACATCAAGCTACCTACCACAATCCGTCTTTCTTTAATAGATGAACCTTATTACCATAGAGGAAGGTTTTTTTAATGTATATTTTGACAGATTCGGGCTCTTTGACCTGCTGGCGTCTTTACACTGTACGTCAAACTTGTCTAAATAAACCCAAAAACAAAACTGGCCAAGTGCGTGTCGGGCCACGCACAGTGTAGGGTTCCATAGTTGCCCATCAAAATACTTATGCGAACTAATTAAACTGATTCGCTGAATTTAATTTTAACTTAGTTAAAGTTGACAAACTTACATTTTGTTTAGGAAAATACGTTATCCAAGTACGTTTTATAACTTGGTCGTCTATTATTCGTAAACTTGTAAAGCCTACTTAGTCATGATAATTTTCCTTTTCCTCTAAACAACGTAATATATACTACATACTACTATTATGAATTTTTTCACACCCCCAAACATAACCGTTTAGCTGGTAGAAGGTGGGAAACTCGAGTCGAGCAATAATTTAGCACTTTAAAGCTTAATATTTCACAAACGATTCTTTTTATCAAAAAATTGTTAATGGAAACTAACAATATTTTTTTAAAGACCTTTTTAATGATACCCCAGACTAAGGGGTACGCGAGAAAAAAAACATCCCCACTTTACGTGTACAGGCGGTACCGTAATAAAAAAAATATTTTACGAGATTTTATTTCACACTTTTGCGGCACAACAAATCCGTATATTTACACCAAATTACCTTCTAGTACTGGGCGTCTCTGAGCTAAGCTGCGGACCGACGTACATGGCGAAACTATAAGGGTTCCTTGTTGACTACGGAACCCTAAAAAATAGAATATTTTTAACTGGCTACATTTCGAATATCCTCGCAAAATGTCTGTGTTAATCCCAGACTTACGACATTTGGAGACTTGATCATTTAAGGAATTGCACTTTTACAGATGGATGGATGTTTCAGGATTTGGCCATTTTGTGAATTGGACATTTCATCTCTAAACAGTAAGTTGGATTTAAATTAACAATTTGTCAACATATACCAAAGTAGTCTGTTTATTAAATCATTTAACATTGAATCAAAACCACAATTTCACTGTTGTATTGTTATCGGTTAGCTGATATTCATAATTAATCATTGTTGGAGTTCACCATAAAATATCTGTTGTCAATCTTGAGGAGTCCATTAGTATTAATACTAAACTTATTTCAATCAGCGTCTTTTGCACTACACTTAATTATATTATTCTTTCACTTGATTTCTTTGACATAAGCGTCAAGCTCTGCATCCAATTGTTCAGCAGTTGGCACAGGACGCTTGCCTCGCCCTGCTCCCGCGCCGCCACGGCCCCCGCCTCCACCACGGCGTGCGTTGCCACGTGATCCACCTTGATTTCTGTTAGCACCACCTATCCAAACAATAGTGCCTGTATTAGCACTTAATCTTCTTTATATTGAGATCTACTTTAACACCTACTGAAATACCAGCCCAAGAAAGGCAGTTTAAAGAAACTGATGATGGTATCTGTGCCATTTCCATTTATATGTTATGTATTTCTATGTTTTTAGTAACACTATTTTTATTAATTTTTTTGTATGCCAGACTGTAAAGATTGAAAGACTTGTGAGTAAATAAAATTGATCACTTCATTTTTCTCACAGCATAGGTACTTCTCATTTTAGTAAAATGGAATGCATACATTCAAAACATTATGTACCTCTATTAATGTTCCTCCTGACAGGTCCACCACCGTTCCCACCTCCTATACGACTCCTATCTTCAGGTCTGAAGGTGCTGATTTCTGAAGTTGCTAGTTGTATGTTCATGGCTCTTCCATCTAAAGGCACCCCATTATATTGTTTCATGGCTTTTAAAGCATCGGCTCTTCTTTCAAATACCACATCAGCAGTACCTAAGAAAGAAGTTTTAGAATACAATAAAATGGAATCATTATATCTCCAGGACATATTAAGTGAATTAAAAAGTATATTTAATAAAAACTATGCTTACCTAAGGATCTCCCAGAACGATCATAATGTACGGCTGCACTTTTCAGAATACCAAATTCTGAAAACAGCTCCTGTATATCTGAATCAGAGACTCCAAAGTCCAGATTGGATACTAACAACTTGGTTGGACCAGTTGTGATAGCAGCCATGGCATTTCTCTGAATCTTCCTTTCACCAAAGTCATTGAACATGTCATGTTTCCATGCGCTGTTAACATCGCCCTGAAATAGGTGGTCCTTCAAAGAGCTTGCCGATTGGCTGCTCAATGCCTCATTGAACATGATTACACCCAAGTGTAATAGTGTGGCATACAAATTAATTACATACACTGCTACATTTTTGTAACAATATACAGTTTAACAATGTGATTACAAAACAATATTGACAGAATAAATAAAAGGATGTTTCAAAATGCTCAATGCATTACAACTGGATTTGTCCAACATTTTAGAGAAAGTCTTGTTTTAGCACTGACTGACACACACTCGCGTTGATTTTAATACGGTCTTGCAAATTATCAAATCAGGAGTGAACACCACAGCAGATTTCTTGTCTCACATGCCTGCAACTCAGAGCCTTGATGAAGACTCCATGGTGAAGACAACACGGTGACAGTTTCGCACCGCGTCATCCTGGCACATCCACTGAACCAGTGGATTTTTACGTTGAACCCGCAGGGATCCCAAAAAGATGACATCTGGTGTGTTGTTATTGTTTGTTGTATTTTTCGTCAGCTTTTGATGTCAAACATCTGGATAGTTATTTTTCAGCCGAAAAGATTCCAGTTTAAACATTGTGGAACGTGACAAACGCGTTTAAAACATTGGATTGCTTTCTCGAAGCCAAATATAGATCAATGATCTAGGTTAGCAAGAGTGAAAATAAAATTTGCAGTGTTGAACTGCTGCTACACACAAGATGGCCAAACAGATAACTGAATCATCATTGCAACTTGATCGTCCATAGATTTTAATTGTTGATTTTACAAGATGCGTCATTTCACCACGTTTGTCCGCCATTTGTAATTTGTATAATCGTACATGTAATAATTTACCCTTGTATAGTTTGCCGATTTAGATATACCGCCACGGTTTCTTCCACGTAATACGCCCCCGGTGCGACCATTTCTAAATCCGCCACCAGCACCAGAACCTCCACGGCCGCCACCAGGTTTTCTAGTGGCATTGAATTTTCGTCCAGCGCCTCCTCCACCTCTGGGTTTCTTGTTAGCTTTAATAATATCATCTAAAGCCATTTCAATTTGGTCAACCATCTTGCACAAGATAATTAGAACAGAATCTTTAAAATTATTTGAAATTAAGTATTTGACTTCCTGGCTGAACGCGCGTCGATGGCGATGACACAGAGAAGACAAAGAGAAGAGAATACGAACGACTGTCTATGACCAAACCGACGGAGTGTCATAGAGATGAGTGTTTTTTTTTTTAGGCTGGTCCAGACGATCGAACTTGATCCGGACCGCACCGCACAGAACCAAATGTCGGTGTAGTCGCTTTTGTGCCACCGTACGCGCAACAACGTATAGCGTGTAATAAAGATGCACGCAATCAAGCATATGATATACTTTTAGAAAAATGGAACACATTTGGCAATAGACAATTATACAATTTGGGCCTGCTTATAAAGAATAGGCGGCATGTTGAGGTCAGTAGAGGAGACGTGTTTACGCAACGCTAGCACAGTACATAATGTACTGTGCTAGCCACAGGTGCTAGCGTTGCGTAAACACATACATATTAGGAATTCGTACAATATGTGTACCAAAAATAGAATCCAAAATAAAAAATAAGTAAATCTATCAATTTAATTTAATATGTTTTTTTTAACTAAAATTACCTTAAAACAGTTTTGAAATTATTTATTGTTTATAATTAATGTTTTTGTTAAAAAGTTTTGAATGATCTGCACTAGGTTCTCCATTTTCTTTTATTATAAATCTTTTAGACTCTCACTCTAGAGTTTAGAGAGTGTCTTTCACAGGTGTCTTTGCAAAGTCTACTTCTTTTGCAGGTTTTCATATTATTAATAGAAGAAAACAAGTTTTGAATTTCGCGGGCTGGTTGGAGCTGAATGCTCCAACCAGCCCGCGAAAAGCGCCCTTATAGCGCCCTAAAGCCTGGGTCATAAACCCTTAAGATAACCATTTCTTTGAAAACTTCCTAAAAAAAACGTTAAAATAAAAATAAACTTACAGCTTGATGCGTAGCCGTGTGTTCTATTAAAAACTGGATTTCTGTGCTGCAGTGTGCAGTGGTAACACTGCCGCTATGGCAAGCTGTCGCAAAATGTATTCGACCGAAAGACTTGTATCCATGATCATGAATAAAGATTATTAAAAAAAAAAAAGGCAAGCTGTCGTCTTGTCAGTCAGTGTCAATGTCAGAAATAATGGTTTGGGTGTTAGGGTGGTGTTAGGGTAGAACCGATGCTGAAAGTAGATTGTTACTAAGAAAAGGTTTTGCTGAGCGTTATTAAATATTAACTATCACTTTCATCATATTTGCTAGTAAATATGGAGTCTGAACCGCCGCCATCAGAAGCAATAACAGAATCGCCGGCTACCCAGAGTGAGGAGCCCAATAAAGATACAAATTCTTCTATTAATGCACCTATTGTACCTACAGCAGCGAGTGCTGTTGAGTTAGCTGCTCCACCTATACCATCAGTTACAAAAGACACACAGAAGTCTAATTCTAAAAAACCAAAAAAAAGGAAACCTAGAATTCCTCGCGATGTTACAGCACCTCGGCAGCCTCTGACCGGTAATAGGCGTTTTTATTATTTTTAAATCAACTTGCGGCTGTATGTCTTATAAACTGTTTTACATTATTTTCAGGGTATGTTCGATATTTGAATGAGCGTCGAGACCAACTTCGCGCTGAACAGCCTGATTTAGGTTTTGCAGAGTTGACTCGCCAGCTAGCTAGTGAGTGGAGTAAACTGCCAGCTGCAGAAAAGAAACAGTATTTGGAAGCTGCTGACCAAGACAAAGAGAGGTGTACATCATACTTAATTATTATTCATTTAAAAAAACATACAACTTCAAAAACTTATTTAATTCAAAATTCGTTGGTTATCCTATCTATATATATAAAATTCAAAACTGTCTAATATAATATATCCTATCTAATGATGTGATTTAAGTTGTAGTAATTGATTTTTTTAGGTACATCAGAGAATGGGCTGAATACAAAAAGACAGATGCATATAAAGAATTCAGAAAACAGCAAATGGAACAAAAAGATGTAAACTTGTCAAAGAAAGTGAAACATAATCCTCCAGAATATTCTGGTCCTGCAGGTAATAAATATTTATGTTGTGTGTTTTATTAATATAATAAATGTTTCCCTAGTCACATGTGGATTTGAATGATCATAGATATTAAAATTTATATTCTCTCAAATGGAATTGTCAGAAAAAAGCTATGCTGAATTTGTAAAATATTCTTCAAACCATGTGCAAGATGTTATACATGAGTGTATCATTGCTTGGTGAAGAGTTGATTTTTCATTTATTATATTTTACAAATTAGCAGGGCCTGCACCAACTAACACAGATCAAAATGCTCCAGCAAACACAAATAATCCTGTGGCCCCAACGATTGTGAATGTGCCAAGACAGACTACACCACCACGTCCAAGACCTTGTATAACACCAGCTTCAGTAAGTTTGTTAGTTCACTGTTGTACAGTGTTATTTCAAAACTAATTAAAACTTTTCATTTGTGATAAATAAATCTTGTCAATAGGGTGAAGAGTTGACAGCTGGAGACACAGACATACCAATATTCACAGATCAGTTCCTTCAACATAACAAACTAAGAGAATCTGAACTTCGGCAACTCCGAAAAGCTAATTCGGATTATGAACAACAGGTAAGAAATTGCATGTATTATGTAAAAGATTTACAAGAAAAGTGAAAAAAGGAGTTTAATCATTCTCATTTAATTTTGTAGAATGCAATACTGCAAAGACATGCTGAAGAAGTGAGTGGAGCTACATCAAAACTTCGTGCAGAAACAGCAGCCGCCGCAGAGCGGACTGCTGCTCTTTTAACACATCGTCGCACACTTGTTGCTGCACTTGTGCAGGCACTGCAGTTACTAGCTATTCCAGGTGCTACTTGAGATTTCCAGTTGCTAGTCTAGGTTACACATGGTAGCACTTCTAGCTGACTTTTCATATTGTGTTTGAGCCAGTACCGGGCGGTTGGGCGAACGCCCAGGGCTCCGCAGGCCTCCTTACTCGTAAATTCCCTAAATTTTCTGCTCAAACAATATGAAAATTGTCAAGACGTGTGATGTGTGACGACAATCCTAAAAATATGTAACATATATTCCTAAAAATATGTAACATATTTTTAGGATTGTCAAGATATATATTTTTGATGTTGCCAGCAATTATCGTGGTCCAAAAAAAAAACGCACTGTGGTCTCAGATCAAAAAACATTGACATTTGTGGGTTTTGACCTGAATAAATTTCATATGATATTGGCATTACAGACTGATTATACTTTATTATGACGAGACCTTGATAAAACGATTAAAAAAATATGAATACATAATAATTCTATTATTATGTTGTTTTTATTATGTCTATTATTTAAAAGAACAGGGTATGGTCGTAAGACTTGCCTACAGCCGAAATCGTTAAACGTAGAAACTTGGATTTTGGACAATAGTTGCAGTCTACCATTTAAGGGGGCAAAAAGACGGGATTTTGTTAAAATCGTCCTCTAAAGGTGGGAAAAGGGTTGAAAACTACTGTATGAAAAATCCTATTCCTTTGGTTTATATATTTGAAACTAGTCATGAATAAGAACACAAGTAAATAAAAAAGATTAGCACTATTCGTTTTTTAAACTACCCTCCATTAGTGATCTAGTCGATGTTAAAGTTTGTATGGGAAAATCATAACGCGTGATCCGATTACTTTGAAAATCAGTATTTATATACGAAAACAGAAATTATTAAACACGTGTTTTTGGATTTTTAGAAAATCACCCCCAAAGTTAGTGAAAAGGGGTATTCAAGTTTAAAGGAAAGGATTTTAAAGCGTTACTCGTGTATCCTGAATTTTGGATGGTAGTTAAATTTATCATGTACGTGAGCACCAAGAAAGGATTTCACCTTTAAGGGGGTGACAATAGGCATTATTAATTTTTTAAAACTACCTTCCAATGACACTCTAGACGATGTTAAAGTTTGTATAGGAAAATCAAAACGTGCGAACCGATGAATTTGAAAACCGGTTTATGGAAATTAGATCAAAAATAATCAAACACGTGTTTTTGGGTTTTTCAAAAATCGCCACCTAAATTGGTGAAAAGGGATGATTAAGTTTTAGGTGGGTGGTGGCTGGGAAGGATTTTACTACGTGTAGTGCGGTAGTATTTTACATATTTCTGGACCACACTAGACACTGGCAACATGCATTTTTAAATAGTCCTAGAACTCATTTGCACACTTCATAAAACAGATGGCGGTCCTCATATTTTGCAAACGAAATTCCTTCTGCGGCCTGCACTATAAACGTTAACGCGAAGGAGTCTATAATAGAATTGAAATTTAATACACAAGCTCTGTTATCTCTAATATTTTTTTATTGTAGACTACTGCCCGTTAATTTGTCTAGTTAAGGGGCCGGGGCGGCACGGTTGGCGCAGTGGCTGAGCGATCGACATCTGCGTAGCTTGCTGTGGGTTTCGAGCCCCACACAGATCATAAATTTTATGACCTACAAGTAGTTGATCTGGGTTGAGGTGTTTGTGTGTTAAAATTTTTGTAAATGTGGGTGTTTACCAATGATTTCAAAAGTAAGGATACGCCCTTCAGAACATTTTGTCGAAACCTTCTTCATACAAGCAAAAAGTAGCGCCACCTATGATAAACCATACGAACTACGTTCAAGTAGCGTTGCAAAAATTAACAACGTGATCTTGTCAAAGCGTACGCTTTTTAATCAGAATTAAGAATTTTCTAAATCAAAATAAAATTTTGAATGTAAGAATAATCAAAACTTTCACTTACCTAACATTCTTAAAAGAATTATATTCAAAATGACTTTCAGTAAGTCTGTAATACATACTCTTTTTTACAAACTTAAAACGACGTTCGTGCAAAGTTACGTCGTTACTACTGAGTTGCTTCAGCCCGGAACGACAGCTCCGTGATTGGCGGCGGGCCGATTACAGTCTGTCTATGAAGTCATGATACGAAAATATTCCGCAGCGCCCTCATCGATTGTCATAATCTCACACACTGCGTACACTGCGGGCCAAAAAACTGGTGCCATTTTCGTTGTTCGGTAGGGCCTGTCCTTACTGTTTAAGTCAATGGTGTTTACCAAATGGGGCAAGGTTTTTTATTTTTTCTCAATCAAAAGTCAATACAATAACAGCCAAAGTAATATTTTGTCTTGTCTAACAAAAGCAGCCAACAATAGTTTGGGAATATTATAGTGGCTATAGCTTGCATGAAGAATAATAATAATTGCTCTCAGCAGTGCTCAAGTAAAAGTTCATATAAGTTTATCAATAAGTTACACATTATGGTTCCAAAGTGTCTCAAAATTATGTGAAAATATTTATATGGTATTTTTACCTAGGTGGGCCAAGTGGTGCGACAGAGCAGAACATTGAAGAATACTTGGAAAAATTACAAGGTCTAGCAGCTGAGGGTAAAAACAGTGCAGTTGTTAAACAAGCTCGAGACATTCTGAATAAGATCGAATTACCAATTAACTAAGCAAAGTCTTCAGTTAATATTGGCATATATGGAAGTGATGAACATTTTACATTGGTTATTTACCATAAGTATGTAATTGAGTATTAAAAAAAGGCATTAGAGTTTTTAAATAAACCAAGCATAGTCATAATTACCAGTTCTTTTATTTATCTCTAATTTCAGAAGTTATAATTAGTACCTACTGTGTCAAATGGGGAGTATCATGTAAAACTTTAAAACGGATTGTTGCCGACAAGGTCTAAAAATAACGTCGTTTTATTCAATAAATAGTAGTTGTTGGTAACCTATCATGTTAATTCAATGTTAAAATCCCAGTGAAAGTTTTGTCCCGATTCACCCCTGCATCCCTATTCACCATTAAAATATAATTGTGAATAAAAATAAAATCAATTATACAGATAAATATTGCTATAGTCTTTGAAGTACAATAAAAGTTATATTACATAGTAGGTATTTAAAGCTGTACCTGTGGCTTTACACAAAGCTATAATGGTGAGGGAAAAAAAAACATGTTCTTGCCCTGTCAGCGCAATACACATAAGAGTGAATTAGCTCATAGGTTCAGTCAAGCAACAAACCATATTTGTGTAGCAAAATTAAAGTGCAAGACATATTTTTTATGCACACAGATCACTTTATATAGTAATCAAATCTCTCTTAACACAATGCATACCTCAGTTATGAAAGCCTCCAGAAAAGTAAGAATATAATTATTATCTCAGAAATTAACCTCTATTTACATCAAAACAAGGTTGCTGAAAGACATATTGACATTATTGTTGTTTTCTACATAATTATTGTCTTTGGATATGTATGTCGACGCCAAATACTGATAAAACGTTAAGGTGTTTGGGGAATGCATAAAACAGTACAGTAGGACTAGGAAGCAGAAATGAAGTTTACTAGACATAGGCTAAGCATGTGCTTTCATAATCTATATAAAACTGCTAGTTAGAATATCCATAATTATATATGTATAGCGGCAATTACATTGTCCGATATTCAGAACATCCTGAATTCAGGTAAGTGTAATTGCATTTAGGATGAGTAGCCTAATGAGGACACGATTTTGTCTGTGCCTTGGTTTGGACTAAATTTCTAATTCTTAATTGTATCCTGAAATCAGACAATGTAATTGCCTCTTATGCATGGGGTGGAATTCTTAAATATATTATCTTGTCGTACCATTATAATTACTATAATACCATAATATGATTGGGTTGTATTCTTAATTATTATTTCTTGCCGACATTGCCAAGCTTATTATTACAATTGAAATCATTTAGGATTTAAACACTACAGCTATTTTAATAATAAAGTATATGTTTTAAACTGTTGAAGTTACTTTTCTTAATCTATAATTTAGTCAATTTCTGACAAAAGGTTATCCAGTATATTGTCACTATCTTCAGCTTCTTCATTATCATCATCATCATCACCACCATGAGGAGCATTGGTGTCATACTCATGTAGTTTTTTCCTCCACCGTTTTATGAGAGCGTCCCAAGATCTTCTACTGTATTTGGCAAATTTATCAGGAGTCTTTGGATCTTTTTTTGACCGCTCATCACTGTAAAAGACACATAATGTAAAAAAAATAGAGCAGTTTTTAAATAAAGAAAAGATTCACTACACTTACACCTTCACATGACAAATATAATTGTGATATCCAACTGTGTTTTTTCCATAATCAATCTGTTTTTGTCGCCTCTGTAGTACTTGAGGGTCAGTCTCTAATTCTAAAGGTTTTCTAGTAGGGCTGAAAAGAAAACAATATGTCATTAGGTTATTGTGAAGTTGTATAAAGCCAGTGGTAATCATAGTTTCTATCTTAGGAAATAGTCAGATAGATCAGAAGAGAATTGAATATGGGGCTTAGTATTATGTATTATCATAAAACAAGTTTTATTAAGTAATAATTCTTGTAAAACAGTATTATTTAGGTTGTAGTATAATTATAATTCCCAGTAATTTGACATGCAATTCACAAAAAAGATTACAATGCCAAGAGTACAACAAAATTATACCATTGCTTAGCATCTGTGTCATTCTTATTGTTTGGTTTTGACCTTTTTCTGCTGTTTGAACTTTCTCTGCTACCACTTGTTTTACCCTTGATAGGTTTGCCATCTGAAACATTAAATAAGCAATGATATTTTCTTCATAGGTTAGTCATAAGCTTTGTTTGAATGATTGCAGGAAACTATTGATAGTTTGTCTTGGTAACAAAATTATAGTGCTAAAAAAAATCTTGAGTCATAAGATAATATATACTCACTATCTCGAGTTTCATCCATATCAGCAGACCAGCTTCTTTTAGAGGTTATTGCATTCATGTTAAGTAAACCCAAACGTAAAAATCTCTGGAATGTAAAGAATACAATGTTTACTTCCAAAAAGCAAGCTTGTAAAGGAGTGCATAATCCATAAAAATCAATTTAAGTTCTACAGATGTTAGGTAACGAGCAGCAATAAACAAAAAGTTCAATAACAACTGCCATCTGCCAAGCGTCCGTTTCTCTGATGCTTTTTATGAAACCAAAGCTCTAACAATATTTAAGGTATGCTAGCTTAGCACAATAAGATTGAAATTTCTACTGATAAAAGGCTTCTTTTCATAATGCTTACAACTTAGAACAAGGAGAAAGTCATAGAAGATTAGAATACATAGTAAATATAAAACAAGCAGAGTATTTTTGATTTATACGATCCAGCCGCGCGCGTGACAAAACGAAAACGCGCGAAAAATAAATACACAAAGCATAAAACAAAGTGACTGACAGTGACAGCTGGCATGTCATTTTTTTTATAATGTTTGTGGCATGCATGGCTTCAAGGCTTTTATACCAAGATACAATGGGTAACGTGTAATGCTATGGATGCTATGTCTTATGAATCGCTATGGAATCGCTATAGAGAATAGACTGCGTTCATGGACTGAGCACCAAGCTGTGTACAGCCTGTCAAAAACAGTAGAATACCGGAAGTCGCCACTTTGCTCTCGCTACCAGCAGGGTCCTCCGCCCGTGCGAAGCCGGGATGGACCGCTAGTTTCATATAAATTTGATGTAAGACAATCGGAACGCAACCAAAAGAACGCATTAAATAGCTGTCAAAGGGTAAATTTCAATGAACCTGATCAATTTAAATGTTCCCCTCTAAGCAACTATTCTAACGCTCTATAGGCACTCCTCAACTTAGCCGGATAACAATCGATAAAAATAGAGGTGTCCAGTAACTATCCACTATGCCACCAGTTTCACACCGGTTAGCCAATAGCCCTGCAGGCTCTTTAATTTTTTTTTTCACTTATTACGTTAGTTTTATGGCACAATAATAAATCTAACAAACCTACGTATCTAGTCGATGGATAAATGGCGCTGAACTTGGTATGTTACTGCAATGTCAAAATGATGTAATACTAATACACATGTAATACAAATGTAATTTTGAGATCTTAAAACGTAACGTACATGTCAGTCACATCACATCACACCATTGGCATTTGGAAATAAATAACAACAAGGAAAAAGAAAAATATAAATCTAGTAACGTAGTCATTTCAACGCCATCTACAGAGTTCTTGGAAACTACTTTTTTTTTTAATACTCGAAAAAGAAAACTTCTCATTTATTTATTCTTCTCCTGTTGTTATCCATTTTTTAACCCAGCACCTTCTTTTTTCTTTTGATGGTGGCTATCTAATAGCAGAAATAAAATAATTAAAATACCCTCGCGTACTGCACTCGTGATAGTAACTGGCATAAAACCTTGAAATACGATTATTACTTTAAAAATATATTTTTATGGACACAATCAATATTCCATTGCATTGTTGCCCAATTTGACGAGCGAGAATGTGAAAAATATAATATATGTTTTTTCTATGTTTTAGATTCCTTCATTAATCGTATCTTCGAGACGAGACACTCCCTTCCTCTAAATGGGCCTACACAGGCCTACAATGTTAATGAAGACCCAATAGTTTGGAGCATATGCATGAAGTATTGCCAGAAAAATAAATGGAAAAATTAAAAAAAAGAAAACAGGCTGCATGGGCTAGATCCCTTTGCCTTCCCAAAAGGGAAAATGGATGTAAAAAAAAAAGGAAATGTCAATGTCAATTAAAGATTAGAGAGTGGTTATCAGGAATGTCGTTTAATTATTATTTTATTAAAATATTTAGAGATTAAAATTGCAGGATATTGATACTTCCAAAATATTGTCCAAAGTCTGTATCTTTCATTCCTACAAAACAATGCTATAAGTAAATTTAACATACAAAGGTTATTTTTGAAATATTATGTAAAATAAACCTAATTAATTACAAAATGATGGTGAGTGGAACCACATGAACTGTAAAAATAAAAATAAACAATTTTAATAACCCTATCTGCATTACTTATTCTAACTGACCGATTAATTTACAGGCGAATAATGAGATAGACGAGGCCTTAGCCTCATTAGATGTCCTTATGTCTGAATTCTTTGCACCAGCTACAAGTAACTTCAGGAAGAGAGAGATTGAGAGTATGCTTGAGAATTTCTCAAATCGAAGTGATTCCTGGAAACATTGTTTGTTATTCTTACAAAAATCACAAAATCATTATGTATTGATGTTCACTTTGACTACACTAGAGGTAATTGTGGCACCATGTTGGCATTTACTCTTAGTTGATTAAAATTAATAAATTACAGCATAAGCAAATAGTTATACTTTTGCAAATTATTTAATTACCTTAATACACATTAAGCTTTCATGAAATATAACAGTTTTGAATAACCCTAATTTATTAATGGTTGTATGGTAATCAATGTATCAACAATTACTAGTATGGTTTTTCTCTTGTAGAATATTATCAACCGGCAGTGGATCAGTCTGTCAGACAATGAGAAAACAGAAATTCGGTTGACATTATGGAATGAATTGTTGGCCAAACATGAAGTTATGGTTTATTTTATAAGAAACAAGCTTGCGGCACTAATGGTGTCCATTGCTCGGTATGATTGGCCACATTTGTATGATGACTTCTTCAGTAATATAGTTGAGGTAATGTATCTAACATAAAGGTACCTTATGTATGAAAAGACAAATCTTGTAATAGAAATAGCAAGCTCTTTTGAAAGTAAATCAAGCATGTATGTAGCAGAATGTATAACTAAATTTGATTCAAAAAGATGTTGCTGGCAGCTGTTCCATTTACCATTCGATGTATGGAATTTTTAAAGGCTGCATTGACTACTATAGAGGACAGCATTGGAAAAGACTCCTAAAATTTCAAAGATTAAAGTAGTTAATACTCCAGACCAGCTACTCTACCACATGCCGTCCATATGCACATATGTATTATTATTATATTTTGGTACTATTATGAAAAAGTAATTTTAAATGTCAATGTATGTTGAAAAATTCACCCTGTATTTTATAAAGATTACCTTGGATGCAGCAAATTGCATATCACTAATTGAAAGTCTCTTTGTTCACCATAAAATTAATTAAAAATGGTATTGTTGGTGTACTTATATAAAAATGCTACAATTACTGTATTGACTACTCAACACAAAAAGGAAGTCCTAGTAACTGTTGTATTTTTTATTTTATTTAAGACAAACTTTGTCCCACACTAGCAATTTCTCCTGTATCGTGGGTGCATTTACAAACATAGAAATTCACATACACAAAAGCCCAGACCCAGAACAACTACTTACAGATCATACAAATATTTGTTCCGTGTGGGGATCGAACCTGCGTCAGTCAGCGCAGCAGTCCAATTGCTCAGCCACTGCTAAATGATACTCACAATCTCACACTTCACTTCTTGACACATGAATGCTATTGTTTGGTTTTCCAGTTGATCAGAAGTGATGGGTCCCGATGTCTATTAGGCCTGGTCCTAGCACAGGCCGCGAGTGAGGAGCTTGGGGCGGCGCGAGACACTGGCGTCCTATTACCTTCTGCGCGAAGGAACCAGCTTGAGCGACTTATGCTCAAGGGGATGCCACAGCTGTTAAGTGCTCTAAGTGGTAAGATAACTAATCCATAATCTTGCAACTCAAGACTTGCAAGTGACTGTACTTATCAATTTGGAATTGGCTTAAGCCAATCAGGAAGCTAGTTATGCACTAAAGGCGAGTAGTTGTATCGTCTGAATTCCAAAAAGGCGAAGTGCGAAATTTATTAGTTTTTATGCGTAATTATAAATGCCGACACCGAAGTGCAGTGCAGGGCCAATGTAGGTAGCATTGAGTCTTATCCCATGCGGCGACAACTCTGGTACTGCGGACATGTGTCACGGATGGCGGAGCAGCGAGTGGCGAAGCGCATTTTTTATAACGAAATTGAGGAGGGTAATCGTAAGCATGGCGGACAACTTCTCAGAAATAAAGATGTACTAAAACGTCACTTCAGAAAATGTGACTTAGAGCCGTCTCGGTCGGAAGCAGCAAGCTGCCCAAAGGATGGAGTGGAGGTCATTAATTAAAAACAGAAGTCCGTAATTTTGAATTGTAGCGGCACGTTGAGCTTGATGCAAAGCGTGACCTACTGAAAGCACGACCACCTGCGGCGATCAGTTATAATTATATCAATAGTGTGCTAACTGTTATATATGTATTTATCACTAACATGCCCGCATTGTTTGCGGATCTTTGCAAATAAGATTGGATACATAGCCACATGCGAGCGCACGAACGGCAACTACAACGGAGCTGAAGAAATCGCCCTGGCCGAAATCGATTGGATCGCATCATCATCATCATTTATGCATTAAAACTAAAAACTATTATTCTACTAGCATGCATTTCGGAGGAGTGCAAACACAAACACAAGGTTTTTTATATATTACATTATATTACTTTCAGATATTTTGGAAAAGAATGCTCAGAAAGAAGGACAGTCCAATCCACCTCCGTCTCCAACGAATGGTGTTCCACAAACTTCGGCACTGCCAGACCTTTTGGCAAATGCACATGATGTCAGTAATACAGATAAGTAAGTCATAATCAGAATTTGACGCCATCACATTACACCCCAATCTGTGGCATGTTCCCTATTGGATGGGAACCTTCTGCTATTGTGATAAATTTGAAATCTTTTAGAGAAAGACAGATTAGGGTCTGTGCACAAGGGCAGAGGTTTTGATTTTTTTTTCTGATACCTGTTACAGGGCCCTGAATATGGAGATAGTGGTAAAATGTCTTATGACTCTTCAACACTTATTCTCTTGGTTGCCATTATCTTCCCACGTGCCACCATCGTTAGTCACTACAGTGTTCTATTGGGGCAGTATAGCAACGCAATCACAGGTATGTGTTTCATGTTGTACCTGTACTCATTTTAAACCAGGCATAATGGAAAAAGAATCCAGTTCGTCAATCTTCGTATACCAAAAATCTTTGTAATTATTCATATATTATACGAGCACGCGACGCTGAGATCTAATACAGAGCTGTTACTTTAACATCCATAGCACTATCATCTTTGAATTGGCGTGTTAAGAAATATGGATTAATTATTCAAACTAGATTTTTATAAATACGATTTTATCTTAAAAATGGTACTAGAAGCATTTTAAAACTTTGTACACCTTTTATTTAAACAGTTGAAAAAATAAATAAGCCAAATCAAATATTAAGGATTCAAAATTTTTCAGGTGCTTTCAAAATTATAATTATTAGGTATCAATCATCTTAATAAAAAATATCATTTACCTTAAGTCTGATGATTTATTGATGTATTTTGAAAAGATTACGACGATAAATCATTATTTCTCAGAATTTGATCCTTATCAGGGACACAATCTAGCGGTGTAGTTTTTATTTTCAAAATCAGCAGACGGAAATCATTCCTGGCAAGGAACATTGTTTTATTAAAAAAAAAATGATTTTGATCTAGAATTCTAGACCAATAACCTTACTCAGGAATCGAACCAGCAAATAACCATCTGGTGTAAACTGCCTGACGGTTAATGTGCTCCTACCCAACCTAATGCAGTAGTTCTTTCTCGGTAATATTCGGGCATGTTTGTTGCGTAGAGCGTGGAGGCGGCGTTGTGCGGGTTGGGCGGCGTGTGCGAGCTGCTGTACCGGCGGTACGCGCCGCCGTCGTCGGCTGCCACCGCGCTGCGCCTGCAGCACTGCGCGCTGCGACTGCTGCGCCACCTCACGCACACGCAGCACGCCATTATGCACGCGCATCACGAGTTAGTACTTCAATCTACCTTGTCCTCTCCCTGGTGGGTGGGTACTTCTAGTGGAGGAACGAGGTGGCGCTAGACGACTTGTATAGCTCTGTCTCGTTCCCTTCCTGGAACTACTCTGGTTTTAAGACGTTATGGTAAGCCACTTGTCCTACTCTTATACGGGCTCTGAAAACAGGCTTGTTCCGTATCCTGACAGATTTACTAAAATGACTGTCACATGACCTCAACTGGCTAGGTATTTGTCTGCTCTGCTTTGAAGAAAATTTAACTTTTGTTTTTGCACAGATTTGAGGTTCTGCCGATGTAAGCGTGCGTATGAGCCACTAATAGCTGTCACTTATTTCTGTTTTTTTTTAAGTTAAGTGTTTTTTAGCTTACTGAATGTTAATGTGTTAATAAGGTTTTGTTTCCCCTGCAGCGTCTTTATGCTAAAAACGCCCTAATAGTAAATATAGATTCAAATGACACACAGATTAGGGTTTCACTTTATATCTATTCATTTTGCTGTCTTGAAATTGCAAATTTCTGTGTCACCTAACAGACACCACACCACACGTAACAGAGCTTTCGATTTGAATGTACGAAGTGCAGACATTTATGAATTCTCGATGAAACGAATAAAAAAATCCTATCTTACAGAAACAGAAAATTTCGTGTGTTCGTGTCGTGTCAATAACTGAGCGGTCTCATGCCACGATAACTCGATAACTTTGGCCCTTTCAACGTTATTCATTTAAGTATAATTATGTCACTAAACAACTTTGTAAATTCTCATTAGTGATCATTGAACATGTGTTAATTTCAGTTACCTTAACAAGCTAGCCGAGTTCCTAAAACTGTTTGTGTCATTGCATTTCAAGAGGTTGGAGGCGGAGCCAGAATTTGATGCCATCGAATTTTTGTCATATCTATTCCAATACACATTCCAGGTACGCCATATCCTAAAAATCTATAAAAATGATAAATAATTTCGTGTTACAATGTAAAGCTAATTAAATTTTATTTTCAGGTGCCTACGTGTGCTATTTTTGTAAACTGTTTAGATATATGGATACAATTTATCGATATTTTGAAACCGGAAGACACACCCAAGTATGTAATATCACACATGTATAACATTTCGGTTTAGCAAATTAACGTAGCCAAGTAACACGTTTGTGTTATTTCAGATATTGGGAAGCGTTACAAGCGCTTGTGAATGGCGTTTCGGATAAAATACAGTTTCAACATAATAAAGCGCAATTACAACACCTCGACAACGACATTCGCGACGATGACGTTAGTATTATGTTATTAGTATCTTATGGTGTAACTAAACACAAGTTTAGGTTCACATTCGCACAAATAATCGACGTAATGCGTAGAGCTATGTGTTTCAAAAAACGCCCCTTTCTCGTACACATCGCATAAGTGTAATCAAGTTGTTTGATTTATTTAATTACTGTTAAATTTAATATTTATATGAATGCATTTCAGGGTCAGACCGAATGGCACACATTCCTGAAACATTGTATAGAGTGCATAGCTCGCGTCGCAGAACTGGCGCCGCTTGATGTTTTCACTGCAGTGGTAAGTAGACTTAAGTTTTGTGTAGCGTGATAGTTAGAGATTATTTATTTAAACAAACAAGTTAAGGCCCTTCTATGCGGCGGGCGCGAGGGAAAAATAGGTATTGAAGCGCTACTCACACAGCGATAGACGCGGTCGACCCACTCACACACACATCTTTGAACGCATAGAGTGTTCAAGTAGCAGTAAGCGCGTACCCAACAAATTAATATTTCTATCTTCTATAATAATTTCGTGCAGGGCTACGGTAGACTCGATCGAAAGCTAGCCTGAATAATAAAACATTAAAAAATAGAGATTTCGAGTCGACAACATATATACGCAAAATTCGGATTGTCGAGTATTTTGTAAAATTGTAATGATTTTCTTACAAGACAGATCGCAGCCGCCATTTTTGACATCGATTACCATGTTGAGAAGTTTTTATTTTTTCTCTTTATTTTCGGCCAGTGTCATGTGGTGTATTATGTAGTTCTAAACCTCCTTAGAAAAACTTATAAAATGTAACCCCCCCTGCCTCGACACGTTTAGTGCGGCAGGGAGAGCTCCGGCGCGATCTCAGGGCGATAATATAGAGATTTCGAGTCGACAACATATATCCGCAAAATTCGGATTGTCGAGTATTTTGTAAAATTGTAATGGTTTTCTTATAAGACAGATCGCAGCTGCCATTTTTGACATCGGTTATCATGTTGAGAAGTTTTTATTTTTCTCTTTATTTTCGGCCAGTGTCATGTGGTGTATTATGTAGTTACTAAACCTCCTTAGAAAAACCTATAAACTAAAACCCCCCTGCCTCGACAAGTTTAGTGCGGCGGGAAGAGCTCCGGCGATCTCAGGGCGATAATATGGAGGGAGCGACTGTCGCAACAGAGGTCCGGGCACGCCGCGATGGCGGCGTTAAGACCCCCGGTAAGGTTGGAGGAGTGCCTAGATAGGCATCGCGTCTTGACTTACCACCTGACGCAGATCCTCACCGGACACGGAAGTTCCGGGTGTGGAGGTACCTGAAGAAACACCTGGGTGTCACCACTGTGTGGATCGCCCGGAGGCGGACACAGTGGAGCATACGGTGCAGGATTGCACCTCACGACCCAGCCGCAGTCCGGCCAACAGGCGCGGGCGTGCGGGCGGCGACTAATGGGCAACTCGCTCTCTGATCATGGAACATGCCCGGGTCGACGGCCCGTTGTGTTCCACGCGCGCCTCAAAGACTGTCAGCACAATGACGGGGCCCACCTTTGTGGGCCAAAGCCTGCCGCGGTCGTTGGACTTATGAGTTACCGTGACACCTACATTTAGATGTGTATTATGTATGACACACGTTTCACCCGAGCGAAGCCGGGTTTTCATCTAGTTGAAATATATATTTATCTAAACTTGTTTTGTTTGGTTGACGGCTAATCTAAGGAGCTAGTTGGAATTCAAAAATTCTTTTTGCGATGGGTGATAGTTTTTGCTATCATGCAATTTAAAAAAAACAGGTGCAAGCAATTTTCGACTTTATGGACATTAATGCAAACACCGGATTTTAATGAAGGAGCAATGTTAGCTAACGAGAATATGAGGAAAACAAACTAAATTTTAAATGTCAATAAAGTAAAAAATCGAAAATCGCGTGAACCTTTTTTTTTAACTTGCTTTCGTTGAGTAAGTTTAAAAAACAGGTTCAAGCAATTTTCGACCTTATTGACATTTACGCAAACACCGGATTTTAATGAGGATCAATGTTAGCTAACGAGAATGTGAGAAAAACAAACTAAATTCTAAACGTCAATAAAGTCGATATCGCTTGAACCTGTTTTTTTTTAACTTGCCGTTAGCAAAAAGTATCATCCATCACAAAAAAAAATTCAATTCCAACTACCTGTACAAACATGCAACTACAAATTTTTACAATGTACAAATTTGTTTTATTTTCAATTTTTGATTTCCAACCACTGTGCGCACCTCGCACATTAGTCTTGTGTATGTACACGCCACTTAGCCGCGTAATTTTTTGGTAAAAAGCGACGTGCTCTCACCTTGAAATCCTGCGGACGACTGAGCTCTGCGATTCGATCTCGAACCAATGCCGGATAAAATATTCCGCCATAGTAAAATGTACGGAGATTTTTGGCCTCAAAATTCAGTTACTTTACGATTTTTTTACGCGAAAAATATACAATGTTTTGAAAAACAGACACATGTAGACAGTACACCGGTCTTTGTTCTCTTTACTTATGTATAATATTAATTAGTTTTCTGCTTATTTACGCCAAAGTTATGGAAATACGGCAGTGCTTTTTACGCGTTTTTAGTGATTTTCAATATTTTTTTTAACAATTCCAGCCGGGTTTATCCTCAATCCGATATTTGTAGACCCTGGGGGAACTCTTAAGCTACCCAGACCTTTTTTTTCGTGGCTATTGTTTTAAGTTTTATACATAAACTTATGGAAATGCCATAACACTTTTTGCTAGTACCGATCCTTAAAATCAATACAAATGTCTACAGTTTTTTCTGCTAATTTACCTCTGGTATCAACCAAAGAGCGACTTTATTACAATGGCCATAAATGTGAAATTGACAGTGATTCAAAATTAGAGAAAAAATAACTGTGACAGGAGACTCGCATCACCATTCCTTATTTAAAAGTTTCGTCGCGTCACCGGCCGTGGCAATAACGTGTGCGTTCGTTTGGTAGCTGGAGCGCTGGCAGTGCCTGGCGGGCGTGCACGCGCGGGCGGCCTCCCGCGGCGGAGAGGGCGAGCGCCTGCTGGCCGCGCTGCTGGACCTGGCCACGCTCAGCCGCGTGCTGGGCCGACTGGCGCCTGCGTTACTAGCTGGTAACTTCATGCAGCGCACTATTTTTTTATGAATGTTTTGTCTAATCGCGAGTAATTTTTATAGAGAGGAGGCATCGTTTTTTGTGGCGCTAATCGCGAGAATTTTTATACATTTATGGCGGCGCCGGCCGGCGCCGCGGTCGCCGCGCCGCTCGCGCACTGGCCCGCGGCACGTGCACGGTGTAAGTACCACACGCGCACAGTACAGTACATACGCTAGATGGAGCGCATGGCGTTGCGCGTGGCCGGCGCCGCTGTCACCGGCCCGCACGCGCCGCGCCGCTCGCGTACCTTGGTCGCACGCGCACGTGCAGGTATTTGTAAGTCCACACGGCAAGTACAGTTACAGTACGAGTGGGAGCGCATGGCGGGCGCGCTTCGGCCGGCGCCGCCGCGCTCACCCCGGCCGCACCGCGCCGCGCCGCTCGCGCCCTGGCCGCACGCGGCCACGTGCGGTGTAAGTACACACGCGCACAGTATAGTACAGCTACGCTAGTGGGCGCATGGCATGGCGCGACGCGCTGGTCCGGCGCCTGGCGCTCCACCGGCCGCACCGCGCCGCGCCGCTCGCCGCACCTGGCGGCACGCGCACGTGCCGGTTGTAAGTACACACGCGCACAGTACAGTAACAGTTTACCGCTAGTGGGAGAGCCATGGGGGCGGCTGGCCGGCGCGCCGCTCACCCTGGCCGCACCGCCGCCGCCGCCGCTCGCCGCACCTGGCGCACGCGCACGTGCAGTGTGTAAGTTACACACACGCGCACAGTACAGTTACAGTACGCTATGAGCGCATGGCGGGCGCGCTGGGCGGCTCGCCGCGCTCACCCGGCCGCACCGCGCCGCGCCGCTTCGCGCACTCTGGCGCACGCCGCACGTGGAGGTGTAAGTACACACGCGCACAGTTTACAGGACCCAGTCCGCTAGTTGAGCGCATTGGCGGGGCGCGCTGGCCGGCGCCGCGCTCACCCGGGCAACCGAGCCCGCGCCGCTCGCGCACACTGGGTCACGCGCACGTGCATGGTGTGGGTAAGTACACACGCGCACCGTACAGTACCGTTACGCTGTCGGAGGCCACTGGCGGGCGTCGCTGGCGGCCCTGCCGCGCTCACCGGCCGCACCCGCTCCCGGCCGCTCGCGCACCGCACCTGGCGCACGCGCACGTGCAGGTGTAAGTACACACGCGCACAGTACAGTACAGTACGCTAGTGGAGCGCATGGCGGGCGCGCTGGCCGGCGCCGCGCTCACCCGGCCGCACCGCGCCGCGCCGCTCGCGCACCTGGCGCACGCGCACGTGCAGGTGTAAGTACACACGCGCACAGTACAGTACAGTACGCTAGTGGAGCGCATGGCGGGCGCGCTGGCCGGCGCCGCGCTCACCCGGCCGCACCGCGCCGCGCCGCTCGCGCACCTGGCGCACGCGCACGTGCAGGTGTAAGTACACACGCGCCACAGTACAGTACAGTACGCTAGTGGAGCGCATGGCGGGCGCGCTGGCCGGCGCCGCGCTCACCCGGCCGCACCGCGCCGCGCCGCTCGCGCACCTGGCGCACGCGCACGTGCAGGTGTAAGTACAACACGCGCACAGTACAGTAACAGTACGCTAGTGGAGCGCATGGCCGGGCGCGCCTGGCCGGCGCCGCGCTCACCCTCCGCGACCGCGCCGAGCCGCTCGCGCACCTGCGCACGCGCACGTGCAGGTGTAAGTACACACGCGCACAGTACAGTACAGTACGCTAGTGGAGCGCATGGCGGGCGCGCTGGCCGGCGCCGCGCTCACCCGGCCGCACCGGCCGCGCCGCTCGCGCACCTGGCGCACGCGCACGTCGTAATACACCGCGCCGCAGTACAGACAGTGGAGCGCCAGCGCGCTGGCCGGGCCGCGCTCACCGGCGCACGTGCAAGGTGTAAGTACACACGCGCACAGTACAGTACAGTACGCTAGTGGAGCGCATGGCGGGCGCGCTGGCCGGCGCCGCGCTCACCGGCCGCACCGCGCCGCGCCGCTCGCGCACCTGGCGCACGCGCACGTGCAGGTGTAAGTACACACGCGCACAGTACAGTACAGTACGCTAGTGGAGCGCATGGCGGGCGCGCTGGCCGGCGCCGCGCTCACCACCCGGCCGCACCGCGCCGCGCCGCTCGCGCACCTGGCGCACGCGCACGTGCAGGTGTAAGTACACACGCGCACAGTACAGTACAGTACGCTAGTGGAGCGCATGGCGGGCGCGCTGGCCGGCGCCGCGCTCACCCGGCCGCACCGCGCCGCGCCGCTCGCGCACCTGGCGCACGCGCACGTGCAGGTGTAAGTACACACGCGCACAGTACAGTACAGTACGCTAGTGGAGCGCATGGCGGGCGCGCTGGCCGGCGCCGCGCTCACCCGGCCGCACCGCGCCGCGCCGCTCGCGCACCTGGCGCACGCGCACGTGCAGGTGTAAGTACACACGCGCACAGTACAGTACAGTACGCTAGTGGAGCGCATGGCGGGCGCGCTGGCCGGCGCCGCGCTCACCCGGCCGCACCGCGCCGCGCCGCTCGCGCACCTGGCGCACGCGCACGTGCAGGTGTAAGTACACACGCGCACAGTACAGTACAGTACGCTAGTGGAGCGCATGGCGGGCGCGCTGGCCGGCGCCGCGCTCACCCGGCCGCACCGCGCCGCGCCGCTCGCGCACCTGGCGCACGCGCACGTGCAGGTGTAAGTACACACGCGCACAGTAGCGGCGAGTGACGGTACTGTACATCAATCTTATTTTATAGAAAATTTAGCATCACTGTAAAAAGAACGCTGTGAAAAGTTTTTAGACTTTAACTGTATTTCAATATGGTTTAGTATTAGGGGTTTGGTTTTTACTGTAGAAAATGTAGTTACATATTAGATTCTCAGGAGTATCTTGTTCTACAGGCACGCGGAGATGTTCGCGTGTATGGGCGCGTGGTGTTGCTATGCAAACGAGTGCGGCGTTCCGGTCCAAACGATGGAGGGACTGTTCTCTTCAGCGATACCCTTCTTACTGCCACACGAAATACCCGTGAGTTTCAACCTTTATCAATAATTTGGATCTGCCTTTGTTTGATAACTTGAGATTGGTTCAATTATAATTTGTGGTGTATATTTTGTAGGAACCTCAGTTATTGTGCCACGCTGCAGCGCATCTTCTCTTGAGTCTTGCGAAAAACGTGAAATTTAATTGCGATCCTGTAGTGCTGTCTGGGGATTTGTATGAACATGCACAAAGATCTCTGCAGTACCTCCCGTCGAAGGTAAGACTATCTTTAAAAATTTTGCTTTAATTGCTACTATTGGCCAGAAACCAATATTCTGCTATTTTAATGTTGCTAGAGGTTTTGTCATTGATTTTGAGTGTATATTTCCGTCAGACGGCAGCGGTGGTCCGCGAGGCGCTGGTGTCGCTGGCGCTGCGTGCGGGCGGCGCGGGCGGCGGCGCGGCGCGCGCGCTGCTGGGCGCGTGGGGCGGCGCGCTGCCCGCGCAGGGCCCGCAGCAGGCGCTGCCTCCTCTCACGGCGCTGCTGCACGCCTTCTCCGACGCGCCCACGCAAGCTAAGAAGGTACGCGTGACCATTCACGTAAGATCTAGTCGGACTACGAATACAGTATATGTGAATGCAGAATAATGGAGTCGCGAGCCATGAAGTAGAAGCCGAACGACGGCATAAGAGACACCATGCCTTTTGAATTCACGGCAATCGAGTCGTTTTGACTAGCTAGGCGCATCAAGACAATTCCATATCAAATCAACTTTAAATTGAAATGTACATTACGTCAATGACTTGCCAGGTTATAGCGGAAGGCATTCAGAGCTCAGCAGAGACCGCGCTACGAATGCTATGCGAGCCCTCCTTCGCTTCAGCTGAGGCAGAGATCACGGACTTCTTCCTCGCACTGTTCACGGCGCTGTTGCCGCAACTTGGCAACTTTGCCTACAACGCCATCGACGTGTTCTTAGAAGTTGCGCAAAGGTATGTACCATAACATACAAATATGATGATGACGATGTATAATACAGAAGTAGAAATTCGCGGTTTTTTATAATAGCGTGGCTATTTTACTTGCTTTACTTTAATATGGGACTGAAACATACTTGTGAATTGAAAGATGTATCGTGGATAATGTTATGAACTGGTGTGTGTAGGGGCGGCGGCGAGAGCGGTCTGGAGCGACTGGTGGAGTGCGTGCGGCTCGGGATCGAAGCAGGAGGCGGCGGCATGCTGGTGCGCTCCGTGCTGGCGCTGCTGCAGCGACACGTGCTGCCGCGAGCAGGACTGGACGCGCCCGACCTCGCGCGCGCCGCCTACCGCCTGCTGGCCAGGTAACCTACTGCTGCCGCGCCACTTGCCTGCCGCGAGCAGGACTGGAGTCGACCCGACCTACCGCGCGCCGACCTACCGCCGGCTGGCCAGGTACCTACTGCTGCAGCGGACACGTGTCTGCCGCGAGCAAGGACTGTGACGCGCCCGACCTCAGGCGCAGCGGCCGCCTACCGCCTGCTGGCCAGGTAAACCTACTGCTGCTGCTCAGCGACAGCTGCGTAGGCCATCGATCAGGGACGGGACGCGCCCGACCTCGAGCGCAAGCCTCCTACCCCGCCGCGGGCCAAGGTAACCTACTTCTGGCAGTCGACAGTGCCTTGCCGCGAGCAGGTAACTGGACGCGAACCTCGCGCGCGCCGCCTACCTCCTGCCTGGCCATGGAACGCTACTGGCTGCAGCGACACTGCTGCCCGCAGCAGGACTGGACCGCCCCGACCTCGCGCGCCCGCCTGATACCGCGCTGCTGGCAGGTAACCTACTGCTACGGCGTGCAGGCGACACGTGCTGCGCCGCGAGCAGACTGGACGCGAACCTGCGGCGCGCCGCCTACCAGCCCCGTGCTGGCCAGGTAACCTACTTACTGCAGCGACACGGCTGCCGCGAGGCAGGACTGACGCTCCCCGACCTCGCGCGCGCCGCCTAACCGCCTGCTGCCAGGTAACCTACTTGCTGCAGCGACCGTGCTGCCGCCGAGCAGGACTGACGCGCCCGACCTAGCGCGCTCCGCCTGACCGCCTGCTTGCCAGGTAACCTACGTCTGCAGCGGACCTGCCTGCCGCGAGCAGGACTGGACGACGCCCGACCTCTGTCGCGCGGCCGCCTAACGCCTGCTGGCCAGGTAACCTACTGCTGCATCGGACACCGTGCTTGCCGCGAGCAGACGGACGCGACCTTAAGCGCGCGCCGCTACCGCGTGCTGGACAGGTACCGACTGCTGCAGGCGGACACGTGCTGCCGCGAGCAGGACTGGACGCGGCCCGACCTCGCGGCGCGCTCGCCCTACCGCCTGCTGGCCAGGTAACCTATCTGCTGGCAGCGACACGTGCTGCCTCGAGCAGGACGGGGACGCGCCGACCCTCGCGCGCGCCGCCCTACCGCCTGCTGGCCAGTTAACCTACTGCGGCAAGCGACACGTGGCTGGCCGCGAGCAGGACTGGAACGCCGCCACGACCTCGCGCGCGCCCCTCCGCCTGCTGTTCCAGTTAACCTACTGCTTGCAGCGACACTTGCTGCCGCTAGCAACTGTGAACTCGACCCTCTCGCGCTCCGGCCTACCTCCTGGCTGGGGCCATGTAAACTACTACTGCTGCAAGCGACACGTGCCGGCCGCGAGCCATGACTGGACGCGCCCGACATCGCGCGGCCGCCTACACCGCCTGCTGGCCAGGTACCTACTGCTGCAGCGACACGTGCTGGCCCGCAGCAGACACTTGACGCGACCTCGCTCGCGCCGACTACCGCCCTGCGGGCCAGGAAACCTAACTCTCTGCATCGACACGTGCGGCCGCGAGCAGGACTGGACGCGCCCGACCTCGCTCGTCCCCGCCTACGCATGCTGGCCAGGTAACCTAAGGTACCTATGCGCGAGACACGTGCTCCGCGAGCAGGACTGGAACGCGACCTCGCGGCGCCGCCTCCGCCTGTGGCCAGGGTAACTAAGCTGCAGCGACACGGGCTGCGCGAGCAGGGGACTGTGACGCGAACCTCCCTCGCGCGCGCCAGCTACCGCCGCGGCAGGTAACCTACTGCTGCAGCACACGTGCTGCCGCGAGAGGGACTGACGCGCCCGACCTCGCTGGCGCGACCCCTAACGCCTGATGGCCCGTAACTACTGCTGCAGCGACACGTGCTGCCGCGAGCAGGATGACGCGCCCCCGACCTCGCGCGCGCCGCTACGCCTTGATGGCCAGGTAACCTACTGCTGCAGCGACAGTGCTGCCTGCCGCGAGCAGGAACCTGGAACGCGACCTCGCGCGCGACGACCTACGCCTGATGGCCCGGTAACATACGCTGCAGGACAGTGCTGCCGGAGGCAGGACTGGACGCGCCCGACCTCCGCGACGCGCCGCTAACGCCTGCTGGCCAGGTAACCTACGGCTGCCGCGACACGTGCTGCCGCGCGCAGGACTGGACGCGACCATCGCGCGCGCCACTGCCTACCGAATCTGCTAGGCAAGGTAACCTACTGCTGCAGCGACACGGATGCCGCGAGCAGGACTGGACGCGCCCGACCCGCGCGCGCCGCCTACCGCCTGCTGGCCAGGTAACCTACTGCTGCAGCGACAAGTGCTGCGCGAGCCCGGGACTGGACTGGACGCGACCTCGCCGCGCGCCGCCTCCTACGCTGCTGGACCGGTAAACCTACTGCTGCCGCGAAACGTGCTGCCCGCGAGCAGACTGACGCGCCCGAGGCTCGCGCGCGCCGCCTTACCGCCTGCTGGCCAGGGAACCACTGCTGCAGCGACACGTGCTGCCGCGAGGGCAGGGATGGACGCGACCTCGCGCGCGCCGCCTCTCTAACGCTGTGGCCAGGTAACCTACTGCTGCATCGACCCGTGCTGCCGCGAGCAGGGACTGGACGCGCCCGACTCCGCGGCGCCGAATACCGCATGCTGGCCCGGTACCTATGCTGCAGCGACACGGTGCCGCGAGCCGGATTGGGACGCGACCTCGCGCGCGCCGCATACCGCTCCGTAGGCCAGGTAAAACCTACTGGCAGCGACCGTGCTGCCGCGAGAGGATGGCACGGCCAGACCTCGCCGCGCGCCGGCTCTACCGCCTGTGGCCAGGTAAACTTACTGGCTGCAGCGACACGTGCTGCCGCGAGCAGGACTGGACGCGCCCGACCTCGCGCCGCCGCCTACCGACGCTGGCCAGGTAACCTTCTCTGCAGGACACGTGCTGCCGCGAGCAGAGCGAATGGGACGCGACCCGACCTCGCGCGCGCGCCCTACGCCTGCTGGCCAGGTAACCTATGTGACAGCGAAACGTGTGCCCGCGGCAGGCCTGGACGGACTCGCGCGCGCGCCTACGCCTGTGGCAGGTAACTACTGCTGCAGCGACACGTGCTGCCGCGAGCAGGATGGCCGCGCCCGCACATCGCGCGCGCAGCCTACGCCTGCGGGCCAGGTAACCTACGCTGCAGAGACAAGTGTGCTGCGCGAGCAGGACTGGACGCGGACCTAGCCGCGCGCAGCTAGCCCTGGTGGCCCGGGTAACCTACTTGATGCAGCGACCGGGCTGAGCGAGCAGGCTGGACGGCGACCTTCGCGCGCGCCGCCTACCGCCTGCTGGCCAGGTAACCTACTGCTGCACGCGACACGTGCTGCCGCGAGCAGGACGGACGCGCCCGACCCTCGCGCGCGCCGCCTACCGCCTGCTGGCCAGGTACCTACTGCTGCAGCGACACGTGCTGCCGCGAGCAGGACTGGGACGCCCGACCCGCGCCGCGCCGCCTACCGCCTGTGGCCAGGTAACCTACTGCTGCAGCGACACGTGCTGCCGCGAGCAGGACTGGACGCGCCCGACCTCGCGCGCGCCGCCTACCGCCTGCTGGCCAGGTAACCTACTGCTGCAGCGACACGTGCTGCCGCGAGCAGGACTGGACGCGCCCGACCTCGCGCGCGCCGCCTACCGCCTGCTGGCCAGGTAACCTACTGCTGCAGCGACACGTGCTGCCGCGAGCAGGGACTGGGGCACGCGCCCGCTACCCTTGCGCGCGCCCGCCTACCGCTCTGCTGGCCAGGTAACCTACTGCTGCAGCGACACGTGCTGCCTGCGGAGCAGGTCTGGACGCGCCCCGACCCCTCTCGCGGCCGCCGCCTACCGCACTGGCTGGCCAGGTAACCTACTGGCTGCCGCGACACGTGCTGCCCGCGAGCAGGGACTGGACGCCCGACCTTCGCGCGCCTGCCCGCCTACCGCCTGCTTTGGCCCGGTCACCTACTGGCTGCAGCGGACCCGTTGGCTGCTCCGCGAGCAGGACTGGACGCGCCCCGACCTCGCCGCGCGCCCCGCCTACCGCCCCTTGCTTGGCCAGGTAAAACCTACTGCCTGCAGCTGACCACGTGCTGCCGCGAGCCAGTGACTGGACGCGCCCGACCCTCGCGCCGCGCCGCCCTACCGCTGCTGGCCAGGTAACCTATGCTGCAGCGACACGTGCTGCCGCGAGCAGGACTGGACGCGACCTCGCGCGCGCCGCCTACCGCCTGCTGGCCAGGTAACCTACTGCTGCAGCGACACGTGCTGCCGCGAGCAGGACTGGACGCGCCCCGACCTCGCGGCGCGCCCGCCTACCGCCTGCTGGCCAGGTAACCTACTGCTGCAGCGACACGTGCTGCCGCGAGCAGGACTGGACGCGCCGACCCTCGCGCGCGCCGCCTACCGCCCTGCTGGCCAGGTAACCTACTGCTGCAGCGACACGTGCTGCCGCGAGCAGGACTGGACGCGCCCGACCTCGCGCGCGGCCGCCTACCGCCTGCTGGCCAGGTAACCTACTGCTGCAGCGACACGTGCTGCCGCGAGCAGGACTGGACGCGCCCGACCTCGCGCGCGCCCGCCTACCGCCTGCTGGCCAGGTAACCTACTGCTGCAGCGACACGTGCTGCCCGCGAGCAGGAACTGGACGCGCCCGACCTCGCGCGCGCCCGCCTACCGCCTGCTGGCCAGGTAACCTACTGCTGCAGCGACACGTGCTGCCGCGAGCAGGACTGGACGCGCCCGACCTCGCGCGCGCCGCCTACCTCCTGCTGGCCAGGAACCTACTGCGGCAGCGACACGTGCTGCCCGAGCAGGACTGGACGCGACCTCGCGCGCGCCGCCTACCGCCTGCTGGCCAGGTAACCTACTGCGTGCAGCGACACGTGCTGCCGCGAGCAGACTGGACGCGCCCGAGCTCGCGGCGCGCCGCCTACCGCCTGCTGGCCAGGTAACCTACTGCTGAAGCGACACGTGCTGCCGCGAGCAGGAAGGGACGCGACCCTCGCGCGCGCCGCCCTACCGCCTGCATGGCCAGGTTAACTACGGCTGCAGCGACACGTGCTGCCGCGAGCAGGAACTGGACGCGCCCGACCTCCGCGCGCCGCTACCGCCTGCTGGCCCAGGATACCTACTGACGTTGCCAGCGACACGTAGCTGCCGCGAGCAGGACTGGACGCGACCTCGCGCGCGGCCGCCTACCGCCTGCTGGCCAGGTAACCTACTGCTGCAGCGACACGTGCTGCCGCGAGCAGGACTGGACGCGCCCGACCTCGCGCGCGCCGCCTACCGCCTGCTGGCCAGGTAACCTACTGCTGCAGCGACACGTGCTGCCGCGAGCAGGACTGGACGCGCCCGACCTCGCGCGCGCCGCCTACCGCCTGCTGGCCAGGTAACCTACTGCTGCAGCGACACGTGCTGCCGCGAGCAGGACTGGACCGCGACCTCGCGCGCGCCGGCCTACCGCCTGCTGGCCAGGTAAACCTACTGCTGCAGCGACACGTGCTGCCGCGAGCAGGACTGGACGCGCCCGACCTCGCGCGCGCCGCCTACCGCCTGCTGGCCAGGTAACCTACTGCTGCAGCGACACGTGCTGCCGCGAGCAGGACTGGACGCGACCTCGCGCGCGCCGCCCTACCGCCTGCTGGCCAGGTAACCTACTGCTGCAGCGACACGTGCTGCCGCGAGCAGGACTGGACGGCCCGACCTCGCGCGCGCCCGCCTACCGCCTGCTGGGCCAGGTAACCTACTGCTGCAGCGACACGTGCTGCCGCGAGCAGGACTGGACGCGACCTCGCGGCGCCGCCGCTACCGCCTGCTGGGCCAGGTAACCTACTGCTGCAGCGACACGTGCTGCCGCGAGCAGGACTGGACGCGCCCGACCTCGCGCGCGCCGCCTACCGCCTGCTGGCCAGGTAACCTACTGCTGCAGCGACACGTGCTGCCGCGAGCAGGACTGGACGCGACCTCGCGCGCGCCGCCTACCGCCTGCTGGCCAGGTAACCTACTGCTGCAGCGACACGTGCTGCCGCGAGCAGGACTGGACGCGCCCGACCTCGCGCGCGCCGCCTACCGCCTGCTGGCCAGGTAACCTACTGCTGCAGCGACACGTGCTGCCGCGAGCAGGACTGGACGCGACCTCGCGCGCGCCGCCTACCGCCTGCTGGCCAGGTAACCTACTGCTGCAGCGACACGTGCTGCCGCGAGCAGGACTGGACGCGCCCGACCTCGCGCGCGCCGCCTACCGCCTGCTGGCCAGGTAACCTACTGCTGCAGCGACACGTGCTGCCGCGAGCAGGACTGGACGCCCGACCTCGCGCGCGCCGCCTACCGCCTGCTGGCCAGGTAACCTACTGCTGCAGCGACACGTGCTGCCGCGAGCAGGACTGGACGCGCCCGACCTCGCGCGCGCCGCCTACCGCCTGCTGGCCAGGTAACCTACTGCTGCAGCGACACGTGCTGCCGCGAGCAGGACTGGACGCCCGACCTCGCGCGCGCCGCCTACCGCCTGCTGGCCAGGTAACCTACTGCTGCAGCGACCACGTGCTGCCGCGAGCAGGACTGGACGCGCCGACCTCGCGCGCGCCGCCTACCGCCTGCTGGCCAGGTAACCTACTGCTGCAGCGACACGTGCTGCCGCGAGCAGGACTGGACGCGCCCGACCTCGCGCGCGCCGCCTACCGCCTGCTGGCCAGGTAACCTACTGCTGCAGCGACACGTGCTGCCGCGAGCAGGACTGGACGCGCCCGACCTCGCGCGCGCCGCCTACCGCCTGCTGGCCAGGTAACCTACTGCTGCAGCGACACGTGCTGCCGCGAGCAGGACTGGACGCCGACCTCGCGCGCGCCGCCTACCGCCTGCTGGCCAGGTAACCTACTGCTGCAGCGACACGTGCTGCCGCGAGCAGGACTGGACGCGCCCGACCTCGCGCGCGCCGCCTACCGCCTGCTGGCCAGGTAACCTACTGCTGCAGCGACACGTGCTGCCGCGAGCAGGACTGGACGCGCCCGACCTCGCGCGCGCCCGCCTACCGCCTGCTGGCCAGGTAACCTACTGCTGCAGCGACACGTGCTGCCGCGAGCAGGACTGGACGCGCCCGACCTCGCGCGCGCCGCCTACCGCCTGCTGGCCAGGTAACCTACTGCTGCAGCGACACGTGCTGCCGCGAGCAGGACTGGACGCGCCCGACCTCGCGCGCGCCGCCTACCGCCTGCTGGCCAGGTAACCTACTGCTGCAGCGACACGTGCTGCCGCGAGCAGGACTGGACGCCGACCTCGCGCGCGCCGCCTACCGCCTGCTGGCCAGGTAACCTACTGCTGCAGCGACACGTGCTGCCGCGAGCAGGACTGGACGCGCCCGACCTCGCGCGCGCCGCCTACCGCCTGCTGGCCAGGTAACCTACTGCTGCAGCGACACGTGCTGCCGCGAGCAGGGACTGGACGCCGACCTCGCGCGCGCCGCCTACCGCCTGCTGGCCAGGTAACCTACTGCTGCAGCGACACGTGCTGCCGCGAGCAGGACTGGACGCGACCCTCGCGCGCGCCGCCTACCGCCTGCTGGCCAGGTAACCTACTGCTGCAGCGACACGTGCTGCCGCGAGCAGGACTGGACGCGCCCGACCTCGCGCGCGCCGCCTACCGCCTGCTGGCCAGGTAACCTACTGCTGCAGCGACACGTGCTGCCGCGAGCAGGACTGGACGCGCCCGACCTCGCGCGCGCCGCCTACCGCCTGCTGGCCAGGTAACCTACTGCTGCAGCGACACGTGCTGCCGCGAGCAGGACTGGACGCGCCCGACCTCGCGCGCGCCGCCTACCGCCTGCTGGCCAGGTAACCTACTGCTGCAGCGACACGTGCTGCCGCGAGCAGGACTGGACGCGACCTCGCGCGCGCCGCCTACCGCCTGCTGGCCAGGTAACCTACTGCTGCAGCGACACGTGCTGCCGCGAGCAGGACTGGACGCGCCCGACCTCGCGCGCGCCGCATTTGCGTTGATCGTGACCACTCTCTCACTGGTTTAGTCTTAATCAAGCCATATGTGAGGATTTTTGTAGTTCTCTAACGTCTTTGGATTTTATGACAAAGATTTTTAAGTGCAGGAGTTCTCACCATGTTTTTCTCGATATTTTCCAGCGTACTGATCCACCGCTGGCGCTACTTCTTCCCGAGCGCGTGCTCGGAGACGGACAGCGCTGCGCGCGCCGACGAGCTGCGCGGCGCGCTGGCAGCGCTGGGCCGCGCGCTGCTGCTGCCCGACATCGAGCTGCTGCGGCTCAACATCGACACACTGGACGCGCTCAACACCAAGTGCAAGCTCTACCACAAGGTATGTACACGCACGCACGCAGGTATGTACACCACTTTTTCGTAGCAGTAACAGCGGTTTGTCATAGTCAATGAATATTGTGAAAAGTGATCATATGAATGAAATACAAAATAAATTATCTACACTTATCAGTGGTCAATCACACCTATTTTTTTTTATCAAGTAATTGATAATTAAAATAATTGCGTGTCCCCAGGTGATGTTCCGCACGGAGTTCCTGGGCGAGTTCCTGTCGGTGCTGCTGCTGGGGCTGGCGGAGGGCGGCTGGCGCTCGCTGGCGCGCGAGGAGCTGACGGCCGCCGTGCACGCCATGGCGCTGGTGGACTTCCCCGCCTTCCGCAGCGCCTTCCTGCCGCACTTCCTGGCCTCGCTGCCGGGCCTCTCGCCCGAACATCAACATCATCTGGCGCAGTTCCCGCCAGACACGGTAAATGTTTTTTTTTACTCTGTACCTCTCGCCCTGCCCGAGGTGGGAGGACTCATTTGATGATTTTACCACGTAAAAAAAAAAAGACCAAATAAATAATTCTATAACAAATCATTGTTTGCAGGACTTACCAACGTTCACGCAGAACATTAATCGCCTGATGAACGACGTGAACTGCTACCGCGCGTACGGCTCGCTGGCGCCGGTCGGCATGTCCTCCTAGCACCGCCTGCACCTTCAGATGACGCTGTGATATTGGACCACTTGTGATAAATAATACATTTCTAGCTCTACGTACATTTGAAAACCGTGCAGTAAATAGTGAATGATATTAAGAGATAGTGGGATTTTATAAAGTTGAGAGAGTGAGAACGTTAATCTTTATGAAGTTCGAAAATTCAGAGGTGTAAACGTCAATTTGATTGTTCAGTTCAGAAATATTATATTGTAGGAATAATTTATGGGTCAATCAAGGTATATTGTAAATCAAAATTTTATATTGTACTGACTCGTGTCCACTTTGCTGGGTAAAATTTTTAAAATTGGGTTTTGTTTAGGATGCGTATATGTATACACTTTACGACTTAATCTCATACCTACCCAATATACAAATAAGTTTCCTTTTTAATGTAGAGTAACCCCCTATACACCGTAACACGAGAATTTTATTTATAATAATACATAATTATTTATATCGTAAAAGTTGTTCGCTCGACGATTGGGTATCGAACTGCAGTTCGAGTTCAGTTCAAATATTTTTTATTAAAATTAGTATCATATGATATGGCATTTTAACATGCTGAATGATTGATTTAATAAGTAGTTTGCTAGTCCCTGTCGAGTGCTATGAAGACTTAAGGGAGTGTGCCGATTATGGTGATAAACCATTCTTAAAGGCCGGCTAATTTTCATAGCATTCGACTGAGTAACAAAAACTCATAATCAGCACCTGGCCTTAGTTTTACTTCAGTTTTAAAGCCATTCCTTCTCATACGTACCAATACGTAAATCTATAATCACGTTTATGAGAATATTTGCACACTTTCAAATGACGCGGTCATTATGATTGAAACACACCTAGCAGAGCCGAACGCGTCGAAGGAGTCGAATTTTAGAATTCTATATATGAAACCTCGCACACTTCTCCGAGCCGAATCGTCCGAATCGATTTTTTGAATTCCTATACAGAATTCTAAAATTCGTTTCGTTCGACTCGGACAAGTGTGCGTTCACCTTTAGTTATAATATTTTTGTACTGATGTGACGTAGAAAGAAACTATGTGTTGCTTTATTTTCCAATGTGAAGTTGGTTCAAAGAGGGAAGGGGCGGTAGGTTACAGTCTTGTTATTGCTTATATTATGTTGCTTTAAACTGGATTAACCTATTCTATTGTGTTGGTATATTTTGTTGGTAGTTTTAGTGCACTTCCTATTAGGTACGGTGTAGTGGATGACCAATCCTTTATTTAGTACATAAAATATAGTCTCTATATTTCGTTTTTATCACTAGTTTGTAGTTTACTAATTTTACTAAGACAAATCAAGTTCTTGACCGAATTTGGCATATAAGACTGTACATATATTCATTCGATTTTATTTCTATATATTATCGTAACACTTAATTATATTGTATTTTACCTGGTCTTACTGTAGAATCTTGTTTGCAATATGATTCTAGAAAAGAAATCATTTATCTGCATTTATAAAATAGATATTGTAAATCAGCATGCGGCGGTTTTCGGTAATAGTGAAACTAGTCATTGTTAAGAAGCATGGAGTAGGTTCATTTGTAATGTAACTGTATGAACAGTTTATACAAACATGGGCGTACCTTGGAGGAAAATTTCCTTAATTTTTAGTAATTTCAAGACGAATTATCAAACAATTTTAGCTATATTTTGGAGTGCTTTTAGGTTTATACCTCGGAATCCAGGACCAGTTAATCAGTCTTCATAAAAAAATTTGAAATGCATTTTTAACAACATATATTATAGAAAAATGTAAAAAAAAAATTGCCCAAACTTAATTTTTTTTTCACATAAATTGTATGGACGATTAAACTTAGCAATTCTTGCCAGTTTTTTTTTATAATGTTATTTGATTTAGTTTCATGTAAGGATCATTTCATTGTATGGGAATGAAAATGTCTGTGCGACAAAAGTGGGTCAAATCTAATGAAATGTTGACCACTACTAATACGACTTTATGCTGTAAAACCTTTTTGGTAAATTTGACTAACTACTGCTGTCCCTATTTTTTTCTTCCGATACAATGAAATGATCCTGACATGAAACAAAACGTATGGCATTAAAAAATTTGGCCAGTTTCACTCCATATTGTGGACAACTCACATTTGGCCAATTCAAGAGTCTCTGTATAATAATGATTTATTTTAATACTTAATTAAAAATTGAGATCGGGCAAAGATTATTTTTAACATTTTTTCATATGCTGTTAACAACACACCTCAAAAAAAAAAAGATTCATTGGCTGGCCTTGGATTCCGAGGTTTTACCATTTTTACGTCTTACGGCACTCCAGTATATGTTAATTGTATGCTATTTGAGCCACATTCGCTCACTTTTGCTTTCTTCTTCTTCTTTTCATTCATAACATTTGATGTGTAAGAAATCGGTAAAATAAATCCAATTTTCGAGCAACCGGGCCAATGTGTAGCATATTATCACACCATCTGCAACACCAAAATAATTGCAGTCCAGAAAGCTCAATTTTTCTTCTTTCTTTTTTCCGTAGGGATGGGCCCTTGGGTGCCAAAAACTGGGTTTGCCCATGTTACCTATGTATTTTGTTGGCATAATTTACAAAATGTGTTAGGTGTTTCCTCTGAAAGTCCTTTGAAACAACAACTTAGTCTTTGTTACATCTGTGTTATATTCATCTTTGATTTACTGCTGGAATGTACAAAAAATGTGGTACGAGCAAACAGTTAATGAGGTAAATGACCATTTCTTTTGGTCAAACTCGTCAATGATGACTGAAGTATGTAATTAATTATTTTTATACGCATTAACGCCTGCGATGCGCATCGTAAAGATGATTTTTGAGGAAAGAAAAATTTTAGATTGCAAGTGGGATTCGAACCCGCGTCTTCTGGATAGGTACTCCAGACGCCTTAACCAACTAGGCCATTGCAATCCACACTTGCAAGCCGAAATTCTCTATTCCTTTTTAACGCTTCCTGGTAGCGTGGCGCCATCTCTTGGATTAGTGTTTAACTAACTTCCACCCAACACGTTGACATTACAGCCAAATCAATGTTGTATAATGAGATAGCGTCTACCAAACTAATTAATTATTTTTATACGCATTAACGCCTGCGATGCGCATCGTAAAGATGATTTTTGAGGAAAGAAAAATTTTAGATTGCAAGTGGGATTCGAACCCGCGTCTTCTGGATAGGTACTCCAGACGCCTTAACCAACTAGGCCATTGCAATCCACACTTGCAAGCCGAAATTCTCTATTCCTTTTTAACGCTTCCTGGTAGCGTGGCGCCATCTCTTGGATTAGTGTTTAACTAACTTCCACCCAACACGTTGACATTACAGCCAAATCAATGTTGTATAATGAGATAGCGTCTACCAAACTAATTAATTATTTTTTCAACACACTTGCTCATAAAATGGCTCTAATTTCACCGCAATTAGGCACATAATGACACCTGTTATCAAACTGTGACTTTTTCTTTACTATTATTCACAAGTGAGTTATAGGTTTTTTTTTAAAGTGTCAACCAATTAAAAAAAAACCTATAACTCACTTGTGAATAATGGTAAAGAAAAAGTCACAGTTTGATACTGTTATCAAACTGTGACTTTTTCTTTGTTGTTGTTGTTTTTTTTTTTGTGTTACTTTGTTTTTAAAAAACTTTCGAAACAAAAAAGATCGTGTTCAATAGTAGATACAAATAAATTTTACCAACTGCACGTTAACTAATTGTTTCTCTAAACAAACTTTTTAATAATTAAATAAAATGGCTTTTTAGCATTATTTTCTTCACAAGTGTGTTGAAAAACGTCGTATGATACACGTGTGTATTGATGATTACCGTCCTCGGCTCTCTTAAGACCCTCACCTAACGGCTCGGGTCTCAATGGCGCCTCAGCGGTAATCACCAACATTACACACTTGTACCATAATGTACTATTATACGCATTAACGCCTGCGATGCGCATCGTAAAGATGATTTTTGAGGAAAGAAAAATTTACGATGCGCATCGCAGGCGTTAATGCGTATAAAAATAATTAATTAGTTTGGTAGACGCTATCTCATTATACAACATTGATTTGGCTGTAATGTCAACGTGTTGGGTGGAAGTTAGTTAAACACTAATCCAAGAGATGGCGCCACGCTACCAGGAAGCGTTAAAAAGGAATAGAGAATTTCGGCTTGCAAGTGTGGATTGCAATGGCCTAGTTGGTTAAGGCGTCTGGAGTACCTATCCAGAAGACGCGGGTTCGAATCCCACTTGCAATCTAAAATTTTTCTTTCCTCAAAAATCATCTTTATGAAGTATGTAAGTTAACAAATTTCGTAAATATTCATTGCATTTAAGTTTTAGTTGCTTGGGGGTGCAATAGGTCGTGTTATAATGTTCAAATAATAGTATGTGGTTAGAGAGTACTACAAACATAGATATAATAAAGAAGGAGATATGGCGTGAAGTTCAAAATGTATAGAAAACCGGTGAAGCCACGATTGCCCCTCCATAACGCTAATATTGCACACACAGTTAGGTCAAAACAATACTACGAACAAGTGCACACACGCGCCGACAATAACTCTGTCATTTAAATATAAACCTTATTCTTTAGAGTGCAGCGTGCTTTTTCCGTATCATTTGCTCACACTCAAAAAAATATCATTGTGTGTTGTAGGGACACGGGGGCGGAACGGCATAGTGCTTGACTAAATCGAAGAATTTTGATAAATATATCGATTAAATTGTACAGGTTTGGAATTAAAGTAAATAAAAACGATATGAAACCAACAAAAAATTATTTAATTAATGTATAAAATGTTCCAAATTAGATCTTTTAATTTAGTGCACATAGGTTACTAAACTAAACATTAATGAACTTACCTACTTCACGATCTTGGTTACGCATTTATCTACTACGCTTTAAAACAATAAAAATCGACCTTTCAAACTTATAACAAGTTAACAAATTGAAGAAAAATCTAAAATATTATTAAAACAATATTAGAAGTCGACTTTTTGTCGATAGACTTTGTCAGACCTCCACGAGCACAACACTAACTCGTGCTCAAATACGGCGGACCGGAGCAGCGGACGCACCATGCGACATTACGGCTCGATGAGGTATCGTTATGTCAGTTTTACATTGCTTGTTCAGTTCACTCGGTGATAGACTGAGGTGGTTGTAAAAGAGCAATGTATTTATAACAAAAATAAAGCAGTCGAAGAGATATCGGAAAACAAAAGTATAGTAGTACAAGTCAGGTATATTTTACGGCTTGCAGTTTTTCTTGATTTTTAAGACAAATATTGTAAAATACTTTTATTTACCTGTGGCGACTGATGCCATGAGTTCTAAAGTTTTTGTTTTGGCTACTATTTCAGCACAAAACCTCTGAACAAGACGGCATAATCGTTTTTTTTCACGATCGCGGTTGACAACAGACTAACTCGCGGTGACGGCCATTTTTTCATTATCTGAGCGTAACGCTCAGCACCGCTAGGTTGCCGCCACGCCCCCTTGCCACTTCTCCTGTTTTTAATATTTCTGTGACTACAAACCTTATTATTTGATATTTCTGTATGCTTATTGACGAGAAAAATAAAGAAAATCTAGTTGTTTTGAGAGTTCTGTTTTATTACTTCCTGTATCTCAATATCACCATGAAGTGTGGACAATAACAAGTTAATGCTTTGAAACAATTATTATCACTTACAAAGATTTTTTTATAGGCTTTATTGAGAGAAGTTAGAGACACGTTTTTCAAATACTGCCATAACAATATCTTTGTGGCTGGCATATAACACTATTTCAGGAGTGACATCCACCCAGCGCACACCAACAGCATCATCACCAGCATGTAGTTTTAATGCACCAACAGTGGAGCCATTGTCATCATGGAAATTATATGCTATACTTTCCATCCAAGCATTGTCTGTGTTACGATGATCATCAATGTACCCCCTGTACATCACTTCTCCCTCACTGAAGAATTTTTCAAACCTTTGGAGCCAATCCTTTTTTTGATCTGGAAATATGATTGTTTTTTGAATAAATACAGTTAAATATGATAAATTTTGTTCATCTCAATATGTACGTATTTTTAATCAAAATATCTGACCTTCACTCATTTCTAAAGAGTTTATTGCTTCTTCCTGAAATTCCCTAGCAGCAGTAACACTTACTTTCTCCCCAGGGTCAACCATACCACCTGGCAATGCCCACTCTCCAGTGTCCCTTCTTTTCACTGCAACACATTGTAGAATGGGCCTGAAATCAGTAGTTTTCGCTAGGAATGTCTGCTGCTTCTAAAATAACCAAAAAAGTAATAATCAAATTTTAAAGGAATTTACTTATTACTAGAATGATCCTTTAAAATTTCACCATTCTCTAGTCTCTTCCATCGTGTGACGACAGGGTCTGCTGCATGGTTTGGTCCCCATCTCCCAAGAACCCCTCGACCAGATATACCTGTTCTTCCAATGGGATTTAGAGGGTATCCATTCACTATTTTGTATTGGCCCATATAACTGATTCTGCTGACATTACCATCCACGCTGTTCCATTGTGGCTTGAAATCGGGGTCTCCTAAACACGTATCAGAAAATTATTACAAAAGCTTTCTCAAACAACTTGTTTTGTACTAATTCTCAGCATTCATTTCTTACCAATATTAGGATCTGCCCATGGCTTTCCATGTATGACGGATGCAGTATAATCATTTGGGAGATACTCCTTAAATTCTGAAGACCAGCCAACTTTGTCATCAGGCACAGGAAATCTCTCTATGTTAGAACGGGGGTAAAGCCCTCCACGACATTTAATGTGAGTTGTTATCATTATGACGCTAGATCGAATCATTAAAACACTTAATAGTATTAAAAGAAATGTGAATTTCCTAACGCCGGTGAATTTTATTTTCATTATTTTTCATGTAGAAGTGAAGTAAACAACATTTATCAGCTGTAAATGACAAGTATGACAACTGTCAGTCTGTCAGGCAGATGCAGATGACAGTAGACATCTTGGATTTCGTAATTTTGGGCATCTCTATGACCCGTTAACCTTTTTCAATTTAATTATTCAACCCATTTTTTTGTTAAATATAATTTTCTTACACGTGCACGAATGCAGAATTTTGTATCCGTACTATCAGTAATAACAGCGTCCAAGTACACAACAAGCAGATATGCGTGTATAATAAAAAAGGAATTTACTACTAGATTGATCCTTTACAATAAAAAAACTATCGGATAAAAAAAATCTTCAAATCAATTCACCCATCTAGTCGAAAAAAAAAAAGTTAATTTGAGAACCTACTCCTTTTTTGAAGTCGGTTAAAAATACACAGAACTTTCGGCGCATTATGTGCTTTCGGTAGGTACCCTTATCCAGTGGCCCGAGTCTGCTCTACAACCAAGGCTATCATAATAAAATCTAATTTAAAATAATGATTTCAAGTTGACATGTAATTAACAACAATTATGTTCAATTCAATTGAATTAAATTAATAATGGGTGTATCGAAGTGCTAGTAATATTATTTATTTATCTTAAAATTATACTATATTTATTAACCATTGCCATTTGCTACTAACATATTTTAAGTTACATTGTTATTAACAAAATTATGGACATTATGTAGTCTGAAATAAACGTTTTTTTTTATAATAACCCAGCAGTTATAGGAGCAGGGTTATGGAGGTTAGACAGTCAGAGGCTTCATGTAAAATACTGTATTCAGAGCCGCATTCGTATAAAATCCATTCCCAACAGACTGATGACATGAGAACCTTACAGCTTCCAGTGCATCTTCTTGACTAATATTCATCATCATCATCAGCCTATAACGTTCCCACTGCTGGGACACAGGCCTCCTCTCTTGTGAGAGGGAGTGGGCCATAATCCACCACGCGGGCCCAGTGCGGATTGGCAGATGTCACATGTCTTGGAATTTGATGGTTCTAGGACATGCCGGTTTCCTCACGATGTTTTCCTTCACAGTTTTGAGAGCAGTGGTGATGAAATACATTACACAAAGCAATGAGCCAAGCTGGGTTCGAACCCACGACCTACAACTCGTAAGTCGGGACCGATACCGCTGGGCCACCACTGCTCTCTTGACTAATACTGCCACATTAAAAAAAAAATCAATTGAAATATTATATTTTCAGTACAACAAAACATTTACACATATTATTAATTAATTGCTACTATCATTTTCTTCTTCGTGTCGTTTTCTTGACTGTGGGTTTTTTGAACACTTCATCATCATCTTTCTTCTGGAAATCTTCATCTGAAAAAAAAATTCCATCAATAATAAAGTCATTGGTAACATACGAGTTAGTGTTGTGTTTTATGTTTATGTTCAGTTGTTTTTCTATTTGAAGAAAATTTTAAGTAAGCTTACCAGAGTCATCTGAAACATTCGCTGATTGTTTATTGTTCCTCGTTGCCGCTCTACGATTCGACTTTCTCACACTTTGTGGGGTCTTTTCGTTGCTCGGCGGCTCATTCTGTGAAATGACATCGTATTAAAATTATCATGTTTGAAACAGAGAATAGCTATTTTGGAAAGGCTCAGTGAAGCCCATAAAGTGGAACAGTAAGGGCTAGATAAACTAAAATATATTAATTTTAAGGATCGGTACTAGCAAAAAGTGTTATGGCATTTCCATAAGTTTATGTATAAAACTTAAAACAATAGCCACGAAAAAAAAGGTCTGGGTAGCTTAAGAGTTCCCCCAGGGTCTACAAATATCGGATTGAGGATAAACCCGGCTGGAATTGTTAAAAAAAATATTGAAAATCACTAAAAACGCGTAAAAAGCACTGCCGTATTTCCATAACTTTGGCGTAAATAAGCAGAAAACTAATTAATATTATACATAAATAAAGAGAACAAAGACCGGTGTACTGTCTACATGTGTCTGTTTTTCAAAACATTGTATATTTTTCGCGTAAAAAATTCGTAAAGTAACTGAATTTTGAGGCCGAAAATCTCCATACATTTTACTATGGCGGAATATTTTATCCGGCATTGGTTCGAGATCGAATCTCAGAGCTCAGTCGTCCGCAGGATTTCAAGGTGAGAGCACGTCGCTTTTTACCAAAAAATTACGCGGCTAAGTGGCATGTACATACACAAGACTAATGTGCGAGGTGCGCACAGTGGAAATCAAAAATTGAAAATAAAACAAAATTGTACATTGTAAAAATTTGTAGTTGCATGTTTGTACAGGTAGTTGGAATTGAAATTTTTTTTTTTGTGATGGATGATACTTTTTGCTAACGGCAAGTTAAAAAAAAACAGGTTCAAGCGATATCGACGTTATTGACGTTTAGAATTTAGTTTGTTTTTCTCACATTCTCGTTAGCTAACATTGATCCTCATTAAAATCCGGTGTTTGCGTAAATGTCAATAAGGTCGAAAATTGCTTGAACCTGTTTTTTAAACTTACTCAACGAAAGGAAGTAAAAAAAAAAGGTTCACGCGATTTTCGACTTTATTGACATTTAAAATTTAGTTTGTTTTCCTCATATTCTCGTTAGCTAACATTGCTCCTTTATTAAAATCCGGTGTTTGCATTAATGTCCATAAAGTCGAAAATTGCTTGCACCTGTTTTTTTTTTAAATTGCATGATAGCAAAAAATATCACCCATCGCAAAAAGAATTTTTGAATTCCAACTAGCTCCTTAGATTAGCCGTCAACCAAACAAAACAAGTTTAGATAAATATATATTTCAACTAGATGAAAACCCGGCTTCGCTCGGGTGAAACGTATGTCATACATAATACACATCTAAATGTAGGTGTCACGGTAACTCATAAGTCCCACGACCGCGGCAGGCTTTGGCCCACAAAGGTGGGCCCCGTCATTGTGCTGACAGTCTTTGAGGCGCGCGTGGAACACAACGGGCCGTCGACCCGGGCATGTTCCATGATCAGAGAGCGAGTTGCCCATTAGTCGCCGCCCGCACGCCCGCGCCTGTTGGCCGGACTGCGGCTGGGTCGTGAGGTGCAATCCTGCACCGTATGCTCCACTGTGTCCGCCTCCGGGCGATCCACACAGTGGTGACACCCAGGTGTTTCTTCAGGTACCTCCACACCCGGAACTTCCGTGTCCGGTGAGGATCTGCGTCAGGTGGTAAGTCAAGACGCGATGCCTATCTAGGCACTCCTCCAACCTTACCGGGGGTCTTAACGCCGCCATCGCGGCGTGCCCGGACCTCTGTTGCGACAGTCGCTCCCTCCATATTATCGCCCTGAGATCGCCGGAGCTCTTCCCGCCGCACTAAACTTGTCGAGTAAGGGGGGTTTTAGTTTATAGGTTTTTCTAAGGAGGTTTAGTAACTACATAATACACCACATGACACTGGCCGAAAATAAAGAGAAAAAATAAAAACTTCTCAACATGATAACCGATGTCAAAAATGGCGGCTGCGACCTGTCTTATAAGAAAACCATTACAATTTTACAAAATACTCGACAATCCGAATTTTGCGGATATATGTTGTCGACTCGAAATCTCTATATTATCGCCCTGAGATCGCGCCGGAGCTCTTCCTGCCGCACTAAACGTGTCGAGGCAGGGGGTTACATTTTATAAGTTTTTCTAAGGAGGTTTAGAACTACATAATACACCACATGACACTGGCCGAAAATAAAGAGAAAAAATAAAAACTTCTCAACATGGTAATCGATGTCAAAAATGGCGGCTGCGATCTGTCTTGTAAGAAAATCATTACAATTTTACAAAATACTCGACAATCCGAATTTTGCGTATATATGTTGTCGACTCGAAATCTCTATTTTTTAATGTTTTATTATTCAGGCTAGCTTTCGATCGAGTCTACCGTAGCCCTGCACGAAATTATTATAGAAGATAGAAATATTAATTTGTTGGGTACGCGCTTACTGCTACTTGAACACTCTATGCGTTCAAAGATGTGTGTGTGAGTGGGTCGACCGCGTCTATCGCTGTGTGAGTAGCGCTTCAATACCTATTTTTCCCTCGCGCCCGCCGAATAGAAGGGCCTTAATGCTTCTGGTTTTGTTAAAAGTAGAGTAATCAAGGACTTTACCTCGTCAGGACTAGAAGACGATCGTCTTCTATTCCGTCTGGCTGCAGGTTTGCGTCTTGGTGTGGCCTTAACGGGCTCGTTCCTCCGCGGCGACGAGCCACTGGCAGCACCGCCCTCGCTGTTCTCTTCCGTATGCCCTCCGCCCTCCTCATCGTCGCGGACGGCGAAACATTCTTCTATTTTGTCACCCAACTCCGTGACAAGAGTCTGTAAAAAAAATTATAGTTTACCACCAATCGATACGATAAAGGGCCTTCAATCGAAATGTTCCTTTATACCATTCCCCCTCGAAAAAGCTACTTTTACGCACTGTTTTCAGTGCGTAAAAGTAGTCTTTTACGCACTGTTTTGGTGTTTGAATTTAGAACACTTTAGTACATTCGACATCGACCGCGATGCTGGACAACCCCCTTGCTAATATGAAAATTACCCTTAATTCAAACCATTGCTCCGATTTTAACGTCAGCTTGTTGGCGCAGTGACCGAGCGATTGGACTACTTCGCACCCACGTGTGTGTGGAGCAGACTTATTAAAAAAAACTTTATTTTGTTTCGTTGAATATCTTTTATCGCTCAAATCTTTCTTTTTCTCGTAGTCATGGTATAAAGTATCGTTTGCAACTCTTGAATAAAACGGATTTAAATCGAGGGCCTGAATCACTCGCGTCGCTCAGGATTTAAATACTTGAATCACTCGCTTCGCTCGTGATTCAATCATCATGAATCACTCCCTGCGGTCGTGATTCAGTCATTAAAATCCTTCGCTTGCTCTTGATTCATATAATGGCCCTCGCTTTAAATCCGCTCTTTATTCACTCGTTGCAAAATATACTATTTCAACCTACCTTAATTTCATTTTTGGCCATCTTAGACGTGTTGTTCATTAATGTATTGAAGCAGTCCATAACTCCATTACAGTGCAATTTATCTTTATAACAGTCGAGGTTCTCAATGAGCTTGCGTAGCGACCTCTCGTTGTACGTGAACAGGGACAGACAATACGCAAGGTCGCGCCACTGTCGCTCCTCTGTCGATAGCTTGAATCTTTGGCAAAGTTTCTCTACTAAGGCTTCCATTTGACGGTCTTTTTGTATAAGTGATGTTATATACCTAGAAAAATAATTAAAAAAGTATTTATAGAAGAATGGCAGGCTAAAATAAATTTTAAATCATTTTTTTTATTATCATACTTACTTCATAATAACTCTGTATTGTTCTTCAGCAACATTCAATTCAGGATCGCTGAGCCTCGATATAATGTCGGGCATGACGTTATACAGCGCGTTTCCTTTCTGCGACAGTTGTTTGAAGAAAAGCTTCGTCATGGAAGCGACTCGCGCGTCTTTGTCCGCACAACACAGAGCCATGTCTGCGATCTGTCCTTTAACACGAACCATCTCGTGTAAAACGAGGAACGAGAGCATTTTGACTGCGCACTGCCGGACTTCTAGTTCTTCGTCGCTTAGTCTAAAAAGTTAGTTTCAGTTTAAGATGTATGAAAATTTAAAGGGATTTCATACCTAACTGATATGGAGTTAGTGAAACACTTAAAATCAGCAATACAATTTGAAATTTTGCTTCAGACGTTTCGACCCACACTCGTGTTTTGACGCGATTTATTTTTGTGAAAAACGTGTCTATTATTTTTTTACAATCTGTTACTGAAGGAATACATTTGCAATTATTTGTTAATGCTGTCAATATGCGTATTAGGAAACATGAGGAATAACGAAGCGCAAGACTGTACTTACATGTGATAAATATGATGAGTCCAGGGTTGTGTTAGATTGGGGAATCGCAAGGTGAGGTCGGCGAAAGCAATAGTTAAGTTTGTCCTCAGTGCCACATTCTTTGACTTCTTGAGGACTGTCACCATCAGCTGAAGACCCTCTTCGCAGACCGCGTTGGATACCAACATGAACCTACAATTCATATCACACATATTTACATTACAAAGATTATATAGAGTTAGCGCCCTTGCACATAACGCGATTCTACTGAAAATCATCCAATCAACTACCACAACATAATGTTGAAATTCGACCGACTTGCACTGGCTATCTACCCACAGACAACCGCGCATTTTATATTGGTGGCGCGCCTTTATGTTGTACTGATGATGATTGATGATTCTCACGTCTTGTTGGTCAGTGACGCAAAATAGTGGATCGCATTGCGTCATGAGCAAGCGCGCTAAGGTATCAACTGGCCTAGTCTGTACATACGAGTATTAAAAAGTTAGTGGACTACAGTTTTCAGAAAAGAGGTTAGTAATCCTGCAGTGGATTGGCATCATTTACTTAAAAGCTGATTATACTCAGTTGCCATGACCCTTGCCTATATTAGTATGTTACCTAGTGAAGCTGAGCGCGGCTGCAGCCTGCAGCGCGGGCGCGGCCCGGGCCGGGTTGGCCAGCAGCCAGCGCAGCAGCGGCACGTACCGCGCCAGGCTGGTGCCGCCGCCCACGATGTCCCTCTCACACACTCCTCGCACGTACTCCGCGTCCGCGTCGTCCGCTACGGCGCCTTCCAGACCTGCTTCTTCTTCTGTTATTGTTGTGTTTACCTGTGTATAAGTTGAATGGTTAGCGTAATTATAACTAAGTACCAATGATAGCGAGACATAATAATAGGCGAGTTTCGATTTTGTTGACGATATTTGTCGCATGAAGTACTATACAGGATGAATTTTTCAACTGGGCGTGGATGGCAAAATCGGCGGGTTCGATTCCTGGCTAGGATTATTGTTTTTTTTTTTTTAATCCAATGATGCAGTTTTAGTTTTCGTCAAAATCGGCTTCGAAACTCCTTTCAAAGTTTTTTGATATTCCTCATAGTTTCGAAGATAGCTATCCAAGCCCACTTGAAAAATTCACCCCGTATAACCAACTCCAAGGAACCCAGGTACGAACATCATATTAGTAGGTGTGCGAAGCAGAAAATAGCTTGTATCTCCAAAGGTTAGTGTCCATTTTTTTCACATTAACTTTTGGAGTTGACATTGCGGCGATAACTTGCAGGTGAAGCGTAACTATTGCCGCGGTTTTTGGGAAGTGTTAGGGGCCTTTCACTTGTTATCGAGTCATGGGGAAGTTCATTTAGTGTTATTACCTTCTTAAAATACATACCGAGGGTCCCTTGCTGGAGGTGACGCTAGCGGATCGTTGTTGTCGCGAGGAGGCGCTGGCATTGCTGACGTTCATGAGTGTCTGTCGTCGCAGGTCATCCACGCGACCTCGCTTGCCTGGCGTCGCGAACGCGCCCGCTTTCTTTTTACGTTTCTCTTCTACTTTGCGTTCTTCGCGAACCTAATGAAAAAAATCCCTGGTAACATAAACATCGCAAATTTTAAGCAATAACTGTTTTAAATGGTTCAAACAACTTCTATGAAAAATGGGTTTAGGTAAAAAGCAAGTTTTATTTGTATGTGTTGAGCAATTCTTACCTGATTCCTTCTCCTAAGTTCACTGTACACGTTAATATCAAGATATATGAGCTGCTGCAGCGCAACTTGTCCCAGCACGAACACGAACCGAGTCAACAGCTCCACAGGTAAGCTGACCTCCTCCTCATTGCCACTATCATTCACCATCGTCTCCTCCACTCTTCTATACATCTCGGCAAGAATCTTCCCACAAACAATTTCAGGTGTATCACAGATCGCGTATATGAGATCTATAGAGTTAGCAGCGAAGGCAGTAAACCTATCGAATTTAGAGAATGTTTCCATAAGGCTGTCGAAAATAGAGTTGAAAATCGCGTGCTCTACGGGATATCTCTGGCTCTTTTTCGTCAGCGGTAGCAATAGCTGTACACTCAAGTTTCTCGAGTTGTAGTCTGCAGTAAGTCCGTGCGATTGTATGACGTCGAGGTTTGCGACAGCAACTGAAGGTTTCGCTTTAGCGACCATGACTAGAAGTGTTAGTGCGGCGTAGCTGTCCATGTCTGTAGTTCCATCAATTTTTTTCAGGAACATTTCCCAGAAAACCTGTGAATAAAAATTATTATTATGTTTTCTTTTAATACTTGATAAGTATTCATTAAAAGAATTGTATTACATAGATTAAAATCAAGACCATCCTACGTAAAAAAAATAAACCATCATACTAGAGATCTATAATTATTTGTATCATACCTGTATAATGGCGGGACTGATGTCTCCCTTCTCGACCCACTTGTCCACAAGATGCTCGAGCGCGAGTGCACTGCCACGGTCGATGTGCGTCATGAGAGACACGAGGTTCTTGGCGATGGTGAAGCAACGAGCGCGCTCCGCCTTGTTGTCGCACTCCAGGTACATATCCCGGTACGCTCGCTCTACCGCCTCGCGTTTCTCCTAGAAATTTTGAAAGAGACGATAAATAAGTGCTGAGTAAAGGCAAATATGCTACTTCGTATCATCATCATCAGCATAAAAATGTTCCCACTGCTGGGACACAGGCCTCCTCTGTGTGAGAGAGAGTGGGCCATAATCCACCACGCTCGCGCTAGCCCAGTGTTGGTGGATGTTACATGTCTTCGAATTTTTGGTGCTAGGATGTCCTAGCATATGCCGGTTTCCTAACGATGTTTTTCTTCACCGTTTTGGGAACAGCCTGGCTGGGTTGGAATCCCCGACTTACAATCCGTAAGTCCGGGCCTTAACTACTGGGCCACCACTGCTCTCGTTCTGATTCAAATATTTTCCACACAAGTATTGGGCAAAAGTATATCTCTAAAGGGAGCTTGAGGATGGACGACACCGTGGAGGTAGCCCAGAAAGAGATGGTGAGATGGCCTGGACGTGCATTGCGGTTATTTGTTCGAGGTGTCAGTCAGAAGACTGCTTGGTAAGACATGAGGTGAGGCCTTTGCCCAGAACTTCCACTATTAAGACTCAGTACACATCGAGACGCGACGTGACGAGACAATACTGGAAATATGTATCATTTTATGTAGGAAATAAAGCTATGTTTTGAGTCATCCTATTGAAACATGCGCAAAATGTTTTAGACTTTAAAGAGAGAAATTTTCCCAAATATAAAATTGTAATTACATACTTCTAACATTTATGTAGATTTTAAATATGTACGACTAACACATGGAGGCTTGGATGTTCGAAATAAAGTATTTGTAAACTTACCTGATCTGGCGACCACACAAGCAACAGCATATTCGCGACTCCCATCTTCGCAGATTCAATATTAAAATGATGTGCCGTTGTAAAGAAGTCTATTGCCTCGCTGACGTCACCTGCCTGCTTAGACATCAGCAAGGCGTTTATAAGCGGCACCGCTTCAGACACCATGCGACTGAAGTGAACGGACTCTTGCAGAAACGCCACTATATTTTCTTTTTCTTCCAATCGTTTATACATGGCCAATTCTTGTTCACATTGCTGTGTTAGCGATATTGTTCGTTCTGGTATCACGAATATGTTACGTAGTAAGGCTACGAAGTATGCAATCTGAAATGAATATTTTTTTTTTGTAACTTTTGATAAGCTCTGAGCAAAAACTAGATTTTGCTAACAGCTTTATTTGGCCCCTACCCACCATTTCCCCCTTAAATTTAATGTTATTTGAAGTATCATATAACTATCTCCAGGGTCTCAGTAGTTTATGATTGAATGATTACACAACTCAACACATTCATATTTACTGTTTCGTCTGCTAGTAATTTGGAATTATCTTGTGGAAACTTGTTATGTGTGATCTAGATCAGCTACACTCAAGTGTGCTCCGCAGACCCCTAGGGCTCCGCTAAGTTAGCTGTTGAATAACATCTGACTAACAAACATACATCCCTCCATCCATCCTTCCAATCTTTTGCATTCATGACATTAGTTAGAAGTTAGGATTAAGATATTTCTCTTATTCTTACCTGGTCACTTTTTTCCATGTCACATCTAAGTAGCTTAGCTTCAGGATACTGTCTCTCAGTGTGCTTCACTATAAGATACGCTTTATAATAGTTCTTCTCACGTAAATGTTTGCGGATCGCATCATACAAGTTTTCCAGTGAAGCTTGGGACAATTCTGGCTCATCTTGAGTGAGTATATCCATCCCTTTCTTTATAGAAGCAACAACATCCGCCTCTATACTCTCCCATGTCTTGACCAGCTCAGGATCAGGTCCAGGATTCAGCTTCTTTTGCAGATCTTCCATGATTTCCGTTTCAGTTTTCAACTGTTCTTCTAGTACTTCAAGTTTCAGTTGCGCGGAAAATGGATTGCATTCTAAGAATATCTGGAAAGTATAGTTGCATTGGTGTATTTTATTATAGAATGGAACCAAGCCAGTTGTGACCAATGGGAATAGACGAAGTATTTGATTTGAGTATTCGATAGACGAAGTATTCGATAGTGTTTCACGTGCGGCTCACCTCCTCCTCCTTCAAAGGGCCAAATACAACCAAAAGAAAACTAACTGTGACCCTGTAACGTTAAGGGCAACTGAAGGAACAGGGTGGACTTTTAGTCAGTTTGAGTCTGACAGTCCCTTCTGTTCCACCCAGGATTCGAATGAACAATATAGCTTAGTAGTAGTAATTTATTACCTTTAGTAGTTGTATGGCGGCTTTCCTGACGAGCGCAGCCTTGTCCCGCAGGCGTCCGATGGATCGCTCTAGCACAGTGCGCTGCCGCGTTACCGGCACACAATTCTCTCTCTGCAGTCGACACCAGAACTGAAGTACCTGTTTTATTGTCACAATCATTAGTGTCTGATAAAATACGCGTACTTTTTTAAGTATTGTAAAGAATGAAGAAACGAAAAAGTGGTGCAGCAACATAAAATGTGTCAATCTGTCATAGGAAAACATTTTTTTCAATCATTTCTTTTTCATTGTTGCCTACCTAGTACGAAAAAGTTTACGCCTTATTGTATTCGTCGTCTTTCTAGGTCGTTATCGTAGTTAAATTATTTAGTTCAATGAGCACTTCAATGGCATTTTAACGTTCATTTATGGAACATACCAATGGTTAAGAAACCTCATATTTACGTGCTCTTTCAAAATATATCGCAAACAGTTACCTTGTGTCGCACATACGCAGACAGGTCATGTAGATGTTCGTACAGGTCGTCGAGGAAGTCGTCCCGCTGCGTGCGCTGTTCGTCCGTGAGTCCCTCGCCGCGCAGCTCCACGCTCAGCACCTCACACATCATGCCCAGCACGCTGATGCGGAGGGTGTACGACTGAAAGTACACAGGATAACATCAAAATGTGGAAATAGTTAAGAGTAGGGAATGATGAGTGACCTGTCGTGGGGTCACGGACTAGAAATACTACAATACGTCACTTTGTAAGATGGAAAAAAAATCGGCAAAACTCGTCACGCTTGGTGGTAGGCTAAATATCAATTGCCGTGCCCGGCTAAGAATCTGTGAAATAAAGGCTCCCCTCTCTCCTCTTTTCGCTATGTACATATTTTATGGTATTCAAAAACGTGGCAACAACTGAAGGGTCTATATTGTAAATTCATTATTTTCATCGATCATTTGACTGGCCTGTTGGTCTAGTGGTTAGTGACCGTGACTGCTATGCCGGGGGTCGTGGGTTCGATTCCTACCCAGGACAAATGTTTGTGTGATGAGCATGATCATTTGTTCTGTGTCTGGGTGTAATATATCTATAATATGTATGTGTTTAGAAATATATAAGTATGTTTATCAGTTGTCTAGTACCCATAACACAAGCTCTGCTTAGCTTGGGACTAGATGGCGTTGTGTGATAGTCGTGGAATATTTATTATTATTATATTATTATTATATATCGAGAACATCATCTATTAACCTGTTTGCAAAGCGTAAGCGATAACTCTGGTGCTGCAGGCAACAGTACGGCTAGAAAGGAGGGTAATATAAAGGTGATAACTAACCATATTCGGAAAAATATTGTCCACATCATCACAAATTCTGAGGAGGGCAGGACAAATATTTAAGAACCTTAAAATCGCAGTAATGATGTGGATATCTCGTCGACATTATTTATCCTAGATGAAATATGATTAATCTGCAACTTCCAGTAATGACAAAAGTATACCTCATCACTCTCTAGATACGGCTGTATCGTGGCAATAGCGTTAGTCATCTCTTTAGGCAGTTCCTTGGTAAGCTCCAGTAGGAATGCGCCGCAGTTCCTCGCAGCGCCTTGCTCGGTGCCAGCACCGGCGTTCTCATCCTCTGATGAAGCTAGTGCTTCAGCTATTTCCCGGACCTAAAAAAATATAAGGATATAATCCCCTTTCTGATTTTTCTCAAAAAAACTTTGCACTACACTAGGAATTTCTCCTGTATCGTGTAAACATTTAAACTCACATAAGCAAACACTCACATCCGAAACTACTTGTAGATTAAAAAACAAAATGGAGCGGGAATCGAGTCTGCGGTGAGCATCAATTACTAAACTCTGCGCTTAAAGTGTTAAACTAATCTATCTCTTTTGATAGAGGAGGACTCATATAGTGATTTTAGCTGGTAGAAAAAGAAAAGTTTAACCAATGAATAAGGTGCATTTTATTAAAAAACTAGCTGATCCGATAAACTTCGTACTGCCTCAGATTCAACCTTTTAAATCTTCCCTGGACTCCCGTCAATAATTCAAAACTAAAATTAGCCAAATCGGTCCAGCCTTTCTCGAGTTTTAGTGAGACTAACGAACAGCAATTGATTTTTATAAATAAATAAATAGATAGATAGACAGATATGTAAATTAATACCATTTGAGGTCCAAATGTTCCAAGTCCGAATTCTTTGGTCAGCTGCACTACTCCTGCGACTATTGGCGACACTGCATGTTCGACCATTTGTAGGACCTGGAATAAATATTAATGACAACTATTTCTGCAAACTTCATGTAGGACTAAGAGGAAAAGAAATACAGTGCAAGTTGTAGTGATTAGTGGAGTGCCTAAAGCAGGAATGGCAAACTAGTGGCTTGCATGGCATTGATGGAACATGATATAATGTTTTGGGCAAAGAAAAAACCGCGATTGGCATATATTAGGGTGAGCGTCGTGCATGTAGAGGCTGGTGTATTCAACTAAACAATCACTTGAGCTTCATAATAATAAAATAGATAATCTGATGCTGTCATTAATATTACCTGAACCAACTTGATAAGACAGGAGGTGCCATGGTTATACTTCTTGATCAGCACACCAAGCACTTGGAACACAGTTTCTCTGACCGATTTGTTCTTTATTATTTGTTCTTCTAACGCTTTATAGCAGGGGTCTGCCACCATACTGAAAATAAGTTACAGAACTTATAAATTATTGCTTTTTTATCTATAAATATCTTGTTTAATCTTCAGTTATAGAAATACTGGTAATGGGTATTTTATCAACTAGTAAATAAAGTTAGACTTTGAGTTGCTCTACTTAAGTGTGCACATCTCGCTGTGAACTGACCCATATAGAACAATTACTTACATTAAATTATAAAATGAAATGATAGTTGCCAAATTTATAATTTGCCACATCATATTACTGACCTTGTAATGTTATAAAATACTTACGAGACAAAGTTGTCTTCAGCCAAGGGAGGGTCCCACAGCTTGGACAAGGGTTGCTGAAGTACCAAGTTCAGTGTGACTAGAGCTGCTTGCTTGTCTGACTCCGTCCACCCACAGAACTCTTCATCATCAGTTGCTTTCTTGCCTTTTTTGCCCAGTGTCAGTTTTGTGGAGTTCTATATAGTAAATGAGAGAGAATTATAAATAGTAAATGTATGCTTCTAGACAGTTTCAGTACTATTAATTAATCCCATTTTTTAGGGTTGTATATTCATTGTATTAACTGTCACTCTGAGTAAAAATCTACCTTATTCCTTTAGTTGCCCTTTGCGCTTCAAAGTCACACAACCCCTCAACCCAAAAATTGCATGTTCTTATAAGAAACAAATTAAAAAAATAATGCCTAGTCCTGTGACAAATGTGGCAAGCTTTAGTAAAGTAGTTTTTAGAGAAGGGCCTCTCAACTTTGTCATAGGACATAATAGGTGATAAGAACATCCAGCAGTTTCTATCCTGTGTTTGGAATTTATCATATTGTGGGCTTATTTAAAAACATCTGAAGTCATCAGTCATTTAGTGTTCTTATACAATATTTTGTACTGCAACTGTTACAGATAATTCTACTCACATCAGCAGCAAGTTTGGTGTCTTTAGTCTTCATAATCTGGGTGAATAAATACATCATCATTTTCAAAATGTTCAAGTTCTTGGTTCTGACATCAGGGTCTATCTCCTGCTCTTGAACTATTGGTTCCAGGTGATTGCAGAGACTTTTGCTTGCTCTTATGATATGTTCGAAACCTAAAAAGTTGATTAAAACTTATACAACAAAACTTAAGTACAACTTGTTGAAGTTTTTTAATTATCATCAAATAGTTTTAATGAAGTTTTCAATAAAATTAAGTTTTTAATTTAAGATAATGTATTGATACAGAGTAAGATAAGTTTACCTTTGTTTATCACATTCCATTCAAGTTTGTTCCCATGAACTATGATGGAAAAGTAAGTATCAAAGTGTTCCAATATGTATTCCACCCCTTCAGCATTAAAAGCTCGTGCAGCATCTGTATATAGGAAGCTTGATTAGTTCTTTATCAAGTATTTAAAGCTACTTAAACAACTTATTAAACAAAAATAGACAATTACCTTGTAACTTGGACAACAGTACGCGCGGTTGTACAACATCTTCAACATGATATTGTCCAGCATGAGATTCAAGTAATTCATCCTTCTGGATTGGTATAGCAAATTCAAAGTGGCTCATTTTGAATCAGATCAATTATTATTTACCCATCAGATAAATTACAAGGGGATACTATTAAGTTTTATTTCCACAAGACCACAACAAACAATAAGCTGACAAGCGGATGGCGGCATGAAACGTTTATTTTTGAAATTCGAAATTGTGATAGACTGACAGCGGTTGTCAAATAAATACAATTCTGCAATAATTTCAAAAATACAAATTGATCGATTGAACCAATAATTATTTTTTATTTTCAACAAAAAATATCATTAGCTTTGCATTTCAGCATCTTTAACTTCACACTTTTATACCAAACGTGCATTGTTATTTCAGCAGCAATATTTTTAATTCAAATTGATCGTCTGCGGTTCCTTTAACAACAACATCATAGACTAAGAAAATGGACCAAATCGAAGCCAAAGTTTTAAATCCATGTGTTTAGGACGGTATCCATGACTAAGTGTGGAGTATAAATAGTAATTAATGATAATGAAAAATTATATTGATTCTTATCTAAAGTTATTATTCTTCCTTTATTATTATAAATAACTTTCTTGCAAATTATTTTTGAACGATGGTAATATTTTTGACACGTTGCTTACATGTCATTTGACGTTTGACTTTCGCTCGCCAGCGCACAAGCCAGCTGAAGTGGTGGCATACTATCCAGATAACTTTGTGTTTTTGCTACACGTAGTTCGTGCTAAATATTAGTGAATTTAAGATCTACATTAAATAAACAATCATGTCAGGCAAGGCAAACAAGGCTTTTACAAAAGAAGAAGAGTTACTGCTTCAAGATTTCAGTCGGAATGTCTCGACAAAGTCTTCAGCCCTCTTTTACGGGAATGCTTTCATCGTATCCGCTATTCCCATTTGTGAGTATTACCCCAATCCCGTTCCAACATAACTGAGCGGTTTTATCCTTTAGTTTTATACATAAATCTTAGGCTACAGTGTGGTGAAAGTACCGTTCGATTTTGATGTGTGTCACTCTTTCAGGGTTGTTCTGGAGGGTACATGCCCTGGAGGTGAGCTCGTCCCTGGCGTGGTTCGCGATGGTAACGACAGCGAGCACCTGGTTGTTGGCCCTGGCATACAGGAACACCAAGTTTCAGCTGAAGCACCGTGTGGCAGTACGCAGAGAAGACGCCGTAGCGCGCGAGATGGCCCGCAAGCTGGCTGACGACAAGAAGATGAGCAGGAAGGAAAAGGATGAGAGGTAATGTAATCACATCTGTTTGAGAGACTGTGGGTAATATTAATATGAGTGGCATCAGAATATTCACATAAATACAACATTGTAGTCCAACAAGATAAAATACTTCAACTGGGGAAGAGATAGAGTGGAATATGTATAGGTTAAACAAGATGTGAATGCTTTCCCTGAAGAATGTAGGTTATCACAACCTACTCAGAAGTTTTGATGAGAACAAATTCATATTCTACAAGTTTAGGATTGGGTTGGCAATACAATACCAATAGGTATAATACTTGTATTTGTTTAATATTGATCCAGGGACAATAGATGAAGATTTGTGGATCTGATTGCCTGTTGAAATTCCAAACTAGTTGTAATGTAATGATTGTAATTAACCTAAGTGATATATATTAGACTTTCTAATCCAATATGAACTGTTGAAGATAAAACTAACATTGTTACATAGCAAACTTATTGTCTGTTCCAAATTTTGTTTGTATGATTTCATCCCAGCAAGCCCTTTTAAAGTAAATCTTTTAAATCAATAAACTTGCTAGCATAGAAAAGACTCTTTGAAATTCTTAACTAATTCTTACTAATCAAAACTATTTATTATATTTTCAGGATTCTGTGGAAAAAAAATGAAGTGGCTGATTATGAGGCCACCACCTACTCAATCTTCTACAACAACGCGCTGTTCCTGACCATCGTCATCCTGAGCAGCTTCTACCTCCTGCGCTCCTTCACACCCACTGTGTATCCTTTTATAAAAAATATTCAGCCACCTACCTGACAACTATCACAAACATCATCACACTTGCTTAATAAGTTTCTCCATGGTTTAGACATTTACTTCCTTTGTTGGTAAGAAAAAATTACATTTGTGGTATTTGGCACAAGTTAATATTTTGAAGTAATTTTAAATAGGATTTCAGTTTTTAATTAGTTTCCAAATGACATATTGATGAATTTCTATTTACCGTGGCCACACCATGCCATAACTTGAGAATAATTGCACCAAATTGAATAGACCTTTTTTTGGTGTTTTCATAAGCTTAGTATGAAATTAAAAAAAAACTAAAGATTACGCTGAAAATTTTGGAGATTTTGAAATAAATTCAATAGCATGGTTTGTGCATTGGCTGAGTAATTGGTTGCTGCGCCGCGTGTCGCGGGTTTGATTCCCGTGTTCAACAAATATTTGAATAACATATGGAATGATGTTCTGGGTCTGGCTGTTTGCTAAAATCAAATAATTGCTTCTGAAATTAACTCATTTTTTCTTTTCAAATAATTAAATAACAGTGAGTTATACATATGCAATTATGCATTATATACTTTTGGATGTTTGAAATGTTAATCTATCCGCAGTTCCATTTGATATTATGTGTTCTGTTCAAAATGATTCCTTAACTATTTGATCACAGTAACTACATTGTGTCCCTCACCGTTGCCTCAGGACTCCTGGCCCTGCTCTCCACTGGAACCAAGTAATGAAATGCATGTGAATAGTGTTGCCAACCAACAAAATTAATTTCATCTAATTTTGTCTTATGAACTGAAAGTGGCAACATTGTGAGTGAGTGAGATTGTTACTAAAGTTAAGCATAACTGTCTCTATTTTGATGAGGCATGTGTACTAAACTTTTCACAGTTATTTATGTGTTTACATTGAATAAATATAGAATAATTTTATAATTTAAATAAAATAAAATAACTGAAAACAGTCTTTAGTTTTATTTACAAATTTGCATAGGGGAAACTTACAATTATATGGTTTTTCTCTATTCTTAGTAGTAAGTTATTTAAAGTTATTCTAACAGCTGTTCTTCATATTCTTCAGGGTGGGTTTAGTATAGTTTAAAATCACAAACAGCTTTCGTTCCACACACAGTTCATATAAGTCTTTGCACATAGTCCACAATGTCACACAACTGTTGTTACCACTGCTGGCTAAAGCACATACAAGATTAGAATCTGAATGAAGACTGCATTAACATACTTTATCTGATTGTTTGACTAGAAAATATTTGCTTTTATTTATTGGGTGTAAACAAACTAATGTAATTGGTTTCTTCATTAAAATCATTATCTGCAAAAGATTGTCAGTTTGAATTTTGAAATAATTTAATGTATTAAATTATATAATTCTGTGGTCTATTTAAGATGAGTGCAGACGCGCTTTATGCAGCAGTAGGAACGTGTCGTCACTTATTTCGTAGGTGTGTCACAGGTGCCGGTTGGCAAGTGACAATGGCGTCGCGCTGCAAATCCCAGTGTTCTCTTCGGAACTTGTGGTTTGTCAGGGGCTCAGTACATCATGCCGACGTGCAACGGCTCCGTGCGCTGGAAGTACACGTTGGGGTTGCTGCTGAAGGTGGGCTCCACGCTCGTGTACACGTTGCCCTCCTCCGGACGCACCATCACGCCTACACACAAACAAGGTATAATAAGTATGGCTTAGCTTACCTGCAGCAATAACCAAAAGTATTTAGTCTCGTACATGAGGACCTGAATGAAGAATACGAAAGGATAAACAGTCAACTTATAAATTATGCTTGAAGAAAATGTCAGTAAGTATAGTCTTAACTAACCAAACTTTCTTTTCTGCCAATGAAAAAGTGATTTATTCCCTTTTTGTCGACTCCCGTTACGTCGAGTCTGGAAGTCTATTGTTCTCCAAAGTATTGATATTTTACGCTTTCTATTACCTTTATGTCGAGTTTGGTGAACAAGTACAGTCAGGGATGTAAATTAAAAGCCATCGGCATAAAAACATTAAAATAAGTATAGGTAAATATTACCTACAAAGGCAGCTAAACGGAGCCCCGCTTCGCGGTGCTCCTATTTCTGCGTGCATGGTTTAAAGTAACCTAACACTAATGGCGGGGTTTTTCAGACCCCGACATCCCCTTCGAACCTAACCTGTCCGTGTTGGATTGCCGGCAAGTCCCGAGCTCGCTTCGCTCGCTCTTTTGGGTCCCAAGTTCTCCTAATGACAATTCCAAAAGGAATGATTCTAAATGAACGGGACTCGACATAAAGGGAATAAACGGAAAAAGTGAAGTGAGCGTGCATTCAATTACAAGCAAGTGTAGGTATAAGTAGTTACCTGGCGGCAGCAAGTAAGGATAGGGCGGGTAATTGTAGTGATAGTTTAGCATAAGAGGGTGCATGGTGTAGTGCGGCGGATTGTACAGGACGCGTGAGTGCGGGTGCTGCGAGTTCGCGAACAGGCCTCCGTACGGATCTGCGAAAAGAACGTCGCGATCTGCGGTCAATCAGTGCGTGGAAGCGCTAGTCCTCACTAGTAGCGCACTTTAGATACTTAACTAACCGGCTGGCTGAGCGGGCGGCTCCTTACGGTCCAGCACGGGAGGCGGCACGGGCACCGGCGCCGCCGCCGACACCATGCCATACTTGACCGGCTTGAAGTGGAAGAACGACGGCGAGTAGCCGGAGCCGCCGGCACCCAAAGAGCTGAGGCCCTCGTCGCGGTCGGCATCCCAGCGGCCTTCGCGGCCCAGCGCCGCCAGTCGTCGGCCTTTCGGCGCGAACATGAGCGCGAACACGACCGCGCACGTTGCGAGCAGGCCCGCGGCCACGCATGCGTCGCGGTGCCGTTCGGGCGCGCCCAGTGCTGCCGCCACCCAGCACACCCACACGGCAGCCGTGGCGCCGCCCGCGCCTGCGATGTGCGTCGCCTCGCGGTAGTTGTCGCGGATGCCGCGTGACCGCAGCGCCACTCCGCACACGATTGCGATTAGGAAGGCCGCGTAGCACAACGACAGCAGCATGTCGGACATGTGAACGTCGCACCGTCCGCCGCCGCTTATCACTCGTGGAGGAGAACCACCGAGCCACTGTGCACCGATTGCTACTTGTATCATTACAGCGAAAAACAATAGGAGTCCTTGGTACGCTGCAGGTAAATATACTCCACCATTCAAACTAAGCAAAAAAACACACTTCACTAGGAGAGAAGCGAACACGATTACGTACGCAACACCCGTTCCGAAACGGACAGCACCACAAGTGAACGCAGTTGGGGTAGTTGCAAACAATGCAGCTGTAGCAGCGCAGGAGAACAACCCAAACAATAGCGTCTGTCCAAGGAGCAGGTGGCGATGGCTTGGGGCCTTGCGGCTTGCTCCCCATATCACGAACGCTTCAAATCCACCGAGGGTCACCATACTAACACAAGCGAGAGCTAATATAGGGACTGCCCAAGACTCTGGTCTAAGTGCTCCTAATATTTGTGGGGCCGGTGCTAATACGACGGTCAAGTTCGGCTGCGGCTCCGGTTTTACAGTTGTAGATGTCGAAGGTGGCGGTGGCGATGAAAGTCGTTCTGGTACAACGAAGTATTCCGTGCTCATTTCCAGTCGATGAGCTTCAGTGCGCGCGGGGCGGCGCAGGGCGGGGGCCGGCTCCGGCGTCTCCTCTTCCTCCACGGAGAGATTTTGTTCCTCATACTCCTGCTCGTAAACGTCGTCATATTCATTTTCGACGTAGTGCTGTGCGGAGGGCGCGTTGCGCGGCGAGTACGCGGCTGGTACGCGCGGTGCGAGGCGGTCTCCGAAGCGCGCCGCGTGTGCGCCGAACGTCGCCAGCGCCAACGCCACGAGCAGCGCGCGCACCGCTCCGCTCGCCATCAGGCCGCCGGGGCCCTCAGCTGCCCGAGTCTCGCTGCAGACACATCCGCACTTGTCCTCTTATCTCTGCAACAGATAAATGAGATGTCAGTTAGTCAGGCGATGTCTGTCTAGACTCGAGCCGCGACGTTTCGACTCTGAGATAACCAAACAAAGAATCTCCCGACCAAACCGGTTCGACAGCCGCCTTGCACCTCCTAGGAGCCCTAACTTAACCGATTTGGTATTCTTTGTCGTTTTATTTTAGGTCGTTAAGATTGAAAAAGCCGAGGTAACGCTTACATTCTGAATGCTCACTTGCATATACAGGGAGAACGTGATCACGAATGTCTCGACCCTTATTATTTTATATTGTTCTGTTCGAGACGATAGCCATTTTATGTGCACTTTTTATTATTTTTCTGAAGAACTTAACATTATGATCGCTGTTATTCTACATAAAGGTGCCTGAATTATTTTTCCCATGACAACTTGAAATCCATGGTCATATTATATGGTACCTAGTAGGTACAGAAAATGATTTCCAATCGTCAAAAATCCGGAAAATCTCATGTAACATTGTGTAATTATTTATCTTGCTTGCAATTTGTATCAAACCCAATATGTAGGTTAGGTATCCAATCCAATATGTAGATAGGTACCTACCTATATTTTATTCAATAACTTTGCTCAAGTGCTCAGAGAACAGTGAGTGCTCGTCTCTACGCTAGCGAAAGCGTGAACGATTAATGTTGTTCAATTTATCGGTGTATGGTGTGCATGAAAATCAGTATGTAAAATTGCAAACAGAATGAAATACGACGACGAATACGAAGGCAATTAATAGTTGGTATATCCGTTTAACTCCCCGCGATTTCAACCGCCGCCGTTGTTGCCTCTTGATGTTGATGTGTTCATGAAAATAAAAGTATCTATCTTTTAGCATTTTGGTCTAATTGTTGGCAAAAAGTAGATAAAGTTAATCGAAACCAAAAAAATCTAAAATAGCATTTCTTTCGGAAGTCGGTGGCTCGGCTTTGTTTTTTTTTATTTCATGGCTTGTTTTACCCTTTTTTGTTGAGATTTTCAACAAAAATCTTCATTAATGCGTCTTTGAAAATCTATCATCCTAGTAAGTAACAAAAACGGATCTATGCGGGCTTCACGAGACATCAATTAGGTATTATTTATAAAATAAAACCTTCCCCAGAATGTAACGAACACTTTTCTGTAAACCGCATCAAAATCGGTTCAGCCAAACGTGAGGTAATCGCGGACAAACATACATACAGGTCGAACTGTGAACCTACTTTTTTTGAAGTCGGCTGAAAACATTTATATTTCAAACTTTTATCAAAGTATTTCTTTGATGTTGTGACGTCACATCAGAGGATCAGCCGCTAACTCGTTATATAGTGTTCAAAGTAAACAATAGCTCTATGATCTGTAACTACAATAACAGTATTATCTCCTAACATGCGCCCTAAGAAAATAAATCCACGGTGACCGCAATTCGTCTCCGCGATAGCTTCAATATAAAATATGCATCTCTCCTTACAAGGAAGCCTCTAATTCAGTCGAGAGATTACGTAGACAGCTTCACGGACCGGATCGTGACTTTAAACTTATTATCCGAATCAAAGTACACTGAACAACGTATTGTAGGCAGATTTGGTGCGAAAGTAACGGTGTGTGGACTCGGCTCGAGAACCGTGGCCCATCCGACAATCGTAGGAGCAAACGATCTCTGCAGCCAACGGGACTGAGTAGTGTTATCTTAAATCACCTCCAAATCTCCACGCGAACCGTATCCAATGATTACTTCATACTTTGTTTTATTCTGCCAGTGTGAACGTGCCGCGAGCGCTTTCGTAATCGAACTATCTCGTCAATAAATATAGATAGTCATATAGACGAGCAGGTATTAGCGCATTAGTCTAAACTTGCAGCGCAGATACTGCACTGATAGCGAGTTTTTGATTTTTATAACATTGTTTTGATACGCAAACTAAACGTTCTTTGGTCCAGTCAGCAAAAAATTTGTGCATGGAAACTGAATTTTGGTAGAGACTTTACTTAGTAGATACATTAGTTGTGAACTGAGCGTTATTTATTTCAGTTTTTTTTTGTATAAATTGGGACAAATACAGGTGTTATCTCAAATAGGCACTTTGCCATAATACCTACCAACTATTCTACTGATTTTTCAATATTTTGTACGTCGCGAATCGTAAAGCTACTCTAAAGTACGCATACGTTCGAGTCCTGCTCGGAGTCGAATTTTTGTTTCCGTAAAAAGAAGCTGTTGGACGCGTTAACTCTGTGATCGAGCAATAGTCGAACTCCAGAGTTACCAACGTAATTACATCACGAGTAGATATACGTAAATTGGCTAATGTATCACCACAGTTCACGGTGACATAGTGGGAAAGTCAAAGTTTTCCTTTGACAGTGCGCAAAGTAGAAACAATGAGACTTAGGGAAACAGAGCGTTGTTCGTGTGCGCCAGCGCGTTGTAAAAGTAACAGCACGAATACTCGGAGTGAAACTCGCCTGAACTGATTGTGTGGCGGAGACACCAACACTGCTGAGTGCTGCGACTTGCGAGCATCTGCCACGTCACATTCCTCCGTTACAGACAATTATTTAACTGATATTTCACTTGCATCGCTCGTTCATTGTGATGTGATGAGTGGATGATACAACGCGAATTAGCTTAACACTAACTGTGTTAAGTTGCTAAACTTCAAAGAATCTCTTTGCTAAACTTGGACGTTTTTCTTGTTATTTGAGAGCGTAATTTTAATGAAGCTGCTTAAAAAGGAGCCAGAACAGTGTGATTTGGCAGCAAATTAAGCGTAGATACAACGTAGAGCATGGTAACCTAACGGTTACCATGCTCAGTAAGGCGATCATACAGCTCTATTTTGGGAGAGTTCTATGCCCTTATGTTATGCAGAGGTGGATTGTGTGTGATTGTACCTATCTTGATAAAACACTCTTGTCGACCGTTTCATCGAAGTCCGTTTATACACGCCACATGGACATTATATCTAGACAAGTCATTGGAACTACATTTATGCTCATAATTCATAAGAAACCGATACGAAATTACAAGCGTGATTAAAACACATTGTGGAATTAAAAAAAACCTTCTACGTACATTCTTAGGCGTTTGTTTCGATCTAATTGATTGTCTATTATAATTTAGTGTAGTTTTTATGAATTACAAGGCATGGATAATAATTAAGTAGTTTTTTTCGTGTCATGAGCACTTTCTGTCCGTTATTATCTATCAATTACATGAAACTTAATTGTGCGGTAACCTTAAATTACGGCATAAGAATTCTGTTACACACGTATTCTGCAATAAATGTGAGTGTATTGTAACGACGTGAGGCATGAGGCAGGTACTAACTACCTGTCTACGTTCTGGGTGAAATTGAAGAGCAGAAACCGTTGCAGTTGCAGTGCGTGCATACAATGATTGAAATGTGAGAAGTACCTACTACATAGCGTAATACGTATTATATAGGTATATACATATCCCTGCCTACCAGTTAAGTATGGCTGATAATACTAGTTCAATGATTAACCTAAAATCACGATATTTAAACACCGCCTCATCTTCTGAAAAATAGCTTATGAATACCGCTAGCGCCAAAAATTTGTCGTGAAAATCACGTTTATTATGCCACTTTTTAGTGATGCTACCTATGCTGATTTTTACCTTAACTGACACTTTATATGCATGTAGACTATTTCATCAGATAGGTAGCAGTGGGGCATCGATTTTTAGTCCTCCCGGACTAAACACCTGAAAACTTGTTGTGGGAATCCGCAGTTCACGGAAATTCTGCATAGTTAAATAGGCGTAGGTAGGCGTTCTGATTATTCCCAATATGACTGATTTACTAGTAATAATTTATTCGCCTTTTGAGGAAAGAAGTAAAATTCGGGCCGTGAACGTTTCCGCGTGGCCTTCTATGAAAACTGAATGGATTTTTATTTTTTTTATTAGGAATGTTTAGTGACTCAAACTTAAGTGTCTTCAAGGAACTATCTAAATTATTTTAGATCTATAATCACGAGCGATACAAGTATTATTTTAATCTTCGCCGGCAGTCCGAAGAGAATGCCTATTAACCTTGCTCGACATTACCTGTCATGTCTGAGCAAGCAGTCAAGGTGAGCAGGGCATCTCTTTTTTTTAGCATTTTAGCCTAACGCTTTAACGTAGACACGATCTATACATTATTATTTATGCGAGGTGAAAAAATGTCGAGGAAAAATAACTTTCTTTGATTTTTGATTCAGATTAATCGACTTCAAGTAGAAACGTAGATAATTTTATGATTTGACCTTAAGAGCCCTATTACAAAATGAAAGAACTCAGTTTCTGTCAATTTGACATCGTGATGCCCCCCGCGTAAAAACAAAACACAATCAACACAGCTACGCCTCGTATACCAGGATGAAAACAACATGAGCTTTTGCCACTTTTCTTTCGAATAAACAAAGTGAGATCCCTGGCTTCTAGACACTACTTATTTTCTTAGTAACGAAATCGAATGGATATAATATGATAAATGTATACCTATCAAAACATAATAATGACCACTCATTAAATTACACTTTAAACAAGTATTACCCTTATACTGATCTCTCTTAGCGATGAGATCGCCCATTGTGTCACACTATTTAAGAGAAATTGCGAATTGGATATATGTACCTATTTGTAATTTACAAGGTGTGCATAATAAAGATTATTCAATTCTATTCTATAATACGAACAAATAATATCTTGTTGATATCTTTCAAGTGTTAATTTTATTTCTAGTGAGTAATTAGAACTCATTAATTTTTTTTAATTACATTTTTGAAATTATTTAGAATTTACGATTTGATGTCTCTTTAAACTTCTAACTGTTTCAAACGTTTTCTTCGGCTTATAATAATAATATTCCACAACTATCACACAACGCCATCTAGTTAGTCCCAAGCTAAGCAGAGCTTGTATTATGGGTACTAGACAACTGATAAACTTACTTTTATATTTCTAAATACACACATATTATAGATAAATTAAACCCAGACACAGAACAAAATAAATGATCGTGCTCACCACACAAACATTTGTCCTGGGTGAGAATCGAACCCACGACCTCCGGCATAGCAGTCAGGGTCACTAACCACTAGACCAACAGGCCGGTCAAGTTATACATTAAACAAACATTTACGCAATGTATTCAGAGACATTATGATAGAAGCAAAACCAGACACTTGGGGTGATTAAGGTGACAGATAAGGATACAGCCAGAAGAGGTCGGTTTAATCGTCTAATATTCCCAACCAGTGGTTCAAAATATTTGAAACTGGTGTCAAGAGACGGGTAATATTACCAAACGCCGTGATCCAAGAAACTGTGTGAGCCCCAAGAAGACCATCATGTTCGTTAAACCCCACAAAGAGAGCGATAAATCTACTACGCGGACCATATAAATTCATTGCGACAAGCCACAAGCACCCCTATAATAGACAAGACTATTTCAAATCGACACCATGAAGATTTAAAAAAAATCAACAAAATGTTTTTTTTTTTTACGTGGTAAAAACCTGATCAAATGAGTCCTCCCACCCCTTACTGTCAGACTTGTACTGACTAAAATCCACGGTGTTCTTCAATAGCCCTTTATGTTCCGGGGTCACGGTGATGGAATGAGTCTCGCGACCCCGGCAGGCATTGGCCCTCTGAGACGGGGCCCCGTCATTATGCTGACGCTCTTTGAGGCGCGCGTCAACCCGAGCATGGTCCATGGTCGGTCAGCGAGTTGCCCTTTACTCGCCGCTCGCATGCCCGCGCCTACGGTGGCCGGAGATCGTCTTGCGACGTCCGACACCGTGGGTGTCCACCACCGCGGGTGGGGCGGAGGAGGGACATTGTCCTCTCTCTCGCACGGCGCGCCTCCTCCTTCGCGAGCTTGACTGCTTCGTAGAAGGAGGCGACCGCTTCCCACTCCGTCTCGCCCCGCAGCATGGCCGCAACCAATGCCGGGCGCGAGAGGTCTTCGCCTATCGCCGCCGTGAGGACACGTCGTTGCTCCGCCTAAGCGGGGCAATCCTGCACCGTATGCTTGACTGTATCCTCCGGGCGATCTTCGCAGTGGCACGCATTGGTGTTTCCTCCTTTCTCATTAGACACAGGTACCTCCCGAAACATCCGTGTCCGGTGAGAACGTGCGTCCATCCAGCTACTCCTCAAATAGGGGTCTTACCGCCGCTATTGCGGCGTGCCCGCAAGATGCTTGGTCCGCCTGAACTGTAGCGCATGGCGCAAATCGTTAAACATTTGCAAAGGAAATTTATTGAACTGTTTTGACTGGACTTCAGTGCTTCTTATACTGGGTTACTGCTGCGTTATTTTTTTTAAATAAAGACAGATCTATTATAGTGTAGAGAAGATCTTAACAACAGGTTACAGATCCTTTCACTCTTGAAACAGAATGTTTCAAGAGTGAAAGGAGAGAGAGCTCTAAATTGTGCTTTGGGATGGTTATTTCTATCTCGTAAAACTGAGCTTTCACTTTTTAACGAAGGTACGTAACTGCTCAAAATTGCGTTAAAATGTGGTACAACTCCATATTATTCCATATGTCCGTAACGACAGCCTAGAAAACCCACCAACCTTCAGTTGATGAAGCGAATTTCCAAGCGCTTCTTTGACTCAGCTATTAGGCACCCCAATCCCCTGATCGCATCGGCCGCCCGATACGAACCATCGCGTATCAGCTCCATTCGCCGCCCTAGGCATACCCTTAGACCCCGATGACCACATCACCCTCCTCCAGGAGAGCAGTAGGGAAACCAGTACTCTCAGGAAACAAAGACACAGATCAACTCCGTCATTCCGCCCTCGACGAGGACGCCCGTCGCGACGCCCAAGTCAATGCCCCCCCGACCCTTGCAAGAGCCAGCCCGTGCTGCTGAGCCTGTAGTTTTAAATTAGCCCCTAAATAAGATATCATTGTGATCCAGCCTGTCCCTTGCACTGTCCTCCCTCAGTGACGCCCTAAGCCGAGGTCCGTACCCCACAGGGTGTGCCCTTAGCGAGTGGTCACTTAGTTTGTAGTTTTTAGTTTTAAGCGCCTGGCTGGAGGCCTTATAGTAATCAATGGCATCCACAGAAAAGTTCTGTTAAGCAGCACACAACCTCTTCTAGGTTGACCTGCGAAATGCCATTCAAAAAAAAAAATCCATTCGCACAGCAAGTAGTACCTGATTCGAGTTCATCTTGGATCAATCGCGACTAACCGGTAACAGTAACATCGTAATTCGAGCATCACCAAGTCCATAGATTTGGTGATGCTCGAATTACGATGTTACTGTTGGTCACTCAGGCTTTTTACCTGATTTCTATTGAGAACTTTTCACCTTCAATAAAATAACACAGGGTTTAAGAGAAATTGTAAAAAACTCTTTGGCGCATTGAAGACGGTATTTTTTCGATTTTATTATGAAACTTGACACATTCCTGTAATTTCTAACTTTTCATTCAATTTCGTTTATTGGAATACTTACTTATTTATGAGTAGTGCCTATATTCATGAATGAAATTCGAAAGAACCATGGTCGAACTTCAATACTGCTAAGACGTGATTTTTTTTGCAAAAAGGAGCCAATCCGACCCGGTTCTATCTCTCTGAGGTATAACCCTAAAAATGTCAGACCATCTTGACTTTTTTGGGGTACCGTTGACTTTGACCCTCAATATTAGTCCACTTATTGAGTTGGCTGCAAAAAAGTTAGGATCCTTGTCAAGCGGTACTTCACGCCTGAACAATTGATGAACTTGTATAATGTTCAAGTCTGGTACATGGAGTGGTACAGGTTTGCCAAATCTAACACGATGCACTTGAGTCAGTTTAAGAGCGCCCGGCATTGATCGAGGCCACGATCTGCGGGGCGAGACGGAATGGTAAGTAGTCACCTCCTTATGCAAAGCAGTCATGCTAGCAAAGTAGCAGGTGGAACACGTGAGGGAGAGAACAGCCGCGTGACCTACGACGCCGTGAAGCGATTTCCAATCAGAAAGGTAAGTCTTGGAGAGCTGAGGCTTTCCGTGGTCACTGGATTGTCTTATCACTTGCGGGTGACCCTGGAAAGTAAAGGGCTACTTAAGGACCACCATGGATATTAGTCAGTACGAGTCTGGTAATAAATCCCGTCCCGCTAGAGATGACACATTTGATGATTATACCACAAAAAAAAAAAAATACAATGCAGCTGCCAAAACGAAATACCGCATTTTTTCATACAAGAAACGCTGTAATAACAGGAAAGACTCTGTGAAGTAAAATTCTGAAAACTCGTGCTAGGGGTACGGATCAATTTTTCACAGATTTTCGGGGCGCACGTTATAGAGCCAAATCCTGCCGGCGTCGCGGGACTGTCTTGTCAGGTATTCATACACCCGGATCGCAAGGGGTTATTGAAGGACACCGTAGTTTTTAGTCAGTACAAGTTTGAATGTCCCTCCCGTCCTTCCCAGGGTGGAAAAGCTGATCTGATAGTTTTACCACGTATTAAAAAGCCATATCACCAGGGTCATGGCTGGTGGTATGGTGGGTCCGCAGCGAGCTATATTATTCAACCGAACTGGAAGTTTGGGAAGTTGACAAGTCTGAAATTACATTTAATTACCAATTCAGAAAAAAAGCTATCAAAATTATTTATCTAGAATTATATCCACATTCGAATAAAGGGAAAATACAATCAACATTCATATGTATGTTTACATTGCAAACAGATCAGAATGAAATAAATTCAAAATATTAGCTTGTATCAAAAAAGGTTAGTCACACTGCATCCTTGGCGATCGGGAAAATTACTGGCCACCACTCATGACCTGCGGAAAAATCGAGGTACTACATGTTTCATATGGAATTTGATGTTATAACAAAGATACTAGCGCCGCGTCTAAAGGTCATGAATGGTGGCGTGTATTTTAAATTTTAATGATTACGTGACTAATGTCAAAATGGTCGGGAGCGATACGTCCTCCCTCTGAAAGCGCCCCGCGCTGTCTAAATCAAAGAACAAACCGTTCTTGGTTTTATATTGAATTTTGTCATTGCATATTTTAATTATTTTATACTATTATTTTACTTTTAAATGCGCTAATTATTTTTTTTAATGCAAGCTAACATAGTAACCTTAGTTATTCAATACTTTTTGATTGAATATTCAGTAAATATTGATAGATAAAAAATATAATTTCGGACGAAAAAATGACAAATTCTTCCTGTTTTCCAGAATTATTTTTGGTGTATTTCTGAATGAAAAATAAAAATCTGATTAATACACTCCAAATATAAACTTTCAGATGTACCATGGACATTTTCAAGTGTTATTTTACTATTATACATTCTATGTAATTCAATACAAAAGTATGACAAAAAGTAGAATTTTATGAAACATCCTTTGCAGAGACAAGGTTTTTACTCATGTATGTAAACAAATCTAAAAATGTTTTCAATACACTCCACGCAGAAATAATCAAACTTTCTCGTGTATATATTTTTTTTTAATTTGTGGCCATTTCCTACCCAGAATCATGTTCAAAACCTTGCACAAAAACAAGGAAACGTGTGATAGCCCTCTTAAACGTAAGGTAAACAAAGAGTTTACAGTCAATTCTATAAAAAAAAATGGACTAGGTACCTTATAGCTTTTGATGTTTTGTTCAAAAAAAAATTTTTTTGTTTGTGGAAGGTTTATTCGCCCTGAGATTACTTTCTATCATTCAATGCTTTATAAATCTTCTATCTCCACCATTCGTATTTAAAAAAGTAAAGTAGGTATAACAAAATCTAATCTCGTGAATTTACTAAAGGGAGTGCTCCAAGGCTAGATTCTGTGTCCCATTTTGTTCAACGAATACGACCTAAGTAGTGTATGTAAGTATAAGTTCGTAATCCAAACAAGAACAAAAATATAATAATTTGGTATTTTTTCTTTAAAAAAATCCTAAAGTTCCGTTCTCGTGACAGTTTGTGACATGTTCTCTGGAAAATACCCATCGTCATGATCTTCGTGATCACTATGACTGTGTGACCATACTCACGTTTGATATGGATCTTGAAAAGAGTGAGTGATAGAGCTTACTAAATCAGTTTAAATGCCATACTACTAATTCAATGTACAATTCAGCAAGGGTGATTTATATTATTTACCCATTCGCTTTGTTGTTCTTCAAGTAAAAGAATATTATTTATTCTTTGGTAAAAGGTGCTTATAAACCTTATTGCCTACGAACTGAATTAAAACCTTTTTAATTAAATAATTAAAACAATATTTTCTGGTGGGTTTCTCATTAAAACAGGCATCAAGCCTGCATGAAATATTACCACAAACTCCACAAATGACTAGTTCAAAACCAATGAATGTTTGCGTTGGCCGTCTGGCACTTCTATCTAAGAGTTATAGGTAATATAAGTATGCTCTAAATTACAATGATTTATTGTCCTATGAGGGCATTATTTTTCCCATTATAGAAGGCACATTTTGCGTGTCTCGGGGCTCCAGGCCCATCGGCCATCCCGCAGGATTACAAGGCGAGGTGTCGCGTCGTCGTAAACACTTTGATTTATGACCGTTGAGCTATTTTGTGGCTCGACATTTATTTTGATTTTCATTGCCCAGAGCCTTTGCGGGCGCCATTACGACATCGTTTTGCGGACAAGGAAGTCTGGGAAGATATGCTTTTGTTGTACAGAGGTTGCGACCCCATAATATATAATTTCTCACGTAATTTATGTAACTACCAGAAGTAGATAATTTACATGCTGTCCTAGGGCCTTACTATTGAGTTGCGAATAAGAATTAATGATCACTTTAAGTCTCTTCGCTGCAATGGGTTTAACAACCTATCTAGATGAATGCTTTGCGTTCGAATGGCTGGCAGACACAGCTGGTTTTTATATCATTTTGATTTCCTCTCTGTCTATAAATAAAAAGAGCGTGACGAGAAATAATTACTAAAGGATGCTGAAGCAATGACATAGGTTCAGACAAGGGCCCGGGGCATGACTGATGCGACATAAACTTGATGTCTTCAGCTACCATTGAAGTCCGAAGTTTTGCGATGACAACAAATAATTAATTCAGAGATTCTTTTTTTTTGGATTGCAAAGTATGGCTAAATTGACCGGCAGCAAGCTTGGGAACCAAAAACAGCAGAAGTGCAGAGATAAGAGTGAAAAAGTAATGAAAAGACTATAGGTAATCCAAACTGATCTTTGATGAACAATATTGATCGACGAACTAAGAAATAAATATGAACAAATAACTACGAATGTGGACATCAAAGCAGATAATATCACCGATAGATAAAAACTGAAGCTAGGAAGGCTAGGTAAGTAAAGTTATTTAAGATAGGAAGATTACATCAAGTAGGTAATGTTTTGTAATTTTGTGTGCGATCTAGTTAACGTCTTACATAATTAACAAGCAAATAAGTGCGAGCTGTAAGTATGCGGGTTACATTGTACAATTTGCTTCAACAAGTTTTACCTATGGTGCTTTACAACTAAACAATCGTTCGACATTTAGAAACCGTCACCAGACGTAGAAGTTGGAAATAAAATGTAGTTACCCTATTCCTTGGTTATATCCTGAAATAACTCTAAGACGACGACGCGACAGTACGATTTAGGGATCTTTCTTTTTCTTCGGGTCGGATTTATTTCGTCACCGTAATTGTAAGGCCCTTTGTACACTAGGCGACTCAAGTCTCCGATACCTTACGACTTCGGTATCCAAGCGACTATCGGAATACAAATCCATAAAGGTTCGAACACAGGCACGCGTCAATGGATATCAAAATCGTAAAGTATTGGATACAACTTGCGTCGCCTAGTGTACGAAGGGGCTTACGCGCACACATAGCCTAAAGCAGAGGCTTTAATTATTTTTTCCACAATCATAAATTCGCTGTATCATTAACAAGTTTTTTTGTGAACTATTCCGTCTAGTTATACTGCCAAACTATTTAAACAATACTTATAAGAGGTAGCAATTTGTTAATTCAACCTTTTTTTTCATTTAAGATAAGCTCGCGATGGTATGGTCGACGGATGGATGGGTGAAGCGCGCTTGCCTAGCCAGAAGTAGGTTCTCTTGACGACTTTACTCTAAGACCCCAAGAGTGCCTATGTAGTTTGTTGATACCCCAAGGTTGTAGCTATAAGGAAACACTTTCTGGCTGGGAATTCCACTCCTTAGCTGTGAGCATTTGTTTTGTTGAAAATAGGTACTTTCGTTGTGCTTTCAGCAGCAGTAAGGACGGGATTCGATGTTTACCATGTATTTATGGTGCATTCCCATATGTCTTATAGTCGGAATAATAATATAACTTTAACTAGACAATATTAATTTGTAATAGGATTAGCCCTTACTATATATCAAGTACGTAGATTGTACTCGAATTCATATATGAAGCTTCAATCTTATTTTCCTGGTTCTTGTTGATAATCCATAAAAATGGTTTATTTGTAATTTTTTGCACGCCTCATAAAATATAGCTGGTTCGCATTATGTAAATGAAAGTAAAGTTGTTCAGCTAGCAACTATGCGTTTATGGACAACGGATGCACCACCGGCTCGGCCCGGGATAATGTCGATTGCATACATAATGTAAAATATATAATGACCCTTCTTTCCACGCTATGTTTTTATAAAAGTTTTACCGTGAATCAATTGGCGATGTTTAATGCAGGCCGTCGTAATTGTGGGCCCATAAAGCAAAATGATGAGCTCGTCCAGACGAAAGCATTCAGGTAATTGTCTATCAAAATAATAAAGTACGATACGAAAATAGTATCTTGCATGTCGAAGATAAGTAACATGCAGAAGAACTCGTTCTGCTTCTGATCAATATTAAACATTTATGGGCAGTCTAGCTATTTAATCCAGTATTTGTTTATGTAGTAGGTTGTTAAAAACTATCGTGAGAAGGCAGACGGCATTTGTGAGATAGCTTATAAGAAAACAAATAATTAGATATTACGAGTACCTAGTCATACGTATGAAATGTATCTCAATGTGGATTCATGAAAAAATCCGAAAATGATTAAAAGTATACATGATTTTCAGAAATAATTAGATAAATTTCGTAACTGAGACGATAGGCACGTAACATTGTTATTATGTTCTGACAGCATTGCTAACGGACAAAAAATTCAAATTGCAAATCATTCCAGCAAAAGAAGTTCGTCGATCTTAACAAGGTGAACAACAGGTTCAGTATAGATCGACTTAACTCTTTTAGCCCGAGGAGCCGATGCGCCGGCGACGGTCAAAGCCCTAACCGGCCCTTAAAAGAAGATACTCACGAAATAATTTCTTCAGCACTGCTACTTTTTAGTAGATCTGCTAATGACAACACAACGGCCAGGCCCACGTCATAAATATCAGGTTGCTTTTTCATAGTCACTTGCGCGGGAAAAGCACCGGGCCTCCATGCGTGCGAGTGGCATGGAGTCTCAGGACAAACTAAGCGAATTTCTGGGTGTCCGTGATGCGTGACGGGTGCACGTGCTCGATGCGCAGACGCATCTTTACCGGAGGCTTTACACTGTGTCTGAGCGTCGCGCTGTGGCCGTCTTGATCATAACTGCATGCGTCCAATACATCGATTTTGCTTAGAGTAGGTGTACATACCCCTGTTTTGATAAGAGTCACTAATTTATTAAAGGCGCATTATAATGTCATATCGCTTTTGAAGTATATTTCTATTCGTGAGTTTTAGCTGTTACTGTGGTGTTTCACTGGCATGCGCGTGAGTCGCGCGTTCGTTCCTCACGATATGAAATTTCTGTACGTTCCCTAATCAAGTGGTCGGACAGGTAGCGCGTGTCGCCGTCATTACACGTTTCGCCGTTTTGATATTGATGACAACTGCACCAAGCTGACCAAGCTTAAGATTTGAATTAATTAACAGATGATTACTGTAATTTCTTCTTGCAAAGTGAGAGTTTAGGGCTATAACATACCTGAATCCGCCATTATGCCTTACAAGAGACGGTTATGTTTTATTCATTGCAACTGTATTATTTCATGAAAGTCTTTATGTATTCCGAGTTTCGCTCAGTATTTTCCGGATGAGAAACTCTTGTAATATTTTTAATTATACCCTGTGTGCGTATGAGACTTACTTAACAGAGTACCTCGACGCTCATTCACTTGGCCGACCATTAGAATGGAAAATGTGTGTCATAGTAGTGGCGAACCACCTACAATGCTGGAGACATGTAACGTATGAGTAACCTGACTTTCTTTAGCGTGGTACGAGATCATTTGAAAGTAATGGTTATACTAGATAATTGTAGTTAATATTATTTTATTAAAATTTACTCCATGTTGCATGACGAAAAGTTCCAAAAAACAGTGAAACACTTATACAACAAGAGATACTGTTTATTTAAAAACAAGAAAAGAAAAAAAAATACACTAAAGAGGCTAAGCTTAGCAATTCAAAGAGGCAACGCCGCCAGTCTCTTGGGCACTTTACCGGCTGACAGCGTTGAGGAGGAATTTTTCGATGCTTTGTAATATTGTAATTTAGTTTTTGGTTTATGTACAGAGATACTTACTACGGAAGTTAAAAAATATTTAAGTTATCCGAGTACTCATTTGTTAAGTAAATGAGTCTTATGAATACAAAAACGTTGGTCATAATAGGCTGGTTATGACTGGCTGTTTAAGCGCATTTCTTAAGAAAATACATATACTTACCTACTTAAAATGTCTAAACACACTAGCTAGGTATGCTGAAGGTACGCGATTTAAGTATTAGGTACCATAATTATATAAGCATCGCTAGGTTTGGTAACATCGGAGTCACAATAAATAAGTATCTAGAATAAATTATTGTCATTATCATCACCCTGCCCTTAACCCATTTTACCTGGAGCCGACGCAAAAATCTAGCAGAAACTTCGATCAAAAAGCAGAAATTATAGTGCGCATTAAAAATAACAGAAGATGATTAGTTAAGTAATTGTACTTTCAACTTTTTTAGTATAGGTAAGTAGTATTTAGATGTTTATTAATTCTCTGAACAGTTGACTCTTCATATTTTGGTATGAAGAAGAGAAACTACATAATGCTGAATACTGAAGAAGATGAATGAAATTGTTTTTCTTCACCTTAACTGCCTTCATCTGCGGCAATGGTAGGTCCGACCAATTAATTTTGTGAGTGAAACTTAATATTATTTTCCTACCTATTAATTTCGCCATTTTCGTTGTCGCTTGCCGTCGCATGCACGTCGTTCAATCGTCTCGATACTTACGACTTTCCCGTTCTGCTTCGTCGAACTATTTGATGAATGTTGGCGTCGATCGGCGATCGTGTGTAAAACGCGCCATGATTCGCCATGCCTCCTAACGCCAGCGGTACCCACGTATTAATACCAGGTTCGCATAGAAATTATTATGAGTGAACTAATTACGGGTGGTTAGTTAGCATTTGCGCAAATTGATTTCCCATATAGATATTTCAGAATAGAGCATCTGGATTATTCGCTCAATGTTCAATCAAGCCATACTTAACCGTTAGATGAAATAGGTTTCTACGGAAAGCGTATAATATAGTAAAATTATAGTCATTATTCAATAAGGAAATTAATAAGAGCCAGGTGTTCGGTTCGATCCCGTTCTTCCTAGGGTCCTACTTCTTAAGGACTGTATCACTTCATTCACTTCAAAGCATTTTGTATGAAATTAAGATGGTTGTGCTCAGAACTTTTGGTTTCCTCGACCAAATCGAAATTTGGTTAGAAATAATATCAACATTTTTTGCGAATACTTTGAAAGATTTCTGTGTGATGGATATCGTTGTGCGAGCGCAAATATCTCCAATCAATTTTTCATTTTCAAATATGAGTTGAGGTACATAACGTAGATACCATTATAATACTTTTTTTATCCCGCTCGGTGAAGGCCTCCGCGGGTACTCACACCAGTTTCGAGTTCCTCCGCCCCTCTTCGAGGCTTGCCGAGACCTCACCTTAACCACCAGGCACCAGTTTAAAACTATTTTGACCAATTTGGCCCAGTTTGTCCATGCAAGCTGCATCCATCTATACCTAACTTTTGTAATACTCTAAGGCCTTCGAAAGCATGTTACACACAGCCATTTTCAACGTTCTAAAAATCCTTAATATTGATCCCAACTGCATGAATCTACTATGAATATACATATAAAGAATTAGTCCAGCCGCAATGAAATTAAAAACCACAGACCCAAAAATTAAAATAGAGAAAGGAGTCACACAGGGCCACCTGCTAGTTCCTAAACTGTTCAACTTTGTAAGAAATCTTCAGGAACTTGGCAGCCGATTGGATAGGGAAAGGGGAGCTGACCTTAGTGAGATGAGACTGTCGCATCTACGTTTCGCCTTAGACATTGTTTTCATTGCATTATTAGCCACAGCTGGTCTTCAGCAGATACTTCAAAGTCTGAGCAAAGCAAGCCTTAAGGTTGGACTGAAGACGAATATGTCGAAGATCAAATTATGTTCAATGAAACACCTACAATAATATAAGTAGATAGTACATCTAACATTATGTCCAGGAATTTGATTATTTATTGCAATGGCTCCATAAATATTTTTGACGACGAGTTAAATATAATTGGATCCTTGTACTTATAGCGTGATAGGATAAAATAAAGCTTCAATACAAATTCAATTTTATAATAAATGTATTTTATTTATAGTTAAGCATTACAAATAAAGTACACTATTATCGTCAGAAAGATACACAAAGGTATAGCAGTAGCTATTTACTTAAGGTACATGCACTTTCCCGACTCTTGTTATTCTTGTAGACACCAAATAGCTTTATCATTAGAATGTCGAGTAATTTACAATGTTCGTACATTAAGTGCCTTTTGTAGTTTGTATTGATTTCGCTACGATTGTTGCAGTTTCCCCTTTAATATTTTTAGTAAGTAATTTCGCTGCTGCTAGCATGTTTTATTCAAGAATATTTAATTTAATTGCACGAAAAATTTCCAACAATTTCAACGAGTTTTTTTACATCATAAACTGCAAATACCAAAACATACAGTCGAGCCAGCTAGACATTTTTTGCACTCGTTTTAAAAACTGTAATTACTGGTATACGGTGTACTGCATTACGTGCACAATCACCTTATTTTAGAGTGATATTACTGCCTACAGTGAATTTTCTTGAATTTGAACATTATTTTGTACATACTTGCTTGAAACCTATATGAAGGCCGGGTACAAAGTAGGTAACTATGAATACTTTAATTGAAAATTCGAAGATAATTATTGGTCTTATAAAAGAAGCGACTGCCTTTTGACTACCACAACTCCCCTATTAATTGGTAATGTAGGTACTTGGGAAAACTGGTTGTATGACTGGCAGGCTTCTAGTAATCTGCAATTAGGTATAGTAAAAAGTTAACGTGCTTTCAGAAGCACGGAAAAGTCTGGGGGTCTAATTAGTTGTAACTTATCCACCCACCACAGATCAACTTCACCTGGCATAGCATAATCTTGATTTACCCGTGCGAACATTAATCATTGTATTTCTTTACTATGAAAATATAGCGGAAAAGGCTGCATACTCAAAAAAAAACTACCTTTGAATCAGGACGAAAAATGCTTACAATTAACATGATGAATTATTATAAGAGATAGTAACAACAGTGTTTCGCAATATCTACTATTATTTTTTAAGCGTCTGTTTTGTGAAGATAAGTAACATTTTTATTTTAGTAGGCAGTACACGGAATATTATGCTACTTACGTGACGACGGTCTAGATTGGTGAAAATGTGAAAATTAAATACAACATGTCATGCATGACAGAACAAGTCTCGTCTGGAGGTCACTACAAAAGCTATAATAACTTAGACTTACGTAATATTACATTATTTAATTCCACTTTTCCTGCAAACACGACTTTGCCTATACATTCCTTATGGATTGCAGAATGTAAAGCTGGCTTCAATGGAATGAATGCGCAGTATAGGCACCATTATTCAGGTTCCAGTTAAGCCGCATTGTCATGGTCAATCGTGCAGGCAAAAGTACAGTCAGTGCATAATCTAACGACCTATCATTTTACAGATTTCGATCATAGAGATGATCTAACAAAATGAGCAACTCTAACGGCACTAAAATTCGTGGATCGAAACGAAGCAGACTACTTATCTATTTAGAACAGTTATTTACATTACCTAGCTAGGAAGTGGTTCGTTTATTATTTACTTAACATTTGTTTCTTTTATCAGCCTTTCTTTAAAAACGTATCCATGCCCAATATTAGGTTTTAATATCAAGTCCTGCTGTACAGATGTTATTACGTTATCGAAGAGTCGAGCACTGTTACCATTGCAATGCAAATTGACTCTTTTGTTCCAGATGTAACGTCGTACTTTGTATTCTTGTATAATGAATATCATGTCTACCATACTCGTTCGTGATTTTCATGGAAGTATTGGAAGATGTATGTGAAAATATTTTAGTTCTTACAGTAAGAGAAATGCCATAAGAATACTATTTCTATAAACCTGTCTGACAAAGGCCAGGGTCGTCTTTAACCTATAGCCGGGTACGGAACTTCGTGTATCTTGCCATACACACGCTTTCCATGCATTCAGCTATATGTAGACACTTTGGAATGCAGAATTTATATGTAATTTATCTAACAAAAGCTACATTTGACGAGAATTTAATAGAAAATCTGCTATCTCTTGATCGAGAAGACGACCCTTCTATCTAAGCGAAGCTCAAGTTACTATTTACAATTTAGACTGATGCAGTAAAAGCCATGAACTATATACTTATTTTTACATAATTATTGCAACTTTTAACAACATAGGCGTTGACGCCTCCTTACGACAATATCGATCCTTGAAAGACTTTAACTGTTAGTGCCGACTGATCTTAAAGTGCTTATTACATAAAAATATCAATCGTATTCCTTTTCTAAATATACAAAACAGACCCAGTCTTATCCGTAACCTTGTAACTTCCTTTAAGGCTCTCTCTTCATTTAAAGCTGTACCTCGCAGGTAATGGAGTACAGGTTGCATGTGGTTATATTTTGACGTGGTGTTGTGGGCGGTCGTCGTCGTCGCTGTGCTCCTCCTGGAGAAGCAGGCTATCGGGGGGGCCTCGTGGGGGAGCCCGGGCGCTGCCCGAGCGCCGTGACCCTCCCCGGCTGAACATCCTCGACAGCTGGGCGAACTTTTTGCGGGACGCTGCGAACGAAATTGGAAATTAGGAAGCCCCTTCACGCTTACCTATTAGGAAAACTAGTTAGTGTTGCCTTTTCGCGTTGTGGGTGGAAGATATTTAGGAACGTCCAGATGTGGGCACTCAGAAAAGCTTGCAGAGCCGCAAAAATAAATTAATCTAAGTAATTCCTATTAATTCATCCAAGTTACCGGCTTCAGGAGTCCAGGCTGCTATTAAAAAATAACCAAAGTAGAGCCTAGAACTTAGAGCGATATCTGTGATAAAATCGATTGTTTTACGGTAACAACACTATCAATTATTTATTAATTAGATACTTAATAAGGTAAAGGGTTAGGATATTTTCTGTACTTAGTGATTATAAAATGTGACTATAATTTGAAGTCTCGTTTTAATGACGAACACTTAAGTTCATTTATTTTTCATGTTCATTCCCGTAAGTCATAAGGAAGCTGAAAGTTGCATGGTAATGAGACATTTTAAATAACTTCGAGTGGTTTTTACCACTATACGATCGTTAGATGTCGGGTTGAGCCAATTAGAGGATAACTTAATGTAAATGGCCTTAATGGTTGCCTCTGTGATTAAAGATAAACTACCACGAAGTTTAAAACTGAATAATTAAAAGAGTAATACTAAACCGATTCACTAAATTACTAATTCATCCACGAATAATATACTATTCGGCATCGTTTTCAGTTTTGGGAGCACCACGGTTTTCGGTTTGCTGGGTTCTATTAAAACCTGCAGACAGAAATAGGAGCCCCGCGCAAGGGGCCTTCATTGCCTGTCGTCATTGCATTGGCTTGGAATATTTTTTGTACATTTTGCTGATGAATCAGTTTATTTAATTCGTGTATGACTAAGTGATTTAGTAGCCAATAATAAGATGAAATAGAAGCCGCTTTAAATAGCACCCTTATTTAAATACTTTCGACGCTTTTTTATGTATTAACAAAGAATAAATAATATTTGGTATTAACCAGGAATTTGTCAGTATCAGCCGCGAAAACTGATTTGCGTCCGGCTACTCTTATTACATATTGAAACTATAAGAAATAACTGGCGAAATAGTGTAGTGTAGGTAGATAGGTACTAATAGACCATAGATATCCTCTGCGTCTTTCTGGGGTTCTAATGTTGTTCCGACTGAATTTGTAAACAATTGCCTTTCGACAAATTTATGGATGATGGACAACTTTATTAGAAGTAAAGTAGGTAACTCACATTTCCCCATATTCTTCAGTCTCTCCTTGAATGCGGCCTCGTCATCATGACATTTTGTCTTCTGCCCCTGCTCGCTGTCCAGTGCTGCCATAAACTCCTGATTCCACCGCAGCTCCGCCATAAATTCTTCGTTTTGCAGGAAGGTGGCGATGCGATCGTCATCCATCTCTAGACTCAGATCTATTCGCGCGTCTGTCCCGGGTGGTATTCGCAGAAACATAGGAGGTAAAGGGCCTAACATTACTGGCACCCATCTTTTTTGAACGGCTAAAGGAACTGATTCGTAACCAGGGTCTCTGAAAAAAAAAACTTAGGTAAATGTTGTTCCTATCTGCCTATTTTGAAAGAGGTTTTATGTTGTACGTTTTCGTAAATGTTTTTAGGGTCGACGGCGAGTCGTGTGCCTCACGCGCCTGAGGGTCATTCACAGCGTCAAGGGGTTGCGGAAATGCCTTACCAGGTTACTGTGAAACTGGACCCTAAAGGCAGTACGAGTCTGACAGTCCCTTCCGTACTCCCAATTAAGGGAGGACAGGCATTGGAGGATTTAACCACGGTAAAAAAATGTGTATCCCAGTATCACACACGTCAGAGATTATCCCATTGAATGAGTCCTAGGTCCTAGGTACTTATTATCTAGCAGTTTATGATGAAATCAGACTAAGGATGATGATAATAAAATGCATGAAAAACCTTAACCTTATATGGAGTTGACACTAAAGTACAGATTTGATTGCTCTTATAAATGGGTGGATTTTCGGCCTTAGCTCACTGACCCCCTGCGTAAAGTTCGACTTGGCAATGAGCCAACTGGGATTGTAAGTTGTAAGAAAGGAAAATATAGTACCGATGTGTAGACCCTACAACTTCCACATTCGCTTTGATAGGTACTTACCGCTACTACCTATTACCTACTTTGTGTAATTTTTGTTTATTTAATTTAAAATTTATAAGGTCCTTAAGGATTTGTGGTCAATTACTTATGCACGCATAACAAGAGGGTTAATTGTACAAAACAGAGAGCTCTATATAATAAACATTTCTGCTAGTCATGCTAACCTGTTGCCTCAATTGTTAGTTGACCTACCGGTGTAGATGACAACATCACTGCTGCGAGCTGCGAACGGAAGACGTACTATCATTTAGACAGGCGCACAATATCTAACCTGACGTGATTTGTTTGTGTCGCAGCGGGGACAGGATATATTTGTTATGATAAACGAATAGGTACACACATACTGTGTACCTATTCGTTTTAGTATTACCTATCTTTCAAGTGATATCAGGTATTGTGTTCCAAACAATTGTTGACTAGCTATTTACTTTAAATACTAATTTACTTACACAAGTGCTGTTGTATCGTTATCATCGCCGTTATCCGCAGTTCTGCAGCCCGAGCGGCGATCTTTGCGACGAGACGGTGTGCTGCCTTCTACGCGTTCCATTTCTAGCCGCAAACGTTCGTTTTGGTTATCAGTACTCATAGCTAAAAGTTGGTCAATGGTCGCATCAACCGCTCCCTGATTAGCGCGTAGTACGGCTTCAATAACATCGTCGTCCATGTCCGGGAACATTGTCTTGAAGTCGGTCATCGCCTGCGTGAACTCAAGCTGCATGGTGGACGCCATCGCGCCGCCGGCCTACGGCACGCGACTCGCCAGAAACGTCACGAGCGCGCGCCCCTCGCCGGTGAAACAGCTGACATGTGACGCAGAAGTGCCGCAGTGCTGATGAGGTCCGTGGCCGCGCGACTCGCGTCCATCCTCACGGCGCACTGCACGCCGCCTCGCTGTGTGTCCTCGACTCACTAATTAGCAGATCGGTCGCAGCAATAGTCCTCTGTAGCGGCGCTGTGCACCGGTCGCTATCATGATGTGCAATTTTCACTTTCGTAGTTTTAGATGCGTTTTGCGCAGGCGCGAAGTGAAGCGGGGGGTGAACCGTCGATATAAATAGAGAATGCAGGCGACGGTGCGCGTCCCGACGACGACGGCCGGCGTCGAGCGAGCGCGACCCTCCCGCACTGAGCGGGGGCGGCGCCAGGCGGCGGGCTGCGCGCGCATATGCAGCCCATTGTTTGTAAATCATGTTTATCCCTCAACATGACCTTTAAAGCTTCGTTGACGAAGTTACGAGGATCTATCCTTGGTCTTACGTAACACTGACCCAAATTATACGTAACTAACGAAAGGAAGTTTTATAATTAGGGAAGACCAATCAAAGAAATCATAGAAGCTATCGTGTTGCTAAGAGAAAATAGACGATAGTATACGGACCTAGATGAACTGGTGGATAGATGTAGTCAGAATATGGGTGGACTTACTGAATTCGCCTACTATCTGATTCTTTACTACTATAAAAGGGTGAGGGTAATCTGTTCGGCCCATTACTGAAGTATCGTTATGTTTTGATGAATCAAAACAAAAAAGATACTGGAAACTAGGAGTTAACTTAAAACTGGGGTACCGCATTATCTATGTATTGATAACACATTGTAAGGAATGAGAATATTACGTAATTAATGTAATTGAAACTTAAATTGAATTCACAATTGGCTCAGTGGCTGAGAGTTCGGCTGCTAACGTGTCGCGGGTTCAATTTGATTTACAGTAGAATCCGTTTATTATGACTCCGCTTATAGAGCGAGAGCCGGCTGCAGAAGTACCTACGTCATCGGCTACCCCGATGGGCTATATTTAGATCGTTAACCGACACTTAAACACGTAAAAAAAATCAGGTCTGCCAGAGCCGATCCTGCCGGGTCATAGAAATAATCGATATTTTTTGATATCATTTTTTAATAAAAATTACCTCATAAGATACCCGAATGAAAGTGCTGGCAGCAGTTAACCATTGATTAGTTATGTAAAAAAAAGTTGGTCTGCCATTGCGCAGCCTGCCGGAAGTACTTGGCAGACACCTAAATATATGCCCTTCTGACTCACTAAACCTACCTCATCGAGTACCCGGATGGAACCAACGCTAAATAATAGCCAAGATGCCCCTGATAGTGGATCAAAAGGTCTGCCAGGTCTAAGCCTGCCGAAACTTAGTGTTCAAAGCATTTGAAGTTGATAGGGAGCGTAATTTCACCTGAAGTCAAAATAACATTTAACATTTAAAATAACATTTTTTATCATTGTTTTGTTTCTAAAGTTATACAAATTCATGAATATTAAATATTTTTTATCGAAACATTAAATAAAAAAACACGTTAGGTATAAAAGATGTAAATTCAAAATTTAGCAACAATCACTACGAGTTCAATAACATGCTTACAATTTATATACATACTATATATGTACATACAACTGTCAAAACTTAGTTTAAGTTGGCATTAGAATTACCTGAATTCTGTATACATATTTGTAAGTTTAGGGAACTACATAAGTAGGCTTTCGAGTGGAGAACCTGTTATTGAGTAAATCAAGTCAACGCCTAATTAACTTGACCACCACCAGGATCTCTCCCATCATCTGAGCCGTAGGACGTCCACTGCTGAACATAGGTCTCCCCTTTAGATTTCCACATTTACTGGTTGGAAGCGACCTGCATCCAGCGTTCTCCGGCGAACTTTATAAGGTCGTCTATCTATCTTGTTGGTGGCCCAAGTAACACAAACTTCTGAATAATAGCTGAGTATGTGCAGTCATCAAGATTATAATCTGAATACCATACTACGTAACGTCTGAGTAAACACCTATTCAGACTTTATTCAAGAAAAAAAAAGGCCCCAAAATTAAATGCATAAAGCTTAATAACTTCTGAGTAACATCTGAGCAGGAGCTTTACAATGGTGAAATCATCTTAGTAACTTCTGGATAACAGCTGATATTCCTTTTATTAAGCTCTTACTCATACAATATTCAATTTATGTCGATTTGGTACATGTATTCAGAATTAATTCAGCATTACTTTCATGTTAACAATAATGCAGATTTTATTCATACAAATTGTGAAATAGGACAATCAGAATTTTTTAATGTCGGTGATTGAGTCATTGCTTGACATTATATGGAGAATTTATTAAAGCAAATAATAAGTTTATTTGTTATATGGTTTGCTACATGTTAATTCTTAGTGCGCAAATTATTTAGTCGTAAATAGTATATGATTTTTCCGATTATTTTTAACGCGCCGCTTGAATAGTCAAGATAATTGATATTGATATTATTTTCACACCACTTGCTTGTAAATGTCAAATTATATGTCATGCAAACAAGGAATAAAGCAGGTCATTGTTCCCTCTCGCTCGAGCCGGGCAATAATTAGCTTAATAATACATAGAATACTAATACTAATACGTAATACTTAATAATGTTTGTATAATTGTCTAACATATCTCAGTTATTAAGTTTAAAGGAATAGAGTACAAATATACAGAACCTATTATGCATTAAGAATTTCACGAGTCCAAACTCAACTTAATACAACATTTAGCTATTTCTAAGGCTCTTAATCAAAGAATATCCATGATTAAACCGTATAGTTTTACAAATGTGTACTGTTATATTGCTTGTGTGTTACTTGGGGGACGTCCTACGCTGCGCTTGCTAGTCCGTGGTCTCGACTCTAGTTCTTTTCAACCCAATCGCCATCCATTGACCATCTTCTCTGCGAGAAATATGGCCTGCTCATTGCCACTTCAGCTTGCTGCACCCGCTCCCAGAAGCTCTGAAGTGATTCCGTCACCGTATATCACTTCAGAGCTTCTGAGAGCCGGTGGAAAACCGGTACCTAAAGTCCTCCAGAACTGTTTAACACCATCCTGTTCGATGGCAAACGGCTGAAGCACGGAGCATTGGTGAGGTGGTGCTGTTCTTCAAAAAAAGGTGATAACACACATACCTCAGTGCCTCAAGACAGAAGTCTTGAACCAATGTGTTTTAGTGATGACTTATGGCACCGAAACGTGGCCTTTCACTATCGGCCTCATCTCAAAGCTCAACGTCGCTCAAATGTAGCCCACAACAATATATAATATAGCCCTCCGGATTAGCAAGGTGAAGTGGCAATGAGCAGGCCATAATTCTCGCAGAGAAGATGGTCAATGGATGGCGATTGGGTCGAAAAGCATTAAAGTGGAGACCACGGACTAGCAAGCGCAGCGTAGGACGTCCACCAACAAGATAGATAGACGACCTTATGAAGTTCGCCGGAGAACGCTGGATGCAGGTCGCTTCCAACCAGTAAATGTGGAAATCTAAAGGGGAGACCTATGTTCAGCAGTGGACGTCCTACGGCTCAGATGATGGGAGAGATCCTGGTGGTGGTCAAGTTAATTAGGCGTTGACTTGATTTACTCAATAACCGGTTCTCCACTCGAAAGCCTACTTATGTAGTTCCCTAAACTTACAAATATGTATACAGAATTCAGGTAATTCTAATGCCAACTTAAACTAAGTTTTGACAGTTGTATGTACATATATAGTATGTATATAAATTGTAAGCATAATAACATGCTTGAACTCGTAGTGATTGTTGCTAAATTTTGAATTTACATCTTTTATCCCTAACATGTTTTTTTATTTAATGTTTCGATAAAAAATATTTAATATTCATGAATTTGTATAACTTTAGAAACAAAACAATGATAAAAAAAAATTATTTTAAATGTTAAATGTTATTTTGACTTCAGGTGAAATTACGCTCCCTATCAACTTCAAATGCTTTGAACACTAAGTTTCGGCAGGCTTAGACCTGGCAGACCTTTTGATCCACTATCAGGGGCATCTTGGCTATTATTTAGCGTTGGTTCCATCCGGGTACTCGATGAGGTAGGTTTAGTGAGTCAGAAGGGCATATATTTAGGTGTCTGCCAAGTACTTCCGGCAGGCTGCGCAATGGCAGACCAACTTTTTTTTACATAACTAATCAATGGTTAACTGCTGCCAGCACTTTCATTCGGGTATCTTATGAGGTAATTTTTATTAAAAAATGATATCAAAAAATATCGATTATTTCTATGACCCGGCAGGATCGGCTCTGGCAGACCTGATTTTTTTTACGTGTTTAAGTGTCGGTTAACGATCTAAATATAGCCCATCGGGGTAGCCGATGACGTAGGTACTTCTGCAGCCGGCTCTCGCTCTATTATAATGACCAACCGCTTATTATGACGTATTACACAGCGAAGTTTGGTTTTCATAGAAAATTCTTTCAACAACTTCGACAAGTGTTCGGAAGCGTCACGTGATACCCGATGATATTCGGCGCATGCATGGTTGTTTTGAGTCTCAGTGGGTAATAACAATTAATATTATTGACTTAGTTCTATATTGTCTCTCTGTTAAAATAAATACATACTGACAAAAACAGGAGGTTGTTTATTTTGTACAAAATGCTTTGTATGACGTCCGCTTAGAATGACCGTCCCTTCAATAAACGGATTCAACTGTTCCAATAGTTGTTCTGGGTCGGAGTTTTTGTGTATGTGAGTTACTATGTTTGTAAACGCACACACGACACAAGAAACCATCCTAGGGAGTTAATCTTTTATATTTTTTTAAAGCAATTTATAGGCGAAGTTTAGCCTAATTTTCAAAAAGACTTACATTGACGGTTGTTTAGGATCAGTTAAAAATAAAAGTTTCCTAGCTTCATTTCATGTACGATTTATTTCAAGAATATTTTACATTAAGTAATTTAGTAAGTAGTAATAAGTTATACACGTCAATTTATTGTTACAGTCCGTTCACAGTAATTTTACCTGGAATAGCAGCAACAATATGTAACAAGAATATAAAAGTCACTGTGATTTTGACAATGATGCAGTGATAGGTAATTAACTGTGAAAGGACTGTAGTGCATTTGCAAATTAGGTACTATATAAACATAGACAAAATACCTAAGAATTTCATAAACAAACCAAGGTATAAATTCATGAAGTGAGCAAATGATCACTGACCAATTTATTCTTTATCTCGCCCTTACTCGCTTATTGTATAATAATATATTTTTAATCTACTTCACATTTATATTTACGTAATTACACCAAACACTTGTTATATTATGTTATAGCGTACTTATTGGGCGAGAATTAACGAAATACACAAAACCAAAATACTTATAGGACACATCGATGACATTTTTTACAATTTAGGCCAATACGAAACTACTTACGGTGTCTTACCAAGGTACCACGTAAAGCAACGACGAATAGCAATCTATGACGTCACACCAAACCGTATCTAGGTACTACAGTTTACATTTAATACATAGTTTGTACCTAAGTTATTTAGAATGCTCGTTAAGGATATTAGGTACTACAAACATATTTGCCAACGATATGATAAGGCACCAATGAGTGGTATGCATTTTTCTGCCTAACTTTTTGTTAAAGGACTGCACTAGAAATGAACACGCCTCACATATAAATTTCTGAAAAATGACACAACGTGAATAACTATTACTTAAATGAATGTACCTACTCTCGTATCGTATAAATTAGATATACAGTTGAATCCGTTTATTATGACATCGAAGGGACATAACAAACAGGTCATTCTAAGCGGACGTCATACAAAGCATTTTGCACAAAATAAACAAACTCCAGTTTTTGTCAGTATGTATTTATTTTAACAGAGAGACAATATAGAACTAAGTCAATAATATTAATTGTATTACCCACTGAGACTCAAAACAACCATGCATGCGCCGAACATCATCGGGTATCACGTGACGCTTTCGAACACTTGTCGAAGGTGTTATGAATCACGTCGGTAGCTACTTAAACAGGACACAATTGATTGAAAATGGGTCATAATAAGCGGCATGTCACTAAATGCAAAGTCATTATATCCGACTTTGTTTAAAGAATTTTGTATGAAAACCAAACTTCTCTGTGTAATACGTCATAATAAGCGGTTGGTCATTATAAACGGAGTCATAATAAACGGATTCTACTGTAATTATATTTCTCGTGAGGAAGGCTATTGCAAGCTCATATTACTATTAACCCTGAGTAGTTACAAACCACACGAATGTAAGTATATCTGCTATTATTCTCAAGTATAGTAAAACAGGTGATCTCTTTTTTCTAACTACTTCAATACAAACAATTTTTATGTATTTAAATTTAGTGATTGCTACTAATTACACAAAGTATTTAACTACATTATACTGCATCATTTATCAAGTGACTTTTACAGTTTAGTATGTCAGGGTTTTCGGCCACTGCCGTCAAACCAAAATGGACGGCGTATTGTCGCAAATTGACGCCAAACCTAGTGTAATAAGATTTTAGAATGTAATATTCAGGAATGTTAGTAATATGTTCATTTCTTCATATCAAGTCAAGATATTCAAGAAAAAGATATTAAAGTAAAATTATCACAAAATAAAATCATCATAGTAAAATAAAGTAAGTACCGAAAAACCTTCAACGTAAATGAGGTACCTCGTTAGGTGCCTAGAAACGCGTATTTGATAGTGTATTTTATGATTGAATAGGGAATATAATTCTAATGATTTTATGAAGTACAAAAATAAAATTTATTACAATCAACGCAATGGCACTATACTCATGGTATGACAAATCTAGATTGAAATCTGTGGCATATATGACGAGACGAACTTATCGGCTCTTATCTAACTAGTCCACATAGAGTCAAGCACAAGAATTACAATAACAACAGTATTTATTTTACAAAATAAATAATACAAAAAATCATCTCAGTGACTTGTCTACAAATAAATACAACTATGGGGAAGTGAAAGACGAAGAGTTTAGAAATAATTTTAGACATTAAAGTTTTTTATACATGAAAGCAACGAGGATTATGAACTTAATTATAATGATGAGGGCCGTTTTCTTGCACTTATGAATATTTTTTAGCTCTTTGGAAGATGTGTACTTTAAAGACACAGAGTAAGTGCAGTTACTTCCGTATTGAGCGTTCAAGATGATCGGTGTAGAATAAGGGCAGTAACAATTCAAGCAGTTGTTCGATAACAGAGCAACTTTTTGGTGCTTACGCATATAGCTAAGTTGTCGGAACTTATATGTCGCTTTTTCTCAGTCTGTATAGTTATTAGACGAAAGCTTTGGTAGATGGAAAAGTTGTCATAAAAAAATTGTAGCGCTACTACAGTACACGCAATTTTTATTCGAACCGTGAACGCCAGCTTTCCGGTCCAAATATAACTAAAGCTATCCAGATGACCACTTTAATAAATAATTGAAAAGAAAAACATAAAACTGAGATTTTTTTAGAATTATTTAAGATAATACTCAAGAAGGTAATTTACTGTGATAGTAACGCTTCAGATGAAGAAAGTAGTTAAAGCAATCTGTTAAATTGCTAGTGCCCTTTCGTGGTGAGAGTAATCCTCGGTGCTGTCAGTTAGGTATGAGATTCAGACGCGTGCCTGCGTGCCGTTCTGCGGCAGCACCACCATGGTGTTGGTCGGCTGCGGCTGCGGCGGTGCCTGCTCGTTTTGTGCCCTCTCCTGCTGTAGAAGTGTTACAAGAACATAGTCAGTTTTTGTTATAATCACTGAGATTTGTGCGATTTAAAAAGGTAATTTGTAATATATGTATGATGTCTGTCATACATTAAATTCTATCTTTTATTAAAATAATCAGTCCATATCAATAAAATCTGGAATGGAACTAGATTTAGAAGAACTATGCCACATAGGAGAATATGTGCTGTATATTAGCTAAAGGCGCGAGCACTCGGTGCGTTGCGGTGCCACACCGCAATAACTTCTACATAACGGTGGATTTTCTTCCCTTCTCTCCTATCATACGTCACTTTATCATATTTACTCCTTTTTCTTTCATATAATTGCTTAGCCAATGCATCTACCTTTTTTGTAATACTTAGCCTGCCGGAATCGCGGGACTTACCGAATTACCGGATTTTAGTCAGTACGTGTCTGACAGTAGGGTGGGCGGACTCATGACTTTAACAAGATAAAAAAAGTGTAGTAATACTCACAACGGTTGTAAGCGAGGGATCAGCGGCAGCCATGAGCGTGGCCGCGCGGTATGAAGGCGGCGGGGTCTGCTTCACGGCCTCCTCGTAGTCCGGCAGCAGGCTGGAGTAGTCCGGCGCCGGCGCGGCCGCGTACGGCGCCAGCTGGCCGGACGACACCACGTCGTCGCTCGAGATCACGAACGGAGTCTGCAGTGCGTGCGCGCGCATCGTCAGGTACTTGTAGCAGCGCCATACTACGCTGATGCAGTAGCCCTGGAGTAAATTGATAACAATATTTTAGCTTTATTAGTAACTATTTACATACCCTAACTTTGTACAGACACCAGCAGGTCAACTTACCCCAATCTGCCAAACTTTACTAATCGAACATGGGCCTTCCACTATTGTGTTAAGTTTGAAAATCAATTAAAGAAATTTGACAGATTGAGGTAGGTTGATGTGCTGGTGTATGCACAATTATTTCAAGTCCACCTTTAGCATACATTTAGTTTTAGATTGTATTTCAATTTTATTTTTGGTAGTTATCATTATTTTATGCATTTATTTAATGCTCATAAGTCTAAATAATGATGCAAACCGCATTAAAACAGGAAAAGTTACTTGTTTTGTATTCATATTATAATTATTATATTCCGAGGAAATTTTTTGGGTAGATTAAGTATTTGAGTCACTCTGAAAACTTGTTCAAAAACACGATGGCATGATTGGTGCAGTGGCTGAGCTATCAAATGCTTTTTTTAATCGTGGTAAAATCATCAAGTATAAGGTCCTCCCACCAGCGCTGCATTTTACGGATTCGGAATATTTATATGATCTTCAAATAGTAGTTGATCCGAGTCTGGGTATTTGTGTATGTAAGTTTAAATGTTTGTAAACGCACCCACATTTAAAAAAAAACCTACACTTGTTTGCAAACCTAGCTGAGGAGAAGTGGGGGTTTTTACAAAAAATGTCTTTAGAGACATTTCGAAATATTGTTAAAGGTAAATAAGTAAACCAGATCGGCAACCTGGCCAACTTAAGACCTTGGTTTTCAAATTTATTTTGAATCGCTTTATTAAAATTTATCTTTTTCCTTAAGTTTGGCATACCTATATCCGTACTTTCCAGAATTTGAATCCTTACTGGCGACATTCTCGAATGAAATACTAATGCAGTATATTCCTAAATTGCATATACAGGGTGTATTTTCCAACTGGGCATGGATGGCTCAACTCAAAACTGAGTAATAGCGAAAAATACTTAAAAGAGAGTCAAGGCCAACTTTGATGAAAGCTGCATCATTAGTTTTTTTGTATTAATTAATATAATATTCCTAATATCGAAAATATCGATTTAAAAAAATACTTGTACATCTTTAAAGATACAAGAGATGAAAAAACCCCGCTTCTAGTCTGTCTAAAATACCTACCCAAAAAAGTGTTCAAGTTTTTGGAATAATATAAATAGTGAAATGTATGGACTACGTGTATGTTTGTGTGTAAAGAACCAGGCAGTAAATTGAGGCTACCTGTCCAAAGGAGCGGAGCGGTAAAACGGGGAAATACTAATTTATATGAGAGGAGTGGAAATTTCTTGCAATCCTATAGGATTATATTTTTCCGTTCCGATGGAAAGGTACTTGAAGACGTTTGAAATCTTAAAGTTATTTCGTCTATAGTTAGGTAATGCGAGTGTGGTGAGTGTATAATACCACCAACAAATACCTTGTACCTAAATCGTATTACATTACCTTAACCTGAAGGAAACCAAAACAAGTTATTAGGAACGGCTTCTAAATATAGTAATGTGATAACGGTTACATTAAATGATACTTGTTTCACAAAATAAAAAAGAAACTTAAAAAAAAACAAGTGACGTAAATAGCAGCTTTGACGTAGTTTGCATAAATTATATTTTTCCTGTTCCACTAAGACCTGTTTGGCAATATAATAAGGTAACAATAATATTTACGCTTCTAATTGATCGTTTTATTAATACAACATAAATAGCCAAAAAATACACAATGGTTTTACTTCCACAGATATATCTGAGAAAAATTCTTTCAATTGAGTAGAATTGCTGGGTGGACACCATTAAAGATAGCTTTTCGTTAAACTTTTCTATAGAGCTCTAACAGAAAAATGTGTAGTGATACACGTATTGTCCCTAATAAGTGATATTTTTTGGATTATACAATTATTAATGACTAGCTGTGCCCGCGACTTTGTTCGCGTGGATGTCGGAATCGAACAATGTATTTTTTTAGTTCGAAGCGCTTAATTCTGGCCACGTTTTTCATATAAACCCTGTATTTAGAATTTTCTAAGATTTATCAAGAATATTTGACACTTCTATTCCAGGTTTATGTAGAACAATTTTTCCTAATGCCCGCTCTATGCACTCCACTCCACTTCACTCCACTACCTTCCGTTCCACTCCCCTCCCCTCCAGTCCCCTCCGCTCCGCTCCAGTCCACTTCCACATTCACACATTCCAGTCCATTCCAGTCCATTCCAGTCCATTCATATTATGTGAACCGATTACGATGAAACAAAATACATAATGTTATTTCAACATAAACACGTCTATTCCAGGTTTTCTTTTAATGCCATCTGCCGTGCGTTGAAATATGTATTTATTTGATTAATGTAGTTTTTCTATTCGAAGTTAGATCGCGCGACTGACGTACGAAATCAATGTGTGAGACCAAAGTGCACCCGTAATTTTACTTCTGAAATACTTTAAATTCAAATATCTTTTGATAGACTGAACCGATTCCAATGAAACAAAAATTAAATTCCTCTCCAAGTTACGCTTAATCGTTGTGTATAAAAGTTATCTACATTAATTTCGTACATTTTATGTGATACCTGGACAAATACACAGACAAACAGACAAACAGACAAAAATTCTAAAAATGCTAGAAATGGGTTCTATTGGATGTCCTTTAATACCCTGGCTATATTTTTTGAGTTTTTTTTTAAAGTACAAAAATAACTTTTCTACAGTTTTATTATATGTATAGATAGAAGATAGATAGATAGATAGAAGATAGACTAGGTACCAAAGATCATGATCCGATATGCCAAACCAACAGTTGAAAAGTGAACTCTCTGTGTACTACTATACGTTTTAAATGCAAAACAAAAGGTCAATATTTTACAAAGTAATTAAGGGCACATTACCTTGAGTAGCACGGCGACTAGGAATGCTGAAAGTACGACGAGCGCCAAGGCAGGCGCGGGTAGCTGAAGCAGTTGCGCTCTCCAAGGCACGCGACGCGTCTCCGCGACCAGCCGGTGGATCGAGCGCAGGTAGCAAAGATATCCGGTGGCAGTCAAACTGATGGGAAAAGGTTATGATTTCATCTTATATGAAAGCACGACTTTTCTCTAAGAAATAGCAAAAATTAAAAGAACATTCATACACGAATTGTATTTTTTAAGAGGTGTACAAACATCGAATGCAGCACGGTTAGCGCAGTGGCTTATTAGTTATTAGCTAGCGATTGGACTGCTGTGCAGCCTATCGCGGATTCGATTTCTGCAAGGATCAAATATTTTTATGGCTTAAAATTAGTTTCCGGGTCTGGGTATTTGTGAGTTCTATGTTTGTAAACGCGAGCATAAATTCCTAGTATGGAGCAAAGTATATAAAAAATGACTGCTCCGGCCCCTGGTAGAAAGGAAGTGACTGTGGGTGATCTGTGCTGTGGGACCATCAACCTCCCTTTTTTTGTCGGTGTGAAACCTTCAAAAGCGCGCGGTCTTTAGGATGAGACCGAGTGTGGGACTTTACACACATAGGTTTTAGAAGGTAGCAAAAAAAACTAGATAGCCTTTCGATTTAAACCTTGCTGATCTCGCATAAGGTCACGTGCGACGTAAGTCGGCACAAGGCTAATGAGGCGGTTGGTACGTACTAATATCATTATGCACTAGTTGCATTTCCTGCCTCATGTATCGACATAAAAATGTATAATTTGTCATTAGAAATAATAATGTTATGCTGGGTAAATTATGGCAATTGTTTTTCTTTTTCTGTGCTTTTTATGGTTTAGTTTCTGTGGTTCTATTTCAGTAATAGAACACATTTCCATAGATAGATAAGCTAAAAAACTGGTTGAAGCGGAAAAACTTAATTTGGAAAAAAAAACCTGTTTATTTCAGCTGTACTTTGCTTACTTAAGGTTCCAGAGACGCGATGTATTTTTTAAAGATAAACCGGGAACTTGCCAGAATCAGTACGTCTTATGTGCATTTATGGTAACAAGTACCACGCGTCAAATAAAACTGTTTCAAAGTTCTTTAGTGAATCATTATTAAGAATTTTTGGTAAAATAAAAAAAAATCGTGTTAATCAATTTTTCGTTAGTAAATAACATACTAAAATATCCGGATTAAAAAGTGTACTTCGATAGTATTGAGTCGAAACTTCGTAGGAATGATCGTATCTGCCTTTTTCAATAGGCACATTATGTAATAGATACATCAAAGAAAACAGTACAAACGGATAAGTATTTAAGTAAACATTAAACCGTTGTATGGCATAGGTAGAGTTCCGTTTAATTATTATAAGAGGCATTATCGTTGAGGTCACTAGCGATTATACTCATCTGAAAAAATTACGATGCCATTGTTGAATAATAAAAGGCCAATAATGGCTTCATAAAATTGCGCTATCATTTGTAATCTCATCGAAAGCAATGTTGGTTTGTTTTTCATAATATTTAATGGAGAACATCGAGATGCCCCATTCGCGATGCCTGTCAGCAGATAAAAGGAATACACGAAACGCGTTTTCATCCTAGAGACAAAGTTGATGTTTTTGGTTGTTGCACCCGGCGGCAAATTGTGCAAACATCTACATGACAGAGGTCTACTATTTGAAACTAAGGGCCCATTTATATACTGCAAGAAATTGCATGCTAGTTTGACTACATTGCGGACTATTAAAAGACAATGAATTTAGTTGAAACAATTACCGCAATGTAACTGCGTGTAATTTCTTGCATCGTCTAAATGATGCTGAACTGTTGCCTGCTGCTTTCTCTGTAGGTACCAGATTTCATCAAAATCAAATCAGCCGTTTAGGCGTGAAAGCGTAAAAAACATGAATAAACTCAATATTGTATTTATAATTTCAAGTTAGGATCGATATAGAAAAAATACTTACACCGTGATTGCAAAGTCGAATATTTGTAGGCAGAAGAATGGCAATAGATGGGCTGGCTTGCCAAGCGCGGCTCCGTAGATCAACATGAAGGTGATGGCGAGGGTGCACACTGTAACCAGTGCGCCCACATCCACATCATCTAGTAAACACAGTGCAATCTATTAGATTATTGTTCATTCATTTTACGTTTCCGGTGCTGTGCTTAATTTCAAGCAAATTATACATGCATTATGATTCAGCTATTATGTATTTTCAGTATACTAAATAGTTCAGTTGTTTAGAAATACTGTTTTTTCAATTGCAATTTCAAAACGAAAACGATGTCAAGCTAACAACTTGATAACATTTATTTATGAGTGTAATACAATAAAATATAAGGTATCAGATGTCTTTGAGCATTATTATCTAAAACAAGGCATGTTTTATACCACAACAGCTATTGCCTATTGCGGTTAAGCATTAAATACCACAGTTATGCTTACGTGCACGAATGAGTAACTATAATTTATTGATGATCTGTATAAAAAGGTGTGCAGCTACATGTCTATGTACTGTATATTATTTGCAATGTTGGCACAGCTGTTGCTTTCCACAAATTGGAGTCTCGCTATCTTACATCGAACTCGCTAACCTCCAAAATTTTTCTTCCGCCCTATATCTTATTGCGATGGAGAGAAAGTAGGTTTTTGGCAAACGTAACTAAATCAATACCTCTATGAAGAGTACACAAAGTATTCAAGCAAACAGAGTTTTTATTTCTGTTTATTCTGCTGCTATTTTACAGTTTGATACCGAAAGTTCGAAAAATGAGGGCATTACATTTTCTTCTCAGTTCCAAGATCCCTTGGATTTAACCTAAAATATTGATTGTAATGTATGGAGGTACACTTACGATATATTAGACTATGATCTCGATCTCTTGGCTGACCAATATGTTGCGGGAACGAGCTCGGTGGTGGCTCCACGTTGGACAGCGGCGTGGGGATGGCTTCATTACCTCTAGCCACGTCACTCCAGTTTGGAACGGGAACAGAGTCTCGCTCCAACTCATCAAGCAGTCGAGGATCGCGAACTATAGCCGCTAGGAAGCCTAACGCTATGAGGTGCAGCATCTAAGGATAATATTATTATAAGTTTTTGGTCTTCGGACCGGTTCTCGTGACCAAGAGGTATTTGTTTAATGTGATACTTAGGTACAAAGGCCAATATTAATTAGGAAAGTTCCAGGGTTAAACAGGGCTGGAAGGGGCTGAAAGGGGCGCCGTTCAACTGGATTATAAGGCCAGTGCTACACTTTATGAACGATAAATATTGTGTACGAGCCCCTTCATGTTATATACCGCCAACAACTTCAGATAATAATATAGATGTGATTATTTCATTGTATTTCAGTGAAGTCATATTTTATGAAGAAGGGTGGTGTACATAATAATAACTGTAACATGATTTAGTCACACACCGCATTGTGGTAAAGGTCATATGCTTCGTAAGTAGGTATACAGTTGGTGTGCGTGTTGTTTCATAATTTCAAATACTTTCCTGTGGATAAACCACGTAAGAATCATATAAGTTGTCAATGTAGTTGTAAGTAATTGGTATGTCAGCACAGGGATACAGTACCTATGGAATTTATAAGGTATTTATCCCTTGGGAAAACGGAGCATTTGCCCTCTTGAGATTTAACGGGAACTTTGCAACTTGCATGCATATGGCATGCATTTGGTACCTAGTAGGTACTTGTTTTACGAAAAATAATATTTGTTACATAAAAAACTAATTTAAATTTTAACAGGTTAATAAAAATAATTATTCTTATCATGGTATTCTGCGTAATAAAGCAACCATGCCTAATCTTGTAGAATAATAAACCAGCAAAGAAAAACATAATTAGCAACTTGAACTTTTCATAAAAACAGCAATTAAGGTAGGAAGGGTGGTCGAATGTGATTTTAAATTATGTATTCCAATTTCCAACATATTAGTGCTGTTCACACATACATTTTCTTCTGGTCTACTGTCGCCGCCGAGGCCGGCCCTAAAAGAGATGGCAAGATGACCTGAACGCTTACTGCGAAGTGGCGCTTGAAAGGGTAGGTGGAAAGAAGGATATGGAGGAGGCCTTTGCCCAGCAGTGGAACAAAAACGGCAAAAAAATGTCTACGATCAGTCTAGCTCAAGGGTTCCCAAACCGTACAAGATTCTTTAGTTTGGTTTCAGGAGAATATGTCTGGTCTGGTCATTGATCTGTCTTCGATTTGGTGGAGATTTCAAGCAGTTATTACCTGGTACCAACCAATTTGGGAGTTCAAAATGGGTACTAAATCTGGGCTCTATGCCAGATACCAATATTTTATAGTTAGTGATTGCTTGATCTTCACGACCCAGTTACTGGGCAGCAGGTGCCAGACAAGCTGTCAGAATTATGACTTTCGGGACCCGTTTACCGTAGCCCAGCAGGCGGGACTGACTGACTGCATAAAAATGAAACGAGTGGTGTACTATCGTGTCTATGTGTAGGTATGCCTAGCGAAAAAAAATAAACAAAGAAATTTCATCATACTTACAAGGTGCCATGTCCCCAGCAAGATGGTCCCTGTGCGCACATGGAGACAAAAACAACAGCGCCATTCGCTGTTGCGCTCGCTCCCCAGCTTGGGACGAAACCTTAACATTTTTTCCTGTTAGAAAGAGAAAAAAAAAGATTAATTCTACTTCCTAAATCTGCTAATTACAAAAAAAGCAGTTAAGAATGAACTCATTACAAAAGAGTAGGATACAAAAAATTGATATGGTATGCTAACTTTGGTAGCATCTTTATTTCCATAGTAGCAAGGTTGCTAATTCATAATTCAAACAGAATGAACATAGGTTAAATATTATTGAATTTTGTTTCATTTTATCATTTTTTTTTGTATGATTAAAGCTTATCTATAATTAATCAAAACAAGTGTGAAGATAAGGTACATAATAGTTCAACGGTTCAAACTGTTGTTTAATATTGCCTTGGAGTACCTTTACAAATTATTGCACTAGCAAATCTTTGAGTAACTCAATTGTTACAGTGTCTGAATAAGATACTTAACAGATACCACTGCTGGTTAACAAAAACTACAGTAACTTACAATATTTTTGTCTCCTTAATAAAGCAACATGATAGATATGAATATTCTTCATTGCATAAAGGTTTATAAAAAGACTGATACAATATCTACCACAGCATTATAAGTGATGATTACAACACATCAATCATTAAATATAATCTTATTTCAGTTTTATTTTAAATAAAATTGAATGATTGATTGATTGAGAGTCTCCAATGCAGTATCAATATTTTACATGTTGGTTTAGATTTGTTATCAAATAAACAATAAAATGATGCTACAAAAGTCAATGACTGCATATACCATGACTACATGCAAGTTTATCAAAACAAAAAATTGCATTGCTGCTATGCACATAGGTACTTATACACCAAAAGCTGACCACGAATTAGAGAAACTTCCCCAAGGCATAGAGGTTCATTGAAAGGGTATCACTTGTATATTCCTATTAGTTTTAAAGTTAGAGAATTTCATTGACTTGTAATCTTTAAGCATTTGTTGCCCATCTGAATTCAAAAGCTCCTTATGTGTTAGAAGTAAAAAATGTTGGAAATGACGTCTCCCATGCCTCTATTCAGTCTGTTCTGTTTGATCTACACTTGCAGGGACACCCTGATGTAGGTATTTTATACCTGACATGTACCACAAAAAATGACAAACAAAATCAATATTACATTGGGAGCAATTATCAATATTTTGTATGTGTAGTCATGCACTGTGTGCAAATGAACATTTTTTTTTCATAAGTATTCTCAAGGTTATTTAAACATTGTAGTGATCAATTTGATACCAAATGCAGTTACAGCATGTAAGGAATAAAAACTGTGTGTCTATTTGTGTATATGTAATTATTATGTATGAATCATCAATATTAAAGTATGTTTGATAAAATACATAATCAGGACAGTTTTATTTATATTTGGTAAGGTTTCTACTCACATAAAGATGAATAACCTGAATTCCTTTTTCAAGTACCTAAATAAGATTTAAATTGATTATTCTGAATAAGTAATTATCTGAATCAGAAGGTTGTACCACAACATGGCTTGCTTTTTGAGTCAGTTCACATATTTAGATCTGTAACCATTGGTAGCTTGGACCCTGTTCCTGCCTCTGCCCGACTCCCATATACATGGTTTTTTGAAAATGTACAGAAAAATGAATACTGAAAACCTTTGACTGTATTGTTTGGTTTTCAAAACCTTTAATTTACTCATAGGAAAACTTTACATTATTTCATGTTTAATCTTTGTTATGATTACCTTCATCTCATTTTAATATTCATTAGAATCTATGTCTATATTTTCTACAGTCTTACTTATAGAACCCCATAAATTATATAGCACAAAAGGCCTCTCTCCTGAACTCACTATCCAGGATTACTTGATTGTTTCCCATATCAATGAGGGGAGGCTATTCCTACACACTATGGGAGTAGAATGGGAATTATCCTTGATACATGTTTCTAATAATGAATTCTTTCGGTCGCCAATGCCAAAACAAGGGAGTTTAATGTTATTTTATATCAAAAGAAATGAGAGAGATACGCAAAAGGCACTCTTAAATAAAAAGGAAAGTTTGGTACGAGCAATGGTTCCATTACCGAACGAAAAAATAAAAATATCGGCCAAAAAGAGGACTATCATACGGCTGTTTTTTTTCTATACAGGCTACCAATTATTACCTATTGCGGTGAATACAACTTACAAGTACAACACATTAAAACGCATATGTTTATGTACGTAACAAATTTCGCCCAACATAATTAGATTACATAGAGACTGCCCAGATACTGGAAACTAACAAGAAAACTTGCCTGTGTATGTGCAGTCCTACTATTTTACAATTTTATCTATTTATCACTGGAAAAATGCTTCACACAGAAATAAATTAGGTATTTTAACTTCACTTCACACTATGTTAAAATTTATTTTACTAATCATTCATTTTTATATCAATAGTTCAGTATGGTTCAACGTGAATGAATTGAATGACATGAACATGAATGAAGTGTGCGTGAACGAAAATAGTGATGTGCATGAAGAGCGGAGGGCATTAAAATCGACTAAACAGACTACGCGTTGTCACAGGTAGGATCACAAACGGCCAGTAGTTAAGCCATAAATATTTAAAACAAAAAAATGTCAATGTCAGCTTTTCGTGACAGTGACAGATAATGACGACTTCTGTCATCTCTAAACCATCTGATAGGGACGTGTAAGGTAAAATAAAACATTTCATAGTCATCTTTTATTATTATTTAGTTATTGTCATTTTGTATTGATATTGCAGTGATAATGGAAAAGATTCCTGATCAGATCGGTTACTTGGTTTTGACAGAGGACGGGGCTGTCCTTGAATCTGGTGGTGAATTAGAAAACGACGAACGTGTTGCTACAATAATAACAGATCTCATCTCCTTATCAAACAAGTAAGCACATTTCAATTACGTGTTACTTATTCATTCTGAATCACCCACCACAGTATCAAGATGCGAAGTGGTCTGTGATTTTGTCACTAAGTAAAATACTTGCAATAACTAGTGGTTTTGCAAATTTCAGGGTCGATCCACTAGCTTTTGGTCCGAATGAACAGTTCAAGAAAATATCAATAACCTATGATGACCATTGGTTTGTTATATGCCTGTCTAATAAGAAGATATATGTGGTGAAGCGGAGTATACAACCAAGCATAAGTGAAGGGAATGCAGTCAATGTTTGAGATTGTCAAATAGTCTACCATGGGGCGGAACTTGTTAATGAGTAGTCTTGAGAATGCATCATTTAACATTGTATTTCAAATTCTATTTAGATGTATAACATTTGTGATTAATGCATGGGTTATCAGAAATGTTGGACATGAAGTTCTCGGTATCATGAATGTGCGACTGCTGCTTCTGGAGAGTACCATACTGTTCCTCAGCCGAGAGCCGTTCAACAGAGCTTGTCTAGGTCAAAAAGATGAGTTCACCTGGAAGCAACTAATGAACCAAATATGGCTGTCAGTACCTGTGAGTTGTGTACTATCCATTGTTTTTGTTTATATTTGGTTGAATTGGCTTCCCCTGGGCCACCCAGAACATGCATTTCAATACACAATTGGTTGCTGGAGTATAGCCTTATCTTGTGTATTAGAATTATGTTCAGCTAATGTGGCATTAGTGGCACAACTCTACTGCTTCATTAAATTAAAAGTTGCCCTTGATACTCTACATATCTTTGTAAGAACTTTACTGTTCTTGTCTATTGTAATATATGATAGGTCTCTTGCACTCATTGGGTTTTCTGTAGCACAAGTTGGTAGTATAGGAACTATAGTGGTCTCTTACTACATATTCTTTTATTGGTATATTAAAAATAAGCCACTGTATGCAAAAGGAGCTCTAAAAAGTAAAATAGTTCCTGAATCAGTTTTATTTAGTCTGTATGATAATATGGATGACTTTCAATTTAGATCACTCAAAGAGTTTTTACCAAAATACACAGGTCCCATAAATACAAATTTCCATAAAAAATTAAGTTCTCTCACACTAAGTTTTGCTAAACAAGGTGTTGTCAAACAGCTTCTAACAGAAGGAGAAAAGTATGTGATGTCAGTGAGCCCAGTCATGACCTTCAGAGAGCAGGCCACCTATGATGTTGTGAACAACTTGGGTAGTCTGGCAGCTAGGTTTGTGTTCAGGCCTATTGAAGACAGTAGCTACTTCTATTTTACCCAAATGGTAAGCAGAGAGTTACCCCTTCAAAAACAAGATCAAAACAAAATTCAAGAATCATGTACAGTACTCTCACAAGTTTGTAAAACAGTCAGTTCTATTGGTTTAATTGTTTTAGTATTTGGACAAAGTTATGCTAGAACATTACTGTTACTGTATGGTGGTGAATCATTTGTAGCAAGCGGGTTGCCAGTTCAGTTACTAAGAAGCCATTGTCTAGCAATTGTGTTGTTAGCAATTAATGGAGTAACTGAATGTTATGCATTTGCTACAATGACTAGTGCCCAGTTAAACAGTTATAATTATTTAATGGTACTATTTTCAATAAGTTTTCTTTTATTATCATATGTTTTAACATATATTTTTGGACCAGTAGGTTTTATTATATCAAATTGTATAAATATGTTTGCTAGGATAGTCCATAGTGTTCATTTTATTAGTAATAAATACAAAGATACAGATTACAAGCCCTTGGATGGGCTTTATGTAGGTAAATTCTTTTTGTTGAGTTTATTTGTTGCTGGTGTCATTTGCAAACTCTCAGAAAACAAATTGTCACGAGATTCAGTAATTCTGCATATATTTATTGGAGCTATATCATTATTTTTTGTCCTTCTAGCATGGGGATATGAGAACAGAGAACTTGTTATTAAAATGTATAAAAAAGTTTGGAAAAAAGAAGACAAAGTTTCCCTTGATTAGCATTCAATCATTGTTAAGCTTTTATGAGTACAGAGTATTAGTGACCAGTGTTATGATAAGTTAATAAATAATATAGACATGTTATAATATGATATAGAGTTGTTTTATTTTTAACATTATAGTAACAAGATAACATTTTATACATTGCATTAGGTCAATCAGTTTGTATCCATGCCACTTGGGTTGTTGTCAGATGATTGAGTAAATGCATAATTATTATATATTTCCAACTATATAATAAATAGAATGTTTACATTGGGTAAAAAAATATCCCCTTCATTTGAGCCTCACATATCCGCCTTACTTCATCTACAAACAAAAAACATTTCCATGTAATAAAAGTATAATTACGAATAAAGTCATTTAATACTCGATCGAAAACAGGAAAATACGGCCCACGCTGATATCGGTGGAGAGTATCAAGCACATGTGCACTTGATGGGGTCTTGCCAATGTATACGCCCACAAAACGCCACTTGGGTTTAATCTAGGTACTTGATAAATTTTAAGTGTTTAATTTATTAAAACATACCTGCTATTTCTTTTAGATTGGCATTTTTCTCTTGAATTATAACATAAAATTCTCTTTCATTGGAGGACTTCCCTGTGATCCAGTATTCATCTGGTGTTTTTATTATAATTTCTCCATAGTTTCCAAGGCTGCTGATAAAAAGAGTAGGTTATATTTTATATGTGGACTTCACTGTTTTTCAATTTATTTTTAAAATGATTCTCACCTCTTTTTGTCGGAATGTATATTTGCTATAATACTTAAAACTTCAGGCTTTATAGTAGTAGATGGGTGCAATTTGCTAATTGTTGGCTGAAACGGAAACAAAAACATCACTAGGTGCTGTTATAAATTTTCTGCAAAAGTAGGACTCTAAAGCCTTATAGAAATAAATGAAGTAATTAGGGTAAAAATAATACACGGATATTCAAATTACTTACAGAAGTTTTAAATGCTAAATTCAATCTATTGAAGTACACAAACTTGTGTTCTGATACAGCAAGCTGTGCAGTGTGTAGTGCATGTAATGTACATTGCTCACTGATTGTCGATGCTATGGCTGATAGTTGAGGGCCTATGAACGCGTCCAACGATCTGAACATCTCGAATTGTAGTTGCACATTAACTGTAAAAGAAAATATTAAATATCAACACCCTCTCTGTGATTGTAGTGGTGTTTTTTTTTTCAACAACTCTGTTGGAAGGAGTCACCAAACTTCTTGATACGTAATCTGCTAGGCTATACAAAATGAGCTTTGAATCCATATAACATAGTGAAAAAGACGTTTGCCGCGTTTTGGCGCGGACGTCGTTACACGACAGCATCGGATCATTTGCTTTTATTCAAAGGCTTTTTCAGACCTGATATTTAGCGTCTCGATAGGAATCATCCTATCATCATCGTTTTTTTTAGTTTCTTTGAAGCATCTCCAAAACAAATGGAGCAACTTCCGACTGTAACTTACCATCAACAGTGAAACAGACAGTGGCGCTCATAGTTCTATATACAACTAAATAATACTGTTTTGTTTCCAAGTCATCTTCCCTCATGAGATGTACTTTCACAAGTTTTTGCAAGTCTTCCTGGTTATGGATGCCGTCAGGGGGATGGATGAAACGACCGTGTCTTTGGGCGGCGGCCACGGCACCACCTTGTATCTCCTTTTCTACTTGTTTTGGTAGCAGTGATTGTACCAAATATTGGTATAATGTTAACATGTCATGAGTAGCTAGGCCATTCCTGTGGATGAACAGAAAAAAGTATTTTAGTCATAATATATAAAATTGTGTTGTTATGGGACCAAACAATATCATAATGAAGAATGAGGTATTATAATAATAGTAAGATATAAACAATTAAGGTGACTAATGAAACTCTGCAAACATGATTTGTGTATTGATATTTTAAATGTGTTATAAAACATAACTATCACTGGTTTAGACCAGTCATAGTTATGTTTTTATACCCCAGGCTTGGCATTGTCATTAAATCCACCATTAACACTAATGTTAATGGTGATTTAATTAATGATAATGCCAAGACTGGTTATAAAAAAATAGAATCATTAGAAACGTACCAAATAAGCTGTTCATTGTAGATAAAAGAAATACACTTGAAATGTGGGTAGTTCACTTCTAATAGGTCAATAAAACATAGAACTTTGAAGAATGAATTCTTGTCCAGTGGTAAATAGTTGATGCCTTGAATTACATCTGTTATATCATTTGAGAGATTCCTTGAAGATATGTACTGAAAAGAAGATATTTTGATTATTATTTTCTAACTAAACTTGCCATTAAAAAAAAACAGTTTGAAAAACATTCTTACTGGTGTAAAGAACTGGTCACATATTGTGTATATTTCTTCTATTGGATAGTTTTTGAAGGGACCTCTGAACATTCTGAACATCTTGTATGCAGACTTCAACAAATCAAACATCACAGATGGATTTACCTGGAAACATAGTATTGTGAAATATAAACAGCAACAGCAATAAGAAAAAAATTAGCAGCTTATGAATTAGGTTTTATAGCTGGTACCAATAGTGTGTAGGTTTATTTAATATTGCCTTTAAAAAAAAATTATAAATGTAATTCAAGGTACTTACAACATCACCTCCTCGACTTTCCCCAATAGCTGACAATGCTTTTGTTGTATAAGGTATTCTGACAACCTGAAGAATTAAGGTTTCATGTTAATTTGTTTGTAGGTACACACGGCTACACATCAAGCTATACAAAACCAGTTTGTCTTGGTCTCACTTTGTATGATTTTTACAAACAATAAAAAATCAGCTAATACTGGTTTTGTATAGCTTGATGTGTAGGTGTGTGTACATACTATGGTTAGTCAACATTTATCATTGAAAACCTTGTTCCTCTAGCAGTGATTTAAGTGTTTTTCTATCTGGTGTTGGGTGCCTAATGTATAATGGTTTATGTAATAATGAGACAAAGTTAAGCATTTTATCCCATTTCAAACATTTCAAAAAAATATTTTTTTTCTGTCAATTTGATATTATCAAAAATCATTTGACTTGTATTTACATGACTCCTGGGTATAATTATTCATAGATCTGACATTACTAGACCCCCACTCCTAAGCTTTGATGTGTAAATGTTTTGCAACATTCATTTTCAAATTCAAAAAAAATAATGAGTAATTAGATTTGCAATTTATTGACGCTGTGTTCATGCCTATTGTGGTTAATTAATAATGCCTAATATTAATCATATTACCAAAACCATCCAGTATCCCTTTTCTGGCTGATAAAAAATATATCTTTTTGTTTGTGTTTGTAAAGCTTCACATGGCTCTGATGAGAATGTTCTGGAAAAGGAGAAAATGGTTTTATTTACATCACAAATTAATCAAAAGATAATTTGTTGTTAGTGTGTATTCTATTCTTACTCTGAATGTAAAACACACATCAGTCTGGAGCCTTGTGTTTTAAGTTTAAATTAGAAATAAAATAATATCAATGAAAACTACTTACGACATAAATTTGACAACAGCTTCACATAAACCAACTTGCATTTTTTGTGCATCAGCACTCATTTGACTAGGGTGATAGAATAATATCCTTTGTAGTTCCTGAAAGGGTAAAAACATTGATGCTTATTAGTAATGGAGGATAAAGACTGACAACAAAGAAACAAGAAGATCACAATTTGAGTAATATACTGAAAATACATCTAAAAGCCTTAAAATTTAATATTTGGTTGTGAAATCCATCAGTACTAAAATACGAAGATTACTTCTTGGTAGTCTGACTTATTTAGTTTTTCATTAGCATTTACACAATACAACATATATTATTGATTTCTTAAGAAATCATTGATACAACATCTAAGGTTTTATTGATGTTGTTCAATGCACGTCTGAACACTTTTAAAACAGTTTGAAAAACAACTTGAAGCCATTCAGGCAGAGTCATAGTTGTTGTTAGGGCCAAATAGTTTTGAATTTCTTAAGTTATGAAAATACATTGATGTGAGCAGGTTATTATGTTGATAACTAATACTTACATCACCTTCCCTTGGACCAAAACTTGAGTTAAAGATAAAGAAAGAGTTAATTTTAGCCTTTACATCAATCATTGTATAGAATGTGGATGTTCTCAAAGAACTTATCATTTAATTTTGTACTACACAAAATAAATACTGATTACACCTTCTGTTGTCAAAGTCAAAGCTGTCAACTGCTGTCATGTTGTCAATGTCATCCTCTTTGGTGTCAACCTGTGATGTCAACCATCAATTTATACATGCATGCTATAAATCTATGCATCTGCATAGATTTGTTGCATGGATCGTGCATTATGCTGCGAAAGTTGCCTTAGTCATTATATCCTTCGCTTTTTAGCTAACGATAAAAGAAAACGTTCAAAACAACAACTAGATTGATCGTATACGAAACACGAATACATGACCTATTCTCTCATTGGCCCCGTGGCACTTTTTGACATGCAAGCCATACGCACGATCGTTTTTTTTTTCTAGGAGTTACAACGCGGCGTTGAACTGCATTTGACTTGGTGTATGCTACATCCTGCTACATCCATCACAGCGACCTTGAGCTGACGGAGCTGACGTACAGCCGTGACAGATGGTGAATACGGCGCTTAAAAACGTTACCAACCGTTACCATAGCAGCGATCCATTGTTATTGAATTGTTTTCATTTTGAAGCACTTGTACTGAGGTTTTAATAATCCTTGCATTATCAATTTTGATTTTTTTGTTAAAGTTTCAGAAGATTTTCAATCATGTCGATCCGAAATCCAAGACTACCGCTTTTACCTGGGTATGGTTCAAATCCGATGGTGAGTAAAGATTTGTAAAGTCAACTTCAAAGAGATGTAGATAAACACCGGCAATATTAATTTAATTTTCTACAATCTTTGTGCCATGATGTTTTATCAATTTCTAACAACAAAAAATACTGGGCTTTGAAATTATAATGTACTTAGCTAGGAACTCATTCATGACATAACGGTACAACAAACTGGGTCACACAAAAATGAACTCAGGGTGTAGCTATCTAAACAATCCCATTTACGCACACTATATTATTAACAAAATCGGTCAAACTGTTTATAAGGACTTCAGTACCATACAGTTGTACCAATATCTGTGGTCGCCCGGTTTCGAAGAAAAATTAACTTTCCGCACACCTTCTCTTTTTTCAATAATTATAAATTGTGACAATTTTGGCGTTTTTATTTTTCTGGTCAAGTGTGTGTGTCTTTTCCATTAACCGTGCTTAGTCCGGACCGCAAGCATGAACCACTTCATGCAAATAGTACACCACAATAATAATCGACCGTGCCCCGTCCGGGGCATGGCCCGGACACGGACCGGTGTAGCGTGAATCATTCATACATTTCTTTGACTTGAATGTACAGACGCCAGCACATCAACCTACCACAATCGGACAAATTTCTTTGATAGATTTTCAACTTTATCACAATAATGGAAGGTTAATGTTCGATTGGTAAAATTTTACCAACTCGGGTAGGTTAACATGCTGGCGTCTGTACTATTTATATCCATGGATGTTATTTTTCTATTTTAGATAGGGAAGACGAACTTTGGAATTCGACCTGTATTCACGTCAGTTGATAAAATCAACATGTTGGTCGATAAAGCGGAGGAGGGCAACAGAGTGCCTTCGTTGTATTGTCGCAAACAAGCGCCGGATCTGCCGACCTGGATCATGTATGACAAACACGTAAGATCTCTTAAATTGCAGCAAAAAGTCTGATGACTGATATATCAATTAATGATGAGGTGTCGAGCTAAATAAAAAACTTTATTTAAGTCGACTTGTCCATTTTTTTTTGTCGAGGATTCCCGGGTTCGTGATTGCAATTAACGGATATTTTTGAGGAAAGAAAAAATCAGATATGAGTAGGTCTCGAACCCGCATCTTCTGGACAAGACGTACTTCAGCCACCTTACCAATTAGTTTTTGATGGTGGTTTATATTACAGATTTTTGACTTCTGAACTTCTTTCTCATTAGTTGCGTGCTGTCACTTTATATACACACAAAAGTTTGTTTTTTATATGATTTAGATTCTACGCTTCCAAGCATTTTTTCAACAAACTTTACACGAATTTCGCTCTGGCTCAAACATATTGCGGAAAGTGGAAATCTTTTTCTACCTTGAAGATGGCACTATTAAAGTAATGGAGCCGAAGACGGAAAACAGTGGACTATCACAAGGTAACTTCTGCAAGGCTCTTTTATATTTTCTGACCGCAAAAGATGGATGAGAAACGATTGCATGTAGTGGAGATGAGGATGTTGAGATGGATGTGTGGAGTGTCAAATATGGAATGGAAGTTAGAAAGTGGCGCCTGTTACAGAAAAATGAAAGGGAACCGTCTGTCTTGATACAGACATGTGATGATGAGGGATGACAATTGTGAATAAGAGAGTGATGGGTAGGTGTGTTGATGGATGGAGAGGAGAGGAAGGCCAACGAAAAAATGTATGGATTGTTTAGAAGGAATGTTTAAACAAAAAGGAGCAAATGATACTGTGACGTCTGATACGGGAGAATGAAAGAAGAAAACGTGTTGCACCGACCCCAAGTATAATAGGATAAGGTTATGAAGATGGTGATATTTTCTGCCCGCAATAATGTGTTTCCTACAAATCATGAGTAGGTCATGAGCATTATTGCTGCTTATACAAGTACCTACCTAACTATAAGTGTTGAAAAATATATAACAAATGGCTATTTTTGTTCAGGAACAATGATCAGACGTCAAAGAATTCGTCTCCCACACTCCTACGACTTGTATTATGATGTACTGGATCTCAATATTGGGCGGGAAGTTACGTTCTTTGGCAAAAACTTCATGGTAAAACTACGTCATACCAAATTATTTATTGATCGTATATTATAGTTACCTATCTATTATCTGAGTAATGGCTTTTCCTACAGATTGTTAATTGTGACAACTTCACGAGAGTATTTCTAAATCGACTTGGCATCAATGTGCCGGATCCTATACCATATCCAGACGCGGTCGAAGTAAGTAGATATACATCATATGAATGAAATAGGTATTAAGTGAAAATTGACGAGTGACAATAAAACCTAATGTTTTAGAGAACACCGGATCTCAAAAAGCCACCAAAACATAGACCTTTCAAGCAATTTTTGGAACTAGATAGGCAAGTTTTGAGGTAAGTTTATAATGTATAGGAATGGTGGACTACCACGACGTCATACAGCGAGAGAGTAATTCCTGTTTGGGAAAGAGACAGAGCTATAGTCGATAGTCAATATCATACGTCGCTACGCCATAAGTTGACTAGCGCCACCCTCTTCCCACACTGGAATTGTTTACGCACAGGACGTCATGGTAGGCCACCTGAGACTGAGTTCTCCCTAAAAATTGAGCTGAGGCGAATTTTGTTTTGGTAATAATTATCTTCTTTTTAATTACGGTTCCGTACTCAAAGGTTGAAACGGAACCTGATTACTAAGTCTGTTGTCCGTCTGTCTGTCTGTCTCTACGCTGACTTTCATACTTAGTTGAAAATTTCAGAGATGATGAGTGTGTGATACATACATCACAAGTTTACCCATGTCGTGTTTTTTAGGTTTTATGGTTACTGGGATGATCGTGATACAGAATTTGGTATATTACATCACCTGGAGATTCACTATTTTTTGGCAGACGATACTATTGAGATCAAAGAAACATTAGGTGGACATTCAGGCAGGGAGGCGGGACCGATGTTTCTCAAGAGAATGCGTCTGCCTCGCGTAAGTCATAAGTACAAGATTTTGTTTGATACCCCGCCTATTCTACCCTATGGATTTTTTGTTGGCACTGCATCTGAGGTATTAAATTTCATAAGTTTCTGATTCTCACAGTAGTACATATTAAATAATGATGAACAACAATTTATTTACGAAAATATATGCTATTTCACAACATGAAATGTTAATTATCTACGTACTTTCGAAATTTTTACGGGAAATACAATTTTTTTTTATGATTCCTTAAAAAAAAAAAGAAATTATCATTATAATATTTTGACGACGTTTTAGAAAATACCGCCAAAAATAGAAATGACTGGTGGTCCACCGATACCGTCGTACAGTCCGGCGGACTTGAGTATTGGAGCCATCCTCAATGTGTTCGGTCGCAACGTGGTCCTTACTGACTGTGATCCTTATACTAAGGAGTATTACCGAGTTACCTATGGATTTGGTAAGTTTTAAGTAATTTTCAATAAGAAATTGACATTGTCGGAATCTATCTATCTGCCCGATAGTTGGTATCTGGTTTCCTAAAAGTATGGGATCCGTCTTATTTGAATTAATCCGGAATAGCTCTTTAAATAAAGGCGTGATTTGAACGAATTTGGTATCAATTTTAAGTTAACTAGTATACGTTTAAAATGGTTCTATTATTCTTAACTAGATATTAAGTACTCAAGATTGTGAGAATTCCGAGGTAGGTAGGTGAATTTCATACTTTTGTTCGCGAATGTATGTATGCTGAAAGCGCGGAGTTACTTTAATTTCGCGAGGTTTAGGTTCAGGTAATGTAAAAAAAACCTACACAATTAAAATTATTTGATCATAGTAATTATGAGTAAGGTTTCTTTTAGATACGTTCACCACATTGGCACCGCCCAATGACAAAGACAAGGAATGTCTCAGTTCTGAAATGGCTGATCGTGAACTACCGCCCTGGAACGGATACGGTAGCTATGAAGACTCGGCCGAAAACTGTCGCACTGTTGAACCTAAAGCTCCACATAGAGACTTTATCAAGTTTATAAATAAGGACAGGTAAGAAGAAGTTCTTATTGTTGGTTGTCGTCAACATTGAGAAAGTTAACGTACGTAAGCAGTATTACGAGCTCATACGTTCTTAAACACATACATATTTTAATTCATTGTGTAGTTTGGCTAGGCCGAGACTCCACCAAAGCGGAAATGAGAGATGTGTTTTAATAACCAAACAGATTTCCACCGAAGCTAAGCGGAGAGGAGATGTGGATTTCTGATTGGTTATTCAAACACATCTCTTTTCATCTCAGCTTTGGTGGAATCTGGGCCATAAGCCTAAGTTTATGCGTGTATGTCATCCGGATAGCCGAGAAGCTTACCCCAATATTGGGATAAGCAGCTGTTCCCAGTACTACTAGGCTAGACAGACGCAACACCTGCATTAAATACCATGATTGCCAATCAATTTTCAATTTTCCGCAGAGTTGGATTTGATTCACACGTGCTGCGTTTTGCCGCTCGGCTGATTACTGACAACCCCGAAGACCTTCGACGATACTTCATCGTCAAATATTTCCTTTGTGATGATACCATTGGTGTCTACGAACTCGGCGAGCGTAATTCTGGTTTTCTGGTAAGAAGTTATGGTAAACTGCGTAATTTGCATTCGATGATGGTCTATCAAATGATTTTTGCACTTAGCGGACACACACACCCGCTCAATTGGCTTCTACGACCAAATTACGTCTGATACGCAACATTTGATGTTTGGCTTTTACGCGAATTGATAGAGAGATTCTACGACTGTCTACATGGTATCGTAGAACGTGTGAAGCTTCTCTTCTATGAGCCTTATCAACTTCTATCAGTCTCTATGCGACATCTACCATCAATAATTTACTTTACGATCGACAAACAGCGAGCGCAACTTTGTTGCTCACAGTTGCAAGCACTGTGATGTTGATTGATTTAAAAGTAATTCCTCCAGTGCTATTCTCTATAAACCCAGTCTTGTGAGCACGTGGCCGCAGCGGTTACACCATGCCGGGACTACAGTTTGCCATTCAGTAAGCTACCCACAGCTACATTAGAGCTCGCTTTGCACGTTTGGACGATCTCAAATCCGTCTCGGCGAAGACTACATCGTAGATTTCAGCGATGAGATGTCTTAAAAAAATGGCATAGCTGTTTCTATTCCTAAGTTTGTTATTAAATTGTGTGTATATCATGTAATCAGGGATATTCTTCAATAGGGTGGCACGTTCTTCAGACGCGATAAAATGTATCTACCAGATGTCAATTTCTTTGTGCCAAAAGAGCCACCGGCGTATACTGATAAAGACATGTGGATTGGAAATGAGCTGGTCGTCAATAAGCATCGGTTTAGACTGATCGGTGCCGATGAATATGCTCTGCGGTACATGGAGCTAAATGCTGAACAGGTGAGCTGATATCATATATGTATAGGAAGTTTTACAATATTTTGTAATTATACTTTTTGGAAATATTGGTCTGCTCTTTTGAGCACTTCTTTGTGCCTTTCATTTATTTTGAAGTTAATTAACAGATTCTTTATTTTAAAATGTTACACAAGTACGAGAGATAGGTAAGTAGATTTTGGCTTGGTCTGATCTTTCCCTTTAAATTTTGCTGTGGTCAGGCAATATTTTCGTCTTTGCCATCATTTCTATAAGCAGTATGATTTTTTCTGTACCTGATCTTATGCTTATTTCTATCCATTAGTACCCAATGGCGAACATACCATTGATAATGGACAAGATTCGTCGCACCCTGGCTTCTCAAGAAAATGGCTATAAGAACTTTGTAGCAAAATATATGGAAGCTGTAGTACCGGACAAGAAAGATCTTATGACTGTTGCATGTTTCAAGTATGTATAGCAATATTAAAATACTTTATAGCAGATAGAGGTAATGTTCCTACACGTTAATCTTCGGAACCACCCAATCGATTCCAACGAAATTTTCAATATTATTGGTTCCATCTTTAAAGAGACGATAGTTTCGGACCCGACAGGGGCAGGTGGTCACAAATGCAATGTAGAGGCAGCTTTAGCGTATACGTCAGCATTAATTTTTTCCCTAGCTAATTGCATTTTTTTTCGTATAATTGCAGTTTAACAATTTATAAATAGGGTCTTAGTCACATGTATCTGGATTTCTAAGTATATATAGTACATTTTTAATCAAGCTCTTTGAAAGACAGACTGCTAGGAGTCATACTAGCATAATGATTACAGACAGGCGTTGAAAGAAATAATGTGCGAGAAGATGACCGAACATGAGTTTGTGACTCTCATAAGATTTTTTAGAGGCGATCCTGGTAAGGAGCACTCAGCGAGGAGGGAAATGATCAGGTACGTAGTAACATGATACAAAGCATTAACAAACCATATTGCGAGCTCCGTAGTGGCTAGTGTGTTTTAATACAATCTCAGAACGCAACATATCTCAGTTTTTTTTTCAGTTTGTTGCATTCTAACTGATCATATGCCAAATACAAAATAATAAGACCGCCGCCGCGCCGCCGCCAATAGCGTTTCTTTTTCACCGTCAGATCGAAGGAAGTCAAAAAGACCGCTGCTATTTTTATCCAATTTAAATATATATTTTCTCTGTCGAACTCCTACTAATACCAGAGATTTTTATCATTCCAGAGGTATTGTATTCTCAGTAAACCCGGGGTCAGGTTAACATTATATATGGTCTTCATTCATACACAAATCTAGACTCAGACTTATCCTCTACTGCATGAGACTGATATTGCTGGAGAAATAACTTTAAATTCTCTAGTAAAGTCTCTATAGAAATAGGTATACTGCTGCCTTTGAAGATTCCAGGCGTGATATTCTGTCTTCCCAGGTCCCTCGTCTTCACGCAGCTGACGCGTGGTCTGTGGGATGACCGGGAACGTCTCCGCGAGGGTCTGATACACGCAGATCCCTCTGGCTCAGGAGTGATCTCCATAGAGCGCATGCGTCAACTGCTGAAAGCGCATCGACTGCCCATTGCCGTCGATCTCTTGGATTGCATGATGCAAGTGTGAGTGTTAAAATGAGTTTTAGTAGTGATTTATTGTACTGTAGTGATGATTTAGAAGGTTGCTGCAAAGTATGTACAGATAGCGCGCGAGTTGAATGCAGAGCTTAGGAATGCGGTAGTGCTGTTGACAAGTATGGCACAGTACTACACTGCAGGCGCGTGAGGTGGGGCGTGCGGGTAGCGGGGAGCTCTTCACCTCAGACCCCGACTGCATTCAACTCGCGCGCTATCTGTAGGAAGGGAATTTATTTTTAGGTTTATTAGGTTATCACGGGTACTCTATTGCTAAGACTCCGCTGTCCGTCTGTCTTGTATTTCTCTGATAGTTAGATATTTTAAATGTTCACCAGATGACGTTTTTCTGTTGCCGCTAAACCAACAAATACTATAAAAGGGAATAAAATTAATGTTTAACGGGGATCCTCTCACACAACATAAGCGATACTGCGATATACTGTAATTTTTTACCGCTTTTATAGTCAATTGTTCGGAACTTTCCTGTAAGAGTCCATCTCGCATCTGGACGGCTAATTAAACTTACACTTGTTTATGGTTTATTTAGACTTTATTCTTAGTAATGGTTTCATAATAGATACCTATTCTATTATCGTGACAGGTTGCTCAAAGACGAGAACTGCAACATTCATTATGAAGATTTGATGTCTTTCCTGGATTTCAAGACACGGCCGGTGGTGAGCCTCACTGAGGCTGACTATGACAAGATCGTTCGTCATGCACCACCCCTGAAGGATACTGAGGTAGGTGGATACTTAGATAAGCTTGTCGATGACGCGATTTGTGCCCTTTGCAATTTTTACTAACTAGAAATTAAAATCGATCTTGCTACTACGATATAATGATGCAATTCGACTGACTTAGGGCTCCTGTACATGGTGCCGCACATGAGCGTTTATACGTATAGTCGTGGCGAGCGTGTTTTGTTTTTTATCTAAACGTAGATGCAGCACGTTTTATGTCGTATGTCGTAGTGGTAAGGATGATTTTCACTTCTAGTTGAAATCGGCCGAATTGCGTCGATAGAAGGCAGTAGGTATTATCTATACGCGCCTCACGTCAGTGCATTTGCCTAACTTTATTGTTCTTATGTATTAATACTTACTTTTTTTAGTGTAAACTTTGGAGTGACAAAGAATTGGAGATTCAAGTTGGTTTCGTGAACTGGAGCGCATTCCTTTGTCAGCTGAACCTCGAACATCTCGTCAAACAACAGAATTAGGCGATCTTGCTCAGGAACATACATAGTAGTTTTTTTTCTGTATTTTCCAAAATTATTTAGAGAAACTTTTAAGACGCCAAAAGATAATGAATCACAGTTTTTATAATATCGCCTGACACGTCTGTGAAGTTTCGCTGCATCAATTAATTTAAACCTGTATTTTTATAAATGCAGTGTCTATGTTGAATTTAAAATTATATCAAAACGAAGCTGTTCTAAGATAAATTGTTGGCAAAGGTTTTATATACGGGGTACAAAGTATAAGTTAGTAAAATATAGTAACAATAGTTATTTAAATATTCAAATGAATACTAAGTGCCTTCGTGAAGCCTTTCTGGACTAAGAATAGCTGGAAACATTTTATAGGCCTTGCGACTAATGTCAAATTGTTGTTTTATGTGTTATAAGGAGCAGAGCAGCTGGAGTGAAACCACGGGGAACAGCTAGTATTTTTAAAGACCTTTACGATTCAGCATCTGTAGCCTTACTACGAGCTCTTAACGCGATCCAGTTTAGGTTGTGGGGAAGAGACAGAACTATACAAGTCGTCTAGCGCCATCTCTTTTTCACAGCCTAATCACTCACGCTTTAAGAGTTAGTGGTAGGCCACCTGATCCTTTTTTCGTAATTTCTGAATCGGCTACATGAACTATGTTTGTATAACTGACTCCATGTAAAACCACATGTAGAGTTGTAAATGATTTACTTGCTGTATGAAACATTTACATTTCCAGCTGCATTTTTCTTACAATTAATTTAGTTTTTGTGTGATTTGAACAATTTTGTAAGTATGATTATCGTGTGTTTTTGTGTGTTATTAAATATTATATTTATTTTGTGATGTAATCCAGTTTATTTTATTTCAAATATATTGAAGTACCTTTAAGGCATGTGGGACTTTGACAATCAAATCGTTAAGCGATTACTGCAATGAGGATTTAAAATCCAATTTTAAATGGGAATTCATAAAGGAGAGGAATAAAAAAACACAAGTACACAAAGTCAATGTTTCGAATTTGTATAATTATTTTGTCGATCACAATAAATACGATTTAAATCATTCACACTGTATTCTCACTATTACAATTTATTAAAATACTTATCATAATTACAAAACACATTCATTGTTGCAAAACACATTCATTGTTGCAAAACACATCTTCACAACATTAAACATGTGACGTGATGTCAGTAGTTAGGACTAAAGTGACGTAGAAATAATTGTGATTGTTTTTAAAAATGGCTACACATCACATTCATTCATCCAACTAGAACTGAGAATAAGAAATAAATAACTTAATAACTAAACGTATTCCTAAATGACTTCGTTCTAGTAATAGAATACCGAATTGTTTTAATTGATTCGATGTCATTTATTTAAATTGATATGTCGTTAATTAACCTCAATATTGATGTCTGTAATGATTTTCGTTTTTTTAATTTATCTTCAATGTCATGTCAAGTTCATTTAGCTTCGAAATTTCGAATTTAACGTTGTTTTATAATGCCTGCTTCCCACGGCGCGTGTTAAAACGCGCGACGCCACGCGCTAGCCCGCAATTGGTTTTTCATACAATAATAATACGCGCCGTGTGATGCACGCGTATTATAAATATCTTCCTTCATTCATACCTATATAAAAAGGTGACTTGTAACTCGCTTCTCATTTGTTTCGTTACATGGCACAAAGCATTCATTTGTGTCGATGCAGTCATACAACTCATACATTATTATACTCATATCTTACAAGAGGTACACAACATTATTCTAGACATTTAATTTATGACACTGGACGGATTCGTTATACATAATTTAGATACCTACCTAACTATAATTTACATATTTACAATTTTCTTTTATCTTAAACGGTTTGTAAATTGAATTTAGGGTTGGTTTCCTTTAAAAATATGAAACATGAATACGGTATTTACCTAGTTTATTAGTTTGTACACTTTCACGAGACGTTTCATATTTTCATAGTAGCCAATGGTACAATAAGTGTGGTACACTTATGGTGGCCTACCATACGTCTTCAAGCCAGAGTAGGTAGTACCAGTGTGTGAAGGAGAGAGGTATACAAGTCGTCTAGCACTTCGTTCCCTCACTGGAATTACTTGTGTACTGATTGAATTCTACATTATTTCCTATGTCTATATCACTAAACAATTTGTTTAAACTCGTGGGTTCGTCTATTCACCGTGTATGAAGGTCTTTAGAGATCAGTAACTTTAGGTGACGTACCGCCGTCTTACGCGAACATGTATTATTATTGGGTGTAATTAAATTATGCTAGTAGAACACTTATCACCACATGTCCTTCACTCGCTCCGCCGCGGGTATTTGAGGTCGGTACCTGGAAAATGAAAACACATCCAATTAAAATTTTCTCACCGAAGCGCATTTGTTAGTTTTTGGCCGAAATAGCAAAAATGAATATGTGAATGTTTTAAGCTAAACTGTTTAATTTGATATAGAAATGTAAACGTTACAATAAAATTTACACGGGAAAAAATACCAATGTGTGGTGGAGTGGTGTAAAGTTGTTTCGGTTTTGTCGGTTGTTTTATATGTTTTGTATACGTTCCCCTCAAAGAGAGGAGGAGGCCTGTGTCTGTGTCCCAGCAACGGGAACATTATGGACAGATGATAACAATGATAAAACGTTCTAATAAAATTAAAACAGAAATCGCGGGGCAGTTTTTTTAACGACAGAAAAATACTTGAGTTTCGCTAGATAATTTAATTTAGCTTGTAAAAATATCTGTTTCGAAAAAAGTCGATTCGGTATGAAAAAAAAAACATACAATGCTTTGTACTGTGGTAGGTACTGGAATTTAAAGTTATTTTAATCCTACGGCGACACTCATCATTTGCATCAATACTCACTTCAGAAAGTAATGTCAGCAAGCGGCATTTATTAAACATAGCGACAAGACTGAGAAGTACTCGTAGAAATGTACCTATGCGCGGGGAGGGAGGGCGGCGACGCCGGCAGCGCGCCCGCGGCCAGTGGCGACATCTTGATACCGGAACTGTTACCGTTTATGCTTGACCCCATGCTTGATGCTGAGTCCGCTCTGAAACAGTACCTACATAAGTAAACTTAGATATTAGAAAGCCGCATAAAGGGCCGCCTTTGTGCGGCTTTGCCTTGCAGTGGGAGAAAAAACAATCTCAAGGGAAAACAAACTTCACTTCTGGAGAAAACATTTTTTGGTAAACCTTTATGTTGTAAGATAGTTGAGGGTTTGATTTTCGCTTGTGGATATGATTCTTTGGTATTAATTGCAATAATATAGAACTTTTCGTTCAAAAACTTGTTCAAAGTCTCATAGAGTTTCTTTCAATAATTGATGCTACCGATTGATTGATTGAAGCAGTTCAGCAGGTTTTGTAGTTATTGATTTTATCAGTCTTTCCCCCCCAATTTTACATCTACCGGTTCTCTCACTTACCTGTCAATCTGTCTCCTGAAGAGCGGGTACCTCCACGGTGAGTTAGGTTTCCTCTGCTCGTGCTGGTAGGCGGGGTTGTCGCGACCCCTCTCACTGACCACTGTCATTGAGACCTGCCCGTCAGTCTCCCGGGTCTTTGATGACAGTCTTCTGCAATGTTCAGAAGTGCTACGCATTAGGAACAAATTTTTCAATGCAGATTGTACTGTTTTGTCGTCTACCTACGTTGGGGTGACTAAGCAGGTCCCAGGTGGCATTAAGACCTTGCGAGATGCTGAACTTTCCAAATGGATGAAGACATTACTTATTGACTAAAGAGCTAATAGCTAGTTTAGTTCAAGACTTCTACCAAAGAAGTGGATATTTATCCGAACAAATTCTGGTTTCTTGTAGTTTTATAACAACTAAACCTTCATGTTACAATCTTAACAGTGACTTCTCGTATTCAATAACCTGATAAAAATTGGGAAGCACGCTTCTTGTTCAATTTGTTTATGCACATCCAAAAATCAGATTCACCACAGAAACAGATTTGTTCTTGGACGAGAACGACTTGAGATTATCCAATTGTGCAGCACGAGGGATGAGCGATAGTGTCGATTTCAGGAGCTTAGTGTTGCAAACCTTAGTCTCAGCATGGCGTGAGCGCTGCGGCCACGCTGTCACACGGCTGCATTTTAGAATAGCACTGTTTTGATTGGATGGCATAGTTTACCTTAGTATCCTAGTAGGTAACGATGCTTGTATCTGCGGCCTGGCCCGCTGCCGACTGTCCACGATGAGCACATGTCTGTCGTACGGCGTGTCGTAGTCCACCTCGAGCACTGTCGAGAACCGGTGAGGCCACACCAGGTCCAGGATTGCAATGATGAGACCCACTGCTACGCATACACAGCCTGGAACGAAGATAATTAATCCTTCAGTTACATTGATACTCAAATTGAAGTAGGTGGACCTTATATGGATTATTGGAACAATTGAAGGAACAGGATGGGTTTTAGTCAAGACGAGTCTGGTGGTTCTTTCCAGTCTACGAGCATAAAACAACGATAGAAGAATACAACTTCACAAACCTTACCTGCTATCAACACAAGCCAGAAGCACCATCCTAGCGAGAAGAACAGCATGGCTCCGTCGAGGCGCACCACCAGTGGGGTGTGAGGTAAGGACGCCCAGTAGCCGCCTGCGGCTGCGCATAGCGTTACGCCTAGCGTGGCCATTGCGTACGCGCCGTATCGAGGTACCACAACTAGCAGCAGATTCATCAGTAACCATAGAGCTAGGGCCGCCCTGGAACATGGTAATGGAGTAGTAAGAATCTGCTTCAATTACTATCGATGAATTTTTGGTTCATGTTTAAAGAGATCGTGACTATTCAATTATGTTAAATTCAAATATAATGGCCGAAGGAGTATGTGAGTGGTATGCTCTACAGGGAAATTTTCATTCATCGCATAATCGCCGCCATTCCATTGAACATTGCAACTTAGGAGACAGTAGGCCCGAATGCTGTCATTTGATGATTAAATCAAGTATTATAGAGTTAATCTTATATTACTTCAGAAACCAGCTCGTTCTCTTGAGAATATGTAGTCGAAAAGAAAGCAAAATATCCTTACCATAACAGCGTAGATGTAGTGTATCCCGCAGCACGGTACTTAGCCCCCCAGTCGAAACCCTCGTGCTGCACTGCGAAGTGTTCTGCGACGGACAGCAAAGGGAAGGGCAGGCCCCTCGCCAGGCCGTCTCGGTAGAACTCCTGGATGGCCCCGGCCTCCTCCCAGCGGAACTGCTCGTTGTAGTCCACGCCCGGGTCACCCACGCTCGTGTTGCCCCAAGACAGGGCTGGAATGAGGTAATTATACACACAATTTAAAAGTTCTTACAAGGGTGCCTTCGAGTTGATAGATCTTCAACCAAGTTTTTTTTTAAATAGGTGTAAATACTGAGTAGTTGTGGGATACGTTGAATCGTAGCGTCAGTATTAGCCTTTAATATATCTACTGCTGACATGTAGGTTTCTTTTTTGTGTGAGGTAAAGAGAGAACAAGATATGTAATACAATACAGAATGTGGGTACAGTAACGCTTGATTATTGGCTTGGTTCTTCATAAATATCCGTCAAGACACAAGCAACCTTATATGACAAAAGTAACACAATAGCTGAGCTATTGCTTGCTGCACTGTGTGTCCCGGCAACAAATCGCCTTCAGCTCTTCAAGTAGTTAATTATTCTTGGTCTGATCATTTGTGAGTGTTTGAGTTTGTAAACAGCCTCGATACAGGAGCCATTCCTTATGTGGAATACACATACTAGAAATTCAAAAAAGAATTTGTGCTTCACCGTCGACCACATCTTCTCTTAAGGCGAGAAAGAGGTCAGAGGTGAACCTATCATTAAATAAAAAAAAGAAAGATTTTTTTACTTAGAAGCAGCACATGCTACAAATCGTACCGGTGAGCGTGACGTTGACATGGCCGAGGCCGACGTGCACTGCCAGCCAGCAGTCCAGGCGCTCGGCGGAGAAGGCGCGGTAGGCGGCGCGCGCCACCCGGGCTCCCGACACGTGCCACGACGAGCCATGCTTACAAACTGGAAACCAAATGAAAAAAAATATTGGTAATAAACTTTTGAGATTTGATGATAAAAGAACTGTATACAGAAAATAATCATCTATACATATAAAAATCAATTGCTGTTGGTTATTTTCACTAAAACTCGAGAAGGGCTGGACCGATTTGGCTCTTTCAGTTTAGAATTAGTTTTGGAAGTCCAGGGCAACTTTAAAAGATCTGTAGTTGAGTACATAAATATGATGTTTGTTGGGTCAGCTAGTAATTGGATAAATATTGTTAAGCATTTGGGAAGTGGAAGCAAATAAATCGATGCATTTTCTTTACACGCAATAGTGTTCTAATTATGGAACGCATGGATTCAAAACATCTATTATATATAAATATCACCTCACAACTCGTGTATGAATCACACCTACACATTTTGAAACAAGCTGGGTATTTATGTAAACCTAAGTATAGTATCTAATAAAAGGACATGTTGAGGTTTGTCACAGTATCACAGTTATTGCTGACAGTCGAAACTTTCCAACTAAAATGAAACAGGCCAGTCCCAGTAATGGCATTTGTAAACTTTGCTTACAACACGGTTTTGTCTTGTACCGTTATTAAAATTATCGCAACCGGAATATCAGTACTTGCATTGAATTTATAATGTATCGGTGTCGGTTCTGTTGGTATGAGTAGGTAAGCGTTATCTGGAACAGTTAAATTAGCATTTCATGGAGGTACTGGGTACAAATATCTTCACATGGTAACAGGAGATGAAGACAGTATTGTACACGCGAGGTGTGCACCCAAAATTGCGTTTGACACACGAAAATCGCGGTCAATGGCAAAAGGCAAGTTGATTTCACCACTCGACCGGCCACCCGAAACAATGGCAGATTCATTACGAAAATATTTACAAAATCTTTGCCCAGCAGATCTTTATTTTGATTTGATTGAGGCGAGTTCGTAAAAGAATCCAAAACTTATTTTTGGTTTTTCTACGAAGGTTTTTGCCTTTTCTTTAGATATCTTTAGCTCATTATACGTTTGCTGCTTTTATTAGTGTTTTTTTGTTTAATTTTATTTCTATTTTTAAATTACATTCACGTAATTCATTTGAAAATTACATATAAAATATAAAAATTAAGAGGACATAAAACGCTTTATGTTACGCTACGCAGGCGTATAAGCGAATACCACATTTAAAAAATTTAAATTGTTGCAGCATCATCCTCGATACTGCTGTCACACCTCCATAGTCCCCTCCCTCAAAGTGTATTTTAAAATAAATATTGTACGGTCGTACTGTATCACTTCGCCAAAATGTTATTTGCACTGTTGCACGCACGTAAAGCATGATTTACAAATAAGCATCCCAATCATCTTGTCAATTATTGTAAAGTATCTATCTACAATTATTTTCGTCATCTATAGTAGGTCTCTGTCAATCGTACGATAATTTATATTTCGTCACCATTTCGTAGACATTTACGAAACGCTACTATTAGTTTTATCTTAGTAAATAAAACTTCACTGATTTTAATAAATACCTAACCATGTTTCTTGTTGTTTTAAGCAACGTACTTGCATTTTAATTAAGTGTTCATTAGAATTTTCATGGCAAATGCGAGTAATTAAGTCGTTAAAATCGTTGCCAAGGCTGGTCGTCTGCTGCAATGATTGACGCTTTAAATGTAGTGTTAAAATTGTACCGCAAAAACACGGTGCGGTAACGTCTCACTAATTATGAACAAAGAAAGTGGAAAGTTGGATATTCCATAATGCTTACCTAGAATGACGGTGCCGACGAAAAGACTAAGTGTGACTATCGTGAACGTTGAGAATCTCTGTAACAAACAATGGATAGGTCTTAATGTAGCTGTTATGAGTTATACCTAGTCATTATCATGATGGCTGCAGACGTTTCGTAAATAACGCCCTCCGTAGTACAATCAGGTAGAGATAATACTACGTTAGGTGGAATATTAAACAAAACAATGGCCAAGAATGTTCATAGAAATAGTCAAGTAATAAATCTTAATTATAAATTGTCTATAGGTCAACTACCAAAACGGACTGTCCAATAAAAGGTGTCACGGAATGGTTACGAAGCAGTAAAACCATGTTATTACACATTTAACTGTCTATTAAAAGAGAATATACAATATAATACAATATTATTTAACAGTCACCTCTAAACATAGGTATTTACAACAATTTACATTTATAATTTACAATAATCTCAATAATTACACTTGCTTGACTCACATTATATGAAACTGAGCTGCGCCAGGCGCTAATACAGAAACGATTCGTGTACAATTTTTACAATCGCACCACATTGTTCTCTTTATCTGTCAATCTTCTGGAAGGTGAAGGTTTGGCATTTCTGGTGTTAAATTGATTCAGTTGTTGTTGAGGAGCACAGCATCCTGATAAATAAACACTCTTGTACATAGTAAATAAGTATTTAGATAGTAAATAGTTTCTGTGTGTAGATTTATTTAATTGTTCAGTTTTAAGCCAGTATGTTTCTCACGCTTTGAAGTTATATTAGCTATAATAAAGTATTGTTCGAGCCCAGGCCTTTTGGCAGCCTCGCACAGCTGCAAGGTTTAAATGTTTATTATACAGAGAAACTACATTGTAAACTAGCAATTAAGAAAAAGTAATTGTCAGAAAGGTAACGTTTAGGGCCTTATTTTAATTGTCTAAGGCCTTAACAAATGCCGACTGTAATGTTTATAACGCTGGGCTTCCCAGAGCCCATTTTATATTGTTATAAGGAAACAATGCTTAATATAGTTTTAGTTGTAAGAAAAATACCATGATAGAACAATAGACAAAATACCCCGCGCTATACATGTGTGTGTAAACGACGAGCGTAGGCGGGAAGAGAGAGAGAAAGCGTGGGGGCGATTCACCCCCACTCCTCGCCTACGGTCGAGCGTATAAATATAGCGCGGGGGCATGTAACGGGAGTCTGGTGTCGAACGCCTCAACAACAACAACAACATCGATTATTGTACTCCGTGTGAATATAACACTTTTCAAGTAACCTCAGTGCCGTTTTATCTTTCTGATCCAAATTAAAACCCCGCGCCTGAATATTCTACAAGTTTGGTCCTTCGAGCCGGATCAGGAAGATAGCGTGAAAAGCGAAAAACGTGAAAATGAGTGAGAAAAGTGCCGTCACAACGAGAAGCAAGCTGAGGCGGTTAGAAGAGGACGTCCAAAGGAAGAGGGCTCTCGAAGCGGACTCCGGCGTACCCTCGGACAGGGCTCCAGGCTCAACATCAACAGCGCCAACCCTACACCCGGAACAGACGCAAGTCATCCCACTGACAGGTCCCGGTAGAGTCATAGACTACCGGGGTATGTCGACGTCAGTGCGGTCGGTGGCAGCGAGAACAATAAGATCCGGTACCAGCGTCACCTCGTCAAGGAACAGCCAGAAGAGCGCCGAGTACCGGCGCCGACGAGCCGAGTATGAGGCTGAAAAAGAGTTGGTGCAAATGAGAGAAAAATCTGAAAAAGAGTTGGTGCAAATGAGAGAAAAATCTGAAAGAGAGTTGATACAAATGAGAGAAAAATTAGTGCAAAAGAAGTTAGAAGCAGACCTAGCAGCAATCGACGCGGCCGCCGAGGATGATTTGTGCTCCGAAGCGGAAGAAACAACCGCGTGCCGCGTAGAAGAGTGGGTCACGCACACGACGCCCGTCGCGACCCGTCAAGAACAAGTGTCGACGTGTCAGAACATGCCACCGCCACTGGTACAGCCCGAGCGAATACCTGCGCCTCCGATGAGTGCGCCCGCGCCCGTCCCGCACCGCGAGCCCGCGTACCCAGCGACTCCGATAGTTAACGCTGGCACAGCACGCGCGTCGAATCGCGACGTACCCGAGTGGGACATGGGCGCCGAAAAAGTCAACAAGGTCAGGTATACACACGATAGAAAAATAGACCAGCTGGAGGAAGAAATCGCGCGCCTCGCACGGCCGCGGCCGGTACCTAGACAGGCCTACGAACTGCCAACGTTTAAAGGCGACCCGGCGGAGTGGCTGTCCTACAAGAACATGTACCACGACACGACAACGATGTACGAGTTCAAGCCGCACGAGAATCTCGCAAGGTTGAAAACGTCGCTACAAGGCGAGGCGAGAATAGCGGTGGAAGACTTACTTCGAGCATCGGCCAGCCCGTCAAAGATCATGAAGACTCTGGATGAAGAATACGGGCACCCCAACCTCATTTTAGAGTACGCGTTGAAGAAAGTACGCGAACTACCGAAAGTGACTGAAAGCGGCCGCGAATTAAGGAGATTCTCAACCACGGTGAGAAATTGCGTGTCGCTGCTGAAGAGTGTGAGTGCTAACGGGTACCTGAATAACCCGCAGCTGGTGAGCGAGCTACTGAATAAGCTCACGCCGGTACATCGCGCACAGTACGGAGACTTCGCGATGGGGATGGCGGCGAGTCAAGGCCTGGACATGAGGGTGTCTCCGAGTCTAGAGACGCTCTCAGAATTCCTGAGTAACCTGGCACGTGCGTCGTCATACTACGTGCAGCTGGACATGCCCGCGGCTGCGCCGAACAAACCACGAGCAAGCGCGCCACCAGCGAGGATAGCCAAGAACATACAGCGGCTGCACGTACACGCCAATGAGGAAGAAAACACGCGAGCTCCGAGCGTAGAAGATTCGTGTCATCTGTGTAAAGAAAAACACACGCTCGCATCATGTAAGCGGTTCAATGATTTGGACGTCAACGAGCGCTGGGCGTTCGTCAAAGAACAAAAGCTCTGCTTTAATTGCTTGGAAGGCAGGCACTCGAAGAGAATGTGCCGCAAGAAGAAATGCGCCACCTGCAACTTCGCGCATCACAACCTCCTACACGTCGATAAGAAGCCAGAAAGTGTGACGAACGTCAGCGATTACAACGGCAAGGCGCTTCTCAAGATCATGCCGGTGCACGTCATCAGCGAAGGCAAAGAAGAGAGCTGCTACGCTCTGCTGGACGACGGTGCGACGGTATCGCTGATCGACAGCGTCCTGGCCGGGAACGCCAAGGGCGAACGGGTGCCGCTAACGATTAAAAGTGCGCGTGGACAACAAATAACGGACAAATCGTCGCGAGTGATTAGTGTGGGAGTGCGCGGACCCAACGGACAAATACATCAAGTGAAGTGCCGCACGCTCGTAGACATGGACTTGCCCTCGCAAACAGTGCCCGCCGCCGTCATGTCGGAGCATGCCCACCTACGCGACTTGGGATGCGAGGAAATGTGTGGAGCGAAGCCGCTGTTGCTGCTGGGCCAAGACAACTGGGAGCTGCTCGTCGGCAGGGAAATGCGCCGGGGCAAATCAGGTAAGCCAGTTGCCTCTTTGACCTCGCTAGGATGGGTCGTGCACGGACCTTTAGGTTCAACTAATTATAATAGGCAATCTGTAAATTGTATTAGTGTAAGCACTGCGGATTTGCATAATTTAGTGAAGAAACAATTCGAGTTAGAGGCCATAGGGATATCGGAAGTACCGCGTAAGCACGCAGACATCGAGCGCGCCAACCACATCTTGGACACCACTAGCCGCCAGTCAAACGGTGGAGCTTGGGAAGTGGGTCTGTTGTGGCGTCAGGACAACCCTCAGTTGCCTGACAACTACGTCAACGCGAAGTCGCGTCTGTCAGGAATATTGCGCAGGTTCAAGAAAGACGCGACCTATGAGAAAGCCTACATAGTTCAAATAGAACGACTGTTAAAGGAAGGGTACGCCAGCAAGGTAGACGGTAAACTCAACTCTGAGCCCGTGTGGTACCTGCCCCATTTCGGGGTCACTAACCCCAACAAGCCGGGCAAGTTACGTTTAGTGTTCGACGCCGCCGCGAAATACGAAGGTACGTCGCTAAACGATCACCTTTTGACTGGACCCGACCTACTGAACCCATTATTAGGGGTACTATTTAAATTTCGTTTGGGCCCTGTCGCGTTCACAGCGGATATTGCCGACATGTTTCTCCGGGTTCGAATCCGGGAGGAAGACCGCGGGGCACAGCTGTTTTTGTGGGCAGCGGACAGCAACAGGGAGCCTGAAATATATAAAATGAATTCTATGATATTCGGTGCAGTATCGTCGCCTACATCCGCGATTTATATATTAAATAAAAACGCGAGTAAATATGAAGAAAGTCACCCCGACGCAGTGGCAGCGATCAGGAGGAACCACTACATGGATGACTACCTGGACAGTACGTGGTCTGTCGAGCAAGCCGGTCAGTTGATTGAGGACGTGACCCACATCCACGCCGAGGGCGGATTTGTGATACGGGGGTGGGTCACAAACTCTCAGGAACTGCGCGACAGGCTACGCACTGAGATGCCGGACAAAGTATCGCTGGACAAAGGAGAGGACAGTGTGGAACGGACACTGGGACTCACGTGGTCACCCGCCACTGACGAATTGGCTTTTGATCTGTCCTTCAAGAGATTGCCGAAGGAGATCACGGAAGGGCGGGTGGTACCCACGAAACGAGAGTTCCTCCGTTTCATCATGTCGATATTCGACCCACTTGGATTTTTGTACCCGTGCGTCATACAGTCACGGATTTTAATGAAAAAGATCTGGAGCACGGGTATCGGCTGGGACGAACAGCTGAGACAAACTGAGGCGCGCTGCTGGTTTGACTGGCTTGATAGCTTGCAGCATCTCGCGAACGTATCGGTGCCTAGGTGGTACGGGTTGTGTACAGACCACCTAGAGCTGCACGCCTTCGGTGACGCGAGCGAATCCGCGTACGCAGCGGTAGTCTACCTGGTCGGGGTGGACGTCTCCGGGGAGAGAAACGTCGCGAACGTAATGGGCAAGGCCAGGGTGGCCCCTCAAAGAGTGGTCTCGATCCCACGGTTGGAGCTGCAGGCAGCCGTTTTGGCTTGCAGACTCGCGGAAACCGTCGAAAGGGAGCTAGGAGCCACCATAAAACGGAAATACTTGTGGACGGATAGTAAAACCGTACTAAAATGGATAAATTCGGACGCGACCGAGTTTCAACGTTTCGTGTCTCATAGGTTAGCAGAAATAGATAACAGGTCAAAGAGGTCGGACTGGCGTTGGGTTCCCTCGGCGCAGAACCCAGCAGACAAGGCAACCAGGTTGGATTGGCCTAATAACAGCAGCGAGTGGCTGAGTGGCCCTCCGTTTCTTCGCTGTCCACAGGAGCAGTGGCCGGTGAGCGACGACATGAGCGGTGTTGCAGAGGCGGACCTGGAGCGGGTACAGGGCGTACACGTTGCGAGCATGCCACCTGAGCCGATGCTGACGTACGCCCGGCTGCCGACCTGGACGCGCGCCCTGTACGTCATGGCGCGCGTACTTATCTTCGCGGCGCGCTGCCGTAAACGACGGGAGGCGTGTGCCGTGACAGCTGCAGACCTTGACGAAGCAAGGTTACACCTACTCCGCCTAGCGCAGGCGGAATGCTACGCATCGGACATCGCGGCCCTTAGAGCCGGCCGCCCGCTGCCAGCCAACAGCAGGCTGCGCACGCTGGACCCAATGCTGTACGAGGATGGACTCCTGCGAGTGCGCGGCAGGCTGAGAGCTTGCAGCGAGCTGAGCTTCGGCGAGAGGCACCCCGTCATCCTGGACGGGAGGCACGACCTCACGCGCCGGCTCATCAGACATCATCACGAGGCGGCGCTGCACGCAAATCAAGAGGCCGTCGTGAACAGCATCCGAGAATTGTACTGGGTCACCAATTTGCGGTCCTCAGTTAAAGCTGTCACGGCAAGCTGCCAGCGCTGCCGCATTGAAAAAGCGAAGCCAAGGGCACCAAAAATGGGTGACCTACCGATCTCCAGGCTGGAGGTCACACGGAGAGCGTTCGTCCACTGCGGGGTAGACTACTTCGGCCCCATGGAGGTCTCCATCGGACGGCGGCGAGAGAAGAGGTGGGGCGTGTTGTTCACGTGCCTCACCACCCGCGCCGTGCACCTGGAGTTGGCATCATCTTTGAGTGCCGACTCGGCGATCCTTGCCCTGCGGCGCCTGATTGCGCGCCGTGGGCGACCATCGGACATGTACTCCGACCGGGGTACCAACTTCGTCGGGGCGCACACCGAGCTACGCGCTGCCCTCCGTGAGATGGATCACTCACGATTGGCGAACGAGACTACAGGCCGCGGCATCGCGTGGCACTTTAATCCCCCGGCGTCCCCACACATGGGCGGATGCTGGGAGAGGCTGGTGCGCTCTGTAAAAAACGCGCTCAAGGCGACCCTGCGCGAGCGCGCCCCCCGCGAGGAGGTCCTCTACACCCTCCTCCTAGAGGCCGAGCTGGTCGTAAACAGCCGGCCACTCACCTACGTCAGCAGCGACGTCGAGCAACCGGTGGTACTCACGCCGAATCATCTCCTGCTGGGCACTGCCGCGGGGGATGCGCCATGTACGAGAGGCCACGCCCGCGACGAGGACGCGCGGCGGATGTGGCGCCGGGTGAACGCGCTGGCCGACCTGTTTTGGCGGCGCTGGCTTCGCGAGTACCTGCCGACGCTCCAACGACGCAACAAGTGGTCGGCTGACGAGCCGAACGTGAAAGTTAACGATGTGGTAGTGTTAGTGGACGAGAATAAGCCACGAAACCAGTGGACCAAAGGGGTCGTGCAAAGTGTTTTCCCGGGTGCGGACTCTATTATAAGAGTGGTCGATATACGAACGAACCATGGAGTCCTACGAAGACCAGTTGTGAAGGTTGTTGTGCTCCCGACCGATGGAAGTATGGTCGGTTGAACCCTCATACGGGGGGTGGAGATGTTGAGGAGCACAGCATCCTGATAAATAAACACTCTTGTACATAGTAAATAAGTATTTAGATAGTAAATAGTTTCTGTGTGTAGATTTATTTAATTGTTCAGTTTTAAGCCAGTATGTTTCTCACGCTTTGAAGTTATATTAGCTATAATAAAGTATTGTTCGAGCCCAGGCCTTTTGGCAGCCTCGCACAGCTGCAAGGTTTAAATGTTTATTATACAGAGAAACTACATTGTAAACTAGCAATTAAGAAAAAGTAATTGTCAGAAAGGTAACGTTTAGGGCCTTATTTTAATTGTCTAAGGCCTTAACAAATGCCGACTGTAATGTTTATAACGCTGGGCTTCCCAGAGCCCATTTTATATTGTTATAAGGAAACAATGCTTAATATAGTTTTAGTTGTAAGAAAAATACCATGATAGAACAATAGACAAAATACCCCGCGCTATACATGTGTGTGTAAACGACGAGCGTAGGCGGGAAGAGAGAGAGAAAGCGTGGGGGCGATTCACCCCCACTCCTCGCCTACGGTCGAGCGTATAAATATAGCGCGGGGGCATGTAACGGGAGTCTGGTGTCGAACGCCTCAACAACAACAACAACATCGATTATTGTACTCCGTGTGAATATAACACTTTTCAAGTAACCTCAGTGCCGTTTTATCTTTCTGATCCAAATTAAAACCCCGCGCCTGAATATTCTACAGTTGTAATGATAAAACTGCAGCGGATAAAATAACCTTGCACAAGACTGCTCAAATTAACACGAGACAGGACCTATACTTATGTGAATATTGATTTATTGATGGACTGTGTTTCTCTGTTATTGAAACTACTATCTTTTGAGCTTAAATACTTCTTCATCCTTTTAAACATGAGTCGTAATTTACTGTATATTAGCCTTGTCAGCATAATTTATATCCAGGGAACCTGTTGCTGTCATCTATTGTCGTCGGAAAAACTGTAAAAAAAAAGAGCAAATGGCTGCTCTTTTCGTTTAAAAATTGTAACATTTAAGGAATACAACCTCTTTCCTGATGCCGGGGAAGACAGCGAGGAAGGCGACGTAGAGCGTGAGCGCGGCGACGAGCAGCGCAAGCGCAGGCACGTCAGCCGCGACAGCCGTGCGGTTGTGGTACGCGTATAGGGTCGGCCCGCCTTCCTCGCGGAACGCATCGAACCACCCCTTCATCGCTCACCCAGCCTGAAACAATCGAGGTAACAACCTTAGTAATACAGAAATAAGTAGGCTATGGAAGTGAATGATTTGTCTGTAACCAGCCAATCAGCGAATTTGCCTAAACAAATTTTAAGATGTACAATCAGGCCAACTTTTGGGCGTGTTCTATTTTTTGTCACTTACGGACATAAGATAAGTTAGTGTTACAAAATAAAAATTGGTGACATGATTGGGCAGTTTCTCCCGACTCCCGTTACGTAGTCGGGTTACTTAAAAGATTCGAGCTTCTTTCGTACGGGCGCGTATCTTCGTAGACCCCCAAAAGCAGCCGTCAAAACAAAGGAATAGGATTTGGTCGAGATTGAATATTACTTTCGGGCGTCAATAGAGAGACTAGGGAATCAACATAATGGCTAGTTAAGGCAAACTCATGGGGAATTAGAATGTTGTGAAATAAGATGGTACGTTATAAGAGCAATACAAGTTATAAGGCTCGTACAAAAGTGCCGCTAATACGAGTTATGGTCTGGATGACTGCCAGCCGAAATTATAATAATTTAGTAGCATCTATTTATTTTGTAAGCCTACGTGCGTTTCCTTATATGTAGCTAGACTCTTAGACTTCTAAGTACTAAGCTTGATTGTTGAAGAAGATAGCTTATTTAGGTTAGGACATAACGATATTTCCTAACAGAATGTTATGATAAGACATCCATTCTAGACCTCATAAATCATATTCTTGTTTCAGGTCCACATCGTCTTAGTCAGATTATTATGATTTATCTATTTAAAATGGGTTTGCTCTTGGCCTTAATCTAGCGCAGAAGCAAAGATGAAACCTTTTTTATCATAATATTAGCAAATGAGTCCTCTCGCCCTGATTAGGAAGGGACTGTAAGACACGTTCTGACTTAGATCCACGGTGTTCCTTCCTTAACGTTCCAAAGTTTCGTAACCTGTTTAAACGGTCTCGTGACGAAAGAATAGTTCTTAAATGGAGCGAGCTTACCCATAGGTACGGAAAAATGTAGAACTCCTGCGCACATACGCAATACATAATATGGAATGATAAAGTATTTTGAATAAAGGGTCATTGATTTGCTTGGACATGTCCACGTCCAGTCAGGTACACATGTGTGATGAATTATATGTATCTCAACTCAGTTCATCACTTAATAAGTTTTGACGGCGCGATTGACGCAGAGGCCGAGCTATGGGATATGCGTTTCGTATCGTGGGTTTGATTTCTGCATGGAATAATTATTTTGTACAGCCTACAGAATGTAGTTCCAGGTCAGGCTGTTTATTTGTATAAGTTTAATTGTTTGTAAACGCGCTCATGAGCGTAAATATAAAGGAGAAAGTCCTTGTGAGAAGGTACGTCTTATTTTTAAGTTACTAAGTATAGATACTTCGCATGAAATAAATAGGGTGTACGGCATTACTGCGAAGTTCGTTACCGCGATGTACATTACAGCGAATGTTCATTACCGTGAAATACGTTACTGAGAAAGTTTTTTACTGCAAAATGATGTTATAAAAGGATGCTGTGATGTTGTTATACATAATTATGAATTCATCTGGATCTATTAAAATCAAAATAATAAAAAACGAAGCATTTATTTCAAGTAAGTCAGTTACAGGCAATTTTTAATTATCAAAGATAAAAATATAATGACACAATTACTATACAAAATTATGGTGTTACAGTGCTAGCCACAAAGACACAATTACTGTGAAAGCACCGTAGATGCTACTGGTTGTATGCCCTACGGGCGGGACATAGCTGATCAAAATTTTCAAATATTTAAGAACTGTACTATACATACCTATGATCCACAATAAACTTTGATTTGATTTGATTTTGGTGATATCTGACGAACGTCCACATCCACAAGACTCACACACAGCAATATGTCTCGCTAAAGTACAGCAGTTTTGATGGAACCTAATTGCAATCTTGGTTCCCATTGAATAATTAAGTCTTCACATATATTATTAAAAAACGGTTTGCTAACAACTATGAGAAAGAAGGCAATTAGATTAAAATGAATTACATACATCGTGTTTATTATCCTTGGTTTCAAAAAATAAAAAAGTGCATTCTAAGTATGTTACAATTAGTCATCATAAATATTAAAGTTACTAAAACTGTTCCAGCTGAGTATTTTTTATGAAACTTGACGCAATATTTCACATATTCTGAATTATTCTTACACTTCAGAAATTATTTGAATTTTTAATGCTATTCGGTTTGCATTTTATTTCAAGAAGTAAAGGAGATGGCTAAATTGAAGTATGCACGAGAATTCGGCTATCTATAGACATGGGACCTAGCACAGTATAACGATGAATAGCTCAATATTAATATTTCACATGAAAAAAGTTTATAGAACTTGTCATTTCTTCGCAATCCTGAAAAAAAAAGTGAACGCCTATCAAAAAAGTACTGCAAATAATTACATTGCTATACCTTTTCCCACAGGCGTTTAGTTTTTACGTATCTGCGATGGTGTTGATTTTTGACTAGCGAACCACCCAAATGAAGTAAATATCTTTAAAATACCAAATAATCTAACGTATTTCAGTATAAGTAGTTGCAATGGTCTGAAAGAACTAATCTAACTTTGATAACCCCATCGAAATCTGTTTGTTATATCGATAAAGACAGGCTGACAAATAAAACGAGCCAGGGGGACTACATATTGCAAAGCATTTCGTGATTGGTAAATCTTTTCTGAACTAGTTATTGAAGATTTTAATTAGCTCAAGATACATTTAATGATTTCTAAATGAAACAAGAAAAATAGTACTATATTTATTCGATAATCTGGGATTCTTATAAAACATAGTCTTAAAGCGTACGAAGCGACGTCATTTTATTCACGTGGAAATCTGGCTATGATGATGCAAAATTCTTCAATTGGTTCTGTCCACTGCATAGCGTTGTAAACTTCTCACAGAACGGCCAGAAGTTTTGCACACCATTGCATGACCGAATCATACGAACTTCACAAGTTGCTCTTGAATTCAGCAGTTCCTGACAAGGATAACAAGACAAATGTTGGCATTCCTTGGAACCTAGAATAAACGTAATTACTTTAGTATCTACATGAATTAACCTACACTAAGGCAACCAATCTGTTAAGCACGCAATCGCAGCCGCGGCGTCCTCATCTTCCGTCTGACGTAGGTTCTCACGAGAAACGGATGCTTTAGGAGGTTCTTGTGTCGGATTGGGCCAAAAGAAAAGCGTGTCGCCACTGGGAGGACACGGTGTGGAGATTAAGTTTGGGCCGAGCATCGCCGTGACCATCTGTAAATGTCTTACCTCTATTGTACCTACATCCAACCAATGTGATACCTAGGACGGAGAGTAGAACAGTACGCAATGACGTCTTCGTTGCTTGCTTGCTTAAAATGCCGCCGCAATCTTTGCGTGGTTATACCACAGTTTATTTATTTCATGATGTATTGAATGCAAGTCAAGCTCGTGTCGAGCGAGAAGTCGGTAAGTAAGGAAGCAGAAAGTCCAATAAACAAGCGGGGGTGAAGAAATAGCTAAAATAAAGAATTACAACGAACAATTATACGACAGTGTTCAAATGACATCTGACGTTTGTATTTTTTTCTTAAAGAAGGGACCGTACTCAAATTGAAGTTCACAGAATCGATAAAAGAATCGATTGGTTAGAAAGTAGTTTAGATGGATTCGATGCAAAATATGAACTAAAACTAAACTAAGAAGCACATTCAGAAGAACAAATCATACTGGTCATACCGGACATACAGGTCCAAATCATTACCCTTCTTTTGGCTTTGCCGTAGTCGGGTAAAAACTAAAGTTGAGTTTAGTGGACGAATCACTTTTTTTTACGTTGTAAAATCGTCAAATGAGTCCTCCGTCCCAGGGTAGGGCAGCAGAAACTGTCGGTCTTTTACTGACTAAAATCTGGTGTCTTTCAATAGCCTTTTATGTTCCGGGGTCACGGTAATTCGTTTTCCGAATCAAAACGTGTAAAAACATAGTAACAAACAACTAAAAAGGACACTGAATTGAATTCAACGCCATTTCTTAATTTCAGAAAAGAAATCGCATTAAATCCCGTTAGTAAAAATCGATTAAGTATAGTTTCATTTTGACAATCTGGAAAGCTGACCCTTCCCTAGTTTACTTTATTTCATCGTGACCTTGTCATGTCAAAAAAATTCACAAAAAGCAATTCAGATACTTTTTTATGTTTAATAGTTTATATAAGTGTTAGGAAATTATTAAATACTAAACAATTCATTAATTAATTTTCAAATACTACTAGTTAATGTGAAATTCATATAGATGACTGGGGCAGTCATTTAGCCAACTCCTTTTTGGATTTGCTGTAAGTGCGACTAATTTTGCCATTGTTAAAAAATTCAAGAAACTTTGCGGATTTTGCTTTCAGCAGCTTCGACCATTACAAGTGGAAAATTATCCGAAGCGAACATAAAATCGCAATAAAAACTGTCATATGTATTAATTCGGGCTATAAACTACCCGTGTTGCAAATTTCATCCAAATACGTTTGGTAGTTTTTGAGTGCAAGAGTTACAAACACACATATATATACATAGTTAGAAACTTTCAATATTAGTAAGATTTCATTTATAATATTAGTTTTGTGGACATGAAACTAAAATGAATCAAAACAAGGTCTACGTTCGTAAGTCTTAACGGAATAATAATTAAAGTAGGCAAATTGGAGAGCCTGTTTTAATTACTAATTAATAAATTGATTACGCAAATACAAATGGAACTTAACTTATTAATTAAAATCAAACATAACCTACGAATTTAATCGAATAGCATTAGTCGGCATTTCAGAGAAACATGCCATTTACATACATACGGTATTAGTATTCAGAATTTGGTCATTATGCTTCATGATCTTGATGCAAATACATAAATAACTATGCAAATATCTATGGATACAACAAAAGTAATTAAGTGAAGGGTAAGTGAGAATTGCTGAGGCCGAATTCTCAATACAGTTCAATTAGGAATGATGGTGTCAATGATCTTCGCCTATAAAAAAAAATACCATTTAACGCATTTAGTGCATTTTTTTTAGTGTTTATTATCTTCATTATCTTGTTAGAGCTACTCGTATTTTCATATGATGATTGTTTATTTAGAAGAGTGCAAGTTTCAATGTTTGAGTGTGAGTGTTGCGTGCCCAAGTCACAATATGGCGTCAGCAAATCTTCCATTCCTATTGAACTGCGTATTTGGCTAGGCCTTATTCCTGTAACTGTCATATAACTGTCAAACTACAAGACGTGCAAGATAAAGGACGGGTCGCTTGTCTGAGTCAAAGCTTGTACTAAGTAACATTTATAGCTCTCGGCCCAGGCATAGACTACTAACTGTTCTATGTTAATAAGACGAGTTTCGTACTTGACACAAATATTCAGTGCAGCAGATTTATGTGTAGATGTTTATACTAGCAATTAATTTTATACGAAAACTAGTTTGGTTATATAAGCCCCTAATAAAATTATCGTTATGGCTGTGTCAAACTTTAATTGGTAGACCACCACATCCATATTGCTTCCAATTTTAGTGTTTGGACTTGTCACAAGATTGACGAGATGGATGATGCCCATCTGTGCACAACAGGTGACTACAGCTAATGATTAATAAACAGCATTATGTAGGTAAGTACAAACTGTGACTACTAATGCGTTTAACAGGTGTTGTGATTAAGGCCACGCATTTGTTTGTAATGTAGCTACGTCTGACCCTTTTCGGAAGAAATCATTAGGAGATTGATTACAGAATAAACTACATTCCTTATTTGAAGCTGTCTTCGAAGAAACTTTAACATCAGTTCTCAGTGACAATAAATACAGTTAAATAAAACCCCTTTTTATAATTCAGAAAACAATACGATGTCGCAAGCGGTATCGTATCTCGGCGCGGTGACGGGGCACATGCGCAGGAGTTGCGCCACTCCCGCGTCGCTTCGCCTTCGGGAAACGGATGTAGTTGCCTTTACGCCTTATGGTGCACTCAGTTCAGCCACTAATTAAATAATAAACTGCTCGCGATACTCCGAGATTGTATGGCTTGCGAAACAGACCCACTGAGTGTGAAATACGGAGCAAATCGCTTTTAGTAAAAGCTGCAAGGACTACGATTGTGTGATTCGTATGCAGATAGCCGTTGCAGCAATGTATCTGCGTTTTGTTAAACAGTTGCAGCGTGAAAGAGTTTGTGTTTGGGTTTTCCTTCTTAACTGCCATTACCAAAATAATTACTGAAAAAAACCATACGTTTGACGACTAATAAGAAAATTTAAAGGAAAAATCCAAACCACGAATTGAAAAGCAACACTCTCTTAAGACTAAAAACTATCATCGAATACACTTATTTCTCGTTAAGGCTGTACTTGGCTTCGATTGCTATTTCTACTTAACTTGGGTTGAATGACATCTAGTTATATTATACCACTTGAATCCTATTCGTCCTACAGACGCCGACGTGAGCACACAGTTACATTCTTTTAACCTTTCTTATTTTAAGGTACAAGATATTATTCCAAAAATAAATATACATATATGGAAGCCAGCCATTGTACCTTGAAGGCCATCAGAACCTTGAACTTAACAAAGGTGTCGGAAAATTCTCGAAAAATTAATTGATAAAATTAAATACAATCAAATGTTCAATCAATAAAGATATTGACCTCCATCGAGATAAAGTTCTTGACATGAATAAAGGTATGTAGTAGTTTGCCGGAAGTGCCGAGATGCCTAATGATAAGAAATAAGAACAAACCGCCAGAGGGCGCGTTACCGGAAGAAATGTATCCCAAGCATTCCATCGAGGTTGGTTCACTTTTTTATAAACAGAACATGTAACCTTCGTGGAGGAGAACTGGTTCCGATAAAGGCCCTATTTGCCAACTTCTCAGCTACATACTTAAGCAATGTGAAATTATATTTGAGTGTACAGAGGCCGTATGCGATGACAACGTATTTATTATAGTTTCAGTTGATTAATTGTCTGTCTATCCACAGGTACTCGTAAATAATTCAAGATTAAAGCTAAAGTTTTTAACGGAAAATATAGACGTTCAAGTTCAAATTTAACACGAAACTATCTACTTCGTGCTATGTGAATATCTACTATTTGACTATTATGTGTTATACATTTATTTTCTAACAAATTAAATAGATAATATATGTATAGAATGGACCTTCAAGATTGACGGAAAAAAAAATATTCAGAAGAATGTAAAAGATGTTATAATTTCTTAGTATAAACGAAATTATTTATATTATTGTTTAGTTTGGTGTAAATAATGTCGATGGTCACTCCGATTGGCTTTTAACGAATGTTAGCAGAATTGAATTTGTGTATAATAATGATCTTTCACAGGTCTTAGTCTATTATTAATCTATATTATAAAGCTGAAGAGTATGTTTGGTTGAACGCGCTAATCTCAGGAACTACTGGTTCGAATCGAAAAAATCTTTTTGTGTTGGAAAGTGCAGTTATCGAGGAACGCTATAGACTATATAATCACGCTTCGACTTAATAGGAGCACCGTGCAGGGCAGCGTTTAAATAGTGGAGAAAAGCTACTAGTTATCTAAGCAGGATAAATTAACATTATAATAAACAATTTGGCACTCTACTGAATGACGTGGTACTCTATAGAATGTCTGAATTATATGTATGCTTTGCATATGTCTTTGTGCATATAACATTAATGTACAATGTTTCATTATTGAGTTTCTGTCACCGCATACCAATGCTATTTAATGAAGTGGCTTGCAAAGTTCAAGGGTGAACACTTGGACACTAAATTATATGCATTATTAGCCTTTGTAAAATTAATGTAAATTGTCCCTTAACTCTTGTTGGCCTATAAATGAGTTAATAATATTCCTGAACATAAGAAGCTATTTACCGCCATAGCCATATAATTGTAGTAAGATTATGCATAATGTATATAATTGTAAGTGCTCAAACAATGGTTATGTAGATTCAAGTATATTGTACTACAAATGGCAATTCCTTTATGTGTTTTATAGTGATTAAACATAGTTTGTGGGTTTTATGTGAACTGTTTCGTGAATATTGACAGAATGATATGTTGCCAACACTACGTACGTAACTTGGCTTTCTCTTTGTATGGCTGAGTAGAGTACGATGTTGAGTCGCTTAAGTACGGGCAAGTGATGCAGTAGCTTCTTAATCCTTTATTGTCCATGCTGGACCATTGTGTATTTGTGTATCCTATGTTGGGATACTGGTTCGAAATAATTTAGCAAAGCTTAGATAACCTATTTGTATTAAAATAAAACAGTAATGTGGGGTTCATTATCAATTTAAATACTAAAATTTTTTGTACTATTTTGATACCGAAAATATATTTTCGAGGAGTACCGCGCGAAACGCGTGTCCGTATTAAAAATATTGCTGTTTATTTATAAACTCTTCCTTCGGTATACAGTGTTTCTTTTAAATGGGCCATAAGGGAGAAATCTGCATCCATAAGAGATACGAGAAAACTTTCTTAGGAACCTTTAGCTCTTTTTTGATACTGATAATTTTGGCGTTTTTATTTTTTTGGTCAAGTGTGAGCTGTCCACAGCAATGAGTGAAATTGACCAAAAATTTTTTTAACGCCATTCGACTCATTTTCATATAAGGATCATTTCATTCTATCGCAAGAAAAAAATCGGGACGGCGGAAGTTGGTCAAATTTAGCAAAATATTTTTCATACAAATTGTATGAACGAAAAAAAATACCAATTTTTTTTATGATGCCATGTTATTAAGTGTCTTGTAAAGACCATTTCATTGTATGGGAAGGAAAATGCCCGGACATCAGAAGTGGGTCAAATCTTACGAAATACTGACACTTTTAATAGGACTTTATACTGTTAGAAGAAACATTACTCTACTTTTGACCAACTTCTACTGTTCAGATATTTTTCTGCCCATACAATTATCTCATCCTTACATGAAAGTAAGTCAAACAGCATAGTAAAAAAAATGGTATTTTTTTCGTTCATACAATTTATATGAAAAAATATTTTGCTAAATTTGACCAACTTCTGCCGTCCCGATTTTTTTCTTCCGATAAAATGAACTGATCCTTATATGAAACAGAGTCGATCGGCATCAAAAAAAATGTTGGTCTATTTCACTAATTTCTGTGGGGAGCTCACACTTGACCAAAAAAATAAAAACGCCAAAATTATCAGTAGCAAAAAAGAGCTAAAGGTTCCTAAGAAAGTTTTCCTGTATCTCTTATGGATGCAAATTTCTCCCTTTTGGCCAATTTAAAAGAAACACCCTGTATGTTATGAGAAGCGAGCTCTAAGAAATTGTACAAATATTTAAACGATGTCTCAGTTGTTGCGATTCGTACATTATTTAGGAAGTAATTAAGCAAAGAACGTAAGTTTCAAAGATACGCCTGTTACAGAAAATTTTAAATAAAGAGGGTGTATAGGCCGAGAAAAGATGGCAGGATTGTGTGGCGAATAAACATGAAAGAAAAATGAGTAATTAATGACAGGAGGTCGGACTGGAGAGAATCGCTTAGAGGTGAATCTAAATAGGCCAACTATTTACTGCAATATATGTGGCTTCAACATTCGCGCCCAGTTCAAAACACATTTTCAATATTTCCGGCCATCAAAAACATTTTTATGTATGGCTCATACGTTTTGTCTTACGAATAGACCAAAAGTGTGTTGCATCAACCCGAAGTAACGGTATAGGGCATCAAGTTATTAAGAATAAGTGATAAGGCAAAGAATATTCATCACACTAAATCATCATCAAAAGTTGTACATCACTAACACTAACTCGTAAAGAATTAGGCTCCTATTATGAAACCTTGCCCTGCACCTTCCGGAAGACAGCCTGGGTCATTGTGCTCGGAGGAAGGCCGACCCAGTAACCTTGCTTGTCCATCGGTGATAGCAAGGGCGATCACAACCGCCATTACGCGAACGTAGATATATGTAACTCGTGTAGATAAGGTTTTATTTCCTATTTATTACTTTTTATAGTACTTGAGTACAAGGGGCCTGCTAGCAGACCCGTAAAAGCAAAAATTAATGAGACGAAATGTAGACGATATAGTGTGAGAAAATAAGAGGAAAATGTGTGTCTCATCATATTTATTAGGTACTGGATACATAAAATAATTAATTAAATTTACATTTATATAAAAAATAAATAACTACGTAATATAACACTTCTACGGAATCGCGACGAAGACTGGTAAGACTGCCACATTTTACCACTCAGGCAAAGCAAAATTTTTAGCTGAGGAAAGAAATACCTAGCCCTCTGTTCATGGTCACGCGAAGTATCGACAAGACGGCAAGAGTAACTATGTATATTGTTTTTGTAACCCATAATTATGTGTGAATAGAGCCCAATTTGCAAGCGATTCGCTATTTCGCACAGCCTATGTCGAGTATTTCTAATTAAGTAATAAATGCGATTGCGAAGCTCGCAACCAATTGATTTATTTTTCAATCGCTACGTCACGGTTGGTACCTAATCCTTTTCAAATATTGCGTATACCTTAGCGATGTGAACTTTAGCTATTAAACCTATTTAATAATATACACAAACAATCTGAAGGGAAAAGGTGTTACCTTGATCAAAACTGCAATTTATAGACCTACCTACATTCCGTACAAAATAATTTGAAACTATAAATTTTGCATAACATTTTCGTTCCACCGGACATCCAAGCGATTAAATTATGTGGTAGGTATTTATAATTAACATAAAATGTTAATTTTCCTTGGTTCATATAGCATTGCTAAGATAACAAATCAAGGAACAGTGCCTACGTGCACATCCCATTAATCTTAAGATCAGGAAAATGCCTCTACATCCATATCAGATGACTTCCAAGTGTGGTCATGGACCTGTCACGGTCGTTCGAAGTCGAGGGCACCGGGGACGAAGCACCTTGCTTCCATCAGTGACTCAGCCTTGCTCCTTATGAAGTTTATGGGCCCATACACATGCGTGTCACGTAGCATTATTATATTATGACAAAGGTGCGTTCCGTTTGATATAACTTAAAGGTCCCAGCATTAAATTGAAGTTCTCAATGGCTTTTCACTATATTCGTACGTACTCGGATTAAGTTTTCAATTCTTCGAAATGATTTTATTGACTTTCGAATCATTTGAATTATTTCCATAAAAACGTTACATGAACTATGCTCAATGGTTGATTTAAAACAATTTTAGTGGTGCCAATGGATAGTTCATTTAATGTTGTATCGTCGTACTCTACATAATTATGATCTTAGTTTATGTACACACGTAAGCAGATCAAGCTACCCCAATCTGTATAATCTTAACAATCGAACATTTTAACAGATTGAGATAGGTTTCTTGTTCATTTCCTGGCATCGCTTATCCTATCAGTGTTATTTTTTTTTCTGACGGCTATCATTAACCGTTGTATGAGTAAGTAACTTAATGTTAAACATTAAAAATATTAATATGTTCTGTCGTACAATTTATTACAGGTTTGCGAAATGTGTGAAGTTAGTTATTATTGTTGCTATAAAGGGCAAAGGCATGTCTGATGTCGTTCAACTCGCAATCTTTGTGATTTTGACATTTCACGCGTTAAGAAATGTAGTTCTTGAGGCAAAGTGAAATAACTCTGTACTTTTTTAACGACTTTTATGGCTCGTAATTGGCTTGGTCTCACTTTATAATAATTATCTCATATGGCAAACTTCATTTTCATACATTAATTTCTTACTCACAACTTAATACATGAGTAGTACAATTTTATAACGACTTAAGCAAAGATCATCACTAGTTAATGCCTCAAGTGCTAAACACATAAGTAACAAGTTACGCAGTGATAACCTTGCTTGACACTTGATAACTTGATTGCAGTGTCAGCTAATTGTTCTTTACCAATATTCTTTGTAAAACTATAATGGTTGGGCAAATACATAGGTTACACAAGAAACCTACCTGTATGAACGTAAGTGGTCGAAGGGACAATGTCGTAACGCATTCTTTATGCTTAGCTTAGTCTTATAAAGAACTGTTTAGTGATAATGTAATGAGCAGTACATACTTTTGAGTATTATTTTGAAATGTGTGACGTGCTTTTTGTATAAAATACTGTTCAAAGTTGTTTTTAGGGTCATCAACAAGTTATATACGATTATTATGGTTTCTTGCTAAGCATATTGGAAAAAGCATCTGTATGTTAAATCAAATCTCATTCATTTATCAGTGTGATTATTTCAAGACCTACATCAAGATAGCGCAGACAATTAGTTACGATCATCACTCAGTTTTCTTAAATACGTATGTAAATTAAGACGATACAAATATACAGGCTACTCTTTAAAAATAGTAAAACGGCAATGAGTTACTAAATCAAAGACTTAAATATTCTCTAATTTAAATAATTCCGTTCCTAATTAGCCACTACTTAGCATAAGAAAATGCACTAGCATCAAGAGAACATACGATCACCTCCCTTCAGCTTTTAAATGGGCATTGTGTTTTAAAGGTCGCAGATTATTATCAGTAGCCAGTTAACATTTCCCATTGAGTAAAACTGGCTGTTTGGAACAAAGATATGCCTAACTACTGCTGGAACTGCAAAGACTAATTGAAGGGAGGGCAATTACCTATGGAAGGCTTAAGGCTAAAGGTGATTGGTATAACAGAGTGTTTATATTCTAGCTCCTCTGTTGACCTCTCGACTCAACCTCTTTACTTTAAGATCTATTTATTGATTTTCTAAATTTGAATATTCACATTTCGATTTCATTCTGTCATTGTCTACTAAAATAGAGATAAAAAGGACTTGCTTAAAATCGAACCTAAGGCTTCTAGAGGCCAGCTGGTGACATTTTGAATTGAATTTTTGGCAGTCTAGCAGCTGGCAGTCTGTTGATAATGGTAACAAAACACTCTATTTGGGATAGATCCAGAATGGCGCCTTAAATAATGTCGTGATTTCAATGAATTTGTTCTCAAATTAAAGATAACAGTTGAACCTTTAAATTGCGACCATTTTTATTATTGTTAACTAGTAATTAAGCATTATACTACTACTTTGCTTGCTCGTATAGCCGATTCATCTTCATAGCACTCCACTGGATTTGTGTCATTGTTAACGCACTCCCATATCTATGATTTTTAAAGCATTTGACAGGGAAGCAAAAAAAAAAATACCGCGACAAAAAGGCACTGCCTCAGCTAGGCGTTAGAAGCAAGTGTTTCAGGAGAAAATGTTTTAGTAACAATGAGTGATAAACAGAACCATAGTAAATCCTGAAAATAATGCAATCCCTGAATTAGATCTACACTGTACAGTCTCTCAGATGAAACGTAAGCAAAGGTTTAAAGATTATCGTTTTGCATTACAAGTTATTTAACGCACTAGGCGGTCTTGTGCATGCCTGCAGTTAATAAGTAGGTCCTAATTTGCACTTGCATTGTAATTATAGTGTTATTGGCATATTCTGCGGCGACTATAAAGAGGATTCACCAATTTGTAGGCAGGTTCCATAGTACAAATTATTGCCTTAAGGCGAGGTTGCAGTATATTGTGTGATTGCATGAAAAACGCCAAAATTGTAAATGTTTTTGTTTCTTGGAGAAAAACAATAATAAATATAAAAAGTTTTAACATTTCCGTGAAAATAAAAAACTGTACTATTACTGCCTACTGCTATACAAAAATTGATAAACGCCCGATGGAATCAGTTGACAGTACACGTTTAAAATTGAGATTTTTTTAACTAATGGACTAATGTCCATATCGCGTTTCTTTCTTTACCATTTACTTTCATGTTTGTTATAATAGAATATTTTGTATTAATTAATATTCTCATATCTGATCAGATTTTAAGACGGTCAAAGATCTTAATAAGTACTGCAACTTCCCCTTAATGCTGGGTGTTCTGTACATCCTTGCGAATATTTCCCGGCTGAATGAATTGCGGTTCATTGGAGGCTCACCTTTGATCTCAGTTCCGAGCTTTTTATAATGGAACCATGTTTTAATAGATTTGATATGCTTCATTGAGTATAATATTCAGTTTTATTTTGTGTTGATACTAATATATGAATGAATATATTAATTTGATTGAAATAAGAAAGCGGAAAAACCCAAGTACAGGTTGTTTTTTTTTTAAAACGTTGCGCATTTCTCCTGCATGTACCTACATACCGGATAAGAACATAGAAACTCACATACATAAATATCCTAACCCGGAATTACTTATAGATTTTTGTTCCGTGCGGGGTTCGTACCCGCGACACGCAGGAGACCGTGTTGTCAACAATAAAATAAGTAGACTTAATTAAGAAAGGAATAACTATGATAGGACAGTACAAACGAAAATTCAAGCCACTGATGAGAGAAATAAATAATTTCATGACAACCCAGTTATGATATCGTTTTAGAGTTCCTAGTAGAAGTCATCATAAGATCAAGGTTTCTCAATAAATACTGTCAGTTTTTGTTAATTAAATAATTATCTATTTAACACTATGCGCCAAACCGCCGTAGGTGTTCTATGTACGTAAATTAGTCTGTCAGAATACGTGACCGTAGGCGCAGCACGCATGCGTGACTTCTGGCACGCTCGATAAATCTGCGCGCACGCACAGCCCTTTGATCAGCACATCCTCACAATATTTCATAATACATAGACATTTATTTATACTGTGTCATACCTTGACTATTTGGTGCATTAAAGGATATATTGCATAAAACGCGAGTTGCGTTACATTGCGGACTTTATAGGTAAAACGAATTCAATTGATCAAACAAATACCGCAATGTAGTGAAACATGCGAGTTCTTGCATCGTCTAAATGAGGTTTTAAATATTAAATCGCATGGGTTTAGTCACGTAGCTATGATTTTTCAAGCAAAAAATCATCGAGGAAGGTGAATCATTGACAAACTTTGATGATTCACATTCATTGATTAAAATAATGACTGATAGCCGGAGGAATACGTGAGCCCGAGACTGCAGACCACGTATTTAATTGGCAAGCATAGTGTGGGTCGCTCCCCAGGTAGATGGGCTGTCGACATTAAGAAAGTGGTTGGGATAGGCTGGATGCGGATGGCAAAGGATAGGGTGGTGTGGCACAGCCAGCACGCGTAGCATGGCGCCGTAGAAACGGGTTTTGTCGACGGGAGAATAGACAAAATGTCAGAACTTTAAAGATAGCAATGTTTAAAATTATAGAAAAAATATGTCTTTATTCTTTAATGGTGTACGAATCGTGTGTGTGTAAAAAACAGTCTATTTATGTAGAAGTAACGATGAAATAACTTTGTCTTTTCTTGGTAGAATAGAGCTGATAGAATCGCCATGCTACGCGTGCTGGGAGAGGCATATGTCTAACAGTGGGGTGTGGACTGCAATTTATATGTTGATTTAAAAACTTACCTTTTCCTTCAGCTAATTGCCATAGGCACACAGTCAAGCAACTACTTAAACACTCCTATAATTGGTGATTAATATTCATAAATCATTTAACTAAGACTTTACTTAGCCTTTGCAAAGTATTTGCTAAGTTTGACGGTCACAATCCAAGTGTTTGAATCGTGATTTAGTTCTGAACTTATGATTCTTATAAGCCTTAAATCAAGAACTGCATTTTGATTTAACTTTGTATCTTTTTTGGGTGCACTTTGTTTAAGTGGCTATCAAAATTGTCACGGCAGAAAATCTGTAATACTTACTTACAAAAAATGTATTGAAAAGCCTAACCATTGATGATTGTGATCTTTAAGAAAAGTAAAACTAGTTCTTATTTGTAGTAACTAACCTCCAGGAAGTATTTTTATTTATTGTGCGGTTTTGTTTTAAATTATGCTTTAAACAGTTTCATGGGAAACTAAGAACTAAGTATTACGAATAATATGACCACCTCTGTACGTGCTTTTGCTGGTTCGCTACAGAAACCACAAGCAGACATGGTTTCTGTGGTTCTTCAGGAACGTGATGAAATATTCTACAAATGGTGTGGTGATGTGATGGTGTTTCATTCTTCCATGTGTCTTTTTCACCGTCAAATATAAGTCATTTGTTTCAGTTTGTTTCCTTTCGTTTTTTTTTTGTCTTGTCTCTTCAGATGTAACCAAATAAACGATCTAGTATCTAATCATTTTTTTTTAATTATTTATAATACCTATTTATATCTTTTGTGATCATAATATTTATTGTTATAGTCTGTATACACAGTAAAAGTGAACAAAACAACAACAGGCGATAACCAGTTTATTCTGACCCTTTAAGGGGGCGCCACTTGAGAAGCAAGTATGTAAAAGACAGTACATAAAATGAACTCTCTTCATTTCCACCTACCAAGTTATACTGGACACTTCGTGTTAGTTTTTTGTACTTATTGCCGGTTAAAAGTAGATCAATCAACGGTTGTTAGTACGTGAGTGCGGCCGGTTGCTGCGGTTACATAACCCGACGTGTGGCCACTGGCCAGCCAAGTGCTCGGAACTTGACCTTGACTTGTTCCACAAACAATTTACTGCCCATCACTACGATCGACATAGTTGTGTTTAAGAGGTTTTTTTACACTGTGGTGTATTTTGAAGGTTGGATTATGTTAGAGTTTAAGGTCTTAAAGGAGTAGAATTTAGCTTGTCTTTAATATCGGTTTGGTTACGTTATCTAAGCATGTCCATACTAAAGTCTAGTCATATTATAAAAGCTCTCGTTTTGCTCATAAAATTTAAATAATATGGCTCAGAGTATAGGAATGTTCAAACTAAATAGCTCAGTGGATTACACAATCGATCTACAAACACAAAAATGTCGTAGATATGTTTTGGAGCCCAAGACCAACGCATATGTAAAAGTCGTTAATTTGAATATCAAATAAGAAGTGCATGAGGTTAAACGCTTTACAATTTCGGAGGTAAAGAACTTATGGTTTATTTTATCTTAGTTGAGACTGTACAGAAATTGGTGTTTGTCGAATAAATTAGTTCGAACTGCAAATGTTTGGCAACCTTGGGGCAACTTTGCCTATATTGCTAGAATCCGGTGTTAATTTGCCTCTTGTCTACATTTTATGTATAACAGAGATGTCTTCACAGCAGGTGGCATCGGGTCACTTGTCTTTGACAATTTACTTCTTAATCAGTTTGTTTTTCGCTATGTAGCAATTTGCGTAAACGTGACGTTGCGACGTCTGGCGACCTCCACCGACATCTAATACGCGATGCATTATATTTCGCACGTAGTTAAAACTAAATGCAGCGTTCATTTATTTCACTTGCTGAAATGTTATTAAATTTCAGACACGATATTATCGTTGCATATTGCTGAACGCAATTGCCTTTGTATGTAGGTATCTAGATCAAAAGATCAATGCAACATTATAAATTATTATCAGTCAATTGTAAAGAGCGATCAAAAATAAATTCAAGGTGCATGGGCGAGTCCTGGTGTTAAATTATCTGCACAAGTATCTCAATAACAGGATTCATAATTTAAAAGTAAGTTATTAAATGATTGATTACATGTGTAGACATAAATAGTTCATCTTGTTGAGCGTAATTTTTCAAGTGACGGCTGCGAACATGAGCCGCGTGCATCGAACAGCACTATAACATGTTTGCATTGAGTGTTGCTCCGCGCTCCGGCACAACCTTCTCAAATGACAGCAGCGTATAAAAACAACGGACAGTTGGTATTCGAGCCAAGGTCCTGTAATGAGATATGTTGGTAGATAGCTGTTCTAAGAGAATTAAGACAATTCCGCCGGCGAGCAGATAAAGCTTTGCTGGCTTTTATAATTAATATTGTGCGGCGCAGGCGCAATGTGTTATTACCGAGATGCGTATGCGCACGCCGCGCGTGAACACCATTGTGCTGGTTGTGAAGGAACTTTAGATAGATACTCATTACAATGAATGGTAAAGGCCGCGACTTAATGACAGGATTAATATCTGTGTTTTATTATTATAGCTATACCTATAGATACCTCTTTGTTTCTGTAGCTACAATACGTCTGTTAAATTAATACTCAATTAACATTTTAGAGAGAGGTATCCTAATGATTTATAACGTTATCAATTCGATATTAGTAGAGTAATATTAATTAATTGCATAATTCGAGGTTGATGCGAATCGTAGATAGAATTACCGGGCGTAGTCTGTTGATGTGAAACAATAAAGTGATTGCGACACGTAGACATGTAGTTGGTCGCAGTGCACTCAATTAACGTGGGAAATTATTATTTTTATCTCATCCGTCCATCGCAGGCCGCGAGTGAGGCGAGTGAGGCAGCATGTCCAATGAAACTGCGAGAAACAATGTATGACTGACTAATTCCTTTGTTGTTATTTAATTTTATGTAGGAATTATACACTTTTGTTTTACAACCGCGCTCCAATTATCTTTATTACATGTGGAATATAATCAAATTGTTGGAGATATTGTGCAAATGGCTTCTTCTTCCTACGCGGACGGCACGATTTGCGACATATTGTCGAGAAAACTTGGAACATTAAGACAGCTGGTATTAATTAGGTCCTAGCAAAATGATTAAAGTATTTCTTAATCTACGTTTTATCTTTTATTTCTCAGTAGTTTGTTGAAGAATGTGATAAGTATGTTTAAAATGTGGTAGCTAGATAATTTTCCTCTTCCTAGTTGGTCAAGTTTATGCGGTGTGATGCTGCGTCATGCTTGTCGAGGTCGTCGTGAGGTCGCGGTGCTTCACTAAACTATAAACATTTGCATATTCTTACTAACTGACCATTGTCTTGGAATGTTGTCTTAAAAAGAAGTTTTACTACTTATTTTTTTGCTTTATGACATAACAGTCGTAACCGTTATTCCATATTCTCACAATAAATGCATAACGAATAGTTTTACGAAGTTGTTTATTTTATGAATGTAAAATATCCGTTTGTAGTAAATGTTAGTTCTGGCGACTGCAGTTACTTATTTTATTTTAATGTTTCGGTGTTTTGGCATCGTGTGGGATATCCCGCCATTAAGTAAAAAATAAACTGTTCATAGGATGTGTTTTGCAAGTTACAATTAGTTTTCCTAGATTTTTGTAGCAAGCAAACGAAGACGGTTTCCTAATTGTGGTATTTTTTTGAGGTTTTGTAATCGTATTATGATTTTGTAGTTCAGTAAGACGCTTTGTCTTTTACAATACCGAATGGAAAGGGCTGTTTTTATCATATCTTCAAACGGGTGTCTAAATAACTTCAAAAATGAACTACAGTCTTGTATCCTTTAAAAAAAAATAAGATCACCAATCAGTTTGTTTAGCCATAATTGGTTATTATGGCAACAGTCTAATGCATTTATACTTATCTCAAATTACAAAATTTATTTAAACATTATTCCTTATAGTGTGTTAGAGTTTTCGTATTTTAGTTATTAATTAGCAAGCTGTGACTATGTGTAAGCTACAGCTAACATTACATAAGAATAGCGTCAGAAAAATAAAATTATATAAATAATGTTGAATCAATATTGTTGCTTCGTATTATCTGCAGTCACACTAACATTTGAGCTAAAGTGATGTGTTAATATGTAATTATTCATGCAACGATAACATAAATTAGTTATATTAAACTGTTGCCAATTAATGGTAAAATTTAGAGTTGGTATCTAATGGATGAGGACAGTTTTTCAACTGTCTTCATAACTAAGCTTAACTGGAACATTTTTGTTAACTATGTGTGCCATCTTAATAAATCTAGTACTCGAACTACATTTACAAGTACGAACACCTACACAATGGCTGAACCCCATTTCCTTTAATGACAAAGCTATTTTATCCAAGCAAGCAAGCAAGCAACCAAGTTATCTAAAACGTCGATGATATTGAATATACAATACTATGCAATATATACTATGCAAGATATTGAATATACAATAATGTATATATGTACTATAATATACTACATAGTATAAAACAAAGTCGCTTCCCGCTGTCTGTCCCCTTGCTATTCTTTAAAACTACGCAACAGATTTTGATATGGTTGTTTTTAATAGATAGAGTGATTCAAGAGGAAGATTTTATATAACATGCATGACATAGTAGAGAATGAACCCGTGCGGAGCCGGGGTGAGTCGCTAGTATCTAGACTAAACGAACTTCATCGAGACGTCTCCTTCTAGGGTATTTTACTTATATTGAAACTCTGTTTAGTCCGTCAGTAAAGTTAGAATATTGAAAAATAGTGGACACGTTTAATTTGTTTTTTAAATCAATGAATACTGACAATAATAAAACACTTCCAAATTCAGGAGTGGGGGCTTATTATGACGTCATAACGCTTGTAAAATGTAGACCGAGTGACGTTTTGTGATTTTTAGAAGCGTTGTATCTTCGACAATTTTTGATTACGTAACAAAAGAAAAAATACGGGACTATTATTTTTTAATAATCTATATTTTGGGCATATATTTCTTTTTGAGTAAAATAGCCTATTAAACATCTCATAAACCGGGTTCAATGTTTCTCGCTAACGATCAATTACGAGCATTAGCCACACTCTACGTTGATTTTAGCAATTAATAACGTTTTTTGGTCGTCAGGTGATGTATTACGTCAACCCATCCCAATTTTATTGCAAGTGCAAAAAACTTACGAGAATTATCTTCGGTGTTATTTCGACGACGAAAAAACACTTAATTGAGTCTAGGCTATTATTATAATGAGTAAAAAGGTCAATAATGTTGTGATCTCAGACAAGAAAACGACTGATGATTAAAATATTAATGAAGATATTCCTAGAACTGAGTCATTTTGAATATTGAATAATTAGCACGGAATTGTACAGAAGCGTGAATTGGACTCCAATTTCTCACAAGTTTTTGTTACATTTTCCACTTCTGTGTATTTTTCACTCAATCAAAATGTCCCTTTCGCAAAATGTCCCTTTCGCAGAAGTCCCCCTTTCACAGAAGTCCCCCTTTCGCAAAATTTGTTGCTATTCAATTACTAATGATATTCATTGACGGTACCGTCAATCATACGACAGACCATATAAATATAGATCGACTGGTTCCGGGATCCTGGTCAAGTTTTTTGTTTAAGATAGGTACCTAACTAGATCGAAGTTTTCCATTGCGATTATATTGAGCTTTGATTGCTCGGTTTTTATGGATCAAGATCGATCGTGATACCACAATTGGGAGGTTAATTTTCTAATTAATCATTTTCTAATTTGAATGGTGCATATTTTATACATGACATAGTTATCTATCTATTTTTAACATTTTGTGATGATTGAACTTATTAAATTAGTTTCTTAATTATTATTCCAAAGAGGATTTATATTTTCTCTACAAACACATTTAATGTAATTATTTCTCAATACTGTAACAGTTTCTTAAATGTTAACTTATCAGTGTCGAAACTTGTATAAAGGGAAGTAGTATTTCATCATTAATTAGCCCTTAAGTAAAGTTAAATTAACAGCAAAGCGAGAAAAGTAAAATTAATTGAGATTTGATCACGCGATTTGAAAACTCCTTGGAATTAGCATAAAACCGCTAATAGTAGTACCATTGCTTGAGTAATTAGATTTGACGCAATGAGAAGTACTTGTAAATAGTTCTGTGTGAATTTGATATACTTAATGTGCTGATAGACTTGAGCGTTCATTTGTAATAGAACATTGAGCATTCGCCGCAATGTTGGCGAACTGAACAACGAACAGGGCCAAACATCATCGCTACGAACATTTTCACGATCTTTCTAGTGAACAATCTAGTCGACAGTCGCCAAAAATTTTTCTTCTTATTGCTCGGCAAAAAGCTCGCCAGAATGTTCGTTAGAATGTTCGCTAAAACACTCTTGTTTGTATCTCTGAAATCTAACATTCGTACAAGTGACTGTTCAAGTTTATCAGCACCTTTAGTGTTGATGTTTTTAGTACAATTCAAAGGGACAAGTGAATTGGTAGGAAGACTTGTCGCAATGTTTAGAACAATGGTTGGGAATGGACTGTGATGTGAACACGTAACATAGATAACTTGTTACAGATAAATAAATTATAATTACCGATATAAATCGTGAATGAATGACGAATAGAGAAAGTTTTAAGATGTACAGATGTCATGACAAGCAGTTTTGCAGTTGGCGCAGTTTCCAGCTTTATGCTACGCTACATGGATTATGGTTTCCGTTCTGAATAAATACTTGTATGGCCTGCAAGTAGTTGCTTCAGGGCATGCGGACAGCGAGTAAAGGGCAACTCGCCGTCCGACCATGGACCATGCCCGCGTCGACTGCGCGTCGTGTTCCACGCGCGCATCAAAGAGCTGTCAGCAAAATGACGGGGCCCCCTCTCAGAGGGCCAAAGCCTGCCGGGGTCGCGGGACTTATTTCTATCACCGTGACCCCGGAACATAAAGGGCTACTGAAGGACACCGTGGATTTTAGTCAGTACAAGTCTGACAGTGAAACATTCATCATTTGATGATTATACTACGCTAAAAAAAAAAATATTTTTTGTGTCAGTTATGAAACCCTGGCATGGGTCTACGTATTTTGCCGTTAAGAGTTCTCAAAGTTTTACGATGTAAATTGGATGAAAAATTAAAAAGCGCCTCTAGGTAGTCTACGAACGAGGAATGGAACTAATTTTATCCATCAAATTAACGTCAAAGTCTCCTTTTATTTTACGTCACAAAAACGTGAAAAATCGTAAGGCGCTGGACACACAGAAGAGACGTAAGACCTAGATGAGGCGCGGACATTTGTCTCTACAGCGTCCCTTTCATACAAAATGTATAGAAACGTCGCGACGCAAAAAAAGCAGAAGAGTATCGTGATCGCGTCTTCCTTAATTTTAAAACACATCATAATCATCAACTCCACAACAGACTTCTGTATTCTGTGGTAACGTACGACTATCCATTTATACTTAACTAATTAAAATATACAAGAATGTCAGTTCTATGTAATGTACAGATTATGTAAACATAAACACTTCATTACGCCAACTAATAACTTAACGTTAGTGGGACATGCCTACTTGAGTAACATTCACTAAAATCTCAATACGCTTTTTACATTAGTTATCATATTAGTTTTATCTCAGGAAATAAAGCCGGAAGTCAAAGAACCTTCTAATTATATATTTCCCTGTGTAAAACGGAAGTCTTAATTTATCAATCACGACTTATTATTATTACATTAAAAAAATATTTATTTGTTTTATTTATACGCAATAATAAATTATTATGTGTTTTAATGTTATGATACTTTATAAGGAAAATATGCTAAATTAACATTTAAAATATGATTGTAAAAGTTCAAATTTCAAAAATCCATGACCTTTACTATTTAGTAATTTTGTTTTAAAATGACTTAATTCCTCAAATATGTATAATTTCTCTAAACTAAATATCATATTGAGTGGGTTTATCACTACTAAATACCATATAATTACTCAGACTGGTCAAGATTGGACGTCTATCGGATCTAGGTTAAAAACATTGATGAACAAAATGGGCATAAACTTGGAATTTATTCCCAAATATTGCTCGGTCACTGGGTTAAAAAAATAAATAAACATATGACTTAAAAATTGAGCAGTAATTAAGTAGCCAAAAAAACAAGCAAAAAAATAAATGCCGTACTCGTCGTTTACGGACATTATACAACTTGGCCAAAATGACCAGTACCTCTAGCACGAGTTTTCACTATTTTACTTTACAGAGTTTTTCCAGTATTTACAGCGTTTCTTGTATGAAAATATGGAACAGCGCCACTGGTGTGCGAAGAAGGAACCAATTTTTTCCTTGAAAATTGTCAATTTGAAGTCGTCAAAGTTCCAGTTTACTTTACGTCTCAAATACTGAAAACTCGTGCTGACGGTACAGGGTACAACGTCTAGATAATTGTTCATGTTGGTTATTTGTGTAGGTTGTCGATTTGAGGGAGCGGTCAGAATGCCTTTTTGATGGAGCTCGCCTACTGCCCAGCCCGCTTGTAATAATAGATCGGTTTGGAAACAATCCGGAATTACCGTGCACTTTCATGTTTTACCCAAGGACCTGTTTTATTACACCGGTAAATTGTCAAAGCCTGAGCAATAAGCTTATCATATTAATGCAACAGTAACTTAATATCTGACATTCGAAATGTTTCCTTTATATACATGTAAGCAAAATTTTGATGTAGGTAGATATGATGAGGAAAGTTAACAAAAGAATTTAATACTTGAATGGTTTATTTGTGAAATCGGGTCTTTCTGGGTTTAGTTTTAATACTAGTAATTTACTAAAAGATAATTACGGACTTAAGTAGGCAAAGATTACTACACTTAAGTGACATTGGAAATTATGAATAGTCTTAAATAAGTCAAAACTGTGCTTACACGCTTACAAAGTACTTTTGAGTGTATCATAGGCAAATTAAGAAATGCAGCAACTGCTATCCTGTATACTTTCAAGGATACAGTAAATCATTATTTTTCTTTCTTAAGCATCTTATGAAAGTACTTAGTTTATTCATACAACATTTAAAGAAATGAGGAGTGCAATTAAGAGTTTAACAACGTAATAATTATAATTATTATATGTAGAAGATTACATTCGTTTAGCAAATCTCATTTAATTACTATTTTAAGTAATAATTGTTCTACTTCAAGAAAATAATTAAAAGAACTATGCTTATTTCTCAAAATTACAGAACGTAAAATAAATTTTGTACTTAGTAGTTCTTTCTAAAATACATTCTGTACCTAGTAGTTCTTTCTAAAATACATTCTGTACCTAGTAGTTCTTTCTAAAATGCCTACGGGTAAAGTGCTAACAATTAAAGTAATTAAGGATTTGCCAATCATTTTGTGAGCTATGAAATTAATATCAAGCTTGTATTTCTGAAAGGTTAGTGGTATCAACCTACCAGAGTAGGCACCGCTCTCTTTTCGCCATTTATCAGTACTTAAGTGCTTTGTAATAAGGAGCTAGTTTATAGCACATAAATATATACCTACTGATAATATCCTGATGAAAAAAATAACGACACCATATTGGGTTTGGGATTTAGGATATCCGTGTATTAGTTTCTGACAAAACTGAATAAATAATAACCGAATCTTCAGCCCGGTCTCAGTTCAGACCGAGATCGTACTTCGCGCCGCATATTCATTTGTTTTTTTTTTCAATCTGTAACCTTGTCGTTATTATTTGTTGGTCCGTTTAAAAGGTTTAGACTAAGCTGATTTTTGTATGAAGCCTGTCCTGCCTAATCACCGTCTTTTTTTAATTGGGGCAGCATTAGGTAAATACACGACCCTATGGCCGAAGCCGAAACCAAACTTTCGGTCAAACACTACAAGCCCAATATTTGATCTTTAATCTGATTTGTAAGAAATAAATAAATGCAGTTATTTGATATGGTGTTACTATCTAACTAGTAAACAATATTAGCCATAATTACATGCAAGTTTCCTCATGGGACATGATTAATCACACGTAAAATAATCTTAAGGCTGCTCATTACGACATAAAAATAGTTGATTAGAGTTACATAATTTATAAAAATATTGTATATGTGATTGATTACCATGCGTGTGTATAGAATTCTTAGTAGGTTGTGAAAAGTATTGTACTTAGTTATATTGTCATCAATAATGTCGTCTCATCTGTTGCTTATGAAACAAACAATAGTAGCTAGTTAAATGCCTTCCGGCACATTCCTAGGATAGGTCAAAGTTGAAATATTCGGTTTTCTTTCGTTGTTTCGATGGTTTTTTACATAAAATTTAATTTTGTCTGCGCGGTTTCACCCGCGCACTTTACGAGTATGTCTTCCAGTTTTAATGCAAAATAAAAATATTAAGTACTGTGTCTAGGGTCTCGTCTTATTCTCTCGTTAGAGAGTCTCAAGAGGCCCCTCTTAGCCGTGGGCAGCTGAAGGAACAGGGTGCTTCTTTAGTCAGTAAGAGTCTGAAAGTTTGTTTTGCTCCATCTAGGGAAAGACTCATTTGATGTTTATACAACCCCAAAAAGAGGTCTTTTTTCAATTATATTATTTGTTATGATAAATAAGGCCCTTAACCTGAACTATTACACAAAAAACGTGGGCAATCATAGGAAATGAGGCTTCATAGTACTAAGTTGTGTCGTTTATTTAATATCTTTGTTATTGACCTGGGATAATACCACTTGAGGCAATAGTTCCACCCCTTGCCAAACGAAACATAATATTGCCGTTACTGACGGTGTGTCAGCGCACCGTGGGTGTGTCATGATATTGAAATGTTTGCATTTCTTTTGTAATGGTTATGTCATTTCAGCTACAAGATTTCGGCCACATTTATTTATTCCAATGTACACGTATAATATAAGCAACGATGGCGACTAAGATAGCGTTTAAAAAAAAAACCAATGTACTCATAAAAATAAGGCACCAGATCCTCATTGTTGACTGGCCTGTTGGTCTAGTGGTTAGTGACCCTGACTGCTATGCCGGGGGTCGTGGGTTCGATTCCCACCCAGGACAAGTGTTTGTGTGATGATCATGATCATTTTTTGTTCTGTGTCTGGGTGTAATATATCTATAATATGTATGTATTTAGAAATATATAAGTATGTTTATCAGTTGCCTGGTACCCATAACACAAGCTCTGCTTAGCTTGGGACTAGATGACGTTGTGTGATAGTTGTGGAACATTTATTTATTTTATTTTATTTATTGTCTAGACTTGACCACCATTAGTTTTATGGATTTCCATACAGCATCGTTATTATAGCATAAATTGGAATGTGTTAAAGATTATGTGAGGCGAGAGCTTTTAAGTAGGTAAGCTAAGTATGCTTCATGAGTACCTACGTTTCTTTCTTAATGTCTTTGTTTTGTACAACCTCAAATATATGACCAAACAACACATAAGAAAATATCCTGTAGAATAGTGATAACTCGACAACATCCCATATGTATAAAAGTTTTATGTAGCCGCAAGAACGATCAACGTGGTGGTTCTTGAGGTTAAGAACTAAAACTGGTAAAAGACAATAGGACATTGTGGAACAGCCCATTTAAATATAGAAAACTGCAGCGCAGACTACCGCAGAGTATAATTCTGTATGCAATTTTACATTGGTAGTGCATTAGTATAAGCGAGCGCTTGGCATGGCTTGTTGAATGATTCAACGAGCCTTGTTTGTTCTACGATACATCAACTAAAACCTATGAGATCCGGATACAATGTGTGTCCAGCTATACAATATAGGTATTTAACATAACAAACTGTTACAATAGGACTATTATTATACCTTGTTGTCAATAGAGACACATTACTCCCGGTATGTATTGTCACAGTAATATGACAGAATTGTAATTTTGTTTTAATTGTCGGTTATTCTCCATAGGAAGTGACAAATATGACCGTGACCATGGCTTTTGATGCCACATTATGTCAATATATGTAAATAAAAATACTTCTTTAGAATTTATTTGACAAATTTTGGGAAAACGATGTGTCATGTTTTCCGGTGATTAATTTTATGACATCGATCGGCATTTATGACGTCATAATTTCAGTTTATTTTTGAGTGCAGCAAACGTCATTAAAACCATACACGTCTCAACTGTGCTACTGCTTAAACAGCGAATTATAATAACAGAGAAAGTAATTACTCATCATTAAAATGAGGCTGTTAGGCGTGGCTGTGAAGCAATTACTTAATTAAATCTAAAATGAAACAACAAACATTTAAAAACTATAAATTAAACTGGAGTTGTAAGAACTTAACACCTGTGTTATCACACAAACTGAAGCTAGACCTTAGCAGAGATGCAATTATCTAACAAATTTGTAAGCTTTGTAATTACAGATACCGACTCACCTAATACAACTGCACTTGTGAACACAATTAACACCTCCTAATATGGCACAAGGAGCGTTGGCACAAAACATCACAATATACACTATTCGTATACCAATCGTGTCACTTACTTATGTCACTAGGGGGCTATTTACTTATGTCACTAGGGGTCGTGAGATCGCGTCGGGTAAATTGGTCAACTTGTCATAAATATCGGTCGTGTTGTATCGTTAAAGGCTCGCGCCGGACTGAGCGGTTTATTATTATATCGCGGCAAGGAGCGCGGCTGTATTCAAGGTTCCAGCGCACGCGCACGCAGCACGTACACGCTTATCTGCCGTCGTCTTTGTCGCTCACGACTCGCTAGCGTCTTCTCGTTACGTTCACGTATCGCACGGAAATCTTCACGTTGTGCTATTTTGACTGTTTCGTTACGGGAGATTAAGATGGGTCGTTGATCTCTCTCACACCTATGTAATGAAAAAAAATGTTCCAATGTGCTATGCGATTCCATATTCATATTTAAGATTCCATAAATCAGTCGTCAAGATCTCAAATTGCCAATTTCGTAATTTACTGCATAAACCTGTTATAAATGTTGAATATTAATGTACACAGTTACATTGCATCGAAAATGTTGTTGACTTATATATAACATCAAGTCTTTTTCATCGAAGGATTAGTTAAACTGAGTCAAAAATAAGCCCAGACAATGCCTTGAAACCTGCATTTTTTTTGGTGTTGTATAATCATCAAATAAGTGCTCCTAACCAGGGCGATGCGCGAGGGACTGTCAGACTTTTACTGACTAAAATCCACGGTGATCCTTCGATATCCAATTACGTTCCAGGGTCAAGGTAACCTGATGAGACAGTCCCGCGACCCCGGCGGGCCTTGAATCCTGCCTGACTTGAGAATCAATCCTTGGACCTCATGCCTACCTGTGACTAAAAAACCAGTGTGTCTTACCTCTGTTGGTAAATTTTCAACAATGTACTGGCATGACAATTTTAATGACTGATTTATTGTTAATTTGTAGTAAAACCGATGTCGTAAACTCAAAGGTATGTAGTTTTACTAGCGATGAGCTGTAGAATAGGAATGCTTTTCATTACAAATATCGATTTCAATTCCCGTATAATATAACTGTCTTAACGAAGTAAATGAATAGAATTTAATTAATCAAAGTTACTTAAATGTTATAGGTAGATTAAATGATAAATGATATTTATTTTGTAAATTGGTTATAAAAAACACTTTTACACGTCATAATCAATATTTTTAAAGCTAGATGAGGCCGGTGTTTCGTACCTGACTACTCTGAGAAGAAACAGCCGAAACAAACTCAGAGGTCACAGTCTCTTTTAAAGTCCAGACATTGTTCAGGTCATACGAGGACCATGTGGGTGTCTGAGACGGTCTTTTGAAGAAAGAACCACACAGATTTGAGTGGACCTGTCCAGTCAGTGCAAGCATTTGTCGGTGACCGTGTAGCTCGACTCAGACCTCAAGGAGCTCAACGACACGACGAACAATACCAAAGAAAGGACATTTGGGTAGGCCGCTTAAAGTACTCAAATTGTCAGACAATTATTATGAGTCAAGAGCAAAACTTCCCCACATTCGTCCTCGCATTCACAATGATAAAATTAATACACAAACAAACAAAAAGATAAAAATAATTGAAAAAAAAACATGTCAAATTGTAAAAAATAATATATAAATAAAAAAATCAAAGTCACAAAGTAACTCACGTCAGATTGTAAAAACATAAAAAAATAAATAAGAAATGTCAGATTGTATAAAAAGAAAGGAATAAATAACAAATACAGACAAAGTGGTAAAAATATGAAATGTAACAAAACAAGAAAAAAAAAATCTAAAAGAAAAAAAATAAATAAACAAAATGACATTCTACAATACTATAACATGATAATAACAACAACATTCAGCGAGTAAATTCAATTGGAGCAGCTTAATCCCAAGCTTTTTTGTCTTCAAGATAATGGTTTACATGATAATAGGCTTTCTGAACCAGTTTACGTTTAATAAATGATTTGAATTTATTTATGCTTAGTGCTTGAATAGAACTCGGAAGCTTATTATAAAAACGTATACACTGACATCTAAAGGTGCCCCCTATTTTTTGACCCGGGTAGCTGGAACCATGAATTTGTCCTTATTTCTTGTTTTAATATTGTGGAAATCACTGTATTTTTTAAAAAGATTAATATGTTTATGTGCGTACAAGAGGTTTTCATAGATGTACTGAGCCGGCACAGTCATTATATTAATCTCTTTAAATTTTTCTCTGAGGGAGAATCTGGGACTTAGTTTATACATAGACCGAATTGCCCTTTTTTGAAAAATAAAAATTGTTTGAATTTCAGCGGCATTGCCCCACAACATTTTTTTTATTGATTTTATATTGTGTATTTCTATTAGTTCATAAGTTCTATTGAAAACCTTATTGATGCAATGTTATCGTAGGTATAATTTCCGTTTGTCTTTAAATAAATGGCTATACCTAAATACATCGAGGTTTTATAACAGATTTAAAAAAAAATAATCTTTAATTATTAACAAATACTTTAATCATAACCGTTTAAAAACGAATTTAGGAAAGAATGACAACAAAAATGTTGTGTTTTGTTTACAAAAATGAAGTTTCCCAAAAATGAAATAATTCAGTTAAAATTTCAATTGTATCCCGTTTTCGTAGCATCTCGTAGCCCGTAGCGCGTAGCCGTAGAGTGTCGTAGACACATTGCTACGAAAAAAACATAAGGGTAGTGACTACGCGGAAATTGATGTCTTGTCAAATAAATTACTTAGTATTCCACGATTTTGTAGTACTATTACAAAATTAGTAAGTTAATATAAAAACGGCAAACAAACTGACATCTCAATACAAATGTTAAATGGTACAATATTTGCTGTTCCTATGTTCCGTCAACATTTTTTTCAAGATACATAAGATAATACATATTATTATATTGATTTTGTCGTTGAGATAATAAGCAGGTAGTAGTCTTAAGACAGCAAGTATCGGAAATGAATTATAACTGGCCGGTTGACCTTTCTATTTGGCATATTCAATAGCGACTTGTAAAGAAGTAAATAGGAATCAGAAATCACTTCCTACTTGCACAAGGTTGCTTTGTATATTTCCTCTATGTATTAGTTTGAGTTTATTTATAGAACATAATATGTATATGTGTTCATAGATGACGAGGGATATTAGTTAGAATAATTTGTGTTTCTTATGTTTCGTTTCTAGGTTTGAGCGAATCGTTTTACTTGCTGATAGAGGTGTGTGCAATGTTTAATGACTTTTGATAGTTTTGCAGTATTGGGACACTTAAGGTTCTAGCTTAGTTTATCTGTGAGTGAATCTTTTTATCAATAAAGACATCAGTTTCAATACACGGTGGTCGCGGGTACTTGAGTATTAATTCCCGCCACAAAGTGAAAATTGCTTTTGAGGATTACATTCCTCGTGGCTGGTTCTGTTTTCTGCCTACTCGCTTGAGAAAAAGGGCCTGAGTTTTAAATAAGTAGTCTTCCCGGTCTTGCCTAAAAATTGCCTCGAATTTTAAATTAAAATCCCTGCATACTTTCGACTTCAGATTTGGACTCGGACCTTGGTTTGGTTGTATTGCAAGATCATTCTTTCTTAGTTTTCCAGCAAGTGCTTGCATGAGTGGGTCGCGGGACTTATTCCATCACCGTGACCCCGGATCATAAAGGGCTATTGAAGGACACCGTGGATTTTAGTCAATACAAGTCTGACAGTCCCTCCCGCCCTGCCCGGGGTGGGAGGACTCATTTGATGATTTTACCACGCAATAAAAAAAAGTGCTTGCATGAGAGCGAGAGGGAGGGACTGTATCCTGCATCCAAGCCTGGATTTTTGACTTGTGGAATTTAAACTAAATACTTTTCATAATGCCATTTCATATCATGGCATATCATGAAATGCCGTCATATTGTCATAATTATATGATCGGACAACGACACACATAATTGCAGATCCAACAAAAAGTTACTAGGTTACAGGAACTGGGTATTCAATAACTGCACTAGAATACCTTGTATTACCAAATATTAAATTACTCCTGGTACAATGAAGGCTAAATTAGTAAGTATGTAGAAACAGTGATACATGTGTCATTCGCCATGTCTTGTAATGAAATTAGGCGCGGTATTGTGATGGTAATATGAGAGATATTCTTTTGAAATTTATATGAACAAACACGCTGAGTGCATGCATCGCGACGGTCTTTGTTAGACGCTCTTAGTTTTGCATAATACACATATCTTTTGTGGGTACGGCTGGCTTAATAAATAAGTTTTTTTTTTATGAATGACAACAAAGATCAAGGAAGTTTTTAAGGCTGTGTCTTGCAGGTATAGTTCCTAGCCAGCATTACTTGACTCTGTGTTACATTATTTTTATGTATAAGATGGCACCGACTGTACTATGTACTAGTCAGTCTAAAAATAGAGTTAATTTGAAAAAAAAAATGAAAATTTTCCTCAATATAAAGTTTACTTTTTATAGTAGAGATAATGTACATTATGTCTAGTTTATTTTAAAACAGTGCTCATCAATGACTGGCCTGTTGATCTAGTGGTTAGTGTCCCTGACTGCTATGCCGGGGGTCGTGGGTTCGATTCCCACCCAGGACGAATGTTTGTGTGATGAGCATGATCATTTGTTCTTTGTCTGGATGTAATTTATCTATAATATGTATGTATTTAGAAATATATAAGTATGTTTATCAGTTGTCTAGTACCCATAACACAAGCTCTGCTTAGCTTGGGACTAGATTGCGTTGTGTGATAGTTGTGGAATATTATTATAATATATTATATTATTGTCAACTTGCACAGTGAACTCGTTTTCTGACTATACCTCGTACCCGTTTACATAATGTACTAATAGTATTTCGGTCTGTGTCACATCTACCATGTCTAATTTAATTTAGCGTCCCAGTTGTGGTGTGAATTGTTACGCGTTCTCCTTATGTAGCCTAGTTGAGCTTGCCTGCTAACAAATGTTATGCTACTATCTCTTCTAGGTCTTCTTTCTTCAAGATACAAGTAGCTGAGCTATTTGAAATTAGAAAGACACAATTTTGGGCAAAAAGCACAATATGTATCTTAATTTAATAAAAAATGGAAAAATCTTCCAATGAATTTTCGTTCAATAAAAAAACAATACTATGTGTGTTATAATGGTACAAAAATGCATAGATACAAATATTTAAAACGTGTATTTTCAATTAAAAAATCGAAGTTTTTTACTTTAAGTTCGTTTACATCCTATCGCAGTTGAATAATAATATCTAACTTATTGACGTAAAATACCTATAAATCATTTAACCACAAATACTAGAGTAGTCAACTTGCATATTTTAATTTAATCGAGACGATAAAGTTACGAAAGTTATTTGTAGCGTGATACCGTTAGTTAGATGTTGCATTTGGTCTTGGGATCCAGTCTTCAAGCCGGTTTAGTTCATTTGAATCTGGTTGGTCTTTGCACCGCGTCAACATTAATCTACAAAAATGTCAAAGTTCTATAACATGAACTCCGGGATTCTAGTGTTTGGAGTATTTTCTGCTAGAAAACGCCAAAAAACACATATTTCTTGGTTTGTTGTCACAAGCGCCAGTGCCCATTAGTTTTGGGGGAAAGTGTTATCGGGTTTTTTTTCAGCTTTCTTTAGCAGACACTGACAATTAAGACTAAGTACAAAACGGCTTTCCATATTCGATAAAAATGTAAGATCTAATGCAAACATTGAATTACATTGATGAAAGCTCCGTTGACGACCTCAGATGATGCGATTTGTAACAAAAGACGCGTGTGTGCGTCAGTCATTTCGACGCACTAGTCTCAGTGCTTTGCAAGACACATCGTCTTTGTCGCGGTTCTAAGCACTTTCCTTCATTTTATTTTGTCTGCATTCACTATTGTAACATGCATTGTAATCGGGTAGCTCGTTATCAAGCGGTAATCATTGAAAAGCGATACATTCGTGTTTTAATTGTGATTGAAAACAAATTGAAACGCTTTATATAATCTCACGGTAACCACAAACATACTCTAATGTCAGTCTCACGATATTCAAAGATATTGATTAAAAAGATACGTGTCAGTGAACACTAGTCTTTAGACGGATAGACCAATAAAGCCGACTGCGCATAAAACATCGGAGGCCAAAGCGAACATTAGCCGACTCAAATGATATTTTCATTGAATACTCGATGGCTCATAGTAATGGCCTCACTGTTTCAACGTCGCTAGAAGTAAATTATTTTACAATTATATAAATTAACAATTATAAAATACTTAGTTCTATCTATCATCAAGGTATTCAGTCGTCTTTTGTTTTTATTCTGTTCGTGTCGCCGCAGTGAGTACTTGCAAGTAATAGACCAATTAGCTTGAAGGATCTCTCGCGGTACTTTACTCGTGAGTACTTTGACTGTTATTACATAAGTACTTCTATAATTACTATGGTCGGTCTGGAATAAGTTTTACACTGCATAACATGGTATAAACAAATAATTTTTCTTCATATTTTTCCACAAAAAATACGGTCATCATCATCATTGGCATCTTTGTTCCAACCACTGTTTCGTGTTTAGTGTTTACCTCCTCACTTTTGTACCATAATTTCCTGAACCCTAGGAGTAAGTATATAAAGCAAGTTTTGCTCACAACTTCATAGAAAATAATCAAAGATTTTTAAAAACATATCGTCTTATCTTCAAAAAACTTAAGCATCGGTTGTCTAAAAAACTGGCAAGTGCAAAACGCCATTTGACGTTTAGCTAAGGGTCGGTATGGACACTTTTAGTTATGTGTTCAACAGATGTTTTACTTTTTGTACTATGACAGAAAATATTTATGTTTAAAAATCATGAATGTCAAAACTCCTGTCCAGGATCCAATAAATCGCGTCATTCAAAACTGCGTCAGTACCTTTGTTTGATGATCTCATTGTGTCGCCCTTAACACGGAAAACCGAATGAAATTCGTTACAATGTTCCCGCATATCGGAAGGCGTTGTACACGCGGCTACATCAAGCTATGCAAAACCAGTATTAGCTGACCGTTCATTGTGTGTAAAAATCGTAAGAAGCGAGACCAAGATAAGTTGGTTTTGTAAAGCTTGATGTGTAGACGTGTGTACGCACAATCGGGTGTTAAAACTGCATGTCGTTAGGTTGACTCACTGCGACACCGAGGTTGCGCTTGTGAAATCTCGCTAAACAAACTCAGCCTCTAGCTTAAAATAAGATACGTGAGCATTAAAATACGAGTAGTGCCTAGTAATTTCTTGTTTTTTTTTTAAATTTTATTTTATATCTGTTTTTTTTTCTATAACTACCTACTTTGTGTGTACTTGTGGCATAAATGGTTTTTTTATCTTTTCTTTCCTTTCTAAATAGAACATCGGCGGTATTGTTATTAGACGTCTTTGATTTTAGTGGTTTGTTTTTTTTTCATATTTAAAATTACCAGTAACATGATCATCATTACATATATCATTAGCAGTAACATACAAATTTTTGACAGTACTTTACCGTTACTATACCGTATAGCAATGCTATTCACTATAATCACTATATTGAGACAGCTCAGGCAGACTCACGAGGCGCTGGGACTACAGTTTGCTCCGCACTAAGTGTAACTTAATAAATAGCTATTCATCATCACCATCATCATCCGGAAGAAGTCCACTGCTGAACATAGGCCTCCCCCTTAGACCACCACGCCGATCGACAATTCGCCACTTGCATCCATCGGTTCCCCGCGATTGTCACGATGTCGTCAGTCCACCTAGTGGGAGGCCTACCTACGCTGCGTCTTCCGGTCCGTGGTCGCCCCTCGAGAACCTTTCTTCCCCATCGGTTGACAGTTCTACGAGCGATGTGGCCTGCCCATTAACACCAACACTGCACTTCAACTTGCAAATTTTAAGAGCTATGTCGGTGACTCTGGTTCTTCGCTGAATATCCGTGTTTCGGATTTTATCCCGCAAAGAAACTCCGAGCATGGCTCTTTCCATTGCTCGTTGAGTGACTCTTAGTAAATAGCCAGTAGTAGCTTAAAATACCAGTAGTAACTTACTGAATACCTAGTGTCAGTAGACAGTGACACTAGTGCTCACCGCTCGTGCTGACCGGACAATTTCAAAGCCTCTTCGTTGACGAGCACATCGTAGAGTTCAGCGACGAGATTTCTTACATAGAATAGCATATCTGATGCTAGATGTGGTAAAACCCTAGTTTTAATCAGACATGTGGGTGTATCTATATGCCTATATTTCCTCTTTTGAGTAACTTATCAGTATTTTACTGTACAACGTTCATTATAATATATAAAGCTCGTCAATATGTATCATCTGAATTCAAAGACATATTTCATAAGGTCTTCAAACGTTACGGTACTTATCTATAGTTTGGCACGTTGTAAATTGATATTCTTTCATAAATGTATTTAAATAGCCACAAGATTGTGATTTAATGTTATCATTAATCATATTAATGAGGTTTAATGATGGCATTTATTATCTTTATAAGGTACGTAAGTTTAGAATTGTGTTACACTTGGATGCAGTCGTTCCAAGTTCCAAATCGTTTTTTTTTTATCGTGGTAAAATCATCAAATGAGTTCTCCCACCCCGGGCAGGGCGAGAGGGACTGTCAGACTTGTACTGGCTAAAATCCACGGTGTCCTTCAATAGCCCTTTATGTTCCGGGGTCACGGTGATGGTATAAGTCCCGCGACCAAAAAAATAAAAAAATTAAATTAGTATTTATTGCCTTCTGTTGCTGTTTATATTTTGCCAAGATCGTGTTGTCTGTGAATTCAAATGCTATAATGCTAGTCGATGTAAATGTCAATCCGAAGATTGATTACAATTTTTTAGGGTTTCGTTTCCAAAGGGTAAACGGTTGTCTGTGAGTCGCCAAGCTGTATCTCATGAACCATCATTAGACAGTTAAAACTTTCACAGATGAAGTATTTTGGTGCCTCTATAATAACAAATATTTAAAAAAGAAAACGGAATAAATTAAATATTTAAGGACTCCCATAAAACAAACGTGTTTTTTTACCGTGTTTATAAATGGTACAGAGCCCGTCGTGCGCGAATCTGACTCACATTTGGCCGTTTTTTTTTGACAATACCTACCTACACGAACTGACGGTACTGTATTATTGATATATGTCAATGCATGACATCAAGCATGACATCTAACAAATGACATATGTCATGATAGTAATGCATTTCGCAAGTCTAGCAAATCACAGCACATAATATTCTTAGATGAAGTAAATGTTAAGACCAACTACATAGTAACGAGTTGCTATTTATTATATGTCTTATATGCTAAGTTTTATCAAGTACTGAGAATCCACGGTAAAAATGTCATAACATTCTTAATGGCGATTTTACCTGAAGAGTGTAGGCACATAGTTTTGTTTAATTATCGAGGGATTGCAAAATTGTAGGATTACTTTGAAATACCACCATTCCATAAGAAATTTTTTTAATCACTTAATAAGGATAATAAATGTAGGCATTGCATGATTATGTATGTTAGTAGTTTTTTTATACAGCATGTTCGTAGCACTACACTACAACGGATAATAATTATAAATAGGGCATAAAGAAAGAAGAAAGAAGAAAAAAATAAGTTAAATTAAAGTTTTAAATTGCCCATTGTTGGCAAGCGTGTGTGGCTTTAAACCAATAATTTCCTTTGCAATTTGTCTAAACAAATACCTACTTATTATAAAGTTGAATAGCTAAACATCACGCTAGAACCAATAGGAGCCGAGTAGCGGGGGTGACAATAGGGGGAACAGATAGCTTAACTAAAAAGGAAATGCGCAAGCACTTCAACATTCAGTGATTACTGCATTTCAGTTAATTACCAAAAGAAGATAATTAAATCAAAGCAGGTGTTTAAAGTTCACTCTATATTTTTTTCTAAACCACTTAAACGTTGCACAATTGCATATAAATCAAGAACAAATGTACAATAAATTATTATTCAATATAAATAGCAGGACGTATCGATCGCATATAATGAACTTGGTTGTTTTTTCTATAATTAATTGTAATTACTCGGCCAGCAATTTTATAGCTGTGTCCGGTTGACATTTATAAATTATACATTAACACGTGTACTCGGAGACAACATAAAGGCCATAGGGATAAACGAGAATTATTGACATATATTGTCGAGAACCGCCATTATTGATTGTCAGATAAGGGTGCTCCCACATTTATCGACGCGGAATCGTCTAACGCTGCTCAATAAAGCCTTTATGTTTACGTAATAAGGGTGTTACTAATATCGTTCGCATCGACTCGGCTCGGACGACGCGGTGCGACGCGGTCGACGGCGAAAAGAGCCGTTCGCCTTCAGATGATCGGCGATAAGTATAGTAATGTTTTGTTATGTGGGAGCACCTTAATTCTGCAAGCTGCGACATGCAAATGTTAATGCAACTTGAGAACGGATCTTGCTAATATAACGCAATAAACAAAACTCAATTCTCTTCAAGAAATGTTTAATTTGGAATATTTTAGAATTTGCGTATTTATTTTCAAAACTTTTGCACATTTAAAGAATGTACGGACTTAAGGCATTCTCTACCAGTCAACCTTTGAGTTAATTTAAAAAAAAAATTGATAGGATGAAAATTAATGACTATGAAGTAACTTCATCAAACAAGAAATAAACTTTCTACAATCTTTTGTCTGTTGTATTAAATATCCAAAGAAAAATCATACATGTGATAAAGCCTTTTGAAAAACACCATTTTCACTTGTAATAGTTCAATTTCATTTATAATTATACCGAACTTTGGGGACAAATTAGAATTATTGACACATGTCGAAAAGAACAGCCATCAATGAATGTCAAATGATGCTGCAAACTATGAGTTGCATCAATGTGACGTAACAAGCAAAATCTACTATGTATATTGACAAAACAACACAATATTATGTATAAGAGACCCACATTTATCTTTGTCAAACTGTAACATACTGAACATTGTCAGCGCGTAATGACAACCTAGACAAGGGATAACAAACATTTCGTATTTTCTAAGTAAATAAATGAAAACAACAAAAAAAAAAGTATGTAAGGAAGGTAGCAGGTGGTGTTCTGTAGTTTTTCTTTACCACAATGCCAAAGGGCATAAGTTTACATAAGTATGTCTGTATGTATAATCAAAAACACATAATCTAGTTCACGTCATATCATCATTTTCAAATTAGTCTATTCAGTTTTCATTTAGCTTAATAAAAAAATAAAAATTATAATTTAACATTTTCATGGTAAATGTTGTGTATACCTATCATAGGCCTGCATACCAGCACTTAGTTTATATTTTTGTTTTCTATTACTACAATGTATGTTTGGCTGTTGGTGGTACCTTATATAAATAAATAAATAAATCATGATCTGCTTCGTCTTTTTTCAACTATATATATATATATATTGCACACGAAGCAACTGCTCAATCGACCTCTACAACCCAGGAAGTAATGGGTAATACCCCTTGGTAAGACTGGTTGTCAGACTACCGGTCCTGACTACTTGTAACGATTGTCAAAGATATACAAATGACAGCCGGGACGAAAGGCTTAGCGTGCGATGTACGGAGAAAATTCATGATTGCCACAATTTTTTGAGTTCCCTGTTTTATCGAGACAAAATGAGAAACCTTTTCAAAAAAGATATGTTTTAAAGTATGTACTTTATGCATTTTCTAGAAGATTAATATGTTATTGTTTATTTATTTAAGTAATTATATAAAAGGTGTAATACTTATTGGCGTTTTACTTTAATTAAGTGCATCAGGAATGCCATTTCCAGAATTTTCTGTTGCCATATATGCCATAGATTGACAATCCCTGTGCTAGATCGTTTGCCTTGAGTGCGCAGGCGCAGCGCGGCCTCCGTGCGACCGCCGTGACCTCACACACCATAACGTACAGGAAAATGTACGCTTCCGTACACCTGAAATATTTCGTCTAATGACCGTCACTAATGTGTATAGTCATTTACTTTTCCCTTGAGTTTATGTGTTCGACTTCTATAAACAAACAAATAAATAAAGATTAGTTAGAATATTGAACTTCTCTAGTAGAAGGCGAAGACATATTAATTAGTTGAATTTCTGCCAATTAAGTGTGATTTATGAGATTCTTAAATGTAACTGGAAAAGCGCGTTGATTTAAATACTGTATTTAATTGAGGTTATAAAATTAAAACGGTGAAATGCATTTTCTAAAACACTAAAACGATAATTAGGTACATTTTTTTCACAATTAATGTAAACAATATTCAACACAGGATAGTCACATTTTGTTGGAAATAATTTTAATATCGACATAGAAATATTGAAAATAAACTTGAACAAATTAAGTCTTGAAGGTCAAGCCAACCGATACTCTTCCTAGAATTGTGTAATCGCTTTCGATAAATCTCAAATTCAATATTTTTCTTTGAATTCCTCCAGCATAGTCATGGTCCGATCACGGCCTATGATATCATACATCCACAAGGGTGCATACGACTGGCACTCATGAGAGCCATTACAATCATGATCATCACTATTAAGAAGAATATTTTCCTGATTCAAATGCCATGCGTGACTACGATCACGATAGTCAACTGTCTATTAGGAGTTAGAGGTACCAACTGTGATTGATTATGAGCGATGGGGCCTTAAGTTCGAGACATCGCCGATATCTCGAGGAAAATCATTGTAAATGCCAACGTTAGCTGAGGAAATAGATAGGCTAGATGCAACTTGTTGGAGTGTCTCAGGAACTGTAGAACAACGTTTGATGCCGAGATCCTAGTTGCCAGATGGTAACTAGGATCTCGGCATCCATCGTCATTGTTCATAGATATGAAGTATGATCACAACATACCCAAATTACTTGTTTTAGAAAGAAGAAAATCCGATTCCAATGCTTTAAAATCCCAAAGCCTAAATTCATATTATCTACACTGATTTTGGCCGAGTAAATAGGTCGTGCATATAGCACCATACTGTGACATTTTTTTTGTGTGTCATTTTTAACAGATTTTGAAAAAATGGAGAAGCTTCTCAAGTCGTCACAATATTATTTAGAAGTCAGTTCATTTTGTTCAGAAAGCTTTTTATTCTCAATAAAATACGCTACCGATAATAAGCGACAGACGTCAGCGTATATCAGAAATTGAAGACTTAGATAATTCTTAAAGTTATTATTTAATAAATACATCAAAACGATAAAAGTTCAAGTTCAGCGCCTTCGCTCGGATGAAGTTTCTCGAAAACAAAGTAAGATGGCCTATTGAGTAATTATGTTACAATAAATCACCAAAAAACAGGTATCGACTAGAATTTATTAGGAAATATTTACAGGTTCTTGCTGTTAAAGGGCGTGTTGGGAAATATATTTACATATTATGTTTGAATTGGAGGGTCATTCAAGCTTTCATTTACGAAACTTTCATGTCACGACACCTAACATGACATTGTTGTGAAATACCCATGATTTTATTGTTTTAACACTCACACTGTCCAGTTAAGTAATTAAACAGCCATAAATGATAATTGATATGTACCTACATAAATTATGTATAATTGAAGGGTAGTTTTTTATTTAATTTATTTTTATGTATACAATTAATTATACTGACGCCTCTAATATTTCTTTTTTGTAAATACTGATCAATGTGTGCGAATGAATGAATAGTAATGAATCGTGACCGTTGCGTTGGTAAGAAAGGAAGGAGGCCATTGCCCAGCAGTGGGATAGCACAGATTAGTAATAAATAATGATAAATACTGATCCATAATAATGTTGTGACGAGGTTCCTGTCTCTGGAGCTCTAACAACCGGTAGCTTGGATCCTGCTCCCACACCGGCGGACAACTATTATAATATTTAGTAAAACTTTTTGTAAAAAAGGTTACCGACTTCAAAAATGAACACAAAAAGCGTAAAATAACATTTATTTTGGAAGTCGGTGGCAAAAGAATATAAAATATAAATACAAAGCCAAAGTTTATTTTTGAAGTTGGTTACCTTTCTGTCTTAAAAAAAATTTTTGATCAAATATTTAACCTAAATTCTTTTCATTTACGTAATATCCATGCGTGTGGACTAGAATTTTGTAATCCGTATAAAAATAAATAGTGGCAAAAGCTCGATAAAAAACCCAGTAAGCCAACGGATCAGGGGTACTAAGACAGGAAACCTCCACGTGCGCCCGTGGACTGGAGTTCCCTCTCGGAAATGTCCGGGGGGAAGACCAGTTTTTCGGGCCGGTGCACCCTGGGATGCGGGCAAAAACTCTTCCTTAGGCACTGTGTGCCTAAGGGGTCTCTTTGCCCGTATGCAAATAAGCTGTCGTGTGGACGCTCCAACGCGAGTCCCTCTGATCAGCAGAGGGCACAGCGGCGGAGCGGGCTTGCGGACGGTGAGTAATGGGTAGCTCGCCGTCCGACCGAGGACCAAGCCCGGGTCGGTGGCGCGTCGTGTTTCGCGCCAAATGCCTGCTGGGGTCGCGGGTTTTTTCTTAACCCAGGATACCGCGGCCCTGGAACATAAAGGGCATCCGAAGAAACACGGGTGGATTTTAGTCAGTAAGAGTCTGACAGTCCCTTCCGCTTCCGCCCCACCCAGGGCGGGAGGACTCATTTGATGATTTTAACACCTAAATATACTGGCATGAAAATATTATGAAAGAATCGGGCGAATCGGCGAACTGGAAACCTTTTCGAAGACGGTTTGTTTCAAATTCATAGTATAAAATCATAATGGATGATTGTGAATGTGAACAGTTAAAACAAAATCGAACTCCGAAGTCCGATCTTTTCAAAAAGTTCCAATATCAGAAGTGGGATCGGTTGTAGATACAACCTGAATAAAACGGCAGTGCCCCGACCCTTATGTGTATCGCGCGGTAACGAAACCATAGCGAGATCTAATTTGACGACAACACCATCTATCGAGCTAGTGGACAACTTTGACTTGAGGCGAAACCAAAAGCAGCCAATCAACACGCGTCGGTTTCGCATGTTTTCAATCTACCTATTTGGTGGAAAAACATAATTATATCAACTAAAAAGGGTCAAATTAAAAACAAAAAAGTTACATTTTATCTTGTGGCAGTTTTTGAAGTAGTTATACTTCAAAAATTACCACAAGATAAAATGTAACTTTTCTAGTAGGTTAAACTAAAAAAATAGTTTTTTTTTAACCGGTTCTTGCACATTTATGGAATTGTTACGTAATTGTGCACACACGGGATTTTGAAAAATTAATCCTAAGTGGTTTTTAAATGGGATTAAACTTTGTATGAGAATAGGTAATTGAATCTCACTCGGTTTACTTAAAACTTTCCAATGTACACTGATCAACAAAATCGATAAAGAGGATGTTTGATTATCGTAAACCATGCATGCTCGCGGACGGAATCGTGTTCAAAAGGTACCTACTCTTTAACTGTGTTGATGATTTTTTATGAATGTTGAACGTTCTCCCTCTAACTTTATATCCTACTGTTACAGTTACAGTTTGTATGTGTGGATGGATGTTTGTTTGTTACTCTTTCACGTAAAAACCACTGAACGGATTTAGCTGAAATTTGGTACACAGATAGTTTATAACCTGGATTAATACATAGGATAGTTTTTATCCCGATTTTATGTTCCTGTGGGATAATTTTCGAGTTGTAGCGGGTGAAGCCGCTGGTAACAGCTAGTCTATTATACTTAAGAAAACAAATAAAAAAATCTACACCAGTTTTTGTACGGCAAAACTCCTTGTTGACTGATCTAATAATACTTATGCCATTTCTCGCCACGACATTTGTGAGTAATCGTTACACATTTTTACCTAATTTGTGTTTTTGTGCATAATTGCTTTTTAGCAGTAGTTTCTTCTAAGGTGCCTCAATATAAATGTACACTCGGCTACACATCAAGCTATACAAATCCAGTTTGTCTTGGTCTCGCTTCGTACGATTTTTACACACAATGAACAGTCAGCTTATACTGGTTTTGCATAGGTTGATGTGTAGCCGTGCGTACAAGCTGACTGTCCAGATATGCAAAGCCGCTTGCTCTTTAACCTTTTTCTGCTACTAGATTTAACCTAAACGGTGCCTCGTTCTGTAAGCTTACGTATATGGTCAAAATTACACGAACGTTACGTAAATGAATACAAAAGACATACGATCACAAATAGATGTGGGAAAATACACAACGTTTGCAGTTCCAAAATCAAGCAAATTGTATATTCACACACAATTGAACATTTTTCGTTAACATTACGGGTTTTTGCTTTCAAGGCATGTTTGCTTTTAAACTTTGGGAGAAGGTCTGAAAATGAAATTCTCTCCAGAAGATCAAGCATGTTTAAGGACATCAGTCCACACAGTAGAGCATACGGTCCAAGACTGCCCAGCTTGGGCAGAGCACCGACGTGTCCTCACGGCGGCGATAGGCGGAGACCTCTCGCGCCTATTATTGGTTGTGGCCATGCTGCGGGGCGAGACGGAGTGGGAAGCGGTCGCCACCTTCTGCGAAGCAGTAATGCTCGTGAAGGAGGTGGCGGGCCGCGAGAGAGAGAGGATAGCGTCCTCCCTCCGCCCCAACCGCAGTGGTACACGCCCACGGCGTCGGACTTCGGCAGATGATCTCCGGCCACCGTAGACGCGGGCATGCAGACAGCGAGTAAAGGGCAACTCGCTGTCCGACCATGGACCATGCCCGGGTCGACGGCGCGTTGTGTTCCACGAGAGCCTCAAAGAGCGTCAGCAAAATGACGGGGCCCCTTCTCAGAGGGCCAAAGCTTGCTGGGGTCGAGGGACTTATTTCCATCACCATGACCCCGGAACTTTTTAGTCAGTACAAGTCTGACAGTAGAGGGTGGGAGGACTCATTTGACGATTGTACCACGCAAAAAAAAGGACATCAGTCCATTAAATTCATGTTTTAAAAGGGTCAACCAAAAAATCAAGAATAAACTTTCCATAATTTAAATATCGACCTCGTAATTTCTGAGTTGTTGAAGATAAGACAATCACAGAGGATATCTCGTAAATGAGATTTAATTACAGATTAAATATATTTGAAAGTTTAAAATTAAATAACAATCTACCTAAAGTACGATTATTAATTCGAGTCAGTAAAATGACATTTGTTCAATAAAGAAATGTACTTTTCATTGTATCAGTGACAGATGCACTTGTCATTTTACTGACTGGAATTAATAATCGTACTTTACACTTAGGACTCGTTAAAATAAAGCGTTGTCATCTTAAACTTGCTCAAGCTCAGTTTTCAGTACGTAGCTAATTAGATACGGATAAAAGTTTGTGTGGACTGTAGATAGATTGATAGCGAAGAGAAACAGTCATGACCTCAGTAACCTAACAACCTAGCCTTTATTTTATTTCTAGCGTCTCCATAAAGAAAGTGCATCAATCAAATGTACAGACTGCGCTTGCGCAAGTACCACGCGAGTTTCTCCGACCAGCATCAGATTCGCAGGCTACTAACTACTAACTACAGGGTATAGTTGGGAATGACTTGTTTGTTCACTAAATCACTGTATTCAGATATTTTCTTTCCTTTCATTTGTGTTAATCTCAATACGATTTACATAACACAATGGAGGATAAAGAATTATGCCAAAAGGAGGTTGTCCAAATGTGTTTGAAAGTTAGGCCCAAAACAAAAAAATTGGGCGGATGATAAAAGAGAGAAACTTTTTTTAAAACTCTAGCGTGATCGTACTGACGTAAAACACAAACCAGTTCAATATTTGAGCAATTTCCTCCCAAATATCCAATCGAGTGCATGCTGAGTCACACATCAAATATGTACCTACGTATATGAAAAACACGTCGAAAATTACACCGCGTGACACGGTTTTTGACGCATGGTAACATTGGCAACTAATATTGAATGTGATGAAACATATTTGATATTTTGTTAACTCATATGTATGTATGGTAAAGCACAGTATATTGATGGAAGAGTGCGGAATGTATGTTATTTATAGGAAATAGATAAAGCCTTGACACTTAATATGTAAGGATGATTGTCTATTCGTAGAGACATTGAATAGTAATTGGTTTCGAGAATTTCTTCCGGATACAAATATAAATTCTATTCCGCTTCTTATGCAGTACCTGTCTACCTACTCGTAATGAGTTTCTAAAAGGTCCTGTTTACAATACTCGATAGTATTGGTATGGTCCTTTCATTCTGACCAAATTGTGGGCCTATTGCCATAATAATAATAGCATATTTTCTTTGCTGCCGCCAAACTTGGCACAACTTAATAGATACATTTAGAATCAGGTTTCTTAATGTTTTACCTACAAATATGAATGTCGCTTAAATAAACAAGTCGATACTATAAAATATGATGGTGGTGACATAATAAATATCACCTGATCTTTGATTTGGCTGTCACATTACTTATTGAATGCGAGGTGTCTATATGGCGGTAGTCAGTAGTCGGCATTACAGTTGACCTTTGACTAAACAGGTCCCGCATTAACTAGCTAAGCCGCATATATGTATAATAATATAATTTATTAAGTACGCGTTTAATAATCTTGCTGATCTTGCTGTTGGCGTGTGGGCGTAGCTTTGTGTGTTCCAAAGTTAGTAAACTTGTAGGATAAACTGCATTGCTAAAGAGTTTTGTCATGCAGTCAATGCTGAATTTCATATAAATATGCTTTGTACAAAGGATTTAAAATAAGTCGTGCAAAAGACCTAATGAATCCTCTCAAAATTTCGTAAGCTGTAATGACTAGTATTGTTCACTTCACATCTTTAAAAGGATTGCCACAGAAATCGGATTATCTCGCAGCGAATCACAACACACGTTTTAATATGAAATAATGAAATCAGAGCATATCTCCTCGACGATTTATCTTGGTCTAGTTTTAAAAGTCAATCGAAGGAAATGCATAACTTAAGTTGAAAGACGGCATTGAGCAAGCGGACTGTAGACTGTCATTACTCACTATTGCAAATAATCATTTAAATTCGTATCGAAAAAAGAACTGGATGCGGAATTTTTACCAGTTAAGGAGAGTGGTGTAAACAAGATTTCCTTCCTTGAATCCTATAATCGCGAAAGTGTGTTTGTATGTTTGTTACGCTCTACTGATTTTAGTATAGAGATACATAACACAAAAAACCTTGGTGACCGTTATAGGCTATATATTTTCTACAGGATATCATAATCAGACCAGATGAATTTTACCAAACCGACCCAGGCATCCTTGACCAATTGGGGACTAAAACACATTCCTACGAATTGATAACCTTCTCCTTTTCTTGAAGTGAGCTAAAATACTTTAAATTCTATCTACTATTAAATAATCAGTTGCTAGTATTGTGACTAAAAACTATCCTGTAATACTAAAATGTAGGTAAGTTGCAGCAACTGTTAATAGTTTAAATTTCGTTTGGATCCTTCGCTTTTATAGTATACGTTCTAATTTGGAGTCACGAGAGCGTGACCGTTTCAAAATTTTCAGATAAATTGCTTTAGGAACGTGGATGAGCACATCACTAGCAATATTTGTAACTATGTGAATAGATCGAGAGATATCTGAAGTCTAGAGTATATACCATATATACTTATTGTCAAGTATATAAGGAAAAATCCTGACCAGTACATGTTGTATATGATTTCCCAAGAAAATGTTGACGATATGTACATATGTTAAATCAATTACGAAGAGATTGAAACCAATCGTTTCAACCACAAGATCGATTGCTCACGCGCAGGAATGTGCGTTTTGATTCTATACGCATTCTTTACAGGTTAATTGAAGTTCAACCCGAACATTATCGAGTCGCAGGTGTCATGGATTATGTAAGAATAGCAATGTTTGATACTTTCTACGTTATTGTACTTGACTTGTGCACTATGACCATAATATCTTCTGCGTAGTTGCCTTATTCTCCTTTGAGGATGGTCACCGATAATGAAAGTTAAGCGGGAGAATGTCAATCGACTTCTTTTCCTAAATTCTCGTGCTGTGACAAAGGTAAACTTTTGCCTAAGAATAAGTGCAAGTTCCGGGGTCGCGGGACATACGTAAACCGCGTCTCCGGTACACAAAAGGCTACCGAAGGACTCCGTGGATTTTAGTCAGTCAAGTCTGACAGTCCCTCCCGCCCATTGGGAGGACTCATTAGATGATTTTAACAAGTAAAAAAAAAAGAATAATTGGAAAGATGCATATGGTAAACTCGGTACCAGTACCTGGGAATATTTAAGCGTTTTATGAATTTTTACTGAGACATTTTATAAAAGAGCAATTACGAAATTATTTACGCCACTGAATGGATAGTGTGCTAATTTACTATTTATTTGGAAAGTTTTGTTGCAGAAAGTCATAAGCACAGACTTGAGGTCCTCAAGTAATAGGAATGTGTTGCAAACAAGATGCTAAGTAGTAACACGGTAAAACTCAATACATAGCTTTCTCGGCTCGGTAATCGATATGATAAGTATTCTAAATGAAGGCGTCATGTAATGTCAGTCGGCATGATTGTGTGTAGTTGTCGCTGACCATACGAGTCGGCACGTTGACAACACTTTCTTCGTAAATGCCTCATTATGTAAACGTGAGGGGTGCCGACGGCATTCCGTTGAGTACATATGGCCAATACTGAGTGAGTATTACTTGTAGTACGGTACGGGCTGTAATTTGTAATGTTTTTGGTAGATACCATGCGACCAGTGCTGTAATTAGCTTTTTATGCGCCCATTGCGAGTTTCTTTAACTGCGCCCTCTCTGGCCAACTGTGGTCAGCTCAGTACCGTCAGCACGAGTTTTCAGTATTTGAGACGTAAAGTAAACTGCAACTTTGACAATTTCAAATTGACAATTTTCAAGGAAAAAATAGTTCCTTCTTCGCACACTAGAGGAGCTGTTCCAATTTTTCATACAAGAAACGCTGTAAATACTGGAAAGTTTCTGTAAAGTAAAATAGTAAAAACTCGTGGTACAGGACTACAGGTCAGGTCTACGGTCTGTGTCTGGGCACCGTTAGCATACCCCTATTTTCGGCAATGAATCCGATCACGATAATTCTGAGGGCGCCTTATTATGACTTCATGCACTGACTCTTTTCTAACACTTTTTAGCAATTTATTATCATATGATCAATGAAATTTAGTATCGTGATAATGTTAATTTGACGAAATTATATTATTTCTCAGAAAGCATGTTTTGTCAGAAGTTTAAAGGAGCGTTGATAGATGGAGGTCTTCATGTTTACAGATATCGTGATCATATAGAACTTATTTAGGTACATTATAATTATAAAATTTTCTATAATAGAGTTTTCAGGACCGTCGTCGTCCGGTCTTTATACATAACAACTCACTTTATTAAGATTTATTAAAGTTAAGAAGAAAGCAGATTTCATGAATTATTAACACATTATTATTTACTGTGCGTCCGTGTTCGTTGATCTCTTTTAATTTTTTATATAATTTTAAATATAAAAAAAATGCAAATAATGATGTGTTGAAAAATTTAATAACGTAATCATATCTAATTGTAATAATATTCAGCTTGCACCAAGATAAACTCTGCCTAATCTTACTAATACTTAAAACTTTAAAACCAAACTTTTAAACGAAAAGTTATTCAAAGAGTTATTATAATGAAGTCAACGACATATAAGACAGATTTGTCAAACTTTTTTTGACATTTTGATGCTGACATTCAACTACGAGAAGTGATCTGCATCTTTGTTTATTCGAGCTCGAGGGGAAAACCTCGGCACAGCTTGGGTTTCCACATCAAAAAATATAATCCTTTTAACGAATGGATCTCTTAAATTACTTTACATTCATTTGTATAACAATTTAGGTGATGAATGACACCATTAAAAGCTCGCGACTTAAGATCATTAAATGAAATTACCATCGATAAAGTTAAGGCATTATGACTGAATACATCTTAATGCATCCGATGATTGTTTTCATACATATTACGTCTGAAAACAAATTAATGTCCACAATGGGACGTTAACACGTAACCTCTAACATAATAGGTGTCAGTGATTATGGAGTGATCGCAGGATGTTCAATTGTTTCGCCTGTGCGTCCGTGTTCGTTGATGAATGTTAATGTCAGTAAGCAGCTCGATCATTATCGGTGATTGCTTCCTGCGGCTGCGCAGGGTAGAGGTGGGGCGAAGGGGGGTCGGCGGCTCACTGCGCATCGAGGCGAACCTCCCATGGAGGCCGGCGCACACGCAGTGCCCACGGCCGCGCACAGTGGTCCGGATTTTGAAAAAGGTGGACATAGGATCGAAAATGCATATTTAACTAAACAAAAAATTGTTTCGAATAGGAAATCTAACGCTGATTAATACTTATTACTACAACTTTTCAAAAAAACAGCTCCTTCATGTCAAAAAAAAATATTGAAAAAAAAAATGTATGGGAGAAAATCTATTTTATTTTTTTTCTCCGTTCAGTATCAAAGTATAGCAACCAAACCTTATATTCTGGTAAGTACTTATTGTCCTTAATACGACGACATATAAATTGCTTGCGTATCCCTGCGGCCTTGGCGCCTACGATGATTCAAAGTTTAAAATTTCAATGTTGAATTATCTTAATATTTTTAACGAGTTTTTCTATTGAAATTAATCTAAAATATCATTTTTCATAAAACAAGCCCCCCGCGCGTCCCTTCCGTGTATTAGGCTCGCCCCCTATTACTTGGGACTTAAATATAACTGGCGAAATGACAGTGTACTATAGTGTAGTATAAACCATTGCCGAATCCTTCGGGGAATATAAAACGTGATCTTATGATAAAATAAGCATTTCTGCTTTTTTTTATTGTAAATAATCTTCTGTTGATTATTCTTTCATCTTCTAAATATATAAAACTCAAAGGTGACTGACTGACATAGTGATCTATCAACGCACAGCCCAAACCGATGGACGGATTGGGCTGAAATTTGGCATGCAGATAGATGTTATGACGTAGGCATCCGCTAAGAAAGGATTTTGATCAATTCTACCCCCAAGGGGTTAAAATAGGGGATGAAAGTTTGTACGAAACTATGTAAAGTTTAAACCGATTGGGCTGATACTTTGCGTGCAATAAGCTACTATGACGTAGGCATCCCCTAAGAAAGGATTTTGATGAATTCCACCCCTAAGGGGATAAACTAGGCGATGAAAGTTTGTATAAATTCTCCTTGATTTTGGACGGAAGTTCTACATATCCCAGTTGAAACATGTCCAGAAGATGTAGAAATAATCAAGACCTTTTTGAAGAACTACATCAGTAATATCAGCGCAGCGCAGCAAGTGCTGCGTGGCTACACTCAAATATTAGTTGGCGAAATTGCCCTACTGTTAATTTATCCGAGATTTTTCAAGCCCAAGACGAAGTTATCGAAAACATATCGTCAGACAATACTTCAGTTGACATCGATACTACAGCAGCTGTGATTCCGTCGACATCTAGTACAACAACTGTGGGCCCATCTACCGAAGTTCAGATTAGAAGTAAGCCTTTTGTTGACCTCAGCAACGAACAGAAAAAAAAAGTTCAGATTCTCTTTTGGACTATTCGCCGGAAGAACTTACTTTTGCATTAGTCGAAAGACTTAGGATAGACAAGAAGAATGACTTAGCTATCGTTCAAGACACATTGTTTAAGAAAAATAGGAAAAAAACTGTTGATGAAGATCGTGCTCTTGGTCTTTATACATCTTTGAACCACCATAAATGTAAACGTGACAGCTTTAGTGATGTTGTTTTTGTTCGAGTTGAGTTAGTTAGTCATTTTCAGGACTTCAGAAAAAGTTTTTCAAGGCTAAATCTGTTTCTTTTAAGATAAGTCGCTACGCTAGTAGTATAACCAACGATCAGTCGAAAATGTAAGATGATTTATACAAACTGTCATCCCCTATTTTATCCCCTTGGGGGTAGAATTTATCAAAACCCTTTCTTAAGGGATGTCTAGGACTTGACATCTACCTGCATGCCCATCCTGATCCGTTCAAAATCAAGGAAGATTTATACAAACTTTCATCGCCTAGTTTATCCCCTTATGGGTGGAATTTATCAAAATCCTTTCTTAGGGGATGCCTACGTCATAGTAGCTTTTTGCATGCAAAGTATCAGCCCAATCGGTTTAAACTTTACAAAGTTTCGTACAAACTTTCATCCCCTATTTTAACCCCTTGGGGGTAGAATTGATCAAAATCCTTTCTTAGCGGATGCCTACGTCATAACATCTATCTGCATGCCAAATTTCAGCCCAATCCGTCCATCGGTTTGGGCTGTGCGTTGATAGATCACTATGTCAGTCAGTCACCTTTGAGTTTTATATATTTAGAAGATGAAAGAATAATCAACGGAGATTATTTACAATAAAAAAAAAGCAGAAATGCTTATTTTATCATAAGATAGCGTTTTATATTCCCCGAAGGATTCGGCAATGGTTTATACTACACTATAGTACACTGTCATATCGCCAGTTATATTTAAGTCCCAAGTAATAGGGGGCGAGCCTAATACACGGAAGGGACGCGCGGGGGGCTTGTTTTATGAAAAATGATATTTTAGATTAATTTCAATAGAAAAACTCGTTAAAAATATTAAGATAATTCAACATTGAAATTTTAAACTTTGAATCATCGTAGGCGCCAAGGCCGCAGGGATACGCAAGCAATTTATATGTCGTCGTATTAAGGACAATAAGTACTTACCAGAATATAAGGTTTGGTTGCTATACTTTGATACTGAACGGAGAAAAAAAATAAAATAGATTTTCTCCCATACATTTTTTTTTTCAATATTTTTTTTTGACATGAAGGAGCTGTTTTTTTGAAAAGTTGTAGTAATAAGTATTAATCAGCGTTAGATTTCCTATTCGAAACAATTTTTTGTTTAGTTAAATATGCATTTTCGATCCTATGTCCACCTTTTTCAAAATCCGGACCACTGTGCCGCGCGGCCGTGCCGCTCGTGTGAAGCACGCCTAATGACCACTCTTCCGGATCCGGCAGGTAAAACCCCAAACAATAATAATAATGAGCCTCATTTTAAGAAGACGGATCAAATTAGGATGTAATTCGTTCCGTGTTCTTTTTTATCATAATGTGTTCTACGAAAGAATGGAGGTGGTAAAACCATCGATATAGTTAAGTAGGTACCTGTTTAAGTATTTTCCACAGATTATATCAAATGACATTGGCCAGGCTATAGTGCGTTCCGTTGACTGATTAAAACGGTCACGACTGATGCGGGTCCGGTGCGAGGTGCGAACCACTGCTTAGGTTTGCTTTCGAATCATTATTTCTATTTACTTTCGGAATAAAATCTAGATATTATATAACTCTTCATTAAATTAATATGATTATTATAAAAATGGCAGCGTCTTCAATTTGTATTGCAGTAAATAAAATATTCGTATTTGTAAATTCATAGTTTGAGGTTGTAGTTTAATTTAGTTATGGTCATGACCACTCGGCTGCGGCTTCGCGCAATTCACGGCAAAAATAAAACAAAGGTGCGTCAACAATGACGACCTTGTCGCGCTTCAACCGAGTGCCGCCGAGCCGAGCTAACATTGCCGTCGGCGTCGTGCGGTTGTGCAACACTACTTCACTAGAAAGTACACTTTCTTCCACGTACAACAGTACATAGCAAGGACTTGTCGGCGTTTCCAAAATTACCTTACTGTATTTTCGATGACGCTCCAAAAGGTCAAGACTGGTTCACTTTGAAAACACCGACATTAAACTTCCGCGTCGCGGTTGGTTGGGTGATTTAACTCCCTCGCAGACATGCTTGCATTTGATCGAATGTTGTCCATAAGGGCATGTGCAAGCGCAGTTACATGATACAGAGTGTAGTGCGCCGGTCGCAGCCGTGTCAGGGTTCCGAGGTGGTGGTCCGCGGCTATTTACACTTTCACCTCACTCCGGGCTTTACCAGAATTTACGTCATCGCTGCGCCGGCGCAATTATATCATCACGAAATCAGCTGCTGAGTAAGTGGCACAGTGGCACACTGGGCTTTGAAGCCAAGTCTCACTTTTGTTCAGTTATTGTATTTTGGAGAGTTGCGATGCTCGTTATCGGTTATTAGGTTTCATAATGAATAGGAAAGCGATTTACATTTTTTCAATTTCGTTTTCATTCTCACATACGTGTGCAATCTTGTGGAGCTGGTTTTATTATGAATCAGCTATTAAGTCATCATACATGGAGACCAGGTAGTCTGCTATGCAAACTGTACCGTCAGCACGAGTTTTCAGTATTTAAGACGTAAAGTAAACTGGAACTTTGACAACTTCAAATTGACAATTTTCAAGGGAAAAATTGCTTCCTTCTTCGCACACCAGAGGCGCTGTTCCATATTTTCAAACAATAAACGCTGTAAATACTGGAAAAACTCTGTAAAGTAAAATAGAGAAAACTCGTGCTAGGGGTACTGTACAGACCCCAGCACATAAAGTGACCCCAATCTGTCAAATTTCTTTAATAATTGCATGTATGACAAGAGTAAGTATCACAATAGACGTTCTGTCCTAAATATGGCACTATTCCGAGACGCTGACTCCAGCGGCGCGTTTAAGTCACTTTGTCTCACTAAAATACGCGACCGATCGTACGCATCCGACGTCAGCGTAACAGGAATTCAAGTTTCACATTCGATTTTGAAAGTTTGGGATTTGACGTGCTGGCGTCTGTACCGAAATAGTAAATACATGTATTGACTTTTATTTTGAAACATGGTTTAACACAAGGGGCCGTTTTAACAACATTTTTGCTTGAATGAAAGTTTTCACAATAGGGTGGTAACAATTTTGACTGGAAATTATCTTTGTTTCCATTTTGAATGATAATTAAGTCTAGGTACTATTTAACATCACATTTATTTGTTTTCACTGCAATGACATTATGCAAGCAATTTATTTAACGTTTTTATCGTGTAAATATACATTTCATTGAAATTATTCAGAGTAAAATGTCCGATAAAATACTTGAATCATGGTCAAAATCATTCTTTTCTAATAATATTATTGTTCATGTCCGTAACCTAGAACCGTTCCGTGACATTCACGCGGACATGCTCCTTCTTCAATAACCTTACCATTTGCATTTGTTATTTCAAGTTATTTGCTGGTCGACTTCACATAAGTAATTACAGAATTCCTTAATGGCTGTTCAAAGTATAAACATATATAATAATTATTATCAATATTTTATCGTTAATGAATGATAAATATCCTATTCTTCGAGTGACCATGAGTTGTTCTGGTCACGGTCAGTCCAAAGGGCTATAAGTATTTGAAAATATTTAAACATAGTGCGCAAAACAATGGCGAAGTTTGCTGAACATATTTCAATACCGTAATGTTGATTACATACACAGATCTCAGTGTTGCGGCTACAGAGCCATTGTTTTTTCGCGGTTTCTCTTTACCTAGTCGTGCGTTACCTCTCGTCGTGGACCATATCGTAAGCTGTTGGTGTTTACAAGCTCTTACGTCTCTACACAAATCCATTACGTTATAGGCTTCAAACAATGCCAGGTTTTGCAATAATTACGCTTCAAACATAAAACATAATACATTTTGATTCACTGAATAATACGCACATTATTTAATAGGTACTGGCTCTTCTTTATTGTCTAGCGGCAGTGTGACCCAGAATATAACAATTAAATGTAACTTCAACGTAAGTTAATATGAGTTCCTAGTTATAGAGAACCTTACGGAGACTTGGTGTTGTAATCTCGTTGATTGTAATAGCCGGGCCACACTAACGGCATTTCCCGTCAGGCTTAGTTAATTAGTAAGTGTTGAACTCACCCGTGTTCCGGAATAATGTTCTTGTACTTTTCTCTTTTCATTTCCACGTGTTTGTTCAGAGTAGTGGGCGCGTTTCACTGTTCATGTCACAACACTCACGGCACACACTGTACAGTTCATTACATAAACACTGCTTATTATCACTTTGTCAGATCCACTATTTCCACCAGTCTCATGTCGCCCTGACCTGCAACAAACATATTGGACATTAATGACGCGAGAACAAGTCATTTTGTCAGGCTGTGGGAGTTGGCTCGCGAAAGTGTGGGCTCGGACAACAATTTTGATGGAACATCCATTTTTGCGTTTTTAATGTTTTCTGTTATGTTGTAGAGTATTAATATTGACACGTATGTTGCGGTTGGGTAAGACTAAAATGGTTATCGAGGAACATTATCCTCTGTTACAAGATTGTAGACATAATTCAATAGTTTAGGCTTTTGATTGAGGTAGATGTGATGATCATAGATCCATATCGCAGTTGTAAAATGATGTTCTATGAATCTAAAAGTCAGTTTATGTAATGGTCTAATTTTGAAATCATATGCTTATGCAGTTTTGAACTGTTATTATGTCTGATGACATGTCTCCAATCAACTCGTACTATCAGATTGATCGATTGCTCTCGGATAGCAAATTAATCGATTATCTTATTATATTGTATTACAATTAGGTATTCGAGAGGTTGTTAACGTAGATCATTGTCGTGCGTTTTGCAATGGCTCAGTTTTTCGCAACCGACAACTATTATTTATTTAGAAGGGTGATAAATTGCGAGACTGCTCTGTATAATTAACTAAACATTATAGAATCAAATAATAGCTTATAGCTCATTAATCAAACTTGTGTTAAAAACAGAACAACACTATTTTAATCAAATCATATGATATTAACTAGGCACTTGTATCCTTCACATTTTGTTGGAGACTAATTGTCCGATATTTCAACTTGTGAAGGGGTAAATAAATTATGTTTCGTATGTTCTTCTCCCTCTCACTGCCTTAAAATATTTATTTTATTGGAGGAAGCCGTCGTTTTATTCTTAACGTCGTGGTAGCAGTACAATGAGCATTTCTATTATTTGGAGAATTCATAGCTACATCGTAAGCTGGTTTTGATCAGAAACCGGTCTGATCGAGTCCTTGTAATTAGATACGAGTTTCTGTATATGTAGTGTTTAACCGTATAACAATATGTCAAGAACAAATGTTTTCGATATTTCCATTACTAAAATTAGTACTACAGTATCTTTCCACAGTAGCTCGGTTCCATGTCAGTGTATTGGAAGTTTTTATCGATCATTCTAGATCACGACGAGCAAAACACGTCGCCGCTGACGTTCGAGACTAGATCGTGAGAAATGTGCGCATGCGCATGTGGCGCTGTTTCACAGACAACAGACATTCCTTGTAACTTTAGTTTTAGAAAATATCATGGAAATCGTATTTGAAGTAGAAGGGAATGGATCTACTTAGTAACTACCGTCCTTTTCAAAAGTTCAGGTGTTTTAGCAGGTAATGGGACATCTCGTCCACGGAAAAAACTGGCCCGCAGACCAGAAGTCCCCTTTTAAAAATGTCATGGGACATGGGTATATTCGCCCAAACCAATTTAGTAGAACGGGCCAGATGTGTCCTAATAAAAGGTAAAGGGATATTTAGTTTTTAATGTCCCGTAACCCGTTTGAGCACCTTTATACAGCGATGATACGTAATAAATAGATCCTTACATGACATTGGATTTTATGCCAAGGAATACGACAAAAAATAGATGGGTATTTTATTGATACAATATGAAAGCAATTAAAGAATAAAGGGCTGTTCAAGCCGGTACGGACCATTAGCGGAGGCGGTCCACAGCTAGTCCGCAGTGTTCTTAAATAACTGCATCTTAATATAGCAGCGTTTTTAATTAGCAGTATGCATTCATAGAATCTTCCTTATACACGTGAAGTAAAATAAAACATAAATCGCTACTTAAATGAACCAGCAGCATAAAATTTAATAGCACAACGCCAATTAATAAAATAATTAACTAAACAGAAGTAGATATTTTACGTTCTAATCCTTGACGCATACCTAGATATATCCTTTATCCTAATTGCTAGAGTTATTTATAGCTCAAATGTTGTCTGTAGTGTTGCAAGCGTCGGCCTTCGGTTCGAGTCCTGTTGTGGACAATCACTCGATGTCTATAATTACTCATTACGCTAATGGATGTTCGATCGGTGTATTATGTGGCTTGTCACGACTTTATCACACGACGAGTCATCACTGCTGTCGGCTCGTGATTTACTGAGGGAACCTGGGAAGCCTGATTTATGTGTGGGTGCTGTGGGAGATCATGATCAAGACGAATTGTTGCTGGTATGGTATGCTTCAGAAGCTCAGAGAAATCTCACCCCCTTTCTTAGTGACTTCACTACCAATAAAGGTGAGTTTTCTCTGAAGCAGACTGTACTACACTTATATGCAAAGTACGACTCGGGAAGAAAAAATGTTGCCACACACTAGGAATTTCTCCTGTGACGTGGTTACGTTTACAAACATCTAAACTCGTAGACATAAACGGCAAGACCCGGAACAACTGCTTGTTTGTCATATATGATATTCGTTTCCTTTAAATATATAAACTTGAAGTATGTAAGTAAAGGGCACTTCGTCCGATTCCGGAACTGAAGAAACGGTATGGTTGGTTTATAAGTTTTTTTTTTAAGTCTGATAGAAACGGGATTGATTCAATTAAAACAGGTCATTTTTATTTAGGATTTTCGCTTTTATATTTTGGAAAAGATCACTCTAGCGTCAGTATTAAGAGTCTTAGTAAATGACATATCTAAATTATGCTATGCGAGCCAGTAAATTGCAGTAATGGCTTCAGAATAAATTACTATGTGTCTGTCTGTATGATTTAATGTAGCTCTTTCAATGATAAATGTATAAACAGATGCTTCGCAAGAGTGCTGCAAAAAGGTTTGATGTAGCTGTTAAATACGATGATGCCTTCTTAGAGCTGGCCATAAAGTCATAAGATTATAATTTGGTATGAAATCATCAACTGAACTTATTTCTGTTACTTATGGCTTTGGTGTTACATGATTTATTCTACAATTCCATCAATGGAGTCACCATTTCCTTGCAACTTGAAATAAGACAGGAAAAATAAAAGGATAAATAAAAATAAGAACACCAAAAACGAATCCTTGAGCTACGAATTCTAAGCTTTACTCGAGATAAACATTTATGTAGTTGACGACTGCGGAATAAATTACTAAAATCTTTCGAAACACCTAACTACATGAAATTTTAAGTAGGATTACTTACTTTAAACACGATTCAGCGGAGAAGGACGTCGAAATTAACATGTATTAAATGTAAATACGAGGAAAATGAAAATTTAAACATAGTGACAGAGACATCTCTGCTTGTCCGAACAGCACTACGCGAGATATTTGCGCAAGAGTGGTTCAAAACATCCATCAGGCGACCTTGCCCGAAATTCTTCTTACACTATTGGCGTCACCCTTTCCATTAGCAGTAGGCTCTATTGAAGTAAAACGACATTCCGTAGAGTACGCGTGTTAAGTGACGAGACATTTAGGTTTTGTTCAAATCTTAGAGTATTGGGACAAGTTGTTCGATAAAATTAGTTGTGGAAATGGATTTGTGATCAGTAGTAAAACAATTTATTAAAATCCTATATATTTATAACTAACAGTTAAAATAATTGAAATTTAAGAGCCAGAAGTAAGTACGTTATGTTAATTATTTGTTCATCATTCGTAAATCTGGCCGTCATCTAGTCTGAAGCTTCTTAAGAAAAATATATTTGGCATAGAATGTAAGAAGGATATTTATTATTCTAATAGAGAGTCCTCTATTAGAATCGCGGCTCCTTCTTCGTGCAGTTTTCTAGGCGAACACTAGACTTATATAATTTCTTAAAAATCACGGTTACACAACTGCACTTTTTGCTGTTCTGGAAAATTCTAAAACGTCACGCAGTTTGACTGCCCGACTTACGCCGATGGACGATGAATATATAATATACATGAAGTCGTATGAATACATTGACTCTATGCAAAAGTCGACCTCAACCTATGACATTGTCTGTGCACTACTGACAAAGACAGTTATTATTATTACATCTACCTTGCAGTATTTTTATGTATAAAATATTATATTTTTTAGTCGGTTGCATTTGTAATCAATAATAATATGTCCGGGAAATAAATCCTAAGCAAATGTTACATCAGACACGTAGTTATTGGTCATTAGTGTCTTTGTTCATTTTTATCAAGGAGATTATACTTGTATCATTATAAGCACTAGTTAATCTTATTCGGAATTCTGATAGACGTGACCATCAGTTTCAGATAGTTTCTTATTTTTTTAGCATGGTAAAATCAAATGAGTCCTCCCACCCCGGGCAGTGACTGTCAGACTCGTACTGACTAAAATCCACGGTATCCTTAAATAACCCTTCAAGTTCAGTGGTGACGGTAATGAGAAAAGTCTCGCGACCCTGGCAGGCTTTAGCCCTCTAGAGGGGGGCTCCGTCATTATGCTCGTCTTGCGACGTCTGTCGGCGTGGGCGCCCACCACCGCGGGTAGCTTTAGGGAACCTGTACCCTTGAAAAGTTTACAGTGCTTTTGCAGGGTGTCAAGTTCCTCGATACTTCATTGGAAAGGGTTAGGGGAAGGATTAATTAAGTTAAAAGTGGAGCGTCTGGTGAATTTTCGGCTCGACAATCATTGTCAGCGTTTTCTTTACATACCTAGGAGAATTTTAATTGCGCGATACAGGATTTTGATTTGTAGTTATTCGATTGCTCTTTATTATACAGTCTATATTATGTCGGTAGCTGTTTTTTTGTCAATGTAGTTATTCTATTGTTCCATTTATTTATGTGTCTTTTTTAAATTCAAATACGTCTGCTACAAAGCTTTAAGTTAAGAACACCTATTAGTTTTTCAGTCTAAAAGCAGAAAGGTACCATTATTTCAGTGCAAATTAGTCAGTAATCGTCAAATATCTGGTTTTTAGTTTAATGTTTGCTGGAATTTTCTGCTTTACATCGTATAATTGATAGGGATCCTTCAGACAATCTCTACATTGCAATGACCGTTATCTTTGGCTGAAAAACTTCTGCGCCTATGATGAAACAACAGAACAAGCCTTTTTAAAATTTCATAATAATCGAATATTTTGCCAATACGGTGGATAGTGTTAATTAGTTCCGTACACAGTCTTTTATTTCAACTGTGGATGTGCAATAACTGGTTTTGATAAAACAACCACTTGTTGCAGTCATTCCTGATAGTAATGTGAACACGTGGTCGAATAAAAACAGTTGGATTGACGACAGAAGTATATTTATGTAAAATGTTTCAGGAGTGTGTTTTGTGTCGCTATAAACGTGCTCTTACATCGATATAAAGGTGCTGTAGACGTGTTTCGGACCTTTTCAACTTTCCCAGGATGGTTTAAAAATATACCCCTTTGGAACTATGCCTATTATTTTATACACCCTATGCTACTGAACCGAAAGAAAGTTTTGTGCTCTAATGTGAATACAATAGTTGCCCTAAACATAGGTGCCAAGAGTGTCAGCGTGTTGACGGGCCCACCTCTAGAGGGCCAGAGCCTGGCTGGGTCGCGGGACTTATCAAATCACCGTGACCTTGGAACGTAAAGGGCTATTGAAGGACACCGTGGATTTTAATCAGTACGAGTCTGTCTGTCTACCCTGGGTGGGAGGACTTATATTTTGATGATTTTACCATGTTAAAAAAAAACTTAGGTGCCCTAAAAATAGTTGCTTAAAAGGTTTCGTTTAGTCGGGCCTATGTTCGTAGAATATTCGTCCCTCGGCGGCGTCAGTCGATACTGGTTGTGTTCGTGTGAATCTGTACCACAATGTATATAAAACTAAGTACGTAGATATGTGTATGTATGCGGAGGTTCTGTGTGAACAGTCTGTCTGTGCTTGCGCTTGCGCACAATAGCTAGCTAGAGTCACGCGCTACTCTCCACACTATTGTTAAGGAGATTTGATCATAAAAACAATTTACAATCAGCTGTCGAGGACGTCTATGTATGTCTAGTCGCCCCCTGACTATGTCCGCGTTATTTCAACGTGACCTCCATTTATGTTCTTATGATTGAGATGTACCATTGTTTAATAAGAAACTAAGATAGACATATCATATATCATATCAACAATAGCGCATCTCTAATCCCTAAAGCTATTGTCAAACAGACAGGCGCGGCGTGGCGAACGCTAAGCGATGCGTTTTTGTTTTTAATGTATGCAATTGTTTGGTTTCGCTTTTCTACTGGATTCAAACAATTCCATACATTACAAATAAAACGCTTCGGATCGCATTCGCTTCGCCTGTCTGTTTGACAATAGCTTTAGGCTGAGGTATTTCTTGTTAATAAAAAAGTCTTCACAAAAGTCTCAAGTGTCCTTCTTTCCGTTAAATGAGCACAAACATTCTTGATAGAAAGTCACCAAAACTCTATCCCGTCATGGATCATTTAGTAGCCGCACTTAAGACCAACAGTGTTATTTTGTAAAAGACGCAGGACAAAGTGCTGATACCGCAGCCTCCTTTTAGTGGATTTTCAACTTTATGCTCTAAGTTTAGAGTTAAAATGCTATTGCGGACAGCGTCCGGATAAAACGCCATGCACGGGGCTGTGTCCTTAGAAGATAGCGTTCCAGAAGACCAATGAAGGTTTTAGGTACTTTAAAGTACCTAAAATTATTTCTTAACAAACCTCGCATAAGTTTTCTCCTAGTTTATAACGGCGTTGCGAAAATCTAAGATAAGAAACATTCAGATAAGGAGCAATTTATCCTCCGGCAATACAAAATATTGATTCCATGAATAGATAGCTAAGTTTCTTAAGTCCATTTGTCTATTTCATCACCTGCCTTTAATCAGCTTTTAATAACTAAATCTTCCGGGTTACGCCGCGCTTGCCGAGGGTGGTTTGTGGGTGGGTGACTGGGTGACCACCATGTCAAAAGCACGTAAAGCCGTTGATCCCGGCTATCATTTGTAGATCTTTGAAGGTCGACTATTAGTCAGAAGCCCTATAAGTCTGATAACCAGTCGTTGACAGTATTAAAACAATGCGCAATAGGCATTTGAAATGTAAATGGATACAATAATATTAGGAACAAAACGTTGTTTATAACACGTTTCATTGGTATAACCGGGTAGGTGGACACTGACAACTGATTTATCAAGTAACCAAATAGTTTTAAAATAGTTATCTATGTATTTAAGTGTGGGGGCGTTCCGAACGATTTTGTAACAAAATGTTTAATGGAGCTAGCAACGCACCGGTAAGTGTTGCTGACGGTGCAGCGTTTCTAAAACGCGTTGCAGCGGCGCGTTTAAAAAACGTGGTGTGCATAGGTTCTAAGGTCAGTGTAGGTCTTCCTAGGGCGTCCTCTCCCGGCGTTCCCATTTTTTAGACTCGAGGACTATCAGGTTAAAATTTACAAAGAGCAACCCCGAATCATGTACATATAACCATATAATACCACGTTTCTTATATCTCGATCGGTGATTGATTGGTAGAAAGGCCTCAAGCTACTAATAGTCACGCTGATTTTCAATTAATCGTATAGAAAGGTGTACACATTTAATGATAACTTTACATTGACTTTCACGTGTGAAAAAACTTGTGCGAATACTGATGTTTATAAACATGATTTAGTAGAGTTATGTTCAAATACACTCTACAAAGAAGACTACAAATTCTGCCACACAAACACACAATGTCACATGTCTACAGTTAAAATATAATCGTTTTTATTTTAAGTTTATTTATTTTACATTTATTTATATTTATACATTTTTAAATATTTCAGAAAAAAAAGACTGCGGTAGTCAGAGCTCCTGAGAGAGGAACCTCATATTGTCATTGTATTTTGTTTTTATTTTTAGGCTTCCGTGCAGTCCTCTGACCTGCGAGATGTCACTCATAAAAAAAAACCCCAAAATTTTATCTTCATAGTATAAGACTAAAAGTTTCCCACGTAAACCATGCACATGCACTAGTACATCCGTTTACACGAATTTAGTAAACAATGTTCTGTGTGTTTCGGTAGTGTTTACGTTTCATACGTGTGTTGTATCCATTACCCGGCTCAAATATCAGTTGCGTGAGGAAATACCACGTAAACGGCTCACTTGCTTCAATAACGGTTTTTTTGCGTTATTACTGTTACGTCTAGTTATATAATTTTAATATAGGTAAATATACTGTTTGTGCATGCTATGTAAGAGTTATATACGACCTGTGATTTAGTTTTACTAAGAACTTTAGAAATCTGCAGTTATCCTTAAAAAGTTGTAGCTTTTACTACACTTCTAAACTTAAAGCAACTATTATAGTTAATATCTCATAATTATTATTTTTATTCTAACAAATGGTTATGATATGTATAGGATTAATAAACAGTTAGTTTAACAACTGATCAAAAAACTCTCAACAATCTAGGCTGTCTATTGTCATTATTTCAAAGTAATTACGGTTCGCCGTTCCTGCAACTCGTCGTTCGTGATTGACTTGTTTATATTTTAATTACAGTTTCAAGCTCTTAAAATGGTGAAGAATACATTCCTCATGTCCTCGAAACTACAATCAACGTCATGTTATATCAATCTAAAATGCACTGGGCTCAATTGGTGGATTTCCCATTTTCTCTGTATTCTTATTCAAGCTTAATAGCTTGAAATTTAATTTATAAATTAAATTTAAAAGTTTTAATAAACTCAAATGATATGCAAAAATGCTGCTCCGCGTGTCCCAGCGTTGTATTGCTGGTCGCGGGACTTGTTTCATTACCGTGACCCCGGAACATAAAGGGCTACCGAAGGACACCGTGGATTTTAGTCAATACAAGTCCGACAGTCCCTACCGCCCCGCCAGGGGTGGGTGGACGCATTTGATAATTGTACAACGATAAAAAAGGGTTGTATTGCTAGTAGCATCAAGGGATTTTAGACTCTCTTCATCGAACAACTGCGCGGAGGAAAAGTGTCGTATGAGAACCGTTTTATTGACATAAAGTAAAATTGCATATTTTCCCAACATATTTTCTTGTACATTATTTCCACATCGTTCGTTACGACTAACATACAAATGTTATCTACAATTAGTTGTTCCAAGGTGCATTGGGTAACCTAATGGGCTTATGAACTTCACTTAAATCTGAAATGTGGCTTATCTTTTATCGCCCCATCGTTACTTAAATTGGAAACATAAAGTTGTTAATGTAAGTACTACAATCACGTCTTGACGAATAAATATACTTTCAAGATTCATGGAGTGTATTATATTGTAAAATGTTTTTGAAGTATTTTTACAAAGGTTTCATCATCATCATTTCAGCCTATTGCAGTCCACTGCTGGACATAGGCCTCTCCCAGGGAGCGCCACAGCGCACGATCTCCTGCTTTTTTCATCCAGCCACTGCCAGCCACCTTTTTCAGGTCATCGGTCCATCTTGCCGGTTTTACAAAGGTTTAGTGTTTTGGAATCATAATTTACTTATCATTTATTTGAGCATTTGATGACTAATTATTATAAAAAAAAAGTATTATAAAGCTAAAGTTTTCTTTTTTAAACCTAGGTTTTTGGTTTCTTTACTTTAAATAGATACTTAAAGCTGACACCAAAGACATTAAACTATATACGAGCATGGTGATCTAAAACTTTTTACCACTAGGTAAAAAGTCCCTGAGTCTAGAAGTCGCGTTGCTATGCAACTAATGCAACGCTAGTTAGCGCTACTGCCACACGACATCAACAATTTTGTATGTCAATTTTCCTAATACTAGCTCTATAGGTTTTTTTTAAATCTCTTTGTTTGACACCTTCAATTTTGTGTTCTAAACACATTTTTCTAAAAGTTCATAATTGCAAAAACAATTTTATGAATGTTTGATGGCCAACCGCGACCAACTTCAACAAGTGGACACAGAAAATGATATTTAAAGTTGAATTTGAACTGTGTGTACATAATTTAGACATGGCTGCTAGCTAGAGAACTGCCGGTTGTCCTCGCTTTTAGCTAGCCAAAATATTATCAGTGACGTATGAGCAAATCACTTTCCGTGATCTAATCTTTAGAGTTTTTGCAGCTTTGTTGAACATATAGGAACTTGGCTGGACAAAAAAGTATTTCCTGTTTTGTTATACCTACATTGGTAGATGTAGGTAATAGTAAAAAAGTCGGTTGTTGTTCACTAACGAATTGACAAAGGGATTTCAAAGGTATTACAGAATGCAATACTGTAGTGACTTTGCAACTTAGATAAGTTTAGACATATTTCAAAAGTCAGCTGCGTTCTAATTACAGGCTATGTCTGACTGTCAGTGTTAGTGCTTGTACACATTTCTCCCTGACAATGTTTGCCGTTGCGCATTGCAACCCGTGGACCAGTTGCGACAGTGCCGAACTGATAGCATTCTTACAAAATAAACCACTGAGTAGATCTAATCTCAAGTCCGTCGCATAAGTTACAACATTACACTTCGATTAAATCATATTAGCTTCGGTTGCGGTCAGCCGACAGACACGGTGCACGGTGCTGATGCGAACTAAATTACTTGTCGCCTCACACCATGTGCAATTCTTGATTGATTTATTTACTTGTACCCTCGAAAGTACCTCGAAACTATCCTTATTGATGTAGAATTTAATTTTGTTCGATCACAAAACTATTCTCTTTTATTGCTTTGCGTAACGTTGTTTATAATGTCAATCATGCACTAATTCTAATAATTAAAACTGTAATACATTTATTCTCTTTGCACTAATAAGGCAATGACCTTTACTCTAATGGATATTCATAGCTATACAGTCTATCTACATCGTCCTAAATCGCTTCGTCTACAAGCTGCAAGCACTTTACAATTACTATAATTATCTCCTTTTATAGTTCTCAGTGCGATGCAATGGATCAACAATAATTGTAACTCGATTCAAGTACAAGTCGTAAATTACAATCTTATTGCCACAATAATATGAACCGGGACGACAATTGTAAAATTCAAACAAGAACTGCCGTAAATTGTTTTAATTGAGGACAAGGATGTCGAGCTGGGCCGAGGCGTGCGACTGCGGTCGCAGGCTCCATCCACAGTTTTAATTGATCGTATTCACCTGCCGAGATCGGCGAACCGATGCCCTTGCGGAGACTCCCGGTGATGACGTCACTGCAGCACACGTTATATGGACTTCCGACCGGATAAGTTTAGCACATCACTAGCACTAGGAAATGTGTTGAGTTGCGAAACTTCGGAGGTCGCCGGCAGAGAGCGCCTTCGCCGCGCGATCACTGAAAACTAAACCTGCGCTCACTATCGCGGTGCACGCGGCGTCACCGGAGCCGGCGCTGCGACGAAAGCGCGTTAGAAAGGGACGAATAGTCATTTCTTTCGTTTTAGCTGGGCATCGATAAATAAATAGCAGCTTTCATATTGATCACTGATACCCAATGAGCCGGCTAGCACCTGCAAGCTGGTTTTACATGTTTTTTTGTAATAATATTTAAATTAAGGAAGCCGATTAAAATAAATAAAAACATAATAAACTATGTAGTAATTTGAATGAATGAAAGAGGAATTGGACAGCTCGACAAGAGAATCTATTTTGATAAGTCAACCTTTCCATAACACATTCTCATTATTCACTGGAATCGTTAATAACCCTGCAGTGGAGTGTAATCAGTAATTTTCAATTAACTTCCTCGCGAGAGAGCGTATAATCAGGAAACAGGCGCGTTTATCAGCGCTCGCGCACCCGTGCGGAACGCGCCGCTGATTTTCCGCCAACTTTTCACCACACGTAACGGGTCGCGGATGTCAGTCTTCGGTACAGTCTACCAACGTTGTGCCGGTTATGTAAATAAACGATTTAATATGGATTACGTCATTTTAATGTTCTTGTTTGACTTTTTAATCTGTTGTCGATTAAAATGTCTGTTGTTATTTGTTTTTTAATGACCTTATAGAAAGAAATCGAACACAAAAGTAGGTTAAGTCCATATATGTTACTTTTACCTATATTTTTTATTCATACAAGACCAACAAAGAAACTTAACATCAGGTATTAAATAATAATTTTATATTATAGAAACAAACAGAAAATATTCCGCGAATAATAAATTATCGTCAAAGGTCACAGCAAAAAAATCACTCATTAAATGACCCGTATAAATTTGCATTATTTTAAACACAAATGAGACTAAATTATATAAGTTTATGTGAAACAGAGCGTGTGTCTTATGAGAAGATACGGACCGTTGACTTTGTTTGAAAATTACATTAGCCGAGTAAATTGTACCTCAGAGTGATCCCGAGTATATAAGTAAGTCGATTAACTTGCTGAATTCATATATTAAAAAAAAAACAATGTGAAACGAGGTCGAATTGAGAGTGTTTGTTTGAGATTTTTATGACCAGCTTGCTATAAACACCTTTTAAAAAAAAGTTTAATCAACTCAGATCGCGCCTTTGTCAAGATTTAATATATCAATCAACTTAATGAACTTAACACAAAAACTTAATGACGTAGCCAGATTCAGACAAAGGAAAACGTAAAAGGAAACTGTTTTCGGTGTCGAATTTTTGGTTATCGTACGTTTTATTATCCTCCATCTTTCATTTGTTTGCTCTTGTTCACTTATGGCGCAATCCGTGGCGCATTTACGTGTTCACTATATATTATTATGATTGATGTGAAACTAGCTTACTCAAACAAATAGCAAAGAACGTTGGGAAACTGTACTTTGGCATTGATATATTAAACCCGACCGTCGTTCTTTGCGAGAAGTTGGAAGAAACGTGGATGTACCTGTCTCGGCTGCCTGTAACATTCGGATGTTCCTGTCAATAGTGACTGACAGTTCCAATTATTGCCAACATGTTCTGTTTCTTTACAAAACGAGCACTTTAATAGGTCAACGGTCAAACTGTTCATTGTTAAGATCAAGAGCCTTGTGTTTGATTAGTTTTATTACTAACCTTTTGTGTGTGAAGCCCGTAGGCTGTGAAAGTAAATTAATTCATGCTACAATAATAATGTGCTCATGATAGATTGAGTTGGTGAGCCTCTAGGTGTGCTGTCAGGTTTATGGTGCTGTCAGCACGAAGGTTAGGTAACTGCTGGAGCGCGGTACGTGACGCCGACCGTAATTAACAACAATAATGTAGATATCGTCTGCATAACGCAGCGCGCACCGTTGACGACCTCCACAACTATAAATAATGAAGCAACGAGTGAAATTGTGCATGTCATGTTAATTTACCAAGTTATTATTCTGTGTACTTGAGAATTTGCGGAGAGAAATCTTCGAGCGAAGACCTTTGCGCGTTGAACTCTGTTGTACGGAAGTTGAGGCGCGCAGACGTGCGACAAATATTGTAAATATTTCCTTATTGTTCACTGCGCTATTCAAGTTTTCTTTTATGTTGTAACCTAGTTTTAAATCGTCAATCATTTTAAAAGCTCATATTTTTTCATATGTGCAATATGTTTAACGTAAGGTTTGCAAAGTCAAAGTACTTGAGAAATAAATAGAAATCTACTTATTTATATGACACAAATTTAATAAGTTACATTTTTGAAAGATAATGTAGGACATGATGATAAAATACTTCCTGGTAAATTGGACTTTAAATTATGATAGTGATTAATTGCGTACAAAGTAGCCATGCATATAATATGTCACAGATTACGCTACAGTAAATTGTTATATAGATATTGTTATGTAAATATCGAGATATAACACAGCCTTCCTACTTTTTATATCCATTAGTAAATCAGTTCGTTTTATTAATATGAAAAAATATATTTCTTGGGCTGTAAATTGTGTGCATATTTTGCACTTGCATATTTCTTAGATATCGACACTTATGATATTATTAGGACAAAAGACTTTTTGATGTTAAACAAATTAATGTAGAATGAAAAGCACGGAAAAGTGGCAGTGAATATAGACAGAAGATACGAAACATAAAATCAAACAATACAGATACGAAGCACCTTAATGAGAAAGAGCAATGGAGGAAGCTTTGATGTACCTAAGCATTATTAGAAGCGACCACAAAATAATTCACGTCTAACAAAAACCACTCTAGTTTCTAGGTAACAAAAGTGCATCCATTCTCGTTACGAAATATTTAGTGGCTGCATCAAGTATGAAACCACAACGAAACAGGTGCAGCAATACTATAACTCACGTAAATACAACCTGCAATTGGGATCCACAATAGAAACATTATAAATTATAGTTCAAATAGGTGATGATGATTGCCACTTTATTTTGAAGGCAGCAATTTACGTTTAGAACTTTATTCCATTTACAATAATTTAAGAACTACTTTATTTTGCTTTTAAGTTAAGTGCAGTCGGTGACGAAGGGAATGAAGGCTATGTATCGCGCGGTGTTGGGCAATATCGCGATCCAGGTATACGTGAGATGTAAGAACGACTAAATCTTGTCGTCGCATTATCTCGTGCTTTAAAAAGACATAATACGATACCAGTGGATTAGGCTGCGTTTCCACTGAGGCGGAGCGGAGCAGAACAGAGAGCGATTCACCAATCACATGGCTTGAAATTGGAGAAGAGGTGTGGATTTCTAGCCGGTGTGGTGCCAGGTGTAGATTGTGATTGGTGTGTCGCTCTCCGCTCCGCCTCACTGGAAACGCAGCCTTAAGCACGCGCGAGCCCGTAGCAACTTATAGAAGTTGCTACGGGCTCGCGCGTGCTTAAGGCTGCGTTTTGCGATTGTGGGAACTGGCAAACACAAGTTATGAAAAAATTTCAAAGGTGCCCCACATATTCAAAACGCAGGACTCCCTGATGCGCTTGGCTCGTAGTCTCGCTCGCGTCTCGCTCGTCAATTGCTACAGCTGCTTCTGTCAATTCGGCCCTGATGTTCACATTAACACGTATCTCGCTTGTGCACTAGACAAATTAGCCTTATCTCGAGCGGTTAAAATCCATGCAATTTGATATTGAACACTAAGTTTTGACCTTAATTGCCGAATATCAATGATTTGTTCGCACGCACTGTTCCATTACACAGGACATACGGATGTGTTTGATGGACAACTTGAGGACCTTTTTTCATTTTAAATGTGCTTCTATAGTAAGCTTTCTCGGATACATATTTAACAGGTATAACAAAAAATAAATTGTAGGTTAAAATTACTCGCGTTCATAAAATAAGGAAAAACTAGGACATTATGAATGAATGAATATATAGCTCGTATTATGATCCTTAAATGAGATTTATAAACCAGCAAATAACTTCTTTCAGTAACTGACCTAATAGCATGATGTACATGTAACTTTGAGCAATGGGTCTGATTACTGAGAGCAAAAGAATAATCTATTGTGTATAAAATGCAGTATTTGTGCAATGAATCTTCACGACAAAGCAGACGAGTAAAAAAAGGAAAAAAATCAGTTTCTGAAATACTTGATTAAGTAATCGAAGATGTCAATACAAGCTTGATATCGTGGTACAACCAAAACTAGTGCACGATCAGTGTTCTAGTCGGTCGTGTGTCACGAGCCTGCAAGGCTATTGTCTGCACCTTTTACTTCGAATTAAGAGCGAGGAGCCTCGAATTACAATCCATAAATAATCCAAGAACGAATTTAAGGTCTCAGAGTAATCATACAGTGGGAGTGTTATTAAATATTGTAACGTACTACCGTTCAATCAAGCGTTTACTGTTCGGTGATATTTTAGTTAATGCTTTTGATATTTGAGATAATTTGTAGGTTGTTTACCACTCTTCTTGTTGGTTTGTAATTTACGGGTATAACTAGCTAACTGAGATTGAAAATTGAGAAAATCACAAAAACTGTGGTGTAATGGTATCATTGCGTTTTTTTTTTCATTAGAATCAAGATTTCTAAGTTATAATTTGTTGACCAGTTGCACCACGTAAAACTGAATACCTATATTTAACGATAAACGCATGTAGTGATTGGTGGTTCTAGCAGGATTAAGAAATTAGGTACAGTCACTAAATAAAGTTAAGATTTTTTTAGTGTGGGGCAACATTCTTTTAATTTTTTAACCCACTTCAAAAAAAGAGGAGGCTCTCAATGCGGTTGGTATGAATTTTTTTAGCAAATTAAGCGAAAATAATATTTATTTAGTTACCCTCCTTGATGACGAAGATTTATATCAATCTATGACATAATTATTGAATAAAAAATAACTGAGTATTCTTTCGTTGAATTTATTTGGATTTGCTCACAAATCCCAACAAGGACAAAAAAAAAATGCAAAACATTTCTGTATTTAAATATTTATTTACAATCGATTCAACGTAATAATACAATTATACTATAGCCAATAAAATTTATACATTATTTACAATACTGCTCTTTAGAGCACCGTCGTATAAATAATACAATTTAGATCTCAATGAGTATTATAATATCTAAAGTTATTTCTATTTAATGATTTTTTGTACATTGAAATGCGCGATTGATGTTTTTGTACTACATCATTGTTAACTGATTTATAAAAGCATAAAAAACTAAAAATAAATAAGTTATATTAAACTAAGTGATACTGGAATGTTTATAAATCCGTGTTTGCTAGTATTTTCATTGATTAGATAAGTGGTATTGTATTTAAAATCAATAAGAACACGTCTACGAACACGGATTGAAGTTTCTCAAGCAATTTTGTATTTAACACAATGTAGGACAAAACAGTCAATTAATTTTATTGACTAACCCCTGACTCAAGACCATGGTATAAACGTTACATAAATAAAGGCTTTGTAACTGTGGTTTCGATTTTTTTTGGAAAAAATAATAAGACAGTTTCGAAATAAAATTATGGAAACTTTTTCATAATGTTCATCACGGATTTTATTAGGGTCATGGATTACATTATGGCTCAGCGACACGAATGGATAATAAATAATACAGTTTAAATAATTACAGAAGTTGGTAATTTTCGGTACCATTGAATTTTCGTAACTTTGGTAATTCTATGAGAAAAAAAAAGGAATACAATGCAACGATTTGGCCGTTTCGCCCTACATTTCTCCAATGGTTCAGATAAGACCATCTTCTCACAAAAGGTACGTGATACAAGGTGAAGGAGTATGTTTATCCGAAGTTCTCGAAGTGATGTATGAAGTACGGCAGACGTCTCGTCCGGTTCACTTGTTCGCACGCTGACATCACTGATTTGGTGAGTGGACGAGGACCACATGAGAACACACCGATTTTAGATACCTGGAGGACACATAAATTATATACTTATGTAAAAAAATATATACAGGGTGAATTTTTCAACTGGGCGTGGATGGCAATTTTCGAAACTATGAGGAATATCGAAAAACGTTGAAAGGAGTCTCGAGGCCGATTTTGACAAAAACTAAAACTGCATCATTGGATTTTAGAAAAATCAAAAATCCTGACCAGGAATCGAACCCGTTGATTTTGGAAAAAAAATCACACCCTGTATTATTACACCGTTCGATAGTGTTGCTAATAGGCAACAAATTATGGGAAGTAATCATATACGGCAAACTTAAGGAAAACGTATTATTACAAAAACACTGATTAATCTTGAAGGCAAAGATAGTATTTGAAGCATAAGTTACCGTTTCTTCTTTAAAATAATGCTATTTTTAGTTCAACTCAATAATTTCGTATTGCTAAGTAATGGATTGTTGAAACTTTGACGTTTCCAGTGAAACATTGAAAACCATGAAATTTTATAATTTCGAATAAATTATGGCTCAGTAGAAGTAAAGTAACATGGGAAAATAGCCAATTTCATAGAAATCAGCCATTTCCTTAAGTTTGCCGTATATGATTACTTCCCAGAATTGGATCCTTATTAGCAACACTATCGAACGGTGTAATAATACAGGATGTGATATTTTTTTCAAAATCAGCGGGTTCGACTCCTGGCCAGGATTTATGATTTTTCGAAAATCCAATGATGCAGTTTTAGCTTTCGTCAAAATCGGCCTCGAGACTCCTTTCAACGTTTTTCGATATTCCTCATAGTTTCAAAAATAGCCATCCACGCCCAGTTGAAAAATTCACCCTGTATATTTAGAAAATAAATAAATAAATATATCTGTTTAGTAACTCATAATTTTAGTCTTGATATCACAGATAAATCATATCAGACCACCGATCATCGAAAGTTTAACCTAGAGTTTGAACGTAAACAAAATTATGAAACTGGGTGATTCATTTGGAGCTAAATATTTTTGTTAAAATTTATTTATGATTTTGAGCGTCCCGAATGTTTGATGGTATGTATTAAGTTATAATTAAAGCTAGTCTAAGGGTCAATTCACACCAAGACTCGACGCGCACACTACAAGTGAGCGTGAGACAAGATAAACATTTCCTGAATCCTCGTTTCTCGTACGTCGCGTCGCGTCGCGTCACGACACGTCGCGTCACGTCACGTCACGTCTCGGTGTGAGTACCCTAAGAAAAACCCATGTTACTTACATAGCTATGTTTCTTCTGCACGAACTTAAGGAAGGAGGACATGTCGGGTCTTCCAAAGTGGTTCACTGCCTTCAAGCCGGTGAACATCGACGTGCGCGAGAGACGCTGGAAGTGATTCTCGCAGATGTACTGTAGGTGGAACAAAGTGTTGAGTGAGTCACATTTTTTTCATTAGTAGTTTGAGGAGGTATCTTAAAATCTAATCCAACAAACACAGAAATAATTAAATTTATTACATAGATGTATCCTATGATCTGTAATCTGTATCGCAATGAAAAACAATATTATAACATTATTTTGTTAGAGAAATAGTGTCATAATTATTTTTTTAAATTCTATTCGATTAAAATACTATTTGTAAAATACGTCTATATACACTCGTTTTGAGTTTTGTATTTTGAATTTGACGATATGAGAGTAGATAAAGAGAATTTTGTTCATGACTGTAAACGTGCAGTTCTACAAAAGATGGTGTATTTAATATTGCAGCGGCTTGTGTGTCCTTTTTTAATTAATTATTTAGGTTTATTTTTATTGTTATTTTCAATTTATTTTGTATGTTCGCAGTTTTTTAGCTTCTTAAGTACTATCTGTAAATTATTATTACCTGTGAGTGCTGTGCACACCTATAAGTGACAAGTTCACTCTAGATTTAGAGAAAAATTGTTTTATTACCCCAAAATGTAATACTGAATAAGTCGTTGGTGAACCATAAATAAATTACAAGAACGCACTGATAAATAATTCTAAATTATAATTTCACTAAAACAGTCTTTAATTAAAGCCCAAGAACACTTCTATCAATCTTTATACAGGGTAATTTTTTATGTACTTCGGATATTTTTTTCTGTGGTTCTATATCGATAATAGAACACGTTTCCATAAATATCTTTTTAATTTTTTATCACACCAAATCCGAGTAAAAATATCCGAGAAACAAGGAAATCATAGACACAACGTTATTCGCAGCAAGAATATTATCTAACACGCGCGCGATGCGACAACAGTCACGTGGAACGGGAGTTGGGTGTGGGGGAACGGGACGCGGGATGCAGGACACGGGGTGCGGGGCGTGGTAAAGGACAACAAACCCGCGCCGCCCGGCAAGCGCCAGGCAACTCAGGCGCATCGATAACGTGGCACGTGTCGCAATTTCACGCATGCGCCGACGCACTCGCCGGTCGTAAGTCGTAACAATGACGTCCCAACGATTATCAAATCGCGAGTACTACGATATGGTACCTGTTTATTTACTTAGTGCAGCTAGAACAATGTACGAACAAGAAAGTGTACCTCGTATGCGAGCTCAAGGACAAACAACCCTGTGGATCAGTGTTAAACTTTAAAAAACTTTAGATACGTGAATAACAATAATTTTGAAGCTAGATCACAGTATGGATCGGTGTAGATACGGTCGTTGAACCTTACGTAGTAGCGCCCGCGCTTAGTGTGCGTCACAGACAGTCGGGTCACGGTAATATAATAATACAGTACTCCAACTTCATACAAACGGACGAAAAGCGAGCTATACCTACGCGCCTCGATGTCGGGGCGCGCTCGGGGTGCAGACAGTCACGGTTGTACCGCAGTGTCGAGCGGACGGTGTGTTTTGTTTTTATAACAATAACCGCGTGAGTTTTTCTCGAAAAATCAGTTCGAGTACATATTTAATAAGACGAGTAGTTTAATTAAGCTTTATATTAGAATGCGGATTTATTATACTTTAAAATTTAACAATAAAGCATTTCGTACGACTTAGTCAAGACGCAAATATTTTTCGGTCTCAAATACTTCTATAATACATCGGACTTTATAAGCCCGATTTGTTTTTCAAACAAAAACATGATTTTTTAAATGAAATCTACCAATCAAAAAACAACACGCATTTTTATTGAACACTTCCTATTCATTATACAAAGTATTTCATTTATTTATATAAAAAAGTATATTTACATTCACAAAACTAAAATAGAAACAGAAAGTACGCAAAGGCAAATGTTATTAAAATGATGTAGACGGGTAGCCCTAACGCATGTTTACGTACCGCGCGGCTGTAGGTATTTAAATCTGTCTGGCGGCCGAGTTACACTACTGTATATTATTATACTGTGGTCGGGTCGAGCTCACAGCTGATAAGCCATCGGGTGACCATGAACATCTGTTTCAAGTAGCAATTCTTTAATTAGCGATAACTTTGTTATTTTTTGGTAAAACAAAAAAATAAAAAATACGTGTTCATTAATTTTCGTAAATGTATAACATATTAAAATATCCTAACTACATAAAAAATTACCCTGTATATATATCTTTCAAACAACTGTTTAATTAGATTAATAGCTCATAAAAAGTATCTAAGTGAAGGTAGAAGACATTGCGCCTGAGATCACTTACCAGCATAGTAGTCCTGAGATCGAACTTGTGGAAGAACTGCGTAATAAAGATGTGTATTTCAAGCACGTTGGTGACGTCCTTGCGCTCTACGTCGCGAAGCACATCGATGAACCACTCGAAATGCTTGTGCGATGGACATATCCACAGGAAGTATACCTGTGTAGGAATAAAAAAAAATGTAGCATCATGTGTTTAGATCGACTATGATAATAACAAATGTTAGATATCGTATTGCTTCATTGTATCGGCGCTTCACTTGGCTTTGCAAAGACGTTATGCTGGAAGTGTTTATTTTTTAATATTCCACAACTATCACATAACGCCATCTAGTCCGAAGATAAGCAGAGCTTGTCTTATAGGTACTAGACAACTGATAAACATACTTATATATTCCTAAATACATATTTTAGATAAATTACACCCAGACACAGAACAAATGATGTGCTCATCACACAAACATTTGTCCTGGGTGGGAATCGAACCCACGACCCCCGGCATAGCAGTTATGGTCACTAACCACTAGACCAACAGGCCAGTCGCAGATATCGTATTGCTTCATTTTATCGGCGCTTCACTGGGCTTTGCAAAGGTATCATGCTAAAAATGTTGGTAGCGGGATATTGGGTAATCTCATTTTTACCAAAGATAGGTGAACGATGACCGCAAAAATGCTTCCAAAATGAATTCTTCTAAAAAATAAAAATAATTTGACTAAAATCAATTTGAAAAATAACAGCTGCCGCTCTTTCAATGAAAATCTAATCAAATGAGTATTAGGGACGCGCGTTTCGGGGTCGCGCGTCGACAGCGCGTTTTGGTCAAACAGAGCAGTTTGTTGTCGTGATACAAAGTGTAAAACGCGCGTTGTATCGGTACAAACGCGCGTCAACGGCGCGTTTAATAAACGTGGTGTGCATAGGCCCTTAAGTGCATTACACATCCTGCACAGTATGGTCGTTAAAGCCAATTTAGTTTTACAGAGCTCGGTAACCGGATATTTCGTAATCACTTCATCTACGGCAGCAGTTCACATCAAAGTGCACTTAAAGAAATGCAAATGTTCATGTTTCGTTATTGTCCTTTTCTTAATTTTTTGTTGACGGCCTAGATAGAGTGGTGAGCTTCAGTGATTGTAGAAGGTATTAAAAAGTAGGTACTTATTGCTAGCACAAAAAACTGCCATAAGGTAAATAATGAGTCCTCCCACACAGGACAGGCAGACTTGTACTGACTTAAATCCACGGTATCCTTCAAGAGCGCTTTACATTCCGGGGACACGGCAGGCTTTGGAGCTCTAAGTGGGGGCCCTGTTATTGTGCTGACTCTTTCAGGCGCGCGTGGAACGCAATGTGCCGTCGAACAGGGCATGGTCCAAGGTCGGACAGCGAGTCGACCATTACTCGCCGCCCGCATGCCCGCGCCTAGGGCTAGCCGGAGATCGTCTTGCGATCCGTCGCCGTGGGCGTCGACCACTGCGGATAGGCTGTGAGGTGGACGCTGTCCTCTCCCTCACGCGTCCATAAGGATCACCCTGGGACACTTTTAACCGCTGGCTCTGTCAAAAGTACTACGGGGGGTTGGTTAATGTCACTTGTTTTCTATTGTTTTAAGACATGCTTCACATTTCGTTCGTTTTCCTTAAGTTGTGGTGATAAATTATATCAACTTGAAACGTGACGACTGGTACGGCAAGATGCAGAGAAAAGGACTTCTTTTGGTAGTGATGTTACTCCTAAAGCGGTTCTTTTTCTTTGCCGCTTACTGTATTTAGTAGGCAGTTTACGAAAAAAATAAAACAAACTGGCTTTTAGCGATGTTTGGCAAACGAGGTTAAGGCCCTAGGTACATAAGTGCTATTGATTTTGTCACGAAGTATTTATGTATTACACAAAAGATCCCTAGTTAGAGTCTATGTCATCACTTTACATAAGAACTAAGCAGGCGTAGTAGGTCATCGGTCAATTTTGTAAACGGTAAGCCACGTGCGAAGTCACGGTAAATCGTGAGCAAGTGTCAATTGTTCCCAATTCCGAATAATTTTCTATTTCACGAAGTCGTGAATTTGTTCAAAGAAATTATTTCATTTAATATTCACGCTTATCAGAAATAATGGGATTGAAACTTTTGAACAAAGATTTTTTTTGTTACAGACAACATTTTTTTCGGATTTATTTCACGGTTTTGTTCTTGACGAAATAATTTCCTTGATTGTCGAAATTTAATTTGTAAATCAAAGTTACAGACACGTAGAATGATTTTTACCTAGTTTTGGACACATAAATAATTTATTAAGATATTTTAGATAGTTGGTAAGATTTACATATTAGTAGAGTCTTTGAAGTGAACAAAAAAGGCTATTGAAGGACACCGTGGATTTTGGTCTGTACAAGTCTGACAGTCCGCCCGTTCTGCTTTCCACCCAGGGCAGGACTCATTAGATGATTTTACCACGTTAAAAATATCTAAATTGATTAACTGAATGCATTTTATTGTTTTGGTCGTGGAATGCCGTGGTACACTTATCTATAATATCTACTGTATTCTTCCTGGTCGAAGGCTCATATATGGACTAGTTTATGATTTATGTTTTATTTGACTGGCCTGTTGGTCTAGTGGTTCGATTCCCACCCAGAACAAATGTTTTTGTGATGAGCATGATCATTTGTTCTGTGTCTAGGTGTAATTTATCTATAATATTTATTTATTTAGAAATATATAAGTATGTTTCTCAGTTGTCTAGTATCCATAACACAAGCTCTGCTTAGCTTGGGACTAGATGGCGTTTTGTAATAGTTTATTCAAAGGCTAACATTGCCATCAAGTTTACCTTCTTGCAGGCGACCCCGGAATAACGGTTGGTGGAGGTGCCGAAGACGAGGTCGTTGAGAATGGAAGCGTAGGGCGTGACGCCGATACCGCCGCCCACCATCACGGCCACCTCGAACTTGTACCAGTCCTGGTTGCCGCCGCCGAACGGACCCTGGATCCTAAGTGAAGTTGGAATAAATGAGATTATATTTCAATTAGGTATGGATTTGCTTTTAACCCTAGTCTAAGTAACAGGTGACCGAGACAAAGCCTACGATGGAGCGACCTTATCTAGAAAAAGCGGATTATTATGACGTCTTAGGGTGCTTCCACGTATATCGATGCGGAATCAGCTAACGCCGGTCAAAAAAGTCTTTATGTCTTCGTAGTAAGGGTGTTACTAATACTGGTCGCATCGACTCGGCTCGGACGACGCGAAACGAGCCGTTCGCCTTCAGATGATCGGTGATAAGTATAGTAATGTTTCGGCGTGGAAATGGCTTAAGACGATTCCGCGTGGATAAATAAATGTGGGAGCAACCATAAAGCAGAAGTTATTCTAGTGTGGAGAGAGACACAGCTATACAAGTCGTATAGCGCCACCTCGTTCCCACAGTGGAATTATTACCGCTTTAAGACGTGATATGCCACCTGTTCATGTTTTAGCCAAAAATACTTTTAGTGTGCTAATATAAGGAAAACCTTATTTTGACTAACTACATAATTTTTGAGTGTAAACTTATTTTCTCAAAAGTAACTACAGGTGCCAAACCGAATCTAAAATGGAAAAAGAATAATGTTAATGTGAGCCAAGAAAATGGTGAAGAATTGGGTTCTTGTCACGTAGACTATAAGTTGTTTATTTATGTATAATTGTGTCTTCAGAATTTCAGCCGAAAAACCTGCATTGCACTTTGTCTTTGTTTGGTGGAATGGGCCTCCCAATTACATAGATCAGTCCCGTATTTTACATATCTAGCAAATTCCTGCGGTCGTCAGAAGGATGAGAGGCCTGTTAATACTGTGCTTTGCGGTCACTTCAGGTCTTTTGACAGTTCAAAAGTGCCGGTTAGGACCTAGTTGAAATAAACGTTTTGATTTTGATTTTACAACCTCTTCCTTGTCTCACATACCTTATTTTAGGACGATCCTCAGTATTATAATTGCAGGGGTCAAAGTAGTTCCTGAGCTTCCACGTCCAAGGTCCTTGTGCCTTGATGTGACATGATAGGAAGTTCTCGTGAGGAGCCGATGTTAATGTGAACGAGTGGAACTCTTCCTTCTTGAATGCCGTACATGAGAGGCGCACCCATTGACCTAGGAAAACAAAAAGAAAATTGTGCTGAGTCCTGAATCTTGTAATTATTGAGTGAATGGTTAATGTAATTGTTTAATGGATTTCATAATCACCTGATAAGTATTTTAGATTAGGAGGCCTGTAGAACTTAATTTTGATTACATCCGACGGCAACATTTCCGTTTCCAGTACATCAAGGGCTAAGTACTTCGTGCGTAGTGATACCACCTGATGAGATGAATGGATTATTTATGTATAAGTAAATAAGTAAAGACTGGTCATATCTAACAAATACTCAATTTTATGTCTACTCAATGGATACTGAAATGGGTATTATAAATACTAAATAAGTGTTCTTCAGGTAAACAACAGATACATTGAAAGTTTTTGAGAAAACCGGAGCGCTTGTGTACGTACGTGAGTTTAACGTCTGTACACGCGCCCAAATTACAATATAAAAAAAAATGGTGCAATGGTCGGTAAAACTGATTCAAAACGAAATACACAAAATAGTTTACCTTATCCAGGGTGTAAATGACGGCAGGTCCTAGGAAGAAAATCCAAAACCTTGGTGCTCCAGTTAATCTCGCTAGTCCGTGGACGAGGCACAGCGCATACAGCAGCACGTGCAGTGAGTGCGCGCGCCAGAACCACGGGTACGCGCGCTTTCGGATCACCGGGTGCGCGAACACGAAGATTATGCACATTATCACGAACAAGAGGACACCGCTCACACCTACGAGAATATAACTCGGTGAAAATAGAGAGGTACATATTAGGGGATTTTTATAAGTACGTTCATCATCATCATCTCAGCCATAGTACGTCCACTGCTGAATATAGGCCTCCCCTTTTGATCTCCACTTATACTGGTTGGATGCGACCTGCATCCAGCGTCTTCCGGCGACCTATATAAGGTCGTCTGTCCATCTAAGTATGTACCACATGAGTACATTGGGACATGTGATTAAGGAGCGTTGCATAGATTTTCTGTGGAAAGAAAAGTTCCTGTTCGCAGTCGTATTTCCCTTTCTACAGAAAATCTTTGCAACGCGCGATGCACGCGTAAATGAGTTTTCACACTACTTGCTCGTAAATGTCATATTATAAGTCAGGCAAACCTACTGTAAAGCATGACATTGTTCCCTCTCGCTAGAGCCGGGCAATAATATATGTACTGAATTTCATTATTCCCGGGGGAATGTGATTTGAATTTGGAACCTCAAAGAAAAACGTATGAAACTTTCACCAAGGAGTCGTATCAGTAATGGCGGCCGCTGGCCGCAACAGCTGATCGCTTACAGTGGTGCCAACTTCACGTTCGAAGGTTGTCGTACCACATCAAATTTCAAAAATCGAATTTATTTCCTCGCAGTAGGTGTGAAAAGCAGAGTACGCTCCTCGGGAGTAAAGCTGCCTTGTCTTGGGCTGACTTGAATCCCTCACTACACTAAGGATTCTTAACTTAATTCCCTCGTTTCACTCGGGAATTAACACTTGAACCTCCTCGCTGCGCTACGGAGGTTCACCCCAGAATCCTTAGTGTCGCTTCGGGATTCAATACGCCCGTGACGTAAGGCAATGCTTTACTCCCTTGGTGCGTAATCTACTATTATATTACAAAAAAAGCATGTTATTGTTTATTGATTGAGAGGAAAATGGAAGTAAAGATGGATGATTTAAGTAAGTAAGTACGGATCTATAGGCGTAATACTTAGCGTGACGATTAACTAAGAATGAAAGAAAAGTTGGTGGTTCATGGTTGTACCCAAATTTATCAAAATAGAAAAGCAGTTGCTGTGCCACAAATAGGTATCTAAGTGCCTGTGTCCCAGCAGTGGGAATATTATAGGCTGATGATGATGAAGAAGTTAGTAAAGAAGACAAAAAAAAGTGTGGCTCCGCTATCTCTTACCTGTAACAGTCTGGAACACCCAGTACGTGATACCAGGTCTAAAGTCCGACGTGAAGTGAACTTCCTTAGTAAGGCACCGTAGGTTCTCGACGGGCTGCGTTGATACGTGGTAGAAGTTCACCATATGACCGGCAGTGTGAAGGAGGGAGAAGAACAGTGCGGTGCACGCCACGATCTTGTGGAACTGGATGCTTGAGTCCAGTGGAATGTATTGTTGGATGCTGAATTCCTGTGAATATTTTTTGTGTTAAAAGTGTAGGAAATGGGCTTTGATCTAAAGATGCTGGTTTCTAACAAATACTATACTGAAATGACATATTAAGTCAATTTTATAAAGGTGTTTTTAAATGCATCTAATGTAAAACAGAAGAAATAATTAAGCATCTGCCAGGCTCTAATATTCGAAACCGCTTCAGAACTTGTCCGTGGTAATTTGAGCAAATATAAGCAAATGAATATTTGGAAGGGGTCTTTTTTCTTGTGAGTGATTTTTTTCGAAGAATAATGAAGGTTTAAAAGCGGTTTCGTGCAAAGACACTTTAACTATTACTTTGACTTATTATTTTATATAGCAGTTACTTAATATTATAATTGCAATTTTATACAGGATTCATTAAGTAAAAGAAAGAACACTCACTTTTAATTTAGTCAACAAATTCCTCGACATGGTCAACAATAACAGACTGTAGCAGAAAGATAAAGAAGCAGCGGAGCCCCGGGTGATGGCGATGCCGACCCCCATGATGTGGCGCAGGTCCAGGTGCTCCGACATGAAGGAGTAGTGCGCGAACCTTTCCACGAACAGTCCGATCGTCACCACGTAGAACACGAACAGGTAGAATATGTTCTGTCTGTTCTCTTCTAAGAAGGTTGTTAGGTAGTCCCATTTTAGTAGAAGGCAGTGCCTGAAGAATATATTGCAAACATTTTAATTTAGGATGATGAGATGACATACGTTTGGGATGAGGATGGTTTTCTTTACTTTACTTTTATGCTTTATTTAAACAACGCAGCAAAGTTAACTAAATTGGAGTGAGTATATAAAATTCAACCGTTCAAAATGCGATAAAATAAAAGATAGTCAACTCCGACTATCTAATTTACAAAAAAAACATCTATAATGTCTGTTAACAGTAACATAATAAAGAAAATCAGATTTTTATTTCCCTATTCTTTTTGTAAGAAGTGTTAAATACAATAGGGAACCGACTTTATCAGAAATGTCTCATTACCTGGACTGCTCCATAGATGGTTCGATATGGAAGCTGGTCATCCTCGCTACATTAGTGGAAGTATCGAGGAAGTTTTGTTTCGCTCCCTTGCAGTCCAAGCCGATGGCCACGAATTCACCCTTGTATTCCTTCATCATGACTTTGAAGTCTGAGTATGTTAGGTGATCTTTATGTTGGAGACCGGCGTCCTATAAAATAATATAAATTATTTAGACAAGCCCTTTGGTTTATAAATTATTTTTATGGTACATCTGGGTTATGCCACATAATCTCGACCCTTCCTTGAGGAGTTGCTGGATAGAGTGGTAGACGCACAAACGTACGACAAATCTATACAACGTGTAACGTTTAAAGCGCAAAACCTCTCGTGAGGTAAAAATATAAAACTTTAGGAAATTCGCGAAAAAAAAAATTGATTTTTCATACAAAATGAGAAATTGATCGAGCCCATCAGTACCTCACGAGAGATTTTGCGGTTTTAACGTTACACGTTGTATATTTAACGATACTTTGATTTTCCTAAGAAAAATTTTGAGTTCATCAATTTAAGTTTCGTTGTAGGTACTTACAGAAAACATTCCATCAATAAGTTCGGTGACATGTTCGTCTCTGAGCGACGTTGTTCGCGCGATCTCGACGAGAGATCGCAGCATCTCACTGAGCTCGCCCTTGTCGATGACGCCATTGCGGTCGTCATCACACATGTCAAAGATGATGCGCAGCTTGTCTTCTGTCGCGCCTCTGGAGAATAGGACTACCGTGTCCAAAAATTCCTGAGAAAACGCATTATTGAAGAATTGCCAAAATTCCAAATGTCCTCAGCAGTGACCATAAAAGAAGTGTAAGAAAAAGTTCAGCTTTGATTGGGACTGTTTCTCAAAATCGAGTTAGAATACTGTCAACATCAAGGTGGAATGAGGTACCTAGCGTTATTGAAGCTGTATTATTTGATGAAAGTCTTGTTGGTGTTAATAATACATGTACAATATTTCGTATACCTAGGCTAGATTATGTTTTATACATTAAAATAAAGTATAGGTACCTGGAAAGAGATCCTGCCATCTCCGTCTTTGTCGACAATGTTGAACATTTTTTTCACGAATACAGCATCTGCTCTCATTCCAAGAGCGCTGGCAAATTCACTCTTTGATAGCGACGTCCTCATTACAATAGACTGAAACAATTGGCACTACATTTAATAAATTCTTTTCCTCTCAAAATTGTAATAGGTAACTCTTTTATTTCCATAATATTTCAATAATTCTTCCTCTTCCTTCCTATTCCATATTTGATGGTTTACTTACTTCAGGATCAGCCTCTTCATTCCTCCGGTGCCTTTTCTCACCGGGAGATAAACCAAATGTGATGGCGTAGGCTTCTCTGAAGAAATGTTCCAATTTACGTTGACGACGCTCTCTTGTTTCTGCTGTCGCTAGAATTTGTTCACGATGGCCCTGTCAGCAAATAGATGATTAAAAACCCAGAAATGTTAGCAGAAATATCTTTCATCAGAATTTTTCATTAGTTTAGTGAAAGCAATGAAAATTAAACCAATGTCCATCAAAACCTCTCATGCAAGACTCAGTCAAAAGCATCATTTAGAACGAAAAGTATGATAACATTGAACGGGTACCTATAATTTGTTTATGTCTTTCTTACCTGAGTCAAATTAAGTGCTTTCTTATGATTTGCCAAAAACGTGTCGAGTTTGACGAGGAACTTGCGTCGTGAAGCAGCGGAATCCATTTCTAGAACCAAGTCGTGCTCTCGCGGTGCACGGATTAAGACTAGAGGACGTTTGTTATTTCTACTTTCCTGAAACAGCGATATAGTATAATTTAAAATTATTACCACGTTATTCAAAAAATAACGTTGACTCCACGGAGTTCTACAAGGGAGTCTTCTGGGACCGTTCTTTTTATTATTTTGTTTATGAATAACATTGTTTTCCAAAGAAAAACTATTTACCTGACTTTCAAGAACGGTAAGTTGATCGGTATGATCCAATGGAAGTGTTCGTAGTTTGTCTCCTTTGCGGTCTGTTACATGAAGTGCTGGTTCGGGTCCCAAACGCAACTTCACAATTCGTTTGTGTGTTGCATGCACCCATTCACGACAAACCATTTTGTCTACGGAACCTATAAAATTAAAATAATTTATTTGATTTTAAGCTTCTTAATTATTAACCTGGTGCCGAATTATTTACCCTATTGCAATATTGCTAGAAATAAGTTTACACACACTTCTTGTTTGTTTTGTTTGACCAGATATTGACTGAGAATGTTGTGTTCTAACCTTTATATTGAGCATTCTTCAGATGCTCTTGTTGGATTTTAAGTTTTCTTCTGCGACTATTTTGCAATTTCACCACTCCATACCCTGCGCCCGCGCAAAGTATGGGAACAAAAGCCAGTATCAGGCAAGTGTAGATGTATGCAAATTCGTTGCCCTGAAACAAAGTAGAAAGAGGTTAGTGACAATTGAAAAGTACAACAAATCATCATGTATGGATTTATTTTTGTAATGCGTGGGTATGTCCAATAAAATTCATAAGCTGTAAAGTGAGAAACGTTTGGATCTTCTGGGTCAAGGGTGTTAATAAAGCAACCACAAAATGGAAAACGAAGTATTCTCTACAATTCAAAATCAAGTAAACACAGATAAATTATTTGAAAATTTCTGTGACTTATACAGCTGACACGATGACGAAGATTAAAACGATTAGGCAGCCGATCCACAACCAACAAATAAAGTGCTTCAGTTCATTTTGTTAGGTGATTTTTTTAAGTTAGACTGATCAATTTCACTTGTCTACAACATCATCATAATCATCAGCCTATAATGTCCCCACTGCTGGGACACAGGCCTCCTCTCTGAGACAGGGAGAGGGCCATAAATCAACCACGCGGGCCCAGTGCGGATTGGTAGATGTCACATGTCTTCGAATTTTTAGTTCTAGGACATGTCGGTTTCCTCACGATGTTTTCCTTCATCGTTTTGAGAGCAGTGGTGATGAAATAAATTACTCAAAGTAATGCGCCTGGCGGGGTTCAAACCCACGACCTACAACTCTTAAGTCGGGACCGATACCTCTGGACCACCACTGCTGTGTGTCTACAACATACCTCAAAGTAATCATATCCTCTGAGGTACTTGCAAGGCGGCAGTTTGGAGGCGTTGAGCTGGTAGGGCTGCGGGCAGGGGTCGCCGGCGCGCCAGTGGAACACGTCGCGCTGCAGGTCGCGCGGCCCTACGGATGTACTGTTCACTATGATGTCCCACATTGTGATCTGTCGCAGTTCGGCAATCTCTTCTTTTGTGAAGATTCTGGAAGATGAAAGATTTTATTAGAATTTATACCTTCGATTTCGTTCAAGTATTAAGAGTTCCATGGGTTTCGTAGATCTTAATAAATATTCATTAAATGCGCCAATGGAGATTATTCGTACGCGGGACCTACCGCATTATCGTGATCCAGGAACGTAAAGGGATATTGAAGGACACCGTGGATTTTATTCAGTACGAGTCTGACAGTCCCTTCCGCCCTGTCCTGGGAGGACTAATTTGAAGATTTTACCACGATAAAAAAAATTGAGATTTTTCACTTACCCATTCTGTTCATTTTCAAACCAAAATCTATCAGCGTCTCTTATTCTGGTGAACTGGTCTATAATGATGGCTCTAAACAAGTCTCCTGGGTGCCCCGTGGATTCCAACATACCACCTAAAAGGAATTAAAAGGATAACACTCCATACTACCATGATGTCTTAAAGCGTGAATAGTTCCGCTCAGAGAACGAGATGGCGCTAGACGACTTGTATAGCTCTGTCTCTTTCCGACAGCCTAAACTGGATCGCGTTAAGAGCTTGTGTTAAGGCCCTAGGCAACTGTATTGAATCGTTTTGTTCTTTTGTTCAACTTACCAATATACACATCGATGTTATCAAGTCTTCCATTGTAAGCTTGAATCAACTTTTGCAAAAGATCTGGATTATTCTCAAATAGTTCCGGGTTGATTTCGTTGAAGGTTTTAATTTTTTTTAGTCCAAAATATTTTCTGAAATAAATAACCTGTGTGTTTAAAACGCCCAGATACGCGTACTTTGATATATACTTAATTTTTTGGTCATACTTTGAGTGGGCCACTTGACTTTCATTTTGACTTCAATTTATGTCCATGATCTTGAAAACATTGAAAATTATAAACCGTCTCATAATATTGATACATATTTCATGGACATTCCTTAAGTAAGTTTGTTGCATTAGGTACCTGGCAGTATTATAATCAGGAAGACCATTATCCCTTCCTCGCATGATGTTGAGCGCACCCAAGTCTCTTCTCGAGAACTCCATAGGTCCAAACAAGTTGTCCCGGACATCGGAACAGAGTAATGCGTCTTCTCGCTCTGACACTTGTGATGCCATTCCTAGGAGCACTTCTTCGATTGGCACTTGAGACATCACGTCCTTGGAAACATATTTTAATGTTTTTTAGAATTATTTAAAACTAGCTGTTTTCTCTGGTTTCACCTGCTACAACTCAAACATTAATTATTATAATAAACCACGGGAAGATAATGTCGGGATAAAACTCTCCTGAGTGTTATTTCAAGTTATAAACTATCTGTGTACAGTACGATACACGAAAGATGACCACAAATGGCGACATCTTTCGTGAATTGTACTTGTAGTAAAGTTGTGTACTAAACTGTTTCGTTCAAAACCGTTAGGTAGACTTTGCGTGAAACAGTAACAAACATCCATAGAACATCCATACATACATACACCCATACATCCCTTCAATCTTTCACCTTTATAATATTAGTGGGATAGGTAGTAAAAGTAAGATTAGTAAGAAGCAAGATAAGATATACGCTGCGTTTCTTTACTTAAACTAGATAGGTACCTACCGGATTGGAGACAATCAGATACTTTTTACAGTATTTTTCAAATAACACCAGAGCTGACTAGATTTCCCGGACTATAAAAGTTATTGAAGATTCGAGAATTTTCTTACTCACATTTCCATCCCACCAAGTCTGACAGAGTCTAATAGCATCATGTCCACCAGGTCCACGTCCGTATTTACAATGCCTGTCTCTCAGCAGTATGGCGGGTGGCACCAGGGTGTGTCCAAAACGGAAGGCGGCGACTGCAAAGGAGTGAGTGACGCCCGGCGCCACATCTGCGCGGTATCCTTTGTATGGAGGTAAAGGCACGCCCAAGAAGGCTGGTACGTACTCGTTAAGGATTATATTCTGGAAACAAAACATGCTTCTGTAAAGTAACTGCTTGATGTACTGATCATTAATATAGAGGATTGCCTGTTAGCAATCCAGTACCCTTAGCACGAGTTTTCAGTGTTTGAGACGTAAAGTAAACTGGAACTTTGATAATTTCAAATTGACAATTTTCAAGAAAAAATTGTTCTTTCTTCGCACACCAGATGCGCTGTTCCATTTTTACATACAAGAAACGCTATAAATACTGGAAAGTAAAATAGTGAAAACTCGTGCTAGGGATACAGAATGTTGAATTAATGTGTGTCAAGTTTATAATACTGATTTTAATAATGAAGATGATTATCAACCAATAGTAGTATGCAACTACTACTGTCTTTTTACACTTGTTTTACTTCAAACATAAACGTTATAGCAAGGAGAACATAGGTGTGATGCATAATCAGAGATAAAACAACAATCTAGACCAGTAGTATGATATCCATATTGTTACTAGGTTCAAGGACAAGGGCAATGGAAAAGAAACACCAGCGCACATACACAAAAGCCTGTTGAACGATTGTCTAAAAACTGTAACTACAAAACTCTCATATCAACGTCTAGTGCTATTTTGCAGTTGTCAGTTTTTATTTAAGCCAAGCTTTCAACCATTGTTTAACTAATTTGTAGTACGACGTTTAATGCCTTACCACAAAATGATAAACATCTATAGAACGCTCTTCTAAAAAAAGTGTAATTGCAAAACGACCCTTATATCATTTGCAGTTGGCAGTTTTTTTAGACTAGTGGTTAACAAATGTTAAACTTTTTGTGGTAGGAAGGTTAATGTATTAATTCACCTGTAAGCTGGCGATGACGATCCTCCTTGCTCTTTGGAATAGTTGCTCGTCACTCCAGTCAGGATGCTTTCGATGAACCCGAGCTGCTACCACGTTATGCCAGCGAAGGAGTAAGATACCGAACGTCACCATTGCTGGGTTTTGGTTGGTCCGTGGATCTCCTAATACTGGAAAAACGGTCAAATATGGTTTCAACAAAAAATCACCAAATTATAAATCATAATAATCGTGATCCTTAAAATGTACGTAGAATTGATGCTGTGGTGAAACTAACTTGAGAGAAATGACTAATGCTTCGAGAAAAGGATGGTACAGTTGTGCAGCCATTTTACTCTACTTGGTGAGGGTACTACCGTACACCCCGATTTCTGAAATCTAAGAAAGTTCTATGATAATAAAAGAATACTTACAGAATAGTCTTTCAGGACTGAGCATTCTCATATAATGTGGCACGGGGTTGTTGAAGAGAGGCACTCGCTTGGTGTTGCGCAGGGGCATCCCTCCTTCACTCGCGAGGCTTCCGTTCTGTATGTATAATGGTACAAGTTAGATAAAGTATAGCTTTAGGGCAATTGTTTTTCCAGCTGATTGTATTTATTGTTCATTGTTTCTGTTGAAGTATTCTATCCAGACAAGCATTGCGTTGTTGCTGAGGCATTCATTCTAACTTGTTTTTGGAAAATATTTAGTTTTTATGCATTTCATTTCATGCTGTACTAAATGTTTATAAGAATTGTAAACAGGTATTATAATGAAGTTGAAAAAATAAATACATAAAGATATTTGTAAATGTTATAAAATAATAAAAAAAAGCAAAAATAAGATTCTTATGCCGTTTTGACCTATTTCTCATAATATTAGACCAAGATGAAACATTAAGAACGATAAATTAATCAATGAAGCTTAAAATGTGTTCAATATACGTATTACATACACGAATAACGTGACCTTTGGCACACAGACCTAGCCCGATGTTAAATGAAGAAACATGACTGATCGCGAACAAATACTCGTTTCAGTTATATGTTGAGCAATAAGATAAATTATTTGGCGTTAAGTTAGAATTGATGGATGCAAATGAGGATATAGGTAGCTTGGGCATTTTTCCTACTGCTGACCATCGAAACCCGCATGTCCTAGAACCATCAAATTCGAAAACATGTGACATCTGCCAACCCGCACTGGGCCCGCGTGGTGGATTGTGGCCCACTCCCTCTCACAAGAGAGGAGGCCTGTGTCCCAGCAGTGGGAACGTTATAGGCTGATGATGTCGATGAACATTAGCGAATAGCGATTTGAGTTAGTTACTAGCACCGAGTTGTACGACTCTATTTCCTTTTTTGTCTCCCGCCCTCTGTTGGAGCGGATCAATCCATCCCTTTAGTTGCTTTTGTGTTCTACGATTCATAGTTTTAGTTCTCTTTTTTGCGAAACGTCTTCATATTAGTCTTTCAGCTTTAGGTAGAGCTGGAAAGAGTGTCAGACTTGTTCTTCAAAAATTGCCCTTTGCTTCAAGCGACTTTATACCTACTTTAATCGTCTTGTGTGAGAAAATAGCTTACCGCTTCCCTTTCGACTATCAGACAGGTTTACTGCGTTAGGTTGCTTATGATATGAATATACTCGGAGTATACTGGTTGCACACTTGTTGGACTGATGATTCTTTGTATCGTTGCCAAGTTATTCAAATGAGATTCTCAGAGCCAAGACTGCATTGAATGGACATGCTTTATAATACTGTGGGTCATTAATTTGTCTTACCCATTTAGAATTATCATATGGCGCCAGGGGTCTACTTTCTTAATCCGTCAACGAAACTAAAGGCACGAGCCGAAACCTTTGAGTGAACCGTATTCCCTATTAGTTCTGAATTCATAAGTAATGATAATCAGGAATCGGGAGTCGGAACAACAGTCCAATCATGTTTTTACCAATTTTTCGTTTGTAACTAATCTTATGTCCGTAAGTGAAAAAGAATGAGAGACTCCCGAAACGTCGAACGAAGCGACGGGTTTTGGTGCCGTAGTAGTACCCCACGCGCCATACTCATAATTATACTTTGGGTGTTGTGAAAAGAAATATGCCCAGAAAATTCATAGAAAAGAAAGGGTTGGAAAGACAAAGGAGTGACCTTTGCCCAGCCATTGGACGAATAAGAGGCTAACAGAAAAAGTTTATAGTAAGAGTCAAGACCATGCATGTATGTTATCTCGGCTAGTTTATGTCTCATATCTAACGAAAGTATGCTGTTATGTGAAAGTAGTGATTGTATAAGTACTTAGACAAAGATGAATGTATTTGGTAGCATATGTAGTTATAGGAAAGTACGTAAAGAGGCAGGCGTGGCTGCTGGGTGGCACCTGAAATGACCTCATTGCATTCACCCACGCCTCGCTCGTACTGTACACGAAGCTGCCGTCGATCCACGAAGTTATTTGGTTTATCTGCAACAACAAATAAAATGTCACACACTTATACCGTATTCAGGGTCGAGCACAGCATGTTTGCATTTTTTCCAGTGTTTGAGTCATGTATGTATAACAAGCTAATACATTTTATTTTGTATCGTAGTAATTAGGTCAAGTATCTATACTCTGCTCAATACATGCTTGGTTCTATTAAGTTTACTGGTGTCTAGAGGTATTTTTACGTAGTAATGTACCGTTGTTTGAGAGCCTAGATCCTTTCAATAGTATGAGTCTTATACTTAAAATTCCGAGAACTGCATTAATTTAAAGGGACACAGAATCGACGATATAGATAAATAATGCAACAAATATTGTTTTGGCTACTATTTCTGCACAAAACCTCTGAACAAGACGGCATAATCATTTTTTTTCACGATCGCAGTTGACAACAGACTAACTCGCGGTGACGGCCATGTTACTACAAATTATTCATCAATCCATGTTATGGTCACACTCAAATAGCTTTAAATTCGTACCATGCTTATTTTGTAAGCTAATGTCGTCGGGATATCAAGCAATCTCTATCGAATTAGATATTTGGGATTGCTTGTGTGTAGCTGATCGAACTTGCTGCAATTAAACGCCAATTAACATTCCTTCTGCGGCTTGTAGTTTAAGGTAAGGTTCGCAAGTAGGGACATATTTGTAGGCTGCCGCTGCATTCATGTGATGGGTGTATCTGGGTTATACTACCATTAAGTTTTATTGCCTGGAATTCGGCCTTCGATGAGCACGGTGTGTCGGAGGTTAGCCTCAGTTTACATTACACGAAAAATATATGATTTCGTAATTAGAATTGGATATGCAGACGGTGCAAATATTTGATTAGAATACAGTGCATTGAATTGTTGAGCTTAGTTGTTTATTTTATATGGAAATAAACGACTTATCGTGATGTTGTCTTACCTTATTTTTTACATATAATAAAATAATACAAAAGTACTATGTCTTCTTTTATTTATGTATTGTATTAATAGATTAATAACATATGAAAGAATTACTCCAGTCCAAATAAAAAGGTTTATAAATTAAAACATTTTTTTTTTAAATATTTATACATGCCACTGTAATCAATTATATTGGATGACTTTAGTAAAATTTAAAGCTTGGACTATACCTGTCATTATGTAGGTGGACGTACTCTAATGTAATGGTGATGCAGCGATCAATACTATCGATTACCTCTGAATACTAATGGCATAACTGAACATACTGACATCATGATTTCGGTACATTTATACAGGTTTTATGTGGTCATCGCTTCGTAAGTTTTTAACCAACTGTTATTGATGTTACATACTCGTATGAGTAGATAACTAATATTAATCTGTCAATGATTTTAATATCTTCTATGTAAGTTCCTTTCTCTTCTAGCTATATAACCTCTAATCCTAAAATCAACGGTAAATTCCGTTAGTGTGGCCCGGCTATTACAAGAGAGTCTAAAGATACATTCACAGTGTGGGGCAACATCTAAAAACTAATCTACCTATAATTGGAACTACATATTTTAAATGCTGTCGTGACATAAATTACTTAATCAGAGATCCTAAAAAGGCAGGACATCACTTAGTTAGTTGATGGTACTTACATACAAGTGTACCTAAGAACTATGTGCCAGCTGTAATTACAGACGCTAGCACATCAATCTGTCAAATTTCTTTAATAGATTTTCAGCCTAATCACAATAGTGCAAAGTTAAGTTGGATTGGTATTTGGTATATCCTGGTGGCTTGTATTCCATTTCGATGTGAAAGTTCACACACCTCGGAAGACCTACATCTGTCCTGCTGTCCATTACTTTTCATCTCCTGATCATATTATTATCTGCGTGTATCTCAAAGTTTGATACTAGTCTAAAGTACCTGTTCTCTAGGGCTGTTAGGACTTTGTCCAGTATTGCGATCATACGCTGCTCTGAGGAATGGCATGTATTTGGCTCCATTGCACTCAGGGTCGTACATATGGTCGCATTTGTCCACTGGAATGCGATGGTGCTCGATGGGGCAGCCTGACTCAGATGCCATCACGATCTCGCCGGTGACGACCTGGCCTGAAATAAGTAATCTGATTAAAGAAAAGTATGCATTATGGCTGTGACATACATATCTGTTTAAAATACTATGGCGAATTCATACCATTAAGAGCACACAGAATGCGGTCCAATTCGATCCTATCTGTAAAGGATCTGTGCGTTTGGATCGCGAGGAATCTCTATGGATTTTGGAGCTTTAGTAGATTTTCCCTTGTTGACCAACTTGAATGACTCTATAATGGATTATCGAAACGGATTCTACTTGCTAGAACTCCAAATAGCTCGTCATAAATCTATGAAATTAATTTAAAAAAAAACATTTGGTTTCCACAATAAAGCAGTAAGTAATGAATTTTAGTAACGCTCATTTTTTAACAGTCTAAAAATAGTACTTAGTATTATCTTACCGAAGAACGCCAGTAAGGCAGTCCTGTTAGCTAACGAAGGCAATCCATCCTGTCCTCTCATGAAGAGTTTGGACAGCGTCCTGGCACCAGGCCGGTCGACGCCTGCCATCATGTAGACCCCATCAGCGTATGACGCCGGCGTCTTACGAGTGAGACGGCTGCCTGTGAATAAGGATAAGTTACTTTTGTAAATCACGAAAATTATGAATCATGCTCTGTGAAGGGTTGAGGCAATGAAGTTTCTGCAGCATGGTAATCATCTTAGCCTAGGATGATTCACAGCTGTGTGTACTTGCTTTGCAATACATTGCATTGTAAATTTTCATTTAGCATTTTGCAATATTTTACGGTCGTTTTGCGTTTTTAATATTTTACTAGCGGCCCGTCCCGGCTTCGCACGGGTGGAAGTCCTCTAAAACTCGGTCCGGATGGTTACAAAAACAACATAAAAAAAATATCCGAATCGCTCCAGCCGTTTTCGAGTTATGAGATTTTTGCGATCGAACACATTTTGCGATCCATTTTTTATTATAGAAGATAGATAAACATCAACGCCTGTGTCACTTTTATAAATATTAACGCCTGTATTCGATTTGTGATGCCTAGATTCGTTACTTTTTTGCAATTATGATGACACCATGATCTAGAAAAGCAGTTTTTTAGGATAGATCAGCTTACATAGATAAGCGGCAAGTGATAAAAGTTAACGCTCCGTAGTTAATATTTTTTTACCTTTATGTCCTAAAGATTAAAAGAATGGAGTTTGTCTGCTCCGTAAATAATAAAATTACAAATTCTATTTTTAAATTCAGAAGCTAGACTTGAATATTAATAAATTAGCTGATGCATAATCAAGAAAATAAAATAAAAGAATATTAATAGTTGGTAATGTGAGACCGGTAGTATATAAATTTTATTTTACTACTGTAGGTGCTCGTAATTACGGCTATTAAGAGTATTTAATTCATGTGAGTAATAAAATAATAATCATTAACGAAGATGATCGATGTTGCATGTTGCGCCCACCTCAACTATCAGTAGTAATGCTTTGATTTAAGTGAGTGCGTGAATAATTGCATTACAATATTTTAATAGATTTCTTTGACTTCTGTTCAATTTAATTCGACTTTTTGTTATTCACAGTTATGTATTTCACTCGCGTAAAATAAATAATAGTATTTTCTCTCTCGAAACGAAAGTTGTTTCCAATAAATCATATTTTATAAGCATTTGGTGGACATTAATTTATTTAAAGTTTTAATAGTGCAAAAACAGCAGTTCTTGTATTTGTCAAAAAAGGCAGTGTTGAGTGTGATTGCCAGTACTGTTAGAGTTGTCCTCATGAGTTATTTATTGCGTGTGTAATTGTAATTAGGTTTTAGATAAATATGGAACAGTTACTGGTAGATAGACACGAATGTTATTTGTTGAATTGCTTTAAATTGATGTTAAAAACCCGGCCAAGTGCGAGTCGAGTCGCGCATTAAGGGTTCCGTACCATTATCTATGGTTTGTACTATGGGAGCTTCCCTTACATGTTTGTTTTATTATTAATTTTTAAATTAAATGTATAACTAAATATTCTGTGTAAATTTGAAGCGTCTACCTGTTACTGTTATTTTTGTTTTTTTATATATTATGCAAGAAAAATATGCAAAAAATCACGTTTGTTGAACCTATATATTAATTATATTCTGTTTTTTATTTCTGGTTATAATGGCAACAAATCACTAATTCATTTGTGATAATTTAAAATGTCTTACTGTCATGGTTCATGAGATGGCCAGCTGACAGACAGACAGACAGACGGATAGCGAAGTCTTACTAATAGGGTCTTGTTTTACCTTTTAAGTAAAGAACCCTAGAAACAGGAGATTACATGGAAAGTTACAGCGAGGCTGTTTCAGATAAGCTCCGTAATTGGACAGACTCATAGCTACCACAAGTGAATGTTACCGTTCACTCTGGTTTAATCAAAGCTCTCGGAGAATGCTCAGTATTGAGTAATATCCTCTCAGTTTGTTCCTGTGAACATTCACTGTAGATGCACTTATCTGCCTTTGTTCTACAATTTATCGATTTAATCACAATTATTTCTGAATGATTTAATCTGGAAGGGACAATTATTATCTTTATCTCTATAATAGGAAGTTTAGTTATTTTATTTAATACTAACTTTGAAGATAAAATCGATCACTCATTCTGACAATGAGATTATCTACTAGCCTTTTTTGTTTCTAGATTCTTATTTTTAACTTTTAATGCCGTCTCCAAAATGGAAAGAAAAGAAAAATCTAAATTAGCATAAGCTTTTAAATAGACTAGACCATATTTATTTACTTAAACTTTCAGGTACTATTGAGGTACATAAGGCGGACTTAATGCCGCAAGGCATTATCTACTCGTCAACCTTTGGGTCAAATGGAGAAGAATCTGGAATAGGCCATATTCAATTTCAACAGTACCTATTTATTGTAAGCACGCAAGTATTTAATAAGCAAGTATGTCTATACGTATCATCTGATGACTGCTGACAGAAATCGAGCAAACACATCCAATGTTACTAAAGAATACAATGGAAAGTAACAGTGAACTTCAAAAGTGATTTAATGAACATGCCATGCTGTAGTTCCCAGCTTTATCAGCTATATCCATATTTAAATGTGTAATATAATGAAAAAATGGTTTCTCCGGATATTTAACTCGAAACACGTCTTAACTGACATTTTCAACTTAGGTATTTCCTTATTTTAATTGAGTCTGAATTTTTAACCTTTTTTGGATATAAAATCATATTGTGTCATATTTCAAGGCTTTAGACTTTATTATTGACTAGCTGACGCGGCAATCTTCACATTGCCGCAGAATGATTTAGATACTCAACTTTTAAACCTTCCCTGGACTTCCAATAATAATACAAAAATAAAATTAGCCAAATCGGTCCAGCCTTTCTCGAGTTTTAGCAAGACGAACAGCAATTGATTTTTTTAAAGAAGATGTTAGTTCAATAAATTTTCTTTGAAATCTTTCCCGTCAGTATTTCAAACACATTGCGTGTTGTTTATTTATTTTCTAAAGTCCATATAATTTAAAATTGTAGATTTCATTTCAGGTTGCATTAATGATTTTATTTATTTTAGTATTTATGGCCTTTCCATAGTCGTTTGTATCGCATTAGGGACCAGTTTAGTACTGTTATTTGCGTCAAATAAGGGAGAACAACTTTATTATAGATTCGAATGCAGTTCATGACACATTCGCTATAGAAGTACTGTCAATAACCACTTACTGTGTTCAGTCATAAATAAATATTAGTAAGATACTTTTAGAAAAAGTTAGTGAAGCATAAATAAAAATATTATATAAATAATTAATTGCTTCCTTTTGTCGTCCATGTAAAAGTCGATATAATTCTGTTAAAGTGATGTAGTTTTATAAAAAAATATATTGAAAATCACGTGATATTTAAATGAATGGTGATTATTAAGTCTTAATTATCCAAAATCAGGTATTTCTTGATCGATGAGTCATTGAAAACGAAAATAAAATTATGTATCAAGTCACGATCTGAACTGTAATTATAATTAATATGTTTTCGATTTCACGCGGTGCTTTATGGGATTCATCTAGTAATCTGCTAGTTTTTACTAGCATAAATGAAGATAATGTTAAAGTTGTCTAAAACATAAGATTAGTAAAACAGGAAAATATGCAAATATATTATCTTACGAGTCCTTTTTATTGTCGTGGTAAAATCATCAAATGATTCCTCCCACCCCGAGCAGGGCGGGAGGGACTGTCAGACTTGTACTGACTAAAATCCACGGTGTCCTTCAATAACCCTTTATATTCCGGGGTCACGGTGATGGAATAAGTCCCGCGACCATTTTACGAGTACCTAGGTTTATATTGAAAGATTGATTCTAAACGTGGTTGATGATTTAATCAATAACTTTTCTAACTTTCACGTTACGTCCCAAAGTCAAAGTTGTTTAAATTCAGCATATCTACCTAAGTTTTCAAAATGCCAATGTGAATTTTATTATGTGTTAACGTTTATTGACAAGATATTACGTTCAAACGAAGCGTGAAATTATTTAGAACAAAATTATTATGCGCATGTTAAATTTAATTAATTAGGTGGTACATAAATTGGCAGGTAATCATTAAGATTACGGTTCTAGACGCCAGGCGGATATTGATTATACGACTTGGATATCTACTTATCAAACTACTTTTTATAAATCGCGTGGTTGACATGAACATAATGGTGAAATTATAAACGACATCATTATACTAGATCTAGATATAGGTACTAAACTAATATTTATTGAACACCATATAAATTATAAATGGAAACTTTAGAAAGTTACATAGGTGATAAGGCCTTACAAACACTGGGACGCCCAGTAGTTCATAGAGTTATAATAGCTATACGTACCCACGGCTACGCATCAAGCTATACAAAACCAGTTGGTCTTGGTCTCGCTTTGTACGATTTTTACACACAATAAAAGGTCAGCTAATACTGGTTTTGTAAAGCTTTATCTGTAGCCGTGTGTACCCGACTACGTTAGTTTACTTGACTAATACAGTATACACAACATATTGAGAGAAAAAAATCTGTTTGTATCAGAGAAAATCAACCTGTTAAGCAAAAATTTGCTACGAAAAATTGCAATTCTATATTTGAGTACTAAAGTTTTAAAATCGATTGATTGGATTTACTTTCTTATTCACAATGTTTATCAATAAATCAGTGATTTTTTAATCATTATATCTGCGCGTTAGGAGTTCTTCTGTTCTTATAATTATGGATGTATGGGTTGTGGTTCGCTACTCTATTAGATCCATTTCAATTTTCCGAAATTATAATTTTGCACTTAAGTTTGTCATTGATATTGATTTCTTCACAATTAACGACTATCAAAAAGCTTAACGTTTGATAGGGTAATTAAAATATAATCGTAAAATTAAGATCGCATAAAGTTTATGTCACGTTCTTAATTAATTTATGTAAACTTGCACATACTTTGTAATCAAAAGCGTTTTATTCTTTTCTTAAATGGCGTTCATAAATTAAAAAAATAAAGTAACTGTATCATTTAATTTAGCGATAAAACTTTCAAGTTATGTCATAGGTAGGTTAAATAGCGATGAAGACTTATTTTGCAATATTGAAAAGGCTTGCATGCCCCAAGTCAGCACGGGCATGCGAGCGGCGAGTAAAAGGCAACTCGCCGTCCGACCAAGGACCATGCCCGGGTCGCCGGCGCGTCGTGTTACACGCGCGCCTCAAAGAGCGCCAGTATAATGACGAGGCCCCTTCTCAGAGGGCTAAAGCCTGCCGGGGTCGCGGGATTTATACCATCACCGTGACCCCGGAACATAAAAGACTATTGAAGGACACCGTGGATTTTAGTCAGTACAAGTCTGACAGTCCTTCCCGCCCTGCCCGGGCTGGGAGGACTCATCTGATGATTATACCACGTAAAAAAAAAAATGCCCCAAGTCAGCACAAGAGGCATACTATGATGTCTTAGACCGAGAGTAATTCTAGTGTGCGAACGAGGTGGCGCTAGACGACTTGTATAGCTCTGTCTCGTTCCCACACTTGCATTACTATCACTTAAAGATGTCATTATATGCCAGGTTTAACCAAAAATATTGAATTTTGCTTTGAATGCGTGACAAGGTAGGTGTTTATTTAAATCGAGAGAGAATCGAGTATCAGTGAGTACAATAACAATACGTTATCAGAAACCAGTCTCACGAGGGATTGAATGCGCGTGACGCTAGGTGGCGCAACTTCACGTCGATTTGCATGAGCCACGAATTAGGAACGAGGAGATTTCGACTCGCGCACAAATTACATCGAGCCTTCGTAAACTTTGCTCATCATAATCATTATCGCTCTATAATCGATAATGTAAATTGCTCACGATATAACAATAATAGACATTGAGAGGGCTATTTCATTACAACTTTATAGTCCTATAATTATTTGAGATAACGTTTTTATCAAATGTATAATTGATATGAGTTTGTTTGTTCTTTGAAACACCGATTTCTTCCTCCATATAATTAAATTTTTAACATTAAATTTTACAGTACTGAGACAATGGTTATTTTAAAACGGAAATTGTGAATGCGTTGCTGGATTCAGAAGAGAAATATTTATTCTCATAAAAGGAATAATCGCAAGAAAGCGTGTGAACAGAAAAAACGTAGGTAATCTTGAATCACTGACAATCTGATAAAAGTGGGCGCATTTATAAAGCACTTTGATTACATCAGGGTTATATTTTAAACTTACACCTGCACTACATTATTACATATTCAGATTAATGGTACTTGTAAGCAATATTATTGCCCTGCGGACTTATCTAGATAGATAGTCAGAACAAATGAACATATAAATGCAAATGGACATAGAAATAGACTGATAAACGATCTAATTTAATTTATTATCTCGAGACGGTTCATTAATTAAACTGAAATGAAAGGCAATATGTCGGACAATGATGACCGGTGTAGATACTAGATAGATAAATGCGTTTGACAATATGTCCTATCGATAAACATCACAGTTGAGAAACTTCGGTTGACATATCAATCAGGTCTTTGTTACATTCATTATAACTAGGATTTTCAATGATGTCTATGTTGCAGTCAATACTCTTAACCAGTCAAAAGTACTATTGACTAGCAAAATCAGTCAAAAGTACTTTTGACCGTATGCTTTAGTCAATAGTACTTATGACTAAAATAACAGTTAAAACTACTTTTGCCCAATGGAGCTGGTTAAAAGTACTTTTGACTTAGTGATTCCGTCAAAAGTGGTTTTGACTGGTTGTACCAGTCAAAACCACTTTTGATGGATTGCTTTTGCTGTGTGATTCAAAGTGCCATAATAGTTTGAGTTGCATGAATAAAGAATTCTTCATTGTAGAGTGTTTTTTTTTCTAAAGCGGAGCACTCGTTTTATTTCTAAAGCGGAGGAAGAGGGCTTTCGAAGAAAGGTCGACGGAGCCCCGCTACGCGGGGCTCCTTTTTCTATCTACAAGGTTTAAAGGAACCTAACCAAACCGAACCTCGAGGTGCCCCTGAAGTCGACCGTCTTCTTCTCGTTCAAAAGCATAAAGTTGTTCAGCTGGTATTTAGATATGAGTGTATGTAATGGGGCACTGAGAAAAACCACCCACCCCGGAGCACCCTGACACAGACAGGTTAGGTTAGAATTGTTTTAAATCACCCAAAAGTAGGAGCAGTGGAGTGGAGTGGTTTTGACTGATGCTTTATTGCAGTTAAAACTACTTTTGACGAAGAGCGTCAGTCAATAGTACTTTTAACCGCAAATTTGCAGTCAAAAGTACTAATAACCAAAAATTTTCCGTCAAAACCACTTTTGACCAACCTGTTCAGTCAAAAGTGCTTTTGACTGATTTTGCTAGTCAATAGTACTTTTGACTAGTTAAGAGTTTTGACTGTGACATCTATAACACTTTAAATATTTTCAGTATTTTTTTTATTGGTTTAACCTGCCAATCAACGACTACTCAGCGTTTGAATTAATTTCGTTTTAGTTTTTAGGTTAATTTACTTATATGAACCATTTATACAACCCGTAACGTTAATAGCGCAAAGCCTCTCGTGGGGTAACTAAGCCCATGTTACTGAACAATGTTAGTTCTAAAAATTTTGGAAATTCGCAAAAAAAAAAATGATTTTTCATACTGATGAGCCCGATCAATTTTTCATTGTGTATGAAAAAGCAAAAAGTCTTGGAACAAACATTGTTCAGTAACATGGGCTGAGTTATCCCACGAGAGGTTTTGCGCTATTAACGTTACACGTTGTATACAATTGCGTTCCCTTGATGAAAATTTTAGGACTCGAAGTTTTGGACTAAAAACTTTCACTTTGATGACTATATCATAACCCGGCTTTCTAAATAATTTACGTTAGCGTGTACCAGAAAAGTTGGCATCTTGAAGGGTTTCGGACCATCAATGGAATATCTTAGGCTTCGGGATTGACAATTATCAACTATCCCATATTAAATCATCATCAGCCTATAACGTTCCCACAGCTGGGACACCGGTCTCCTTTCTGTAGGCCATAATCCACGCGGGCCCAGTGCGTGTTTGTAGACTGATTTCATTGATCACATGTCTTCGGTTTTTTTACCCACTCCTGATGATGTTTTTCTTCATCGTATTTTTTTAGAGCAGTGGTTATGAAATAAATGAAACAAAGTAATGCGCCTGTCTGGGTTCGAACTCAAGATCGATTCGTAAGTTAGGCTCGATATCTTTGGTTCACCACTGCTCACACATACCAAATATACACATTAAATACATGCTATTTAAAGCTCAAAATGCGTCTTGTCACTACACATCGTTTTCACAACACTGGATGACAAATTAATAAGGCCTCTATCTATCTATAGCGTTATGGCGATGTTAGTAGATTCACGAGTTGACCGCGTTACGCAAGAGATCACTGCGGTAGCTACTGAGCAATGAGCTTCGTGACTATACGCGACCTTTTACAGTTTCAGTAGGTCAGCAAGTAATCTAACTATTTTTCAATCTTCATGAGAACTAACTTTTGCATAAAAATAAAACCTGCGTTGTAACAAAAAAACAATCCAGATTCCAAAATTAGAATTCTATTTTTTGAAAAAGCTAGTTGGATATTACATCATTCAGTCTCCATTTCCTATGAACAAAGGGTGTTTCTAACTACGCCTTGCGTCACAATAACGAATTAAAATTTTATTTTAATATTTTTCAAATCTCTTAAATACCTTTTTTTTTTATAAACGTTAACTACAGTCATTTGATACATGAACTGGCTGGCTGCCGTTGTAAGACGACTAAAAAGTCATGGTGTATATGATGTAGCCTAGTTTGAACGTTTTGTAACTCGTAGTTTTAAATTTAATGAAATGGATAATGTCTTTCGAATATCTAATGTTTTATATTACGTCATCGTTTGAACAATATTATAGAAAACCTAATAAAGTAGCGTAAATCGTAGAACCAGTCACGATTTGAGATGAATCGATTAAATGGCTCAATAGATTCTACAAATATTAGAATTGCTGAGGTAATTTCAATTCTTTTAACACTTCTCTAGAAGGAAAAAGTAAATTAACATTAACAACTACCAATGTGTTGTCAGAAATTATCAATTCAAAAATAATAGGGAGTAGGGTTTACTTAAAAGTTACTTTGGTACTGGCCCGTATCTTCGTTGACGGAATTAGAGAGCAGACTCCCAGATACGGATACCCTACACTGTCTGATACACTGATAATCTACCTTCACTAGTTGTATTAAAATGTGATAGAACCGAGTGGACAAAAGACTGAATCTTTCTGAAGACTTTCGTCACGGGACATTGACGATTAGTGCCCAAATTCCGGACAGACCTTTCTGTCACTGACAGCTCTGGTAAAAAGTGCCAGGTATGCAATTTATCTCTGTCAGTTTAACTGAACTTTTGTCTAGGTGATAAAAAATTATAGACTTCACACTGATAAGCCGCGCGTTGATGTCTTTTACTAGGGAGCTTTCCACTTAACAATTTCATTGACATTTTAATTCACTTTTATTGACTTCATTGCATTTACTGAATGCGATTGAATTGAATGTACCCACAATTATCATAAACCTGAACTGTGTAGTCAATACACTGCTATAATAAATCTTACAAAATCTCTATTCAATGTAAAATAAATTGAAAAGATACAATCTGTTCGCTAAGCTCAGAGACGTATTGATTCTTACATTGAATTGATTATGTATGAGCATAGACCTGAAAGACAGTGGCTCCATATAATTGGTATTATTCGACAGACAAGTTATTTGATAGATGAATGTAATCTGTTTCATTGCTTCGCTGAGCAAGTCCAATAGATCTGAGCAAATGACTTTAATTTAAGAAGCTATTTGTTTTTTATTTGTCATCTATTATATGAAAATCAATTGCTGTTCGTTAGTCTCGCCAAAGCTTAAGACCGATTTGGCTAATTTTGGTTTTGAATTATTTTGGGAACTCGATGTTAAATTTTTCTTTAAAACTGTTTTTGAGGCGGTATGAAATTTGCCGGGACAGCGAGATCTTAAATAAAACTGCTATATATTTAACATCTAATTACCTAAATACCACCCAGAGTTTTATCGGTCGGTGAACAAAATAATCTGTTAATAATTTTTTTAAGGCATTCGTCTCGCGTTCCGCCGGACGCATGGCATGCCTGTCTTTATATGGGAATTTTAATGAATCGGATTGTGCTTCTGATATTCGAATATTAGAATTTTGAAGAAATTTTAGGGTAAATGGTATTTTGTACGTTCAAGTATGCCATAATTCAGTCTTGGATGGGGAACGATGTTTATTCAAAAGACAGGTTGCTAATTGTTTTCAAAATTTTGCAATTTTAAAATGAAAAGTCAATGAATAACTTTGCTATGGAAAATTATTCATGATAAACTATATTTTTAAGTAACTACAGATACTTTTGGCTAAATTACAAGTTAGTTTTGAGCAAATATATATGTTTGATATTACATATTGTGTTATTTATCATTCATAAATTGCCAGCCAGTTATTGACACATTTGATAAATGGGTAAATGTGTCAAAAATACGTGATTCATTCTTCAGACATGTATTCTTAAAGGTAGTTAATAAATATTAAATTCATTCTCAACAATAATGGCGGTTACCATTTACGTAATTCTGTTCCATTATTGACATACAAAAAATATAAAGCAGTTCCCACTCACATTGAAGACAAGTTTCCATAAATTGTGTTACAAATATGATCATATCAAAAGTGGTTCAGGGACCACAAAACCGCTACAGCCATCTGATAAACAGTCATCGACTTATAAATAAATTGTAAAATTTTACGTAACCGCTGCATTTAATTATGATTAACTACGGTAGCTAGTAGACTAGGGAGAGTAGAGTAATCATAAATAAATTTTCACCTCTTTTTTTAATAAAATACAGATTCTTTAATTGTAGCAGTAGTGCTGGGCAACTGGGTTTCTCCCACTTGCCAATGCCTTATTGTGCCTATTGGCCTTGTTCCATTTTGTCTCTTACTCATGGAGGGAAGTGGAAACCACGTATGTACCTACTCCTGCACTATTCTTTTCTGATTAATTTCGTTGCAGGATCGAAGGCATACGATCATCATCTTCGAGATAGGTCAAGCTTCATTGACTTGCCGCTTTTATGGTGTCCGCTACTGTTGATTAAGGATTTTAGGAGTTGCAATGGAAATAGTGCGGCAGGATTGTCCCAAAAACAGGTATTACTCGTAACTTTATTCCGTATTTATTAATAAGAGCACCGAAGCGCTTAATAATTGTCCTTGAATGATTTCCACATCCGTTCGAATGTAAGCCAATAATATTTGAACTAGAATCATCACCTGATGCTATACATACCCCACAAGGATTCAACGCGGATGCAATTATAATTGTAAACAATATAAAATTTAATGAGGACTATTCTTAAGGAATGATATTTTTTATTCCAACTTTATCAACTTATTAATATTCTTTACCAATTCAGCTTTTACGATCACTCTGAATAAAAAGCTTCAGGTAATAAAATGTGCTTAATTCGTGTATTAACTCCAGAGAAATGTGGACGGACATAATAATAAACAGTAATAACTATATTTAAGTGCTAAATGTGCACAAAGTACATAAATTAAGAGTGTTGTAAATATTAAGTGAGAGTCTAAAAGATAAGTATTGTTATTAACTTTAATATCTGATCAATAAATGTATTAATGCTTCGTAATGTCATACTGATAAATCGATTTCTTTCTAAATTCTTACGTTATTTGGAGATAAGAAGATTGGAGTGCGCAAGATAGTTATTTCTCGTTTCTGTATTTAGCAAATGACATATTATATAGTAGTTGCTGCCAGCGGCTTCACCCGCTGCAACTCGAAAATCATCCCGTGGGAACATAAAATCGGGATAAAAACTATCCTATGTGTTAATCCAGGTTATAAACTACTACTCTGTGTACCAAATTTAAACAAAATCCGTTCAGTAGTTTTTACGTGAAAGAGTAACAAACATCCATCCACACACACAAACTTTCACGTTTATAATATTAGTAGGATTCACATTTTTTGAATATGTACATTTTTTAAATGTTGTTTGTTAGAATGACATGAAGTATAAGTTTTAACAAGATAAAAACAATGATTGCACTTCGAAACTATAAATAAAAAAAAGAATTAAGGTGCGCCTACTTCCAACGACAAATTAGCTATGTGGTATTAGATTAGAGCAAGGTCAACTCGATAAATCAAACAGCTAAAGCAAATCATAGTTGATTAACGTCATTTTAAACAATGACAGCTGACAAAGAGGTCGAATTTGACCGTGTGGATTACTCGATAGTGTGTTACAACACTACTCAAGTTTCTTGTGTACACACGGCTACACATTAAGCTATACAAAACCAGTTTGTCTTGGTCTAGCTTCTTACGATTCTACACACTATGAATGGTCAGCTAATACTGGTTTTGCATAGCTTGATGTGTAGCAGTGTGTACCTACTTACAGTTTGCTCATGGCATTGTATTCAACATCAATTTGAGTACCGTTCGGCATGTCATTTGGTCTGTTGTATGTGACATACATAGGTTTTCATTGAGATGTAATTGTAACAATTAATTATAAATTAATGAGGAGCTCGTGGCTAAATAATAACAGCCGCACAGGCTGACCTTCTGGGTTAAGCCGCGTTTGCCGAGGTTGGTCCGTGGATGGACGACCATCTGTCATAGCGAGTTTCCTCCGTGCCTCGAAAAGCACGTAAAGCCGTTGGCCCCGGCTGTCATTTATAGATCTTTGACAGTCGTTACTGTTACTCCGAAGCTCATAAGTCTGACAACCAGTCTTATACCATGGGGTATCGTATTACCCAGTTACTGGGTTGTGGAGGTCCGATAAGCAGTCGCTCCATGTATAATACTGATGTTAAGTTTAGAAAAGGCTAGACAGATGGATGAATTGTAAACTAATCTCTTAATTTTACAAAAATTTTAAAGATTAATTATAATAATTATTTCAATTGTTTGTGCAATGACAATTCTAAATGTTTCTTTACTAATGTGTTTTATAAATGCAAAAGTTTGTGAAGATCGATGGATGTATGTTTGCTACCATTTCACGCAAAAGCTGCTCAAAAGATTTGGATATTTGGTATGCAGAGAGTTAATTTATAGCATAGATTTTATCTAGGCGAAGCCGCCAGCAATAGCTAGTACATAAATAAGCTTCAGGTACTCACCAACTGATCCCCAATCTGGGTAAGCTCTGTTGTTGAACCAGCCATCGTATCGCTGCTTCTCATAGTACACCTCTGAAATAATAAAAAGATAAGATTATTATAAGTCTTTTTACTTTTTTTTTAAGTAGATAAATTGAAATAGCGTTCCACAAATTGAAATTAGTTGATGAAGTTCAATATTTGACTACGGGCTAAAACATCAGTTCTCAATCTTTTTTTGACGGAACCCCAAAATAAAAGAGAAAGTTTCGTACGTATAAGTGTGAACTATGAATCGAGATACCTGAGAGATTGGAAGAGGTGTATTTTTAATATAATAATGAGCCCTGAGCCCCCAAAATGGCTTTGCGGTGCTCCAAGACTGCGGAGCGCACGTTGAGTATGGCAGGTTTAAAAGATCCGTCAACGTTTACCCATTTCAAATTCAAATTTTACCTCCATCTAACTAAGTCAAACCTCATAATTGCAACCTAGTTAACATCAACCTGTGCGGTAAATTACTGATAAACCAAACTAATACAATGAATGGTGTAGAATGTTTATTAGCGAGCATAGTTAATGAACACGCATTGAGTCAGGTGCTGGCTCAAAGTCGGCATGTTTTTGCGGGCGGTCATAAGGCGTGCTAGATGCGTGCTCGAGCATTCCTATCGAGACCTTGCTCTGTCCGCTAACCGAGATGCATCGCAATGAGCTCCTCGTTACGCATTTATTGAGCTTAAATGTTGCGAATTGCCGACGGATTATTTAAAGGTAACATTAACCATATTTCAGTATATTGATGGTTTAGGTATTATTTGGTTTCTTGCATATACACTTGTAAATCTCTGGCGAAACGAGATATACATTTGTAGCCCCTTGGTGCACCACGGTGGGTCAAGTCCCTAAAATAGGTATGATTTCCACATAAGAGATTCGATTTGGCAACGGGCGGCGGGGAATTGTTGAGACAAATTCCTAAAAAAATATATATTTTGTTGTTAACCAATTTTATTTTAAGAGAATACCGACTTGAAAATACACACATCAATACTACCAATGTTGCTGAAAAGTTAAAATTTTAGTCAATCCTTTATTCCCATCTGCCGCTTTCGAACTTGCCTCCACTGGGGTGGTGACTGGCACTAATAGGTGGCTTTCACAACCCCGGTGGTCTATGGTAATTATTTACATAGTTCGTAAAACTTCGCAATAAAACGGTCCTGTAAGAATTTACTTAATGATGTAATTGACTTGAATGTAGGCGATTTTGTGATTAACAATCTAATTGCCCTTATTTTATAGCCAATATATCACTGTTAAAGAGATGTGACCCTCAAAGTAATACATAAATCGTGGCTTAATAACTCTTTGATGTACCGTTTATGTGTCGCTAGATCGTAAGGTATTTCGTTGATTAGTTATTGATGCAGCGTCAGTACGTACCGGCCCGATGGAGTGATTTGATATAAATTTCCGAAGGGCAGAACAGCAACTCAAATATCATCAAGATCAGCCTATAATGGCCCCACGGTCTGGATACAGTGAGTAAAGGCCCGTACTGTGAAAGGAAGTGGACTGTAATCTACCACGGCCCCAATAGGGGTTGATGTCACATAGCTTAGAATTTTCTTTTTTCTAGGACTTGCCGGTTTTGTCACGATGTTTTCCTTCAGCGCACCGTTTTGTGAGCAGTGTTGAAGAACTAAAATATTATAAATAATATACAATTAAAATAGACAGGTATATTTCAACAATATATTTAATGTTCTATCAGTTTCTATTCACGAAATAAAATATGAAACACACATTATAAATTTATGTCATAACGAATGCGTGATTTCTTTTGTTCCTTTGTTCCAATTTATAATTTTCATGAAACAATAAATCAGTGTCGGCTTCATATTTTTAATGTTTATTTCATTAGTGTGCAGACACTAATTAACGATAGCTAAAACTTTAAAATTTAAACTCTATTATCAGCATAGTAATACTGTAATAGGATCAGTCTAAAATTAATTACTGTAATCGATTAAATTGATTACCAACTGTGATGTTATATAAAGTGCTAAATAAAATTGAAGGGGATTTATAAATTACTGCAGGTTGACACTATAAGTAATTGTACGCTGTCAAGGAGTTATATTATGTTGTTAAATCTAGAGCTATTGCGAGGACACACCTACGAGACATTTAGAAAATTAATGAGTAATCCGCTACATGACGTTATTAATAATATCAAAATGAACATGTATTTCGTTGTGGATTACAAGATTCATATTAATGTTCTTTATAGTATACAACAATTTTTTTGTAATACTATAGTTATAGTTTTGTTTTTATTTTTTACGTGGTAAATCATCAAAAGAGACCTCCCACCCCGGGCAGGGCGGGAGGTACTGTCAGACTTGTACTGACTAAAATCCACGGTGTCCTTCAGTAGCCCTTTATGTTCCGGGGTCACGGTAATAGAAATAAGTCCCGCGACCCCGGCAGGCACTATAGTTATAGTTAGAGATCGTATATTAAAATTTAAAATGACAATATGCTTGCCAATTATTCGACTTTAATCCTTCCAGAGTTTTTTGTAATTTTAAGTAGATTCCGAATTTAAATGGCTTTTAAACCAAGGATTCACTTTATGAAGTCCCGACCGCAACAGTTTATAGCTGACACATACTAAATTATGCACTTTTGGCTGCTCTATTCTTGAAAGATTCTCGAACATAAGCAATAAATAAATAAAAAAGTGACCTTTTATTGACTGGTTATAGAAACGGATATAGCCTATCGCTTGTTGCCGGGACACCTGCGTGTGCGCATTTTTTACCACATGCATATTTCATGAGTAATTATGGTCGCAATAATCGATTGAAAAATTGTTATAAAATGTCAGTAGAATAACTGTGATATTACTTATTAGAATTACGACATGACATAGTTTTGTATGAGCTAATAATTCATCACAGTTAATATTGTGCACCGATTATAGCGAATGATTGGAACATAGTTTTAAAAAAAGTTACCTACTTATTTATATTTGTCTACCACCTGCGGCGTATTTTTATGTTTTAAAGTACCAAACTTGACATATTAGGCTTGTAATTATCATAATTTGTACTTTTATTAACGTAAATTGGAAATGTTTGGCGCTGACATTTGTGTTAAATTCACTGAATATGCATTTTGTACTCGAAGTTGATTACAAGTTAAGTATTGCATGTTGCAATAAGAGGCAAAAAGGATCAAATTAAGCTTGCCCACAACCTAGCAACTAAGATAAATACAAACATAATGACTACTGTAGCTAAGTAATAGGAAAAGTGGATACCAAAGCAAAATGCTGCAACTTTGATCCGTAAAATGTGAGCTTTGGTTGCATTCGTATTATTGAATTTGGCATTGAAGATTATGAAGAAAAAACATATGATGATAGTTTATCGACCGAAATATTAGGTAATCAATTCAAAAACATACATATGCAGCTGTGTGATACGGGTTTAAAGCAAGAGACAAGTGAATGATAAATTAAGATTAATCGAAGAATAAATCTTGAAACACAAGGCACAATAACGTTTCAATAGACATAGCAAAAGCTGTATACCACAGCACACGTGTGCTGCTCATAAAACATATTCATTGCTGGTTGCATTCTAATTCGTGCATATAAATTATTGGTATCAGACAAAGATCAGGACAGCGAAAGGCTACACAAAAGTAAAGGTAGATAATTGAGATAAATTAAAACGAAGCTGTCAGTGGCAGTCTTTGATAGGCCGTGGGTGTGACATGAACATCGGAGATCTCTATTTGTACTCGTATGCTCTAGTTTCGTAGAGTCATGTGGGTCAAGTGTGCGCAGCGTCTAAGTGTGCGCATTCTAAATATCTCGAATATTAAAAAGCGGCCAGGAACGGCAACCCCTCTCTTCGGTACCCCGAGGGATGTCCTGCGAAGCATTCGTATTACAGCTGCTTCTCGCGCGCCATTTTGGATTGACAGGTAGAAGAAGATTTTTGCTAGAATATTTACGATATTTTGTCACATTTGACGCGTAATCTTTTGTAGTCATGTATTTTTTTTGAAAATATGCGTTTTGGTATCGAGTGCAACATAATATCAAGTTTGTTATTTGCCAGTTTTTAAGTTGTTGTGATGACGCAATAATCTACGATATTCATCTAATCCTGATTCGATGGTTTGGGTTAAGTGTGCGCAGCGTCACCACATATACCAAATGATCGTCACAGATGTACGCTGGAAGGAAGTCCCTATAAATCTGAGTTATAAGTTAAGAAAGAAGAGCAAGAAGAGAAATTAGGTATAAAGAAAGAACGACTAACTTAAATGTAGCCTTTTTAGCTCTTTAGCCTGGTGGCACGAACAGTGCACCAGCTCCGAACACGGCACTTTTATTTGTGATACATGTAATGACGAAGTTGATCTCTTATTTTGATTTAAAATGATTATTATGTTGATTACTTTAAATGCCTATGATTAAAAAAATATGATTTAATATGCTTTATCTTCTAAAACATATATTTTTTGTTGTTGCGCACACTTACCCACAGTGCTGCGTACACATACCCCGATACTGGGGTAAAAGTGCGCAAACGAAAGGGTCTTTCTTTTCTTTAGTTTCTTAAAATATAAGCTACTGATAATATTAGTGTTGTGTCTAAAGTGATTACAAATAAACAGTCTTTCTAAATAATACAGTTTTATTTCATTCTACTAATAATATTCGAGTTTATGAAGCATCAAAGAAAAAATGCGCACACTTGACCCACATGACTCTAACACATATCGGGAATGCGGCATTACAATCGTATGTTGACAGTGCTGTCATGTTAAAAGCTTGTAGAGAGAGTATAGGTAAGTGTAAACAGGGTATAGGCATGTAGTTTCTATAGAACAGTTACTTGATGACAGTGATCGAGCGATGGAAACAAGTCTTTGATTTTATTGGCACTGTCAAACAAAATAGATGGTTATCGCAAAACCCGGGGTTTCGAAAGCACATTACATATAACAGTAAACGTTATTATATGCATAGATTCATTGGTTAATATTTATCAAGTAGTAGTTTATATTACGGTAAGCTACATGTGCTTCAGTTTTGAAATACAATTTATAGAAGAAGGCGAAAACTAAAGTGCGGCTTATTGAACGAAATGCCAAATAGAACTGGGTGTGAATTCAACTAGATATGAAATTCTTAACCAAGCAATAATTGTCCGTTATTATAAACCCGACCTATTCAACTAAAGCCATTAGAAACCAGCTGTTTTTGTTCTGATTTTCTACCATTAAATATACAGTTGAATAAGGATTTTATTCGTAATCATGTGGGACATAATAATTCTTTAGTAACAGGCTAGTTTAGCAGGTCTCGATCGCTGACAGTTGATCTAAGTGGGTTAGTTAGAGAACACACATGCAATATGCATGCTTATAAATATTTATATTTATTAGAGGATAATATGCAAAGAAGGGAACCATTTATTGATCCAATTTAAGCCATGTTGGTCCAAACCTACAGTTAAAGAGATTCTAAGATCAGGGGCCTTAGTCAAACAGCATTCGACAGTAAACGACAATCGTTATCGTTCATCAGTCACCAATACATTTACAACTTTATACCCCAGCGCGTAAAGTTGAAAATCTATTGAAGTTCACAGATCGTTTTCCTTTGTTTCGTTCGTTATCGATAAGCAGTTTTTAATAGATTTTCAACTTTACGCGCTCGGGTATAAAGTTGAAAATGTGCCCCTGGTTTCAAGAAGAATAAAGTCTTATTGCGCATCGTGGGACGTACACCTGAATGGTGGGCCGATCTGATGAAAATCACAGGCTCGCGCTGGATGCAACCCGCTTCCGACAGGTCCTATTGGAAAACTATGGGAGAGGCGTATGTTCAGCAGTGGACGTCCGTCGGTCGATATGATGATGATGATGATTTTAAATGTAATTGGGTTTCCATAGCATATATTTGACTGGCCTGTTGGTCTAGTGGTTAGTGGCCCTGACTGCTATGCCGGGGGTCGTGGGTTCGATTCCCACCCAGGACAAATGTTTGTGTGATGAGCATGATCATTTGTTCTGTGTCTGGTTGTAATATATCTATAATATGTATGTATTTAGAAATATATAAGTATGTTTATCAGTTGTCTAGTACTCATAACACAAGCTCTGCTTAGCTTGGGACTAGATGGCGTTGTGTGATAGTTGTGGAATATTTATTATTTATTATGGCCAATTTCCGGTAGCTGTTACGAATTCGGTATTTCTGCCTGGTTTCTGGCAATACCTATGTCTCATAATTATGGACTTAAACTTAGGTAGTTGTCTATTGTGAGTATAATATCGGGAATGCTTAAGTCTAACCCTTTGCAGATTACAGGCGTATTGTGAAGTTGTACTTATTATAGGAACTTAATTTCAGAGCGATCGACTACTGCGCAGCGTGTCGTGGGTCCGATTCCCACAAGGAACGTTGTGAGTCTGGGTATTTGTTTTTCTATGTTTGTAAACGCACCCATGGCACAAGAGAAATTACTTGTGGGGAGCATCGATTAAAAAACAAACAGGTTCTGCTATGGTCTCCTCAAATAATAATTTTCGAGGCATCTTCACGTTCAAGAAATCGTCCGTGACTCTTGCAGTCTCGTGGTCACAAAAATCGTGTATCAAAAAACCGTGACTGGTTCAATTCTTTTGAAACTACTTTTTTTATTTTCTATTCATCTGCATTTGAATAGACCATCTCATTAATTTCACTGTCTCAAGTGGCATTTGTTAAGTATCAAATAACGGATGTATAATATTTTGATTCATCTAAAGATAAGATAGATTTAGCTCGTAGATAACATCCTGTTTTATCTACAAACATGGTATATCCAACGGCTAATTAAGACGAAATACCTGCTAATTAGATGACCTTACATTTTTTTTCATATAAAATTAAGAATGCAGTTTTTATTGGACTATTTTTATTCTACTAGTAATTGATTAGCATAGCATAATGAGTATATTTTTATTTGAAATATTAATATCCATTAAACATTTGGGCCAACGTAACCCATTATCGTCTAATGGTTCTATTAGTCGATATTAGCACAAAAACTAACAATTTTCAGTTCGTGATGACCGCAGGTTCCGCTTCAACGCAAAAACTAAATCCGGTACGCAGGGTGATTATAATATACCAACTTTTTTGCACTAATAAAACTTTTTACAATGAAATGAGATCATGGATCATTGGAACACATCAACCCATCACTATTTTTTTCAGCCACGTACCGTGTAACTAATTGGTATTTCAAATTGACTAACTGAGTCAAACAATATCGTTTATTTATTTTATTTCGGCACGGTTGTTAAGAAACTCAGTGTAAAAATACGACAAAAACTTGTCAATAGACGTAGAAAAAGGTTCAATCTCTTGTAGACTTTATTATTATCAATGAATGTATAAATTATACGATTTGTTTTAATGTTTTATTCCTACCTGAAGGTAAGGCTTGTGTTAAGATACCATTTGCCATTGATTGTGTGACATTTTCTGTAGAAAATTGCACTGTATCTTAACACGACTGTCGTGTATTCGCTCGGCGATCGTATTGATTAGAACACGGTCATAAAATTGGTCGTGAGCTCTAAAAATGCATGAAGTATTTACGAATTACTCATAAGATGCGTACAGAATAGAGGAGCAAACTAAAAATAACTTTATGTGATGTGCTACTATTTACTTTGTTAAAACTAGTCAACTGAAGCTACTGTTTATGACTATTTCAATAAATATAACCAGGAAGTTATACACACATTAATTAATAAAATAATCAGCAACAAGTATGAGCACATACCTTGTAATTGCACTAATAACTTGTGTAATTACCATTTCATAATTATTTATTTATCTAGTTAAGTATGGAATGTTCAGTGCCTCCACAAGTATGTGTGATGAGTACATTTACATAGTCCTGCAACAATTCAATGATTATACAAAGTCATTAGCTTCTTATGTCACTTGAGGGATTACAAAATAACTGTCGGTTATTTATTGTATTTGTTAGATGTCCGTGTATCCTCTAACGATACGCCTACTCAAAAGTCTTTGTGTTTGTATGTCTGTTTTTGCACATATTGTGAATTTAACACGATGTCTTATAATTTGTTTCGAACTGCATAAGAGAACTTATGAATGGAGTTTTTTACTTCCTTTTACCTTATTAGGAAACCTCACTAGTTAATAATATTCAAAACAAAATAACGTGAAGATAATGGTATTCGTCCAAGTCTTTAGCCGTTAGACTTTACTTTGTTATAATGCGAAAATTCTATAGACGGTTGACCATACAAGTTGCATTCAGCTTTTTGCCTTTACATATAAGAATGGCAAGCAAACCTTGATTGCATGATGCGTCGCCATTAAAAGGCGTTGTCCTCAAGGTCATATAAACGATTAATGTCATGGTCAAAAATCAAGCACGAGGAAGAGGCGAATGTGAAAATATGTGTGGAATTCGGGTTTGAATTTAGATCACTTTATGACCGGTTTTTTGGCGTAAAGGTCCGACCACAGCTGGTAGGCGTAAGATCCTGTTTGATTCTAGTATTACAATAACTTATGGGGATTTTCGATTGGGAAATCCTCAATTACAATCCTCGTGTTGGAATTCGCTAAATAGCTATGACTCGCCCACCATTGTTTGGAAGTAACCGTCATCGGTTAAGTAGGTATTTGTGTCGAAATCCCTCGCGGTTAAGCGAAACCCTTCAACGGTAATACGCGTGACGGTTATCTCCTCCACTGTATAAATAGTTGATAGTAAACGGAAAACTCTTTGAGCGTGCGTTGTAGTGATTATCTAAATAGCGGTTGTTGGCAGAGGAGTTACGTTAGTCAGCGGCCTTCAGCTTTCACTATCGCGACATGTAGACGACGACGCGCGATGCATTCGCTCGGCGTGTGCGCCCAGCATGGTTTACGTGATCGCACGTTAATTTGAACTGTTTTCATTTCGATAACAATCGAGACATCTATGGACGTCCAAGTTGTAGGAGTTACTTTGCTAACTGGAAAACTAATCAATAATTATTGCCTGGTTCATTTAAATACGGCGTTGTAGCGTTTAAGGAATCTTTTACTAGAAACTTTTTAGTACTAGGAACTGTTTAGACATAAAACAAATACATTTCTTTAAGATAATTGCTAATACCTATGTCTATTTGGCTACTATTGTACCCAAACACACATATTAGCCTTCATGTACAGGAAGCTTGGATGTCAATTAGTAATACTCAAAGTAGTTGTGGTGTGCAATGACATTTAAATGTCGAAAATTGTCCCGGAATTAATCGGTTGATGTATTAGCCGAGACGGATGAGATTTATAGTTCAAGTAACGTACCTATAATTACTGCAGTGGTGTAGCTCTTGATCACTGTCCTTTCTCTTCAAGTTCAAAGTACTTAAGGTGCATTGAAGGACTAATAGTTCCGTTAACACATAATTATAAAGAACGACAGCCGCCGTTCTGAGTGAAGATGATGCATACTATTTACTTCTTTTTCTTGTCTTTTATATGCTTCAAAACCGTCCAAATCAATGCTTAGTAAGATTCAAGCATTTTCCTTATCGTCTATTGAGAAAGGGTCGTCAAGTCTTGTAAATTTTCTGCAATGTGTGAACCAGAAAATATGGTAGTCACAATTACGGGTGTGTAGATGTAGTAAATTTTCCGATTTCAATGTCAGTCCTATGGAGAGAGATTTTTAGTTTGAAATTCTGTATAACATTATTATATATACCTTATAAATATTCCTACATTTTTCTGGAACATGCTGTATATGAACCATATCATTTTAAAGAACATTGGTATAGACACTGGTTTTTATAAATAAGTATTAATATTGAAAATGATGAATTGTGATTTCATTTTTATGACAGACCGGATGTTAAACCACATTACTGAGGTAGTAATAAGTAAAGCATAAAAACACAATATTAGTTATATTATGCCAATAACTTATATAAAATTACTTGATGTAGTTTTGGCGCTATATGCAAACAATTTTGAATCGTGAGTAATTGTAAAAAAGTGCACAAAATATTGCATCTTAAAACTTTACTGTATTCTTTTTCAAATTGTAAACAAAATTAAGTTAGTTTTTAAAGGTGTGTGGGTGTGAGGTTAAGTTTTTACGCAAGTTCAGTGTAAGTCAAGGGCTCTGGATGCAATTATCAAATTATAACTTACGTCACGTCATGCAGCCAGCCTTCACCTTGTCTTGGAGGATTCGAAAGCGTTTTAATTGTTTCTTTACTTTGTATTAACATATTTTAAAAATTATAAATATCGTGAGTGGTAAATCCATGGAGAACTACACTGAACTTATTGGTGAAGTACCTATTTCAGAATCAGTTGAGGAGCCGTAGTCCTGGCAATCTAACTTATTAAAACACTTTAAGTATTCTGCAAGTCCTGGAAACCAGAATCAATTTTAGCGCCAAGAAATGAAGCTCGACGTGTCCTAAAGATTGAATTTAACTGTCTTGGATTTTGCAATGATATTAATCTGAAAAGAATTATGGAGTAGTATTATAGGAAAATACGACCAGTCCAGTCGACCACGATCAAGCCTACTGCTTGGTGATATTTCGAAATGTGTGGCTTTTTTGTTACGGACATTAAGTTTGACAAAACAAGGAAATTATTGGGAATGGAGAGTAGCCAATTTGTCTTTGTCTATCTGCCTTTTTTTTTGAGAATTTGAGCACATACATCAGGCTCTTTAGTACAACCCGCTGTGTTCGAAAGATGGGTTTGTTCAAGATTTAAAAAAAAAGTTACATCCAACACCAACTTCCGACATTTTGATTCATATGTTTGGTCTCCTCTTTCTCCGTCCGCCGAAATTGATTGTGGAATATCTTTACAGGTTATTTTCAGGAAAAAAAATATTTTGGTTAAACATATGTTTATTCGATCAATACAATTTTTGTTCCTAGATCTTAGCGCAAAAAAATAAGTACGTTCTTATGTGGGTAATTTTACCCACGAAAGAAGATACTTAGGTATTTGTTTTTATGTGACCTGTCATGTTTACAAGCTAATGCTCTCCGCGAACTTTCACGACATGATTTGTCTGCTTTACATAATACAAGGAAAATGTATGATGTGTCAGGAGATATCTAAATAACTGCTTGTACTTTTAAATACTACTACACAATGTATAAATACTTTATTTAATAAAATATGCTTGGTCTGTAGTAAAAAAAATCCATATTCAATAGCAATATATTTTTACGCATTAGCTTAGTCGCGAATAGCTTTTTTTGTGGAAAGAAAATAACGATTGCGGACAGGACTTGAACCTGCGACTTTCCGACTCAGTACACTGAACCAAGAAATTGATATACGAGAACGATTTGAGAAAAAGAACTTTCAATTTAAAATGACCGATGATTCAATTAACCGTATTTAACCATCACTTCTAAACAGTGTATTATTTCTTTTAATTGGCCAAAAGGGAGAAATCTGTATCCATAAGAGATACGGGAAAACTTTCTTAGAAACCTTTAGCTCCTTACAACATGAAATAGAGTCAAAGGACATTAAAAAAAAAATCGGTCAATTTCACTCATTTCTGTGGACAGCTCACACTTGAGCAAAAAATTAAAACGCCAAAATTGACAGTATCAAAAAAGAGCTAAAGGTTCCTTTGAAAGTTTTCCCGTATCTCTTATGGATGCAGATTTCTCCCTTTTGGCCAATTTAAAAGAAACACTCTCTATAATTCAAAAACTCGTAAAACGATTGAGCCTTGACCCTTAGGAAGCGGAAGTGCAGCCAAGGTCAGGGAAATGTGCGGTGGTGTCGTGACTGCTGCGGTGCGCACGCGGCGATAATGTCAAGATCTCAACGTTACTACAGTGAGTTCAGGCGCTAATGATCGTGATATCAAAGTGGAGCTGTGCCTAATGCCTACGTACGACTGTATTTCCGTGTATTCCTATTTGGTGATCGGTATTTTGTTGTGATCGTGTCCCCACTACACAACAAAATACATAGGTATCGGAACTCTGTACTGCCCATGTTTCCACCGAATCGAAGGCTTTTTCATAGCCCACAAACGCTAAGCATAATGGCAAGTTATACTCTTCTATATAACTTTCCGAAGTTTATGGATGTGGTCTTCGGAAACCGGCTTGTTCGGGAGGCTGGAAGTCGTCAAGTCTGTGTTCGAGACGATTCGTAATAACTCTTGAAAACAGCTTGTAAACGTAATCATTGAAATAAGCTTGCCCAAATGATCATTGTAGTAAGCTTATCTATCACTTATCTTGAGTAATAGGATGTGACTTAAAGCAACATTTTTATATCATTTCGTTTTTATATTTTGGTTATCGCTGACTATGCTGACGTGAGACGGCGACTAGATTTTATCGTTTGTGGGATACCTTTCGATAAATTAATGAATGGAACTGAAGTCGTATTCTGCAAATAAATCTGTTGCTATCAATCAGCCTTATTATACTTTATGTCAATACTGTGAATCCTGTTCATCTTCTTTGAACATTAACGAGAATACAACTTCGTAATCGCAATTCGTGACTGATTCACACGCGGGATGTACTTGGTGACAAATAAATATACATAGCAACTACTACACATCCTTGTTGCATGGGCAAACCATTTATTCCACTACATGTATGGTAATTAAGACCCTGGGTAACGTTGTGAAGGACTAGAATCCTTTGTACAAAATATCTCAGCTAATGTTGCCAACTCCGTGTACGCACGCTTGTTTTACACATCCGCCTGTAGTGTCTTTAGCAATAATATTATCGTTTCCCTCACTAACTGGAATCAATTAAAGTGCACATTCGTATTTATGGATCCTGTCTTTGTTAGTTATCTTGTTTTGATAATTTTGTGACCTCAAATGTTTCGTAAGCTACATTACACCACTGTTTTTCTTTGGAAAGACATCTTTAAATTTAAAAAAATCAACGAATAGTGGCAGTAGTAGCCGAGAAAAATGTTTGTATGCAATCCAAATTCAAGGAAATTATGAAATTAAAAGGATTCCGTTATGCCATTTGGTTATGAACCTTAAGATCGTATTAATCATTAAGATGGCCTTAAAATGATATATTATACGGTCATAAAATTTGTGTTATGAAGATTACAATTAGATATTTTTCAAGGTCGTACACAATTCGAGAAATTTTCGCAACATTATGTGGATATAGGTATCCGCATAATGTTGCCTAACGCCCACGAACGACTGTATTTCCGTGTATTCCTATTTGGTGATCAGTATTTTGTTCGTTATCGCATTAGGATGCAAGTGAGTCAAATAAAATCATGAATTCTTTCTCTCAAATTATTATGGGTTATTATAAAATGAAATTCATTTAAGGCTTTTTAAAAAGATGGCTAAGCATTTTGTGCTTAGCTTAGCAACCATATGCAGAAATCGTTGATGCAAACTATTCCTTTTCTTCTCTCTTAAATTACGTAACAAATATGTATTCAGACGGCGGATAAATGCTTCTTAATAACTACGTACCTAATTATGTATTATCTTTACTTAGAATAATAATCCCTAATTAATGGTCATAGAAATATAATTTATAGACGTATATTTCACGACAATTAGCGCCTATTATAATATTTGAAACTGGCTATTAAGTTCTTTTCATAGTATAAACAAATATTACTATTATTGTATTGTTATATATTTAGACAGCTTAATTTATGAGCTATAATACTGAAAATGTATGATGATAATGCATTCAATTTGTAAAAGACGTTACTTAGCTCGAAAATATTATACTTAAGTGTTAACTTGTTAAGTGAAGTGTTAATTTAAAAGTAATCGTTACCCAAAGATCAACTGATTTGGCAGGTTTGTAAAGGAAATAAATGTAAACAATACAATGTACCGGGTTTTGGCTCGATGTAGGAATAATAATTTATATTATCATAGAGGACAATATGTACAAGATTTAGTATGTAATACGTATAAGAAATTAAACAAAATCGTACCGGGATCACAGACGGTTTGAGTGATAATTTGTAGTACCGGAACCAGCGTCAGTAGGAGCCAAGTGCGACTCCACATAGTATCCGGCGCCGCCATCTTGTTTGTTTAGAACCTGGAAGAAAATCACAAAGAATTGAGTTTTGAGTTCCGTGTTATCACAATTATGAAATGTATCTTAAAAGTTAACATGTAATTCTACACCAATAAATGAACAATAGCTTAAAGAATGTACAAATATTAAACTCGATGAGTAGATATAGTATAGGCGCTTACGCAGCTACGCTGCTGCTACGCGAGTTCTACTCTACGTGGGTTCTACGCGTCTGATACGCGGCTGTAATGCCACTGCTACGGGGCTGCTATGCCGCTACTACAAAGCTGCTATACCGCTGCTAAACCGGCGATACGCGGCTGCTACGCAATGTGAAATGCTGAGCCTACGCCGAGCTTACGTAAACCAGTGCGTACGTCGCTTTGACGCATATGTATTGGGAAAATGTTCACTTCAAAGATACGTTCAATATTAACAAAATAAAAATAAAAGTTTTATAACTTTGTATATTTTTCTTTGTAACACAGTTTACAACACACAGTCTTTATAACAAAAATGATAAACTACAACACGTACTATTGAGATAAAAGAGAACTCGTAGGTAGCATGTTTACCGTATGAGAAGCATATTTTTGTAATATCATGGTATATTTGATAACGGTCTGCTTTTTAAGATACGTCGGTACCTAATATGGTTATAATAATTTTATTATCGATGTTACAGACGACGAGCGTTAATCATGTATTAGGCATAAGCACTATGTAAATAAACAACTGTTAGTGTTACTATGTATGAGTAATAGGCAAATAAAGAACTATTAGTATAAGCAATAGGTAAATAAAGAGCTGTTATTGTATTATGTACAAGCAAAATGCCAATAAAGAACTGTTAGGCTCGCACAAGGCGAGAAAGTAAAAATAGATTGTAAAAGGATCAGTTCATTACCTTATAAGGTAAGCATTCATGTCGGCACAAGTCGTAACCAAATATGGTTATGAAACGCCATATCGCCGATTGTGGGCGGAGCCTCCGACAGGTCGAGACTTGTCTGATCGAAGTAAGTAGAGAAAAACGCGATCTCCGGGCCTGTGATTGGCTAAACACAAGTTCTACAAACACGTCCTCCCACAACTCGCGGTATGGCGTTTTTACACTTAAGTAGAACGGACCTAGTCCACAGCACAGTTGATTGTTTGTTCCAGTAATGTTTGAATGATAATAAGTATTCGTGTTAGTTTTAAGGTTTCCTAGTGTTTAAGTCTGTGAGTCCCACGCGTTCCTTTATTGTTGTTGTTCTATAAATAGATTAGTAAGTCAAGTGATTCGTTTCGTGTAGTAATTAAACAGTGTAAATAGTAAAAGTGTCTTTAATTAGAAGAAATCCCTCGTCCCAAACAACTGAGCTATCGAAGACAGGGAAATATAAACCAATACAGTCCACACCATAATATTTGGTCCTACTCGACCGGATAAAACTGTAAGTACTGAACAATAATAACTGACTGACTGTTGTATAACTGTACCGTGTGAATAAAGTGTTATAATAAAGGGGCAAAGTGGTGTTCTGTGCGTCGAATATCGCGATAATAGTGCGCGCGTTGAAGTGACCGGCAGAACCGTGGGACTCACAGTGAAACTAACAAGTGTAAAGTGCGCGTTAATAAGTATATACCGTTCTAATCGTTGTAAATAAATAGTTTAGTGACCGCGTAACGAAATAAAGTAAGTTCGCGAAGTGACCGTCGCGTTAAATAAATAGTGCGCGTCGTATATAAGCGCGCGCTGCAATATAGCGCGCGCCGCGTCGTCGTTCGTCGTAAGTACATAGTGCCGTCGCGGTAAATAGGGCTAGTCGCGATAGTAAACAAGTGTCGAAGTGTGCCGTACGGATCTGGACAAGTCCAAACCGGATACGAACTGTCGTGTGTCGCGCTCCCCGCTTAGTGTCTGTGCAGTTGGCCATCAGTCAGGAAGATGGTGATCACCCGTAGCCAAGGTGATGCTGCAGAGGCAGAGGACCAGAGGCGGGCCCTGCAGAAGAGGGCAGAGGAGCAGAGAGAAGCGGTTCGACTGGAAGCGGAACGGATCCGAAGAGAGAGACTACGGAGGATCTCACTAGACCCACCTGCGTCACCAGCTGTCACAGGTGAACAAAGTACAACTATTTCACGACTAAATACCGCGCCCCTTACGACGGTGGACACGGCCACAGCGGGACCATCATCGGGTCTTCTACTCAGCGAAGACCATGGACCAAGGAGGAGGTCACCCGCAAGGTCAGAGAGGTCACAAAGGTCACAGAGGTCAACAAACAGCATGGTAACGCGCATAAGGCTAGCGGAATTAGAGGCTGCAGAAAAGCTAGCAGCCCTACAGAAGAAGTCACTTGAACTAGAAGCAGACCTAGTCAAGAAGAGGCTAGCCGCCGAAGTATCCGTCATACAAGACGAACAGGAGAGCCTGCGGGACGAGCCTCTGGCACCCCAGGAGGAAGGCCACCACAGCCGAGTGGACGAATGGCTGCAAACGAACCCCCTCAGAGCACGGGGGGAGGGGGGCACGGGAGCCCCCCCGGAGGACCCAAGACACATTAAATTCGACATGCCACGGGGAAGGTCGCCGACACCGACGAAGCACAGGAACAGCATCGACAACTTGGCAGCGACCTTAGAAAGGATGGCAAGACCCCGGCTACGGCATACGGATCTACCGGTGTTCTCCGGTGGTGTCAACGAGTGGCTACCATTTAAAGCGGCCGTGAAGGACACCACCAATATGTATAACATATCGCCTGCTGAAAACATACAACGTTTAAGGAGCTGCCTCAAAGGAGAGGCAAGAGAGGCAGTGTCCGCCCTACTACACACCGCTACCGATCCAGAGGTCATCATGAAGACACTCGAACAGTGTTTCGGCCGACCAGAAGTATTAATCGATCGCGCTATTGACGAACTAAAAAGGATGACGAAGCCCACTGCATCAGCCGCGGACCTAAACAGCTTCGCCATCAAGGTACAGAATACGGTAAGCGTGATAAAGGCGGTCGACCGAAGGGGATACCTTTACAACCCAATGCTGACACGGGAGGTACTAGAAAAATTGAGCCCGCACATACGGGCAAGATGGTGCGACTTTGCCTACGAAAACGACGACACGACGGAGCCGGAGATAGTCATGCTGTCTCGTTTTCTGATGCGGGAAGCGGACCGGGCGTTGCGCTACATGTACGCCCCGCCCACCAACACCGCGCCCGCCAGCCAGAAGAAAGAAACCAGGCAGCCCATCACGACCAAGAAGAAGGCCAGCCCCGTCTACACAGCCGTCGAGAATCAGGATGATAAAGGTCAGTGCCTCAACTGCAATCTAGATCACGTGTTAACGAAGTGTCCCAAGTACAAGAGCATGAGTGTTGACCAGCGGTGGGAGTACCTGAAGGCCAACGGAATATGTTTCCGCTGCGCTGAGAAGAAGCACAGGCGACTGAACTGCAAGGCCAGGTCGTGCGGCGTGAATCAATGCCGCCGGCCCCACCACGCCTCCCTCCACCAAGAGAGGGCGGCCAACAAGGAAGAGGCGACGACCGCGAAATCTACCGCAGAGCCCAACAAGGAGGAGGCAGTGCTGTCGGTGGCGACCAAGTCCGCCGCCGGCCCGAAGAAAGTACTGCTGAAGATGTGCCCCATCATAGTCACCGGGTCACGGGGGGAGGTCAAGACGTACGCGTTGTTCGATGAAGGAGCAACCGTCACCCTCATCGACGAAGACCTGGCGACCAGCATAGGAGCGGAGGGCACCTCACGCCCGCTACGCATACGCGGCGTGAACATGTCTTCAGAAGAACAAGAAAGCAAAGCGGTACGGGTGCAAGTCAGAAGCATCCGGAATGACGGCCAGTCGCACGAGCTTCGAGCAAGAACCATCAAGGACTTGAGGCTACATCAACAGTCTATCCCGGACACCCTGCTGGATCACGAGCACCTGCGAGACCTGCCGAAAGAAGAAGTGTGTTATGGGCAGGCCCGCCCCGGACTCTTGGTGGGCACAGACCACTGGGAGTACATAGTGACCAGGGAACTCCGAGTCGGCGGCCCCAACCAACCGGCCGCATCGAGAACTACACTGGGATGGGTGGTGCACGGAACAGCGCCACGAAGTATCGTCGCAGACGAAGAAGACGTACTGCACGTCACCGAGACCGGGAGAAGAGACGAACAACTCCACGATCTAGTCGAAGCGCACTTCAGAATCGAAGCCCTAGGCGTCGCCAGGAAGCCCCGAGTCAACGAGGCAGACCAGAGAGCGGCGGACATCGTGCAGAAGACGATAAGGAAGATCGACGAGGGCTACGAAGTGGGACTGCCGTGGCGGACAGACGACGTGGTCATGCCGCCCAGCTATGGAGCCGCGCTCAGGAGACTTAGAAAGATTGAAGAGAAGATGGATGCGTCACCGGACTTCGCGATGCAGTACGCCACGCAAGTGAACAACTTGCTAGAAAAGGGATACGCCGTGCCGTGCGACGGGACGGAAAAGGAAAGTAAAGTGTGTTGGTACTTACCCCATTTCGCTGTGCAGAATCCAAACAAGCCGGGGAAGCAACGACTGGTCTTCGACGCAGCGGCGACAAGTCACGGAAGGTGCCTCAACGACGAACTGCTGGAGGGTCCGGACCTGCTGCTGTCCCTGCCGGGAATAGTCTTCCGGTTCAGAGAGCGGGCAGTGGCAGTCACCGCGGACATACAGGAGATGTTCCTGCGGGTAAAGATACGACGGGAGGACCAACCAGCGCAGCAGTTCCTGTGGAGAGGACAGGACAGGACGTCCCCTCCGCGCCACTACAAGATGACAAGTATGATTTTCGGAGCAGCAAGTTCTCCGTACATGGCTCACTACGTCCGGAACTACAACGCGGAACTTCACGGCAGTGAGTATCCCAGGGCCCTCGAGGCCATTACAAAGGGTCATTACATGGACGATCTGGTGGTGAGTTACAGCGATCCGGAGGAGGCGTGGAAGGCCGTAGAAGAAACAAGACAGGTGCACGCGGCCGCAGGCTTCACGCTGCGAGGCTGGAGCTCCAGCGACACGACGGTCCTGCGCGACGTGCCCCAGACACTCCACGCCACCGCCCCGACACAGCTGGGAGGGGAGCAGCCCGACAGCAAGATCCTCGGGTTGTTCTGGAACGCGGAACGAGACGAACTCGGATTCAATACATCCATGAACCGAGTGCCGCATGAGGTGAGAGAAAGGCTCCGCGCACCCACCAAGAGGGAGGCATTGAGCGCCGTAATGTCGATCTACGACCCGTTGGGCCTTCTGAGTCATTTTACAGTGCGAGCGAAGATAGTACTCCAGAGCCTGTGGCGACTGCAAACGACGTGGGACACGCCCATACCGAAGGAAGAAAACGAGCTCTTCGCATCATGGCTGGGTCAACTGCAGGAGGTGAATCAACTGCGACTACCCAGGTGCTACCTCAGAGGCAAACCGAAGCGCATCGAGCTACATGTGTTGTGCGACGCCAGCGAGCAGGCGTACGCGACGGTGGCCTACTGGAGAACGGAGAACGAAGACGACAGCGTCGACGTCGTGTTGGTCGCGGCCAAGGCGAAAGTGGCACCGCGGCGAGCCCAAACGATACCACGTCTGGAGCTGCAGGCAGCGGTGATAGGGGCCCGACTCGCCGACACCATAAGGAAGGAGCACCGCCTCGAGATCGACAGGACGATATACTGGACGGACTCCTCAACGGTGGTCCACTGGATCCACCACGACATGAAGAGGTACACGCCGTTCGTCGCGCATCGACTGGGCGAAATCGCCGAGCTCACAAGTAAGGAAGAATGGCGCTGGCTACCTACGGAGCACAACGTGGCGGATGACGCCACCCGACTCACCGACACACCGATCAGCGCGACCGATCGTTGGTTTCGCGGACCAGGTTTCCTGCACCTGCCGGAAGAAGACTGGCCTGGGAAGACCGCACAAGAAGAAACGCAAGAAGAGGTCCTGCACACCGCGCCGGACCTGGAACGAGACAGCTGGCTGCCCGATCCTGCCCGCTTCTCGAAGTACGAGACGCTGGTGCGCGCTGCTGCGCGCGTGCTGGCCTTCATAGACGCGTGCCGCCGCGTCTCTACTCAACTGGAACATCGGCACATAGAACGCGCCGAAAAGGAGATCCTGCAAAGAGCCCAGCAGGACAGCTTCACCGAAGAAATAGAGAAGCTCCGGTCTGCCCGCCCCATCACCCGGGCGAGCCGTCTGTACAGACTGGACCCGATCATAGAAGACGGCCTGTTGCGCGTGCGAGGACGAATTGAAGCCTCAAACGCGCCCGTGGAGGCCAAGCGACCGATCATTTTAGACGGTCGACATCAGGTAAGTAAGCTAATAGTGATGCGCGAGCATTGCGCCGCTGGTCATGCCAACAGGGAACGAGTCACGAACGACCTACGGCAGCGCTACTGGATCATCCACCTGCGGCCCACGGTGCGGGCCATCGAGAAGGCCTGCGCATACTGCCGCAAGCTGCGAGCGACGCCGCGGCCACCGGCCACGGGGGACCTGCCACGCGCCCGTCTGGATCCCTTTCACCGCCCGTTCACCAACTGCGGTGTGGACTACTTCGGACCCATGATGGTGAAAGTGGGCCGGCGCCGAGAAAAGCGGTGGGGCGCACTGTTTACGTGCCTCACCTCCCGCGCCGTGCATCTCGAGCTTGTTACATCCCTGTCCACAGACTCAGCAATCATGGCGCTGAGGAGAATGGCTGCGCGCCGCGGCTGGCCGCGGCTAATGTATTCGGACAACGGAACCAACTTCAGGGGAGCCGACCTGGAGCTACGAGCGGCGTACGAAGAATGGGCGCCGGCTCTCCGAGAAGAAGGACTGCTGCACAGGATGGAGTGGCGGTTCATCCCGCCTGGTGCACCTAACCAAGGCGGTGCATGGGAGCGACTGGTGCGCTCCGTGAAGACTGCTCTCGCTGCGACACTGCGCGAAAGGGCACCTGCAGAAGAGGTGCTGCTGACTCTGCTCACTGAGGCGGAGTTCGCCATCAACGCGCGCCCCTTGACTCATGTCAGCGTGAGTCCGACCGATCCAGAGGCCCTCACCCCCAACCACTTCCTGTTGGGGTCCTCCATGGGCCTACCCTCAACCGGGCCTTGTGATGAGGCCGACCGACGTGCTTGGCGGGCCAGCCAGGCCCTCGCCGACCACTTCTGGCGACGCTGGCTGCGGGAGTACCTCCCTACACTGGTACCCCGCGGCGAGCCGCAGAGCAATCAACGGCCGCTGAAGATCGGCGACGTCGTGATCGTCGTCGACAGCACGCTGCCACGGAACGTGTGGCCTATGGGAGTCGTCACGAAGATCTTCCCGGGACCCGACGGCGGCATCAGGGTGGTCGACGTGCGAACGAGGACCGGCGTCTTCAAACGTCCCGTCAGCAAGCTCGTCGTGCTGCACCAAGAAGAAGAGGCTACGCAGGCTGCGCCGGGGGGAGAGATGTTACAGACGACGAGCGTTAATCATGTATTAGGCATAAGCACTATGTAAATAAACAACTGTTAGTGTTACTATGTATGAGTAATAGGCAAATAAAGAACTATTAGTATAAGCAATAGGTAAATAAAGAGCTGTTATTGTATTATGTACAAGCAAAATGCCAATAAAGAACTGTTAGGCTCGCACAAGGCGAGAAAGTAAAAATAGATTGTAAAAGGATCAGTTCATTACCTTATAAGGTAAGCATTCATGTCGGCACAAGTCGTAACCAAATATGGTTATGAAACGCCATATCGCCGATTGTGGGCGGAGCCTCCGACAGGTCGAGACTTGTCTGATCGAAGTAAGTAGAGAAAAACGCGATCTCCGGGCCTGTGATTGGCTAAACACAAGTTCTACAAACACGTCCTCCCACAACTCGCGGTATGGCGTTTTTACACTTAAGTAGAACGGACCTAGTCCACAGCACAGTTGATTGTTTGTTCCAGTAATGTTTGAATGATAATAAGTATTCGTGTTAGTTTTAAGGTTTCCTAGTGTTTAAGTCTGTGAGTCCCACGCGTTCCTTTATTGTTGTTGTTCTATAAATAGATTAGTAAGTCAAGTGATTCGTTTCGTGTAGTAATTAAACAGTGTAAATAGTAAAAGTGTCTTTAATTAGAAGAAATCCCTCGTCCCAAACAACTGAGCTATCGAAGACAGGGAAATATAAACCAATACAGTCCACACCATAATAATCGACGTCCAACTATCTGTACATGTAACATTGTTACTAGGCAAAGCTTTTTAAGCTTAGATTATAAAATATCCAGATTTAGTTTTCGAAACAAAACGAAACGTTTTTATATAATCCACTTTTTTATAAATGTGTGAATGAGCGCCACGCAAACATTTAAAATGTCTTCCTTCACGATGTTCACTGTTTCATACAATTTCGAACGATTGGGGTAATTTTTCTACTGTTTATTTCGCTATAATGCCCGGGCTACACGAGGCTAGTTTTTCAAGCTAAGATAGCAAGCTAGTGTCAGCAAGCTAGTACTTCTGGCTTCGTGTAGACAAAACTAGCTTAATTTATAAGCTTAGAAATGAAGTTAAGTGGCTTTTAAATGAAACCAAGTTTTTTTACACGAAGCCAGAAGCTTGCAATCCTAGCTTGAAAAACTAGCCTCGTGTAGCCCGGGCATTTATACTCAGTGAGCTACAAGGAATCTGGACATTATAATTATAATCTAAATGTCACTAAGTAAAACTTTATAAGCATAATTTATCAAAACGTATTCATTGTTTCACTCCCAAACAAAGGCTTTAACCTATACGATACGCTTTTTTTTTTTTTTTTTTTTTTTTTTTAGGTGGTAAAATTATCAAATGAGTCCTCCCGCCCTGGGTGGGGCGGAAAGGACTGTCAGACTCTTACTGACTAAAATCCACCCGTGTTCGGATGCCCTGTACGTTCCGGGGCCGCGGTAACCTGGGTTAAGAAAAAACCCGCGACCCCAGCAGGCATTTGGCGCGAAACACGACGCGCCACCAACCCGGGCTTGGTCCTCGGTCGGACGGCGAGCCACCCATTACTCACCGTCCGCAAGCCCGCTCCGCCGCTGTGCCCTCTGCTGATCAGAGGGACACGCGTTGGAGCGTCCACACGACAGGCTATTCGCATACGGGCAAAGAGACTCCTTAAAGAAGAGTTTTTGCCCGCATCCCAGGGTGCACCGGCCCGAAAAACTGGTCTTCCCCCCGGACGTATCCGAGAGGGAACTCCAGTCCACGGGCGCACGTGGATGTTTCCTGCCTTAGCACCCCTATACGATACGCTAATGCAGTTTCCAATCACTGAATAATTTAGCTACATTTTAGATTTAATTATAATTATTTTTTAGACTGACCTTGGCATTATATGTTCGTCGCATCTGGAGAGGCTTCATAAATATTTATTTAATATCTTTCATTAAGTATCGAAAAGAAAACAAAAAGTGGTTAATTTAAATAATATTATTAAAAGATCAGTACAATGAAAGGAAAACATAAAAAAATGACAGTCGTTTTGTTTGAATGGCAATAAAATAGTATTCTAATTTCAAATTAATTCGATAAAATAATAAAAAAAATTGATTTCTTCTTTTTCAACCAAATGGTTTTTTTTTAAATTGGAAGCTAGATATGTGAGTAAGAAGGTTGATTGATACCAAACCGCATTTAAAAAGAAAATTAGACAAATTTTTGAAGATTTATTTTATAGATCCTAGACGTAAATCTAGAGCAAACCCAATTGAATAAAAACAAACTTCTTAAGTTAATGTTTACTTATTTATTTCGCAGGTACTTAAAACCATAAACATTTAAAATTAAAGGTCAATGAACTGTTTAAGACCGCATGGTGTCACTTTTTTCGCGGAAGTTCACACAGCTCAGTGAACCGTTTTGCTTCTGCCATTTTCTGAGTTAATTTTACTGACATTTTCTGTCCCAACAATTTCAGAAATGATTAACGTCCTCAAAGGTATGTTAAACTTCGCTAGTGTGAATTTATTAAAGCTGTTTTTAATACTCACTTAAATATAATTTATGGAAGTGAAGTGTAGGTTTTACACATTAAAATACTCCTTTTAAAGTTGAAACTGGAGCAAATCTTGTATTTTATTAAACGTAAACCTTGTATTAAAGATGAAACTTGCAGTTATAATAATATTATTAGCAAGAAACAGTTAACCTAATTACATTACACGATCTTATATCCCATAAAATGTGGCCTCTACTTAACATATGTACAGTCTTGCAATGTAACTTACCTGAGTGTAGGACACGATATCTTAATCTAGATCAAAACCTAATGTTCGTGGATAAGCGAGTTACGATTATGTACAAATCTTAAGCAAATGTGAAGCCTACTAAACCTTATGACACAATCATAAAGATTCTTAGAATCTTCATTGATGATGAGTAAGCTCAAGTCAATACAAAAGTATTTGAGTAGTCATGTTAGTAGAAATATCTTCTTTGCAAAAAAAGCTCTTCCAAAATTCTTGTTTTTGTTCGGTCAAAGAACTATTAAGTTATCACAGCCAGCCACTTCACATAAAATGTTGTTACAAAAAAGCTGCAAATATAACTTTACAGACATCTATAGCTATTTCATTAAACACATATCTATTGCTATACAACGTGTAACGTTAAAAGCGCAAAACCTTTCATGGGGTAACTCAGTACATGTTACTGAACAATGTTTGTTCTAAGACTTTTGGAAATTCGCAAAAAGAAAAAGATTTTTCATACTGATGGGCCCAATCAATTTCTCATTTTGTATGAATAATCAATTTTTTTTTTGGGAATTTCCAAAAGTCGTAGAACAAACATTGTTCAGTAACATGTACTGTAACTCAGTACATGTAAATGTTAAAAGCGCAAAACCTCTTGGTTTGCGCTTTTAACATTTACACGTTACGTTACACGTTGTATATATTGCTCTAAAACCTGAAAATACATATGTCTATTAATAAATTTCAACCAAATGTTACTATGCACCTGTTTACATATACTTAAAGTCTGCCTACATTTTACTTACCAAGTTCTAATCCTACGCAAATCATCAGTTGTAATAAAACAAGTTAATATACAATGCTTGTTAACTATAATAAACATCGAATTTTATTAGAACGACCACGCAATATGTTGAAAGCAATGCGTAAATCTCGTATTGACCAGTTTGACTCGTAATAGTAGAGGTTGTAGCTAAGCAGGGACGTTCACTTGCGTCTCAAGATATTAATATTTATAAAACTTGAGGCCTATTCACACTAACCGATTTATAACAATAATTACAAAGCACTTTACACACAATTTACAAAAGATAATGTTTGAATTCAGTGCTTTGTGTCCCAGCTGTGCTGTGGGAAATTTATGGGTTGATTATGTATGTTTGAAGTTTACTTTATTACAAACAATATGTAGGGCGAACCCCTAGATATAAACAAGTAATGACATTCCAACGTGTGATGTGTAAATCGGCCTTTATTGCGTTCGTATAGTCTCGTGAAAACAGTATAAATATATGTATTATATAAATAGAACCAGAGTGGCCACTAGTGTTTTATTTATATGTATTCAGACAGTCATTATTTGTCATTCTAACTTTGACCTTTTCTGCCAGTCGCTTTTAGATATATAATTATCTGTTTAGTATTTCATTATTATACTTTCAGACCTTTTTTCTTCTGTTAAGGCTTTATCTGTAAACTAGGTTTAAAAGCAAAAAAAGTGCATGCCACTAGGAAGTGCCTTATTGCTTAAGTCAAGGATACAGTGGTGAGGAATCGATAGTTTTTGCAATAGAACTGGTTTAATATCATTATTTAGTTTAATTTTCCACTTATAATCTTTATAATAAGCATATTATGTATATTACAACCTTCTGTTTTTGCTAATATATCTTGTTTATTGCACAACAATAAATAACTAATATTTAAATTATAAACAAATTGAATTCGGATTTCAATTTGCTGGTCTAGACTGTGTTTGTATGTAATACCTACTTCTCACACTTTTCACGAAGGATAGCAAAGTAACTACGTTATTGAGCTCCTTGGACTCCCATACGTTTATCACAGTAATAAAGGTATAACCGTTTGCAAAATTGAGTCAAAAATCTATATCATACAAGTTTCAAAGTTACAAATAAGCTTCGTGCACGCAATCTATTGAATATTGATTAAATAGGGACAAACTGATTCCAACTGGAATCGGTTTGATTAATCCAAAAGGCTATAAAGATCTGACAACCATGTGCCCGGCTCATTAGCTTTTATAATGACAAGATATCACAAGGACGTAGAACACACTAGCGAAGATGAACGCCGAGATGTCTGGCCTACATTATTATACTGACTTGTGCAATAGCAGATCCACTAGCATAGTCACCAGTAACGTAAGTACACGAAGGTATTACGTGAAACTTACTTTGTTCACGAATAAAACACGTCGCGAATAAAAGCTAAAGACACAAAATGAAATCGTGAGTGATGATATTTAAGACCTATTACAGAAAGGACAGACGCTACCTGCATACTAAGCAGAAAGGTTCCACCAATTAGCATTCCAAACAGAACATAGATTTAGGTATTCCCCATTTTGAAGTTCAAGAGCTGACTGAACATGGTGGGCTCAACAACGTAGCTGGTTTTATTAATACATCAGGGAGGTCGGCCGAGACAATAACATTCCTTAAATACCAAGTCTTAAATGAAGTGTTTTGGCCAAGTACAGTAATTACAACAAAGCCATTACATATCATAGGCGTTTTTTCTCATGATGGTCCGATAAGTGTTTGAATTATTAAATAAAATAATGGTTGGTCATGTATAATTGCGCTTGGGCAAGCGGCGCGTGAATTTGACCCATTTGCAGACAAGGCCGGCTTGCCAAACCGTCAGGCAGCATTGTGCTTACAGTGCAACTATATCTTCTGCCCCATCAGATATCTTTGATGCTCTTTGTGTTTTTGCACGGTAGTTTAGTTCGCGAATTCTTTTTAATCGTGACTCAGTTGCCGGATAAAATGACCAGCTAAGTTGTTTCTTATAAATTCGTTGAATCATAACATTCAAAAAAGACATCGAATAACCATGATTTGATAGACAAGAACTCCTCCGGACAGAATGGACACATATAAAAGAATGATGACTATGATTGACTGGAATGTTAGACCTAAATTAAATTCACCTAAACAAACCAGATAACTAAACAAACATATTTTTTTCTTAAAACATTATTGATACCATCGATCAAGGGCTTAAAGCGTACTCATAGATTATGTTAATACGGGTCAAGTTCATTTTCTAAGAATTTGATTCAAGTAGGTCAGCAGGTGCAATGGCATGTCACCTTCGTTTCTTCGATACGTCGCCATTACTCTTATGTGTCACAAATCACACAACAAATACGTGATGTTTACCTTACGAGGCCTTTTATCGAAACATTGATATTTTCCAGATGTTTATTGATTAAAATATCAAGCCGTATAAGGACATTTAACAGCTTTAATGGAGTTTTTTTCTAAAAATCTTTATGCAAAAGATGTTGATGAGTGAATTCATCAGTCTAAAAATATCATTTGAATGCAGAAAATCATCAATTTGACAAATTAATTGTTCATTTGTATCGTCTGATAAATGATTGTCCCTGTAACGGTAACTAAAACATTGTATAATGAAGAACAATTGCCTCTCAAAGTTCTGTAGTACATACAGCCAAAAGTCTAACAAAAACTATCGCAAAAAATAACAATAATGTACACAAGCGTAAAAGAAAAACGTGTATACACCTCTATTATGATCTCGTGATTAAATACGCCGAGGTGTGACATAAGACATAACTGTTGTGTCGATGCATTTATTGTTTATGCATCGCTCGACCTCCGGCACCGCATACGCGCCAACGTATTGTAATAGGTCATTGGCAGGATGTCAAAGAGGATCCAGCCACCTCCGTGATTCACGCGTATTTTACTTCGACACTCACGATCGGAGGTGTTCGGGAAACACGAAGGTACCCAGTGAAGTCATGCGGAAACCACACGGATACTAAGTACGTGATAATCTAACTAACGTAATGCTGATGAGTGTTGATTAATAGATCCGTCTGTTTACAGTACATTCAGGATTCGATGAAGATCTCTTCACCATGTTGTGGTGAATTGATGAGGGAAAATAAGAGTCCTAGGAGAAACTTGGAGTACAATTAAAGCAGACAGTGAGGAAAAACCAAACAAATGAGATTGTGTGAAATGAAAAGCAATACTAAAGAAGTAAATACCGAGATGACGAAAGATCCTTCAGTTAATATTTGTATTAGGAATATCCCCAAATAAGTTAACTACCAAATATTTATATAAATATAAGTTTGAAGAGTTGAAATAATGTAGACAGTCAAAACTTGTTTTCACAACACAGGGACACACTGGGTCTTTGTAAGAAAACAAATGTTTTATCGGCTTAAGGAGAAACGAAGAGTAGAATCGCAAATTTCTAAATAGTAGCCTAAGTTCAATGTACAATCAAATAATAATCTGCTAAAACATGTGATAGCATTATATTTAACCAACTTTCCTCTAATTGTTTTGTCGCTGTCTATAAAGACATTGAGGAAAAGAGGTGTCCATTCAGCACGGGAAGTCAAGCAGAGTTGCACAACTGTCGCCTTGTGTTGTGGCTTACTTACTTGCGATTTGTCACGTACCTTTGTTTCGGCTCACTGTGAGCCGGAAACCTTTAAAATAAAATTAGAACCAACAACCCAACCTACATATAGTAGACTTTTTTATATTGAAACTGTTTCAATAGATAATATTACTCATCTATCATTAGCCTTTAACACAAAGGAGTACTAAACATTGAATCCTTGAGCACTTAAAGTTGTAAGTTGCTAAGTTACCTGTATTTAATAATACATTATGCGGCTTGTTCGGCCTTTACACAATTTTGACAGGATGCCTCGATCCATATCAGATTTATCTTCCTTTGTCAGACCAGCTGATCTCTAATGCCGGCCATGCCCAGACCGGTCTGTGCTTAACTGTTCATCTAATGTAACTGTTCAGACAAATATTGTAGGTGTATAGAGTTAAAGTAAAGAGGTAACTACAAGTATTGTTGCAAATTGTTCAATCAATATGCTAATTGTAGTTTCTTTTCTCCTGCAATAAATACGTGTATAGTAGACAAATAAATTAGGTCGCTGGCCTGTGGACGGTGACTCCGACGTCCAGTCTGGTCGCGTCCTTGCGTTCACTACTCACGTTTGCGCACACCTTATCATCTAATGTCATCGTCTATCGTAGAATGGACCACGACAGTAGAAAGGTAACAACTAACAACACTCACCTCTTAATTACGAAAAAGCATCACTTTGGTGTACAAACTCGACAGTCTGTTTTTACCACGACTCCCGAAGCACTGTCTCCGGTAGGATGTTGTCAATGTACTAACACAATATAGTTCACACGAAAACTGTTTACGGAGCGAAAGCGGTTTATGTTTGCACGCGGAAGTGTGGGTAGTGGTCGGTGTGTCGCGCCAGCGTCGAAGGCGGTCGACTCGCGCGCGGCTGCGTCTGCGACTCGCGGCGACGATCGTTTCACCGGCAGAGGTGTCGCGAGGAGAAAGTCTCGGCCGTGGTGCGCCCGCGACGGTTGGCCGCCAGCGCATGCGCCGCGACGTGGGGGGGTCGTGACGTCGACTGAGCCAACAGCCACCTGAGCATCACCAGCGATTGCTACACCACTCACGCAAGTCATTGTTGGTTGCGTTGGGATGAACAGCTAATGAGGTGTATGATAGCAACTTTGTATGATGTTATGAAATCCACCTGCAGAAATATTATGGCAACTTAAAATATTATCAGCGAATCAATCAAATATTACCAAAAGACTATTCGACATTGATAAACGTTCTGTTAATAATGATGAAATATGAGTAACATTACAAACAACATGTTGATAAATATTTAAATAAATGCAGTAGTCGTATAAACTTCATACACGTGAGCGTGTAAGCTCGTGGTCGTATACATACAGTCTTTATAAAATGAATTTGTAGTCTTCAGAGTCGTCTATTGTTTTTTCATGTGAACTTCGTAACTGTTGTAAATGAATACGAATGAACGCAGCGGTCGACATATCGTATAATTTAGCCAATTAGCCGATGTTCCCACGGAACTCCAGGCATCCCCTCGGGACGTGTACGCGAAACATGTTGAATGAATTGAACGAAATGAAAGAAACGTGAGAGATAGGCGGACAAAGACCAATGATATATAGGAAGACAAATAAGTAATCATAATTTATAGGCATGTATTTAGTAGTGTAATTATCTACGTGCAGTTGAAAAGGAATTAGGGCGTAGTTCCTTTGGCAAGGTAATGATATGAGTGATAACCAACCCGAGGCTTTGAAATAACTTCTTCAAGTGAACGGACCATAACAAGATAGATCAATCATGTGATGAAATCTAACGAATGTACTTATATATCACACACAAAGAAAGCATGTCTTATATATCAAGTAACAAATTAAAGAAGAGATTAAGTTTGAGGAATCATCGGGGTCATTAAAAATATTTATTGCGGTAGTTAGCTTAAAGCAACAGACGAAGCTCGGGGGAGACGCGTTTTACATTCTTGATGACATGTCACCCATTCGCCACACCAGAGTCGAACTGGGAAGAAATAATTTAAATTGTATAAAATTTAAATATTTAAAACTATAGTATTTTTCTAGGACGCAAAGCTAAAACAACGGGCGGCGTGTCTGCTAAAATGTTTTCTAACTACATATTAGTCACATTTTCTTTATTCTAACTTAATTCTGAGTAATATACAGGTAGGTTACCTCTATTGAAATAACAAATAAAAAAATCTCTTCTTATTTTAACTCAGTTTTTGAAAAAAAATTAAGGCGAACCCTATTTTTTTTCAAATACTGTAAAAGCTTATAATATCTATTTACTGCGTAAATAACCAAATAATTAACACAAACCAAAAACACACTTTCTCACTGCCCGAGTGCGTCCCTGCCACATCGGGAGCCATCTGTTTATACAATTATCGGTTAAGTCGCGTCAGTGGCGCGCGCTGTTCTTCCTAAATGAGTCCTTCATGAGCGATATCCAGCGGGATACTTATTAGTGGGCCCCCATACGTCCCGAGATTAGTACGCATCCTACATCCGAAGCGATACTAGCACTCGTAAACTGTCGTTAAATCTAGTCAATCTCGAAATTCAAATTCGTAGTGGTAAAGTCGTTAAAAAAAAGAACTCCAAAAATTTGTTCTTCTGGTCTAGTTTCGTAGACTATTCTTCTCCAATGGAGAATTTCCTTAACTATCAGTGTGCTGAAGAAACTTGGGAACAGCGTATGTTTTCGGTGAGCTCTTACCAACATGCGAGCAGTCAACCAGCGGCGAAACAAAGGTGTCAGGCGAATGCGCGCGAGAGGGACCGGACACAGAAGTTAGTATATTGCATGTGGAAGTGCCTTTTTAACGGGCTTCCTTTGATTTCACTTCCAGGACTTTTACTTGAGAATAGCTTGTTGTTAAAGACAGCATTTAAGAAAGATTGTATAAGAAAGAAATGACGTTTATTGGCACGATTAGATACATAATTGTATGTATTATTTTTGGTATATTTTTGCCTATTTACGTAAAGTTTCTTAAGAGCCATTACTATTGAAAGAACTTAGATACGAAATTGAAATAATACTCATTTCTATAAAAACTAGAATGTTGGATCTGTAACTTAATCTGTTTTCAAGGGAACTTAGAACGTGTGCAATGATCCTCTAAAATAAGAAATAACAGACAAATCAACAAAGGACTATCACTTTCAAATATTCAAAGTTAAAATAAATGATGCTATTTATTTGACAAGGTTATAACGGTTACTTAAGTAAGATATCGTTTGTTAAGATAAGATCTCCAAGACTCCTCACTTTTGGCGCCAGCCGACCACTGGAGCAAAAACCACTACTGGATTGAAAAGATCACAACTGACACACAAGTATAATGTTGCAAGCAGCAATTACTTATCTTCATGATTTGTAAGATGTGTTTTTGTATCAATTTATTTTTCGCTTTAGCTTTCTATAACGGGATAATTATAACTAATATGTCTAGGTCTAACTCTAAAAATAAACTTTGAATATGTACCTATAGAGACTAAGCTACAATAAATATGCACATTATTCACAAGATGACTGTTTTATAAAGTAAAATATGAGTTACAAATTTGCGTGAACCTCGGAAAAAGCTTCGGATGTACTAAATCCGGAGATTGCGATTCAATTTTTTCTTCCAAAGAAGCTTCCTCAATTATTTTCTCTCGTGTCTAATTTTTTTTTTTCTTTTCTTTCTTTCTGGATGCCGACCCCAATATAATTGGGAAAAGGCTAGGCAGATGATGTGTCTAATTTCTTTGCTTTTCTTTTTCTTTCCCATTTTCAATAGAATTGTTATCAAAATATTTGTATTTCCAAGCAGCGTGAACATAGCGTTCAACACGCTGCGCCTGCTCATCCCCACGGAACCGCCCGACAGGAAGCTTAGCAAGATCGAGATCCTCCGCCTCGCTGGCAGCTACATCACGCACCTCGACAATCAACTCTACACTGGTAACGTACAGTCCACTTTCCCTTAACCACTTGCAGATCCGGCTTTCAAGAACTTTAATATTTTTAAAGTAGCTAAGAAATAGGTGGGCCGAGGCTAATTGTAATCTGATGCAATAAGAGCGGTTTGCGTTGAGTTTCAAAGGCACAATTGATGTGGCCTTACATTGGTATAATGTATGTATAGCACATTCCATTATTTGTACTCCATATTTGTTCATTTCCTGGTACTCGATTGATTTGGATCTTGTTTGCTCTTATACCTCATTATCCAATTAAATAGACCGGCACGAATTTTGGAACTGAATGAATAAGTATTTGAAGAGAAGCCTCTTTATCTAAACCGACTATAATATTTTTAAATAGGTTATTTGACATCATCAATAAATTAAGAATTTAATTGGTCCATCAATGAATTTTGAAAAATATTTTCGATGCTGTTACAAGCGCCATGATCGCGGGATGACAATATCGGGAACTCAAAACAATTAATAATCACGGAAGATATCCCGTAAGTGACATTTTAAATTGTGAAATAAACCGTGATAGCCTAAAACATTTTTTTTTCTTTTCTTATACAATGCCTATTTACAAAGATATAACGCATCAAAATTGATAGTGGGGCTCCTGACGTCTGAAGCAAGTACAAAACTGTACCTACTTACCTGTTACGTATTGGATTTTTTATGGTGACGTATCTTCAACAATATTGGTTTACGTAACAAAATAAAAAATACATGTCAAAGATTTTTTGATAATCCAGCTGACGGACTAACTAGATTTTTCAGTATTCATGAATTAATTATCGTATTTTGGCCTGCTTCGGAAGGCTCTTCGAAACGATCTCTTATTGTACTCCTGTCTCTGGAGCCCTAACCACTCGTAAATTATACCTGATACTGACTGCGGTATCACTACTTTAATGTTTTTTTTTAAGAAACATATCTTCATGTTTTTCAGGAGAACTGGAACAGCCTTGTTTACAGAAGAATGACGTAAGCGACCAAGATAAATCACTGTGCACTTTTTGCTGGTCGGCCGTTAAAAAAGACGTAAGTGTTAAAACAGATCTCCGGTCATAAAAAACTTCATTAGTTTTTGTTTTGAACAATAATTAACCCAATAAAAAAGTTTGATTAACTTTGATATAGGTAAAAACGAATAACCATATCACGATTTTCTCACAAAATTATTACTCAAGTACGTGACTTGTAGATGAGTGTACTATGATACAATATAAAAATCTATGAAATCTTTAATGTAATATAATATTTAGGTATGTTTTTTTGAAAAGAGATATAAGTGGACCATGCCCGGGTCGACGGCGCGTCGTGTACCACGCGCGCCTCAAAGAGCGTCAGCAAAATGACGGGGCCGCCTCTCAGAGGGCCAAAGCCTGCCGGGGTCGCGGGACTTGGCAAATAAATCAAGAATTCTTCCTCTCAAGTAGTATTCTGAGTTATTATAAAATGAACCCCCGGCGCATAAAGGACTATTGAAGGACACCGTGTTTTTTAATCAGTACAAGTCTAACAGTCCCTCCCGCCCTGCCTTGGTGGGAGGACTCATTTGATGATTTTACCACGATAAAAAAAAAAAACATTCAAACATCCTGAAAACTGTCATCATCATCTCAGCCATAGGACGTCCACTGCTGAACATAGGCTTTTGATCCTTTTGATCTCCACATGTAGCGGTTGGAAGCGACCTGCATCAAGCGTCTTCCGGCGACCTTCATAAGGTCGTCTGTCCACCTTGTTGGTGGACGTCCTACACTGCGCTTGCTAGTCCGTGGTCTCCACTCTAGCACTTTTCGACCCCATCGGCCATCTGCTCTGCGAGCAATATGGCCTGCCCATTGCCACATTGTCATGGCCTGAAAACTGTAGGAAGATTTTTTACATATACCTGTGTAATTGAATTGTGTTTGTTTCAGAAATCGCCTGCTCCACAGATAAGTTACTACAAGTCTCCACGCTGAAATAACTTTCAGTCCAAACTTCAGCCTAGTCCAACAATAAATTAATAACAATAGTGAAATGCATTTATAATTTATTTTATTGTTACTCGTATTGCCAGTACTTGTAATTCATATGGTAGAGAAAGTATCTTTAAGTACTTAACGACCCGTATAATTTTATTGCTTTATTGCGGTGACTAAGTGCCTGTTATTAGTGTTAGAAGTTAATTTATGCCAAAACGTATTGTTTATAGAAGTAAACAAAATATTGTACAGTTTTTCATAATTATGTACCTTTTTATAAATCTCTGGATTTATATATTTACCTACATTGTAGAAACTGCTTACATATTTTTGTTACATAATATTATAAATGTAAATTGTTTATGTAAAATAATTATAAAATATAATAATTATAACTGTTTGTAAATAAATAATTAAATATTTCGGTCTAGTCTCCTAAAATACCTAGTTTTTATTTCACACTCCTGTATTCTAATAAGGGTTTTATTTCTTAAAAGATATTGCTGTTATCACTGATTAACTTCAGAGCTATGGGAACCTATTTTATTTATAAAAAAGTATCCTGCTCTATTATTTTTGTTCCAAAGAGGAATATTTATAATGCAGGCTGATGGCGGAGGTTTATTAATCTAATTACTTATTCTTTGAGAAACCCCAGCGGCCTAAGTCAAACAGCAGACGATAGTAGACGGCAATCGTTTTCGTTCATCAGTCACCAATACATTTTCAACTTTATACCCCAGCGCAGTGCCGGTTTTATCACTACCAGCGCCCTAGGCGGTATTTTCTACGCCGCACCATAACTGCAGACCCATATGAAAAAAGGAAAAGGATTTAATGAAATTCCTATAAATTCACGTAATTTCGGTAAAACAGTAAACTGAAGACACCGTGACTCTCATGCATTTGTGCAATGACTTTTACTCAATTGAGTGACGAAAAGCATGTTGCACAAAAGTTCCTTGAATTATGTAAGTTTTGTGTTTTCTATAAAAATGGGATGAAAGAAATTGGGAAATTTACGAGAAAGAAGGCCTGCGGCGCCCCTTCGTATTCGGCGCCCTGGGCGGTCGCCTAACCGCGCCTTACCCTAACGCCGGTACTGCCCCAGCGCGTAAAGTTGAAAATCTATTAAAAACTGCTGATCGATAACGAATGAAACAAACGAAAACGATCTGTGAACTTTAACAGATTTTCAACTGTACGCGCTGGGGTATAAAGTTGAAAATGTATTGGTGACTGATGAACGATAACGATTGTCGTCTACTATCATCTGCTGTTTGAATAGGCCCCTGGAATAGTCGTAGAAGAATGTTTCGCTATCTATTGTAAAATCCTCTTTCAGGGATTCGCTTGTTACTTTTTTCTGTCTTCTTGGCGTGTCTAAGTTTTCAGTGTTCTATAGTTAGTCCGGTCAATTTAGACATTCGAAGTTACATAAAGTCCCAACAAGCTGGATTTTTGGGAAGTTGTTCAAAACATAATTATAAACAATTTCTGGAAGTTCCCCATCATTCCCCTGTAAGGAAAAAATTTAATTCAACGTCAAAAGTCAAAAAAATGAGTTTTTCGCGATTTTCAGCAAAACGGTAAGTTTTATCACAAAAGTTCCTCAGACAAAAATTGTAGATCATAAAATTATCTAAAAAAAATGTATCAATACTTTTTTTCTTACGAGCCACCGTTTCTGAGATATAACGATTCTAAAAGTTATAATAGTTCATTATGATACAAGTGCGGTAAGTTGATCATTACAGCCGAGGCGATATTGCTCGCACGAGCACGTAGGGCGAGTGCTATAAGACAGCAGAGGCTGTAATTATCAAACCGCACGTATGTCATACGACGTTTTATAACACATTTGTGAGGAAATATATAAAACTCGGACTTTATTAAACGAATAAATTCATTATTACTTGACATCTATATTAATAATTTCGTGTAGGTCTACGGTAGACTCGACCGAAAGCTAACCTGAATAATAAAACATTAAAAAATAGAGATTTCGAGTCGACAACATATACCCGCGAGTATTTTGTAAAATTGTAATGGTTTTCTTACAAGACAGATCGCAGCCGCCATTTTTGACATCGGTTACCAAGTTGAGAAGTTCGCGCATCAACGTCTTTTGTTTATGGCAAAGGCACAAAAACAGCCAGTATTACTAATAAAGTAAATTATTACTTTTGTATTTTTGTTACGGATAAATGGTTGTAATTAACTGTCAAAATTAATTAAATTAATAATTAAATGTTTTTTTATTTTATTTTATCTCTCAAAGTTAATTATATATTCATAAAATGTTGACCACTTTTCTAACATAAAAACTCTTTGCTAAGATTTAAAAAAGTACCGTTCGTTTTAGACTGAACATATTGATGCGTTTTACATTACCGCACTAGTGCGTAATGAGGTACATTACAATACTGATAGTGGTGCAGTAAAAGACCTTTTACGAGCAAATGTGTTATAAAAGTTGTTATCGTCATAATATGCATGAGAACGCCACGTATATACATCTAGAGTTGTAAAATTTTATATAATATATATATATATATATATATATATATATATTTACATCCGGCAACGCATTTGGCGTCATGCACGTTGTGCATCATTACGGCGTCCCCTAGTTTCACTTGCAATTTTTATGATGAATTTGTGAATATTGCTTAGTTTTTCGATTTCCCGCCCCATGGGATACATAGTTTTCCTGCAATTTTATATGGGGCAGTATTCTTCTTGCAGTCATGTCCAAACATTTTTGAACCCCCATTTATGGTGATAGATTATTAGCTTCCTAGATATATTGATCATGATTTATCTAATGCGTCGACAATTTAAAGTCCTCAGTGAGGTTGGTATTGCGACGTTGCCAGCTTTGGGTTTACTTGTCTCTTTCTTTTACTATCACTTGTTGCGTTGTCTGTTAAATACAGTTTAATCTTTAAATCTATTCGTAGAAGCTATAGATACCTCGGCGTCGTATTCCACGCGCGTCGCAAGGAGCTGTCAGCAAACTGACGGTGCCTCAATAGGGCCAGACGCCTGCCGGGGTCGCGGGCCTGTCTAAACAGGATATCGTGGCCCTGAAATGCAAAGGGGAATCGAAGGAACAGGTTGGACTTTTAGTCAGTAACGGTCTGACAGTCCCATCCGTCCCACCCAGGGCGGGAGGACTCATTTGATGATTTTACCACCACAAAAAAAGAAGAAGCTATGCCTATACGGATGCCCGATATTGAAATATGTACCTACGAGCATCTTATCCTTTGCTAAGATTGTAAATGTGGTCGCGGGACTTATTTCCATCACCGTGACCCCGGAAAATAAAGGGCTATTGAAGGACACCGTGGATTTTAGTCAGTATAAGTCTGACAGTCCCTTCCGCCCTGTCCGGGGTGGGAGGTCTCATTTGATGATTACACGACGATAAAAAAAAATTGTTAATGTGGAAGTGTGCTATTGAACTGAGGACAGACGGATGAATTTATTGTTGTGTCGCTCTTTCACACAAAAACTACTGAACGGACTTAAATGAATAAGGTCACCAGGCTCAATAGGTGCCTTTTGATATTGGACGGCAGAGTGAGCCTGATACCCCAGGTATACCAAGCGTTCATGGGGGTACTATTCTCTTAAATTAGCGCCGCGTAGGCGCTGAGGCAGCGGTTTGTCGTTAGTGGATTTTCAACTTTATACTCTCGAGTTTTAAGTTCAAAATCTACTAAAGACAAACCGCAGCCTCAGCGTCGCCTCGGCGCTGAGTCTTTTAGAGAATAGCATAGGAGGCGGCCACATTATGATATTTGTTGGCCACGTTGTCATATAGCTGTCGAACATCCGTGTACAGCTATCGGACATCCGTATATAGCTGATGGACGTCCGTATATAGCTATTGGATGTCCGTTTATAAGATGTAAGGGATAGCCTTCCGCAGACTGCTGGGTTGAATTTAGTACATCATACTACGATAGCCGGTGGATTTTAGTCAGTACAAGTCTGACAGTCCCTTCCGCCTTGCCCGGGGTGGGAGCACTCGTTAGATGATTTTATCACGCAAAAAAAAACCTCACACAATGTATCGTTATCGTGTTGCCAATGTACCGCCACCTATGAACGCTTGCAATACCAAACTGTACCTCGGAGAGGTCCGGGCCTTCTTCTTTCAGGTGTTCGACCACGCACCATGATACGCTCAAAGAGCTTACACCTCCTCGAACAGTAATGTGGTTCGATATGCCGAGGATGACTCCGCAGGGCGCCCTTCTTTCTTGTTAAGCACCAGGGTGCTTATCAGGAACGAAGGCGCTCTGCGGAGTCTTTTCTATCTGTCTTGAAACAGAGCGTTTCCCTCTCTGTGGCAGGTGGGGCTCTTGTCTCCTGAGTCCCGTTTTCCACAAAGAGAAAACCGATATGTTTGAAGGCAAGAATTAAAGACCCCTTAAAGCCGATCCTGAAGAGCCCCAAGAGCCAAGGCCAGAGCACGACCAGGGACTGCGTCCAGCCCAGGGGCCTTGTTCCTTGCCTGGATCCGCAGTTTCACCACGCCAAACTCTAAATCCGTATACAGCTATCGGACATCCGAATATAGCTATTGGACGTCCGTGTCTGTTATCGGGCGGCTGTATATTTTTAGAGAAATTTTGCAGAAATTATTTTAGAGACGCATTCAACACCCTCTACGGCAGGGTGTTGAATGCGTTGGCGATGTCAAGTGACACCGCCAATTACACCCACTTTACGCGCTAAGTGGCATCAATAGTTAGCCGACCATCTCGGAATCCAAACTGTACCTACCTGGGAGAGGTCCGAGCTGTATTTCCTCAGGTGCTCGACCAGGCGGTCTGTGATGGTATGCTCGAAGAGCTTACAACTCGTCGAGCAGCAATAAGAAGCGAAGCGATAAGAAGATGGCGCCCTAATGCTGGCCCTTGAAACAGGTCAGTTTCAAGGCAGGCATCAAAGAGCCCTTGAAATTGAAGACCTAAAAAGTCTCAAGAGCCAAGGCACGGGCGCGTGGGGTTTCCGTCCGTCCCAGGGGCCTTGTTCCTTGCCCGGAGCCACAGTCCCGCCACGCTGAACTCTAAATCCGTATACAGCTATTGGACGTCCGTGTACAGCTACTGGACGTCCGTATATAGCTCTTGGACGTCTATATATAGGTATTCGACGTCCATATATACCAATTGAACGTCTGTATAGCTATCGGGCGTCCGTATATTATTAGAGTAACTTTGCAGAAATTATTTTAGAGACACATTCAACAGCCACCATGGCAGGCCACCACAGGAGACGAATTCCAAGCCTTTGCAGCAATGAGTAGCGTCTCTCTATCTATTAGCTCGAGCGCCCACCTAGGGCGTGAAGGGATACTCGGGCGATGGGCAACGCGGGTCGTCGAAGAGACGGAGACCTCCTCAAGGACCCGCCATGCCCTAACATTTTGGGCAAAGTCAGGGGTAGACAGAGACATGTCCACAGACCAGAACAGAACAGAACAGACCCCCCCCCCCCCCGCTATCTAGCACACGTAAAGGCTGATTCCCTGCTGGCACGATCAAGTAATCAATCAGCATCGCCATCACCATTCTGCTATTATTACCGACGCGATATTTTAAAGAGCAAGCTAGACGCTGCATATCGCCTTGCTCTTGACTCCTGAAGTGACTCCTGTACCACGCAAATCAAAGTTTTGAGAAACCATACCCACGCAATGAGGTTCTTACGGTGCGTACAGACTTTATAACATAATATGTTAAATAACATTGTTATATAACATTTTTCAAATAGTTGGCGTGTTACATGGTCTGAACGCACCGTAACCTTCACTTTTCGGAAACTCAACGCATCGTCATCGGTGCCCTGAGATCATCGGAGCACGACTAGTTGTTGTAAACGTGAATTAGGATGCATAACATCGGGCCGCTAAGTAAGGGATGTGCTAGTGAATTTACAATAATACACGCAAATCAGTAAGTAGCCCGACACAACTCACAAGTTCATTTTTATTTTTTAGACAGTCTAGTTCTTTTAGAACTATGGTCTAATTTTTCATAGCATTGTCATTTTCTTAGGACTCAGTGGTTTATTTTTGTAAGCATGTACCTACCGTTTAGTTTAAAATATATAATTTACTAAGTGACTAGATCGCACAGTAGAGCATTCGGTGCAAGACCGATGACGGGGCCTCACAGAGCGCCAAAGCCTGCCGGGGTCGCGGGACTTATTTCCATCACCGTGACCCCGGAACATAAAGGGCTATTGAAGGACATTGTTTTATTTTTTATGGTATTAAATATATATATAATAATTGAATAACAATCAATAACCCAGTTGGGAGAGCATTGAAGGTTTGTCCGAAAAAAACGTGGCTTGCTGAATTTTCAAATTCTATTATTTTAAGAGGAGATGCCGCTTGATAAACGTGCCTCGAAGAATGACCCATTTATGCGATTTCTGTCGGATTAGGTTGGTTAGGTTTTTATATGGGATATAACCTAAGTTACTAAACAAAAACAAAGAGCACCGTTTGTGCGTCGATGATTAGTAAGAAGAGTAAGTATGGAGTTTCTTGCCCATTCTTTTTCATACAACCTACCTTTGCGAATGGGTGTAGAATCATTCCCATTTCCCTAATTTTAATTAATGCGACGTTTAAAAGTGCCTCTTCGATGGCCTAATTGAATACATGATTTGACTTTGACTTTGACTTTGATTACACGCGTAAGGGACATCGACGCACAAACGGATACCACGGGTCCATGAGATGATTCTAGACCACCCAGTGTTGGAAATTTTCGTCGGTCTATTCATAACTTTTATTTATTTATTTTTTTTGAGTTTTTTTACTTATGATCATAATCATTATTCTTACCTGACCCAATGAGATTTAAAACAAAAGTATGAATTCACTACTTTCACAAAAAGTACCAATGTAAATAAAACTAGAAATAATGTCTTCTCAGCTGTTTATAATTGTTCAAATTAAAGGTCATTGTATACCTAAATACTGTGTCCAGTACCCCAGTAAGTACCTGTAGTACCTAATGCCCGTCTACTACTACTACACACTATTAGAAAAAAAATCAAGTAGTTAATAAAAAAAAATGAAAAGACCGACGAAAGATTCCAACACGGGGGGGTCCGGAATCATGTCCTGGACCCACGGTATTCGTTTGTGCGGCGATGTCCCTTACACCCTTTATATTATGACTAACCTAAATATGATGGCACCTACTGTTGGGCATGAAATAATTTAAGTACCCAGTTACTAATACTAGAACTAAGCCGTATGATAATTATAATTATTCACGTTTATTGTTTTCAATGACGATATCTATTAATTTAATGCAAACAAATCGAGCGCCAAAGAATACGCAACGCGTCATCTACGACGGATGGTGAATATTTTTTTCTACGATTAAGGTATCTTATGATCTATCGTCTTGCTAAAGTGAGCGAGCTGGCAACGTCGCAATTGTGGACGCAAAATTGCCGAGGTATACGTCTGTAGATATACGCGCTACAGCAGCGCCTCACCACTGCCGAGATTTATTCGGGAACTATCTAATATACACTTCCGTTCATTTCACTGCATTTTTCGCTTCCATCGATTTTTGTTCTGCAGCTCGCTAGGACCAAAACGACTTAAGTGACACCGGCAAAATAAGTGGCGTCCGGTATGCGGACGTCAAAAGCTGGTGGACGCCAAATTAAATGCACTTTTGCCTTCAGCGGACGGATGTTTGTTTGCGGGATAAATATATATATATATATATATGTATATATATATATATATATATATATATATATATTTAATGTTTAAATATTTGTCTATCGGTCATTGTAACTTATACTTACAATATAAGATATACATAAGTTTTAACTACAAGAATATCAGGTAAAAAAAAACCCAGTCCCTTAATCTTTAAGCCAGTGTAACTTCGAGACATCTGTCTCTAGTTTCATTGTGTGCTATGTACTTTTGTAAAGTGTAAAGATCATGTACTATTTTTACACGCAATGACTGGCTGTGATACGACATCTGCATTTTACAGGAGGGGTAAAACAGCAGTTTTCAAAATGTTTGAAAAACAAGATTTAATTCAATGTGCTGAAGTTTTTAAAAAAAGTGATTCAACTCAACAAGAAGTTATTACCAACGGCATCCGCTTTCTTCTTTCTATGTACGGAGCTCCTAAAATAACTACCTGTTTAGATAAACATCGATATGCATGTTTCGTTAAAAATACTAAAAATAAAAAACAAGTTCAATTAGCTTGTCTTCCTCCAACTTCAGTTGCTGCTCACCAACATCTTTTTCGAGTATATTACCAAGTTCAAGTGTGGCTTGGTTATCAGCTAGACCCTACAGACTGGGGTTGGAAGTTGGTCAACAATATATTGGAGCCAGTTCAAACTTTACTTCCACCTGCGCCGGAAAAACTGCTGAACATTATTTTTTGCAACTGCAAAAAGGGATACAGTGCTAAATGTGGTTGCAAAAAAGTCGGACTGTCTTGTTCTTTGGCATGCACAAATTGTCAAGGCCGGTCGTGCTCTAATATTGAATCACAAACAATGGAGGATTCGTTTGACTCCGACGAAGTATCATGCGATACATCGCTATTGACGCAATTTACTTGCATCCAAAATGAAGATGAAGAAGAAGTAGGAGAAGAAGAACAAGAAGAAGATCAAGAAGAAGAACAAGAATTTGAAACTTACGAATAAGACGAATAAACTTCAACACTTTTTTTTCATTTACATCGCTTTTATCTTTCCCAATCTTTGAAAATTTCCGTTATTTTGCAATAGTTTAAACAACAACATTAAACAGGATCACAACTGACCCGTGGAGTAGGCCTACTGGGGAAACCACGTTAACAAAAACGCGCTAAGTACACTACCTCATAGGTGGCGTAGAAACGTGTGCATATTATGACGATAACAAATTTTATAACTTTTAGAATCGTTATATCTCAGAAACGGTGGCTCGTAAGAAAAAAAGTATTGATACATTTTTTATAGATAACTTTATGATCTACAATTTTTGTCTGAGGTACTTTTATGATAAAACTTACCGTTTTGCTGAAAATCGCGAAAAACTCATTTCTTTAACCTTTGACCTTGAATTAATTTTTTTCCTTACAGGGGAATGATGGGGAACTTCCAGACATTGTTTATAATTATGTTTTGAACAACTTCACAAAAATCCAGCTTGTTGGGACTTTATGTAACTTCACTCTCATTTTTTGGTCTAAATTGACCGGACTAAGTTTGGTAAAATAATAAAACAAAACAAGTTCAAAATGGCACAATTTTATTCAATCTAAAATGTACTATTAAGTAGGTATGTAGTTCATAACAGAAATAATCACAACCAGTGTTATTTAGGTAGTCAAAATGTATTAAAGGTATATAAACTACTAGGTGATGGGACAGTTGGCAGTGTTACTGGGCGATTTTATAAAAACGTGTAAAATGTATGCCTCTACTTGCAATAGAAAATTTTGTAAAAAATCTAATGACATGGAACAATAATATTTACAATATAATACTTAATTATGAACCTAGTTGATATAACAAATTCATTTTAGCACTTTACGCAATAATGCATGCTTGATACTAGTGAAATATGTGTTCAATATGATATAAATTGTAAAAAAACGTCATTAAATATTTAAGTACCTACCAGGACTTTTTAAAAGCTCTTTTGAACATTTTTCAATAGTTTTAGTGTCCAAAATCAATTGTGACCAATTTCACTTACTCATAGGACAATACATCACTATTCCCTACACATAAACTATAACATTACAATTCGTGACTAGTGAAAAATCTAGTCAAATTAAGTAGACATTTAAACTATTCATAAATAATAAAGGCAAGTACGTATTTACAGAAAAAAAAAATACATAATCCATCAGAATATATAAACAAACAATCTGAAACGTGTTCACATTACGCTAAAGAAATGCAATTACAATAAAACAATCTATCGTGCTTCAACATCAACAAAACAGAACATAACTTTAGAGCATCACATACACACAAATTCCTCTAAGAAGACATCACAGTCAGAGATATTACATACTAAATACTTGTGCACATATAGTCGTTTTTATTTACACTTGGACAGCTTTGGAGCTGGGTAATGTCATTATGATCATTGTGGGCTATCGAACACTGTTCCTGTCCCTCCCTATGAAGGGGCTTGCTTCATGGTTGTTCTTCTCCAGGTTCCCAGAAAGCGTGGGATCTGGTCTACTGCGTTTGAAGAAGCCCAGCTTCCATAACGCGATGATGAGTAGGATTAAAACTATGAGTCCCACTATCACTGAGATGATGATCACCCAAAGTGGGACTTCAGTCGGTTCGCTTATCTTCAAGTCTGGATATGCGACCGTATCCACCTGTTTTGGAAGAAAGAACATATTATTATCACAGTCAATTATTTTGTAGCCTAATTATTTGCCGTCCACAAGCTCGCAATAGTATAGCAAACGGCAGATCATTCTGTAGATTCTCCTTATGATGAAAGGTAAGAATTCAGAATATGAACCTATATGAAATGCCGCAGGAAATTAGCATGTATTCGGTGACCCCTCGTAGTTTTTTAGTGTTGGTATTAGAATTCTAAATTTATCCAGTAAAAAGCTCCTTGACAGATTTAACTCACCGTAGTCCTATCATCAATTTGCTTATTTTGATGAATATTGAAATGCGCCGGTATACTAATATAAGCAGTAGATGCGATGTTAACCCTGGCAGCTCTCGCGAATTCCTCGACGAGGGTCGTGTTCCACAGTCTGGCGCGGACGCTGATGGTGCTGGTCTTCATACGACCTAGTTTGTAGATCACACATTGGAACTGGATGCATTTCGCTGTTTTTTGATGGCAGTTCTGGAATTTAATGGAGATGTTAAAAGAGAAGTTAGAAATGTGGGATTGAAAGAGGTTTGTATGTAGGATGATGGAGAAAATTATCTGGTAATGATGTCCTTTTTTCAAATTAAAACAGCTTTGTTCTTATAGAACGGCATGAGCTGTGCTGGAAGATCAAACGATAAAAACACATACATCACGATACAATCACAAGTTAAAGTTTGTCAGTTCGGACCATATGCTCCTCTTCAAACACTAAACTTATTATTAATGTCAACAAAAGTCAAATTTTCTTAGACTAATACGTAGCCAGCTTGACTAGACAGTTCTAACGTACTTCATATTTGAATTACATAATAACTTTGAAAGATTCCAACATTACATTATTCGACCTATTGGTACCTAGTTCATAACTGGACATGGTATTTTTTGAGAGGACCATGTCCCATGACTAAAACGGCCTCTTTAAGCAATATGCTTAATGGTTTACTTCGTGCATTTCCAGCGACGTCATTAGCTATTCATTCATTATGTGAATCATTTGAAATATTGCTAAGAGGCCGATTTAAACCAGCAATCCCACTAGAATTATGTCTAAGATTGGCATTATGTAAACCACTTACCAAATTAATAACATGTTTCCTATCAGTATAGGCTTCAGCTTTCACAGCATCTTCATCTCTCCTCCGTCTCACATGATTACTACTGCTGCTATATGAACTGGAACTAGAACTAGAGCTTGTGTACTCCGAGTACTTCGTTCTGGTGTTGTTGTGAGACTTCTCGCTTGAACTGACGCTAAGTTTGCCGGTGGTAAGGAATGGATCCATTTCTAGGTTTTCTAAAGGCTCCGGAGATCCTGGGCGAGTTGTTAGGTTCAACGGATTGATTTCTCGTGCGAAACATTCGCCGTTTTGATCTGGAATGTTAGGAGAATATATTTTAATTTTCATAAAATTTCGCATACTTTTAACGTACCTACGGGATTTTTCAAGTGGTAAAATCATTAAACTTTCAGATTCTTATTGACTAAAAAATTCACCCTGATTCTTTGGTTACCCTTTACATTTCAGGGTAGCGCTGTCCTTTTAAGACGGTCTTATGACCCTGGTCCGTGTTCCTTTTACGTATAACTCAATCATTCATTTGGACTGTTTGGTGATAAAACTCCAGAAGATTAACAGACCCATCGACCACGAGGGTGTTATTGCTGCTGATTATGAGTTGTCATTATTGTAAAGGCTTTATAAAACTTTCCATAATTCTTATGAAGTGGCATAACCACAAGAGATTATCCAAAAGCCTTGAACTGAAATTTCTGGACAGAACGAGGTTTTCGCCCAGAATTTTAATAAATGTATGCTGTTAGACTTGAATTCCTCTTGTATCGTGGTAAAACATTTAAACTCACATATACATACACCAATAGATCTGCCTTGCCTTCTCCGAACTATAGATATGATGCAGCTGAATATTAGTATTTTACAGACCCAGAACTTTTACTAGTATACAAATATTTTTCCATGCGGGAATCGGACCCCCGACACTCGAAATGTTCGAATAGTGCCATCATAATCATTTTATTGTTAAGAACCTATAGTTATTCTTTATAGCAATGAAGAAGTTACTGACCAGCTTCTCCATCTACAGTGGGCACATCTTCCGGATAGAGCAGCCACTTGCCCTGCGATGTGTCGGACGCGAGCTGGTGAGGCCACTGGATCACCACCTGCACTGATGACACGTGCCAAGGACCCTCGTTGAACACCTGGAAGTTTCGAGAAGTTACGATACTGGTGTAAACTTAGAAGGGTAATAATTATGGAAAAATAAATAAATCTAGTAATATCACATAACATGCCACATAACTTGTGATCCCAGGTTATACAGCGGTGTAAGTGAATTAAGCCAGTTATGTTTATATCCCATGTAATTGGAGATGAGACTGTTTCCATTGCTAGCCAGGCACAAATCCAGACATTCATAGAAAATTTATAAATTGGTGATGCAAGTCCAGTCGACCACAAGTATAACATCATGATTTGCGAATGGCATATTTTGTTGGTTTGATGTTTTGCGAATGTAATGTTTTGTTTAAAAGCTATTTAGCGATGGAGCTTCTTGACAATGTCTTGGAAACCCAAACTTACTTGATAAGTATGCACCACCCTGGTTCCGATATCATCAAAGTACGTCATTGCAGATTCTCCCTTTATGCTGCCGCCATAGAACACTTGTTCTGGACGAGCCACACTGTAAACATTACAAACATAGGTTAGGACCTTCTTCTTCTGCCTAGCCTTTTCCCAATTATATTGGGGTCGGCTTCCAGCCAAACAAGATGCAGCTGGATATCAGTATTTTACATGGAGCGACTGCCTTCACAAACCAGTAACTGGGTAATAAATACCATACCCCGTGATAAGACTGGTTGTCAGACTTTAGAGCATCTAACTGACAGTAACGACTGTCAAAGGTCTACAAATGACAGCCGGGACCAACGGCTTTACGTGCTTTCCGAGGTACGGAGGAAACTCGCTATAACGATGGTCACCCATCCACAGACCAACCAAGGTAAGCGCGCAGAAAAAAATCTAGATCTTCAAAGATAAGATGTGCTCGCTGAGGGTGGTCTGAGGATGGGGTGACTATTTTTACCATAGCGAGTCTCCTACGTGTTGCAGGAAGCACATAAGGCCGTTGGTAACGGTTTATGCAAGGCTTGATTGACTAGTCAGAAGCTAGAAAGTCTAACAACGACTAATGTTGTTACAAGGATTTAGGGTTATAATTACATAGAAATTGGGTTATGGAGGTCAAATAGGCAGTCGCTTCAAGTAAAATACTGATTGCTGCGTTCGGTTCGACTGAAAGCCGACCTCAAAATAGCTTAGCAGATAAGTCTTTAAATTTTTGGAAAATACCCCCCTTTAATAATAATTTATGAGAAATAAAGTCATCATTATCCTCTTACCCTTTAATCAGCAGTTCAGCATTCTTAATAACCAGTGCTTCAACCTCCACGGGTTTCTTCCCAGGATGTAGTTCCTTGGACGTGGAGTTAGCCCACACTGTGAACACCACTGATTGGTCGATGTCCTCTAGCGCCCGCGCATCGAAACGCATTGTTATTGGTGGTGAGCCTTCTGCTTGCTTCTTGAACGGATTCTCCAGCATGCAGGTGACAGTTGTCTTATTAAAACTCGTGCAGATTACATGTTTGTCCTGGAATTTTAAAAATACAAGTATTTTTAATGTTTTCGATCTTGGCTTCAATCTAGCCCAGAAGCAAAGATAATGTCAAAGATGGAACTGCTGCGCACTAACTGAACACGGTCAAAACTTTGACAGGATGATTTTCACTAACCCTGGTAAGGCCTTTTAATAATCTTGGTAAAATCATCAAATGAGTCCTCTCCTCTCCTTTCACGTGACCCGCCTTGATGACGCCTGCCATAATCGTTTTACTCTCAACAGTCGCTAATACATTTTCAACTTTATACCCCATTGCGTAAATACGTACCTATATACAATATAAAAATATGCCTAATGCGGTACTCAAATTAGTTTTTAATCATTTCGAGCCAATTTGTATTTAACTTTAAAAAACTCCGATTTTATGTAAATTGACATTTTTTACCAAGATACCACATCTTAAACATAATTTAATATCATGTTTTTGTAAAATGTATTTATGTAAAAGTTATCTCTCGTTTTATGATTGTTTATTGTGCCGACTATAGAATCTTCAACACAGTCAGTAGCTTACAACTGTGTTGTTAGTAACCACTTGTTCCGGTAGATGGCAGTACCAGTCTAAAAGTTAACGGAAGCTCGCATTGTGTTCGTGACTATTATGTTTTATGGACGTGACCTTTCCACAAAGTAAGCACTTAGATTCACTGTAAAAATAAGTATTACGAAATATCACTCCCACGCTAATGAAAAAGCAGGACTGAAATTCTGTAGTATTTATTATCGTTCTACAGAGCAAGTGTATCGCATCATACGACCGTTATTAAGCATTTCATATGCTCACACGATTACTTGCGAGGTTCAAATAGGACCACTCTGATGATATCTGTATGTTTGAACTCATCGCACGACGAGAACGCATCGCGGCATCGTACGATCGCTCCCAATTAGGACGACGCCTAAGGGTTCCTTGTTGATACGGAACCCTAAAAATTCGAGTCAGAAGCAAGTAAAAAAAAATGCTACGTATTGTCAATTTTGTCAAAAAATTTCATAACTTCCTGAATTATTTTAGTTTCACTAGTCAGTGGAAAAAATACGGGTCTTATTTTTGTTTTTTGGTACTCTAACCGAAAGTCTTATTCGATTTTTTTAGTCAGATATAATGTCTGACTTAATGTACTTACGCTAATATTAACTGCGATATAATGCAGGCTGGGAGGGTGGTGTACAAACAGCTGTGCTTCATAGGCTGACTCTCCGTAGTTGTCCACAGCTATTGATAGCTGGATTTCTTCCTCCTGTCCCAGTGTTAGCGCGTAAGTCTTATTGTCCTTTGCTGAAATGGCAAGAAATAGAAATTAGTATTCATATTGGAACGAGAATTACCCAAAAATAAAAACGAAAAATATATATTTTGAGAAGTAGGTAGGTAAATAAATGATGATTTCATTTCTACATTTTATTCAACACATTTTTAAAATCTTTTTTTCCGTAATAATATTTATGCCATTTATTTAATACAAATACTTCATTTTTAGGTTTGCCAAGAATAGAATTTTCAGCTGTTAACATCCCACATTAAGAAAACACTGGCCTCTTGTCAAAGTGTTATTTAACATACGGTTCCAGTGCGCGTTTCAGTGTAAATTATCGACATAAAACCCGAATATGGCAATTATGGAAGCAAGGCGTTATAAAAACCACCTTGTATAATCCCATTGCTAGGCAAAAGCCCATCTCTTCCTTCCTTTCCAACTCTTGTAAACTAGGGATAGTGTAGAAGTCATCATCCCCTTAACTTAGCTTATAAAAAAAGTCCAAAATTCATTATAACAATACTTACTCAACGGCAGCAAAAGTTTGGGGTCCACAACAAGGTCACTAATACAGACGGCATCAGCTCCGCAATCGTTGAGGAAGTTAGCGGTGAACATAGAACTGGCTGTGGCGTTCAATACGGGGTACTGGTCCACGTCGGGGAGAGTGCCGGAGGGAGAGTAGCGAGGTTCCGCATGAATGAGGAGGTAGATCAACTGAAACTGATGATAAAGAAGAAATTGTTAATGAAATTGATCGGATAGAAGGCATGAACACAGAGGTAAATCATTATTAAAGGCAGAAGATGGTCAAGAAACTATTATTGACTTAGTTTTTGTAGCTGCGACTACAATTTTAATTCTAACCATTCTTGTATATAAAGATGATAAGAGCCGATTAAATAGTTTCACTCATTAAACTTTTGATAATACAAAACCCCATTTACTCTCGCATAAAGATTACTTGAAATTACGGATCCAAGTTTATCCTAACATCAAAATGAAATTCAAATTACCTTTATCGGAGTCTGTATATCCCTAGTATTATTCTTCAAATACACGACATGTTCTCTACAATCCTCAACATCTCTTCCGAGCATGATAGTCCTATTCACAATATTGGTCTTATCAGAGTCAAAGAACACTCTAGAATATTTCCTCCCACCGGGGAAGGTTTCAGCTTCGATAACGTAGTTGAGTCTATGGATGGTGGATTGGCTAGTCTTGACCAAAGACTCGATGGTGCAGCAGGCTTGGAAGTGGAAGCAGGTGTAGTTGGAGCCAGGGTCACGCTCGCAGCCGTGGATCGTGGGGTCGATGTTGATAATGGTGTTCGATGGTCGGATGTAAGTCTTGATGTCGATGATCGGTCGTGTTCGTATTAAGGCAACGCTGCTCTGTAAGGATAAATTTAAAGTAAATCTATTATATTTGTGAAATTAGGAGATATAAATAAGGAAAAATGAATCGTCTATTCAACTGACAAGGCAGACGGAGAATTTATTGGAGTTATTCCAATTTGGTCTTATTAGACTTAAACCTATAAACATTTAATTATTCTAGTTCAAATTACTTTTACTTACATTTTCGTATGCGCCAACTAACAAATCTGGATATCCATTGGCATCCAAATCGACTCCTCCGGACAATGCATAGCCGAAAGTCCTCATAAGTACCGGCAATGCTTCTGCAGTTATCACTTGATCCGGTTTAGTATTCAGACCTTTTTCTCTATCTCCCATGTAAATATAAACAACCCCATTGCCTTCATAAGGACTTCCTATTGCTATATCTTGGCATCCATCTTTGTTCAAATCTCCAGCATTTGCAATGGCTATGCCAAACTGGGATTCTTGTTTGCCTGTCAATTTGACGTTGTATTCTTGGTGTAGACTTGAGTTTACGTTCAAGTATAGGTAGACCGCGCCGCCCACGTCTCGAGAGAAATAGAAAGGTGCTCCGACCAATAAGTCTGGTAGCCTGAAATGAGGAAGACATTTAGAACTAGGAATAGAGATTACTCATCTTCTTGCCTTGTTCTCATATAAGTTGGGGGTTACAAAATATGTTTAGGTGTTTAATTCTTCCCTGAATCGTTTCCATTATTATCTTTTCTACCATATCCTTTCTTAGAAATAGAGATTGTTTTATCTTTGAAAGCTTATAACTATTGTATCTTTTATCTATATATAGTTTTAATAAATGATCATCATAAGTACTTTTGACATCATAAATATATACTCGTTATAACCGATTAAGTGCAGCTCATAAATGTTGTGGAATGTTGCACTTCACACGATAATTATTAAAACAGAAGTAGTGCATAAAATACTGTTGCCAACAACTTATTGGTATCTAATGGAATGTCTGGAATGAAAAATCAAAAAAATGAGACTTATAAAAAAATAGTACCTCATTGATCAAGAATCCATGTATATCATAATATTTTGAAGATACAACGTTAGTAAGTGTAACCTTCGGACCCGCTGATATAATTTCCAAAATTTAGACAGCATGATTCTATTCTAATCAAATCAACGAAAACTCAGACTCAACTTACCCGTCTCCATTAACATCAGCGCTGGCGACTTCATATCCGAAGTTAGAGCCGAACTGTTCTCCTTTGAGCAGTAGAGTAAAGTTCAGTATATTCAAGTCAGTTCTGCCCCAGTCTTCAGTGGCTAGTTTGCTGAAGATGACCACTTGCCCCGTACCGTGGGCCCGTGGTGCTCCGGCTACATATGAGGCCTTGTCGCCCCCGAAGAAGTTTCCGCTTGATACTGACATGCCTGGAATTCAGAATTATGTTTATGAACTTTATGAAACTCAAATATGAACAGCAATGAGGTATCTTGTATATTGTTCTTACTCAAAATGTTACATCGGTAGCTTTGAGCTGTACAATATTCTTAGAAAGGGTGAGAAGCAGTATCTATTTCAATAAGTAACTAGGACACCAAAAAAGTTTCGGACCAAAATATTCTTCATCATTGTCATCATATCAGCCGTAGGGGTCCACTGCTCAACATAGGCCTTCCCTATAAATTTCCAATAGACCAGTTGAAAGCATCTAGCGAGATTTTGTGGCCATCATTTGATCGTCTATCCACCTTGTATGTGGACGTCCTACGTAAGTAACCTTAGTTAGGGTTAATCATTTTAGACGAGTTATCGTTAAAAACTGAACAGTCGTTCATGAATCCATAATTATTATGGTACAGCAATGGGGAAGAACTTACCTAAATAACTATATTTTTCGACAGGACTAGCTCCGTCTTGAACTGGTGCCATGTAAACAACGTTGTCTCTCTCGAGCACATCGTCCCTGGTGTCCTGGGCAAAGATAGTGCCTCTCCAGGTGTAAGGACCTGGACTGCCCATGAGCAACGTATCGTCATCTAGGAGTGAACTGCTTGTTCCTACTTGACAGAATCCGTATTCTTCGTGTTCTCTGAAAGATAATTCACAATACTTGCTCTGACGTCTGATTTATGACAAACCGAAAAACTAGACTGCGGCATAAAATAATGAAATAAATTACTGCCCAGTGCCCGTCTCCGAAATATCTAGTTCAAGGGAACTACAATATGTGTTCCTTATTATCATGCACTAAAAATAATATAGGTATGTAAATGATGGCTTCGTTTCGCTATTCTATATTTTTTCATTGAAAACCGTATAGGAAGGAAACGGCTAAATAACGGAAATAAAAAATTATATAATATTATTATTTTATTATCGGATATGCATAAAAAATTCTAATGTTTTCACTGTTGGGAGAAAGGCGTCCTATCTATGTATGAGATGAAGTGGGTTATATATTATACCATAGAGAAGTTTGGTAGATGACACATGTTTTTGCTTTCCTATACCATTTATATACCTAGGACCTAAATAGAGGTCAATTATAAAAGTGCATACCTGGAGACGGATCTTCCTCTGCAAGGCTCCATGACATCTACTAATTCTAATTCGTTGCTCAGCGTATAACACAGACCTTGACCGAATTGCAACTCTCCCTGCTTTCGGATATATCTGAAAATATAGGAACACTTTCTAATATAACTGAGAAAATTAGCGTTTATAAATCACGCATGAATTTTATATCTAGGTCACAAAAACTATTTAGCATTACACACGTAAAAATAAACGTGTTTTTGAGCGTTTGTCGCACGTGTTAGATTTTAAAAGTAGAATTGTTTTGACAAAGATTTCAATAACGTGCGTTTATTAGTTTTAATCGTTTTGCTATGACATTCAGACACGATTAAGAAATCACATTTAAAATAAGCACTTGAACAGATCTCAAGGATAAAAGTCAAGGAAGAAGGAAGTCTTCCAAATCGTACAAACCTGTGTGCGCAGACGGCTGCCTTCTTCCCCGGACCTTGACTCCTCACAGATACTCCCAGCCATTGCCCCTCCTTTATCTCATCCGAATAAGGGGCAGTCAGGTGATCAGAATCCAAATCTATAGATCAACAAACTCATCAGTACGTGCAACTCAACCAAAAGCAGTCGACTGTTAAAAAGCGACGATTTTATAATCATAGCAAAAGTAAATAAATTAAAAATTATTCAAATTAAATTAATCACATATGTTATTTCATATGGATCATGTTTAACTAAGGTGTTTAGCACAAGGTCGCTTAATTTTAAAAGCTCAATTAGACACAAAAACAGAATTAGGGTATAATATCTTAGTTTTTACGCAATTCTAGAACACCATGTTATAAAAAACTCAACCCAAAGTAAATTAAAAATGAATCAAAACTGCAAAAGTATATATTTATTAGAGATGCGTTAAACAAAGGCAACTTGTTCGAAAGTGATTGCTAGTTGCCTTTGCTTTCAAAACAGGAGTTCAAACTCAATCCCAAAAGAAATTGAGTCGGTGATAATCTTGGCAAATGCAAAGCATTGTAACCAGGCGTGTGTAATGCAAGAACAAAGTTCTCAACTAACAGCAAAGGAATCTTGCAAATGCATCAGAAAATGATACTCTCTGTATCACGTTGCACAAACATCGTGCATTTGATAGAACATAGCATTTCTTATAAACATGCATCCCCTACTTGATAACAAAACCTGAATAATAAGGTCATCAAACTAAAGTGATAAACTCTTTATTATTTGATACTTTTTATATCGGTACAAACAAAACCACTTAAAAACGAGCTTTAATTAAAATGATAATAACGCTAACATAATTTATTTTTACCGCGGTCAGACAGAGACTTATTGAGTAATTAGACGAATTGATAATTTATTATCCATCGTTTAGTGGTTTTAATATGTTTTTTATCGATATTAAAAGTGTCAGTTTAAGTGATAAAGGTGTGTTTGCTAAGGTGACGATATACTCCTGCAACCTGCAATGAATCAAGGTGATAACAACGTGAAGATACGGCTCAAACTTGTGGTCTCGGGTTAATGGACGTTATCGAAGACTACGTATGTTAATTAATTAATTAATATGTAAGTTATTCGGCCCAGCGTTACTTTGTAGTCTTTTGTTAACCATATTATTACTCAAAACCAGACATAGATTGGTTTTGACCATATTAAGTAATTAGAATTTTGTAAGTGCAATGTTTTCCGCACATTGAATCATCCGAATGTGTCGTTAATAACTAATGTTTAGATATTATAGCCAGTCACCTTAAGTTTCATGTTACGAGTTACGTTCATGTGAATGTTCACCTATTAGAATGTTCATGAGATTAAACGGTAGATTAAGATTTTAAGGCCTACCATATTACGAAGCTCTATCTTACACTTCTAACAAGCTCTAGGTCTAAATTCGTCGGAGTCTACACTAAATAAGTCTTCATTCGAGTTTCTTCCATGTTCAGTATATTGAACCGAGTCTACTCCAGATAACGATCGGTACTTATTATACGTATAAATAGTAAATATATAGGTGGTACTATCTAAAGTGCTGTGTAGCTCAAGCATGTGGTTTTTGTGCTGTTGCAAGCAGTTAGTGCTTTATATTATCGTAAGGAGGATGCATTTTCTGTCCATAACTATTCTTAAGGAATAATTTATAGTTCATGCATGTTTTTATTTTTTTATTTCTGCCAGGTCAGTTTTAATACCAGGCAGATATTATATAAAGATGAAACCACAATGGGAGTTTTCTCTGTACTTTTATTATTACAGAAAATGCAACCTAAATACGTAAAGACGTGAATGTGATGTTTTGCAAAATAAAAGTCAAACCACTAAGTTAGTGATGTCATGCGTTGCAGTAACATAATGACGGTCCAGCTGGAACTTGAGCAAGAGTAGACAATTAGTAAATCAAAAAGTACATTACAGCGATTAGTCGATTAGTCGAAGAGCAAATGATTAAGAATAAAAGGAGGTTGAGACCACAGCTCACTTACTCGTGTCTATCTTGCCGTACTTCGCTGTTTGGGGCACCACCGACAAAAGACAACATTTTAGTTAAAACTTATATCGATTACATTGTTGATTCGGTATCGATGGACGTTCCAGCGATTCCTTCGTTTGTATCTGTGAGAACACGCTAGGCTACTTAGCAAGTGTCTTACTAGCCCTAACTACTACACAATCATCTAGTAAGTCATCTATGTGTGTATTTGACAAATTCATCTATAGTGATTTTAAATACGAAACACAGTGTAACGTTAGGGCCATATTAACGGCATTATCCGTTAATTTTCGCGATAATAGTCTTTATATATCCATGAACGCGATAATTAACGGCATTTTCCGTTAGTGTGGCCTTAGTGTAAGAACTAATACTATCTAATACTTATGTTAACACTTGTATTGTAAGTTAACCTTTATCCTGTTTGAAGTATGTAGTATGTACAACTAGATTCTTTGAAAAATATCTGAAAAAAGGAATAGGTATGATGGAGAGCAGATGTCAAATGCAATGGATCAATGTTCAGGACCTGTACCATAATTTCTAATAGCGGTATTATTTTAATATCACTTCAGTATGCAAAGAGACAAAGCTATGTAAGACGTCTAACTCCAAATCTCCATCTATACGACATGTTTGACATAATGGCAGAGTAATTGACTATCATGTCAGCAGGTTCAATTCTCGTATAGACCAATAATTTGTATGGTCCACATGTAATTTCTTCGGGTCTGGCTGTTTGTGTATGTGAGTTTAAATAAACTAGGTTTTAAACGCACCCTAGTTAGATGCAGAAAAAATACAAATACAGGGCAACCATTAGATCAACTTTTTAAACCGCTGTCTCACAATAAAGATCTTTCTTTGACTTTGCATTATGTTATAAAGTAAAAATTAACTGACACTGTAGTAAGATTAAAACAACACTGCATAAAGAGGTCATGGTCAGCCAACCTGGGAGTCTATAAAGGCCAATTAAACAGAAGCATAATTCATATTATGACACTATTAAAGTTGTCTTTTAGACCCAAGGGATTCTGAAGACTGAGGAAGACTCAATGCATAGGAACAAATACTCTAATGTTTCTTCGAAGTGTCCTCACAACAAAACGCTGCTATTTCACAATTACTCACTCCTTTTCCCATCAGTGATGATTTGTATGCAGTCCGTAGGGGTTGAGGTCACGCCACACTTCCATAGCGCACCAGACTTGGTCGTGTTCGGCTGTAGATTTTGACCCAGTGGAGCACCGACCAGCAACCTGTGAAATAGAAAATATGGAGTTAATACCCTGAATATTTGAACACAGTTCTGCTACACAATTAACAAAGTTGCGATGAGCATTAACTTGTAATGAGCGTTCCTGTGAATATTACATTATAGAGAAACGAGTGCATGAAGTGCATTTTAAATTCTAAAGAGCGTTCTTGCGAGATGATTGTCAAGACTTGTGATATCTTCAAAAACATTTTTTCTACGAGCTTCGACAAACTTATTCGCTTGAATAACCATGAAAATGGACTCTATTCTTGGCTCTGTTCATAGTTTAGTTCGACAAAATTAAAAACGGCGAATCCTCGATGTTCTGTTAAAAGCTCAAATATATCAGCACCTTTACATAATTAGGTAGTGCAACATGTTGTTGTTTTTTTTCTGCCTATAATTCAATCACAAATTCGACACAATCGTAAACCATTGTGATTGCTTGTCATTGCTGCTTAGCACGTAGCAACCTTGATCCATCTAAGGTATTGTATAATTACTATCATCATGTATTAATAATAATACAATAAATCATATTAATGATGTACTAAATCCAGTAGAAACAATGAGCTCGTCATTTAATATTAAAAATCTTCATAATGAGATAACATTAAATGTACAATAACATTGTATAATTCTTACACTAATTGCAGCTGAATCTAACAAACAAACAAGCAATAATTAGGTCATCCTAGATAAGAAGTGTTACGATCATAACTCATTTTATGTCCCGACGATAATATAACAAAGAAACCGATAAAATAATCCGAAAAAACAGACAAATAACTGCCTTGGTATATCTCTATTCGGGAGGATGTAATAAAAACGATAATTTTGATGATGAGTGAACACTCTATCATTAAATTATCCTCCCATTCATGAATCAAAAGGAATGAAGTTGAATAAAATGGTCGTCAGTGTCCATTGAGGCATTGAGGTATAACGAGATATGATTGCGGTGCTTTAGTGAGCTTTCATTACGTCATTATGTCCGTAATGACTAGGGTAACCAGATCTAGTTTGGAGGTTTTGGACATTCGATAAAAAAGGGTCATTATTATTTTCAAAGGTGAAGATTTTTGAGGAATGAAAAATTAAAATAATAATAATATCCCACAACTATCACACAACATCAACTAGTCCCAAGCTAAGCAGAGCTTTTGTTATGTATTGTGTACGAGACAACTGTGAGAATCTGAACAATGTAAGAATCTGAATTTTCCACTGAAACTGAACTATCTAGAAGACGCGGCTTCGAGAACCACTCGCAGCTGAATTTGTCTTTCCTCAATTTTCACGAAAACACGACGCAGGATAATATTACCGTAACGGAGGCATTGCATATAAATATTTAAATCAGTTATCAGTCAGTCAGTAAAGTTGCGAAAATAAATTTTGTTCTTTTTCATACTTCAACCTGAACCGATCATCTTATACCTACGTTGCCATGTGTACAGAACCGAATATTTTTCACTTATGATCCTGCAAAAAAATATTGTGTCCCAAATAGATATCTACATGGCGTCAGACGTCGCCGAATTTACCGTAAATTCTAAATTAAAGCTAGCGAAGCTGCAGGTAAACAGTAGTAATATAAAAAATATTAATTGCAAAATCATAAGATGAACACAAAATGTGTCTAGAAGGGAACATTTTCTTTTTTGTAAAAAAAAAACTGTATTATTTATAAATCCTAAAATTTGGACTTTTCCTAAAAATTCGGGCCGTTTGGCAACTCTCGTAATGACGGGACGCACCGTGCGTACGACAAACGGTGTTCATTCGTAATTATGCAGAGATCACAAGATTACCATGTTTACAAGATCCTCGATAAGGAAGCAACGGGTTAACTCAGTGTGACGTAACTAATGTCCCTAACGGGTATGACGAAGTTGAGTAACGTGTGAAAATCATTTAAGTCGGTAAAGATTTTATAATGAATACGATTCCCAAACTTAAACCATTATTGTACTCCGGTAAACGGTTTAAGTCGGTCCGGGAGTAATTGAGCATGAACATTCAAATACCGTATTCGGAGTCAAAACAATCAAGTCTAGTGTTTAGATCAATATTTATTGTACTAATGAACGAATACCAGATTTACTAAAAACCGAGTAAATGCATACTATATTTACTATGAATATAAGGACACACGCGGAAATCATTTCAATCTATTAACAACCACTAAGATCTAGTTAACAACAAACGAATAATAGACTGATTTGAATTTAAACTGCAAATTACGATTCCTAACAACAATATTGTGGTAATCAATATAAAATTAAAATGCGTATACAACCAGCAACCGGCTTTAGAACGCATAAAATAAAGTCGTAAATAAACATGAGATGCACGAGACTAAATTAGCGTAAATAATTATAGGTTCGTTCGATCCTTCCCTCCCGAGCCCGTCATGGCTTAATTAGACCCGGTACATTTGCATGGTAATGCTTGTGGAACATTCATTGTTTTCCCGATAAGGCTAGTTAACATTGCAACGGTCTGCACTCTAATGCATCCACTCGCTAGTAGACGTTCGATTTCATCACACCGCTAAAGTGGCCATAACTTATTCAAATACGAATAGCTCAACATTGTTAGAAATTGATATCTTTATTGCTGTATGTTTCTATAATTAATCTTGGGTTGTCAACGTGCTCTTAAGATGAGAAGTTATGAAATTATAAATAAATAATGCAGGTTAAAAGGCAGGCCATCCATCGATCATCTCGCGACGAATCGATTCTGAGCGCGCCGTGTTCGATCACTCGATAGCAAATAACCGATTCGTATTCAATTTAACATTGGTCACGGGCAGCGGCCTCTGTGATTATACATACGTAGCTTCGTCTACTACATGCTACATGCCCTTATGCATTTAAATGAACATAAATCATTACTAACCCAGTCGCGTGTCGTCTCTTACTTGACCGTATTAACGGGCTACTTTCGTCCCTATTAGGGGAACGTCACTTTAATATATGATTGGAGTCATCAAAAAACTATAAGTTGATAATCATTAAGTACTTAACTTCAATTCTATGCATAGATTTTATTTAAGCTTACAGTTCAAACGATAATTTAGTGAAGTACTTAGGCTAAAAGCTAGGTAATCCGAACTCTCAGGTTTCTGAATATTACAACAACCCGTGCATTATTCCACCCACGACCTGTAAGGGTCGACGTACTCATAAGTAAGGAATAAAGGAAAGCTTTTACAATTAACAGCTCATTGTTTTGCTTGATGTTGCGACATTTCCTTATCTAAATATTTCGTTAGGAGCGAGAAAGCCCCGTTCTAAATTTGAGTTGAACAAATAGCGCTTTGGTGCAGCGGCCTGCGTGCCCGGTGCGCCTGCGACGTGCACGCCGCTAAAAGCTCCATAACACTTCCGCGTGGGTATCAAATAGAAGACGATTAGTTTTTTTTATTGCAAAAGGCGATCGGTCAGACCCTCATGATCAATTCACAGCACAAAGGGCTCATTTATGGTGAAACTTTGCTCCGCGCCCACATCGTGGCGATCGATCGTGCCCTCATTGGGGTTACCCGCAGAGTGCGCCTACGCCGTGTTTATTACTGTATACAATAGTTAAATTAAATATATCGTAAAACAATATGTTTGCGAAGTTAACCCGAGGCTTCCATTAACCGTTAAAATGTAAACAACGTCAACGTCTATCCAAGACCGCTCCTAGTTAGTGTCTCGTGTTTCGTATCCTTGGGCCGCGCCCAGCACTGTGAAGGGCGATAAATTCTCATCAACAACCTATCTATCCTTGACATCGACCGATAATGCCACCATATTGCACAACCATTTAGATAGCTATTACAATAAAAATGCATTCCGTGGGTGGCCATCAATCTTTCTTTGAGAGCTTTACGGTTTCTTGGTTTGTAAAGAATGTCTAAATGTCAAGTTGATGATATTTGGGGGACCAGATACTAAAATTAACGTTGACGACGAATTTGTAGGTGTGTCCGCGACACGAAATAGATTAACAGACTACGCGGTTGTAAAGACAATAACGAGCGAAGTTGTTTATGTAGACGAACGTGAACAATCAAAATAAGATTTGGAAACTATCAACTATTTTCTAATCATAATTATGTTATCATGAAACTTTTTGTCCAATTGACCACACGTCTGAATGACATCTAAGCAGTTGACTGGTGATGACTCCAAGCCCAGGAAGTTGATAAAACTTTGATCTATTGTGAGCAGTATTCGATTAAGTCAATTGTAGAGATCAAAGAGCGGCGGTCGGTCTTCAGATGATGTGATAGCATAGCGCTGAATGGAATGCCTACACGCACATTACGAGTAAACGATGCCCTACGTGACCACATGCGAAAACGGGAAAATGTACGCTGTCTCTAGCTATAAATCCGTTAGGTATTTATTTAGATAGTTAAATTCGTTGTACAGGAAAGTCGTTTTCCAAAAAAAATTATTGTGTCATTTAAAAAAATATCCTGATAGCCTCTAGAACGCCAATAAACTCTATTTTAAGCCATCGTTAATATTATTAGAAATGGATATTGTCGTGGTTAAAACGAATCATTAAAAGTGTCTCGGTTATGTGGTTCATGCGGTATGAAACAGGATATTTCTTCACATTAAAATACATGCCATCGACCAGTCAAACATGGAGCTAAAAAATAAACGTGGAACCGGAATAAATTGTCTTTTTATTTATTTAAGTGAGGGACTGAATATTATCTTCGCGGTGAATGAAAAAAATTCAGCCACATAGTTTATTTAAAATTGCTTAAGCATTCTTTCTCGGTTGAAGTTTAATCAACATATCTCTGTAATGCCTTTAAAGATACCTGTGTAATCATATGAAAATGCCTATAATTCTAGCAAAGACAAAAATAAGTGAATGCGCGCTGTTTTTTATGCAAAGTTATTCTGAATCATTTTTTTTCAATTTCCTTCGGGACATGTATGTAAATGTCTGGATATTTTTTGTCCCTTTGGATTCTGCGTTGGAGTTATGCGTGTAGTATGAGACACGCGTGATGACAGGCCGGGCTCGGGGCGGCCGCCGCCGGTGGTCCACTGCAAACACCGCCCGCCTCCATTGTCCAAACTTTATTGTCATAAGTGCCTACATGAGGTCGCTCCTATATCTCTTGTAGGATCGTCCCTTTACGACAAACAATTATTTAGTGGGTATTTAAAGTCGTGAAATAATAGAAAGGTGCCTTTTTACTTTTTGTTGTAAACATCTATCAATATTCTATAGATCTGTCGTACATTATAATGGCCGTAATAATTGTCTTGGTAACATCAGTGGGTCTTTAATTCCTGAACGAATATTTAACTAGAGTTTTAATACAATATTGAGCGCTTTCAACTAACACGACAACCGTAACGACATTCGCTGTCGCTCATTTTCCCTAGAAATGGATGAAACTATAACCAATCCCACCGATATAAATAATCATAAAGTTCTACACTATTTATTCATTTATATACAGAAGCTGTTGGTGTGCCTTTGTTAATAAATAAATATCGTGTCGTGAAAGCGTCCAGCAATAAACAATCGTAATTTCTTAATGCTTAAGTATCAAATATCAGCTTACTAACCATCACATTATATAAACACGAAACAATGCTCAAACCTTCGTCAGCCCATAAAGTATACAGCTTAAAGTCTTAACATAGTCAAATAATTACCTCTGCTGCTAATTAAGAGGTTTCACTGCACATCTCGGTATTGTCCGAACAATCGCGAAAGCGTCCTCTGACATTACAAAAATCTTTAAGAATTTGTTTTAAAAAGTCATGATGTTTCTTTGTATGTTGATCAACAAAAGGAGATAAAATGAAGAGTTTTGTTGGGTGATTTGTCATCAAAATTGTTGGGTTAAGTATCGGCAATGTGAGATCAATTATGATGAAGCAAATAGTGAAGTAGTAAAAGCGGTATTATGAACACTTTCTATCCATACAAACAAATCACGGATACATGGAAAATGAAGGCTTTGTAGGTGGTCTATGACAGAAAATTGTGCAGTCAACGTAGGTACTTTTGGTTTACAGGTAAATTACGGTCAGCTACACTATTCTCTATAAAACTCAGAGTCAAAGCTACGGTATGCCTCAATACATTTTAAACTTTATTTTATAGAAAATATAGTTAAAAATCTACTTAAGACTCACCGTAGCGTCAGCGCTGAGTCTTATAGTGAATAACACTACTAGTTGTGGCTTTAAAAAAGAAAACTCTCTTTTTATTTATGTATACGTGCATGGATTTTTAATGATCACTTTGGTATTTTAGCATTATCACCCCCTTGGGTCGTCCCCTTAATTGTTAATGCAGGCATAACCTATTTAAAGACTTATTCGTCAACTCGCCTGCAATTAACTCGCTCGCTCGGGCGAGTTGGCACCTTCCGATTTTACCTATTTTTGTTGTCGTCAACTCGCAACTAAGCGAAAATCTGACGTATTTACAGTCGTCTACAAAAGTGTTTCTATAAATTTAACATTTAATTTAATTAAACCTTCTTCAAACTTTTATGACATAAAACGTGTAAAGTAGGTTAATATAGATAATATAGATAATTAGGGGCGGGGTTGTTTTGAAATCATTAATAAAATATAAGCACAAAGATTTATGTAATAATGATTTTTTTCATAAGTTAGAATTCAATGTGAAATCTAATCAGAAAGTACCAGGAGAACAGGATCATGAAGAAGGTTTTGGTGCCGAAATTAAATGAGGAATTAGAACAAAAAGTACTAGGAGAACAGAATCATGCTGAAGGTTTTCATGCCGCACAACGAACGGTCTTCAAAACTGAAAATTTATTTTGGCGAATACTCAATACCCAAATATGTACTAGGACTGCATAAAATCAAGGTGGTATTTTTCATTGTAACAGTTCTGTCTCAACATACAAGTTTGGGCAAAATCTATTTATCACAAAAGTACTAGGCTTGCACGAAAAGGTGGTATTTAAATCATTAAATAAAAGTACTTCATAGTATACAGGTATTTTACACTGTTTTTACAAAAATACAAATAATATAAAATACCAGATAGTTTACAAGGTGTCTTTGCCCCACGCTTGGGATTTCTCCTATATCGGTGGTACGTTTTCAAATATTCAAACTCAGATCTTACAGCGCCTCATACTATAAAGTAGGTTTCTATATTAATTTATTATAACACTTTTATAGATGACAGTACCATTTTTCAGTCAGTTGCGAGTTGACGACAACAAAAATAGGTAAAATCGGAAGGTGCCAACTCGCCCGAGCGAGCGAGTTAATTGCAGGCGAGTTGACGAATAAGTCTATTTAAATACTCTAGGGAGTTTCAAGCCAACATCAAAGTAAATACAGGGGATGATAATAGCTTTGTAGCAATTTGTTTATCCGCTGGTCAGTGAACAAATCTCATTGCACTTGTCCGCTTATTTCCATACAATTTGAGCCACACACAGAGCGGGGCGCGTGCGCGCTCCTTTTGCGAACAATTCTGAAGTCCGAACAAACGTAGCCTTTTACTTTAGTACTTCAAATTGTTCTACTCTTTTTATGAGATCTGTTAAAAAATCTTTTTTTTTTTGTTACCTGTGTATGTAATTACTTGGATAGCCAAGTTAACACTTTAGCTGAATATTTTATGGCGAAATAAAAGTTGTAGTTAGTGTTTATTCATCCCTTAATCATAAAGTTTACAATAGGCTCGGTATTTGGAGATCACAAGTTTTCTTTTTTTTATTTGCAGCGTACTTGAGGTATTTAACTATTTACTGCGTTTTTGGCATGATAAATTGAAACGCCTTTATTGTACGAATGAGGAACTTTTTTTTTTAGTTCCTTCAGGACTTCCACCCTACCGTACCTAAATTAAATAATATTTATATAATACGAAACACTTGTCACTTTAAATACAAAGCCTATGCATATTTAAACAAAATCAAACCTTTTAACATAATCCCTTAGGCCTCAATTTGTTTGATCGTGTCCGAAGTGACACCTCGCGGCGCAGAATCCATTATGCATCATCTTCGGTGACATTTAGAATTTATTACCGTTGTCTTAATGATGGAAGAGTTCTACCTGGGTACTGAACAAGTATGACGAAACACAAGAAAGTATGAAAGTTCTTAGATTGCACCGTCACGACGCCATAGTTACTTACTGCACGGTACCTACGCATTGAGTTACTAGTGTATTATTTGTCTTTGTCACTAACTTCGGCCGTACTTGTAACTTTGAACACCTTTCACACGGTAATAAAATATTATTTACTTAACTTTTGCCTTAAAAGCACACAAAAGTTTACCAGACGATCACTAAAAACGAACCTTATTGGCAACTACGAACAACAAAAGAATGAATACATTTAGAATTCAAAATCGGCTATTTAAAAAAAAACATTTATTTCAGCCGGTAAGTATTAAACCTTTTTTTAAAATAAAAAATAAGATATCTCAATTTTTATTGCTGGCTGAATACAATTCTAAAAAAAAAGATTGCTCGTTTTTGATTGCCGAAGGTTCTGGCAGGCAAGTCTGAAGAAAAAGAATAAAACCTTATTTATTCCTCAACTACGTCAATTAAAAATAATGTCTATTCAATAAAATCAATTAACCGGAGGATGTGTGAGGACATAAAAATAGCATATTTCTTCCTAAGAAGTGGCGGTCTGTCTCGCATGGCGTCTGATATCGGGTGGCAAGATCGCTCATTAGCGCTGGTCGCCGATACTCGTCGCGGTTCGTGACTGAGCCATGTTCTTCGTTACTGGCAACACTGGCCTGCTCTAAGTGTCACAGCTGTGTTTTATAATCGTTCATATATCATGCACGCCTCAATAGGAGGCCTTTGACCCGCTTTCTCGAAGTTGCAATAATGTTATTGTAGCTATTAATTTTCTAAACAAACCACATAGCTTTCGACAGATTTTGTTGTTGTTCTGGGTGCCTACGAATATACCAATTAAATCGTCAATAATTTTCACATTTCATAGTTAAGAGCAAGAGGGACAGGTACATAGTAGAGAATAACATTAACACACAAACGAATAAATAATTCCAATCATCTCTCTTCCATTCATAGAAACAGGAGCCATCAATTATCGATTCCAACTTTACAACATCGACATAAAGTTAAATCTATTATCACACATAGTTAATGAAGACATCAGAAGCATGCGCACGCGCACCTTCAAGTAAGCCTCCGTATCTGAACATCTACGCCGGCGTCGGCAGCATAGAGTTAAGAATAACTAACAATATTAAGTACAAGTATGTAGGTAATCTGTGGCAACGGTGTCGACCTACGATTTATTACCTCTGTCCCAGAATTTCACTACAAACTTGTATACGAACATTATTGCTTCTCTGTTCTTTTGTTTTAACTACATCTTGTATCATTGGTATGTCACGTTCCTATTTTTATTCTTACAGGTTTTACAGTATTTTCTACGATTATCGCAGGCGTCTTTTTGCCATGACTCTAGAAGGAACAATTCAGAGTGTCCCTTTGACTCTATCTAGGGGATAGGACTCATTTGAGGCATCCTAAACTTATTTTTCCACTTTCTGGTATACCAGATTTTTTTACATAAAACGAAGATATGTGTAGACCACCCTGTTTAATTAATAAAACCTTCACAACTTATAATAATAATAACAATCTTTTTTCCCAAAGTACTCATTAAAAGAATGAGTATAACTTAAAGTTATTCAGACGTTTTACACAACACAACACACTAATGTGCCTTACTAATGGTGAACATAACCATTTGCCTTTCACTAAGCAGAGATAAATAATAACAAAGTAGTTCAAAGGGGAGTGAATCTGTTCCCACTTCCCAGTATACGGAGGAATAATACAATAAAAAGAGTAAACTTAGTTAGCTTGCCATACTGTTTAATACCTTTGATTTCGCAGGAGAGTGAACTTTATTATCACTGACAAAAGGTTCATGAAAAAGGTAAGATTACAGTGCTGTACACAGATTGCGAATTTTGTTGAAGTTGAAAATCCTTGTTTTTTTAGAAGGTATTTGTTGACATGTATGTGCTGCTGAAGCTGATGTTTCAGTCTGGTTTTAATGATGATGTCAAATTATTCTCCAGGAAATGTTTTAGGTAATTTTTGAAGAACTGTGGCCTTACCACGAGCTCTAAACGCGATCCAGTTTAGGCTGTGGGAAAGAGATAGAGCTATACAAGTCGTCTAGCGCCATCTCCTTCTCTGAGCGTAACTATGACGTCATGGTTGGCCACCTGATAAATCCTAATTTCATTTAGTTACTTCTTCATACCTTCTACCACAGCTTTTAGACGACACTATTACTGCTAATTTTACGAAAATCTTGATTTTTTTTATTCGGTGCAATGTAACGTAATTAATACCCAGATGTGAACACCAGCCAGCACCACACCCCTCTAATATAATATCTGTCACCAACCAAAATTAATTAAGCCATTTATTTTTAGATCAGACTTTGCGCCGCTGGCATCCATAAATAGCTTAACGCTAAGAAACTTTGGGCAATTATTTTATTTATACTCTTTTATATACTATGTTTAACGTTCTGGAATTTGAAATGATTTTTTTTAAGTATGGTACTCATCTTTCTTTGGCGGACTGAGAACCAGAAATTACCAGACTAGATAACTCTAGTTATTACAGAATATTACAAAGTAAAATGAGAGCTGCAAGGCGGTGGTGTCCACTGTCCAGTCGGTCGCTGACCGTCTCATCTACACTTACAAGTTAGAACATTTACTTCAATTTTCGCACGCAACCGATTGCTATTTACTTACTGGTTTTGTTGTGTGTACTTTAAGACAGAAATACAAATGAAAATGAAGAAGCTCATATTTCTGTTTATTAATTATAATAATAAAAAGCAACCAGTTAAAAATAAGAAAGCGCATAGGTTGGACTAACAAAGACATAGATTTCTAAATGCAGAGAAACTTCGAAGAGATAGTTTCATACAAATTCAAATAGGTGCCAACATAAAGTTTAGAACAGAATGCATAAACAGTTGCACTCCACGAGTTGCCAGTGTTATTAATCTTCAGTTTCCTTGACACCTAGAGCTGGTGGCTCTCGAACAAACAAACAATACTGGATTATCCGCAGAACTGCTTCACGACAGAATTATGTAAAACTATAAATCATGATAGGGTACAAAGCTGCACGCAGAGGCAGCATCGCGCTGATTATCGCGAACCTGTTTCACTTGGAGCTATAAGTAGATGGAGTGCACACACAAAATGTAAAAAAGTGAAGAATCGATAAAATTCTCAGTATACAACAGCATCTACAGTTAGGACAATATAAAGTGCAAATTACACGTAATAATTGATTCAAGCTCTATCTTTGCCTAGCTCAAAACCTTCGGATTGGACACGGACAGTGTCTGTGATGCTAAAAACTGTATTGTCAAAACAATTACAATGCGTTCCGATACATATTTTGTAAATTTCTTAATTCTCGCAGTATTGAGAGCACGACAGAACGTGCGATAGCAAAAATCGTGGATCTTCACACTATTAATCCGTTCTACTTTTCTGTAATGACTTTTCTTGTACATCATCCCTCCATTTCCTTTCTACTCCTTGCATTTTCTGTGCCGAGGGTAAGTAATAGCCGATGGTGTGCATTAGTTACAGGAGCGTGGGCGGCCACCGCTCCAGCTCAGTAAATAAGCTGGACTAATCGAACTGGAATTACTGTGCTTTGTACATTTTGTTTGCTTACTTTAAACACAGCTTTAAATGATCTTCGAGCTTACGATTATAGGCCTTTAACACGATCACGGCATCTTCATTTTACTAGTTAAAAGACTTGACTGGTATGCATTTACGCAATGTTTCCGATGTCAGAAGGTTTACGCTACTTGTCCGTCAATGAAGATTATAAGCTCGTCCGAAGTCACGGAACTTACATCTCAAAAATTTCCGGATTCATGAGCTTTAATAATGTATTGGGAATAGGAATATTTTCTTAATTTTCGATCTCCCATGATGTCATCACTGGCAATTATGTTTTTTTTTTTTCATGTTTTTTGTTACGTGATACGGAGTTGGAAACGTAACTTGCACCAATTCTACATGTACTTTGCTTAGTTAGCAGATCCCGATATACATTTATTTATTGCCTTAGTATTTTTTGTATGGCGTTCAGTTTTTGCACACATTTGACTCTAGCTGTAGAGGTAACTTTACAGTTTGTATCTACAAAATAGCCAGTCGTTGAAAACTAATATATTACTTGAGTATTACTCGCTTTTTAATTAATAATAAGCTAATTTTCTATTCATTGTAGTTACTGTATTATCTTACCTATTATTTGTCTTACTTGACGAAATACTCAAAGCAATAAAGTTTATTTAATAGCAAAGAATGTTTTATTCTCTCGTTAAAATTTTTATAAGCTGCGACGATCAACATGCGCCAGAGTCGATTGTTTTGCTCACGAGTGGCGTACACAGAAACTGGTCGCTATTGTAAATACACAGTACAGTACCTACTAACTTTTACACCTACACTGATAGTCTGAACATGAGACCCGGAACACACACATTAATTCAGTTGTACTCTCTGGACATTCTATTTGTTTCCAACGAGAAACATTAAAACAAATTAATGTGTAGTAAAATAACGTTAAGAAAACTCTGTGGGCAGAGTCGCGGGCTACAACTGTGTGGGTTATCGTTAAATAGAACACCGCTCATATAAACGGGCATTTTAGAACTGTTAGAGGCCATTTTACATCAACATCACAGTCTCATTTGTAGTAAACGCGGTAATTTCTCTTTTAGACTTTAAATTATTGTCCGTTATGGAAATAAACGGACTGGCAGCATTTATTCTGTATCTTTCTTCTCTAATCTGAGTTTAAAGGTGTTCTAATTTAGCATTCAGATATGAACACGAAATGTTTGTAACTTTAGATATTACAAACCGAGTTTATTGCCGTACTATACTGCCCATATCTCCCAATACAGAAATTACAAATTCTCCGCAATAAACACGGCTAAAGATGTTGATACCATGATACAGGTCATTCGCGGTTACCATTTCTAACATAAAGCGGATCTAAAGATAGAAATAGCCTAGCAGTTACCACAATAGATGCAATCAGGGCTACGCGCAATTCTCTCCGTGAAACGTTTGTGTGCGAGCATTGGCCGGAGATCTTAGCGTTTGCTAAATGCTATCGATTAGCACTAACACAGACTGTATTAACAAATGTACCGGTATCTTCTGGCTACCCTAGACAAACGGCATCAACAGCAGTCTTTAATACTTTTTCAACTTTATACTCTAGCATGCAAAGTTGAAGATCTATTACAGATTACAGAGCGTTTTCGTTTGTTCCATTCGCTATCGCTCAGAAGTCTTAAATTGATTTTCAACTTTATTTGCTTCGGTATTAAGTTAAAAATCTATTAAAGACTTCTGAGTACGCTTGTCGCTTGTCTACAGAGCCTAGGCAGTGGGTGTCGGTCCCGGTATGGCCGGCACAATATTTACCCAGGCCGAGGCTTTCTCACGGCGGTACGGGACATAGCGATCAGTAAGAGTCAATAGTCCAAAATATTGTTTATGTAACAATTTCGAGTGTGTGATAATGAGTGGTAGACGTTATGTATCGCTTTGAGTTTTGTTTATTTTTGAGGTTGGAAGCCAAAGAGGTTATGTCAATGCCTCGGGTAATGATAGCTGGCGATAAGAGGTCTCTAAAACGTATTATTAAGAGCTCGGTAGGGGGGTAAATTAAATACCACCAATTAATTTTCCAAATATTTTAGATTGACACAAAACACTTAATAAAACAAACAGTAATACACTACTGAAGATATTCACCACTTAATCACACTTTAAAGTCAAAATAAATTAAACGTAGGTACTTAATTTTCTTAAACAGTAAGAATTATTACATACGCAATCGTCATTATTATTCATTAAAATGCCCATTCCTTAAGCAATAATAATAAAGCAAATAAACATATCTCGCGCCTAACATAAATTCGCGACACTACTAATTTTACTTCGTGTACAACTCGAATGCAGTGACAAAAATACCTCCCTGTTCTAACGTCATCCCTCCAGGATATAAATAGAGAGGAGTGCGCAAGAGCACTCGCGATTCAGGCCTGCGCATACGCATATAACGCACGACCTGCACACACACGTGCATGCAAGAAACCAAACTGTCTGCTTACCTAACAGATTGATATTTATGTTTATTGGAAGCGAGTATTAAAACATCATCTTTTAAGCAATGTTTTGATCTATTTCGGTCCAGCAATTCACTTTAATCCTGCAACTTAAAAGTTATTTTATTAACATCTGCGGATTCTGCGGTACCGTCAATAAATAAACTGCATGATTAATATGTACTGCGCATAAACCAAGGAATATTTCTCTTTATGCAATATCGTCATTTATTATTTTCATAGCGGTTTATGATTCATAAATCACTTTAAGAGCACAAAGCCTTATGAGTCAGATTGTACCAAATTAATCGCGAAAAAATTCGGTCAAGAGCACAGGGCACAGCCTAGTCAATATAAAAAGTATAGAAATAGTCGGCCTTGTGCTGGCAACATTGTCACTAGCAGGAAGCGGCAATTGAGCGAATGAGCCGGCGGGCGCGGATCTGAAGCGTTCAAATGGTCTGATCACGTGTGAACTAGGCCAGTGGGTAAGTCAATGACCCCGCTAGATCACGGAGAATGTCATAAGGATATCGATCGCGATTTTGTAAACAAACACGGTGAGATTTTTTTTCAAGATCCAGGAGGGAAATGTGTGACTGGACGTTTCCTTATCTCATTACGTTGACTTCAATTTTCTCGTCTCGTCTTTTAGAAGTGTAAAACTTTGAGTCAAAGGTTTCACACTTCAAAAACAGTAATGTGCAAGAGAAACTGTATTCGAAAGCTTAATTCAAGAAACGTTATTACTAAGTAAACGACACTGGTATGTGCTAACAAAGAACCTCATAAAGTTAGCAACTATTTTATAACTACATAACTTATAAAAGTCTAATGGGGGAAACAGGTTAATTAGCTTTCCAAGTGATCGACCAGACAAGAAACTTGATGTTGATTATTATGAAAGTTAAGTCTAAAGACCTAAGCTATAGTTATGTTGAGATAAATTCCATTACTCTCAAAGTCATACCCTTACAACTGAAACTTCATCATATTTTACGTGCTTATTACCGTTCATAAAAACCCGCGGCCCCTAAGATCATCCAGCGTCATTTATCATCTCAATATGATGACATTTCAGCCAATTAGCGGATGTTTTGTGCGAGTATCGAGATAATACGGTAGGGTGCCGTATATGGCGCATCCTTATTGGGTGAAATTTAAACTGATTGGTGGCCAACGTGACTGGACAATGCACTAAGCACCACTGGACATAAGTAAGGACAGAATTAACCCTTATGTGCTCGCCACTAATTGGGCCCTAACTTGGATATCTTGGTATTTCGAGGAAAGTTCCTACTTAATTAATTATGCCTAAAATGTAAGTATTGTTGAATTGCTTCTTTTGTCCCCATGTGTGCTTCATGTAGTAAGAGATTTATTGCACTAGGTGTACGTGACGGAGAATACTTTTTCTTCCAGTCATTATGGACCTGATAGAGAATAAAACTTATTACATGGGCTAGGGATAAGTTTTAAGATTTTGTCGGTCACATTAAAGAGACAAACATGAACATTGACTTTCGTCGTGCTGTTCACAAAATTACGTTATTTTCTACAGAATTTTAAAGAATAGCTCAAAGAATCTCATCCATCACCCCGGTAAGTTCAAGGCATCCATCGGTTACCAAATCTCAGGCAGGGCTTGTTCGTCACGATACTGCTTACCATAACAATAGCAGGTACATTTTACAAGAAGGTAACATCGACCCTCCTCTATAATTTATGGAAATGACCGCAAACAAAAACACACGACAAAGGTGTCTACTCGAAATTAAATAGATGGGTTGTATATCGTGTTCTTCATTGTTTAGCTATTGTTCGTTCGCTTCATAATCGTAAATATCATCCCTTGACCCTCTGCTTGAACCGATACGTTTTACGGCTGAAGCCATTAAATGTTACGACGTCAAAATGTGACCGGATACACACAAAGTGTTAGCTTTGTGTGTTGGCATTCCGAAAAAGAAAAACAACATAAAAAGAAGAAAGCGAAAATTTGTTATCGCGTGACTTGTAATCTCTTTCATTAAAATATCGTTGAGTGAGAATTTTCGGGGAAAGAGATAAACAGTCGAAAAGCCAATAATCATATCGTTGTATTTTTATCATGATGTATCTGCATTACGGGGTGTGTGTGGAATGGCTCGCGCTAAGTGCCCGGCTTCGCTTTGTCGCGATAACGCGGCGAGCTCGCTAATTGGACACGATTTATTAGCCTGCGCGTACGACACAACTAAATCGAAACTCACCTTTAATTTTAACCGGCAACTACTACTTTGTTTACGGTCTAACTAACCAAGCAACTACAACATTCCGTTAATTAACTATTGTTTAGTCACCCAGACCGCAGTTTCAATATTCTGTTGTTCAAGATCATTCCCTATTTCCCAACCAGATGTCTTTATCTCCCTACGTTAGGTTACGAAACGCGTTCGCCCACGTCCGAATTTCGAATCGACTTCGCTATCGAAAAATAGAAAGTCATAAATTACCGAAGGGCCGCTTTCCCACTTATATCTAGGTTAATGCTGTCGGGGAACTGCGGAACTGAACTGTACTGGAAGGAACTGGCGATGACTTGTTGCTATTTTTGTTTTACCCTATGAATGAAACATAAAGCTTTGTTTCCGGTTTGCATTCATCTAAGGAATGTTTTGGTCGTAAACTGAAGTTCCATTCTTGAATGAAATATTTCTTTTCTTTTTGAAATTAGAACCAAACATAAAGAGATCGAATGTAGGAGTTGCCAGAGCTAAATACACATTTGTCTATGGATGTAATCTTCCTCTAAAATCGCCAATTCGGTACATAGTCGATTCCAGTGTAACAGAATCAAAGAGTATCAATAAATAGTGAATGGATTGAGTGGCTGTTAGGTATGTAAACAAAGCAGATGCCAGCACCGTGGCCCACATGAGCGTACGAGCATCTTCTCTGACGTAACCACGTATCGCGGTGTTGCAACGTCGCCGATCAGTTTGCATGCTTGTTTGTATCTTGATAAACACATTCCTGGTTGCAATAGGTTGTAGACTAACCTATATATTTTTAAAGGGTCTGAAGAATCAGTGGGTCTAAAACGGCCAATCAGAAATATCACAGACAATATTCCTAATGATTCACTTTGTAAATGAATAATATATAAGTCATGGATGGAATTTAACACAGTTAATCATTAAGAATATTACTTAAAGTGGCTGTTTTAGGCCCTCTAAATGTTCTATAGACGCTTCTAACGTTTAGGCATTCAGAATCTATTCGCGCTGAAAACATTCCGCGGTTCATGTAGGTAGCAAAAATGCGACTTGAGTTTTTCCAACTAGTGAAGTGAAACGACACCAAAATGAAAACTTATAATATTAATTATTGCACTTTTGTAATTTATTATATTCAAACTATTCGAAGCTAAGCGGACTTGTGGTGACAATGCAACTACATGTTGATATTTAGGCATTAATTTTATTTAGTTTAGTGGTTGTCTAGCGTCACTGAAAACAGACAAGTATAAGGAACTCAGTTATACCTCACTAGTAAAACTAAATTGTTATGCAATCTGGCACCGGTCAGTACAAACGATGTAAGTAATAAACTGCCGATAAAAAAATAATCTCCTTCCTTTTCCCGGATTAATGTCCCGGTAGACTACATTCATACAGGTTCTAAGCCCGGTCAGAACACCGGAGTCACCCGACAAGCAGTTGACAACTTGTCCAACACCATTGGTGTTTATAACGGAAATATTATTTATATCTGATGAACTTGAATGAGGGTACAGCCTTATTCCGGAATCCAACAAAGATTCTAATTTGAACTTCACTTAAATTATAACAATTAATTCGGACATAATGATTGCCACGATGGTCTCTAATGAGTGCTGAGTGGCCCGATTTCTTAATTAAATGCTTTCGAGTCTTAATTTGTCGCTACAGATTACCGCGGCCTGTTATTTTGGGATAAATGACATCAGAATTAGAACTACTAATTCTGAGGAAAACTTCATATATTTCTTCATAATAAATTACATTTAGAATTATTTATAGTTGATCTTACAGAACCACAAAGTTAGTCATAAGAATTTGGTCATGAAACTAAACAAATAAGTATGACTCACATCTCTATTTTGTATGTACAATGATGACTAGTACAGGAAAGTGAGGTTTCCGTTAATTGTTTCAGTGTTCAAAATTCAATATTCAAATGCGATGTCACAAAATAACAGAGAGCTTTTAATAGATGAGTTCAATATTAAAACATATCAATGATAATGGGCTGAATTATTTGCATACAATCGCAACACTTATGTAGTTGTGGCCAGAATTAAACATGAACATGTCAATATAAGAGCCTAACGAAAAATATTCAAAATATTAGAATTACAAATTCAATGGCGGAGTTTAAACTTGATATTGCTAAAATATCAAAGATAGGCCACAAATGAAATGTAACCTACACACTATAATTTAATTAGAAAACAGAAGGAATCAAAGATGACAAAGTTCCTTATGGAAAACACTGAAAAGGTACAATCTGGCGTATAAGTTCTGAATTAAAAAAAGTACCAGGAGAAGATTATAAAATAGTGGCTAACTGGCTAGAAAGATACATTTTTTTTACGTGGTAAAATCATCAAACGAGTCCTCCCACCCCGGGCAGGGCTCGGTGTCCTTCAATAGCCCTTTATGTTCCGGGTTCACGGAATAAGTCCCGCGACCCCGGCAGGCTTTAGCCATCAGAGGGCTAGAAAGATATATGCATTTAAATTCTTTATGTAAACTACGACATATAAGTCCAATAAGAATATGTATGTCTGACATGTATGTATGTAATTAATGAATGAATTGCTGTCAATAAGAACCAAATTTACGGTAGTATGGTAACAATGCTATGTTGAACTTCATTCACAAGACCGGCTCCTTATGATGCCGACCTTTGATACAAATGCCACGCTGGTATTTAGGGGACACACTATGAATCCAAATGCCGCTTCGGTCGGAAAAACTTGTCTATTCAATATGTTAGGCATGTAAACAAATTAAGGAAACAATTTGATTTAAACTGTTTCTGACTAACAATAGAGATACCTATTTATAAAACTTAAATATGTGTAACTATAGGCAATTAATTGGTAAACCTCAATTCCATGAAAAACAGTTTTGATGAGTCCTGAAAATGATTCATGAAGTTTGAGTAAAATCAAATCTGACATAATTTATCCATTCTTGGAAATAGTTTGCTATTCACTAAATAAATAAATTATAAGCAAATAAGTAAGTTGTTTATGATCACATTATCATTTTAAGTAAATATAATAATAATCTGATAGGTATGTGATTCTAAGGTGGAGCACTTAATTCGCTGCGTACAGATAATGTCATGCGCACATTCCATGTTTCAATAAATCTTGCGCGCGCGCATCTGTTCCTGCGCAGATTCCATCTACAGTTTCAACTTCACCATTGGCGCAATTTCCATATGCAAAGTAATCTCAGTCATCACGCTGAGAGCGAGATTCACCAGCGAACGATGATCTCATAGATATTAAGTGCCAATTTGACTTCGAATCATAACGGAACTAAATTAGCCATAAACCGCAACAGTGTACTTAAAACATTTTTTATTGGACTTGTTGATTCCAAAGACGAGTTGAGTTGAGATGAGAAGCGAGCATAAAAAAATACGACACCATAAGAATAAAATAGATTCTTCAATGACACTACAGTAATAGCTTAACAAAAGATAAATGGCGATGTAAAAATGAAATCTTATCCAAATTAAAGAAGCAAACGACATAATCACGTCGACACATCGCGCCGGGCCTCCAAATGAAATGGATTCGACATTTGAATTGTAAAACTGTTAGATCGTCGTTCGGTAGTGGGACGCGGCGACCTCTAACCTGCGCCTGCGCCGCGGCATCACGCCAACCATGCCGGATTACGTTGTACATGCATCTGGTTTACAGATGTTAATCGCGCACTACTACCCTTTATGGTCGTATTTATACCGCTGTAACTCTTTGTTTTGATGTCATATAAATAGCTTATTATGGCTACCATTAGCTCCAGTCATAACACGAGTTATGAAGAAAAACCGTGTCAGTTCCGTGTTAAAAATATTACTCGACCGTTCATTGGTGTCCGCTCCAATTTCCCGTCCGTCCGTACGTAACGTGGTAAGTTTTATGCCTTGTTTAGGTCGGAATGCATATTGAGGTCGGGATGTTTAAAAAATATTTCAATTGTGGGGCAATTAATCACTTATGCAGCGGGTGTCGAGGATCTGTTGACTCGCAGTTAAATGAAAAGGAGCATAACAAATAAAGTTAAGTGCTGTGCCGGGTCTCGTTTCTTTAATAATGAATCACGATGTGAGAAAAGAGGCAATTACTCTCATTATTGCCGCACATGAGTCATGGCGAGGGGAAGTGGTATATCACATACGCGGCCGAGGGTGGCAGCCTGCGTTAAGCGCCATACATTACGACTGAGAATTTCAGAGAAGTCAAACATACGGCGACATGTGCACAAATATCTTCTAAAATTACAACTGTTGTAGTACTTAGGAAACATAAATATTCAGTATTTGCGTCCGTTTATCTAATGATATTCAAAAACGCACATATCTCAAGTTATATCGTATTAAAGCATGTAAGTTCACCTAATATGCGTAAAAGCTTGTCGATGTGATCGATAGACTAACACCTCGTAGATAAGAATCCAGATGAATGCATATTTAGTAGATAAGCTTCGCATTACCAAATGTATACTTTTACCGGTTTATCAGATAAACGAAAGAGCGTGAAACCGGGTCTATGAGATTAATTACTAATTAATGTCTTAGCGAAACTTGTTTATGTTGTTAATTCATTAAAGGCGCTTAGGTACACGGATTAACCGTTAGATAAATATTAATTATGGTCTCGAGATAGTAGATAAAGAATTATTCCTCAAGAGTCCAAGTGCATATAAATCATAAGAGAGAAAAACATTTTCGGAAAAGAAGACGGAATAAATAATAGTGGTCAGAATTCGCCTTGGATCAGTTTTACCTAAATAAAAATGACATATTGTTGTTTTCAGTAAAAACATCTTTAATAACTACTAAGAACTAAGCAAATGAAGCTGTCCTCATTTCGTTACCAAAAGCTTTTAAAAAATCTAGTTTATCCATTCAACTCTAATAAAACACTTCTACAAAAAACCGCTCACGTCCTTATAAGGTCAAGATAATCTCAGCACACAATGCAACCATACACTGCTCGCTCCTTTCCCCAAAATTTTAAGATCTCTAAATTGTACGAAGGAAAGGAAGCAATCGATTGGGAACAAACGCAAATATTCTTTCATCTCCAGGTTAGTAAAGGCACCGTGGTTCATAGTACAGACCCTTGCATATCAAGCTACCGCAAGCTGACTTTCTTCAATGTATTTTCATCTTTATCACATTACCAGAAGGTTAAAGATAAACTGGAAAAAAATGATTGGAGTAGGTTGATCCACTGGCGTTTATACCACATTGGAAGTCCAGATTAGAGAGTACAAATCTACACACGGAACGGATATGAATAGCGTACGACGAACAAACAGACGGTTCTAATCACAACAGCACACAATGGTATTGTTTATTTCATCCCGAGAACACGGAAACTGTATCTTGAGTTGATACTCAAGTGGGTGGTCGGTTACTATCGCCTATCGTGATAGAATGCATAGTTTCTGTACTAAATATGTATATCAATAAACAGCTTTGTTACTCTTTTTTTAATAACTAAAAATAACATAAACTAAAAATCTACTCTTTTCCTTCAGTAAAAACTGAAGGAAAAGAGTAGATTTTTAGTCAATAATATTATGACAGTCCGTTGCTCTCCTCTCAGGGTGGAAAGATTTCCTTGATAATTTGAACAGCCATTAAAAAAAGAGTAACAAAGCTGTTTATTGATATACATATTTAGTCCACTGGGTCTATACCGACGGTTCCTCGACCGAAAAAGCGAAATTTCTTGAACTTCGAAATCGGCGATGATATTACTCGTAGATTTATCAAATCTATCAATATGTTTGGTTCTAACGGGTATTTCAAATACTTTTGTAGCCTCCATGATTTGTAGAGGAATAAAAAAAAGGAAAAATACAGAGTTCATATTCTTTGGTGTGTTAATATGAATATTGAAGCAATAAGTGCGATGTGACATATCTTGGGAGTAAACCACCAAGGCTTTTTTTCGGTAATGGACTAAAAGGTAGAAATGACCATAATGAGGAACACTAATATTTTTTACATGCGCATTGAAATACTGAGTCTTTCAACTAAAACACAACAGTCACAACAAAGACAGAAGTTACTATTTCGAAATCCCTATTCATAGAACATAACGTACACCAGCTTTCAGTGCCGCACTTGACCGGAAGCACTCGAGTTCTGGTAGCCGAAACCGATACCGATACCAAGCCCACTTCAGATTACTCCGACACCTCAAATAGATTCGATCAGACCAAGTTATTTGATCTTACCACTTGAAACGAGAAACATAAAGGATCTTAAGATGATGAAGCAAGGATGAAGGATACGCCAGATGACCCTACTTACTAAGCTTCTTTAAATATTTATGATTATAGGACGATAAAGTATCTCTTTACTAAGATTAGTCGGATGTGTGGATAATAAATTCAATATTATAAGAGTAAATGTAAACACTTGATGATAATCTTGTGATCACATTCTTATTGAAGATAATATTTTCTTTGGCCTACCTACATGATAAGGACAAGTAAACGTATCATTTGCCTAAGCATTTCCATAAAATTTCTAAGTAAAGGGTTAAGTCACTTCACTATGATATATGGATACTTCTAATCATGTGATTTCAATTAAATCGTCAAGTGCGCAGAACTTGAAGGATACAATTCTTTAAAGCAATGAAAATGTTTATAACTGAACACAAGCCTTTAAATAGACTCAACACCGAACCAAGCCATAATAAGAATGACTGTAATCCATTGCAAAGAACAGCACGATATAATGCTGGTTGTGTTAACCAGTAAGAAATTAATCCGCCAACCCTGAAAGCAATGTATGACGTGTAATGCAATATGTTCGCAACATGGGTGCTCGCAGTCAGTGGTGGTTGGCCGTGTAAAATAACAAGAAGTCGTAAACTGAACCGGGACGTTTATGGGCCTGTTCTCACAGGGATCTGGTATCGGGACACTTTTGCACAGAATTTCAATAAGATACAATACCATGTTCACGAATTCAATTTAAAAGTTATGATGATCGGGGAAACAAAAGTTCCAGAAATGAGTGATATTATAATATGTCTACATGATCATCACTATGACATAAATTTATCGTTTCGAAATAGCTCTCATTGGGATAATCTTCGTTTATGCAATAACTGCAAGGAATATTATAATTACCAAGATTATCATGCAAGTTGGGTATTCTACAAGTCTTCAATCCCAACTCAAGACATAAAAATTCTTAACTTTATAGATTCTACATGAAGCATATGTATACACGCTCGATCTAAAAATAGCTGGATTTCATACCGGTCCTAGGTAACATAAATATGTAGAGTATCTTTAGTCAGCAGAACTAATAGCAGATAGCAATAACATGATTCAAGGCTCTGCGGGCATCTCGTCTACATACATAAATTATGTTATGCATGTATCTACATATAATATCTCATTACACAGCAACGGGCTCCTTAGAAATGTGGCGCCAACATCTAATGATGCACCAACTTGATGCAAGCTTCACATTACCGCGCTGGGTGACGAATCAGGAATGCAATTTGAAATGAAACGCGGATGTACGGCTTCAAATGTGCGGCAAATTGCATTAGAAATTGCGTTTAATCAAAGCTAGTACCAAGAATTTGATTAAATGCAGCTAAAGGGTTCACTTAATGATGTTGTATCAATCTTGTTTGCATTGACAAGTGCGCTTAAGCTTTCCAAAGAGGCTCATTATAAATCAATGATTACTTCATTCCTTGACTGGTTTTACCTTTTCAATTTATTTTATTGAATCGCTGCATCACACTTTGATTGAACATGATCGCTTATTTCCGTGCCTCAGCATTATTTTGGTCAATTTACTGTTTTGGGAACGCCTTCACAATCTGTTGGGTTCTCGGCAACAATCACTTATTGTGTGCGTTCCGAAGAATGAATTACGTCTTGCATGACTTGAAGTTTTACTAAAAGATGAAGATTACTTTCAAATTCTTTGATTCAGCATGTTTGTGTTGCGCTGCTCTTGATCTTGATTTGATACTCGAGTTGTGCAAGTTCTTCGTACGCGACTGCGCCTACGCACATTCCGGAGTAAGATCGAACGTTTGAAATTTATTTACCTTTGACGCTTTTCTTGATCGATTTTCTGGATCCGGATTTTGGACTTACCTGAAAAATAAGAAAAATATTTATTAATAAACTGATATTTGGACAAAACAAACATACTTAATTATGGCAAGTTCAATTTAAGTCTACAAACAAAAAAGATTATGATAACTGATAAAAAAAGGAGGTTCTCAATTCAACCCGTACCTATTTTTGTTATGGCATAAATTTTTCCCATTTATAAGGAAACACGGTTTACTGCTGAACTAAAAACATTCCCACCTCACAATTAAAAGTTGCGATCTATCTAATAAGCAGTTATTTAGCTCTAATTAATTCAACCTTCTGATGCAAGTACTGCCAATATAGTTAACACAATTGTAGAAATTCTTCGATAAACGAATAATAGGTTCGCGTTAATTAGCAAAAAGAGTACTTACAATCGCCTTATATACTTGAACAATGCTATTGACCTCATTGCAATTAGGTTTACTGCCGTTTAATGAAATGTCCTCTCTCGCAATTGTGTCAGAAGGGCTTAGGTTATCGAGATAGTTGGCTACTTGGTTATCACTCTGCAATTTTACCGTGCGTGCTGCATTGTCTGAGTCACGGTATTTGTATCTATAGAAATCGTAGCTCGCTACGCTCGGTAAAATTCGGTGAGACTCGTGACTCAATGCTTTTAACAACATACATATTTCGGAAGTAGCTTTTATGTTTTTGTTGGAATAAATCATACATTTTATATTTGCCTCGCTAAGCTCTAGACAGATACAAGTGAACAACCCAACATTACCAATAACACAAAAACGACAGCAAGAAATCAATTCCATCTTTGCGTAGGAGAAGAAAAATGTTCCGTGTCGCAACTAAGGCGTTTGATTGACTAAACCATGTCTCAGGAAGAGTAATATCAGTACGTGTAATAAGCCCTTCTATTTTAATCTAAAGTGTTTTACCGCTTATCAGAAACCCATTAATTACGACTGAGCGGAGTTGGACGCCCACAAGTACTTACGTACTAACACAAATATAATTATAGTAATTGATTTAAATATCATAATAGTAGGGTTGTCGTGAGATCCAATCTACAGATTCCGATAGTGTGTAAACAGCGTAATTGAAGAGCTTTCTACACAAGCTGTGTGTTACAAGCTTTATTATACAATCTTCAAACATCGATCGACAGACGCCGATCCTATCTTGCTTATTATTTTTTCTTACGATACTTGTAAACAATGGTTAATATTGAATCGATAAAGAACACCGTGCTTTAAATAAAATGTGATAATTTTAAGAGATAAGCGCATAATCAAAAGAATAGTGGTAACTTTACAAATTATTTTTAAAGTTATAGTCTTCTTCAAGCTTAATTATTAGATTTTAATCCGTTTTTACGGCAGGTCTTTAATTTTTAAAGGATATTAAGGATCTAAGATAGTAAACGAGCCACCGATTTCAAAGTCGTAACATTTATCTGTATTTTATGTGTTTTCTCAACACCGATTTACCCGTGTTACGTCTACTCGTAGACACCACAGTACGATAGCATTGTCCTGACAATAAATTCATGTATTTATGAGACATAAAAACATGTTTGGTTGTTGGTTTCTTTTGGGGATAATCAAAGTATCATGTTACGGTAGCTCCGCGTTATAATATTGTCCTTCAATAAAGGAGGCTGTTGTATGCATCCGCTCCTTGAAAAAAAAATGGTTCTTAGATGCACCCATACGGTAAGTAAGATGAAAGACAGCATTGATAATCTCGTGGTGTAATATTACTCTAGCTACGGAGGGTAACCCGATGTTGTTTATATTGAGGCTAATTTAAATATTTATACATTACATTTGAGCAAATAATAACTGCTTCTATCTGATAAAAGGTGTGGGAACTTTCTTGACAAATATTTGATTCGGCAATTAGCATGGACGGTTATTTGTTAACTACGGTCTACCTCGTATTTACATTATCACTTTCGTGGACAACTATAACTCTCACTAAACTAATTTGAGAATTCAATTTTCACTAATGGTACCCTCACGTTCAAAAATAGACCTAAAAGGACTAGACAAGTGGCAATCATGATGAAAGTAAATTTAAACATTCAACAGGACTCAAATCGGCTTGCTAGTTTTTAACCTTTCAATACTGACATCATCTGAATTTCAATTTTTTTTCTTCTTTTACTCCTAAGTTCTAAACCTTAATGTGATACTAGTTAGAGCATTGGGTTTGCAATAACATCACCAAATATTATATTATCAATGGTCAGAGAACTACAATGAGTGGTACCTATTAAGACATCTAGGATGAATTCCCTAAAATCGGGCTTAAGACTCCTTTCAGTATTCTTAGCAATTCCTGAGGGTATCTGATATAGCCACCCATTTACACTTCAAAAATCCAGCCTGTATTATGTGTATTTATTATTTTTTTAGCAAACTTGTCGTTAGTCTAGTAAAGAACGAAGACTACTAGACGGTAGATTGTTATGACAAACGCAATGCGATAAGCAGAAAGAAGAGAACAATAGTATCACTCTATTCGGTTATCATCTTTAATTCTCTGGCTTTCGTAATGCAGACGAGAATTATTTAAATACGACAAAAGGTTAAATGGTTATGGCTAATGGCATGGCATAGTGTGTGACGAAATATGTGTTAATAGTTTCCTAACCGTTGCATAAATAATTATGTATACACAGAAAATATCAGTACTTAACTAATATGGAAATAGAAAATGTATAGTCAAGGAAATATGAATTGTTTGCTTGACAATTAATTTAGTCAATTTGCGGTATAGTAATAAGGTAGCAAATAATCAGACAATCGATCCCTGAAGTTATTATAAAAGTACTGACACTAATACTGTTAACTTGTGTCATAACAATGCTGAAAATGTATCTCCCGATGACTTCCAGTTTGGGGCTTATTTGGAACACTGCTATATGCTTCATACTGTACAACTCGCACATTGATAAAGATACAAAAAAACAATGTTTCTGTTACAAATTGTATACATACAAAGTCAAGATTTAGTATTATTTTGACCTGTTTCAAATACAACCGGAGCTCGTAGTACGATGTTCATAAATAAATCGCACTCGACTTTCTTACAGCTCCACCTGAAATAAGATGAAACGGGGCTGACTAACTCCCAGTGACGTCATCGGTCATCGGCCTCCCGCTTATAAAACTTCAGTAAAATTCGCAGTCAAAACAAACCGTCCCCATAAAAAGAACTTTATGAAAATAACCCTCATTCCCCGAGATTTAGAGTTCTATTTCGAATCGATGAACTCAACTCCAGACATCATTATTTTGTGGGGTTCCGATTTGCCCGCAAACACTCCACGTTTTCCTGTTAGAACAAACTCTGGACCCACTTTGGGATGTTTATTATACATTGGTTTGCCAAAGTTATGTATAATTTCTTCGTTTTATGTTCTTCGTTATTAAGTCTATGCATACTATGAACTATTTTATCTATTTATCTTGATTTAGTTAAAAACAGTGCCTGCCCTTTGTAATAGAAGCATCAATCCATGGAGTACGTCGCCCACACCCTTTTCTCTCATTTAGCAACTGTCAGAGTTTGGAGTGAGGTCTCTGTCATACCCACGTACAGTAGGAATTAAGTGCATTTAATTTATTATACCCCATTTACTTAGTAGTCCGCTTAATGCATTACAATTTATTTAAATTAATTAATTCAACATACATTTCCTTTCCACTTATTAAGTCATGATTTCAGTGTAACTGATATGACTCATGAAGGATATTTCCTTTTGAATCATGTAACGATTAAATTAGGAGATACGCCATTTAATTCCATGTCCCAGGACGATACTGCCAGCTTTGTCGCAAGTTAATGGTTCGTGATTCGCAGAAACTGCCAAGCCTAGTCTGGGATTTTAATTACTGTGCCTTTTAAAATAGTTGCGCGTAACGAATATGATTAGGCTTGTGGCATTGTGTACTGCATATGACATTACAATGAACAGTTCAGAGTAAATAGACCACTGGTTGAACTGGGAGCTGCCTTTGATTAGAGTTTATGAGCTTTGAGCTCGTCTGGTGAACTATTAACGGAATGAAAGTCGTAGTTAAGTAATTACTTCATGGACCGTTTGGACCACCGCGTAGACATGCACCATGGATATACAAGAGATCTCCCATAGAAATGAACACCGGTATCCACCTATGTACTCATTACGGTTTTACGATGATCCTTTCGCTAAGTCATATAGCTTTCAAGGCAAAGCCCACGTCCACCGGTGGACGTTTACGGTCCAATATGATGAAACTGTTTGCAGTTCAAGACGGAAAGCAACCATAAATCCAAGGTAAAGGAGCAGCTGGGTTGATTTACGTAGGCAGTAAAACAGGCCGTCTATTCAACGGTGTCTATCCGTCTGACTTCGCACTAATCTGATTATAGACGTATGGAATACTCAAGCGACGTCTATTGTTATTCCACGATGATCGTAAGATACGTGAGATCAATATCTTACTTTATAGACGTCATATTGTGACGTTTAAGCTTTATGCTCCTTACGTCCTGTGAATACTTTGGCTTTGAACATAGATTAGAATGATTAATCCGTTGAAAATCTACCAGCTATTGTGTCAAATTAACATGATTTCTCTATTTCATTCTATCGTTGTTAAACTCCGATCATGCTTGCCAGCTACCATAAATTTTGAAAATAACACGTTAATATGATGTGTATGCTATGGCTTAACTAAATAGATAATTCGTTAGTACCTATCTATTTATGTCAATTTATCCTCGTGTTTCTATCTATATAAACATCCTCAAGGTTTTCATACATATGTGACATATACGTATTTCTTAATATTTTAAACGTTACAATTGGGAATAAATAACAAAAGTCTGACCGTTCGTAACAATTATCACTATCACGATACAATAAAACATTTAGTGGAAGAGAAATTATTGAATTCAAATTATAGTGTGCAGGTTCTGTATATACTTAATAAAGAATGGATATATGTGTGGAGGTACGGTCAACAAAAGAGATAAGTATTCAGGCAACAAGTTTTACTACATACCGCTAAAAAGTTTGATAAGCACGACAACATTGGAAAACCATTTAAAAATTGCTGTCTTGATAATTATCTGTTTTGTTGACTGTACGTTTACACAGGTAATTGCAACTGACCACACAAGTAGATGTAATTTCATTGGGCGAGCTTACACCGCCCGGAGGTTTCATACTAGCCGCGCCCATTCGTAATATACGCTTATATTTATTAATAATAAAAGGGCTCCATTGATTTATTTAAAAAGACGACTTAATAAATACGTCAGTAAGTTAATGTTAATATGCACTTGCGTAGTCAATATATCTTTGGTCGCACAGTCTTATAATTTACACAAATATGGCTTCCAGCGTTTACGCTGACATTTTGTATTCATGTAAACAAAATAACTATGCATTTTAATTCGCATTTGCTGTTCGTCTGCGCGGATTACAAACAAAAACACTGGAAAAGCAATATAATTAAGTAAATGTTGATGTTCCTTTGTTTGTAAGTTTTGAATTTAGGAGCTGAGCTTGCGCACTTCGTTTGTTATTTTATGTGACTTTGGTATTCAGGTTAAACTCGAAAATCGCAGAAAAAGAGAGTCGTGCTAGCTTCTACGCTTTTTTCTAATTTTCCTATTTCACAGCTATTTCAAAAGCTGCGTCCAACCGTGCGTGTCGACCATTGTAATGCGTGGTGAGTGCGCGTGCCTACGCCCGCGCAGCCGTTCGAACCATTTCGCGGATCACTGCCCCCAATAATTACATACCTTATGGACCTCACAATTTCATACACCTATTGAGGCCCATTCATAAAACCTGTTGATTCCAACTCATCAATTGTATCGATACAATTTGGACATCGATGATTTATAATTTAATCGAGTGCTATTGAACCTTTTAACCTTGAAATCAGAAATTGATGGCGCGCGGCCAACCGGTACTGATGGTGCTACTGCTGGGCTTTTAAAAACAATTTGTTATACATGATTTTCTTCAATACAGACTGATTTAATAATAAACTTTTTGATTTATGTTATTATCGTCATATTCTATGAAATTGGATACCTTTGATAGAATCCAAATATTGCTGTGTTGAAATGTGAAATTGACATTGATGTTTACATCAGTAACAAATGTGTTCTTTATCATGTGTATTAATTAATTTACATTTAGGGATTTTGTAAGAGAATTTCGTTTCTTCAGTTAGTAAGTTTATTTAATTACGAAGCATTGTTCTTGAGTAACAATGGTGTGTAAAGTAAAGAAGATGTTTCCTCGCCTACGTGTCCACACACCTGTTGTTTAGTAACTGGATTATGCGAAACTGAAAAGAAAATGGAGAAGGATTTGTAACAATCTTGTTCCTGATAACTTTCGTAGCAAAATGTATGACACATACGTCTACGAGTGCTGCACACGTGTTTGGATTGGCCTGATTACGATTAGGCATGGCGGGGTAGCAGAACTAAACGAATATTTTTGCCTCTCATCTGTCGGCGAATCAAGTACACATTTCAGGATAGTGTTTTAACAAATTATTTACAAGACAAGTGTTCTTCTGATAGTAAAAATATACTTAGGTATCTACCACAACTTTCTCAGGACTATTTGGAGTGGATTTTATTTTTATCGAGCCGAAAACACAAATCGTAATTATACTAAAATATCTTTTCGTTTTCTTCATACTTGTATACGACTTCAAGGTTTTCCTAAGAAAGTTTCAGTATTCAAAATGAAAACGAAATGTTTTTTAACAATTAATTACAATGTGATTTCAAATATTCCATAAGAAAGCTTCAATAATGAAAAGAAATTTAAAAAATTCTCCCGTTCTTTTCTGGAAATCTTGGTAGCTTTTAGCGGTAAAGAAACTTAAACATACGTTATGGCTATAACTTCACTTGATAAGTACCAAATGGCATTTAATAATATTAAGTTTTTCATCCCAGATTCCCAGGGCCATCATCATTACTATTGACGAGTGCAGTGACCTCTCACAGCCTATGTTTATTTGAACAGATTGGCACACCATATCATTACCACTCGATTTAATGAGACTCGCACGATTTGAAAGTAGACGTTATTTACTTTAGCGTGAGATTTTTGAAAACTTCTCACACTTGCTAAAACTTGAATAAACATGGATTTAGGAAAGTACTTGCGTACTTAGATGCGTAAAAGAAAATAAGGTTAGCATGAAACTTCGATGTAAGGTAACTCTAAAGCCATTGGGCCAACGTATACAGACCTACTTGGCGTTATGTAGGTAGTTGGCGGGAATACTGGCAGGCCAACCGAAAGTTGTCGGTTTTTCGTGCACCAATCAAAGGATCTTGGCGGGCTTCGCAAACAGTGTTCACACGTTGGCCCAAAGTATAAACAGCGACATTTGGAATTCATTATTTTGGTCCAACATGCTGGCCCAATGCCTTGGCCTTCTTCTTCGTCTATACAAAACCAGCATCATACAACAGAAAAAGAAAAACAAAATGTTCTATATTTAAAGAAATTCTTTCTTTATTGAAACATGGAATACTGTAGGTTAATGACCGCAGATCTAACCCCTCTTTTTTCTATTACAGTTGACAGCCAACCCTTACTACATTATCATATGCATAAACTTAAGACATTAATTTTAAAGCTGCAAAAACTTTATTCAACATTTATGATATTTTTCTCACAGCGTGAGATCCTGGCTAGCAATAACATGCATCCTCATCTCAAGAATGCAGATTATACAGATGTTAGTGACTCGTTTGCATCTGTAATGACTACTCTAATACCTACCAGAGGTCATTGTCCCTCTCATCCGACACACAGATGTTCTCTGACGTTATAATCTGTCCTTTTATTATCTGTTACACAACACAAATAATATAGTCATAAATAACATCGAATACAAAATTCATGAAGGAAATACAATTCAATCATAATCTTGGTCCATTCTTCAGTTTAATGCGAAACACGGTCGAGTATCAAGATTTCTTACAAAGGTTTGTGATTTAAAAGTTTAATGTGTTGTATCTTTGGTCGGTGTGGCCACAAAGTATTGTATAATGTTTATTTATTACGAACAAACAATTCTCTTGAGACAGTTGTTGATGGGCACATCCTGCCCACTGACGATGTCGCATCGTTTAAATAATATCAGAAGCTCTCACAACCAGCTACATCTTATATTAACATCTTAAAGTTATTAAGTTTGTTTACTCTGATAATAAAAAGTGAAGCAAACATCCTGCGAGCGAACTGACAGATGAAATGCGAGATGACGTACGCTGTAATCTCGTTATTAAACCGTTTTAATGGTCTTCAAGCTGGAAGCAAAAAAGATAAAACGACTTTAAGGAAGTTAGTAGTTGAAGACTATTTGTATAGCGTGCTAAAATCATCAAATAAGTCCTTTCATCCTGAGTGAAGCGAAAGGGACTGTCATATTCGTAGTGACTATGAAGTCGGTTAAACACTGACTCAATTCCTTCAATAGGCGTTTACGCTCTAGGGTCAGGGTTAGTTGAAGGCTTGGTGTGCTATAAATAAGAGGAGGCCAAACCCAGCCTTTATAGAACAGTGGTAATCCAGTGATAATCGCAGACGTACGAGTATGAGCTATCTACAGGGCGTGGGTATAAACCCAGGCAGGCGCATTACCCACTACTCTCAAAACAGTGAAGCAAATCATCGTGAGCAAACGGGACTTGTGCCAACCCGTACTGAGGCCCATAGCCCAGTCCCAGTCCCAGAAAAGGCCTATGCAGTCTCAGAGGTCCCGCAGCAACAGTAAATATTTAATAGGCTGATTATGCTATGATATATCCAGTAGTCGACAAAGTAATTCAGGGCTGTTAGGGGTAAAATACTATCTTCTAAATATATAAAACTCAAAGGTGACGGACTGACATAGTGATCTATCAACGCACAACCCAAACCACAGGACAGATCGGGCTGAAATGGCATGCAGGTAGATGTTATGACGTAGGCATCCCCTAAGAAAGGTTTTTGATAAATTCTACTCCCAAGGGGATAAAATAGGGGATGACAGTTTGTATAAATCTTCTTACATTTACGACTGACACCGCGAGCGAGGCCGCGGGCACAAGCTAGTTGTATAATAAGCTAGTTCACTAGAGACAAAGTTTAGCACCATAGAAACGGCTATTATTGGCGGTAATTATTTTCTTCTCAAGGTAAGTAAATCTCGGGCATACCACTAGATGAATGTTTATTACTCCGCCTCGAGCCAAATAATAACAGTTTAAAGATCACAGAATTACGCAAACTACGAACAAATTACTGGTTTTTGGCCTAAAAGCAAAACACATAGATAAATTACCATAAATTCTTCAAAGCGTAGAACATTAATTTTATCTTGTTTATTTATTCTATTTAATTTATGGGACGCTATTTAATTAACCTATTTGCTTACTAGCACATTTACGGTGAGTTACACCAATAATACTAAACGCCATTAGCACATCTTAATCGCGTTAAGGTGTTGTCAGTGTCAATATTCGGTAACTGTCATTTAAACTAATAAAAAACTGAGTCTAGTCTCTCTCTATCTAGTCTCTTACCAGAGACTAGAATCGGTGTGTTGATCGCGATAAGTCAAACGGACATCAAGCTTTTTAAAACTACCGATTTTTCATTAGTGACAAAATTTGAATTAGTAAAAAAATATTTTCTTAAATTAAGTTACCGCTTATCATGCTTGTACAAGCAGCACTAATAAGGTAAAATATGCAATTTATACTATTTATCAGACTTCTAGAGATAAATTAAAACCGCAACTATAACCCAAATTTAAAAATTAATAAAATGTAACACTCGTGTAACGTAACATACATAATACAGAAAAGTGGCATTTATTTCCTACTAGATAAGAGTATTATATGCTTAACATAAAATTTCAACCGTCCCTAGAGTTCCAAAATACCCGTATTCATACGCAATTTGAATTTCGAATCCTTTCCGCTCTATTAAAAACAAAAGCTTATTTTAAACCATAGAGTATTTAATTTGGACCATAAATCAAAAGCGCCATTACGTTGTGGCGTGGCGTCGCGTGGGCCAAGCCTAGTCGCGCCCTGCAGCAGCTTACGGAGACAATGTTATACAGCCTGGACAAAGGGTGTGCGAAATTACTACTGGTCCTTGAAACACGCGATTTCATTTGCTGAGTGAAAATTGTATCATGAAACGTGAAGTTATGTACTTAATTACCAACAATAGGAGTTTCCGTCTAGTAACGTGACATAATTATGATACCACAGATTACATAATGCCCAAAGGTTTAGTCAGAAGACTTTTTTTGGTCGGTTTGTGTGACTCCTATTTGTACTTAAATCCACCGTAATCCTACAAAAATTGCCCTTTACGTTACAAAGTCGGAAATCTCTCTAAACAATACCGCGATACCGGCAATAACTAAATACATTGCGCCAGTTATGCTTTTATCAGCAACCTAGCACAACTTCCTCGCCGCTAACTTCCTAAATAATTTCTCATAAAAGAACCCAATATGTATCGCTTTGCCCCACCAAGGCTTAAACTCAGGACCTCATGCAGCAGTTACTCTTTTGACCTCTAAACTAATAAAGTAGACACTTTGAACTTTAAGCTATGAAAGACAACACTAGTAATGCATATTTAAAGTGTTGTCCTTTATAACTCCGGTTACTATACAGGTTGTGTTTAAATTCATCGCTAATTTTATCGATAAAATTATTTTATTACTACTCAACACTATTTAACGTCAGGCTTTGCAGTGGATTTCGCTCGTAACGTTTATCTGATAGTACACATTTCGCATTTTAATCAGTGAAAAGATAAAAACACATTACCTGTTCTCAATTTTACAACTTTGAGGTTAATTGAAAAAGGTTTGTTATAAGCTTATGATATAGCTTTTATAGCTATTAAATGAGCATACATAATATTAAATTCTTGTTTTATATTGGTAATCTACTTTAAAAGCCTCTTATGTATTGACTTAGTCGTAAACTTTATCTAAATGTAATTTCTAGACAAATAAGTGATCGCAGATACGGCTTAGTTTAACCGCAGTTTAACCCAGGCGTTGCGTTAAGTGCAGTTTAATATCTGGAAGAATCATGTTCATTTTATATTAATTAAAGTTTTAATTCGCGATACATAACAACAGGCTAAATCTGTTTTAGGAGAAATCGGGCAAGAACATATTTAATTTAAGGGAAATCAGTGCATTTACCTGAATCGTAAGGATTCAGGTAAATGCTAAAACACTGACTTCCCTTCCAGTAACAAGGATGCTGGAAGCCAACCAACCAGATCGACAGAGAATGGTGTTGCGGTGCCCATTTACAGTTGAGAATTTGAGATTTGCAACAGAAAGGGGCTTCCACCAGCATTGTTAACTGTATAAGACACAAGTTACAAATTTTAAATTTTTGCGTAATCTAAGTACGCCGAAATTTTTACAAACCATTTTTTCCCGAAACTTCGGCATCAATATTAGTTAGTTACGCAAAATATTCATGCGTCATAATTTTCCTATTAACTGCGAACACCATGAGTCCATGATATCCAATACCTATTAGTTATTACGCACTTAATAGCTCCAATGTCACAAACACTCACTATTAACGCGCCATATCGCGGTAGGTGACTATATTCGTACGTTTTCGCTGGATACCTATGGTAGGCGCCTATTATCAAGGTTGAACACATTGCCCCGAAAATGTTCTACGATTATATTGTTCTATTATTCGTAAACACGCTGATTAATGAGTCAGTAATATATCACTCAGTACTATATAAGTGGGTAGCTTTAAATTTTTGAATAAATGACCCACTCCTTGACAATTCCAAAGAGTGGGTTTTTCAATAAATGGTTTGACTTTGATACAGTCAGTAAAAGAGATTTAGATAAAGAAGCTTGACTTGCCTACAATTTTATTGCTGTTTATGTTATCTTAGTAATATTACAAATGTGAAAATTTGTGAGGATCGATAAATGTATCATGTATTTGTATGTATGTTTGTGGCTCTGTAACTCCTAAACGTCTAAACACAACACATAAGATAGTCTTATTCCGATTTTATGTCCCCGTGGGGCAATTTTCGATCTGTAGCTCGCAGGTAAGAGTTAGTTTAATATGTAAACCTTATTTATTAAAAAAAAAGGATTTTAGAAAAGTTGAAGCCATCACATGTTGCATCCATTATCTAACTTTAATTTAAGTACATATACAAATATTGGCTTTTTCAATTCCATACCTATACTATTTTGCCGAGAGTACCTACAAACGTGGGACGCTTCACGTCAGTACACAGCTCCAGAACTATAGTGTAGGTTACCTCATGTACCTGTTGACTGGCAGTTAGAATTAGCCGGGTGTTAGCCAGTGACATTAGCACCCGCCGTAATTACCGTCTGACCCACATCCAGCTTAGTTTAATTAATAATTATTCGAGTTGCAACGAGCGCTGACAAGCGTACTGACCTTATATGGAGAGACCAGTACGCATATCCATCGGAATTAAGACTAGTTTTGAATATATCAATGCTTTGTGACTTATTTCTGGATCTTGAAAACAGAACACTCTTGTTAGGATCTGTTCCCAGTTTACGTAAAAAAAAAATGGATGTTTCTACAAGAAATTTCTCAATAGCAATAATAGTCTTGATTTGTGACCAATTGACCGATTTATGGCAATTGAGTCGCCATTTTTTTTTAACTTTATCCCACACTATAAACTTATCCTGTATCGTGGGCGCGTTTACAAACTATTATAACTGGACTGGGAACAACTACATACGAGTACTTGTAGATCGTACAAATATTGGGTCTGCTGCATTTGGTGTAAGGTCATACATATTACTTTTGCCATTTGCCTTGCCCTTGGAAATTACAAGCGCAGTGTTATGTAATTAAAAGCTAATGTTGGAGTCGCCTTCATTCATTTTTGATAGCCTTGACAATCAACTCAATGTGTAACTTATCATTCCTAAAAATATTGTTGCAATCTGGCATAACAGTTAACAGTATCAAGCAGCTTAAGATAAGATTTTTACAATTCCTGTGATAGTATATCTTATATTTTACCTTCTAGTCGTAAAAACGTACTATGTATCATAAAACTTTACGTGAACGAATACACACAAAGTTACAAACAAGCCATTCTATGTACTACAATTACGAAGGATCCTATCATCTAGAAAACTAGAAAGTAGGCCTATAGACTTTGATTAGACGGAGCAAACATAACCAAATTAACTCGGCTCGAATTCCTTCCGATCGACACAAATCGTGACTTCCATTCCGACAGTAGACTACCTAACTACTAATCCTTGATAATATTATAAATAAGAAAGTGTGTCTTACTTTCACGGCGCCATATACTAAGGAAGACCTTGAAATTTTGCATAGGTATGTAGAACTGATCTATTGTCCCATCAATCATACAATCAACCCAGCATAAAGGAGTCAACTACTGTACGTAATCCACTCCCAAACGGTGTCAAAATGTCAGTGTTATCTATACTAATCTATAAGCTTAAGAGTTTGTTTGGTTGATCGCGCTAAACTGAGGAACTATCTAGTTCAAATTGTAAAAATATTTTTGTGTCGGATAGTCTATATATCGAGGAAAGTTATGGGCATACATTACGCTACAATCAATAGGAGTGAAGCAGCAGTCGAATACTGTTGTTGGAAACATTTAGTACTGAATCAAAGAAGAATAGGAGTCAAGCAGATCGCGGCAAAACGCAAGAACATGTTGTGAAAAACACGACGACAATCCACCAGTTGCATCCATCGGTTGCCTGCGATTCTCGCAGTTGTTGGTCCACCTAGTGGGAGGCCTACCCACGCTGCGTTTACCGGTTCATCTTCACTACTCGAGAACCTTCCTTAACCATCGGTTATCAGTTCCACAAGTGATGCCGATATGGCCTGTCCATTGCCAAATCACAAAAAATGAAAATTTCAAGAGTGACTTCTTCGGCGAACATCCTCAGTTAGCTGGCAAAATCATGTGTACGTAAGTCTAGCCATAGCTAGCTCAATAAAAAGATGGTCTTCCGAAAGCAATCGACAATAATCCATAGGAAAAGGGACCTCACGCGTCGTCCGGTCACGTTTCTAAAATATTGGCAACGTTATGTGCGACTGACAATGACAATCAGGCGCCATTCCGCGCCGCGCATGCAAATCGAATGGTCGTTTTAGTGATGAATGCTCTGTCGAAAAACTGACAGCTTTTATTGGTTTGTTTGCTGGAAAAACCAGGAAATCTTCCAATCGTTTTACTGAGGAAACTACTTATTTTTATATGACGGTATTTTTAACAGAGTCTATTGAACCACTGGGATTATACGACAGGAGCTCGTGGCTAAAATAATTACAGGCAAATCACACAGGCCTAGTTTTCAGGTTAAGCCGTGCTTACCGAGGCTGGTCTGTGAATTGGTGAACATCTATAATAATGAGTTTCTTCCGTGTCTCGGAAAGCATGTTCACCTGTTGGTACCGGCTGTCATTTGCAGATCTATGACAATCATTACTGCAAGTCAGGAGCTCGAAAGTCTGACGACCACTCTTGCCAAGAGATACTGTATTACCCAGTTTCTGGGTTGTAGAGATTAAAAGGTCAATCACTCCATGTAAAATACAGATATTCAGCTGCATTTGGTTATACTGGAGGCCGACTCCATCATAGTTAAAACGCTACGCTACGCGGATGATGGGGATTATTCCACAAAATTCTAAGATTGAAATCAGGTTTTTGTTAGAAACTTTAGGACCTCTAGTCAATTCAAATGCCCTCATCAAAATGTGAAACCGAGCACATGATACGTGCTATAAAGCATGATATACAACGTGCATTAGGCAATAAAGCCATGAAAGCGCTGTAACAGTAGGCGTCAAGTGCTGCGATGCATTGTTGCCGGTTTTACGGCCGCTCCTAAATATCGACCGGGAAGTAGCTGAGTGGTCTACTTGGAGTAGAGAACTGGACGGTCGTAAACTTGCAATTTCCGTAATATAATCCTTAAATGTATTACCCCGCTAAAAGGTGTGATAATAAAATAAACATAAATAAAGTGTCTTTAATATATTTATCCTGTACTATATTTCGTTTACCGAGACTATAATGAATGCATCGTTTCGTTCATTGACAAATTTTGTATTGCATTGTTTACGTTTCCATTCATTCAGATTTTCCTCCTTCATAAATTAAAAGTTCCACTTCTGCTGCCTGCAAACAATCGCTTGCGCTTGATATTATGTATTCATTGAAATAGTCGAGTCAAAGCAATCATAGTCGAATGTTGTGTTCCAACAAAGGCATAGACAAAAGAGTGTAAAACAATAAAGGAACACGCAATCAAAATTCAAAATTGAGGCGCGCACAATTAGAGTGTATTCACGCCCCAACGCTTGTATTCAAATTCGAACATTATGATGAGTACTTTTTTTCTTTTTCGTCCTTTGTTTCCCTGACTTTATTTTGTTGTCGCCATACACTGCACAGGAAATTGTGGTTTCATAGCGCGTATTGAAAATGTACGTCATAAAATTGCCCTGTGTTTGCAATCAATGTTGGCCAAAACAATACCAAACATATCGAAAGAAACGAAACCATTCAATAAAACATTTTGACACTGATCGTAAATGACATTGCCACACATTGGAAAAGACACGTAACTAAAAAGCAATCGCGCTGGTGGGTCCAATTACAGATGAATAATAAATCCAGCATCAGTTGGATGACACATAATTTATTTTCTGCCAGCAAGAACGCCGTGAACGCATGTCAATCGCAGGCGGCGAGGTTATGTCATGTACAAATACATCGCACATGTCACCGATAGCCCGCTAAGGCTGGACATCTGCTTTTACTGACTCATAATAACAGACTATACACGCATTTCAGTTTGGATTAACACGTGGATATAGCTCGTGGAAATAAAACAACCGTTACAAAGAGAAATGTTGTAATTAACTCTGTGTGTGCGGTCTCTCCTCCAAATAGTTATTGGATTCATGAAAGACTTTTTCAACTCTTATCAAAATAGGTAGGTACACAAATACCCATGCTTTGCAAGGACGAAGATTCGTAACGGACTTTTTACCAGGGATGAGAGAGAGGAAGTGAAAAGACCAACAATCAGATGGGTAGACGATCTAAAAGAGCGATGGAAAGACATTAATGGCTTTTTGCTCAGACGAGGTAAGCATGCCTCAGAAAGAAAGAAGAACAAGGTTGCCAATGATAATGATGATTTAGATTCTTACAACAGTTCGCTAGCTGGATCGACGACATCGTGAGAGTCGCGGAGAAGCAGATGAAAGTGGCCGATTGGTGTTCGGCGTAGCAGTCTAAGGGGTGTCCATTGTTCAGTAGTGGACTCCTTCTGAATCATTTGACTGATCATGATGATATCTATTCTAATACAATTAGAGACTAGTCTTCAATAGAGGACGCTTTCAAGGTACATGAAGAAAATTACGTACTGCCGATGAAAATTTACCCGAGTTTCCAATTGATTATTCACACACCTCACCTACTTGTACTAATGATAAACTGGTACATTAGGACCACGTCAGGTGCAATGCATCAACTTTTTCAATTAAACTTAATTGAATTAGCTACTGCATTAGTCTGAAAAATGAATACGTGTCATGCAATATTAATAGTTGTTTACTACATATAGGTGCGCTTACACTTGGTGTCAAGGATTGGGTTAAACGACGTAGGTACCTCGTAAACGGTCACGAACATGTTCATGGAAACCGCTGTTTTATTATTGTTTATGAGATGCGCATACTCAAGTCACGTTTTCTTAACATTAATTGTTATGTTAATCAAATTCTGGACTAACATTAGTTTGAGACTGAAAATCTTTCCATAACGACAAACCGTATTTGTAAGACCTCATAAACGGTCTAAACTGATGCTATCAAAATATAATCTGTCGACACAAACGACCATATTCTATTAAAGCGATAACACAACAGATAACTATCTAATCCCTACGAGAATCGTGCGCCTCGTTTTCAGGACGCTAAGCGAGACGGACAAGGGAATTATGAATGAGCACCGTGCCGTGCCGGCCGTACCGCGTCGAAACAGATTGAAAATACGAGTTTGTCGTGTTAGGGAGCCGTACATAATGGGCAGGGCCCGCTTTCCACGGCATCACGGCATCTAGGCCACAATAACAAGAGAGGCGATCGCTAAGTGAAATTAAACACAGCGACGAACGCCACGGAAATGCAAGACATCGGTAACGTGATGCGATAAACTCGGGGGCCGCCCCGATCATTGTTTGTCTACATATCGTGTTAGCTGACTTCGGTATTCTCCGACTTACTTCGACACAACGGCACCACTCATCTCTTGTTTTACATTTCAAACATAACGGCAAACCCGCCATCTTTATTTTAACACATTACCTCCCAACAAGTGCGGCTTACTGATTACTGTTAGTAATTTATACTTGAGTATGGGCTCTATGGGCAGTCACGTTTCCCTACAGGTGGTTTCTATAACGCTAAACATCTCGGTACCGGTGCAGCAATAACTTTTGCTCTTAAAAGACGCATTCATGTCAAGTTATTATCGCATGGCCTACTAGCGCCTAGTTACAAACGTTTCAATACAATGAAATCTTTCCGTGTTCGTAGCGATAACTGTACAGTTAGGTGCTTATTCACTTTACATTGGAATCGTGTTCTAATGAAAGAACCTTTGGTTGCTGAAATAAGTAAAAATATACAAACCATTTGTTTGTATAAATACAAGTTGGTACCATTATAATCAAAATTCAGGTTAAGAAGAAAATCTAATGTAAAATGTTCATGTTAACCCATTAATTTTAGCGCCTGAATAAACTACGTTCATTGCCAATAAAAATAAAACGAGCATTTCTGTTATAAACCCGTCGAACTTCACAGAAAAAACAAAACACTCTCAAACGAGAGAAACGTAAACATTATAGTAGGAATAACCTGAAAAAATCAGAAAACTGTTTACAAAACGTAAACTTCGCAACATTCTTGTACACGAATACAGTATTAGCAAACATTTTTGTTCCGAGATGAAGACAGAGCAATGTGTCGACAAGAGAATTTACACACTCTACACACGTTTAGAAATTCATAAACGAATGAATGGGCTAAGAAAAACACTGGCCATTACTGGACGGAGCTTGTGAAACTATGATGTTACATAAAATTTTATGAATGTTACATTATGAACACAGGCGGTTATTGCTTTATCTAACGAATATTATAAATGTGTAAGTTTGTAACGATGCCGATGGATGAATAGATGGATGGATGTTTGTAACTCCTTCAGTCCAAAACTACGCAACCGATTTGGATAAAATTTGGATCACAGATAGTTAATAATCTGTATTAACACATATGATATTATACTACTACACATAGTTTTTATCCCGATTTTATGTGTCCGTGGGATAATTTTCGAGCTGTTGCAGGAAAGCTGGCAACAGCTGGTAATCAATAAATATTCGAAAGTTTATGTGCTTAGATTTGGACGTAGTTAAGCAGAAAGGACTCAATCCACACTTTGGCCAAAATTGAGATATGTATGCCATCGTACTCCTGAGGGTCGAATCTATCATGTAGTGAAGACCCTATTTTTAAAATATACACGGAAACTAGTTTTTCTCGCTACCCCGACTCAACCCATAGTATGAAGAGCACACAAAATATATTTGCTGAATGAACTCAGTCCGCTTGAATTGTTTCTCAGTAATGAATTTCTATGAGTATGTCCCCATGGCCGATTAACCAGAACAGACTCAAACGGTTTGAATCCTTTCTAAGAAATAAATTTTGATTGCAAATATCATTTGATCAAATAACTGAAACGACTCAAACAGGTTGGGTCTTTTCTGAGTTATAGGTTTACTGAAACAAAATATTTATTTTTCTTTATCAGAAACGACTCAAAACACTTGAGATATTGCAGAAGAACAGCTTTATATGAACAAAACATGTAATTATCAAATAACTGAATCGACTCAGACAGTCTGAGTCGATTGTAAGGAGAAGATGTGTTGACTGATACATCTACTTTTAATTGAACTGAAATGACTTAAAATATTTGTGTTATTTACGTTTAAGTAGTAGAAATATTTCATTAATCAAAGTTATTATGTTAGCGTTGTTCATAAAAGACATACATGTAATAAAACTATAACTATTAATTTCCAAAAAAGATTATAGTTTCAATTTTTTGTTGAAATTTGGTAATTACTTTAAAAAACTGGCAACTCTGCCCTTTTTTTGGCACACTGAGTAGTGAAACGCGTGTTTTCACTGCAACTGCAACCTGCAACCGAATCCTTTTGTTGGTTTTGAGATCTCGAAGTTGTTTTTACCCAAGCGAACTGTCTGTCCAAGGTAGACGTATTCTTGAACGACTTTAACAGTTATTATACCATTTACTACGATTTGTCCCGGGGTAGTGGTGTCGTTATACATGATTTTTGTTTTTCCATGTTCATCCTGAGACCAATACGTTCAGAAGCATGGTCTTTCCTTTTCAGTTCAGCGTCTTAAACACGTCCTCCAAGGCATTGGTGAACGGTTTCGGGGATATAACATCCCCCGTCTCACACCCCTGCGCAGCGTGAAATGTTTAGACTGGTGGACTGGACTGCTGGTTCTGTACTTGAACACTCATAGTCGCCGCGTCATACAGACATTTTCAGCACTTCGTTGTACCGCAATAGGCCATGATCTATGGTGCTTAATGCTCCACGAAACCCAGCCTGCTCTGGAGGCTGAAACTCATCAAGTCTTATTTCAAAACGATGTGTACTGATGACCCTCAAAAATATAATTTGGCTTAAGAGTGATTAGGGAGGATAGTTTTTAATAGGGTTTTGTTGCCACGTCTTTGGGAGTTCTCCCGGTGTCTAATACAGAGTTGAATAACTTTTGGAGCTCCCGAAGTGCGGACTTTCCACCTGCTTTCAGGAGCTCCGAAATGGCTCCATCTTCACCCGGGGATTTTCCATTTTTAAGCTGCCTGAGGGCCTCCTCAACCTCATCCAGGATATGATTTCCGGCAGTTCATCGGTGTAGTGGCGGTTCAGCGTGATTCGGCTAACCTCTGGAGGGCTGATAAGTGGACCACGACTGTCGTAAAATCGGCCATAAAAGTCTTCTATCTGGCTAAGATCTCCGGCTTTGAGGTTATGGTTTAATCATTAGGTGAACTAAGCTACGTCAAATGCGTTTCGACTGTTGAACAAACAGTTTAGCACCCAGATTTTCCTCTATTGTCTTTTCAATTAGGATTGCATTAGAGGCTCTGAGGTCGCACCAACTTGCTTTTCCTCTTATTGAGCTTTCGCTTCTCTGACGGCGTATAGCTAGTAGATCCCTTCTTCAGGTGGCGCTGTTCGCTTGTCATTTGAGTGGAAGAGCTCCGTGACAAATTAATATTTCTAACGTATTTGTGACATTTCTATACTAAAAGCTGTGAGTTCTAGTTTATAATTGCTGAATTTTCAATAGTCTGATAACTTTGATCTGAGGAATAAAAAAGATGGACAGATTATCTATAGAAAATATGTCAAATCCCTATTTTTATTCCTCAGATAAAAGTTGTCTGACTATTGAAAAATCAGCCCTTAGTGTGAAAGTTATCTAAGTGATAACGTCCTATTTTTCAAGCTAAGCTCGAAGATCTCAGATCCATGTTTAATTTAATACCTAAAGGCTGTCATCCAGTTTACAGTAACTTTAGGGAGACAACCAAATCAAGGAGGATGTTGATGGATACAGGCCATCTCTTTACTTCGACTTTGAGGATGAGAGCGAAAAAATAAGCGCGTTCATTTTTGCGTTGTTTCTTCTTTTTTTGTATTTCAATAAGTGTTTTCACGTGATTTTGCTAGGTTTATGTTTATTGACAATAATAATATGACTTTTCAATCGTTATCGTTGTTATTATTTATTTATAAGCAGATTTTCTAGACGAAGGGTAGTTTTGAGTCCATTCTGAGAAAGTAAAAAACAAAACCTCCCTAAACAAACTTAAGTTTAATTGTAAGGACTCAACCCACATTTCAGTTAATATCTCGAAATCTATTGCAAATTATATTATTATATTTATTGAAAAATAAAATATAAACTATCAGTTTAATTAGGGTGCAATTTTTTTTTTCAAATTTTATTTTGTTTTAGAGGAATTACAGCTTAAACTTCAAACGCCCATAACTCAAAAGTGACTTTTTGTGGATTGAGTCCTTTCTGCTTAACTACGTCCATTTATGAATTACCTTTTCATATAAAAACTGAACAGATTAGCAGCGCATAGATCATGAAGCTTGAGTTAGGACAAAAGTTTATTTATACCAAAAAATCCTAGAAACAATTTCAAAGTTAGTGAGTTCGAGGGCACAAGCCAATATTCTGTGCCCATGACTATTTCGAACCAAAGTGCTATATCGCGAGTTTGAACCTCGCCGGGTATGAATGTGTATTTCACACGCATCGCTGAAGTTATGGTTATTATGAGCTGTACTGACTGTGATTGGAAGTAGTCTAGTTATTTCATAACTAGACTACTTTTTAACTGTGAAAAATATTTCAAATCTACGCCGCAGCATAGAAATATAAAAAGTTAAACTAATCCCGAGTATTTATCACGATCTTGCTTTGAAATTAGGATGTACGACCTCCTTAAATATCAATGTGTTTCAATGCATTACAGCACTATTTTTCAGATTTTAATAACCTAGATTTAAGAAAACTTTTCTGTTTTAAGCAAATTTTGGCGTGCAACCTTCTCATTCAGCACACCAAACTATAATACCTATCCAGCTATCGCGGCTTAGCTCATAAAATCCGGGTTCCATTTTTTTGCTACTTAGGATTCAATATGTCGATTTATTCGATAAAATAGATAAAGATATTAATCTTTCTCTCCTTTTATCTTTCAAAATACCAACCAGAATTAGACCAATTCTCCAACTCCAATTAGTAAAAACAAATATCCTGTGAAACTGTAACGGTGAAATGAGCCGTCAATCTATAAAAGCCAATCAGACATTAATATATCTCTCAAGCACCATTGCATTGGATGCACGGCCACGCGTCCCCTCGAGTGGCGGCACGTGGTCACACTGACGCATTGGAGCGGAAAGTAGGCCGGTTATATCCTGGCAGGCGACAACTCGAGAACTTACTGGGTAGTGCACTGATGCGGAACAATCTTTTGACACTTTACTCGTATAGCTTACAGTTCGGCCGATAAAAGTCACAAAGTACCAGTGAGTGTATGGGAAAGTTCGTTTTACATAGGGTTTTTTCTGTTATTTTTTTTTACTTGAGGATAGTGTTAATGGCTCTGACTTACAAGTTTTTGTCGGTCTCTGCCTCGAATTTTGGCGGTGGCGGCCAAAACTCGAAGACCCGCGGGCCGCGTCCGTTGCTGAGTCGCTAATTTCGAGGCAACGGCCTCATATTACTTTGTACATTTTTCCACCACCATTCTCAAAATAGTAAAGGAAAACAGTGTAAGGAAACCGGCATGTATTCAAATTAAAATGTGAAAAAATACGGAGATATGTGACATCCAAAAACGCGAATGCATGGAGGATTATTGCTCAGTTACTCTCACTAAAAAACAACATTGTGAAAGAATCAAACATATCCAAGTTCAGAAATTCAAAGTAAAAGGTCCACTCTAAGTTATGGCTCATTTTGATGAAAATGACTCCAAGATCAAGAAATGGAAACATTAAATACCTATACGTACCATTAGCACTAGTTTTCAGTATTTGAGACCTAAAGTAAACTGGAACTTTGACAATTTTCAAAGAAAAAATAAGTTCCTTCTTCGCACACCAGAAGCGCTTTTCCATTTTTTCATACAAGAAACGCTGTAAATACTGGAAAGTCTCTGTAAAGTAAAATAGTGAAAACTAGTGCTAGGGGTACCTGATCATGGTTATCCTGTCAATCGTATATTTTCTGTAACATCCTGTCATTCGTTTCTGTCTAAAGCCCGATGTGTCATATCAACGCCGATATCGTTCGGGGAAGTGCAGTGATGCGAAACAATCTCCTCGTACTTACATTATATTGATGGAGAGATGGAGTGATGGCCGGCCCACCAATAGGGACGGAGAAAGTGCCAATTTGGACGAAAGTTACTTTTGTGATGCGTGTGTTTGCATCCGAGTGGTGGGATTCTTTTATTTTGTATTGATGGATCGTGAGGTATGGCCGTAAATGATTATCTTGCGAAGTTGCGATATAAAAATACTATGCTTTATTGATAAAACTACGCAGATATTTGTGCTCAGATTGAATTAGAGCAAATAAAAGCATTTTATCAATGGACCTATTTAGTATATGCTCTGTAATATTATATCCAATTAATTTCCGTTTTATTCAACATATTGTGTTCATTGTTTTTCAGAATTTTATTACCTATCTGATATTATTCTTTCTATTCCTGCAATTTGAAGCTTCTTTCAGCACAACAACGCATTGTAGTCTCGCACATTCAAATCACAATAGCCCAAATGACAATATTCAAGGACTCCCATAGAAATACCTGTATTCAGAGATGTTCGCGAATCTTTTGTGTGATCCCCACTCAATACAATACATTGAAATAACGCACGACCATCGGCCATTTTGGCTCAGAGACCGTACGATAAAGAAATTTGATATTCCAACTCGACAGTTCGATACTGAAAGCTGATAAAACTTAGTACATTTTATTTGTAACTTTCTCATATTTTACCATGAACTTATCGGTTACATAAATAAGTTTAACAGATAAAGTCTGTCGACGTGTTTACTCAACTAATTCGTCTTCTTCCTGACGCAATATATGGCTTCTATTTGTGTGTTATGTAGTTTATTCCGTGGTTCACTCCAAGCTATATTTTACGATGTTTCGTCGAACTTACCAATGCGTCTTAGAAAGCGGGTTAATTGTTCTCGATTAAGAACAAGTACCCCAACTGTAATTTCTCTTACTTTATTGTTCTAAGTAAAATGGGTTCGTTGTTATCGTCACGGTCATGCCCTTTTTATTTGGGAAATGATAAATTATTCTTTAACTTATACATTTTTAACACAACATCAGTTTGTTCTAAATTACGGGCCGTTAAAATCGGGGATAAACCTTACGAACAATCTTCACCCTGATAAAAAAATAAGTAGGTACGGTCCTTCATCAGGTTTCAAAGACCAACCGTCTAGTGACCTCAGCCAGCCAGGTGCTAGACTCAAATTCTTAACATGAACAAAGCAGGCTTTATCCCGTCGTCTAAACAAATTGGAACAACGACGGACTTGTTCCACTTCGCGGTACCGCAGCCTACGGGATAAACATACCGACATACTCACCATGACTGTATCTTGATCAGACGAATAAATTATATCCATGAATATTAATACCCGCCACGTGGGTTGCCAGCTCAAGGATGAATAACTGTTGCAGACAACTTACCTAAAACAAAGGAAATGGACTTTAAATAACAATACAACACAGTTAACTACAGTTTATACAATTAACGTGGCTTTAACATAAACAAAAAGGTTAAATAGTTTTCGTAATCGAATACGCAGCGAACGGGGGTGAAATGGAATGAAATAATTAAATTCTCTTTCGTTTTCTGTCAGTGTGACGTTAATTTATTTGATGTGACCACCCCGAAGAGCTATTGTGCTGCTCTTCACGCCAGTCAGTAGGACGTGACTGGGGGAATCCAAGTCGGGGAGACATTGTCCGTACTGATTTAATGGAGCTTTTGTTATTTATTTGATGGTCATACACATAATGTGAGAGACGGCTTATTTGAACTCGGAATTAAATAGAAGCAGATCGAACGCAGCAAAATGTATCCTAGTGCAGAGAATTTTAGAAACATTAGAGCTCCGGGCACTCGAGAAACTATCTAAACTTCTCCAATAAACATTCGTTACTCAAACTTGAATGAAGTACCGCACAGCACCGATGCACCATCAATAAATCTTCTTATCTAAATGAAACTCATAAAGGGCTGCCGTTTCATAGCTTTTAAATCGCTTTATTAAGAAGCTTTTACACTAATTAATGATCAAGCGCCGGTATATCTCTCAGAGATTGTCGGGTTATTGTAGACCGGGAATAGCCGGTCCTTGCCCGTGGCCGTAGTAAATTGGTAAGATATATTCTCGTGACGAGAACAATGACGGTTTGGTTGAAACGGACCCTGATACAACACACGTACGAACAAAAAATCAACACCTTCTTTGTATGGAATGCGTTTCAACGTAATTCCCTTAATGAAGCATTCTTTGAGGACTAAACATTCCTTGCTGGAGACAGAAATAGTTTCGTGACTTTTTACTGCGGATTAATGAAACTTATCCAGTCTTTAACTCTGAATTCTTGATACATTTAAGTCTAGAATGTCGGTGTCTATACCATTACGAGACGTATTCAGGTTATATGTAAACACCGTGCATAAATATCTCAAGAACGTCAAGACATCAAGACTTTGTATCGAATTAGGGAAAGTCGTAAAGCGGACAATAAAATTCTGATGAATCGCACACACGCTAAGCGTCTTGCGACATCAAAGTAGTTGTATAATGTTACGTTACAACAAAGGTACTAATAAATTACTAGTCTACACGAAGATTGACGTTATACTTTGGCTAGCAGAATACTTAAACCTAGAATTTGAAGAGCACGTCGATAAAAAACAGTGGCTCTCTTAATTTTTAACCGACTTCATAATCCGATGAAATCATGTTTTTGTTGCAGGGATAAAAAAAAAACAGGGTTAATACTGTAGTATTAAAAGCTTGTTAACATCGTAGTCCCATAAAAATTAACAAAATAATGATGACATGATTACAGTAGTCCACAACAAATACGGAGAGTAAACATAAGTTAATGTATCTGCGCCTGCTTCGGCTATTTTAGTCCAAGTTCAATTATTTCCCGAGGATATATTGTGTCGGGACGCACATTAAGTCAGTTAATTTACTTTTATATTTAACTCTCTGCCACCGAGGATATCTCGAATTACTCCTGAAGCCGTTGTTGGTAATGGAAAGACGATAACAGTAAAACCACTTGTTGTTTTAGCCCTAAAGCGCTATTACAGTCCACCGCTTAATTGTAACTAACTACCACCCGCTTTTGGTAACAATGAACGAACGATATCTGAGGTCGAAAGTCTTAAGAACATTACGATTGCACATTGGCATAATAAAGAATCGATAAAGATCATAATTTACAATAACTGCCGCTGGCAATCATATCTCAATTCGACGCATTGATTTAACATAAAAGAAATCAGCATGCATATTGTAAGAAATTCTTTGAAACATTGGCATGTCGGACAAAAACACAGATGTTTAATTGTGAATGCGATTCAGCCGCGGATGTATAATATTAACATCGCGATTTTTATGGTTTTTGGTGGAACAAAAAGCTTTCTTGTGTACCGAGAGCGATTTTTCACATGTTGTTTCAGTAATAAATCGCTGTCTGCAGCTTATTACGGATGGTAATTTTGTAGTGAACGCCTTATAAGTGCATGATTAATTATCTGATATGGTGGTGTGCGCGCTTCTTCGACAATCGATTATTACTGCAGTCACCATCAGGATGGAGGAGCGTCTTAATGGAGATTCCGTAAGCGTCGTTGTCACTTTTTTGCGGCAACCATTTAATCATTAAGCGGTACGGTAACGTAATGGTGAAGATAACACATTTGGCGTGTTGGTACATGGACGTACTTAATGTTTATGTTGGGTCGCGTTTAAGCTCGTTTAAGCTTTTTTCTTACGAAATAAGCTGTGTTTTTCGATGCTTGCTAAACGTTATTTATACACAGGTACCAAAAAAATGTTGAGGGCAACTTTTTTTGTCAGCTTTCCAGAATTCCATATAGGAAAAAAGGACTTTACATAAATACTTAATTCATGAAATATATCGAATAACCCTTCACAGATGTATCTGTGAAGGGTTATTCGATATATTTCTGTTTAATTTTATTATCTTGATAATATGTATATTATCAAGATAATAAAATTAAACAGAAATCAGTAAATGGAATGATACGACACGTAGGAGGTGCTAAGGCGTGTAATAATCGGAACTGCATTCGATAGTGATTCCCGCAAACGTTGCGCGTTGATACGGTCGATTTACGACACGTAATTACTAGCAAACGGTCAAATCATAGCCGGCTGTCTGTAGGCAGACATTACTGCACCTAATAATGCGTGGGATTAATACCATTAATTTTGTATGAACTTTACTTAACGATAATTCTGGGCTTTGTTGAAATCATCTCGCATTTTCGCTGCAATTTGAAGACGTGATCGATGTCTGTATTTTGAAGAGGTTTCACTAACGTTTATTTCACAGTTACGTTCAAATTAAAGTAAAATGAGGCAATATACTCGTAATTCTACGATCCATAGACTCAAATTATTTTTTATTTCAAATTAGAATTAAATGAAACATTTTATTGTAATTTATTGTCACGTTTAAAAGAACACCGCACGCGCTCAAATCAAAATTAAATTAGGTATATCATTTTATTACCGTCAACTATTTCAAATTGCATCTGGCCGATTAGAAAGATACTTGACGGCATCATAACAAAAGAGCATAGAGCATCATATTATGGCTAAAGCATGGCTAAAGTTATTCAATCGAAAAGAGAAAATTCGAAATTCGAACGAGGCGTCAGAAAAACATGGCGACGTCAAACGGGTATACCTCCCACGTAAATTCCTGACAGGGCACAGTTTGCAGTGCCGAGGTGCCAAGAAGCTGCAGAAAATATGCACCTGCCCTAATAGCACCACTTTAAGTGCTAACCACACGCGTTTTATCGGCACCTACGACGTTTTTTATTGCATTTTACCTTTCTGAGTACTGGATATGGCGGTGTGAGATGGCACTTCATCTTAGTAACATTTGAGTTTTCAATTTACCTAATCAAAATTAGTGTGATTATTTTCATGGAAACCTTCACATTAAATGGTTACTAATGTGTCAGATTTTTCAAAATATGATTATGCTCGGAAAAAAAAAACATTGGGTACGAATTTAACATTGAGAAAATCCAAATTTCAGGCAGATAAACGTATAAAACAGTTCATAATTACCTCAGAAGACATCTAAAGTAAAAATATTGGCCACCTGAGACGAAAAAATAAAAATATAAATTATTCAACAAGTTTTCAATACTTACTTATTTTTATGATATTTCCCTATTTATGTACTGTTTAATAATTCTGCTGTTGTGAATAAAATAAGCACAAAACGGATGCAGTTATTATGATACCGAGCTTAACCGAACACTCTAAAAACGAAACCCGACAGGTGAAAGCGTTTAAGAATTTTCTCAAAAAAACACGAGAGTGGGCGAAAAAGGGCCACCCATAGTAAAGTTCGATCATCTAAAAGTTTATATAATGTATAAAATAAACATAATTTCGTTTTATTCCGCATAAGAGACAGTCGTGAGGTCGATATTCAAATCGCCTTACGCCAACTTGACGTGCAACATAATTGAAATGTATTATGCTAACACATTTATGCACATAAATAAAAGCTGACACTATATGTACCGCGGGGTGAATGAACTCGCAGACTCGTTCGCTGAATCATCCACAAAATCGAGATTAGTACACATACACACTTCCTATAAATAGTTATGGGACGTTCGTCCTATTTTTTTATCGTGGTAAATAAATCCAATGAGTCTCCTCCCACCCAGGGCGATACTGCAAGGACTGTCAGACTCATACTGACTAAAAATCCTCGATTCCGGCAGGCTTTGGCCCTCTAAGTGGAGCGGGACTAAACAGCAACTAGACCCTGGAAGGTAAAAGGCTATTGAAGGATACCGTGGATTTAAGTCAGTACAAGTCTGACATCAGTCCCTCCTGCCCTGCCCTGGGTGGGAGGACCCATTTGATGATATTACCACGCAAAAAAAAGCAGGGCCCCGTCAAATTACTGACAGCTTGGAAGTCCTACTAATATTATAAACGTGAAAGTTTGTATGTGTGGATGGATATTTGTTACTCTTTCACACAATAACTACTGAACGGATTTGGCTGAAATTCGGTACACAGATAGTTTATAACCATAATGGATTAACACATAGGATAGTTTTTATCCCGATTTTATGTTCCCGTGGGATAATTTTGGAGTTGCAGCGGGTGAAGCCGCTCGCAACAGCTAGTTTGTCATAATCTTGAATTTGTAATAACTATCAAATTGATCGCAGCCCGCGATGAGACAGAGATGTCAATCCATATACAACGGGGGCACGCGCTAAGTCAAGACGTGTCAAGTTTGTTATGAACCGCACAATGTTAAGTACTTTTTTATGATTTATCATTTTTTATAAAAACAATCCGAAAATGTTTAACAAATTATGTAATTAGTTGGCTGGAATTGGCAGATCTTATGGCCCCCAATAAGGTGGTTAAAGAGGCGCTGTCATCGCACACAGTGTAAATGGAAGGGAGTGCTCGCTTTCATGTATAGTATTTTTCACAACGCCATAAAATAGGTTAATATGTTAAGAAGAAGTGGTGAGTAATTTATTCTACGTGCTTTTAAATACGCATAGTAGCATAGTAAGGAAACAGCACAGCATGACACACAATCGTAAACATGCCTTATCTATAAAAATAAATTCTAGTAGCCTCGTATAAAATGAATAAGTGCTGACTATTCAGTTAATAATGAAATTGAAACCTTACTAACATGTAATGGAAAACATAGCTCATCATCAGCATATAACGTTCCCACTGCTGGGACACAGGCCTCCTCTCTTGTGAGAGGGAGTGAGCCATAATCCACCACGCGGGCCCAGTGCGGATTGGCAGATGTCACATATCTTCGAATATTATGGTTCTAATAGGACATGGCGGTTTCCTCACGATGTTTTCCTTCACCGTTTTGAGAGGAGTGGTGATGAAATAAATTACACAAAGTAATGCGCCAAGCTGGGTTCGAACCCACGACCTACAACTCGTAAGTCGGGACCGATACCACTGGGCCACCACTGCTCTCAACATAGCTACAGCTCCAATAATAACGTAATTAAATTCCTATTATAATTTTACTAAACAATTAATAAATAATTCAACAGAACATTGCTAAACTAATTGATTCAACACTATCAATAATAAACAATTAAATAGTCCTTATTCGCGTTCGAATAATTATTATTTATTGGAACAATTAATTACATTAGCAGTTTCCGTTACCGATCAAAAATAAATGTACATTTAACTAACGGAATAATTACTAGTAAAACAAGTGAATCATCCTGAATTAAGATAACTGTTTAGTGCTGGATGATCTCATCACCACTTCCGTATGATCTCTAAGTAAAGTAATCCACGTTTCCGAGAATAAATCCTATAATAAAATTCACGTGCCCACTCATCTATTTATTGGTTTCTGTACGAACATATTATAATGTATTAGTACTTAAGTCGATTTATTGTTATTGAGTGATATTACCTCCCCTATTGAAATAAATATCCCAATTCCAACATTGAGAGATAAACTGATCAGAATCTCATGTTTTTATATTGACATATTCTAAAATATTATTTCATATTTCATTGCCATACTTTCTTCTTCAGCTTTTTTTACGTGGTCAAAAAAAAATCATCAAATAATATATCAAATGACTCATACTGAGTAAATTCCGACAATAGCCCTATACGCTCTAGGTTCACGGTTACACTAATTAGACAGTAGTAGTCACAATATTAGTAGTCCTGCGGTAGACAGTAGTACCTAGTAGTCCCGCGGCCCTGACAGGCATTTTATACTACAACCTAAAAATTCCTTATTATAATCTTCAGCTGTCTATAAAAGTACTAAGTGTTATTTTCTAAGGCCAAGCATGATGCACCTGGTCAGGCTCTTCCGTTATTATTTTAGATTGCTTCAAACCATATTTGTGGATCAGGCTAGTTGATAGCTCGCTCAATAGGGTGAACTATCACAGCTCCATTTTAGGAAACTTATGCTCAATTTTGAGATACATCGTTGGTCTTAGCCGGGTCACACTAATGGCATTTGATAGTCTTAGAATGTTTATATGAAACGTATATTGCGTCCTCCCTCCGCCCCAACCGCAGTGGTGCACGCTCACGGCGTCGGACGTCGCAAGACGACCTCCGGCCACCGTAGGCGCGGGCATGCGGACACCGAGTAAAGGGCAACTCGCTGTCCGACCATGGACCATGCCCGGGTCGACTCGAAAGAGCTGTCAGCAAAATGATGGGGCCCCCTCTCAGAGGGCCAAACCTTGCCGGGGTCGCGGGACTTATTTGTATCACCGTGACCCCGGAACATAAAACGCTATTGAAGGACACTGTGGATTTTAGTCAGTACAAGTCTGACAGTCCCTACCGCCCTGCCCGGGGTGAGAGGACTCATTTGATGATTTCACGCTAAAAAAAATAAACGTGCATTAACGCGTTAATTAACGGTATTTCCCGTTAGTATGGCCCTTTACGGTTACTTTACTAGATTAATAATATTAACTGCGATAAAGTTTGTAAAAAATCGCAAAATGGTTGTACAATATTATTACAATGTCAGCTTTTAGACCTCCAGAAGTTTCATATCATAACATAACCCTATAATGTTTCCATTGCTGGGAAACAGTAACAAAGTCGTGGGTCGTAATCCACCACGCGGGTTTTAATATAGTTTGGTAGATATGACATGTCATCGAACTTTTGGTTTATGATAGTAACAAAACCATGTACAGATAAGATTAAGGCATAAAAACTGCAATAACACAAGTTATTGTCAATCGTAACGTGAAAATAGTTATGTTGAGGTGTAAACTTTTACTGTACGGAGCTCGTAAAAGATATCAAATGATGGTGGCCATTGTAAAAGATATTATTATCATAATCCTAAAAGATATGCAAGCGTAACACATGATAGAGTGTTACATTTCTACGCTATAAATGGGATTATAAAATGACTGTATATTACTTTAGCTTAGTTGTAACTTTGTAAGAAATGTGCTTGTTATGTGGTGGTAAATTATTTAAATTATACTAATATTGAGCAGTAATAAATGTGGGGATTTATTTTAAGATCGGTTTATATGGCACGTTAAAGGAAGCTGCACCGAAAGTAATAATATGTAGGTAAAGAAAACTACATCAACATCAGACTTTTTTACTTTGGAGATAAAATAGCAACATTGGTTTGCACAAACAACCTCGCACCCCAAACGCATATAAGGTGAACTTCTCTTAGAACCCCGTAATTAGGTTACCTATCGTAAATTAAGTGATAGCATCGACTGCAAAGGCTGAAAATTACCTAAGTTTTCAAACACCTATTAAAAACTACCTTGATGAGGCTGACTTAAATGCTTATCAAACCATAGAACTTTAACAACAATTACTTCCGCAAAACATAACTCTAGTACACATTATTTAGGGCCAATTGTTCGATCAAATATTTATATTAACAAGTAGTTTACTACTTGTTTTATAAAATTGGATTTAACAAAACAAACAAAAAAACAGCGCGGTCTTACTCAAGAACTATCGCAGAATGATCAAAACACAAGTAAATTCTTTAACAAAGGCAACCATGCTGCTCTCAAGTCTGCAAGGCTCTGATACTTCGAAAAATAAAGCAGAGGGTCCTGAATGACGCAATTGGGCGACCGGTCTTTTTAATTGCAGCATTCCTTTATGAAGCGTGTCCTGGCAATAAATACAAGAGCGGATAACCTCGGAGAACAAATTTATTTTCGGAAGAACATGGCGCTTCGTTGGCCATTGCATGTAAAAAATACGAGTATTATAATTTTTCTTTTACGAGAAGGGATAGTGATGTTGAAATACCTACGGTTCAGTTGAAGAATGGGGGTGCTTGAAATCGCCAGTTTATCCAATTATAGTCTATTGCTTGAGCAAAAGAATGGAATACTCCATGTTATGTACGAATTTTGATTGCGATTAATTTCGTAAATCTTTGATAAAGTGGAGAGTTTTGAGTATATTTTTGAGTTCTTAGTGGTTGAAACGAAAAGAAAATTCCTTTACGGAAAAGACAGAAACGAGACAATACGTAATGAAAATTCTACATATGTTTATTTTCTTTGCAGTCTAGTAAGTGGCTAGACGTAAGATGGAGACGTCTAAGCACTTTGTTTACCCATACAGACCCACAGACACCACCCCACCTACCTACCTTCTACTCCTACCTACGTAGGTTCAACGTTCCTATTTTCCGCATGAAAAGTTTTCTAGCGGAATTACTTTCAAGTTCTCCCTACTCTCATGATTGCGTATTTGCGTTTCATCAATTCCGTCTCCATAAAATGATATCATACGCACATCATTATGAATAACGAGACACACTAATGCATACTAATCTTGCGCACACGCCGCTTCGCCGCCGAACTAATGTTGCAGTCGCGGCTACCTTGAAGCCGCCATGATTTATTTGATACCGGCTCAACTAAATAATGATGAACCTCCGCAAATGATGATGAAACGTCAATCTATGAACTCAACAGGTAAGGAGTAATTTGTTTAAAGATTTTAATAGTGAAATTAGTATAAATAACGTTATTGTTATCGCAACAAGGCTACACAATCACTGATAAATCAAATGCGATGATAATAATCCAACAAAAAACGTTCAGAAACGTTACGGTACCAGAGCAATCTTCATGTTATCCGTGCAACATGTGATCAATTATAGATGCGCCCTCGATACCGGTCAGGAAAAACAACATTACAACCATTAGAAGCACAGTTATATAAAACGAATAACATTGTACAAATGTGGTAAAAAGTTAAAAACTAGTCTTTGAGTAACGGATCGACGCGACTCGTCAATGGATCGGAAAAACTAGTCAGGTTATGCCAGGCGTAGGGCGATGTTGACTGGATCGAATGTGATGTGATGGGCGGATTACTTTCTAAGTTTTTATTACGTAAATGTGTTTTTGTGAGTCAAGGTGAGCGGATCACCTGTGTTAATATAAAGCCCTGCTATTGCTTGTTGTATTATGATGAGGATATGAAAATACATACATAATAGTTACAAGTGACGAGTAGCTTGCCGCTTGTTGCTGCCTATATAGGAATGATAAAAGTCTCTTCTTCTCTCTCGAATCTTCCTTTCAGTCTACTTTTAATTGGCTACTTAAAATGTTTTTGTGAAATATTTTACAGTGCAAGTGCCATAAACCCATCATAAAAGATAACGAAGCTAGTTTAACTGGACTTATAAAAAAAAAATCTAAAATAATAAAGAGTTTATCTCCAAAGATATTACCTAGATAGATTCTAAGTTACAGTGATTAACTAAATTACCCATCATTTCAATAATTTCTAGAAGATGGGCACTCCTAGATGCGCCTGCACACCGTTAGCGCCATATAATATAACCGTACATAATGTGAACAAGTTATATCGACACTGGTCAGCCAAGCCATAGACGAACTGACAACTTAATAGATTCGCCATATTTCTGCTGAACACATCAACCTACATACGGCTTGATAAATATTACGTTGAAGATTAGCTATTTACTTGCAAATTTTAATGTGAAATGGAGACGTTTTAGCTATGATTATCTGTGGCTTGGGAACCAATGAGGATATTGAAGTTGTAAAAAAAAACAAAATAAAGGAAATGGGAAATCATACAATTAATATCCTCTTAGAATAAGGGATCAAAAAAGTACGTTAACCGTCTTTATAGGTCAAAAAGGAACTGTGAAACTAAAAATCGTAAGAAATAAAACTTTATCTGGGAATTTCCAGCTTCGCTAAGGAATGAATAAGCTTAGTGGAATGAACCTGGGTTTTTCTTACTACAAAACATAAATTAGTCTTAAGCAAAAATACAATTAACATCTGGGTTTACCAAACTAAGAAAGCGATAACCTCATCTCTTATCAAGAGATACCTAACAATGAATATTGTTCTGCAAATTAATTATGTGTTTAACAAAGACCTAATTAATGGCTGCCCATGACATAATATCGGTCACGGCCTTCAAAGGCACGGGTCGTTACTTCCCATGGGCAAATAAGAGGTGATAAGGAACTATGTCAGGACGATATGCGATACTTACTTGTACTTTATAGATACAAACGCAGTATAACACTACTGTAATATTTTAGGTAATGGACAGACAACATAGCACGCAGAACTAATGGTCGATGGGGCCCGTAAGATTCTCGAATAGAGACCACGCATCGGCAAGTGCAACGAAGGACTTTCAGAGATCTGATCAATCGGATCTGATGAAGACCACAGGATCGCGGTAGATGCAAGCCGCTTCCAACCTGTCTTATAGGAAATACTTAGGGAGGCCTATGTTCAGTAGTGATGATGACTGAGCAAATATGATGTCACAGTTTTGGCAGCATTAGTTTTCGGAACAAAACTTGTTCGTGTAAAACACTGGATGGTCTGTGTGATAGGTGATTATGGTTGTATAGGGGGTGACAAAAAAATGACTACTTATAGAGAAGTGTAAAAGAAGAAGCCATGCTGTGTTAAACTTAAATAAATTTGAATAAGAGCGGGAAAAACATGAATTGTCAAGTATATCCTTTTTACAGTTGAAATACTAACTATTCCAGGTTCACTTTAAGGAGCCTACATCATTACAATAAATTCCGTAATATCTAAAGCCATTCACATGACTGGCTGCTGTCACACTTAGTTTCAAACCATTATTGCATTTAAATTTAATGTAAAAGCAAATGCTCTGAAGCTGCCAACCCGTCTCAGCAAACGCACTCTTGCATGCTGGTAATTCTTGCCTGTCTTCTTTGCTGCTCTGTTCAATTAAACGCGAATTAAGGTAATCTAGCGAGGTATTACCAAGATATAACCAGTCCGGCTACCTACCAAGTGTTATTTACCTCTGGAGACAGGGCCGTTTTAACTGTATGAGAGTTCCTGGGAACTTAGGACTACGGGGCCTGTAATAATCCAAAGTCGCTCCCTCACTCGGAGCATTCGCGTTTCGCGTGTAATGTTAAATGAAAGATTCGACTTTGAGCATTACATTACAGTACTAGATTAGATTAGATCAGAATATACTATATTGTACCTACACCAAAATACTACTAAGTACTACCTCACAGACAGAGCATTCGCGTATATTTAGGATAGATTTGATACAAGGTGCGCATTGTGATGTTCGATTGTTCTCCCTCATCGATGAAATGCTCGAATCTGTAACGTTACATTACAGGCGAATGCTCACGGTGAGGGAGCGCTTTTATAGTTTACACAAAAATATAAGTAGCTAGATATTTTTATGTCGAAAATTTAAAGAAACATAGGAAAACAAAGATAATCTAATATGGAAGTTAGCATGGAATAAAATACGAGAGGTGGCCAATAAAAAATACAGCTTCATGTTATATGTATGCAGTTTCTTAATGAGCCCCTATTATGATGTTTACAGGAACACGGGTCCCCAAGGACTGCCAAGCCCTGGGCACAAACCCAGAGTACCCAGAGACAGAGACAGCCCTGGGATAAGCTACGTTTCGGATAGACAGCACAAGGGCTCTGTGCTGACGCGCGTTTGCGACGGTAGAACACGCGTTTAGGCGCGACGGTACCGCATTAGAATACTAGTTGGTTGTAGCTTATTATTAGGGAAAAAGAACTGGTATCGCACGCCATTCTTGATTAGGTTAAAATTCTATTTTATGTTTTATTTTCGAACTGTGAATGGGACGATACGAAAGCGAGACCGAATGGGGCCGAGGGCGCATAATCCCTTATGTCAGTTCCCAATGGGAACTAGTACTCTAAAAGGCACCAAAGGTAAAAATGGTTAATGGGAACTTCCCATTAACCATTTTTACCTTTGGTGCCTTTTAGAGTACTTAACCAATGTAACTCGAAAGACTTTGACATTTTTAACGGTAAAATAACGAAGATATACATAATGTATGTAACAAATCTTCCTTTGACCGACAAAATATTAGCAGATTTTTTTTTCTACTACAGCAAAAAATTCAAAGCCTGTCCGCTACAAATAAAATGTTCTTTCTAGTCTAGACAACCGGTTCGAATATATCATCATACGAGTTCTTCAAATTATTTATTAATTAAAAATAAAATAAGTTGGTATGTGTATCTTGATCACTCACAGGGTCAAATAAAGACTTTGACCTTAGAGAATCATCAGCCTTGAAGATTATTCTTGGAAAATATCATACAGATGTGTCATGTAAGAAAAATGAACATGTTTTAATATAAAAACCATGTTCTTATGCAAAAGTATTATTATTGCAGATTTCAGATGTCTGCGACAAGTGTGTGTAAGATAGAGTCAAGCACTGGGGTCGGGGGACTTATTTCCATCACCGCGACCCCGGAACATAAAGGGGCTATTGAAGGACACCGTGGATTTTAGTCAGTAGGTACAAGTCTGACAGTCCCTCCCGCCCTGCCCGGGATGGGAGGACTCATTTGATGATTTTACCACGAAAAAAAAAAGATAGAGTCAAGAAACAACGCTCTACGCTCTACGAATATTTTTTTGTAGTTTTTATTTTTTCTTCACTAATAATAACTAAAGTCCTCTTGTTTTTGACTCTACGGTAAGAAATAAGAGATATCTTCTGATTTTTTTCACTTTAAAAATTGAGAAATAAGAAGTAATTTTTCCTTTTCCTAAAAAGATAGGAAACCAAAAATTTTGTCGTAAACATTTGCCGATGGAACTTGTGGTTAATGAATTTGAATTTGTTTACCCAGATATAAGCTCAAAGTTCATAGATCACAGATCAAACTTACTTATGTAGCTATATATAAATATGGATCGCAAAATGTGTCGCTAAGCTCATAACTCGAAAACGGCTAGACCGATTCGGATAATTCTTTTTTTGTCGTGTTTGTAACCATTGAGACCTGGTTTTAGAGGACTTCCACCCGTGCGAAGCCGGGACGGGCCGCTAGTGTAGCTATAAAAATGGAAAATCGTAAACTACAATTTACAATGCATTATACATTAATTACGTATTACATGTCATGTAATAGGAATTCCAACACTGAGTCTCACAATACCACATAAGGTTACACATGTAACTAAGTAAATAAATACGTACATAAATCCTCATCAGAATCTGTGTTGCTAATGCTCTTAGGATCAACATTTATTTAACATGGGATTATTTTAAATTACGCTACACTATAGCGGAGTGCGCTTAAGGTCAATCGCATAATGGACGATTCTGACTCCGGTAAACATGATAAGTCAAGCCTTAAAAGGTTATACAGAATAATCCGTCCAATTACGAACGGATGTGACGTTGTATAGGGATCAAAGGATAAATAAAATGATTTCGATAGTTTTAACAACGACGATATATTACTAGACTCCTAATAACAGGCGACCGATGTCTGTCAAAACATTAGGCAAAAAAGTCTGATATAGTAAATAGTAACATATCGTCGTTGGTTTCTAATGACTGAGTTTCTCGAAAAAGGCTGTAACCGTTCCCAATATTTTGACAGTAACACCGGAAATTAAGTGTACTGCCCTCCAAGGTTTTCGTCCTAGAGGACATTAGTAGGTATTTTAAAAATAAAAAAGTTCAGAAATGGCCTGATCAGGACCACAATTGGCCAGACTAGGGTGCAGTTAAAGAAGCTTGCAATGAGCGAATAAAAGGCTAACTACGGTACTGAAGAGGTGCACCTAATAAGTACAAACTTATTCTTCTTTGATAAAGAATCCACAACGGCTGTCATGGATTCTTTACAATATTCTGTATTCTCATTAATCCATACACAGTCCATCAAAGCAAGCAGTCTTACGAAAGCAGCCGAGTTACCGACAAAACAAGATTCTTAACTTTTTTTTTTTTTTCTTTTCTTCTTTGGCAATTGAGCCCTTCGACTACTCTGCCAGTGTCATGTAGTGACGGCTGCGTAGCGGGTTGAGCCGTCGAACTTTGTACTTCGTGGAAGTTGTTAGTAGCTGCAAGGACGAACACAGGTGTTAGTAGGTATTAATATTCTAAGCTACAATATGTACAGAAACATATATAATAAAAAAAAAAAAAAAGAACAATACAATATATTAAACAAAAGTATGTACAAGTACTCGCGCACCAATTACAATTTTAAATTATTTTTATTTATAAAGGTAGCTAGGATATGGATAATTTTGGGAGAGAAGTGGGATAATAGGCAATGAAAATTTGTTGGGAGAGGAATGTTGTTTTTGGAAATTTTACAATAGAGGTCAAATGAATTGGTATTTAAGGAACAGGAAAAGAATATATGGTCCAAAGTACCTTCCGCAAGACCGCATTCGCACAGAGAATTGTCTCGGACACGTATCTTGTTCAAGAATACAAGATTCTTAACTTATCTGTGACAACCAGCATCGACAGCTAATGAATTGACATCCGCTGTTAATCATGTTACTCCAATAATTGCAATGCTGATTGACAACTCTCCTCGTATTTATAGCTAGAAAAATAGAAAATTATCCAAGGAAAAACTAGTAGGATCAACCTTAAATTGAACAGAGTAAAGCTCAAAATAAGAAAAAGCTCTAACTGAAAGCCCAATGACAGTTAAAGCTCATTTATGAAGCAAGTTGATTGATAGGTAAATCTAAGTTTTATGACCTAACTTGATTTAGATAACTTACGATTTGAGCTCATTAAAAATAAAAAGTAGGCAATCAAGAATAATAATGTGGTCATAAAATAAATAAAATCTGCACTATCGCTAATAATACAATAATAAGTTGAGTGTAAATGTTGAAAATTATCGGCCATAGTTAAAGATAGAAGTTGCAACACTGTCTTGTAAACACGCTTATCAATGAGTCAGCGAGCGAGAGGAATTATTAACGAAAACTTATAGCAGATGAATAAATAAACGCATCCTCACTTCCTGTGCTTGCACACAAAGGAACACACAGTCACACACACACACACACACACACACTCACACACACAAAGATACATACACAGTGCGCTGGCGTCATCCACAGAGTAGGCAAACACTCATCCAACTTAACAGAAGAGATATCTGATTCTTATATGATAGTAACAACATTGATTCAACTTATCATCGTGTTATTTTACCTCTTTAGATGCAATCTAATGCCCTTCAAAAACCAATCAACAATAATATATAATTTAAGAGATTGTAAATTCTATAAATCAGCAATATGGCGGAATAATTTAGCTGTAAGCCATTCAACAAATTGATTTGTGTTGGTTTTGACTTGGAGACAAAACATTGTCTCGATGTTGTTGCATTCATTTACTTTGAATTATTTGACCGAATAACTATGCAGTTCTATTAATAGACAATCAAATTCAATAGCAAATTCTGAATAGTTAAGTTTATCTGGTCAGTTTTTGCACCAACGCTTTTTGCCTTATGTTCACGGTCTACTTAGGTTTATTTAGTTATTAGAACATACTTTTAGAACATCAAGATTTTTTTCTATATTTTTTTCCCATAATTCAAGTGAAACCACGTGAAGATTACCAAAAGTTCACAAAATTTCACAATAACAAATTGTCGACATCAAAAACTTGAAATCCCGATACCAAGACGGTAAACACCTTGTTAGGGGTCTTACCTGGCCCTATTGTGTCCTACAAGGTGTTACTCGAATATTGGGAGCTATTCCAAGAAGTCATAATTTACTATCACTTTCATTCTTCTTCAGAAGATCGAAAAGAAAGATTTTGATCTTAAAATGTAAGTAGCTTTATAAATCCAGAACTTTCTAAGGTTCTGACGAAGTTTTCTATTGACTTCTGAGTCAATAGAAAACTTCGTCATATCAAAAGCTTCATATTAAAATTTGAAGGAAGTTAGCAATGAACCAATTTGTGAAGATATTTTGTGGAAAGAAAAAATCTACCACGAGCAGGGGCGCAAGGGTCACACTCTCACATCAGGTAACCGTGACACTGGAATGTAAAGGGCTATTGAAGGATCAACCTGGATTTATGTCATGTATGTAAATACCTCCTGTCCCGCCCTTGTACCGCTAAATTAGTTGACTAAGTAGGAGGACTAATTTGATGGTTCTACCACGATCGAAGAAATAGCATTAGGAGGGAATGGATTGAAAAAATCAAAGCTTGTTCGATGACTTCGGTAGCTCGATTAGTAAAAAGTCGGTTGTACTGAATCCGGAGGTCAAACACTCGCGGTCAAATTTTCTTTCCACAGGAAATCTTCGCAATTCGCGACACTATCAATGTTAGTATAAACACTTAGCAATAATCATGACAAGACTCAGATAGAACTCAAAGCAAACTGACTCATCCTTTCTAAAGCTATCAATAACACGAACGAACTAACTAAACAAGCTTCTTCACAAAGCTCGACCTAACAATCGCCACAATAATAATCCCATTGAAAACACTAACAAGTCTTAGTGGCCGAGGCCTGAGGAGGCCCGAGGCTTGTTATTTACCATAACAAGGGGGGCTCCACACAATGGCCGTGGTTGGTAGGAGAAGCGGGCCTAACTAGGTGTAAAATGAGCTGATGGGATATGTAGGCCCCTTTGTATCGTGGACTAGAAATCTTATTATGTTATGCCGGGCGCTCCGAATTTTATTGTCCGAGATAGCGAGTCCATTTATTGTAGGTATTATACCTACTATCTTTCTCTTATTGCTATTTATTTACTTATCAATAGGTATATGCTGACAGCTTCTAAAGATCGCAAATTTAATTAGTATCTACGTTCCGAAGACTTGTGAAAAATATGCATTTTATAGAGACGTCACGAGCCACTCATGAATTTTGATGCGTTAGCATCAAAATTCATGAGTGGCTCGTTACGTCAGAAGCAAGTAAAAACTTTACTTGCAAGTAGGTATCATATCTTCGTCAAGTTCGGTTTACAGAATAAAAGAAATATACCTACTTGTCAATTAATTTTTATAAGACTAATTAGATTTGTTTACTCAAATAACCAGTTCATATCTATTAGCTATATTTGTTACTTTCTCATTATACTGAATATTCTTAACACACACTTATTGAATAAACGTCTGAAGTGTTTAAAAAGTCAATGACTCCTTGACCAACCTTGAACTTATACTTGCTTATTGAGAGCAGCACAAAAACTCTTGACAATAAAGCCGCGGGTTACGGTCTCCTTCAAGTTGTTCAATAACATAGGCACTATTGTTTCTAACTCCGTTTCAATCACGAACTGCTTCAAATAAAAGAAATATTAACAGCCTAAACCATAGAATGCGGCCAATGAATTTATTGTCTGCAGGTTAGTTCTAAGATTTTTTACTACCTATAACATTGTTAGGTATCGAAAAACGTAAAAAAAAAAAATAACTCACTGTAAATGTATTTCTAGGGACTACATAAATCGCTGTTTTGAGTTATAGGTATTCCAAAAGATACAAAGAAACAACACTAAAATCAATGGCGTCGTAAGTTCGGAATAAGTTATGACGTCCTAAAGGTTTCTATCAACATTTTATAACATTCCTCTCATTTCTCAAATTAAAACACACAGTGGGACAATCATTTCGAATAAGTAAATAACATGTGAGATTATAATATTTTAATACCAATTCGAGGAAACATCTCCGCCTGAAACGACGTAAATATTATAACGACATACCAATAAAATTGGGGTACTCAATTCAGATAAGTTTTTACATTAAATGTTTATGTATGTAAGTTCGTATAACAATAAATTAAAATAAATGTTGTTTTTATGGGTCAGTAAAAATCCAGTTTATTTCGCGAAAGAAGCCGAAGTATGGGAGTTAGCGAAAGTGGTCAGTGTCGTACAGAGGTCCGATACCATACTGGGCGACACTGCGCAGACGTCCAATTAGAGGGAATGTGCGCCTGCGCCCCTCGGGAGGCACACACAGGGAGTTGCGATTTATACCTCACTCCCACACTTTATTGCCTCTCTAGGCACTAACTCTTCGTCTAAGATTATAAGGCTGCGCAGACGGCTATTTTCAAATCACGAATAAGGCATCATCAGGCGCGATTTACGCTCAAACTTCCTCGATATTACATACGCAGATGCATGCAAAAATAGTTACTTTAACAATTTTGGTCACGTTCTTGAAGTGTTTCGCTCTTGTTCATGAAATTACCCATAATTCTGTAATTATAAATTATTTTAAAGCAACTTATTATATCTGCCCAATTTCAGTGACTTCGCGTAATTACAGTGTCGTCCAAAAAGGAAAACTTTACATGAAATTCTTGAGATATAAAGTTATCAGTGTTAAAAGTTGCCCGAAAAACGGGTGAGATTAAATGTAAGAATCTGGTTTGAGATCCGCCTGTAGCCGCGCGGGCTCTCCTTAAAAGGCGGCTTGTCGACAATAGCCTGGGAACTCAGCTCATTTGAGGAGAAAATATCATGTCGTGTCGCTCGCCTCGCTAAATCGCTTTTTAAATGGGACGAGGTTGGCGACGCGTCATGTACAAATATGAGGTGAAGATGAATCCCTGTAATTAGTTCACAGTTTGTTTGGCGAAGGAGAAATGCCGACGTTTTTATATAAGAAGCAGTAATTATAACACGCAATCATGGTCAGAGAAAATGTGTGACAAGTTTGACAGCCAACAGATAAAAAAGTTTAAACGCTGCTTACATAAATTATGGAACATGACAAGACCATTTAATTCAATTATCTTTGATTTTTTCGAAGGGGTACATAAACATCCAATTTACTTTTCTTCGTTTGTATCTTTCGTTTTTGTTGCGACAAACATCATTTAGGTAAGATTGTAATTAATATATAATTATAACTATTTCTTGTAATAAAGGAAAGTTAGCAATATTAAATAATATTTCCAAAAAATATGTAAGTAGTAGTATCATTTTTTACAATCTGTCCCTAAAGGTTCGCGATAGCGTCATACCTACATACGTACGTTTTACCTTGAGTTAAACAAACAAGGGGCGACCGTGGTTACCCGATATCAGTTGGATTATCACTCCTAATCTCACTACGATAACAGATAAATTAACGAAAACTCCACGTTTTTATATCTATCGTTATCACACGTAACTGCGCGCCGGTAAATTAATAATTCATTGAATAATGAAGCAATAATGCATGTAGCACTATCGCCATCGTTTTCTTTGCCCATAAAACTATAAGGTTTACATGCTTTTTAGTTTATTGCCTTGTAAATTATTTAATTACTATTAAACCGGTTATTTAACTATCAAGACGAATAAACTAAATTAAAGTTATGGGTTCTCGAGTTGGCCTCAAAAATTGGACTTGGTTCTACAAAAAGCTGAAAGATGTTGTATCGAATCGAATGAGAGAGCAAATGCTTGTTGGTGTAGTGACCTTGCACGCGCTAACGAAGGCTGCAGGCCATACAAGGCTGGACCGCAACAAAAAGAAAAAAACTCGCCGCGTAAAGACCTGCCACAAAAAATAAACTAATAAAAGAGCCCGGCGATGTTCGGACCGTGAGCGTGCCGCTCGAAATATTCCAACTAAAAGTTTTCGCTTTGGAACAAAGAGCTGAGTGTAGTTTGACAAAAACCTCTCCTTGTCTCGTTGACAGGTCGGACAGTTATGATGAATTAAACTTAATTATTAGAGTCAATCAGTTTTGTTCCACTATAACCTTAACCGTTAGAGCAACATTATTTTATTTAATTTTGTATTATGCGTAGTTTAATTCTAGTTATGTTTATTTTTCAGACAAAAGTATGATAAATTATCAAAAACAGGCAAAATTAACGTTTCATGAATAGGTTTCTGCTCTAGCAACAACAATTCAGAGATAGCCACGTATCACCAATTCACCACGCTATCTATCGGAATAGGGACAGATGTGCCCGAATTGGGTTACTTCGATAACACTATCGAACTATTGTACGAATCAGACATTCAATCTCAGTCAAAGCTTCAATACTTCACTCAATCCGGAACCGATAGTTTTTTGTTTTTGTTTTAATGATCTGTGACTGCCTTTATACGGATAGTGGTATGGATTTTGTCTGTTTTTTCGCGGCTGACGTGATAAAATGCAGACCAGACTAACCAGAGTGCCAAATGTGGATTAGTTCCTTCTTGATTTTATTAAAAACAACTTTTAATGACCGCGTAAAATGCATAGTATTCACTAAATTGCATAGTCCCTACTCATACAAATTATGCGTTTTGGACAAGGAGTTTTGTTAACTTAAATAATATCGCTATCGATACGAAATAATTATGTAGTTCACAAATAAGCAAAGCAATAACAAAATAAAGTCGAATCACATCACGGTGAGCTTACACACCGTATCTTTAAACTGCTAATAGCTATCAGTAGCTAGTTATAAACGAGCAGTAATTGTAATGAATGACAGGTCGCAGTTCACGCCAATAGTGACCGAGAACAAATCTATTTCGGTACTGCAGTCTTTAACACTCAAGTTAACTCAGTAACTTATGTCTTTTTAAGGCATTTCACAAAATATAATTTGGAAAAATGAAGACATTTAGACAAAGTATCTTAAAATGTAACTTATTCTAAAACATGTTTTTATGAGGTTCAATGCGAATATTATAGAAGCGAAAATTTGTGGACATACATGGAAGTATTCTCCTTTCAACAACGATGTTAAGAGATACGATTGCATTCCAATAGAGCACCTACGATAGTTTCTAGTGATGAGGTGTTGGTTTGTCATTTACGCAAAAACTACAGAACGAATATGGATTAAATTTGGTACATAGATAGTTTATATCCTGTACTAACACATATGACAGTTTTCGTCCCGATTTTCTTCTTCAGTTTTTCTATTTCACCTGAGATATGAAGCAATTTAATTTTTAAGAGTATGAGGTTGGTCCAAGAAGCCTTAAAAAATATAGCTCTTCCACTCGAACGAAGTAATCTAGTTATTAGTTCATAATCAGAAATAAGTACGTTTCCCTCTAAAGAGAACAAAGTAGCTTTATTCATACAGTGTAATAATCAAAGTGATTGATTAATTCAATGGAGCCAGCTGCCGTGCGATTGAGTCGCATTCTGCATATCAATTGCTTCCAATGAAGCGCGGACTTTGGCGGTAAGTCGGCACCTCACCCGCCTGCATCTATGCAATAAAGATATCTTTATATTCATGCATCTTTCATATTTAAAATACATGAATCACGTTTAATTTATTGCACAACAAACACAAAAAAGTAGATAGGTTTTTGCTCGGGCTTCTTTATTTCATAGACTTTTTCCGTCAACTTCCGAAAGTTATTTTATATTTTTTCTTTTTTGTTTTTGAAGTCGGTTCCTTTTTTGAAAAAGTTTTTTATTTGTTTATGTTTTAGGTATTCAACAAAAATCGCTATCCTAGTAGGCACAATAATGGTCTATTCGGATTCATAAAAACTCTATTTTTTTTTTAAGTCTGTTACTGTCTCTGCTACCAGATAATTTTCGTCAACCTTCTTCTCATACATTTTTGATGTGTTGTTTACATTCATAACGAGCACAATCAACTCTAAAGTCAACAGTACTGTTAACTCACATTTTAATTAAATTTTATTATCCAGTAACCGGTACTTATTATAACGCTTCCCGCATGCGCCGCATTAACTTACTTTACTCAAATAAAATGTGTTTTAAACTCTTAACCATCAATTACAGTACATGGGTATGTCAGAGGCGGTTATTAAGGCGATAATAGCTATTAGTGTACGACCGAGATTTCTGTTCTCGCTTAAGCCGAAGCCAACTTGTACGCTACAGTCGACTTTCAGCCTAATTCGAAACCGAAACCGAAGTTTTAATAAATGATAAAAAAATCAGTTCAAAATTTGCTAAAAGTAATGATTTCCGTGGAAGTACTTACAAGGTTACAAGGAAGAGAATGAGTTATTGATATATTTCACAAATATTAATTACATTGAAACAAAATCTTGTATTGGCAGTAACTGAATAAGAATAGATGATACTCTTCCAGATATGGATGATTATGAAGACTTCTTGTCTCACACCTCGCTTTTTCCATCTCATTTTCGCAAAATCTATATTGCGTAGTTTGTTTTTCGGCACTCGATGAAAACTTTTGGTTTCTTAGGCCGAAGACGAAGCTGACGTCGAAGTTTCGGCCCAACACTAATACCCTTATATAGCGATAATTACTCGGAGGTTGCGACATTTTAAGACGACTGATCATTGCTCTACTTGAGGTTGTTAATTTGAATAAAATCGATGTTAAGTTGTTCGTGTGAGGTTGGTGCAGGTTCGAGGACTGGTTGGCAGTTGTCAGCCGGCGCCTACGCATGGTGGGCGGAGGTACTGGCCCATGCACTTACTTGATCTTGAATTGTTTACTGCCTATGTCCCGTATTTGTCATTACGTTTTATATGGCTGTAATGAAAGCCTGTCTTACATTCTATCAATGTATGAGGAATAAATCTAGGGGAATTAACAGGTGTGTTGGGAAATGTCTTATTTTAGATTCTGTCCTATAGATGTCAAAAATAGATTTAACTTGAGATTTATCGACTTCAAACGGGATCAGCGTCAGTCACAACATGCCATCTTCATTTACGATTTCCAATGAATAGTCACTTAGTTAAAAATCAAAACGTCGTTTCTGATAAAATTAGACAAAACCATAAAAAATCTTTTTAGGGGAATCTCCCTTAAATCATTACACCCATAGAAATATTTAAAAAACAACAAACATAGTATGTAACTCGATTAACTCTTTCAGTCGCATCGCTAATCGCTGGCTTTTTTTTTCGTGGCGCATTCATCAAATAATCCCAACCATACTGTCAGACTTGTACTGACTAAAATCCACGGTGTCCTTCGGTAGTCCATTGAGTACCTGAGGCGCGGTATACGTAATGTCCCGCAAATCGCTGCATAATTTAGCTTTTTTTTTTACGTGGTAAAATCATCAGATGAGTCCTCACACCCCGGGCAGGGCGCGAGGGACTGTCAAACTTGTACCGACTAAAACCACGGTGTCCTTCAATAGCCCTTTATGTTCCCGCGACCCCGGCAGGCTTTAGCCCTCTGAGAAGGGGCCTCGTCATTATACTGAAGCTCTTTGAGGCGCGCGTGGAACACGACGCGCCGTCGACCCGGGCATGGTCCTTGGTCGGACAGCGAGTTACCCTTTACTCGCCGCCCGCATGCCCCATAATTTAGCTTAGCCGTAAAATTCTAAATTTCATAATGAAAACCAGAGAATAACAGCATGGACTACTCAAGCTCTAACATGCAACAGTTACATTCCGCGATAAGCACACAATACTATTATATACAAGGCAGCAATCTCAAATGGAATCTAAATGTTATCTTCCATATCTGCAATAAACAATACGAGTCGAATGTGGGCGCTCTATTCACAATGCTCAGAAATATACGCACACGGTTTAATAACAATGTACGTGCACTGATTTACTTTATATCTACAGATCTTATAAATGTCTTAGCTAACATTGTATCTTGTGGCTGTTAATCATGAATTTATTTTTCTTCTTTCATAATATATAATATTTTAAGAATAATTGAGAATAAATCCTACTAATATTATAAACGTGAAAGTTTGTATGTGTGGTTAGTTTTTATCCCGATTTTATGTTCCCGTGGGATAATTTTTGAGTTGTAGCGGGTAAAGCCGCTGGCAATAGCTAGTCGTATCTAAAACAAACTGAAAAATTGCCTAATAAACATGACTCATAGACATCAATACATATTTTGATTGACACCTCGGATTAACTTGATAAATCAAATAATGTTATTGGACAAGACTGCATCGACAAGAAGGAAGTCTAGAGCATCTAAAAAAAAAAAGTTTTAAAAGTTTTGGGAAAAGTTTTAATCAATATCGTAGCAGAACATCGCTTTTGAACACTGGTCAGTGTATACTATTGCACGTGACTGTACATAGTTTCAATGTGGAAAACAAAACCTGGCTTAATTCGGCTTAAACTACTTAGTAGTAGTTGGTCGCTTGATTTGTACAACTTACTAAACTGTTACTTCTTCTTACTATGAATTGTATTCTCAGAAGCTATTGTTCCAGATTTGTTTATTCATCTCCTTGAAGAGTCAAAGGACAAGGGTCTTGATTTTCCCTTTTGTTACTGATACATGGGGCTGATGTGAAGTGTCATTATGTTGAAGCAGGGAAAGGCTAAGCTCAACTGCACACGATTTTGAATCTTCAAAGCAGTCACCCCGATTTTTGAAAAAGTATGACTTCTTCATATTTCACAACTGCGTTACTACGACTACGAGTGCATGCGCATACAGCTCAAAATTATTATATATATACAGGGTGAATTTTTCAACTGGGCGTGGATGGCTACTTTCGAAACTATGAGGAATATCGAAAAACGTTGAAAGGAGTCTCGAGCCCGATTTTGACGAAAATTTAAACTGCATCATTCGATTTTAGAAAAATCAAAAATCCTGGTCAGGAATCGAACCCGCTAATTTTGAAAAAAAAATCACACCCTGTATTATTATACCGTTCGATAGTGTTAGTAATAAGAATCAAATTCTGGGAAGTAATCATATACGGCAAACTTAAGGAAAACGTATAATTACAAAAAAACTGATTAATCTTCAAGGGAAAGACTGTATTTGAAACATAAGTTACCGTTTCTTCTTAAAAATAATGCTATTTTTAGTTCAACTCAATAATGTCGTATTGCTTAGTACAGTGGGATTGTTGAAATGTCAAATCTAGTGAGACATTGAAAACAATGAAATTTTATAAATTCGAATAAATTATGGCTCAGTAGATGTAAAGTAACATGGAAAAATAGCAATTTCATAAAAATCTGCCATTTCCGTAAGTTTGCCGTATATGATTATTTCCCAGAATTTGATCCTTATTAGCAACACTATCGAACGGTGTAATAATACAGGGTGTAATTTTTTTTCCAAAATCAGCGGGTTCGGTTCCTGGCCAAGATTTTTGATTTTTCTAAAATCCAATGATGCAGTTTTAGTTTTCGTCAAAATCGGCCTCGAGACTCCTTTCAACGTTTTTCGATATTCCCCATAGTTACGAAAGTAGCCATCCACGCCCAGTTGAAAAATTCACCCTGTATATACGGGGAAAGAATATCTATAAGGAACAAGTAGGTATATTAAAAAAAGGTCGATACACGAGCTGATGTGACGCCTGGACAAATCGTCAGCGTCATCGGCCCAACTGTTTATGAGCTACGATGCCACAGGACAGACACCTGAAACTTTTAACAACTTTGTTTTTGAGTCGAGTGTGAAAGATATTACAAATTTTGTATTTATGCCTCTTATTACCTAAATTGATACCTAGTCTCTAGCATTTTGTACCAACAATATTATTATATTCGAAATTAGTCCGAGGTATTATATACTTGTAGTAGCCGCTTTCTAGGCGCTTCAACGCGAATTTTTAGATATTGTCTGAAAATAAAACAAAAAAGCGGCACCTGGCAACACCGCTGTCACTTGTCATTCGTTTTCTTCGCGCCCACAAGACGCAACGGGAAAAGTTTTGTGTTCCTAAAATTAGTTTATTTTAAGTATTTAAACACAAACAAAGGATGCCAAAACACAATAGAAATAGTGAAGAAGATAAGGAAAGTAATAAATTGGCTCGAAAGAGTGAAAAATACAAAGCCAAGGTGAAGGAGCTCTGTAGACTGGAGACCGTAAGTTTTTTTTCACTGAAAGAAGTTTATTGACTGAAAGTTATGACAATGGGTCTTATTTCTCGTTGAGAAATTCATATTCACAATGTGTTACGGGGTTTACAACCCCTCCTTAACTTGAGAATTTAAATTACGAAAGTCTAACATGTAGGTACTTGTCCGGTAGGACGTAAGATAATAGCAACTTAAAGCAACAAATGTATCTGCAGGTGAACTTCAGTTCCCTGACCATTATGACATTATGTGTTACATTTTGTCTCCTTTTCGTTGAAAAGGGTTTGTTTTTGGATCGATTTAACATTCAGTACTTCCAACAAACAATGTACCTACCTATGTCCTGGTGATATTAAGACATTTTGTCTTTCATTAAACCTCCTTTTCGTTGAAAAGGTTATGTTTTGGACCAATTTAACAATAGAGAAATGATGACTGATGGGTAATTTGTGTTACATTTACCCACCTCTTGCTAAGAGGGTTACACTCAAGTTTAAGTACATAAGTATTCTTCGTACTACATGGCTATCTAAGAAGAAACAGGGGCACTCTCTCTCTCCCTTAATAAGAAAAGATCCTATAGCATCAAACAAGTTGCCTCTCACATAGAGTGATGAAATACTTAAGAATATACTATTATTTGAGATGGACTGGCAGGATATATTACCATAATGTAAATATTATAACAGTAATGGTCATGATCTGATTACTGAAGCAATCAAATGTACAGTCTATTGTAGACTACATACATATATAGGTACCTACCTACTTACTCTGAACGGTTGGGTTGTCAGATGGGTGCCCAAATACTATGAGTTAATATGGTCAGTCATGAGAACAATTCCAATACTTTTGCTCTAGAACAGCAACCAGAAGCAGAGCCATCTGGCAATAATATTTTTCTGCCTGAAGTGTGCTTAACCGGTTCTAAGAGGGATTATGTGATGTGAATGTTATTGAAAGAATCCTAATAGAGAGACTGGTAAAGGAGCAGACTTACATAAGCCTGCACTTGTACCAAATAATGCCATATTACAAGTTGTATGCAATATATGACATACCTGGAGACAGTTTCCGTTGACTATTCAATCTACAGTGGCAATATATTAATAATAGAAGAGACTACCCTTACAAATCTAAAGATAAGACATTTCAACTTACTAGGAGGCAACAAGTAAACTGAAATCCTGAACTAATTCTAAAGTAAAAGCAACGGTGTAAACTTCCACCACTAAGCGACCAATAGACTTCATCCAAATATGAATATTGGAAATACAAATAAGTCAATCCCATGAAACTACTAGCAGTTCAAACAGCCCTACCCACCTCCAAGAAACAGAGGAATTTATCTATACAAATTGAGAAAAAAGCCAACAATGAAAACAACAGTCATTTCCCAGCCAACCGCAGGACAAGTACCAGTAACAGTTAGTGGTAATTTTTACTGCTCGCTTTGTATATTTCTATTCAAGCTGGGAATCTATAACCAAAGATTCCGTTTTACAAGACTGGGTAAGAGTACCTATACTAATTTTTCAAGATAAGTTTCCATATAATACTATACTTTCAATGAAACTGAGAGTCTTATCTTATTCAAGATATAAATAAACTTTCATAGCCAAGTTTTGTTAAACAGTGGATCAATTTTATCCATGATCTTCTTTATACTCACAAAATATTAATCTTTAAATGTTAAATAATTTCATTATAATCAACAATTTTAGTCTGGACTATACAAGGACTGGTATCTCTATGAAAATTAGATGTCAAGGGTATAAACTATTTAGAAGCAATTAAAGAGTTTGCAGTTCACATCTAACAATGAGCTGTACAATATGTCTTCCACTGACCCCTGTGTAATCAGTCTGGTAAACTATTGATATCTGTAGTAGAGCATATCAAAAATCAAAGTATTAAATTTAGTTAGTAACCTAGATGACTAATCTAGTCCCGGACTAACATAATAATGAAAATGCATTTGTTGTACAAGACTAAGAAAATCAATTGATTATTTATTTTTGTTGATGATAAAAACAAAGAAAACAGTTCAGATGTCCCCTCAACTTGTGAATGTTCAGGACTGGTGATTAATTCTAAATGGATAACTAAGCCCTGCTATATTTTGTTTTGGGAATACTCAATATTAAGGTGGACAAACAATTAGAATTATTATTAGAAAATTGGTAGCAATTTGCATCGCTAACTATCTCATAATACAGTTTAGTTAACATAAATACTTTATAAAGAAAACATTTTTCAGCCCTAAACTAAAGAGGAAATGCAGTCAGAATTACTTATTACTAATAGTTGTGTGTGTTCTGGAGCACAGCTCACCTTGCCCTTAATTTTAGAAACATTTTCAAAAGCATTACTAAGTGGTTAGGATACACATTACAAGGGGTTAAAGCACTAGAGACAGTCTGTCAGTCTGGGAATAACAACATGTAATCTATTTATGAGTTCTTAGATTAATACTTTGCTTTGTAGAACTTCGTGATTAAAATAAAAAACTGTGTTTTGCGTAGGTCTGACAACATTACTGCAATAGCTCATATAAACTGTGTGGGAAGAGTACAATACTCTTCTATAAATTGTACTGATTTTCGCTTAGTAAAGAGGCTGACTTTGAGTCTCGTAATTTGAATGTAGATGGTAGATAAATATAAAGAAGGGAGACTGTCCATGTTTTCAATTTTAGAATAAAAGATAATTTTGGACAAACAGATCCTGATCCAGAGTCTCTTGATTCTAATGTATATAAAAAATGCAGACTAAGTTTTCAATTCTAAAATAAATAATTTTGGTTCTAAAATAAATAATTTTGGCCATCCAGATCCTGATCTGGAGAGACCTTTTTGCATAGTGGTTAAGATCATAAGTGTCCAAGTACATATCTTGGGATAGGGTCCCAAAATGGAATCATGTTTTTATTTATTTTTTCTATGTTTTTTCCCCTTTCTTAGTTTTCTGCTTAAAGCTCTCCATAAGTCTAGAACAGGTAGGGTTAGACAAATGGTAGTCTCACCAATTTGTAACATGGTATTCGGTGTTGAATTCTTTAGTAATCTATGAGATAATTACAATTAGACTGTATTTTAATGTCCTTTTTTCCTTTAGAAATAGTTATCGTCTATACCTATCCCTGGGGCTGGTATCGTTTATCAAGCAGGCTATCAAGAGTAGAATGATATAATATATATTCTTTATTGTGTACCATTTTACAAAAATAACTTAATAATTAACTATATTTTGTGCACAAAGGTGGATAGGTCAGTAATTAATTTTGATAGGTAGATTATCGCATAATTCGCTGCAACAATACAATAGTATCCTAATACAGTAGGTGTCTTCCAACATAAGAGACTATAAAATAGATTTATCAATGTATTTTATTTTTTATAACTTCGCTTCATTCATGATCAGGGTGCTTGCAACAGTGCCGAAATATCGGAAAATCAAAACAATAAACAATTGATTGTATAATATATAATATATGTGTTACTTATTGACTTGACTTATTAAAGTCTTCAGAAAAGTATCAGTTAATTGTCACAAATCGACACTCCTATAGATTGTCATGTAGGTTCAAACGATAGAATCAAACATTTATTTTAAGGTTTTTTCAAACTAACGCAAGATAAGATAGTTTCTGGGATCCCAGCTGTGATCAAAAGTAAGAGTGAGTAAGAGTTTTTTTCTTTTGTACTCTCCTAATAGCTTCAGTTAAGAAATACGATAAAGAAGAAGAAGAAATGTTTTTTATTTTTCTTCAGTTATAAAGAAGCTTTTTAGTTTGATTGCGTCAATCACAACACTGTGTCCAAACTTAATAAAATTATTAAATAGATTAGTAACAAATGTGCTTTATACAGGTGCTATTAAATTAATTGATTACAGATATTCTATAAAACTCAGGTCGGTGTAAGACTAGAATGTTCATCAGACAGGTGTTATCTTCCTTATGTAAAAGGACCAAATTATGTCTACGCATACCTAAACTTATACAGGGTGAATTTTTCAACTGGGCGTGGATGGCTACTTTCGAAACTATGAGGAATATCGAAAAACGATGAAAGGAGTCTCGAGGCCGATTTTGACGAAAACTAAAACTGCATCATTTGATTTTAGAAAAATCAAAAATCCTGGTCAGGAATCGAACCCGCTGATTTTGGAAAAAAAATCACACCCTGTATTATTACACTGTTCGATAGTGTTGCTAATAAGGATCAAATTCTGGGAAGTAATCATATACGGCAAACTTAAAGAAAACGTATAATTACAAAAAAACTGACTAATCTTCAAGGCAAAGACTGTATTCGAAACTTAGGTTACCGTTCCTTCTTTAAAATAATGCTTTTTTTAGTTCAACTCAATAATGTCGTATTGCTAAGTACAGTGGGATTGTTGAAACGTCAAATCCAGTGAGACATTGAAAATAATGAAATTTTATAATTTCGAATAAATTATGGCTCAGTAGATGTAAAGTAACATGGAAAAATAGCAATTTCATAAAAATCAGCCATTTCCTTAAGTTTGCCGTATATGATTACTTCCCAGAATTTGATCCTTATTAGTAACACTATCGAACGGTGTAATAATACAGGGTGTAATTTTTTTTCCAAAATCAGCGGGTTCGATTCCTGACCAGGATTTTTGATTTTTCTAAAATCCAATGATGCAGTTTTAGTTTTCATTAAAATCGGCCTCGAGACTCCTTTCAACGTTTTTCGATATTCCTCATAGTTTCGAAAGTAGCCATCCACGCCCAGTTGAAAAATTCACCCTGTATAATAAAGTTCAACTAAGTACTAGAAGCAGGACCTTATACAGTCAATGCACGAAAGATGCATTAATACATTTTTGTTTTATCTGTCCATTCTACCAGACTTGCATATTCTTCAAATGCACTTAGGCTTAACTGTAGACTATACTGCAGGCAGTGTGTCTTCACGGTTGTTTACCTTGTTAAATCATTTTATATAGGTAATAGACCAAGAGATGTAATAAGGAAAAAAAAAAAAAAAAAAAAAAGAAATCATCAAGTTTTAATACCTGTGTTAACCTTAATTTCAGTGTTATATTAATAGGTACATAATAATTATTTAACAGTTTTAAAAGGAATTATTATTTATAGTTAAAGACTGTGAAAGTATTAAACTGGTTTTGATAATATTAGGAATTATGAAGAATTTTAAGTTTTTGGTTATGTACAGATGAAGATAAAGTGTGACTCCAGATGTTTAGTCTTAAATATTTGGAGTTGGAAAGACAGGATTTTTTTTATTTAAGTCAAGGCTAGCTATGATTGCCTGCTTATGTAGGTACATAAGCAGGCGTCTATAAAGACATATATTTCCATTTGAAGGAGCAATATCGGATATTGAAACAAATTGTTTTTAACATATTCATCATTTTATGTTCTCTGAACATCTACAAGTATATAATACCTCACTTCTCCTTCCTACTCTTGACTATGCAGATGTGTGTTACTTGGATGTGACTGAGGAGCAACTAAATAAACTTGAGCGTCTACAAAATCTTGCTATTCGGTTTATTTTCGGACTTCGCAAATATGACCACATCTCTGAATTTCGTGCTCAGTTAAAATGGCTCCCAATCCGACTTCGTCGTGATGTGCACATCCTATCTGTTCTCTACAAAATCCTCAAAGACCCGTCCACTCCTGACTATCTCCGCTCCCGCTTTCGCTTACTACCTCCTAATCCCCGGCCTAGGCGCGCTTGTAACACCAAGGTACTTGAGTGTCCTAGAGCGAACACTAAATTTTTTCTCAACTCCTTTACTTATCGAGCTACGAAACTATGGAACAGTCTACCACAGGCTATCCAAAACTCTCCCTCTGTAACATCTTTTAAACTGAAATTGAAAGAGCACTTCCTCTCGCAACAACCTTGATATTTATGTATATATATATTTATGTATATATTATTTGTGTATGTATATTATATGTTTTTATATATTAATTTTATGTAAAATTTGCTTAAATACTGTATTAATTAAGTATAAATGTACCTAATTATTTGTGTGTACAATCTTCTTGTCCCCGTATTGGTTATCTCGTTATCAGTTTTGCGGGTTGGCTGGAAGAGATCTCTTTAAAGAGATAAGCTCACCTTTGTGAACTTAATGTATAATTGCTTTTATTGTAATTTTTTGTGCACAATAAAGAATAAATAACAATAAAGAATAAATACCTCGGACTAATTTCGAATATAATATAAGGATTAAACGAACTTACCTAGTGAAGTTCTATCCTTATTATATGAAGAAATTAGTCCGAGGTATGAGATTCCCACCCCCCCAAAATTAACTTTCAATTAATTCTTCCCATATTGAGGTACCTGGTACCACTGCTCTAAACTAAATGACAAGTGACAGCGGTGTTGCCAGGTGCCGCTTTTTTGTTTTATTTTCAGACAATATCTAAAAATTCGCGTTGAAGCGCCTAGAAAGCGGCTACTACAAGTATATAATACCTCGGACTAATTTCTTCATATAATAAGGATAGAACTTCACTAGGTAAGTTCGTTTAATCCTTATATTGTTTAGGTATAATTTCCCTTAAGTTTATATAATTATTGTTATGGCATTGTAGGTCCACCGATCATAATCTCAAAGATAACTGAACAAATTGTTGCACCGCACATAACAATTATGAATTAGATCTGTCACATTGATAACAACCACTATTCTAACTGCAACATTGGCTAATCCTTGTTTTAATTGCATTTTGATCCAATAATTGGTACCATTGGGAGAACGCAGTCGGTACCAACAATTAAATCTAACGGTAAATTATGAACAATTTTAATATCAATGGGAGTGCATACCGCTATTTATCTAGTGAGTGCTAATTTGCATAGTATGATTACTTGGAGCTGACTCAGAAATAGTATGCGCTATCTTTAGTACTTACTGGAATACTGTGAGCTGTTTTATTCACACCATATCTTATTCGGAATTTCATATCACGATTTACAACATGGTACTTTAAGTCTTTTTTTTCTATGCACATTTTTATCCGTAGCTTACAGTTAGTTCAACCATCTCTCTTCGTTCTTCAAAACTATTAGTTTATACCACAAAATACGTCGCTACGAGCTAACCATCAATGCTTAATAAAGTTGTGAGAATCGACAGACAAACGGATAGCAATCGTGGTCCCCGACGACGGAGCAGCGACTTGTCACTTCAAGCAACCTTACGATCTCACAGACATCTTATTACCGAGCGACCACAAACCTGCTGCGTTTCCTCACTTCGTATTCTGTCTATCCCGTTAGGAGAAGCCGTGACGACGCATACATACATAATAAACATATTTACATAAGAACAGGATAAAGGATCATCTGCTACACATAAAGTCTCTGGAGACATTTCAAATAAGCAATAAATTCCACACCTGACTCCGTATGTTTGGACATTTTATTTTTGACAGTCGCCGGTCGTGCCGGACAGTTTACTACTATAAATACCGGCGGTAAATAAACAAGAGCTAGGAGCTGCAGTTGCTTCCGATAATTGGAACACAATTTCTGGAGTAACAGCCAGTTACGGCCAGTTACAGGCACCATTATGAGGATGTTAGAACGATTACGTAGATAACACCATGGACAAATAGTTTACTACCAACCTCTCGTAAATCATGGGTAAACGCCATAATTGGAGCTTCACGTTAAGCCAAGTTCTGACGGTAATCAGGAATGTGGAAGCAGTTCAAGTTTTTTTGTGTAATCGCGTCTATCGCTGTAATAGGCAATAACCATAGCATCTTTGAGCTTTTAAATCAATATTGAAAAATACATAAATCACTCTATTTGCTGCTTTTCCTTCCCAACTGACAAGCGACAGTAACCGTATAATTAGGTATCTCATTGCTTCAAAATTTGACCACAATGATCAAATTCCCCTTTTGTAACTGTATTTCATTCTATGGCCATTTAAAGTTCTAAAAGTCTATTCGAGCAACTAAACCGCATACAAATAAATTTAAATTGTAACAAATCGTTTCTCAAATATTTATGTTATTGAATTTCCCGCATTGGACCAAAGACACTCATCAGAGTAGCGTCGTTACTGCCTCCCCGCTGTGCTCGACGTGTGAACAATTTAATTGGAAGACCCGGGGGAAGAGCCCCACTCATACACACGGGATTATTGAAACGAGACGCACGTCATTAACTATTTACATACAAAATAAAAAATCTTATTTATTTACACGATAAAAACCGTAAATTGAGTGTCAAACAGGCTTGAAACTTTTATTATCTTCTCACATTCAGAACTGGTACACAACAGTTATTTTTCATCTAAACACAATAAAATTCTGTATAGTATTAGTATTAGTAAGAGCACAAAAACTAGTATTTTCATAAACAAACACGTTCAATATCACGTCGAACGGTGAGAAAATGTCTCTATTTGTGTGTAAACTACTAAAGTTACGTATTACTCCCACGTAGGTTAGTTCAAAAGCTATGGAAGTCGAGTCCGTATTCGAAGTACGTGCATTTACATTCACAACTATAAAGTACGGTGAATAGAACTGAGATGTATTCTAACTTTTATTTATGGTGTTGGCATACATAAAGATTGATGAATGTGCAAGAAGCTTTCATGGAATGCGAGAATACGGCATAGTCTGAGCTTACTCCATAACACCATAAAAGACGTAAAAGAAAATAATGTCGTAATCGCTTTGTAAACCTATTTGGACAAAACTACTTACAACTTGTCAAAAAAAGAATAAATAAAAGCTTCTAAATATTTCATTCAGCCAGCATTATTTCGTATTCATAAACTTATTGACATAGCCTGTAATTTATTTGTAAAATAACGGCGTACACACATAATCCTGTAATATAGCTTCGATAACGGCCAGTAATATTGACTGTGGCTTAAATTACATAAAAGCTGGGCTTTTAAACTACTGGTTGTGGCCGTAAGTAATCGAACTATCTACTTATCTGTCTATGACCTAGTATTTACATACTATGTTTTTGTCAGACATAATGTTTGCACTTTACGATGTGAGTGTACACTGAGACGATAATATGTGATCTGATATCGTAATTTATACAACGTGAACGTCTATATATATTGTAAACGCGATGTAGTCAATAATATGGCGATAAGAAAATACAAATAGTTTGTCTGCAGTGATGTCTTGACTCGATATGGAAGCGTTATCAATATGGAGGTAATATTTAACAGATTTCATACAATAAACTTTCAAATGCTGGTTTTTCACCATGGTGATCAAGTTATGTGATCAAGTCATTTTCTTTGAATGAAATAAAGCCACAATTATTGAAGAAACACATTTAAAGAAACTCTTCGTACAAAGTAATAAAACTAAAAAACATAAGAGGAAGATACATAAGTAATCCTTAATGATTCCTCCATGTGCGTCTCAATTAAAACATTAGGTTCTCATAGAACATGTTTCTAAGAAACATTTTTTATATTATGACATCCGTTAAAAACAAAAACAACGCCGCCATCTAAAAAAATGATCGCGACAAGATCTTAGAACAATCAGGCAGATAACGCCAATTGGTAAAACTGAGACACAATTAATTTTGTTACTATAAAACGCACTTCTAAATTCTGCCAAAGAATCTTGAGCCTTAGGTACAGCGTAAAAGAACATGTGAAATAAAATATTTGGCGAATTCAAGCGCAGTGACATCTCGGTCACAGGATATAAATAAAGAGTGGGTCGAGGATATATCGCTACCCGCGGGTATCGTTGGATCTTTTCCAGCTTCATACAGATACACTCGAGCAAGTCTAGTGAAAACTAAACGAGACTGAAACTGTGAATCATCCTGAGTTGCGTTCCTTAATTTCCTACCCAATAAAATCTGCTCTTGAAAAGTTCTTTGAACTGTAACACATATTTTACTTGCACTTGAAGCATTTACGGCGTTTGTTGTATGGAAAATGAACAAGCGCCTCTATAGTGTAGGAACGATGATCTAATTTTTAGACTTTAGGTCACAAAAACGTACCAAATGTCGAAATAAGACCTCTGTTAGTGGACTCTGACATTGCTCCTCAACAAAATAACATAGCAGTAATAAAAAAGTCTCATAATTTCATATAATTTTCGTCTAGAACCGTTGCAATTACATTGATGTGTCGAAACAAAAACTCAGCTAAAACCACCGTTAGCTGACGAAGATGAAATACCTATTACATCGGCATATACACATCAAATAGCTATTTACTTATTCAGTAGTATAGTCAGACTTTCTGATTGCTAATGTGCCGATTCGCCGATATTTTCATGGTACCGATTAATGTATGTCTGAGTCAGTAATAAGGAAATGTTTGTACAATATAGTCTGTTTGATCAAACCTCTTCTTCCGCCTGGCGCCCCTTTCTTAGTAGGTCACATTTGATCCGCACAGCTCTCGATCCATGTTCATGTTTCGCATCACTATTTTTCCTTGTCGATTCATCAAAATCAAGTGTCTATAAATGATGTGTCATTGTTGAACTATGAGACAGCAATTACTAGGAATTTATGTTGAGTGCTAATCTCCGAACGGAAATGAATATTTGAACAGTCAACGATTGAAACTTAAAGCAGTAGTAGAAAGGTCGAAAGTTTACCGAATGACATGATTCCACCAAAAAACATTTATTCGCACACTTCAGCTGTGCGCGTACTAAACTGGGATGGAGTTCAGCTTCCGTATACTTACCAATGAAAGTATATCCTACAAATGGCATATAATCTTCGATTTGAGTTCACGTTCATGAGGTTGCTTTGTGTGCCAAGTGCATTTCCGTCCTGGCAACTGGAACAATTCCTTTGGCGGCGACTTTAATCGTTAGCAATGATGACAGCTATGGTTTCGATCTAGACAATTTACAACCTGAACTTTGTTCTTTAACAAAACACAATTTCAGTACTACGCATCGGTACGTACACCAAAATATTTTTACATGGAGCTTGAGGCATGTCAGAAACTAAGCGCCGATTCCAACTTCGTTAACTCGGATAAGTTTATTTAACCAATGCAATAAGTAAAACAACATAAAATAACCCCGGAGACGACTCCCTAAAATAAGCCTTTCTTATTTTTTTCCAACAATCATTACGCACCTAATTTATTTGAATGTATAAAACTTACACTTAAGTTTTATTCACCCTACCAAAAATCCAGCGAAGAAGACCAAAATACTCTTCGATCTCTTCTTAATGTTCTATTATAATAGCTACGCTTTCTAACAGAAATTCTAAATTAATTTTGCAATCAATTTTCATTACTTCATCCGACAACAAGTCTCAAGACCCCGTCACTATCTCAGAGAGTTCACAGTAGTGATGTGACATCAGTGACATATCGATCAGGATCAGTGACATGATGACATCTCGCAGCGCACGCACTAGATGATGCAGAATTAGCTCCGCCAGCTGGGTGCAACGCTCGGCCTGGCGCCGCACCGCACTAGGTCACAGCCTCTCGTATCGAGATGTATTCCGCTCATTCATTATATATTCCGTAGTTTATATTCGTACCCATTCATAAGGCAGATAGAGAATACGGAAGACGAAGGCGAAGTGACTTCGGCCCTTTAAAACATCCCAAATATTGCAAAATTGCCAAAATTATTACTATTTTGTAAACCGTACTCTCCATTCCCATCAGTAATTACTTAAATAAAAACATTACGTGGTATTTACTCCTTTCTCCCTTTAAGGGTTATTTAATGAATATGGAAATGTTTTTGTTTGACCCAAACTTCTCAGGTAAGTACTTTTTCTGGCTCCTTTAAAATGCGCCCAGTACGACAGGTAGGGAGAGGGCTTACGCCAGGAGACACCTTTTTGTACATCAGTTCCTTTCAAGTTTAAACCCCTAGCGGACAATTGTATCATTGGTATTTTTAAGAGGCTATTGTCTCAACCATAAATAAGTACTCTTTAACTAAATCTAGCAAGAAAATCTCCACGTGATTTATTTCTCAGTTCACTGTTTTATAAACAGTTCTAACTGGCTACAAGTTACATAAAATGTAACTCATTAAACAAGTTTACTTAGCGAGCTTAGCGTATAGGTACAGCAGGCGCTGCAAATTACAATGACTTCATAAATTCTTGATAAGCAATTCTGATAATTTTCATATCACACTCGAACATAAGTTTTCGTACACAATACTCAAAGAAGCAAGATCAACAGACCGATAGAGCATATGGTTGGCGGCGACCTTCACATATGACATCATAACGTCTCATTACAGTACGATAACTTGCGCTAAGATCAGACTAGCACTCACCAGCTTATGTTAGATCCATCTCCGTTGACGGTGAGGTGTTCCGCAACAGAAAATCCAAAATAAGAGCCTGGTTCTCCGAACTTTATCACAGGGATCCTGGGTTCCAGATTAAAACTTGTGACACTGTATAAAATGCACATAAATAAAACACTAGCGCACCTAACTTCAGCCATGGTGTTCACCGTTCGTAATATATTCGTGTTATAAATCGTGTTATCGCACCAATTCACTGTATTTCAGTTAATATTTGGCACATCGCGACTTTCGTATATTTGTGTCGTGCGACGTCGAGACCCCCAGCGCGGTTGCCGTCCGCCGGCCGAGTCAGTAGAGTGTTCCCGCTAAACTCGACTCGTATCTGTGTCTCTACGTAGTCATAACTTGTTCTACACGCCTCGGCGATCGCGAGGCGCGCTCTTGGTAGAGGCAACTGAACTCATAAACTTTGAAAACTTTTTGTAAGGACAACGCCATCTATCGAAGTTTTGCCGAATTTGTACTGCCAGAGTATAGTCGGACACTCAAATTCCTTTAACCCGCTTTTTGTGTTTAACGCCATCTAGTGTATAGATCATTAGTAATGCAGTTTAAACAGAGCCATCTATGGCAATTTATTGTAAACTTATTGCAATAGTTCCGTACAATGCCAGAAGATGTCTGGCTGCCTGCATCTTTAAGTATTTATTTCAGAATTCGAAATTATCATAAATACCAGGTATACAGAAACATCGAAATACATATTTCAATATAATAATGCGCATTACTTCACTTTTTATTTAACACGACTTTCTCTTTAGCTTAGATCTCTGATGACTATGAGGAACAAGGATAGGGTTCGGAAAGCGTTTCAGTTTCTCAGGGAAGAAAAATAAAATCATAATTCAACCAATTAAGCTGATTTATTTATTTAATGTATGTATTACAATATTCGAGAAGAAAATAACAAAATTAAATTATGTCCCGATATAGTAAATAACTCATTATTAACTAGTCTTTTTACTACTCTCTCCGATACAAAATTTCAAGATTCAAATTTGATTGTGCTTGCATTATAAATTAACAAATTAATTAATAAAATATAAATACTGATCAATCCTTGCTTTCGGAAAGTACTTATAGTAACTTCATTTCCGACACAAAATGCCTTAGGATTTAGTAGAAGGCTGTAGACTACACCAAGAACTTCACCGACTTGTATCCAATTAATGATAGCAGCCTATACTTGTGTCGTTACTATAGCAGTCATCGCAGCGTTGATGGTATATAACGTGAGCTTGATGTCGAGCAGCTCGTGCGTATACTTTCAGCTAATAGCTGAATCGAGTATACAACCGAATCGCAACAGCATCGGTCAAACATTCGGACCATTTCTCGGTTGCAGACTCGAGACCAATCGATTGGCATTTGACGGAACCTATGTCGCGCCTGGTAAGTTTTTAGCATTACAATACCTCTATGTGAGACGACTGCCGTCACAGATATTGTAACACCATTCGGACCTCGTGATTTATTTAGGGCAGAGGATGGAAAGTGAGCTCGGTCTGTGAGTGTGCGAACAACAGGTTCAACTGTGAGTCCAAACCGACGTTGAAGACCTTCACTAATTTGGCGGCGGCCTGACCCGGCTCCTTGCGCACCAGGGCCACTCCCGACACCTTCATGAGATGCACTTCAGAATCCACGGACCCACCACCTGTGGTGGCCAGCTTCACATGGCATGTGACGTCCACATGGACATATTTCTCGACAGCCTGTCCTCGTTTCCCAGGAACATCTACGTATACTGTCTTTTCTTCAGCCTGTGGCAAATCTGCACGAAACACGCTAGCTTCTCCCAGTAGACCCTGTAAAACAAAACAAATAATGTCAGTATAAATAGAAACGCATCTAAAAACAACCGCCAAGGTTATTTATTCAGCTCCCATTTTCTGGGCTTAAAGCCAAAGAAAAATGCAATTAGAAATTGTCCTTCTGCCAAAGTATTTTGAACTTTGACACAATTATAAATAGAAAGAAGTAAACAAATCAGTGCTTAAGAAGTTCTATCGTATGATCTGTCTCTGCACATGTTTGTGTTGTGATGGCCATTCGCCAAGGGGGTGTTACCAGATTTGATTTATCATTATGATGTGTCAATTACGTATTGCATGACATGCAATTACCACATCACAAAGTTTGTACTAGAAAATAATACGAGTAATATGTTTGAATACTAACCCCATTTCCTGTGATGGAGAATTTCATTCCCGGGTGGATGGCACGGGTTTCAAAACCAAGACCTTCAGGATGCGAATCCGACCAGAAATAATTCTCCGGCGCGTTAAGACTGTCGGGTTTGAAGGTGATGCGCTTTCCGTATCCCATGCCGACAGACTGCAGCAACAGGCTGCGTCCCTCGAAGAGGTGTCTCCTGCTACCGGCAGGCTTGACACGGTAGTAGAAACCAGGAATGATGCGAGGATCCACGAATGTCCCTGTAATGACAGAATATTTTAATATGATGTCTTACAATAGCAAAAATTGATTAAAGGAAAAGGTAAAGAAATAATAATTACCAATTGCGGGCAGTTCATATTTGTCTAAGCCAACAATGCAATACTGGCAAGGAATGTCTTTGATATCACCACCATTGACGGTGACCCTTCTGGAGGAGGATTCAATGCCAGGCTTGAGCTCGTAACCCTTCCTGAGCTGTTTGATGCCGATGGCGACGTTAAGCACCCTGGACACGGTTGCATTTCCTCGACCTTTCTTCAAGATGGCCACACCTGTCACGGGCACCAATTTGATAGCACCGTCATTTTCATACCACTCCACTTTGCAAAGGGTGTTGATTTTAACTTTCTTGTCAATGGATCCATCTTCGTGAATCTTCTGTTCAATTTCAATTTGATTTTTCTGTAAAGAAATCAAAGGATTTGGTTAGAGCGTTACAAATTAGACGAGACGAGATTTAGTTAGCATTTAACAAGAGTATAATAATTACCTGCTGCTGAACAACTTCCAGAATACCCTGCGGTTCATGGTTAGCATCGTAGATCGTGAACTTGTCTCCAATGGAGACAGCCTCAATCTCAAACACAAATCCTTCAGGCCTGGAGTCAGTCCAGAAGAAGTTGTCATTCTCGTTGAGTTTGGATCCCACAGGCTCGAATGTAAGGCGGCGGGCATACCCACGGCCAATTGATTGCAGGGTGAGAGCCTTGCCTCCGAACAAGTACCTCGGCTTCACTGATAGGGGAGGAGCATCCAGAGCCTGAAAAATTGAGGCCTTAATTACTCATCAGGTTACTAAAGTAACTAAAGTTTCATTTACTTATTAATTTTAATTCAATTGACGTTTAAAGTGATTTTAGTTAATACATACAGAAGAAAATTATTTACATTTTTAACTTTAATAACTGATACATTTATTTATTGCTTCTCAAATCAAGTCGATCAAGTTCGTGATCAGTTATGACTATTTTTTCGAATCATCGTTATTCTAGCCATAGCTACACGTGCTTGCGTTATAAATGAGTGAAAAATAGTGATTAATATTATGAACCACCGAATAATTTAGTATTTCCCATATTTGCATTCACAATGAAATGAAAAAATAATCATATCAAAACCACCAAAAAGTAAGTTTTTGAAATAGAACATTGATATGATTAACAATGGCGTAACGCCCTTATGAATGATACTTATGGTTTACCTAGTATGGACATAACATGCTGCCAGCCAGTATGTCACTTTCGACCTGTCGGTTCCTGCCGGTTTCTTGAAGTTTGTATGTCAACGCCGCACTGGGCGAGGGTCTGAAAAACTGGACGATCCACATACCATCGCCTACAACGGTGCACACAACTAGTGGCAAATCACGCAAGTCAACAGTGTTGATCGTTGATGATATTTTCACTTTGGAAATGTCAGCAACGGACACCGCTACTCACTGAACTATCTCCCCAATATTCTATTTTTTCCGAATTCCCCCTGAACTGCTGAAATCGACTAGCGAATGTTCCAAAATTAGATTTGCACAAAGATGGATCCTATAACAGCTTCTTTAGACATCGGGTATAAGGTTGCCATTACAATATTCTGCTTTAGAAAATGAAAATTAGAATACAAAGACATTTCCATTACAAGTAAAATAGTGTATTTCTTTGAATTAACTTAAACAATAGACTTTAAATATTGTAGACCGTATAACTTTGTGTATTGAGTTTCAATTTTTTGTGCATCAAAATTATAAAGCACTTCTATGACAACCTTATAATGTGTCGATCGCGCTCTGTTTCAAAAATCAATAAAATACAACTTACTAATTGTTATAATAAGTATCTAGCATATCGATTGTGGTTACGTTCAATGGAACTTTGCGAAGATTCTCATATAAATGTGTCCCTTTAGTAATCTTACAGTATACAGTAAAACTTGAAAAAGTAATCAAATAATCATCAAGAATTCTCGCTAATTCCACGAACATTTTTGTAAGACATGAAGAAACTCACCATCCTCTTGATTCTGAAAAGGATTATTCTTGCAAAAATGTTCTAATCTAACCACAACCGATTTACTGGGTTTGTTTTGAGTAAATGAAAGGAACTGTTATTGATATGAAAAGAAAGGAGAAGCCTTGTATTTTTTTTATAAAGGTTTTATAATAAAACCGAAATCATAAGGTTTTACGCGCAGGAATGTCTAAAGTGAGCTGTTACATCTATCCAAATTCAACTCGTATAACATCTTTCCATCGACATAGTCGTTTCTTTCGCAGTCCAGTTCAAATAATTTTGCCCGATTTTATGGATCTTCGTCGTTTTTCTGTTTGTTTCCCAAGGGGAGCTCGACAATGTTGATACAAAAGCGGTTCCAGATTGATTCACATAACAGAATTGTTCGATGGGAAAGCAACATTCAATGAGATCGTGTGAGGAATAGTCATCATTTTGTAGTTTCATATTTACTTAAGCCTCTTTTTATAAGCTTCGAAATGTGGAAGATTGCGTGCATTTGGTTAGTTAACGCAATCATCAACACTTCTTCAAAATAAATGAGACAATTTCCCACAGATCGCGAGTCGAGCATGTATTTGCGATTATGTTTAGACATAGATTAAGTAACTGTTCTCACCTGCATAGGTCTGACTTTGTAACGGAAGCCGGTTCTGACGCGAGGGTCGATGTAAACGCCAATGACAGGCATCTGATGCGGCGCGGGCGCCGGTACTCGGTACACGGCGGGCACATCGCCCAGCGCACTCGCGTCCAACAGGACCTCCTTGTTGTACGCACTCTCAGACCAGAATCCCTTGCTGGGGACATCGGTTGCCTCCTATAAAATTGACGACACGTTAATACTGCGATCTACAACACCATATCTACACGTGTCACTTTGTTCATATCATATTCGTACTTCGGGCCAGTCTGGATCTTCGAACACTTCTCCAAAACTCTCACAATCATCATGATGCACTTTGAAAGCAAGCATTATTTACCGATTAGGTTTATTGTACCTAATTAAAATTAGTACAATGACCGATCTACCGGCCGTCTGATGGAAGAATAAAGGAATCAAGTCTATACATAAGCTATACCTACACTCAGTTGGCAAAGCTTAGGCGCCCATGTGATGTTTCATAGACAGATGCCAAGTAGCAAGTTTGTGAAAAAAATACATCGTAGTGGTTGTTTACTTTTATTTCTGACTGTGTCAATCAACATACGCTGTATTGTTGCATAATTTGTAAAGAAACAAAGATGTAGCCTTGTGAAAGCTGTCATTGACAGGGTAGAAGCAAGTCAGTGAATAAGAGTTACCATTTCAGGTATGGGAATGTATTATAGAACACAATGAATGATGGCGTTGTAGCTATCTATAGCACCATCATTGTATTCGAATTGAAACCATGATTGAAGCTCATTGAATGCCATTAGCGTGACAGGGGGTGGACAATACCAACTCATGCCATACATACAAGTAGGTAATAGTATGTGCGTCGGCAATCAAGTCAAATTGAATTGTTGATCGCATCTATCAAGTAGGATCAAAGTCCATTCGACCGGAGATAATGTACAAGTTATTTTTAGAGATATTTCCTCCGAGTTATTTCGGCAACTAGTAGTGATCGTTTCGAATTCCGCTGCGCCTACGCGATTGTTGGTACAGGAAGCGATATAGCTTCTTGAGGCCCGCGTCCTAATTCATTCATGAAGGCTACGACCTCCTAAAAGATGTCGTCGGAAACCTAACAAGTTCACGTTATCGACCTCATCACACGCATGAGTAACGAGCCACCGAAGCGTGATAAATGCCAAATCAATTTGAAGACAGTCAAATGCACGGAATGTTTGTCTACGACTAATTTTATGACGCTGCTTATTCGAAGAGGTGTTATCAATTATGGTTATCTAATTACACCGGTGTCTAGACGTGGGGGAGTCGATGTGACGTGTCGCGTGTTACGTCGTTGATAAAGCGATAAACGTGTGAGCTGAGAAACGTGTGACATACTTTACAAACTTAGTAAACATCGGACTAACAAGACTGTTGTAAATTACGAAATTACAAACATTGGCGCCACCATCCGCCCTATATTTACAAAACATAAGAAAGCAGAGAATGTAGTAGAAGCCCATTGACTTCAGTTTCATGAAAATCGAGACACTATTTATAAATTCGACGTCGTTTGTGTTGTAACTTGTACGTAAACTCTTCCGTCAGGCCACGCCCTAAATTGCTCGCCAAGATTTTTTGCCAAGCATCATGTGGCTATGAATTTGAAAAGAAAAATGTTCGTATACTTACAGGAATTTCTAACTCCGGGAATGCTTCTTCACCATCGCTTTCATAGTCGCTAGGAGCAGGGAATGAGGCTTTCGGCGTACCCTCATATTCCTACAACAAAATGAGACCCATGTATTTCATGAATAATTATTTTACTGTATGACTAGCCGTGTAAGATATAGGAAGTTATCTTAATAATATATGTATGAAGAAAAACGTCTGTTTGTGAATCACTGATAAGAAAACAGGACAAAACAGTAGTAGCCCTTGACTTACTGCGTGATTGTGTACATACATGTCACATATTATCTATGAGTAATTGTACTTTGTATCTATGTATATCATGATTAATTTTCTAAGTATCTATGATCTAGAAATATTCCGTCTTTAAAATATGGACATCCTTTTCGTTTTTCTGCTTTGCTGACGTAGACTATTTTAACAGCTTCTGCCATAAAATTGGTTTCATTGTTATTGTTTATTTTGAAAACCAATTTACTGAAACCATTGCCAAGCAACCATTTAAAATTAACATTAAAACCGATTTCAAGATTGCATTTTTGCAATAATCATTGCATTTTATGCTTTGCTCGGAATATTATCTTGCACAACTCTCAAAAAAATAAGAAAACGTTCTAAAATCCAAGATGGTATTTACCTGAGCTGGTGGCAAAGATTCTCCAAAAGCTGGTTCCACATCAAGAGCGGTGGAGGTACCAGCAAGACGCGCACGAGTCAGGTTCCACAGGCGCTGCAGGGCCAAAGGAGTCTCCTCCGACTGCATTTCCATTGCTGGGCTGGCGAGCATCTTATCTTCTTTCAAAACTTCTCAAATCTGCCAATGAAGATTCAAAATCATTAATTTATTCCTCATTTTACCTAAATTTCTAGCTTTCTTTCTTAATTTATGCAGCTATCTTAGAAATCACGACATTCCTTTCAACATTCTTGACCCAAGTGTCTATTTATATATGTAATAATAACAGATGAATGGTCCGATTGTTATTCAATAGTAGATCAATTGCTTGTCCTCTATCGATAAAAAAGGAACAATCATTGAGTCATGGCCAATCTTTACCAAAGTACACTTAGTAGACATGGACACTCGAAATAAAAATGTATTATCCTCAAAGTCGTCTTTGTTCGACCTTTCCAATTTTACTACAAAAAAAGAAGTTTTCGTCAACAAACAATAGTATAATGAGAACCATTTGAAGGTTGAAAAGTTGCTGAAAAACTCACTGCTGAATAGCGACTGTCTAAGATACGTCTAATTGCCCCATCTTCACAGCGTAAGAAGATATTATCGTTTACAAGATATCTATAGAAATCAGCATAATTAAATATTAGTACCTAATGATTTGATTTTGGAGAAGAAAGTAAGATTCAATATTAATATTTGTATCATTGAGTGTATTACTTTCCTCATTCTAAATCGTAACACTGCTATCCGAGTTCATGGTTGTTTCATAACAACCGACTGCATTGAGTAACAGATTTGATGTACTTACATTCACGTGTTTTGTAAAACTAATAAACGTTCTTCAGTAGAATTTTACCAATTACACGTTTTACTACTTGTTCATTTTTAATTTCATTCGAATTTTCCAGACTAGCGATATTACTCGCGATAGCTTCTACATCATTCTTTGCGCAAACTTTTTGACAGCATCGACCCAGATTTCGAAGTTAGTTTTATCTAAATCAATGTTCACATTATTCATGGTAGTTATTTTTGTACTATTGTATAGTCTTGCTTCCTCAAATAAATTACTGTAAGGTAGAAGTCTCGTGACGTTAAATTTTATTTGATCAGCTGAATTCTTGACAACGTCAGAAGGACACCAAGTTACTTCAATTTGTGGAAATTTTCCATCCTCAGTAAGGATGAAAGGAAGGTGAATCACCTAGACTACCGTGTTCATGAAAGTTGCAGGGGCTTCCCGAATTAATCAAATTGCAAATATGGATGTTATAGAATTTAAGTTTATTGAATTTATAGTTTTGTGGTTGCAGGAATTTTAATAAGTTAAGTTTAATTTTATTGTTGCTGTGTAAAGCTGTTGTATGTCCTTAGTTTTGGAAGATAACCTGTTTTTCGACCGTCATTGTAAAGTAACCCTCGCTTCCCAAAGGAGCAGGTAGAAGGTTAGAAAAAAAGTACTGAATACAAACATACGACACGACTCAAAGGATCACAGTAAACGCACCCAGCTTACCATTTTTAATCAGACATTCTCTAGTGAGTGAATGAGGATGAAGAGTGTAATTAAAAGTTAGAAGAAAAGAGAACTAATAAACTTAAAAAGTTTTTTGGATGTCAAATAATACATTTGGCAACATCTAATCTTATGAAGACCAAGATACAGACACATAATTTAGTATAAGTAGGCCCATTTAAATATTAGGCGCCAAGTTAGTAATAGGCGCCACAAAAAGTAATAATCGTGCAATGGAAAGTGATTTAGTTTAGCTCGATGTAGCTAAGCAGCGGCCAGCGGACCCGTCGAGAGAGAAAGCGCCCGTCGATGAACAAGTCGGCCATTTGCTGCCCATTAACCGTTAGTTAAACCGGAATGTTCGCTGCTGGTTTATCTCAACTCCTGATATCCTTATTTGGTATAATATCCTTTACTTTTCCGCTATATTCGGTAAATTTCATGCATTTCAAATTATTTGCAACTTACCTAGTCTCAATAAAAATTTTGCAACAGCTGTAGCTGACGGGGAGTCAAGGCTTCAATCTAGGTAACAGCCTCCACAAAATATCTACAATACAAAAAATAGTCACAACAGTTTCAGTGAACGTCACACGGTGCAAGACTTTCAACTGTACAGAAGCGCAGCTTGATCACCACTGAGCGCTAACCCTCGCTACGGTGGTATTTTAAACTTACCGGTGCTCCCCGGACACGCCGCGCGCAACAGAAGAGGATGCAGATATGTCGTTGAAGTGAGACAGAAATAGGAGCACGCTGCGACCGCGTGCTCCACCAGACAGTTTACACACACATCGACAAACAGTTACGCATGCGCCGAAGCTATCGATACGTCGGAATACGTCGAGGTCGACGTCACTGTCCCCTTTTCAGATCCCAATACAGCCGAGGGCGGGGGATCCACACCCGCAAACTTTGGGACGTTCACCAACAGGTAATAACTTTACACAAACTTTAGCAAGTGGTCAATAAAGGAGATTCCGCAAAAAGAAATAAATTATGCAGTTTATCATCACAAGGTCATAGTAATTGCTAGAAAAACGTCATTAGAATATTGTAGAACGTCTAGCGCAGAAAATGAATGAACTAATTAGTTATTTTTAAATGTAACAAACACGCGACTTGAATCGTTAAATAATAATGACCATGCTCCAATCACGTTTATAAAACGAGGCTAAAATATTTATCAAAACAAACTTAATTTTAACTCGATGAAAGCTAAGGAATACCAAGCAACTGATGCATTGAGCTAAATCTGTAGCAAAGTAGGAGACACGTGTCGTCCGGTGCACGATACGTTCGTGGCTATCTCCATAAACGCATAGGAAGAAATTGCTATTCTTGTATTATGTATTTTCTAGACTATACTATTCTTATCATTGATTTGAAAAAAGACGATGGTCATTAGTATTGTAGTTAATCATTTCATAATTATAAGTCGGACAAACAATCTACTTAGAATTCGTTAACCAATCACAGACTGTCTCAGACGGTAATTGAAATCTAGATGTGTTCGCTGTATTCTATCCACATGAAAGTATTTCTTATCCACATGAAAATCTTGATCTTCTCTGTCATGATTCTGACCATCAAATTGTCCAAAAATGTCCTGCTAGCTCTGCATATGTTTTAATAGCTATAAATCATTTCCATTTAGCCATGCATTAGAATTGCATAATCAGAGCTTACATAATCAAAACGGTCACCTGAAAAGACTACGTACAATAGGTGTAACAAATAAAAAAGAAATCGATAAAAAGCATACACTAACGTCACCTGCTCGAGTTCAAGGTAATATTATGCAGTTATTAATTCTAAATTTCCGATTTGGTGTTCTGACTTTGCTAGATTACTCATGCATTTCAATACTTGTGCAAACAAATCTTCAGAATGTACATAAAAGATACGTTTAAGCTTCTAGACTTCAAAAACTACTAAGCATTTCCAAGAAAGATTATTTAATTACTAAACCATTTAACCGTAACAAAGTAGTCCCATAAATTAATTATCTTTCGTGGAATCCTTTACAAATTAGATGAAGCAATTCATGCGGAAACAGAGATAAGATAATAATTTGAGTCTACAGACCCTATCACTGAAATCCAGACTTAGCTTTAGATAATAACCAAAATAAACAAAGGAGATAAAATCATGCATTTCACTGCCACGTGCTTAGACAGTTAGGTTACCTTTGGACTTGACAAAGGTACTTAGACTTGGAGGCGACAGCAAAGAAAACACGCAAAAGTAATTAAAACTGTTGTAAAATAACCTGCCAGACAGACATAATCATAAAAGACTTAGACTTTTTATCGTTTGCATATTTCACAAAATTCTTAATTTCCTTAATCGTAGTCTTGGCTGCCATTTTGTCTTCCGTAGTCGTACTGATCGTGTAAAATTCCTCAAGCAGTTCTTACGAAAAGCAGTCGTGGAAATCCGCCAAATAGGTACAGAACTGCTATGCTGGAAGCTACATCCTTTATCTCTTTCGGCTGATTGATGATGATAAAGAAAAGTTAAAATATGAAAGAGGCTACTTAAATGCAGGAAGTTGTAGCTACAGTAGAAATGTTATTGTTTCAGGGACTGACTTCAATCTACAGTATCACGTTACTGGCAACAATACCCGTCGCTATGCCGACAGTTTGGGTTACAAACTGACACCCACTCGATTCTTAGAAGCCAATGTTTAGTAAATATAGCTCTCGATAGTGCTCCTGAGAAGAAATGATGGCTGTTGTTCACAATCAGCAAAATGATTGCAATCGCAGGCTCAAATTCATAGAAACAAAGACAGGAAGGAGATCATTTTTTAGGTCGTTTCTGAAAGTGCCGGCGAAAAAAATGGTACCTATGGCTAGTACTGGTCATTTGGAGCAATAGTTACTATGACACAAACGTTGTAGGATTGCTCTCGGCCAAGTTATACAAGTTCGAAGAGAAAAGAAAAGGCCCAAAAATGTTTGGAGCGTGAATGATCTCCTTTATTAGTAATCGATCAACATATTTCTAGAAATACACTTAAGTTAGAAGTGTCGTAATGACTGATTCTTTAATTGGACTTTTCCATGGAACTTATCCATGTTAGCAGTCATGCACATGCAAATGCAATGCGTAAGTATTATGCAGTTGCATATTATTATGTAAACATAAGTGATGGAACGTCATAGAATCGTGTGAAAGTGTTGATATGGATGCTATAAGACGATGGAAAAGAACAAAATAATAGACTTTGGATGAAAAAGACACAGAAATAATAACACGCGTTACATGCCGCCGCCATCATAGGTTATGTCGATGGCAGAAAAAACAAAATGGAAAAACAAAACGTAACTATGAAATAGCTTCGAATGTCTATTCTTGATAGAACAAGAGATAGAATTAGTCATACTATGCGTGCAGAAAACCCAACGATCAAGTATTGATTATAAGTAGATGCAATGGAAAATCTGAATGATTATTGCTTGTTCCCACTTGAGAAATATTGTATCCAACGTGAATAGACACACCCTGTTAACGTGAATAGACACACCCTGTTCTGATGCATCTGACCCGTGGTTATGTTAATTATCAGTTGAAGTATCTCTAGTTGCTAATTTGACATAATCGTCTCCATGTCGCATAGGATCGTTGGAGAAAGTCACGTTTTATAACACGACACGTGGCGTAGTGCTTCGTTGCTCTATACTTTACTAAGTAAGTGAGCTATGCTAATATTTCTATACAATTAGTTCTTGACAGACCGGTTAAAACCAGATATGATAGTGAGTGTGTAAGTACTTAATTATTCCAATAGAAATTGCTTGCAATTACAATACCTGCTTGACTAAGTGACTAATATGGCCTTTTGATATTTGACAAAGACATTGTGTATTTTGATGGTAGGTATTTACACATTCTCTAGACTCTAGAGTTATCTATAGTTACCAAATTGTCATGGCTTCTAAGTATTCGATTTAAAGACGGTTCGTCCAGAAATGTGATTGTGTGACATTTGAGCATTGGGAGTTGGAATTCTTTAATTACTATCTACTGTCTACCGGTATCAGGTTCCGAAATAATTCCTGTAACGAAGCTTGCAAATACTTCAATTTGAACTCATAGGGTTTACATATTTCCATTGAGAACTTCTATACATTAAAGGAGTACGTGTGAAATTACATTTCTCTGAAAATGGTGAAGCTTTATAACATCTTGACTTCTTGAGAAACTGGATTTGTCCTAGTCCAAAGATTATTATAGTCCTAGCTTATAGAAAATCGAAGAAATGTGACATCCATACATCTAGCCCGCACGGGATGGTCATACCTACAAAATAAATAAATTTGATGGCACGGATGATGCAGTGGTTGAGTGATCATTTGCTGAGCTGAGCAGCAGCGTGTCGCGGGTACGATCCCCGTACGGAGCAAATATTTGTATGACCTGCAGGTACATATTTGTTCTGGGTCTGGGTGTTTGTGTATTTGAGTTTCTATGTTTGTAAACGCACCCTCGATACAGGAGAAATTACTAATATGCGGCAACGATTAAAAAAGAAGATCAACTGTTAGATATTAATGTATCAATGTTGATGAAGTATAAATATATATAATAAATAAATAAACCTATAGATACACCTCCCTCATAACAAGGACTTTTAACCTAGTAATGATAATTATAATATTCGTAAATTATGAAGTCACTGCTGCGGAGATTATAGAACCAAATAGTAATTGATTCGAACACGCGCTAAGGCAAGCAATTAAGCCGAGACACAATCTCATAATGACTTAATAATGTTATTACTATTTATAAATGCAAAATTTCGTAAGGATGGATGGATGGATGTTTGTTTCTCTCCTACACAAAACCAAACAGATTTATTTTTGTTTCTTTAGCAATACTCTTGCATTTGACCACTAACTTGTCTGAATTTGATAACATTTGGTACATGCACAGTTAGTTTATAGGCCCCATGGTTAAACGTATCGGATACGGGATCACTTTTATTCCAGATTTCCCTAGGATAATTACCAACCTGTACCCTTAGCACGAGTTTTCAGTAAATGAGACGTAAAGTAACCTGGAACTTTGACACTTTCAAATTGACAACTTTCAAGGAAAAAATGGAACAGCGCCTCTGGTGTGCGAAGAAGGAACTAATTTTGATGTTTCACTAATTAGGAAGTACTTCATTTTCTTTTCTGCTTCATCAACATTCTATCTAGCCTTTGTTGAAGTCAGCTTCCAGTCTATTCAGATGCACCTGAAAGCTAATATCGTACAGTCAGCATCAAAAGTTGCTGACCACATTCAGATTTTCAAAATCGCTGTACACCGTATCTATTAACATGGTGTACAGCGTTTTTGAAAATCTGAATGTGGTCAGCAACTTTTGATGCTGCCTGTACATGGAGTGACCGCCTATCTTATAGTGATGATCCTATCTTCATTATTCTCAATGGGGTTTTTGAGTGGGTTTTTCAGTGTTTAAGGAAAATGTGTTCTTTAATTGACCTAGGTGCCTACAGAGATAATAAACGACAGTTTGTCCTTCAGTTTTAATGTGATATTAATATTGTTATGTATGTGGCCAGTGTGCTGCTTATTGTTTATGCTTAGTGTTTGACGTGTTATTTTTCTGTTCTGTCATGTCTGTTCTTTGCTAATAAAATAATGGTTTTCCAAAAGATATTTCAATGGCGACGAGGATAAAAAGACAGCGTGTTTAAAATATATTGTAAGCAAAAAAAAAAAATAGAAATATACCAAAATGTCGATCGGTAAGCTTTCGGAATTTAATGTAAGATCTTCCAATTGGAGTATGTATATTGAAAGGGTGGAAATGTTTTTGGTAGTAAACCAAATTAAGAAAGAGTTTTGGGTGCCAACATTGATTGCAGCGATGGGCGATGAGGCGTACGAGTTGTTGAGTAACCTCACAAGCCCAGCTAAACCCCATGAAAAAGCGTACTCGGACATTGTGAAACTTATGACAGATCATTTACAGCCCACACCTTCATTTATGGCCAAGAGGTTTCGTTTCCGGCAAAGACGGCAAAATGTTGGGGAAACGATTTCTCAGTATGTAGCGGAATTGAAGAGATTGTCGAAATTTTGTGATTTTAAATCCGTTTTAGAGGAAAATTTACGTGATCAACTGGTGTGTGGTTTGCGAAACGAGACGATTAGACAACGGTTATTTTCTGAAGAACAACTGTCTTATGTAAAGGCCGTAAAAGTTTCATGCTCTATGGAAGCAGCAGAGCGTGATGCAGCGGCAGTAGACCAGTCGGTTAGTAGGAACAGTGATGACGCTGCGACCGGAGCGGTGCATGTGTTGGCGTCGACGGACATTCGGGATCGCCGAGGGCGTGGTGGAGCACGCGGATTGCCAATTGCACGCGTCGGGCAGAGTGCTGCTCACTCCCAAAATGATTGTTCGGCTTGTGGTGGTGATCACCAGAGCGAAGGATGCCGTTATAGCCGGTTTTTCTGTGGAAAGTGTAAAAGGAAGGGACACCTGCGTCGGGTTTGTCCTATGTTTGTAAGAGGAAGACAGCCACAGGATCGTTGTTACAAGAATAACATGATGCAAATACCAGGCGGAACAACCAATCAGTCAACCCTAAGTCAGTCAGGGGAGGATGAATCTCCTTTATCTGATGAGGAAGATTGTGGGCCGGTGAAAGATTTGCATACTCTTACTTTAGATAGCTATAAACCGGTGAGTTTAACTGTGTTTGTGGACAAAATTCCACTGTCTATGGAGATTGACACGGGATCTTTAGTGTCATGTATTAGCAGAAAAATGTATAATCGTTTGTTTAGCCATAGACCGTTGAATAGTTCTAGTTTAGTTTTCAGATTTTATGATGGTACTACCACACGACCTTTTGGTATGTTCTGTCCAATAGTTCAGTTTGGTGAAAGGTCTAAGCAAATGGAATTGTTTGTAATAGAAGGTGGCACAACATCTTTGCTAGGTCGACAATGGCTTACTGAACTAGGCATTAAAATACCATTATACCAAAATATTGCGTCAACAAATGTCTCGGGTAATGAACGGTTGAAACCATTACTTTACAGATTTAAGGAATTGTTTACGGAGGGACTGGGCCGATTCACGGGAGGCAAGGCTCGGTTGCGACTACGCGAGGGGGCGACACCCGTATTCTGTCGTGCTCGGCCGGTGCCGTACGCACTCCGCGAACGTGTCGACGCTGCACTAGAGGGCATGCTGCGTGACGGAGTGATCGAGCCAGTGGAGAGCGCGGACTGGGCTACTCCACTGGTACCGGTACGTAAGGCTGACGGTGGACTCCGTATCTGTGCTGATTACAAAATAACTTTAAATCCAGTATTATTGGTTGACAGATATCCTTTACCACGTATAAATGACTTGCTGGTTAATTTAAACGGTGCTAGGGTATTTTCAAAAATTGATCTAAGTCAAGCTTATAATCAAATTGAATTGGATGACCCTGAAAATTACACCGTTGTTAATACTCACAAGGGTCTTTTTAAGTATAAACGATTAGTTTTTGGTTTATCATCAAGTCCAGGTATATTTCAACGAATTATGGCAAATCTTTTTAATGATATTCCAAATGTAGAGGTTTTTCTGGACGATATTATAATTGCAACAACCAATGTTAAGGAACATTTAGTTATTTTAGAGAGAGTTTTCGAGCGTTTATATCGTAACGGAATGAAACTGAAGGAAAATAAGTGTGTCTTCATGACTAACGCGGTTAAATATTTAGGATATATTATCTCAGCTGAAGGTATTAAAGCGGACCCAGAAAAGGTGGAAGGTATATTAAATATTCCCCGCCCAGTTGACATCACCGAATTGAGAGCCTTTTTAGGAACAATTAACTATTACGCTAAATTTGTTAAAAACTTGAGCAATATACTGGCACCTCTGTATAGGTTACTTAAGAAGGAAGTTATTTGGAAGTGGGACAATGAGTGTGAGGCGGCTTTTAAAATGATTAAAAACATTTTGATTAGTGCGGACGTCCTGGCTCATTATGAACCAGATAAACCTTTGTTTTTAACATGCGATGCTAGCTCGAGGGGCATAGGTGGAGTACTAAGTCAAATATGCGACCACTATGACAGAGGCACGAATGTAGTGCGGGAGCGGCCGATCGTGTATGTATCGCGCGCACTTAATGCGGCTGAGAAGCATTATTCGCAAATCGAGCGAGAGGCTTTAGCTATTGTGTTCTGCTTTGAGAAATTACACCAATATTTATATGGGCGACGCTTTACATTACGCACGGATCACAAGCCATTGGTTACTATTTTTGGGCCAAAACAGGGTATACCTTCGATGGCTGCGAGCCGGTTACAAAGGTGGGCTATTAAGTTGTCAGCTTATACCTATGATATAGAGTATATTACTTCAAAGCAGAATGGGGCAGACGGGTTGTCGCGGTTACCAGCTCTTCCTGTGGGTAAACAATTAATTACATTTCCAGAGCAAACTTATTTACATTTTGCCCAAAATGCCATGTTATTAGATTACAATGAGATTAAAAGACAGACTAGCCGAGACCAGTTGCTTGGCCGGATTCTAAGATATGTTCGCGATGAATGGCCAGTTGATAAAGAAATGAAATCACTCCAACCTTTTTTTAATCGTAAAAAAGAATTATACGAGGAATTGGGTTGTGTGATGTGGGGCCATAGAGTGGTCATACCAAGTGAGTGTAGGAAAAAGGTATTAATTAATTTACATGAAGCTCATATGGGTATAGTTAAAACTAAGGCTTTCGCTAGGAGTTATGTTTGGTGGCCAGGTATGGACGAGGAGATTGAACGTACGTGCCGGCTAAGTGGATAGAGGTTTGTCAAGTACCTAGTACAGCGGCTTGTCATACAATCAGGGTTTGTAGTGACGTGTTTGCACGGTTTGGTTTGCCGAGACAAATTGTATCCGATAATGGACCACCGTTTACAAGTCATGAATTCACACAATTCCTCAATTCAAACGGCATCGCACATATATTTTCAGCGCCATATCATCCTGCCTCAAATGGAGCAGCAGAAAACGCAGTGCACACTGTTAAAAGATCTATTAAAAAGGCAATTAGAGAGAAGTTGGATATACAATTATTTTTAAATAATTTCCTGCTATATTATAGGAATACTGAACATTGTAGTACTGGTGAAACCCCTGCTTCGCTAATGTTCGGTCGCAATTTGCGCACGAAATTTGACGCACTAATTCCAAGTAGGGAGAGCAAAGTTAGAAATGCTCAAGAGTGCCAACAAAAATACGGTGCAAATGGGTCGCGTCAGCTGCGTCCTGGGGATGAGGTGTGGCTGCGCCAGTATCACGGACCAGATAAATGGGTCTCTGGAAAGATAGTTGAAAGAATGGGAACCACGGACTACAAAGTAGTTGATGCTTTAAGTAGGGAATCCCACAAACATGTTGATCAGCTTAAACAGCGGATACGGAGTCCATTAATCAGTCCTTCTTTTAGTCCGGTTAGGGAAGGGGCAAAGACGGTTGAGGTCACTCAGGAGGAACATGAAACTTTTGAAGATTGTGTAGAACAGGAAGATTGTGTAGAACAGCAGCCTTCCTTGCCTTCCCCGGAACCCTCTCAGTCTCAGCAATTTCCGATGATAGTGCCACCTTCCTTGCCTTCCCCGGAACCCACTCAGTCCCGTCCAGTACGGCAATGTCGGATTGCCAAACCGACTGTTTATAAGTATTAAGAAATTGTATCCTTGTTAAGTTTTTCTTTTAGTTATATTGTGGTGTAGAATTTTATTTTATTTTAACGTGTATTGTTACTTAATTTTCCATGTGCCTTATTTTACTGTAACTTTCGTACCGTTTCTTAATTAAGGGTGAGGGTGTTATGTATGTGGCCAGTGTGCTGCTTATTGTTTATGCTTAGTGTTTGACGTGTTATTTTTCTGTTCTGTCATGTCTGTTCTTTGCTAATAAAATAATGGTTTTCCAAAAGATATTTCAAATATTAAAAATAGTAACTTTCCTTATATGAGGAGGTAAGGATATGGTAACTATTTGCATGCACAGCATGGTTGGCGCAGCGGCTGAGTGCATGATTGTAATATGTTTTTATTAAATAAAAATTAAATATTAACAAAATAACAACTTTCCCAATAAACTACAAAATTATGCAAAATTATGTTTTAGGCATCCTAGTTTCCTATGAGGAAACTTCAGACAGCACCAAACTTAATAGGTACCTACTGAGTTGTTGTTGTTACTACCTGTATGTATTGTTTGCTAGCTGCTCGCCCCGACTTTGTACGGGTTCCATGATGATTTTCCGAAAACTTTCTTTCGTACAAATGAACAAATTATGCAATTTAGTGCAATCGTTCGGAAGTTATGCGCATACTTCTGTATGCGCATAACTTCCACTATAAAACAAAGTAGTTTTCTAGTAACTTTGTTTTATAGTTTACTAGCGATCAGCTCCGCACGGGTGCTATGCCTATTATATTATACATGTTGTATACACATAAACCTTCCTCTTGAATCACACTATCTAATGAAAAAAGACAGTGGGAAGCAAATTTGTTTTATATTATGTAGTGATGTCATAAAGACAAAACTAATTTCCAGTTTTATGAACTTCCAGTAGGTTATAGGTATCTGGAAAAGTAAAATTCAGGCTCCTTCCTTCTGTCAACGACGAATCCAAAAGTACATAGGTTGCTTATTGTGAAAATTATAATGAAAATAGATCACGACAACTTTTCCCATTAGATCCAAGGATCTAATATATAAACCATTTCATAGACCGATGTTAATTTATAAGTCATAGAGAGACTCTCGTGTTTAATACATTATTATACCTTCTTGAACAAATTCTTTTACCGGCTCACATCGGGTTTACACCGGTGACTGTATAATGAAAACCTTTCAATGCTAGTGACAAAGCATCATGGTGTTATAACGTGGTGACTGCGTGATCCTTACGTGATATCAACCTGTGAAGAATTGAATCATCAGGGAAAAGTTCTGATGACGAATGTTACATTTGTGTAGGTAGTTATACACCTAACTACCTAGGTATTAGGTCAGAATCTTGTAACTAACAACACCATATAAATGTTCATTAGGTATCTAAGTGAAAAACTGCTAATAGCCAATCCCTTACTGAACCGATGCAGAAGAAAATAAATGAATAGTGTTAAGAAGTACGAACCGTGATTACTGTACTTACCTACCCGTAGCACGAGTTTTCACTATTTTACTTTACAGAGTCTTTCCAGTGTTTACAGCGTTTCTCGTATGAAAAAATGGAACAGCGCCTCTGGTAAATCTGATGTGCGAAGAAGGAACTAATTTTTTCCTTGAAAATAGTCAAAATTCCAGTTTACTTAACGTCTCAAATACTGAAAACTCGTGCTAAGGGTACAGTACCCTTAGCACGAGTTTTCAGTATTTGGGTTGATTTACTGTATTGCTATATTTCAAAATTATACCCATTACGAATTATTTCTTTCAGAAGCAACAAAAACGAAGCTTCATAATACAGTTAAAGTTATTTTTGACATTTGGTCTTGCATTTTCACATAAACTACGCTAGATTGAATTATTTTCAGTTTGCTACATAACACCAATCGGAGTTACGATCTGTAAACTTTATGACCTGTACCCTTAGCACGAGTTTTCAGTAAATGAGACGTAAAGTAAACTGCAACTTTGACACTTTCAAATTGTCAATTTTCAAGAAAAAAAATAGTTCCTTCTTCGCACACGAGAGACGCTGTTCCATTTTTTCCTTGAAAATTGTCAATTTGAAAGTGTCAAAGTTCCAGTTTACTTTACGTCTCATTTACTGAAAACTCGTGCTGAGGGTACTGCATATACAAAATTTATGTTTCACACTATAACTGGAAATATGTGCGGTTTTAGCATTCCTTTCTCGGTTGTATATTTTGTTTGTAACCTGTTACGCAACAGGAATTGAAAATGGAGGTCACTTATTTATGTTGAAATTACACAGTATATAACTACATATGTATATGATTTTGGACCATGCTTCCTCCTTTAACATTGATCCTGGGTGTGGCATCATTGACGAAATAACGAAAACTCAAAAGAAAGACCCAGAATTATCATTTCCAATGGCTTTTTTTTTTTTTTTTTACGTGGTAAAATCATCAAATGAGACCTCCCACCCCGGGCAGGGCGAGAGGTACTGTCAGACTTGTACTGACTAAAATCCACGGTGTCCTTCAATAGCCCTTTATGTTCCGGGGTCACGGTGATGGTATAAGACCCGCGACCGTCATTTCCAATGGCTGCTGCTGGCTGCTGTCAGTATTTCAAACAGGCAATGGTGATCAGTTTCCAATGAGGACTGACGAATTGATTGCCAACCAATTACATACTTACTACAAATCAAATCGTCCAACAATGCATTAAATGGTGAAAGAAAATACATCTAAAAATATTGTCGTCCCCCTTCTCACCTCACAAATTAAAAAAGAACATGTTGGCCAAACACGCAAATGTCCAAGTGCACTCCACTCCATCCACTCCCCGTCATACAAAATAAAACGTAGAAAACACAAGCTCCGGATGCCAAGTTCTGCATTTAGTAAAATGGAGGTGTGTGCCAACACCCACCACTTTCATACACTATTCAATCGCAAACGTAATATATTTTATGTTATGTAGATGTATATTTTATGTTATATACCTACCAACGATGCTGCGGCCTCGGGAGACGAATGCGCATGCCAAAGAAAAAGTACACATATGACGTGTGATTTAGATTTGGATTTTATTTTTACTATCGCGGTTTTATGACCAACTGAAAATCTAGGAGGACACCGTCATGGCTTAAACTTGGAAATTGAATATTGAGTATGTGACATCCACACCCTTTGTAGTACTTAAATTATGGAGCTCGCTCTGTCATACTCACGGAAAATATTAGGAGTGGGAATGATGAAGGCATTAATTAACATACTTATTCCATTTATGGAAAAGAATAAAAGCCTCGGAAAAAATCAGAAGAGTTCTCAAAATCTTCAAACACATGAAACACAGTGTGTGATAGATAACCGGAAAAACAATCATATAGGTACAAAACTTTTTTGAATAACATTTAGCACATTGATAGTTTAGTTTCTCATCAACAACACAAATGGGTGAAAATAAATTCAAAATAAGAAAATACAAAAGTAAGATTAGTTTTTATTTTATTTTTCTGCATCAATTTTTAGTTAGTAACAAATTCTGGGGTGGGCAATAGAAAATTATGGAGTGGGCAAATAACAACTCTGGGATGGGCACGGGCATTGTTTTTCTACTTTTACATGATTTTTATTAACAGATCTTAATGTAATCCAGTTATAAAATAACTGGATTACATTAAGATCTGTCATCCATAAATCGTCCTCATAAATAGAAACCGCCAGCAAATGGATACGATTTTTATTAAATGAAATGTGTTAATTTATTACCTGCTGACTGATACAGAAAAGCTCTGGTTTTTCTACTGTGTTATTGATGTTAATTTGCCACCTAATTACGCTCGAGCTTTATCTAAATATTTACATATTTTCTACCTACTTTGCCGAAAACAAACCGTGTCTATTTGGTCTGAAAGCTGAGCCAAGCATATTGGCTACGTAGGTGGTTCCAAAGTCTAGATAAACAGAATGAAAGAGGGCTAAAAATATAAGCGAAATTCTTTCAGTCCTTCCTTTTTTCAGTGAATATTTGTTTTGTAACCCAAGATGAAGTGAGATCAAAGCAGTCTTAGTTAGTAACCTACCCACATACGTACACATACATACCGTAAACTCACGCCTTTTCTCCATTGAGATAGGCAGAAACAACACAGCGTCATCTGCTATGATCCTTACATACTCCTTTCGCCTCATCCACATTCATACATCTGTCATACAAGCACGCCGATTGCGGGCACTACGCCCCCGGCCTTTCTAAAGCACTTCACCAATAAGGTCAGTGTAGGTCTTCCTTAGTCGGTCTTCCGGCATTTACTAACTTATTGTTTAATTTATCATGTTTTCTTAATTACAGGTTTTTTTTTAAATTTTTGATGTAGGAATTGCTCTTACCCTTCCTATTATTCCTTTAGATATTTAAATAAGTAAATTTTTTTTATTGAGTATTTTTTTTATTTTACTGAATATCTTTCATAAACAATTACAGGAAAAACCGAAAACCTGTTTACAACCTGTTTTGAATATTTATCCCGAGGGCAGTAAATATAATTCTGTCATAAGTTCTATGAATCCTTGATTAAAAAGAGGTCGCAATTGACATCATCAGTTTTAAAAACAAACAACAGAATAATTTTGATATAAATAGGTATTGCAGAAGACGTAAATATCTCGGCAATAAATCCACAATGTTACACTTTTACGTAAAGAAGTAGTTCCAATCAGCTGTAAGATTCCATTGTTTGTTAATTTAGTCAAGTAGTGCAATATTTTATCAGCCTAAATTAAAAATAACTCCAAACATTTTTGTTTATCTCGATAACCTCTGTCTTTTCTAATGTTTTAATCTTTTTTTGTCTCTCTCAAAATTCCTTTAACTACCGAAGCTGCTAATGATTTCTACACTAATACCTACTCCATCATTATCATCATTGACTGCTGAGTAGGTATAGGCCTCGTCTATTTGTGCCATATTTTATAATAATTACTTATTTTTTTCTATTATGGGTATAGTACTTATACAGTAATATTAAAATGCTGTGGAAAATATCAAAAATCTCATAAAAAGTCTCATGGAGTCTAAAAATAAAACATTTGGCCAAATATTGAGGTGTATTATTAGCAGTAGGTAAACTTATACACTGACCATGACACTTGAAGGTTCCGTTTCGATGAGAATCAAGGAAGTAGACTGAAGAAGACTTAAATAGCAACTTTAATGAAACACGAGCGAAAGGAAATTGAAGGAAGCCTTAGAAACAGCGAACTGGTTACAACGAATAAAATTTAAAGGATAGTACGATTCATAATACATACCTAAGTAGATTGGTAATGTCCGATAAAAATATTACCGGCCTATAAGTTACCAAATCGAAAATAACAATAGAATTTTAATCCGTTTAAATACCGGCAACAATAAACCCCATAATATTCCACGCGCAAAAACAATAAAACTTCTACAGGCGATATTATCAATGGCCGACGCCATATCAATATTCATTCGTTTCAGAAATAATTCATGGATTTCGAGAACGTTCAATTATGTACGGCAAGGTTATATGTGCGATCGATCGAATGCACCTACGGTCCTGCGACTATCTCACATCCATCACAATCGATATTGAATTTACAATGCGGCACATTTGACCTCTATTTCAACTTGACCCGTTAGTCGCTACAGATTTTGTTCAGTAATTTTCCATAAAAAAACTATTGCAGATTAATTAAATTGGGTGACGTGCCCAAATTAGTTTCAAATTAGCACAGTTATCATTTTCCTGTCGTGTGTTGAGTGACTACTCGTAGCAACGTAAATAAAAGTTTCAATGGTTATTAGTTGTGAGAAAATTTCTGCATGTCTGGAATTTCAGCAATTTGAATTATTTCTGTTTAATTAACTAATTCTAACTCGTTTTCTAGTTTGGCCGCCAAACTGCTTTTTCACCTGTCTGCGTCTATGCGAGGCAAACAATAAAAAAGTTTTTGACTTTTAAAATGATTTACTTTATAAAAACAATTTCAAAAGTCAAAAACAAATTAATTTAATATAGCTCCCTAATTTAGAAGCTTGATTGTAAAAGGAATCGAATTTACCTAATTACTTTCTAAATACTTATTGGCTTTGTAAAATAATTGAAATCACAACACATGCTTTCAGTTAGCGTAGCCTATCATTTCATGCTTACTTTGATGTGAGTAAGATCGTTCAATTCACAGAGCATTCTAGACTTCAGCTTCAGTCCCACTGCGTAGGTTTCGAACTTCGATCAATAATAGCTTTCGAATCAATTAATCCGTTGCGTTGTTTTTTTCAGTCGCCATTACTTGTGTAGGCGCAAGCTATTCGAAAATAACTGGTCATCATCATCTGCCTATGCTTTTCCGAACTATATTGGGGTTGGCTTCCAGTCAAACCCGATTCAGCTGGATGTCAGTATTTTACATGGAGTGACTGCCTGTCGGACCTCCACAACTCAGTAACTGGGTAATACGATACCCCTTGGTAAGACTTATTGTCAGACTTTAGAGCTTCTGACTAACAGTAACGACTGTCAAAGATCTATAAATGACAGCCGGGACCAACAGCTTTTACGTGCTTTCCGATGCACGGAGGAAACTCGCTATGACAGATGGTCACCAATCCACAGACCAAACTCGGCAAGCGTGGCTTAACCCGGATGATCGGCCTGTGCGGCTGTAATTATTTAGCCACGAGCTCCTCGTTCATAAAATGGCGGATTTGACAGCTAGAAGCCCAGGACAACTGGTAGAAATCTAATCCAAGGAGTTTCAACAAAGGTAACCTTTGAGCGGCTTTAAGATACTGTTTAGTGAACAAATAACATTACTTGCTCGGTGCATCGAGTAGCCGGTGATCGAGTGAAATGATAAAATATAATACTGTAGGCTGATGATGATGATAATTTTCTTTAAAGATACCAATTTAAGTGGAAAAATAAAAGGTGAGAGGAACCTTCCAGTAACATGTTGCAAAGTTGATATTCCTAATTAACATTCTAATTATAGCCCATGGACACAACATAACCCCAGTATCAAAAGGTGTAAGTAGTACTATCTGCATACTATTTACGTCAATGGCCTCTGAAACGATTTAATTAAGTAAAGACGGATGTTATCAAGTTCACACGTTATTGATAATTTTGTAATTGGCTAACATTTCACATTCAATTTGAACCAAACGTAAAGCGGAGGCGTTTAGCAAGTACAGATGCCAGCATCAACCCACCCCAATTTGTAAAAGCTCAGTAGATTTTGAACTTTGCCACAAATGAAAAAGGTTCACATTTAGTTGAGAAAATTGGACAGATTGGGGTAGGTTAATGTGCTGGCATCTAAACAATCACAAACGCCTTGAACCGGGAAGTACTGGGTACTTTCCGATTCTTTCAGGACATTTGCAGAACAGTAACATCACCAGCATAAAACAATAAAATCGTAGATATGTATTCCCAGTTTTAATACATTTATATTTTAAATATATTTATACATATTATTTAATATATTTAATACATTAAGCAAAGTTCGAAGGTAAATTCTAGTGAGAAGCTAATTAAAAATTATAGGCGTTTTTTTATTCAATTTGAAATCGAAAATTCACAAAAGGTAGTTCTATTTATAATTTCTATCAAAACTTTAGTAGAAAATAATTATCGTTTTGTTTATTGAGTCAATTCAAATCTAAGTAATATGTGTAATTGCTCGTATCTGTACCTAATCTATACAAGAGTACTACTGTACTTTACATACGGCTTCAGCGATCGAACCCAACCCATTTGTAATAATTTTGTGGCGACGATAGAACGACAGTCTTTATCTAGATAGTTTATTTGGAAGTCTGGAATCGATTGAGGTCAATGATTGAAAATATACCTATCTGCTGGATAAAAATAACTGGGTTAACTTGCGCGAGTAGATAAATTAATAGATAAATTGCAGATATGCAAAAGTGCGTATAGTACATCCACATTTCCCCAGTTATGTTTTAAGACTCATGTAAAAAAAGAAAGAAAAGTGAATTATTGACACAGAACAGAACTAACAAAACTATACAGAAGAAAAAATACAAAGGAAAACCAAAGTTGCATAAAAAGAAAGATAACAAAAGGAAAAAAATAACATAATTAGTCCTGTGCGAGAGGTCAAAAGGCTCCTTCCTATCTCAGCATGTGATGCGAGCATATTGCCACCCACCAAACAAACACTGAATAAAAAACCCAATAACATTTTTCTTCTTATGGAAATTGAACTAGGAACTATTGCTTAGCTCTCAGCAGCTCGTTAGACTAACAGAGTAAACCAGCTTTGTATTGTAGCTTGTAATCTTAAATGGGATCAAACTGGCTGGATTCCAGAATCAAAAAAAAAGTAACAATAGAAACGATGATTTTTCTCATTAGATCCAAAGATCTAATATATCAAATGATGTTAATTTCTAATTCATACAGAGACAATCGTGTTTAGTAGATTATCTTCTTGAATAAATCCTTTTACCGGCTCACATCGAGTTTGCTCCGGTCATCCGGTGAAGCGCTAATCAAAACCTCCAAGCAAAGAATCGTGGTTTCATGATCCTTTTATAAGGAGTTAAACAAGCATACGGCCCACCTGTTGAGAAGCGGTCGCCCTAGCCCATCGATACCTGTAAAACCAGAAGAATCGCATGCGCGTTGAACTTGCAGAAACTTTTTCAAGCCCTGACGGCATCTAGAAAGAATTTCACGATTATTGCCCGTGGTCCACCCGCCTGGTTCACCAGGGTTCACCTACAGTTTCCTAAACTCATAGCGTGAAATTGCTATCGACACACTAAAAAATTTAAAACCCGCTAAACGCTTGTAACTTAAACATTTCTATTCGATTAGGTATAAGTTATGTAAGTATAACTTTACTTAAAGCCATTAATTAGCTTTATTACGTTCTAATTCTAAAATGAATATAAATTGATGCACTTATGTAAATGCACTATCTATTTGCATACAATAATACAGATACATATGTATACTTCCTTATGTAACCATTTCAGTTTCTTTGTCCGTTGTGATATTTTTTTCCTTTTTGACCTAGGTTAGGTACTTACTCATTTTCTAAATGACTTTCTCATTGATAAGTGCTATAGTTGTAACTATAATCTTTACATAATAAAAAACAATTTCATGAAACCTAGATCTTTACCTAACCATTATGTATGAATACTGAGAACCTAAATAGATCACAAACTTCGATCTAATTTGAAAGTAGATTCTGTTTTGAATAGATGCCCATTTTACTTTTTGATTTAATGCTCACAACGTGCTTATACAACGTGATCTTTGGCACCGTAAACATCAGTATGGAACACGTGCTTTCGCTAATTTATATATAAATCGACCTTTCCGTTACCTGGTTTTACGGAAGACCATAAGTTTTACTTCCGATTTTACTGAGAATTGATTATATTATTAACTTGGCTTTGATTTGTAGGTATGTCGCTATGATAACAGACATTGATTGATCGATTCTTTGTGCTGACGATCTGTGGGGACCCACAGTGTCAACTAATTTTACTCACTAAAACTTTTTATTCACTAAAACTATTGTCTCTTTCACTGTCGGAGTCGGAACAAGGCTTCTGCCAACTTTTTTCGCAACCGGAAAAGGGCGCGAAAAAGTGGTAGGGTCACCAACGACGTTCAAGCGATACCTCTTTATCATTTTCACCCTTATAGTATAAAAGACAATTCCTTTCGTGTTTGCTTGAACCTTTAATGACAGACCATGGGACCGTAGGAGACAGAGAAAGAAGAGAGAGGCGCCTAACATTGTAAACACGAATTCAATAAGGTTATTTTCCCACCACTTATTTGGTAAACAATAGCTCGTATCGTAGCTAAATGCAGAGTCTACATGTCAATTATTCCTAACGGAATCCGCAAGGGAAAATTTAACAAGCATTTATTTGGCTTTGTCTAAATATGGCGACAGCTTTCGTGTCGTGTCTCGAATGTGGTGATAGACGACTAAGTTTGTTTGCTTTACTCTTTCCTGCGTTTGGCCTTGTATTTGAAGTGTCACTAGTGTTACTGGGATATCGCAATCGTGGCGGATTAGCAGTTGCTATGTGACTTCTGTCTTTGTCATCAAGTCTTCAATGTTTGTATGTATAAGACACGTTAAATACGTATAGCAGCTCACAATTTAGGACCCATTAATATTAGTAGCCATTTTTTGTCTGGTGCTAGGCAACTGGGCTTCTCCCAGTTGTAATGCCCCTTTGTGCCTTGTTTTGTCGTCTCCTGCTTGTATGGAGGGAAGTGGAAAAAGATTTTTCCTACTCCTCCACTATTCTTTTTATTATGGTTGGTGGGGCTGGCAAGGGGCTTGTAGTCTCAATAAAACAAGTGACTCGTGAACGACTTGTATTCGGCATGCGTGCACATGGCGACGGGACGACAGGAACAGGGGCGGGAGGAAGTGACGACCACAGACAATACATATATCTTAAGGTTGCGTTCGTAATTACGTAACATCTCCCTTATACAGAATAAAAGAAAGCAGTTAATAAATTACAATGGAACAAAACGTAAGTGTTCACACATTTTTTTTTTTTTTTTTTTTGGCAACACTATTTGACATTAGTGTGACATGACAATTGACATTTGACTGACAGTGACAATTAAATTGACAACATAAAAACAATCTTACTTAAAACTAAATTCTAAATAATAAACGAACATTTTCACAATTAATTAACTTAAAAAATAACTCTAAAACAATGTTTTACAAATTACCAAAATCTTCTTGGCTTTATAATAGCTCTACCAAACGAAGAGTAAGAGGTAGGTTGATTTGTGTGTACGTTAGGCGTTTGTAATGTATTTGTTTTTGTTTCAGGACTTTCAAGTTTGCGAGCAGGGCTAGTTGGACAGGGAGACTGATGGTTTGAAGGATTGGAAGACTGCGGAGTATCGTTTGACTGAGAACTGTGTACAGGAGTGCGAGAAGGAGATTTATTAGGAGAATATTTGGGTTTTATGACATGATGACGATTGCGACGAAAAGTTCCTTCTGGAGAGGCAATTGTGTATGACCTAGGCTGTGGACCTATATCTGAAACAATACCTGGAGTCCAGACACTATGTGGCTGTTTCTGAAAATAGACTTTATCACCAGTGTTGAGCGGTGGCAATGATTTTGTGTGTTGATTGTAATAAACTTGTGATTTATTATTTTGTGTTTCATTAATAGCCTTTAATGACTTATAGTTAGGTATTTTAGGTTTCAAATTCTGTTCTAAGACTGGAAGTTTAGTTCTAAGTGTTCTAGACATTAGTAGTTGTGCCGGTGAAAACATATTTTCTTTTGGTGTGTTCCTATACTGTAATAGTGCTAATTGAGGGTCTGTTTTGTCTGCAAGGCACTTTTTTAACATATTTTTAATGGTACCTATTGATCTTTCAACAAGTCCATTAGACTGGCTATAGTATGGACTGGAAGTTACATGTTCTATTTGCCAATCTTTAGTAAAATCATGAAACTCTCTTGAATTGAATGGAGGACCATTGTCGGAGACTAAAATGGCTGGAATTCCATGTCTGGCAAAAATAGATTTCAAATGACTGATAACAATATTACTACAAGAACCTCTTGTTAGCTTGACAATTTCAACATATTTAGAGAAATAATCAACTACTATGATATATTTATCTGAATTAAAATCAAATAAATCTAAACCGACTTTATACCAAGGGATAAGCTTTATATTATGCGGCTTTAAGGGCTCTTTAGAGTTGCTGCGCCTGTAACAGAGACAGATATGACAATTACTAATATACTTCTCTATTTCAGTATACATATTAGGCCAATATATTAAGTTCTTTGCTATTCTTTGGCAACTATGAATACCTTGATGTCCTTCATGGATCTGTTTCAAAATCTCATTTCTCATACTATTAGGTATGACAATACTATTGTTTTTAAAAACTATATCATTCATGACATGTAACTCTGTTTTTAATGGAAAATAAGGCTTTATAATGTCAGGCAATGATTTCTTATGCTCTGGCCAACCTGTTTTGCAGTATTTAATTAGCAATTGTAATTCCTGATCTTGTGAGGTCTGTTCTTGGATAGATTTTAATCTATTTTGACTAACTGACAGAGATCTAATTACTAAATTGACATGTAAATCTAAGTCTGAGTCTAGATCTACTAAGGACTGTTCTGGTAAAGCTGCTCTGGACAATGTATCAGCTACATATAAGTATTTACCAGGTTTGTAAATGACATTTAGATCATAAGGTTGTAACCTAAGCATAATTCTTTGAAGACGTGGTGGTATATTATAAATTGGCTTGTTCATAAGTGGAACTATGGGCTTATGGTCAGTTTCTACTGTTGTATGACGGCCATAGATGTACTGATGGAATTTTGTACATCCAAATAGAATAGCTAATGATTCTTTCTCGATTTGGGAATATGACTGTTGGGAAGCAGTTAGTGAAGCTGATGCATAAGCTATTGGTTGCTTATCATGAAAAATAACTGCACCCATGGCATCTTTTGATGAATCGACTGACAATGTGATAGGCTTATTATGATCATAATAAGTTAAGACTGGTGCTTTGGTTATACATTCTTTAAGTAAGTTAAATTCAGACATGTGTTTATCTTGCCAGCACCACTCATTATCTTTAGAAAGTAAAGTTCTTAAATTAGAAGTTTTCTCTGACAAATTCTCTATATAAGAACCTAAATAAGTAACCATGCCAAAGAAGCGTTGTAATTCATTTATATTAGTGGGTGGTGGCATGTTGCATATGGCTTTTATTTTGTTTTCATCGACTCTTACACCTTCCTTACAAAAAATATGTCCTAAATATTTGACCTCAGTTTTACAAATGTTAGATTTTTCTTTGTTAAATTTAATGCCAATTTCTCTAGCTCTTTCTAAGACTTGTTTTAATCTGGAATCATGTTCCTCTTTACTAGAACCGTAGATTAAAAAATCATCCATCATGATTTTGACGCCTGGTATATCATTAAATCTTTTTGTCATTTCTGAATGGAAAAGTTCTGGGGCAGCATTTATACCAAAAGGTAGTCTCAAGAACCTATATCGACCTTGAGGTGTTATGAAAGTACAAAGCTTAGAGGAAGCTTCATCTAGTTTCAGCATATAAAAACCTTTGTTAGCATCTAATGTTGTATAATATTGTGACCCAGAGAGGCTGGATTTAATTTCGTCTATTGTTGGGAATTGGTAGTGAGGACGCATTATGACTTTGTTGAGTTTCCTTGGATCTATACACAATCTAAGTGAACCATTTCTCTTAGTTGTGATGACAATTGGACTTACCCATTCTGTAGGCTGATCGACTTTGGCTATGACTTGGTCATTTTCTAGTGTTTTTAATTCTTGACTTAATTCTTTCAAGAGACTGAATGGTATGCGTCTACAAGCATCAATAGAAGGTATAGCATCAGGTTTTAATGTTAAGTGACATTCATAGTCTTTTAGACAACCTAAACCACTAAAGAGATCTTTATACTCTGTTAAGACTGACTCAACTGACTGTTGGAATTGGACATTGTGAACTCTTTTTAATAGTTTTAAATCTTCACAGCTTTGACGACCTATAATGTTTCTGCATGGCAAGTCTACTATGTAAAAGTTAGTTATATACTCTTTGTTGTTATGACTGACAGATAATGTACATTGACCTATTGTAGGCAAAATTTCCCCACTGAAAGTTGAAAGTTTGTGACTACTTTTCTTAATATTAGACAATGGCAAATTAAGTTTTTTATACAAGTTAAATGACAAAATGTTTGTATCAGCACCGGTATCTAGCAAAAAATTAACATCTTGTTTATGAATGGACAATTTAGTACAATATGGATTTTTAACATTAGATGAAATCTCATTAGTATATAAACTATTTAAAAAGTAAGTATCTGACATGTTACCGTTTGAGTCTTCTTCGATGAGCCTTACATGCTTGCTGCGACAACATTTAGCGAAGTGGTTTGGCTTATGACAGATATTGCAGGTGACTCCTAATGCTGGACATCTTGCTCGGTGTACCTGATCACATCTGGAACATTTTTCTTTGGACCCCTGACTGTATTGACTTTGCTGACGATTATGACTTGAGTGGCTGCGACTTTCTTGCTGAGAGTTTTGGGTTGATTGACGATGTTGACTCGATTGACGTTGTTGACTCGATTGACGTTGACTTGGCTGATGATGTTGGCTTGACTTATGATTTTGACTTGACTGACGTGGTTGACGCTTTGACCTGATGAGATTTATTTCTTCATTTTCTATGGACTTTGCTTCTGCTTTGGTGTTTCTCAGTGTCTTCGCGATTGTTACAGCATCGTCGAATGTTTTTGGCTTTTCAAGAAGTATTTTTTCGCGAATGTATGCACATGATGCGTTGAGATTCCAAGAGAATACGTCTTTGAGTAGGTCATCAGTTAGACTTCCAAAGTTACATTGTAGTCCAATGTTTTTCAGTTGTGTAGCATAAGTTTCTATTTCTTCATCTGGTCCTTGTTTTCTATTGAAAAGTTTGTGTCGTTCTACCGAAATATTTACTTTTGGTAGGAAATACGCTTCAAATTTGTCAAGTAACTCTTTATATGTTATCTCTTTTATGCCCACATTGAACGAGTAATAGATTTGTAGTGCATCTGGCCCGATTGTATGTAATAAAATGGCTACTTTTCTGAAGTCTGGTTCCTCTTCGAGATTGTTTGCAATCATATAAATGCTGAGACTTGTTTTGAAATTTTTCCAAGCCAGTGGCATGTTATTGGAATTAACGTCGAGGGTGAAATTACCCTGTGGTAAGCTTGCAGGAGGGCGACTTTTGGGCGACTCGTCTTTTACATTGTCCGGCATCTTGGCGACGGACGACACGTGACAGTAATAAAAATTATTTTCTCACCAGTTAAATGGCTACGACACGACGTTGACTTCAGGCTCCGCTTCTGACACCATATTATGGTTGGTGGGGCTGGCAAGGGGCTTGTAGTCTCAATAAAACAAGTGACTCGTGAACGACTTGTATTCGGCATGCGTGCACATGGCGACGGGACGACAGGAACAGGGGCGGGAGGAAGTGACGACCACAGACAATACATATATCTTAAGGTTGCGTTCGTAATTACGTAACACTTTTCTGATTAATTTCGTTGCAGGATCCAAGACAGCTCAAGCTGAGCTACATTATCTCGGCGCTTTTCTGGTGGTTCAGGCTACCACTGTTGATTCAGGCTTTCAGGAGTTGCAGTGGTTTGGGAACAGTGTGTGGGTTTGTTCCATTAAAAAAAAAGTATAAGACACTGGCAGAATGACCAAAGATGAAAAAAAGAAAATATTTCTTAGGCATAAACTGTTTATTTTTTAAAGTTGCATGATAAAGCCATAACATAAAGATGGGGTCACTTGCGTCACAATTGTGAAACCATCGTTTCTTATCAACCATGTTTTAATATTCTGTAATCGCATGAAGTCTGAATTTATAATCATGGTGACTGTGAATTTTACCTAATCTGAACACAGAGAATTCAAAAACTTGAAATAGGTATTGGAATTTTAATAATATGTATAAAAGAAACTCCCAAAACAACTAGAATCTTTGTGTTAAATAAAATTTAATAAACTTTGAAACATACAAAAAAAAAATATAAATAATTTTCTTATTTTATTTAAGATAAAACATAAAATAATTTAAATTCTATATGTTTACAATAATTCACAGATCATACAATTAAAGAAAGTGAGTACCTAATGGTTATTTACAAAGCAATTCAATTGTAATACATCAATTTGTTTAACGTAATGTGTTGTCATTATATCCCTTCAATGGGCAATCATTTTCAGTTATGGCAACTAACAGCAATAACAGACAGACGTCATAGCAATAATATTAACTAGAATTGTTATGACGTCTGATCTATCTGTCGTTTCCAATGTGTTTACAATTACAAAAATAAAAGATATTAAAATTATTGAATAAGGATCATAACTGGAAGAAGAACGCCCCATTTTCGCAAGAAGTGGAATTGGAAAACTGTACTATGCGTTTCATTTATGTTTTGGCGCCAAAACCGTCAAAATCTTAGTCGTATTCATTGAGCTATTATAACTACGTATAGAGACGACACCACGTATCACCACTGTGTCCCATCCAGAATGAGTGCGCGCGCCTATGTTCATTCAGTTTTTTGACAGCTCTGTGGCGTGCTCTAGGCGCACGCACTCATCCTGGATGGGACACAGTGGTGATGCGTGGTGTCGTCAATAATAGTCGTATTACACAGGAAATACTACGTTGACCTTGCCATAGACTTTAGATAAGGGCTAGTTTTTTTCAAAGATAGAAACAGTAAAATTTATCGCAGTTGAATGAGGAAATAGGGTGTCTGGTAAATTAAAAATTGTTTTATTTATTTGTACAGTAGATTACGAACAAGATTTTATTACTATAAACCTCAATTTCATATTCTGTCTGTATTATTATTTACACTAGTTGCTATTCAAGATTGACATCATATTATTCTTGGACACAGTATTTATTTGTTACAAAAATAAACTAAGTTCACTCATTATCAATTTATTACAAAGTGCCGCTAAAATTGTGACATACTTTATTGTTACTGTGCAATAGTCAAAACAAATTAACATCATTATTAAATACTTTTTAATACTTTTTATTTAAAAAAAAAGAGTGCATAATATTTTTTTATGGCAATATTACATTTGTTTGCAGATATTTGTTGCCAGAATCAGAAGTGAGATCCGAACCTTCAACTTATTCTTCTGTGTCATATAAATGAGTAATTACGAAAGTAATTCTAATGGAAGTTAGTATTAATTCCGATTAAGAAAAATAGCCTCACAACTTTAAAAAAGTCACCTCCGTAATTGGAACGGATAGGTACACACTTACTCTTAAATATTAGCTCTGTTTTGACCGCATTTATTATAATCCCTAACGAGATTAAGCCAAGATCCAAACATGACTCATTATTAGTCAGACCCACAAATAACTGCAGTTTTATCCATTATAGCGTTTACTATTACTGTTAAGCAGCATTCAATTTATTTCAAGGCAAGACTTTTGGTCTCTCTTTTCCAAAAACCGTTGATGGCATTTTGATAAGTGTTGAAGTGAGCACGGACAAAGGAATGCGGAGGGGATAACCGAATGATAACTGGACAAACGATCTAACTAAAACTCCCCAGGAGACAGTAGATAGCCATAATACAAAAAAAAAACATACCGTCGAATTAATAACCTCCTTCTTTTTTGAAGTCGGTTAAAAACCGCCAAAAGTGGAAAGATTTAGAAGATATAGCATTGGGCTGCTAAAGATAAGAAGATGATAGGAAGAAAAAGAGAGAGAGAGACTAGAGATCTTGGTAAGAATCGAGGACAAGGCACTATAAGGCCTTGTCCTCGATAAGGCCATGCCAACTGCCGGTCGTTCTAACTAAACGATACCTCCTTCACTTCATATAAAGCGCATCTTTATAGAGGGGTGGCCACTTTCCATCTTCTCTTTCTTTGTTTTTACGTACTACTGTAGAACGTTACCTAAACCTTTAAGCTAATTTTTCCTTAGCATTTACATGTCCCATATAAATATGTCCTGTAACATACTCAGCGCTTGCATCTGCGTGTCATTAGTGGCAGTCAAATCGACAGTCACATACTTAGCTGCCTGCAGAATTCTCAGACAGGATGCGTTTTCTGGGGGTAGTTTATGACATACTTGTGTAAATGTGGCTTTAGCGCAGTCGTAGTGGAAAACGAGGGGGTCTAGAATGTCCGTCAGGTCCGCTTGAGTTAGTAGACAGCACAGATGAGCTAGGGTTACGCATAACTGGAACAAAAGAAATCTTATGTTATTAATGAACTGTTACTTGGAGTTCAGCCCTCAAACTAAGGGGGGCAAATTCTGCATATGCCTGGCGACTTCCTGACTGCACCATTTTTTAGGGTGAAATAAAAATTCAGTTGCTAGTGGGATTTGAACCCGCGTCTTCTGGATAAGTACTGCCAGACGCCTTAATACTTAGGCTATCGCAACTTTTCTTGTTTGGGCCGTAGCTTTCATTCCTTTTTTGTCACCTGTTTAAAAGCAATTGGGAAAAAAAACAAATAAGCAACAAGAATAATTGAGCAATTTCTAAAGTTTTATGTATGCTCACCTGTTCAATAAGATTATCCTTATGCTTATATTCATTGAAGTCATCAACATCGGCCGCGTTTTCCATAGCAGCCAACACTCCCCTCCACACTAGCGCGTAGTGTTCGGCGTAGTGCGACCGCGCAGACGGCGCTCGCAACGCTGTGGCCGCGTTGATACGGACCTTTAGGTTCTTGCACTCTTTGGTTAGAGTGCAGAGGCTGGAGTAGACCTGATTCTGGAGGAAAATGGTAGAATTTAGAAGACGTATGATTTTAATGAGAGAGTTTTTATTCTTTGCTAGGACACAAGTCTCATCGAATGGAACAATAGTAAAAACGAAGACTAGGATTTGATTAAACCAGTTTTGTAGACCTTAAGTTCAATTTATTTTAAGGAAACTATTCTTGTCTTAAACTATCGTTGTTAGTTCAGTCTGAGGTCCAGTATCGTGCGTCGCAGAACTGTTTAAGCAGTACACATAGGCCCCAAAGCGCAGGATACACCTTGCAGACTGATAAGAGGAGCAGGTATTTTCAAAACATCAGGAACATCTCACCTGCCATCCATTAAAACAAGTGAACAGCTGTTCGTTCTTCATAGCATTGCCCATCGCGTAGCAAGCGTTCCATCGCACCTTCATATTGTTCACCTTACACGCGCAATCCAATAGCTTCCCTATCGCCGTCTCGCATAAGGTCTTCAATTGCGTGTTTCGCACTAGATTTTCGCTCTTTATTAAGCGCAGTAGATTTCCTAAGCCTCGAGTTGCACTCATTTTTACCTATTAAAGGAAATAGTTTAATGAAATAATCGCTTCATTGGTTTTTTTAATAAAATATTGATAAAGCGGTATGTGTCGGAAGTAAATTGGATAATCTTAAATATCAATAAACTGTTGACATTTAAAGATATAATAAAAATGGCTTAGTGATAATTACGAATTCTGAATTTAAAATAACATAGCTTCCTACAAAATATCTAAAAAATGAAATAGCCTTGAATTTGTGTAGCAGACATTGAACTCTTTCATTTACTAACACCTTCCGGTGGAAAACTTATAAGTATGAAAATTAAATTCATTATGGTCCTTGTCGTGTGTCATTGTTTAGTACTAATTTGATCGAAGTGACATGATTGCTGGGTTCAATTAATAGACTAGCTTTTTCTAAAATTATTCCAGTAAGACAGTTTGTTTTTTTATTGGAAATCTATGAATGACTTACAACTAAAATAATCCTAATAACCAATTTTTTTTTTTTGGTTATAATACGAGACAACCACAGTTATTGTAGAATATAATTTACACAAATACCCCGAAGTGAGCCTCAATGATCCTTTAATCAAGGCCAGACAACACCACAACCTTGACCGATAAACTAATCTAATACATCACTAACCCATGAGATTAGATTAATCTAACTATTTACTCGTTCAGAATTAATAGCAAATAGTAGCATAATGAGCCTATAATGGTCCTACTGATGTGACATAGGTCTCTCTCAGAGGGAGAGTGGGTTGTATCCCCCACGAGAACCCAATGCGGGTTCGTACATCCCACATGCCTGCAAAATTTTGGTTCTAACTAATGTCGGTTCACGATATTTTCCTTCCTCCCCACAGTGTTTGAGAGCAGTGGTGATGAAATAAATTATAATTTACAAAAAATTATGTGCCTAGCTGGATTCGAACCCACCTACAACTCGTAAGTCAGGACAGTTACCTTGGACCACCACTGCTCTCCTTACATAGTGCTGTTGCACCTTGTTTTATACCTATTTCAAAATTAGCAACACCTAAAAGAATTTAATGAAAGACCTTTATTTGAATTTCAACTCAAACCTTAGCAACTAGAGTTGAAATTCAAACAACGATAATATTCACACGTTCATTCGAAAACGGAATGCCCGTTTTCGAACGAACATTAGTGACACATCCTGTATGGATAACGGTCCGGTCAAACTTTCCATTAACTTAGAGATAAGGAATGTGTTAACATAAGTGCTAGTCACAAGCTGATAACGTTGTGCACGTGCGGAGAGCTGGGGACCTCGTGTCGGCTTGACCCGTGCCAAGATTAGTTTTCTACATTTCCTATAGCTTTTTCCTGCGGTACCGCTCACTTAGACTTTGATGTTGTACTTCGGACCACGACCGTGAACACATTATAACTTTTGATGGTTATAAATTCCAGTAATAAGAAATTCTGTAACTCTCAAATACCGTAGATATGCAGGTCGAGCAGTGGTGGCCCAGTGGTATCAGCGCCGACTTACGAATTGTAGGTCATGGGTTCGAATCCAGCCAGGCGCATTACTTTGTGTAATTTATTTCATCACCACTGCTCTCTAAACGGTGAAGGAAAACATCATTAGGAAACCGGCATGTTCTAGAACTAAAACTTCGTAGACATGTTACATCCACCAACCCACATTGGGCCCACGTGGTGGATTATGGCCCACTCCCTCTCTCAGAGAGGAGGCCTGTGTCCTAGCAGTGGGAACATTTATAGGCTGATGATGATGCAGGACGTGCTAGGGAAAATGCTTTCTAGCACGACCACGACGGGCTGTTTTAAAAGGTCACCGCGACAACTTAGGGGACAGGTTCATTTTTAGTCAGTCAAGTCGGACAGTCCCTTCTCCTCACCCTGGACAGGGCGGGAGAACATGTAGTATGATATTTCAACCAAAAAACGCGGTGGTATCTATGTGCCTATTTAATCCAAATCTTTTAAGTAGTATTTCAGTTACAAGCATACATTCTCAAACACTTTCGTATTTATAATATGACTAGCTTCTGCCCGCGGTTTCACCCGCGTCATGTTAGGAGTTTGGTCCTATAGTCCCGTCTCCATCAGTTCCCTTGAAGAGCGCTATTTCCGACGTCGTGGGTATCTTCAGTGGTGGCTGGGGCGAGAGGTAGAGGATGTCTTTTCCCTCACGCATTCCGACTGCTAACCATTCCCCTTAATTGCCACTGAATCTTGAGGTACCTCCCAAAACGAAAAAAACGAAAACCGGTAGGACTGCGTCAGAGTGAAGGTGAGGACGCAGCCCGTAGCCTTTCCAAACGATCCTTAAAGTAGGCCGGTCAATATCGACATAAAAAAACCAAACATTGCACACGCGCATGTAACTACGATTCTTTTATATGTTGTTAGGTCCCTTTAGAGTTTAGAGTTTTAATTTTTTTTTTTAATTAATTTAACACCCAAGTTTGCAACCCTGATAACTCTGTTCTGTCAATGTCAATGTCGAATCAAAATCGCACTTAACCAGTTTTTAGTATTTGTTGTTACAGCGGCAATAGACACACATCATCTGTGAAAATGTAACCTATCTAACTATCACGGTTCGTGAGAAACAGCCTCCGAAACATTACATTACTTTATAACATCTACAAAAACCAGCAAAAAAAACACGTTTTTTGTATGGGAGCCCCCTTTTTTTTACGTGGTAAAATCATCAAATGAGCCCTCCTGAGTCATTATTTTGTCGCGGTATTATTTTGAAACTGTGATATCTCCTAAGATATTCATTGAAATCAAATGATGTAAAGGGCAATTTCGTTCAAAATTAAATGCTTGTGATGATTAACGTATTTATTTGGATAAGGATTAATATCATGTTAATGAAAACACCTTCGCAAATAACGCATTACTCTAAAACTAATTTGGTTCCCATAAAAAAGGTTATAGTGACTTAACCTTTAAAGATAGATATATGCTCTCGCAGACTTTATTTTAGAAAATTTTATGAGGAATAATTCCGTAGTACATAATTTTTGCGAAACTCTAACCGTTTACGCAGCGCACGCAATGGAAGCTCTAAAAAAGGAATACATTTTCCCGATTTTGAAACATTTCTCATTACTGCTCCGCTCCTATATGTGATAGCGTGATGTTATATAGCCTATAGCCTTCCTCGATAAATGGACTATCCAACACAAAAAGAATTTTTCAATTCCAACCAATAGATCCTGAGATTAGCGCGTTCAAACAAACAAACAAACAAACTCTTCAGCTTTATAATATTGGTATAGATTAAGTAAGAGACAAAGTAGGTGCGGTTTACGCAGGACGGTGTTTGTAATGATCAGTACCCCAAGCACGAATAATTGTAGGTTTCGTGTCGCCGCCGTATCGTGCCGTCGATTCAATAACAGAATACAACGAAAGTTGGAAGCACGAAGCACTTTCAAATTTATATCGAGGGTGCGATACGAAAACGTTGGTGACGTCATGCTACGTAACTAGGGTTGGGAAAAATAGAACGAATGATCCTACACTTGAATGAATGTTTCGTTCAGAAACTGGATTTTTGGTAGAAAATTAGTGAGTTTAGGGCATTTAAAATTTTAATATTGTTTAATTTATGACGCAATACAAAGAAACTGCACCAACAGTTAATATTCAGTTAGATAAATGGCCTAATAATTTTAAACTAATTCCTGAAAAGACGCCTTTGATTTAACTGCGTTCCTAAACGAACGTCTATCATATTATATTGTCAAATCTTTCCGCTGTCATGACGTTTCAAATCAATATTCAATGATTTTGTTGATGTATTTCGTTATTTGTCTGTAAGCTATTTCAGTAAACTGAGATAACTAAACTGAAATATTCTTAATGCAGTAAATATGTAATTGACACCTTGATCAAGAAGAGAGTTTGTTAAACGGTTGAACAGAAGGATTCCCCACGATATTCAATAATGAGACGAGGCTCTCGTTTGGAGATTCGGTGAAGAGCTTGATTCAAAGGCAGTAGGTCTCAATGAGGTTTACATTATGAAGAAATTCCTATTTTTGAGGTCCTAACTAGCAATACATTTAACTGTGTTTCATATCAACATGTTTATTTTGTAGTTTTAATTTTAAATGTCTTAAATCTTAATAAATGCGAATGTGAGTTTGTTTGTACTTCTTTCATTGTATACTGCTGAATCGATTTCGAATAGCACAGAGTGAATCGAGACGATGGTAGGCTAAGGATAATTATTATTTGTCATGACATTTAATGGTAAAATGTGATGTAAAAATAAAGAAAAGCTTTAATACGAATGTTCTGTGTTCGATGATTTTATTTATTTTATTAATCATGACAATAATATCAATCAATGGTTGCTAAAAGATTATATAATCCTGTCATATTTCCCGCACCCAGTGCAATAAGTAAGTGCTTATTTTTTGTCAATTATGGCAGCATAAATAGAAAGGTAACATATTAATATAATAAATATTGGAGTACACATTCAATTTCTAACAAAATATATCAACACAATCACTTAAATTATAATTTTATGCTTAATATAAACTCGACGAAAGTTTTCTCACTGTCAAATTGAAGGTGAATAAATATTCGTAAAACTCGAAAGCCAGCCTTCGACAATTACGAAACTACCCGTCATTTTTTGCGTTCGTGCTACCTATTTTCATACAAATGACTCAAGATACGTTTACGTTTACGTACGAAGACGATACGAATCTTACATTTATTTGCTCGTGCTCTCAAAATTTGTTCAATTTACGCTCACCAGAGGCGCTGTTCAAGTTTCCATACAAAATGCTGTACGATACGGCGACGACACGAAACCTAAAATTATTCGTGCTTGGGGTACAGAGGTCGGAAGTAGGCACAGTTATTGTAGTACTTATACCATCGAAATTTTGATATTAATATGGATCTACCCGGGATTTTTAATAGACAATCTCGTGTGGAAAACAGTATTACAAATAAATAATAATAACAAAATATCATAGATAGTTCAGACAAATAAATTGTGTGAAAGCAAATAACTTTTTTATTTGATAAATCACGGGACTTTTCTACTCTATAAAGGTAATTCCGGGATTTGGGGCATACCCACTTTATTCTTTCGCTGTATGAAATCAGTGTAAGTACATGAATAACTCTACCTAATTCCGAGCTAAAGTAGGTAATTATATTCACAGTGTGTCAAAAGAAATTGAAGCGTTTATTATGTATAGTAGTTAAATGTCATATTTGCATGGAATATTCTAACAAGTAAGTTAAGCACGTCCGGCCGGTGTAAATCGTACTTGATAAATGTATTTTTAGAATATTTATGTAACTAGATAGGAAAGTAAGTATTGGATAAGCGACTGGATTGATCTGGATGATTATCAGTTGTTTGATAATTATTTATGATTTATTGCTATCAAGAATCAATCATCACTTGCATTGACATTATAAAGCCGATATAAAGGTCATGCTGAAAGCATTTGTAATAGACTTTTCACAAAGTTGTGAATCAATTCGAGTTAAAATACCTGTTTTTGTAGAATAAGTAAATGAAAATACAGTTTTGTCTTAAGCATTTCATTGCAAGATTAACAATTTATCTTTCTAGCTATTACTATTTGTGTTGCTTATTAATAACAAAAGAGTTTTTATTACAGATGGACATTGGTAACATAGAATAATTGTGTTGCAACGACAAATGATAACGAAACGCCATGAAATATAGAGCCATTACTATAAGTCATAATGACCAGCATAATTTAATCTGCAGTCTATTTGTCCCAAACAAATATGTGTAAGGGCTGTTCCAACTTGCAATACTTTTACACACTCCAAGACACTTAACGAAAGCGTGGGGAGAGCACATCCTCCACCTCGAGGCACAGCCAGCCTGGGACGTTGTGGACCGATTTCCAGCTAACGTAGGTGAGGATTTGTGGACGGTGAGTAATTGGTAGCTTACCGTCCGATCAAGACCATAGTCCGACTGGTCGATATTATGTTGTGTTCAACGAGAGCCTAAAGGAGTCTATACGTAAAATGCTTGCCAGTGACGCGGGTCCGCCTAAAAAGGACACCGTGTCCCGTGTTTCTTTTTTTATCCCTGTCTGCGTAAATGCTAGCTCATTTTTGATACTTCATTCCAGTTAATAAAACTGAAGTTTATACTGTCTATTACACAAATCGACTTAATAGTTTTCCAACGAAAGAGTGACATCAACTTTAGGATGCCACAGCAATCATCTTTATGAAAGCAGTGCATTACAAAATCACAGTTACAAGATGCGACAATCTATGTGACCTTTATCTACCATCAATAGTAACTATACACATTGATAACACCAAGCTGAAGTAAAGATATGTTATAGCAATACACCATATTTTGTAAACAATTTTGACCCTTAACCACATAACTTTTAACGTCGACATCGCAGCCTAAACAATCATGAATCATGCGCGTGATTTTATGTTTTTTTCTTTTTTTCCAAGCTATCATTCAAAACATGAATGAACGATGTGCGCAAGACAGACGAGGACGTAAGTCGTCAGAGATAAAACAATTGACACCAAATATTTGCGTCGCGGGGGTTACCTTATCGTTGTCGACTGCGCACGCGATGCTGACCTCTAACAGGCGAACCAGCAGGGCATCGTCTATGTCGTCACATTCTGGGTCCTCCCTGTTACATAAAAAAACACCTTTTAAAACTTCCATGTTTTGTATAAAATGTGGAAGGTTTTCGGCAGAACAATGAAAATGATAAATTGTAGAAGTCAGAAACGCAGTTGAGACATGCAACATACTGGTGTACATCAGAATCAGTTTAGACTGGAAGTCAGAACTTTCAGGGTTTATTTGAGCTGTGCAAGACTTCCGCAGGAAAATGAAAAGAATAAATTGTAGAAGTCAGATAAACAGTTGCTATATTTACATGCATCATACTGGAAGTCAGAACTTTTATTTATCAGCTGCGGAAGGCTTTCGGCAGAAAATTTGCAAAATGCCAACATTTGCAGTCACTCTTTGTGGTGAAACTGTTATTATTGTATACATCTGCATGCGGCTAGAGTCACCAGCCATTTTTATTATACAAGAGCCGTTTTTCTCCATCTGTTGGGCAAAGGCTTGATGATATTCGAAAGTAGTCGACTTTGAAAGAATTTATTCTTTAGTTTTACTGGCTGATTGGATAAGGTAGCATTATTTCAAAAAACTTTCCTAATACTCCATAATGTTTAGGGTTACAAGCACTGATATTAGTGATACCAAAGAATCGTGTGTAATTTCGTACGTCAGACAGAATCTCGATAACATTTTGCGCTTCTCCCAAATGCTTGAACTTTGACATTTATTTGGCGGTTTCCATTGTGTTGACAAGTATGTAATCAAATAAAAATGTGAGGTAGACTTGAGTACATCATTATTTCGGTCCATATTCTTTGAAATCTACTTAACTGAATACAAAACGAAAATCACCCAGAAAAAATGAACCTTGAAAGCTAATATCATAAATCCTATTCATTTTGTAACCATTGTCAAAAAAGTATGGCATTAAGTATTGATCAAAAAGCTGGCCCTTAGGACAACCTGCATGCCTGACAAGTATTACACTTTACGAATTTCAACTTTAGGGATTGCATCGAGAGTCGAAAATAAAACTACAGGTAGATCTGTGTTAGCGTTAAATAGACAGTAATTAACCAAACACGATATTACACAGTTACAAATCAGTTTCAGTTTGTATAACGGATACTTTGTCTTTTGTTGCGATATTGAATGTTATTTGACCTTTATTCTTAAATATAAGTTATGTCCTCAAAATGTTAGTTTAATTTGGATTTTTTTTAAATGACGTAACTTGAACATCCTATACATACAATGCTTCCGATCTACCACTTACAAGCAAGTGTTTAAGCCCACGAATTTAATTGAAAAGTTTCAGTTAGGTACTATGGAAGTTTAATAGGCTACTTATAAGTCCCAATGTAAGTAGAAAATGCTGAAGAACCTACGATATAAACACATTTCATCGCAAATAGCCCTTTTCCGTTCCAGCGATGCGATATAGCAATACGAACTGATCGCACGCGATCTCTGTAACCTATGGATGTCCATATTTGCTTTCTCACTGCCGGGGTCAAATCGCATCACGTTCAGGCTTCATTTACAGAGATCGTGTCGCCGAGACGGATTGCGCTATGGCCTTTACTGACGGCACAAAATTCCTTCCTACTTTCTGCAAACCCCTAAATCAGGGCATGAAAAAGTTGCAAGGTTGGCAACGCGCAAACGATACCCCTGGTGTTGCAAGTTTCTATAGGTAATGGTCACTGCCATCAGGAGGCATGTCACAATTTTGTTCAGCGTGAAATGAGTAACGATCTTTGCCCACCTTTCCAGGAGCATTCGTTCAACTTGACCCGCCCACTCCCACTTCAACCTGGCTAATTTTATTCCTAGATCAGATACTTGAGTAATGGAGCGCAGGATGGTCCCCTTTATGGTATAAAAAAACTTACACATTCAACACCAGAGCATCACAGAGATTGCCGAGAGCCCAGGCCGCCTTGGTCCTAACAACCAACGTAGGTTCAGCTAAGGCGCGCAGAATATTCTCCCCGCAGTCACTCACGAAACAGATGTCCTAAAACAAAAGAATAGCATGAACTTCCTACTGAACATAAACTGCTACTTTATTAGTCTGTGAATCAAAGCTGTTTTATTATGGGCGTTATGGTAAAGTAAGTACAGTTGAGATTTATTTGACAGTTATGAACGTAGAGTGCTACGATGGGCTAAAGTATATGGTATCGACAAAAAAATTTTTTTTTCAGAATTCTTATTTACTGGCAGGAAAGTTTCAAAGAAAAGATCAATTATTTCGCGACGAATACTTATTGTTTATTTAACTAATAACGAATGTAAAGCATTTAAGTCTAGAGTACGTGGATCGTTCTTGTTTAAATACACGTTGACATATTGACATGATCAATTTGATTTGATTGACAATGCATAAGTACACTTGACACTATAATATAAAGCACGCGTAGTAATATTATGGCTTATATGCTTTTAATATGTAATCAATGTTCATACAACTTTGTATAACTTATTTCTGGACTGCTACTCTCTAAACGATCAAAGAAAACATCGTGACGATATCAACATGTTCTAGAACCAGAAAAATCATAAGCATAGTGACATCCTAACAACCCACTTTGGTTAAAAATCAAAAAAATCTTTTTTTTATTCACATAAGCCCATGAGAGCTCTTAAAAAAAGTCGACAACAGGTGCTCGGTTGGTGGATTACCTACAGCCCATTCCTTATTGAGAAAAGAGACCTGTCCTTAATTCTTGATAGAGAGAAGTGTACCAGCAGTGGGAATATAGTAGGCTGATTATGCAACCTTTACACACTTCAGTACTTACTTCTCTGAGACTTCGGTACATGACGAGCATAGCCAGTGCTCTTACTGCTGCGGCGCGCACCGTTGCCTCTTCGTCGCTGCAGGAACCAATCAGAAGCGTACAACATAGCACCTGGAGGTGACGCTAAAGGGAAGATAAATATAGGATACATTTCAACACACTGCAATTTTAGATAGTAATAAAAAAATAAGCAAATATCATTGAAAGTTCTGCGCAAAATTGGTTTAATAGTAAAATTAATTATGAGCGCAGTTGGAGAATATTTTGTCGCCACAGCTATATTTTGTTCACAACCACTCTTTAAACGGTGAAGGCAAATTCCCGTGAGAAAACTGGCATATCAAAAACAAAAAATTCGAAGACATATAAGATATCTACCATCCCACACTGAGCCCTCATGGTGGATTATGGCTCATTCCTTCTCACAGAGAGTAGGCCTGTGTCCGAGCAGTAGGAACGTTATAGGCTGATGATGACGATGATGATATAAAATATGTACTGTCACTTCAAAAAACGCCCCATTATCAACAGATATCAACATCGTGGATATAAAAAGAACCTAGAGGAGCCAGAAATAACTTGAGAATCGTTCAAGAACAATATTGAGTTAATTTATGTTGTCTTGACCAAAGTCCTCTACACAGATACAGCATAAATGCAACGGTGATTAATGTTGCTTCCAATTATTACAATCACAATAAAATATGTTATTTTTACTATTTTTGTTTATTTGTTATTACAATCTTTCAATACGTCAATTGAGCACTTGGAAATATGACGGCAAGTATGTCAATAGTAGTTCAAGATAGTGGGTTTTTACAACGTTCACTTTGAACACGGGACAACTGCATCAAGGGTCGAAAAAGGCCGCTTTAGCAGTATTATAACATGCATCGCAGAACTGTCTAACGTAAATAGACTATTGAAAAAACTCCGAGGATTTTACTCCGTACGAGTCTGACAGTTTCTTCAGCTCCAGGAAGGGTAGCAGGACTTATTTAATGATTTTATAAGTTTAACAAATAATCAAAGAACATGTTGATATCCGGGCCTAAGTGGATATCTATCAACGATTCTTTGCAGAAAGTGGTGCTAGCATTTATGTAAAAAAAAATATTTTTTAACTTAGGCAGAGGTAGTCGAAAAAAGGCACGCTAGGTTTTCCTTCAGATCGTGATACTTGTGCAATACCTAGGTATACCCTTGCAACTGTTTCTAGCAAAGTTACAACTTGACACGCAGCAAACAAATCATATCAAATGCATTAATTTCAAGTAGACCAGTTACAAGCAATTTTGAACATAAAAAATATAATTAAATACAAAATTATGGTGCTACAGCCCCAGTCACAAGTCATAATAACTGCAAAAGTATTGTAGATGCCCATTCCCAGGAGTAGATCTCTATGGAGAAGAACAGGCAAAAACTCCATGGACACTCTTTTTAGATCGAAATGAAATCATTATTCTGCTCAGACATTCACACTTACCGGTAATTCTTTGAAAGACCGCTCTCCTATGTTTGCAATGCAGTCACAAACTACTGCCTTGGCCGGCGAGGTGTCGTGGCACTGCAGAACGGTAGACAGTGGTGTTACGAGCTTGCCCCACATGTAGACGCAGTGGCTCAGAGGCGGCGCTCGGTCTATTTGTTCTTCAAACATGTGAGGATACAAAAGGCTTTAGAGATTTTGTGTTACAGTGAGGTTTGGCTTAATTTACGTCAATACAATAGCATTTTTCACTAGAGACCTGTCCATGGTTCACACGGGTTCAATTTTCGACCTACCCGTTGGATTTGCTTACTTACATAAAACTTGTCCTAACATACTACATCAACGTGAATGGAGTATGTAGCAATAATAGGATCTTATTTAAAATTATTTTAAATCTTACCGTTTAATTACAATGAAAATTGTTCGCTATCACAATATCGCCTATTTTTAGCGAGACATTGGCGTAAAACCCTTATAAAATCAGCAAGTGAAACTTACCTAATTTCTGTATGCCATCACCAATAATACTGATGGCACTGGCAGTCTGTACCACCACATCCTGATGCTCATGCTGCAGCATTTCATTCAGAATGTCTCCGAGGAGCGTGATGTGACCGTGCAGTAGATCTTGAAGGTGGTGGAATGCTACTGCAGATAGCACTTGTAAGGACTCCAGGATTATTGGAATCGCTGACGGCTTGATTCTCTGAAAGAATTATAGGTGGTATCAGGCTGAGACAACACTAGATATGGTAGGTAAATTGATAAACGATTTTGGAACTCTACTGTACATGACTAAACCGTACATCTATATACAAGTAATCTTTGATATATTTTTGAACTGTAGTCATGACATCGACAAGAATTGAAGCGAATTTATAAGAAAATATCTCACTTGCAGGACTAGTTCAAAAGTGCTCCTAAATATGCATGTAGTTATATTAATCGTATAGTAAAGGATGGATGATTTTATTGCATTCTAAGAAAAATACTTTATACTACACCTGCTTGGAAAGTACCTCGTTACTTTATCAAATTTACGGTAGAAAGTACGTCATTGCATATCGACCAAATATGCGGGGAGAAAACGCATCTGAGCGCGAGAGAAAAGTGTATGAAAATCCATTTCTAACGTGTTTTTTCTTTTTTAATTTTGGGTAAGCCTATACGCCGATAACCTAAATATCAAAAGCCAAAAAGTTTTTACAGTGAGTTTTTATCTCCAAGTTCGCAAAATGACACTGGCCACTAGCTGTGTGTTGGATGGTGTCGGGCTGGCAGAGCGACCCTGCGGCGGCAGGATAAACAATTTGAAAAAAGAACATGTGAAAATTGCAGACACCATTGGCGCCATTTTAAATTTGTGTGTTGTTTGAGGATTCAGTTTTCGTAGAAAGTAATTTATTTTCCTCGTAGGTGTAGTATAAAGCACTATGTATCACTCGAGAGAAAGTGTGATTCCCGATCTCGGGTATTTTAAAGTCCTCGGCTACGCCTCGTCCTTTAAACGATACCCTCGATGGTAATCGGTCACTTTCTCCTCTCGGTGAACAATGTACTATATTCAAATTGATTCTTTGTTATGATATGATTGTTTTCCCCATGTGCATTATTCCACAGGTGAGATTTCAGCGGGTTTTATGCCTAAAGTAGCATTTCTTTAAGGTTCAAGGTTTCTTTAAGTAAACAGATCATTCGCGAACCACACAATTTGTAAAGACATCAACAGTTCAATTAAGACTACTACTGCGCGTTTAACAAAGTCCAACAAGTTCTGACGTCGGTGTCGGGCCCCTATTACTTGGTGATCAATCAATCGTTTGCCTTAAGTGGACCATCGTCACCTAATGGCTTATAAATAGGTCTTTTGTGATCAATATATGAATAAGAATTGCTATTTATAGTTGGAAGGCGTGGAAACATATATTTTTTTGGCATTCACATTTTTTATTTTGCGTGGTAAAATCATCAAATGAGTCTTCCCACCCATACTATCAGACTTGTACTGACTTCCACGGTGTCCTTCAATAGCCCTTTATGTTCCGGGCCACGGTGATGGAAATAAGTCCCGCAACCCCGGTTCACATTAGCTTTGATTGCGTTATACGGGTTGTACAGTAAACAGTGCGAAATACTGCAGATGCTGTCAAGGAAATGCTTGCTGCATGTACTAGAACCAAAAATTCATTGACATGTGAAGTCTACCAACCCGCACTGGGCCAAGTTCTTTTAATTCTCAGATTATATTTCTTTGTCGTAGCAAAGTGTTATTGGGTTTCCATTAGGAAGCAGTATTTTGGATTCAAACATTGCATTCATAGTTTATTTTGTCTCTAAAACCATCATGTTTGCAGTCAAAACTTTCCTGAATAAAATTTTCCTACATAAAATTCAAAAATAGGCACAGAATGATATAGCATAATGTTAATTAGGTAAATGTTTATTTTTCTTCTTGTTTTTACTTTTTAATTGGTTTGCACACCAAACTACAAAAATATTTACACTAACCCAGTTACCTTCAGATATATTTCCGGTAGTATTCAGTATTCCGATAAAAACTGTTATGAAGTAAAAATCCGGATTTCATAAATTTGAATCTGGTTTTAAACTGGTATAAACTGTCTTGATAACAAAGTTCAGTTCAAAATAAAAGAAACGTAAGCAATGGAATTGTGTTATCAATATGAGGTTAATATATTTTCACAGGTCATTGTCTAGTCGTGTGCCAAATATCATCGTGTAGCCGTTAAGGTGTAAACAAGTAACGAAACAGTGATTCATCCATTCAACTATGATTGTTTTCTTGGTAAATGCCCAGTATTTTCTTTCTAAACTTTTTCATTATTAGAAGTTTACAATGGAGAGACCTTACAATGAGAGATACTGCTGTATTATGTATTATCAGCATATAATTTTCGAAATTGTCTAATTCTCTCTCTATAGACCATTCATCACGCGACCCGAGTTTGAATTATTGGTTATTCTAGTCAGTGAGTGCAAACGTTGTTTCTTTTTTTGGTAGGTATGTTTTCTATCCCCTTCCTCCTCCTCATCCCTTCACTGCCTGGACTATCTAAGTCATACCTTCAGGATGCTTCCCATCATGGCCAAATTTAAAAACAGGCTATAAATGTTGAAGCAAGAAATTAATGAAGTAAAAATTTTCTAATACATAAAATTCTCGTGTCACAGTTTTCGTTGCCATACTCCTCCGAAACGGCTTGACCGTTGATGAAATGTTTTGTGCTTATCCGGTATCTATGAGAATCGGCCAACATCTATTTTTCATACCCCTAAGTGTAAAAATAATTTATATGGCAAAACAACGTTTGCCGGGTCAGCTAGTTTTGTTATAAAATTTCAAAACAAAAAAGATATTTAGTGACCAATGTTTTTTCACAGATATGTCCAGTAATATCCAGTGTTCAGATAAAAAGCTGGTTTCAAGTAAAAAATCCGGAATTATTATATTGAAATCTGGTTTTGACGAGAATGTTTTGAGAACAAAGTTCAATTCACAATGACAGTTAACGCGGGAAATGTAGGCAATCGAATAATTTTATCAATGTCGCTTCTTATAATTTCTTCTGCACCTAGTCCGGTACTAGTGACCAGGTGAAACGGTAAAAAGGTTTCTACTGGTCAGCAACAAATTTTGAAAACTTAATCTAAGTATTTTTTCAGAATCCCCCATTTTATCGTTAGAGCCCGTATACATTGGACACTCCGTGTTGCGTTACGCGCGCATAGCCACCGTACACGCTTGCATGTGTACGCTTCAACATCACATCTTGGTTCTCATAACGTGCGTTAACAAAGCGCGCAATAAAGTATTTGAGTTTGAGCGTTTAAAACTCCCAACATGTACGCGCCGTTACGGATACAGCTTGAAGTAAAGATTTGAAACTGAATTGAGCTATAAAATCGGATTATAAGCGATTAAATTATCGCACTTACCCGATTACGCTACATAATCACACTTATATCCTTTGTTTTTTTTTTTTCGATACAAGTTTTTATATGATCTAGTTTTTTCAGGTGTAGATGTTTGTGTATGTGAGTTTAAATGTTTGTCAAGGTAGCCACGATACAGGAGAAATTCTTACAGTGGATCAAGTCTTAAAAAAGGGACTATCAAATAAATATAGAAGTTACACTTACCACAACTTCACTTCCCCTAAATATCCAACCCATATTTTTGTAGCAAATATCCAAAATCCAACTTCTAAAATAGTGACCTTCCTCTATTTCTTTACCACCTTTATTCTCAGGCGGGTGATCAACTGCAGTGAACATTTCATCATCAGAATACCCCTCTTCAAAGTCATCACACTCTTCCGGATCAACTTTGTGGGTAGTGTAAACTATTTTGGAAGAACCCATGGAGGTAGATATTTTAGAAGGCACTGGGTCTTTTTCTATAGCTTTTAAAACTTCATCTACTTTGGGATCGACGGAGAGAACGCATCCCATTGTGATTAAGGCACCAACTTGTAGTGTTACATCTGAAACGTGTTTGTTTGGTTTAACGTCAAAAAAGTATACTTATAAAACAGTTCACACCGAGTCGCGACACGACTTAGCGCGACGATACCGGAAATGTGTATCTTTTCGAGTTATAAATTAAGTTGCATTTTGAATCACGTTTCTGAAATGTGTGCGCAGCGGCGCCTTTCGATGTGAATTCATACTTATGTGAAGCCCTATATTACGAAATTGTTGTCACACAAAATATGACGTCATGCTTCCTGGCAGAACCACCTTTGGTATAACAAGTATAAGATACATCAAATAATTCTATGAAAAGTCTATAAAATTCTAGTCCTCTTAAAAAAAAGTCTATATCTTTAGTTTCGAAGTAAACTTTGATTTAAAGTGGTTCTGCTGGGGAGTATACTTTCCAGCAGAACCACCATGATATTTCTATTACTACACATAGTACAAGCAAACGTGTAGTATCAAAAAAATCTATAACAATTCTATATTAAACTAGCGCCCCTGCATCTTTGGTCTAATTCAAATATACGAACAAAACTATGTTTTTGAAATAGCAGATAAATGCCTACATTAAAGTTCATAGCAAATAAAATTAACGTCAAATATTATACAATATCCTCTAGGCGTTTAGTTTATAAGCCCCCATTCGCACGAACGCTTTTTTTGGGTGTGTTTATTTTCTTTGTTTAATAGATTATTTTAATACAAAAAGGTTTTAAGTGAAACATCTGTGCATCCGGTACTGACTAATACTGGCTACTGATAACAATAAAAAAAAAAAATTTAAAAACCCCCTCTTCGGTTCGGGTTGGGGGGCCGAAAAAATAGTAGATAATAAATAATTTGGAGCGGACATACTTATGAGTCCTCCCGCCCTGAAAATTTAAAAAACCCCCGACACAAAAACCAAGTTCCCTTTAAAAAGTAAAATATAATAAAAATACGTCGCGTTGGGGGACTGTTCCAAATTATTTATCATCTCCTGTTTTTTTGCAGTCGCGACGTATTTTTATTATTTTGTTTTTTTTTTTTTTATATTATACTTTTTATTTTATAGGTAAATACTTATATCATATTATGCTGCTAAGAGTACTCCCGATTAAGTCATCAATATTCTCTTTCAGTATGCTTTCATTTGATACCAAACTCGAATATATTTGCAGACCCTCGGTTACCTTTCCCCACTTTCACCCCCACAACTTCTAAACGACTCAACCGATTTACATCAAACATGTCTAAAGACACTCGCAGGTAAGTCATCTTTCATACAAAAAAAACTAAATTCAAATTCAGGCCCTCGATTTAAATCCGTTTTATTCAAGAGTTGCAAACGATACTTTATACCATGACTACGAGAAAAAGAAAGATTTGAGCGATAAAAGATATTCAACGAAGAAAAAAATGTTTTTTTTTTAATAAGTCTGCTCCACACACAATTCACATCTACACAAATACCCAGACTCGAAACAAATAAGTCCAATCGCGGTCACTGTGCCAACAAGCTCACATTAAAATCGGAACAATGATTTAAATTAAGAGCAATTTTCGTATTAGCAAGGGGGTTGTCCAGCATCGCGGTCGATGTCGAATGTACTAAAGTGTTCTAAATTCAAACACCAAAACAGTGCGTAAAAGACTACTTTTACGCACTGTTTTCCGTGAGTATAAGTAGCTTTTTCGAGGGGGAATGGTATAAAAGCGTTCGTGCGAATGGGGGCTTATAAACTAAACGCCTAGAGGATATTGTATAATATTTGACGTTAATTTTATTTGCTAAGAACTTTATTGTAGGCATTTAGCTGCTATTTCAAAAACACAGTTTTGTTCGTATATTTGAATTAGACCAAGGATTTAGGGGCGCTAGTTCAATATAGAATTGTTATAGATTTTTTTGATACTACGCGTTTGCTTGTACTATGTGTAGTAATAGAAATATCATGGTGGTTCTGCTGGAAAGTATACTCCCCAGCAGAACCACTTTAAATCTAAGTTTACGTCGAAACTATGGATATAGACTTTTTTTTAAGAGGACTAGAATTTTATAGACTTTTCATAGAATTATTTGATGTATCTTAAACTTGTTATACCTAAGGTGGTTCTGCCAGGAAGCATGACGTAAAATATGACTCAGCTTATGTTAAAAAGCAAAACTCATGTTATTTACTATTTATCACAATGGCAGCCAGGAAGGAACTGACAAAAAAAACAAACAATATCAGCCCAGAGACGTGATCTCTGGCCTCCTTTAAATATCGTCTCATACACCAGTTCTGCTCGAACCCAACGGATTTCCACAGTCATAATTTCCTATTTAAAATTCTATACAGTTACCATCTTTCAACCTACCTCTATGCACCAAAAACTTTCTAGTTGACATAACCAGCTGACTGATAAGGCCCTCCTTCATCTTATGATAAGGCGTCGCCTGCACGAGCGCGGCGCAACACTTGAGGGCTACAATGATGACGGCATGACTTCTCTCACTTTCCAGGATACTGTTTAGGACCTTATGCAGACATGTGATCATGTAGCCGAGGGACTCTGAGAACGGGATGAATGATGTGGTTTCCTTTTTACTGTAAGAAAATTGAATACACAAATACATTTCTGAACGCACCAATTCTGAATGAAGACATTATGGGCTTAATGATTTTGTGAAGTGGTGGTTGTGTAGGATTGGAACATTTGAACCCCACTGTGTGAGTTACACCATTTTATTTTTAACCGCGACGGTACGGGGACTGTATACGCTTGTTTAACAGGATAACTTCAGCCGTTTTTTCAAAAACACACTATGTGTTTAGAGTGAATTAGTTATTCTCTACTAGAGTTTCGGTCTTGCTTACCTAGTCTCAGCTTGGGACAAGTACATCCTTGATCTAGACAGGAGTGCCAGTATAACACTAAGAACACTTGCTCGACTGCTAGCTATTGGGTCAGTGACCGCGCAGTATGCAAGGGTCTTCTTAGCCGATTCCTCTGAAGACCAGTTGGCAGTATCTGGCGAATTCGGCAACAGAGCCCACCAATAACCGAATATCTCTCGTTTTTCTTTTACCTGCGAATATTAATATGATTATTTGTTTTGCTTCCCTGTTTTCAATAGGTTTATGGACAATGCCGATCTTCCGAAAAGTTTCATCGTCTTCACGAATTTAAAACCAACAATTTCAAGTAATTATAGACCATACAACTATTTGTTACAGAAATCAAACCCTCGACTCGCAGCATAGCAGACAGTTTTCAAAATAATAAGAAAACCACCAAACAGAAAAAAAATTAAAGAAAAGTACACTCATCTTGGTGACTGAAGAAGCCACCGTGGGATAAATATAATTTTGCATTCAAACCATTAGCCAAACAAATGTTTGGACTTGGTTTAAAGAATTATCCATTAATGTTTTATTAAATCTCAATCACATACTACAAGACATCACCGTTTTTAATTCAAGCTGCTGTGAGGAGAACAAAAAAATATTGTTCTTACTTTAACCAAAACCAAAAGGAGGTTTGAAGCACTTTGCCTCACTCTAGACTTCAGGGCAATCAGTTTAACCTCCTTACTGTTCTCTACATCTGACATATCGGAATCACTAGTCAAAGCCCAATAATTCTTGGCCTTTTGAGGCTCCAAGTAGTTTCGACTGGCTGGTTTATATGCGGAGTTGTTCTCAAAGTTATCAACATCTTTCATAAGACTGCGGTCCGACACGGGGATTTCTTTCTTCAAGCTCTCTATTGCGTTGTTTCTCTGCTTCCGGAGTTTTTGTTTCTGTGAGGCATGATATAAGGTTAATAGAATGTACCATTACCATTTTCTCTCTATGAATTTTGATTTAAGGATACTAAACTTTTTATATTAGGCTAGGAACAGAGCTTTTGGTTTTTCAGTAAAAACTAATCCTTCAGCAGCAGCTCTTATCATATGCCTTCTCAAAAGCGGCCATTGCAGACGCCTCGCCACTCTTAATGCCTGTTTTATTTTAGTTGTTTTTAATTCTAATATTTTAATAACACAAATTAACGACATAATGAATATAAAAAAAAACTTTAGTTTCCTTTATTTACGGTTTCATAAGCTGTAAGTATAAAATAAATTTTACCTTTCCACCTTTAGGGTTGGGAGTATGTACAACAGGCACTATAGCTATTGTCTGTTGGGCAGGCATAATCTTCTCAGGCCGGCCAGACTGGGTCTCCAGACCATAGAGTATGCAATATCTACAGATACCCATCACTTCAGGCAGAGGTATATTTATGTTAGGGTCATTGAAATAGAGCTGAGATAGTACCCTTAATGCTGATATTACTACCTGTAACAGATAATTATTAACAATGGTTGATTATTTATAAATATCTATAATTTATTATTTGAAAAAAAATTGCCCCAAATTTTATTTCTTCTGGTCTAGTTATCACTAATGTATAAAGTCATAAATACAAAATGCCAACTCTAAAACCCTAGACGTAGAAGTTGCATAGTGTGGGAATGTAACCGGTGATGTGCAGTGCATCAGCAAATTGTACAACCACTATGCCATCCATATTGTCAAAACCACATCTCCAATTTAAAAAGACATTATTCGTGGGTTGTAACTGATCCGAGCTTCCGCAAACTGTTAGTGTTTCTTTACCCCTTGTCTTATTAATTTGCTACACATAGTACATACCTTACAATACAAAAATTCATCATCAGACTTTGAATATCCTTTCATTAAAAACTTCACAACTAATTGAGATATGAGATCCTTTACTTCAGGAGCTACATTAGCATCATTTTTGCTATCATCTGAAGTAGATATAATACATATTATGCATTTTAAAACCATCAGATGTATTTGTAAACTGTTTTGTGTTTTCTGCACACTCTTTGTTGTGTCAATAAGTCTAGTGAGGACTCCTTGACTACCTATTAATTCTTCAGTAAACTGTAAAAAAGTATTTTTGAACATTATTTTTTAATAATATAACTTGGCATATAATTAGCGTCTCATGGGGAGAACGGAAGAAGAAAATTGTTGAAAAACCCAAGTGGGGTCATATAATTGGATAATAGGACAATGATTATGATCTAATTAGTGTTTAGCTCTAGCAACAGAGTAAGCTAAGCTAAGAGAAATCTGTAAAAGTTTAATAAACATTTTTACAATATAAATAGCATATGCAAGTCAATCAAAACTTTTTTCTTGGACTATTGGAACAATGTGGTGCACTATTTGATTTTTAAATTCAGTGACAGTCACAAACATTAGTGTTAAAATTAAAGAAATAAATATTTGAATGAATTTCAAGTTCATTGAACTGCATTTTATTTAATTAAGTGAAGAGAAAAGGTATGCATTCCCTATTACAAAATCAATTTTAGTATCACTTACTTTATGACTTGCTTGAGGATTTGACTGTATGATACATTGCAAACTATGGAGAATATCAGGTAATACAATATCGGTACACTGCTTCAAGCATTCAATGTGCCATGAGATTACTTTCCATAGATAATGTGCATCAAACTGTAAGTTTTGTTTTGTCAAAATACTATTTATTAAATGCGACGTTTTCGCGGCTAAGAAGTCATCAGCAGGCTTAACATTTAAGCAAAGAGCCGTCATCAAAGTTGCAGCATCCTGTAATATAAAAATTCATATTGAAAATAATGAAAATGTTAAAGTATTGTGAGAGAGATAACCTATAAAACTTACATGTTTCCGCACAAATAACTCCACTTTATAAGGCTTGGAGTTCAATTCATCAACTAACTTGTTAAACTTATCCTTACTGAATTCTTTCACATAAACTAAATTGCAAAGTTCTCCGCTAATTGCAGAAAAACTCTGCGAATGTGTAGTATTCATTTTCAAGCCAAGTTAAGCAAAAATTAGAAGTAAACTTATAGCTATCATACAGTTAACTACTTAACATTGCTCATTTAAACATAATTTAATATTAAAACTGAAAAGTTTTCTAAATAATATGCAAAAATCGTAACAGATTTTAGTTGAAAACACTCGTCCACTTCAGTGACTCATGTTGTCAGATTTGACGTTGACACAAAAACATCCATAATTTGACAGTCAAATATTTCGTTTAAAAATGGCCCTGATATGTCAATGCCCTGTTCACAGACTTGAACATACAAGAAAAAATGATTAGTAAAAATAGTTTTATCTGAAAAACCAATATCTACTTAATCTTTACTATCCATAATATATTAACTGTATATTATATATCTATACTTTGTTAGTTATAATATTATAAAGCAGAAGTGTTTGATTGTTTGGATAAACGCGCTAAGTTTAGGAACTACTCTGGTTTGAATTGAAAAATATTTTTGGCTATTCATTTATCGAGGAAGGTTATAGGATAAGGATTTCCTCTTTTGGCCAATTTAAAAGAAACACTCTGTATATGATAAGTGTGTTTCTAGGCATACAAATTCAACCGTTTAGATTTAATAACGCGTTGCATACGTTGCGTACGTGGGTTCAGTTTGTCCCCACCTTTATTATGCCGATAGTCGTGTCGCCAAGAGCCTTTATCAGACAGCAGGTTCTTGGCAGGTTCAGAACGAAGCAATCCTTGACACAGAACGCAGAGTCCTCTGCAGCTATACCGCCATACTGCCGGGAATTTCAACACTGTTTCTGATAGCTCTCGATGTCTTGGTGGATTATTATTTCATTTATTTTAAATGTTTTTATAATGAAATTATTTTTGCAAACATTTATATTGAATTATTATATAAAAACTACGAATACCTACTTACTAAACTTAACCTTAAAAAAAACTGTAAATATCTGGCCACAATTTGACTGATAAAACCAAAGATTACAAAAGAAAAATAAAAAAATCTGTGCCAGTGCAAATATCCAAATCAGTCGAACTTTTTACCAAACAATGATGTCATTTTTTAATCCTGAGCTTGAGATACCTTGCAAAGAAAAAAAAAGTCCACCTCACCCGTGGGAGAAAATTATAAAACATGCATTTATGAGCACATATAAATATTCTCATAATTCTGCAAAGAACCCGACATATCCACCACCGAAGAAAGGCAGAGTTCCTAGTGAACACCGGATGAAATTCACGTTGGTTGGACCAAGAACCTCAAAGGAATTTATATATTGCGCGAAACTAATTAACGGACTACATAAGTATAGATGGAGACACTTCGATACACCAACCATAACAGGTAAAGTGCCCATTTTGACTTTTCGTAACACTTTGATACATAGGTCAAAGACATTTTCTATTTTAAATAGAGTACTTTCTTAAATTAATAGGTTGGAACCAAATTATCACCTAGGTAGGTCACATCACTATGCTATTCTCTATAAAAATCACATCGCAAAACTTTGTGGACTAGTATCGCGTCGATGTCAGTTACTTTGTGAATAGCAAACTTTAGCACAACTTTAGTTCCAAAGTGAGCGCTGCAGCCGCGCTGTCACAAGATTGTTCTAGAGAATAGCAATGCAGGCACTGCTCAAAGCTGAAATTATGTGCAAAAAAGCGGCACCTGGTTCAGCTATGAAGCTCATAAATAAAAACAATTATTCTCAGTTCGCTAAATTTTACATTTCACTCGTTTGTATATATAAATGGCTAATATTTTGTATCTTTCACACTTCTATATTTTATTCGCAGTCACTGTTGCGTGCATATTTGATATAATTATGTTCAATTTTACTCGCAGCGAATTCATACGCACCTATTAATCTAGAGATATTTTCCTGGGGGCGAGTTCCTGGCTTTAAAATAAGAATATGCAATATATCTAGTAAAAAAGGTGGCAGTCTACATTTTTTTTGTTATTGACTTAGGTAATACACACAGAAATATTAAAAACAGGAGAAGTGGCAAGGGGGCGTGGCGGCAACCAAACGGTGCTGAGCGTTACGCTCAGATATTGAAAAAATGGCCGTCACCGCGAGTTAGTCTGTTGTCAACCGCGATCGTGAAAAAAAACGATTATGCCGTCTTGTTCAGAGGTTTTGTGTAGAAATAGTAGCCAAAACAAAAACTTTAGAACCCTTGGCATCAGTTACCACAGGTAAGTAAAAGTATTTTACAATATTTGTCTTAAAAATCACGAAAAACTGCAAGCCGTAAAATATACCTGACTTGTACTACTATACTTTTGTATTCCTATATCTCTTCGACTGCATTATTTTTGTATTAAATACATTGCTCTTTTACAACTACCTCAGACTATCACCGAGTGAACTGAACAAGCAATGTAAACCTGACTTAACGATACCTCATCGAGCCGTAATGTCGCATGGTGCGTCCGCTGCTCCGGTCCGCCGTATTTGAGCACGAGTTAGTGTTGTGCTCGTGGAGGTCTGACAAAGTCTATCGACAAAAAGTCGACTTCTAATATTGTTTTATTACTATTTTAGATTTTTCTTCAATTTGTTAACTTGTAATAAGTTTGAAACGTCGATTTTTATTGTTTTAAAGCGTAGTAGATAAATGCGTAACCAAGATCGTGAAGTAGGTAAGTTCATCAATGTTTAGTTTAGTAACCTCTGTGCACTAAATTAAAAGATCTAATTTGGAACATTTTATACATTAATTAAATAATGTTTTGTTGGTTTCATATCGTTTTTATTTACTTTAATTCCAAACCTGTACAATTTGATCGATATATTTATCGAAAACTCTTCGATTTAGTCAAGCACTATGCCGTTCCGCCCCCGTGTCCCTACAACACACAATGATATTTTTTGAGTGTGAGCAAATTATACGGAAAAAGCACGCTGCAGTTTAAAGAATAAGGTTTATATTTAAATGACTGAGTTATCGTCGGCGCGTGTGTGCACTTGTTCGTATGGTAATACATCTAACACTGTTTCTAGGCGTAACAAGTGTGGAATGGCCAAGCGTATTGAATGAGTTGAAGATAAGGTATGGTGGTGAGCTTTATTGCTTGGAAAGTCCAGTCGCTATCTTCCTAAATGATGAGTTTCTTGGCGGAATTAATGAACTAAAAGAACTAATCAAATCTAAATACATTTACTATATACACCCAGATTATTACGTCGAAGCTATTGACCAGTTTACGACTTTTATGAAAGGAACTAATGTAAGTTTACCACTACTTTCCTCTTTTTAGTTCATTTTGTACAATCGATCACTCCGAAGTTTTTTTCATCAGGGCAAAGGCCTCCTCAATACCTTCCAGGTGCTCTTCATCAGTGCGAACCAGCCATCATGGTATACGTCTTAGCTATGTATATTATTATCATTATCATCTCATCGCCTGGACTCAGCGATGTGCTCTTTGACAAGGCGGCTGCAGGCCCCCTAAAATCAGTATTGAAAGAAACAGACAGAACTAATTAAATAAAAAAGAAAATTAATAATTATAATATATTTCAGAGACCATTTGCTCATCTTGATATATTTATCGATGGTACATACGCTGGAGCAATGGTATTTATGGTAAGATTAGTCTTAAAATAACTTGTAAAGTCATTAAGCTTACGCTGGAAATTAAAAACTGCTATCTTGGTTGCTATCTTCGGTTGGGTCTCTGTGTGTAACCAATGAACGGCCGAATTTATCTGTCCGAGTTTTAAATGACATCAAAAGCAGTCATCTCAAACAAAGGAATAGGATTGTATTGAGATAGATTGTATATTAATTTCGGACGAAAGATAATATCACTTCTGTAATCTCCCGACCCTTTTGACAACAACCGGATCAGATATCCGTGGGTGCTTCTGATAATTTCCTAGTGGAAAATCCCAATATCATTTTGCCAGACTTGGTAATCGAAAGCAAGACATGAGGTCTTAGCTTAGCTCAGCGGTAAAGCTTCGACCACTAAACAATAGAGACAGTCGTTGTATCGTACGTTTTTTGTGGTAAAGCCGTTAGACCAGGGGCCTTAGTCAAACAGCATTCGTCAGTAAACGACAATCGTTATCGTTCATCAGTCCAATACATTTTCAACTTTATACCCCAGCGCGTAAAGTTGAAAATCTATTGAAGTTCACAGATCGTTTTCGTTTGTTTCGTTCGTTATCGATTAGCAGTTTTTAATAGATTTTCAACTTTATTAGCTGGGGTATAAAGGTGAAAATGTATTGGTGACTGATAAACGATAACGATTGTCGTTTATTGTCGAATGCTGTTTGACTAAGGCCCCTGACCATGGATCTTGTCACATTTGGAAGACTGTAGGACAAAAGGACATCAAATTAAAGTGCCTACTTTTGTTTATAGCTGTTCTCTGACATAGTACCTCGAACTTGCGATAATTTCCTTAAACGATGTCAAGAAAAAAAAGGTGGGTATTCGGGAACACCGGTACATCGCGTCGTGAAAGACGGTTGGATCCAGTGTGGAGGATTTGGACTGAAGGAAACAGACCTGGACTGTGAAAACTTTATAGCACCGCCCGATAGACGAGGTGCTATTGCCATGGCTAACGATGGCAGGTGCGATTATAATCATTAGTTCATTAAATGCCTTGAATGAAACACTGAAATGAATTCCGATTTGAATTTCAAAACATTACGACAAATTAGGCGGTCCAACCACGTCCTGGGCGGCTGACCTTTTAATAATTTTATATTTTACTTATGTAAAATTATTATGAAAAAAGTGGATAAAAAAAAAAGATTCATGATAGATTCAACACGAGGTTCTATTTTTGTGTTTGTTTCAGAAATGTTGATTGCTCAACACAATTCTTCGTTTTATTGCAACCGCAAGACTGGATGGCATTTAAATATGTGTTCTTTGGGCAACTCGTCATTGGTGATGAAACTATGAAGAAGATAGAGCAAGTACCGACTTGGTACGAATCACCAAAAGCAGATATTATAATATCTAAAGCTAGCATTTTGAACCTGCAGTGCCATGATATTAAAATTAACAAGGGAATTAATAAATATATCGAGAGTCACACTGAGGATCTCATAATCATAGGAGAGATGTTTTATGAGGTAGATGATTTTAATACAAAGCCTAATAATTACTATATTTTAATCGAGAGAGAGAGAGAGCCAATATGGCCGACAATAATCGACAATCTTATACTTAGGATAGAGATAATAGTGCCACCGAAGCGTTTTCTTCTTTTCTGAAGAGTGGTAAATTTCTACGAAACTTCTCTTAGTTACTATTTGACTGAAGGGAGAGAACATACAGACTCATTTTTAACCGACTTCAAAAAGAAGGAGGTTTTTTTTTTTTTTTTTTGTGTGTTTGTTCCGCGATTACTCCGGCGATTGTGAACCGATTTTCAAAATTCTTTTTTTATTCGAAAGGAGATGCTTTCGGAGTGGTCCCATATTCACCAAGTCAAGATCTGATAATAATAATAATAATAATAATAAGCCCCCTAAAACAACCACACGTCCTGATTGAACATCTAATCACGTGGGGGGCGGACACACGACCGAAAAATTACTGGCGTGGCTAACGTGGCTCTGGAAACCCATTTAACATGGAGACTAGGTCAAAGAAAGTACGTATAGGACCGCTACCCGAGGGCAATCGTCGGGGCACACCTGGGGCCGGTGCTGGGTGTCTCAGCATACGATCCATCGGCGGTGGGGGACTGAGCAGGCGGGTTCTCCCCGATAAAAATACTACAGCCGAACTGACAGACAGACTAGACATTGACAGTAGAGCAGTTACATCCCCCGTCTTGGATGTTTCGCAGGCGGCGTCAGCTACTCAGCCTGCGACCACCAAAGCGGGAAAACCCAGAGTGCGCATGAAGTGGACTGAAGATATGAACATATTCATCATGCGCACCTACTATCACATTACCAAACTAGAAGAGGACAAAACTATGTACTGCACACGATTACATGAACAATTCAAATTACAATATCCAGATATTAATGTTACAGAACAGAGAGTTGCAGACCAAAGACGAGTCATTATCAGAAATAAACTTTTATCAGATGACATTTTAAATAGAATTAAGTATGAAATAGCAGAGCAACTTAAAAGAGAAGAAGACGAAAGTCTGACACAACACATTAACACTACACAAGAATTAGACCTAGACACAATATCAAGCACTGAATGTTTTACTACAGAATCTACAATAAACACACAACACAACAACCAACCTATTTCAGATAATTCCGAATTAATACAAATACAAAATAATGTAGAGTTTGACCCTTCTTTAATAGAAACATTAAGTAACGAACTAGAAACAAACATGTTAAAATACAACGGAATGGATCCTGCATGCAGACCATTATTGCCAAAATTAAGATCATCTCGTCAATTATCAAATATCATTAATATATTCAATCAAAAGATTATACCCCAAAAAATTTCAACACTAGAAAACTTAAGCGATACACATTCTTTAATATACTCTATAGCTATAACAGTCGCAGCTCACTTTAAATTAAAAATAAATAAAGATAGAACTAGTAATAATAGAGATAATAGAGCTAAAAAAGATCCGCCTTGGAAACAAAGATTAGAATCGGATATAGAGCAACTTAGAAAAGACATAAATAGATTAACACAATATAAAAATGGTAACTCATCAAGAAAACTGGAAGAAAAAGTAAGGCAAATAATTAAAAATACTAAACGACACAGTTCGCATGGAAATCTTAACAAAACAATAGAAGATCACTTAGACACGTTAAAACAAAAACTATTAGTAAAAAGCCATAGACTTAAAAGATACAAAAAAGCGAAAGAAAGAAAGGATAACAATAGATTATTTAAAACAAGTGAAAAACAATTTTATAGACAACTTAAAGGTAGCGATACTACAACTATTAACGCTCCGTCTCAAGAGTCCTTAAAAGAATTCTGGCAAGGAATTTGGTCTGATAGCACTGATCACAATAAAGAAGCGGGCTGGATACAGGAAGAAATTGATAGGTCCGAAACTATAGATGAAATGCCGTTCGATGATATAGATACACGTGAAATAAACACAATTATAAATAAAACGCATAATTGGAAAGCGGCAGGAATAGACGGTGTACACAATTTTTGGATTAAACGACTTCATTCACTTCACAGTACGTTAGCAGAACAAATTAATGACATTTTGAAAGGCAACCAAAGTATACCAGATTTCCTTACTAAAGGAGTTACATACATGATCCCCAAATCAAGCCGAACCCAGGACCCGTCACAATATAGACCAATCACTTGCTTACCAACCTTATATAAAATAATAACGTCTTGTATCACAAATAAAATTATCAAACACACTGAACAATACAATATCTTAACTGAAGAACAAAAAGGATGTAGACGTGGGCATATGGGCTGTAAAGAACAATTAATTATAGATTCCACTATTTTAAAATATGTACAGAGGGGTAGGAAAAACTTATACATAGCATACATAGATTATAAAAAAGCATTTGACAGCGTTCCACACTCATGGTTAATTGAAGTATTAAATATCTATAAAATCAACCCAATTATTATAAATTTTCTCAAAAACACTATGAAATCCTGGAGAACTACACTTAAACTACAAACCAAAACAACAAACGTATCTGTAGAAGACATAGCAATTAAAAAAGGTATTTTTCAAGGGGACTCTTTAAGTCCTTTATGGTTTTGTCTAGCCCTGAATCCACTCTCGCGCGCATTAATTGACTCTAGATTAGGTTTTGATATTAAAGAAGGTAGATCAGTATTGCACCAAATAACACATTTACTCTACATGGATGATTTAAAGCTGTATGCTAGTAAAAACACAGATTTACACAGTTTATTGAACATAACATCTACATTTTCGAAAGACATAAGAATGGATTTTGGACTAGACAAATGCCGAAAAATAAATATAGAAAAAGGTAAAATTTTGGAAGGAAATTACACAACGGATACCGATGAAGTAATTGAAGCAATGAAAGACGAAGAACTATATAAATATTTAGGCTATAACCAAGCACGACTGTTGGAACATAGGAATATTAAAGATAAAACTCAAAAAAGAATATAGCAGTAGACTACACTCATTATGCAAAATGCAACTTTCAAGTAAAAATGTATTTAAAGCCATTAATACTTACGCGATACCCATACTGACATATTCCTTCGGTGTAATTAAATGGTCTAACACAGAACTACATGCTCTAGAAGTCAAAACAAGAACGACACTGACACAACACAGATATCATCATCCCAAATCTGCAATAGAGAGAGTAATTATGTCCAGAAAAGAAGGTGGCAGGGGATTAATAGAAATAACACATCTTCATAAAAGACAAGTCATAAACTTAAAACAATTTTTCATACGAAAGAAAAACAATAGTCAGTTACACAAAGCAATTGCAGAAATAGACAAACAATACACACCACTAAACCTTAGTGAGGATAGCAATATAGAGACAATAGATAAAGATAGACATATAGAAGAAATACATAGAAAGTGGAGGCAGAAAGAACTACATGGAAGACATCCCAACGACCTACACCAAACACACATTGATAAAGAAGCTTCTAACAAGTGGCTTGAACTGAGCGAGTTATTTCCAGAAACAGAAGGGTTTATGTTGGCCATCCAAGATCAAGTCATTAATACAAAAAATTACCGAAAGTACATCATAAAAGATAGCACAGTTAGGAACGATTTATGCAGAAAATGTCACAGTAAACCTGAAACAATACAGCACATTACGGGAGCTTGTATTACACTAACTCAAAACGATTACACCCACAGACATAATCAACTTGTTAACATCATACACCAAAAACTCTCAATTAAACTTAATCTCACGAAAGACCCATACACACCATATTACAAATATTCACCTAGGGCTACTTTGGAAAATCAATCTCACAAAATGTATTATGATAGAGCTATAATTACTGACCACACCATTTACAACAACAGACCCGACATAACACTCATTGATAAAGAAAATAAACACACATACTTAATAGATATTGCAGTACCAACACTAATAATATACAAAAAACCATATCAGAGAAAATTAGAAAATACACAGAATTACAAGAAGAAATTACCCGGGTTTGGAAAATGAATAAAGTTACTATAGTCCCAATTGTTATATCAACAACAGGGGTTATCCCGAAACAAATATTCAATAGTTTTAATACACTTAATCTGTCTAAATACACATATCTTACACTACAAAAAGCCGCCATACTAAACACTTGTCGAATAGTCAGAAAATTTTTGCAACTAGACTTAGATAGTAATGCCACAGCAGTACAAAATGATTTACTCCCACAAACAGAGAACTAGGATCTCGCCTTGGTTCACACCCGTGAGATTCTAGAAATACCAGGTAAAATTAACCTGAGAAAAACGAAAGTTTTAAAACACAATAATAATAATTGTTTATTTTTATAAAAAGGACATGTTTACAATAAAATTATCTTAACATATAAAATAGATCACTGTTTGTACATTTGCCTGAACTAGGTTGAACCTGTGTCTCAGGCTAGAAAGTACATAAAATATCTAATTAGAGTTATAAATAAATAAACAGTGTATAAAATACTAAAATTAAAACTGACATAGCGTAAAAGTAAAGTAGAACAGCGTGTTAGTAGATTAATTGCTGACCTAAAGTGAATCTTGTATGTAGGTGCATGGCTAACTGAGTGCATAACGCAGCGAAAAAATGTAATTGCATCTTTGTACATCTATCTTCTATATCTATCTATCTATCTATATCTATACATATAATAAAACTGTAGAAAAGTTATTTTTGTACATTTAAAAAAAACTCAAAAAATATAGCCAGGGTATTAAAGGACAACCAATAGAACCCATTTCTAGCATTTTTAGAATTTTTGTCTGTTTATCTGTTTGTCTGTTTGTATGTTTATTTGTCCAGGTATCACGTAAAATGTACGAAATTAATGTAGATAACTTTTATACACAACGATTAAGCGTAACTAAAGATATTTGAATATAAAGTGTTTTAGAAGTAAAATTACGGGTGCACTTTGGTCTCACAATTTGATTCCGTACGTCAGTCGCGCGATCTAACTTCGAATTCGAATAGCAAAAGTAAACTACAACGCACGGCAGATGACGTTAAAAGAAAACCTGGAAGAGACGTGTTTAAATTGAAGTAACATGATGTATTTTGTTTTATCGCAATCGGTTCACATAATGTAAAAAATATAAATTAATTATAGCAATATTTAAAGGAATCATAGAGTAGAACAGAATGGAATGGAATGGAATGTGGTGTGGTGTGGTGTAGTGTGGTGTGGTGTGGTGTGATGTGATGTGGCATTAGGAAAATAGTCCTTCATAAACCTGGAATACAAGTGTCAAATATTTTTGATTAATCTAAGAAAATTCTAAATACACGGTTTATATGAAAAACGTGGCCTGAATTAAGCGCTTGCAACTAAAAAATACATTGTTAAATTCCGACATCCACGCGAACGAAGTTGCGGGCACAGCTAGTTTATAATAAATTGAATCAAAGATATATTATTTTCTACGTAACCTATTAAATACCTATTCCATTATGCATTCTAAATACAGTTATAAAACAACAAAATACGTTTAACCTAAAAACTGGCATTCTTAGTAGCCTTCATAGTCTATCGAGTTAATAAACCTATACTCGGCAGCTATTTTTCCTGGACACGCCGCGTCTCCCGTTTTGTGGTTAGCTTGCTTCTTAAAGTGTAAACAAGTTGCACATTTTGGGTCAGCGTCTTTCTTTGAGCAGTCATTACTAGAGTGTCCTCCTTCACCACAATGTCTACACGTAGGGATAGCGACCTTGCATGTCTTGGCTGCGTGACCATACTGCTGACAGTTGTAACATCTCGTCACTAGTGTGAAGTCTCTTACAGGGCAGGATGTCCAATCAATAAATACTCGTTCCTGGATGATGAGGGCTTTACGTATAACGGCTGAAACTTCTATTATGTAGTTGCAGTTTTCTGCATCTTTCCTACCCGATTTGTGGCTTAGTTTTAATGAGGTCATGAATTCTTCACGGGACATTGAAGGCAGTTTGTCAGCAACATTTTGTTCAAAGAGACACTTAAAAACCTCATTTTCAGACATTGATGTGGGCACGCCAATAACTACGATGCGAGGTTTTTGCTTTCGGGGTTCGTCGACGGTCAGCACTGACGAAGCGGTTTGCACGGTACGCTTCAGTTTTTCTAGATCATCTTTGGTTTCAGTGCTGATTATAAGACCTCCTTTTGCAATTTTGCGTACGCCTCGAACTTTCAGTTTCATTTCACCGGGGCTGATCATGTTTTGGACCATGTTCTTGGTTTCCTCACTGGTCTTAGAATTGTCACAAGGGAAAATCGCAACGGAGCTTAGCTTGTTAGGACGAACAAAATTGTTGGACCCCTTTTTCACCATATCGGCAAAAGAAGTAGTTCTAGGTTCCTGTTTTGCAGAGGACTCTTGAATGGTGCGGTTCATCTCCGTAAGACAGTCCGCTAGGTCTCGAGCTTCGGTCATAGTTTTTAAGGCAGTATGGGTTTGTATGGCTCTTGATTTTAGCGACTGGTATTGAACAGCCAGTTGCGAAACTCCGTGGCCAACTTTGCGGCAAAGATTGCTAATGCTAAGCTTCTGGTCAGAATTAAGTTTTCCAACAGAAGCAATAGCACATACCTCATTCAAATACTGCTCAATAGATCCCAACCAGTTCTGAATCTCCGGAGTGCTGACTGCTTCAATGCCTTCTTCTTGAGTCTGCTTGGGTTGTTGAGGTGGTCTTGTTGTTGTAGACGAAGGGCTGGGCGGCGACCCCATCACGCTCCGATTAAAGGCTAAAAAGCCTTCCATGTTTTAGATAAGCACTTTTAATTAATTTTATCTACTCAATCCATTATTTTACGTAAAACACTCTGAGTCACTATAAAACTAGGTCAGTATTTTTGCTCACGTTAATTTATTTATTTTTAATAATACATTGATGTGCACGTCCGAATGCGATGAGCGCTAAAAGATCTAATGATGATGATTAGATCCTGGAGAAATCGAGGGCAACCCTCAAATTTTATAGGCCCACATATAGTTTTTCGCAAATATTATGAAGTAATTTAAGTATTTGCGTATGGTAATCATAATCTCATGTAGCTGAGCTGATGATGGAAGGTACAACTCCTTAACTGTAAGGAGTAGGCATCGACTGATTTAGTTTGTGTTCGCTTATCTCCGGAACTACAAGTCCGATTTAAGTCATCCTTTTTTTGTTATACTAGGTATCGTTCAACTGAGGGAACACTGCAAGTTTCATCAAAATCGATTCAGTAGTTTTTGAGATAGGGAATTTTATTAGCTAATTTTGTACATGAGCGATGTTATTACCGGTGCTACGGATTACAAAATTGTAGTGCACGTAGTAAGAATATTATGTACCTATTTGACAAGAATTTGGGTTGAATATTTAAACTAAAAAGAGAATAAAAAATAAATAGAAAGAGATAAAAGCTTTTTTAAAAATAATGTAACCGCCTTCAAAACCTACCACTAAAAAAGAGTAAAATAACCTACAAAATAACTTTTCTTTCGAAAGTCGGTGGCAAAAAAGACAATGAAAAAAAAAACCACCGACTTCCGAAAGAAAAGTTATTTTGTAGGTTATTTTACTCTTTTTTAGTGGTAGGTTTTGAAGGCGGTTACATTTTTTCGAAATCGTTGTGACATTAATAGGTTTTAATAAAACATTCATAGGTTTTAATCAAAGCAGCTATTGATATACATGAATATTGCGGAATTTGGGCACTTGTACAGGCCAGACTCCCTGCAACAATCTTCTGATCCTTTTCAGGTTTTGCTTGACAAAGTATTTTTAGAGGTCCAGCTTAGAAGCTTACAACGAATACAAGATGAAATGATTGCGTGTGAAGGTGAGGATATTTCTGAGGAAATAATAACCAAGAATTTACAGACAACACAAAGGTTAGTTCAATGGTGGTTCAATGCTAGACGTTAGGTTGATTAAGCGGGTCCACGTCCACACAAAGTGAGCAGCCTCCCGCCGCTGCGACTCTTTATTCAGCTCATCGAAATTTTCATAATAAAAGGGTTTGTAGTGGATATATCAGTATTCTGAGGTTACTTCGATTGGCAACTCAGTTTGACATTAGATAGTCAACCGCTCTGCTGCATTTGATCTCTTACGTAGGTAGTATTAATTTGCTGTAACGATTTCACAATTCTGCAGATTTATGAGGAAAAAAGAAGAAATCGAAAGGCAAATTGAAAAAAGCAGCGCTAAAACAACACCTGCTGTTACTATTAGTGCTCGCAGCGAGGCTGCGACCCCGGCTCCGACCGACAAGGGCGAAAACAATGATTTTGACGTAGAAGAATATGAGTACACACCTGAAGAATACTCCTATCAGCATGTGACTGCGTATCACGTGAGCGAGAGTGTTATCAAGCCTGAGAAGCCCTACTACATACCCTTAACAGATGTACCCTACCCTGGAGAGGTTAGCTCCGAATACGATCTGAAAAGGTTTGTTTATTTTTTTAGGCTTTATGCATTTCGTTGCAGTTTATTTATATGCGGGGTGAAGCTTCCCCAATCTGTCTAATAGCTTTTTTTATCGCAAGAGCAGAAGGTTCCCCAGAGATAAGGTTCATAGTGAATTAAGAATTTGTTCTCGAAAACGATTCAAACGATACGATAAAATTTGAAAAGCTAGTGGCACAATATGTTTAAATATTCCGCCGAATGAAATCATCAAAAAAAATATATCTTTATAGATAGGTAAGTACCAGGTATTATTTTATTCTTCAGATTACTCCAAGGAGACTATTGTTTCCAAGCCGATTTAGACAAAGATCTTGGTAAACCAAAAAAGAAGACGCCAGAAGAGGAGAACCAAATTAAACGTACGGAAGTACTCGATGAGCTTCTTGCATCTAGATCTGCAGCTCTGAAGACTGCTACTGAGTCAGGTGACAAAATATTACATTCTTTTTTCATTCTTTTTTTTAAATCCTACTAGGTATTCTTTCTACTAATATTTTAGGTACGTAGAAGTTTTTTTGATGGATCGATGTTTGTTACTCTTTCACACGCAAAAACTACTGAACAGATTTGTATGAGATTAGGTGCACAGATAGCTGACTGGCCTGTTGGCATAGCAGTCAGGGTCACTAACTACTAGTAGTTAGTGACCCTGACTGCTATGCCGGGGGTCGTGGGTTCGATTCCCACCCAGGATAAATGTTTGTGTGATGAGCATGATCATTTGTTCTGTGTCTGGGTGTAATATATCTATAATATGTATGTATTTAGAAATATATAAGTATGTTTATCAGTTGTCTAGTACCCATAACACAAGCTCTGCTTAGCTTGGGACTAGATGGCGTTGTGTGATAGTCGTGGAATATTTATTTATTTATTTATTATAGTTTATAACCTGCTATGTAATTTTTCAAATTAGTAGAATCGCCCCCCCTGGATTAACACATAGTTTCTATCCCGATTTATGCGCTGACTACAGCTAGTATTTAAATATAAAATATACGTCTAAAAATATTTAATTTTTTATTATTAAGTGCCTTGTGCCCTATAAAACATTCAGTAAATTTAATATTCTCTTTGTTTTTATTTACAGAAATGAGTTTTGATTTCGATGATGACGATGACGATATCAAGGGATATTTGGAGTAAATATAATACTATATAGTAGTACGTAATTTTATTAAGACATCGGATTATACAGTCTGTTTGTGCCGAAGCAGAGGGCGCGCGTTGCGGCGCCGCACCTCAAAAATTTCGCCTTACAAATGATTGTTTTTTGCGGTACGGCGCCGCAACGCGACGTGTGGTCCGGCACTTTGTATGTAATAAGTCACACACCCAGCGCATATCGGCAATTTTTGTTGTTATTTATAAGGCCTTATTAGGTTATTTTTTTACAATAAAATGCAGATATGTTTGCATGCAAGAGTTTTACAAATGTGCTATGGCTTTATACACGTAAACTTTTAATCCGGGAGCAAGGTTCCATGGCTTAAAAATTAACCACCACTTTGCTCACAAAATAAATACCCCCAGATTCCATAGTGACATGAGTCATGACGCTAAGGCTTTAATATGCTTGTGTCATTTTATTGCCTTTATGAATAGTCCACTGTAGCAATTCCCATTCATCAAAGGCAACTAATCCGATGTCTAATAGGTTGAGTTGATTTGATAGCGTAGATAGATAATATCATGGAAACAAAACCCGTTTATACCAAGGTACAGGTATAACAAACAAACTGCAACTGCAGGTAACTAGGTATTAACTGGTTTTGTTACTACCTAGGTTCTAAAGGGATACCTGCGTGCGTGCGAAAGTTGTTGTTTCGATTTTTAGTATATAGAACTCGTTATGTCGAATATTCAGTTGTACGATGTTTTATTATATCGTTGCTTTATTGTTGCGATGTAACGTTTGTGCGAAAAAATCTTTGTGCGAAGAACTTTACAGCGATTGTTCATTTGTTCGATAGTTTATTAATTCGATGGTATCTTGATTTTATACGCCTATAAACTTTTTTTTTGTTGGCGTTTGTACAATCGTAATGAATGTTTATAGTAGATACCTACTATTAGTAATACATTCTGTAATTATTTAATAAATAAAAATTCTACTACAGGAACTGTGTGTTTTAGAGAGTTTGCGGATAGTGTGAGCTTCACGGGCAAAGTAGTAAGGAAGATGGCAATAAGCGACAGATATGACATATTGGATACCCACGAAAAAAGGTAAGATTCTTTTGCCGCCTGGCCCCGGGAAAATTCGCAGCAGCGAAAAATCGCGCTGTGCGAACGGCGAATCGGCTTGCGACTAAAACATTTTATTAAAGTAATAATTAAAAATGAAAAGGGAAGTAGGTATGTGTAGACAGCACTTGTCAAACGCAAGAGAATTCGCCATTCATGCAGCGCGAATTTTCGCTGCAGCTACATAGGTAATTATCCTGTGGCCAGACAGTAGGTACATAACAAGTCCATACTCAAACTTAACAAAACTTTTATTTTACAGAACCAATGTAGTGCCTGACGAGGCCTTGCGACAATACAGGTATGGTAAGGGTATCTGACCAGCTAGTTGAGACGAAAATCTGCATTATTTTAACATTATTACTGTGAAATAACATGATTTGGTTAATTTGATTTTTAGGATGACAGAATATGAATTACGACGTGGACTTGAGAAGTAAGTTTTGCTTGAAATCTGGCATCTTATTTTGATAAAAGTATACAATTCTCTAATAAAATCTATTTGAAAAGTATGTAAATTTCTTTTTGTTGTGTACCTAGGAATAAATTCTACCGAAAAATGATACTAGATAGGTACCTACCTCACCACAGACCCATTGAATTTTTAAATGATATTTTTTATTAGTATTGATAAAATCGTATCTAGTTATAATGCTACCCAAATCATTGTTTCAAATGAAACCAATTTTTTTCATGTTTTTTTTTTAGAAAAGTTTCTATATCGACTCCTCCGCCTGAACCCTCTGAAATACGCAAAGAGATAAATAGACGCCAGACTGGATTCGTACGTCCGGAGGATTTGACTAGGATGCGCCAATTTGAACGACACGACGATTCAACGTCTGAAGATGATGAGCTAGATGATTATCTACCATATACTAGGTGAAGGCGCTAAATACATTCATACGTCTTTTTTAATTTGCGGTGAACTAGCTCCCGCCTAGAAAACGCACCACAGAATAAAAGTGAGCACGGGGTGGGGCACCCCACCCTGGCTCTTACCTGTAATTACCTAAACAAAACTAAATTATTGTATCTAGGTCCTTACTACAATACTTATTAATATCCGTAAGAAAGTCCATTCTCGACCGTCGTCTGCAGTCGACCCAAAAAAAATACATTCCCTTAAACTGCTAGCTGGCTACGCCCATACACGGGCCCCATAAGGCAAAACTTGCCTTGTACGCCAACAGCGGTTAACCGCTGTTGGCGTACAACATCGCCCCCGGCCTCGGCCATGTTGTACTTACGCCAACAACGGCTTTTCTCTCCTGTAGTTCCAAGCAGTATGAGTGCCTATATAATGACAGGGCGTTTTGTGAATCAGGTTTTACCCTAGACAAGTCCAAATATGGTAACGGATTTGGGAATATTCATCGCCTCCTATAATCCTGAACCTGAAAAGACGAGGGATGTAACGAGGAGAATTCTACACCTCTGCCCTGACACAGTAGGACTCGTAGCCTGCAGCAGATAGCATTTCACGGGAAAATTACTTCATCGGCATGCTTTTTAAATTATTTTTCCGTAAGGAGACCTCAATTTCGACATTCTAAATGTACCTACATCTGTATTATAATTCATCATCATCATCATCATCAGCCTATAACGTTCCCACTGCTGGGACACAGGCCTCCTCTCTTGTGAGAGGGAGTGGGCCATAATCCACCACGCGGGCCCCAGTGCGGGTTGGCAGATGTCACATGTCTTCGAATTTGATGGTTCTAGGACATGCCGGTTTCCTCACGATGTTTTCCTTCACCGTTTTGAGAGCAGTGGTGATGAAAGAAATTACACAAAGTAATGCGCCAGGCTGGGTTCGAACCCACGACCTACAACTCGTAAGTCGGGGCCGATACCACTGGGCCACCACTGCTCATATATGTATTATAATTACCGATCAGCAAAAGCAATCCCGGTAAATAATTATACTCGTTCATTGGTCTGCATTGATTGACGCACTTACCCCAGAAGACTAGAATAGCAATGCTGATTTTGCCCAGATTACGGCTTGACACGACTTTCCTTCAAGAAGAACAAACGTGATTTATTTTGATGTCCATGTATTTATTATTATTTAGTTTAGTTTTTTATTATTTGTTTTAGACAAGTGTCAATCCAACATCCTCATTCATTGACGTCGTATAAAAAGTTGATGGCCCAACCGTCTACTCGTCCGGATGAAAAATTAACTATTAATTCCAAAATAAGCTATTATGAACCACCTGAACGACAAAAATCAAAAAAGTAAGTAATTGTAGAAATACATAATATTAAGAAGGGACAAGGAGAGTAAGAACAGAAAATACTATTTGACTAAAATGGGTACGTACAACCGCTGGGCAAAGACAACTAGGATCCCTAAAAATCTCTTAATAGAGATTATTGGCTGATAGATAAAAATACCTCGAACGACTTGCGGCGGCAAATTCTAAGCCGAGCTTCTACACCATGCCCTTAGCATGTGGTCACACACATAATTTGTAGTTATTTAGTGATAAACCCCTGGATGGCCTTAGAGTTATTTAAGACATCCACAGAAAAGTCCCGTTAAGCAGCTCACGACCTCCTCTAATAGGTTAACCTGCAAGATGAGATGATGAGATGCAAAAAAATTGCAATTTTCTGGCAGTGGGACAATAAATATAATAAAGCTTAGCAATAATATCACCCTTATTGCTAAGCTTTGCTGTCCATCTGTCCGTCCGTCCAGCCGTCTGTCACCAGGCTGTATCTCATGAACCGTTATAGTGACACAGTTTGAGCTAACTTGATGGGTGGCAATCAGCAATTTGACTAAGGTTGCAAGAACGAGCGAAGCGAGCTCGAGACCTGGAGCACTGACTCGGACAGGTTAGGTTCGAAGGGGATGGCGGGGCCCGGGTCTGAAAGACCCCGTCATCCCCTTCGTGTTAGTTATTGATCACTGACTATAACAACAAATAATAAAAACTAAAATATGTTAAAGAATCCCAGACAACAAACGTAATTATTTTGCTGTTTTTTGTTCGATATTGCTAAAGGCTACAGGGAGATGCAGAGGTTAAAATATTGAAAGAATATTGAGATATAAAAAAACAAATTTAAAATAAAACAAATAATTAAGTGGTGTACCCATAAAAATAAAGTCAAATCAATCAATTTATTTTATACTACACCTGCTTGGAAAGTACCTTGATACTTTATCAAATTTACGGTAGAAAGTACGTCATTACATATTGACCAAATATGCGGGGAGAAAACGCATCTGAGCGGGAGAGAAAAGTGTATGAAAATCTATTTCTTACGTGATTTTTCTCTTTTAATTTTTGGTAAGACTATGCGACGGTAATATAAATATCAAAAGCCAAAAGTTTTTACAGTGAGTATTTATCTCCAAGTTCGCAAAATTACACTGGCCACTAGCTGTGTGTTGGATGGTGTCGGGCTGGCAGTGCGACCCTGCGGCGGCAGGATAAACAATTTGAAAAAAGAACATGTGAAAATTGCAGACGCCATTTTCAATTTGTGACTTGTTTGAAGATTCAGTTTTCGTAGAAAGTAATTTATTTTCCTCGTAGGTGTAGTATAAAGCACTATGTATCACTCGAGAGAAAGTGCGATTCCCGATCTCGGGTATTTTAAAGCCCTCGCCTACGGCTCGTGCTTTAAACGACACCCTCGACGGTAATCGGTCACTTTCTCCTCTCGGTAAACAATGTACTATTTCTTATTCTTTTTTGTCTATTCCGCTGTCTCTAGAGAAGGAATGGAACGACTATTCGCATCAGTTTCGACGATGGATAGACAAGATGGGAGGAAAAGGGGTAAGGAAAGGTTAGTCATTATTTAAGCTTTTATTTTACTTTATGATAGGCTCTCGGTTTATCTAGGTACAATCGTAGAATACAATCGACCATATAGTTGGGGGTGGAGTTTGAGCGCTTGAAAGGAGCCCATAGAGAGCCTGCCTGAGGGCCCTGTCAGATTGCTGACAGTTTTTTGAAGAGCGCGTCCATGATCAAACAGGGAAATCGTCTCGCAACGTGTAGCCGTCCGTTGCCTGGGAGTCTCCCGCGGCACCTGGGTCATGAGGTAGACGCTGTCTTCTCCCTCACGCGCTTAGACTTCCCCCTCCACCGGATTTTTTTTCACTTTTTTATCTTGTTTCTATTTTTTTCAAGACAGCTATTATATTTTTTTTCGATGTTTATAAATGTTTCAATATGTTTATTCGAGGCTGAGACACCACTCATGACCTGCGGAAAATTACGAAGTAGATAGGCACTACATTTCTATAATGCGTTTGATGTAATATACTAATGACATAAGACAGCTCCGCGTCAAAAGGACTTGTCGTGACGAGGAATCTAAATGTAGTACGAATTAATTACGATTTTTATCACTATAGTCAAGCCGTTGGTGTTGGATGGAACTTAGAGAGCAGTATGCACATGCCGCGGTTCAGCGACGTGTCTGGGAGGCGGATGTCTGTCCTGGGTAAACTCATGGACGACGTCGTCACTGACCAGGGCCCAGGACCAATATTAAAGGATTATCAGTGAGTTTATCGAGAACTTTCCATTTTACAAAGAATTAGTTTTTTGCGCACACAGTTTTGCAATAGGTTTATTAGAATTGACCCTATACTATGGAAACCACGATTAAATCTGAGATTTGTGACACCATTGCATGTTGTGCATAATAAAGAGTATTCTATGTAACAAGTTAACTTTCTAACACATTAACAAAATGTGAAATTTAAGGGTTCAGCCCCCCAATATTAGCCAAGTCACAACAAGTCGTAAACGACAATCGCAAACGCCCGGTAATCTCAAATAGATTTTCAACTTTACAGCGTAGAGCTTAAAGTTGAAAATCTATTTAAGATTTCTGAGCGTTAGCCACAGGAAGGATCGAAAACGATAAGCATTCTCCACTAGATCTTCAACGTTATATCCAAGCACATAAAGTTTTAAATCAAATAAAGCCTACTCACCGTTTGCGTTTATCGTTTTTTACATGGTTACAGGGCCAGTTCAAATTTCAGTTTACGCTACAACTTAATAATTGGACAAATCGAAAACTGGCGTCCTTCCTGATTACTACGAAACGCTTTACCAATAACTTTTCGAATTCGTATTTATTAGTGACTATTCTGTCTCAATAATTACAGGTATACTCCAAACGAACGCTCCAGTCGAATTGCTTACCACCTTAAAACAATAATTCCACTTTTTGTCTACATTTACAGACCATTTTCGGAAAAGCAAAACAAAACACTCTTCCTTCTTACGTATTCTCCAGAAAAACACGAAGTCCTTAAACAGAAGAGCGACACTTCCCGCGAAATATATTTACGGCGACGTCACTCGATAGCATCGGATGACTTCCAACGTAAACCACTCGACCAAATACTTCTTTTACAACATGGAAAAAGAGTTTATCGCAAGATATCTACAGACTATGTGAAGACTATCAATCACATCGAGAAGAAGGCTGAAACTTCTTTAAGAAGTTTAGAATATGCAAAATATAGACCCGCAATATCAATCAGAGCTTATCAAAAGAAAAATAAAGAGTATCGTGAAAGCCTAATGAAACAATCGACGATGTCCAATGATTTAAAAATAGAAGATGGAAAAGAGAAGAAAGCTGGTAAGTTTTTAATTTTAGATATTGATGTTTTTATTCAAATAATTATGAAATAGAAATGATAACTGACGCTTAAAATTTAGAACCTCTCATTTGACAAGTTCTAAATTGTATGCTTCGACGTTTTTATTCTATATGGTTTTGTACCAAAAGAGTAAAACGTGACCCTATTACTAAGTCTCCGCTGACCGTCCGTCTATCTGTCTGTCACCAGGCTGTATCTCATGAACCGTGATAGCTCGACAGTTTTGGTATTTCTATTGCCGCTATAATAACAAATACTAAAAAACAGAATAAAGTTTCAAGTGGTCATGATAGAAAAGTGGACGACTTGCTCCGGAGGGCAAGGGACTATACTAGTCACAGTAAATTTAAAAGTAAATAAAAAACCTAGTTATAAATAAAAACAGATTTAATTTAATAACACTGAAATAGCACATATAATTTCCCATCACAATTTTAATACTCTACTAGGTACAATATAGTTACATCATCACAATGCCAACTTATGTACATCATTACGTTTGTTCGGTGAGCTAATGCTTGTGCATATGTACATAGGATCGAGTACACGATATTGATACAAAAATTATTTGGTTACAAATGCTCTTCTTGAGCGATTTGTCATGTCCCTAAGTCTAACGCCCTCGAACCAAACAATTGACAAGTAAGAATCGATAGTATTCGAATTCACTGATCCACGAACCGACTAGCACCCTGCTTCGTTGCTTATAACTGTACACTTAATGTCCGTGTCCATGTCCACCGTTGGGCTGTCCCGGCGGCGGACGGACCTCTTCATTGTTGTTATTATTGTTGCCCTCTCCATTGCTTTCGTTGTTATTGCGATTCTCAAGTTGCTGTTGCCACATTGACGCGTAGAAGCCGCCTTGCGCGAGAAGTGCTTCATGGCTGGAAAATATTTATTGAAGCTTAATTTATGGAATCAACACGAAAGGCGAATAGTCGTCATCATCATCAGCCGGAAGACCTACACTGCTGAACATAGGCCTCCCCCTTAGACCGCCATTCGCTACTTTCATCCATCAGGTGATTAGTAGGTCTACATAAATCAGCCAACTATAGAAATGATACATTTTGCACGAAGATTTACTCACTTTCCCCTTTCGATGATTTCCCCTTCCTTCAATACAAGAATTTCATCAGCGTGTATGATAGTAGAGAGCCTGTGAGCGATGATTATTGTTGTCCTATTTGCACATACTCGCGCCAAAGCCGCCTGAAAGAGAAATAAAATAATAATATTATTATCCACAAGGAGGTTGAAAAGTTGGCTGCCATTTTCCTCATGTTGATGTTTAAAAATTTACATTAAACCGATTTTACCTGTATGTTTCTTTCCGTGTTCGTGTCAAGCGCTGACGTGGCTTCGTCGAGAAGTACTATCGCCGGGTCCTTGAGAATTGTTCGCGCTATAGCTATTCTTTGCTTTTCTCCCCCACTGAGTCGGAGGCCTCTTTCCCCAACCTGCGTATTAAAAAAAAATTACCAATAAGTGTCCCGATTTATTTTTCCGTACTTTAACTATTTGAGTCGCAAAATCTAAATTTCATCCACATCTTACTGTTCACTTTGTGTTTTTGTTTCAGGGAAAAAAAGGTCCGATAGAAAGCTTCGAGAATAAAAATTCAACACCCAGAAGTTATTGAAGGGTCTATGGTCGAAGGTGAATATTAACTGCAGTGCATTACCAGGTATTCTTGGCGTTGTATAAGCAACCAATGAGAGATTTATTGGATGATTATTTATGATTGTTATTGGCTCCAGCTAGCTTCACGCTAAAGGGACTGTCAGACTAGTACTGACTAAGAAACAAACTGACTGAGAAATTCACGGTGTTCCTTCAACAGCCTTTTACGTTCCAGGGTCACGGTTACCTGATAAGACCCGTAAGTCCCGCGACCGTAGCGTAAAGCCTGAGGTATCAACCTCCCTCTTTTTGGCCAACCACCTCAACCGATTTTTGGATTGACGTAAGGCCCGTTCACGACCTTACCGCTCTGAGCGGTGTCTTTGTGCAGGACAGCGAGCGGTTAGATCAAATATACAGAAATGTTTGAAACACTCCACGAGGCGCCACCAGTAGCGAATTTACGTAATTGCAAAGTAATATACCAAAGTCGTAAACGAGCCGTTATAGTCTACCAGTATTTTACATGAATCGGCTGCAAAGCTAATCTCCATAACGTCAAGGGTGTCCCGTCAGACTTTCGAGATTCTAGCTCCATTCTTAACTCCCGGGTCGACGGCACGACGTGTTTCACGCGCACCTCAAAGAGCTGTCAGCAAAATGAAGGGGGCGAAAAGGCCAAAGCCTGCCGCGGTCGCAAGACTTAGGTGGATTTTAGTTACTAGTCTCGGCAGTCCCTCCTGCCCTGCCCTGCTCTGGATGGGAGGACTCATTCGATGATTTTACCACATAAATAAGCTCAATTCTTACCTGTGTATCATAAGCGTCTGGGAATGTGAGGATTCTGTCGTGGATATCAGCATTTTTAGCTGCTGATATAACGTCGGCCGCCGGGGCTGTCAGTCTACCATACTGAATATTGTACCTGGAGAAAAAACGAGACAGGTTTTAGCACCTATTCTGTATGTGTCTATCAGCATATTTTATTTTCAGTTTACAGGGAGAGATCGGAGTCTCAAGACTGGAGTTTATCATTATGATGAAACCTAAAAAAAAGAACAGGTTTTTTTTTGATATTTATGCATTGTAACTATTTTTTCTTAATTTAAATTAAATTATTTGTTTCAAAATATGAAATAAAAAGAATCACACATATTGTTCGTCAATGTTATTGTTTTGTTTGATTATATCGTCAGCTTAGCACCGGATTAGCAAGCTGAAGCGGCAATAGGCAGGCCATATTGCTCGCAGAGCAGATGGCCGATGTAAGATGGAGATCTAAAGGAGAGGCCTATGTTCTTCAGCAGTGGACGTCTTATGGCTGAGATAATGATCGACAACTTTTAATATTTGAAGAAACACCGTGGGTTTTGGTCAGTACGAGTCGGACAGTCCCTTTCGTTGCACACTAGGCGCGAAGGGACTCATACTACGATAAATGTCCTTTGAGTTCCAGAGGCATTGGCGCAGTGGCTGAGCGATCGACTGCTGTGCAACGTGTCGCGGGTTCGATATAAATATTATTATGATCTGCAAGTATTTGTTTCAAGTGTTTGTGAGTTTATATGATGTGGGGCATGTTTTTTTTTTCAAAAAAAAAGCCTGCGTACCAGTCCTGCGAACGATTGACTTACCTAACAGTATTATTGAAAAGCACGGTATCCTGAGGCACCACACCAATATTGGCCCGTAATGAGGCCTGCGTGACCGTCCGTACATCCTGTCCATCCACCAGCACGGCGCCTTCGTTCACGTCGTAGAACCGGAACAGCAGACGCATGATCGTGGACTTGCCTGCTCCACTAGGACCCACCTGTCAACCAATATAGTTTAACTTCTATTATGAGACAGTCCTATCACCATCATCGACATATAGCCTTCTGGACATTGCGCTGGGTTTAGGCATCCCCCTTTTTCTGCAAGACTTCTCGGTTTTTTAGGATCCTCATCAACTTCTTTGACTAACGAATAAAATATTTTTTATTATTTTATTCGTTAATCTCAATAAAATTATCGAATTTTATCACGAAGTACGGTTGCTATCATTGATTATTTAGGCAAGTAAATTGCCTTCACTTGACATCAATCTAGTGTGATAGATTACGTTATCAAGGAGTAAGAGTACGAAAATTAATGGACCGCCAATATTAATAAAGTCGTCAAAAAGTCTACTTACCAAGGCGACGGTACTTCCGGGCGGCACTTTAAAGCTGATATTGTTCAACACGAGCCGCTCGGGTCCGTAGCCGAACGACACATGTTTGAACTCCACAGCTCCCCTCCGCACCAACAAGTCCGGAGCTCCTATCGCGTCGCGCACGTCCGAGTCAACTCGCATCAGGTCGAACATGTTCTCCATGTCCACGAAGTTCTTTTGTATAGCTCTGAAAAGATTTTATGGATTATTTTTGTGAGTTAATAGAACAGACGAAGAAGAGTTAGTGCCTCTGAGGGAGTGGCGAAGTGGCTGTAAAGTTTATGCGCTCAATTAACCTGAAGTGAGCCGACATTTGAACAGATTTGTTTTCAATCGACAGGTTCCAATTGTGTATCGACTTTCAATTTTTTTTATTTACTTTCTACTCCTGCGGTGGTTCTATTGTCCAAATTAGAATCTGATGATAGGGACTGGTTATCTATTGTGGAACGGATCTAAGCCAGTGTAAGTCCTTCGGATCCCATCCAACGTGCCCTTTTCGAGATATTTTCGAATAATAATATTCCACAACTATCACACAACGCCATCTAGTCCCAAGCTAAGCAGAGCATGCGTTATGGGTACTAAGTTGTCTAGGGTCTAGTTGTCTGTCTGTCTATAAACATACTTATATATTTCTGAATACATACATATTATAGATAAATTACACCCAGACAAAACCCAGAACAAATGATCGTGCTCATCACACAAACATTTGTCCTGGGTGGGAATCGAACCCACGACCTCCGGCATAGCAGTCAGGGTCACTAACCACTAGATCAACAGGCCAGTTGAATGTATTTTATTTTTCATACAAATAGCTATGCATACAAAATGGCAATATTCGTAAGAGTAGAATTAGCTACAATATATCGCCATGCGGCTAGATTGTAAATCAGATTAGGTACTTGTACTGCCACTATAACCGCATATTGCACTTCATATCAAGTGTATCACTCACGTACGGCGGCCATTATCATCATAATTATCTTATTTCATATATAATCGAGTTTTTGCGATAAACACGATTATTTTGATGCAGTATGTGATAAATAAAGGTGAATAAACTTAATTTGCGAACATAGCAACCATAAATGCGCTATTATATTATATTGCACGCCTCTTTAAGATTAATCGACGCTTGCCTCGGGCCGCACATAAAGCCGTTGTTGCCGGGTGTCTTAATTATGTAGATCTTTATTAATCACAGTCAGAAGCTCAAAACTCTGATAACCAAGGTCAAGTCTTGCTAAGGGGTATCGTATTATTTTTTTGAACAAAACCACCACACTATCCCCGCACCACTGCAACTCCTGAAAGCCAGAATCAACAGTGGCAACCACCAGACAACCGCCGAGACAATGAAGCTTGATGTGTCTCGAAGAACGAATAATGGGTATCGTATTTACCCTGTTACTGGGTTGTGGAGGTCCTATGTATATGTAACATACAGATATTCAGCTGCATCCAGTTTGACTTGCCAAGCCAACCCAAACATAATTGGGAGTAGGCTAGGCAGTTGAAGATGATTGCCACTGTTGATTCTGGCTTTCAAGAGTTGCAGTGGTTTGGGAATAGTGTGGTGGGTGTATTGCAAATAAAAAAAAAGCTGATGATAGATTTACGTTAATGATTGCCATATTCCATAACTTCACATACCTATAGTAAGTGCCGAACCAGTTGAGCGGCACGTACAGCTGTACGATGTATGACGCGAACAACACGTAGTCACCCACTGTCAGCTCACCCGTGTTCACCACCATGGACACGCACAGCAGGGAGCCAGCAAGGAGACCTGGTGATGACAATATTTTGTAATTTAGGGTCGTGCATGTGACAAAACACTAGCTTATTAACTACTAGCTGCTGGTAGTAGCTTGCTACGGTTACAAAAATCGGGACTAAACTATCCAATTTCATCCAAATCCGTTCAGTAGTTTTTCGTGAAAGAGTAACAAACATTCACACATCCTTCAAAGCTGATGTAAGGTTGTCGAACAAATAAATATAATTAAATTGATTTAATTACTCTTGCTGTTTTAGATTATTTTTATATGCCCTTACTGTGGCTCAATCTATTGTATGAAATTATAATAAGCGTAACCAAGGAAAAACACTTACCCGAGCAAATGATAACGTTTTGTAAAGTGTTCAGCATATTCAGTGTGATCAGAGATTTGAATTCCTCCGTCTGGAAATCAACAAATTCAATTAAAAAAAAACGAAACGAAGGCGTCGTCCTAATTGGGATCGATCGTATGATGGCGCGATGCGTTCTCGTCGTGCGATGAGTTCAAACATACAGATTTCATCAGAGTATCGCAACGTACGATCGTTATAGCATTTCATGTGGTCGCACGATTACTTGCGAGGTTCAAATAGGACACTCTAATAATGTCAAACAGTCCCGTTAAATTTTAAAAATTTCTCTAATCGCGTCATGAGCAAGGACGCTTAGTTTACTACCCCAAAACACCCACAAGTCTGCAACACTATGTACAATCGACAAATTTGAATTATGACCCACGATAAGCTTATTTTCGACATTCAAATACAATTAGGTCCACATTCGCGTAAACATACATATATCGAAGGAAACAACCATGACCTTTGTTTTTTCCGATTTATTGTCAAAATAGGTCGTGATTCAATTTTGTCAATTGTACCTGTTTACTTATAGCTCCATTCTTTACCTGATAATTAACGATAGCTTCTCTATAAGAGACGACTTCATACCCCTCAGCGCCGTAGTACTTGACCGTCTCATAGTTGAGGAGCGAGTCTACGGAACGAGCCTTTTGCTCGTTGTCGGCGAGGTTCATACGTCTTTGGAACTTGGTCCGCCATTCCGTTACAGCTATTGTCGCAACTGAAATATTAGAAATAATGCTTTAAAAGTGTTATCAAGATTGGTAATCGTAACAACCAACTGTTTTTCGTCTCTGTTATGGGGCATCTGCACGGGTCGATTTGACAGGTCCCTAGTCGTCTGATTAATCAACAGCTGCATGGCTTACAAAAATTGGTAGACAAAACTAGTCAAAGCGTCATTTAGACGGTCGAATTTCGTTGCTCGGCGGGCCACACGGCTAGTAACCAAGCAAAACTCAAGGAAAATAGACTCGGTAAAATGCTCCATATTTGAGACTTGTTTAGTAGCATCTTTTTATTGCTTGATGTACTCATCAACATAAATACAGGTGGTAATATTACAAAGATATTCTACCTCCTAAATACCTACAACGTTCCTATTCCTTTTTAACCGACTTCAAAAAAAGGAGGAGGTTATTTGATACTTGACATCAGTTTAATACATTTGTGCGTCTCTCGATTCTGGCTTCCAATTTAACCTTGTACCAATAAACATGATAAAGCGGACAAATCTTAATGACCGAATTACTTAGATTAAGCCAAACATTGATATCAAACACGCGATGAGTTGCAATTGATTATTATAGCTTAAAATCAATACAACAAAGCATTGAAAAAAAAACCTAAATTTTACGGACAATTATTTGCACGCAACCGAAAAACGATATCCGATAACAGATATTAAAAGTAGTGTTTATTTACAAGAATTTTACAACAAAAAACGTAACGGGAACGTGTTTTGCGATAAAAATATCGCAAAATGTACAACTTACTAGCAGCTTACTGCTAGATAACACGCCTTAGAATCGATCGCTCGTTTCTTCGACCGCATTCGCGATAGTAACGAACGCAAATTTAACCGTTATCAGTAGGAAAAGGCGTAAATTAATGTAAAATGAACTAATCATTTTTTAATGCCCAGACGCTGATAGGTTTTTTAGCGATGAATATCAATATTTAAATTACTACTCAATGATTTTGACTGTTGTAGCCGTTCAATTTTGCTAAATTGCAGAATTTCTCAAAAACTGGTTCGCTAAAATCCATCTGATGCAATACATTTTTAAAGTTAGAACATTTGCCATTTTAAAAGTAGTGATAATTAATAGCAAAAGAAGCGGTACAGAGAAGAAATGTTACTAAATACTAAAGAACCTAAATTAATGCTTTTGGATTTTGAACTTTCAGCTCAGATTCGAACGTCGAAAGTCTAAAAGCATAAAACCTCTACCAAACTTACAATAGGTACCAACAACTTTGTATCAATACTCACTTATATAAAGCACCATAGTAGAAAACACGATGAGTCCGAACCACACGTTGAACTGCGTTACAAAATACACGACAGCCACAATGATATCGACCAGGGTCGGTGTGATCGAGAACAGTATGTACGACAGCAGATTGTCTATGGAGTCCGTTCCTCGGTCCATCACTCGGAGGACCTCTCCCGTCTTCCGTGACAAATGCCATCGCAGGGGCAAGTCGTGAAGGTGTCTGAATAATTCTAACTGAAATAGACAAGATAACATAACATCACGCCCGTGAACCTCGAAGGGTTAGTCAAGTCCTTTTAGGTACAATTAAGGCCTCGTTCAAGGACTACGAGTACTGACCGTTGTTACGAGCCGTAATGTAATGGGTATACTCACTTAGCAGAGTAGCATGTAATGTATCAGATACGGTATCAAGTGAGAGGCATGCGGTGTACCGTGGACGAGCCGTATGGTCTTGCAGGTTGATACAGTATCGGAAATACATTCAACACTACTAAGTGAGTTCCCACCTCATTCGCAACGAGCAATGACCCACTGATTGAACGTTACGAGTGGTTTGTTTCCCCTTATTGACTGATAGAGCTTGTTATGTTACACGCTACATTATGCCTCGTAATGTCGGTCAGAACCGAAATCGCTTTAGTCTGACAACCATACACCAAGGAGTATTGAATTGACCCTAGAAAGGCCTATTGAAAGAACATCGTGGATTTTAGTCAGTACAAGTCTGAGTGTCCCTCCCGCCCTTGGTGAGAGGAAGAGGAGGAGTAATTTGAAAAAATTACCTATCTAGGTAATTTTTTCAAATTACTCCTTTAAAAAGGGGTAAAGTATTACCCAATGGGGATGGCAACTGGGGAACTAATGGCGCTAATATAGCTTGTTCGAAGCATCGTCATTGGTTCAAATCAGTTCAAATCTTAAAGGTACTTCAGAATAGTACTACGTCATTGGTCGGATTAGGACTAAGCTCAATACAATTAACTTTGACCGGCCTTCCCCATTGTTGGGTTAACATCGCACCACATAAAATACTGAGAGTCGGCTGAATCCGATCCGACTGGGAGTCGACCCTATCATAGTTGGGGAAATGCTAAGCGGAGGGTGTCATATTTAGGAAAAGGCTACGCGGATCCTGAGGACTCATCATAAGTATTACTCACAATGATCGAGTTTCAACTTTCAATGAAACAGAATACGGGTATAACATTATGTTGTGAAACATCTGATTCATACAACAATCATATTTAAATGTGTCAGTGGGTTATAATTATAACAAATAATTACCCTTTATCTGAGACAGTTCGCGGTAAATACCCGGGTGATTTTTGGGGGGAGGAATATCATCAAATGAGTCATGGAAGCGAAATGGACAGTCGGATTTGACCAACTAAAAACTTATATCTTGTTCCTTTTAATTTCACTACGCGTTGTAGGGTCGCGGTAACCTCATTAAGACATTCATTAACACTCATTTTCCACATCCCTACGGAAAAATCGATAATAGAGTACTTCCTACAACATTCGGATATTACGAAATGCGGCGCCTACGGTGTGGATAAAATGTGTGAACATTCACATTATTTCATAGAACTAATTGCAATATACAACGCCTACAAATGCTGACAAAAAATGTGTAATCAGCTTTTGGTGCAGCCGCCGTTTATTTTTTGTCAATTGAAATATTTCTCTGTTATTACGGATAAATCAACTCGTATTCCTTGCCTTCCTGGATGACTTCCATCGTAAAGAGATGCAGTTGGGACTATTTAACATCATAAGTCTAGAGAAAACTGGATGTCAGACGACTCTTAGCAATAACAAAGAATCTACAAAAAAAAAACCCAATACCTGTAACTCCCTAGTAGTATACTGCTGCACTTTGATCCACAAGAATGAGCGAAGATTGTTGAGGAGTCCCATGCCTCCAGTGCCGCCGCCCTGAAGGAACTTGAACAACACGTAGATTACCACCAGGTCCCATCGGAAGCTGAATGGAGGGAGGGACATGCTATCCACTGTAAGGAAAATAGTTTTTATCTAATAAATGCGAAATTTTGCTGATGCTATCTTTCACACATAAACTACTGGACGGATTTGGATGAAATTTAGAATACAGATAGTTTATAACATGGATTAAAAAGATATTTTTCTAGTTATAACGAAGCCGCTAACAACAGCTGGTTATTTCATAATCATAAATAGCCATAATGTTCTCACTAATGGGGGTCTAGTGTAGTAATTAGTGAGAACATTATGGCTCCTTTCTGTGAGAGGTAGTGGGGTGGGCTGTAATTAAGCACGTGGGCCTAGTGCGGGTCGGTAAAAAACACGTGACTTCGAATTTTTAGTTCTAGGATATCATTCCGATTTCGTCTCGATGTTAGGTACGATACAGACCAACCGGCCGGGCCGGGCGGCATTTTACAATGCGGTAAAGAACATTGAATTGTATCAACAGTAAATACAGTTCATATTTGCACGCATAGTGCTACGTAGCGACGTGTCCGGTAAGTTGCATGCATATATGAACTGTATTCACCTACATCTTAATCGTACCTTATCCTTCATGTTTTATATTCCTTAATCGTACCTTATCCTTCATGTTTTGCGAGCAGTGGTAACGCGCTAATCTCGAAAACTACCTTGTTATTGAGATTAGTGTTCAACCAAATAAAGTCTTTAGCTTTTACAAATAGAAAAAAACTTTTGTTTTTTTTTCTTCATTTATCGAGGAAGGCTCTAAGCTTTAAAACGTCAAGCTACAACCAAAAGGAGTCGAGCAGCGGGGGCTAATCCGCGGGAAATTGTTTTTTTCATCAAAAGAAGCCTCTTACATATACCGGCTGCTGCATAAAGGTCTACATAAGGTGTCTACACACCAGCCCGCCGGCGGGCGGGCAAAGCCGGCGGCTTAATTGTGACGGCCGGCGGCCGGCCTGATTTTGACGATTTTGCATTGTCTTCGGTCTGTCATCGGTCTTGCCCGCCGGGTCGTGCCGGCGGGCTGGCGGCTTCGGTGTGTAGGCACCTATAAAAAAGAGGTTGTAATGAAAGAGTTAAATAACTACAACTTACCTATCATTTTGCTATAAATAGGCACGAAAAGGTTAACAGCTCGTCCAGCGATGAGTGCCAGGACACATATGAATACGTAAATTTGGAGACATCTGCTCTTCTTTGGCCATAGGAAAGGTAACAGCGTCCGTAGTTTGCCAAACACATTGCGGAAAGTCGATCTATTATCATCTGGCTGCAGAGAAAAAAAAAACATTTTAAAAACAAACAGCAAACTAAATGGTACGGTAGAAAAGCACAGTATAGTGCTGCTAACTTCAGCTAAGCTTCCAACGGATAAAATTGATACTACCTACATCGGCCAATTCACAAAAATCATTTGATTCTAGACACTATATTTTTCACTAGCGACTCTTTGCCATCGGAACACATAAGATGATGGGTGACATCAGTGTGTGGCAATCTCTTTTGAACACTCGATATTCAATATTGTCGTCCGGGAATAGACTACACTCGATTTTTAATATTGTCGTCCGGGAATAGACAAGTAAATCATATAAAACTAACAGTAACAAATGATTATAATCTCACAGGATTGTAGACGTGAAAGTATTTCGCCATTTCCTGCATGTTTGTTGAGTAAACCAGTTAAACAGTCTGAAAACAAACGTCTATTGATAATTTCATTTTTTGAGAAGTTAGATCTTTGGGAAAAACCATCAAATTCAAGCTCAAAACATTCATATCATTTAAAGCGTTGCTCAATTAAAGCTTGGTTACTGTAAAATTTCGAGGCTCCGTCAGGCTACCTGTCTACGATCGCGGAGAGAGACTGCGGAGCGGAGAAACATATAAATATAACCAATAGGATCGCACAAAATTTTCGCTCCTTTTCAGTCGTTCAATGCTTCTTTTTCTTCTTCCTGTCCTTATCCCATTTTATTTGGGGTCGGCGCAACATGTTACTTTCTTCCATTCTCCCCTATCACAAGTCATAGTATCATTCACTCCCACAGAAATTTACTCCTTTTACTTTCATATCCTTACTTATACAATCCATTCATCTTTTCTTTGGCCTTCCTCTTCCTCTCTATCCATCAATATTCATACTCAACACTCTCTAAGTCACATGACTGTCATCCCTCCTCATCACATGTCCATACCAAAATAGACGATTCCCTTTCATTTTTTCTGTAACAGAAGCGACTTTCAAACAGTGGTTCAATGCTATTGGTTACTAATTCCCGTTTCTTCAGTCTCATTCTGCTGCTGTCGACGGGCAGTCTTAGCACCTTCGTAAACCTGGCGACGCAAGTCTCCGATACCTTACGACTTTGGTATCCATCGAAACGTCCCTGTACGAACTGTATTGCGATAACCACTGATACTAAAGTCGTAAGGTATCGGAGACTAGCGTCGCCGAGTGTACGGAGGAGCCAATTATCAACAGACCTACAATTATTTTGAATAAGTTTTCAGACTGTTTACTTGTCAGTACTCACCCTATAAGTGAATGTGGCATCACGTTATAGCACTTCTAAAGTGGGCTAATAATGTGTTAGAGGTCAATACACTTGATAATTTGATCACCTTTTTTAATTTAAATATATCTTTCTCGCCTGTTGCGACAATTAAATGATTTTGATATGGGCATGACATCTTAACCTATAACTACACTATAAAAAATGAACTAAATGTCGCAGATGACATGAGTACCGTAGAGGTAAAAAAAATAGTTTGATAATCTTTTGGTAAAGTTCGTCACAAAAAAGTTTTTATTTCGTAGGTCTATATTATGAAAAGGTATTGGTCGATATTACACAAAGATTTCACGTTTTCACCAAGAGCTTGTGCACGATATTGCGATGCAGCGTCGCATCGTAAAAATCTACGAGAGCGCACGATGCATCGCAAGAAGGTGCGAATTGATTGGCATTGCGCTGTACTGCAATGCTGCGTCACACTTGTTAACGCCATTTTAGTCCTCTTCGAATTAAGACATGCTCATTAATAATCAAAAAATGTTTTGGACACTCAATCTATTTTCTCGACGATGAAAATTGTGACCTCCCCACGCATACGTAGCAGACAAATAAAAGTAAAGGGATTATGACAAGGGAAGCGAAACGTCCTTGCACCCTTAAAGCCTTGACACAATACTTTTATGGTTTCTTGTGAAAGTTGTATTGGTTATGCCAACTATTAGGACAAACGGATTTTCCGGGCTCCAGAAAAATAAGAGCGAAGTCTGTAACTACTTCATAAAAACCTTACATAATTCAATTAAAATATTCCTTGAAACTAAGTAAAAACTCCACACAAGTATATTATACGTATTGCTACAAAATCATGTCGAATCAGCGCTAGCTCAAAGAAAAAGAATGATGAGAATCCTGGCATAAAGAACAACAAAAAAAGAAATATCTTACCCTCGGATGGATATTCCTGCGATTTTCGTCCTCTCCCTCTAGGAACTCAAACTGGTGCATAATGCCGGGCGCCTTCAAGCCCAGCACGAACATTATCATGCAAGACACGTAGCGTCCCACAAACAGAGACATCTCCAGGCGGTCTTGGAGACTGGGGACAACAAAGAAATTAATTCTTTAAGTCAGTCAACAAGGCCCACGTAGTACCCATCGTCATAGTCCACGACTGGACTTAAGACGTGCCCAGGCTGTGCTACGCGCTGTTACTGGTCTTTCGCAACTAACTGATTCTGAAGTTAAAGAACCTATTTCCTCTTTGAGTGAGCTTTAAAAAAATTCGCAGAGAATTTTCGAGAGATATTGGGGCTTCCGACAGTCGAATTTGTTTGAATGATGGTGTCCAATCTGCTTTGATGGTTGACTAAAGATCATTTAGTCACATTTCCAGATTTTTCTTTAGTCAACCAACAAATGACTAAGGATAAAATCTAGAAATGTGACTACATAAGACCTCGTTAAAGGACATGCGACGCGTCGTACGGTGCGGGCCGCCCGAAACACAAAGAGCATTCAAAGAGAAGAAAATTTATACGCGTTTGTTTCATTTGTGGCTGAGAATGCAGCATTGGACGCCGTGTCGGACGCTGCAGTCAGCGTAAATGGGGAAAACAATTGACAGGCACTGCCCATCCGTAAATGCGGCCTTATTTGTAATTATAGAACTATAAAGTACAGAATCATAATTATACTCACTTTTTCAAATGCCACCACCATCCTTCTTTATTAAGATTCAGGAATGAAAGGTTTTCAGAGACGAATATCATGGCCCAAAAGACAAGTAGTACAAATCCATGTCCTTTTGGAGGGACGGATGGCAGAAGAAACCGCCTCTCCAGTACTGCTAGGTAGGCCGATAGGGGAAACACTACTAAAGTAATCACTAATGCTAATATCTGAAAAAAAAAACATTTTCATAAATAAACAGTATGTACAGTTCAAGCAAAAAATTCAAGAGAACTAGGTAAAAATAACAGTATTTTTGTTAAGTGAAAGTGGCAGTGTTCCTACTTTGAACACATAAAAAACAGTTTCATTTTCATTTTAAATGTATAATAGTTACGTAAGATGAAATGACGCGTACAAAATTTCGCACCGTGACTCTGCTAAGATTACTGAGGTCATTCCAAAATGCGAGATAAAATCCGGAACAAGGATATTCGGTAATGAACCAGAGTCACACAGCTCGTAAAATTTGCAAGGCAAAATGGCAATGGGTAGGCCACATCTCTCGTAGACTGATAACTGATGGAGAAGAAAAGTTCTCGTGTGGCGACCACGGACCGGAAGACGGTTTAAGCAGTCCTCCCACTATGTGGAACGACAACATCGTGAGAGTCGCGAGCAACCGATGGATGTAAGAGGCGAATTGTCGTTCGACGTGGCGCTATAAGGGGGAGGTCTATGTTCAGCAGTGGAGCGTCTTCGGGCTGATGATGATGATTCCACAATGGTAAGGAGTAGGTTGCTATAACAGGAACGGTTTACAAATACTACTATATATGAAGGAATATAAAAATGTCATACCATATATCCATAAATAGAACCTCCTTTAAATACAAATGCCTGTAGCAAGAATCTTATCACAGCCAGCACTGGTACAAACAACGTGAAAAACAACTGCACGGCGAAAAGCCGCGACCTTCTGACATCCACCACTTCTGTAGCATATCTGAAAATATACGACTTTTTACTATTTACCTCATGACCATTAATTTTTTGTTAAAATATTCTCTTGTTGGTATAGTATGGGCGAAAATAACACTGCTCTGCGGCCTCGTATCGCAAAAATGTCGGCGCGTAACAATATAATTTGTGTGGCGTTAGAGATTTTTACGATGCGACACAGCAACGCATTGTTGTGGCCTAGCCCTATGAATAAAAATAACTTTATTAAACTATTAAACAATTATCTCCTTTCAGAATCCATCCAATCAATTTCAATGAAATCTCATGAATTTGTATGATGTTCCAGCTTAAAGACAGTACCCAACCTGGGTACAGCTGGCAAGTGAAATGATAAAATCAAATATAAGAGTCCCTTTTAAGTATGATGTATTTAGTTATTATTAAGTAACTAGCGGCCCGTCCCGGCTTTGCACATGTGGACACAAAAAAAATGTTCTCTAACTGGTTGTGATGGTTACAAACACAATGAAAAAAGAAGTAGCCAAATCGATCCAGCCGTTTTCGAGTTATGAGCTTAGCAACACATTAAGCAATCCATTTTTATATTATAGAAGATAGATTATAGATTCAGTTAAGTAATTCATCATTTCAAATCAATTGAATATAGGTTGACTGATAGATTAAGCCTTATAGCATTTAATCAACTTTATTTATCTTAGGACTTTAATGATAATCTCACAGTACTAACCATTCTTATCATTGCATTCAAATATAATCAGCCAATAATTTAATTCAATTAATTAAAAAAAAAAATTAGATCAATTTATATAATGACCAAATGACTAGCAAATTAATGGTGTGTTTAACAATAGTTCCGATAAATAAATTAACTAGGCTTTGTATCAAATATGTGATAGCATTTGTGTATAATCATCATATACACAATATATAATGTTATCATTATCTGAGAAAACATTAACTAGCCTACTTAAGATTGTATAACAATAATAATCTTCATAATGTTCCTTGTTCCTCCCCTACTCTACTTCCTTTTGTAACGAAATATGGCTATAATTTTTAGGTCATCCTATGTAGTTACTACTATTCCGCTGCATCTGGTAACACTGAAAGCCATCATAATTATGAGAATCAACAAGATAGATGATAAAGCTACAGTGATGGTAGCTTCCAGATAATAAATAACAACTTAATATGACTTGACATTTCAGAAGTTCCAGAAGGTTTTGTTTAAAACATTGACCATTTGTTGAATAAAATTAACATAATTTTCTTTAAGAAATAGTGTTCTGGCCACTAGCATAATATTCTGCATATTTTTCTGATGTTGTGTACAGGATTTAAATATTTAAATTTTTGACCAAGAAGTATCATTTCAAGTGTATGAACTGACTCTAAAAGTTTCTTCAGAACATGATTTGAGAATGATGATGAATGATGTCTATAATACCTCAAACATTATCTTATCTGAACAAATAATTATACATACCTCTTATACATAACAATCTGTATCAGTCCAAAAATTAACAGGAATCCACCAATGAAGATAGCGGAGACTGTCTCCATAAAACATTGGGATATTCCGTGGTCCACCCATATCTCTCCCAGGGTCACGTTCGGGGGGCAATATTCCATCATTTTGCTGCTAATTTTTTATTTAAATTAATAAATAGTTGAATTTATGAATCAATAACATAAATGATGATTTCTAATTGGAAGTAGATAGCATAAATTTAAAAGGATTCTTTGTTATTCAAAATGTATTGCAATATCATAGAAACCGTGCATGTTACGCGCAGTAGATGGTGGTAGTGCAACAAAAATTAAAATATACAGAAATTACAACGCAAAAATAATTGTCAATCTTTAAGAAGGTATACAGATAAAACCATTTAACTTACATTGCGGTTAGATATACAACGCGGTTTTGACTTGAAATATTCTCAAAACACACTGCCGGCTAACTCATATTGCCTTATCAAAATGTAATAATCACTTTACGAAAATTATTAATTTATTTTGACAGCTCCATTGACAATATGTCATTTTTTCTACTTCATTCATTTTCCACGATGGCCAAAGTATCAAAAGGCATTCCGCCAAAGTTGTCATTTTTTATTGACTTCTAAACCCCTATTCACACGAGCGCTTAAAAAGCGTTGCTTAAAAAACTGCGGAACTGACGTTTTTTAAGCATTGACGATTTGATTGTTCATAAAATAACTGTCGTCCTGCATTTATTTCCATATTATGAACACTTTACATTCACGAATTTTACGAATACTCAGCAGTGTGGCCGCACGCAACGAAACAACAGGCTGGTCACATGTTTGTCTTATGAATTTTCGATCATTAACATTTTTACTTAATACAAAAAAGTGTAGAACGCTGCTAAAGAAGTGTTTACTTCAATTAGGAATCCCTGCTTTACATTATTAGAAACAGGTTTTGTTAAAAATAAACCAATTTTCCCCCCAAGGGGAAGAAAATTGATATTTCGGGTCTTGCCGTAGGCCTGACCGCTGAGATTACCTCTTCTATTTATGCTCACGATTTGGTGTGTGTACCCATTATCTATCCCTTTCTTCCCTAACCAACCTAACTATTGCTGTCTCTTTCTCATGCTGTGTTTGACGGCTAGAGTCGGACCGCGCAGTGGCGCGGCCATTTTCCTCAGTACCATAATCAGCCGGCAAGGAATTGCCACGGTCAGGCCTACGGCAAGACCCGAAATATCAATTTTCTTCCCCTTGGGGGGAAAATTGGTTTATTTCGGCTCTGTGCCTATGGCCTGACCGCTGAGATATGTCTTAAATCTGCCGGCATGTTAGTAAGCAACACAGCAGCGTACTGTGATACGAGTTGGAGGGGAAATGAATAATAAACTATAGGATAGAATAGACATTATGTATTTATTAAAGAGATACCATTTGGCATTATAGCAATATTCTTAAAGTTTTCACAATAATTAATGTCATCTTCCAGGCTAGCTAAGCCTGGCAATCACCTTACAATCATTTAGGTAGTTATTAATTAACCTTTGTAAAAGTCCTTACTAATACACTTCTATAATCACATACTTTAATAGGTAAATAAGACTTAATTTCGGTCTTATTGCAATATGGTTTGAAGATGTAGCGCCTCAAAATAATAACAATAATAACATAATAATCAAGTAATATAACAATTCAAGTAAACTCTTCAGTGCCCTTCTATTAACTCTATTATTGACAGGCACAGACACAAACATAACAACTAATATAATCAACAGGAGCAAAATTTCAATTTAGATAATATAATTGAGATCTTAGGTCCTCTCATGTTCATAACCATACCATACCATGTTCATAATCATACTGGTATAAATGATTTAGTGACAGTGTTTTCAATATTAGCGCTACTCTCCTCAATTTCTGGCTTATCAATTTCTCTATAGTAATGTTTAAAGAAGTTATTTGGGCCTTGCCAATTTCCTCTCTTCAATACTTCATCAAGGGGGATGTAATTATTAAATCTGTAAGTGGCAACTGCAGAACGGGTGCTGCCTGCACTTGCGTCAATTCCAGCTGACACTAAGGCAGTTCTTACCCAACCGGCTATCACTGATCGAGAAGCTGGTCCGGTTCTTCCACGTGTCTTCACAAATAAGTTTGGGATTACCTGATTATTGACATGGCGTCTTGAATGTGATATTGTGATATATTTTTTAACCCAGCTCACAGTATCCCATAATTCCTGATCATTCTTCACCAGCTTCCATCCTGATTGTATGTAATGTGATTTATCTGTTTTTGATCCATATTGAGGCCAGAAAGTAACTTCATTTTCTGACTGTACCAGGAAATTCGAATCTATTCTAAGGAGGGTTAGATCATGGACCCTCCTTCCTGATGCCAGAAGTAGCAGCGTTGCCAAATGTCTAGAAACCTGAAAAAGGTTACTTGGGTCTGGAGGGTTATGTTGTATCCAAGATAACAGCTTATTTATGTCCCAAATTTTGGCACGCGATATCTGTGGCTTTGCATTTGAAATTCCTTTTAAAGTGTGTTTTACTAGAGGGTTGTTAGAGATTCTGTCAGAATGCAGAGGGTTTGAGAATGTTGCTATTGTTGATTTATGTAGATAAATAGTTCTATATGACATGTTTTTCTTATAAAATAAGTAACAAAGATATTTTGCTACCTCTGTTGGATCTGGGTTATTTATTAAGACTTTATTCTCTTTGGCCCATTGGCACCAGGTCCTCCATGCTGCTGAATAAGTGCCAAGGGATGATTTACGCCACGAAGTCTCTAGAATTTGTTTTTCCTGTGTTGTCCAGTCTTTGACTAGATCGGCCCACCCCGTACTTTCCATGCTTCCAAGTACAAATCCTGTATTTTGGGGGGTGGCAGATTGGTTTGAAGGTCTGTCAAGTGTTGGGCCAAGTTTCGAATTGTGAATGGTTTGTCTATGGCTCTTTTCTTGATTATCGGTCGCCAATATACATTCTCCCATCTGGGGATTATTAATATGAACGTCCCTCGACATTGATTGAGGTGTTGTAGGATCCTGGGTATTAACGGTGGGGGGGGAAATATCCACCCTAGTTTGTAGTCCCAGGTCCTCGTGAACGCGTTCACGTAATCTGCCTGGTGGCATGGAAATCGTGTGACGAATTTTGTGACCACTGCCGAGTGCTGAGTCGCAAAGAGATCGATACATGGAGTGCCCCATTTTTTGAATATCTTTTGTACCATCCAGTTTGATAGGTGCCAGTCTGGTAAGCTTTTGCCTCTTGATAGATGGTCCGATATTATGTTGTACTGACCTGGAATATGTTCTATTCGTATTTCTATGTTCTTGTGCCTGGCTATATTCAAGATATCGCCTGCTAGTTTTAGAAGCGATACGGATTTGGTTCCACCTTGGTTCTTTAGGTATGCCACTGTCGTTTTGTTGTCGCACTGAATGAGTATACTTTTGTTTTGAAGAGCATCTTGGTATTTTGTTAACATTTTGTAAATGACATACATTTCTTTTTTGTTTATATGCCATTTCTCTTGGTCGGCGGTCCATTGTCCTGAGATCAGTTTGTCTTCTAGTTCTGCTCCCCAACCCGTATTTGAAGCATCTGTGACTAGGTGAATTTGTGGTTCCTGTAGAATTATCTTCGATTTTTGTTCTAGATTTTCTAACCACCATTCTAACTCTTGAATAATTTGTGGTTTTATTTTGAAATGTAGGTCGGGTTCGGGTTCTGGTAGCCGGTTGACTGCTCGTTGAATCTTCCTGCAGTGTAGACGCGCTAGTGGTATCACGAACGATGCAAATTCCATTTTGCCCAGTAACGACTTTGCCTGCTGCCAACTCCATTTTTTTGATTTTATGGTTTTTAGTATAATTTTCTGTAGTGATTCTATTTTTTCTAGTGGTAGGCTTTTCAGGTTCAATTTTGTGTTCCATTTTATGCCAAGGAATGTTATTTCTTTTGTTGGATTTAATACTGACTTTTCCCAGTTTATTCTGAAGCCTAAATTTGTAAGGGTCTGTAGTACTATTGACACCTCGTTTTTTAGAAGTTGTGGGTTTTGATTCACTATCAAAAAATCGTCGAGATACACAATTAAACGGATATTCTGTTTTCTTAGATACTTGGCGACCCAATTTATTATTTTTGCAAAGATTTGAGGCGCTGAACTTAGTCCAAAGGGTAGAGCTGTCATTGTGTAGGTTGAGTTGCGGTAATGGAGTGCTAGGTATCGCCAGTGCCTTTTTGCTACTGGGACATGAAGGTAGGCCTGTGAAAGGTCTATTTTGGTCATGTAGTCTCCTTTCTGTAGAAAATATTGTAAATGTCGATGGTTTACAAGTCGGAATTTTTGTAATTTGATGAATTCGTTCAGTCTTTTTAGGTTGAACACCGGTCTCCATTGACCGTCCGACTTTGGTGTGAGAAACATTTTTGAAAGGAAACCATTCCTGCAGTCTAATTCTATAATGGTTTTCTGTTGAATCATTTTTGTGATCTCTTGGTCCATCAGTGTAGACGTGGGTGTTCGAAATTTCTCTAGTAGCTCCAGTGTTAATTCTGTGATTGGTGGTTTTGTTGAAAACGGGATGACATAGCCTGTTATGATGCTTAAGATAGATTTCGGTGCCCCTAGGCCTTTCCACGCTGACATATGGTCGGCTAACTGGCCCGCCCGAAAGTGTTGAATGTCAAAGATAACGCCGTCTCCCCCCTCCGTTTCTTTCCTTAGGGTTATATCGTTTGGGCTCTCTTGAGACTTGTTGTTTCTGGGGTCGAGCTTTGAAGTCTGATTTTCTGAATTTTTTAGTATTTTGATGTGGTTTTCTGAAAGAGCTATGGTCTCGTGGTAGTTTAGATTTGTTTTCTTTGTCTGTGTATTGAGTGGTATGAGTCATTAACGGTCGACGGGGGGCTGGAGCAATTTTGGAGACCCCATGCGTTTTGATTATCTCTTGCAATTTGTTTTCGTCCCATAAATGAGTCCCCGATGGTGGGATGTCGTTGAGGACCGATCTGTAGAAGTTGTTCCTTGGTTCGTAAAGTTTTCGTCTGGATTCGATTACCTCGGCCCGCTTGCCACAGGTATATTGGAGTAAATCATCAGATACTGAGCGAAACTCGCCGTCTGATGAGAGAATATTTTTAAGGCTTTCTGTTGCGTCCGGGTGTTGTTCTGCCACTTTTTTTAGAGCTTCCTGAAGTTTTTGTCTTTGCATTAAAAGTCCGTGAGTAATGGTTCCGAAAGCTGAGTCACATTTTCCTAACAGGTCCTTTAGCTGGCTGGGTTGGGAGTGTTGGAACATTGTCCCATTTACGCGAAGGCAGTGAAAAACTGGGGAAGCTTGAAGTTTTTTCTGCGAGTCTGCATACCGAATTTTATTCCAGGCTTGTTCCCCCAGTCTTTGGCATTTTAGGCCTTGTTGTTCTATTGTCGGATTTGGTTTAGGTATGGCTGGTTCAGACTCCTTCGTGTTCGGCGAAAATATGTCCCAATTATTGTTCTCCGTATCGAAGGCTTCCAGTCCCGGGCTGGGAGCCCGCCAGCTTGGAGTGTCGAGGTTACTATCGTTCTCCTTGTTTCTGCCATTTACCATTTCATATAAGCCTTGGATCATCCCCTCCATGCGATCTAGCCTCGAATCCGTGTCTAGTCTTTCCGGTGAGCAGGGAGGTGATGACGAATAATGTGCTCGTTTGGGGAGGATTCTCTCCGGAGATGTGTATGAGGCAGCTCTTATTGATCTCGACTGGTCTGAGTTCACCGAAGATGATGATGATGGGAGTCTCGGCCGCTTTCGTTTGAGGGGTTTGCGAGGGTTATTTCTTATTGGACTACATCTCGAATAGCTTTTTATTCGGTTTTTGTGCGATTCGTCTGTTGTTAAAATGTCTGAGATCTGTTCTCTAGAGCACACCGATGCTCTTACTGTCTCCACTGCTCTTCTGAAGAGCTCGGCTTGTGCTGAAGAACCGCGTAACTTCGCCGCAATGTGATTGGGGTTCGTTATAAGAGATCTGCTGATATCCCAGTCTAAGAGTTTCAACTTCATGTTTTTATATGACTTTTCGCCAATGTTTTTCGCTTCAGGGAAGAAAGCTTGTGCAAGCTCCACTGAAGGTATTGCAAATCGGATTTTGTTTAGCACCTTGTGGTCTATTTTGCCGCCGAAAAGTTCTTCCTTGGTCCAGTCAATGACCTTCCAATCTCTCCATCCAGCTGGGAGACTCTTTTCAATTATGTCCTTTATCTTGTCCAATAGCTGCTGATCTTCTTCCTCGCCGTTTCGGGAATATAGTTCACCAAGCGTGATATAATTTTGTGAAGACGCCATCTGTCGAACAGAAAAGAGCGCGTAAGTGACTAGCGATCAATAAAAGAGAAATTCAATTCCGCTGAGATTCGAATTCGAACTCTGTAGCTGCAGCGTTCCATGTAGTAGAAGTACCGAATGCGCTATTTGTGCATTGATTTTGTCGGGCTAATCAATCTTTTATTCAGATTCGGGACGGATTGGTTAAGCTTCTAAGACTCTCGGTCCGGTTGTAAGACTACTGTTAAAGTCGGGCCCAGTTCAAGAAAAGTCTGTTACGACTCGGGGCCCGGTTGGACCAAATTGCGTGTTTGGTCGGATCAAACTTTGCGGCCCGGTTGTCCCAAGCTTCTTGGGCGGTCTGGCCAAATTCCGGGTCTGGTCGGGCCGATTTCCGGGCCCGGTCGGGTCAATTTCCGGACCCGGTCGGGCCAATTTTCGGGGCCGGTCGGGCCAATACCTGAGGACGGTCGGACCAAAATCTGGGATCGGTCGGACCAGGGTTTGTGCCCGATCGGGTCGAACTCGGGGCCCAGTCGAGCCAATCTTCGCGATCGGTCGGTCCAGAATTACCATGCGATCGCCTCAGCAATCCATACCGGTAGCTTAGGGTCCCGTTGCGTCACTCACATCACCAAGTGATTTGGGACTATATCCGTCTGGGCTTGAGCCCGAGATCGGGGTCTATTTCTCTCGATCGGACCAGGAAAATTAGGTGACAGCGTAATCTCGAACGAAAGAGAATTTCTGTGAATAAATGTACAATTTCTGTTAGGTTACTCACCTTAAATAAAATATATTCTTAACTTTCATCGAACGTTACACAACGTTTTAATTTTCACCTCGTTTTAACGATTTTTTTCTAACACACACCGCTCGCTTGCGTAAATAAAAGCGTACTGAGGAAAATGGCCGCGCCACTGCGCGGTCCGACTCTAGCCGTCAAACACAGCATGAGAAAGAGACAGCAATAGTTAGGTTGGTTAGGGAAGAAAGGGATAGATAATGGGTACACACACCAAATCGTGAGCATAAATAGAAGAGGTAATCTCAGCGGTCAGGCCATAGGCACAGAGCCGAAATATAAATATAATGCCGAGCGAGCTCGAAGCACACTGATTAAAGTGCCGTCGCTTATAAAGTGTGAATATCAACATGAAGTTTCATCTATTCTTTTAACGCACAACGCCCAGTGCTAAAAGTAAGTGCCAATACGCAGGAATGCTTTTTTTCTGGGCGTTAAAAAACCTCTGAGTTGAAACGAAAATGTAAATTGAAGTAAAATGTCACTGTGCACTTAAAATCACATACAGTTCGATAAAAAGCGCCGCGCTTTAAAAGCGCTGACGTGTGACATGGGATTGTATTGTTCTATTTTGGCGCTTTTTAACGCTAGTTAAAACAGTACGCTAGTTCAGTACAACATTAACGCTAGTGTGTTTGGGGCTTTATGTGATGCCACAGAATACAAACTTGCCATCATTGCCATGGACTTGCCTATTATTTTTCTGTCTAAGACGAGAACAAACCATCAATCAAACCATTAATGGAAGGGATTTAAAATAAAAGTATAATATTGTTGAATATAATACATTAAATAATTTGAACCACTATTTGTTATCTTGTTTGTTAAAATTTAAATATTACGTTTCTGAACGAAGTACAGAAAAATCTTATGATTGTGTGTGTAGGAAGCCGTATAGCATTTGTACGTGTTTACAATACGATATCATTAGTGTGAGTACAGTGTTCCGGATGTGTGCGTAGTCGCGGAGTGACGGGTGTTGGATTAGATTACGTTTTTAGCGATTGTAAATCATTATTTGTTAAAGCTTATTTCCGTGTAATATCTGCTACATTTAATTACAACTTAAACGTTTATCTTTAACGATAGTTCGCAAATAAGTTCCGTGGTCCTATGTTAGTAAAAAAATATTCTGCGAATGTGAATGATCAGCATGTGTCACCACTCATCAACAAATTCTGTGAATCGGTGAACAGTCGCGATGTGAGGAAAGTTATGACTATCAGCTGAAATCGACTTGAGTTAGTTAGTGTTTGTGTTGCGAACCAGTGTTATTTATTTTTTGTCTGGTGAAGGTGATAAATTGAGACTCAAAATGGCGGACCTCGAGGCTGTGCTGGCCGACGTCAGCTACTTGATGGCTATGGAGAAGTCGAAATGCACTCCAGCAGCACGAGCTAGTAAAAAGATAGTTCTGCCAGACCCAAGGTAATGTCCTACGGCGTAAAACTATGCCATTACAGCACGGTCGATCGTGTTTACACGATTCAAAGAACGTCTTCTGGACTTGTTTACAAAATTGATTTTAACATGATTTATTATAAATTCTGATTAATCTATGGGAAAATTAATGGGATAATCACATGAAATAATAAGTCTTAACAGAGATAAATGATTAAGAGCAAACTTTTTAATAAAGAAGTTGTAATATTTAAGTTTATTAGAGAGTGTAGAACTAGGAAGAAGATCACAAATAAGATAATATCCGAAAGTCTAATGTTTTGTTCATGGAATGTTATTAAACACAAAACGGAAATGACTTTAGGTCATTAACATCTGTTGAGGTCATTGCACTCAAATCATGTAGTTATTAAAGACCAAAGATATCACAGTTTTATATGAATTAATTCTAAACTATTATAATACTTACTAATATAAAAATGAAATGCTACGTTATTTTATTAATTGAAATCAATATCTTGGGTTTAGATTTAATACAATGGAAGAAACAAAATTATTTTATTTTGGAAGTAACTATAGATATTTTGTTTCAAAATATAGTTTCTGTGGTTATTGGTACCACAAACAAAAAAAAAAAAAGAATAACAATTAAATAGGAAGTAGTGTATATCAAGAAATTAATTATTTTTATTAGAAATACCACATGAATAGCTGGAAAAAGATGAGCAAGCTTTTATGTCATCTTAACATAAAAAGATTGTGAATAAAAGATGAAAAAGGGTCACATCTAGTACTTGATTTTAAATCTTTGAATTTAAATAAGATTTGGATCTGGTCAGGTAATGTAAAACAGTGGACATAATAGTTTTTAAGGAAAAACATAATAATAAACACAACAACCCTATAATAACAAAATGAAAATTATAAAAATCCTGTCATACTGTGTTAATTGATATTATTTTATGACTAAGTTCATACAAAAAAGTATAAATATATCTCTTTTTAAACTAGATGAGGTCAGTGTTTCGCATTTAACTATTCTAAGAAACACTGAAATAAACTTGAAGGCCGCTGCGTCTATTAAGGCCAGAAATTGTCTCGATCAGGAGTACAAAGGATTATGTCACATATATTTTGAGACAATCCATTACTTACCTATAATTTGGTGTGAAATTGTCACTTTAGCAGTATTATTATGGGGTGTCATTAGATATCTGACCTAGGAACCTTAAGGAGTATTAAAAGACGCAGTGGATTTTAGTCAATGAAAGTCTGACAGTCCCTCTTATCCTGCTCTGGGTGGGAAGACTCATTTGATAATTATGCCACAATAAATAATGAGAGAGAAAAAATCTAATACCGAAAAATATAATATACCACTAGAATTAGCCAACTCCTGTTGTCAAGGTTGATATATGATATGATCAGTGATTTTAATTGCGATTACAATGAAGTGATTTCATTTTTTTTTTGTAATTTTAGTGATTCTTATCAAATAATAAATAAATATTCCACAACTATCACACAACGCCGTCTAGTCCCAAGCTAAGCAGAGCTTGTGTTATGGGTACTAGACAACTGATAGACATACTTATATATTTCTAAATACATACATCATATTATAGATATATTACACCCAGACACAGAACAAATGATCATGCTCATCACACAAACATTTGTCCTGGGTGGGAATCGAACCCACAAACTCCGGGCCTAGCAGTCAGGGTTCTAAATCTGATGTTCATAAACAAAACTTATTGCTAGCTTAATACTCTATGGCTAAAAAAAAGTAATTGAACCTAGTTTGACCTCTCACATTTTAAACAGGAAGGAGTGTGAGAATTGAATTGTTACTCACAATTCAGTTACCCCAAGTAGACAAACTATGTGGCCTCTGATTCATTTAAGTGAGTCATTGGTGAATTGAGGCCACTAACGGATGTTTTGGGTCATCTTAATTAGGTTATTTGGATGATATACTGTGTAACAGGGTATTTAAAAAAAAACTATTTTAAATGCATCTTTTCTTTTCCAAGTATTTCTCACATCTACATGATAACCTGTTTTATCACCAAAAGGAGGAGCAGTACGTCTTCCGCCTTTAAAAATTATGAAAAAAAAGATAACCAATTCATTTTTTATGGATGTTATTAAATTAACTGAGGAATCATTTTTTTGATATGATTGGCACTTAAGCAGACTACTTGGCTGCTGTGCAGTGGGACACAGTTTTCATTCCCAAACTGATGTATTATAACAAGGCCCTGACACAGGAGATAATTCTTTTTAGTATGGGAAATACTCACATCGAAAAGTTAAATATAGAGAGGAAAGAAAAGACGATAGGCATGGCTTTTTTTTTTTTGCGTGGTAAAATCATCAAATGAGTCCTCCCACCCCGGACAGAGCGGGAGGGACTGTCAAACTTGTACTGACTAAAATTCACGGTGTCCTTCAATAGCCCTTTATGTTCCGGGGTCACGGTGATGGAAATAAGTCCCGCGACCCCGGTAGACTTTGGCCCTCTGTGAGGGGGCCGAAGGGGCTGACGCTCTTTGAGGCGCGCGTGGAACACGACGCGCCGTCGACCCGGAGAAAGGCATGGCTAAGTGTATTTTTAATCCCAGTGGTTCTCATCATTTCAGCGTGGAATCACCTACTGCAAATATAGTAGTATAGCTGGAAAAAGGTCTCCATATCCTGTCATACTTAATGGTTCAAAGCATGATAATAAAAATAGCCTGATACATACACTATGGCTGATCTATACTTAATATTCTAAAGCTGAAGGGTTTGTTTGGTTGAAAACACTGGGGCCTTAGTCTACTAATTTATAAACGTTACAATGGTCTCTCAATGGTGTGTTTTTGACAGTTTTTGTATGGCAAATCTGTCAAAAACTTACCATTGAGAGACCATTGTGACGTATATAAATTAGTAGACTTAGGCCCCTGATCTCAGGAACCACTGGTTTGAATTGAAAAAATATTGTTGATACTCTATGTACTGAGGAAGGCTATTAAATATAATGCTACAAATAGAAGTCGGTTTGAAAATAATTTTTGGCATTGTTTTTATTATTTATAATATTGCTTTTCTTTTATACAGAACATTATAAAATTCCCCTAATGGTTTGTGTATTATTGCACGCTTGATACGGTCCCACGCGCCGCGTGTCTAGATGAGCAATAATACAAAAATAACTACAGACTAGTAAACAAACACTAATTATTATTGTATCCAGCTATTCTTTGTCTTCTCTAATCATTTTTATCAAGCGGCTATTATTATCTTTCACTAACATGTGCACTTTGATAAAAGTCTTGGATTGTATTATTTACATTATCGAAGGTATGATTATCGCAGTATCAAAGCGATTGGAATGCCGCGCAGCGTGTCACGGGTTCGATTCCCGTACGGAAAAAATATTTGCAGAACTTACTTATTTAGTTATTTCGAGTCTATGTGAACGATGTTTGTAAACGCACCCCACCATACTGGAGAAATTCCTATTGAGGGGCAATGTTAAAAAAAAAAATGATGCAGTATTAGTTTTTGTCAAAATCGGCCTCGAGTGTCCTTTCAATATTTTTCGATATTCCTCATAGGTAGTTTCGGAAATGGCCATCCATGCCCAGTTCAAAAATTCTCCCTGTAGGTAGGTACCTACCTATATAAAAAACAGCATGTCTAAATGACAACAATAAGTAGTAAAATTATTATAATAATTAAGTAGGTAGTTGGAAGTTAAAGTGCTATAAGTTTTAAGACTGACATGGTCACTGTTAAGTAGAAATATTTAGGTTTAAAACGGAATATTTACCATTTTTATTATTTGTTTTGAGTTTCCGATATTTTTGGGCATTGTTGCCAGCGCCATGATCACGGATGAACTAATGGATAAATTAAAGTGCATTTTTTGTAAAACTTGTCACGAATGTACAAAAAGTCGCTCGGAAAACTCAAACATTGAACTCTAAACTCACTTTGCCCATCTAATTTAAATAAGTAGGTATTTAAATTAAAACCCCTTCGCTTCGTGTTTAATAACCGTCCATTTGAACCAAACTCAACCCAATTCGGACATTTCTCGGAAGACTCGTGGAAAGCCACCAATCTCGTTTCAGAGTTTGGTGGCTTTCCACGATTTACGTAGGCGAATCCGAGCTCCATGTCTTTTGAATTCGCCTACAATTCGCCTTTTCGCAATCCCACGCAATTCGGGCGTTTTAATTTTTTCTTTGAAAATGTCCTTTTGCAGATAGCCAAATATTGCAATGAATCTTCTGTAAAACAACCTGTCATTGTATCCAAATATCAACCCTAAGGCTAAGTTCAGATGATCGCGCGACAACGCGCGGTTTGCGCGGTGCGCGGTTTAAGATTGCAACAAATCAATGTTGTTGTGTATATGACCGCGCGTAACCGCGAGCCGTTCGTTCCGTCTAAATGGAACCTATAGGATGTCGTACGCGGGACTAACGAGCTACCGTGACCCCGGTACGTTAAAGGAATGACACCGTGGATTTTAGTCGGTACTAGTCTGACAGATCCTCCTGTCCTGCCCTGGGTGGGAGGCTCGTTAGATGATTATACCACTTACAAGAAAAAAGAACTATATGAAGTTGTAAGGTCTACCCAGCAATCAGCCAATATATGTGTAGCGATTATAAAGCACAAGTATGGTCATGGAGTACTGCTCACCTCTCGGACGGGACTATGAAATACCAACTCGATGCATTTGAATCGATTAACAAATGGGCCAAGAGGCTTATTGGCAACGATGCTCTGTTCGACTCAAGCTCCAGAGCCTTGAATATCAACATTAAGTTGCTATCCTGTCGGTGTTTATCGTTTACATTTCGAAGAGTGTACGATGGAACTGCACAATTTGATCCGCTTGGCCCTTCCATCTTCGGACTACAAGACAAACAGCAATTCGTCATCGGTACACGTACAAACGTTTTACCAATACTTATTGTGCGCACAGCTGAGGAGTGGAATTCCCTGCCGGAGTCGGCATTTCCTTATTACTAGATACTAACTTGGGTCAACAAATCAAGAGTGAATAGATTTCTTTTAGGCAAAAATGCTTCACCATTGACCACTAGTGGTCATCAAGAAAGTATTGTAACATCAAGAAAGTATGCTCAGCTTTTGCGAATGTCTAGCATGCAGCAGGTAATCTTACAACTAAACTGGCTGATATAATGAGATTCCCGAATGCTTTTCTTAAGACTTAAGGGTACCGGGCATGCCGCAATCGCGGCGGTAAGACCCCCCTTTGGAGAAGAGTGGCTGGAGCGGCGACCTGTTTCGTCCGGCACTAGTTGATTGACGTCATGTTACGGATCGAGGGGAATTGGGAAGTGCAGTCACCTCTTTTTACAAAACAGTAATGCTAGCGAAGGAGTAGACGAAATACATGATTGAGAGGATATCTACTTTACGACCAGCCGGTCGGCCGGGGAGACACCCAGGTCGTCGGACATCGGGCAAAATGCATGCTAGGGTCGCGACCCACAAAGGGCAACAAAAGGAACTGAGTGGCTTGTTAATCATTTAGAGACTGGCAATCCCTTCTGCTTTAGCCAGGTCAGAAGGACTCAATCTCAATTGATGGTTTTACGAATTCATAAAAAGCGTTTTAAGTAGGTAGTAGGTACGTATTTTTAAAATTTGCGAGGTACCTCAAACATGGGTATTTTTGGATGATTTACCTTTATTATTCCCCGAACTAAGATGAAAAACGGCCGCTATGTGAAATCTGTAGTCTACAGACGATAAACAAAATGTAATAACCACAGCGATCACCGTAATGCTTTGTTTGCTGTAACTCTAGCACGCGATTTTTTTGCAACGTTGCAATCAACTCTGCTGTAATATTAATATTACCTACCTCAGTAAGTAAAAAAAAAAATCGGAGAAACCTTCGGTACACAGCATAGAACGAATTAAACTAGTTCAAAGCTTGGAAAAGTTATGACAGTTAAATCGAGAGAAGTTCCAACTTTGGACGGAACACATCGCAGCACGTGGGACCATAAACAATTTCGTTTTATCGAGGACACAAAACTTCAAAGGTTGCGATTAAGCATAACATGACAAGCCCGGTGATGTATCCTTGCATCGGCATGTAAGACCACGTTTCAACTCTGGAGAAATATAATAAGTATTCATAGAGAATCGCACTCGCAGGCCGCATAGTAAATTAAAATATGAAAAAGCCGTGTCGGTCTAGTCAACGCTATGCTAGTGGTGGCGAATATGTCTGCTTATTCAAGGAACCAAGTTCGTTGTTAGGGCATAGATCTTTCCTATTAACACATACGAAGAATACACTTATGAAGTAGAATAATTTGAATAAGAAAATGGCATTGAAATTAATGAAAAGCTAGGAGCCTTGCTTTTGAAATGATCGTCTGGCTGTTTCCTTTTAGCCCCTTCGTACACTAGGCGACGCAAGTATCCGATACTTTACGATTTTGATATCCATTGACGCGTGCCTGTGTTCGAACCTTTATGGATTTGTATTCCGATAGTCGCTTGGATACCGAAGTCGTGAGGTATCGGAGACTTGAGTCGCCTAGTGTACGAAGGGCCTTAATAAAAGCGCATCCATAACATTTTATCTTGATAACCGTGTACCCTTAACCGTGGTCGAAAACGATTTTTAAAAGCCTCACGCCCAATAATTGTCCAAAATACTTCCTTACTTTATTATAGTGTGTGTTCTAATGTTACTTTACAAAAAAACGTTCCGTATCAGAGTCCCTAAAAATAATAAAAGGGTGTATCCTATGTGGTGCAACCTTCCCAGTAGTTTCAGACCGATTCTTAGCAAAAGGTTTCTGGAAATCTTAGGACCAAAGTTATGATCGAGCCTGAGTATTTTATGTGCTTCAAATGTAGGTACAAAGCTTTTTCACGAATTTCAGTGACTCGTCTAGGAATCTAAATATTCACGAATGTCGTACGTGCATTAATTTGATTATTGGTATTTCTGATCACAATGCGCTTACTATCCATTCGTGGAATGTTTGCTTTATTTTCCGTTTTACCAGGAAAATCAAGACAATATTCCTTTGAATAACTTTGCTGGTCTTCTTTTCGATTTATAGAAATGTTTTGTCCGTTCTGCTAGATACCAAAAACATACCTAGAGTATGTTGTTTTGCTACTTGTATGTCCAATAATCCCATAACTTGACAGAAGCCTGGTTTCCTCCTTACATTATTTGTCTTATGGACTTTCTAGCCTGCTTTGCTCCGCAAACATGATCATATCGTCGCACTACGTCCAGTATTACAGAATGTCTCTGAAAACATACTCAAGCATTATTTAAAACTAAATTCAAGCCATATGTTTATCTGAAAATTGTTTTAAGTAACGCTTGAGTGTTAAGAGAAGTTCTGTTACACGGGTTAACATTCGCCGCGGTGGACATGCTCAAACATCCAGCGAATGACTATAAATTACTCTCCACACGTGGATTCAAGCGGCCTAGCCAGAGCCAGCCTCCCGTCTTCAGTCAGTTTGGCTACATTTTCCATCATCACGTAGAAATGTACCAATATTATAGTCAACATCACTATGCAAGTTGCGAAGTAAGCACTCTTCTAAGTTTACCGTCGCGTTACAGACGGGCTCGTAAAAAGTTCAAAGGCACGTCTTCACACAAAAAATATGGTGGTCGCGACACGGTAAACAAAACGATAAACTAACATTTTATTTAAGTCGCGACTCCGTGGCATTGTTATTACATTTTATTAGTCAATTGTACCGAAATAATGTTGACTCTTAACATACCCTCACATGTTTTTAGTATTTTTTGGTATGGTCTGGCAATTTATCAAAGGTCTGTTCCTGTTCAGCATTTTCGACTTTGTAGGCGTAGAATTCATAGTGATTCTACGAGTAAATTCTAGGTGATTTTGTCATGTTTACCAGACTTTCAAAACGGAAGTTGTTCTCCATTTAACTGTATGTATTTTTTTTTGTATATTTATTACGCAATCTTTCTGCCAAATTATGAATTGATTTTGATGATTATTTTATTTTGCACAAGCACCATTGTAAATATTTCTGTGGTAGGTACGAACAATATCTTACTTCAGATGTGTTTTTTTTTCAAGAAGCTTTCATTTAACGAGCATATTAGTTGATTACTTGGATGATGTATTTTTTGTGTACCTACTTGTTATTATGTTCCCCCGATTACTAAAAGATACCTGCTGCTATCGCATATCTATGCATTTTCTACTTAACCATAAAACTATGATTACTTCTGTACCCAATACTGGCTTGCTTTACTGGTAAAGGGTAAATGGTAATGAAAATAAAAAGTTCTTAAATCATCATCATCATCAGCTGCCTATAAATGTTCTCTTTACTGGGACACAGGTCTCCGTGGATGGATTATATGGCCTGTGAGAGGGAGTTGGCCATAATCCACCACGCGTGCCCAGTGCAATACTAGTATGAGTAGTATGCAATGCATGTTAGATAATTATATAATGTCAAGAATTTGCGTAAAATATCTGTAAAATATAAATTAAAAAACTATACCGTTCTTCTTAAACAAGCACATAACAGTGTAATTAAAATAACTTTTCATCCAGAAGTCAGTCTCATAAATAGTCGATGAAATAAAAGAGACAAAGCCAACAAATGGTCAGTTCAAAATAAAGAGGTTCTATTTTAAATTAAGCAGAGCCATCAATACATCGTTAAAAACTGCATTGAATTCTATGCGGTTTTAGTTCTTTTGCTCTAAGATGATGAAACCACATCCTTTATTGCACACTATTGGACACCAAACTGTTGTTCTACAGCACGGAGACCCCTAAAATTATTAAAAATCCTTTTTTTGTTTCAGTGTTCGAAGTGTAATGCACAAATACATGGAGAAGAAGAATGAAGTAAATTTTGACAAAATATTCAATCAAGTCTTAGGTGAGTACTGTATCTTCTCGAATTTCATCATGGCGTATCCTAGTTTTCCATTATAACGTAGTTCCCAGTTCAACGGTCTTACTAAACCATGCAGGTGCTGCTACGAAAGAAGAAAAATAAATGTCAAGGATGTGCCAATTTCGTCACTTCCTAACTTTATTATAAAATTGATGGGTACTTAAATTGCTAACGCACCGTAAAAATTTATAGTGTAGCTGGAGGTAAATAATTTGTAGATGAAACAGTAAAAAGTTTTCCAATGGAGCAAAAGATATAAATCGGGCAATTACACCAGGAGTTACGGCCATTCGTAAAAATAATACACGGTATTTGTGACTGTATAAAATCGAGGACGATACTGCACGATTCGCATCCATTATGTTTTGATCAGCAGTATCCGTCTTCTGAGATCATTGAACGAGTAATTACCCCTCATGCTATTTTGGCGACTATTTTGATTAGTTTAACTAACAGTCCATTGCAGGACTAATGGGCACAGCTACAAATGTCACTTCCTAATGTTTGCCACATCCTTATCTCGTTTAATGGGCGCAGTATCTTAAATGCTTATTCTAATCGACGTTTATTCACCATGTTGTAATAATGAGTATACGTAATTTAAGTGTTCAGTACGGATTTATTTGGGACACAGATTGAAAACTATTAAGACGTTTTCAGTGTCCTGCAGAGTTAGTTAGTCACGCATACAAGTGCGTGGCACCTGCAAGGCACATTTTTAAAGGGACGTCGAACTTAAAACAATTTTAAACAATATTAGGATAATTTGTTAAAAACCATAAAAATTGCGTTTTTAATTTGTGGATTCTACAGGCATGATTTGTGGATAAGATTAGAAAGATTGTTTCTAATCCGCAGGCCACTGAAAACGCCGAAATGTGTTCACTGCAATTACTACAAGTCTACAACGCTTTACAAATACTCATTTCATTACATCATTACAATTTTATCGAACGAAAATAGTTCTCCGTCTCGTTTAATCCTCCACGTCTCTCCAAGTTCCTCGGCAGTTCGGCTTAGATTAGAGACAACATTATTGGTTGGTCGATGCTAAAAGAAACAGTGTTGTGTAAACACGAGGGCCCTTTGAGCCGTTTCTTTTCGAGCGATTTACGTCTGCGCTTTTACAATTGCTTCGTAGATTGAACGAGCACTTATGTCGTCTGATCACACGTCCATGTTTGCTATTATTCTCCTTTGATGTTTGTTTTGTGTTCTATTCTAACTACAAACAACGAAATGTTTTTTCTCTCACAAGTACGTTAGTTTAAATACGTGTTTCAATTAAAATTTTGAAACTTTTTCCCCGAATTTCGCTGAAATAGCCTTATTATTAATAAATTTCGCCTATTCTAAATATTCTCCTGCGTTTAATGCTCTCCGTAAACAAATGTTTCTCACAGTCTACAACGGAGATAAAACATTGTGCAACGTGCATACCAGTTGCTAATCTAAATCAGTTTTAACCGGCATTGATTTAAGTATTCTAGACTAGTTTAATTCAAATTCACTTTCGTAACAACTTTCTTGCGGGGATTTGTTTCGTAAACAAGATTAAACGTAAGGGAGACGGGTAGGCCGCGTCGTTGGTTCCTCACACAGCTACGCACGCCGGATTATTGCCGCTCTGCGTACAATTGCTTTCCCTCTAATGAAGTTGTCTTATGTTTCTAAGGGTAATTTCCCCAGTCCAGGACTGTTTTTTCAAGTGACGTATAAACGTCACTATTCTCGTATCTGCCTAATTTATCCAATTTCTGAAGAAATTAAGCAATAAATATGAAACATGGTTCATCACCTTGTTACCATCTTAAACATATCCAGTAGATGATTAGAAATACATCAGAACCTCTCAGGTCTAGTTATTTGTAGCTTGATGAAAGCAGAGCCTGATGTTGACATAAGTGTCAATCTGTTAGATACAGATTGCACTGCAGCTGTATGCCAGCCCCGCTGGGGCGCGCGTACTTCGATATCGAAGATTTCTCTTGAGGAAACATGTAGGTTTATGGCACACTTACAGGTCTCAGGCTTTATAAGTGTCGCATTGAACAAATGTAGCACTTACATATTTTTACTTTTACATGTAACTGGAAAACTTACCTCCCTTATGTGTTTCTATATTAAACTGCTAATTATGGTAATAATACACAAAGCTGTTTACTGGTAGTTAAGCGAACACGAAACGTATTTCACTCCAGCCAGGCACAGGCTAATGTTTTATTTAACTTTATTCCATTTTATTTTCTACTGTTTGCATCAAAAACATAACATTTGCGTGAATCAGCACAGTACAGTATTTGTTGGTACACAGTTAATTACGTGTTCCACTTCGAAGTGTGCACTTTCTGAGTATATTGCAAGCCACAAGTTTTCCATCTCGATAATATTATTGTCTTACTAATTATTTTCTACGAGTAAATTGCTTTGTAAGCTTGTTAAAACAGCTTTACCGGGCTTTACCGGCTTCCGCTGTTCTTAAACGTTTGCTACTTATTTACTCGTAACAACAGCTATTTTAATGTAATAATTATGTCACTTATGCTCTAATGAATATTGTAGTTCTTTCGGTCAGCTAAATCTGACTGTCACGGACATGAAAAACTCAAATGTAGAACAAACAGATTCGTCTTTTTTGAGGGTTTCAAAAGCCTAGGTGATTAGGGGTTACGTTTACGGAGATAGAGCACGGGGATAATACGAGAGGATCCTTATCTGGCCTATATATCAGTGACCCTCACCGGATCAAAAGACAATACCATTGAGAGACATTTCTGAAAGCCAGGAGACTATCTACTCTCCAGACATGAGCAGTTGCGTTGTGAGTTTACTTACGTAGGAAATAAAGTAGATTGTCCTAGAAAATTTGAGGAAACTACTGCTATTTGCTTCAAAGCGCTGTTTAGATTGGGTTTGTTGAACTAAACTTAGCTGTATTTACTACTTCGCATCCGTCCACAGAACATTTGAATGTAGGGACTGCTCGTATCATTGTGTTTCTGGCACGGGTTTCTAGCTATTTAGTGGCGTAGCGTTGCGTTTATTGGCGATTTCCGTTTTTGGGTGTCAATTATGGTCGTACCCGTAGAATAGATCCCAGTGATATATTGCGTGAATATTATGAAGTTATCTGCGCCTGCAGTCGTCGCGTTTTTCTTTTCAATTTGAGTGAAATCTGTCTTTGATAAGCTCAAAAAATGTTATGAATGATTTGTAAAGTTTGCCAAATTATCAAAAAGGTCTTGAATCTTCTGCATAAGTAAATACCAGTCAGTAAACAGCATATTTTTCCTTGTCCTACTCTAATGCACTAAAGTACATTATTATTCTAAACGTGTCTAACTACAAAGTTCAATCTTACAACAACGCAATACAAAGATTTGCCACGAGGCAGACCTAAGCTTGTAATGAAACCATTTTAAATGTAATCCAAGCGGAAATGATCACGCCAATTTATTTTTCATTAAGCCCACTTGTCAGAGGGCGCACTTTTCTAGAAATTGAAGTAATTTCAATGATAGTCTTGATAGTTGGTCGAGAGGGCTATATTGCAGCCAGGCTCCCGGGAACAAGTTACAAACGCAATTTACGGTGGCCCCACTTCGACTTGCACTAAATAACTTTATCGGCTGCACTGGACTGGACATTGTAGGGGGTCGCCCGTCGCTCGTTTCCAACTAGACAATAGCTGTATGGGTTTTATGTCGAATAAAGTAGTTTCTGGGATAACTTTCAAGTTTTCCATGCCAAGAATGGGTGTGGAGCGTCCGGTTGTGTAAGTAGTCTGATGGTCTTTGTTGAATTCTAAGTGGGATATCCAGTTTTCAACTTGTACTCAAAACTGGTTAGTTTATATGTAAGAGCTGTGGTAAGAGTGTCAGAAAATCTCTCAGATGTTGATCCAGACGATCAAACTGGATGAAATAGGGTCGGACTTCACCTACCGCATCCGCTGATACAATTAATATGAGCAGACCAAAACTGTTTTTATCCGTTTTTTTATTAAATTAGTTTAAGACTAAAATAAATTGTTTCCAAAGATGTAGTTGTAAAGGTAGCACATCTTTTATTTATTTTAATACTGGTACATAGGCGTACAAGGCATTCTCTACCAGTCAACCTACAAATGTGAATCTAGACTAGAATCCTTGACTACACTGTCATCGTACCTATTGTCTAACGTCATAATGCAACTTTGTGTAAGCAGCGAGTTCTAGGCTACAGGATTTTCATTCAAGTTTTACTTATTAGGACCTAACCCGGTTACAGTACCTCGAAAAAATTACGTAAGAAGAACGGTTTATATTCAGAGTTACGCAATTACATGTTTACTACTATGTTGTGTACCCGAAATATGTATAAGTAACTAGTTTACACGTTGTCAGTACCAAAATAAGTATTTGATATTTTTATTTAGAATACAGTGATACCATTTTGACGCAAAACATGGACTGCTGTCGTACCAAACGATTATTACATGTTACTCACACCACTTACGACTAAATTAGCAGATGCCACACAATCAATTGACATCATACGTATTAATTAACATACACATGTTAAAAATACGCATGAACCGACCTTTGAGGTGTTACGTAAATAAAATCATAATTTTAACGTATTTCTGTATTGTTCCAGGTTATTTATTATTTAAGGAATTTTGTGAACAGACTTCTGACGAACCAGTGCCACAATTAAAATTTTATGAAGAGGTAAATATGAGCCATGTATAATGTATGGACGTTTTCATTTAAAATGTTTTTGGTATGTGTTTTTTATACGTATTTTCTTTGGCAGATTAAATTATATGAAAAGCAAGAATGTATTGAAGAGAGACGGCGAATCGCAAGGGATATTTATGACAATTTTATTATGAAAGAACTTCTAGCACATTCGCATGTAAGTAAAGGAAAATTGTGGTCAATGTTTATGTTTGATCTGACGATGTAACATTCCACAGACTGTTTAGTCTCGATGGTATCCTTTTATCTTGTAATGCAGACAAAGCACTTCGTATCTGGGTTGCTGTAGCCAATACAAAGCACCTACGTAACTGCTAGGCTGCCAGTGTCAGATAAGCCAATGCAGCGTCGTTGTGCCCTTTTTGTTATGCATAATGTATATGCCTAGCCGCCATACATAATTCTACCCCACGAGCAAGACGATATAAAATCTGATGTGTCTTATAAACCTTCACGGGTCATTTTCATATGTATTGTGATGTTAACATCCAGTATAAGAAGTTCATAAACCCACATAACGACGGTGTTTGTTAGTAGAAATATCGTAGCGTGCTCTCCTGCGCTTTACCCACAGTCTCGTTGCTCAGCGTCCGTTCGGTTTTAATTCTTAGGATTATCTCAGTTGTTCTAGGAGATTTGCACTCAGCTTCACTTGCATAACTATCGTTATGTGGATTTAGTCCGAAGCTAGAGCAAATATTTGCTTCAGTTGCATACAGAAATAATAACCAGAAGCAGATGAACTCCGCTGTTTTTATAAAGTTTTGTAATTGGGGCGCTGCTGTTTAAAAACAGACGAAAAGTCTGAAACAAGCCGCGTACAACTCCAAAACTTTTTAAGTCTGTCACAGAAGATGATACAAAATTAACTTGTATTTCTTTTTAAAAATGCTTGAAACAAACATCCTTCATTAAAAAAATAAATTGATTTGATTTACTTTACCTGCGTGCTATATTATATACAGCCCAACGAGCTGTCTTTGTAAACCATATTTCAATTATGTAAAAGCTTTTAACGCAATGAAATGAGTGACTACAAAGTGATACGATCTACGTGGTCCATATAGCGTCGCGGTTTTAGTTTTCAAATAGTTTCTAATCTAACATCACTGTATGCTATACGTAAGTTGTAGGGTCCCTGTAGATCAGGCCGACAGCGCCTTTGTTATTGGTCTTTCTTGTTTCGAAACATCGCCGCATATGGCGGTTATGTTTTCCGACATGATTCTGTTTTCTCTTTTTTGTGGGCAAAGTTTTAGATGAAGCTACAATTGCTCGGGGTTAGCGCAAATGAACATAAAAAGTTAAAAACATCGTCCAAAGAAAAGGTGCATTAGGATACTCGACGAGCAAGCTGCTGTTTGCATTTCAACGAGAATAAGTTTTTTTTTTTTAATAAAATGGTTTCAGTTCAAAATGTGTATGAAGTGAGTATAGAAATTGCGAAATAAGAGGTCGTAAGCGCTGTATCCGGTTAGAACGCCTGTTGTTTGTATAATGAGCCTCGTTAGTGTTGGCGTGCTGCCCAGGCGCGTGAACCTCCGATAAATAGCTTAACGTTGGACACTCATTATGTGAAATGTTACTCTCTAACCCCGTAACACGAAATCATCTGTTTACTGTGAATAATGACTTACCTAATCTCTAATACTCGACCTTTCGTCATTCAGATTTTTTAGTCAACGGTCTCTGTCCCTTTGCTTGGTCAGTACTCTTCCGAATTCTTTCAAATATACTTCTTCTTTTTATACCAGCCTTTGAACATAAACTTAATAGTTTAAAATTAAAAAAAAAAACTCATCATCATCCTAAAACAGTACACTGCTGGGCCTCTCATATAGGCCTCTTAAAACGCACGCCATTTCACTCGATCACCGGCTACGCTTATCCAGCTGTTACCGATCACCTTGCTTAGGTCGTCGTTCTTCTTGCCTGAATACGCCGTCTCACGTTTGCAGAATCGCGGTCTCCACTCGAGAACACGTCTACCCCAACGGCCATTGCCACTTCAGCTTTTCTGTGGGCTAAAAAAAAACCTGATCAGTATGAATTATGGTTCCTGGTTTCCTTGCAGCTAAAATCCTTCGTATTTACCAATTTTACGAAACCACAAATGGACTTCTTACTCCAATCTAGACAGAGAAGAAAAAGAAAGCTAAATAGTATCTACAACGACTAGAGATCACATCTCAGCGGGTGACAATAAAAACAAATAACGTTCATGAGCTGTGGCGTCTCTATTGATTTCTAATCAGACTAGTTTAGAAGCTGTCTGAAAGTGAACTGCTTCAGAGTGTACTGGATTTTATCACGATATGGTTATTGACTTAGGTATTCGTACAAGCAAAACTTGTCAACGCACAATTATAATTAGGTTGACTCGGGTTCGCTGAACTGTCTCACCAGGTAACCGTAAGCCTGAAATGTAAAGGGCTATTGAAGGATCACCGTGAATTTTAGTCAGTCCAAGTCTGACAGTCCCTGCAGTGGTGTACGCCCACGGCGTCGGACGTCGCAAGAACGAGACGATCTCCGGCCACCGTAGGCGCGGGCATGCGGACAGCGAGTAAAGGGCAACTCGCTGTCCGACCATGGACCATGCCCGGGTCGACGGCGCGTCGTGTTCCACGCGCGCCTCAAAGACCTGTCAGCAAATGACGGGGCCCCCTCACATAGGGCCAAAGCCTGCCGGGGTCGCGGGATTTATTTCCTCACCGTGACCCCGGAACATAAATGGCTAATGAAGAACACCGTGGATTTTAGTCAGTACAAGTCTGACAGTACCTCTCGCCCTGCCCGGGGTGACAGGTCTCATTTGATGATTTTACCACGTAAAAAAAAAAAAGTCTGACAGTCCCTACCGTTACCACAACACCTTGATATAAAAAAAAATGTTGACGACAGTCTTATTTCTGCGTTTCTGTAGGTTTTGTTCTACATTACCTGTAAGCTGGCTTCGCCTGTGTGAACCTCGATATTTGTCTCATGTCATTCTATATGTGAATCCAGATTAAAAATATAACGTGTTTCCCAAAATTCATCCTAATCCGTTCAATAGCTTTTTTGCGGAAAAGAATACCAGTCAGACATCCTCACAAAAAATTGCATTAATAATAAATAGCATCATACTTTTATGATCTTTACCATAAAAGTATGTTGCCCCATTTTAGTATCACTTTCAAGTTTCTCAAATAACCAGTTTTCACATAAAAGTGATGCAGTTTCCTTTACAACTGTACCGACCCTGAAAGTTTCAGTGATCGATTCCGCTCAATTATCTATTTGGATAGGTATAGATCCGATTATCTGATATTATTTTGGGGTAAAAGTTGGTCGACATAATTACAAATCGATGTTTTGTGATAGCTTGTAAACATACCTAATTTTCGTGATAGGTAAACAATTTAAATAATGGGCACACACGGTTTTTGAACGATTGTAGCTGACTTACTTTCTGAAATTGACTGAATAAATATTGACACATTGATGAAAAGATAATAATTGTTATAAAGAAACAAAACTAGTGATACACACCTGCTTTGCTCTGTGCAACCCATTTTATTGATATTCGTTTGGCGGTTCTGGAGATTAGCGTGTACAAGCAAAGCGACATGTTTTTTTTTTAAATAAAGATTTAAAAAGTTAACAAAAGGAAGTTGCCCACAAAACACCCTTCTATTGTTTTTAGTTTATAAATAAAACATTTTTATACACCTAAATTTCATACATTATTCTAGAGCATGCGTGATGTGTACACATTCCCAGTAACATAATTTATTTATATCTAACCTCGATACCGTATTTGTTTATTTCACTTGTAAATCATATTCGTTCTTTTTTCAGGATTATTCTAAAGAGTGTGTAGCGCATGTACAAAAATATTTAATGAAGCACGAAGTACCACCGAATCTATTTGAGGTATGATATATGAAACTAAAGAAAAAAAGTAAATATAGCTGTTTATAATTATGTATTAACAATTTATATTTTTTCAGCCCTACATTGAGGAAATTTTCCAACATCTTCGAGGGGAACCTTTCAAATTGTTCTTAGAAAGGTAAAAAACATTCCAATTCACTTGAACAACTTCAAAGTCCATAGTATAACACTCCTCTTTTGTTCCAGTGACAAATACACAAGATTTTGTCAATGGAAAAACTTAGAATTAAACATTCAGCTCACAATGAACGACTTCAGCGTGCACCGCATCATTGGGCGAGGCGGGTTCGGCGAGGTAAGAGCTGCCATTAAAATATTACCCTTAAATAAATACACTCAAAGCACAAAGTTAGTTACGCAAGTCTCAAACCTAATATCATTAGCATTCTGAGCTTGCAGCGTGAACGTGTTTACTATATTCATATTCATCTCGACGAACGGGAAGGAGCTACGTAGGTGTAATAAAGCCGTCCTGTTCCCCCACTGGAATAGTGATGGATTTTAACGCCTGTATTTTAAATATTACACTTGATAAGTACAACGTGATCACTCAAAATATGCTGTTTTACATAATTTACATTGTAGGTATTATAATTAGATGTTGGGTGGTCTGGTGAACGGAAAACAACTTTTTCTTTGTGTTCATTTAAGGCTGTTTCGAGAAAAAATAACGATTAATAAATCATTTTACAATACTTTACATAGCATTCGCTGTACTTTACCTCTAGCGGACGCTCTATTCAACGGTCCTCAATTTTTTTTGTTCATAAAATGTCAGACTTGACAGTCGTCTCGGCAAAAAGATCGTCAGAATGCTCGTTAGAATGCTCACTACAAGTGAATGTGGAAGTTTATCAGCTTTATGTAAAGCCAAACATTTAATAATCTCCTTGAAAACATGAGTACCTATATCTGGTAAATGATCATTCGGTAAGGACCTGAAAAAGGTCTACGTTTTGCCATGGTTATCTACATACTTGTATGTAGTTCACATTTCACAAAATATCCTATGTTGAACGCGGATATTGCCACAAATATAGAATACTTACATTTTTGTGAATACCAAGATTTATCTGATTGTCGACGTTAGGTGATTTTTAGGGTTTCATACCCAAAAAATAAAACAGGACCCTATTACTAAGATTTCCGTCTGTTAGTCCATATGTCACCAGGCTTTATCTCAAGAACCGTGATAGACAGCTGGAATATCACAGACGATGTATTTCTGTAGCAGTAGTAATAAAATAAGTTTTGTAGCAGTAGTATAGTAGTAAAAAAAACAGAATAAAATAAATATTTAAGGGGCTCCCATTTTTATTTACAAGGAAAGCCTAATTCATACAGTCCATCCAAAGGTTGTCTGAAAGATATTGCTTTAAGCGATAAGACCGCCATTGTAACCATAGTTATAGCAATATTGTAGTCGTTATAAAATGTTTGGTGTACAATCAAGTTTACTCTACTCTACTCTGCTCTGCTCTACTCTACTCTAAACGTTTATTTTAAAACATTCTTTTCTTACAGTTCGTAAACAAGAATGTGTGCTTAAATAAAATAATATTTAAAATAAACCGTGTGTTCATACGTTCGTGTGTTGTACGAATCAATTCGAGCACTTATGCCAGGAAGCGACATCAAGTGCTTGTCATAAATCAGTTCACACGCGACCTCCTATTCAGTTCTGCACTTTACTAAGCTGAAAATGTTCGTTATATTGAGGATTTTTTTCGTCATTATGTTCACGTTTTTACTCCCTTGCGACGTTGAGGGCGATAAGGGCTTTTTTATGAGGGGAAATTACAAGGGTTGATTGTTTTTGCTTTAATTTTATTCTCGCTCGTTGTTACTAGTCAGTAATATACTATGACACGATGACCAAACCAATCCCTCAAATACTTATTTAGATTCCAAAAACCCCAATTTACCCTTTACATCCCGGTTTAGAAGTTCAGAAGCCAAACTCCATCATTGCCTTTAACACAATTAGGCTTCCCCAACGCTTAAACAGAGTTAACTTTGCACGATGATATCACAATCCAATGACGTAACGAGCAGGCATTCCGAACAACCTTTTAAAGAGTATCTACACGTAGGTACAATTTGGCAACGGCACGTTATGCTCACGGCTCGTAGAGATAAATACCTTATTTACATGTATCTTCTATACAGGTGTATGGGTGTCGGAAGGCGGATACCGGCAAAATGTACGCGATGAAGTGTCTCGACAAGAAACGTATAAAAATGAAGCAAGGGGAGACACTTGCCCTCAACGAGAGGATTATGCTCTCTCTCGTTAGTACCGGGGTAAGTACTTTATTACATTTGTATTTGTTTATGACTTTGTCGCCATTCCGGCGTTATTGCGTGTCGGATTGTGTGTGTGCTTGAAGTTTAGTTGTGTGACGAATATGTTTCAGCATATTGTAACAACCGCATCATGCTGTGGGTGGACTATTTACCTTGAAATATGTGAATATTTTCTTGTTGCTAGGCAGACTTACACGTATACTATACTTTTACATATTTAACGACATGATTGGCGCAGTGGCTGAGCGATTATTTGTATGATTTACGAGTAGTTTGTGTATCTGAGTTCACCCACGATACACGAAGAACTCCTAGTGTGGAGCAACGTGAAAAAACTAAGTTCCTAAAATCTTTTTCAAAGCGGAGAAACCACTGATAGTACATTCAGCTTTATGCAGAACGAGCCAACTTAATAATCATAAAGATATACTTATCGGGCTTGTTATATTCAACAGCTGATGGTGACGGCTCGTTATCAGCACTCACCATAATATTATGGCGATACCCATGCACTAACAATCGTACGTGTGTAGCAAACACCCATTTTCCGCAACGTCTGTGTCGGTCTGCTCCAACAGAGATAACGATTGTTAAAACTGACACTGTCCGCATAGTTTCTTTTATCGAAGAGGGGTTGTTTTTTTTTTTCAAATTATTCTGCCGATGTTAGAACAGAAGGGACGATAAGACTCGTACTGACTAAGATCCACAGGGTTCCTCCAATGGCCCTTTTTGTACCACTGTCACGATTACCCGTTCAGACAGTCCTGCGAAACCCCGAAGAGATTTTCAATTCTGTATTGATGGTCAGCACTACTACTGAGCTTGCAGGTCCTCGGTTTGATATACCGGTTGGACAAAGCGAGTTTTTCCATCAGGAATTTCTCCGAAAGGCTGTATACGTGTCCTGTTATGGTAATAGGCTCGCCATCTATTACATGTGGTAAAAAGGTACCTGTTAGTTCAGATTACAGGCGTGATTTTAAGCAAAGGTTTCAGTATAGGGAAATAAAAAACCACATATACCTAAAATAGGTATGTTGACAGTATCAGTAATTTGCAAATCTAATGAGGCCATCGGGTAGTTTTGAAAAATAATGGACACGTACTTTTTCTTTTGTTAAATCAATGCATATTTACAAAGACATAACACCAGTCGTGACGTCAGAAACAAGAAAAACTGTACTTGCTTGTGACGTATTGGCCACTTAAAAGTGTGTCCTCGTCAATTTTGATTTTGGGTAACGTAACAGAAGAAAAAATACTTGTCAAATATTTTTGGATAATCCAGCTGACGGACTAATAAGATTTTTTCAGTCAAATACCCTATTCTATAAAGGATAAAAAACATGATAATTCTTATAGATATAACTGTATTATATGCATAATATATGGTGATACAATACAGAGCAGCTACGCCCACTCATAACTACGCCCGATGTTTTTAGATACCGACATTGAACAAAATGCATGTTCTGCTATTGTGAGATAAGCGCATGGGTTTATAGAGATATCCCTATCAAAGAACTATATTGTAGCAACTGTAAATAAACTGACCATAAATAGGGAAGATAAAACTGGAAATTGATACGTAAACTAGCTTCCCCCGCGGTTTCACTCGGCTCTTATTGCGTACATTGATGGAATATAGTCTTCCTCGATAAATGAACTATTCAACACAAAAACGTTTTTTCAATTGAAGCAGCAGTTTCTGAGATTAACGCGTTCATACAAACGAATCTCTTCAGCTTTAAAATATTAAGCATAGATAGATGTACGAGTATGTACTTACTGTAAAAATAATTGTTTTGTAGTTGGTCGATTAACTCGCGTATAAGGAAACCTTAGTGTAAAATAATGTTGTAAGGTTTCTATAAGATCTACGTGTTTTTAATTAAAAATAGAATCAGCTCTAATCGTTCAGACGTTGTATCCTTCTTAACACTGGCCTTCTCCATGGCGACATGTCTTCTTAGAACGCATTCTTCAGATCTTACTAATATTATTGTGAGCAGTATAAGTACCTACTGCCCTAGTCCAAAATATCCTAATATTCCTGTTAATATGCTAATACTTAAACGTTTTCAAAATTGTAGCAGTTTCTTTCAGTATACAGGGTGGTCCAAGCCAAACGGATATAAAAAATTTTTAGGTAGCCCGTTTAGGGACCTATTAGTAACCGACAGGAAAATATAAAAAAAGGTTTTTTTTTTAATTTTTACGAAAAATCTATCGATTTCAAAGGAAGTAATTATTTTTGCATTTATATGAAATTAAATGCACTTCAAATTTGCAGATCAGTCTGATTTTTTATCTTTCTGAGAGAGTGCAATGTATAGTGTGTAAGTACGCACCCAAATTTAAAGTATAATATAATTTTTCACTTTAAAGTAAGTAAAAATCATGAAAACATTACAAGTGGTGATGTTTCTTAAATGACAAAAAACATGTATTGCAAGCGGGTGACAAGCGATTTTTTTCCTGGCGGGTAGTGGTACAAATATGTGCCTAAGCAGACTAACTAAAAAAAAATGTATCCATCTGGTCTGGACCACCCTGTATAGCTCACTATGTACATTATACATCTTCTGTTCTCACAAAGCTTTGTTAGCAGTGAATGTGATTTAACGGGTTCCCGAACTAAACTGAATTTAATATCCGCTTGTTAACGTCACAACCCACGCTACATGCAAAGATACTTCCGTCTATTGCGATCGCCCCCGAAATACTCCACAACTCTCGTATCAATTTTAATTAGTTCCAGCCCCCCAGCTCGCGTAATTCGGCAAATTTCTTTATTATTGCCTTTCTTACCCACAACTCGCGAGCAAAAAATTTGAGGAATTTATTCATTGTAATGAAATAAAACGGGATGGGGCATGGGGTCAGTCCTTTGTTGGAAGGGTGTTGCTCAAATAATGATAACAAAAGTATTTATAAAAATATATTCTCTAAATCTAAAGTTATGTCCATTAAAAATGATGAATTTATGATTCCATTGCGCATCAAAAGCAATTGACGCGCGTAGGTAATGTAATCAATAGATACGAAACATTTCAATGATTTGGAATTTTCTATTGATCTCACCATCGTTGTTATTATATGAATGGCATTCATAACGATGTTGTTTGTTTCTGTGCGATCGTATACAGCGCCGAGAGAATCGTACGTTTCAATGAAATCACCGATTCGCGACAAACATACATAATTCTTCATACGTTGTTGGTTTACTATCACACCGCCAACTTATTGTACAAACAACACGTTTAAATACCCCGTCACAGCCTGTTATGTATTTACACATTAATGGCGTCATAAATAGTTGATTTATACGCAGATTTATTATTGGATCACAGTTATCAGTGGCTAATGTGTTACAAATTATCAATAAAATGTGATCGACGCCACAAAACGGATGATGGCCTACGTTCTGGACTTTATTGCTTGCTCTATAGATAAAATTTATAACTGAAATAATTGCCGTTTACTTCATCTCCATTGCTCTTGCTTTCAACGAGAAGATACCACATTACTTTCGAACTATTTAAGAAACGAGTTTAATAGTTCCGACAACTTTCTCACAGAAAATAAAATAACACATGTGCAATACGGGAAAGCTGGCGAATACGTCTAATGATGATGATATCATCTACAAAAAACAGTAGGCTACGTGTTTAAAAATACATGGAACAGGTGAAACCGAGCAAAATGTTTAGCTCAACAAATCTGAAACATCTGCTGGTAGTTCGAGTATCAAACTATCTAATGATTGCAATTGTCGTTTTTTGTGATCTTGAAATCCATCTCAGCTTATGTTTATTCAGCAAAGGTTTTCAAGTAACTTTCCTTTTAGTTCAAGCGCTTAAACAGCCTCGCCTTTTGTTGCGTTTTTCTTTTCTAAGGAAATGTTTTTTCACATGACATTCTAGGACAACTTTCTTGCGCAACTCGCAATTCAATGCTTGGAACTATTCTGTGCCGCCATTGTGAGCGCTGGATAGACATCATAGTGATTTCAATAGTAAGTAATCTCAGACCGATCTGCTAAGAAAAATAGGCGATAATATTCAGAAACAATGGTATGTATTTCTGATTCAGCTGGAGAACAAGACTATTTGTAAAGGTTCGGTAAAGCTGTGGCCAAAATGTTCGCTTTGATCTAATTTATTCTAACATAATATATCCTGATCAACTTACTCACATGTAGTTATGCAAATTATGTTTGTAATTCACGCCAGCACGGAATATCATTACAAACAAGGGCAACATACAGTAACATGGCAAAGTACACACTCTTATTTGAAGAGACCGTCGTCGGGTTTATCAGCCGATGAGTTTACGCTCTCCGAGAAATTGAACTTGCCTCGTGTAGGACAACTTTGTATGTAGAAAATGACTTTTTCCGACTAGACAAACTCGTATAGCGGACATCCTACGTCTGTAATAAATATACTATCTGTAGAGTTGATGATATTATGAGCGTTTCGTTCTCGGGGAGCAGTTTGGAACGTCTCGTACAAAATAAGTTAGGAACGAAGTGGCTTTGCGCAAGCTCGGAAAGTGCCTTGGTGTAGCCATCATGTTGTAGATTATCCTTGCCATCGTTTGCTTTGTATCTACTTACATAAATATATTTTCAATCTTAAAATGGTATAGTTAGGTGACACGAGTGACCTCATCTTTCGACAGAATTTTAAAGTGTTAATGGCAAAGGTACTTTCTGAACACTGCTTAAGGCTTTAAACCTCTGCACTATATCGGCGCACCTTAGTTGAACAAGTTCTACGATACTTTGCAGTCTCTTCGGATAGAAGGGGACCGAAAAATACTATTGAATCTATTGATTTGGAAACAAAGAAAATACAGTACATTAAAAGGGTTATCGCTTGCAGTGGCATTGCATTATACCTTTAGTGACATTACATTGCTTTTGTGGATGGTGTTTAAAACCGGTTAGTGGTCTTTGTTCGTGAGTATAGAGACAAGATATTGGATTCTCAAATATGCGCATAATTTTCTCTAAGCACGGCTATATCAATGACTATAAATATCCGATCGCTTATCGATTGCAAACTGCTTTGATTCGGTGCAATACAGCAGTGATATACTACGTTTTATGTGTGATATGGTATCGGGGACATAAACGATATCCAGCCAATTGGACTGAAACGAATTGGATCGCCCTCAATTTGTCGTCGTAGTACAATCCGCTTCCGCTGCATTTTGTTTCGCCGTTTCATCCCGACGATTAGAGTTTTCCATTTTACATTCAGGGCTGAAGTTATACATATGTAACACATACCTTATGTAACATGTGTACAATTTTATTCTTCGTGACCTAAAAGGCTTCCCCAAACTTTAACAAGGCCGTCGGTTTCTGAAGCAAAGTTTATATAAAACGAGAAACTGTCAGTCGTTCTGTTACAACATTTATATGTAGTCAACTTTCGACATGAATTTTCTTTTACTGTGACCTTGTTTTAAAACTTTATGCTGTGCGTAATAAAACGTTTTTATTTTATGTTTACGAGTAAGCAAACTCTGGTTTATAGGACGGGACCGTCCGATCTGGATGACAAATTTTATCGACGTTCGATCATACATGTCCAATTGTCCGCCTCATCATCGATTTCTTTTATTTGTAAACTATGTCTGTAATTTTCTTTTATTTGTAAACTATGTCTGTAATGCTGCTTATTCGAAGCATGGAACATTCAGAATCGCTTAATAATTGCACATGGAGTCGTATGTAGATGTGATTCAAATAATCGTTTGTTGAATGGCAGATTTTGTTTAAATATTTCAGCATTTATATTGATAACCTAAAGTAGGTCATTTGATAAAATCATGTTCTTATATTCATTTATTTTTCCCTGAACAACGTAAGTTTTGCGGAGCCAATGAATGTAAGCGAATGAAATGGCGTTCACGTGGAAAAGGCGGCGCACTGTGAAGGCTTTGTCATCCGCTCACTCAGATATAATTACATATTGCGATTTGAACACGCCCCTTTCCGTTTTACATACAAAGTTATCATCTATTAATAAACGTCATAATCGCAGTTTACAGAGGGCATAAGATCAATTTATTTGGCAGTGATAGTGTTCGTGGTATGATATTATAAGTACGTAGATGCTGCTGGCCATTCATCTTCTAGATATAATCCCTACTCGGCTCTTACGTCAGTCGCGGTAAGTGACGGGTGGTCTGTTCGGCGAGACCACACGGTAATGTTACTTTATACGGGTTAGTTTATCATTTATGAGCGTTCGTCTGGAGTCGGGGCGGCGCACGGTGGGCCGAAAATCGGCTTTCATAGACTTAGGCATTTTATTTTGCAAGTGCCATTTTTTATGCCGGATATCACTTCTATTAGTTATAACAATATACAAAAATGACACCAGAATTGATTCTGCACAAAAACGAAGGAATTATAATTTTTTTACGAAAATTTTGTATGGAGCTAGTATGAAAAATCGAAATATCTCGAAAACGGCAGGGATAACCCTAATATCCTTATAGGGGGTTATAGTACTAATTATTTGTGATTTTTTGACATAAGTTACATAATGGTTGTGAATGCCGTTTTTTTTTTAAAAATCGTCAAAATATTTTCATTTATTTTTACATATGAAACGTTCCTTTTAGTGTTTAAGTTGAAGATTTCAGAGCTTTAACAACTCTTAACATAAAATAGCATGACCTCTATAGACCTGAAGGACTAGACAGAGGTGAAAGAAAAGTTATTTTGTAGGTTATTGTACCCTTTTTTGTGGTTGTTTTTGAAGGCGGTTATATTTTTTTTGAAAACTCGGTGTAATCGATGTACATACATAAAAAAAAATACCGACCGACCGAATGGAGAACCTCCTCCTTTTTTTGAAGTCGGTTAATAAATAAAATGGACTGTATATATACTTTTTATTGAAAGGTAATTTAAATAAAACAGAAGTAACAAAAATAATATCAAAGTGCATAATAATTTATGAAAATATTAACTAAACATATGATACAATAAACTAACATGAATTACAAAAGAACATAAAGAAAAATAATTGAATTTTACAAATTTTCTTTACAACTTTCGTTGTCGGACTCCAATTCCGAGTCAGAATCCAGATTGGATACACCTACAAACGCGAACTCAGTTTCCGGAAACTGTATTAGGTCGAGAGTTTCAGCAAAAAAGGTTGTCTTCCTTTTGGCATCTAACTTCGGCCTTTGTGCACTTAGGAAAGGATCCGAAGAAACAACAAGCATATTTAGGATATCTTGATTAGAATCTTGCCTGCTTCTTTTCCGCGAATGATGTTCCCGAAACCTCCTAAAATCTTTGTTTCGAGACTCTGAGGCTTCTTCCGACAGAGTCCCAATCGGGACAATATCATTTTTTTCGATTATGTCAGCACCGTGTATTAATAGTTTATGTACGGTTGATGACATGTAGTACCAGTCGTATAATTCCACGTACTTTTCTGCTGTTTTGCGAGCAAAATCTTTAAATTTGATGACATCTATCTTCTCACCAGATGTTATTGCTTGCAAAATAACAGAAAATCTTTTTATCAGGTCTTGATCCAACCCAGTAATAGCTGCAGTTTTATTGGGAAACTCGAAAAACTTCCTTGCGGTATTCCCGTCATTGGTAGTTCCCGAGCCTTGTTTCACTATATCAATCAACAGATTGAGCTCCTCTTTAAATTTATTTTGAATGTTTTTTTTTTCTGTTTTGTAACATTTCTTTATGCTCATTACTTCTTGCTGCCCACTGTTTGAAGTCAAGTCTGTACGCAATGTGTAACAGACATTCCATGCAATTTATACGGGCATGTAGGGATGATAGGCCAAATTCGTATATGTCAGAACACACAGTTTTTGATGTTACAGCATCTAAGTGGTTCATTTCTGTTGGTTTTGCTAAGCACAGGTAGCATGATGCATTTGATCTAGCTTCAGAAAGGTACGTGCAGACTTTTGCGTCGATCATTGTCATCATTAGTTTATGAGTCACCCTGTTACTATTAATGCACTCTGTGGGGTTAAGGGCCTCAATTTCCTCATCCATTTTTCTTTTGTTATCAATGACAACTGCATCGCTTTCTTTTACAAAAGTGAACTGAACCGGACGACAATAAAAAGTTGAGCATGGTTTCGGGTTTGTCCATATAGTATTATCTCCATCTGTAAGTTTCAGTGGCACCAAGGAGGTCATAAAAATGCTTGAATCATCATGCTCGCCGTCCATTTTCTGCTTGTATCGGCTTTGATTGGAAGCACCATCAAATCCCCACTTCGATATCAGCTTTAACTGCTTATTTTCCACATTATCAGAAAGACTTTGAAGAATCCGCTTCACCGTGATGTCAAGTAAAGCTTGAAGTGTAATTCTAGCTGATGAATCAGTAACTGACACTGATAGATTAGGAGGGTAGCATGCAAGCTTAGTTTGTTGCAGTTTATAGTAGGATGGGTAAATATCCTTAGCACCTTCCCGAATGGCAGTCTCTCGCAACGTAATATATTGCCACTTTGAAAGCTTAAGTGAAAGAAGTAATCCAAGTGCTTTCTCTGGTGTAAATATTACTGTTTTCACTGGTTTCTTAATGCTTTCATTGATTTTAACGGCAGCTTCTGGATTTTTGATCATATATTCGATTACAGATGCGATATCTTCATACCCTTCTTCTTTTAAACGCGCTGCAGCTGCATATGCCAATTCACAGGAATCCTCGCCTATGTGCTCACTAGATCTTCTCTTTTTCTGTTTGCTTCCCAGATCTTTGAATGGTTTTCGGGACCTTTTTGTCATTGTTCCAACAGTCGATGATGTCGAAGGTTCTGGAGAGACTGAACGTGCTCTTGGTATCTCATCAACAGTTGGTTCTTGATTTATTAAAGTAAGCACGCAACTCGGCCAATCAATATTTGCTTGCAGCCACTCTCCGTACGTATTTCTAAAATTATCAAAGAATCGTTTAGATTTCTGCCACCTGTTTAAAGCAGATCGCGTGAATCTACGGCAAAATTCTTTGAGAGTTACTTGATCTTCGGCAGAAAGACAATCGCCTATGCGAGACACAATTGCACTAAACAATACTTCATGATTAAATGAAGGACACTCACTTTTTAGAAGAACAAACAAGTCTAAGTTGGTGATTAAACTTTCCATTCTAAGATTTTATAGTCGCAAAGCAAATACTTAGTTTTAGTGTTAGCAGTTACACAGTTGTGAACAATCTAAATTATGGAACAAAATTGTAGCCCTTTTATTGTAGGTACCTATAAAGTCAATAATTAGTAAACTACCCTCGTTAAAGTTATAAAAGATATGACATTGAAAATTTATAATCGTAAAAACATTTCGTAGAACTCATAGTACAACTAATCAACATTAGCAAATCACATTAGCTCACTAATTACAAAAAAAGTGACTGCAGTTCTTAGTAGATATTGTTACGAGAAATTTCAAATCATTTAATCACATATTAGGCTCATTAGAATCAGAAAACTACAACCATCATTCTAATTACTTAATTACTTGTCAGCAGACTCATTAGATGACTACACAAGATGTTATTTTGTATTTTGATCTTCTGCAAGGTCTTAAAATTCCTTTTGTGTCGATATTATTATGTGTCCGGTTATGTTATAATCATACTTTTAGGGTATGATCAATTAACAATTTCATTCCCCTATCTTTCAAAAAGAAGCGACTGCATGGGCACTTTGACACTGATATTCAACTATTTGGTATTGTTGGAAATCTTACAAGATACTACACACTTCTGTCTAGTCCTTCAGGTCTATAGATGTCATGCTATTTTATGTTAAGAGTTGTTAAAGCTCTGAAATCTTCAACTTAAACACTAAAAGGAACGTTTCATATGTAAAAATAAATGAAAATATTTTGACGATTTTTAAAAAAAAAAACGGCATTCACAACCATTATGTAACTTATGTCAAAAAATCACAAATAATTAGTACTATAACCCCCTATAAGGATATTAGGGTTATCCCTGCCGTTTTCGAGATATTTCGATTTTTCATACTAGCTCCATACAAAATTTTCGTAAAAAAATTATAATTCCTTCGTTTTTGTGCAGAATCAATTCTGGTGTCATTTTTGTATATTGTTATAACTAATAGAAGTGATATCCGGCATAAAAAATGGCACTTGCAAAATAAAATGCCTAAGTCTATGAAAGCCGATTTTCGGCCCACCGTGCGGCGCCGCTTCGTCTGTCCGTGTCTCACGAACGGTGTCGGAGATCCTCGGAGCTCCGCTATTGTCGGAAACGCCTCGTCTCGCCCTGTTTCTCTGTAACACTAGCAAATGTGACCGTTATCAGTTCTGAGTCCTGCAAACAAACCAGAAAAGTCTCCAACTTTTTTGGTTCTGTTCCAGGACGATGATATCAAAGGAAAATATATGAAACTGTAGAAGATGCCGTGTTATTTATTTATTCTATTTGGAGCATAAGTCACTCCTCTGTACACATCGGACGTACTTGTTTACTGGTTTGTGGTGACCGACTTTACATGTTTTGTACAGAGATAAATCTGGTAAAAAAAATATGTTGCTATGCCTCATATTTTCTTGCCACCATAGTTGCCACTGTAATCAATACGGCTCTGAACGTTGCAACCGCGGCCGCGTAGCCACCGCGCACCGGGCTGGATAAACAAAGGAGTGCATTCATCACAACATGTAAACTTAAATATTTCCGTCTGCCATAATATCGTGGCATTTCCACACCGGTTTATAGCTTTCAATGCTATTTTAAATTCCGTATGACTAACAGTAGTAATACCCAAGTTATATTTGTCACCAGCCTTCAAACGATTATGCCAATTTCCCATTACCGCTTTGTACCATGGTACCAGAATTATTTTTGTATGTTTATTTTCTGCTCCAGTTATTCTGTACTGCATATTTAATTAATTACTCCGCACTGTCGCACGCGTGTCTTGTTTTTTTTTATGGATGGAGGTCATACTTTGTCAATGAATAAGTCATTTCAACGCCAACTATGTAAGAGCCAATTTATGCCAAAGTTGAAATTTGTGTTTCCTTTACATTGACGCTTTTATCTTTAGCACTTCTCCTAAGGAAAACATCCCATTTCTATGGCTGTGAGCTAAACAATGTGTTTCACGTGTTCGAGTGTTTAGCAATATATCATTCGTAAAATCACGAGTACAGATGAATAAATGAAACATTACTTCATTGATCTGGATTTCACAATACCTTCCAGCTTCATTGCTTACCTCACCGGGTCTAATCTTGTTGGCACAACTAACGCCAGGACTAGTGACGTCATAAGCTTGAATTGCCGAATTTTAAGTCGAAATTAGCATCATAAACACAAGAAGTAGTGGTTCAAATTGAAAAAATATTTTTGTGTTGGATAGTCCATTTATCGGTGAAGGCTATAGGTTTCTAACATCATGCTACGACCAACGACGATATATTACTAGACTCCGCATGCACGATCTAAGGAACAAAAACTATTCTGTCAACTCGCTGAGGTACTACGTAAGCGAGGGGGACGGGGTACTGCGTTGTGATTGGCTAACTCAAGGGCTGTTCTGCCTCAAGGTATGTTTACAGCTCACAGGAGTGGTCGAAATAAGATCGATGTAAGACTTTTTTGCCTAATGTGGTCGCCTGTTATTAGGAGTCTAGTAATATATCGTCGTTAGCTACGACCAATAGGAACCGAGTGAAACCGTGGGTAACAACTAATTAGAATATGTTTGCGAAGAAAGAAGTGACACGAGATACCTTCCCTTCTTTGGCTTGCAATTGATTTTACACTTTTCATGTCACTAACGAACGTAACATCTTGATACGGTGTACAATTTACTCGTCAACCAACTGAATCGTTGGCAGTATGTATTATTGTAGCGTGTACGACGCGATAGCATCCCTTCAAGGTGAATGGTACGCGACGGAGGACGCCTTCCGGTTTTCGAACAAATGACTGACGTGAACGCGACTATCGTGCAGTGCGTGTATCAGAAACCAGATACCTATAGTCATATTTATATGTATGACAGGGCCAAAGTACTGCCGGTGTAAGGATATGACCATCAAGAGGGCCAAAAGCCTGTAGGGGTCATGGGACAGTCTAAACTCTCTGAGAGTTCCCTGAATTTTAGTCAGTACGAGTCTGACAGATCCTTCCCGCAGCTTGCAAGCAAAGGGCAAGTGATGGATATTATCAGATGGATTTTATCATCAAACCAAAAACTTTTGCTACAACCTACATCGACTTTTTTTTGGGAGGTTGGGAAATCATTAAATGAATTCTCCCGAATTCTTCTTTAACTTAAACTTTCCCGCTAGGTGGAGCTGAAGGAGTGTCAGACTCTTACTCAATCCTTTGGGCTTTGCATTTTCAGGCCCGAAGCAACTCTTTCGAAATAATCCTACAACTCTAGTATCTCTCATTTAGGTCGAGTAGGAATCAAAGTTTTATATAGAACACAGTCATGCATGTTATTTTTGCGATTACAAGAAATTTCCTAGAGAGAAAAAGAAAACAGTTTGATGGTCTATAGCACAGTCTTGTATTCGCGCGATGATATTTTCCAACAGGCGTGTTGACAGCATCAACAAAATGCAAATGTAATGCTTACAAATAAATATAAAAATCTTTATATCATTAGTCCGACAGCTAGAGTCTTTAAAAATAATGGACACGTATTTTTTTTAATGTTAAATCAATGCTTAATAACAAAGAAAAAACGCATCATAATTCGAGAGTTTGAGTTCGTGACGTCTGATGCTGGAACTGTACTTGCTTGTGACGTATTGGCAATTATAGAGTGTCCTATCTTAGTCAATTTTGGTTTTGGTTTTTAAGTAAAAAATACGATCCAAATATTTTTTGTTTATCTACGTTTAATACGAGAAAGCTAAGATCTACGACTAGCTTCTAGTTAGCTACCCTTCCTTTTGAACTAGTCGGTTAAAATATAATGAACAATTGATAAGAGAGAGAAGCCAATGAAATGGCATGCATGAGTGATCTGTAAGCCTTCCAACTGTCGCACCCTTGACGTAAGTCCACTGTTATCGCGAGCTTATTTAGCTTAGTTAATGATATGAAGTATCACTTGTCATGACCACAGTCCGAATCATTCTCCAGTCATTCATCAACCAACCCACGAAATTCAAAATACCTTGCGTTTAAAATAACTTGGAAGGTTGTATTGGTGATTTTGACGTTTATATTCTTCATACAACTTATCACTGGCCTGCACCTGTACTGGGCTGGTTGGAGCATTTCCCTTAACCGATTTCAAAATGAGGTTCTCATATCGATCAGTTTTTGTTTTTTTATGTACATCGTTTTCTCTGTGTCTTTCAGGTGCAATTTGTGTGATTTTTTTTACTCGATGCAGTATACATACTTGTAATTTGGTTCCTTAAAATCATTTAGTTTGGATCAGTAGTTTTCATTTTATGAGCATTTTCAGCTTATTGTTTACTTGGACGATGTTATTGTCGTTACTATGGATTGCAATATTCTAGTGCACTTTTTGTAATAATGGTATGAATCCGTCAGAACGTTACATAGTGTATTTTCAGAAGACAAAGATGTATTATATTTATACAGAGCACACCCACAGTTTGCAGCGATTTTTTATAAACCAGAGACAAACCAGACTCGATTCTTCGGAACTGCAATGGCTAGGACCCAAATTTGAAATAAACGAAACAAAACTACAAAATAAATGAAGCAATAAAAAAAAAACATATTCGCTAAAAGTAACCCCCTTTTTAGGTGGTAAACTCATCAAATGAGTCCTCCTGTGTGGAGCGGTGGGACTATCGGACTCGTACTAACTAAAAGCCAACCCGATATAAAAATATAGTTAGTTTTATCTGGCAGCGGCTGGAGATCTGATGATCTGAAGTATATCTTAGTGATTAAGTGAAAATAAAATCTACAAAAGTTTGTTACTGAGATTACCGATTGATGAAACCTCGGTCCCATTGCTATAAAAAGATATTAATATTTATTTTAATTATTTTCTCCAGGTTGACTGCCCATTCATCGTGTGCATGACCTACGCCTTCCACACGCCGGACAAACTATGCTTCATTCTGGACCTCATGAACGGTGGAGACCTGCACTATCATTTGTCACAACATGGCGTCTTCAACGAGGCCGAGATGAAGTTCTATGCTGCCGAAGTTATTTTAGGTAAATTATTTACATATTTGAGTAATAGCTATGACAACAGAACCATAAATTATAGAATTAGGCGTTACGTTACGGAAATCAATGGCATTAATTAATTCTTAATTCCGCTTCAAAAATATAGGGTTTTAAGTAGGCCCTCATGCCTAAGCGTTTTATAAACGATTGTAGCCATTATAAATCCTAATCTGCATCTATCCTTTTTTCCGATGTGCTCATTGAACCAACGTATGACCCATTTCTCTTACGCCATTGCTCTGAGTGAAAATAACATTTCCATCATACATAGCTTTGAATTATCACATCATACACAGATTCAATTGCGAAACATTACTCTATCTGAAGGCCACCCAAGTGAAATCAGGCAAAGATACTTGTTAATATTATTATTGCAGACATATATCAATATGAGTCATAATACAAGCATCATAAATAATCTCTGCAGTATCATCAGTATATAATTTTAGACGCAGTAATACTGTATTTAAAAATTGACGCAGGGATACATAAATGACGCAAACAGATAAATTATTTATATTATTTGAAATCATGACGTATTTTAAACATGCGATTAAATGCATGATTAGTGTTTTTCCTAGGTTTGTCCTTATCAGAAAAAATACAAAATAGGTACCTAGTTATATTTTCCTAGAGTTAAATTCCACAAAATAACTCATACAGGCTAGCCGCAGCTAAAACATAATACTTCATTATTTAGGAGCAGTTAAGGGGAAATTGATGTCATGGTTCATATTTGTGTTTCAACTAACGTCCTTCAAAAAATATCATTTTGTATTCATACGGCGACAATAAACGCGGCTACGTACACAACATCCTGCAAGTTAATTACTGGCAGCCATGGCATATTTTATAATAGTTTTTTTTTTCTAGGTTTGGAACACATGCACAAGCGCCACATAGTGTACAGAGATCTGAAGCCAGCGAACATACTTCTCGATGAGCATGGACACGTCAGAATATCAGATCTTGGTCTCGCTTGCGACTTCTCCAAAAAGAAACCGCATGCTAGTGTGTAAGTAACCTTATTATTTTCCTTCCAAGATTTAAGCATGAGTAGTTCCGCTGAGACGGTACACCCCCATTATGACCCAAATGAGACAAATTTAGATACTTGTAAACACAAACTATCGACTGTTCAGTTTGTTGTTATTATTAATTAAGGGGAATGCCCCAACCAGCCCACGAAATTCAAAATTGCTTGCATAGGAATGACTGTTTTTTTTTGGTTCCTATACACCTTTATGAACTTGGAAGTTTGTATTGGGGATTTCGATGATTATAATTCTGTTACTACATACATCTTACAGCCGCGAATAATATTTTAATTAACAAACATCCTAGCACTGGCCTGCAAATTGCAAGAAACCAAGAAATTTTGAATTTCGCGGGCTGGTTGGAGCATTCCCCTTAAACAAACTAATATGACCACTGCATAGTATCGATACGAAGTAATTGAGGATAATATTACTATAAATAGGCACTAGAGGCCGTAATGCTCTTGTTTAAAAGTCAATTGACGTAATTCACTATGCTAATTGTTTTAATTGGATCTATAAGCACAAACGTCGCTCTTATGCAATACAATCATAATTATTCGAATTGCCTTGACTTGTTGTTAATGTTTATGAATTAATTGTTGATTGATTGTTGTGTAGGAAGATGGCACAAGTTCTGTAGCGCCATCTATGAAGCATTTTACCGTAACTATTGTATCTTCAAATGTGAAAATAACGCTTCTTCCTACTTTCTTCATACCTTTAAAACGAACGTGAAAAAATTACAGGCTCGGCAAAGACTACGGTGATAGAGCTTTATCAGGCGGGCTGTCAGCTTGTTTGGCATCTTTGTGATGTACAAAATTAAAGCAAATGTAGAACTCATATGAAAATGTTGAAATTACGGCCAAAAAAGTTGTTACAGCAAGGTTCAGTTTTTTACTTATATTTCCTAAAATTCGTTTCGTTCGATTCGGCGCGGATAAGTGTGAGAGGTTTCATGAGATTTCATATACAGAATCCAAAAATTGGTTTTGTTCGACTCCTTCGACGCGTTCGGTTCTGATAAGTGTGCATCCACCTTTAACCTGCGTTTTAGGACGTCTTTTTCTGGGAAACCAATCACTCACACGATTGTGTGACGTCGAGGTTTTTCTCGAAAAGACGTGTCACATATTTTCGTTTTCCGCGTTAGATTATTCAACAGAAACTGAGGGACTCCCGTATATCTATAGGGTATAAATAGTTGACGTAAAACTAAAACCGAGAATTTTGTGCTAAAAATAACAGAAGTTTGTGGTCACAAGTTTGAATTAAGATAATAATAGTACCAAATCATTGTAGCGCTGTAATGAAATAATTTCAACTGAGACAAGCTTATTGGAATATACATCTTATTTGTTAAAGTGGAAAAGATCTTATTCGGTTGCTTTTTAGAACTAGGATTGTTATTTTCTAAACATTTTTGATTGACAGATTACATTCTATGATTTAATATGAACTCTTCCTGAATGGGTGATTATCATTGTTAAAAGCGTCGCCGATTGAACCCGTAATGCCTGCTTTGGGGTAGCCCGCTTTCAGCTAAAATTGTAATTACAGCGATCATTTATATGTCAATATTTATATTTTCTAGCACATCGCTCTTAGTTAAGAGAAATAAATAATGAAAGAAGGAGAGTGACTGGTTAATGTGACGGTTTGCAGACATGAAGAAAAAAATGTATCCAACCCTAAGACCAAACTAACGGGAAATACCGTAAAAAATTGCGTTAATGGGCTTTTATATACATACATTTAAAGACTATTATCGCGAAAATCTTAATCGTAATGTGAAAAGTTAGTGTGAACCCAACTATTATAACAAAGTACAAAGGCGGGATGTTGATGACGACAGTCAATGTTTAATAAACTAACCGTATTTTTCGCTTATTTCCAGCGGCACTCACGGCTATATGGCACCCGAGGTGCTCTCGAAAGGCACCGGTTACGATTCATCGGCTGACTGGTTCAGTTTCGGCTGCATGCTGTACAAGCTACTGAAGGGACACTCGCCATTCCGCCAACACAAGACTAAGGACAAACATGAGATTGATCGGATGACGCTTACCATGGTAATTTTCTTTTAATAACACCTAATTTTATTTTCTACAGTCATCTCAAAGTTATTTCCCTTTTGACATTAGCAACATTATCGTAACGAGAATAAAGACCCTTTTTTGACATTGATTTAATCAAAGGTAAAGTAATTGTGAGAACACTGTAAACTGTCTTTCTCCCTATATCAATCTTTTTTATTTAATCTTTTATATTAACTCTCAAATCAGTTTATCTACTTACTTCTTATAAATAATATTTCCTCTGAGTTACACCTACGAAACCGATCCAAATCAACATTTTTAAATTTCAAGACTTATCAGTTAATATTCCATTACAATTATATCAAAATCGCGGTCAGTTTCAAAGGAAGAATTCACTCTTACAAGTATTTGTATTAATGATTATTACGACTTGATTCCATGTTTACTAATGTTTTAAAAGATGGACATTTTCTCTCCAGAGTTTGGAAATAAATGCAATCTTAAAAATGCATCTAAAAAAGGTTGCAATAAAAATAAAAGTTCTATTCGAACCTTTAAATAGCGCTTTAGCTTTTGATATATTCGCTTAAGCGCTGTAAATGCACAAGAATATATATTATGGCCATGTTAGCACACAGAACACCAGTGAATTTTGTCAAAATTTTATATCATGAAAGTAAAAGATGGAATCATGTCTGCAATAGAATTACGATGTATTTCAGAACGTGGAGCTGCCGGAGTCGTTCAGCCCCAGCCTCAAGAGCTTGCTCGAAGGCCTGCTGCAGAGAGACATCAACAAGCGACTCGGGTGCAAGGGACGAGGGTATGTGTGCACAAACCCTACTAATCTATACTAATATTATAAAGCTGATGAGTTTGTTTGGTAACGCTAACCTCAGAAATTTCTAGTTCAAATTGTAAATATTATTTTTGTGTTGGATAAACCATTTATCAAAGAAGGCTATAAAACATCATGCTACAACCAATAGGAGTTAACCAGCGGGGGTAAAAACACGGGAAATAGCTAGTATAATTTATAAATATGTATTGTGCATGTTTGTATTTATGTTCCGTTTTTACTTGAAAACAGCTAAACCTCTATTGGTCCAGAGTTAGATGGGATCTTACAGACGGTTATACGCTGTATTCGTGATGAATTCACTCACACGTAAGGTGTTTCTAAGAAAAATGTCATAAGGTGGGCCAAATTATTACCATTTGCTTTATTGGACTTTCCATAAAAAATATTGTGCGTCACAATTTCTTATCCGGGTCACTTTTCTACTGACGCATTTTTAACTTCCTAGAAATCAGGTGTGTTTACCAAAGATTTATATTCGTGAAGAGGAAGGATAATGATTTAATTTGCAATGGCGAGCGATAAGAACAGTTATTAGCGGATCTTCGGAAGGAAAAACCGATACGTTAATTAGCAATATTTGATTAGTTATACATGCTAAACTGCACTTGTTGGATTTTAATGATGATCATCATGAGATTCAGTTTATAATATAAAGTCTGCTACAGCTCGCCGTGTCATGTAGTCCTAGTAGAGAGGTCCGGGCTCTTAGTAGAGCCCGCAAGCCCTAATTAAACAGTTATAAGTTATAAAGTATTCTTATAATAATTAAATAATGTAGGGTAAACTTTTTCACATGATGAACAACATCAAGCCTTCTCGCAGCAGTGATGTCACAACTCTGCTTGCCCCGTATTATAATCTCTATAGAGAACTAGCGCTAACGGCCCGCCCCGTGCTTCGCTACGTGTTACAAATAATGAGATGAATGAAGCCCGACCGATTTTGTGCAAACTTCACATAAATACTCTACTCTACTGATCTACTAATTAGTCCGAACAAAGTCTAAAAATTTGGTTGTGATAGGTGAGCCCGTTCTTGTGACTTATAAAGTTACAACGATAATGCAATCTGAGTTCGTCAACACTGTGGCACAGTAAATAGAAGTTTACCTACAATAAGAAAAAAAATGATATGCGCTACAAGCGCACACAACATAGGATAAAAATACAGTATTATCAGTTAAAACTAAATTAGACAGAAATATACTGTGTGACTCACGGCTGCGCCAAATAGGAAATAGAATATGTTTTTATTTGCTAAGAATGTAGGTATTAATCAGATGTTACAAATAAATGGGTTCCTAATCGTCTAGGTCTACATTTTTGTCTACATTACACTTTATTTTTTTTCCTGCTCTGTACCACTCCTGGGCAACGGCCTCCCTCCACTCTTTCCATTTTTCACGACACTGTATTCTCCTTCCAGTTCGGACATCTACGTGGTCTTCCTCAACCTCGCGTCACTGTCTCATAACTTTCTTATTTACCCAATTCCAGTGCGGAGGAGGTGAAGGAGCACGTGTTCTTCGCGGGTATCGACTGGCAGCAGGTGTACCACCAGAAGTACACGCCGCCACTGATCCCTCCGCGCGGCGAGGTCAACGCGGCAGACGCCTTTGATATCGGCAGCTTTGATGAGGAGGACACTAAGGGCATCAAGGTAACTAGCGACAGACTATTGTGACGACACTATTGGCATACGCCCGAAACTAATATTCTAACACCATCCAAATATCGTTCCTTTGTTTTTGACGACTTCTACTGATTGGACATCTATAAGACTCGGATAGACGTTCAGGGTCTGGCTTTTTGTGCGTATGTTTTTTTTAAAGCTTTTACTATACAGGAGAAAATATAAGTGTGAAGAGTATTCTCTATTTGAATCAAAAAAACTTGGATTGTAATTCATACCCATTTTGTATCATTAGCCTAAGCGCAAACCCTAACTGAAGCATTTATTTCGAACAGTTACAAGCACTTATGAATAATGTCGATCTATCAATGATATTTTAATTCTTCTGTATAATTTAGTTTTTAAAACGTATCCATGGTCTAATAAGCTTTCAAACAATAAAATGATTTCCTCACATTCCAGCTGACAGAAGCAGACCAGATGCAATACAAAGACTTCCCGCTGGTGATATCGGAGCGCTGGCAGTCCGAGGTGGCGGAGACCGTGTTCGAGACCATCAACCAGGAGGCCGACAAGATGGAGCAGAAGAAGAAGGCCAAGCAGAAACAGAAGTTCGATGCTGATGAGAAAGGTTCGTACCAGAAATATTGAGCTAACAGTATCAAAGAGGATTCTGTTGGGAGGGAGGGAGCGCTGATCCTGTAAACAGATCTACAAACAAGAACACTCTTGGGACAGGCAAGGCAGAAAATGGGTCATAATTTTCAAATCATATCCCATGTTTTAGGAAGGTTGATAAATATAGGAGAATAAATGGTTGTTTCCTGCTTTGTTATTATTAAAGCTTACTCATGTTAATGGGTAAACTTAAAATCACTGTTGAATGTTTACGGCACTCAAGAGTTTTCGCTATGTATTATTATTAAATAACATCAACTTACTACAGAATCGGACTGCATACTGCACGGGTACATCAAGAAGCTGGGTGGTCCGTTCGCTAGCGCCTGGCAGACACGGTACGCCAAGCTCTACCCCAACCGACTGGAACTGCATCTGGAGAACAGCGCCAAGCCTGAGATGATACTGTTGGACTCCGTCGAGGACGTGTCCTCCGATCTCGTGTCCATCAAGGGCGAACAGTGTATCGTGCTGAGGACCAGAAACGATACTAAAATCGTGCTCACTAATACTGTAAGGATTTTTGATTCAATTTTGTTTTACTATCTATGATTGGATCAAACTTTGAAGTTTAATTTGGAAATATGAAGTGACTTTACTCCATTGTATTTTTTTATTACTATGTTCCAAACTTTTTAAGACCCTTTGTTGTCGTCGATAGGATGAAATCGGGCTCAAGGAGTGGGCGCTGTCGCTGCGGTCGGCACACAAGTGCTCGCAGGAGCTGCTGGCGTCCATGGCGCGCAAGGCGGGCAAGATCTACGGCACGGACGGCGCCAAGGACGCCATGTCGCTGGTGCGGCCGCCCGCGCCGCAGCCCTCGCCGGCGCTGGCGCGCGCGCCCAACGGGTCCAACTAGCATGAGCTTCCCGCGCCCAACAAGGGCGCGAAGATGTTCCGCCGCTCCAAGAGCGCGGCGCAACTCATCAAGTGAGCGAGCGCGAGGCCGCGCCCTCCGCGCGCTCCCCGCTCGTGTCGCTCGCTCCGCTCGTGTCGCTCGCTCCGCTCGAGTCGCTCGCGCCGCTCGGAGCGCTCGCCGCGCTCGCAGCGCTCCCGCACGCACAGTTGACGCGACCCCGCGCCGCGACCCGCCGCGTGCGCGATTAACTCTTAGTGACTCTTTAGGACTGCCAATTATTAATAAAATGAATGCTGATCGCATTTTATTGTTGTACGAATTAATGTGATAGGACCGATCAAATTAAAGAGTACGATATATAAATATATATTTCGTTTACCTCCAGTGATTTTCGATTGTGGATAAATAGTAACTTTTGTAATCGTTTGCACCGATTGAATTTTGTAATTATTAACGTAACGTTCTGGATGTTGTATTTAACTCTGTGGTAGGTATTGTAAAAATTTAATAACTTATAATTCGAGTAGATAAGCATAGCGACTACCTATATGTGTTTGTGCAATAGATCAAAATATATTAAATAAAGTAATAAAACGTAACGAGTAATCGGTCGAGTCGGTTAAAATTAAAATTAGTGAAAGTCTTGACAATTTTAATGCAATTGGATTGTTCGTTGTGCGTATAATATAGAAGCTTCAAATTAATCGATTAATATCGTAATTAGAAATTCTAGCACTTTGGTTACGACTCTGATAATATATTGCACACAGTGGAGATGTTTCTACGAGCTACGTTTGTGTTGTCTCCGGTTGCTCTCTTACGCGGTGTTGTCTACGTTAACTGTTACAAATAGTTCCTTTAAATATAACGTAACGCGGAACAATTTCTTTATTTATTATAATGGTACTTAAATATAACACTTGTCTGTTGTGTTCGGAACCAACTGTTCATATAAGTTTCAACATTATTTATATAAATAGAAAAAATGTAAGTAGATCTAATAAAAATCTCTTTTTCATATATAATATTTAGAGGCAATACTTTTCTAACAACATTTAGGTGTGATTAATAACAATAGTTGTAAAGGCAATATTTAGAAGAAAATAATTAAAACATGTTCAATGTCCATGAATTTATGTGGGAATCATTTTAGTTAGTATTTATTCCATAGACGATTTATTATGGCCTGGCCACGATGACATTTGTATGTTGTGTATGTTTTATAATAATTGTATAGCAATGCAAATTTTAGTTATTACTTGTTTTGGGTCTGATGCAGATTTAGTTTATTTTATAATCGTGATGGTGTACGTTCGTTGCCATGATTGTTTTATAGGCTTGTATATTGTGTCATGATTTTCTATATTTATCACGAGTCAATGGCGGTCATTGACGTAATTTAAGAAGCTGAGCAATAGTTAGATCATGGTTATCAGGGTGAGATGTAAATTGCAACTCGTATGTCTTCATTTTAATGCTCTTCCAATACTAAATTACTAAGAATTGAATAGTAATATAGTCGGTGAATATTGTAGTAACTAGTACCGTTAGCATTGCTTTGCTTCTTATTTTTACAAAATATAATATACGTATGCATTGATTCAGCATGCGGGCGATGCATATCTAATCAATTAATCCATGGATATATTACATCGTTTTGTTATAGAATTTAGATGCTAGTCAAATAAAATTTACTACATTTATTGATTTTAATGAAACTAAGTAATTTATATGTATAATATAATAGCTATTACAGCTAAACAGTATTATAGGTTAGTTGTTTTCTTGATAAAAATCTTTCTATTGTGATATGTTTCAAACGTTTGCATAGAATAGATGTATCTGTGACAGTAGTAATCTTTCTCCTGGTATATTTTCTTCATAATTGCGAATGTATCTAGTACGAGCTTAGTTGCTGTTTCCACGTAATGATGCCGCTTTAAAATTATTTAATTGCTTTAGAAAACAAGCATGGAATATTGGCTATGAGACGTAGAATTAGTTAGCACATAAAAACAACAACAACTTGAGTTGCATTTCCAAAATCATTAATGAATTTGAAGGCCAAAGTAGTCGGGGATAATCAACATTCCGGTTTGCCAAATTAGATTATAATGGTGGTAATATGATGCATTTAAAAGTTTTTATTTATTTACTGCGCACGATATTGTTCGCCCCATTCGTTGAGCTAATAGATTGCTTACTTACACAACAAGAGTTAAAAATTGTAATGTGGATAGGCACCGGCTATGTCTGCATCAGACAAACTGTTACATACCTCTGTTAGAAAATATTTTTATTGTGAACCTACATTATGTGTAGTAAATTGTTTATTTAATCATTTGGTTGTTTTAATTTCTAATTTGACCATCAGTCGACCTAACCGCTCGTAGACTAGCTATCAACACAACATTGAGAGCTCTTTCATGATCCGTAAATCGAAAGAAACTACGAAGTCTGAACAAAACACGAAAAGCGCCAAAAAACAAGTTTTATCGAAAAGGTGAATGACAGTTTTTCCAAAAACGTGAAAGTTTTTGAGAATGCACGGATAGATGAATGTTTGTAACTTTCACGTTAAAAATATTGAACGGATTTGGTACACAGGTGATAATTGTGTAATTTATAACCTGGATTAACACTGTTAGGTAGTTTTCATCCCGGTTTTGTGTTCCAGGGGTATTAATTTTAGAGTAGTAGCGTGCGAAGCCGCTGAACAAGGTCAATCACTTTTGTTTCCTAAGGGGTGCATTCTTTGCGTTCGTTTATAGTGTGTACCTGCCTAACTGGGGTGGCCATGTATGCAGGGAGGTACATGAATGTGTTAATATTCAGGGAAACATAAATACAGTAGTATTTTGATAAAGCTCTCTCCTACCTCCTATCGGAGCTTCAAAGTGGAAAATTGGTGATTTGTTCCCTTATACAAAATGTGGAACCGATTATGTGTCCATCTATAAACGGCTTATTAGTTTTCAATCATCCGCTGATAGCATATTTATGGTATAATGCACATCTTGGAGACCGTTTATAAAACAATTCCGACACAATTTGTCAGACAGATAATGTCACTGTCATTTTTATACAATAACAAACAATCTGCAATATAAACAAACAAAAAAATGTTATCCGTTAGGCAGCGAATAAAATGGTCACTGACTTAATGTATTACTTATCTCTACTAGGATGCATAGCATTGGGTAGACAGTACAAAGATATTGATGACCCGGCTACGAGACGCAACTTTGGAACGGGCCTCGGCATGCTCGTAGTATGCTTGTTATGTGGACAATTGGTACTGCATTCCATACTGATGGTTTGGGGAAACATTGTCATTATCAAATGCTGCAAGAAAACGTAAGTTTATTCAAAATTTTATGGTTTACCTACTGCCGCGATCGCAGGATTATCTCATCAGGTGATCGTGAGCCTGGAGCGTGCGCCCGTGTGCTATTGAAGAACCACCGTGGGTTCTAGTCGGTACGAGTCTGATAGTATGGGCGGGAGGACTCATTTTGTTGGTTGTACCACGATAAAAAAGAAGTTAACTAAAACTGTCAGAGCCAAATGAAATTAATATAGTTGGCCGAAGTCCCCAAATGGTCTACATTTGAAAAGTACTAAAGATGGGCCTATGGTTAATTTAAAACAACCCGCCTGGAAAAGTAGAGGGGGTATTTTTTATCGGGCTGGTATCCTCAACTCCACGTAATATGCGCGTATTTCGCGTGATTGTAGGGGGTATTGAAGATTATTTTAAAGACTTAAAATCAAAAGACGGTCATCCAGTAAACTGTAGGATGGCCGGATCATAGGTATATTAAAATTACAACTCTCTTTCCAGATACCTTCATCATTTAAGCTTTGCTTATACATGGCTGTATCTAATATTTCTGCATTACAACATTGATGTTTCAAGTAACTACGCCAGTTCAATTCTTTGGCTCCATCAGGTGATAGCACTGCGTGTGGTCGGATTAGCATTTGAGATAGCACTGGTTGAAAAATCTAGACGTCAATCAACGGTGGAATCATTGTCCTCGATGCAAGAAGTTAGGACTATCGTAGAAGAGCCCGTGGACCCTAGCGTTCTGGATGTTATCTCGTATGCCTATTTCTTCATCGGCTTGCACAAAGGTACAAAGAAAGTTCAGCAGTCCTTAAAAATTTTTCTTGTCGTACCCGCTCGTTAATACTATACCTATAATCAACTGGAACGTTTTGTTCTACTCATTAACTAATAACTGTAATGAATAAAGGAGTAGGATAAAAAGTTGTTTAGTTTTTCAGGGAGTACAATAGAGTATGCATTTTATAAGATAGTGCTCGTCCATAGTTGTCAGTAATGGCCTGTATCCTTTAGTCTTAGCGGTGGATACTTGAAAGTACGCAAATTTGCTACTGGCGGTGTCTGGCGACATGTTTCAAATATTTCTGATACATATGATATTTCTGCTCTTTTCCCCGCGCTAAGCCGGCACTCCCAGCGGCAAGGTTTGAAACAGACCGTAATTGCTGATAGGTAGAGTACCGGAGCCATAACAGTTACTGGTGTATATTTAACTTAAATGTATCGTTTCCCGCCACCTGGCCAGCACACTTTTTCGCCGTCGTATTTACTTTACTTACAGAACACTTTGCTTTTCAGGACCTTATTACAGGTGGAAAACATTTAATGAACACTTTGAGGTACCCTTTGGCATGGTAGGCAATTGGAGAATTATAACTGAACAGAAGTTGAAAAAGGCTTTTGCGTTTAGCTTTGTCTATGTGCTATTAAGCTTGTCATTTTCTGATGGGGTATGTATATCAAAATATACGTTTTATATAACGTAAAATAGACTATTCAAAGACACGCAATTCAAGATTGATTGAGCGACGAACTTCTCATCGGCTGGTAACATCTGAAATGGTTTTGACGAAAATCGATTGATTGGAAAACCTTCCACCATCTTTTTGACATTCATATTTAACAAGCAGTCTAAAAAGGAGATTATGGTCTTCATTGAGGATGATCCGAACATAATTCCTACTACATACTATACCTACTTACTTCAGACTAAAATACAGATTAAACGCGTACAACTAATATAAAAGAAATTAGTAATAAAAATTATAAAGATTATTCGTATTTTTGGATGTGGGTACAACACAGTAGGTAGGGTAGGGAGGCTGGGGATTGAATGGTGCTGGAATCTGATTGAAAAGAACAATAAGAATGTAGACCTTTTTGGCAGACGCTACCCATCTTTTTCTCACCATTGATTACTTACAGGTATATCGTGAGAACAACTTCTATCATGCCCACGGCACTGATTACCGCTACCTGTACAACATTCCGCAGATGTTAAAATACGTACTTGGGTATCAAGTGTTGATGCTGTTGTGCACAAGCGTTTTCACTGAAGCCGGGTTCGGTGTTTACCCTTGTAAAATGCACCCGATGCCCGGCCGTGGTCCTTCGGCAGGATTACTTCAATTCGGGTTAGTTTGAACTAGTAGATCTTTATATTTTTTACTTCAGTAGCTCGAAAATGTAGGTTTTGCTGCCTGAAAACACAAAGTAACTTTTTAATTTTTGTGTTAAGCAAGCCACGGCCATAGCCATATCTTATTCAGCCTTGGGTTGATCATACAATTCGAAACATTTACAATCCATCTGTTTCCCGCCATTAGAAAGAGAGAGAGACAAAGACCAGCCCTTTTTTCCTTCTTCCTTTAGGACAGGCAAAGAGTCAAGCCCATACAGCCACAAAGACCAGCCCTTCTGCCCTTTCGAAGTTCCGATTTTGAATTCGACCTCAACAAACACAAACACGTTCGGAAATATGTACTAACTAAAGAAATTTTGCAAAAATATAATTATGTCTTTTAATGCAATTTATTGAATTTTTAACTTATTGTTGTATTTAAACGAAAATTAGTATTTACTGTGAATAAAACTGATATTTAACCTGTAAATATTTATTTCTAGTTTCAATAATGTAATGTAAATATTTTGAATAATAAAATATCATGGGTGCTATTTCCGAATACGCCTTAATTTAAATAAAAGAGCGGGAATAAAATATCGTCGCTGGCGTAAAGAGTGTTTATTATTTTATCTCCTAGTGTTCTCGCTGCTGAAGTGAAAAGTTATGTGTGTTACACGAGAGCAAAGTTTTTTGCATCTCGTGCCTTTGAATCCCTCGCCACACTCAGGATTCAAATTTAGAATCACACGCTCGTGATTCAATCGTTGAATCCTTCGCTTGCTCAGAATTCAAAATCAGCACTCGCAGCAAAAAACGACTTTGCTCTCTTGTTGCACAAATAACTATCTCACTAGCTTTTGTCAGCAGCCTTTTGCCTTCGTCCGCTTACTACCTGTTACCCAGGACCACAGCATTTTTGAAATCGGTCCAGTAGTTTCGGAGCAATTACAAACAAACAATCAAATCTTTCCTCTTCATAATATTAGTGTAGATTAAATTAATTGATACGTACGGTTCTCTATCTGGCTAGCCGTTAAAGTATCGTATGCGCCTAGCTCAAGATACAAAAAAAAAACTATTTAATTGCAAAGAGCAGTAATTGTTTTCTGAAAGGTTTTAGTTAATGTAATTCTAATTAGCAGTAGTACTGAGGACATTAGTTAACTCAAAACCTCAACCGTATCCAGGAATTGGATTAACTATACAGTCTATGCCCATTGACGGTTTTTAACGCTCTTCATAAACTTAATTTTTTTTTTAAACCTTAAAACATTCCAGTACATTTAATGAAGAAGCAGCATTGGAAGACGAATACAATTTTGCCATGATAAGGAGTTTTGAAAATGAGAAGCTGCTAAAGGGACCACGACTGAGTGACTCCCTGAAGGGCTGGGACATGTCCTCCCGGTATTGGTTCTGGAAATACTCATACAAAAACATGATCAGGACAAATAAGGATGTGAGGTGTGTGTTCGATAAGGTATTTATAATACCTTCAACATCATTAAGGACGGGTTGTCTCATTGATTGTAGTAAAGTGAATAATTATTATCCCATCAAAAACAATACTTGTCAAAAAAACCAAGTCTCGCAACTCAGTTGTTCTACGGTAAAAAGTTGTGAGATCCATGTAATACCAAGTCTTATCCATGTAATACTTAAGCGACTTCCTGTCTTAATACGTCCACTCCCTAAGACCACGATCGTGGTCCATAACAATTGAAAATCAATTGTGTCTGGAATGTCAGTACTCGAAGCATTAAGTTGTTACGTAATAATTGACAACATCTTATAGTGACGCATCTCAATCTTAAAAATCTTTAATGTTTTATATAAATATATTGACTCGGCCATCGCATGAAAACACGTGTTAATTAAATTATTTAGTGCGATGACCAAGTCAATATATTTATATAAAACAAAACATTAAAGATTTTTTAAGATTGAGATGCGTCACTATAAGATGTTGTCAATTATCACGTAACAACTTAATGCTTCGAGTACTGACATTCCAGATACAATTGATTTTCAATTGTTATGGACCACGATCGTGGTCTTAGGGAGTGGACGTATTAAGACAGGAAGTCGCTTAAGTATTACATGGATAAGACTTGGTATTACATGGATCTCACAACTTTTTACCGTAGAACAACTGAGTTGCGAGACTTGGTTTTTTTGACAAGTATTGTTTTTGATGGGATCTCATTTCTTTTTGTATTTTGTAGACAGTTCTAGTTTTTTTCTTTTCGGTTATATTTATATGTGATTATGAAGTTATTTAAGCAGTTATGTACCTATCTAGAAAACTGGACCAAAATTGAAAATTTTTACTCGACTTGGCGGGGGCACCACCGTGCCCCCAAATATTTTAGTTTTTCCTTGATTCATACACCAAACACTACTTATATTCCAAATTTGAAGCTTCTAGGTCTGCTAGAAGTGCCTTAGAATTTTGATGATCGGTGAGTCAGTCAGTCAGTGAGTGCGTGACAAAATTAAGAAACTTTGACCCGTTATAATTCTTAAACTACTGGTTCAAATTGAATGAAATTTGAAATATACCGTGTCTTTACAATGCCTGCATGGTTACTGAAAATTCAGTCTTCTAGTTTTATCCACAACGAAGTTACGGGGGGTCGAAAATGGCCTGAATTGCTTCGAGAAAAGGATGGTACGGCCGTGCCACTTTTTTGCTCGACTTGGTGGGGGCACTGCCGTGCCCCCAGATAACAGACGACGTTAAAACTACAGATAGGTACGTTTTCTACTTTGAAACGACCCACCCGATAGCAAAGATTAAATCAAACAAAAAAAAATGTTTCTTTTCAAATGGAGACCACGCACCGTAGAACGTCCACCAATAAGGCGGACAGACGATTTGAGGAAGACCACAGGATCGCGCTAGATTCAAGACGATTCCAACTAGACCTATTGGAAATCTATAAAGGAGGTCTATGACCAGCAGTGGACTTTCTACGGTTGAAATGATGGTTGTATAAAAAATACAGTATCCGCACTTCTTCTCCACATAAAATAGGTTTGTGCCAAAATTCATACTCCTCCAATAATGATTGTATTTTTACGACCGCGTAATTTTCGTAAAAACCAATGACTACAAAGTTTTGCCCTGTACCTATAATTATAGTTATCAGTCACTTTAAAATGTTCCCAATCGAACAGCGAATCCTCAAATATCAAATGAAACAGAACTAGATTTGTCATCGTTATACTAGATTGTGTTGAATACTTTTTTCGTGTTGAATACTTTTTTCTTACCGTTTTACTTTTTTCTCACCGAGGATTGAGTTTCCGTTGATATTTTCCAGAAGTGCGTTTTCGTACCTGGCATGGGGAGTATGGGGCGGGTTCACAATGCAACAACTAATAGTCTGCAGCACGATGTGGGTCCATGTTCGGCTAGAACGTGAATACAGCGAAACGTACAGCGCTAATATTGATTCGGTATGTATTACGTACCTTTTTGTCTTTGACAGCCGGGTCTGCAGTGTCACCATTTAATCCAACTTCTAGAGGTCATCTTGAAGAAAAGGTTGATTTTGTCGATCACTGCACTGTATCACAAACATTTATTTTCTACAACTACTATCATATCTACCCACACTTGTTCTGAGAAATACGTGGGTATTCGTAGACATTTTCTGTTTGCATCCAATGCGATTAATCTATGAGTACCCACAAACTCATACACCTAAGTAAAACTATAATGACAGCTACACACCTTACGAAAAATCGTTACAATTGGACGGTACAGTTCAAACTGCAACGATTTTTCGTCAGGTGTGTACCAGCCATAAGGTGGATTTGAATAGCGGATAGCTGGGATTACAAAATGTTCGATTTTTTTTTGTGAAGAAATCCGCCCCTAAGACGACCCACTGACCGATACTTTTTTATGTGCGACGCTCACATTTAAATGTTTTCCTTGAGCACTTGTTTTACGTAGGAATCGAGGGCATTCTACAATAATCTATGTTCTCAGGTTATGAATTCAGTTTTCTTCGCTATGGGTGGTCAGAGATTAATTTTAAATAAGTTCAGCATTAAGTGAACTCACTGGAAACGTGTCGTTATCAAAATACCTCGTACATTTCATCAATTTAAAACAATTTAAAAATAGTACCAATGACTTACAATTGTCTTTTCTTAGTATCTACTTAGTTAAAATTTTATCTGTCTAGTAATACAGCGGCGTTGTTAACTTATCGCTTGTTTAAATACATAATACCTATTGACATTCATAGGGACTTCAAATAAGTAGATACTTACTTCAAAACAAGATATCATTTGTTCTAAATGACATTTGTTATTTCAGATGAAATCGCCGTGGAATATTGGATTTTCAATCATGCGAGTGTTCTGTCTCATCTACCTCACACCGTGCCTCATTCTAAATGATTACTCTATTGTACTTCGCTACTACAACTCCATTTACTGGGTGTACCATATCATATTATTGCTTTTAATCTTAGGCGCCGTGATTCTTCAGAAAAATCAAATGTTGGTGACAACAGATTCTGTTACTGCATTGTAGAATCATTTTGTGTATGTCCATGTTAGGTAATAAATTTTTGCAAGTCACTGACCTTTTTTTCCGACTCTTCAAGTAGGTAGATAAAGTTAGTGCCCGTAATTGCATTACGCATTGTAAAAAGCAGAAGGGTTGAATTCGGTCGCTTACTGTCGGCCGCGTATATTGGTGAAAAAATAAGAGCAACGTAGTAGTAGTCGCCACTGCGTCAGCGTTGCAGTATGGTACTCAAACTTCACAAAAGATATTCATACAGCATAATAAGAAGAGAAGGAGTGTCAAGTAATGCAGGCTACTGACTGTACTATTAAACATTTAGACTATCTCCGCCTTACCACGAAAATTTAAATATCCATTGAACAATTGACAAAAAAAAGTGTAACTGCAAAATGACCCTTATATCAATGTGGAATATCGTTTTGACGTTGACAGTTTTTAGATTATAGACAAGTGTTCAACATTTTCCTTGTGGTAAGACGGTCTATGTTGACTCATAAAAACCAATTTTCAAAGACTTGGCAACGAATTGTACTTTTAAAAGTATAAAAAAAGTATTTTCCATCAATAACATTTATTAATATATGTCTAATAATATAATTATTTAAAAACACGGACACAATAAATAACAAACACATATTGCACGACAAGGCAAATTACTTAAGAATATTCACGATTTGTGCTTGGTCAACAAAAACAAAAGATAATAATTATTATGTGTTATCACTTATCACAGTTACCCGTATAAATCTAAAAACTTAATGTTACAATGGAAGACATTAGACATTGGTCAAAATTTATTTAATAACAATATTGCTATGTAAATCAACTGATAGACATTTACTACACATACATAATATTGTATTATAGTCACTCAATATTTATAACCAATAATCAACATTGATATATTTTATTGTCTTTTAAATAGGCGCAGTCACCTAAAGAGATATTTAAGCTGATATTTTTAAAGAATGAAACCAACAAATGAGATGCGTATGCAAGCATCAATTTTTTAAAGGTATTTTTTTAATAGTTTGAAGAAATTGATGCCCGCATAGTCATCTCTTTTGTTGATAGTACACGCGCACAATTCATAAATACTACATATAGCTGGAGGCACGGCAGCGCACCCGCCAAGTCAAGCATTAATATTTATGCCTAAGTCTTATAAAATAAAAACATTGTATAGGCAATTCGTCCTAATCTACCTTTCACTTAATTATATTTTCTTTACTACTTCTAAAGCAGAAATTGTTATCTTTGGGTTTTCAATAACATTCTTATTTTGAATGAGTCTGAGTTCTCTTAGTTTCGGGGGAATCTTGCCTGTAGGTTGACCGGCTGGAAAAATAAAAAAAAAGTCTGAATAGCAGGTCAGTCAAGACTAGATAGAGCAAAAAATGCTAGCTGTAATGAGGGATTTTCTTTTTATTGTTTCCCTAGTCGATGGATAGATGGCGCTGAACTTGGTATGTTACTGCAATGAAAGGAACGTCGGCATTTTTTGATTTTTTTCACTTGATTGTAATTTTGAGATCTTAAAACGTAACATACATTGTCAGTCACATCACATCACAACATTGGCATTTGGAAATAAATAACAACAAGGAAAAAGAATAAAATATTTATTGATGATTCTTTTTAATTTATGAGTTTTCCACGCCATAAAGAAAATGTCCCAAGAGAAAAAGAAGAGAAGTCGGTGCCTGGTGGATTTGTGCAAAAATGAAGGCATAAATCTAGTAACGTAGTCAGATCAACGGCCTCTACAGAGTTCTTGGAAACTACTTTTTTTTAATATTCGAAAAAGAAAACTTCTCATTATTAAGAACTTGACCGCCACTAAAATAGAGTTCAAATAGTGTAATAGAGAGGATTATCTGTGAAGAAAGTCTATAGGTATGCAAAATTTGCAAATGTATTATAAACCATACCTCTAGCTGTTTGATATGTATCTTGCACTATACTCTGAAGCGTCGAAATTGTGTTTTCAAGGGTCTTTTGCAAGTTATTGTTTGTTTTATGCCACCATGCCAAGAAAAGCGCAGCGAACAGGTCACCCGTCCCAGTAAATGTGGCGTCCACTTTCGGAAATTGAATTTGGTAACATGACCCTGAAACGATAAGAGAGAAGCATTAATTACTGGGCAAAAGTTAATGTTAAAACTGAAAGAATGCCATCAATTTCATGAATGGGATCCATTTCTTAGCGAAGGTACCCTCTGGCAGTGGTGGGCCTCACCAGGGCTGCCTGGATCACGGAGTCAAAATTTTATATATTTATTTAAATAATTAACATTAATTGGCGCATAACAGTGATATGTTCCGTCGGTGCGCAGGAGTTCTAGTGCCTACTGGGTACGCTCGCTACATCTAAGGTCTCATCATTGCTTCTGGGCTAGATTGAAGCCAAACCTAAACCTATTTTACATGAACAAAAAAGCTCTTGAACTTGTCACCAGACTCATTTCGGCGCCATTAACACAATCGAAATCAACCAGTAGACACTGGTTGATTTCGATCTAATTCGTATAAAAAGTGTTTATTAGGTTCGATTTCACTTTATTACAATTTGGCAAAATGTAACAGATTTGGGCACAATGAGTGACAATATTATCGAGGTTATCAAGGGTTATTAATTTAATAAGTCATTACCTGCTGTACTCGCTATGCCAATCATCTGGCTATCGCCTCCTAGTTCAGTACTCGACAGAACAACAGTTTTGACTCCCTTATCATGCAGCGCTTGGATGACTTTCAGAGCGTCGTCAAGATCATGGACTTTAAGGCCAGTCATCAGTTCAGCCTCGAATTGGTTCGGGGTGACCACGTCAGCCAGGGGGACTAAGAGGTCTCGGTAAACGGGCAGGATCTCTTCCGGAACGTACATTTGTCCGTTGTCACCCATTACTGGGTCGCATACTGAAAAATAATAAAAATGTTATTAATTAATACTAGCTGTTGTCATAGCCCAAGAGCTGCTGAACCTTCGATTAACGGTCGTCCTGTAAGGTTAAAACTTTGTACACTTATAGTTTATAGCATATTATGGGTAATAGCGACGACCTGGCAGGCCTTAGCCGTGCACGTCATCAAACCATTTAGTTTTGAAAATGTAAAAAAAAAAAAAAAAAACTTGTTCCTGTAAGCTTATAAATTTAACAGTATGTAGTTTATTTATTGTTAATCTTGGAAAAAAAAATGACAGGCGATTACAAGGTGCACAAGTATGTGCCAGGCGCATTCAAAAGTGCACGTTTGATGAGGAAAAATAAACTTTCTCCTGTAAAGTTCAAATCTAGATATGTTTTTAAGTAAACGTTTTGGAATGAGTATGTACAATGACAGGCGGTTTTGAAGAGCAGAAGAGAATAACATATACTAATGTAATAAAATAATCAAATGAGTCCTCGCACCCACGGTGGCCAGCAGGGACTGTCAGACTTGTACTAACTGAAATTCACGGTGTCCTTCAATAGCCCTTTAAGTTCCGGGGTCACGGTAGTTCGTTAGACCCGCGGCACATAATATTAAAACTATTAAAATACACGTATTACATTGACTATATGCGTTCACGTAACACCTGTTCGCTTGCACTCGCAACGCCCTTAGCAGCTGTCGCCTCGCCTGGCAAGGTCTTGTGCTCTTCAAAACCGCCTGTCATTGTACATACTCATTCCAAAACGTTTACTTAAAAACATATCTAAATTTGAACTTTACAGGAGAAAGTTTATTTTTCCTCATCAAACGTGCACTTTTGAATGCGCCTGGCACATACTTGTGTACCTTGTAATCGCCTGTCATTTTTTTTCCAAGATTAACAATAAATAAACTACATGCTGTTAAATTTTCAAGCTTACAGGAACAAGTTTTTTTTTCACTTTTTTTACACTTTCACGTGCACGGCTGAGGCCTGCCAGGTCGTCGCTATTACCCATAATATGCTATAAACTATAAGTGTACAAAGTTTTAACCTTACAGGACGACCGTTAGTCGAAGGTTCAGCAGCTCTCCAGCTATCAGCGAATTCGTCTTTTTTGACTCCAAAAAATGTTCCGGGATAAATGGTATCTCTGAGCCTATACTTCATCAAGATCGTCAAATTATCCGTGTTTTACAAAATCCCTAGTTCTTTCGCGAAAAAGTCACTGTAAGGGTTTGAAACTTTGAACTCAGAATATAGCGCACGCGAGGCGAGGTGTTAGCTTCTGGGTCATCACGACTTCTAGAAACTGAGGTAATCAAATACATAAACTGTTGTAGTTGATGTTATTTTACTACTTCCATTGTTTTGAATTGTATTGTGTTCATTAAATCAGAAGTAAGATTACAGTTCTGCTAATATTCCTTTTGCAGTTTATAAACTGATTCACATAGGAAGTATAAATGTTTCTACACCTAGCTACCTTCTTACTAGCTAGCAATCAGTCAAATAGCCAATTTTGAGTTAAAGTTTCAAATTATGGGTCGCGGGATCGTTTCATCAGGTGACTGTGTGAAAGTAGATTTTAGTCAGTACAAGTCTGATAGTCCCTCCCGTCCTGCCCTGGGTGGGAGCAAACAATTCGCAATTGACAACGACTTTATGTCGTAGCATTAAGAGCGAAATTCACGGTTATGTGATTTTACCATTAACGTGCATGTAATCGCGATATGAAGGTAGCGATGGCTATGGTTACATATCAATACTAAATTAAAATAAATTATATTTTACAATGTATTTTCAGGGATCCGTAGGGTAAAAAGGGACCTTATTAGTAAGACTTCGTCCGTTCGTCTGTCACCAGGTTCAATCTCATGAATCGTAATAGTCAGGCAGAATTGAAATTTTCGCAGATGATGTAGGTATTGCTGTTACCGCTATGACAACAAATATTGAAAAGCAGAATAAAATAAGTAACTGTTGATGACAGACATGATATTTTTGCCGTTTCTATGGTTTTGGTACGGAACCCATCGTGGGCAAGTTCGACACGCAATTCGTGTATTTTTATTTTAATAAAAAGAAATATAAAAGCTGCAAAATTTATCGAGACTGTAAACATATAATTAAATTCAAAGACATGCTTATCAGTAGAGCATGGACTGCCGCAATGTCTGAACAAATAGTCTAGTGTGACGAAATATTTCGTCATACCAGAATCGGATCTTTATTGGTTTGTTTATTGTTAATTAGCCTGTTTTTTTTCTTAAATGAATGAGGCTATAATTAAGACGTTATTCGCTATGGCATGGGACTCATATAATGACGACAAATAGAAATATAGGTACACTGTAGGTACTTTTTTTAGGTTTTTAAAATCATCCAATGAGTCCTCCTGCCCTGGGTGACGTGGAAGGGTTTATCAAACTCTTACGAACAGTCCCTGCTCCACAGATTTTAATAAGTTGTAAGTATAATAAGCGCATCACGCTTAGCTCGACCAATTTTACCTCTATTCAACCAAAGAATAGATAAAAGTTATTTCTATAGAGTTCGACGACTGAAGAATAGACACACCCATGCTTTGGACGATAAATATCTTTCAACATTGTGTAATGTTGTCTTCTCTTCCGTCGACCGAAACCAGTTTCCAAGTTGTCTTGCTACGCGTGCAGAAGATCAATAATGGAAGAAGAATAAAGATTGATCCAGGAAATGAGCAATCTCCATAACTAAATGATACCAAGAGAACACAACAGATTACGCAATGTTTCATTATCAGTATCTAATAAAATACGTTATTACATGTTTTATAGTTTCCCCACAAACGCTTATCTATGAGACTATTGTCACAAACAATAAAAAGCTAAAAATAAACGATGGAAACTTATCTACAGGTATTATATTATCAACAGAGATCGGAATAGACAGTGTTTATTAGTTGTTTGTTAATAACTTTGTGTTTCTGTGCGTTTTCCACACGACACCAAAACGAGCGCATATCTTCTATCTATAATATTAAATGGATCGCTAAATGCGTTGCTAAGGGCAAAATTCTGAATTTTAATATGTTTAAATTTTTAGTTTAGGGACTAACCACGTTCGGAACTAAATGTTGCATGCCTAGAGCAGAATATGGTGACACCAACAATAACTTTCCTGTTATTTATAAACCCACTTGTAAAACTACCCATATTTGCAATAAATGAATTTGATTTGAAAACTTGAAAACGGCTGGACCGATTTGGATAATTTTTATTTTTAATGCGGTTTTCAGGAAAGTGTTTATTACATTCTGGAGAAGGTTTCAGTATATAACACTAATAGATATCCCGTGACGTTTACTGCGTGGATCCGTTTTTGCTTACTTGCATTGTAGATTGTCAGAAAGGATTGCATGTTTGTCCGCGATTATCTCGTGTTTGGCTGAACCGATTTTGATGCGTTTTTCAGAAAAGTGTTCGGTACATCCTGCGGAAGTTTTTACTATATAACAATAATGAATATCTTGTGAAATTGCCCGCATATATACGTTTTTATTGCTTACTAGGATTGTAGATTCTCAAAGATACTGATTACTTATATAAGATTGTTGTTAAATATCTAAAGTAAAAAGGGGAAAATCGTATATAAATCGAAAGTCGGTTCCCCTTTTTTCAAAAAGTTTTTTTAAATATACCTTGAAGTACGACGATGGTTTTTAAAGAGAGAAAAAATTCAAAATTGCCTGAAAAAGTCTAAAAACAACTTAACTTTATTCCCAGACAAGAAGAAAGATAATACAAGTTTGTTAAGGTGGATGCTCAGTAGTAGCCCGCGAAATTTAAATTTTCATGTATTTTTTGCAATTTGCTTATCAGTGTCAAGTTATAACTTGATAAAAATATGATTCGCGACAATAACAAGTTTAGTTTTATATACAAGAATAATCAAAACAGTCGCTCCATTCACTCTCACAAATATTTGATCAAAATTAGTTAGATTTCGGTTTTTTTACCAAATTTGAGCTAATCTTTGTGAGCGGGACTGGAGCGAATGTTTTGATCATTTTGATATGTAAAGTTATGCTTTTTATTGTCGCGAATCATATTTTGATCAAGTTATAACTTGACACTGATAAGCAAATTGCAAAAAATACATGAAAATTTAAATTTCGCGGGCTACTACTGAGCATCCACCTTAACTGTATTTATGAGTAGAATTAAGTATAATGCTTCCTCAAGCACTCAGTCATACAAGGTTATTATTTACTAGTAGTTCTTTAGTGAATTTCCATTGAGAAGAATGTGAGCATTTTCCTCTATGTGACAAATAGAGGAAAAATAAATGTTTAATTATGTTTGCAACTTCATAATAACATCTGTTCAGGTTGGTTATATACAAAAAAACCTGACCAACCATATAACATAGTGAGTTACACATTATTTCCTAGATCTTCAACAGTTTTTACACATATTTCTTATGTCTGTGTCAGTGCAACTAGAGCAAAACAAGGGGTATTGTAATACCCCCTTACTGGGTGGGAGTCAGATAGACAGTTCCATGTAATACTTATTAGCTGCATTTACAAAATTTAGGGTTTAAAACGCTTGCAACAGTGCCGAAATATCGGAATCTCAAAACAAATAATAAACATAGTAAATATCCCGTATTAAACCCTAATATCTGAAATAGTGACCATGACCATGTCAAAAAGGTTGCGATGACCTAATTGGTTAAGGCATCTGGAGTACCTATCCAGAAGACGCAGGTTCGAACTCTGCTCGCAGGTCAATTTCACTGTCAGAGGACTGTCAGACTTGTACTGACTAAAATCCACGGTGTCTTTCAATAGCCCTTTATGTTCCGGGGTCACGGTGAAGGTATAAGTCCCGCGACCTGACCTTAATGACCTTAAGCTAGGAAGACGATGATAGTACTCACCATAGGTTAGTTGAGGATTCTTTTTTCTCAGCTGTTTGAGTAGTTCTGCAATCTTTTTCAAAGATTCAGCTGACCTTGAGTATCCAGTCAGGAAGTGTGTGTAATAGTCTACATCATTCAATGTCAGCCCTTCTATAAGTTCGTCTAATTCTTCATTTTTTAATATGTTGCCTTTGATATGTTTGTAACCAGTGTGGGTGGAGAACTGCACTGTGTTTATAAAGTCTACTTCAAAACCCAGAACCTGAAACAAAGTAATCTTACTTGTTTTTTTTATATTTCAATTTTATTATATATAAATGAAGCATTTTATCCAGACACCTATAATAAAAATGTAGCTGCTGTCTCTACTTGGAAGATCCATGAGAAATATTATTATCACTGCAAATCTAAAACATTGTAATGTTTGTCTGCATTCACTAATCTTCTAAAGTAATATGCCAATTTGAGTAGTTTCCAATAGGTATTGTGGTAAGGGTCACCTAAAATATAGTGGTTGTTTAATTTCAATCAATTTGCAATGGAGTTTACATTCTATATAAGTTTAAGTGTGAAATAATGATCATGATTGTTTAGCAATTTCCTATATGTATTTATTAGTGTTTTTGAAATCTTGGTAATAATATTTATGTTTTCTGACATTTTTTCTTTAGTAATATGAATTAAAGTTGAATTTAGAAGGACAATTGAAAAATCACAAAACATGCTGAAGTTGAAGGACCAACTGATTTTAAGCTGAAAATCAAATTCCCAAAAAACTGTATAATTTGTTTTCTAAAACTCATATTTATTTGCAGCCTGAATATAAAATTACATTAATCCACTATCAAAATAAACAGGTACACATAGAACAGTTGCATACCTTCAAGAATATAATATACCTACATTAAAAATTGCTAAGCAATCAAAAAATAATAAGAACGAGGGCGACAAATAATAAAGGTTCTGGGTCAAGGCTGAAAAAATTGCCATTCTATTAACTGAACCTTAACAAGATAATTTAATTAAAATACAGCAAGTACTGTAAAAAAATATATTGGTGCTAACGTATAAAAAAATATATCATCGTCTATTTAGAATCTGAGTGGGTTTTAGATAATAAGTCATAATTGTTTACTTCAATATTGAATCATGTTTCTAGTAAAATGATAAGGTTACCTGCAGTGGAAAAACAGCGCTTTTATTTCCAACGTAGCCATGCACCACATGGCTCTGGATCGACAGTACTCTTGGGGTAGTATCTGAAGACATCCTTGAGAATATCCACTTACAAATAAAAAATACGTGGGAGTATTTTTATTTGCTTTTTCTCAAGCTAGCGGTCCACACAGGTCTTGACTAATCGGGAGACTGAACGCAACTGGCGTTCATTTATACCCCGCTTATCAATAAACAGCTCTATTATGTCTCAGAGAGACGTAATTAATGTGATAAGAACTCCGCTCCTTTCGTAAATTCATTCATTTCAAGAAAATATTATGACAATAATGACAGTTATGACATTGACATTGCAGTCGCTTTTTTTGACTGATATATTTGGTTTGGATTCTGGGCGTTTGCATCATTATATCACAGTAGTTTAGGGGTCTTGGCAGTCTCTCATATCAAATTTTTTTTTTTAGGTAGTAAAGTCATCAAATGAGTCCTCCCGCCCTGGGTGGGGTGGAAGGGACTGTCAGACTCTTACTGACTAAAATCCACCCGTGTTCTTTCGGATGCCCTTTACGTTCCGGGACCACGGTAACGTGGTTTTTGGGGGTCTTATGAAATTGTGAAAAGGTTTACTGAGTAAAAGTCTATGCTGTTCCTTCGGTTGCCCTTTGCGTTCCAGGGCCATGGTACCCTGTAACATACGGCAGACATATTAACCAATATGTGGAACACGACCCTCCGACAACCAGGGACTGGTCCTTGATTGGACGAAAGAAAAACCCGCGACCCCAGCAGGTATTTGACGCGAGACACGACGCGCCACCGAACCGGGCTTGGTCCTTGGTCGGACGGCGAGCTACCTATTACTCACCGTCCGCAAGCCCGCTCCGCCGCTGTGCCCTCTGCTGATCAGAGGGACACGCGTTGGAGCGTCCACACGACAGGCTATTCGCATACGGGCAAAGAGACCCCTTAAGAGTTTTTGCCCGCATCCCAGGGTGCACCGGGCCGAAAAACTGGTCTTCCCCCAGACGTATCCGAGAGGGAACTCTACCATATTAGGAACTACTAGCTGTTGTCTGCAGTTTTAGAACCACTGCTTGTCTCCTATTTTTCGTAGCGTGATGTTATATAGCTGAAAGTCTTCCGCGATAAATAGACTACCCAACACAAAAATATTGGTCAGACTTCTAGATATTGGTGCATTCAACCAAAAAACAAACTCTTCACCTTTATAACATTAAGTATACTATCGATTGGTTTAAGAATATCTTAATGATTAAAACAAGAATTTGCTGCTATGAGTTTATTGGTTACTAGCACTACTAGGAATGCTTGGTTGTTCTTGGGTCATTTCATACGCTCTTTCTAATGTATCGGTGACAATCTTCATATCATTTTCAATACTTCTGGCCCAGTTTTCTACATCTCCAATTTCTTTTAGTGCGCTGCTGAAGTTCTCAACGAGAGCAAGCCATTGTTGTGTCTGTTTTGCAAAGTTTATAGCTCCCTGGTGCAAGAGCTTTGCTTCTGCATCCAGCTTCTTCTGATTGAGGTAAGCTTGAGCCACTCTGAAATAAAGTTAAGGATTTTTATATTATTAAATATCTAATGCCAAGAAATTACTTCTCAACAAGTAAATATTATTAATTCTACATTTTGAATGGACTATTTGGCAATTCTCACATCTTCAGCTTTAGTAGCAGCAATTGGTAGCCTAGCAGATCAAGTTTTAACATGGTATGTTTTTTAGAATGGTTTAATATTATTGTTGAATAAATGTGATTAACTCAGAAAAACTGCGCAATAAAATATTCATTAGACTTGGAATAAGTAAAGTAATTTACAAACCCAACATTGAGATGGTCAACAAGTGCCTGCGTCAAATCGTTAGCTGCAGCTATACATTCTTTGCGTTTCTGTTCTGAAAAAAGAAAGCAATTTTTCAATGTTTATTATTGTTCACAATACTAAAGGTGTGAAAAAACTCCAATAGATACAAACTCTTATTAGATTCTATTTATACTATTTACTTGTGATATTTACCTTGTATAACTCTTTTTGATGCCTGTTTTACTTGGTGTTCCTTTATTAATGAAGATAACATGATGAAATCTGGATCGATGGAATGTTTTCGTTTCGTACTACAAGTCAATACCTTTCTAGCTCGGGCTATATACTGGTTATTATATACTTACTCCTAATGTTTGTACATCTAAGTAACTTTAATTATTTCAGTATTTATTCCGGAATCAAAACAAATACGAAGACTTTCCTGATTGACAAGTTGTGAAAATGACTGGAAAATGACAGTGACATTAAGCAGTGACAGTAATTTTGACTTATGACGTTTTGACACTTTTGACACAAGTGTTGCTAGTTATATTAAAAATTCGTTCAGTATCTGAATCAAGATAACTTTTCTGTCTTATAAGTAAAAAAAAAAAAAATTGATTGGACCGACTCGACCTTCCTAAAGATTATTTCTAGAGAATTTCTTTTTTTTTTTTTTATATACTGCGATATTTTTATTTGTGTTAGGTACGCAATACGCATTGATAAAGGTCTGGCTGCTCACGCCAGTGCCTATTCATGTGCTTACACGATTTACCACGCCTGTGCAACAACAGTGCTCTCGCCAGTGCTCGCGACAATTCTCGGTTTTCCTCACTGGCATACCATGGCATTGCAAATACTCGCGCCAGTACATGCACAGTATCTTTTAGTACTAGTTTCACTGCAGCAGGTACACCTTACATACTCCCACATATTTTCATCCTTTACCAATGTTATGTATTTAGAGGCGGGCCAATTCAGATTTTGGGGCTGTTACTCAGAAATTCCTGATTCAAACACCTATACCTATATGATTTTGTACAACCTGGAAGTAACTCAGAAACTCTTACTGTGCAATCGTACTAACGGCCACTAGGCCACAGAGACAGCTCTGTGTCTGCTATTTTATCACTGTGAACTATGCAGGCCATTATTTACATCAAGTCGTAACTTTTGGAACAGCTGTTTTACGAGTGAGTGGTAATGATGCGGTTAATTTATAATTTACAACTGTCGCTTGACGAGTCCGCTTTAGTAAGCACACGATTGCATTGCATTAATTATACCTTGCTAATGGAAGAGGCCAATATCGATTTTCGCTTATCGCTTACGATGGCGCCAGCTGCGAACCATTGGAAAAAGATTTCAAGCTTGTTTCATTTTACTCATTTATGTGCAAACCTGATAGGATACAAATTCTATTGTATTTTTTAGATGAGAAAAGAAAGGCGTGTTTTGAGACAAAATCTGCTTCCGTTGTGTTTAAATAAATTCAATTCCAAAGTAAAAATAATAAAAACATTTTTCAGTTTTCTGTAAATATATAAAAAACTAGCGGCCCGTCCCGGCTTCGCACGGGTGGAGGACCCGGTCTAAAACCCGGTCCCGATGGTTACAAACACAACAAAAAAATAATTATCCGAATCGGTCAAGCCGCATGTTATGTCGTGACAACGGAAAACGGGTTTCATTTTTATATATATAGATTAGTGTAAAAATTAACAAGGAGGAAATGATATAAAATTAAGATAGACATAAAGAACAAAAAACTTTAAAAGATTAAAGCGCCGTATTCACCATCTGTCACGGCTGTACGTCATGCACGATGCACGACGCGAAAACAACGTGAATAGGCTTGACGTACGTCATAATCACGGTGTTTTTGCTTCGTGCATCGTGTATGACCTTGGCGGGACGTACAGCAAGATGGAACGTGAATACGGCGCTTTAGTTTAACATAGAACTAGTGTAGCGTACTAATCATCTACAAAAAGAACACTATCGCCATCTATGGAGTGACGGCGAAACGAAGATGCAAAAATGTCTACATCGCGCAATCATAGTTATCCGCAACATTAGAACACATACGATATTCCGACTAAGTATGTCGGGCAGAAAGCCCACCAGACACAACACCCGTCTGATTGGAAGGTACCTTCCTTTTCACCGGGTAGCGAGGAACTTTACTCTCTGTACCTCCTACCCCCAAACTGGTGACCCCGACGTGGTGGACGTCAGCGCAACCTTCCAGCTACGTGACGTCATCACCTGCATCACTTCCTCAAGCTTTCGAGCAACGAGTCTCAGCCAGCCAGCCAGCTTCAAACGGGCATCCCTGACCATCAGCATGTGCAGAAGGCGCATACCTGGTCAGCACCCTCAACCTCATCAGGCGACCATACACCTGGACTTAGGGCACATCTCAGCCAGTCGAAGGCTTACCCTCCTGGTTGTCATAGCCTCCATATCCTTGGCGGCGCTTCCTCATCCGACTCACTGGATGGCAGTCGGCGCCGGATCCCGACTCACTGGGATCTCGCTTCACCGCAGCAGCATGTTCCGACTCACCGTGAACCCTGCGGTATCAACGGCAACTACAACTGGACTTTACCACTATCGACCTCCGGTCTCCGGAGGGGAGTGATGTAGCGTACTAATCATCTACAAAAAGAACACTATCGCCATCTATGGAGTGACGGCGAAACGAAGATGCAAAAATGTCTACATCGCGCAATCATAGTTATCCGCAACATTAGAACACATACGATATTCCGACTAAGTATGTCGGGCAGAAAGCCCACCAGACACAACACCCGTCTGGTTGGAAGGTACCTTCCTTTTCACCGGGTAGCGAGGAACTTTACTCTCTGTACCTACCCCCAAACTAGGAGTACACCTCAAAAACAAATAAATTGGATCTCTGTGAAGTTAGTAGGATCTTTTTGTCTGGACAGTCGGAAATGTACAGATAATCATCAAATGGAAAATAGCAGATCTTCATACGTTACAGCTGAAACTCCCTCAGCAAAATAGGTCCACTCGTTTTCGATCTACGATGCTGCAGACAGCCACTTACTTTTGATTTTTGCCTCAGGGGTGAAAAAATGTTTAATTTTTGCATGATAGGTTACCTACTTACCTTTAGTATAATCTAATGTGGCTAAATATAGAAAAAGTACTACAATTAATAAATAAAATAAAGTACATCAATTTTGTTAATCTAATCATCTTTTTTATTTTATTTTTCACATTATTGCTTATTCTAATTCGTCGAGTTGTAAAATTCTACACCCTTATTTCTACTATACTACAGTCTTCATTAAAAGTAAAACGGAACAGCAAATAAATTATGCTTGTGTCCTGTCTTCGCTGTGGCTGACCGCGCCGTATTTCGCTTTGAGTTTCTCATTGAATTCAGGGTCGTCCCATCCCCATAGGTGGTGTGTGCCGTCCCCTGTGCGGTGTGCACGCTGCTTTATAATTTCGGGGGACACGTATTTCAAGTCGTATGCTTGTCCAATCTGTGTAAAAAAATAACGAAGTAATGTATTATTATTTTTTGTCTTGAATAAAATAGCGCGAGCTGGGTGCTTTTAAAAGGCGATATTTTATTGTGTCTACTGAATGGCAAAAGGATAGAAAAAAATACAACCGCAGTATGTAGGTAGGATAATTTTGAAATCAGAATACCTATTTACAAATAATCGTAAAAACTGTAGTCTTAATTTTTTTTCCTAAGCATTTTGTATTATTAAATGAGCTTATTCACTAACGATGCATAAGGACGTATTTTCATGTTACGGTGCCAAAATTTAAACTTCCGTCCGTAAAGTCTTATAACAAGTTTCCAGCTCCTAGTTAAAGTTTTGCGAGCAGCATAGTTCAAGGAAATAAGTGGCTATTACTAGCACAATCAGGTCGTATTGGAGCCGCCATATTTTAATGTTCGGCTTGTGATATTTTAAACTTTGTCTTATTAAAAGAGCTGCAGCGCTTACTTTCAGAATGTATTTTTTTTTTACAAAAATATGGCAACCCTAATCCCTGACCGCGCAAGGGTTAGCCTATTTATTTTTCCGCTGTACACTTTGTTAAAAGGGGCCCAATGAATACATACCTTTGCCATCAGGTCGATGAACACGATGGTGGGTGTGAGCATGTTGTAGAGGGGAAGTTCAGTCGCGCGGTAGTCCCAGGGGAACGTGTGGTGGTAGTTGTGGAAGCCTTCCACACAGATCATCCATACTCCGATGTTTTCGCGCGGGTTCAGTGACCTTAGAGAAAAATATTTTTTTTTACTTTGTAAAGTTCGGACGCTTTTACGTTTCCTTTTATTAAGAGGAGTCGCGTTTACTAAACTGTGAGACTTGTAATACTTTGAAGCTTCACTGATTAAAGATAAGTAGGTAGTTTACCTAGTGGAAAACTTTCTATTACCTGTATTTTTCTAGAGGTTAATACTTAAAAGTAGTCAAACTCAGATGATGAGATTGAGGTCAAGAGATAACTACACAGAGAATTTATGATTTTAAAGATTTAACGTTTTTATATCAAATACCTAGATGGTTAGTTGAGAGGTCTATAGGTGGGGGTGAGGTACTGGGTTTTATAAGTGCCCCTGTTTTTGTTTTTTTTCAGTAGAAATAATGCGGTAAAATCATCAAATGAGCCTACACCATGGGTTCCTTCGGTTGCCCTTTACGTTCCAGGGCCACGGTCTCCTGCTTAGAGAGTTCCACGACCTCGGACTTTAACATATTATACACTGACAAAATTTTTATCTGTTGCAATTTACATCTATCTCTACAGTCTTTCGGGTTAAGAAATACAGGTTATTACATTATTTTAGAGAAGTTACTTTTTTAATGAAAGGTTCAGGTTTCAGTACTGTCTATATTTTTTTTAGAACAAACAGGTCAAATTAAATCAAATCAAAAGCATTTATTTCAAGTAGACCAATAGGACACTTTTGAAATGTCAAAGACATAAAAAATATAATTAGGAAATACCATAAAGTTATGGTGCTACAGTCCCAGTTACAGACATAAAAACTGTGAAAGTACCGAGAGCCCGTTCCAAGAAGTAGATCTCTATGGAGAAGAACGGGCAAGAGACTCCATGGACACTCTTTTCAGATCGCCAAAAATTATTACAAGACCTTTGTTACATAATTCATTTTGAGGTGGTACATTATGTCAAAGGTGGTTTTGCCAGGAAGGATGACGTGTGACGTAACTTTTTTTTTTTTATCGTGGTAAAATCATCAAATGAGACCTGGAACCCCGGGCAGGGCGGGAGGTACTGTCAGACTTGTACTGACTAAAATCCACGGTGTTCTTCAATAGCCCTTTATGTACCGGGGTCACGGTGATGGAAATAAGTCCCGCGACCCCGGCAGGCTTTGGCCCTCTGTGAGGGGGCCCCCGTCATTTGCTGACAGCTCTATGAGGCGCGCGTGGAACACGAGGCGCCGTCGACTCGGGCATGGTCCATGGTCGGACAGCGAGTTGCCCTTTACTCGCTGTCCGCATGCCCGCGCCTACGGTGGCCGGAGATCGTCTGCCGACGTCCGATGCCGTGGGCGTGTACCACATCCTAAACAGTAACTACGTATGTTTTAGGTATCCAAGTACTACAGCGATCGCCTTTAACGTTAATCGGATTACCACGAATAATAACAATGTAATCAATTACAAGTAGACTGCCTACTTGATCGCCGCGCATAATTCATGAGCCATTATTGTTAATAATTGATTCACGTAACTAAATTAACTGTTTACTTGTGCAGTTATAACCGACTGTGGCGGAGACTAAAAGGAGGGTAATGTTTTTAGACTGACCTAATGTGAAACGAGAATCGCCAATAATTTTACCCTTGGGTAACATTATTTCTGGCCGGTTTTATTTATTTATTTCATATAAGATAACAAAGATCCATTGGGTTAGTAACAATATTCTTAACCTATGTTAGTACCTAATTTCTAACATCGACCGAGTACAGGAGACCAGTGACCTCACCAACGGGCTGTCATATCTCCCGATTAAACCGCGTAGAATGCTATTGGGGAATGTTATTGATATTTACTGTTTATGATAATAAACAGTAAATTAGTTGAATAATATTTTTTTTATTTCTGTCGGATGGAGAGAGGCCACGATCTGTCAAATTCTCCCAATCGAACATCAATCTTCTTCTTTTGTATTAAGGTCTATTATGGAAAGTTAACAGTTTGGGGTATGTGGATGTGTCTGTACACATGTTGCTTGCAAATCGGCTGTGGGTGATGGTACTCGTACTATTAATTTGTTTTATTTGTAAAATAAGATTCACTTACACACATAGTTTTTAAGTAATAAATACATATCTAAGTAATCTGTTTTTCTGTAATACAGCAGTCGACATTTAAAATCTTGAATGTCGGTACTCCAAAACTAGGTATATATCTAGCTGTAAGTACACATAACTTTTCAGTCTACCGTTTAAGATGACTGAGAAGGGATTCCATTCTCGGTTCCAGAAAAAAACCCTAAAAGAGAGAACATTACAGCGGGTCTAATACGGCCACTTAGCAATATTCCTATTGATCCAGATAGATAAATAATAGAAGAATAGCCAATGACGTTGCTGGAAAACAATGAAGAGAAACATTCGGAAAATGTAACTAAAAGCGGTCATTTTAGAGGTGCAGATCATTTTTCAACATGACGTATGGATAACTTACTTGTCATAAGGCCTATATCCGAAGGTATGCGCAAAGCTGTTCACGCTCCACACGACGTTGATCCCGCAGGTGTATCTCAAGATTGTCGGGATGAAGAAGGCGTTTGTCCAGGTCTCTCCCCAGAAGTAGACTGGTATAATAGTGGGCAGTACGAAGCAGAGTATTGGCATCATTTTCATGTAGTGCCTGGGAAAATAATAGTTGTGTGATAAAAACTGCGGATACAATATAATCCAGTTTAAAAAAAATCGTGGAAGACAATAAATATATATATGGTAATTACGAGAAGTTCTATAAAGTTAATAAGTAATATGTTGTTAAAGATGATTCATGGCTTAGAAGTGTGGCTCAGAAGAAAACATGCTGTGTCGATTCCAATCTCTTGGGATATGGTATAATGATGATTTTAGCACGGAGGCTGTCTTTGTTCACTTTTTTTGTTGCCTATTAGGCTATTAAGTAATTGCTTATTCAGCGAGATTCGTTAATTTATTCGTTTTAAGCAAAGTCTCCTCGGCTAAAATATTAACGTCTAGGTTTACAATACTAATAATGACCAGCTCTTAGAGATTTGAGTGTCTAGACGGATAACACGGACTTTTAAACATTTGTTAAAAAATAGAATGAAGGTGGCCTTCCACTAAATTCATGTAACATTTTAAAAGTACCTAAAATAATGTTTAAATGAATGTGTCATTACATCAACATAACGAGAGTTTTCGTTTTAAAACACGCAACCTTCAACTCCGTCAGACTATCAACATTTCAACATAAAAAGTTTTAATATTTATGCCGACATCAACTTTGTTTCACACTTCATAATACCCTCGGCCTGACGCCTGTTGAAATAGGGTCCTACGTGATAAAATGAAAATCTCTGCTTCACTAGAAATAAATGTTATTTGACCTAAACTTTGAGACCGGGTGCGGGTGGTTGATACGCCGTGTTTCTTTATATTTCTCTTACAGTTAAAAGACACAAAGGTCTTAGAAAAATATGTTTTGCTTTTCCTTTTAATACCGAGTAAAGCAGTGGCTTTTCTAAGCATAAGTATAAATATATTGTAGACAGAAGCGGCGACAACCGCTCCAAGAGTTATGGGTTCACTTATAACACATTCTCTAGGATATTAGATAATCGGAGAGGGTTATATTTGTAGGGACACTATGTTATATGTACGATTTCCTTTCTTGGGTTGTAATAGGATTATTTGTACAGAGAAATGTTATTTTGTTCGACTTTGTATGTGTCTGGTCCAAGGGCAAAAACAACTTGAATAGCAGCTTTGGGATGACTGGGGGCTTTGAAAAGTTATTAAAGTGAGTACTACTACGGTTCTTTATTTGGCTAAATTGTGTCTCTTCACAAGAGGTTCCGTCACGCGCTTTAGCATGCCCAATGAACTGTGGCCCAAAATAACCACTATGTGGAGCTCTGACACAGCCTGGCGTCGCGGCAGACCTCGCAGAAGATGGCGGGATGAGCTGGACAAAACTAACAATCAGTGGCTCACTTTAGCCCTAGATCGAAATGGTTAGAAGTTATGGCGAGTGGCCTTTGTCCAGCAGTGGGATGATACAGTCTCACAGTAACAGTAACTCACCTCTTCTGGAACATAACAACTGGATCAGCATACAAGTCAGTGAGATCAATGCGCTTTCCTCCTTCAATGACTTCTGGACTCTTCTTGCAGCAGAGCCAGCCCATATGGGAGAAGAAGAGGCCTCGCTCAGCATTGTGAGGGTCTGCGTCAGTGTCCGCGTACTTGTGGTGCGTGCGGTGGTCACGGGCCCATTCGAATATGCAGTCCTGGTACATGGAAATGAAATAAGTATTGATTAAAAGCTTGTGGATGAAGAGATTTAATTTGATTATCAAGCTATCACCGTTAAATCACCGCTGTGGCTTTAGAATAAGCTGTAAGTATTCTAAAATAGTTGTAGATTAATTTTAGTGTACACTAAAGTCTATTTTGTTATACTCGTATTTAAAAACGTTGGCGTTGCACGTTGTCCAAAGCAGCATATTTGATTAAATGTCATACATTTATTTTAAGCTATTAACCCTTTATACCAATGGCAGTGTTTCGAAAGATTAACCATATAAATATCTTGCATGTATAATTTTTTCTTATATGAACGAAAAGATATGTAATGCTAGATGTGAGAGCGAGTTTCCAGTATTCTACGTGAAAACTAATAGTTTCTCCTTGAGAAGGGCATTATAATATATAACATTGTCCTTAATGATCCTTTAATCGACCCTTTCAGGGTCTGGTTCATCAATTTACACATTAACTACGTAAACAGTCAAGTTCTTGACATAACAGCCTAGATGCTTATCATTAATTGACTTGATGAGGACTGCTAATGATTTGAGCAAACGCCTCTTGACGTGAGAGGCTCGTTTGACAATACAATTACCATTTCTAGCACTTATAATGTACCCAAGTATCCCGCGATAACTTAACTTTGTAAAATGTTTTCTAAAATTCGCCCTTTTTAACCTCTGAAAAATAAGAAAAAGTTTAGCAAGAAAACTTTTTGAAAGAGAAAAATGGTGTTAGATGTGTATAAAGGTAAATTATTAATTTTCAGTCGCGTTTTGGTCTACTCATTTCACTTTAGACTTTAATGTACCTAAGTGTCTCAAGGACGGGTGGCAGAATAAACAAATAGTAAGTAATAATACATTGTGATACGTATCATAGTCACATACAATTTGTGCACACGATATCGTGGAAAACGACGAAAATCTCAGAACAACGGCGGCATGGTTAGCGTAGTGGCTGAATATTAAGTTGCTGTGTTGAGTTCTACGAGTTCGATTTCCACACGTAACTAATATTTGTATGGTCGACTTTAAAAGTTACAGTCAAATACTACCAAGTTTTGTGTTTGTGTTTGTTTGTAACACGCATCGCACCACAACACGTGTGTTAGCCCGAAGAAGAAATTGTTGTAGGTATTTTGCTTACCTGAAATCCCATAGTTTGCCATAACATGAGCACTATACGAAGAGGAGTGCGAGCTTTGAAACATCTGTGAGTCCAAAGCCGATGAGATCCTGCGCCGATTCCAATGGCGCACATTAGGTGGACGGCAAATGCTGTAATACAATTTATTATTTGAAAATATTATTTCTCAAAAAGACACAGAAACTAGACTTAAAATGTCACTTACGGGATGTCTTCCGTGATTATCTATTTGTTTGAGTATCGGGAACTCAAACAAAATATAGTCAACCACGGAAGATATCCCGTAAGTGAAGTTTTAAGTTTAGAAGTAAATCGTGAAAGTCAATAGTTATACTTTGGAGATTTATGTAGTTTTTTGTTTCCCTATTTTATGCCTAAATAAAAGCGATCTGTAATATTGTTGACCTTTGGCTCAGTGCCTAGAGCTGACATTCTCTCAGTGGACGTATGACATTCACTTATTATATTCCTCTTATTAGGTAACTAACTAGGAACATTACTATTACATATAACATTTTCGTTAATGGATGTACACAATCATAGTGTCAAATTGTCTGTCAATGGACTAGTTTCAAAACGATAAAAACATGTGAAGAAACTGTCGTGACCTTATATTTCAATTTGAAATTCGAACGATACATTGTTAGGATCAATGGCATTAATTCAAGACTTATCTGGCGGGGACTATATTATAACTATGTATTCACATTTAGGTACTTACCAAACACATTAGTCTGCCACATAGCCGAAGTGAAGACGAGATACAATCCGTACACTGAAGCGATATGCAAGTAGAGGAACCAGAAGATATTGAACCACACATACTCGTGCTTCCTGGGACTTGCATGTTTCAGTACCGAGACATCTTTAGCGAGCCCTAGGTCAGAGGTCTGAGTGTCGGACTCGAACACTACGCCACTGGGGACTGGATCCACTTGAGGAGGCATGCTCTGGAAATAAAACGAGTGTTTTGTAAATACAATTCTGGAAAAATAAAGAAATCGCAGGAATGAGAAATATTGTGCAATATTTTGTAGTAATTCTAAAGTGCCTGACTCAATCTGTCTTTAATAGATTTTAGAACTTTATCACATCGGAATAAGGTTTATGTCCAAACGGAAATATTTGTGAGATTGGGGTAGGTTGATGTGTAAGCGTTTCAACAATAAAGCATATATTCGATCTATCTTTAATGAAATTCTCAAGTCATATGATTTAAAACTAGATAGAAAGTTGCAAAGATTATTAAGTTTTTCTTCACATCTGACTATTCTATATCAAGAGTATTTTTTAAACTTCCTTTCTGTATTTCTTTAAATAGTTTAACATTTTTTTAAATGAAGTTAAGGTGTTAAAGTTAACACTATAATGCACTAATGCAACTTCGCGCATTTCTCTTATTGATATTCGTGAAGCATTCGGTACACGATAAAAGGTCATTGCGTGTGTATTACTCCTTTGTATTACTAAACCTTTGGTCCGGATCATATAATACATTTTAATTTGACTTTCGAATCGACTACTGGGCACTATCAAATCGATCGCAGCGCGCGGTGTGACAGATATGTGAACTAAATAGGGACATCCTCGACTGACGTACATGTCAACTTTAATATGACAAACCGTTTACGTACTTAAAAAAAGATGAAATACAAACCGAAAACGTTTATCAAAATATCTAGTTGGCAAGAATTGGCGGGTCTTACTCAGTGTATAAACAGAAGTACGATTTAAGGTGAACGCAGACTTGGCCCCACCGCACGCGCCGCAGACTTGACCGCACCGCACGCGCCGCAGTCTTCGCATTACGAATTCTTTGTATGAAGTTCTATGCAACCTCGCACACCCACCCGCATCGCAGTAGCCGCAGAAGCAAACGATAACTGCGGGGCGACACTGCGGTGCGACCAAGTCTGCTTTCACCTTTAGCCATTTTCTAAGCTTGTATACTAACCAATCTTGAAGAAAATCTAGACAATCTGACTCTACTTACGTCCGCCATTAAATGCTTGATTTAAAGATACAAATTAAACAGCCTTAGCCTCGGAAGATGAATTACAAGGAAGTTGAAACTTGTTAAGTCTAATAATTGCACTCGTTAGAACGCCAGATGCATTTGATTACCTCATTAAGAGTTTCGAATCAAGTTTAACTTTTAACTTTTCTTGCCAAGTACCTATAAAACGGTAAGACGAAGAAAATTGGCTTTTTTTTGTAGCAAACGGTTTTCAATGGAAATAGTGTGTTAAATCTGTAATATCATGTGCAATGCTATTTAAGTTGGGATAGGTAAGTTGGCTGAAATCTTTAATTCAGATTCTTTATATCGGTAACCGTGGCCCCGGAACGTAAAGGGCTATTGAAGGACACCGTGGATTTTAGTCAGTACAAGTCTGACAGTCCCTCCCGTCCTAGGTAGGACAACGGATATCATGAATTTAAAGAGGAAAAAAATGCAGTTGAAAACAAACGGGTTTTCTCTAGGCTTACCGCTAGGACATTCGATTCTTCAAAATAAACTGTGAGCTGATCCCAGTATGCTTTTCGATAAAAATATTGTCGTGGTGAATAATAAATTTCGAAAAATTTATTCATTTTAGCTTTGTATTTTACGAGTACCTACGACCAAGCAGAAAATATCACTTCTAAAGGAATATATTTACTGTGCAATACTAGAGCAGATATTACAAGGTTTAATATCAACTCGATAATATAGAGTCGACAGGACTGAAGTCCTGCGAAAAATTCGTAGAAACTACGAAACATAACTTTGAAAAAGTTTTTTTTCCTTTTTCAAAGTTATGATTTGCACGGTTCCTGTTTGAAAGATATACTTAATAGTAATTTTGCACCCGACAGCGCTGTTATCACTTAATTGCACCAATGAGAAGCCGGGGCGAGTCACTAGTCTAAATACACTTACCAACCTCCTTAGATATTCAAAACACACTAAAATATATCTCTTTGTAACAACACTTGGACCCACACTGAATCCCTATTCCTTGTGGCTTGTATATATAGGATAAAATAAAACAATTTGCATTTCAAATAATGCAAGTAAATCGATATAAAGTAAATAAACTAGGCCGTGAAGTTTCGTAAGGGTTCATTGTATTGTAAACATACATTAGGTATGTAAAGTGAATCGGTTCAGATTCTTTGTTAATTAGTTCATTAGTTCATGTGTGGGGATCTAGGTGAGTTCATCACGTGTTGTTTTGGGTAATTAAGTGTTAATCACGGGTAATCAGAGTTATTAGTATGACTTCCGTAAAAGAGTTCGATACGATCAGGCTGTTTATTTTAATACTTAGATGAAATTTTACGGGTGGTAAATTAATCTCTTAATTTTTTAATCTCTCGTAACGCGATAATAATCCTTAATCAGTAACTAAGTCTACCGATATTATATTGTTTAATAAAAAAGAACAATGGGTAATATTTAAAAAAAATCTGCTTTTTGTAAAATAGAAGTATATATTAATGTGGCATCTGATCGAGAAAGTATATATTATAAATGTACCCTAGAATTTAAAGGAATTACGATTTACTTCAAAATTGTAAGTATGTGGAAAATCGCGTCAAAAATCGTATACTCAGTTAACAAAATTGGTATGTATCTGGCGCACACGGACTTTTTTTAGGTAAAATTTTGGGTGGTAAAATCATTAATTGAGTCCTCCACCCAGGGCAGGGCAGGAGGGACTGTGTCAGACTTGTACCAGACTGACTAAAATTCACGGTGTCCTTCAATAACCCTTAACATTCTCGGGTCACGTTAGCTCGTTAGCCCCGCGACCATGCATACACAGACTTGCATCTTGTATAATGTTGTGCTGTTGTGTCCTCAATCCAAATTCAAAACCCAGTTTCACACAAACATTAATACCGCTCCACATGAAATAAACCTACTTCAATAATCCTCAGTGTAAGTAAGCAAGCATGTTAGTCGGACATTTAACATTTCCCGTACGATATTTAGGATATATCGCGGTCCGTTACCGTCCATATATCCTCGGGTCTTATTGCACTGCAGACGTGGCGTGGCGGAATCCATCGCGGCTAGTAATTTCCGCTGGGGCGACCAGCAATACTACGGAATACGGTTTAGTTTGTTGGCAACACCAGATTATTACATGGACAGATTATTAAATTCTACTTGTGAACTAAATTGTTGTAGTTATAAGTTATAATGGAAACTCCGTCAACATCTGTTTAGCCTTTTGCCCTTAAACTAGTTTGTAAAAGTGACTTTTGTATTAATTTAAAGTTAACAGTACCGTCAGCACGATTTTTCTGTATTTGAGACGTAAAGTAAACTGGAACTTTGACACTTCCAAATTGACAATTTTCAAGGAAAAAATGGAACAGCGCCTCTGGTGTGCGAAAAAGGAACTAATTTTTTCGTTAAAAATTGTCAATTTGAAAGTGTCAAAGTTCCAGCCAACTTTACGTCTTATTTACCGAAAGCTCGTGCTAAGGGTACAGTTCCTTACCTTTAAAATTGTACAGACGTAGACGCCAGCTGATCAACCTATCCTTATCTGTCAAATTATACCAACCAAACGTTTTTCTTCCACCATTGTGATAACTTTGAAAATCTATTAAATATATTCGACATATTGGGGTCGGGTCGGCTTCCAGAATTACCAGAAGTAGCTCAATACTAGGTGGCCTACCACGAGGTTTTCAAGCGAGAATAATTCCAGTGTGGAAAAGAGACGGAGCTATACAAGTCGTCTAGCGCTTTGTCGTTTCCACAGTGAAATTATTCTCGCTTAGAGACGTCGTGGTACTTGGCCATGGCCACCTGTACTTTTCAAGAGCCTATCTAAGTTTTCTCCTTTACCCTCTACATTCCATTCCATGCCCTCAATACACCAAACGGGTTGGCAAGGTTTGATTTGATCGAATCTTTGTTGGTAGTTAACTAAATATAATGAAGATACATTATCTGTCAAAGGAAGCAGGGTTTACAGTTCATTAGGTTTTCCGATACAATTCTACTGCCTAATGCGATAGACAGGCCAGCCCATTCAGTATTAGGTAACCTGCGAACAAGGCCTAACAGTACCTACAAAACTAAACCTATATAACTATAGTTGAGTAATTTCTTTGAAGAATGTTCGGCCATACAAACAGATTCCCTTTTATGTTAAGGGCGCGTAACCAGAAAGTTGGCAACGTCGCTAATAGCTGTCAAATATTTACAAGTTTTAATTATTTGTGCAATATTACTGTATGGAATTATGAAATAAGGCTCTGTAGAGCACTAGAAAATTGATTAAAACACTGAACTTGATTTTGAAACCGTTGCAGGTGCATAAAAAGCATTTGGAAACTTTCCAAATGCTTTTTTTACGTCTAAAACTATGTATTCGGTGTTCCCATATTAATTATTGCATGACCTGATCAATTTTTTAGTGCACTACAGAACCATATTTCTTATTTTATACAGTAAATTTGCAAAATTAATCAAAACTTGTAAATATTTGACAGCCATTTGCGATGTTGCCAACTTTTAGAATACGCGTTCTTAAGACAATGAGATCGTAAATGAATCAGATCCTGATTACAATTGAAGTTGCTCGATTAGTTTCGGGAAGGGTGATCGTAAAACGCTTGGCAGTATTGGACTCGTAAAAACTATATCGAAGACTTCGTCGTAGAAACTATTTGGAAATAGGCCACGGAAAATCAAATAAGTTTTCCTTGTAATGTCTTATTTATCCCATTTAGAAGAACTGAAAAAGGTCACTGATTCCGTGATTGGCGTGGCTTATTACACTTTAGTCTGTCCCGTCTTATAAAATAAGGAGTATCTCGTACTTTTTATCGTTACTCCACACTAGTCTTCTAGTATCGTGGGTGTGTTCTCAAACACAGACCCAGAACAAGCACTTGCAGATTGTACAAATATTTGTTCCGTGTGGGGATCGAACACAAGACACGATGTGCGGCAGTCGATCGCACAGCTACTGCGCCAACCAAACTTTTTCAAATGTTTCTCACTGGCTTGTTACTTGTGTCTGTGCATCTTTATATACCTGTGGTGATACTAGCCCTAGAGCGCAAAAAAAAAGTAAGAAGACTCCCTTGCCAAGCAATGGGGTAAAGAATTTAGGAGCATTAGTATTTGTACTATTAAACCTTATTAGGCAGAAATCGGTACAAAAAGGGTACTTATCGGAGCCACGTAAACGATCTAACATAATGAGGGTAATAAAACAGGCTCTACGAGTTACAATACCTACTTAAGTACTGTGGGCGTAACCTGGCCTGGTAATCTCGCTACTAACCTTGATCAATTGGCTAATTTTTTTCAACACATGTATGAGACTATGAAAATACTAAGTAGAATTCAAATTGTGCCAAAACAAGAGGAAAATACAGCTGTGATCTCGTGATTGACAAAGTAATTTAGTCGTGTCGTAGAACACCAAACAGTAAACTACGACTACGTTTCCAAACGTCCTTTATAATGCAAACATCGAAGGAGTGGAATTCTCTGCTTGCGTTTAGAAACATAGACGGTTTCTAAATTTAGAGACAGACGGTTTCTAAACGCATACACCGTAATATTTTAAAAGTTAGAGTGTACGGGCTCCTTCTGGGCTTGTCACCCTGACCTAGACTAAGGCCAAGAGCAGACCTATCGTACATAAAAGAAGAACCTCGATTCTATTTTCGCCAGATATTCCGACAGAAAAACGATCACCTGAATCGCAGATAAAAACGCAAATGCATCAAAGAGGCAAACTCAAAAACCCATTACCAAAAACCAGAAAAAACGGTGACACTAACAGTAATAATCTGGCTAAAAGGCGAAGATTGCAGGCGTATCGTCGCGCTCGAATACATCCGGATTCGTAGCGTAAACACATGTGAACGGAATGAATGGCGAATCTTCCGGTCGGGTAACTGGGGCGTGAAACAGAGATTTTATTTTGAAGAGGCTGTGGTACTGAGACCAGCCTGATTTTTCCACCTCAACGGTAATTCCGTATCGTGTTCAGTCAATGACAGCTTCCAGCCGATACCGATAAAAGATTTCATCTTTTTGCAGCTTATTTATTATTCGATTTACCGCAGGCATGTGCTTTAACTGGCTTACCGTTTGTAATGGGTTTAAGCTTGTTCGTTGTTTTATTGTAATGGTGGATTAATCGTATGTTGTTCAGTTGTAAGCTGTGTTAAAGCTTTATATTCGTAATCATGTGATAATTTGTAACAGCATATTTGGGAAAATTCATTCTCTTTGTTTTCTGGTTTTAATTGAGTGGAATTTTGTTATGTCGTGGTTTGACGGCAGAACAGATAGATATTCCAGCTGCTTGCATACTATAAAAAAGTGTTATGAGTTTTCTTTAAAACTTTATAAAATGCTCTCCATAAAGCCATAGGTAAATATTCCACAACTATTACACAACGCCATCTAGTCCCAAGCTAAGCAGAGCAGAGCTTGTGTTATGGGTACTAGACAACTGATAAACATACTTATATATTTCTAAATACATACATATTATAGATAAATTACACCCAGACACAGAACAAATGATCATGCTCATCACACAAGCATTTGTCCTGGGTGGGAATCGAACCCACGACCCTCGGCATAGCAGTCAGGGTCACTAACCACTAGACCAACAGGCCAGTCCAAATAGGTAATCAAAGAAACCTCTAAAGTTAACGTTGACTTCATGAGGATTCGAAATGACTATAATATAGTCATTTACATACATACCGCATTATGTTTGATCTGAGGATCACAGTTATAACCTATATTTATTTTGGGTTCAGCTGACATTGTGCCTCTAATTGCTGGGTCAACTCACACTCGAATCCTGACCCCTAAATGTCAAAAAATATATAAATACAATAAATCAATTTTAAATATAGCGAGCTCTCCAGTTGAAGTGGCTGGTCGTGAGAGTGGCTGTGAACGTAATTTTGACTGGTATGGCCACCACCCGATTACCGGCATTGTGGTTTAAATGGGTTCCGATCTTGAAAAACGATTCGCTTGTGCGGTCCTCAAATTGAAATCCACAGTGTTCGGTCATTTCACGTGAAATATTTGATTGAATTTGGCCAGTGCAGTTAGACTTCTATTTTTAGATTTGATAGGTCGGTTAATTGATCTATCACAAATCTGATTGGTGAAAAGCGAAAAAACTATGAAAAGCGAAACTTTAGTATGGGTCAAATTCGTTGAACAGAATTATTACATGAGTTTAACGTGACTAAGATCGCATCTCAAACACGGTCCGTAATCCAGATTGAAATGGTCTTTTGTCAGACAACAATGTGAAATGCAAGCAGTTCGTTCAGAAATTAAATTACGTCTAGAATATTCATAGTGAGCGTTGTGTAAGCGCTGCTCAGAGCTCCATTACCTATTGGTCGATAACAAAGGGCCTCTCCGGGCACGGAATCAATTTGGAGCACAAGAGAGGTCGGCGGCCGGCCATTGCGCATACTTCCTTAACTATTAACTGGCCTGGAGAACCACTTCTTTTGAGTACGTCCGATAAATCCACGTTAATTAATATGTTGGGTTGATGTACTTTCTATGTTAGAGGTGTGTACATTTCTACAAGCATACCTACCTGTTTGGCACATTTTATTTACCAACCTTCTAAGCATAACAGGGGCCTTAGTCAAACAGCATACGACAGTAAACGACAATCGTTATCGTTCATCAGTCACCAATACATTTTCAACTTTATACCCCAGCGCGTAAAGTTGACAATCTATTAAAAACTGCTAATCGATAACGAACGAAACAAACGAAAACGATCTGTGAACTTCAATAGATATTCAACTTTACACGCAGGATCCTAATCTTTTCCTATTAGTAGCATCTAGCAAATCCATGTTAAAATGTAATCTAGACGGAGCGGAAGTGACTGTCAGACTCGTACTGACTAAAATCCACAGTGTTGTTTGAAAAGCCCTTTATGTTTCAAAATTGATAAGTATATATGATATCAACTCGTTTTCTTCATGTTAGTATATTCTTTATATATATAATCTTTATATATATATCATAATTATGCACCTAATTATATTGTTTTTTCTCTCTTTGTTGGGCTAACAGAGACTAAATACGAGTAAGTGTCTACATTTCACCAACCGTCGCATGGTAAGCAGCGCCTCTCAAAACTTTACATAAACAAGCATTCTTTTGTAGCGAGTCCTACCGATAGTTTTGTAAACTAAATCGTACTCATCTTTGAAGGAACGTGCCGACAAAGGAAGGATCTGGATCAACACCCTCCTTTCAGTGCATCTCAATGCTTTTGCATCATATGTGGAAATACACGACAGTACATATACAAACAGGGCTCTCATGTATTTTTACGGTCGATCTTGAAATAATCTTTCAAACATGTTGTAGGTAAGTACGATGTGATGTAGAAATATTTATTTGTATGGGTTAGTTTGTTTTGTATTCTTCTGTACCTTAAACAATAATATTTTTTGTATGTTTAGTGATGTTTAAAACTTTTTTGCGTAGCTTTGAAATAATCACAGTAGGCAGTAGGTATTGTTGAAGTCTGTACAGGACTGTATGAGAAGCAAGATACCGTGGTCATTGAACGCAAAGGGCAACTGAAGAAACAGGTTGGATCTTGAGTAAGATTCACATCCGCCGCATCAAGGATGGATTGACTCTCTAATAGATTTATAAAAGGAACTTCGGATCTCGTTCTCTTCGTGAGTGAACTACGAGTATTTTAGAAGATTGTGGCGGTAACTATGTGATCCGAGTTCGACCCCAACAGGTAGGTATCTTGGATTTATCAAGGGAACATGCCCGCAAACAGCCGTGTATAGGCCTGCCCCAATTAATAGGAACTGATAGCAGGAAAGGGTGTACATACAAATGTACATCAGGTGTGCTTGTACCTTTCTACCCTAGGGAAATAATGGCGTGATGTTGTATAAATACAATACAAGAGTAATGTTTCCCAGCTTTGTTTAAAAATATATCATGTTTTTGGTAATTTATTTGTTGAAAGAAGTATCTGGAAAAGTTATGAATTAATTAGCATAAAAATGGAACGTTACGTGCTGAAAGTTTTTCGGTGTATTTATTTTGGGTTGAATTTAATGTAAATTGGTGTATTTTTTGGTGGTATATTATTATAACTATTTCTAACGATTTCAAAGTTTTTGCAGTATTATCTGCATTTTCCTCTTCTAGGTTGAAGCGAACTAGATACCTAGTCTTTTCTGTAGATGATAGCGCGATGTTGAGGATGACGTCACGGGTTACATTACCATTGTACATTACCAAATGTTATAGGTTTTTCCATTAGAAATTTCTCAATAACAGCTATAAAGTAATGCCCGATTAATGGTAATAGGCTCCTCTACAGCATGTGCCTTGAAAAATAACAGGCAAAGTGGGTGCATCATGTATAACTATCTATTAGACTATCTATATCTATCTATTATATATGTATATATATCTATTAGACTTTGTAAACTTTAACTACTTACATAAATGCCATGGTAAATGCTAGTGTCTCTGATGTTACATAGTTGTGTAAGTCTCACAGTAACTTTACTGGGATAGGCTGCAACTTTGCAACTATAATACAGTGTACCTTTATGAGTTTACTGTGTTATTACCAATCTGCTGAAAGCAAACCTAACTGAGGCCTTCTAACAATATTTCTTATAATCTGTTTACAGCGTCTATAAAAAAAGAACCACAGGAGAAATTCCTAAGTCCGGTCAATTTAGTTAACTGGTTGTTAGTTTCCACTTTATTTCTCTTTCTGTGTATGTATGTTTGTATTATATGTTTGTATGTAGTGTATATATGTAGTAATTTATTTGTATATTCATTTTCTTATTAAATAATTGTCTATTATGTTGCACCTACTTTGTCTTTGTCTCTGCATCACCCTAAGGTAGACTGATAGAAAATGCCCAAGGCATTAAGTCCGCCTTTGTACATGTTTTTGTAACTGTGTAAATAAATATAGATATAGATTAAATAAATAAATTTCATCATAATATCGCGATTCAGAGTTCGCTTGTATTTTTCATCCAAGCGTTTTCATCAGACCAGACTTAACTTAAAATAGTCTTGGTAGTTGTCAAAAAAAAAATGTTAATTTTCCGGGCTTCTCTGAGTCATCATCTGCATAGCCTTTTCCCAACTATATTGGGGTCGGCTTCCAGTCAAACCAGATTCAGCTGGATATCAGTATTTTACATGGAGCGACTGCCTGTCGGACCTCCACAACCTAGTAACTGGGCGATACCATACCCCATGGTAAGACTGGTTGTCAGACTTTCGAGCTTCTGACTAACAGTAACGAATGTCAAAGATCTAGAAATGACAGCCGGGACCAACGGCTTTACGTGCTTTCCGAGGCACGGAGGAAACTCGCTATAACAGATGGTCACCCATCCACAGACCAACCTCGTCAAGCGCGGCTTAACATGGAAGATTGACATGTGCGGCTGTAATTATTTAGCCACGAGCTCCTCTTCAGAGATATTATTATACTGATACTGAATTATTGTTATTTGACCACTATTTTTATGTCTAAATTGACCGGACTACTTACAGACAAGGTTTTTGTTTCTCAAATAAATAATATTTAATACGTTAGTCATGCGAAAAGTATTACTTCTTATTATATTATTAGAACGATATGAAAAACAATGTTCATATTATACAGTTTGGGTCTCATTACTTTTGAAATATCGATGTTATAATGTATCTGAGCTCCGAAATTAGCTTTTGTAGTGAAGGATAGGCCTTGAATAAAATCAATATTCAACCTCTTAACTATACATATAGAAAAAAAAATCTAGCTAGAAGCTAGTTTCAATAAAATTGACACATGTGTGGCGCAGTGGCTGAAGGATCTACCGTTGCGCTGCGTTTCGCGGATTCGAGTTCCACACGTAGCAAATATTTGTATGACCTACAAGTAGTTGTTACGGGTCTAGGTGTTTTAGTATGTGAATTTAAATGTTTGCAGACGCACCTACGGTACAGGATTAATTTCCATAGAGAGGGAAAGAGTTAAAAAAAACCAACCAAATTGCGAACCTCCTTCTTCTTGAACTCGGTATAAAAGTCTACAACACAATGGGAAAGACTAGTCACTGGTTTTAGGTGCCCAAACACATCTAACATCACTTGATACATCACAAACACTGTGATAGACGAAATAGCTTGTTGTCTTGTTTGAGAGCTAGCCTTTAGTTGACCAGTGTAGACGAGGCCTTAAATCCGACACGTCGCTGCCATTCATGGCACGGTGCCAAACGAGTGTCCCGTCAGTTGGCATCATGTAGTTCTAATGAATATTTTTACTTAATAAGACGACGTAATTCTTTGTTTTTTTTTTGTTTTGGAGCCCAATCACTAACATCTAACTGCTTTTAATTCAAAGCCTAATCCTATGAAGATTATTTAGGAGTGCGTTGATTATTTGGACTTGTGTTGATTTTTTTAGTCACTTACCCAGTTGAATGCTGAGAAGATTAGCCTGCCGCTTGAAAGTATTTGTTACCGTAATTAATAAGTAATTTGGAAAACGAAATGTCTTGAAACGTGACAGTATATGGAATACTTGCGATTGAACTTAGCCCGTTGCTAAGGCAAGCAACGCCCAAAGAAACGTTCATTTATCCCGAATCATATACCAGGTTTAGCTAAGCCGAGGCAGTACTTTCTGAAGTATTACTTTTGACAGACGTTTAGTGACGACTATTTATTTCGACCTCAGACAAAAGTCGCCAGTGAGCGGTTGGCCCCACGGTTATTGGACCAAGAAACAATTGGGCCAGAAGATCAAGAACTTAATTCTTGAACTTGTGACACCACGGCTGTCGCAATGGCTAAGCGATTGCTGAAGGACGTGTCGTGAGTTCGAATCCCGTTCTAAACAAATATTTCGAAAGATTTACAGGTAAGTATTCCGGATCTGGTTTGTGTATGTGACTTTCAATGTTTGTAAGTAAACGCCTAAAGTCACCGATAGACCACCGGATTAGCAAGCTGAAGTGGCTATGGGCAGGCCATATTGCTCGCAGACCAGATGGCCGATGGTATCGAAAAGTGCTAGAGTGGAAACCACGGACTAGCAAGCGCAGCGTAGGACTTCCACCAACAAGGTGGACAGACGACCTTATGAAGGTCGCCGGAAGACGCTGGATGCAGGTCGCTTCCAACCGGTACATGTGGAGATCAAAAGGGGATGCCTATGTTCAGCAGTGGACGTCCTATGGCTGAGATGATGATGAAGTAAACGCATCCACGCTTAAGAAGATATTCTTTTTTTTATTCACATAAAAGACACTGAGAAAACAAGTACTTGTAATAATACCTAGGTATATGTATACTAAAACCATTACGTAAAGTGTGTAAGCATGTTTATTTACTCCAAAAAGACCAAAAACCGTAATGGTGGGAAGCACTTTAAAGTTCGTAACAATCAGATTATCAGCTTTACGTCGCTCCCTGTTAATTTGTTTCTATTCGACTATAACAATAAAGGCATAGAATAGTGTTAATGTTAATTTTGTCTGTAAAGCTTAATTGGTCTCCTGAATGTTTTGCTATTATTTTGAAAGTTGTTATAATTAGTATAAATTATATTTAATGAATCATTCTAATAAAATATGTATAATACTATGTTAATATCTTCAAACTGTTTGGAATTTGTACAAAACACATTTGTAAATAATTATTAAAATAAAAATTAATCATAAAATGAACTACTTTAGTTTCAACATTAAATTAATAGTCTTTCCTTCTATTTAATTTAAAAAATAATCAGGTAATGTAACGGTACTTAGTTGCTTTTTTTATCGTGGTAAAATCATCAAATGGGTCCTCCCTCCCCGGGCCGGACGGGAGGGACTGTCAAACTTGTACTGACTAAAATTCACGGTGTCCTTCAATAGCCCTTTGTGTTCCGGGGTCACGGTAATGGAAATAAGTCCCGCGACCGTACTTAGTTGCTTAGGAAATATAATTTTTTTTTATCAAAATAAAGCAAATAAAGATTAAGAAATAGTCCCGCGGCCAAATAATACCTATATAACATAATTATCTATATTGGAGGGTGTATTTAGAGCCAAGGATGGGTGCTAATTGGTCGGCAATCTAACTGTAAATACACCGAGAGTAGAGTTACGGATAGACAGGCGTTCGAAACACTGACAGCTGTAACCGTTTCTATTTTGGGATATCGGTATTCCTCGGTGATTGGTAAAATTGATGGCAAACGTTCTATTCTATAGACTGGAAACGTATCTAGGTCTGGTATAAATGCTTCTTAATTTGAAGAAGTTTAATTGTGGAACAATGCAACCCATTTTGCGCTCCTACTACTCCTAGCCAGGTTTTATCATTTAAAAAAAAATTGTATGTGTTTATATTTATTTAATTTAGTCTTAGTTGGAGAATGTAGAATTATTTCTGATGTTTGTATCTATAAAATTAGCTTTTTCCCTTGACCCAAAGGTTGACTGCTAGATAATGCCTTGCGGCCAGTGACGGATTAAGACTACTTGATGCCCTAAGCAATAAAAGCCTTTGGTGCCCCCCTATTCTCCATTTTTTTTTTTCGTGATTAATACACCAAATAGTTCACCCCGCCAAGGCCGGGACGGGAGGGACTGTCAGACTTGTACTGACTAAAATCCACGGTGATCCTTCAATAGCCCTTTACGTACCAGAATTACGGTTATTTGACGAGATAGTCCCGCGACCCTGGCAGTCTTTTCCCTCTAAAGGAACAGAAACTGGAAGAGTCCGTGATCGGACGGCGAGTCTCCCATTACTCGCCATCCGTATGACTGCGCATTGCGCCTACGGTGGCCGGAAATCGCCTCGCGACGTCTGTTGCCGTGAGCGTTTCCACCTATCCACAGTAGAGTCTGCTTTTAATTTTTTTAACGTATTCATTAGTGATATAGAAGGTATAACGTAGGGAAGTACTTCGTTCATTAGGAAAATCAAAACGTATGGTAACGTCTGCAAGAGCGAGCGAAGCGAGCTCGATTTTTTTTGTACCTTTCTTGAATATGCAATAAATAAGGTAACCAGGCATATGCACCATGGAATAGCGAGCGAAGCGAGCTAGAAAATATAAGCTGTTTCAGTAAGTTTTTGGTGACGTGAGAGTGAGACGTGATGACCATGGGGGCACCAGAAGAAGTACAATAAATTCGCCCTTACAGGATTTTTTTGTGCTTCTTCTGGTGCCCCCTCAGACTTGATGCCCTAAGCAATTGCTTAATTTGATTAAGGGTTAATCCGTCACTGCTTGCGGCATTAAGTCCCATTTTACACACGGCTTCGCATTAAACTATGCAAAACCATTGTGAACTGACCGTTGAATATAACTTAAGATCATACGAGGAGAGACCATGATCAACTGGTTTTGTGTAGCTTGATGTACATTAAAAAATTCTTCATTAAATAAAAAACATCAAACGTTAACAATTAAAATGCAAATTATTTCACAATACACATTATAATTACAGCGAACGAGATGAAGATAAATTAAGGGCTGATTGTGACCAGCAACCGAGCGATTTTGATACAAAAGCCTTTTTAAATCCCTCTAGCGGCGTGCCGCCTTAATAATCCCTTGCTGAAGGATTCCGTAGATTGGCCGCGTAACTTTTTCAAAACAAATTTACATATTTCCCGGGAAGCTGTGATTGATCGTGTCAGAGCAGTTGAGGGTTGACAGTCTCCAGATATAGGTGGGCAAGTACCTTATAATGTAGGGTTATGTATGTGCGGAGTTTTATGTAAAGAAAAATAGCTGTAAACTGTGATGTCAGCGACTTTTTCTATGTCGTGTATGTGAATCCTAATATGAATACTCGTAATAGCTAAAACAAAGCGGTAAAATCATAAAATGAGTCCTCTGACCGTGAGTGGAGCGGAAGGGACTGTCACTCTTACTGACTAAAAATCCACCCTGTTATTTCAATTGCCATTTACTTTTCAGGTACACGGTAATTTTTTTAGACAGTGTCGCGATACATGATGCAAAGGCCTTAGATATCATTTAGAAATCTGTTTGTTCTGTAATGTAATGTATGCTTGAATACCCAAGTTACTCCTACAAAAAATCTGCTAAAGGTGTACAACCGATCGCAAGATATACTAATAAAAAATAAATAAAAAAAATACCCAAGTTACAGAATACGGATAGTAGCTAAAGTTGACTCTAGGCATGAAACATGTGCCTCATTTATTTCTACTGACTCTAAAAACCAATCAAGATTCAGGGGGTCTAATCTTTAAACACGAAACCCGTGTTTTCGACCTTAGTTACGGGCGATTGACAACTAGCCCAAACTAAGAATGAATGATAATTATGATTTGACAGACTCCTTAAAATCGTGGTACAGCCTAATTTTTGTTTATGCAATTTGATGTAACGTCATAGAGACAGTAGCCGCGTCAAAGGACTTCAGTTGTGGCGGTTTTCCGTCCGCAAATTCGATTTCGACGTTAGTTACGTGTACGTTTCTTGGTCGCGGGACTCACGAATTACCGTGACCCCGAAAGTAAAGAGCTATTGAAGGACACCATGGATTTTTGTCAATACGAGTCTGACTGTCCCTCCCGCTTTGCACTGGGTGATTTTACTGGCCCATTTGAAGATTTTACAACGCTAAAAAAAAGTTACGGTCCTTCATTCGCATCCGTGCTCGTATCTTCGTTAACGGAATTAGAAAGTAGACCCCTAAGTCAAAGGTTCGAGGCACAATCACACACATCAGGCCGCCTCATGAACTAGAACAATTTAAAATGTAGATTTGTTTCGGAATTCTGACTTTTCCTTTGTGTGACTTCGGAATACTGCTTGAATTGATTAAAAAGGCATTTGGATTTTCGTTCAAAAATTGCCGTTATTCTGGCTTTTGACTTATGTTTGCAGATTCAAGTTTGCTAGGTAATGTTTTTTCTTTTATCTTATTTGTTTTGTACATTTTAGTAGTAAGTTTTTATTTATAGTTTGTTTATAATTTTAGTTCAATAATTTTAAACATTCGGTAACTATTAAAAAAACGCTTAATATCTAATAAATTAAAGATGTTTCACGTTTCAGTGTATGCAGTCCTAACTTCCTTACTGAGTATCATAATAATGTGAAAGCAAGTCTATTTGTTTGTTAACTTTTCATGCCAAAAGCACTGAACCAATCATCCTAACTGTATATACGATGTCAGATGCACAGAGACGGACTGGTATTATGGATCCCGAAAAAAGTAAGTGCAGTGTCCGAGAAAAACAATTATAAAAGATGGTGCTACATGCACAATCTGAATTGATTGTCAAATTGTAACTAAACAAACGCGAGTGAAGCCGCGGGCAACCTTACGTACCTACCTACGTAATGTTGCCCGCGGCTTCAGTCGCGTTTTATTTACTACTCTTATACTGCTAGGTTTAACTAAAAACAGGCGATAAAAGAAATTAATGTCTAAATGAAAGCGTAAGTTTTATCGCTCTGCCTAAATTAAATAAATGCCTTAATTAAGGTCTCCTTATATTAAGGCAAATGCCTTGTATTAGGTAGGTATTTAGGTTGCTTGTTTTATAGGTCCATTTTTAAATGCCTATCAACAAACCAGCAGGATCTGTTGTGCATACAACTACTAAATACATATGTATATACATATACGTGGTAATATCATCAAATGAGACCTCTCACTCAGGACACGACGGGAGGTTCTGTCAGACTTGTACTGACTAAAATCCACGGTGTCCTTCAAAAGCCCTTTACGTTCCTGCCCAAGGTTACCCGATAGCCCCGCAACACACTCCGACTATATTTTTTTAATGCCTATCAATAAACCAGCATGGTCTGTTGTGTCTACATAGCCTGTGGGTATAAGGCTATGGACACATTGTGCATTTATACTAAAATACAAACCTCAATACGGAAATTACCATTCCGTCTCAGGTTGCCATAACAATGGTCTGTATCTGGCCTACATATTTAATCTGTGGTTGAGTCTATGAGGGATAGCGCTTGTTTTATTTAGCTTCTTCTTTATTCAGGGCCAATTGTAGTAGTATGTACTTTAGTTAAGTTTCAGGCTCTTTTACTTAGGGGTCATGTAAGTTATTTTTCCGAGGTAGAAATTGGTCTGTTTTATGTATCTTTGGTTCATCGGATATTTCGGATAACATAGATTGAAATTCTTACAGTCTAACCACAAAAAGTTACATTTAAGACAAAGAGTGGTAATGTTTGAAGTAACTCTAAGAAATATCTTTTTTCTATCTAAATATTTGTTTATTGTTTACACGTGTAATACTTTTAAGGTAACATCTAGATACAAAATAGGTTAAACTTTCGGATTTAAAGCTTCCGGTACTTACTAGTGTGGGAATAGAAGGAATCCATCTCGATATCCCGGCTGTCCAGGATGTAAGGACAGCCCACTGGGATTGAAGGCTCAACTACAACTCAGCACGGAGAGATGGAAAAAAAAGGGATAAGCTCTTCAAATTAAATTGATTTCCTATTTGCAATTCAATCTTTTTCTTTTAAAAAATTGGTGTATGTTTTCTAGTATTTCCACCAAAATAGAAACAGAATTTTCAAATTATATTTATTTTCATTACATCTTCTCTGACCCAGAACATTGTCTGATCTGATTGATTGAAAAAACTGAATCAGTCGAGTAGATTTGGATTTTTGTTATCTTGCCGCACACCATCAAAAAATGGTTGCGGCGGACTGACAGACAGACAACCGAGAGATTCTATGAGGGTCTTTCCATATAGAGGTTCGAAACCTTAAAAAATACTCAATGGTAATCTTTCTCCTAAACATTATTACGATGAATAAGTACAGCTTGGTAAATCAGGACTTGAGAAATAAGACCCTAATCAAATAAACAGAAGTACTGGACTCTTCTATTTTACCAATTAGCCCGATTTTTTTCAAGACGACCGTCTGAATTGAAGGCAGTTAGTCCCTAAACACGAAAGTTGCATTAACGTTTTAGAATAATTAAACATTTGCCCCAACAGTAGGTTCTCCTCAGCGGAAGGTTGAAACTGAATGAAGTAAATAAAACAAGGAGTAGAGCACCAGGCGATTATGCTTTACTTAAATTAATGAATAGTGAATGCGTCTGTGAATATATTATATTTTATTTATTGGGTGGGATGGGAGGGACTGTCAGACATGTACTGACTAAAGCCCTTTACGTTCAGAGGCCACGACTACCCTATAGTCCTGCGACCTCGCTAGAGCCGTCTAAGGGGGGGGGCTTGCATGTCATCTGGCTGACAGCTTTTTTAGGGAGCGTGGAACACGTCGTGCTGTCAACCCGGGCAAGGACCGTAACGGGACGGCGAAACGAATACGAAACTTTAGAAGAAAATTTATGTTATTGTGGGTAGTAGTAATTCTATTTTATTCTATCATATTTTTGGAGATTACGTCGTCAAAAGGTAAAAAGGGACCCTATTACTAAGACTCGGCTGTCCGTCTGTCTATCTGTTCGTCAATGACCAGGCTGTACGAAACCTTTCCTACGCGAGTCCGACTTGCACTTGGCCGGTATTAATTCAGTTGGTATTGGTTTATCAAAATAAAACTTCCATCGTTTTAGAAAGTTTCAGCTCACCAACTTTATCAGTTTAACAAAAACCCATATTCAAAGAAATTTAATCTAACAACGCAACGCAATTAAGCAAACACAATGTATGGAATATAGACGAGTATTTAACACACATAATTCTGCTAACACCCACAACTTACATAATACGCTAACATTGTTTGTACGAAGTTCACGCGGTTCAGTTTATGCTAATATCTGTTATATCTTTAGCTATCCGTTCTGGGGTGCTAAGGCAGGAAACCTCCTTGTGCGCCCGTGGACTGGAGTTCCCTCTCGGATACGTCCGGGGGGAAGACCAGTTTTTCGGGCCGGTGCACCCTGGGATGCGGGCAAAAACTCTTCTTTAGGCTCTGTGTGCCTAAGGAGTCTTTGCCCGTATGCGAATAGCCTGTCGTGTGGACGCTCCAACGCGTGTCCCTCTGATCAGCAGAGGGCACAGCGGCGGAGCGGGCTTGCGGACGGTGAGTAATGGGTGGCTCGCCGTCCGACCGAGGACCAAGCCCGGGTTGGTGGCGCGTCGTGTTTCGCGCCAAATGCCTGCTGGGGTCGCGGGTTTTTTCTTAACCCAGGTTACCGCGGCCCCGGAACGTACAGGGCATCCGAAGGAACACGGGTGGATTTTAGTCAGTAAGAGTCTGACAGTCCCTTCCGCCCCACCCAGGGCGGGAGGACTCATTTGATGATTTTACCACCTAAAAAAAAAAAAAAAAAGCTATCCGTTCTCGGTATCCCAAAACAGAATTTGCATACTTTCAAGATGACGTGTTTACAGTTAAAATAAGTTTAAATCATATGCATTTTTGTTTTAGACTTTAGGTACCTAGTTAATAAAGGTAGTCTTAGATCTTTATAATCTCTAAAGTCATCTTTTTATAACCGACATTGAAAAACGAGGAGGTTCTTAATTCGTTGGAATCCATTTATTTTGGGTTGTAAGTTCGCCACAAATATTCCCTACAAAAAAAATGTGTGCATTAGCCAAAGGTTTTTGTTTTTTTTTTTTTGATTATTGTAAATTCGCCCCAATTTTACCGCACGGATCGCAGAACAATATAAAATAATAAAATCCAGCACAAAACTACCGAAAATGAGGACATTGTGTCCTCGTTTTCGGTACTTTTCTTTTGTGGAATCAGAACAGAAAGTACTAGGAGAACAGGATCAAAACTTTCTACTGTGGGGAATTATTTTTGTGGGTTATTGTGAACCCTTCATTTTATGCGTGTTCACCGATTTCTCCATGACGCCTGGATCGATTTGGAAAATTCTTTTTTTGTTTGACACACTTCTCAGATGGTCCCATGATAATCAAGTCAGTATCTGACCACGGGACCTCGGAGATATCGGAACTCTTCAATAAATGATAGCAGATCATCTGAGATTACTGCTTTTGCATATCTATGCGTTGTTTATGTAACCACGCACCATAATATTAGGCCTCAGTCACTAAAAACGCTAAAATAAAAACTTTTTAACGTCTTAAAAAAATGAAAAATAACTTTTCTTTCGGAAGTCTGACTTTGTTCCTTATATCTTAGATATTTTTTTTCTTTTTTGATGAACAAACGGTGTGATTTAAAAAGAAAACAGAGGTCCAGTTTAACGTGAAAGACACGGCTGTCCAAACCGACAACTTTCTGTCGAATTTGCCGAATCACTCGGTTTGAATTCACATTTAAAAGACAGGTATGATGCCATTTACACATTCATCATACATTGAGCGACTGTCTATTTTACTATCAGAACCCAGTTACAGGGTAATATCTACAATACCCTTACGAGGATACAAAAGTATCGATAGATGGCCTTGTTCTATCCATCCGTTTTTGATTTTCGTGCCTTATCATGAATTTTCAGTTATTGTGACGTAAAGTAAACTGGAACTTTGACATTAATTAGTTCATTCATCTTACACCAGAGGCGCTGTTCCATTTTTCCATTTCCAAGAAACGCTGTAAAATACTGGAACGCTGTCAAGTAAAATACTGAAAAATCGTGATAAGGGCTCTGACTTAACAGTTCCGACTGCCAAAGAAATACGACAACTGGGTCTGGGACCACCGGCTATAAGTGTTTGCCGAGGCATGGAGGAAACTCACTATAGTAGATCGTCACCTATCCACAGAACAACCTCAGCAAACGCGGCTTAATCTTGAATATTGTGTTGTGTAGCTGTTATATGGCCAGCCTTTTCGCATAACTGACTTTTAAGTATTATACGTGAATAGTTTTTACCAATCATGGCATGGTTCTTCATTGAAAAATATACTTAGACGAGTCCAAAATATTTGCATTTTGCAAAAAAGGTCGTCATAATTTAAATAAGTTATCTTCTCAAAAGAAAAGAAGGGTGTTTAAAAATGTATCCCTCATAGGAGATGTCAGTTGTATAGACGATCGTCATTATTAATAATAGAAAATTCCATCGGCACACGGTTTGTTAGTGTATAATTTAATTCTGCTCAACTTATATTAAATTCAGTTTACATATATGTTCATGTTTGTAAATGTCCCTGTCTGCCATAGTTCAGACGTTCCCGTCTCGTCACGTATTTGCCCGGCAGGTGCTTCTAACTCTACGTTTGTATTATATTAGTCTAGGTTTTTTCTCTTGAGCAAAATTCTCATTTTTGTGTAAGTTGCGAAAATGGTTAATAATACCTGTTGAAAGTTCACGAACTGTCCCAATGAGTTAATACAGTAATAGGTCATTCCTTCGCATGTATAGTAAACAAATAAATCTCCATCTTACTTATATTATAATATAGCACTCACGAATAATGTAGCTATCTACCAGTGAAACAACTTTTAAATTTGGTCCATTACTTCCGGAGATTACCCCCTACATACAAACTTAACTTAAATCTTTGTATTATTAGTATAGATAAAAGATAATAATATTTTATAATATAGGTAATTAAGATATAAAACATTATTTATGTGCAGTGCTTCATAAATACTCTTGGTGTTTAATTAACTTAGCTTATCTCACAATGAGTTTACTTGTCCTTTCTTGCACTTGTACAATCTGCTAAACAATTTTATTGTGAGACCATTACTTCCTAACCTCCGAGGATTTCCAGTAATTTTCACAAAATAATGAAGAAATAAGAACAAATGAAAAAACTCCGCAAATAAATCTTGTGGAGAGTTGCGAGCGTTTCCTTAGGACGTCGATTTATCAACTAAGAATAGAAACAGCGTGTTTAACGAGCCTTAACATACAAAAATTGAGATAAACGTTGTAACAGTAAGTTCAGTCAAATTAAATCTTAATTGGATGATAAGAGCCATTCCCTTTTAATTCTGCAGATAACCAATATAAGAATGTTGCATTGCATTTTGTGTTAGATTCAGAGATCATACGTTTAAAAAAAGTTATAATTAAGTTCCTACTTAATTTTCTCTGCCATAAATGTTATTTTCTTTTTCTCTACCTCTCTTTTTAAACCGCCACAGAGTGATATTATAATAGACATTTCCTTTAACATGTTTTGGCCACATTTTTACTCAACTATTTAACTTAATATTGTAAACCAATTAACTTACACTGTGTTTAGCTAACAGGGAGAAAAATATGCTTATATTTTAAAAAGAATAATGCGACAAACACGACCAACCGCAAAGTCGTACCTAATTGGAGTTTCAAAACCGTGTTCCCACAAAGATTTCGTGTTTCGGCACGTCTTTGTTTTGGGGGAAAGTACGGAAAAGCCCCCATTTCCCCAGTATATGAGGTAACAGAGAAAAATTAAATTAGCCGAGACGAGGGCTCCGTATCAGTATGTTCACAATAGGGGAATATTCGCCATTTTTCTTTTAGTTACACATTCGTTTTCTTGGGGTGCAAAAGTTTTCGGTTCAAATTGCCAATTTTCGTCCATCAAGGGGATCGTAATTTTTTGAATCTGTAAGAATGGGAGCTAATCTTCTAATGACAGATAAATCTTGCACTATTTACGTTACAGGATTTTAGGGGAGAAGCTTATATTCCTTGGTGAGATGGCATTCGTTTAGCCAATTAAGAAAAGTGATTTAAGCAGAATCTTATATAACGGAATACACAAGGCCTTACAACAAGATTTCAGCATTTTCTTTACAACGTACTTGAAGTATTTACTGCATTTATTGTATGAAAAAATGAATCAACACTAGGAACGAATTTTTCCTCAGATCCAGTTTACTTTACGTCACAAAACGGGAAAAGTCATGCTTGGGTCTCTGATGTCATCATTTTGTCTTTAAATCCCTGATTTAAGCAACTCCCACAAACGGAACAGCGCAACATATACTCGTTCTATACGTATGATTGATAAAAAATACACACCGTATGATTTTATGCAGGTAAGGCAAAACAATCGTTGCATAAATCTTTTCCCACTTCACAATGGTAAAGCCCATAATAAAATTCTATTATTCATGTTAGTCTTTGTAAACTTTAATCATGATTTAATGAAATTATTTATTTAATCAAAATTAATAACAGAAAAATAAATTATTGAAATCTAATAAAACATAAAAAGTATCGAAAAATAATCCACAACGCTGTTAACAGATAACGTGGAAGGACTGGCGTCGATGTCTCTCTATGTGGCAATGCTTATTTACTCTATATCTATGTAAATCATAGTTCAATGTTCCTCCTCATAGTTTACGGTGTCTACCGCAAACTTCAATCTATTGAAGAGTTTTGTAGCAGAAGATTACGGATGAGTTGCTCTCCATCCCGCCCTACTTACCTAATACTTGTCGATTTATTTTTAGTCTAGTATAGTGGAGGAAAACTTTGTGAGGAAATCTGGACTTAATAGCCAGCGCGCTGCGATAACTCTTAGGGATGCTACCACTTACGTTCGAGAAGGCATCATTCGGGACAGGCGAGTGGCAAGTTCGATCATTATAATTTAAAAACTAGGTTATGTCTGTGGCTTCTCCCCTGATAAGTTTGTTAATTGTAAACAGTATTAGTAAAATATGTAAAATAATTATATGTGTGAGTGGGACTATTATATGTATAAGAAATAATAAAAAATAAAAGTAGAAAAAAACTACGTCAATATTCAAAGTAGGTACTCTACAAGTAGGCCTATTTCAACAAATTTTTGCATTTATAATATTCGTAGTAGTACTGTTATGTTGTATGTTTGGTCAAAAGTCACTCGGATAATCTCGAATTGTGTCGAGTCGAATCGTATAAATGATTTATTGAGGGTAGAAATCCAACACAGCTCGTCGATCAACAATAACATAACTGAATGAAACCCGAAAATGTGTAAAAAATGCTTTGGATCTTGGGTGGAGCGGAAGGGAATGTCCATCCAGTTCGTTCAAATGCTGTTTGCGTTCCAGGGACAGAGCACTATGCTTAGACAGTCTCGCGACCTCAACAGGACTTTGTTTCTATAAAGGCCCCGTTGGTTTGCTAACATCTCCATGATGCGACCCGCCATCCCCCCAGGCCTGGTTCTTGATCAGACGGCGAGCAACTTATTACTCGCCTCCCCCAAGCCCAGTGTAACAACCCTTAATTAATGATCTAGCTTGTTGACGTCGAGGTCTTTGTCCTGTATTATAATATTGTTATTTTAAACTTACTTTACATAACGATAAAGTATGTTTTTGCTTCATTTCTGTCTAGTGAGTGAAGTTGCAATTCCATATAAAATGTAAGAAGCAAGGTAAATATTTCCAACTTACTGTAGTAGTAAGAATATCCAGTTTTCTACTAAGGTCTGCACGAATACTTACTAAATGATGGTAGCTAACATACATCTGTGTCACATTTTCATCTGTGTAGTACTTTTGTGTATTGGAGTGGAAGTTGCTTTGCTGTTGGCTCGTGGTATATATGGTAGTTGTAATTATATGGTAGTATAAGTTTTATTATATTGTCCACCTAGTCAGCTGTTTTCCCAAATTTCATTCGAAAAACTAAATGGGTAACCATGATTAAGAAGAGACCTACATAAAGTTACCCAAACTTGTTTTCAATTTTGTCGTTTTTTTGGCGTTGAAATAAAATCGCCACTGCTTTAGACAAAGCCGAATACTGTTGTGTTGAGGCAGCCCGCTTCATTTCAGTTTTTATCTTCCCCTTCAACTAAACACGAACTTACAAGCGCGTTTAAACTACTAGGTATAATATATATTAACAGTAAGCAGCAATATCACCTACAGATAGCGCGCGAGTTGAATGCAGTCGGGGTCTGAGGTGAAGAGCCCCCCGCTACCCGCACGCCCCACCTCTCGCGCCTGCAGTGTAGTACTTTGCCATCCTTGTCAACAGCACTACCGCATTCCTAAGCTCTGCATTCAACTCGCGCGCTATCTGTAGGTAGTAGTGCTGCGGCACTGAAAGACAATGTATCTATTACTCGTTAATTACTTCTTCTCTTATTATTATTTATTGGGTGGATAGAGGTTGAAGATGTTTACCTTTTTGCCAAGAAACATTCAACTTCACTTAACTAACAACGTTCTCACGACAACATTAACCTCACACTGAATTCCCAGTATACCAACTTAATAAAAAACAAAACACAGTCAACAGTCCCATTCTCTCTCGTTGGGGAGTGAAAAAAGTCGGAAGCCGACATCGTAGAGATCGTATCGTGCGTCGGAAGAGCGGCCTGATTTATGTGCACCCTAATGATCAGTCGCGCACTCCCGCGCAATTGATGAGCAATTGTGCTGCGAAGAAACGACGAATGATTTCAGAATTGCAACGTCATCAATGTAGGTGGGGAAGAAAATTGGTGTTTTTATGTGAAAGAAATTGTTTTGGTTGTATATTAATTGCGGTTACTGAGATACGAAAGTTTTAGCACGTTAAAGTAGGTTTTTCACAAGCCAAAATTGTTGTCGATGGTAAAAACAAGTCTAAAAATGTAGTTTTAGTTGGTGTTAGTATTTCAATTTAACAAATAAGGCAACGCACAGTTGTTTTCTTGCAATTAATGAGTTTTGAATGCTTATAGTGTTTTAATCAGAGCAATGTAAGCTCCAATTAATATCAAACAATTAGTTCTCCTTTTCCAAGATGCTTCAATTCATCCACCAAGTCCTACCACGAATTTAATTTCATCTGCAAATAAATCAGTACAGCCGGCACCGATACAAAATTCTCAATATACAGTCAAAAGTTAATACAGCCACATCGGTTAAGTAACCGCACCGGGTATTACGCCCATAAATCACGGCCAAAGCAAATTGTTATCGAATGAGACAGCCGGCCGGCTCAGCACTGGGGGCCACTGACAGGGCCCTACACTTCCCTGTGAAGACACAGAAGAATGGGAAGAAGGTCTACTTGATACAAAAGATGAGCGTGTAGCAAATTGTTATCGAATGAGACAGTCGGCCGGCTCAACACTGGGGGCACTGACAGGGCCCTACACTTCCCTGAGACGACACAAGAGAATGGGAAGAAGGTCTACTTGATATAGAAGACGATCGAGAAAAAAAATTGTTATCGAATGAGACAGCCGGTCGGCTCAGCACTGGGGGCCACTGACAGGGCCCTACACTTCCCTCAGAAAGACACAAGGGAATAGGAAGGAGGTCTACTTCATACAGCAGACGAATGTGTAGATAACTGACAAAGAAACATTTTAGCAACATTTAAATTTACAACGCTACTAAAGAGGCCATTTTATTTCTTCATCAATTCAATATCATCAGCGTATCAACTGAAAGATGTCCACTGCGTCTTTTAAGTGTCTGAAACTCACATCTCAATTATTTTAATAGCAGCGTAAATTAAGTAAGTAGTAGAGATCTTTCATTACTTACCATCATGCGAGATAAACATAAATAAGTGAAACGATAGTGGTCATAGATCAAACGCTACTGTTAGAGCGGAAGGGACTGTCAGACAGGTACTACAAAAAAAACCCTGTTTCAGGGTTCCGGTACCCTGTTAAGACGATCACCACGATCCTGGCAGCACTAATTTTATGACTATAATAACACCTAAACCTAAACCGCCATTTTTACTAGCAGTTGACCTTCTGCCTCTTCTATTACTGATGTCCTCTGTTGTAGGTACAAAATTGTTTTAAATATGAACTTCCATTCCTGTGTCTATTTCTGTAATGGCGATTGGTGACTAAGAAAAGTAAATAATGGTAGCTTCGTAAAGGGAAGTTGACGAGAGTTATTGAACCGATTTAGTATATTTTTGTACCGTTATTGATGTTAGCAATATCGCTGATTTTCTCGAGAGAAATTATGGAGAATGTTGTTGCGATCTTATGATGGTCTTGTACAGAATGTTTAACGTTGGTCAGTGGAGTAATTTAGGTTTCCATTTTACAAGAATTTTGTTTAGTTACTTTTTATGTCAAGTCCAAAGTCCTGCAAGTATAGTATTTGTAGGGTCACAGGAAAAAAAGTAGCTGATATTATTAAATGGATAACAGTTGTTGATTAGCCACTACAAGGTTCTCGAATGGAGGCCATGCACCGGTAAGCGCAACGTAGGACGTCCACCTACTAGGTGGACAGACGATCTTATAAGGCCACAGGATCACGCTGGATGCAGGCCGCTTAAAACCGGTTCTACTGGAAGTCTAAGGGGGAGGCCCATGTTCAGCAGTGGACGTCTAACGGCTGATATGATGATGATGATGATGATGAGCCACTACATTGAATTACAATGTCTCATGGGATAAAACAGAAAAAAGAGCAAAAATCTTGAGATCACAAAATAATTTTGAGCTTGCAATTATTAACGAAGACCTTCTTTATATTCTTAAAAGTAATGTAGGTCTCTAAAACAGTTCACCAGTCGTGTAAATTACTTATTATCATAAATAAGAGAGAGAAATAAAAAAGAAATGTAAAAGAAAAAGAAAAAAGATAAACAAGGTGATTTAAATGAGCTGGAGCACACAAAGCAAAGCTGAGCCGAAAAATAAACGGATCATATTGTGAGGAGCGAGTAATTTTACTTGTTGTTTGGAGTGCCTGTTCGCAAGACAAGTGAGGTTTCAAGGTTTTTAGAATAACAATATTAATCTAATTGCCAAGTTTGGTAGTTCATATTTTACCGACCTGTAAACATTTACTACTCAAAATGAGGCTAATGATGAAAGATTTGTCTACAATTAAGAAAACGCGGAAAAGATTTTTTTTTCTTAATTTTCAAAAAGTCTTTTAGGATTTTGCCCCCCGCCTATGGATTGTAAGTTTTTTTGAATATTGACATGAAGACGTTCGTCCTAAACTCTGGATAAAATAACGTGAATTTAAAATTCATAATCCACGCAATATAAAATTCCAAGTAAAGAGGCTACCAAACCTTCAGTTTTCTGAAAAAACCCACGTCTTCAAAAAGTACCCTTTATAACATCAAAGTCATATTTTTATGACAAATAATTTCCGCGGCGTGTCGTCGTAAAAGTCACAGTTTTTTTCATCTTCATTTATGTTCTATGAAAATATCATCTGCCTTTAACATATTTTTCTTAAAAGAAATGCTTTTGAATGCAGGTATTTTTTTATTTTATCTTCACAAAGTTTGTGGACCATGTTTGTAACGTTGTTTTTTTATGTTTCCCCCTAGGTGATTTCGCTTTTGTTTTCTTTTAATGATATTTCTGTTCTGCTGAGATGAAAATTATGAGCTCTTTGGGAAAAGACGTGTGTTTGAAGTAATTTTCTTTCATCATGGCGTGTTTACCTGTGCATATGGCTTAAGCTACACTATACAAGTGAAAGAGAGTTGGTTTGTTTATACGCTTTTACGTCTAAATCGCTGAACTGATTTTGGTGAATTTTGATACAGTGTATCGATACGGTACGGATTATTACTGGGTACTTTAGGTTGGAAAATCGAATGAGCCCTGTGACCAACTCCAGTGAACTCCGGTGGGCTACCCGTACCTTTTCAGACAGTCTCCGCGATTGAAGGAATATTGGTTCTTTCCCAGTCTTTGACAGCCTTTTCTCTCTTAATTTTGATGATTTTCCACCCCAAAAAAGGTTTTCTGATAACCGCTTGAGTAAACTAATAACAAACTACTATCGTCGACATGATTGGGATTAAATATGTTTTCAAAAACTGAGTGGAGTTCCATCAGCATTTGATAGCGTGCGCTTGGCTATTGAGCCCAATTCGAAAACAGTACAAAGTGTGATTGAACTAATGCAGGTAGAAAATAAGTACCTATCGATAACTTCGAACCAGAGCAGTACGGATAAAGATTATGTAGGTGTAATTGTTTTTCTTGTATTTATTTAGTGAATCAATCAAAGTTACCGTATTTATATAAGCCTACTAAATAAAATATACACAAAATCGTCATTATAATCTATCTCAGATTATAACGATATATTTCATTGACGTTCAGCTAATAATTTTCTCTATCACTAATTTTTAAATAGTTTTATTATTTTGTTTTTTATCTTTCTTATTATTTTTAAAATGCCAGGCGCTCTTTTTAAATAACCACAAAGGTTAAGTCTCTATAATACATAGACTAACATCACAAAAAATCGAATCTCTTTTCTCCCGCAGCGCAGGTCTTTACCCGCCATTTTATTACGGCAGCCTATTATCATGATTATCACTTTCCCCCATTTCAGTTAACAAATCCCGACTGAGGTCAGATTAAAGCAAATACAAGAAAATGAAGCAAATATTTACCAACCTATAAAACCCCATTTTTTCTTACCAAGCTTTACACTAACCGGTGTTTGATAATGGAGTTACTTAGGGCAAAAGGAAACAACGTAAATTATGTGCTGAAAAAACCTATAATTTACAGGAAATTGGGAATTAAAACTCTCTTTTTCAACTACTAGAGGTCAAGAAATAAGTTCAAATCATTACCTAACTTGTGACCTTGTTCAATGGTTAATTGAGCGTTGAACCTATTAATTTCGTTGCGGGTATATTTTTGGTCCATTTTAGCGCAACAACGGCATTCCGATGTGTCGGTGGGTAATTTGCGGGGCCATTCGGAGGTCAACGATAAATCTTCATTAGGGGCCGCGGATAGCCGTCATGTCGGTGCCTCGGAGAGATTCCGGGCATATCGTCAGATGCTGTGTCTCTGATTGATGTTTTCAATCAAGTTTATAGTAATTGTATCTTCCTGCTTTGTTAGCATTTCCATTTACTATTATTCACGAGTAATAGGTAACTAATTAAGTTTGTAGTACCTCATTACAATACATAGTTAAAGGGCAGTACTTGCCTATTGATTAATAGAATGGTACATTTGCATATTCAGTTTATAAAGACTAAAGTTATTCCAGTCTTTCTTCTATAAAACTAAGCTATTTATGTTCCTCAAACTAAAGTTCAGAGTTTCACTTTGAACCTATTACAAAATCGGATTGAAAATGACTTCTCCAGTTTAGTTACCTGCAAACACGTCAAGGCTTGTGCGCGTGAAATGGAGCGTAGTTCTCAGGTGTTCAATTATTGGATACAGTCCGGAACGGTGCACTGGCGGTACAACTCACTGACCCGACTGCAAGTAGAGGTCACAGCTGGAGCGAGGTCGGGCCGCTGTCAATCGTAAGGAAACGTGAATTTCAATTAGATATGCAATAAACAATATATGGTTATGATGATTGAAGATATCATGACGATATTGATTAAAGAGTGACAGAAATGGTTACTTATAAGTACGAAGATTTAGGGTAGCATTGTCTGTTAAAATGTCCAAAATTTTCATTTTCAGATCCAGTGACAATATTTCCTTAAGACATAAAGTAGTGAAAATGATTTATATCTACAAGTTAAATTGTTTAACCACATTGAAACGTAAAGGGCTATTGAAGGACCTTGGATTTCAGTCAGTACAAGTCTCATTTAATGATTTCACCACGATAAAAAAAACATTCCTAGGTTATATGACATGTTTTTCAACATTTTGTTCAAGTCTTAAAATGTCTTTTAGACTTTTTTTTTTTTTTTTACGTGGTAAAATCATCAAATGAGACCTCCCACCCCGGGCAGGGCGAGAGGTACTGTCAGACTTGTACTGACTAAAATCCACGGTGTTCTTCAATAGCCCTTTATGTTCCGGGGTCACGGTGATGGTATAAGACCCGCGACCCCGGCAGGCTTTAGCCCTCTGAGAGGGGGCCTCGTCATTATGCTGACGCTCTTTGAGGCGCGCGTGGAACACGACGCGCCGTCGACCCGGGCATGGTCCATGGTCGGGCGGCGAGTTGCCCTTTACTCGCCGCCCGCATGCCCGCGCCTACGGTGGCCGGAGATCGTCTTGCGACGTCCGACGCCGTGGGCGTCCACCACCGCGGGTGGGGCGGAGGGAGGACCTTGCCCTCTCTCTCACGCGGCCCGCCTCCTCCTTCGCGAGCATGACTGCTTCGCAGAAGGAGGCGACCGCATCCCACTCCGTCTCGCCCCGCAGCATGGCCGCGACCAGTGCTGGGTGCGAGAGGTCTCCGCCTATCGCCGCCGTGAGGACACGTCGGTGCTCCGCCCAAGCGGGGCAATCCTGCACCGTATGCTCGACTGTGTCCTCCGGGCGATCTACGCAGTGGTGACACCCAGGCGTTTCTTCCTTTCTCATAAGACACAGGTACCTCCCGAAACATCCGTGTCCGGTGAGGACCTGCGTCAAGCGGAAGCTTAGGACGCCGTGACGTCTCTCCAACCACTCCTCAAAGAGGGGTCTTATCGCCGCTATTGCGGCGTGCCCGAAAATGTCTTTTAGACTTGGACAAAATGTTAACATAATTCGTTCACAATACGGCAGTTATTTTTCTCATGCAGATTCTATATCTTTAGAACTTATTACATACCTTTGTATTAAATTACGTGTCAGGACCAAAAAGCCTGATTTCAATGTTTGAGAGAGAAGAGAATGAGTATTGCAGCTCTAATCACGCTTTTGATCTCTCTCTAATATCGGCGATTGATCCCAATGCTCTTTGCGATAGAGCTTTTCCGGAGAAGAAACATCTATTTCATACATCATTAGTGCTCAAAGCAGCTTTACTCAGAAACTGAATAGTTTTACTGAGTAGATGGAATAAGACAGTATTGAAATATGATTGGATTTATTAACCGATTGTGCGACGCAAAAGAACAGTAATGTGTTTGTCTGTATGTTTGTTACATTGTAACGACCTAGAGAATAAAATTGCGTGTTCCAATTTTGTTGACATTCTAGTTTTGGTCAGTCAGTTTTTGAATTTGTATCTTCCAACCTGCACAGCATGATTTATGTGAAGTATTCATCGTTCATCTTAAATCTTGGTTGCTGCTTTTTAGTATTTTTTCTATGTCCACTGCATAGTTATAAGACATAACCAATGCTGACAATCGATATTTAAATAATACGTTTTTTTTAATTTTTGTCCCACACTAGGCGTTTTTTCTGTGACGTGGATGCGTTTACAAACGTAGAAACTCATATACACAAACACCCAGACCCGCGACACGCTGAGTAACTGTCAAACGCTCAGCCACTGCGCCAATCGTGTCGTCTACAATGTCGAGAATGCATCAAACCTACGTCTAGCCGGGGTCGCGGGATTTATTCCATCACCGTGACCCCGGAACATAAAGGGCTATTGATGGACACCTTGGGTTTTAGTCAGTACAGGGGGGGGGGGGGGAGGAAACAGTTAAAGATTTTACCACGTAAAAAAAAAACCTATAACGTCTACAGTTTTACAGTATGCAAATGAAAACATAGAACAATCCATAATACCTGGCCCGAATACCTGGCGTATTTGTTAATCCAACAACATAAATAAGCTGGAGTATCTGATGCTCCGTAATAAACGTCCATTTTTGAGGGATTCGCTTCAGTCATGCGATCCTGGTACAGCCTCAGACATAATTCATTGTTCCTTTGTCCGTGTCAGATATTGTGAAGAAAAAATGAAGTAAAATAAAAGTAGAGAAGTTGTAAAATATAGGAATTGAATTTAAATATCGGTCTTGGCATTTTTTTCAACCAATTCAAATATTAAGCCTTTTACACACAATAGCGATCCGTTATTTTTACTGAGCCATTAACGTCACAGTCTTTGGAACGCGTATTTTTATAAACGAGTTAACATGAGTATGAATCGAATAATGTTTTTTTTTATCGGATACGTTATCGTCGGCTTGTGTGAAAACATCATGAGAATAATATGCGATCACCACAAGTAAAGTGGGATATTGAATGAAAACAAAAAATAACAGTTAAAAATAACGGATCATTTTGTGTTGAAGAAAATAGTTGCAGACGTCAGCACATCAACCTACCTCAATCTGTCAAACTTTAATAGTTTTTTTTTAAACTGTGTTAAAAGTTAAAAGGTTATTGTTCGATTGATAACATTTTGACAGATTAGGGTAAGTTGACCTGTTGGCGTCTGTACAATACCTATATTCTTATGTGTCTTTTTAAAATAAAAATAAAACTCATTAATGCATAGACGTTACGCCTGGATATAAAATATACCTACTTCATGTGTTGTCCCGTCATCAAATAGTTAGTTCTTTGGACAAGAGTAGGGCCTAGATTCAAAACACTGTTTTCTAAAATAGCATATCTACAAATTGTACAAAACAAATAAAAATACAGTCATTAAAGAAAATCAAAAGAAACATTTTAAAAGGGTAGAAAAAAAACCAGTTCAGTCTGTTTACGATGTGTACCAAGAAATTGAAGCGAGACAGTCTAATCGTGAGGGGAACTCATTAAAAACTGACAGTTCGCTGAAGTCTCAAAGACGAATGCTGTCAAAGCTTTACAGAGACTCGGTTAAAAGATATCTGAATTAGAATGTGTACTAGTTTGGCGGTAGTGCGCTTGTGAAGGGGAATACGTGTCATGTGGGGTGAAAGAGGTTATAATTACATTAGTCTGTGTCGAGATTACGATGTACTGGGTACATATGTAGGGATATTTCATTAGTGTGTAATGTGTATGGAACATAAATTGTACACCAAGAAATAAAAATAAATAATGATACCTATGAAGCAATAACTTAAATAAAAATCGTACACCGCACTATTGTCTACTAGTTTGTACCATAGGAAATTATGACAATGATTGCTGAGCCACAACCTCATCCGACACAACCACCCTCCTTGTCCGAGGTCTGGTGGTAGTCTTTTCAGTTTTTAGTAACGAGGAACTTTATAACAATCTTCCTAACACAAATATACATTTACGTAATATTATGAAAACACTATTATTTTTAAGCAAACTAAAATTCGAATAAAATTTAACATAGCCAGTAACACTCGGGGTTAATTTAGCTACCCATTTCTGTGCAAAGAATTTTCAGAATCGGATCAGACAGTTCGTTCCAAAGATTGTTCCCAAAGCCAAACTTACAAAATGTATCTCATTATTTTAGATTTAGCGGAGTTTTCTTTTTCTTTCGACAACAGTACTATAGTGAACTTCAAAACTCACACAATAGTTGTATGAAAGTTTCGTAAAATTCCTAGTAAAACTGAGCAATACAGAACCTGAATGTGTTTTAAACTTTAATGTTACAGTAATAGTTTTACAGTATTCTATAAAGTTCGCATGTTGTTTAGTGTTTACTGGGTTAACTAAATTACATTTAAATGTCTATTTTATCTCACCTATTTTCAGATGAAAATACAAATGAAACTGTTACCTTAATATTCCACTACAATATGATTCCACTATAATAATATTACACAAGTATCACATTACGCCATCTAGTCCCAAGTTAAGCAGAGCTTGTGTTAATGGAATAAACTGAAACTACTAGGTTATATTTGTAAATATTCTCAGAGATATAGTGGGTACCTCAAATAGTACCTACCCTGTAATTAAAATTAAGGGATTTATTTTGACAACCATATTTACCACTATAAATAATAATTTTAAATAACAAAGGTTGTTGGTGGCTGGATGTATGGACGGATGTTTATTTATTATTTTAAGTCAGTTTGACAACTTATAGCTTTGATTAACACGTAGGATACATTTTTATCCCATTGCTGTATTACAAATATCGAACACAACGTGGGAAAAGTCGTGGGCAGTAAGCTAGTCAAGATATTGATTAGGTTTGGTCTCTATTTTTATAGGATTTTCTCCTTTATGCTGGGAGCGTTGAGAAACATTTAAACATATATACACAAACACCCAGATTCGGAACAACTACCTACTTTTAGATCTTACAATTTGGTTCCTACGGAAATCGAATTCACGACACACAGCGCACCAGTTAATCGGCCAACCATGTCGTCAAATTTATCTGACATAGTCATCAAGTCAGAGAACTTATCTGTAAGTTGGTAGCACTGACATCCAATGACTTACATACAAGCTACACTCCATAGGTTCTCCGTTTGCATACAAGATTACCATTAATTATTAAATAATCCATCAATGTTATAATTGATGTTCAAACGTCTGTAGGGGCCATTAGGATTAAATGTATGCAACTGTGCATAATATGCACATGTCTACGTGTTGACAGGGGTAGTTAGACAAACCCGGGGAATATTAATAGTATTCATACGTTAAGTTTTACATTACAAAGTGGACGTTGTTGAAAACAGAATAAGGTCGAAGACCTTTTCTTCGACCTTATTCTGTCTCGATTTTATGATCGGTATATCGTTGGGGAGAAACATTCTTACATATATAACCTCTCTCTCATGCCTGCTGGGGTCGCGGGTTTTTTCTTCACCCAGGATACCGCGGCCCCGGAACGTAAAGGGCATTCGAAGAAACACGGGTGGATTTTAATCAGTTCTTAGTCCCTTCCGCCCCACCCAGGGCTAAGAAAAAAGCGAATCCCTAAAAAACGAGCATAATTTCACAAAATGGCGCCACTATAGCGTCACCTTTGACGTTGTTGCATAATACATCTAATTTCGTAGATATTCTAAAGCCGAGTGCAGACAAGCGGCAATCAGTAACTGATTTTTTGATGGACCAAGTAAAAACAGACCATTATCAGTTTTACCCAACAATAGAACCATTTGGTGTTTTTAATAAAACGTTACGTCATATTATGCTTTCTATTATATTCTAATCTTACCAAAAATCTGTTTTATTGTCCCTGTGACGAGACTTGCGCATTAATAAGGGCGTTGACAACAGTTGATACAATGCGACGGTGACGGGGCGAATTCGGGGGACGATATCGTGCGATCACTAGCGCATTTCTGGTAATAGTCCCCAATCCTTATACGAGGTCCCTAATGTAAGAGCTAGCGGGGCGAGAAATAGTCATGATTAATGTATTTGTGATGTATTTTTTTATTGACGTTTGAGCTCTTATTGAATGTCGATGAGCTTTTATGGCAATAAATGTGTCATAAAAATCTGGGAAAGCACTTATAGGTCATTGTTAAGTATTTTTATTATGGCGACTATTTTAATAGGTATGAAATGTTATAAACATAATTAAATATGGGTCTCGGGTAATTTAGTTGCATAACAATTGTCGCGAGTGTGTAGTCTGCCCAACTGATGCACTATAGTCAATTGGGCAATTTTCACAGGTGTCATAATAAAGATTTTTTTTCAACAAATCAAAAAAATACTTTTAATCAGAAAAATATAAATTTTAAGGTTATTTCCAATTCATTTCTATGAACAAAATACCGAGAAGAATTATGTGTGTGTCATAGTCTATAATTACATAGGAATGTTTGATTCTTTATTTTTTTTGTTGGACGAGATTCGTGGTAACGTTGCGTAATAGTTTTGAGAATCGTTTTCGTAATATCAGAATTTTAATCAATAAAATTGTAATAGCGTACACCTTATTATCCCATCTTTGAATCAAGTTAAGAAAGTGGTTCGTAGAGAAATATATTAAACTAATTTATCGAGTACAACATTCAAACACTTTTAATTTAATTATTATTTGCCCTATTTTATTTGTAAAAGAATTCATAGCAACCATCAACTCAGACAAAACTTCAACTCGGTTCCAAAGTCACACAAAAACAATAAAAAACAAAACAAAGCCAATAAAACTAAAAAAAAACAAAATCATTTTATGACATAAGTGGTTCACTTGCGCCACTCGCCCCTCCGAGGGTCAGTGTAACAGCGGGGGTCCGACGACAACCCTAAATAGAAAGGGCTCTCACAGAAAACTTCGTCCCTTTTATATGACCATCATAGAATTCCGCTTAGATGCGTCTGAACACCATACATTGCGTCGCTGACACTCGCCTCTTTCTTACCTCACTTACTTTATTTTCTCTTGTTTCTCAAAATACAAGCCATTACACGGATGACAGATCTTATTGAAGTTTCTTATTGTAGAAGCTAGATTTGTGTGGTTACTGAGGAGTAATACTTCGTATGCTGGTAGTATGTTAGCCGTACTAAGATACGCTATTGTGTGTCACCGGGTTTACGAGGAAGAGAAATTGTAAAGGTCCCTTAGAAATGGTGTACCACAATGTGGTGTTACGGTTTTAGTGTACGTAGGAATTAGATAGCAGAACATTTCAAATAGTTATATGGAGAGGAACTTTTTAAGTTGATAAACTGCATGTATTTCAAAGATTCGTCACCTAAAGGACTTTGAACTACTACAACTACACCACAGTGCAATATTTTTCTTAATTAGATCTAGAATAAAATAAGTTTCAAAGAAATCATTTATTTAATATTTGAGACATTCTCATCTTTTATTAATTGAAATTAATTTTTTATTGAATTATTTTCGGATTTATTCCGAAACCAGAGGCTTTATCACAAATTTTCACGTTTTTGTGACGTAAAATAAACGACGCGACGTAAAGTAAACGACTTTGACGTTCATTTGATGAATGAAATAGTTATTCTTTCGTACACTACGGACAATTAGGTAGAATTCATGCTAGGGTATAAATGCTGGTCGCGGGACTTACCTCATTACCGTGACCCCGGAACATAAAGGGCTATTGAAGGACACCGTGGATTTTAGTCAGTACAAGTCTGAAAGTCCCTTCCACCCTGCCTGGGGTAGGAGGACTAATTTGATGATGTTAACACGTTAACTAAGGGTATAAATGCTCAATCTTATGTAACATATTTTGGATTAAATTATTGTTAATTTTGCATCTTTTGTACTCCAAACATACTCATTAACAAGTCAGCTAAAATGTAATTTAAGAACGTACCAACACAATGAGCTATGTCAGACATCAGACGTCTGTGGCTAACGTGAGACCCAGCGAGTGTGACTGACAGGGTAAATGCATTGCTCCTTAACACCTGTGTGTGCACTTAAAAACAAGATATACGAGTATCATACTTAAAAATTATTGTGATAAATGGTTCAGTGTAGTATTGAAAAATGTTAATCTCTTCTTCTATAATCTTTTAAAATAATAATAATCATAAAAATATTCCACAACTATCACACAACGCCATCTAGTCCTAAGCTAAGCATAGCTTGTGTTATGGGTACTAGAAAACTGATAAATATACTTATATATTTCTAAATACATACATATTAAAGATAAATTACACCCAGACACTGAACAAATGATTATGCTCATCACACAAACATTTGTCCTGGGTGGGAATCGAACCCACGACCTCCAGCGTAGCAGTCAGGGTCACAAACCACAAGACCAACAGGCCAGTAAATTTTTGTCTTTACGTCCATCGTGTCTTTGATTTGTGTTTACATTTATTTTATTATTAAATCTTCACAGACCACCAACAAAATAAAACTCGGTTAAATATTTTCAAGCAAGTTTTTACCGGCGAGCGCAGCATAGGACGTCCGGCACAAGGCGGGCAGACGATCTTATGAAGACCATCGGATCACGCTGGATGCAAGCCGCTTCCAACTGGTCGTATTGGAAGTCTTTATAGAATTCCATTACGACCAGTAAGAATCATAATAAACCTCTGAGTTTGTTTCGGATATTTCTTCTTTGAATATTCAGGTACGAAACACCAGCAACACCTAGTGATAAAAATATGATTTGTTCGTGTAAAAGTGTTTTTTAACAAAGGACTTGCCAAATAAATATGGGTATCATTTATCCACTTTCACACACTCGGCAGACACCGTAGAACATGGCAGGTAGACCTGGATAAAATCAATGAACAGTGATCTACAGTGACCCTTTTTTGTGTCCTCCTGTCCTGAGTAGATAATAAGGGACTCTGTGTCATGTCACTCTTACTGTTTAAAAATCCACCCTGTCCCTTCATTACACGTTTGTGTTTCAGGGTCACGGTTACCTTTACAGACAGTCACAAGTCCACCATGAATCGAGAAAACTTGAAGTCATGAGGAGAACTACTAGGTTTTTTTTTTACGTGGTAAAATCATCAAATGAGTCGTTCCGGTGTCCTTCGGTAGCCCTTTGTGTACCGGGATCGCGGTATACGTATATCCCGCAATAGGAGACCTGCTAGCTTAGTAGGCTAGCAGTATCACTTTAAACAGCTAGCAGTATTCAACTAGATCAATTGATCCATCCAATCTAAATACGAGTTTATTTTTTCAAGTGGAAATGTGATCTATAATTTTCCTGACTTCAGATTACTTTAAAAAGTTTTAATGTGATATACTTTCCCGAAATGTTATGTACCTTACACGGGGAAGCTGTATCAGAATATTCAAAGAACTTATAAGTTTTAACAAGGTTGCATGAACTTTGACATACAAGTCAAATAACATCAAGTTTCTGAGTTCTTGTCAACAAAACTTAATAAATAAACTGTGTGTATGTAGATCAACGTAATGTTTTTTTTCACAGTCATTTTATTAGTAACTAGCTTTTGCCAGCGGCTTTGCTCGCTGGTCCCCTTTGCTTATGTCACTCAGGACCAACGCAGCTTTCAACTGGTGAAAGAATTTTTGAGTGACAGTTCTAGTAGTGTTTGAAATTATTTATTCTAAACATACATAAACACAAAAAAATACTTATCTTTTCCCTTTCTAAGTTAGTGTAGATTTAGATTTCAAATTCGGTGGGAAAACTAAGCATCAACATTTATTATTTCGCCTTAAAAGAAGCATTTGTTTATGTACGAAATAATTAAATCCTTCAGTACATTTTCCATTGCATTTTTTCTTCAGTAGCATTCTATCAAGTTGCTGTGTGTCGGGCTGTGTTGTATGGCGCTTGTGGTGTTCGCCGCGGTCCGGCCCGGTGTGGGCGGCCGCGGGGAGAGCGGCGCGGGCGGCGGGAGGGGGAGCCCTCGCTGACGTCACGCGCGCCTGCGCACCACGCGCCTCCTTGATGCACAGAGTAGGCAACGAACATAGATGCGCGCAGAGTTGTTTAATAATTCCGCGGTCGGCGAACGTTGAAATATTTTATAGCGCTTGCGGTTATGATTATGTACTAAAAATAGAACAATGCGGTGGGATTGTATTTTTTAAATGTTGAGATGCACAAAGCAAGAAGCAGTATTAGTTCTTGATAAAATAATTTATTTACGATCTATTGACAGTATTTTTCGATCAAAAAATTGCAGTTGTAATAAAATCATATTTTAGTATCATCCAAGCCATTTTCCATGATTAGAACTCCATAACATTGACAAACATAGAATTCATTTCTTTATAATAAATAATATTTTTTATCATCAAACATCATATTAATATTTCGCCTTTTCAAACCAAACCTTATTTCAAGACCACTGTCGAATTTCAAACTAACCTACCATACTGCCGTACGGCAAAGGAAAATTTATCTCTAGATCGTAAGTACCCTGTGTACGGCAATCCGTGTCCGCGAAGCAGGCGGGCGGCCAGTCGACTCGCTCCCGCGCGCTGCTACGACCGCGAGCTACGCGCTGCTACGACTCGTAGCACTCGCGACTACGCCGCTACGCCGACCCGAAAATTATTCACCAGTGACTCGTGCGAGGATATTCAATTAAACGGAATTATTTAGTGCAAGCCAGTGCTGTGCTACCTCTGTTACTGAAATAGCAGTGCTGAAATATTCCGCCGGTCTACTATAAGGTGGGTGAATATTGAATAACGAGATATGAATAGGTATTGAGAGCTCGGATGCGAGTGCTTTGCTCTAATGTCAAGGACACGGATATTGATCAAGTACCAGATGCTAAGACTACTTTGTTTACTCTCAGTGTTTGTTTCAGCGATGTATTTACCAACTAACACGTTGGTCGCACTCGCACATTTGTCACTTTCAGCGTTTATTTATTCCGTTACCCAATTGTGTTTATGTCGAGACACGTTTGTACTGAAGAACAAAAAGAGTTCGTATCTTATACATGAAAGAGTCTCTGAAAAGGCCGTTAAAAGTAATACGCAACAAAGGGAAGGGATCCGGAGTGGGCTCGAGAATAATTTATAAGGATAGGTGCCACCTTGCGTTACAAGTTTCATGAATTAGAAATGTTGAGAATGCTTATAAAAATGTTACATTTTTTATTTCTTTTTATAAAAAGTGTGTTGAATAAACGATAAGTGATCTATGGGACATTAGTGTTGACCTTTACGGTAATTGATTACTGAGGGTCGTTGGCCTTTGTTGGGGACATGATGGATATGCTTAGGTACTAAAACAGGTATTTGAACTCGCTCTTGGATTTAATAAGTTTCAATAAACCCTTATTACATTGACGTACCTGCGTTATAAAGGTACGACTCAAACTTTTCGGCTTTGTTGTCCTAGAAACTTTTGAAGAAACCATTATAGACCCTATTTTACACCGAAGTAGTAATATCAGTTTCTTTGTTATGCTTCCTTTACGATAATTGTTTCATTTTGGACTTTATTTTACGACGTTTTTGATTGAATCTTCTTTATTGTGTTTTCAAACGTCTAAAGGGGATGGAAATTGATATAAATTAGGATACAATAAGCTCTTAAATCACTTTTGTCATCAAGAGTGTAATATGTCTTTCATACACTATTGGCTGTCTCTTTATAGGTTGTGATAACATCTTTTTATAGGTTTGCAATAAAAGATCCCGCATAACATACTTATAATTGAGCTGTACTTTCATGTCGCAATACCAGGTAACCATGACCCTGAATCGAGGACTTTTGAAGGGACACCGTGGATTTTAGTCAGTACGAGTCTGACAGTCTTTCCTGTCCCACCCTGGAACAGGAGGACCTAGGAGGACTCATTTGATAATTGCGCCACGATTTAAAAGCTTTACTTTCATAATAAGAACTGCTTACAGAAACAGACCAATTTTCACTAATATATTACTTGTTTACATACTCTAAATAAGCATGAGAATTTCGTCTTCAAGATTTTCCAATCCGTCACAGCTCGTGATTTTGTTAATAAAGACAATATTTTATCTCAAAGATGTTCATTATTTTCTTGTCTTATTATAATTATCTATTTTGTTGTTTTCTGAATAGAAACGCCGACCATCAATCAATGCCTAATGACAGTTTTGTGTCGTCCCTAATTGATTTGATCAAAGACGTTTGAAAAAGAACCTTAAAACTGCCAACACATAAATTATAATTGCATGATAAGACAGCTTATTGATTGAGTTTGGAGTCTTCTCCAATATAATGGTGATTTGATTGTGATATCTACATTTTAAAAGACAATAAGCCTTGATTTCTAGATTTTTATAAACATGTGTATATCTATCCATATAAATAACCCAGACAATTAACTACAACATGATTAATTGTGTTCTGACTTGTCTATATTGTGCTCGGAACTACCAGTCAAAGATTGATATGCCTATCATACGAGACCAGATAAATGAGCAGTTTATGTATACTCTCAAGTAAAGTGTGAGAAGAAGAGCTCTTACCATGGCTCCCATTTTGTGCTAAACATAGAGCTATTGTGCTCCATTGGGATTAAGTTTTGTCCAGGTCATCATCATCTCTGTTTCAACGCCTTTTATAGGCGCAATGCCATTTCATGTTACTTGTATAAGACTTGTACATTGTACAAACTTGCATACAAGCTACAAGTAAATAGTTTGAACTTGTAAATGTTTCAAGTAACTGCCAACCTACTTAATTAGTAAACCCTGCATGCAACTTGTACACTCTCGAAAACTTGTTTCCAATTGAAGCTACTTGTATGCAAATGTGACGTCATACTTGTATGCAAGATTTGCTTAATGGAAACGTGCTATTAAGTTATATCAAAGCTTAACAAACAATCACCCACCAAAAATCAATGGAGAGTTTTACTGTGAGATCAAACCTGAAATGGATTCTAGCCTATTTTGTAAACACCGGCCGAATCAAGTCGGTCGGTCAAATTATGTTGATATAAAGAAGGAAGGAAACATAATTGCTTAGAATATTCTAGTGGAAAAATCAGTTATGATAAAGTGCGTGTCGTTGCCCCAAATATAATTCATTTAAATGTAATATAATTTAACTCTAAACGATGCATTATATGCTAGCAATATCAGTTAGATAGAATCATCTTTACCTATCAGGCGATCTTAATAAATCTATCCAAGTTGAATCTATCATAACAGAACGTTATCTAACTTAGATAGCACGCTTCAGTTAACTGCAATAGATAAAGGTTCAATCTCTCGACCTCTTGTTCTGCAGTTCAATGTCTTATATAAAGTAGGTATGTACTGCTATAAAGGAAATGTTCGCGGCGAGGTTGCCCCGGCCATGCATCAGCGGTCGATCTACATGACGTCACATTTGCATACTGCTTCAAGACACCTTTATATACTATACGGTCTTCACTTTGTAGTGAAGTATTCTGTAAGAATAGGTAGCTTAACTAGTAAAATGGTTTTTAGTTGAAGAATGACTATAATATTAGACTTCATATTAATCGGTTGGTGTTAAGCCGAAAAAATATTTTACTGTTATGAAAAAGAATCAGTTAAACAACTGACACACTACTAAGGGCCGTGTTCACGGACTTTAACCGACGTTTAACCATGTATTTGACATTTGATGTGAGTTGTCATACAACAATTTACGATTTTTAAGATACGATGTTTAAGAATTCATCAGCCGATTACTCAAACATTGGTTAAACGAGAGTCGGTGAACTCGGGTCTTAGTGTGTCAGTGTTTGTCCAATATTAAATAAATGTGTATTAAATAAATGTAGTAAAATTATTATAATTGTAGTTCAGTTTCGTGATCGTATTTTGCATTTTGGTAGTCCAGAACCACGTTACTACCAATACGTCGAAAATGGCCGCCTATAAGTCACTTAGACTACATATATTGAACAAAGGCCTCAACAAGAGGCGGAAATAGTTTGAAATACAGCTTCAAAATGACATTTTGCTGCTGTTCTATCAAGTTACAAGTTTTATTAGAGGTTGCAGTTATATTTTCAACAATTAAACTATCGCTTGAAATAATACGCGTGGTACAAGCCCATAATACCTTAAAAAAAAAACAAAAATCCTATTTCCTGCACCATTATATTTGAGTAAGTAACAACATTATGCTTTTACTAGCTCATAAATAACTGGACACCTACTAACATTAAGCATATTCAGAATTCTGATGGAAAGCCGGAATGTACCGCGGCGGGTGTTGGCAATATTTCATTCAGTGAATTATTGTTACGGCTATACACCTCGCCTTACTTTATTCCTGAATTCTCTAATACCACGAACCTTAAGAAAAATTGTGGGTATCAATTTCTGAACTGAGCTACGTTCAAGAAACATTTTTTCACAACAAAGTGAATAGGTAAATCTGTGAGTTTGCTTATGTTACGTGGATTATTTCGGAGATAAATAACTTGTTCTATGAAAGGTTCCAAAGAAAGCTTTGCTAAAATGTGTCATCATCTTTCTGCCCTTTACTTGGGGTTATCTTCTTCCATTCCCCCCCTGGCAGACGTCAAAGTATCATTTACTCCTATTAAATTCATTTCATTCCTTACACAATCCATCCATCTTTTGTTTTTCCTTACTCTGCCTCTCTATCATCAACATGGGTATACGTACACATTCACAGTATTAGCAATGGTGCTAATACTATGTTTCGTTTACATTATATAAGTGTTGCCACACCATGAATTTTTCTTATCAAAGGTACATTTACAAACATTTAAACTCACATGCTTTGCAAATTTTTTCACTGACATGGTCATTGTCACGGTATTTTATAAAATTTAAATAGTTTTTGAACATTTTTATTTTCAGTTACCGTTATTTAACTTGGGTTTTGGATTGCTCTTGAAAGTGCATCACGATCAAATTGGATTTGGTTTGGTCAAAACTTAAAAAAAAACATGTAAAAATCACATATCAAGCGAGACTAAAGATAAACTGATTATATACGAGTATAGTATAAATGTGGTACATGAATTTTATTACACGTGGTTATATATATAGTATATGTGGTACATGAATTACACGGTATTTAATCACATTTCTTTTTTGTAAAGAACTGGCGTACTGTAAAGGCAACAAGAGAAAAACCAGAGGTAAAAAGATAAAAAACACAGCTTTCCCGTTCAAGGAAGAGGGTAGAGGTTTACATGGATATTTTTCTTACAGTGACTATTGCACATGTATTACGTAAATGGTTTTATATAATGAGGGATAAATTTATAAACCAAGTACCTTTGCCTGCATGTTTACCTTTCTTGGGTGATAAAATCATCAAATGAGTAAGTTTTTTTTCGCGGTAAAATTAGGAAATGAGACAGACGGGAGGGACTATCATACTCGTACTGAGTTGCCTAAAATCCCAGGTTTTCCTTCCTTTTTCCGTTTTTTTTCCATTGACCTACCAGGGCAAACGTTACCTATTGAGACAGTCCGGCGACCGCATCAAACAAGTTCTTCCTGGGTGGAGTGGAAAGGGCTGTAAGACTCTTACTGACTAAAAGTCCACCATGTTCCTTTGGTTACCTTTTACGTTCCTGGGGCATGTCTCTCTTTTAAGATAGTTCCGTTTCTCACTTTTCATGTCTAAATAAAATGATTTTAATTAGAATAAACAATCATAGGTCTAGGTAATTTAAGTCCAGTAACATTTTTTTATTGGATACTTAATTTTCAAGTTTCACGTATGTAGAGGCGTGGGAAATATCTAATAGTAATATAATGTTAGCGAATTAGGGATTAAACTTAACATTTTAAATGTTAACGAAACTTCTCTTTTATAAAACCGTCTAAGCCGTAGATTACTTAATTTTAATTTGAAAACAAAACACGACTCACGGATTACTCACAAATTCATATACTTTTTAGGTTTTTCTCTTTGTTTTCAGCCAGCATTACTCGTTACTTGTTAAAATATAAGGTCATGCGTCATAAGGCCAAGCCATATTGCTCGCAGAGCATATCGCCGATGGGGTCGAAAATTGCTAGAGTGGTGACCACGGACTAGCAAGTGCAGCGTAGGACGTCCACCAATAAGGTGGACAGACGACCTTGTAAAGGTCGCCGGAAGACGCTGGATGCAGGTCGCTTCCAACCGGTATATGTGGAGATCAAAAGGGGAGGCCTATGTTCAGTATGAGCAGTGGACGTCCTATGGCTGAGATGATGATGCGTCATAATTACTGCATACATCATAGATCTAAAGTGAAACGTGGCCATAGTCAAAACCATAGACATAAGAAGTGAACTAAGTAAAATCTGCATGAAATAGATCATTCTCTAGAAAGAGAAAAAGCGGTTACATGCAGCCAATACTGGCGACGTATCTCTCTTTATCTCTCTCACAATTTTATTTACAGCTGGTTATGGAATGCTCAGGCAGTTGATGCAGTTAGAACTAACGCCGCTATTTTGTTTAATGAGTCGTTTTTCCCATTTTCCTTATACAATTTTACTAACATTCTCTAAACTCACCTTTTGATATTGTCATTCAAGAGCCAAAAGAACCTTGCCAGCACTGTTTTTAATTTTAGAATCAAAATAGAATTCCCAGTTCAATTCAAATTCGAAAAGGTATTTTTTTCTTTTCACGTCCAGCCAGTATTAGATACTCGTTACTCGGTTTTTAATTACGTTGACATCTGTCATAACTACGTTGTATCAAGTTGTCGCTTGACGTATAGAGACGTTGGCACGTGAATGCAAGTCGTTAGGCAGAGTGCACATTACGGAGCTGCCCTAGTACTGTCACGCCCTAGTGGCCCCGAGAGGAAGGCTTCATTGTCTGCGTAGTAAAGCAACAGGCTTTTTGTTTCTTTAACGATTTTATGACTTTACTAGCTGTATGGAAATTGGTATTTCCTGTCAACAAAAATAGTGGTCTTCTATAGAAAATTCAATGCTTTATTTAATTCTTTTAAGGAGATATTTTCAAATATACTTCGTTATTACTATTGTAGCAGTTGGGCATACTCGTAGTATCTATCTATCTTCTTCTTCTATCTTCTATAATTTTCTTCTATAATATAAAAATGGATCACAAAATGTGTTGCTACGGTCATAACTGGAAAACGGCTGGACCGATTCGGATAATTCTTTTTTGTTGTGTTTGTAACCATCGAGACCGGGTTTTAGAGGACATGCTCTCGTGTGAACCGGGACGGGCCGCTAGTAAGTTATATAAATAAAGTTTATTTTATAGCTCACCGCTAGGTCAAAGCCTTCCCTTTCTCTTTTACAAGACAAAATTTTATATTATTATTTTTACCCACGGCTTTGATTGACCTCCCACTTTTCACCATTCCAGGGTTATGATAAAAAAGTAGCTCATATCCATCTTCTGCTGCTCCCTCTACCTTTGTAGCAAAACTCATCAAAGGCTTTGCAGTGATTTCCACCTTATGTAACTATATTACTAAGGATGCACGTGGCTTTTAATTAATATGCTACTTTCACTATTCTATACAACGTGTAACGTTAAAAGCGCAAAACCTCTCGTGGGGCAACTCAGCCAATGTTACTGAACAATGTTTGTTCTAAGAGTTTTGGAAATTCGCTACATACTGATGGGCTCTATCAATGTCTCATTTTGTATGAAAGACCAAATTTTGTTTTGCGAATTTCAAAAATTCTTCAAACAAACATTGTTCAGTAACATAGGCTGAGTTACCCATGAGAGGTTTTGCGCTTTTAACGTTACACGTTGTATAGGCCCCAGGGTTTTTTCTTGAACATTCAAACGTGTAATACTGACCCTAGAACGTAAAGGGCGATTGAAGTAACACGCTGAATTTTAGTCATTACGAGACAACTCGCTCATTTAATTATTTTACTTTCTAAAGAAAATAAATAGGAGGTTAGGTGCTGTGCTGTTTTTAAAAGAAGGCTTTAAATCAATGAGCAATAAACTAATGAAAGTAGGTAGGATAAAGAAATTGTCGAGAAAAACTTGTTTTGTTTCAAAAACATTTTGCAGACTGATTTATTGGTCTGTAAAGTTTAGAACAGTATATACAGGCGTCGTTAGGTAGTTTGTTACCTAAGTAATATCTTCTTACATGAGAACCTAATGTAAGTAGATATGATCTACTTGGGTGACGATAATGTCGCGGGACATACGTACACCGCGACTCCGGCACACAAAAAAGGCTACTGAAGGACACCGTGGATTATAGTCAGTACAAGTCTGACAGTCCCTCCCGCCCTGCCCGGGGTGGGAGACCTCATTCGATAATTATACCAAGTAAAAAAAAAAAATGGGTGACGATAATAAGATTATACAACCAAAAGCATAATTAAGGATAAGGCATAATAAAATGACTAGTTAAATATAAAATAGGTATTTGAGTATTTCATCATTTTATATTTATTTAAATTGCAATTTAATATTACCTGTGGCTGAATGATCGATTGCTGCGGAGCGTTTCGCAGGTTCGATCTCCGCACCGAACAAATTTTTATATTTGTCTCCTCGCAGTTGTGTTGGATCTGCGTATTTTTGTATGTGCGTTTCTATGATTATAAATGCACACACGATACAGGACAAATTCCTAGTTTGTGTTAAAGTTTTAATTTAAAAAAAAAATGGTCAATTTATCAAATATTCAGGACAAAAACATATCTACTAGACTGTAATGTATTTTTAAAATAGTTTAAAGTACATTTGTGCATCTGTTGCCGAGAGTACAAGTCGTTAGGTAGAGTGCACATTACTGTGTAACCCGAATGCAGCATCCGTCCTACTAGCCCCGAGACTCCGGTTACATTGTATTGCCTGCTCGTCTAGGCTTCATAGTTTCTTTGGAACATATTATGCGGGAACTCGAGAAATAAATAACAATAATTTTAATTTCGTCTCTTTTGTAAATATTTAATTTGTGAAATAAATAATTAGACCGAAGTTTGATGGCGCCATTTAGTGACACGTCATACACGCTCTAAAATAAAAACAGAAATAACGATAACTAATATTAAAAGCCGCGAAGGTCGTGTATTGAAATAGTACATTATGATATAAGTGCGGTAAGTTGAAAATTACAGCGGAGCCGATATTGCTAGCCCGAGCCGTAGGTGAGGGCCATAAGAAAGCAGAGGCTGTAATTATCAAACAGCACGTATGTCATACAACGTCATTTTCAGGTGACATTTGGCAGATGAAGGTCAAAGTTAACGATATCTTATGAATTACCCAAATGTTAAATGGGCATGAGCTATTTATTCAATGCCACGCTCTGATACTAAATTTTTTTGTCTAGTAGCTTAACGATCTGGCTTTTCTAAATTAAGATACAATGTATTAGTTTGTGAAATAGGGTTCCAAATGAAATATGGGTTTATGGGCGTGGTATGATGACCGATAGTTTCTTAATGTTATCCCTAGAGTTTTTTTTCTCATATAAATTACTTTTTATCTTTAGTAGCTTGAAGTAGTAGGTCTTTAAGAAATCTCCTATAAAGGAGAACATTAAAAAAAAAGTTGTTTTTAGTGATTAAATTATGATTTTACATATTTATTAATGCATAATATGCTTAAAATGTACTAAATTATGTTACATATTATGTTCTTAAAGTGAAGACAAACTAATTATTTTTGCTCTAAGAGCATTACAACTTACTTTTCAAAGAAACCTTATTAAAGAAAATTGTTTTCCGTTTATGAAGGATTCGCAATATCTGCGAATTACTTAGGTATTATATATTCGTTTTATATTTATTTGCTAAACTCGAATCCTTTTCTACCAAGAACTCATTAATTCAAAAGGCGTAGGTATTTCAATATACAAGTCCTTTACACAAAATATAGAATACTACCTATATTTTTTCTGCGTATTTTCCAAGATATAATCAAGTTCATTTTCTTGCTGTTATTGTGTGTACAAGACATAATAAGAGGAGGAATCCATTAGTGTCAGAATGGGGTCGCCCGTAAAAATGTTGATAACGGTAATAAATGCTAAGATTGGTGTCCTTTCGATATATATTTGACAGCTTTACCGACAGCTATTTTGGGATCACTTACCTCGTACTTATATACATTTAATGTGAGATCATATATAATCTCGAAGTGGGTGTAGGTGTAGGTGTGTGTATCATCATATATACCCACTCAGGCGTCTTATGATATATAACGCTGTAATAAGATGGTATAATTGCGTGATTGACTAATTAGACAAAAAAACTGCGCTCAATGTAGTCATATCAATGAATATAAGGAGTAAAAGAGACAATCTTCAATAATATATATATTTTTGTGCATGCTATACAATAAATGAAAATACTGACCCAAAGCAGTTATAGTTAAAGAGTCATTTACATTAACCCATAACTTTCAGCTTAATGGATCATTTACTTTAATAAACCTTTGTGAGTGCGGCGGTGAATCTGTAAGCATATAAAATTGGTGCAGTTATACGTTCTGAAAAAAAAAACGGTGACTGTTTTATGCCCGCGGCTTCACATGGAATTCGGTTTTTGTTTCATGGGATAGTACAGACTAGGCAAGCATTATTTGAGCCACTTTAAAATCATTCTGCCGCATAGTTCTGCCGTATAAGATGAGTCATATAATTATGGCAAATGACTGCACTATTGGAATGTATATACTATTATGATGTTTGTAAAATATGTTTCATTCAAATCCGTTCAATAGGTTTTTTTTTGCTTGGTAAAAATCACTAAATGCGTCCGCGCACGATAAGTCCCGCAAAGGTTTAATAGATTTAGCGTGAAAAAGGAACAAATCTATTTATCCATCCATCAATATATTGATTGAAATTAATAACTGTAAAGTTAAAGTACATAAAAATAAATGAGTACACAGAACTTTTATCACGAAAATAATTGAAAATCGCTCCGTGTTCCCGCGAATATTTATAAATGCAATGGTTTCACCAATATTTGAACAAAACGAATGAAAAATGTTTTTATTTTGTACTTAATTAAAACGTTTTGTGTTTGTTTGCTTTCAATTGTGTTCGGTAGTCGAACGTGCACGTTTTAGGAAACAAAGCTCGACAATTGTGTTATTTGATGTATTGGACGAACATTTGTATATGAAAGTACATAATCAATGTACATTCGTATATCAACATAATATATTCGTATAGCAATGTACATTCGTTTATCACCGTACATTTGTATTTACTTGTCTATGTGTGTTTTGAATACTACGTTACGTTGTATGAATAGTCAAAACGAAATAGATCCCTTTGATCTTTTTTCAGGTGAATGTTAACTTTGATTGTATATTGTATGTACCAGAACGCCCTTTAACCAAGAAATCCCTCTGATCACGAGAAGCGTCGACTAAGCGCTTGGCGATGTCTTGACTTGGTTGGCACTCGGACCTCATGGCTCTAGTGTTTCAACCTCAAACACATAGCTAGTAGTCAAGACATTGTATTTGCGCCGTTTGAGGTTTTAGGTACTTGCAGCAGCCGTACCAGCACAGCATGCAGTACCAGTATTTGATTGCACACACATAACAACAACAATCACAGTATTCTAAAGAAGAATTAAAATGTAAATCGAATGGATTACGAATGTTCTAGTTTTTTTCCTAACTGTCTTGGGACCAGAGACAGGCCAGATATTTGGATCTTATTTTCAATATCTAGAACTTGTTTTTGTTATCCTCAATTCGATATTTATGTTCCATTTTCATTGAAGTTTCATGAGTAATAAGTAGCAAAGTTAGTAGATTTATTGTCTAATAAAAGCTATTTGTAACAGAATCTTATTAACTATTGTCTTCTCTCAAAGTTTAATGTGTAGTATATGTTATTGTGCAAGAATTCGTACTTATTGTTGTTGACAATTCATTATAGTTAGTCTGTCATAGTTTGTCTGATGACGTCATATGGTTGTCTCAATTTAATGGATTGCTCTCTTTAATATATTGTTTCAGTCTGGTAAAGGCACTGTCTCTCGCAATGAGTTCTAGTTCATTGTCAATCTATAGCTTATTTGGACCGCTAGTGGTTGGTTTTGTCGAGCTCGTCCTGCCGTATACAAGGGCTCCACATAGTAGTTATGTAGGCTCAAAGTTAAATTGAGCATACTTCAGTAATCATGGTGAGCTTTCAACTTAGCGGTTTTTCGAATAACATCAGTATTTTTTGTGTTGGTTACAATTTAATGAAGTATTGTGATATCAATTTATCATACAAATATTCGATATCATACTGTCTCCCAATTCAATATTATACCATACGTCATTTAATATTATGTCTTCATCTCACTATGAACTTTAATAACCTAGACATGACCTTAAACCTGCTCCCAGTTTCAACTAAATCACAACACTAATGTTATTACTGTGGCCTTACATTTCCTTAACCTCTCACATCTGACTTTAAACTTTGAAACTTCGAGATAAGGTTTCAATTTCAATGGTATGCATTATGCAATAAGTCGGAGTAAAAAGCCGTAATGCATTACCATATAGCCGATGGGTTGAAAGTAAGGCGGTGTGTAGATGGGGTGCGTTGTCACGGGGTGACACGCTCAGCAAATAGGGGGTTGTTCCGCTGGCGTGGTATTAGCCTTTGTGCACATGGCAGGCGCGTCATGAGATAAAATTTGGGAACGATTCATAAACCACAGTTGTAGATTGAATGGTTGGAAAACCAATAGATCACACCATGTAAGCCTTTTACTATTACGTAGGCGTTAGATATATGATTTACTCGTACAATTTATTAGGTAAATGTGTTTCAAATTGAATACATACATTTATTTTTGTAGATTTCAAGACACAATCCTACAGAATTAAGTAGTATTGAACTTCGACGAGAAGAAGTTTGGTAAAAACTATACATAGGTATATAACACAGGTTGCCAAAGTTTCTAATTGATGCTAATTTAAACTTTGGCAACCTGTGTTAATTAAATTGCATGGAATTTTTAGAAGTAACAATTTTAAAATTATTTAGACAAAGGAAGGCTTTTTTTCTTTAGAGCTCATCATCAGCATCATAAAATTACACCCCACGCGAGAACCTCCCTACTTAACACTCAGTCAATAAACCGAGTATTTCCATTCACCTAGGTAGTCTTATATTTTCCTTGGGTATTTCTGAACTGAGCAGACTTTTACGAGTCGAGGAGGTTCGAATCAAGAGACACTTACTGCTCAGAGTACTCTTGGGAGTAGGTCGAAGAGCACCGCCGGGTGGCAACGTGGCGAAGAACATTCTCGATTTAGGGCATTAAGATATTGCCAATGTTTGATCTGTTGGAAGGTATTCGTTTTTGGGTTGTGATTGATTAGTACAAGTTGAAAAATGGCTGGTTTAAATACTTTTAGTAGGTTAATTCGGGATTGCATTGAAAGCTGTAGCGTTGTGCGATAAGCTGCTTAATTTTTTAAGTAAATGTTTTTGTGTTAATTCATTGATATACATATTTACATATACTTACTAAAGATTATTTACCGAGTGTAGATATGGTATCTTAGAATACAGATGGAACTCGAAGAAAAACCCTGAAATAAATCTTACCGGTCTCATTTAAGCCTTGGGCTGTAAGTTTCAGTAAAACGTCTCCAAATGTTGGAGGAAGACCATAAAAGTTTCTATATAACCCTTAGATAAACGCAGTAGGGACCTTTTATTGACACAGTGACCCCAACATAGGCACAATCACAACCTTTTACAACCCAAAGTGATGAAATGAAAATACTTTGAAGCAATGTTTAAACATAAAAAAGCAATCAAATTGAAATTAAGTAACAAATTACATAACAAAGGAATTCGTTTTCATTTCACACTTAATTAACGTTAGCAAAGATTTTATTTATTCATGTATCTATTCTATATCTATCTATACTCTATACATATAATAAAACTGTAGAAAAGTTATTTTTGTACATTAAAAAAAAACTCAAAAAATATAGCCAGGGTATTAAAGGACAACCAATAGAACCCATTTCTAGCATTTTTAGAATTTTTGTCTGTTTGTATGTTTATTTGTCCAGGTATCACGTAAAATGTACGAAATTAATGTAAATAACTTTTATACACAACGATTAAGCGTAACTTGGAGAGGAATTTAGTTTTTGTTTCATTGGAATCGGTTCAGTCTATCAAAAGATATTTGAATTTAAAGTGTTTCAGAAGTAAAATTACGGGTGCACTTTGGTCTCACACATTGATTTCGTACGTCAGTCGCGCCATCTAACTTCGAATAGAAAAACTACATTATTCAAATAACTGGAATGGACTGGAGCGGACTGGAGCGGAGTTGAGCGGAGTGGAGCGGAGTGGAGCGGAGTGGAGCGGAGTGGAGCGGAGTGGATCGGAGTGGAGCGGAGTGGAGCGGAGTGGAGGACATCCACGCGAACGAAGTCGCGGGCACAGCTAGTATTTAATAAAACAACGTGAAACCAATATGGTAGATACCAAAAAAGTTAAATACAGAGTAAGACGAGAATTTTCGTAGGCCAAAAAAGTTGTAAACACAAAATGCAAAAAAAAAATAAACAAACACTTTAACATAAGAAAGACTTATTATGCAATAAAGATTTTGAACAATATTTTGGTGAGTAAAAGTCGGCAACTTGAGATTTGAATGGAAATTGAAAAACTTTTATCCCCTGGTGGACATTACAAACGTTTTAAACGGATTCAAAGATTCATTTCTTCCGGAATATGCATCCGTTTATTTGATAAGTAAAGTGGGACGAAAGAGGGAACGTCTGTTGCATATTGTGGCAAATTACTTGTAGGAAGTTATTACATTGTTGGTTGGTATTTCTGATGTTTTATATTCTAAGTGCGAAACGAAGTAGCTTTTATCAAAAATATTTATATTCTCTGCACTGACAAAATTACCGCCATGAAGGTAAAAGAATATTATAATAATGTTGAAACACAACAATTTTATTTTTCGAACATCTTTCATTTACAGGAAAACATAACATCCTTGTCGATATCAATAAAAAGCCTCTCAGAAAAGTATAGATGATACACAATAAGTATTACTTCCATCGTTTTTGGCACACAATTCAAAACCCACAAAGCTCGTCCCTTTTCAATTAAATAATAATTTCCATTATTTGGACACGGACGAGGCAGGCAGGGGGTGCTCTTCGGTTTGAGAGCACAACAGGTACAATCGATATTTCCGGGCGCCCGAGGGGAGGCCTAGCAAACAGACGGACGAATGCTTAGACGCGACACTCTGCCTTTTCAATTATGCGCCCCTGGTACGTTCCCGTGTTACGCGAATGTTTACCTAAATAAATCAATGCAGATCAATGTACTGAGGAGAAATGGTTCTAGTACAATTTCTTTCTGTAGAATCTGAAATTGCAGTGTATAGGTTAGGTATATGAACAGTTATTGCCAGGTCGGCTGTAGTAATTGTCCCAAATAGGTCAGCTCGGTGCGCCCAATATCGACAAGCAATTACTTAGGCGAGGACAACTTGCCGCTACCTGTTGATAGTTTCGTGGGAACCTCCAATCAGAAAGATAGATAATCCAGCGATGATACAATGTGATTCAATCCTATTATCCTAATAGCCTCTTAAAGTTGCTAGCTCTGTCACTCGACCGCTGGCTGTAATCCGTCTACAGAGGAGAGTAGGAATTGAAGAGCCTCAGGAAAAATACGCTTATGTACCCTTCTGTTGAGGGTCCATAACTCGTAGGGACAAGGGTAACGTTTACTTATCGACGTGGAAAAGGTTCCATAATACATTTCGTCGCGTTTAGTCGGAAGGGCGAACTTTTTATTTGTTCCGCAGACGTGCCGCGGCAAGCGGTGCATTCGCCATTGTAAATTTTGTGGAAACAATTTTTTCGGACGGAATGCCGTAATTGGTATATTGTGCGAGAGTACGACGGGTCTTCCGCTATACATATATGCATTCAAAGATACGATACGTGACACAAGGAATGTTTGAAAATGCTTGTGTTGATCTTCAAACGGTTCAGTATTTACATACTTTATTTGTTCCATTTAATGGAAATAGGAACGTGAATATCAAATTAAGTAGGCACTCGTTTTTCATATCGTCTTCATGAGTAGGCCGTTTGGGGGCATTCAAATTAAAATCAACAATATACAAAATACGTTTCGTGGTGAAGTGCTGGTACTCAATAACAATATTGCCAATTACATCACATCCGAGTGAGTGATCACAGGCAATTTATATTGAAGTTGCCAAATTGGTTTCGTATAATTTAGTCTTAAATTAGAGGAACCACTTGCTTGTATTTAACAAATTGTGTAGCGATAATTATAGGGGGCGGTAGGCATCTCAATGCGTAGGATTTACTTGAGAAATACTCGATAACATGAAATTCAGACGGTTAATTAGTCTGCTAATTTGTTCGGAATGTTATCTTTAACATAAATAGGAGGGTTCGAAATCGAATCTTTTGATTAATGGCGAACAAAATTGTGAAATTTATTGTTTTAACATTTAAAACCGTTTTGTTTAATATTGCTTTAGAGATGGAAGAAAAGGGAGATAGGAAAGAAAACAAAGGTTTCTGTCGGGGAACGAGGAAAGTAATTACCGATACACCTGTTTAAAAAGGATCTTGTTAACGGTATGTTGTTATATCGCGTATCTTTGAAACGTATCTGTGTATGCAGAGCTCTTCTTTTATTTTTAGCTGTTACAGAAGCAGACTATTTTCTTTGTGTGTTATCTGCACGATGGTTTGTTGACGCATATATTCGTAGACAGAAGTAGAGACCAATCATTGGTTATGAAGATCATAATTAAGTATTATAGGAGTCTATTTAGAATTTTAGATTTTTTAAACGATATTTAATACTTTTTAGTAGTTTCGTTACCCAGTATCGAGTTCACCTGCTCTTTATTGTAATACTAGTTTACTCTTACAATAAAATACAAACGAAGCTGTAGACGCTGCATCCTTTTACTGTGGCACAACAAATAAAGTCTCCACAACGACGATTCGCCAATAAAGTCATACATTGTTCGCTGACAATACATTGCGATCGAATCCGGCAACGTTCCACACGCGATGGATGGCACACCACATTTTGTATCAAGCTGCGACCGCATCGGTGACGTTCTGACGTGACATACCTCACCGAGCAGGGCTACCGCAACCGATGGATATAAAATAATTGAAAATGCTTAAATATTTTATTTTAATGTGTGTTGTATGACGGAAGAAGGACAATTTCAATGAAATGATGTTTCGTAATAAAAGAATATTCATTCACACCATTAAGCTATTATTACTACGTATAGAGACGACACCACGCATCACCACTGTGTCCCATCGAGGATTAGTGCACGAGCTTAGAGCACGCCACAGAGCTGTCAAAAATTGTGATACTTGGTGTCATTTCTATACGTAGTAATAATAGCTCAATGACTCACACAGATTATATTTGCTTGGACTCGAACCTACTCTCTAGATAAATACTCCAGACGCTTAACCAACCAAGCTATCGCAGCACGACAAGCGAGGTCAAAGCGTAAACCGAGAGACATTTAACAATGAAATGAAGGAAGGATTCGACCTTATTCAGAAGATTCTAGAATGTATAACTCCAGAGTACTTATCCCCGGGGTCGCAGAACTGTCTTATCATGTAACCGCGGCCCCGGAATAAGTCTACTGAAGGAAACCCTTGATTTTAGTCAGTACAAGTCTGACAGTCCATCCCGTCCTGCCCTGGGTGAGACTCATTTTATGATTTTACCACGTAAAAAAAGAGTACAGTCCTATCCACAAAGACGCAGGTTTCAATTTTTTCTTTCCGGATTTTTTTTCGAGAAAGTGACGTTAATTTAGAGCTACATAGAAAAGGTACATAATTATCTATCTCACTTGTCGTATACAAAGCAGGATAGAGTGTTACAAATGCTGAGTGATGTTGAATGCGTCGCTTGCGCTGCCTCTGTTACGAGTCAGACCACATTTAAACGGCGACCGCAAACTGTGACGTCGCATTTGTAACAGAATGTGTTAAACTCACTACTTGCGTTTGTGTTTCCGAACGTTTTTAGATCGAATATCTTCAAAGTTGTAGTAAACATGCTTCTTCTGAGTTTACTTTGTCTCTGCGACCTCTTATCTAGACTAATCAAGAGCACACCAATCAAAAATATAAAAAATAACACTCATTATAATGCTAGTCTGAATCTTATAAGTAACTAAACAGTACTAAAAAAATGTTTTATGTAATTAGAGACTCAAAAATACCATGTCAAAAATTAGAAGTTTTAACATTTAAAACATAATATTTCGGTACCGACCATAAGAACCGATCCATGTACCAAACCGTAATGTACCATGACCACAATGTACCGAATCGCTGATTTAAGTACTCGTAGATACCTATGTCGGGAGATCGCAAGGTGGTAGAAAATATTAGCTTGCTGATTCATCGCTTAAAAGCACTATTAAAAGTTCCCTGTTTCCGTAAAGTTTTCAAAGTTGGTCGGTTTTATAAGTTATGAACACACTAGATGTAGATGTACTTCATAAAGAAGTAGATCGGTAAGGTTCGGTACTAATCGGTGTAGGTAAAACTTATTCAAACTATTACTTCCTGTGATTAGCGCGTACAAACAAACTCTTCAGCTTTATTGTATTATGTGTAGCAACATAACAGATCTACAAAAAGAACGCTAGCGACATCTATGGAGTGACGGCGAAACTAAGATGAACAAAATGTCTACATCGCACAATCATAGTTATCCTCAACATTAGAACACATACGATATTCCGACTAAGTATGTCGGGCAGAAAGCCCACCAGACACAACACCCGTCTGGTTGGAAGGTACCTTCCTTTTCACCGGGTAGTGAGGAACTTTCCACTCTCTCAAATAAGTATAGATTTGCCAGCGCGAGCATATGGGCGGCGAGTAAAGGGCAACTCGCTGTCAGACCATGGACCTCATCTGGTTCGACGGCGCGTTGTGTTCTAGGCGCGCCTCAAGAGCGTCAGTATGATGACGGGGCCCCCCTTTAGAGGACCAAAGCTTGCCGGGGTCGCGGGACTTACTCATTACCGTGACCCCGTAACATAAAGGGTTATTGAAGGACTCAATGAATTTTAGTCAGTAAATCAGTACGAGTCTAACAGTCCCTCCCTCCCCGCCGGGGGGGGGGGGGCAGAGACCTCATTTGATGATTTTAACAAGCTAAAAAAAAGTATACTTTTCCCAAACCTGGCCTGCCCCATTGCAAAGGCGCTATATAGTCCGTATTTTTTTCTTTTTATTTCAATAGCGACTTTTATCAGGAGATAAACCAAGACATAGGCCAGTATCAGTCTCACAATTTTATTAGTTTTCTTTCTTCGCTATAGCTTATCTAGTTTGACTACAGCGTAAACCTGTGCTAATACTATAAAGTGGTTTTGTAAGAAGCAATATCTTGAACTACTGAACCGATTTAGAAAATTCTTGCACCAGTAAAAAGCCATATTATTCATGAGTGTTTTAGACTATATTTTATTTTCAAATTACCTCGGTGAGAAGCCAGGGCAGGTCTCTTATAAATAGCAAATGTTCATTAAATATTTCATCGATTCCACATGTAACCCATCCCTAGCACTAATATAGTTGTCGTTTGATTCATTAGAAGCCGACAAGCGGCGGACGGTTGACGCAATTGTGCGTTAACTCTACGTACAGTTATGTACAACATTTTAAAGCATTACTTTTACGACAATTAGTATTTTTCTCACTTTCAAGTAACAGAACTAATAGTATTAAAGCCTGCGTCGCTAATTGCAAAAAGAAAATTGTGGAAAATTACAGATTCAGTACATCCGATGCTCTTACCAACAGAGTCATCGTGGTCTTGCCTACAAGCGTCATTGCAATATATTTCATTTTTCCATTGCATTTCGCCATCTATAGCCATACTAGTCATCTACCCAGCTTTTTCAATCTAGAAATTCAGTATAGCTGGATACAGCAATATCACTATTTTGCATGGAGCGACTGCCAGCCTGACCTCTAAGCTAAGTTAATACTGAGTAATAAGATACTCCGTTGTATTGCTGGTTGCATATTCAGACTGCCGTACCATTCACTACCTGCTGTTACTACTGTTAAACATCTGTAAATGAAATGATAGATTTTATACATCGTTAACGTCTGTCATACTAAAACTACAAAATATTTTGAAATACGTAGAGTTATCGCAGGACTAACGAGCTATCGTGCCCCGGAACGTAAAGGGCTTTTGCAGGACACCGTGGATTTTAGTCAGTACAACTCTGAAAATCCCTCCTGCTCTGCCTTAGGTGGACTCATTTGTAGATTTTATTACAGTAAAAAAAAGCGTGATCATCTATCCATAAATCATGATTTTTGGATTTAAAATAATATTAAGATTTATGGTCGTGTCTGTACGTACGTACTCTCGCGGTGGGCGTTGGATGATTCGCTCGTTGGACGTCCACGGCGCTACTCGCTTTGATTGACGCACCTGATTTGCCAGGCTTATCTGTTTATTTATTGCCAGACATTGCAAAACGCGTATATGTACCAGCTACAAAATATTTTTACTGTTTAAATGAAATGTACAGAAATATATTTACTTAGAAAAACGCATGTAAAACAACTTAATTATCACAGTGGTCCACAGATTGTTCTGAGCATTATCTAAGTAGAGAATATGAAAATGAAAAGCGATTAATTTAGTATACTGCCGGCAAACTACCTACTTTGTAGTTTCGCATGTGTAATCCACACTAATATTATAAAGAGGTAACATTTTTGTCGTGTATGTATGTTTTTAATGAATAAACTAAAAAATCACTGTACCGATTTCAAAAATTCTTTCACCAGTTGAAAGCTGCTTTGGTCTTGAGTGACATACAATGATACGTCGAAAACGCTGGCAAAAACTAGTGAAAAATAAAGCACTGAGTTATTTTGGACTAAACAAACAAGTAAAAAAGTATCGGTTAGTTGTAGCCAAGGTTCTTAAACGTAAGCATAGCTGGTAAAGTACTCTGTTCTATATATGTTCTAGTGAGTATATCTCCTTTATTTTTCAAATTGGAAAATAATTAAAAGATTCCCGGGGGAACAGACTGTCAGACTTGACTGAATTAAAACTAATCCTGTAAAGACAGTTTCACGACCCCAGAGATACGATTTACTTAACACCTCTACCGCCTTTATTTTAAAAAGAAAACAGAAACGTATAAAATTATTTAACACTGTTTAAAAAATCCTAGAAACAAGAAAATTTCTTCATACCCTCCCTTGGGTGTCGTTATTCTTGATTGATTACGGAAATTTTCCGTAGAAAAAGGTAACAGCGTACCTAATTTAATTAAAAGAATAAAGAATTGGATTTTATTCTATACCAAAAATGATCTATAATCGTGATTGATCACGATTCTAATAAAATTTCGGAAGGAATAAAAAAGGGTGTTTTTAAAAATTACTCGTTGATAATGATTTTGCATGTTATGCATAATGCAATCCGTCAAAATGTCATTTAATCAAAACATGAGCATCACATGCAATAAAATTAAGATTGACGCACCCTTGCATGGCTACACTTAACACACAAAATTAAAAAAAAAAACTCGCATCATTTTAGCCGCCATAAAATAAAATACACATCATCTTTCCAAACATAAAGAGACCAAAAACAAAAAAAAAAAACGAAATTCACGTATAGACAATAAAGAAAGTAAACCAGTGTCATAGCTAACCCTCTTGTGCCGCTGCGAGATAAAACAATTTGAGCTGCGTGATATCAAAAAGTGCCCTCGATGCCCCTAGATACGATAGTCCCTAGACGAGTAGATGTCTACATGCAATCACCGCGGTTGTTGCCATTCAACGCGTGCGCCTGACAGGGAAGTGCTCTTGTACGCTCAATAAATTTTGGGGTTACGATTTTGTATTTTATTGCTATACAATTTTAAATGTTGTAACTTTGTCTTGGTTTTATGAGATTTATTTCAAAATAAATAAAAAATACGTCTAAAATAACCATACAAGTTAATCAAACCAACGTTATTCTTAGCTAAAATCGTCATATTTCAATTCTTAAGGAATATGTTGTAAGAGTGAATTCAGACAAATATATATAGTATAAGTGTATAAAACATATTTGAATATTATAAAACAATGATCTCGGTGACCAAGTAAACGTTGCAAATGTAACGAAAGGGTGGGTTCAGAGTGCAGAGAGTAATATTGTGTAGTGTCGAGGGCGGCGGGTGGGGGTCGCCAATCGATACGCACCCCTGTTCTGCCCGGCCTAATGCACCCCTAACACGGGGTACACAGCTCGCAGCAACGCAACGGCATGGAAACCATACACTATGTGTTCCTTGCTTAAAACCAGGTCATTTGCATAGTCCGCTAGCAACTTCCAGACGCCAGGCTTTGTTTAAAAACACACGCAGAGAAACTGTGTAGTAAAAAAATGTTTAAATATTAACTAACCTCTTAAAAGCGCCTCCCACAGCTTTGAATGTAAAATAAGTCACTATTGCATTGTAGATGTTCCCGTGCGCTGCTCGACGCCCCAGCTCTCTGCCTCTGGAATGATTCATATTTTATAAAACGGTTTTATAAAATATCTAGCTGATACGCCAGTTTTGCCCGCATAAAATGTATTCCGATTTCGGCCAGTTAGAAAATTGCATTCATATTTTTTACAACCGACTTCTGGATATATTTGTTAAAAATGCAGGCGAAAATATTTTAGGTTTAATCTCTGCGGGATGGGTATGACGGTGCTGTTTTAAGGGTTGAGCTATTTTGAAATGAAATATCAGATATTTTCGTTGTCATGGTCGTTTAGGAGAGCTGGATATAGTATTTATTCTTGGACTAGTCCATATAGGTACGAATATTTGTGCTCAGCGCAAATGGACTCAATTGAAATTCTCTCTCTTCCAGTTTTTGGTTGTTAGTTGCCACTGATGTGAAAAAAAAAACTGGAATAACTAAGACTTTGTACTCCAACACAAAAGGGTTATCGGAGCAGTTCCCATGCACATAAAAGATAAATGTTATAACACGAAGAGGCAGTTATTAAAACATTCCTCATTTTTCTTTCATTACTTCCCCTTTGAAGTGCTTTCACCGCTTCGCCGAAAAATTTGAGCTTTTGAAGAAAATTTATAAGAGCCATAAAGAGTGGTCTTATATAAGTGTTTGAAACGCGTTTGTCTTGAGGTAATACGTTTCATTTCGCCCCTTTTCTTGAAAACTTTTATTATCTTCCTGTAATATGATTCTGAGAGGCGATTGGCTGTTTCAAAGGCATTGTGTTCTATTGAGGGTGATAGTGATCGTTCCCTACAATGAACGCGGCAAGCGAGCCGACTTTATTATTTATTAGTTTTTGCCCACGGCTTTACTAGCGTTCGGTTTAGATTCTTTCAATCAATAAACGATATTTCTGCAAAATTCAAAGCAGTTTGGACGACGTTTCATACAAAACTCACCCATCCTTTTCTCCCCCTTCAAGTTTGATACATTCAAGGTCCATTCAAACTTTCTACCATCAACATTGGTAGGTAATGGTATAGCTTTTTAGGCGAGAATACGGTCTTTTTCGTATTCTTCTTAAGAGGTGGTCCGCGGACCACTAGTGGTCCCTGGAGGCATTCCAAGTGGTCCGCGAAGCCATCCTGATAATATGTAGCGTGACGCGAAGAAGCATTGAAATCGGTTTAGCTTTGAGTAGCACTAAACCAACAATTCAGAAGTTAGTAAAGAGTATGCAGTCACAAAAATCACATTGAATTAAAATCTGTAACTTTTACTTTTTTGCTAAACAATAAATAAATGAGTGCTAATTATAAAATTGTGGTTGTTTTCGTTATCAAACAATCCTCAATTTAGGAAAACCAATTGGGTGGTCCCGGCAAGTCAAACATTTGGTAAAATGGACCCTCACGACTAAAAGGTTGAGAGCCACTGTTATAGACAAGCGAACACATTCATAATAATAAGGACTTTAGTTTCAGCTAAACCATATTCCAGCCACAGATCACTATTTCAGCTTAAATACTCGCGTGTGTGTTTTTTCTACCAAACGATAAATACTCGATGCCTGCATAATTAAAGCGTTCAATACAATAACTTGTTAAGTTTTACAGTCAAGACTGCTATGCCGGGGGTCGTGGGTTCGATTCTCACCCAGGACAAATGTTATTGTGATGAACATGATCATTTGTTCTGTGTCTGAGTGTAATTTATCTATAATATCTATCTATTTAAAAATATATAAGTAAGTCTATCAGTTGTCTAGTACCCATAACACAAGCTCTGCTTAGCTTGGGACTAAATGGAGTTGTGTGATAGTTGTGGAATATTATACAACGTGTAACGTTAAAAGCGCAAACCCTCTCGTGGGGTAACTCAGCACATGGTACTGAACAATGTCTATATATATAAAATTCAAAACTGACTGACTGATCTGACAACGCACAGCCCAAACCGCTGGGCCTAGAAACTTGAAATTTGGCATAAACCTTCCTTATACCACGTAGGTGAGCACTAAGAACGGATTTTGCGAAATTCGGCCCCTAAGGGGTTGTTTCTGGGGTTGATAGTTTGTATGAAACTTCGCTACTACAGGTGCTAGGAATTCCAAATTTTGCATAAGGTGTCTTTTTAGAACGTAGATGCTAACTATGACGGGATTTTGCGAAATTTGACCCCTAAGGGGTTTGTTTTTGGGGTCGATAGTCTGTATGAAACTTTGTTACTGCAAGTGTTAGGCGTCTCAAATCTTGCATGCTGGTTCATTTTAAGACGTAAATGCTCAACAAGGTAATTTTTTTGTGAAATTCGACCCCTAAGGGGTTGTTTTTGGGGTTGATAGTTTTAAGATTTAATTTTTTACATATGGATTTATTGTTGGACGTAAGTGATACTAAAGACGGGATTTTGTGAAATTCGACCCCCAAGGGGTTGTTTGTGGGGTTGATAGTTTGTATGAAACTTTGTTACTACAAGTGCTAGGAGTCTCAAGACGTAAGTGATAGTTAAAACGGGATTGATGTATTGACAGTTAGAGGTATCAAATTTTACAGGATGTTCTACTTTAGACATAGGTTCTCACTAAGTGATCTTGCAAAATTCAACCCCTTAAGAGTAGTTTTGGGGTTGTTAGCAAGGAATCCCAATATATTCATTGGGGTTATTTTAAAAACGTAGGTACCACCCAAGACGGGATACTGCGAGTAGATAGAAATTTTGTTGAATATTGATTTAAATTTTCGAAAAGTATCCCTTACAGAGAGGGTGACTGGGAGTAAAAATTCACAAAAACAAAGTTCGAAAATCACGCGGACGAAGTCGCGGGCGAAGTGCTCGTTTGTTATAAAACTTATGGAAATTCGCAAAAAAAAAAATGATTTTTCATACAAAATGAGAAATTGATCGAGCCCATCAGTATGAAAAACTATTTTTTCATCCCCCCATCTCGGAAAGGGTACTTTTGCTCTTCGATATCTGACGGTAAAAGCCGTTTTTATCCTCAAGTGAGTAAAAGCCGTTTTTATCCTCTAGTGAATAAAGTAAATTTGAATTTAGAACATCGTATGAACAAAAGAGTAGCAACAGTAATGGCGGCCGGTGACCGCAACAGCTGATCGCTTGCTGTGGTGCCCACTTGACGTTCGAAGGTTGTCGAGGAAACAAATTCTATTTTTAAAATTTGATGTTGTACACAGGTGGGAAAGCAGAGTACGCTCCTCGGGTGTAAGGCTGCGTTGCCTTGGGCTAACTTGAATCCCTCGCTTCACTAAGGATTTTTAACTTTATTCCCTCGTTTCTTTCGGGTGTTAACACTTGAACCTTCTCGCTGCGCTACGGACGGAGGTTCACCCCCAGAATCCTTAGTATCGCTTCGGAATTCAATACGCCTCCCTTGGAGCGTAATCTACAATTATTTTATTAAAATCTCAGACCCGAAACATTTTTGGCTCAGTACTTTGTTTTACGTTTTATTTGCTTTGTGCGGTTTTCCTTTCACGTCTTATTGTTATGTTATGACAAACCAAGATAAAAATAAGTAACTTAATAATACTTAGGTAGTAGTTTTCAACTACTACCTAAGTATTATTTGTTTTAATTTAAAAAATATTCTGTTCTACAATAATGTCTTAGCTAATACCTAAACTGAAATAAAACCCTATCTTGTGTTTGTACAATGTACATCTGTTTTTATTTGTTTTTGCATTTAGTCATTTCCTCGCTGAGATGGGATGAAAAGTTACGTGTTGCACTCGAGTGCAAAGATTTTTCACCTTGTGCTCTTTTGATTCCCTCGCTATCGCTCATGATTCTAATTTTGAATCACTCGTTGCACTCGTGATTCAATTTTAGAATCATTCGCTTGCTCGGTCATCAAAATTGAGCACGCGGTTAAAAATCAACTTTGCACTCTTGTATAACAAATAACTATTTCATCCCCCCATCTCGGAAAGGGTACTTTTGCTCTTCGATATCTGAGCGTAAAAGCCGTTTTTATCCTCAAGTGAGTAAAAGCCGTTTTTATCCTCTAGTGAATAAAGTAAATTTGAATTTAGAACATCGTATGAACAAAACAGTAGCAGCAGTAATGGCGGCCGGTGACCGCAACAGCTGATCGCTTGCTGTGGTGCCCACTTGACGTTCGAAGGTTGTCGAGGAAACAAATTCTATTTTTAAAATTTGATGTGGTACACAGGTGGGAAAGAAGAGTACGCTCCTCGGGTGTAAGGCTGCGTTGCCTTGGGCTAACTTGAATCCCTCGCTTCACTAAGGATTTTTAACTTTATTCCCTCGTTTCTTTCGGGTGTTACTCGTAACACTTGAACCTTCTCGCTGCGCTACGGACGGAGGTTCACCCCCAGAATCCTTAGTATCGCTTCGGAATTCAATACGCCTCCCTTGGAGCGTAATCTACAATTATTTTGTTAAAATCTCAGACCCGAAACATTCTTGGCTCAGTACTTTGTTTTACCTTTTTTATTTGCTTTGTGCGGTTTTCGTTTCACGTCTTACGTTTATGTTATGACAAACCAAGATAAAAATAAGTAACTTAATAATACTTAGGTAGTAGTTTTCAACTACTACCTAAGTATTATTTGTTTTAATTTAAAAATTATTCTGTTCTATAATAATGTCTTCGTTAATACCTAAACTGAAATAAAAGCCTATCTTGTGTTTGTACAATGTACATCTCTTTTTATTTGATTTTGCATTTAGTCATTTCCTCGCTGAGGTGGGATGAAAAGTTACGTGTTGCACTCGAGTGCAAAGATTTTTCACCTTGTGCTCTTTTGATTCCCTCGCTATCGCTCATGATTCTAATTTTGAATCACTCGTTGCACTCGTGATTCAATTTTAGAATCATTCGCTTGCTCGGTCATCAAAATTGAGCACGCGGTTAAAAATCAACTTTGCACTCTTGTATAACAAATAACTATTTTTTTCGCGAATTTCCTAATGTTTTATATTTTTACATTATTCAGTTTTGGACCCGGGTACGTCCTTAAACTACGTCCGGACCCGGGTACGTCCTTAAACTACGTCCAGCCACCGAAGGACGGGCAGCAGCGTCCTTGCCAAACCTCGGTGACTTCTGCGATCCCCAAGCCGCCTGCCAAGCGTGGGGATTATGGCAACCCCCCCCCCCCCCCATTAAGGGGGAGGCCTATGTTCAGCAGTGGACGTCTTCCGGCTGATGATGATGATGATTATTCAGTAGCATTGGCCGATTTACCTCACGAGAGGTTTTGCGCTTTTAACGTTACACGTTGTTTATTATTTAATTTACAATAGGTTCTACGCGTCAATAGAGCAGTGGTGGCCTAGTCGTATTGACCCCACGGTAGTAGATTCGAACCTATTCATCAGGAACATTACTTTGTTTAATTTAATCCCCACTATTCTCAAAACGGTGAAGGATAACATCGTGGGGAAACTTCGCAGACATGACAAATGACATCTACCAACCCGCAGTGGGTCATGGCCTACTGGGATCTCAGAGGAGGCCTGTGTCCCAGGAGTGGAAAAAATGATAGACAAATAATGATGATGATGATGACTAGGCGTCGTGAAATTACAAGAAGCTTACAATATCTATTGCTTTATAATTAAATTCTCTAGTACTGCACCAACGTGCGACGCAAGCGCCCTCTAATATATGCGAAGTAGGCACACTAAGTAGTAGAACTTATTACGTCTGAAGTGTTCTCCTTGACTTTCTCGATAACAACTAGAATCAGTGTTCTAGTTGTTATGATACTCGATTTTCCGATATTACAACATTTGATTTTTTTTCAATAATAACAATTTCACTTGAGTTTTTATCAAGGGAAATATGTTTATGAAACTATCAACTTGTGCCCACATCTATGCTTTTTTTACGTGGTAAAATCATCAAATGAGTCCTCCCACCCCAGGCAGGGCGGACTGTCAGAATCGTCCTTAAATAGCCCTTTATGTTCCGGGATCACGATAATGAGATAAGTCCCGCGACCCCAGCAGGCTTTGGACCTCTAGGCCCCGTCATCATGCTCATCTTTGCTTGGATTAATTTAGAATTTTTCAATTTATTCGGTAACTAAACTTTCAAGAAATTTATTGATATTTTCCTCGGAAACAGTACCTCTTTATATGGGGCATGTCCTTTGTACAATCGACAAGGTAAAAGCAAAATGTTAAGATCCTTCTCTCGTATTTAATATGTATATTAAGTTGGAATAGGAATCTTGACTAGGCGTAGACAAGGGGACATTATTAGTAAACATTGTGAAATAGGTTTATTATTTAACAAGCGCCAAATATCTTTATAATGTAAGTTACAGAGAAAACTCACCCTTTTTGTGACTGACAATCACTACTAAAGGGTTAATCTACAGATAAAAATCAACATTTTTGATGTTATTCTCTCCAATTACGTTCGTTGACATCGTTGTCTCTCCAAAAAAAAAAAAAAAACAATATCTTCAAATAAATCAAAGAAATCATCATTCGTAACTTCTAGAAGAGTTATCAAATGAGCTTGAATTTGACATTTTTCTTTACCAGCTCAAGTATTACGAACATGACTTCAAAACGTAAGTGTTGCCATTGGAAATAAAATAAAAAAGTAAGTCAATTGAAGCGGGCAACCGGCGTCAACGTCGATTTGTACGGAAAACTGATTTCCTGCACGTCTAGACACGTTTCCCCGCCGCCAAATTATGTCGCAGAGTGTAGATCATATTGTTTCTGAACGTTACTTTTACTAAAATAAAAGAAAAATTAAAGTAAAACTCTATAAATGTACTTATGTTATTATTTATTAATCATTTTTTTGAGCTAGCATATTTTTTTCAGTTTTTGTAACGTAAAGTACGACTGTAGTTGAGCTAGCATAGTTTTTCCAGTTTTTGTAACGTAAAGTGCCTGTTGGTCTAGTGGTTAGTGACCCTGACTGTTATGCCGGGGGACGTGGGTTCGATTCCCACCCAGGACAAATGTTTGTGTGATGAGCATGATCATTTGTTCTGTGTCTGGGTGTAGTTTATCTATAATATGTATGTATTTAGAAATATATAAGTATGTTTATCAGTTGTCTAGTACCCATAACACAAGCTCTGCTTAGCTTGGGACTAGATGGCGTGGTGTGATAGTTGTGGAATATTATTATTATTTTAAAGTAAAATGGAACCATTAGAATGGAAAAATCCTCGTTCGTACACTTGAGGCACCTTTTCAATTTTTCACACAATGAACGCAGTAAATACTTCAAGTACGCTGTAAATAAATACAGGTGGCCTACCATGACGTCTTCAAGGGTGAGTAGTTAGGTTTTGAGAAAGAGACAGAGCTATAAAAATCGTCTAGCGCCATCTCGTTCCCTGTGCGGAACTACTCATGTTTAACGTTACCGTCGTGCAGGCCACCAGTGGTCACCAGTAAATTTTGTGAAAAGGTGTCTGGTCTATATACTTTTTAGTACCAATATTACTGGTTAGGTCGACCTAGATCCTATCATATACAGGGTGAATTTTTCAACTGGGCGTGGAGGGCTACTTTCGAAACTATGAGGAATATCGAAAAACGTTGAAAGGAGTCTCGAGGCCGATTTTGACGAAAACTAAAACTGCATCATTGGATTTTAGAAAAATCAAAAATCCTGGTCAGGAATCGAACCCGCTGATTTTGGAAAAAAAATCACACCCTGTATTATTATACCGTTCGATACTGTTGCTAATAAGAATCAAATTATGGGAAGTAATCATATACGTCAAACTTAAGGAAAACGTATAATTACAAAAAAACTGATTAATCTTCAAGGCAAAGACTGTATTTGAAACATAAGTTACCGTTTCTTCTTTAAAATAATGCTATTTTTAGTTCAACTCGATAATGCCGTATTGCTAAGAACAGGGGGATTGTTGAAACGTCAAATCCAGTGAGACACTGAAAACAATGGAATTTTATAATTTCGAATAAATTATGGCTCAGTAGATGTAAAGTAACATGGAAAAATTGCAATTTCATAAAAATCAGCCATTTCCTTAAGTTTGCCGTATATGATTACTTCCCAGGATTTTATCCTCATTAGCAACACTATCGAACGGTGTAATAATACAGGGTGTGATTTTTTTTCCAAAATCAGCGGGTTCGATTCCTGGCCAGGATTTTTGATTTTTCGTAAATTCAATGTTGCAGTTTTAGTTTTCGTCAAAATCGGTCTCGAGACTCCTTTCAACGTTTTTCGATATTCCTCATAGTTTCGAAAGTAGCCATCCACGCCCAGTTGAAAAATTCACCCTGTATATTCATGCCAAATTATAGCTTTCTAATGATATAATAAATGAATAGATACGTTACCTACACGACATTCTATCTTCAAAAACGGCACTCTAACGCACACATGAATAACAAAATGTAGCAATAGCACACTACATCACGATTAGTCGCTAAATTAAGATGGCATTGCAAGTGAAATAGAAACAAATATAGTCAAGGTTTGTCAATTAACCACATTTAAGCGCGTCTCTTTCTGAGCGCGTATAACTTAAATACACCTTTTTACTTATAATATAATTGTTTCTAGTACTAAGCCTCTCTGAGCTAAGCTGCCGACGGATGGACGGGCATGGCTAATCTATAAAGATTTTTTCAGGGTCAGTAATGACCAAGGGCGGATCCAGGATTTTAGACAGTAAGTCTGGCAGTCTCTTCCGCCCTGCACGGGGTGGGAGGACTCATTTGATGACTTAACAACTTAAAAATAAATGTTATTTTTATGCCAATGTTTATATAGAACAACTTTTAAAGGTACCATTAAGCAACAGACGGTGTAAATTATGAGTAATGTTCACTAGTTGATTTGTAAGAGACTATAACATCGCTATAGACCAACTGTCGAAGCACAGGTGCAGTATTAAGACAAGAACCAGCAGTCTAACTTCAAGTTTCTGATCTGAGTTGCCAAACTAAAGAGGAACTAGCCAAGTTTAGTTAATGTGATTCCTTCAATGAATATATCTAACAGTCGGATTTCATTTCAAACTTAAATTAATGTAGACTTCTTATAATGTAACCAAAGGGCCCGGGCGGTCTGACCATCTGTCTTCGGTAAAATCACCAAACGAGTCCTCCTACCCGGGGCAGGGCGGGAGGGACTGTCAGACTCGTACTGACTAAAATCCACGGTGTCCTTCAATAGCCCTTTACGTTCCGGGGTCACGATAATTCAATAAGTCCCGCGACCCCGGTAGGCTTTGGGCTTCTAGGGGCCCTCTAGAGAGTCATATCTATCTGACCAATGGAAAAAATATATTAGTTGCAAACACAGCTACTATGCGTGAGGTTCGATTCTCAGGTTGGACAAATATGGGTTTTGCCATAACGAACTTCACAGTACATTTCGTACGTTCTCTTCGGAACTTAAACATAGCTGGTAAGATATGGTGTATTAATATGCCAAACATATTATATACCTTAATAGTGAGTGGACAAGTCCTTAATTTCAATTAACTCAATTCAGAAATCGGCAATAAGTCATAATCATAATACGTGCCATTTAGTAACACTTATACATCTGGGCTTTAGTTCTCATTCAGTTAATGTAAAAGAAATCATGAGGGAGCATGAGTATATAAGTCTGTAACTCATCGTAAATAATCTTGAACAAGTTTCATGAATTATTTCAGTTCTCCTAATTCATTTTTGCTGGAAATTAATAATCTGTCTCGTTGCTATCTTCGGTTAGATTTTTGTCTGTAACCAACAATGAGCGAATTTGTCTATCCAAGTATTTAAGACGTGCACTTAGTAGAAAAAAGGAGCTTTACATTTTATTGACTTTTTTTATTGACTAGCCTGTTGCTCTAGTTGTTAGTGATCCTGACTGCTATGCTGGGGGTCGTGGGTTCTATTCCCACCAAGGACAAATGTTTGTGTGATGAGCATGATCATTTGTTCTGTGTCTGGGTGTAATTTATTTATAATATGTATGTATTTAAAAATATATAAGGATGTTTATCAGTTGTCTAGTACCTACCTATAACACGGGCTCTGCTTAGCTTGGGACTAGATACCGTTGTGTGATAGTTGTGGAATATTATTATTATTTTATTTTGAACTAGCGCCCCGTCCCGGCTTCGCACGGGTGGAGGACCCGGTCTAAAACCCGGTCCCGATGGTTACAAACACAACAAAAAAAATATTATCCGAATCGGTCAAGCCGTTTTCATGTTATGTCGTGACAACGGAAAACGGGTTTCATTTTTATATATATAGATGAGATTAAATATTACTGGAAATGTGTATTTTTTCGTGTTATAAATAAAGCTCTATTGAATTGTGCGTGCTGCTTTACGTCCCAGTTTTAATTAACCCCCTAATGCTTAAATGACCTAGGTTTTGTCAAGGTATTCAAATCACACAAATATATTATTTCAAAAACTTACAGAACAAAGATATAATAGAGCAGCAGATAATAGGCACTTCAAATGAAACAGAGGTGATGAATAGAAACAATTTTCAATTTGATCCCAGCATTAATTACTATTCGGCGTCAAACAGAATCGTTAGTGCCGCCTAAATGTACTTGCTAGTTTGACATTATCGTTAAATAATTCAAAATGGCTCCTGGCAACTGAAAATTGACCAAATAAACAATACACCTGCCATTGAAGAGCAGCTAGAGCGTATAGACTAAATAATAAGGCTCATTTTGCGTTGGTATGAATTAATTTTTTTATAGTAAAATTTTCCAAAGCATAATGAACTTTATGTTAATTGTGTGACGTACAGATTAGATGCGATTCATAAACAAATTTCGCGTCTTTGTCTATATATGCAGGTATTTAGCCGTGTTATGGAGGCCCCGTCAGATTGTCGACAACTAATATAATAATAATAATATTCCACAACTATCACACAACGCCATCTAGTCCCAAGCTAAGCAGCTTGTGTTATGGGTACTAGACAACTGATAAACATACTTAAGTATATATTACTAAATACATACATATGATAGATAAATTACACCCAGACACAGAACAAATGATCATGCTCATCACACAAACATTTGTCCTGGGTGGGAATCGAACCCACAAGCTCCGGCATAGCAGTCAGGGCCACTAACCACTAGACCAACAGGCCAGTCAAACAACTCTTTGAGTCGCGCATGGAACACGACGCTCCGTCTCGGTATGGTGCCCGATCGGGCGGCGAGCTACAGTTGCCGCCGTCACATGCCTAGAATTTGAGCTTTAAGAATTTAATTAGATACTTATATATACCTACGTACTACTACGCTTAGACAAAGGGTTGTCGTCCTTACTTGATTGCTGTTTTATTACAAAGGTGAAAAACTTTATGACCTGACTCGTCTATCGTCTGAGTAATTGTGTCGGGTGAAATGTAAAATGAGTTTACGTTCAAAACAGTTCTGTTTTCACTACCTATCTTAACTACAGGTTTATAACCTGTAATTAAAACAAATTGGGTAGTTCATTGGATCATATTACATGCTTTGTTACTATATTCATTTACATCTTTACGATTTGTTTTATTTTCGTTAGTATTTGGTATGAAATATTTTTAAAACACTACCCTAATAAATTAAAACCGTAAATAATAATTATAATACAAGAAAAATTCTAGGACGAATACGAAAGGCAATTTTATTCAATACAATTTACAACCAACAATATTATTCCAAGAAACCTACATACAGTTCGACCTCTTCAGCGATTGAATATGGAATAAGATAAACTATTCCATATTTTCGCACGGCAGACAGAATAGTGGACGGTCCATTTCATGCACATTTCACTGTGCGTATTCCAAGATACGTGGTCAGGAGAACGACAATAGCGCACAATACGACATTGAATGCATAAAACCAGTTGTATGACGCACACACACATCGCCGACTCTGCAGGCAGGACGGCCATTGAGTGGCATTACAAAAGGTATTGTGTGCGCCTGGACTAGTTTATCTCGCGGCCATTCGTTGAGACTGTTCCGCGCTGATAACGCTCAAAATGTCTGTCATCTGTACTCTCAGCATCACTGATAACACGCTGTAAACAACTAAACACCAATCTCACATTTTGTACATTGGCATTAGAGCTGAGTCAAAGTGAAAAGTAAAAATATTGAAGGAATGCGATTCAGATTGTGGGTTTTCATTTTTTGATAAATCTAAGATATACGTATTGAAATATATACCAATATTATCAGTGGAAGCATGCAATAAGATGATGTTTGTTCATCTAGTTTTGTAATTTATCTTATAGATACCGAAATTTGACAGTTTAACTATTGATAGTGTAGATAGTAAGATAACGTGTGTGTCAGTCGTCATCTGAACGTGAAATCACATTATTCAATTCAAGAGATTGGTGTTTGTGAAAATAGATTAAAAGTGAAATCAGTGAACAATGCCACCAAAGAAAATATCACGTTGTCAACAGGACCTTGTTGATGTAATATTTAAAACTGCTGAACTAAGTAATATGCAGCTTACTGACTATGTTGTCGAGTTAGGATGTGAAGAGGTCGACAGTTTTCTAACCGGTATGTTCAAAGTGCAGCTAAAAGGAATTATTGACGGACAGAAAATCAAAAAGAACTTAATGATAAAATGGCATCCAGAATCAAAAATGCGTGCATGCTTCAGAGAATCGTACAAACGAGAATTTATATTCTACCAACGGATCATGCCAAAACTGTTGGAAGTTCAGAAAAAAATTAAAAACGCCGAAGGATTGAAAATCAAATTTCCGAACTGCATTTTAGCTTGTGACGAATATGACAAAGAAACTATCGCCGTGCAGGGATTAAAAGAAGAAGGGTACCAACTACGCGATAGACTTTTCAAGGCGAATATGGAATACGTTTCACTTGTGATGAAAAATTTAGCGAAATTGCATGCGCTGTCCTTTGTGCTTGCGAAAACGAATCCTAGAGAATTTGAAGAGGTAGCTCGTCTGTGTCAAGAAGATGTGCAGTATTGTAATCCTGGGCCTGCTCCGAAGAGTATGAGCTCGTATTACGAAGCGTCAGTAAACGTAGTACACGATGCAGCCGCTAAGGATAAGTTGAACCGACTTGCTCCAGATATACTGACCGTCTTGTACAAATGCACTCGGTCAGATTCCTACAGTACTATTTGTCACGGTGACTGCTGGAATAACAACATACTTTACAAAGTTAAGGTAAGAACTTGAAAATAAACTGAACTTTTTTGTCAAAATTTTAACAAAAGTATATAGTGCTTTTAAATTCATAAAGTAACGGATATAAAAACAATCGAGCGATTAAGTTTCAATCAAATTATGCAAAAAATTACCCATGATTGATTCATGATTTGCTCAATCAGTTTTTACAACAATTTTCATTGCTTGCAGGGATCAAAACCAGTGGAAATCATATTTGTTGACTACCAGCTGCTCCGGCTCGCGTCACCAGTCACCGACATCGCCTACTTCTTGTACATGTCCACAGATAGTGAATTCCTCAACAAGCACTATGATCAGGTCCTCGATATTTACTACGGAACATTAACAGCTGTCTTGAGACATTGTAATTTAGACGTTGAACAAGTATACCCAAAGAGCATTTTTCAAAAACATTTAAAAGAATATTCGGTGCTTGGGTTGATAGAGGCTCTAGTCTCAATGATGATAATAACGGCCCCGTATGAGGACGCCCTCAAAATGACTGAAATGAAATATGAACAGTGTGATGAAGAGATTTACGAAGATGAGGGTAAAGATAATTCATTGTTCGTAGAAAGAGTAAACGGAATTGTAAATCACTTTTTTGCAAGAAATTATTCTTTAGATGCAATATTAGAAAACAATAAAGATGATGCAATTTAAAATATTGCGTATTAACAATTTATTTCCTTTAGAATTTTAAAGAAATACTTCGTAAAAATCGACTTAAAATATATTCTGCAAAATGAGGAATTCATTTGCAAATTAGGTGTTAGCCGGCGTGGAAATAACTGAGATAATCCTTATTTTCATACTGATGCGTCCATTCCAAGGCGTGAAATGCGTCGACCGCAAAGAGAATTACACTAATATCGACCTTACCTTGTCCTCTGTACAGACTTTAATCTAGTATTATGTTTTTTTTTGGTCCTTACAAAAGAAATATTAAGGATCCTCGTTCAGGCCCGGCTTGGAAGGAATTAATTCCTCGTCGCTGCAGTTAATTGTCTGTTACAAAGGTTTTTTCTTTGAATCTCGGTCGGAACGAACGAGAATCTTTGTTGGAATGAAAATAATGGCTCCTAGAACAGATGGCGATATTTAACAGTCCATGCTCTGATGGTATTATAAGAATTTTTGAGACAATTAAACTGTTGCCTTCAATAGATTTATCTTTCTAATTGGTATATTGCCGATAGACAAAGATATCATTCCGATGTAAAAATAACTGAGCGTGTATTTAAATTCTATTGAAAATATGCAAAGTCTAATGTAATGGAATCCTAAACATTATGAATTCCCAGGAAATTATTAATTATTAATACGAGCATTTTAACAATACGGAACAATTCTATAGCCCATCCAAATATTAGGGAATACAATGCACTTAACTGAATGTCATTTTAGGCTAATTCAACGTTAGCGTTTAATTTAATTATGTGTGTCGTGCCGCCACCAGATACCGGTAATAACGAATGGTTTGTCCGATATATCGATGACCGATTCACTATTCTAATGTTCTAATAGTATTTAATGGAGGACATATTACTGGCTAGCCAATTTGTGGCCTTTATTTGTTGGTATATTTTGTTTTAATTTTACCTTCAATTACCTATGGTGTCATTGGTGGTTTTTGAAAACATTATTTCGAATAATTAACTGTATAAATGGGCAATATCCGCTTTACTACAAGAAAGATAAACATGTGTTGAACGCTTGTCTAAGAAAAGTGTAACTGCAAAATGCCCCGTATATCGAGGTGAAATGTCGTTTTGACATTGACAGTTTTTTTAGACACGTGTTCAACAGATGTTTTTCGTTTTGTGTTTGTCTATTTGACAAGAAGTGGTGAAAGCATTCAAAGAAGCATTCACCATTCAAAGAAGGATCTACACCACGGAGATCCTTCTTTGAATGGTTACCAAGAGTTTTAACAAGAGCAAGAGGTTAGAAGAAGTATTAGCTGACCAACAGACAGAAGAATAGATGATATTTTTAAGATCCAGTATTGAATGAAACACAAGGAAGAAGACCTATACTTTTGTATAACCTGTTAAAATCATCAAATGAGTGCTCCCACCCAGAGCATGGGAGGGAGGACGGTCAGACTCGACAAAAATCCATGGCGTACTTCAATAGTACTTTGCGTTCCAAGGTCACAGTAATTCGGTAAGTCCCGCGACCACGGCAGGCTTTGGTCCTCTAAGGGAGGCCCCGTCAAGAAGACCTATACTTAGTATTGGGTGGGACGAGGCCACCTAAGGTAACAAGATAAAATCTATTCTACCTACAAAAAATCTGAAAAGGCGTGACTGATTGAGTTATACTCATATTTATAGATATACACAATAAATATAAACATCTATACATCTCGTCATACAAACACAGCGGTTGCGAGTATGAGGTATTCCACATGCCCTATGTGTGCCCTATATCTACCTGTCATCTATGAAAAATTTTGACAGGAGCCTTATGAGGAATAAATAAGGTGCCAGTAGCTCAGGTGCCATTGTCAGTGGGTGCCCTATGTGGAATACCTCGCGGGTATTAGAACTGACCTTTCTGAAGAACATAATAAAATAATATAGTTCTAGGGCTTTCCCTCCCGGCGTTGCCACTCACATCCACCATACATCCTCTCAATATAGCCACAACATCTAAACATACTCATTTAAATTTTTGACACTAAACCTTGTCAATATCATAAGTGGGATTTCATTTATGAAATTGTCTTCAATAAATCTGCTCTCAACGATCCACTGTCTACACTTCCCCTAACTTCATATCACATAATTTTCAATATTCAGAAAACAATTTCCCTTTTGAAGTAAGTGGCATTGTTAACTCAGTTCCTGCGGCGATATTAAATCTTACTTCGTGGTTGTTTGAGTAAGGGAACTTTGTTTTCGTGTCTGAAAACTAATTTTCAATGCAAACATTACACATGTCTAATGGTTAATGTGTATTTTGTAGCCCATAGTCAAAATAGTTTTTAAGTCTGCAGTTTTAAGTTTCATATTTCCAGAAGTCACTCTTTACATCGCGTATAATAAAAATCATAAAAGTGTAGTCATATTTAAGAGTGCGCCACAGACCATCATAAAAATCAGAGGTTTCATATTATACGCCAATTTACCTACTCGACCCAAATATGGGACAGTTGATTATTTTATCGCAATAACGATGTTGAACGGTGTTGATGTCGAAATACATTGAAAAAAAATTACAGTTTTCATTGGCTCTACGACCCTTCGCTAATTCAATATAGTATTCCATATTTGTTGCTATTAGTAACGTTTTAACTGAGATTTTTTATTCATAACTTTTATACGTACCTAATTCCTATGCGTCGCGAATTGCAAAGATTTTTTTAAAGAAAATATCGACTGGTATTAATTGAAGGAATCTGACCAAACATTTAAATGTTTTTTTTTTTTAATTTTTCTGAAGCTAATTACATAATTTTATTTGTGAAAGGCAAAATGCTTCTAAGAGATTTTATGTGTAAGTAGTAATATCTTTTCCGGTTACAGTTGTAGTCGTATTTTGTCTGCTAAAATGTGATTATGTTTTGTTGGTTTCAACGACTTTCAGAAGCATTATATAAAAATTGGTAGGTTAGGTAAAAGTATAAGGTTTTGTGCTTATATCTATTGTAGAAGCATAAATAACAGAATGTTTATAATGTAACATTCAAATACAGAGGTTTAATGTACCTTTTTACGAACAGAAATGTCAATGTGAAACAAAAGGAATTGTAACTAATGAGTCTACCAGACAATAGACAAGTCCAAATAATTAAAAGTTTAATTCTTTTGTAACCTTAAAACATGGCCTTTTAATAGAACATGTTTTAAGGCTTCAAATTAATGGTGTTAATAAACAAAGAATAAACAAATAAACACAAAAAATACATTTACGCAGACCTATAAAGAATACATTACCGACTGACCGATATCGGATGGAAAGTAAGAAGTGAAAAAGAATTACATGACTGACCCATTTTTTATCGGACGATCTAAGGCTTCCTTTGATGGCCCTTTGCGTGCATAATATTACCATAAACAAGAGAAGTCGAAGAGCCTTCCTACAGTATTTTCTATTTTAATAGGTACTGAAAATGACTGAAAAAATATTTTAGTTAGATAATCAAGTATTAATTGACCAGTTTTTTTACTTTTGTTACGTAAGCCTAAATTGACGAAGATCAATGCTTTTAAAATTTGCAATACGACACTGAACTCATAAGTAAGTATAATATCTTATTAGTTCTGACGTCACGAGCCCCTAGTTGATTTCAAGTTTATAATTATGCTGCTAGATGCGTGTTATATTTTTAACATTCAGTCTATTATTTTTCATAATAATTATAACTGTTGGACTTTATTAATGCTGTCATCTTATCTATCAATTTTGATTTTTTACCCACTTCAAAAAAAGCAGGTGGTTCTCAATTCGGTCGGTATTTTTTTCATTACACATCACTTTTAATAAGTAACGTGTCTTTTAGGGGGAAAAAAAAACTGATACGTACCTCTTGTAATAATTTAAATTCCATGTGGAAAATAAATGAAGTTACACAGACCATTTTACTCTATCTCTTGGTATTAAAATAATATTGATATCTAGTGGTACATGCATCCCTTATTTCACAGCAAACCGCATCTTGTAGTTTAAATATAATCTTGGGAAGGGTAGTTCAAGCAAGGGATGTTTACACCACGTGCAAGTCGCGTCAAAGTACGGTTAACCACAAGTCTGTTAAGATTTAAACGAAAACCACCCATACTGCTTTGACATAAAGGCCCTATCTAAGTAAAATATTGCATTCGCCTGCTTGTACAGTCTGCACAAACAAAGCCTGTACAAATTGAAATTGGGGGCATTTTTATTGTTTCCACAAATGTAGAGGGGTGATAAGGCAATATTTTTTTTCTGAATATTTGAACTATGGGGAGCGCAAACTTGTATGTCATGGAATTTGATGGGTTTCCAATAAAATTCCAGATGCCTACTGTGTGGAATCCTTTGCCCTTTACTCTCAGGTTTTATCAAAAGGCTCAGATTTTTGTTTACAAGTATTTGTTTTCTTAACCCAACCCTGAAAGATCGATACAAAATGGAATAGTTTTCCAATAACGTTTAAAAAATAAATATTTTTCGCCTCGTTTTCATAGTAAACATCGTATAAAACCAAAAGTACTTTCAGCCCATCATGAAAAGTTGTTAATGATTTACAAATAACTTTGTATAATAATCCACAAAATTAACTTTATCATTGTTTTTATAGCTCAACTTAATTTAAATGAAAAGCAGACGAAATTCATGAAGCTTTTTACGTTGATTGACAGCAGTGTTGTCATTTATGTGAGAGAATGACTGAATTATTGATTTCAGGCTTAAAATGGCCAGCGCCATTGAGAGGCGAGTACCTAACTACCTACATGAGTTTGTATTTATGTAGGTTGCCATTTACATGCAACATCAGCGGGTAATATTGCAGTTTCCACTTGGTTGTGTTTTAATTAAGAATGTATGAAAATATAATTATATATAAATACTAGCGGCCCGTCCGGCTTCGCACGGGTGGAGGACCCGGTCTAAAATTTGAGATTTAAACTATCCTATCTCTCAAGTTGGATCGAACTGCACATGGTGTGCGAATTTTATTATAATCGGTTAAGTGGTTTAGGAGTCCATTAGGACAAACATTGTGACACGAGATTTATATATATTAAGATAAACATAAATAATATTATTTTCGAGTCTAAGGTCTCTATATTAAAGTAGTCGTTTGAGAAGAAGAAGGCTTTTTACTTTTGGATTTTAAGTGCAACATTAAAATTAAAGGATCAGTGGTTTCATTTTGTTTTTCACAACTTGATTCCATCTGGCCTCTTCCATCATCGAACTACAAGAAGGACGGCAATGCGCTATCGTTAAAACATGGTGGATCCAGTACGTACAAAGCGTTTTGCCAATACTTTTATTGTATGCACAGCTAGGGAGTGGAATGTCCTGCCGGTGTCCGTATTTCCTGACAGCGATAATCTTGGGAGTCAAGAGTAAATAGGTTACTTCTAGGCAAGCGCGCTTTACAGTCAACCATATCGTTCTTCGCTTACCATCAAGCGATGTTCATTTTTTTAACGTGGTAAAATCATCAAATGAGTCCTCCAACCCCGGGTAGGGCGGGTGGGACTGCCAGACTTGTACTGATTAAAATCCACGGTGTCCTTCAATAGCCCTTTATGTTCCGGGGTCACGGTGATAGAAATAAGTCCCGCGACCCCGGCAGGCTGTATGTTTATCATAGCTGCAGAGGCTAAATTCACATATTGTTCCAATACAAGGAGCTAAAATACTTAACTTAAAACATGAAAAATTACACAAAATACTACACAAATGATAGTATAGTATAATGATATATTCGCAATATTGGCAGTGACACCATTATGATGATAATAAAGTCTATAACCGTTAACGGAAAATTCGGTTTCATAAAGTACTTTCAACATAATTGAAACCTGAATCCTGAAAGGAAAATAAGTACTATGGTTATTTTCAATAATGTCTGTACATATAATATACTTACAAAAACGATTCACTATTTACGTTTTTACCAAAGTGATGCTTTCATTTGGATTATATTACAGACGAGTATTTATTAGAGGCGTACCGATTGCCGACTAGTCGGCACAAAGCGTCTACTAGGGGGTTATTAATATGAAATTTAAACGTTCTTGCATTGATAATAATCAGCTTCCTAATTGTTTTCTTACATATTAATTAATAGGCTACTTCCATTGTTAGGTACTGAGTAATTTATCCGAGAGAAAGGAACATTATAATTTCAAAATTGAACAGTTTTTTTTCATCATTTTTATGAAGGGTGTGATTGGCATTTCATAATGAACAAACTCAAGCGACATAGGTGTACTTAAAATGATACATACATTTTCACTTCACCGCCTGAAGTTCTCGGCTTAGCCGACTAGTCAGTCTTTTTGTAGCCGACTGATAGAGTCACTGTCAGCCCATCTCTAGAATTTATTGAACATCTATGTATAGCAATACGTTTTCCAATAAATAAATACTTAGATACTTACGTGATGTGTTCTTGGAATAAATGTTTGTACATATTGAATTGATGATGCTCTTAAAGCATTAGGCTTACTTCTAATAAAGCAGGAAACATGAAATTAGGTTTTTTACAAAAAGTGTTGTAAAAAAAATGTAATTAATCGATTCGGTTCGATTTTGTTTTTTTTTTTAGGTAATATAGGCTATTTTTTTTTCATAATACCTGTATAAATTCGGGGCGGATCGCTATTATAACAGTTTAAAAACCATCAACGTATAACGAAAAAGCCAACCTTGAAACACGTGACCGATAAAAATGTGTCTAAAAACGTCACTGGGAAGCCTGTTTTTAAACTAAAGTCACATTCAAATCGGCTCAACCGTTTAAGAGCTACGGCACGCTATGGTGCCACAGATAGTTACATTTTATGGTCAAACGAAACTTATAACATCCTTCTATTTGAATCCATACATTTTGACCGGGTAGTTTTGTAACCAACCGAGAAAGAATCAACACTGAGGAGTCTATTTTCGTGTACTGAACTCACAGTTACCGTGTTTCCATGTCCCTTACAGTCTGAAATATGGACAGTTTGACAGGGAGTTCCCGTCCATTCAGAAAAAGATTGTGTAAGAAAACCATTCGTTTTCTTACACAGGAACCAGGAAAAGTCAGTCAATCGTTCAATCATAAGTACATAAGTGTGTTCATAAAACATTATGTATTCCTCCGTTATTTTTTCCATTAAGTTCGGCCTCCGTGTTATAAATAGTCGGTTTTCCGGCGCACCCATGTCAATATCGACGTGAAGGGAGTAGGCATTGCCTTTCTAACAGAGTCAGGTAAACACGCCTGGCTAGGTACACGAAACAATATTATCCCTTGGAGGGTTACGATAATTGAAATCTACCGCTAAGAAGCTAGCTTTATTTTTAGGCTCGGTTCACGACCTCGGGTCATGTGATTTCGCGACAAGAATACTTTTATCGTGTCGCTGTGGAAATTATATTGTGTTCGCAAACAAGTGGAGTCGCATGCTCCATGCATGCTCTGAATAGTTCATCTCTTTTCAATATTTAGCGTTGGTTATTTGGATATTTCAATATTAATTGGAACCAACTAGGAAGTCGAAGTTTGTCTAGTGGTTTAAGATTAGTTGACCCCTGTCACAAGTTTAAACTTAATTCGTGAAATGCGGCTGTACACCCATGTAGTCACTATTAGGTACATATCTGGTGCCTAAACCTTCAATGATTACGTGCACACTCATGATGTTCTGTATTTTGTTTTTTTTTTCCGCGTAGTTGCGGTGTTGTACGTCGCGTCGCTGAAACGTGTGACTTATGGACAAGGGTTTAGAGTTAATATTTGAGGTCCATGGAATAGTGAGCAGTTTTATGAAGGCGTCAAGTCCCAGGGGTCCACTGAGCTCCCGCGGACGTTTGATTAGGATCTTTGTTCGTAATACTTTTAGTAAGTGGGAGGCTGCAACGGTCTTAATATTGAAGCAAGATAAGGGGGTATAAGATACCCCTTTTGATATAAGGAAAACATTTCCGAGGCTCGAGTACGAACTACAATACGTAACACGTAGGTACGTTCAGAAATACGTAATTTTAATTAATATTTTAAATATGAGGATTTTTCTGCGAGCAAGTAAATAGTAATTTATTCTCAACAGTAAATTAATTTCAATTATTTCTAAATTAGAAATATGTAATGATTGTGCGACACATTTCGGAATATTAAAAAACATTTTAGGTCTTCACCAATAATGAGAAAACTTTTATATACAGGGTGTTTCTTTTAAATGGGCCAAAAGGGAGAAATCCTTATCCATAAGAGATACCGGAAAAATTTCTTAGAAACCTTTAGCTCTTTTTTGATGTTGACAATTTTGGCGTTTTTACTTTTTTGGTCAAGCGTGAGTTGTCCCCAAAAATGAGTAAAATTGACCAAATTTTTTTTTAAGGGCTTTCGACTCTGTTTCATGTAAGGATCATTTCATTGTATCGGAAGAAAAAAATCGGGACGGCGGAAGTTGGTCAAATTTAGCAAAATATTTTTTCATACAAATTCTTTGAACGAAAAAAAATCCAATTTTTTTTAAGATGTTTTTTGATTGAGTGTCATGTAAGGATCATTTCATTGTATGGGAAGAAAAATGTCTGGACAATGGAAGTTAGTCAAAAATACAGTAATGTTCCTTCTTACAGCATGAACACTTATTATTAGTACTCAGATTTGACCCACTTCTGTTGCCCATACATTTTCCTTCCCATACAATGAAATGATCCTTACATGACACTCAATCAAAAAACATCTTAAAAAAAATAGGTCATTTTTTCCTTCATACAATTTGTATGAAAAAATATTTTGCTAAATTTGACCAACTTCCGCCGTCCCGATTTTTTTCTTCCGATACAATGAAATGATCCTTACACGAAACAGAGTCGATAGGCTGTAAAAAAAAATTTGGTCAATTTTACTCATTTTTGTGGACAACTCACAGTTGACCAAAAAAGTAAAAACGCCAAATTTGTCAACATCAAAAAAGAGCTAAAGGTTCCTAAGAAAGTTTTCCCGTATCTCTTATGGATAAGGACTTCTCCCTTTTGGCCCATTTAAAAGAAACACTCTGTATACGGTTTTGCCTACCGATCATAATATAAAGTAAGTAGTGAACAACTAAAATTAAAAATATTTGTAAATAAAGGATAATAATGGAAGGACATGGGGGAGGCCTTTGCCCAGCAGTGGGACATAAATGGCAAATAAAAAAATAAAAATGGATAATAGGTACAGCGATATAGATAGGTAAGTAAGTAATAAGTAAGTACTTACTTACTTACCTATCATCAATTAGGCACTTAAAGCATTAAATTCGCACTTAGTATATAAGCGAGAGATGAGTACCTACTCATTACCATTAATATTAACTATGATTACGTTAATAAGATAGACACAACGCCTGAATGAGTTAAATGTGAACATAGGCCTCCCCTATTGATCTCCACATATAACGGTTGGAAGCGACCAGCATCCAGCGTCTTCCGCCGACCTTTATAAGGTCGTCTGTTCACCTTGTTGGTGGACGTATGTCTGTAGGTATGAGTTCAATGTATGTAAAGAGAAAATAAAAATTACCAAATAAATTAAGGATGTTGGTTTTAGGCAAAAAAATAATAATTTCGAGAACTGTTGGTTTTAGATAATACATGATTGTATAGAAGAACTGTCCAGTTTTTCACCAAAACTATAAAAGTAAATTGACTTAAATATCGGTAAACCTACGCAACGTACTAAAAAATGTTTTCGAATGTTAACTTTCTTAATTTTAATGTTGGTTAAAAATAATGATGCTGGTGCCATAAGCATTCCAGTAAATAGGTGTTTTATATGATATACTCTTTCACCAATGCAGTTGAACTAGTTCTGAAAAGGAAGCCGTAAATATAAGCGTGTGCTCTTACATGAAAGGTTTTCAATTTTCCAGGATGAAAAATATCATGAAATCTATATGATTTTTGTGTTTATTTATTTTACAGCAGCTGATAGAAAGTTAACACAAATATAACATAGTGTTAGCAATATTATACCAAAAACCAATAATATACACCAATAAGTGCTATTTTCCTTTTATACGTATTTTGTTTCATTTTTAATCAATTTTCTACAACGACTAGTTGTTTTATAGACACATTTAGTTGACTAAATATACTACTAACTTTTTAAATACATTTGGAACATTTAAATATTTTTCTCTACTGTCGATTCTCACGCAGAACTAATGGCCGATGGGACCGTAAGGTCCTCAAATGGAGAACATTCACCAGAAAACGCAGCGTAGGACGTCCACCTGCAAGGTGGACTGACGATCGGATGAAAACCTCAGGACCGCGCTAGATGCAAGCCGCTTCCAACCGGACCTATTGGATATGTGCGAGGCCTATGATCAGCAGTGGGCTAATATGATGATGATGATGATGAATCCATTCTGATGAGTCAAATTCTTAATGTCACAGAACAATAATCTTATAATTTCATCATCATCAGCCGGAAGACGTCCACTGCTGAACATAGGCCTCCCCCACGCCGAACGACAATTCGCATTCATCGGTTGCCCACGACTCTCACGATGTCGTTGATCCACCTAGTGGGAGGCCTACCTACGCTGCGTCTTCCAGTCCGTGGTCGCCTCGAGAACCTTTCTGCCCCATCGGTTGTCAGTTCTACGAGCGATGTGGCCTGCCCATTGCCCCTTCAACTTGCAAATTTTAAGAGCTATGTCGGTGACTCTGGTTCTTCGCCGAATATTCGTGTTCCGGATTTTATCCCGCAAAGAAACTACGAGCATAGCTCTTTCCATTGCTCGTCGAATGAACTCTTAGTTTGTCTAAAAGGCCAGCAGTCAAAGACCACGTTTCAGAGCCATATGTAATGATAAAAGTGTCTTATAATTTAACTGTAGGTAATCTAACCCTTTCCGTGCTGTCTGTTGAACGTTGTTGATCATTGACCCGTAAAACGAAGCGAGCGTCTAATCCGGGGCCTTAGCTGGCCGAGGCGATAGGCTGTTTGATACAAAACAATGAACTTAGCGCGTACTGCGTCGATAGATTCGTTAAGGATTAAGGGCTTTAATTGTCTGTGTAATTATACGTGCTGGCTTATCGATTTCAGATCTTATGTGTCGACGGATAATGTTGATTTTCACATGTGTTTTGTTTTCGTATAGCTTAATCTAGGTCTACAATACACCATCTTGTTGCGAAAATATCTGCTGCATAAGAATTTCATTCAATAATTGTCTCAGTTACAAATGGTTTCGGTTCTTATTTTAAAAATGATTTGATAAAAATAAAATTTCGCCACTATCAAACATTACTACAAATGTCCAACGAATAGAAAATTACAGTTTCCTCTTTCACAATACCAAAGTAATCCTTTAAACGTTCGTACAAAAGCAATATTATTGAACCTAAATATAATCTTTCAATAGCCGTCGCAGCGTGGCTGAGACGAAGCCATTGAGTATAAAAGCTATTAGACTCAATGAAAGAAATGGTCGACTGCTATATTTACAATGGGTAAACTTTCGAGCCAGTCCGATACTGGTGTTCATTCTGTTCAATACAGGATTAAATAAACTAAAACTACTGCTTTCTCTAACTCACAAACGTAAAGTGAATGAAATAGACGGAGCTTTGTGTTCCACGTCAGCATATTTTCCAAGTTTTCTCATACTAAGTAGGTAAAGCCGACGTGTAAAGCAATTTACACCAAAACTCCTGAAAACAAATAACAACTTAAGAACAAAAGAAAACCTAAACAAAGAAACACATCCTTGTTTATAACTTAATCCATATACCCGCCCCCTGTCTACATACAGTTCTACATACTCAGCCGTTAATCCATTCACACACGTATACAATTACCAGCATTTCCATACAAAAACATCGCATTCATACGAAAATAGTCACACGCAATTTCCACGCGTTATACTCAAAAGGAAAAAAAACACGATCGCTTTTATAAAACAACGTGTCGCACCGAGAGCGGGGAAAATATTGTTCAACACATGTTCACACGTACGCGCAGGCAGGGTTAAGAGCTGCGATGTTTAAACTTAACCCTTTTAGTTGGAGAACAAAGGGTGGGTCGTAAACACCCCGCTTCACCCACCCGTCAACCTATTATTGTGTAAATGTTAATTTGCAACCAAAATTGTTTTCTTTGCACCTACAAATTCAATTATGCAGTCCGGCTAGGAGTTTAAGTAAAATAAATTGCGCTGTACCTACGGATGCAGAGCCATATAATGTGGGTTTTACGGTTCTTTTCAGTGGTCGCTACCCTCTAAACTTTTTTAATCATGCTTTTAAATTACACACGCTATGAGGCAGGCGTTGTAATGTAAATTATTTGGCACATTCATAAAAAAACAACAATGATATTCAAGCGATAAAGTCGGCCCATAAAATATGTAGACACTTCCAATTTCCACAACAATACAAGGCTTACAAATACAGCCCTCATTTTTGTTTTAAAAATCAATACCAAGTATTACAAGCCCAAATTAACAGAATCTGTTGTTTCACGTTGCAAGGGCTTACTCACTTATGACACAATAGGAAAGTAAAATAGTACTCATCACAGCCCGCTTCCCCAGTTTCAAATTAAGAAATATATCTACCATCTTCATTCTTTGCGGTCGAAAGAAAATATAAAAATGGATAAACTGTTGGGGAGGGACTACTAGCTAAAAGGGACATAGATGTGTAGGTAAACCCTCTCCGGCGACGTTGTGCACGGTGTCGGGGTTAAATCTAATTTTTCCCCCGCTAATGCCGCCTGCCCCGCCTCACTCAAGGTTGAGTGGGCGCGAAAATTGTAACTTTGCTGCTCACTGGAATCCAGCTTTGCTGTGAGTACACATGCATCCAATGTGTTAACTTTAGCAATTTGTTATCGATTACATTTTTGCTTTTAACTTAACTTGAATACTTACTGCCTTTTGGCAAATGTTTCTTAAGTTGCAGTTGTGACCTAAGTCGAATTATAGAGTTTTTGACAAAAAAAATAATCATGTTTGTTATAACCAATTCAACAACAAATTCTGATAACAAAATGAAGTTAAGACATGTAGAACTTATTTGGCGCAAACCTCTTTAGTACCTAATTTCTTATACGGTCGTAAAAAACCCATAAGAAAATCCCTTACTCGATGGGATGTGTTTTAAACAACAAGACGTTATAGGGATACAAAGTAAGAACTCACTGATAACGATTTCATTTTCATTTGAAAAAAGAAATCTCGACATGTTTCATTCGGCTCCCTGATAAAATATGTATGTTTTGGGCTCGCCCTTGAACCTCTAAATTTATCTCTTACTGGGAACTTGCTTACAGATACTACATATAAATGTCTGAAAAGTTTATGTAAGACTTTTTATAACTGAAGAATTTCTTTAAAAAAAACTTATTCTGTGTTTAGATGCATTTTTTTAAAGTCAAGTTAATTTATTTTAATGAAAACATTAATCTTCAGTTCGTTTTAGATTATCAAACAAAATGTAGCCATTTGACAAAAAAAAAGTGACAAAGTGAGTAGTCGGCGATGTAATTAGCGAAATTGAAATATGGCGTAGCTCTGTAATCAATGCTTGATCAACTCTTATCAATAAAGTGCTGACCTTTAATGATATTCTATTATTAAGGATTTTGTACAAGATTGTATTACTTTTGTATTCGGCTTATATAATATGATGAAAGAAAATGATAACTATGATTCACTTCGCAATATTTTTCATTCACGAAGTGAATCATTAGAAATATTGCCTAGTATAGTATATCGCCGAGCAGATGGCCGATGGGATCGAAAAGAGCTACAGTGGAGACCACGGACTAGCAAGCGCAGCGTAGGACGTCCACCAACAAGGTGGACAGCCGACCTTATGAAGGTCGCTGGAAGACGCTGAATGCAGGTCGCTTCCAACCGGTACATGTGGAGATCAAAAGGGGAGGCCTATGTTCAACAGTGGACGTCCTGTGGCTGAGATGATGATGGTTGCCTAGTAGCCGTTTTAGATCCGTTATATCTACCATTTTATTTTATCCTATTGTTGTTTTTATTTTCTTTTACATTATAAAGTTGTCGAACAAGTTTTACAGGTATTATAAACTTGTGAGGTTTCCCAATAGTTTAGGTTTAGCGCTAACAAGTGAAAAGCTTTAGGGCCCGTTTGAACTTGCTCATTGTTATACTTAAGCGGATTAACTCTGGTGTTGACTTTAAGCGGATCACGTTAAAACATAGTACTTAACTTTGTGTTAAATTCTTATTTTACAGTTCAGGTCACATTTCAGGATCACGAATGTCTCATCAAGAGTTGGAAGAAATTACAGTCTGTATTAATAATTTTTCTTTTCTTTAAAGAATTTGAATTTTAACGTAGGATAGCTTATTATACATAACCATTACAACGGTTTTGCGGGGCTTAATTTATAAGTTTGTAATATTACGAGAAAATAAATAAATAAATACGTAAGAATTGAAATTATTTTTGCTAAATATGTTTGAAACAAGATGCGTACTTTTTTGCATAAATCTAAACAATTTTACTTTACAAACTAGCTGCTATATAATTATATTCAGTTTCTTAATTACAATTATATTTTCAAAACGCTACGTCGCTTTTGTTTTTATAGCTCAAATCAATCGAACTTTCAAATTAAGCAGAGTGGATCTACTGTATCGATGAAACTATCCACATTGAAATAGTGCTGAATGAAATGTTTCTAGTATAGTCACGAACAATAAATGTTTACACTTAACAAAATTCAAACGCGATTTTTAGTAAAATACTTGTTTCTACTTTGAAATAAGACTTATTTTGTAATGGCATAGCTTCAAAAATAGAATTTTCATGAAATCGAAAATCATTAATAAATATGGTAGGGGTAACACCGCTTTTAAATTTTGCCATTCTTAGGGTATAAATTGCTTGTGACTGTACAGGTACAATGATATGGATATTTATCAATTTGATTGGATATATGGGTCAATAACAGCTCGGTTTATTATTATTAATATTCGACTCAAATACCAAGTTTAAATATCAAATAAAGACGAGAAAGGAAAGCTTTCTCATGTTGCAATCATATAGTACGGATATATATGGCCGGCCCAAATTGTGCCGATCGGAATACGCCGATACGCCAATACGCCGTCAAAGAGTGGAGGAGTAATAATGTTTCTATAGATCGACCGTAGCCAGCCTCCCCATATAATTACGGTCAGCTTTGAACGACCCCGACTCGAATATTTCATATGATTATATGATGGGAACCCGGGCCGGTTCTCTAATAATGAGAAGGAACCCTAAATGTACCTACTACGGTAATACGTTCATAGGTACATTTGTTTTACACACAGTTTTGTTCCGAAAGTTTTTGTACATTTTCAATTTTGATATTGCGATAACCTATTTTATATTTTTGACGAATCAAATGAATTCACGTTCGAGTGACAAATGTAGCGTTTATACAGAAATAAACCTTCAATTATTAAAACGGAAAATTGAGAATTGAAGTGAAATAAAACCCAGTTGCAAAATGAAATTGATATTCATTGTATAGTTCGTTTAATCGTGAATATTAATTTAATTATTTTGCATCGTATGATTAAACCCACGGATTAATTATGTAAAAACATTGTTTGTTTGCCTTTAATGAACCCGTTTATCGACGCTTTTATTTTTTATACTCCCTTTTCATTGTGAAGCACCATCATGTGCAACGCTATATAATTTACAAAGCGATCAATGCGCAATTAGCGCGATGTATGGGCAAGGGTGGTGTTCCACTGAGGCGCACGTATGTGATCACGGCCTAATAGTTAGGTACCTGATATTGAATGCGATCATTATTTCGTATCACGTTCACAGAGTGACCACGGGTTGTATTGATTTTGGGTAACTGGACAATTAGATGCCTTTGTTTCACGTGTTTGAGTTATTCGCGGTTTGGAATAATTATTAACGGCTATGTGAAAATTTGCCTATATTAAGAAGTTAATTTTCGAGAACTAGCGACAAGGACATGCTTTCGAGAATTCTTTTAAGACTCCTATCTGATAACATTGTAATATCTGTTGCAATAAAAATGAATTTATTATCATCATCAGATGAGTCCCCCCGCCCTAAGTGGATAAGAAGGGACTGTTTTAGTGACTAAATCTCCAGTCTGTTCCTTCGTTTGCCTTCGCTTTCTAGGACTGCAGTCTCCTTTGCAAACGGTCACGGTCTAGGACTCGTAGTGACAAAAATGCAAGGTGTTCCTTCAATAGCTCTTTGCTTTCCAGAGCAGCCGAGTTCCGAAACCCATTCTTATATCCATCTTACGTTACGTATTGATTACTGTGGAAATGTGGGTAGATAGAAAATAAACATAAATATTCAATGCGTATTGAAGCGGCCATTAATCTAGGATCCATTTGGCAGCTGAACGTTTGCCATCTACGCTACGGGAAATGGATTCGATCTTCGTGTCAAACCAAACATTTGTACAGAATATTTGTCTTTGTTTAAGGTCTAGCTGTCCATGCGAGTTATTTGTGCTAGAAATTGCACTGTAGAATCGTAATTGTGGCAAATAAACGTTTTTTTTTTTCTAACTATATTTGTATAAAATGTTTCTTCACGTAGAGCAGAGCAGTAGTGGCCCGATTATTAATTTATTTCATCACCACTGCTCTTAAAAATGGTGACGGAAAACATCATGAGGAAACTGTCTTGTCCTAGAGCCACAATTTTGAAGGCAGGTGTCATTTAGCAAAACGCACTGGGCTCGCGTGGTTGATTAGTCCACTCCATCTCATAAAGAGAAGCCCTATGTTTCTGCAATAAGACATAATAGGCTGATTATGATGTTTCGTTTTGGGGCTTAAATTCGTAAAACTTAGTCGTCTAGTTTTTCCAATATACTACTATTTTGTATTTTATACCAACAGCGCTCTTTCCTGGACAGGCCTTAATGGCGTATATTGAGAGAGGACTACCTATATTCAGCAGTGGATGAACACAAGCTGATGATGAGCCCTCCTTTGTGTCACTCAAGAGCCAAAATATCTTTGCATCCATGTCACAACTATATTCTGAAGAGACTAAAATATTAAGCTATAAAAAGTATACGATCACATTTCACTCAAAATGCTGAAGTATTCGTAAATAGTGTGAGAACGGTAGTGATACATTTCTCTTATCGCCGAACGATGTTATATTCATTTAGACACCCGATCGATCTTGTGGACTCAGTCAATTGGCTTTCAAGTCACATAGAGTTTCGCCTATAAACCATACTTCGGTAGAATATCGTCGGCATAACGTAGATACATCTGAGTGATAGTATAAAAATACAGTATTTCAATGAGAAATAAACGGTCAGAATTTACTTATACACATGCAGAGCATGAGCCGATTTTAAGAATAGATATATCAAAATAACTTTTTCGAAATATATAGTTACATAATAGCTTTAACAGCTATTATTTACTTAACCATATTTAGAAGGCTTCGGTCTCGACAACTCGAAAATTTTAATCAACGGAACATAAAATCGGGATTAAACTTATCCTTTGTGTTATCCTAGGTCATGAACAATCTGTGTTTCAAACATCCAAATCCGTTCAGTAGTTTTTGCGTAGAAGAGTAACAAACATCCATCCATCCATCCTCACAAACTTCCACGTTTATAGTATTTGTAGGATATACGGTTATTACGGGAAATGTCTTATTTCTCGGAAATGTGATGCTTTAAAATATTTTGTCTCTTATAATACTTGTCTGCATTAAGTCGAGCTTTTGATCGATGTACGTATACCTGGCCGTTATTTGGAATGTTAAATAAACTGTCGGATGCAAGACAGACCAAATATTCCAAAACCATTTATGCTCTTCTGCAGGCGCGGTTCCTTCATAGAGGCAATTAGGCAAAGCCTAGCTTGGCATAACAACGTACAAATAAAACAAAAGCATTTATTGGAACTAGGTTATAAAATAAAACAAAACATTGAAAAAGTGAAAACTGCTATTAAAAATCTCATAGCAACTTTCACAACCGCCGTTTGACGAGAATTTTACTCCCAACTACATTCGTAGTAAGATTGCCTAAAGTCCATTGATAAATCACGTGCTGTATAAGTGCGCGGCCGTGTATATGAACTGCACACATGTAAGATGAGCGCAAAATATAGGCGGGGCATAGACCTGGCCTAAAACCGTGCTATTGGCTGGCTGAAAGTATGAATGAATTCCAGGGTGGCAATTTTGTTGAAAATTTCCTTTCTTTTATTTTAATGGTAAAAAAATCAAGAGGATATTGCCATTTTTGCACCTACCAAAAAAGTTTAAGTAACTAAAAATGGAAGTAAAAACTGTATGGTTTTTTAATTTATTGTTTATCCAAGGATTTTTAACTACTTATTTGAATTATTTGAAACTTCGCTTTTGTTTTTCGAGAATTGAGAAAATATGTTTTGGCAGCCCCAAAACGGTACTGTCAGTAACCTGGCAGATTAATATTTTGGAAGTCATAATGTTTGTTTACAATTCGTACGAAAAGATCGCTAAAAAGTTATTGAAACTAGCGTAGTGTGATTAAATCAGTTACCTATTGGTTTGTTTTTGCACGAGTGTTTAAGTTTACTTTTAAAATTAGTGAGGTTAAGTGTTTTGTTTAAGTGTTCATAAACCGGTGGTAATAATGTCTGTGTTCGAAGATAAAAGCAGTAAATATTCGAATTCTTCGTTTAATATTAAGATTGAAGCTAGAATAACACGGAAATATGATGATTCATCTTATAAAAACAAGCAGATCGTGTGAAATAGGCCCAAATCATGGAATCTTTGTTGAATAAACAATGAATATTGTGATAAGCTTAGATGATAAGTTTGGTGAGTTCTTGCATTTATATTTTTGTTTTCTATGTCTTATACTAAACTTTTACTTACTTTTATCCTCATAAAATAGATTAAACACTACCTATTTGTCTGAACATAATTATTTTAATGTACCTAGATATATTTTCGCGTTCTCGAAAACGACTTTAGTGTATGGAGGTTTGCGGGTGCAAAAATCGATCTAGCTTGTTCCCAAAACTCGTTTTATCACATTTTCAAAATGCATAAAGATTTAACACGCACAATGCGATCGTCAAATTTCGTCGTCGAAACTCCGACCTGCGTGGCCATGCGTATCAGATGGCCACATTTTTTTTTTTTTTTGTATTGCTTTATAGTTTATTTTATTTGTTTTTTTTTCGTCAGTTGTTTTCAAATGGGCCGAATGTTTCTTCTATTCACATCGTCAGTTTCAATTTTTTTTTTTTTTTTTTTTTTGGTCTTTGTTCGGACTGGCCTGCCCATACTCTGGAACCACTGCACGCTACTGCTCTTCTGTCTGTTTGATTTACTGGTTATCTTTATACTGTGTCGTCGGTTATGTGGGCCATCGATCACGGTACACTCATAACTTCGCGTGCCGTCAGTCCCTAAATATTAGCAATATATCGACAGCGACAGAACCTTCCGAGGTATCGGCCTATCTCGACACATTCTGCTAACAACTACCACTTTATCATATATTACTTTCATAAAAATATTCTCAAGATTTTGCATGATATTTCTTTGTGTTTTGAAAAAAAGGTATCTCCGATTTTCTTTATTTACGAGTAATACGTAACTCGCGACTTACGAGTTGTTAGGTCGTGGATTCGAACCCTGCCTGGCACATACTTTGTGTAATTTATTTTTTCACCACTACTGCTCTCAAAACGGTGAAATAAACATCGTAAGGAAAACCGGAATGTCCTAGAACCAACAAAATCTCAGAAATGTGACATCTAAAAATCCGCACTGGGGCCGCCTAGTGGATTATGGCCCACTCCCTCTCACAGAGATGAGGCCTGTGTCTCAGTAGTGGGAAAATTGTAGGCTGATAATGATTATACGTAACTCTACACAGTTTTATTATAATGTCCTCCTGTATCGACCGCTTCCTACGGCCATTTTCTTTGCTAAATACACACAGACAGTCAAGTACTGGCGCTCTTTATAAAAGTAAACTAAAAGTTCACCGTGTCTCTTTTTAAACGGGCACTCGTGCATAAAATAATAATGAGATATTGAAGAGCCACCTCAGGCTCCTGAAACGAGAAGTAATTAACAAAATGATTAGGTACTAGTACTCTCAAGTCTCAGCCCTAGCGGATACGATGTTGTGTGAGGATGTAACATGGGGTGAAACTCAATTGGGTAATGTTTTATTATGTTGGTATTATTCTGGTGTAAAATAATGGTTGGTGATCGACTAAGGTGCGTTTAGGTGTGTGCTCTAAGCAGCCCGGGAAATTCAAATTTTCTTACGTTTTTTGCAATTTGCAGGCCAGGTTGTATGTTGATTTAAATATTATTCGCGTCTGTAAGACGTATGTAGTAACAGAATTATAAACTTTATATTATAATTCTATGTACATTGTACAATATTGTCCCTTATCAAAGTTGGCAACATTCTGTGTTGTCACTAGTGAAAAGCCTTACTCCCAAAAAAAGGAAATTCTATTCTTTGTCTCATTTTTGACAGCCATAGGGAGAGGTAATGGTTACCTTTCTATCCCATAAACTGCACAAACAATTTTGTTAAAGGTAAATTTTAGGCTCAGCGTTTACTTTTTAGACTTCCGTACTCAAAGAGTAAAACGGAATCCTACATTTAAGACTCCCTACATCTATTTCTGAGACTAGCCGTCTGACTGTCCGTCTGTCTGTCCAGGCTGTATCACATATACCTGTACATGTACAATGTTAAACAAAAGCAAGGAAGACATTTTAACTCTCTACGTTCAGACCTGACATCAATTTATTCAAGCAGTTCATGAACCGTTATAGTTAGACGTTGGAATATTCACAAATGAGTTGTTTTTATTGCCAATATAAGAACTTATACTACAAAACAGATAAACATAAATATTTATGGGGGCTCACATACAAAAACCGTGATTTTCTTGTTTTTTTTTTTATATGAACTTCCGGAACCCTTCGTGTGCAACTTCGACTCTTACTTGGCCGGTTTTTTACTTTTTTCTTTTATCATCTGGCGACAGATCGAGCACTTTAATAGTGAACGAGTGAATGATATAATGTTCTGTAATTAATTAATATGACGTTGGCCAGGCTGTGTCGTCTTTTTATTAAAAACTGTGCGGTGCTGGCGATGATAAATAATTTAATTAGACTCGTTTACCGTCATTCACTGGAGAACGATGCAAATAAATGGACGATGCGCACAGTCTATACAAATAACTTTGTGTATTCGTTACTTTTTATTGCTATATTTTTTTCGTGGTTAAATTGGTTGATATAACTAGTAATTAGCTGTGATTGCTGTGAGATATTTGTAAGGTTTAAATACAAGTAAATTTTTGTACATTGTACAGAGATCAGCATGGTCAACCTACCCGAATCTGTCAAATTTTACCATTCGAACCTTCCACTATTTGTGATAAGCTAGAAAATCAATTGAAAAAATTTGGAATCACAATCAGAAATAAGTAAAGTAGTTTCTTAAATACCTAACGTAAATGTTTGTATGAGGTCATGGTGTCGTGATCCACTCGCTCTTCAAGGGTCTGTCAGCAAACTGACTGGGGCGGGGAGCGGACTCATTTGATGATATTTCACCCTAACAAAAGTGTGATAAAGTCCAGTTTTTAGCAATATTCTTGGAAAATTTAGTTTATCGCATTTATTTTGAATAATAATACCGTTATCAGTGAAGCAGCGTTTAAAATTATACATGTCTAGCTTATTTTCCAATTTAAGCGTAACGCTGCTATTCATATAAAATGTAAAAGGATGTGCTTCTGCCGCGCTACTGTCGCGCTGCTAACGCCCTAATGTGAAGACGGCGAAGCTTTAGTACAAAAGTCGTAGAAACACGAATCAAATTGACAGGTCGAGTCCCTTATCCCATGGTCAAATCAAGGCTATCTATATGTTAAAACAACATGATTAACCTTGTCCGATGATACCCTTATTACCTCGACATAAGGTTGAAAACCCCATTCATTATTAATTTATAACAATACCGTCAAGCCGCTAATTTAACACACCTTGTATCAACCCTTGTAGCGCACGCTGTATAAGCCTTGTACAGAAATATTTGGGTTAATTACTTTCAGCGATGACTTGTAAAACTCATCGTTTTTAATTGTTCTACGACGTAAACGTTTCCTTAAATGCGCTGCTGACCTAGTTTTAAAAACTTAAGAAAAAATAATTACTGCGGAGTTTAGAGTTGTAGGTGCAAATAATATTTTTAAATGTGTGGTGGGTAGATATTTTATTTAAGAACTTGCACTGCTTTCTTATTTACTAGCAATAGGAAATTATTGTTTTCCACTTGTGCTACAGTTAGTGTAACATGAACGAAAGAAATGTCTCGAATTTTCGGTATTTAATCATTCAAAAATATAAAAAATGTAACTATAAGGGGCATTTCACGTGAAGCGGACAGGGAAAAAAAAGTGAGGTCCTGAAAATCGATGATATTCGGGTCATTTATACTTCTAATAGGTATAAATGTGAACACAAAATATTTTTTGTGTATAACGTATATTTCAGAAGTTATGGGTCTCTAAAGAATTGTAGTAATTGAAATTTCATTTTTCTGAACGTTGTTTTTCGAATTCAATATATTAACAATAAAATATTTAACATAGCGATACATATTGGAAAAATACTGTTATTTTTTAAAATAAAATAAAATTTTGAAAAAATATTTTTTTTCATGTCCAAAACCGGAAGTAAAGTTTTCAAACCGGAATTTCAGTCACTTCGACCATTTTCATTTTTATTTTTGTTTCTTTAAAATATAGCTTAAAGTATATTTAAAATACCAATAGAACACTCAGAATGGGATCTCTATTAGTTTAGGAGTTAGATTGATTAATGTGCATTCGCATCGCAATGGGCCTGAAATCTGGCGCTAGTTTAGATAGGTTGGTGTGCTCGAATCAACATGTCTTGTATAATTACTGTGATATAATAATTATAACATAATAAAACAACATTATAACAACGCAAGAACTGGTTTATTTTGTATTTTTTACAACTTTACAATGGGAATCTATGCTAGAACTGGTTCTTTTAACAGGAAGATCACGGGTTGTTGGAATAAAGCTGTGAAACTTTTTGGTTCCTGGAATGGTGACCGCGTAGACGCAAACCGGGGTTGCAAATAAAAAACTTTTTGAATAAAATCCGTTAAAAAAAGGGAACCGACTTCAAAACCTTAGTACTGTAACTTATTTTTCGGAAGTCAGAAGCCATTAGCCTATGAAATAATAACAAAGCCACAGACTTCCAAAAGAACAACTTCCAAAACAATTTATTATACAGTTTTTTTTTGTGTTTGGTTTTGAAGTCGATCCCCTTTTTTTAGTTTGGATATTCAACAAAATCTTCTTATAATCGGCGGCGTCTTTGAAAATCTACAATCCTAGTAAGTAAGGAAAACGAATCTATGCGGGCAAATTCACGAGATATCCATGATTGTTATATACTAAAACTTTCCCCAGAATGCAACGAACTCGTTTCTGAAACCCGCTCAAATCACATCAAAATCGGTTTAGACAAACGCGAGATAATAGCGGGCAAACATACAATCGTCTCTGAAAATCTACAATCCAAGTAAGCAAAAACGGAACCACGCGGGCGACGTCACGGGATATTCATTAGTGTTATATACTAAAACCTTCTCCAGAATATATTGAATACTTTCCTGAAAACCGTATCGAAACCCATTCAGCCAAACGCGAGGAAATTGCGGACAAACATACATACATACATACAGGGCGAACTGAGAACCTACTTTTTTTTTTAGTCGGTTATTTTTAGTCGGTTAAAAATTACAAAATAAACCTGTTTTGGCGTTGTTACAATGTTGGTTTATTATGTTATAATTATTATATCACAGCAATTATTCAAGACATGTTGTTTCGAGGACACCAACCGATCTAAACTAGCGCCAGATATCAGGCCCATTGCGACGCGAATGTACATTATTCGATGTAACTCCTAAACTAATAGAGATCGCATTCTGAATGTTCTATGGCATTTTTAATATACTTTAAGCTATATTTTGAAGGGAAAAAAATAAAAATAAAAATGGTCGAAGTGACTGAAATTCAGGTTTGAAAACTTTACTTCCGGTTTTGGACATGAAAAAAAATATTTTTTCAAAATTTTATTTTATTTTAAAAAATAACAGTATCTTTCCAATACGTATCGCTATGTTAAATATTTTATTGTTAATATATTGAATTCGAAAAACAACGTTCAAAAAAATGAAATTTCAATTACGACAATTCTTTAGAGACCCATAACTTCTGAAATGTACGTTATACACAAAAAATATTTTGTGTTCACATTTATACCTATTAGAAGTATAAATGAAGTAGAAAGTCTTCTGAAGCTGAATATTTTATTTCTACAAAAACAAAAAACGCTCAGAAAGTAATGAAAAGGGGGAAATATGCAGGAAAACATCAACAAAATGCGTGGAATCATGCCGAGGGCACCTCTAGAGGGCGACTCTAATTAAATTTCTGTAAATACGGTTGCATGAAAATTTTCATTTACTTTTGGAATTTGTTTGTCGACTGCATTTCTGAGACGAGAAAAAGTGGCCGTTTTCAAACATCGCACTCTCCCCTCAGTTAGCATCCCTACCGTGGCGTGCCAAGAGTGCTTTGATTTATTTTTCCTGAAGACCGTCTTACTAAATATTTGTCTAATAGCAATAAAAAAATTGACAAAGTAATTACGAATTTAAGGAGACAGATACCTCAAGTATTAAAAGCGTAAGTCGACATTGTCTTAAGTGCTTCCTTACCCGTGTCTCAACCTTTTAAATGAAAGACACTTTAAAATCTTCGTTAAGTTAAAAGACTTTCAGTAACACTGTTATAATCCCGTCTAAAGAGATGCAACCATCGGCTCTCATTTAGTAATCCGGTCGGCAGTGGCTTGCCCCGCGTCGTCGCTCGTTACCCGACCTGACCTTGTACAACCTCATAACATAATTAGTGCTGAGTGCTTCCTTAAATAAATAAAGTCTTTTGTTTCGCGAAATACTCGCAAAGCTTCGCGTGACCGAGATTTGTTAGCGTTGCGTATTGTGGAACTGTGCTCACAATGTTTACATTATCTTCTAATGGATTTTGGCGTGTTTAAGGTCTGGTTAATTTACATATTTACAAACGATTCAGGTAAACAGAAATCGGTGTCTTTACTGTGAAATATGTTTTTCTTCAGAATGTTGAAATTAAATTTCAATTTCTAGTCCGCAGTACAGTTTACCCTCCGGTTATAATTTAATGTGCGGACAAGAGAGAAATCCATAAAATCTAATGGAAAATTCCTCGACGCGATGAGGGTTTCAAGATTTATATTATAGTACCGAGTGCGGTACTGCCTGTTTAAGCATTATTACATTTACGATATTGAATGTTATGAAATATTTACTTGCAATATTTAGTCAAGCGTTTCATGTGAAGGGGAGGTATTCAGAGATTCAGAAGCAAATATTTTGAAATTCTTGTTTTAAATGTACATGAAGCAAAAACGAATTTGTTTCGTCTTTAATCAAATAAAAAAACAACATTCTGAACTAGGTATTATCGAATATTCTTAATTCAATAATTTAATTTACAAAAAAAGCAAAATATTTTTGCGTAAATAAATATTTTTTTCTTAAATTTATCGCTATAACGCGTGGTAAGACGCTTCCCTATATTTCTCACATATTTAATAAGTGAGCCGGTAAGCTATTACATAATATTTCCCAAGTTCCGGTTGACTGCACGGCGGCGTTTGACGGGCGTATAAAATGTAACGTGACCCGCCGCCGCCGCGCCTCACGTCTTGCCTGCACTATGCTGAACACTCCCTTTTAGGGAGCGACCATGTTTTTAAATGCAACCAATTGTTGGGAAACATTTTCTTGAAATTTATTGACTTTTACATTGTTATTTTTGTTATACATAGTCAATGTTATTTTTTTAGTTCCTTGATCTCTTTTTGTACGAGAGCAGTTATTAGGGCAGAAGAAAGTTACCGGCCATGATTTTGAAACCGTTTCATATTTCCACAATACACAGTTACGCATAATTATGTACATTTCACAAGAAGTAAGTTGTTGCATGTACATACGAGTTTACACATTAGTAAACGTACCCATGATACAGGATAATTTCTTGAAAGCGTTAAAGTTTGCTTAAAAAAACAGTTTCAATAAAATTGCTCTGCATTTTATATCAGTTCCATTCTTTATTGACTTATCAATCATCATTATCACTAAAGAATATCATTATTTCTGGACTGGTATTAAGTAGAGTCTCTTATTCACAAAGACTTGAAGTAAATTGGTGAAGAAAAAAAATTATGTAACTGGGTAGGTCACAATAAAAACTCGGTCAAGTGTGAGTTGGTCTTGCGCCCCGAATGTTCCATACAAAGTTGTAGTTATAAAATGATAAATGTGAACTCATTTACATTATTTTATTTTGATGTTTGTAATGTAATAGAAAAATAACTCTCGTGTAACGATATACTGGCAATTATCGAACGGAACCTATAACGTATAGGTTTTAATTACCTAGTGCTCGTCAAAATATGCAGCATATTTTATGGGGTGACTTTTAGCTTGATTTTTCTTTACTCCAAGGTTTGTTGACTTGAGTATTTGATATTATTTTCAGCTTGTTGCCTCTACCTACACGTTCATAAGAAATTGGTAAAATACAGCAAATAAATCCTATAAGGGTTCCATTTTATGGAACCCTAAAAAGGTAACTGTCTCAAAACATTTTGATGAAAGTGTCCATGATTGAGACTGAGAGTGCTTTAAATAAAGTCTGTAATTTAATATTCAAGTATCTTTTCTTTTGTAACTGTTAATGAAGATGTCTGAAACTTTAGAAATTGAGATTGATAGAAATATTAAATAGTTGAGAGTTCTTAATGGAAAAGTTTCTTCTAATGAACAAGTTTCTTATGAATCTTAGCGATCTAGATATTTGATAAGTATCATAAAACTGGCTCTTATCATTTAGTACAGTATAGATATAAAACTTATTAATTTACGAACTTTTTGAATTAGATGTTATCCGATCAGTTGAGAGAAGCTGTCGATAAATCGTAGATTTGATAAAATTATGATGCCCATTGTAATGAGATTCCCTTATTTTTTACTTATTTTTATAAATCTTAATATATATAAATCTCGTGTCACAATGTTTGTCCTCAATGGACTCCTAAACCACTTAACCGATTATACTAAAATTCGCACACCATATGCAGTTCGATCCAACTTGAGAGATAGGATAGTTTAAATCTCAAATTTTAGACCGGGTCCTCCACCCGTGCGAAGCCGGGAAGGGCCGCTAGTACTTATATAAAAATATAAATTTCACAGAGGGTCCACTGTTCCCACTGCGCAATTTTAGTATTGGCACAGTCACGGAGTAAAGCTGAACCGTTTTACTTTTGTAAACTCACATTTCATATTTATTGAGAATAAACATGAAAGATTGAACTGCATTTTATTTTATTTTGACTACCAATTTTTCGTTCGAAATTATCAATTTTAAAAGTCACAGAATTTTTGTTATTCATTTGCACTTGGGTCCATTTTACCAATAAAAATACTAAAATGAATGAGGTGGTGTAATCAATCAGCGAGTCAAGTTGTTATTTAAAAATAAAAAAAACGTTGGCCCACACTAGAAATTTCTCCTGTGTCGTGGGTGCGTTTACAAATATATAAACTCACTTAAACTAACGCCCAGACCCGAAACAACTATTTGTAGATCATAAAAATGTTAGCTCCGTGCGGGAATCGAACCTGACACATGTAGCCCAGCAGTCCAATTGCTCAGCCACTGCGCTAACGTGCCGTCAGAATTGACCAAAGACTAAGTTAGTAAAACACATTTAGCACAGTTTCACATCATTATCATCATCATCAGCCTATAATGTTCCCACTGCTGGGACAAGGCCTCCTCTCTGAGAGGGAGTGGGCCATAATCCACCACGCGGGCCCGTGCGGATTGATAGATGTCACATATCTTCGAAATTTATGGTTCTAGGACATGTCGGTTTCCTCACGATGTTTTCCTTCACCGTTTTGAGAGCAGTAGTGATGAAATAAATTACACAAAGTAATGCTCCTGACGGGGTTCGAACCCACGACCTACAACTCGTAAGTCGGGACCGATACCACTGGGCCACCACTGCTCCCCAGTAGTCCTGCAGTTTCACATCAGCATACATAGAATTAATACTAGGTAAGTAGTAGATAAATCCAAACTTTCAAGTTGCAGCAGTATATCTCTTCAGATATGCAAACTTCCAGCTAATTAGTGTTAGAACTGAAATTGCGCTAATTAATCTTCTTCTTTGTCTTCTAGTTTTGATGGCCTAGTTTAATATCACCGTCTGACTAGGATTCTGAACTTAATTGGAGTTGGTTGTGAGACCAGCCAGACTCTTTTGATTTATTAGCTTGTTATTGTGTGATTTCTTCCTACTAATATTTTCAATGTTAAAGTTTGTTTGGATGGATGTTTATTAATCGTACTTGAAATATTTACTGCGTTTATTGTATGGAAAAATGGAACAGCGCCTCTAGTGTGCGAAGAAGGAACTAATTTTTCCTTGAAATTAATGTCAAACTTCAAGTTTACTTTACGTCACAAAAACAGTACCCTTAGCACGAGTTTCCAGTATTTGAGACGTAAAATAGTTCCTTCTTCGCACACCAGAGGCGCTGTTCCATTTTTTCATGTAAGAATCGCTGTAAATACTGGAAAGACGCTGTAAAGTAAAAGAGTGAAAACTCGTGCTGAGGGTACTGTAAGTTAAAGTATTTAAGTATAAGGCTTCAGTACTGTTTTCTTGTAACTGCAATCAAAGAAGTACAAATTCAAACACCGTAGCAGCTACTGATAAATTCGAAATAATAATTTTTTAATCAACTTCAAGCCATTGTAAAGAACAATGGCAAGAATCCACAAAGATATGGGTTTCAAAATTATGCTTAAAGAATAATGGTCCCAGATAACAAAGAAGCTCCATGGCCTTTCAACATTAGTTGAGTATGAGACAGTTTCACAGTCACAGGTATAAAATGGGAGGCGGGACGTGACCACCTCCTTACTGATATTCGAAGGCAAGGCACGATTTCTATCACGTATGACATTTTGCATTTTCACATTTCCAATTAGGTATTTGCTGCTTGACATTTTTCTTTTTTGCACTTCGTTTATAGAACGATGGTTTTTTTTATGTTTTTGATGATTCTGGATACTTTTTCTATAGTTATTTTTAAATACAAATTATTGCTTTGTTTCCATAACTTTCTAAAATTTTAGTTTTTAAATACTTTTCGACTAGATAGACGTATCTAAATTTTAATGTCATCAACATCATTATCCAGTCCTGTTCCCAATTCACTTGGGGTTGCCATGTTACTTCTTTATAACTCATCATATCAGCCTAGCCTTCACACATTCGATTTGTCGTTTTTATGGTTTTCATCTACACATTATAGCCAACCACATCCATACTCAGAACTTTCCTCATCACATTATCCTCATTTTTATAACAACATTTTAATGTAAAAGTTAAAATGTGCTTTCAAGGTTTTCCCTTACAGTAATGTTTCTATAGTTTCTGGAATTCCTGATAACGTTAACACAGAAGCAGAGCCTCTAAACGTAAGCTGTTAATGTTACAAGGTGGCATCTCAATACTGTCAAGTCGTAAACTAAGCTGGTGTGACAAGGTCGCAACTCAATTCAAATTACATCCTTCATAAGATTTGATATTTCCTTAACGCCGCACCACTCAACTCCCGTAAAGTACGTACTTTCGAAACAATTAACAAAGTAGGCTAAAAGGATTCTTAATTGAAAATTTTGTATTAATCTAATTTGTGTTCCCGTTCTTTGTAAAGTATCTTATACTTAAAAGTTAAATAGAACATCAGTTTTTGCCGGCGGATTCATTGGACAGTTTAATAGCAAAATTTCTTCCGTTATTCAGTTTTATGTTTAACTAGAGACTATGGAAAACACTTTATGTTATCTACTTAAATAAAGAGACAGTGGGTTTTAGCCAAGCCTAATTAATACCTTTGGTCCAACCCACAGAAGACTTAATAGTCTAAGCAGTGAGCGGCGTCAATAAGAGATTTAGTTACTTGGTAGTACGCGAAATCATCAATGGTAGCGCCTCGTGGCGTCTTTCAATAATTTCTGTACTATCGATTTTACCACTCGCTACCCCGCGCTAAGTCACTGCTCACAGCGGTAATGTGAACATGCTGTTAGTTAATTATCAGAACTAAATATTATGCAATTATGTAATTTCAGCAATTTACCATGCACCGTAAAACCAAGTACAAAATCATAGCTTAAAAAGGTTTTCGTTAAACAACATGCAAAGTCTAAATTCTTACATGCATTCGTTTCACCGAAACATAATTTCTCGTTGTCGCCAACATTTTTAATTTAGTTCTTGTCAGCAAACTATTAATTAAAATTAAAAAAGCGCATGACTATTTTGTTGTTTTGAAACTTAATAATTAATAACAGCATATCAAGTCGTCGCGACTAAACAAACAACTATTTATAGTGCAGCCAAAATGAGAGGTTTGCATGCTAGGGTGGACTAATGCTCGCCAATGTGTGCCCTGTCGACTCGTCTAGACTATGAATATGTGTTTCGACACATGTGTCTTCTGTGTTGTACAATTTAGATAATTGCGTAGATGATTAGTTCAGATATCATTATCTAAGCTAGCTTTTGTTAGTGATTGGATTTTAATGAGGGAAATAAAACTTTTGGAAATGTGGGGTCAAAACAAAATATCAGTAGAGGTATTGGATTATATGACTACAGCTTTTAATAGGATAAAAATATTACCAGTTGAACTTCATCAATCATCATCGTCAGTGTTATTTTTAAGAATGTAGTGTTTTGTTAGAAGGTACATAGTATACCTACATTGTTTTTTTTCAAAACCGGTGCTCTACTCTATTTTCCTCCTGTGTCGTGAGTACGTTTACAAATATAGTAACTCACAAACCACAAACACCCAGACCCAGAACAACTACTTGTAGGTCATACAAATATTTGCTCCGTTCGGGGATCGAACCGAAAACGTTTTCAGGCGCAGCATTCGAATACCAAAGTTTTGCAATTTTGAGCTGGTTTTCCTTTTTATAGATATATAGATTATAAATAACATAAAGGTCTATCGAAGAGCATATTTTGAGCTATAACAGTACGGAATAACTAATAATAGTTGTTTGCTAATAAAGCATTATTCAATTTAGGTAATGCTCCATAATCATTGTTCAATGTACGAAACAAATAATTTAGGATCCAACCTAAACTAATTTCATTTGTGTTTGGATAATAATTGCATCATATTTTAGTAATGTAGTATTTTAGCTGTGAATTCTACCAGTGAATAGCATTATTATATTTCTATATGATGAATTGTTGAATAGGTTTAATTTTGAAAACATTATTGATATGATTTATGTAGTAAATCCATACTTATCTAAATAACTAATAGGAGCCGAGTAGCGGGGGTGAATCCACGGGGGAATCCATAATTCTCTAAGCCATTCATAAATAAAATGTCGAATGGAACGGGTAAAAAAGTCTATTTTTTTATGTAAGTATCTCGCCTGACGATAACCGAAGATGTGGTCGACGGTGAAGCACGCATGCCTAGAAGTACCTGTTCACTCTTGACTTGAAAACCTCAAGGTTATAATAGCTGAATTCCAATCCTATTAAAATATAAACAAATATGATAAAAAACTGTCAAACATTAACGAAGAAACTTGTTTGGAAATATGACTGACCGGTGACGGGACTGGTAGATCACGTGCCGGTGACTGGCCAGTGACTGAAGTGTGGGAACAAATATCATATACAGAGTGTTTCTTTCAAAATTGTCCAAAAGGGGGAAATCTGCATCCATAAGAGATACGGGAAAACTTTCTTAGGAACCTTTAGCTCTTTTTTGATCCTGAAAATTTTGGCGTTTTTATTTTTTTGGTCAAGTGTGAGCTGTCCACAGAAATGAGAAAAATTGACCAAAATTTTTTTGAATGCTGTTTGACTCTATTTTGTGTAAGGATCATTTCATTGTATCGGAAGAAAAAAATCGGGACGGCGGAAGTTGGTCAAATTTAGCAAAATATTTTTTCATACAAATTGTATGAAAAAATATTTATAATGATGAAATGAGTGAAATTTTGGTCAATTTCACTCATTTCTATGAACGATTATCAGTATCAAAAAGAGCTCAAGGTTCCTCAGAAAGTTTTCCCGTGTCTCTTATGGATGCAGATATCTCCCTTTTGGCCAATTTAAAAGAAACAGCCTGTATAGTAGAGTAGAAACATTTTGATTTTTAAACCGGGCCGGTGACGTGACGGTGACTGATGAGTGTGAATGTACCTTTATTTTCCTTGTGAAAAACGATAGTTCAAAGCAGCGAATAAAGAAGTTTAAATAGAATTCTATAGCTACTTTCTAACCATAGAAGAATATTATACAAGTATACCTCTGTAAGCCGGTAGTTTCGTAACAAACTGCAGTTCCATTGACAATGTTCCTGAAGCGAGCTCGTGTCCGTCGCCTCACTGGCCCGCAACTCGCAATGGACTCATATCACCTTTGTCACATGCTCGCCTATGTATTGACAAAGGGCATTGAACTTTACCGGCGTGTTTAGATCCATGGTTAGGGTTTGCAGTGTTATAACATAACTTAGATATGTAGGTGGATATGTACTCGTAATATGTGATATATGTAATGTAATGAAAGCAATTTGGCTAATTTAGACCTTAATTTTGCTATTGTCGTTTGAATTGGTTATTTGAATAATTTAGGTATTGCTAGGATATTAGTTCTTAGTGATTCTGACTAGTGGTCGTAAACATGAGTACAGGACATGAAGTTTAAGTTCAAATCCTGGATGGGCTAAAACTTATTGGATATGCTTGGCTTTATTGAGCCAGACTCAATAAAGCCAAGCATATCCAATAAGTTGTCTTGTGTTCGGTTTTTGTCAATAGGCTCTCCCTTATTTATAAGCCTTATAAAGGGATGTAATAAGGTACATTTTTGACTAACTCTTAAGCGATATCAGGTTAATAATAGTAATCGTTCACCTAGGCCAAAGGATTCCCAAACTGTGCGTCATGGAGTCGTTATATATGCTATAAGATGCTTCTGTTTTCATGGATCCCAGGTTTTTATGCACAAGATCAACAAGAAAGAAAAAAATTGTCTCATTGAAATCTCTTGCAGCATTAAAACCTGATTAACGTGATCCAATTTCGTGGGGTTTCAGTCCAGGAATAAAGTGCGCAACAAACTGAATAAGTTTGGAAACCCCTGGCTAAGGATGCCTTTTCACCAGAGATGTGCTATGTAACTGTGCTGCGAGTATGTACGAAAATGTGTGACCGTTTCCACTGATGCTACGCTATGTAGCTGTGCGAGTAAGATGTGCTATAAAGATGTGCCGCCACAAGGTAGCTGTGATACGAAGATGCGCAGCTCGAGCTATACGATGTATCGATCGACATGGAAGACGAAACATAGCACGCATCCATAGCACACCGCCATAGGACTCAGCCATAGCACGCAGCCGTATCACGCATCCTTCCATATAAAAAAACACATCTTAGTTGAATCCGTTTCCACCAATGCTGTGCTATGGAAACCAATGAATATGATTGGTGGATATTAAACACATCCGCAGCAACGTAGCATACCACAACTCTGGTGGAAAAGCAGTCTTAGGCTATTCTGATTCATGTTGGTGTCGGATTTTATATAACGTATCATATAGCTCTTTCATATAAAAACAAATTTATTGTGGTATTTTTAGAATTCAATGAATTTGTTCAGCAAAACGATTCTCGATTTTAGTAAATTGTAACAACGAATGAATTGCCAATAATTTGATGTGAGGTTATCGTGTGATTCGAATGATTGAATAAAATAAATGTATGGTAGGATTATATTAATTTTGTTTTACATTGAAATTAATTGAAAATTTTGTTTGGTTTCAGGTCAGTATACAATACAACAGAGGGAAGTTGGAAATAGGTGTATATTTTGGATTCCTTATACGTAAGTAATATATAATTCGCAATACGTAATTTGACACAAAAAATGTTTAACCCGCGTTTTTTCTTTTGTTACTTAAACCAAAATTCACGAAGATACGACGCTTTTAAAATTGGCAATACGTCACACACCTACTACAATTTTAACTTTATTTTGACGTCATGGGCGTACCGCCTCTTTTTTATATATTTAGAGGCTTTTGATCATACATACATGATCATGTCAGTCAACTAAGTATACCCTATTAAAATATGGTGTGGTTGTAAGTTGGGTGAATGCTAAAGTGAATTTCGGCCAGATGGAACTCGCCAAGTTCCTTTGATCTATTGAATTAAAAAAAGAAAAAATTGAGTCCATTATTTTCAAAACTGTCTAGTTTATAATATTTTAAAGGTACTATTATCTATATAATCCTATCTTTTACTTAAACCTATCGGTCAGCTACATTTATCTCCAACATATTAGCATACAAGGCTTACCGTGACGTGACTAAAATGAAAATCCTTTTCAGCATTTTAAAATTTCGCAACGAAATTCAAGCTCTTACACATGACAAGGGTTGCCACGTCTAAAGCGAAAAATAGAGCTTTCATCGAGCAATTTTCAGGATAAAACAGTTTTTTTTTTCTAACAGAAAGTACTTATTTTAGTATAGACATACCTTCACGTATCAGTTAAATGATTAAATAACCAAAAGCGGAGCAGAGGTGAGAACTATTCAAGCAGTATGTTTAAATGATAAAAACAAGTTATTTCAAAAAAACAGCTCAGCTTTCTGAACGAATATTGACTGTAACATATCGAAATCAAAATCAAAGCCTTTGTTTCAAGTAGGCCATTTAACAGGCAATAAAATTGAATTGTTAAAAGACAACATATAAAAATACTGCATAAATATGGTGCTTCAGACCCAGTCACTAGACATTATTACTGTGAAAATGCCTTAGATACCTCATTCCAGATCTCTATGGATATATAGGGGTTGATGCCGCATTTTAGATTTATTTTATGAATACTAACTGTAATTTTAGAGGGATATTCTTTTAATTTTAAATCGCCAAATAAAAATACGCGTCTAAATGGATTCTGCCAACCCTATCCTCGTCTTCGTATACAATATTTGAACGACTCACTAAACCGTTCACAGAAATATTATGTCCCTACAGCGAAGTCGTTCAGTGAGCGATGAGATTTTGTAGTTTGAGTTGTGTGACTACCTGTACCGGCCGCACTCGTGCATAAACTCCGGCAAACATGTCTGTGTCGGCACAACTCTGTGTACACTCGCGAACAAACTGCATTAGAAATTGTACGGCAACATTAGTTTTATGCTTTTGATAAATAAACATGTTGTAACTTGGCGAGAACGCTTCAGCTTTATGTTTCTAGTCTTTCATTAATTAAGCTAAGAGTGATGGAAGTAACTTTGTAGAATTTGTTGTTAATTAAAAGTCTATTTCATAATTTCCTTAATTGGTATTAGTATCTTTGAAAATACTGTCAAGACGAACTTGTTTGGATCAAAAGCGTATAATTACTCAAATTCGATTATGTTCGGAGTGAAACACACTTGTTAAAAGTATTAGGTAATCGTAGTTACTGTAATAAATCAAAGCAGTATATAAACCAATAGTCTATTTGATTACATAGTTATGTTATTTGTTCAAACAACAGACCGAATTCTGAGAATTATGCACGCTATATTCGTATAAACCTTCCTCTTGAATCACTCTATCTTTTAAAGATAACCGAATTAAAATCCGTTGTGTAGTTTTAAAGATCTAAGCATACAAAATACTCTATTGCTTGACAAATAGAATACAATATTCCATGTTACGAATTTTGATTGCGATATAATTTGAGCTATTTTAGTAACATTGTAATTAGCAAAGTTGATTTTACATTTTTAGACCCACTGTTCTGAAAATTTCAAACAACTAGTGCCGTAGAGAACAAACCTGCCTATTTTCTATTAAGCTCCCTCTAAGCACGAAAACGTGACGTCGATAAGCAAGTAAGATATGTAAACAGGGCATAACGACAAGCGAGTTCGCTTCGACTCCGAGTCCGCAGCCCCGGGCTTCGCCTGTTGTTGGCACGTCCCGCCCACATATGAACTGAGGCGACTGGGCCTCATTGAATATTTTCACCAAAACTTTTAAAGTGCTTGTTGAATACTGAAAAGGGTGAGTTGGGCTATTTGGGAGTACCGTTTTTTGTTCAACTTGTTTTGAAATGGGTTGCTTCTTGTTCTGGCGAGATAAAAACATTCGCTGTAAATGTTTGTGAGCTAGTGATTTGTTTTAGATAGCTGATAGTGGAACGTGCTGGGCATTGTGGGGAGAACTTGTAAATTCGTAATTGAAATGTGTCAACTGTATCCGTTATGTTCGCTTCAAAGTCTGACAGGCTGATTAAAAAAAGTTCAAGCTTACTTATCATAAATTGATTGTTTTAGTTTTATCTCTCATTCAGGCGAACTAAGTTTTCACAATTCCCTTCTGACAGTTTAATGCCACATTCATACCAGGGATGAAAACTCTCCAAACTTTCAGACAAGCGTATTTGTTTTCGTATTTCACAAAATAGTTTTCAAAGGTACAGAAATACCCTTCAATCCCCACAATTCAGGTAGCCTATCGATCTGCGCTGAGAACAAACAAAGAGTGGTATCAATTAAAAACTTTTCTATTAACGTAAAACAAACAACAAACAAAACAGAAGTTCGAAGGTCTTTGATTAAAAACGACATTGAGTAGGCTAAGCGAACTTGACTCTTATGTCTGGAGAAATAAGAGTGAATAGAAAAGACCTTTTGTCAAAAAGATTTTTGAATTAAATCTGTTGTGAAGAAGAGGAAGGTATCTTAGGAAACTTGTTCACAAAACAGCCTCAGTTAACATAATGACATGGATAAATGGTGAATATTTTTACTTCATTACGTTTTTGTTTATTAAGTGAAAGTGAGAGAAAATTCACAAACTGGCTTCTTTTTTAGGATGCTCACATTATCATCAAAATTTACAATGATAAAGGCACTTCAAAGTCAGTGTCTTGCCTAATTCAGTGTGAAAGCATTGATGTAAAATACTGTACTAAATGAAAATTGAACCTTCTCAATCCATTTACAATGATTGATTTCGACAAACAAAATGTCTGATAAACAAGAAAATAATTGAAAAGGAAAATCTTGAGAAATCACAAAGAGAGTTCAAAGTTGCTCTTCAAGCTTATTGTTACATCAATTATAAATTCAGTTTGAATAGGTGTTTATGAAAGTTTTATGTACTCTCGAATCTGAAGGGTTGGCCTACTTAAACATATTGCTTTCATTTATAATTCACGTGGCGCGTAACTTTCAGAGAACTCGCTCTCAGATCTGAATTTGAGAGAGACAAGTTAACATAGAGTGTGCTCAGAGTTCGGAATAAAGTGTTGCCAGCGGGAAATTTCAAGACGAGAAAATTTGAATAGGCCTGAAATTCGTTGCTCTAGATTTTTTCTCGTTTATGAATTTTAAATTGTAGACAGGTCATTTTTACAAAAACATTGGCAGCTTTATTTTTAACTTAAAACACACTATGTATTGTATATCTAGTGTGTTTTAAATTAAAAATTAAGCTTCATTTCAATAATTAGAGTTAAGCGCTTGTCAAGGTTGGTCCTAAAAAGTTATTCAGCTGTATTCCATAAGCCTAGTAGCCGACTCCAACACAGTTAAAAAAATACGTTTGTAGAACCAAATGAGTATGTTTTTATCAAAGCATAATTGTTTTGCCTAACTCAGCAAAACAATCTACCGAAAACCGTTTCTAAATTAGCTACCAACAAAGCAGACAAAGCAACAATACAACACCTTGTATACAACACACAATACTATACGCTTCTCTTATGAAATTGTAGGCTTACAGCCTCTGAAATCTCATTTAGCCACGAGACGTCGAGTGGAGCCGTATCCTATACAGACGGATTATTGATGTCGTGAAACCATATCCACACTGCCGCGAGAGGGCGGGCGCACTCCTGATTTAATTCCCTTTTAATTATTTAAGACCATGTCTCCTATTATTTAGCCGTTGAGTGGCTCTTGCACTGCTTCTAGTAAACAGATTGAAATTGGTTTAATACTGAACCCAGACAGGCAATATTGAACGTAAATTAAGCCCCGTTTAGTCTCGCAACTTTGGTTTGGCTTATTTATTAGTTTTCTTTCTGTGTAACGTTGTTTTGAAACTTAAATCATTTTACAGTTGAGATTGATGATTGTTTATATTTTAAAGTAAGCTTAGATACAATTTTTGTTTGACAGTTAAAGGTTGGCAGAAAGAAGATCAATAAAAGGTCAAACATATGGAGCTTATCTTCAAAGGGTGAAGATAAGCTCCCTATGTTTGACCGACGAAATAGTCTTGTTTTCGTGGATTGTCAGGTCCAAGAAGATAAATGAGGTGCGTTAAGGGCTTCTATAACTTGACCTATGTCAGAATAATGAGGATCGATTGTCAACTTTATTTCCTACTAAGAAAAATATTCAATGAATGTTAAATGTTTATCGCGCTTTTCGGCCTTTTCCATATGTATTTCTTTACCTATACATATAATAAGAATTCTGGATGCCATCGGGTTGAAATCACGGAGCAACTTAGATTGAATAATTTGCGTAAGTCGAAAATGTTAAGTTAGGTAGGTATTCTCTCCAATTTAAGTTCGTTTATATCTTGAATCAAGAATTTCTTACCCACGCACCTAATTCACGGGCACTCCAGAGGCCATTTCTCCTCATTTCGGAAGAGAATTCTCGTAATTTAAAAAGGTTTTTTTATGTTATTAAGAAGCGCAGTCCGTAATCATTACTTGTCTTGTGAGGGAGGATAAAGCGCGTTTATTAATAAATAGAGTGCTAGAGGGTCCGCGTTTAGTATATTTATTATTTAGGCCCTTTTTAAAGATTTAATTGTCCCAGTCGGTTGTATTAGTCGGCCCAAAGGTTTTTTAAACTTTTGACCTACTTGATGTAATTCGATAAAGATGAATAACATTCTAATCTCTATGTTAAATTCCTTCTAGTGCTTAGAATGTATCGCGGGACACAAGTCTGACAGTTCCTCCTGCTCTGCCTTGGGCTCTCGGACTCATTTGATTATTTTACCACGATAAAAAAAAGCCCTTAGAATTGAATCTCGTAAAATGAGCAAGAGAAATGACATAAATTACATTACATATATATATATACTTCTAGGTAATGAAATATTATGTAACATAATACGTGTTTGTACATAAATATAGTTCAGAAGTGTTATTTTAAGGAACACCCACTCCATACTAATGTAAGCGCCGAGGAAAGGCTCGCACTTGATTGACACAAGTTCCCAAAAGCTTTATTGTTCTAAGAAACTTGATATAGGTGTAATATAACTTTTGGGTCGCCGAGTTTTCTTGTTGATTTCTGCGAGCAAAAGTTGTATCGTCGTCTCGTCGTTGTTAACTACGACGAATTCAAATTTGTATTGACAAGAAAGGGGGGAAAGTTGAAAGTAGATGTTGAAAGTTGGAAAAATACGAGCACGTAGTGACACCTGACTTTTTATCTAATAAAAGAACGTTACACGTGCCTTTTGAAACAAAAATAAACTTGTTTTGTTAAGGAGAACGATCTCGAGTGCACAAGAGAAAATAAGCAGAAAGTACGTTTATTTTTTAAAAGATCGAGAATCAAAACAAAGTGGTATGTAGGTTTTTTGTTTAGTTTGGACTAAAAACTACTAGTATACATTTTTTTTTTATTTGTAGGTATTAGCTATTTATTTGACATCTAAATCTCGAAATCTCCGATATTTAGTGATTTGATTGGTTACTGACGAAGATCAGAATCAAGATAGATTATTAAGTTCCAGAGTCAATGGAGATCAAAGACATTTGTTTGAAATATCCTAAAAAATATGGTTCGCATTGGTTTAAACGCGTGTTAAATGTCAGTTTTACACCAAACATCATATAAAAATGTCGTGTTTACCAGTTGTTTGGACTTATCAACTTGAACAAACAGTTTTGCAGTAGTAAAGCAAGTGTTTTAAGATCATCTGATATATGTTCTAGATGGCAGTTTGTATTAGCAATCTAAGATTTATAATACAAGTTTTCTTGCGAATCGCCTCCGTTTTTCTCTTTGCAAAATCCTCCCGGAAGTGTTATACCGACAGTGGATACAAAAACTTCTTTCCTCGGTTTGACAGGAGCTTTATAGATTACAGTTTTCTTTGTTATCAAACGAGAGGAAATACATTTTGTCTGAGGTAGGATAAATCCTGGCAACTATCATTGCGACTTTTTCAATTTAAAAAACCTTGTTTTGTTTTTCGATTTTATGAAACTTAGATTAAAGGTGGACGCATATTCAACCGCGACGAACGCGCCGAATTTGAATTCTGTATAAGAAATCTAAAAATCCTTCGTTAGATTCAGAAAATTCGGCGCGGATTCGGAAGACTTCTATGCAGAACTCTGAAATTCTGCGCGTTCGTCGCGGGTGAATGTGCGTCCTTAAATCCACACAAAGCATTTATTTTGCCTGCCTCGAATGAAAAGCCAATTAATGAAACACAGCGATTTTGGCCAGTACGAGTCTGACAATCTCTACCGCTGCGTCCATCCAGAGCGGGCGGACTCATTTGATGTATTCCTGAAAAGCCTGAAGAAGGATGAAGAGTTTGGCCTTGTATTTGTCGGGTTTTTATGTCTGAGGTAATTATATATTTTGTCAGTATAGACGACTTGTAACGTCCGTTACCGTGGGCGTCTCCCGTAGCGGCTGGGTAGCGAGGCTGTCCTCTCCATCTCCCATTCCGCCTCCTCCTTTGCCATATGACTGCTTAGCAGAATGAGGTGACTTCCCATTCCATCCCGCCCCGCAGCATGGTCTCAACCAATGCCGGGAATGTCACATTACACACTTAACTGGCTTCTTTTAAGTACGTTCTTCAAGTTGGTATCCGATTTTCTCGCAACTTAACAGTTAGTTTGTTTTGGCAGTTCTCCCAATTCTCGCCAGATGGCGTTGGAACTCGGACAAAACTTCTCTTAAGTAGCTACTTTTTTCGTGTTCGAATTGCATTAGAGGTGTTAAGAAGTGCGAGGTGCCAATTTGTTAGGATTTTAGTAGCTATCTTGCTGATAATTCGGTTCATTGAGTTTTAGAAAACAATTCGGTGCTACCTCATTGTACTAGTGCTCACAACAGCGACTGCTGAGCTGACTGACCAGTACTGGGCTCAATTCCAGATGGCAAATACTCGTCCCTGTTTCCATGGACTTTGACCTAAACGGACGAAATGTGGTGTAACTGTGAAATATACCGCCTTTTGCATTTTTAACCTATTTAGTATTTTTTGTACCTCTGCCTAAACCGGGTAACCTTTCAACCAGCCTAATGCCTTTCCAGCTCTATTTGTCTTAAATTGGACCGCTGAGGACTGAACGACAGAATGTATTATGTAACTGTAACAAGGTGAAGTGGCTCAAACTTAGATGTAATTCTGAAGACAAAATCTACATAGGACTTTCCCAAAGATGTACCTACGCCGCGCTTTCTATTTTAGGCTTAGGATAGTCGGAGTAAAACCTTTTTAAACTTTTAAAACGAATTGTTATCTCAGAGAGGTTTGAGCAGGAGGGAACATCATTATCGGGAGATTAAGAATCTCTGGCACAAACATTTTTTTTTTTTTTAATAACCTTAACTGTCCCACTCCTGAGCAAAGGCCTCTCCCCATTCCTTCCACTTCTGACGATGTTGTGCCTCTTCTCGCCAATTCGCATGGAAGGCATCCAAAGCATCCCGCCATCGTCTCTTAGGCCTGCCGCCCATTAAATTACATAGTTAGAAAATAGTAGATTACGCACCAAGGGAGTAAAGCATTGCCTTACGTCACGGGCGTATTGAATCCCGAAACGACACTAAGGATTCTGGGGTGAACCTCCGTAGCGCAGCGAGGAGGTTCAAGTGTTAATTCCCGAGTGAAACGAGGGAATTAAGTTAAGAATCCTTAGTGTAGCGAGGGATTCATGTCAGCCCAAGACAAGGCAGCTTTACTCCCGAGAAGCGTACTCTGCTTTTCACACCTACTGCGAGGAAATAAATTCGATTTTTGAAATTTGATGTGGTACGACAACCTTTGAACGTGAAGTTGGCACCACTGCAAGCGATCAGCTGTTGCTGCCAGCGGCCGCCATTACTGATATGACTCCTTGGTGAAAGTTTTCATACGGTTTTCTTTGAGGTTCCAAATTCAAATCACATTATTCCCACGGGAATAATGTAATTCAGTATATATATTAGTCCCGGCTCGAGAGAGGGGGAATAATGTCATGCTTTACAGTAGGTTTGCCTGACGTATAATATGACATTTACGAGCAAGTAGTGTGAAAAAAAATGATCTATGTCTCCCACCAGTGCGTCCAGCCTTAAGATGCATTCACACACATCAGTTACATCACGTCACCGTCGCGTCACCGAATGAAACCGGGCCGGTGACGTGACGTGACGGTGACTTATAATTTAAATGGAGTAAAGGAATAAATCATGTAAAAACTAGCATGTCGTAGACGCAGGTCCAGCATGGTGAATTACAACTCACAAACTCTCATGGAGTGGGTCCTATGTCCCAGAGCAGTGGGAACATTATATGCTGATTTTGAGCCTTATACTTTCCTTATTTATATTACAAAGGTTTTTCTCTTGACTTAAGTCTAGATCAGAGATGACAGAGACAGCTTACAATGGAGTGAGCTTACCTGTTCACTCTAACTTTGAAGACATTCCGGTTGTATGCATTCGGGAATACAGACGATAGTTGTGGGTTCCACTATTTATATCATCATCATCATCATCATCATATCAGCCGTAAGACGTACACTGTTGAACATGGCCTTCCCTTTAGACTTCCAGTAGGATCGGTTGTAAGCGGCCTGCATCCAGCGTGATCCTGTGGCCTTCATAAGATCGTCTGCCCACCTAGTGGGTGGACGTCCTACGCTGCGCTTGCCGGTGCGTGGTCTCTATTCGAGAACCTTACGGCCCCATTTATATAAACTATTTATATAATATATAGGAATGTATATATTTCCCGATAACGTTACACATCGACAGTAATCGAAACGTAAAATCATATTGAACTCATTTAAATATTGCGATTGATTTATACGGATGCTTTAACTTTCAGGTACGTCCACCCACGTAGAAAATATCGAACAGTAAATATTGTTACCGTTAATTATGCCTATAATTACTGCCATCGCAAATAATGGACGAATCAAAAGCTTCATTGTTAATGCTTTTATTGAAATATTTATTATTCCAATGTTTAAAATGTAAATTAAATAAATGTAGCGTGATTTGGGAACAAAGGAATGTTTTGTTTTTTACCACAAAACAAAAACCTACTGTAGGTATTTGTTTTTTGTGTTTGTTATTAGTTACTTATTTTATACACGATATTTAAATAAACAGGTAGATTAAATAAACCGAAAGTGTTTGTTTAAACCACACTGGTTATTTACGGTAGAACCAATATACAGGGTTACTGGTTAAGTCGACCTATTCCCTTTGAGGGGTTAAAGTAGACATCATTCTTGACTGATTTTACTATGGGAACCCCTATCCTAATCCTTACCGTTTTTGAGTTATTAGACTTTTAATATTTTTCAAAAATATTCCACCTCTGCGTCATAAACTGGTTATTGTAAGAATTTTACGACGTTTAGGACGCTAATGTGATACATTTTTAGATAGCTTACGAACGACTCATTCTATTAAAGCCAGTACATTTGATAAATTACTCAAGCCTTGGGAAATAAATGGCTGTAAAGTTCAAATATTGAATTTTTTTGGGAGCTACCCTTGTCTTTCAGGTCAAATTTCTCAAAATAAGTGTACGGTACTAGGTGTGCAGATTGCAGCAAAAACACTGCTGTCTCATTAGCTTTCTAAAATGATACCACAATATCCACTTTTATTAAGAATATGGCAGAAAAATAAGGGTTGATACTGACATGATGTCTACTTTAACCCCTCAAAGGGAATAAGGTCGACTTAACCAATAACCCTGTAGACATAAAAAAATCACAACTTATTATTATTATTTTTTTTTACACACAGCACAAGCAATATAACCCGGATTGGAAATTTCCTAGTATTATGTATGTGGTGTATAGTATACCTATACCATGAAGTAGCGACACCCCTCGACTCGTGTATCAGCAATCAGTTTTACGATTGCTAAAACAAGGTTTCCTGTCTGCCTTTATCCATTATCTGTCAGTATTATCACTACGCTATGTTTCCACATATTAGGGAGATTACGATTATGCTATAACTTTTTCATTCGAGTAGTAAATACATCTCTGTTGAATAATTTCTTATTTCCACGACTGTGAAGTCGCAGCCAACGAAAGACTTTAAAAAATATGAAAAAACAAGCCCAAGAGAAAACAAGTCATTTCAGACATTGAGTCTTATGAAAACAACATTACAGTCTAGTCTCTTGACCTTGCTCCTGAAGCAAGGTTGAATTCACTCGAGTATAATTTCACACGTCGTAGGCTTTACCTACCTTAAATAAAACGTCCTTGTGGATTACCGTCTGTGTCCAACTGTTCGTGAGACTGGTCAAGTCTCACGAATATTAGGACGAAAACCGCTTTTAGAAAATCTTGAAATCCTTAGCATGGTCACGTAAACTTTAACTGTCTTTGTAATATTTTTATTGTATTATAGTTTATAATAATAAAAGACCTTGGCGCCATGTGTGCCTTCATTCCCGCTTTTATAAACAAGAATTGAAATGAAAATTAGCACTATAAACACGATAATAAATATTATTGAAAACTTTAATTGTCGTAACAATATGGCGCCAAGATCATCCTATTGTTATTGTAGATGAAACGCATAGTATCTACCTACTTACTTCTCTAGTCAATTAGTCTTAGAAACCACGAAAAAAAGAAAAATGATACAAAGAAACAAAGAAAATCTATCAAAGAAATATCAAAATAATTTGTTTTGTTTTTTATATATTATTGAAGCTTTCTTGTTATAAATGATTTATGATTTCAACTACCAAATTGAAATACCTAAATGATCAAGAAATGACACATTTATTCATATCAACAGAATACCGATACATTTAATTGTACCATCAATCTCACAGCAAAATAACCGCAGCACAGCTAATAAAACCCAGTTAATCCAATTGCAAGAGAATTCTTTTAAAAGCCGTTGAACTGGGACGTTTGGTTCGATACGACACAATTGTCTTAGCAACCGACAGGTTTATAGTACCTAGGATTTCAGTAATGAAACCGTGGTACTAAGGGATTTTCTTTTTTAAGACCTGATTTTTTATGGCAATTACGACCTTTTGCTTTTATATTATACTGAATATATTTAAAAAAATGCTGCATTTATGCACCTAATCTATATATATAAAATTCAAAACTGACTGACTGATCTGACAACTCACAGCCCAAACCGCTGGGCCTAGAAACTTGAAATTTGTCATTAACCTTCCTTATACCACGTAGGTGAGCACTAAGAACGGATTTTGCGAAATTCGGCCCCTAAGGGGTTGTTTTTGGGGTTGATAGTTTGTATGAAACTTCGCTACTACAGGTGCTAGGAATTCCAAATTTTGCATAAGGTGTCTTTTTAGAACGTAGATGCTAACTATGACGGGATTTTGCGAAATTCGACCCCTAAGGGGTTTGTTTTTGGGGTCGATAGTTTGTATGAAACTTTGTTACTGCAAGTGCTAGGCGTCTCAAATCTTGCATGCCGGTTCATTTTAAGACGTAAATGCTCAACAAGGTAAAAGATTTGTGAAATCCGACCCCTAAGGGGTTGTTTTTGGGGTTGATAGTTTGTATGAAACTTTGTTACTACAAGTGCTAGGAGTCTCAAGACGTAAGTGATAGTTAAAACGGGATTGATGTATTGATAGTTAGAGGTCTCAAATTTTACAGGAGGTTACTTTAGACATAGGTTCTCACTAAGTGAGGATCTTGCGAAATTCAACCCCTTAAGAGTAGTTTTGGGGTTGTTAGCAAGGAATTCCAATATATTCATTGGGGTTATTTTAAGAACATAGGTACCACCCAAGACGGGATACTGCGAGGAGATAGAAATTTTGTTGAATATTGATTAAGATTTTCGAAAAGTAACTCTTATAGAGGGTGGCTGGGAGTAAAAATTCACAAAAGCAAAGTTCGAAAATCACGCGGACGAAGTCGCGGGCGGAGTGCTCGTACCTATATATGATTTTAAATGTCTATAAACTCACTCACGATGTAGGAGAAATTCATGATTGAGTAAAAAAGGAGTATCGAATTTTTCTGTGTTTTCGGTTAAAATGTTAACATAATTATCTGTTTTGCTGTATCTACCAAATTGGAGTTTTTTAAACATAGGATTAAGTTGTCGAACGTCAAAGGTTTTGCTTGAGATTAAAAGAATAAAAGGTCCAATTATTTTAGAAAATTTAAGTATCACAGATTCAATTTGCAAAATAGGCGTGTTGAAAAAATAAATAAAAATGATGTCTCGAAAGTACAACAATTTGCATTTGCACATTTTAGCTTTCATTTTTAGTTACAGCAAACTTTAGAAAAAACTACTGATTACTTATTAAAACGTTCGACCGCTTCCCACTCCGTCTCGCTCCGCAGCATGGCCGAAAACAATGCCGGGCGCGAGAGGTCTCCGCCTATCGCCGCCGTGAGGACACGTCGGTGCTCTGCCCAAGCTGGGCAGTCTTGCACCGTATGCACTACTGTGTCCTCCGGGTGATCTTCGCAGTGGTGACACCCAGGCGTTTCCTCCTTTCCCATCAGCCACAGGTACCTCCCGAAACTTCCGTGTCCGGTGAGGACCTGCGTCATGCGATAGGTCAGGACGCCGTGACGTCTCTCCAGCCACTCCTCAAAGAGGGGTCTTACCGCCGCGATTGCGGCGTGCCCGAATAAGTATACCTAAATGCTTATTCTTCCGATATTATCATTCCTCGGAGCTATCATTCACTGAGTACCTACGTCTCTTATTGACTTGAATACCCTGGCGGTTGAGGGTATGTCATGCTCACTCAAATGTCTCGCTGATTGTCGTGTGTGTGTCGGATCGTTTAGCTCCCTTCAAAATGGTTGAGCTGAATGGTGCTGATACATGTGTCATGTTCGTGAACGGGCGCTGTCAGTTGGGACTGGTCATCTCTTAGCTGCCACGGACTATTTTAATAATTAATAACTTTATTTTTGTCGTCTTTTTTATATTTACAATGGGCACTAATAACTTGCCACATCGTTCTCACATAATGTACCACCTGATGATGAATGATGTAACATAAGCTCTGTAATCATTTTGGCGATTGAAAAAGAGTGTCCATGGAGTTTCTTGCTCATTCTTCTCCATTAGATCTACGCTTTGGAATGAGCACCTACGGTACTTTCACAGTTTATATGCCATGTGACTGGGACTGTAGCACCATAACTATTTTTAGCACTAGTTTTATTTTTTGTCTTGACATTTCAAAAGTGCCTATATTTGGCTTAGTTGAAATAAACGATTTCATTTGATTTGATTAATTACTTTACATGTGAAACAAGCATTCTATTTTTAATTTACCTTACCAAGATGTATATACGCAAAATGACAAAGAGAAATAAAACGTGAATTCTGAACAAGCTCTAAGAACTATTCAAGTTTATAAAAAATGCAAAAGACAGAATTTTTTGAAAAGGGTTTACGTATCATTTGAATATGTACATTCACAAACAAAAGTACTTTAGCAGAAAAGCTTTTTCTCTTACCACTAAAATGCATATTAGATAGAAATGTACGGAAAGTAACGTTATAATTTATAGTAAAAGGTTTTGTGAAACAACTTTGGACTCGTGAGTACACTAATGGGCTAAAGTTGAAATCAAATGAATATTCTATTAGGTTTACTGTGTAATGTGTATTCGTAGATGCTGCAGGTTCTAGTACCTATAGAGTAAACAGAAATGTTATTTTGTATTGTCGTAATTATTTTGTATTTAACTGTTTTCCTGAAATTGTACATTTTAGAATATTTCTTCCTCAATGTAACTTTATTAATTTTAATTCAACAGCGTAGAATATTGTGAATGATTTTTTTTTCTTAAATTATAACGTTACAAAATATGAGCTCGTTTAGAAACTATGCTTTTATTAGGTTTATTGTTACCTAAATCGAACTAGAATTGAAACTGTTTCGTTGCCTCGTGATCATAAGTATGAATCATGCTCAAAACTACATTTTTATAATATGTCGAATTATTTTATCTCAACTCCAAATGTTAAGAGATTAACTGACTTAACTAAGACTTTTATTCTTAAAGGACCATGCGTCATCTTGTACCATCGCTCAACAGCGATGAAACCTATGCCAAATGAAAGCTTTGAAGATTTAATGCATTTCTTATTATGTCAGCTAAGTCGAATTCGAGCGCCAACAAGATGATTTCGAGCATCGAAAACATACGCCCTTACCTAACCTAACCTAGGAGGATACCAATTAAAAGATTCGAAATAGGTGTCATTCGAAGCGTGTGGTAGATACGATATACTTTTACTATGGCGACATTCTTCAAATGTGTAAGGTTCACTTGGAATATCTGAAAATGTCAGCCTAACCTAACCTGGGGCAACATTCTCCTACTGATTTGAAACAGGTGTCATTTGAACGTGTGGTAGATACGATATATATTAACGTGGGGTAGTTCTATAAACGGGCACGAAAATATCTAGCTCTATAAATAAAATCATATTTAATTCAATTTAATAGTATATTTGCACAATAGTTAATGTGTTTAAACTGATAACAATTATTACCTGCCAGTTGTGTGTTATTCTTTAATTAGCACTCACTTTTCAACAAAAAATCGAATCAAACACTTCAACGGTTCAGAATGGAGTCACTTAAAGGTTCCATGTCAGAATTATTGACACAATTCAATGAAAGAATGTGTCATTTTGAGGCCGAGCTGTCCAAGAAAACACCAGAAGCTTCAGCCAATAGTGTCTCAGTTGCTGCAGAGTATGCGGTGTTCAAGACATTTGTGATGGAGTCGCTGAGCTGCCTTCAACGCCAAGTGGAAGCCCTTGCGAAGGATATGGATGCATTGGAGATGAGAGGCCGCAGAAAAATTCTTCTGGTTCACGGTGTCGCAGAGGTCAACAAGGAGGAGACGTCACGGGTGATTACCGAGCTAGTCCATGAAAAACTCAATTTGGACTCCTTTTCTGAAGCTGCTATCCGTAGGTGTCACAGGATGGGCAATCTGAGCAGCTCTGGGAAACCTCGGCCCATATTGGTCAAGTTTCAGGATGTGGATGTCCGGGATAGTATTTGGTACGCAAAAACCAGGTTAAAAGGCACTGGGATAACACTGTCTGAATTTTTGACCAGATCCAGGCATCAGGTCTTCATGGCAGCCCGTGATAAGTTCGGTGTCGACAGCTGCTGGACTAAACAAGGCACTATTTACATCCTGGGGGCTGATGGAACGAAGCATCGTGTCGTCACTCATAGTGAGCTCAATGCCATTGGTGCGGCAGAGCTTGATGCTGGTAAGCCGGAGCTCCAGATGGTCACCAGCAAGTCCGCTTCATCTCCACCTGCTAGGCGGAATCGGCGTGCGGCTGCTAAGAAATGAACTGTTGTTGTCACGGCGTCCCTCGGGTAACATTTTCGCAACTTTTGTTTTTGTTTCTCTTTACCTTCTTATTTTTGCACTTTTTAATATTTCACTTATAATCTCCTACCCCTATTTGATTTTATATTTTATCCTGTTTCATAGTCTCTTGTCTTTTGTTTACATTGAAAGTTAATCTGACACTTGACATCTGTCAAGTGTCATGTTATTATCTGCGTTCCATTACACTTTTGAATGTTGTTGGCTTGTTGGGCATATATTATCTATGGTAACATAGATGTATGTTATGTTGCAATTTTTCAACTTTATTCCTTCTTTTCTTTGTTTCTTGTTTGTGAAATGTAGAATTTGTGCCCGAGCGACGCCCATCTATTTATTGATTGTTGTTTTTTTTTTTGTTACTAATTTTTGTCACCACATAACTGGCGGGTGGTTTTAAACCTACCAGACCTTATTTTTATTTGTATTATTTATATATTTATTCTTATAATTTATTGCATTGTTTTTTGAATGACTGATTTTTGTGCACTCAGTGATGACGATAGTTTTATATCAGCTAGCAGTGGTAGTGACAGCTTCAGTAGCATCCCGACTCTCTCTGACACACTTGAGTCTCAGTTTTCTGACGTTCCCAAGAACTTAAATGTAGTGCATATTAATGCTCAAAGTATTCCGGCTCATTACCATGATATGCTGGCACATCTGGACTGTAAAAACATCCACGCAATCCTAGTTTCAGAGTCTTGGCTTAAGCCCTGTCTTCCGTCCACATCCTATTCCTTGCCTGGATACCAACTAATTAGAAATGATCGCACAGGCCGTGGTGGTGGCGGTGTTGCCATATATCTTCGTGCAAACATTCCTTTTTCTGTTATCGATATGTCATCACAGCCACCACCACCGAATGCTGGCGAGCATCTCTTTTTAGAAATCAATCTTCATCATTCGAAGGTCTTGCTTGGTGTCTATTATTGCCCTTCCTTACGTATTGACTACTTTTCCTCTTTCGAAAATCTCCTCATAAATCTTCTACCTTCTTATAAGCACTCCATAATTATGGGTGACTTCAACACCTGTCTTCTTAGACAAGATTCTCGTTCTTCCTCACTTGTCTCCATTTTGCAATCTTGCAATTTATCTCTTCTTCCTTTAACTTCTACTCACCACCTTCCCAACTGCACTCCTTCTTTACTTGATCTCATTTTCGTTTCTTCTAATGTACATGTCGCTAAGCATGGTCAATGTTCAGCTGACGCTTTTTCTCATCATGATCTCCTTTTCCTTTCTTATAAAATTCGCCCTCCTAAGAGTAAGCCTAAAACCCTGTTTCAGCGCAGTTTTGGTGGCATGAATCTCGAAAGCCTTCGTGAGGATGCCAGCAACATTGACTGGTCTGATCTTATTGATGCGGAATCGATAGACACAAAACTTGACATTTTCAATTCTATTATTATTCAGCTTTACGATGTCCATGCACCTATTCGCTTAGTAAAGATCAAACATCTTCCTGCACCTTGGTTAACTAACGATTTAAAGGATGTTTTGCACAAGAAGGCGGCAGCAAAAGCCAGACTTAAACGCACTCCTAACGCCACTAACCGAGAAAAGTACGTCGCGATCCGCAATCGCAGCAATTTAGTTTGTAGGGATGCACAACGCCGCCACATTCATAATTCTGTTGAAAATGGTGATCCAGCAAAAGTCTGGAAATTTCTTAGGTCAATGGGAGTTGGAAAGTCACGCCAAGAGTCTATTCCAAAAGATGTAGATCTTGAACAACTTAATAAACATTTCTCTATCTCTTCTAATTTCAATGATGCTATTAAAGCCCAATCTCTAAATAATCTTTCATCTCTTCCTACTCCCGATTACTCTCCTTTCGTCTTTAATCAATTCTCGGCTTGTGATGTTAAGAAGAGCATTTTATCAATTACTTCAAATGCTGTTGGTAGTGACTGTGTCAGTCGTAAGATGATAATTCCTATCCTTGATGAAATCCTTCCTGCCATTGGCCATATCCTTAATTATTCCGTATCCTGTGGTGTTTTTCCTTCATCTTGGAAAGAAGCACAAATTACCCCTCTCCCTAAAAAGTGTAATCCTGTGTCTTTTGCTGATTTTCGTCCTATCTCCATATTACCGTTCCTATCCAAAGTCCTTGAACGCCTCATTCATAACCAGCTTAGTGCTTTCCTTTGCAAAAACAGTCTCCTTAATGATTTCCAATCCGGGTTTCGTCCAGGACACAGCACTACTACAGCCCTTGTTAACATTACTGATGATATAAGATCGGGCATGGAAAATGGAAATCTGACGGTACTCACTTTATTAGATTTTAGTAATGCTTTTAACACCGTCGATTTTGATATCCTACTCGGCATTCTCTGCTCTCTTAACATATCTCCAACGGTAATTGATTGGTTTCGTAGTTACCTGTGTGGCCGCCGACAACGTATTTGCATTGAAGGCTCGTCGTCTTCTTGGTGCGATACCTCTGCCGGCGTACCACAGGGGGGCGTTTTATCTCCACTACTTTTCGCTATATTTATAAATTCAATTTCTAATGATCTTCTTTCATCCTACCACCTATATGCTGACGATTTGCAAATATATTCACAAGCTCCCTTAGACGAATTGTCGGAGGCGGTAAATATGATAAATAAGGATTTAGCACGTATTTCCGGTTGGAGTACTGCCCATGGATTAAAAGTTAACCCGGCGAAGACACAAGTCATTGTTGTTGGCAGCCCGAGATTGCGTTCGAGAATCAACTGGTTGCAGCTACCCCCAATTGTCTTTGAAGGTTCTGTTATTCCTTATAGTGACAAGGTTAAAGACCTAGGTATTTACATTGACAAAGACTTCTCTTGGGAACCACAGTTGCAAGAAGTTAGTCGCAAATTATTTGCATCTGCAGGATCTTTGCGAAGATTACGTAATTTTCTTCCGACTGCCACTAAAACTGCTCTCGCTCAATCCCTCCTTCTCCCGATCCTTGATTATGCCGATGCCAGCTATCCAGATCTCACAGAAGCACAATTGAATAAGCTTGAGCGACTTCAAAACTTTTGTATAAGGTTCATATTTGGTTTGCGCAAATATGACCATATTTCAGAATTTCGCAATAAACTCAAGTGGTTACCAATCCGCCTTCGCCGAAATACACACGTTTTAACACTGCTTTTCAGCATTCTTTATAATCCCCTGACTCCCTTTTATCTCAAAGAGCGTTTTAAATTTCTACACGATGCACACTCTAGGACGTTGAGATCCTCAGAAAAATTTGATGCTAATGATGCCTGCGCACTCCACAAAGTTTTATGACGATTCCTTCGCGGTCCAGGCTGTCCGTTTGTGGAATGCATTGCCATTATCAGTCAGACAAGCACAGTCGCTGATTTCTTTTAAAAAGTCAGTGATAAATCATTTTCTTTCGCTTTAATGTATATGTATTTATATATTGTATGTATTCGTATTTATATATTGTATGTATATGTATTTTATATTTTTGTGTCTATTGTATCTATAAGTAGGTATGTTGTTTGTTTAGGCGCATTGATTGTGCGCATATTTGCTGTGCACCATTAACTACCTTCTTTTTAAGTTATTTAAGTCCATTCAGAGGTTGTCTGGAAGATATCGCTGTCAGCGATAAGACCGCCGTTGTACCCTTAAGATTTACAATGTTCTTAAACGCTGTTTGTAATTTTGGTGTACAATAAAGTATATAATAAATAAATAAAATAAAATAAATATATTTCATCGCTGTTGAGCGATGGTCTAGTCTCCATATATTTTTGCCCGTGGTCATTTTGTCTTATATAAATTATTATATTCATAATAAACTTTTCATTATATTTTATATTCCTTTTCCATAAATTATTCACTGATACTAGTTTTTTAAATTCCAAACCAAAACTGTATTCTACGCAGATTTAGTACAAAGTTCCATAAACCTTTTTTTATAGTTATGATCGGCTTACATAACAGCTTTTAACCCATAAATTGCAGATGTTCACTAACTTATGAACTATGGCTTGGCCACTATATTTTCTAGTTGTCAGCACGCAGAAAACTAAAGACAACTGAAATATTGATGTTTTTGTGTTACTAGAAAATTCTATTGGAAATTTATTTGTACAGTCGACGCGATTTTCGTGACATAATGTGATAAAATATTTTATTTAGAGATTTATTTCGTTTTGGATTTAGTTATTGAAGTAACTGTTGCAAGTTTTTTTTATTAAAACTAATATAATAAATTTTAATAAAACCATAATACTTGGCACCTAGAGTCCGCATCACTACTGAAGTCCTTTTGACGGCGCCGGTATTTATGTGATTACATCAAATTGCACTAAAAAAATGTAGTACTACGAACTTTCCACAGAACTTCGGTCGTGGCTGGCTCTTTCTTAAGAGGATAGTCTACCGGCTGCCATTTCTAAAAATAGGTATTTAGAAAAACTTGTGCTGTCACTCGCGCGTGTTATCCGACCCCCGATTGTGCGATACAGAGCGCGCGACTGGACTGTAAGTATTTTCTATATGATGTCTCTCGGGTGAATCACGACCAATCTCTTAGATTCTGGCGTCAATCGTTTCAGCATATTATATTCTAGGTTTGTAGGTTTTGCTTTTATTTCTAAAACTTCTTTGTTTTTAAAATACAAAGGTTTTACTTCAATGAAGATTTTGTCATAAAAACAGTAACTTTTTGGCGCCTGTAGCTTTCAAACTATTACAAATTTTGAAAAAAATAAAACCTATAAACCTAGTTTTTTACTGTGTCAGAAGCATTCTAAAAAAATATTGAGATAGGATCAAAAGGGACAGGAAAACGTTTTCTCTTTTAGTATGGACGACCGCTCGGTAGACGATTGTCTTAAATTTTCTTTTCTGATGTTGGTTATTATGTCATAATGATGGTTTGACAAAGGGATAATCAGTCTTATTATTTTATGTAAAATGTTAATACATTCTGGTCTTCAAACCATTTAACTACAACATTATTATCTGACTAAAATAAACAAAACAATGTCTCAATCAAAGTTATAGCTATTACTTTAAGGTAGGACAGTACACCATCATAGTATTTAATTCAATCATGGCAGGCTATACAACCTTGGCATACTGCCAGTAGTTATCAGAACCCACAGTGCCAGTGACTTGACAAGTAAAATTAAAACTCTTTTCTAGAAAACTACTTCATGTAGTGCACCGCACTAAAATGAAGTAACATAAAAGAACAATATTTCCACATTAGACGAGAGATACAGACAGACGTTGTGAAATATATTTTATTCAAATATTCTCTGAAGTCTCGCCACGATATTTTAAGCTAAAGATACGTTTATTTTGTAAGATAATAATCCACAACGTGAATAAGTAAATAAAGTACAAACATTATAATAAATTCTGTTTAATTCTTTGAAAGATTTTTCCCTTAACTCCCTTATTTTCACATTTTAATCAAATAAAAAATAAGTGGACACATTTTATATAGATTTACAATCGAAAACAACATCAACTAATATATCAACATAAAAATGTAGGCTTCGCATGTTTTCCCCTTAGGTGCTCTTAAAGCACCCCTCTGAATGTTATTGCAATATAAATATAATTTTTCGGACAGATCCGCTCCGTTCGTTTTCAAGTTAATCGAAAAACGTTAATCTTGTGAAATATTCGATGGGCTCAGCAATCCTGACGACTTTATTAAATAAGATCGTTTAAAACGTCAAGTATTTATGGATAACCCTCATTATGAAATTAGTAACAGGTTATTAAATTTTGAGATCAGTAACGTTTAGAAATAATAATGTTAATGAGACGAAATTTTATGAAGGGTGGCTAAAAATAGAACAGCCATGTAGAATATTAATCAACATCACTAGCAAAATTTTAGAAAATAACTATCGCGAAAGAATTTGACACTGGCAGGCAGTTATTTACTAAAGACACTAAGAACGCCACACATTAAGAACATCTTTCACAATGTGACTTGTCACCTCACGTAACAACACTAGAACAACATCACATCACTATGCAAACAAACTATCCAATACCAATATATTTCTCGCCTACATCATCATAAAACAAAGGCTATCCTTATTCAAAAGGTCAGGAGGTAAAGTGATAAATCTGTGCGGCGGGCGACGGCGAGCGAAGACTGCACCCGGCTGCCGCTTCCATCTTAATTTATCTCTAGGAGGCCTCGCAGTGAATAGTGGAGTGTTTGTTGTGGCACACACGGGTTAACCGGGGCTAACCGTTTTAATGTTGCTCTCAAAAGTGACCGGTTTTTGTAGGGTTAAAGTCGACGAAGACTTTTTTGTGAGCTTAAAAATTGTAGACTACACTGAACAAAGGCAGAAAAACTGTATACAATATGCATGGACCTCTTTTACCTCTTGCTTCTTTGAAAAGAAGCTTGCAAGAAACGTTTTTACGAAAGAAACTGAACATAATAATTCCTAGAAATAACTCTCTTTGCTGTAAGTTAACGTAGCAATGAATTTCATGGATATTAGCTGTGAGTTCTGTTCAAATAAGAACGAGAAAGAGCGAAATGATAATTAATCTCTCTAATTCCAGCAGTGACAAAGCTTAAGCGGGTTGAAACGAACTTATCGCAGCTGGAACAATTGAATTAGGGTAGGTACATAGGTACCTACGTTTTCAGATGAATGGACGGTGTTATATCAAACAGTGCTTTAGGTATTGAGAAAGCAAGTTACTTCTCGAATGCTTTAGGTACTGAGAAATAAAGTCACTTCTTGAGTCATATTTTGAATCCATGCCATTACTATTTATTTATTATTTAAAAAGCATCGAATAACATTATAATAGCATCAGAATAAAGATACTATAATATTGTCAATCCATTACACAATATAATATGTCTCTATGATATTTATTTCATGTAAAATTATAATGAGACCTTGCTAAAAATATAACCATTTCGTTATTGTGATCTTCATTCACAAATATCCGATTTTATTAGGTAATTTTTCAACCAGCTTTCATAAATCGAGCGAGTTCAAACTTGTGCTCTGTGGAAGGACCCTCATATTAATATCTCCAGTGTTCACTGGTAACAATTTGTAACTCTCAATGCCTTACAGTTCACTTATTCTTTGATCCCCGTCGGCTCCGCGTTTATTAGCTAGCTGTCATTAAAACTTTGACAAAACCTTATCAAATGCGCACTCACGCGTACATCGCCCTAATGGCATTTTGTTTAATTTATATTCCACTTTGCAACCAGCACTTTAGGGTTTAGTACTTACGCCATTCTTTTTATGAATATAATTTTCTTTCAACGAAAAATAAGGCATCCCCAAAGTAATTGTGGCTTGTTTATTCGACCTTTTTTGATCTCATTAATTCCGTGAATGTCTCTTGTTTGTTGAAACATTCCATCTATTTGTTTTACTAAAATGGTTTTAATGGAAAACATTAAAAAGGAAAACAGTTTCTGCTTTGAACAAAAATATTAATTGATGTACGAAACAATGTTTGCGCATTTCACGTTTGGTTGCGTAAACTGTTCAAATTAAACTCATATAATACCAAATATATTAGTGTAACGTGGGAATTTCATAAATTACAAACAGTTTATAACATTCTGTATCATTTTCATGTTTGTTATTAATTTTCATTTGCTTTGTGAATACATAGGAATATAGCGCATAAAAATATTTACAGACCTTCAACATTTATGTTCAAAATAAATATAAATCAGCGTTCCGATGTGAGCGTCGCCAGATGCTTATAACAAGTAGCACTTTGTGTTAATTGATACAAACAGATTTGTAATTTCCTCGGGCACGATTATTACCAATGTAAAATGTTTAGGAGCGTTAATTAAATCCCGCGCGGGAGGACCCACTGATTAAAAAGGAAATATTCCCGTTGCCTCTGCGAGGTATTAAAGAAATTACGTCACGCCTCTGTTTTTGTGACCAATTAACGTCGAGCTAATTAAAGTATAGCTTTCTTTTTTATTCGTCCTCCTTGGAAGGAACTGGGCATTAAAAATTCAATTTGTCACTTTGTCATTCCGTCTGGGTTAGATTATTTTCACTTAACGTCAAGTTAAAGTGGGTCACAGTGAGGGATATAGTAATGTTTTCATATTGAGTCTGAAGTAATTCATGTCACAGGATTCTTGTAACATAATTTTACACATCTCTCGAAAATTACAAATTTTGTAAGAAGCCTGAACATTCCGAGGCGCGATTACATAAATTGTGGAGCAAATTATTTTCTTGAACATAACTTCCGTGATATTAGAGGTATTCGCACGTTGCTCCTTTCTCATTTTATGGTCACAAAGAATGTTCGAACTGAGTTTTACTGTGGGGCCGCGCGGTCTCGGTGCTAAAAGCGTTTTTGTGTGGAAGCCTCGCATCACTGTGCCTCTATTCAATTGGGAAATAAATTGAATTTACGAGCCGTTATTCTGAAACATTAAAGAGTTTTGTATGATTTTTATTTTTGCAAAATTTGGCCTCGTTTTAGCGGAGAACATTATCAGGCCATGTTATGCTTCAATGAAAAGATTAGGGCAAGACAAAGAAAAGTGCTCGTGTTTTTTTGCAGAAATACTTCCTTAAAAACCCTTTAAAACTGTACTCAGTATAAGGGGAGACTGTTTTGTCTGTCCTTACCTACGTCAGGTACATCATTTATCTTAATAAAGAACGTTTGTGGTTTTATTCACAAGCACAGACGTCTATCCATTAAAACCTACATGATATTTTTGTACCTTAATTTTTTGTCACTCGTACTCAGACCTTGCAATTTATTATATTCCCGTTTGCTTTTGCAGGGTGCTTGCAAGTCATGCTTCAGATACAGATTACTCCCCTTAACACAACAGTACGGTAGGCAAGTAAGCGAGTACTCGAGTCGAGTACTAGCTGCCAGTACGTGGGGAGCGGTGTTGTGATGCCCTATTACCGACCACTTGAACGTTGAGCTTTTTAATTAATCTCTATGGTTAACGCGAGGAACACGAATACACGATTGTTTTTGCGTTCCGCAATTAATTCTTATCTTTGTTATGTGTATGCGATTTGTGCGTTTAGTGAGTATTAAAAGCAAATATTCTACACGTTATTTCTTTAAATGATACATCTGATTTTATGAAACTGCACACGTTATCAAAGATAACACTTTCTAAAAATAGTGCTGCCTCCAAATCCCGAATAATAAAGTAGAAGCTCAAAAGTCTGCCAACCATTTTTACCCATAACAGTTTATCAACATCTTGCCCTGACCCTTAGTAGTATGGGATAGGGGCAAAAAGGCCATAAAGGTAAGATGATCAGAAATACCCATTTACAGGGTAGTGCCGGTCTGATAGATTTTCGTTCCATATAATACTGATATTCAGCTACACCCGATTCGATTGAAAGGTTGCAAATGCTAGGCAGATGATGATGGCTTCATAAACAGCTTATTTCTGCACCGTATTATAGACTAGCATATTCTCAGAATATTTAGTTATTCATAGGCATTTCAACATATTCCAATAACTATGCTAAACGCTATTGCTAGAATACAGCAGATGTGAGCGAACCGTTATTATTGCGGAGTTGCAATATCGAAGAGGCATTATTAATCTGTCGCGTTTGCAATAAATTGTACTGCGCAGTATTAGAAATTCGAAATATGAATATGATTGACGGAGGCTCTAGGCTAAATAATAAAGTAATACTCGGAAAGTGTGCGATAGAACTGCACAATTCGATTCCACCTGGCCTTTACATCATCTAAAAGACTCACGGCAATGCGCCATCTGTCATCTTACTAGCAAAGCGTTTTGCCAATACTTATATTGTCCACACAGTTGAGGAGTGGAACTCCCTGTAGGGTTCTTTGTTGGTCGCGGGACTTATTTCATTACCGTGACCCCAGAATATAAAGGTCTATTGAAGGACACCGTAGATTTTAGTCAGTACAAGTCTGACAGTAGGGGTAGGAGGGACTCATCTGATGATTTTACCACGTAAAAAAAAAGAAGGGTTCTTTGTTTCTACCTTAGGGAGTATTTTTTTCTCCTTCAATAGCCCTTTATGTTCCGGGCTCACGGTAATGAAATAAGTCCCGCGACCACCTTATGCAGTATTATGAGGACTCATTTGATGAATTTACCACGACAAAAAAAGGCTAACCCGTACTTGTCATGGTTGATTCATGGTTAGGATGACTTTAATTGAAAGCACAACAAAATAATTCAAATTGTAACTCATGTAGTTTATACTTGTTACTAAATAGCCATCTTCCGTAGCGCGTAGCAATCTGCTACGAAAGTGCTACGAACAGGCCTACGCGTCGGTCAATGACGTTATTATCAGAATTTATGTTAATTATTACTACTTACCTACAAGCTATTATGATAATAAGTCTTGTCTTACAACACCCTAAGGGGTTCTTCGGCCTAAAATGGAAATTACAGACGCGACCAGACCTACCTGAAGTTGTGAGCCGTTAAATAACTTAAGCAGTTTTATAGTGTGACGATTGCTAATGGTTATTTCAATGGTGATTTTTTATTTGCCGAACTCTTTTTCTAAATGTCTCGTTTTTATGTATTGTAAACTTTATTGCTTGGCTAAATAATGCCTACGATTTATTTTCGACCTACACGTAAGTGAAGCAACATCCCGCGGCGTCGGACGTCGCAATACGATCTCCGGCCACCGTAGGCGAGGGGCATGCGGGCAGCGAGTAAAGGGCAACTCGCTGCCCGATCATCGACCATGGCCGACTGCGCGTCGTGTTTCACGCGCACCTCAAAGAGCGTCAGCATAATAACGGGGCCCCCTCACAGAGGGCCAAAGCCTGCCGGGGTCGCGGGACTTATTCTATCACCGTGACCCCGGCTCATAAAGGGTTATTGAAGGACACCGTGGATTGTCAGTACAAGTCTGACAGTCCCTCCCGCGGGGTGGGAGGACTCATTTGATGATTTTACCACGATAAAAAAAATTAAGCAACATTTTTGCTTCACTTATGAATGGGTTCTTTCGCATACCTATTTTATGTCAAGCAGGTCAAAGTCAACCTTTTCAGAAGACATACTTACGCATAATCTTCGGATGAAGCTAAGCGTATCTCACACTTGATCGGCTTCTCTTTCATCTTGAGCGATTCTGCACAACTTTTCCATATATGTGTATCTTTACGACTGACCCCGCCTGACATATTGGGTATCGTTTACGTCTATATGTTGTAACATTTCTATGTGAACATTGTCGATATTTTTCGTGTAGTGACAACAAACTTTAATTCATAATAATATTTGATGATATGATCCAGATCTCGTGTTATGATCGGGAATTATACTATTGATTGATACGTAACTTAGTATCTTTTAGTTCTTTCAATCTTACACAAGAAATGTCATTAGCTATTTTGATGATTATGGAGATCTGTGTGTAAGCACTTTTTTATTAAATTAAGAAAATATGCCAGTATTATCTGTAGATGTGGGCAGGAGGTGTGTAGACTTCTATTTTTCTAGTAATTTAAAAAACACACGTGAATGAATTATTTATTTGCTAGAATATTGATGTAAAGTTACATGGTAAATTAAGGTTAAAGTTTCACTATATTCGACTTACAAGTCGTTACAGGCAAATATTTAAATGATTTAAAATACTGACATGCAACATGCAAGAGTTGAGGGTTTATTGATTTATTACAGTAAATTAGAGTTGTTCATCGTAAGGTAGGTCGCCAAAAATGGCCCGCCTCATAGGACAGGCCACATTAAAAAAAATACAGTTATGACTATTTGAAACGTTTGAAATTTAGCGAGAGTATGCTACTGTACAGCAAAATTTCAAACGCGGTGGGCTATCCTAGGAGACGGGCTATCTTCGGCGATACTACCTTATGGACTCTTTAAGATGAATTGTTTATTAAATAGTGGGATGCCGTCTATTGTTTCTTTCGTAGGAGTATACCACGTAGCCACTTAGTATTTTTTATTGCGTCTAAAAGAGTAAAAAATGTGGGTGCGCGCGTTGGCGGTAGCAACTTAGACCATTAGTTGAAGAGCTTAAGGCTCTGCTGTTCACAGAGCGATCTTTACTGTATTACTTTGGTATTACGTAGCAATTTGGTATGACCTTGGTAAATGAAGTAAAGGTCACGAAAAGAGATTTAAGGATGAATATAAGAGTTGGAGTACTTAAGAAAAGATGGGTGGACTGTCTGAAGAACGATTCCATTACAAAGGTGACGACTCGAAATCAAAATGAAATTATTTATTCTGTAAATAGGATGTAGATGTCACTTTTACACGTCATACATCACATTTTAACTCGTGGAGAAGTTTAGAAGAAAAAGCAATAATAACAATAATTTCATTCACATTTTTGTACCGCGTTGCCCGCATGTAGGTTCTATTATTATTCTACAGGAACATCATACTACGATTTTTTTTTAACGTGATAAAATCATCAAATGAGTTCACCCACCCTTACTGTCAGACTTGTACTGACTAAAATCTACGGTGTCCTTCAATAGCCCTTTATGTTCCGGGGTCACGGTGATGGAATAAGTCCCGCGACCCCGGCAGGCTTTGGCCCTCTGAGAGGGGGCACCGTCATACGTGTTAATTTAGGTTATAAATTATCTGCACACCACTCATCTAAAACCGTTCAGAAGTTTTTGTATAAAAGTTTAACACACATTTATCCATCCAAACATAGCTACCCTCACAAAGTTTCATGTTTATGATAGTAAATAAGAAGTAAGATCCGTATCAATATGAATAGTACAAGTTTGATTCTTATGAACGGCCTATTTCATATGTCAATAGGAAATACAATAATAGTAAAATGAACCGTAATATAGCATGGTTCAACGCAATATGGTACATACCGACTTCAGTCTTCACTAGTTTTTTTTTGTAACAAATCGGAATATGTTTATAGCCTACCATTTTATGACGGATTCTTATGAGTATTTCATAGCACAATACACCCACCAATAACATTGAAATAACACAAATTTGAAGAATAATTTTTGATCTATGAGACTTTTTGTTTGATAATCTATCAAAAATTATTCAATCTATCGAAAATTATTCTTCAAATTGATACCTCTATCTCTCTGCCTTTGCCCAGCACTGGGATGATACAGGCTGACAGTAACAGTAACAGTAATCTACCTCTATAGTGTGGCCTGCAAGACAAGCTTGCACAGGCTTAAATTGTGTGGCAAGGCATGACAATTGCACATTCTAAATATCTCCATGCTTAGGACGATAGTAATCTTTCTACATTGTATCATTATCGTTTTCGTTCGTCGACAAAATTCGTTTGTGTGTCACTCTACACGTGCAGAAACTTCATATGACGAAAGGTAAATGCTAAAGTTGTGTGCTTATCTATTATTAGTTTCTATTTTCCTTTGTTCATGTTACATTAAAAACACCACATAATTATACCAGGAACGTAAAATAAAGCAACAGAACCTAATAAAGTAGGGTGTAAAAAATCGTAAATCAACTTATTACGAGCAAAAAACCATGTGTCTCATTGCAATTGTTTTCCGATGGCGCTTGTTAGAGAGATGATATTCCCCCATTTAACCCTATTTTACCCCCATTCCCCCCCTCCTACTGGGTTTACTATCACGAGCTGTGTTTATTCCGGCTCCCTAGTCTTTAACGAGCTCGATGCACGATACGAAAGATATCGAAGTCGGTTTCGAGTGATATTCGGTGTTTCTCGGTAGTTCCCTCTAGTTTATTTTCTTACAAGGAAAAATGTGTTCATGAAGGTTTCGTTTTTGGGTTAAGGTATTTTTGAAGTGTTTAATTGGTATAGTTGTATTAACAGTTTTGTGTTAATTGTTTTGTGATTTCAATTTGTAAATAATTGGTGGTTTTCGATTGGTGTTTGGAAACTATTGTAAAGTTGATAAACATATTACTTTTCTGTGTGAAATAAGTACAGTACATAAAAGTTGTTGAACCTTAAAATTCTTCATAAAATGTATTTAATGTTTTATTTAGATCACAATATTAGAATTTATAAACTTTCTCTCGAAAGTGATTTTTAGCCTTTGAGTTTTTTATTTATTACATACGTACATAGACAACAAAACAACGTAAATTCCATATCATGATTTAAAAATAAGTAATTATAAATGCCACCAAACCCAGGGATGCCAGGGATTTGGGAATTTTCCACTTTGACAGCGACGTCGATGGATTAAATAATTAACCAATCTTATAGGTACTTTTATTTTCCCTTTTATGAAATTTCTATCGTAGGTATATTCTATTCATCATCATCTGCCTAGCCTTTTTTCCAATTATATTGGGGTCGACTTCCAGTCAAATCAGATGCAGCGATATCAGTATTTTACATGGAGCGACTGCCTATCGGACCTCCACAACCCAATAACTGGATAATACCATACCCCGTGGTAAGACTGGTTGTCAGACTTAAGAGCTTCTGACTAACAGTAACAACGACTGTTAAAGATCGACAAATGACAGCCGGGACCAACGGCGTATGTATATTCTATTGTATGTACATTTAAATACCCTAGTTTATTATAAACACAACTAAGCCCTCTTCACTTTGATATAAACCCTTCATAGACAGCTCAACTAAAACCGCATTATAGATAACTTCACACATTTTCGCAGAGGAATGCTAAAAGCTTGTGTAAATACGTCAGTTACGCCTGAAATGCCTGAAAAGCCACATAAGCTTAATTCAATATTGATGTGGGTTTCAAACGCACGTGTAACACGCTTGTGCATTTGTACTTGTGTATCTATGTGTGTGTGTGTGTGTATCTAAATTACATTCACCTGGGTGTCGTCCCCAAGGAAATTAATGTTTTGTATAACAATAAAATTTTATTGCGAACGCGACAATGTATTAAAAAATGTGTGACAACCCTTTTTTTGATATATCACCTTTTTTGATCGTTTGTGATTTGTACCTGTTATTATTGGTTATTTTTAAAGATAAAAGTATACAACATAATACCCTAAAATAAAAAATAAAATGTTCCCTTTAATTTGTAATAAATACAAATAAACACGTTTTATTTCAAAGAGAAACCTTTATCATTCACATTTAGCGAGTAACGAATCCTTTTACGTACTAAAAGATCATTGAAAACTTTTCTAATAGAAAATCTCATTACCACTTAACCCGAGCCAGGAATTGAATCCAGTGCTAATCGTTTGGCAGCCGCGTTAGCGTCCCACTAGACAGCCAAGATAGGCAGTAAATGTTTATTATCCAAGTTATTGTAACAATTCTAAAGTTTCAGTGTTAAAATAGTATTACGGATGTGGTGTTTCATAATGAAGGGTCTTGTTTATATATGTAATTAAAGTTTTAATTGAACTACACGCCTCTAGAAGTGTTCACAGAGTGAGTTTAATTTAGGCTTTGTAAGATTAGTCGTCGGCCACGAGATACTCGATCGACCGACGGGCGTGTTACGACAGCGAGCCCAGAGTTAACAAATGTTAGAAAAAAAGTTGCTTGAAGCATGCTAGGAGTCACTTTTTTAAGGTCGAAAAACCACCAAATCAGTCCCCCAAAACAGTTCCCTTCTGGGTGGAGCGTAAAGGACTGTCAGTTTTGACTGAGCAAAAATCACTCCATTCATTCAGTTGCCACATGGGTCCTTTTAAAACAGTCCCATGATCCCTGCGAGCACTTGATCTTACAAAGACCTCTTCAGTTTTCAGTCGCGCCGTAAAGTAGGAGTTGCTCCTTGATTGGACAGTGATCTACCCATTTTGCCCTCAGCGAACCCGCTCCTATATTGGTCGGAAATACTCTAGCGATCCTCTGCTACATATGACTGATATTTGTACTTATACGATGGACATAAGTGACACACAGCGACTAACGACTCGAACGTCGTTTGACATCAATGGTGTTGTTCAAGATCGTGAACAGGTTGTATATAGTAATACCTCTTATAGTCTAGAACTTAGGTAGTGTTAACCTTGTCTTACATTATAAAATACTAGTCTACCACGTGAAAGATACAAGCACAACAAATGCTAAAGAGTCTCTTTGGTCCTGAGTCGTTTTCAAAGTATTTTTATCCGTAGCAAATCCTCGTAGCAGTCATAGCCATTGCTACGAGTGGCGTAGCACTTTAGCTACGACAGTTAAACTGTCCTTGTAAGTCCTTGAGCTATCTCTATAAAAAGTTGTCCAAAGCTATGGTTCATTTAAAAAGAATACAACGAAATAAATTCCTTAGAAATTAATTTTGTCGATAAATGAAAAGAATATATGAATGAATGAATACTTATAAAGATATGTTATTTGATCTGTGCTCGTTACATGTTACGTAATTATCTATGCAAATCAATTGTTTGCATATTTTCTTGCAAGCCGTTGATAACTTGACTCGTCAGATAACTTGACAAAATTTGTATATAAAAACAAAGTAAATAAGATGTAGCCAAAGCTGTGTGAATAGTTGAAAACAAAACCAGATTTCTTTCTATTTTCTTTACTTAGTAAATAAATTCTAAGTTGAAGAAAATAGAGAAATAAGGAACGCCAAAGCCGCACTAACAACGTTGTCTGAAGGTAACAACTCCATTACTAAGAGATTATTTACTTTGTTGAATCAGAACACTGTTTATTTCCACAGTTTATTTCGTAAGCTGCTCGCCAATATCCTTTTAAAGTGTTAGTGGGATTCATTAGTTGGTTTTACAGCAAATACAATGGGATATATATTATCTCCCTGGGAAATGAGTTATCGGATATATTTTCTTATAGAATAATTTGAAATGTGGTACTCGTTTTTTTTAACATTTAAAATGCCATGTACAAAAACCAGATTTTGAAGACCTATCCATAGGCCATACAAATATTTGGTGAACCCGAGTTATGCAGCACAACAGTCACAACCCTTACGACTTTGGTATCCAAAGACGCGTGCCTGTGTACGAACCCCTATGTATTTGTATTTCGATAGTCACCTGGATACCAAAGTCGTAAAGAATCAAAGACTAGTGACGCCTAGTCCACGAAAGGGCAAACGCTCAGCGACTGCACCAGAATAGACAGCGGAGTTTAATTCCCAGCCAAGGCAAAATTTCTAACTTTTAAACTCGCCGTTTACCACGATCTTAGCTAAGCCTTTCACCATAGCAACAATGTTATATATTTCGGCAGTTAGAGGTAATATAACCAGTTCCTCTGTTGTTGAGGAGTCGATATTTTCCCAGGTAGGATAACTAATTAATTAATTATATTAAACACTAGCTGTTGCCAGAGGCTCCTCCTGAAAATTATTCAAGAGGAATGTAAAATCGGGATATAAACTACCTATGTATTAATCCAGGTTATAAGCTATCTGTGTACCAAACATCCAAATCCATTCAGTAGTTTTTGCATGAAAGAGTAAAAAATCATAAATCAATAGATCTATGTTCGCAAAATTTCGCATTTATAACATTAGTTAGGAGACCAAACTTTTCTGATACATCGGTATTTTGCTCATACAACACGATCTAATGTATTCTGGAAAACAAAGTAATTTTGTGAAGTTCATTCAACTCTATAGAATTAATGAGGCTATTATTATCACAGTAGATGTGGCATATGGGAGTACTCTAAATCTTCTTGACGGAGCCTCTTCTCGACACCCACTGAGAATAAATGAGAAGGCACTTTATAAAGGTACGCCTATTTTTAAACTGAAAAAAGAAGTATATCTAGATGTATATATTTACTGATCTGCTCATTTATTGACGGCGACAAATCTTCCCTTCACTACTCAAATACTCACTTGTTGATAACTAGGTCCATATAAAATAGTGCCTTGGCATAACATTCCCTTATTGGTGGTTTCTAAATATCTGCTGATTAAAATAAAGTTCCCTGCTGATGAACTGGCCTCTTTGTTTGGAGTTATTCCGTTCTGATCCCCAAAAACTGATCCCCTGCAAGTAAAAATATTTGACAGGGGATCGGTTTGGGGATCAGAGTGGAATAACTCTTTGTTTGATGTCAAGCCATATACATATAGGCCAAGACCTGCACAAGACCTTCAAACTCGGTTCATAGACAAACCTGCTTCCATGCAGGTATTGCTTTTTCGATCGTTTTTAGAACAGTGTTTGTTTTGCATTAGTCTAAGGATCCTTTCTACCCAGCGCATGACCTTCGACACATAAGTCGGAGCATTGTCTAGTAGGCCACAACTGCTCTCTATCGGAATGTTTGAATGAACCGCTGAAACACCAGACAATGTTTTATTTAAATTAAAAGCATGAAATTATGTTTCTGAGAAATGAAACACACACTGCGGTACATTAAAATGTTAGTAACATCGCGCAGAAAAGGTATAGCTCGTTAAAATAAACTTTATCACCTGACCGTACTGTAATATTGTGATCTGCCTGTTGTGACTTTATTGTAGAGGTAGACCGTCTTTGTTACAGTATTTTATGAGAAGGTAAATTAGGTTTTAATGTACACACTTTTAATTATGTTAGGATATGAACTCTCTTTACATTATTTTTACCCACTGTTTGTTTTATTTTTGGTGGATTTCGAGTATTATTTAAATCTTAAAAATGCTTGTTCTGGTTTTTGATTTGGTTTTTTAAAGTAGTGTCATTTTAGGGTTTGTCAGAAAAATATTACTTTAACCTCTTAAAAACATTATCAATTCGCTGTCAGATTGACACAATAAACGGGTTAAATAAGTAATGAAACTTTGTATTGTAGTTCCCATTGACTAATTAAATAATTAATTCAGTAATTTTTTCCATAACAAATGTACGGTTTAGTTTTCATAAGTTAGCTTGACAAACTCGACTGAGTCAACAAAAGTAGATACATATACGTCAATTGCAGTACACGCTATGTAATATTCATCTTATTATGCGAGTACCATCTTATCAGTGCAACGTCTCTCAATATTGTTCCATGCAGGTCATTCACCCCAGGTTGTGAACCCTTAGCGCACCGGGACCGTTTTACATATGCAATTAACATTTTGACATCATCATTCTAGGGTTATCGCCCCGCTAAGCATGTACTCAGGATTTCTTTAAATTTTAACCCGTATTCACCATCTTGAATTTGTGTAACACGTTTAATTTTGGCAGTGAGTTTTAAAGGGTTATAATTTATGCTGCTGGGTTAAATATTTTTATGTTGGAAAAACTTTCAGTATGTGCACTATTTAAAAATCTGATCAATACTTGTAAGTAACTATCACTTACAAGAAAATAAAATACTTTTTATTCTTTTTGTTTAAAAATCACAATCGATGAATAGTCGATGCTTATCAATACAATGATAACTAAATAAAATGTTAAAGGAAATTTAGCATACAACAGTTACCTATAAATTGAAAAAGCGTGAGAAATAACTTTTAGTTTACAAAATTATGGTAATCTGGAGACAAAAACGTGAATTGAAGAATTTAAGGTTTTTTTTTTTATATTACTATGTTACGTTTAATTGGTTTTCATAATTAATTATGTTTGGTATTGTTTAATGTACATTTGCCTAAAATAAAACTAAATTAAAAAGTTCTGAAGTCAGTAACGATGTTTACAACTTTCTGAACTTCCGCTATCAAGCGAATAACTTGATCGTTTATAATTGGATAGACACTTTAATGAACTTATCAAAGAGAAAGAGTTTTCTCGATTTTCCTTTCAAAAACCTACCAAGATACATAAGTAACTTGACTGTAAGGGAAAATAATAAGCAAGTGTATTTAAACTACGTGTAATAATAATAATATTAATAATAATAAGAAAGAAAAAAGAAAGAAAAAACGTTTATTTGAGTAGCCGGTACACACAACATAAACAAATAAAAGAAGAAAAAAAAAATGAATAAAAGATTAAGTTGTATAACATTAAAACAGTAAATATAACAGCAAATAATAATATAACATTGTGTGTCCCACGGCTACGCCAAATGGGTCCAGTTCAGCAAATTGTCGAGCAGCTAAGTGCTCGACGCTGGTTTTCAACTGGACCTGGACGGTGACGTATAACGAATAACGAATAACTGATAAACATACTTATATGTTTCTAAATACATACACATTATAGATAAATTACACCCAGACACAGAACAATAGATCATGCTCATCACACAAACATTTTGTCCTGGGTGGGAATCGAACCCACGACCCCTGGCATAGCAGTCAGGGTCACTAACCACTAGACCAACAGGCCGGTCAAAAAAAATAAGAGTCATTATTCTCTATTCATATCAATGAGCTGTTAAAAAGCTTACAAAACAACCGCTATTTATAATTCTATTTAATGTAGATATTACTGGGCGACATGCGAGATTTTAATTACCAACCCGGTGAAACATATTAGTGGTCATTCCTCCGGCGGTTTGAAACCAATTACTTAGTACTGAGTTTACACAACGTTGCCCACTTAAAAATAAAATAAAATAGTCAGGTTTTTGATAACATGTAATCGTGGGACGTATAAGCAAAAGTATACTTATTTCTAAGTCAAATCGTTATTTTTTTAAAATAGGCCTTCTAAGCATTTTACCGTCACAAGTTAAAATGAAAGAAAATTTAATTAATTCTACAACTATTCGAAACGTTGATTCGTATGGAGAAGAATGGACAAGAAGTTCCATAATATTAATCTTTAAAAATATTTAAATTAAAATGTCCTAAAAGTTTAAATATATTTCGCAATTTATTTAAGCCAGTGTCATAAAAACGTGAAAATAATTTGTGTGACAATTTTTTTTTTATCGTGGTTAAATCATCAAATGAGTCCTCCCAGACTATCCGACTTGTACTGACTAAAATCCACGGTGTCCTTCAATAGCCCTTTATGTTCCGGGGTCACGGTGATGGAAAGAAGTCCCGCAACCCCGGCGCATGCTTTGGCCCTCTGTGAGGGTGCCCCGTCATTTTGCTGACGCTCTTTGAGGCGCGCGTGGAACACGACGCGCCGTCGACCCGGGCATGGTCCATGCTCGGACAGCGAGTTGCCCTTTACTCGCTGTACGCATGCCCGCGAATTTGTGTCACCTAGAAATTGAACCCAAGACTTGAGCAGTCCCGCGTACGAGAACTTCGAGTAACGTTTTAATTATTAACCCGCTGAAACATATTAGTGGTCATTTGTCGCGCGGTTAGATCCAATTTCTGAGTACTGAGATTCACACAATGTTGCCACTTAAAAATAATCTGTTTTCTGAGATATTTTTATTTTTGCTTATGGTATATTTATTAACTTTTATCAACTGTCCTTAAAGGCATAGTATTTGTACAAATTAATTGTACGTGCATTTGCAAGGCGTCCTGCGAGGGCTCAATTTTTCTTTAAGTCCTACCTTGAGCTCATGAGAGTATCCAGACAAAAAAAAATAATTACTGTCACCTGGGAATTGAAACCAGTACCCTTTTTTTTTTTTTTTTTTTTTTTTTTTTTTTTTTTTTTTTTTTTTTACGTGGTAAAATCATCAAATGAGACCTCTCACCCCGGGCAGGGCGAGAGGTACTGTCAGACTTGTACTGACTAAAATCCACGGTGTTCTTCAGTAGCCCTTTATGTTCCGGGGTCACGGTGATGGTATGAGTCCCGCAACCCCGGCAGGCTTTGGCCCTCTGAGAGGGGGCCCCGTCATTTTGCTGACAGCTCTTTGAGGCGCGCGTGGAACACGACGCGCCGTCGACCCGGGCATGGTCCATGGTCGGGCGGCGAGTTGCCCTTTACTCGCCGCCCGCATGCCCGCGCCTACGGTGGCCGGAGATCGTCTTGCGACGTCCGACGCCGTGGGCGTCCACCACCGCGGGTGGGGCGGAGGGAGGACCTTGTCCTCTCTCTCACGCGGCCCGCCTCCTCCTTCGCGAGCATGACTGCTTCGCAGAAGGAGGCGACCGCTTCCCACTCCGTCTCGCCCCGCAGCATGGCCGCGACCAGTGCTGGGCGCGAGAGGTCTCCGCCTATCGCCGCCGTGAGGACACGTCGGTGCTCCGCCCAAGCGGGGCAATCCTGCACCGTATGCTCGACTGTGTCCTCCGGGCGATCTACGCAGTGGTGACACCCAGGCGTTTCTTCCTTTCTCATAAGACACAGGTACCTCCCGAAACATCCGTGTCCGGTGAGGACCTGCGTCAAGCGGAAGCTTAGGACGCCGTGACGTCTCTCCAGCCACTCCTCAAAGAGGGGTCTTATCGCCGCTATTGCGGCGTGCCCGGCCGTCGGTCGCGACAGTCGTGCCCTCCATACTGCCCTGAGATCGCGCCGGAGCTCTTCCCGCCGCGCCTCGACTTCTCGAGGCAGCGGGGTCACGCCCCGGCGCTGCGCCTCCACGCGCCATTCATAGACGCGCTGGAGGGCAGTCGCCTCCAGATCCCAGGGCAGCAATCCGGCGAGCAGGTTGGCCGATTCGCCGGCAATCGTGCGGTATCCCCGGATCATCCGGATAGCCATGACCCTCTGGCATGCGACCAATTTGATTGGTCGCGTCCGGATGCTTAGGGCCCACACTGGGGCCCCGTAGAGGGCCATGGACCGCACGATACCGGCGTACAGCCTACGGCAGGAGGCGTTTGGCCCACTGAGGTTGGGCAGGAGTCGCCTGAGGGCGCCCGCTGCCCGATTCAGTTTCGGGGCCAAACACAGGAAGTGCTCCCGGAAGTTCCACCGGCTGTCGAGGACGAGTCCCAGGTACTTCATCGTCCTCAAGACGCCGATGCGAACCCCTCCCACCGTGATGCTGTAACCCGACGTGGGCGCGTTGACGCGGCCATGAAAACACATGGCCTCCGTCTTGTGCAGCGCCACGTCGAGTCCCAACCGCCGGATCCTCTCCACGACTGTCGCGACCGCTCGCGTCGCCAAGTCGGCCGCCGCCTGGTGCGACTCTCCCTGTGCCAGGACGAGCGTGTCGTCAGCGTAGCACACCACGCTGACGCCGTCAGGGAGGTCGCCGCGCAGCACCCAGTCGTACCCGATGTTCCACAGGTGCGGCCCCAAGACCGAACCCTGTGGAACACCGCACGACATCTCTCGCCGAGTCCATTCTCCCTGGTGACCGGGGTAGATGACGGCTCTGTCCGTCAGGTACTCCTCGACTATGCGACGGAGGTAGGTCGGCACCCGGTGATACCGGAGTGCCTCCCTTATGCAACTAAACCAGTACCCTTGGCACGACTTTTCACTCTTTATTGTCAGCGTCTTAATTTGCAGTATTTTAACGTAACGTTTCTTGTATGAAAAAATAGAACAGCGTCTCTGGTGTGCGAAGAAAGAACTAATTTTTTACTTGAAAATTGTCAATTTGAAATCGTCAAAGTTCCAGTTTACGTCTCAAATACTGAAAACTCGTGCTAAAGGCACAGGACTACCTATTATACTCAACAGTTTTGCGGCCACTAGAAAAACGAATAACATTTTAATTACCTAACCGTTAAACATATTAGTGGTCATTTGTCGCGCGGTTAGAAACCTCTTACTAAGTGCCGAGGTAACACAACAGTGTTGACCACTTAAAAAAGGACCCAAAATTATTTTAAGCCTTTACGATAATGTTTAAAGGTCACAAAATAATTTGAACACCGTGTTTTTCAGGTTACGTTAATTTTTTTAGGGCTTGACAATTTCGGTTAATGCTATTTTAATTTTTTTATTATTATTTCTGTATATGAATAAAGAAAATAATTATTATGAACAACATTTTTTCCATTTTTTATTAGTTATTACTTATATTGAATTTTATTTTAATTTTATACTTTTTGTTGTGCCCTACAGGGTCCATAATTGTAACTAGCTATAAGCCTACCTTAAGATCTGTAAACTAACATTATGGAATGCAAATAAAGATATGAATACGAATATGAATATGAATAAAATTGACGTTTGTTAATAGATTTACGTTTTGTGATGTCTTTTATATGTAGGTTTTTGTAAGGTATTATATTTATTTAAATTAAAAAAAAAAACAAATGAATAAATGTCTTGAAAATGATTTCATCATCATATCAGCTGTAAGACGTCCACTGCCGAACATAGTCATATAATCATGTCGAGGACAATAATTGTTGGTACGAATACTTACCTTCCTAATTCTTGTATGTAAATCGCCGAGCAGTGGGGCCTTAAGGCTACTCACATAAAAAGTACCCAACGACCTTGAAAAACTTCAATTTTTTTATTCAATCACTTTAGAACAGAACAGCATAAACTTGATGAAATGCTCAGGGATAAGTTATAGTCCAAAATAACACCTAGAATACCGTTTATATCGGTTTTACATTCTCAAGGGATAACTTTCGGGTTAATATTCAAGCGAAACCATTGACCAACAACAGTTAGAAATTAATAGTATTTCAATAATTTAATTACCTAATACTAATTTAAATATTCAACGTAAATGTTTTGACGATAACATTTAAACAAGAATCATTAACACAATTTATTCCACAGCTGAAACTTTCCTAAATACCTTTCATTAATAACGTTTCATTTAATAAACACAAAATGGAGTCATTAATTAGAAACCCTCCTTTTTCAAGTTTGGTTATAATTTACATTTCTTTTTGGTATTAAATGGTGTTAAATTGCTTTCGATACAGTGATTTTAGATGATTTAGTATGGCACATTTAAGCCTTTGTCAAACTGACAGGCGAAACGAATGCGTGCCGAAGCGTTTTTGTTTGTAATGTATGGAATTGTTTGAAGCCAGTCACATTGACTATCGGACCGCTTTTGTTTTTTAATGTGACTGGATACAAACAATCATTACAAATAACGCTTCGGATCGCATTCGCCTCGCCTGTCTCTTTGACACAGGCTTTAATGTTCAGGAAGTTATAACAATTGGGTACATGACCTGTTTGCACAAATAGCTGTGATTTTTTAGAATACAATTAAATAGTATTTTTTTATAATTCTTTGTTTTCTATAATATTTTAGTTAGGTACTTTGTTAAACTAAACTACTATACTACGTTATTGCCGGAATTTATCAAACAAAAAATAAAAAAACACACCTAAAACCTCGTAACAAACTAATTCAAATAAATATCTAAACTTCATAAGATGCCTTCCTACCAAAAGTTTTGAAACTACAATTATTTACGTGATACCTAAAACAGTAACACTAGACATACAAGTGACAATATTAAACAATAACTGTCAGCTGCGAACATAACTTAATTCAAAAACTAAGCTCACTCCTCAGTAGTGAAAAGCAACATTGTTTTGATTGTCTATACGTATAATTGTGTTGCCACACCGGCCAATGCAATATCTGCGTCGAGCACCTGAGCTCAAAGCGCTTTCAGCAAGGTTTGCATAGGAAATTAACATCTTCATCTACTCCAGTACCCTTGCACGTTCGCTTTATTCAGCTAAACTAAGCGAGGTTTTATATAAACACGAATTACGACACTATGGCGTACTTAATATCGGTTTTAAGGGGATTCTCTAACTTAAGTGGATTAATATATCAAAGGTTGCCTGTCATAAGTTTGTGAGCCTCTGCGGATATTAATTTCAATCTGTTTCATATAATATTGCTGGCCACAAAGTATGTGGCTTTGGGAAATGGCTACCTTAACTTATCGTTGTGATTAAGTAAAACTAATGGATTAAGTTGAAAGTACTCGTTCATCTACTAGAGGAAATTAAGCTCATCGTATGTGGAGTTATTAAACGAATTTATGTTGGTAGTCATAGTGGATGGAACATTCTGGATTGGCTCTACTTTTATGACGGCGGCGGCAGTCGAAAAAACTTTTAAAACATTTTATGAAAATGTTTTTCACAAAATAAATTAAATATCAACACGGTGATTCAACTAAAAATCCTCGTCTAAATAAAATACGCGAGAGTAGTAGGTACGTCGTGTGATATGATCACGCGCGCGACTTTATTGGATTACAGCGGGATCCACCTGACATTTCAATTATACGCACGGATGTATGGGAGCGATTATATTACAGTTATTCGCTCATAAGAGGGCTCATTTACATGCGTGTGTGCGGCGGGCCTTATTAGATGCCTGTAATGATGGCGGCTCATTCGATTGTGAAAAGGATTTTGTTGTGTACCGGTTTGTTTACTTGTTTTTTATTGCTGAAGTTTCAGAATTAAATGTTGGTTTTAATGTTCTTTGTTGTTAGATGAGCTATTTAATTTAAAGGGATTTGTTGCGGAATGGATAATCTTTACATTATAAAAGACAAGTTGCTTGCCGCTTCTGTACGCTTATATTTTTTAAGCTACACAACGATAAACAGTATTATTTAAAAGGAAGGTTTATAATGTACCTATAGAACCTTTATTTTGCACCTTGTAGTGCGAATCCGGGGAGGACCACTTAGAGACCTATATACACAGTAAAAGAAGATAAATTAAATTAATAAGAAGACTACTACGATTGACAACATTTTTAACATGTTAATATATTATTGTGGGGCCAAACGACGAGGACTGTCAGTGTTTCTGAATAACAGTTCAGTTTTACGTAACTGTCAGTTGTTTTTGTAAACCTATTGGATGATTCGCACGAATTTAATGAGCATGAAATGTGCGAGTCGATATTATTTCAGGTGTAAAACATTTGTATTGAGTTTTTGTTAATAAAAATAGATGCACACATTGTTACTCTATTAACTTTCCGAAGACTTTCTTTGTCTTTTCGATATTGTAACTACTGAATAAATACAGTGTACGTCTGTAGTAACAGCCTTATAATTTCTTTTTATATACTCTACATTGTACCTAGTTACTAACTAAATATAACTTGGATAATAATAAGAGCGTTTATAATTGTGATGTGTCCAGATATATCAATGTGGATGTGGATGAGGGAAAAGGTGTGTAGGTATTAGGATCGTGGCATGTGACGCTCTGTTGTTTTAGCCTACTCTTTTATGGATAGTTAGTAATTGTATGAACGCGGTGATCACTTTAGGTAAATAAATACCTAGTCTTAATCACAGTGATTCCATTATGGTAATGTATTATAATGTCTATAACATGGCATGGGGTTTAACTAATAGTCATATTTATAACAATGGATTACACCATAACTTGTTACAACCCCTCAATACCTGTCCAATAACAGGGTATAGTTCAGTTAAGTCATCCCCAATTTCGATAATTGACACAGTCAGTTTGTTCAACAAATCAACCGGGAAAATACGTCATATTTATTTATAATTAACAGGGAAGGACTTGGAGACAAGCCCCTATCTAGTTAGTGAGTTTGTGTGGAGTGGAACTTGGGTCTGTCGACATCTTCTCCTTAGGGAACTTGCACCAACTTTCCCCGCTGACGCGTCTGAACCGCGCATTATTACTGCGACCACGTTGCCTGGCACACTTTATAAATTCTTACGTCAAACTGTCAGGAAAGTTATTTTTCGTTGTCAGGAAGCACCTGCAGGTATTTATAATTCTGCCTTCAAATGTGTTCGTTATTGAAAGTTTTTGATGGAAAAATAGTTTTCTGCAGTTGTGTTTTATAAATACTGTCGATCCAGTACTGTGTGGATCCAGTTCTGCAGTTTAGTTGTAGATGGGTTTTGTAAAATTGTTTCTGCAGGTTTTCTGTATGTGAAGTAACAGAAATAGTAGATTATTAACCAAGGGGATAAAGCAGGGTCTTCTGTCGCGGGTGGCGAATTAAATCGCGAGCGTAACGAAGGACTCGAGGTTTACTCCCGAGCGTAGCGAGGGTGTTAAAAACTTAAATCACGAGCGAAGCGAGGGATTTAAGACGAGTCCTGAGTGTAGCGAGGGATTTAAGTTCACCCAAGACTAAGACAGCTTTATCACCGAGGAAAATACTCTACTTTTCGTACCATTTGCGAAAAAAATAACACAGTAATAATATGAGATACGCATTTGAAACATTAATATTTAACATTAACTTATTTATAAAAATAAGTAAAAATTAACTCAACGTTTATGTATTTGAAGAATACAAAAACGCGGCAAATTAAAAAAGCAAAGGCATCAAGCTCATACGGCCTCGTCGGTTTTCGTAATTTTATTTAACTAGATGAAAATCCGGCTTCGCTCGGGTGAAACGTGTGTCCCAAATACTATACATCAATGTACTAAATGTAGGTGTCACGGTAAGTCATAGGCCGAAAATAAAGAAAGAAAAAAAAAAAACTCAACATGATAACCGATGTCAATAATGGCGGCTGCGATCTGTCTGGTCAGAAAATCATTAGAAATTTACAAAATACTCGACAATCCGAATTTTGCGGATATATGTTGTCGACTCGAAATCTTTATTTTTTAATGTTTTATTATTCTGGTTAGCTTTTGATCGAGTCTACCGTAATCTAAGTATTCCAAATTTAAATCACATTCTCTCCCTAGAGAGAGAATGAAATTCAGTACAACATTCTTTCCCTGTTTTTCACAGATTAAAAATGACTATTGTTATGTTCGCTTTTTGTGGCATAGAATGTCACTTTTTTGAGCAAGTGGTACGAAAAGGTATTTATTTTCCAGCTCTGAAGTCCATAAATAAATACCAAGTGACAAAAACTTTTTCAGTCCCACGTTAAGGCTTTTGTTTATACAGTCCTCCGTTTTAAAAGCAACAAGAAAATTCGAATCGACATCGGGAAAACCAGCGATGTGCGTGGAACGTGCTCGTCGATTAAAACGAAAACATTTTACATAGGCCTGTGTAAACCGCGAAGTGCGACATTCATACATGAAGTTGGTTACACTATTCGAATGGAATAGTCGTCGGGAGGAAGCGTTTTTTTCCTTTTTTTTTGAGTTGGCAACTTTTTTATAGTGATATCCTCCTACTAACTGTCATATGAAATATTGATTTCACGTAACTGAAAAAGCGTGGTAGAGAGGCGTTTTTATTCAAAAACAAGTTTTTGTTTGCGACTTCTCTCTTTTTAGAATTCAGCTACCAGCGTAATTAGGGCCTATCTCACTGTCTTATCAGGTTAACCGTGATCCTGAAACGTAAAATGCTATTTAAGGGCCATCTGTCTAGAAAGTCTGAAAGTCCTATCCGTCCCACCTTGGGGCACCTTACTATTGTTTTTCTCGGGAAGGGTACTTTTTTCGCGATGAAAGGTATAAAGGTATCTCCGTTTGACCTGACAACGTTTACTTATGCATTTCAGGAAGATTGCTTCAGCGGGTTAGGCGTTAAGAGGTAACAAACACAGTTGAGTTTTCATTGGCTGTAAATCAGAGATACAGAGAGAAAAGTCCAAAACAGTACGGCGGACAATTTCTGCCTTTATTAGAGGTAAGAGTTATATACTGGTTGAACAAAAGATCAACTTTATTCATAGTTTATAATACAATCATGACATAGGGCTACTATTTCATGCAAAGTATTCCATGATAGTAGGTTCATATTAATAACCAACTGGTGAACTGCTATTCATCCTAGATTCGTAGTTTATGTCGCATGAGGGAGCCACTGCGGCCTTAGTCGCGTTTTGTGAGTCCCAGGAGCCGATAGTTTATTCAATGTTGAAACCATATGGTAGTTTATGGATTTTTCGTTATTTTATTCTCTACTCGCGTCCCTAATGGATTTTTGAATGAAAAAGTCTAATTTTATTAGTCCGTCAGTATCATTATCAAAAAATATTAGGACCAGTAGTTTTTCTTTTGTTACGTAAAATTGACGTAGGAAACGCTTTTAAAATTGGCAATACGTCACAACTTTGTATATTTTTTCTGCGTTCTGACAATGCCAAGTTTACTTTTAAGTTTTGACGCGTTAAACTTTGTAAATTATAATTGTTTTAACAAATGAAAAAATATTTATCCATTATTTTTAAAAACTTTTCTAAATGACGGACTAATTCAGTTGAAGTCGACGAAGCATGTCTTATTCATCATCTCAGTAGACTAGACACCCTTTTTCAAATCACCAGAGTCTATTATCAAATTTCTACACGACACTAGGACATCATAAATTGGAACAGTAACCTCAAACAAACTACTCCAGCATGCCTATTAAACTAGATGGCAAACTGTTTGTGATTCAACCATAAATTCTGCGAAACGAGGAAGCAAATGTACCAGGCAGTTAGCAGATTCAGGAGGCATGAGTAAATGTATTCGTAGGATACGAGTCTCGCGGTCAACGCTTGGTCTCTCCGCCCGAAGCCGGTCACCGTTGCCCGACAGGCTATCCGTATGCGAGATACGCCTGGTTAGAGACCGCACCAAACGGATTAAGTTGGCGACTTTGGCTTTCGTTAGCTTAGCACTACACGCTCGTAGTGTCGCAAACGTCTCCGGGAAAGTTTAATAGTGATTAGCTTCTGTTGAGAAACCCAGTTTATGCAGATATCCGGAATGTTGAGTGATTGCAGGAATATTTCTTGGTGTGAAATACATGAAAAGGTAAGACTTCTTTCATGTTTAAGTACAGTGAGTAATTTTGCCTTTCATAGCATTCCATTTACTTCCTTTTGACACCTTTTCTTTGATGTGGAAATAGTTTTTTTCCCAGAATAGACTGTCTTTATATAAGAATATTTTCCGTTCAAATAAACGTCGAGTGTCGGGAGAGGAGAGAACAGTAAATAAAGACGGCGCTCCATTTACTACGACCTCGGACAGAAGGACGCGCATACCGCAGTGCAAATTATAATTATTTTCTTTTATTGTTTATGTGACTAGCTTGTCTCTGTTTATTTGCCAACATATATTAGTATTCCGACGCCGCGCGCTATACGCACATATCTTCATTACAGAAACAATGGAGGAGGTCGGTTCGTGTCGCGGCATTTCCACAATATGAATACATAACAGGCCATATTATTCGCACTAAAGAGTTTATTTAATACATAACTAGATGGTATTATTAATGACTTGTTTAATGCTGTTGGCATTGTTGGTCGAAGCCTTGGGGCGGTTCGCGCGTAATTGGGCGGGACCTATAAAGCTTTATGTGGCTTTCAAAATATTGAATGGCCTGCCTGTATATAATGTTGTTGTATTCTTGGTAAACACCTGTAGATTAACTGGTAATATTTCGTAATACTAACAGCGTTACAGTGATTATTAATATTTGGTTCACTCGAATAAGGGAGTTTCAATGAGAGAGTTTGACATTAAACTCAAATTGATTTACTTAGTAACATGAAATAACTAACAGTTTGTTCAAAGTCGTTTGAGAAACAAAAAGTAAAAATGAAATAAAAAGCCTTTTAATTCCAAAGGTAAAATAAAACACGCAATGATCATGTTTTAAGAAATAATGGTCTTCAATTAAAGAATCATGGACGAATTTCAGTGATAATTCCTGATTGAAATAATTTAGTTATTTTAATTATGTTCTAGTTGTATAACAAAATTGTAAAATCAAATCAAACAATAGTTATTTGTGCAACAAGAGAGCAAAGTCGTTTTTTGCTGCGAGTGCTGATTTTGAATCCTGAGCAAGCGAAGGATTCAACGATTGAATCACGAGCGTAGCGAGTGATTCTAAATTTGAATCCTGAGTGTGGCGAGGGATTCATAGGCACGAGATGCAAAAAACTTTGCTCTCGTGTAACACACACAACTTTTCACTTCAGCAGCGAGAAAACTTTACGAGATGAAATAAACACTCACACACAATAACAAACACTCTTTACGCCAGCCACGATTTTTTAACCCCGCTTTTTTAATTAAATTAAGGCGTATTCGGAAATAGCACCCATGATATTTTATTATTCAAAATATTTACATAACATTATTGAAACTAGAAATAAATATTTAAAGGTTGATATCAGTTTTATTCACAGTAAATACCTACTTATTTTCGTTTAAATACAACAATAAGTTAAAAGTTCAATAAATTACATTAAAAGACTTAATTAATTATCTTTTTGCAAAACTTAGTTAGTTCGAACGTGTTGGCTTTGTTGAGGTCGAATTCAAAATCGGAACTTCGAAAGAGCTGGTCTTTGTGGCTGTATGGGCTTGATCCTTTGCCTGTCCTAAAGGAAGAAGGAAAAAAAGGGCTGGTCTTTGTCTCTCTCTCTTTCTAATGGCGGGAAAGAGATGTAATTTTTTTCGAATTGTATGATTAACCCAAGGCTGAATAAGATATTCGCCGTGGCTTTCTGATAACAAAAATTAAAAAGTTACTTTGTCTCACTCAGTGAGCAAAATCGCATTTTGCTCACTGATTTCAGGCAGCAAAACCTACATTTTCGAGCTACTGAAGTGAAAAAAGTATTTACGCAATGAGCAGTGCTGGCACTTTTACGTAATAAAAATGTAAATGACATTTAAGTGTAAAAAAACCTGAACATATTTTTTATGGCATCATTATTTTTTCCACAGCAAACAGCCAGTAAGAAAAATATCCGAGTCCAAATCAATAAAAAGTTTTTAACTAAATTGTCACAAGAACGAACACTGGCACATTTGTATTAAAAAAAATCAGAAAGCCCTTAAATTTTGAAAAAAAAAACACATATTTTCTTTTATGGCATCTTTGTTTTTTTTCACTAGAAACAGCCAACAAATAAATGTGATTAGTGCAAAAAGTTTGCATACCACCAGTCAATATTCGGTGACAAACTATTAATTAATATTAAACTTATTGCTCAATACAGGACGAACGGTGAGATTATAATGAAATAGTTTAGTGATGAGATTGAAACTTCAGCTATTTATGGCCTATTATAATGGAACAGTTGGAGGCACGTCGTGTAAGTTTCGCCATAAATATTATTGTCTCGGCGCGGTCCCCGCCATTTTGGATGATTCCCGTCACCTGTGCTTGAGCCGTCTGTTTGAAAAAAAAGTAATATTCATAAATTCTTTTTTTCATTATTTTTAAGTGTAAAATAAAATTCAAAATATTTTGTTCAATATAATCCATTTTGATATCACTCTATACAATTAAGAACTCCATTAAAACTCAATGATTGTAAAACGAATTTCCGAACTATAAGCTGTACGAGATTATCATTGCACACATTTTTTTCTTTAACAAAAAATATTCGCAGCATTGTGAACTGCCGTATTGGCGGGAAAACAGTATTGTAGTTGTCACAAAAGTTATACTTAAAACATGTTTAATTTTCACGACTGCGAGAAATGGAAACATCATGTGAGTAGTTTAATATTTTAGCGTAATATTTGCACTTTATTTATTTATTTGATTCAGACATGGTTCATAATACAATTTCATTTAAAATGAACAAGAATAAATACACAGTACTTAGGTACAATTAGAAATAAGTAACAATAATCCAATTAATAATCAACAATAATCAAACAATGATCCAATTTTTTTTTTACCAATAGTAATAATAAGACCCTAATATTGTAAATGTTTTTGTACAATTAATTCAATAAACAATTTATTATTATTATAATCAAACATATAATTCAAACACTAAAAAAACACAATAATTAATTCTTTCATTCATTATGTGTGTCCTTTTTCTTTATAATTAAATTGATAAGAAGGGGTTGATTCTTTGTATCATTGTCATATTAGGTAAGTAACCTTCATGTTGTGTTATGATGAAATCTTCATCAAAACATGAATAATCTCTTACAAACAACCATCATACAAATTTCTTTGTATTAAAATCAAAAGACCTCAAGTTACTAAGTACCAGGGTATCAGTAACCTCAAAGTTGTTGTTTACACATATGTCTGAAAACAAAATCCTCCCGAATACGTTTTAATTAAAGTATGAAGTATTCAAAGGCTGTAATAACGAGGCTCAGTGCTCCACTCTGTGGAATTATATCTAGAAATATAGCTAGGCGGTAGTTTAGGCTGAATGTGTAGCATCCAGCGAGCGGTTCAGACCAAAGCGGCGTCGTGGCTTGAACTACTACTTTTATGTTATACTTCACAATCTGTTATTGTATTTGTGTGCTGCGGGTCTTAAAGGTCGATTCAGCAACATGATAATATGAAATGCGATAAACATCGTTAGATGAACGATTCTGTTCTTTGCTCAAGAAATAGTTAAAGAACTATTTAATCGCAATTCTTTAAAGTGTGTGTGACTTTAAAAAGTGGCGTTGGAAATATATATAATACAACCTGTTTATTTTGGAAAAGAACTTCAAAGTGCCTTTCAGAATCATTGTAATGAACCTATACCCAGAACATTACAGGCGAAAAACGTACCGCAATACAAAGTTCAGAACATTAGGATAACGTGTTTTGGTAGAATCACGCACTACTTGTCTTTAACTCGAGTTCTTTGAGCCCGAGCCCGCATCCTCCCGCGAATTGTTTTTGACGAGTGCGTTGTTTACCGAAATAAATATTATAATGTTTGTTGTTTATCAAATGATAGAATAACAACCGTTGTCAACAAAAAAAAATCGAAGCGGCAATCAATGTCAAAATAATTAAAATATCAAGAAAATCGAGAGTTTTTAATAGATAGCGACTTAGATTAGAATACGAACATTCTATTAAACAAGGTAATTGCTCCTCCGATAAATTTCACAAATTGATTTTTAGTCAAAATGTTTGAGAATAAATAAGTAGGTACAGGAAAAGGCTTTTCAGATAAATAACTGAAAAAAGTTTATTGAAACTTGTTCAAATGGAATGAATTCAACTGTAAATGTCATTTTATTTATTTATTGAAACGCGATCAACTCGAACTACCAGCGCAATTTTCCGTGAAAGCTGCCAATTTTTTAAGTTATTCTATGTCACTACAATATTATTTGCCTATCTCCGTTTACAGACACTGCTCATCAAACTTGATGTTTTTTAGAAGTGACATTTAATAATTGGTTTAATGTTTAGTCGAGGGGAGGAGGAGAGGAGGTCTTATGGGAGGCCCGTAGACCTTTTTATGCAAATCTTGAAGGATGTGCCGGGACTTTTAATGAAACAGCGCAATTACTTTGATAAATACTGCACTCGTGACGTGACGACCCTTGTGAGAATGGGGGAACGGTAAATCTAAATTAAAGGCCAGGTATTTATATTGATTTAAATTAGAAAAACAACGAATCGAATAACGACCGCTGTGATTTTAATGAATAAAAAACTAGTAATTAAAACCACAGGGATTGTTGTTCGAATCTACTATTCTTGTTGTTGATAAAAAAGTAGGTACCTCGAGCTCCTTTACACTTTACTGAAAATGAATCCAAACATATTTATAACATTTATAATGTTCCAGCTGCCTCGAAGTACCTTATATTAAATATATAAGTACCCAAAGCACACAGTAAATCTAAAATGTTCATTAAAGGAAGCACTCAGGTACGCTTTTATTCGTACTAAATTAAAACATAAAAAAATACAAGCGGCGGCGGGCGGTACTTTACGGTGTTTATTTCCATCACAGAGCAGCTCAATCTCGCTGTTCGGTTCCACGACTTACGAGTTACGGCACCACGATCTGATTACTTGGCAGAATCAAATGGTCAAACACGAATAGAAACTTACTAAAACAGTCTTCAGTGGGCGAAATCTAATAAAAAAGTAGATGAGACTCCCTTACGCAGGCGGAATTTTAATCAATTTTGCGGCCAATAACTGGAGCGGGCGGGCTCAACGAGCCGCACTTCGCAAATTACCGTCTTAAAGCGTTTGCTTGGACTATATTCATCAGGCTAAAGCTCCTAAATTAAAACGCAGAGTTCGTTCTTCTTTGTAGAACAGGCTCGTGTACAAAAAAAGAATGATCACGTTTGTAATAGCGCTCCGCGTTTGTGTAATTGCGTCAGTCGCCAGTAACAACGACAGCAGCTGTTCCGGTGTTCAATAAACAACAGCTTTTTATTGTGGCATCGACTTTTCCCGCTGCCAACTATATTTCAGGAAACAGAAACCCTTTTCCTTTTTGTTCCGACGGCGCGGGCGGCATAAGGAGGCATTGACAAAAAGAATCAGATGCTGGCGTCAAAGACGAGGGCCGTTAGTACCGCAGGAGACGCCGGCGTCGACCTGAATAATGAGTTTCACAAGTATTTTGACGGAACTTTATTACGGTTCGTACTTAGCAGGCAATTAAGAGCCCTTTAGTATTTTTCTTGGTGGACGCTGTAATTAGTTCGCACCATGATTCAAAAGGCTTCCGTTGCAGAAAAATGTTTTTCATTTTATACAAACTTCACTGATACTTTGTGGAAACTTGCTAATAGAAATACTGAGAGCGACTGTAAATAACGTAAATGAAACTGTATAACTTAAAGTATTTACCTTGTCTTCAACTAAAATAAAATCGTTTTGCAATATGCTGACCAAACACGCTGCTACGACACAATTATGAAGACGAGCAAGTTAATTCAAACTGTAACAAGTGTGCCGCTCCATCATGAAGTTAACAATGAAATATGTTTGTTTCAGATAATTCCGGAGAAGCGTCCTCATTCCGGGCTGTCATCGGAGTGCTGAGACAAAGGGCGGCGCTCGGCAAAGTGGAATAGTTTCAATTTGTATTGAAAGTTTAGTGGTGAATAGGAAGTGTAAGGAGCGTGTGGCAGGTGTCACGCGGGGAACGTGGGAGACAATGAGGCAGCGGGGCGGGGGAGGGTAGCATGACAGCGCCTGCCACGGCCGCCTGATGGCGCTAGTGCGCCGCATACTAGGCGACGCCCAGGTGAGGACCGCATGCACGATTAGCGCACGCCACATCGACAAGCCATTGTTACAGCGTTTAACGTGGAACTCTTGACAACATCCTCTACATGACATGCGGGTAGCGTGCGGTTTACACAACGCAGCTACACACGCAACTGCCTATTTGTATCGTAAATTTATTGGAGCTAAATAGGTAAAATTATCGCATGTTTGGCAAATAAAAGTTTATCGTTACAAATAGGGATATTTGTGATTGCTCTAGTTAAGAAGTCGGCGTTTTAGAACCCAAAACTATAAACTAATTTCATTTGACAACACCATAGCTTTTATATAAAACCTGTTACTTCAAAGATACTGGTTTTGATGTTCTCGGTATCATTAAAACGAAAGTATTATCAGTAATGGCGACGGTGCTATGATACGGTTTCCACCCCAGCCGCACGCCACGACGAGCAGACTTAAACGACTATTACATCAAACGGTAGCAGGTGAATTAACTAAGCGAGAGGGTCTGCTCAGATTAATAGCTACAGATATGGCGTCGTGGATTGCCAAAATATATCGCTGTTGTTCTCAAAGTGTGTTGATAAATAAACTGGATTACTGGGACTTTACAACCATTCATTATAAAGTTGAAAGCTACTGCATAATGATACGGACACACATAGTTTGTGGTGAGGTGTAAATGTGTAATGATTGAGGCACGCATCAGTTAATTAATTAAACCAATTAGCAGCACAATTGATGGGCACGTCGATTGTCATGTAGTACTTCAACTAGTGTTTGAGTGTACGTGCTACTTATCAATAATGTGGACGTGAGCGGTATAAGTTCACCGATAGCCTGCCTACTATACTACTATTTATATAGGATGTTGTTAAGGGCACTTACTATTTTTTTTTACTTTTCCGGATTAGATTATTCCGTAATAAGATACCTTTCAATTATAACTACATTATTAACGACACTTTTCGTATCTGTTTTAATTAACCTGTGCCTTAGTATCTCACCTACAGTTCAAGAGAACTTTAACAGACTGTTTTACTTATGGTACGTAAAAAATAAAAATAAACTTTTGTAGCTAAACACAATTTCAAAATATTTTTCTACATTTTAGAATTAGTCCCATATTAATCATAACTGCTAATATCCGATTACATATAAATATAGTTATTTTGACCCTGTGCATATTATTTTTTGCAATACTAATTAGATCGTAATTATTAACTGTCTTCTACGCAGGAACTAAAATGTACCTTGACCAAATCCATCCAGGCGAAACTGCGCAAGATGGTCGACGAGCAAGTATCAGTCAGCTCCCGGGTTGACGCGGATGCCGAACCGGAGCCGGCCGACCCGCTGATAACACCAGCTAGCTCGGCACTCGAGCGGCCGGAGCTGGACCGACCGGTACCGCCCGAACGGCGCCTGCTCATCGGCACGCTAGACAAACGTAATGGAGGACTCAGCGTAGGCGAAGGCACGCTTAACAGAACCACTAGGCTGTCTATAAGGAATGGAAAAGATAATCCCTTCATAGGTAAGCAATTAAGTATTGAAACTGTTCTTTAATTAAGCTACTCGCTGTGTGTTCAGCTGTTTATCCCAGCTGGCTTACATAGGCACTTGGTCAGTCGACAGTCGTTATGGCTAGTCAGGTGCTCCAAAGTCTGACAAACAGTGTATTAACCAGGGGTTATCGTATTACTCAGGAGCTGGGCGGTGGAGGTCTGATAGGAGTGATAGGTTCATCACTCTGAGATTGTTCAAGAGTCTGTTTTTCCAATATCTATCCTAAATTCCTAATGCTAACCACAACGGCTTATTATTTTTTATTTAATACAAGATACTATAATAATCCTCCAGAACACTACATTTTTTTGGGCACTCTTGTAAAAACATACCATCAATCAGCAATAAACCCAACCAAAATACATCCGTAAAAGTAATCCGGTTACCGTAGCAAACCCGGAAAATGGAGATCAAAAAGTACACAGAGTTTTACGGAAAACAGCCCTTTTATTTGAACTCGTATTCTCGAAGTATAACAAGGCAAGGTTTCACAGACAATTTATTATTATCAGGTAGTCAACCCATCGAACAATTCTATAATATCGTTGTGAATTTCATGTCCGTGACCTCCTTAGCATCTACCTTTCTAAAGAAACGTTTGGGAATGTACCGACAGGCTCCTTATAATAGCCAAGATCATTCTGCATGTTTATTTACTCCACAAATCGTTATTTCTTTCCTAGATGACGACAATAAAGAAAACCAAGCAAACGGCAAACTAGAATCCCCGGTAAAATGGTCAACACAAAACGGTAGCGATAGTGGAACATACGCTGAAATCGGCAATGGAGGCAACAGTCATACAAGTGAAAGGAACATTCTGGATCCAGCTGACAGTTCAGAGGAGGAGGTTCCTCTACCAGATGCTACATCACCGGGAAGGAGTAGTGATGGACCAGAGCCCAGGGCTGACATCACCGCTACACTGGAAGCAGGTATGAAAAACATTCATTTTGATGTCAATGTAATTGTTTATTCATTTATTCTCGGTTTAAGACTCTGTTTATACAGCCAGAACACGTAGTTTATTGTTAAATATTAACGTAATATTAATCATATTGTCAGTGGATGTCAAAATATTGTAAGCCCAGTTCTCTCGGTACAACGGATTTCGTATAAATAAAAGCGACGAATTCAAGTCTATCTACATTTATCTCAATTATTTATGAAATAAAACAAAGCGAGCTGAGGAAAAGGTAAACTTGGCAGCTAGAGTTTGTCTTAAGAGTCTGTAATCCAAGAGATAATAGTTCGTAACTAGTCGAGACGGCATGTTTGTTTTGTTGATGAACTAAGTTCGAGTTAGTTTGAAATTCTTCATAGGTGCTGCTACAAGCTGAGAATGTTATGAGCGTCGTTCAACTCTGTCTTAGACTACACACACTGAATACAATTACGGGTTCCTTACTTTATAATAGACGACACAGAACACGTTCACGTCTACGTAGTTTAGGAAAATGTTATAAAGCAACAACAAATAAATGGTACTTACGAAAAGTTATAGTTCTCGACTGCATTTGAATTTGGTCGGAAAATTCCCTTAAAAATGAATTTACAAACAAAATTTATTGGACGCCGCGCTCCCAGCTTTAATAAACAGAAAACAACAACTGCGTACATTCTCTTTGTACTAAAGTCTAAAAGCTTTTCCATGAATTTTCGTTTGAGTCAATTTATTAAAAGCTAGTGAGCGCAAGTGCAACTAAATTAGTATTTTCCTCATGGCGACTGAGAAGGTGACATGAACTATGTGTTGGTAAAACATCCATATATTGTGCGGGCCGTTCTCCGCAGAATATCCCCGCTGCTAATGAGCGCGCAGCCTTGGGGAATAAGCTCATTTGCCGACTAACTGCACACTGCGCAGCCAGCCAACTCCGCCAGAAAGAAACTTTCCGCCTGATGTTGCAATTTGTCATTTAATTCCTTTCTCAGTGTTTTAATTAGTAAGCTGCTATTTAAGTTACTATTTTAATCTTTTTATTTTGCAATTATTGCTTTAGGTAGTCTCTCTTATTTATGACTGCTATCTTATTCCCATAACTTAGCTCGGTATACGGCCGGTTATACAGGGTAACTAGCGCATTCATCCGTAACAATTGGTCCCGGAGACAATTGTGCAATGCCTCACAGTATTGACTTATCAGAGCAAGCAGGATAATAGGATCATTGGGACAATGTGCGCCCGAGCATAATTTATCTGCAATCCGTCTGTATTTGTTCACGATAGAGCCGGCGCTCAGCGACCAATTTGCTACAGCTCCATTTGTTACTAATCCTTCAGCTTATTATTTCTTTTTCTTCGCATCCGAGTGCGGAGCTCGTACGTTTATTAATGTGAGGCAGTAGATCTCGAGCGCTGTCTTAGTCTATTTGTTCCGTGGAATTAGAGGTTGTCTGGAAGAGAATAATTACATGGTGTGAGAAGGCGTTATTTTCCCGAAGTCAATACGTCAGTGTGAGAGCGATGGCACAATAAAGTAGGCGTCGCGCACACCTGCTGGCGTGCCGAGCGCCTGTGACGCGTGTTACATGCGACCAATCGATTTGTCTGGACCGGCCAGAGTCGCGGCTTTCGTGACTCGGGAAACTTTCGCGTTATTACAACGTTTACGTAGCCATAACCAATTCCGTTTATATGACTGCGGTAGCGCCGTACTTTACAAAACTTTTCATATAATAGTATTACAGCTAATAATGAGGGTTACAACGTGAGCCCTTGAAAGTTAAACGAGGATTAGACTTGGTAAAAGTAAAACTATAAACATTGCAATAATATCAAGTAAACGAGGTTTGAAATGGGACGCAGAGTTATTAATTATAAAATAAACAATATCTAATCATCTTTGTTTTATTATGGTTTTATATAATTATATCAGGATCTAACTTAACTACATGCGTGTAAAAGTAATAAAAAAGTTTCCCCGTAAATGAATAAGTCGGGATACAAACAATCGAACTTTAATTAACAGGCTCCCGGCGGTAAATTCCGCGAAAAGCAATATATTTCTCATATGAGGCACGAAATCATTTTAAAATGGGCCGCCATTTCGGTAATTAAGTTTGACATTATGTGACGGTAAATGTACACACTGCTGGGCTTCATATTGCATTGAAAAAATATAGTTGACAAAACTCAACAATGATGCAATTCATGTCTTCTGTAGAAAGTGACAATCAAACTTCAAGATTTCAGTTTTTATTAGTCTTAGCCCCATCGTACACGATGTGATACTATCTTTGGTATCCTTTGACGAATGCATGTGTATCTTTGGATTTGTATTGCTATAATCGCCTAGATACCAAAATCGTAAGGTATCAGAGACTTCCCTCGCCTTGTGTACGAAGGGGCTTATAGATGCTGCCCTAAGGAGGTGAGTCATTCATTCAAATGGTATGTACAATTCATGGCACAGACGCAGCGTCCCCTGGCGGTCGCTCTGACCGGTCGCGGCAAGAGGAAGTCCCCGCGTCCCCTGGGATGCTCACCGCCGCACAAGTGGCTAGGAGACTCCGGATGGAAAACGAAAGATTACAGGTAGAGGTATTATAAGCTTATATTCAAACCAATTTCGGGCTATCGGCTCAGTATTTTATCGTTTAATTGGATTTGCCTTAAGAACGGCTTTTGAGATAACGCTTTTGGGTTTCTGGGTTCGATAACTCAAAGCTTTGACTTATCAGCTTTCATGAATTTTGTGTATCTACGTCTGATAAAATCTAAAAAAAGGCAAAAAAATCGTGACCGTTGTATGGAGCTGCCTTAAATGTTTATTTAATTCCATGATTTTGTATAAAGCAGTCTAAGTAATATGGTATTACGCATAATAAGCGTTATAGTCACTGATGAAATTTAGAGAGATAGACAAACAGACGGACAGAGTGGTCTTAGTAATACCCTGTCACTAAGACTGTTATATCCGTCTGTTTGTCTGTGTATCTGTCTCTCTATCTTTTAGTCACTAGGCTGTACATGAAGCGTTATAGTCAGACAGTTTGGGAAAGGAACCCTAAAAACGATTTAAATTGATTACAAGTCTTTACTCAACCGTTATTTCGTCCATATTATTTTATAGTTACTTTCCACTATAAAAGTTCCTCATGAAACTGGATGCGTGATGCTCCTAAAATTCCAAATTACTGAACTGGCAGGAAGGTAGGCAGTTCCATAAAGGTATACTTCTCCAATAAAGTGTCATTAGTGATTCTGCCAGCGTCCGAGGATCAATTTTTTACTTAACCTTTTTCCACTCGGCCGGACTTAGTCTGATGTTAAATAAGATAGCGTGGGTTTATTACTCTTTCGATGGACCTTTGGCCAGTCGATTACGTTAATACATAACTATTTCACGATATTCGACCGTCTTTATAGAATACGTGAGAAAAGAACCTATCTAAGTAACTTTTATTACTTTCTTATACTCGATTTTAGTTGTTATCTCGTAATACTAGACACAAATGAGGCACTTTGTTCCAGTTTCATGAAATTCGGAGGATTAGTTATCAATAAAGTCAAATTCAAATCATTTATTGCAATTAGGCAAAGAGGCACTTTTAAACGTCGCATAAATTAAAATTAAGGAAATAGGATGTGATTGGATATTTTCAATTTCCAATTTCATTCATGGTACTATCTTAGTCCAAAACTTTAGCAAGCAAAGACATGACCTATTATATTGAATTGATCGAAAAAACGGATAGTTTTATTTACCTTTGAGCCTTATAACAAAAATCTATTTTAATGACTAGTATCAAAGTACAATTAAATTCCTTTCTTGCTTTGCCAATTAATTTCCTTGCTTGCTTGAAGTACGAGCTATCTTCCATATACCCTGCCCGCTGTTCTTGCCATAAAAGAAAATATTTACTACCCGCGATCAAAAAGCTCTAATTGACTGTTGATGCTACAGTATTTTATTTCATGTCCAGGCCGAACTAACCCGAGTACGTCGCCTACTGGTAGCGGCTGCTGAGCGAGGCGAAGCTGGAAGTGCTCTACTGGAACGAGCCAAGTCCGACAACCAGGACGGACCACAACTGGACCCACAACAGCTCGAGAAGGAACTGCTACTGGCTAGAGAAGCTGTTAACTGTAAGTGATACCTTACTTTATATATAGGTATACGCCGTTTGCCCTATGACAGGTCATCTTATAGTGACCAAGTTACTAAGACATAATATCTACCAATTCTTGTATATTTTTGAAAGACTGGCCTGTTGGTCTAGTGGTTAGTGACCCTGACTACTATGCCGGGGGTCGTGGGTTCGATTCCCAACCAGGACAAATGTTTGTGTGATGAGCATGATAATTTGTTCTGTGTCTGGGTGTAATTTATCTATAACATGTAAGTATTTAGAAATATATAAGTATGTTTATCAGTTGCCTAGTACTCATAACACAAGCTCTGCTTAGCTTGGGACTAGATGGCGTTGTGTGATAGTTGTGGAATATTATTATTATTTTTTCGATAAATGGTATCGTCTTGATCTTCATTAAAAATCAAATTAAACCTAAAAAAATACTTAAAAAGGTTATGGTGCTATCAAACTTGACAAGTCCATACTTCACAAATAAAATTTCTTATTCAAATCTCTGTTACATCGCGAGCTGCGATCGAATTGACAGTCCCCAACATCGACTTCGCACAAAGCGTATAGTGTGGAGGAGATTATTGCTAAATAATAACAGCTCCACAGGTTGATCTTCAAGATTCAACCACTCGTAAGTCGGAAAGCACGTTGAGCCATTGGACCCGGCTATCATTTCTAGATCGTTGACAGCCTTTACTATAGACCCATTTAGAAAATGCAAGAAATTGCAGGCACATTTGACTACATTATGATGTCTGTTTGATTAATTTAATTGGTTATGTATCAATAGTTCAATGTAGTCGAACTTGCATGCACCACGTAATATGCGATTTCTTGCAGCGATAAACGAAGAAATTCATCTGACAACTAGTCATATCAAGGGATATTTTAGTTCGCCTTTGTACTGTATTTTTACATGATGTGCATGAAGTTTTTAAACAAATAAATAATATGAGGTTAACTGTATCTAATCACGTTATTAACAACGGTTTCAAAGGATTGGTCATTACTTTTGCGAAGTAAGCGACTTTTTTATAGTGTCTTATACTGTTAAGTTTGTTGACTACTACCTGGACTGTATGTTTCTTTATTCAGAATACAAGTAATAAATGTCTTAGCAAGACATTATAAATATTCAACATGGTAGTGAAAGTTTTGCGTTATTGAAAGGCTTTACTTCTATTATGTGGTAAATAACTAAAGTAACTAAATAAACGTCACGTTATAAGAAGATAAAACATATACCTACTAATTAATACATGTCTATTGAAAAACAAAAAAAAACAATTATCACGAAAGAACGTCCATTCTGTCCGTTTGCGAATAAGATAATCACTAAACAATGTCCAGACATTCGCCTATTATCTTTGAGAAAACGTTTCTAAACATATATCAAACTAGATCTTACCCAAAAACATAATGGTCGGGTTTATGTCGGGTATTACTTCGCTAAGGAAATTAATGGCGACATTACACTAACCATTATATTTTTATGGCATTAGTTTGGTAAAGACATTAATACGAGCATTAAACTTAGCCATTACAGTCAAAAGTGAAGTTTGATATCAAATTATTATGGATCAGAAAATATTAAAGAGTCATTATGAATATTATAAGTGAGAACTTTTAACAGTGATAAATCTATTCAATTTTACTCGCTGGATTTTAAATCAACTTGTGGAAAATGTCGAATCATGAAAGCTTAGGGGTATTCACGTTTAAACCGATAAGTATGCATAACATATTTGAATTAAGCTGAGATATATGAGCTAAAATTTAGTTTCTAAAGCGAATTGCTATAGAACTTTCCTAGAAACTCTTTGAAGTGGTTTGAGTGTAAGTAGTTACTGAATAAACGTAACTTACGTTATATTTGGCAACCTAAGCCAGCTAAGATATGTCTATATCTTAGTCTATAAGTTTTATTGAGACTTTGAATACAGCATGGTAATAAATAGAGACCTCACACCTACAGTGGCTTTATCTCAATAATCCGATTCGATCCCACAAAAGTGGGCAATTTGTTGAGTGCCGCCCGATGCCGAGGAAGCGTGAGTAAGCCGACATTTTGATAAACTATGCTCATAATATCTCGCAAGGTACAGAAGGACTGCCTTACAGACCCAAATCAGTAAACGGGTCACGTCCCTATAAGGGTGTGCTGCTGTAACTTGGACTGACATTTTCACTAATGTCATTATGCTGACGAAAGTTGTCAGAAACACCTCGGTCGTATATGTTGTGGCAGCGGGTACCATGTTGTTCGTTATTCATTATGTTTATGTTATTCGGGGGGTAACTAGTGTGAATATCATGAATATGTTGTTTATCTAATGACGAGTAAGGATAAATAATTATTATCGTATAAAGGCATAGCGTATGATTATTAGCTGAAATAATTCCAGTGATTACTCATAATGTTATCGCATCAATCATGCTTAACTTACCGGTGAAATATAAATTCACAATTCACCAATTATCTAGCATGACTGAACTTTGGCGATAACACTGTTTATTTGCACGTATGCTAAAAATATTCTGAAAGTCAATGTGATTCTGAAGTTGTATAACTATTTTACTGAAAATGGCCTCAAATAAGCCATTTCAGAAGTTTTTAACGAGCTAGACAGCAACTTCTGCAATTTATCTAAGTTAGAACGCAGTTTTGAATCTTATTCGTTTCATTACATTCTGCATATTGAATTTCTATTGCCCTCATTTTGTGTTCGCCATAATCGGATAAGTAGGTCACTATATCAATCATTTTTAGCACACGATGCTTTTCACCTAAATGGTAGCAAACCCAATGATGTAAATACGAAATTCTGTAAAACTTCGTGATTTTTATAAACGAAACCGGATAGTAGTCAGACCAAATTGGGCTAAAACAACTTAATCACTACAATTTCAGTGAGCTAGACAAAATAATGAATATTTCAATCATAATTTGAAATGTTATGCCGATTAGACAGTATCATTTACCTCGGGTATAGTTAGGGCTCGTCTCTTCGTGGTCGATCGATGGGAGGCACGCGAAATAACGAAGTCACGTTCAATGGTACCAAGTAAATAAGCAGAACACTTCGATGTCGGTCTGGTCGCAAACTTGCTTCATTATCGTATAGGTAACTGAACTTTACTTTTATTTGGACGGAGTAATTTTCTCTCGATGGTAGTTTTTCTGCTATTTTTAACCGACTTCAAAAAAAAAAGTAGGTTCTCAGTTCGACCTGTATGTATGTATGTATGTATGTATGTATGTATGTATGTATGTATGTATGTATGTATGTATGTTTGTCCGCGATTATCTCGAGTTTGGCTGGACGGATTTGGATGCGGTTTTCAGGAAAGTGTTCATTATATTCCGGAGAAGGTTTTAGTATATAACACTAATAGATATCCCGTGACGTTGCCCACGTGGATCCGTTTTTGCTTACTTGGATTGTACATTTTCAGAGACGATTGCATGTTTGTCCGCTATTATTTCGCGTTTGGCTGAACCGATTTTGATGCGGTTTTTAGAAAAGTGTTCGTTACATTCTGGAGAAGGTTTGAGTATATAACAATAATAGATACCTCGTGAAGTTTCCCACATAGATTCGTTTTTGTTGCTTATTATGATTGTAGATTTTCAAAGGCGCCGATTGTATTATGAAGATTTTTGTTGAATATTTAAACTAAAAAGGGAAAAATAAAAAACTTTTTTAAAAAAGGGAACCGACTTCAAAACCAAACACAAAAAAACTGTAAAATAACTTTTCTTTCGGAAGTCGGTGGCCATAGTCAATGAAATAAAAACAAAGCCACCGACTTCCGAAAGAAAAGTTATTTTACAGTTTTTTTGTGTTTGGTTTTGAAGTCGGTTCCCTTTTTTAAAAAAGTTTTTTATTAACCTAGGTAGTTAAGTAGTTATGTTTATTTTACAAGTCAGTTTTCCAGGTACAAAACATAAGAATTTTTATTTAGATTCTGTATGTAGGCGTGTTCTATGATTCAATTGAAGATGTATAGTGCTGCAATGCTTAATAAAGCTTTCAGTTTACCTATATCATATTTCTTTGGCATATGGGTTTAATATATTTTTCATAAAGTGAATATTCAAATTACCTACATAATAAAGGACCGTATATTATAAAGTGGTCGTACGTAATAAGCAAACAAACACATAACGAGTACAAGCGGCCGCATATTTGAGTTGGCCCTACATACAAAGGTATAATGTTTACCTTATGTAACTGTTCCACGTGATCGATGAAACCACAATCAAAGGGCTCGTTGCCTTCCTCCGCACAAACCACACTAATCCACAAACTAACTTTAGCAACATACCTACCTTCTATACTGAATTGTTATTACGTCACTCGTCATTCGTCAAACTTCAAAGCAGTTATACTAATTCCCGGAAGTGTAAAAAACTCAAAAATTCATGAAGCTTATGATTGCCAATAAAATCTGAGCCCGGAACCGGAATCCAATTTCAAAACTTCCAAAGTGATGGCAATCGTCAAAACGATCGACAGTCTCACTAGAATCGTTTGCAAAACAGTAAAATGTAGATCAATCTCGAATGCGTTTTATTTTCCTATCAAACGCTGGAAACGTACAAATGTCCGAGTTGAGAGGATCTGCATAGAGAGCGCGCGACAAAGGACACAGGTTCCCAAAGCGAGCAGCTTCGCTCAAAGAGTTTGAATCACTCGGGATTGAGGCATGAGGCTCTCGCTAGTGTATCTCCACATACAAGCTTGTCTGTTGCTTAGCCCATTCGATTCATACCATATACTGCAAAACAAAAAGTACCTATGTTTTATTCTAAACGATAACTTCGCTCACAGCCAATATTTACATGAAATCTTTGATATTTTCATGAGAGGTTACTCTAACATTGAGTTTGTTTATAGTACAAACATTTGTTTCAGCTTTGAAGGCAGATAAAAAGCGGTTGAAAGCAGAGAAATTTGATTTACTAAACCAGATGAAACAGCTCTACGCCACGCTCGAAGACAAAGAGAAAGAGCTACGAGACTTCATAAGAAACTATGAACAGGTTCAATTTAATAATTTAACATTATGAAAGCGAATATTAGCATAATAAGTAATCCAATAATGTTGTTGGAAGGTGCGAGGGAAATGCGTTGTCACGTAAAAGGGTCTTTTACCTCCGACGCAGGGTTACAAAATTAAAAAATGGATGGGTAGGCCTTTTGTTCCAAAATATCCGAGTATCATTAACGTGGTCATTACGTTGTGAAGCCAACATTGTGGTCACTCAATTTATTATGTACCGTATCTTTTGATCTAGCTACGTTTGCTAGGCTCATTATGCTCGGATACGATCTAGGTCACACAGAACTTGCCCGGTTGTTTCCCAGCTTATAAAATTTTACACATACAGAAACTTCTCGGCGAATGTTCTCACATCATAAGTTATTATCTTACATTGTTCTCAGTTGCGAAGAGTGGCCTATTTTCTTTTTATTGTGTTCTAACTTTTAATGATTATTCATGGAGTCTTGACTTTAATAATTAAGAATCTTCAGAAACCCAACCTACTTGAATGAGATTTACTTCCAATTTGAGTTGATTTATTAATGACTTTATCATCCCTTGCAGTTTCTTATTTTTTTTCACATAATGTTTTCTAAAAGTTGATTTGATGCTACAACACATTGTTTGTTATAGTATAGTACCACATTTGTTCAGATGCGTTCTCGAGGTGGTGCGTCGTCGGCATTAGGAGCAGAGCGAGCTGAGCGGGAGCGGGAGCGAGCGGCACTCCTCCGCCACGCTCGTGATGAAGCGGAGCGGTCGCTGCAGCTGGCGGCCGCGCTCAGTGCGAGAGACACACAGCTCAGACATGCCCGGGAACAACTGTTTGAGGTAGGCTTACCGAACTAATAAAATGGTGCCTTTGAAACTGTTGTATCATAAAGACTACCTATGCATGAGTTTTCAGAAACTGAAAGCTTAGTGGACATGCTTCATTTAGCAGAATTCACGTTTGAGCTACTTATTGAATGTTGATATGAAATTAAAAAAAGGTGCTGATGGGAAATACAATGCTCAAATTCAATAAAATTCTCTTTTATCGAATGTGGAAATCCCCAAACAACTCGCGATATAATTCATTCAAAACCCGTCCATTCCGATGCGGAACTACATCGATATTATACAAAATTGTTTTTGATAAACAACTTCAGTGATGAAGTGCTTCAACCAATAATAAATAAACTTTTATCGACAGCTTCAGTGCTATGATGAATAGGTGGCGTGATGTGCTCGAACCAAGACCATCGATCACTCGCTTGTGTTAATTACCATTTCAAATTGCCTCGTCTGATCTAAATTGCAGGGAAAATTAAACGCAACTGTTTCCTCGACTAAGTCAGTTGTTATTATACGATTTTCCGTTACGCATAATCCGGATATTAACCTGCGACCACGGAACATTCGATACCATTACGTTGATGCGGGCTCGCAACGGGATGTCCCATTCGAGCGGACAAATCCTGTCCAAATTAAAGCCCCAATCGAAATTAATTGAAGCATTAAAAGGGTGTTTCGATGGAGGTATAGCTATAATCGTGTTTGGGATGTGATGTTGGATCGTATCGCGTTGTAACTTGGGAACACGAGTGTTGTAAAAGATTATTGAGGGATTACATGAGGATGAGCATACGTCGCGTTTACATGTGCATTTACAATGCGTCTGCGATATGAAATTAATCAGTGATGAGGCCATATTGTGACGTCATGCACGTTATCCTAACCTAACACTTGCGTGCTCTTAAATAAATAATAGTGATATTATGAAAATAATATTAACAATATCATAAAAAAAAAATTGAAAATTAATTTGCGCCAAGAATTATATGCCAAGAGCTTATTTTAGATGCATTATAAGTTATGAATACATTCAGTTTTTTAAGTGTTGTAGCATTATAAACATGACCAGCCTATATAATGTTCCCAATGCTGGGACACAGGCCTCCTCTCTGTAAGATCCATGGAATGACTAAGTGTAAATGTTGTAGTAACAGAATATTTGTGAAATATCGGAAGATGTCGTATAAACCAGAACGTTCAGCAGTAAATATTTACGGGCTCGTAAAATGATGGTGATACCTCTGCTACTGTGTTTGATAATCGAGCGAAAAATGTGATAGGAACCTTTGTTTTGTGCACAATGTTTTAAAGCCTACTCAAACATGTTATAAAACTCAATTGTATTTATCTTTTGGAAACCAATGAATGCATTGCAGTGCATTTAGAAAACTCGCCGTCCGATTAAGGACCTAAGTTCACGATACGTCTTGCTCCACGTACGCCTCAAAGAGCTGTTAGAGGGCCAAATCTGCCAGGTTTTCGGCACTCTGAAAAAAGGGTGGATTTAGCCGGCTCGAAGTCCGATCAAGGGGCGCCTGAAGAGGCTGTCAGACATGTGTCGGGATCCTTATAGAGCCATTGCCTACAAGTGTAGGCCACCACGGCCCTGGAACGCTTATGAAGGGGCAGTCTGACAGTCCTTTCTGTCCTTTTCATTCAAGAACTGATCGAAACTACATACAAAAATATTAAAACCATGTCCAGGAAATTGTCACATCGTTTTCGATGTTATTGGCCGTAAACGCAAACATTCTTCTTTCTCAATCTTTTCTCATAATGGTATTCTTTTCAATTTATTTATTACTTTATCGTAGGCTCGAAGACAGTTACAAGCAGCGGGATGTCTATCAGAGGGCGAGAGCGTGGCGTCACTCGGCATGGGTCCGCCTATGATGCTGGGAGGACCCTCTGGCTTGATCGGGGATAGGGGAAGCTGCAGTGCCGATTCTGGTGTTAGAGGTATGTGCTTGTAGTTATTTATCTTATAGCTTTATGCCTTCCGTTATTCTTTAGTTGTGATCGAAGCGTTATTAAAAGCTTTTTAGTAACAATGCATCGTCTTCCAGACATCTCTACGAATAGCGACAAGTTGTCATAAGTCGCGTACACACAGGCCCACGAACGCCAACAAACGTCTTAGCTGACAGTCCACACCGAGTTCGACTGAATGGTTCAATTCCTTAGATATTACAACCGCCAACGAACGATCATTGGCGTCTTTAAGCCGTCCATATAGGACCAAAGATGACCAGCAGGACCCATGCGTTGGCCTTCGTTGGCTCGCTGTATAGGCGATATTAAAATAAAATATAAAACAATAGCTGCTTTTCCGATCTTTAGATTCTAAAACCGAGTGCATCTAAAAATATTAGCATTTATTTGGGAACTTATGTACAGACTGCACATAAACTTACCGCAGCCGGTCAAACTTTAATCGATATTCAACTTTACCACAAAACAAGAGAGTTCATATTATATTGTGAAAAGACAGATTGGGGTAGGTTGATGTGCTGGGTCTTCAACTGTACTGAATGATATGACAAAGTTAAATGTGTCTTATTCTTCAAAGTATTCTTACACAAGTCTCTAGCATTCATTCAAGGTACAGTCGGCTTCAGAAAAACTAACCCCGTTTGGTAGTGAGATCACTACGATGAAGCTTACCGTACGATAGGTAAATTGTCTTCGGTGACAGGTAGCAGCGATGGTGGCGCCACCTCAGTGTGCGGCGGGAACCTCTCAGACTCCACAGCAGAAGGGGCTCCTCCCACGCTAGACGCTTATGACACGGACGCCGCGTCTCTTGTCTCATCCGCACATCATATCTATCAATGTAAGTCATTTTATTACTTCTGTGCTATGTTTTACCTGCATCTCGGTTCTTATGAGCAGAAACGAATATTAAATGAATTGAACTGATATTTGTTTTGGCACTTGTACAAACTAGATGAGCCCGGTGTTTTTTACCTTCCTAATCTGAGAAGTTACAGAAGACACAAACTCTGAGTTCACAGTCTCTTTTAAATACCAGACTTTACATTGGTCATGACATACGTAAAATATATTTCTTGTTAACTTACTCACTAATTAGGGTATCATACACACACGTAATTTTTCAAATCTTACCATAGCAATAACTAGCCTTTTATGCACCCAGTGTGAGCTTCTTTAACTGTGCCCAGGGGGCTTACCATGACGTCTTAATGCAAGAGTAGTTATAGTTCCAGTGCGGGATAGAGACAGAACTATATAAGTTGCCTAGCGCCATCTCGTTCCGACAGTAGTACTTTTGCATTAAGACGTCATGGTAGGCCACCTGGTCTGGTCAACGCCCCGTGTCTGGGCTCCGTTGGCACACCCCAATTTGCACTAAATCTGACATGAATTAGTTCCGAGTACTAGGTGGTTTCGGAGACTAACGCATTGAAACATCAAAAAAAATCTTATCAGCTTTATTACAGCATAGTACAGAATCTGATATCTCTATTTTCGACCCCTGCTGTGCCAATCTGTCCAATACACAACAGCAACCAAAAATAATCCTCATAAAACATACATATTTAAATCCGATTACACACTACCACAACATACAATTTTCCCTTTTGACTCGACAATTTGGGGCTACGATGCCGCACAATAATTTAATACCTAAAAATTAAACAGAAAATCACGTTCATTAATCCGAATGTCGAATTTTCATCGTTAATTTTTGACGAATTAAAGTTAACGAATTCCTTTTAACGTTGTTACATCCGCGGCATTGTTGTTATGAAGTGAAATATGATTTTCATGATTCAGTTGGAAAATAAAGCGGATTGCAACTCGCTCATGTTGAAAACAAGTATAATGATATCTGTCGTGGTGCGGGAATTGTTAAAATTTCACACCCTGAATAATATTTTACAGCAAAATTACTCATTTCGCTGAGGTTTCTTACAGCAAATATTAAAAAAAAAATCTCATCTGTTTAAACATTACAAAGTTTGCCATCTCATTCTTATCAAGGAACATTTTACGGGGAAAATTGAAACAGCAAAAATTTCCGCTCTTAAAATGAGTTTTTTATTACAGCGTAAACTTTCATAACGATGAAATCAAATTGTTTCGTACAATTTTGCGACAGCAAGTACAGTTGATGAATTATGATCGAAAACATTGTACCTATTTATTTTACAAGCTCACGTTACAATATTTTTCGTTTTCATCGATTTAATCTGTTTCGCCGTTGAATGGTTTCTTCTTAAATAAATTAATCTTAAAAGAATGATTAATAAGTTTCGGCATTTTTTGTAACACATGTTCATTGTCTAAAAACACATTCAGCGTTTCAGTATATTAATGCTCGTATCATTTACCTACATAAAACTTACATTTTATTGTTACTTTTATAAAATTAAAATTCTTATTGTAAGCATTTTGAAATGTAAACTGGAACGTTTTACCAGCTTTTATATTGGTAGTATAAAATTAAGTCAGTATTTGTTCAACAAAAAATGGCAGCGAATTGAAACATTGTTAAATGCAAATGATGGAACTCCACAATATGCTAAATAACAATTTGCAACGCATTCTGAATACTAAACTGTACATGGAATAACAACTAAAATGCTGTAGGCAGCAGTCAATATAATACTGTTTTACAAAACATGCTCAGCGTACACACGGCTACATATCAAGTTATGTATAAAACCAGTTTAACGTGGTCTAGCTTTTAATGACTTTTCCGCGCGTTCACTAGTCAGCTTTTACTGGTTTTGCTTGCTTACATTGATGTGTAGCCGTTTGTACATCAAACAATAAAACTCCTGACAACTACGTTAGTATTGCAAAACGAACGTTCGGAAATTCAGAACTTCATTCCGTTTGTATTTACCATGTTTTTGTTTCATACTTTTCAAACCGGAACAAATTCATTGAGTTTTTATATCGAAAATATTCAGTTCGCTTTACAACATGCTTTTGTAATATCTGAAGTGATTTTCTTTTGTATATCGGCAAATGGAAAAAGCAATTGGCAATTCTATCAACTGTCCCTCTGGGTGGTTATGGTTTAGAAAAATTGTTTGCGTTAAATGGAAAATAGATTGGAAATTAATATCACTGCTTTCGTATGGATTTAACGAGTTTTACATTTATTTTAGGTTACACATACTACATTTACATACCTAGATTTCTATCTTAGTTATAAAAATACAGTTTTCACTAAATAAAAATAATGTCTACTGCCTTTATTCTACGAAAACCGTCAAAAGGCAGCCACAGGAAATGTTATTGTTATTGCTCGTAAAAGTTGCCCGAGTCTGCAGCTTGTTATTTTACAATCTTAAAGCCAGTTATTTATATTTAAAAGCATTTTGCGGTATCAAAACGACCCTTCTATAGTATTGGAATGAAAGACATAATAAAATAACGTGTTTATTTCCGTTCATACTTCATCAAATCGGAAAGGAAGTTGAGTTTCCATTCAAACGCTACCAAATTACAGGACTGTGAGAATTGAGTTCGGAAAAAAGGATACAAATACTTGTCCCACGCCTTAGTACTTTGCGATGAACACATTTCTCTTTACACGAGCCTCCGATAGATGCATCGGGACATTTTATCCCGCCCGGGGATAAAAGCTTGAGTAATATAAAGTAGTTTGTAAGCCTCGCCTATTCTACATAATGTACTATATAACATTAGGGATAAGTATTCGATGGCGACAATATACAGCGTGCTAAAAATACGAAGAGGATCGTGGACCGCATTTTCAATTACCATTTTCTTGGGTACATAGTTTGGATACGGGACTTTTTTTTTACTTTGGTACAGTTTTTTCTCGATTTGTATCTAAATTACGGATTTCCAACTATCATTCGATAACTATCATAAACGCCCTGTCACTAATAATTAATCATTGATCTTTAGTACTGTAATCTAAAACTTTAACACGGAAGTATGTGGGTGTACATTTTCGTACGAAGTTACAGTCATGATTTAACTTTAAAACGTTGGTCTATGGTCTAATTGGTCAATGGTTTAAAAAAACCGGATCTATCTATGCCCTCTTTCGATGAATGAAAAATACTGTATTCCTTCTGTTTTCTCAGTGAGCACACCTCGCGACTGCAGTCCGACTTTATCGCCACACAACAGTGCTTCGCCCTTCACACGGTCCATCGACGCCGGGTCACTGTCAAGGTTAGTATTCTACGACTTTCTTTAGCCTGGACATTCAATGTAGTAGTTATTTTTAGATTTCGTACTACATTTTTTTCCTGTGTCGTGGGTGCGTTTACAAATATTGAAATCATAGACAAACATCTAGAAACAACTAATTGTACAATACGACGTGCCTTGAAAATCAAGCTATTTCTACAATGTTTATGCCATCAATAATTATTTTTCTTAAATCATAATTTGGCGAATTTCAAGCATAAACTACGAAATTTGTTAATACAGAAATGTTACTATTCTCTTAGTGAATATTTTGATGACAGCTCTTTGACAATGAATTAAGACTTTTATCATCATGACTCAATTGTTCAACATTTAGACCGTATTTGTTATTTTAATGGACATTTCTTCTTTTTTAGTGACTTATTTGACATTATTATTAATGTATTTAACACTATTATTATCCATTGTGTAGAATATTTTTGGCACTAAATTATTGTACTTTATCAAATTCAAAATATCCGTAGCTAAATTGACTTTGAGACTTTTATAATCATGACTAATTCACTGTTTACATTTTGACCTTATTTGTTAGTTCAATGGACATTCTCTCTTAATAATTACTTTTTTTTTTTTTTGACATTATTATTGTATTTATCATTGTTATTATCTCATGATGTTGAATATTTTGGCACTAATTATTGTATTTTATTTAACTTTCAAATATTCGTTGCTAAATTGTACACATTGCATTAATATTAGAGGTACCTACTTACTGAATTATTATAAATGAGCATACTTAATTGGCGAAAGCCTAAAATGTATATTTGTACGCTAAATTGCAAAACGCAGAGAAACTTAACAATAATTATTGTAACATCTTGCACACTGTAATCTGAACCTGTGTTTACAAATAAAAATTTGATTGATTGATTGATCATTTATATATTATATATCATTATTTTTCTTAAATAATTTATATCATTTGATTGCTCTCAGTTGTTAGAAGACAAAGCCGTTAAAAGGATACCCGACATTATTAGTATTCAGCTGAGCAGATGTTCATTACCATGATCTAATTCCACAACTTTCCCTCAAGTCATTCTATGGAGACATCCTTTTAGGTGCTAATTTCAGCGGAAAAATGGCGTTAATCCTGTTAATATCCTCGAAAATTTCTTCAAAATTTCAAACTTTCTTATTACGAGTTCAAGGGTCTAATTTTAAGGCACCTAATCATTTTCATTCAATCTCAATGCCTGAAAAACTTATTACACTGAAAATGAGGTCCTATATTTTTCGACATTAGTTCACTCTTGAAAATAGCCTAACGGCCTTTTAGGCCTTATGACCTTAGAATTGATAGCAAACATTTAAAAGCCAATAAGATACTAAATGCCTTAAATTTCAATTACATTTGTTACGAACTTTATTACTTACTTAAAGCGATAATATCAAATGACAGCAAAATTTATCGCGTAATACACGATTTGGGTCACAATTCAGCAATAGTTGCTGGAAATTTCATTTTCATTTTATTCTTTTCCACCTCCTATCCCGAGGTTTTCAATATTAAAAAAGCCACCGCATCAAGGAATGCTCTCTAATAAAAAGGTCGGCAATTTAGATTTGAAATGTAATTCTGACAAGTTGAAATAATCATAGATTGTTAACCTGCTGCATATAAGAGCCCTCTCAAAGTTAATAGGAAATGTAACGATAACATTTAGCATTCTATTACTTTTACGGGCTACTTTATTTCTACGGGCGATATTATCGAATTTTGACAGTAAAATTTATCGAGCATTACCAGATTCGGTCCACGATTCAGCAATAGTTGTTCGAAATTACATTTTCTTCCGGCTGAATTCTTTTTCATTTTCCGCAACTGTTCGTTCAAGGTACCTTTATCTTTCATCTTGCAATATTTTAAAAGCCGGGACTGCGACTGCTGCGTGAAAGGGGCATACAGATTGAGTGTCAAATCTTGATTCTACATTTGAGTGATTATGGAGATCGTACACCTGATGCAAACTAATGGCTTCCCTAGTTCTCATGCTGTTTAGTATTTGAATAATGTATGGAATATTCACAGTTAATATTTACACACAATGTATTTCGGTACGTTTGTAGCATTATTGTCAATATTCGACAAAAATGGAATACATTACACAGTACTGGTTTTAATTAAATCAGAACGTAACGATTTTCAGAGCACAGACATTTTAATTTTGTTTTGAATGCACTCTATCCGCACCGCACATAATAATAGAACGTTAAAGAATGCAAAAATGAGCACTAAATATTTCTTTACCTTGAGTATCCTTCGTATGTTCCCTTTAGATCAGTGGAACAGCTATCAAGTCCAGGTGAGTGCGAGGCAGCTCTGCTAGGAGGGGTGCGAGGTCGATCAGGGGCAGGCAGCAAGGGAGCCCGGGGACGTGGCTCAGCCTGGGGCTCCATATCACGTGTCTTCGCACGCTCCAGGCACCGCACCAAGTCGGGCAGTGCAGCCATCAGCGGACATGAAAGTGGTGAGTTTAGAACCCCATAGAACATCAATATTATTGTTATCCTTGTCAAAATTGAAGTCCTCTTTGTCTAAGTTTGAATGTTACAAGGATTTTTGGCAACTTTTTTAGGTGTTCGTGTTATAGAAATTAGAATTTTATATGCTTTATGAAATGTTTTACAAAAACAAATTAGAAGTGTAAGTTTCTACTTTAATCGCGTGCCAACAGATTCTTGTTAAAGCTAAATTATGCATAGAAATTACCTTTTTTATTGTTTCACCTATAAAACACAGACCCAAATTGGCTCTTTAATTCTTAATTTCTACCTACTATTTATTCATAATCCATTTAAGTTTATAGATCACCAACAACATTGGTTACCTTCGGGTAACCTGTTCCGGGCACAAATGAATGTTTCAATGTTTCTCAATATAGCTTGTTGTTCAGAGCCGATCTACTCGGGCACTGGTAGTTCTCGCGCTTGGTCGCCGCTAGGCAGTGAGGCGGCATTACGGGAGGCGGCATCCCTGCCGCTTTCAAGATGGCGCGCGCCCGCCATCATAGCGTGGCTTGAGTTAGCGCTCGGCATGCCGCAATATGCCGCCGCTGTTGCTGATAATGTCAAAAGTGGAAAGGTTTGTATAGTTCTAAGGTTTTCAAACTATTTTCATTCATCGACGAACTCTGCATGGCTTTGTTTCAGATAGTATTTGATAGCTATCAATGTAGTGGTTTCTCGCTGGTATGGTCGACGTAATAACAATGTGATTTAGGAGACCCTTTTTGTGTGCTTCTTATTTCACACTTTTTATATATTGTTATGTAATTATAAACTTTAAAGCAAACGGGAGACAGGCACGTGTTCTTTAAATGAAAATCACGTTTACAGTCAAAATTTTAAAAGCACCACTGAATGTGATAAATTATGTATCACGCTTTGAACACCACTTTAGTCGCTACAGCAATGCATTTTTACCACAATATTTACCTACTTTATGCATTAGAATAAGTACAAAACGTTACCCACTTGAATTCGGTGTAAACCTATTTTTGGCAGGTAAGCACAATATGGAAGTGGAACACCGTTGAGTCTTAGCTAATATTAACCCAGTGTCCGTAGACGTTAGCAAAACAAGGTTACTTATGCTCTGTTGCATTTAACTGTATGAGGCTTCAAGCAGCATTAACACAAATCGTATTAACCACTTAGTCCTCCATTTATTTAACAAGGTAGAAAAACCTCGATACCTACTTAATATTTGGAATTATTTGTTTTACGTAAAGAGACTGTCGAACATTGTTTAAATTGTAATAATGAAAAAAAAAATTTAACCGCCTTCAAAAACAACCACAAAAAAGGGTAAAATAACCTACAAAATAACTTTTCTTTCGGAAGTCGGTGGCTTTGTTTTATTATTTCGATGTCTTTTTGCCACCGACTTCCGAAAGAAAAGTTATTTTGTAGGTTATTTAACCCTTTTTTGTGGTTGTTTTTGAAGGCGGTTAATTTTTTTTTGAAAAAAGTTTTTTATTTTACTCTTTTTAGTTTAAATATTCAACCCAAATTCTTGGCAAATACATATTATTGTTACATGTGCACTAGAATTTTGTAATCCGTAGCACCGGTATTAACATCGCCCATGTTGTGTACATAAAAGAAAATTCCAATAAAATTCCCTATCTCAAAAAATGCTGAACAGAGTTCGATGAGACTTGCAGTATTCCCTAAGGTGAACGATCCCTAGTACAACAAAAAAAACAATTTTGAAAATCGGTCCACAATTGGCGAAGTAATCGCGTAACAAACACGCAAAAAGTAAAGATCATGATGTCGTCCAAGTAGGCGAAATTAATAAAAATGCTCACAAAATAAAAAGTACTGAACCAAATTTAATGAAATTTTTATGGGACCAAACTGCAAGTATCCTGCATCGAACAAAAAAAGAATCACACTAATCGGACTAGAAACCTCGGAGTAATCGATGTACATACATAAAAAAAAAAAAAAAAAACATACCGACCGAATTGGGAACCTCCTCCTTTTTTTGAAATCGGTTAATTATCATTTTCTGCATGATTTACGTGAAAGTTAAAATCAATATTTACATTTCCATCGACCATAATTTTCAATGAAACCACACGCATTATATTTTCGTATGCAAAGAATGGAATAAAAAAAAAACCATTTTCATTAACCGCAAATCCATTCATTATTCGGAATGCGCTCATTTTATTAGATCTGTATGGAAATCGGTCACCGATACACCACCCTGAGATAAATTCATTGAAGAGTGTGCTTATTTATATGTTGATATTCAGACTTTTCAGTAGTCGTTTCAGTCCTGTAAAATGAAAGGGAAATCATGAACGTCAAAGTAATACATATCGTGATCGATTAATAAATTCATGGAAAGTTATAAGTTATAAGCCAGAAGGTGTCGCGGCAGGTCTCATAGATGGCGGGATGAGCTCGATAAAACCAACGATCAGTGGTCCACTTTGGCCCTGGATCACAAAAACTTGAGGTCATAAGGCCTTTGGCCAGCAGTGGGACGAAGTAGGCTAGCACTTTCAGTTATAATACTTATTTGTTAGGGATGTATGTAGTAGAGCGAGAGACGCGCATTAAGCGTCAAATATTGTGTTCTGGTTGGTTCTAGATCCGTGCTTTGAATGGGCAGGTTCTGCTCGAGCTGTCTGACGCGGACCTGGAGGTGGGGCTGGGCATCTCGCAGCCGATGCACCGCAAGAAGCTGCGGCTGGCCATCGAGGAGCGCAGGAGACCAGACCTCGTGAGGAACCCCAGTATAGGGCAGTTGACGCACGCTTGGGTCGCTGCTGAATGGCTGCCGGATTTGGGACTGTCACAGGTATGACGAAACCATGTACCATCATGCTTGTCATCTACAAAACTAGTTATGATAAGTGAGTTTGCTCATGATGCGATTCGTACGATTTGCCATTTCTACTACCTAACTAAAAATGAACATCGTCCTTGATGCTACGATATGATGATGCTATTCGACAGACTTACGTCGTTGTGGCGTGTTTTATTTTTTACTAGCTGTGCCCGCGACTTCGTTCGCGTGGATGTCGGAAATTACCAATGTATTTTTTTGTGCGAAGCGTCGGGTAAAAAGGTCTCCCTCCAAAATCCCACCGTATCCCATCGTATCCCACCGTATCCTATCGTATCCCATCGTATCCCATCTTATCCCATCTTATCCCATCTTATCCCATCTTATCCCATCTTATCCCATCTAATCCCATCTTATCCCATTTTATCCCATCTTATCCCATCTTATCCCATCTTATCCCGTCCTGTCCCGTCCTGTACCGTCCTGTCCCGTCTTGTCCCGTCCTGTCCTGTCCCGTCCTGTTCCGTCCTGTCTCATCCTGTCCCGTACTGTCCCGTCCTGTCCCGTCCTGTCCCGTCCTGTCCTGTCCTGTCCCGTCCTGTCCCGTCCTGTCCCGTCCTGTCGCGTCCTGTCCCATCCTATCCCATCCTATCCCATCCTATCCCATCCTATCCCATCCTATCCCATCCTATCCCATCCTATCCCATCCTATCCCATCCTATCCCATCCTATCCCATCCTATCCCATCCCATCCCATCCTATCCCATCCTATCCTATCCTATCCCATCCTATCCTATCCTATCCCATCCTATCATCATCATTACATGAATTATTTGAATATGTAGCAGAATCGAAGCTAGATCGCGCTATGAACTACGCGTCTTGGTGTGAACTGACCGTAATTTTATTTCTGAAACACTTTATATTCGAATAACTTTTGATAGACTGAACCGATTGCAATGAAACAAAAACTAAATGTTACCTCAAGTCACGCTAAATAGTTGTGTATATAAGTTATTTACATTGATTTCGTGCATTTTACGTGATGCTCGGACATATAAACATACAAACAGACAAACAGACAAACCGACAAACAGACAAACAGACAAAAATTCAAAAAATGTTAGAAATGGGTCCTATTGGTTGTCCTTTAACACCCTAGCTATTTTTTTTGGATTTTATTTTGATGTACAAAAACGATTTTTCTACAGTTTTATTATATGTATAGATAGATATAGATCTGCCCATAGATAACCGTACGTTATAGGTCATATGAGTATACCCTATTGCGTCGCATCTCGTCATCAGGAAGCTCGCTTACTTAATTTCAATGAAATAATCTACGAAACCGAAAAAAACTCCATTGAAACTTAATTCACCTTAACTTTGTCCACCAGTACGCAGAGTCATTCCTCGCGAACTTGGTGGATGCTCGCATGTTGGACACCATCAGCAAGAAGGAGTTGGAGAAGTACCTCGGTGTGACGAGGAAGTTCCACCAGGCCTCCATCGTGCACGGCATACATCTGCTTAGAATAATGAAATACGATCGACAGGTAAGCGGAAAAAGTAACCGGATTTCGTAAGAGATAAAGTTGATAATAGCTATGACGAGGGAACAGGAGTTCATTTAATTTTAATCAGTTTTGAATACCACAAAAGTACTGCCAAAGATAAGATAAATAAAAGGAAATAAAAATAGATTAAAGATGACAATGACATAAATTACACTCTTGATCTCATTTACAAATTGCGTGCCTCGAAATGAGAAAACCGTTCCACGTCCCTTCCGATAAGTGGGGTGAGATAACGAAAAGCAAATGAGCGATTATCCAATGAGCTGGAACAAAATGTTCCGTCTGGCACTGCCGTGGCCCGTAATGTACACCCATTAATCATCGTGCACTCCGCTCTTGCTTGCTCGACAGTTAGCTAAAAACCTGTTACATCACGTTTATTATTTCCCTTCTTATTTCCAACGTTATAAATTACGCGAGCTGATCAATCATCGTTAAGTTTTTACAAAATGTTTGTTTGTTGTAGGCGCTGGCAGTCAGGCGGCACCAGTGCGAGAACGTCGACGCCGACCCCCTCGTCTGGACCAATCAGAGGTTTATGCGATGGGCCCATAATATTGATTTAGGTGAATTTGCGGATAATCTGAAAGGTATGTTTGTTCTGTCTTGATACTGTATATTTGATAATGATATCCTGGTCCGGACAGTCGGTCACGTAGTTGATAATGTTATTACGACAGACAGTGGAGTGCACGGCGGACTCGTCGTACTAGAGCCATCGTTCACCGGGGAAACAATGGCGACCGCGCTCGGTATTCCTCCTTCCAAGAGCATTATCAGGAGACACTTGGTCGCAGAATTTGATGCTCTCGTCATACCAGCCAGGTGAGTCGACCAAACTCATTTAAATGCTAGTCCGGGAAAATATAGTATTTACATCAGATCGTTTAATATTATTATATCTCCATCGGATCAATCAACTTGCGAGTCACATATATTACGTGTCTATGTAAATGTTATATTTTCATAATAACCTACATGTTATGAATGAATTATGTATCTACAATATCTACTTGAATATATCTAGCAGTTTGTTTGGTGACAATGAGCACAGTATATCTATTATTATATATCATAACCAAGTTCTTAGATTGTTTGTCCCATAAGTGCATTGTTATAATGAGTCAACGACGTATGTGAGTGGCGACGAGTGCAACGGTGTTGTGGTGAGACGCACAGTGCATGTTGTTTGAGTACTGAGTAGTGAGCTAGTGATCGCCAGTGGCCCTCCGTGCCCTCAGAGGCACTGGGCAGTCCCTTCCCGTACGTGCGCATCTGTAGTTGATTATAATGTGAGGTGCAATCCTGCAGGTATACGATATTTTGCCAGGTGGAAGAACTGCAAGTGGAGGCTGCCCGAGCATCCATGTTGTCCACAAAACAAAGATAAACCAACGAAAATCAAAAAACTCTCGTTTAAAAAATAAATTATCGCTTCGGTGCCCAAACCTGTATCTATGTAAAATTTCCTGTATCAAAATGTTTGTAAATGCGCTATTTTTACACAAAATATTTTCTTTGCGAAAGAAAATTTTGTATCTACCTACCGTCAAAACTTGCTCGTTTTTAGAAACTTTTTTGATGGAAAACTTTACGAGCGGTGAAGACTGATAAGTTATCGTAGGGATCGTGGTTTGTAAGTAAAGGATATCAAGAAGTTGGAGCGATCGGACACGTTCACAGTCATTTTGTTTTGTTCCTTCGCCTTCGTCAGTGTTAGATTCAATGTTGGACATTGTGACCCCCTAGAGTCCCGATCTTGCCGTAGATTAGAGTCGTCACGTTAATGTTAATTCGAGATTGATCAATTTGGTAAACTAGTAAATGTATACAACTTAGTTGATATTATAAAGATATAAGCATGAAATGCTTCGTATTATTCATAGGGGGTAACTCATATCCCATTACTTGCATTCACTAACGTTATTGAAAGGGATTCATTTCAATTAAATGACCGTTTTGGAATAATTGTAATAATAGTCGAAGGTTTTAATTAAAATCTATACAATTGATTCATAGGTGTAAAGACAGAACCATCACATAGCTTTAGGATTAATACAATAATAGCATTTACTAATTAATACTGTAAGATAACTATGTTTTTGACTTGTATACATTCATACTGTAAAGTTGACAACATTGTATATTAGGTTCACCTGTAACGATATCGATTGAACTATAAATGTGAATAAATCCTGATGAAAAAGATAAACCTAAGGGACATCGAGTCAGTTTCTTTTTATCCATCCACACCCTAAACTTGGCGATCCTTGCATCGAGACAGAACGGTAACGATCATTTTATCGATACATCATGAATGCCTCTCTGTCATCATCATTAGACCGCACTACATAATAATCAGACTCTGTCCACATTTTCTCCTTCCATGTAACGTTCCTTTTATTTTGTACAGATTTCCAACACGTTGACATTTCGTGCTTGATGGATTTAGTTATGACATTTTGATTATATTGTTGTTGTTATTTTAATTAAAGCGTGCAAGGAAGAGTACTGCCAGCTACAAACAATATCGCAAAAGATTTGCTTCCAATTCCGATATTGGATCCAGTACTATTCGTTGTCATCCAATCCATTAATGTTTACTCGTGTTATTTCTTTTTTATTTATATCCATATATTCGTACACAATCAGCATGATTCGTATCATTTCCAGCAAAGTGCATCATGCTTTTGATGTCTATGCAAAATATTATTGAATTTACAATTCACTTTTTATTAACTGTCTCTCGTAGCTTCCAGTGAACATAAATCTGTGAATATGAAAATGTTTGCGTTATTTTTTCTGCTAGGAATAAAAAGCAGTATTGAGGTCCAACAATGCGACTGTAAAATGTAACTTAACGAGAATTTGCATGTGAGCTTTTTGTGTTAGCAGATATTAAACACAAATGAGTGCAAATTTGAGAGATTAAAGCGACCATAACTAACGCAAACTACGCTCTGCCTGGCTTCTATATGTGATCTCAAATTTGTACTGCTTCTGTTGTGTAGTGAAATCACATTGTAATTGGTTTTCAGAAACTTGTTTGGTCACCAAATCAGGATGTTGGGTAGACCGTTCTCGAGGTCGGTAGCTACTGGGTTACCAGGCATCGATCTAAGTGGGGACTCAAGGAGACATAGTTTGAGGGTAAGACGATCAATAACTATTGATGTAATAATCAATAACACAATCCCTTAAATTCTACCATTGACACTCAATTCTTTCCAGGGCTCAATAACGCGAGCGCTAGGTGTCCTAAAACCAAAGCATGAGCGGACTTCGCCATCAAGCTCAAGCGAGAGCTCAAGCGTGTTGAGCTTGACGCAGCCGTATCAGTTGTCCTACTCCCCCCCGATAGCCGTGCGCACGCTGTCTCAGTTGAGCATGACGTACGCGCCGCCACCAACACTGCAGGAGTATGAGCCGATATACACGCCGCTGAGCTTATACTCGCAGTCCAGTGTGTCGACGAGGGACAGCCTCACAAGACTGAACGATATCAAGGAGAATTCTAGTATTACTCATAGGTAAGTCATGCGGATGTTTACAAAATATATAAGATGGTACAGACGCCAGCACATCAACCTTCCTCAATCTGTCATATTTCTTTAATAGACTTTCAACCTTATCCAATAGTGCAAGGTTATTGTAAATATGACAGATAAGGTTAGGTTGACCTGCTGGCGTCTGTACATATATTGAATCTTTTATGATATAAGAAAATTTCAAATCTGTTCAAGTCCTGTTCGCAACCATTTTTATTTCATCAAAAAAGCTTCACGATACACTACACAGTCGTTAATGCGTCTAAAATATTTGAAAATATTGGATACAAGTTGTTTAAGGGTTTTTAATTCACTTCAGGTTGCATTTCCTTTTGCCAATAAACTTCTGCAATACTAAGTGATACTTGTGCAGAAAGCCTTTAGTTCAGAATTAAGAAAAAAATAACCGTTAAAATAACAAAAGAATAACATGTGTCGCCGCCAGTGATGGCATCCGATTTCCAAACCCATCGGATTAGTAGTATACAGCAATACGGAGAGTAAGTAGGTACTTCACCTAAAAGTATGATGAAAAATATTTCCGTTAACTAAACAGAAAGAAAAAACTCTACCTTATTTTTATGTAGGTAAGTAAGCTTTTCACAAAAAAAAACTGGTTTATTCAACAGTCCGCATTTCTATAGATTGCATAAAAGTTTACGCGAAAGAAATCGTGGGAATTCAATAGACGAGGTTTCCTCTTGTTTCTTTAGAGCTCGTGTTTTAAAGCCAACAGAATTGGATGACCTAATTAAGTTTACAAGAGTGAGAGACAAAGGTTTGTTTCACGACGTAATCTAACTTCAAATGTTTCTACGTTCACGCAGACGTGTAGGTGTTTGACTAACGCCTACTTCAATTATACTGACAACCTTGTCAGTCTCACAAAATTTCCATTTTAGGTGACGCCAACATAAGTTTGACATTTTGTTTTATATTATTTAGAAGGGTTTATTAGGTTTATTTACCTAGAAAGTCCTGAATTTTGTATTACAATGATAATAATTTTGGCTAAACCCACGCTAAGTTGAGTCTGAATTCTACGATTTTAATTTCACTGATCTTGAAATGTGGCACGATTAGTAGAAGAGCAAGTTTCGCAAAATCTAAATTTAATTTAAGTTTTCTATCTCTTGGTCTGAGTGATCTGTTCAAAATTAATTTTCCAAGTATTACCCCTTTTAAAGCTAATTATATCTACCTAGTTATAATTTATCATTTTGTCTAAAGGTACGGACAAAAAGCGGACCAAGCTCACCGAGTGAGCTCACCCCTGCCGGCCAAGTCGGCAGACGACGCTCTGTTGAAGCAGAAGAGACATCGTCGCGTCAAGAGCATCGGTGACATCAACGCCTGCACTAAGGCACCGGTTTAAACACACCTTTACGTCAATTATTTTCAGGGCTTCGGCATTCAAGTGATCTTTAAACCAAAGATATATAAGTAGAACTTGGCGACCAAAACGTAAATTTTGGAAAACGATACGTTTCAAGTTTAGAACAACCTGTTCCTAGTCATAAATCCTCAGTCCGACATATTTTCTTTCCAGACAATATCTGGTTTGAATCCTAAACATAGGGTCCCAAGTACTAAGCTTAGACAAAATGTCGTCTCGTCGCCAGTTCCCAGATATCGCTTGTATGACACGGCTCTAAATGTGTCCTTCCTAAATGTTATTTTGGTTAGAGCAAGTTCCTTTCTAGAGATGTACATCCCATTGTTCCCTCATCTTGAATGATTCTTTTGTGTATTCAATTGTACTACAACGTATTCAAATAGAAAATTGGTTAAAATGTCGTGACCCTTTGGATAGTTAAACAGAACGTTATAGAGAAAAAATGTTTTAGAAAATCGTAATGGATGTATCATTAGGGCCAATTTAGAAAGACTTGTATAAAAATTTACCTAGTCATTATAAAAATATCACTTGATTTTATAATAGTGATATATTTGAAATAATTGGAGACAATCATGTACGTAGGTAATGTAACTAAAGCTCTTCATAATTTAGTAGACGTAAAGTAATTTGAGGCTCGAATATGAAATCCATTTCCAATCATAGCAAATGGTGAGGACCAAACCGACATTTTGATTATATCAATCAATCATTGGAACTCAATACAACCGTGTTTTGGTAGCTTTAACCACAACAACGTTTACACATAAAAGGAATAGCATACGTCAATATTGAATCCAAAGTTTGTGCGGACGCAAATATCATTTTGTACAAATTCGCATATCAAAAAATGTCAAATGAATTTGTGAAAGCAAATAGACTGAGTTTTAAATAATAAATAATATCTAGTTAAACATTTGATTGTCTTATGATATTCAGTATTAATATAAACAGGATAGTAGTTCATTATGTGTAACTTTTAAATGTTTTTGAATAAGTTTTCACAGATACCATTTTACTTATCAAAATGTCGCAATAGTCGAACTAGTCAATACAATGTTTGAAACGGTATAGCATCGTTTTTGATATACCAAATTCTAGGTAGTAGAAAATGATGATTTTTATAAGTAAAATGGGTAATATTGTAATAGTTCACTAACCACGCTGTATTTACTTGCCGAACACTGTGATAACACTGAAAACACAATACTCTCACGCATTAATTAAAACCCAGAGCTTTTAACTTCAGTATTTTATACCAAAGTACATATTAGACGATAATACAAGTACATAAATACATAGGAATTACGTAACACATTCCCATCGAGCTTGAATCCTATACTTTTGATATTAATGTGTATTCAATTTTGTTAAATTTGTATTTTTTTTGAAATGTTTATTTTTTACTTTAATATTGTGATTTTAATTTTTGTGATATTTGAGTTACCAATTAGTTATAATTCGTAAAAACTTTTAAAATAAAGAATATGTGAAATTAAGCTGGCGTGTTATTTTTCCACCTGTCGTAGTTTGGGGAAAGAAATGGGATAGTGAATGTATTAATAGAATACAAAGGAAGTGATGAGGGTCTCAGTCAAAATACCTATCTCTGAAAATATATCCGGAGGGTACCAGATTTATTTTTCAATTGTTAACATTGTTGGCCACTGAGGAAGGTTGTGTTCTTTTATTCGGTGCGGTAAGAGCCAACGGCTATTTATTTAATAGCTCATTCCTAAGGATCTTCAAAGAGACTGATAAAAGAAACTGCCCAGGTTTTTAAGATACCAACCACGGAAACACGTGGGTGTGCCTTTTGAAGTTATTTCAAAGCAAATATTTTAGTTTCTCTTAACATTGTGGGAAGAAAAACCCAATAAAAATTAAATTATTTTTAAAAGAAGACATGACAACTACTTTTAAGTAATAGAAAGTAAATTGTTACCTACGCTTAACACCTACGAGTAACCTCCTACCGACATAATTACAACTACTACGCCTACCTAGGAACGTATAATTTATTCTCTCATAAAATATAGAAATGTAAATTACAGACAGAGAAACTTCTAGAGCCGGCAAATATTCAGGAACACTTAAACGATTCCTCTTCCGATAATATAGTGCAGGAGCTATCATCTCAAGTCGCCAGTGAAGTTGGCTGTTCAATTATTTATAGAAGTTGTCGACTTTCGGCCGGGAAAGTTCGTTATGGCGGCGGTCGTGACGTGATGCGAAGTGTTCGCTTCATGCGATGCTCATAAATGTTTGTGAAGAGCGCCTGTTAGAGCCAATGAGTTTGATAAGCTGTTTGTATGGAGGCGAGAAGGCCTTAGACGTGTTATTTCTATGTTTAATCTTAAATAACTATTCATTGAAAAATAACGATATACGGTACTAAAGGTATGATTAAAATCTTCATACAAAGGGTAAAAAGTCGCAGAATCCAAATAGGGTAAAATATGAAAAAAATGGTCAAACACAATTCGTAGCTTGAAACTATAGTCACAGAATACTTAATAGTAATTCATAAAAGTAATTTAAGATTCTTTTTTAAGTAGGTATTCGAATTCATTCACTTTATGAATTCTAGAGTGATTCATATATACCTTTAAGATTTTGCGAAACCTATGCAGTATTATATTTCTGGATCGATCGTCGATACAAAACTTTCTAAAAACTTTATCAATAGCTTATCTATAAAGTCTGCTCTACTTTTATTTGACTTTTTCCCCAACCAGGAAACTCAACAAAAGAACCTATCAATATCTGTGGCAGTACAGAGAGGGGTTATAAAGCAGTGACCAGTGATGTAAGCAAGGCTGTGGTAAGGTTGGCAGTCGCATCACGTGCAACGCCGGGGGACATTCTATCATTACGCCGTGAACGCCGCGGTATTGCGGTCTTGTGTAGGTACACGCGCGATATACGTATAGTCAATACGACCCTCTATTACGACAGTATACTCCATTATTTGGGTTGGGGTCAAAAGTAGTTGATATTTTATCAATTTTCAGCGCTTTGGGTATCGAAAATATAAGATGGAATGATTTTTTTATTGGTTACCTAGCTCTTGGTCTAACTTGGTCGTCACATGATTTGACCACGAAATCTACCTTATCTAATATCTATACATATAAATAATAGATTCAAAATCATTTCCCTTCTTGCAAATTAAACTTGAAAGTGTGAATAAAACTTCACTGTAGTGTCTTTTATTAGATATAGATAGTTGTGTTTAATTTAGTAGGTAGCCTAATGCGCTAATAGGTAAAGAATGATATTTCCTCTAAAGTTTATTATTTATCCTTAAAAATAAATTATCCATAGATGCCTACATAATTAATTATTAGAAATGAACTGTGTCATAACACTGATTCATGCATTAATTATAAACATCCTTATAGTTTATATACCAGATGAATCAGCTGCCTTTTCCCAAACAATATGTAGGAGCACATATTATTATGATGGATCACGTGCTTGGTCTAAACTAACCAGGTGAAGCTGAATGTTAGTATTTTACATTAAGTGATTGGCTATTAGTGGCTACGCTGTCACTATTCAGTAACTGGGTAATATGGTAGGTACTCCTTGGTAAGACTGTAACCTTTTTTTGGGTTCAGCTCTGTGTGGAGCGAAGGAGTGTCAGACTTTACTGTATAAAAGTAAACCTGTTCCTTTAATAGCTCTTTGCTTTACAGGGCCGCAGTAACTTTTAAGACAGTCCTGCGACTCACCAATCTACAAACAAACCAATCACTAACAAAACAAAAACAATACCTAAAACGCATTTCCCATTCAACTTTAAGAAACTAATTTCAGTTTTAAAACTAAGACAACATCGTTAACACGAAGTATTTTCTAAAAAAAAACTTATAAGACGAAGTTATTTCTGAATGGCGGGCTCTTACCGATTGGTGCAAACTTTCCATTTATGAACTGGGAAAAGTTGTCCGGAGCCTTCGTTCTTGAACGTCTTGAATGAGGTTCCAAGCAACAAGGTGTCTTTAGCGGCAGCGCAGGCGCCGAGAAGGCTCAGTCCGACCCGAGTGGCCCGCTCAACTCGCCTACTCTCGGAAACTCTCGCAAACTAACCAAGCTTAGTTAGCAAACTGCACTTTTCTTTTCAATTTCACAAAACGACCTTAAGAACCGCGGACTGCTTTGCAGATTCAAATTAAATTGAGATAACTTTCTTTCAATACGTGTAGAGTTAAATCGTGTTGCTTCAGAAAAGTGAGTTGGTAGAATCGATCAGTAAAATCTAAAAGCGTACTTATTGATAAAGCCCCTCTACAAATCTGGTAACGACTCAATAATGATAACCTTTACTCGTTTTAGGCCGAATAAAGTCGAAATAATATTTTCTTGAGTCACGTAACTATTGAGGAACGCACCATTAAGTTTCAATATCGCTGAGATAGCTCGCCCGCCGCACTCGAGTGGGCGAGACATGGAATCCACGCATTTTATACTGTCAGCGAAAATTCAATCTAGAAACTGGAGTAAATCGACGCTCGGCGATAGCAGGAAATATGCAAAAATATTCGTACGAGCTCACGAATGAAGTTGAAGCATGGCTATGTTCACGCAACGAATAAAAATATACTTGTTCAATTTGCAATGAAAATCGTACGCACCGAAAATAACTTTAGTCGGTATATCCCGGAAAGTGGAAGCACAATCTCGCTTAGATACTACTGTAAAAAAAAATTGAATGGCCATACACTTAAAAGTCGTCTTTTTGAATTGAATAAACAATGTAAGAATGCATTTTCTATTGACTCAGACATACCTAAAGCGTTATTCAAAATAGGTATTTTAAGTTATAAGCATCTGAAATTCAGAGTGAAATATACAAGCGTGCGATTTCTCAATGTATAATTTCTATCAATTACTACTAAGTCTACACTAATAAAATTAGTCTGTGATTAACTGGGTTGTAGGCTAGAGTAAATCGAATAATAATAATTACCATTCGCCTGTGTACGGCATAAAGTGTCAAATAAATAAATAAATCAATTGGTTCGATAAAATCAAGCTGGTATTTAAACAAAACCCTTTGTAAAATGTAACAATGAATTGGAAATGGCAATTTATCATTTCCTAGCAATATACTGGGCGTACTAAATCAACTTTTTCGTACCACTTGCTCAAAAAAGTGACATTCTATGCCACAAAAAGCGAACATAACAATAGTCATTTTTAATCTGTGAAAAACAGGGAAAGAATGTTGTACTGAATTTCATTCTCTCTCTAGGGAGAGAATGTGATTTAAATTTGGAATACTTAGATTACGGTAGACTCGATCGAAAGCTAACCAGAATAATAAAACATTAAAAAATAAAGATTTCGAGTCGACAACATATATCCGCAAAATTCGGATTGTCGAGTATTTTGTAAATTTCTAATGATTTTCTGACCAGACAGATCGCAGCCGCCATTATTGACATCGGTTATCATGTTGAGTTTTTTTTTCTTTCTTTATTTTCGGCCTATGACTTACCGTGACACCTACATTTAGTACCTTGATGTGTAGGTACTATTTGGGACACACGTTTCACCCGAGCGAAGCCGGATTTTCATCTAGTTTAATAAAATTACGAAAACCGACGAGGCCGGATGAGCTTGATGCCTTTGCTTTTTTAATTTGCCGCGTTTTTGTATTCTTCAAATACATAAACGTTGAGTTAATTTTTACTTATTTTTATAAATAAGTTAATGTTAATTATTAATGTTTAAAATGCGTATCTCATATTATTAATGTGTTATTTTTTTCGCAAATGGTACGAAAAGTAGAGTATTTTCCTCGGTGATAAAGCTGTCTTAGTCTTGGGTGAACTTAAATCCCTCGCTACACTCAGGACTCGTCTTAAATCCCTCGCTTCGCTCGTGATTTAAGTTTTTAACACCCTCGCTACGCTCGGGAGTAAACCTCGAGTCCTTCGTTACGCTCGCGATTTAATTCGCCACCCGCGACAGAAGACCCTGCTTTATCCCCTTGGTTAATAATCTACTATTACCTAGTTCAATTTTTCCAATATTCGATTACAATAGAAATTGGTGTAAACTACCGAGCGCCTCGTAAATTCAATGAAACCAATTCTAGGCTATTTTTTATTGGTTACAAACAGGCTGCAAAAGCTTTCATTGCTAAGATGCTTTGCAAATTTTAAACAAATATGTAGTAACATTGCGTTTTCAGTGATTATAAATACGCGAGAAAACATTTTCATTTTAAATCTTGAACATTTATACAGAATAGACATGTCTTTTATTCATCTCAAAAACGTGGCAAAATGTCGCAAAAACTTAAAGATCTGGATTTAGTTATTTTTTTAATTTAAATAATGTGTGTATAATAAATAATAAGAATAAGAGCTGAAAGATGAATACCTACAGTAAAACAAAGACATCAACTTCTTTTCTGTCTCTGCTATTTTCCAAAATAAATAAAATACTTTTGCTCTTTAATAGCTCACCATTACATTAAAGTTATCCTATATCATAATTATCATGGTTGGACTACACATCCTGTTCTTTACGTAACAGAGACATTTATATCCTCATCACTTAAAATAGATCCTGATATACTTACGCCGTACAATTATATTATTATTTATACATATAAGTTATGTAGTTATAATTACACAAAAGAGTTAAGGATAAATCAATAGGTGCTAATGAAACAAAGGACTCAATTCACTGACTCAGTATCAGTGTTGACACCGAGAGTCGCGCGTGCAAATTAAAAGGTAATTAATAAATTAATTTTAATATTTTTACTAATAATACAACATTTTTTTAGTATAAACGAAACCTGAATACAGTTTGTTCAGAATCAGTAACTGAATCGATTTCAATATTATTTACACTATGTTATATTTTGTTGGAGAGCAGTGGTGGCCCAGTGGAATCGGCCCCGACTTACGAGTTGTAGGTCGTGGGTTCGAACCCAGCCTGACGCATTACTTTGTGTAATTTCATTCATCAGCACTGCTCTCAAAGCGGTGTAGGAAAACATCGTGAGGAAACCGGCATGTCTTAGAACCATCAAATTCGAAGACATGTGACATCTGCCAACCCGCACTGGGCCCGCGTGGTGGATTATGGCCCACTCCCTCTCACAAGAGAGGAGGCCTGTGTCCCAGCAGTGGGAACGTTATAGGCTGATGATGATATTTTGTTGAAAAATATTTTAATTAAATTTTATCACCATCAATATCAATTACAACACAATCACTGTAAGGTCAGGTGACGCAGGATGAGCGGGTGTGCCTCGTCCCGCCAAGAAATTAGCAATTTTTGAATTTGCTTTTGAATTTACAGTTTTTACCTGGTTTTTGAATCTACAGTTTTGAATTTTTTTACAGATATTGTTATCAGAAAAATACTAGAGTAGTAAGAGTGTGTCAGGTTTCGCATAAACAAAAATATTACTCACTGCATCAATCTGGAACGATAAACATCAGTCTTAGACAGACGTGGTTCCGAATGAAGAGATTTAAGTAATTACCGTTCAGAAATTAAATACTACTAATAGTGCTCAAATAGATCTTCAAAGATAGGGAACAAAATATGATTACTTTTTTCAATTTCGAATTAATTCCATGGAAATCGTTGCTTATAATAAAAATAAGACACTTAAGAGGTTTCTGGTAAAGAAAAACATCAATTGTATACTTTATGTTACTGAATGGTCAAAAATACGATTCACGTCCTTCTAAATAATGAGGAAGACGTACTAAAAGTGAAAATTCATTCACAGACTTGAAGTCGGTCATCATAAATCTCTCATTTTTAAACTACGTGTGCCAAATCCAAAGCTGTCTAATACTACTACATCCAGAGACTAAAAACTCATCAATAAGTAAATTTTTCTAATATAAATTCCAGTACTTCGATGATGCGACCACTGCCGCTGCTGGTGATCATCACAATAGCAGCTGCAGAAGTATCAGACAAAGGAACTCATTCATCCAGCCTCATTAAGAAAAACTATAGGAAAGACTGGTGGAGCCGTTCCAGACTAAGAACAGTTCCTACAAAAACTATTCCTGAAGACACATCATCATCAAGGAAGAATCTTTATCAACTACTGTTTTATTATTCTACATTGTCCTCACTCCGAAGAAATCTAGGTAAGATCCAGGGTGCCCTAACAAAAAATTACAGTAAGAGAAATAAAAAATTAAGAAGACCTGATGCAAAGACTAATCTAAGAAATAGTCATGCAGTAAAGAGAGCTTTGATTAAGACACTAATTTGTCCCTCTGGCTTTGTTAAGTCATCTGGCGGCCACTGTCTTCGAGTCCTTAAATTCCCTGACTACAATTATGATGACTTCATTTGATACTAACTGTTGCCAGCGGTTTCACACGCTAAAACTCAAATTTTATCCCACGGGATAGATAAAATTGGGATAGAAACTGTCCTATGTGTTAATCCAGGTTACAAACTGTCTGTGTGCCAAATTGTATCCAATTCCTTTCAGTGGTTTTTGCGTGAAAGAGTCCAAACAAACTTTCACGTATAGAATACTAGTATTATTATGATTTAGACCAGCTTTGTTATTGACGACTATTAATAATAAATTCCAATAAAATACAAACACTGTGTATTTTTCCGCATTTCGCATAGATATTACGAGTATAAGCGTCCGTGACATAGACAAACTAGAAGTTATTAAGCATAGTTCATATCGAGGGACTAGAAATTCCAGGATCACGTGCATATTGAATGCACACGTAGGAATATTATATGATGTATCGAGGGATAGAGGCGCATCCGGCGTATCGCAGCGTATAGCTCGCCTGCCGCTGGGACTGAACTTTAGCACAGTATTGGTATTGCTTGGCATTTCAATGTATTAATTAGGCATGTTAACGTTATGCAGGATGCAGGGAGTTTCATTCTTTCTCTATGAAATTGATAGTTTATTTAGGTTCTTCAACCAGCTATCACATCGATAATGGTCAATAAACGGTTTGAGCAAGTACACTCCTTTATTGAAAGAGCACAGCACGCATTAAAATTACGTTGATTAATTAATTACTTAGTATAAGCTGGTTCCTGTTGTTTTTCAATTAAAGACATAAACCTAGTATGAAGCAGGAAAAATTACAAAAGAATAACGTAAATAGAAAAGAAAAAAAAACATGATGATCGTTATACCAAATTGATATTGAACATTTTCTCAAAATGGAATCGTTTCTACATTAAATCTGTTACTTCAGATATTTAAGCTGTCGACTCCTGCAGTTTTTAAACTAGGTATCTACTTTCATAGTCTCATATAAAAACACATGAATAAGAAATGAAATGCCAAGGAGCACTTTAAAGTAACTGAAAAACCGAACGTTTGGTAGGATAAAACGGGCGAGTCAATATTGAAAATTCTATTTGCACAATATTGTATGAAAACGGTCGTGGAAACAGCTTATTATTTGTGTACAAGCGTTTACTACAAGTCCGTCGCTGCAGACTACGCAAAGTTGAGTTTTGCCGCGTTTAACCTAACTTAGTTGAACGCATGGAATAGTTTATTTGTTGAAAATCCCTTTTGTTGCTAGAAGCGTCGGTTTGTTCATAGTTATCACAAACAATACGCCGCATTTACACTGTTCACTCATTATGAACCGAGCTCGAACGCCATAGTTTTACAAAAGTCCCCACGATTGGATCATTGTGTCGGTTGAGCGTGTTACTATAATTGGATCGCTGCGATTGTTACTGAAATCGGTTTAATTTACGAATATTAGACTAAATGTTTACAATGGAAGCCAAACAAACCGAATGGATCAGTATTAATGGGTCGCTAATACCGATGTTGGTTAGATAAATAGACGGATATTTTCATCCGTGATTAATTACTGTTAAGCTTCTTTGATAGAGTAAATTAAGTAATATTTATGTGGAATATTAACATAGACAAGTAAACTTTTGATCATACTTAATTAATTTTCTTAGTTTGCTTATAGCAACTCCTTGCAGGCAACAACAGAGCTTCAAACTGCATTAATTTACTTAAGGAACCAGCATCTCTTACATAACATAACTCCCACACCAAAATTAGTTCTAGAATGCATTCCCTGCTTGCTAGTGACAAGTGAAAGAACCATTAGGAGCATGATCGCCAGCTATCTGCGAGGATTCGACTTCCTTACCGACCTATAAACATATCAGTATGTACGGGGCTCCAACATTTGCATGGCAATTAGAACTGGAGCGGAGCCACATTACCATTTCAATTGTGGAGAATGAACGAACTGAGGAACGAATGCTGCATTCAAGTAACACCTCCGAGTGAATGGAGTCGGTTGGTTGATTTTTAAGCTTTTCGTGGCACTCGGGGCTCAAAGAGCTGGCTTGTAAGCCGACGCGAATTAGCTCCTTCACTCGCTACTTTGTTTGTTCTTATTGTGAAAGAACAATGAATGCTATCCTGTCCGGAACTTTGTTAGTAGCACCTGTGCATCGAGAAACGATGGATTATTGTATTCCACTTCTGAATTTAACTTTGACTTTTTAGAAAAACATGTTTTATGTGCTTGTATGGCCACACATAAAACATGTTTTGCCTTACTATTTGTTTGTATTATTATACTTTAACTTTCAAAGTTTTGATTTATCTGAAGGTTTACACTACCTTGCCTAGCTTCAATTTAGTTAGAAAACTTTCAGTTAAATTGCTGCAGCACCAGCTTAATTATAACGTAACTAACCTACGTTGGAAACATAAAGTGCACAACAATCTCCGCGACTCCATCCCATTATCAAACAACTTGGGTTCTCGTAAACAACTACATATTTACTATAAGTACAAGAGAAGTTTTCACTTAACATTATTAATCACAATAAGAATATTGCCAAATAACCAGTAAAATAACGGATAAAATCGATCACACAACTTTGGTACCCAATTGTGACAAACTTAGTTACATTGTGTTACCAGGATGTTAGCAAATACCTAAAGGTTCAGAGAATAAGAACCCCTGGATTCCCCGGGGCGTCGTCAGAGATTATACCAGGGGAATGAGCAGGGATCCACCTGTGAGCTAATAACATCCTGCCGCGATTGAGAGCCCCTGCCGCGCCACCTCATTACTGAAATATCCCTCATTTGGGGAGCGCCTTCGTCCAAGAGTTGATGAGAGGTAGCTGACATGATAATGACGTGATTACTAAGTCAGTATCCAACATTTGTTAATGAACTTTTGAAAATGTAAAAGCAAAAGCAGTGGAATTTTATATAGGCTGTTCCTTTGAATCTCTGGAAGCCTTTGCACCTAATTTCGTGCCTTTGTTCGAAAACCGATGAATCGATTTCTATTGAGCTACCTTCTTTGTTAGACGTAGCGACCTAATTTTACTTTGGTTTCTACCTTTTTCCTTAATTTCGGTTGCGTCAGGTTTGTTTATCGTCATTTTTCCAAAGCGCTTTACTTTTATTATTGAGGGTAAAGCTTATTCAGATGAAAAAGGGCAAAACTTAGAATAAATGTAGGTATATTGGAAAAACACAGAAAAATACTCGAAGCAAAGGTGGAAATAAGGTCAGGTAAGTTTACAAAAAAGTATAATTACGTCCACAAAAATGGATAAAACCCAGCTGCCACAGAATATGCACAAATATTTGTGGATGGAGGATTCAGTCCGAATCGAAACGTAACGATTTTACGTGCTCCCGATGTGCCCGCTGAGAACTGCAAACAGCGGACGTGGTATAATCCGATTATCTACCTGTTTCACATATCTACCCGCACTTTGTTTTACGCTGAACTACTGCATTTCGTCCATTGTGCTGTAAACTCGGTTGGGTATTACCATCAAATATTATGAGCTGAAAGTCGACTGAATAAGTGAACACCGACCGACTTGTTTTTTGATTTCGTGTTATTGAAGCAAAAGTATACATATTCAAGGTATACAATGTTTTATTGATAAAGCCTGCTTTATCTTTAGAATGTGTGTATGTTTACTTAATGTATACGTCTCATGTTTTTCAAAGGCGAACACGAAAATAAAAGCGACTGTTTGAAGAAAATGGGATAAATCAAATTTCGGCCGCTCAGGTGAATTTATCATTTTGATACGAACCCTATCTATATGTAAAACACACGTGGTCACATAATTCAGGCCGAGCCATATTTTAAATAATATATTCATAAGATTCCGGTAAAAGCACAGTTTCGTCGTGGTCATCGTGACGAACAAACACTCTTGTGGGTCCTCCATTACAATATTCATGACCTGTGAATAACATGGAATTATTTCCAGATTATTTGGAACCAACGGATCGATTACTATGCTAATTTATAGTAAATTAGAGTGAATTTCAACAGGTCCTATAAAATCTTCATTTCCGTGGTTTTTTTAATCTTAAGCTTTTTTTAAAAAAAGAAACGCTCTTATTAAAGTTATTGATAATTAATATATTCTTGCTTAATGTCTAGCAGATAACTTAAAAAACTAACGAGATATAAGGATTTAAAAATTTCGTGCCACGGCGATGAAACATGCGTGCACGGCAATGAAACAAGCGCCCACGGCAATGAAAGAACTGTGGCATGGCAATGAAAGAATCAATCAACGATGAGTACAATATAAATGTTAAAATTAGAACTACAATTATATTCGAACTGATTGGCAGATTTTGACAAAATAATAATATGCATCATACCGACATTTGAAATTTAAAAAAAAAAATCGTCTTGTACATGTTTATTTTCAAGCCCATAGCCCACCCATTGTGAAACTCAGTCGAGGCCATCAAGCATCATGCTGAGTTCCTCCATCGACTTGCCATGACTATGATGTCGTCGGCAAATCGAAGGTGAGTGATGTATTCGCCGTTGATGTTGATGCTAAGTCCTTGTCATTCCAGGAGCTTGAAGGCGTCTTATATTGTGGCAGTAAACAGTTTCAGGGAGATAACATCCTTCTTACGCCTCTTCTCAATGGAATCGCCTTCGTGCTCTGCTCCTGTACTCGAACCGACATGGTGGCGTTATCATACAAACACTTCAACACTTTGATGTATCGATAGTCAATACGGCATCGCTGGAGTGACTCAAGTACCACCCATGTTTCCACCGATACGTTGGCTTTCTCATAGTCCACAAACGCTAAGCATAATGGCAAGTTATACTCTTCGGTCTTCTGTATAACTTGCCGCAGCGTATGGATGTGGTGTATGGTACTATAGCCTCTTCGGAAACCGGCTTGTTTGGGAGGCTAGAAGTCATCAAGTCTGACAGTCATGACTCAGAAGCATGATGGGTCTGTAGTTCTTCAATAGGCTGTTATCAACTTTTTTTAAGAAAAGCACCACTTCACCTTTGCTCCATGCTTCAGGCGTTTTGCCCTAGAACAGGACGGTATTAGTGAGCTTCTGGAGGACTTTAAGTACCGGTAGTCCACCCGCTTTCAGAAGCTCTGAAGTGACTTAGATATACGTCTATTTAGCTGCTTATATGACTTCGCGTTATTGGAAGACTGCAACTGTAGCAAACCTCGTTCAGACATGAGGTTTAAGGTTTGCTCGGTCAATAAGTTCTCAGGGAAAGCAAAGCGATTAGAAAGCTCGAGTTGCTTTCGGGGTTCTGAATATGGGACCGAGTAGGTTCGAGCGTAGACTTCATCAGGCTGGACCTTTCAAATCAAATCTAAAGAGAGACCAGAGAGAAACAATCTAGAGTTAACTTGACGAGTTTTGTACTGTCAGTAATCGGTATTACCTGAATCGCAGGTGACAAAAGATGTTTTCTTTGCCTAATCATACCATGGCGATGAAAACACAAGTCACGGAAATGAAATACCTGGCCACGGCAATGAAACTAAATTGTTTTACAAGGCATGGCAATGAAATTTTTTTAATTTCCATGTCTTTTTTTTCATTTCCATAGCAAATTTCGGCCACGGAAACCACGGCAATGAAAACACGTCGATGAAAATCAAGGCAAAAAATATAAATAACAAAAAATCTATTAATTATTCGAAGAAATAAGCACCTCACAAATGAACATATGAGGAATGGTGTTCTATCGAATGCTTACTCATGAAGACAAACTTATTAAAATATCAGTTATATCTATCCACGGCGATGAAAGAAAATTTTTCCAGTAACATAAAAATTGATTATTTAAATTTATGGTGCGAAAACGCAGGCACGTGTGTACTTCCTTCCACGTTGAGCACTTAGGCAGCACTAATATGCAACGTTTAGCATACCGGTAGGGGGGAAGAAAGTAGTAGGTAAAACAATATCCTTGAACATGATTAGGACACGGCGATGAAGGGTAGTTCTGGGACAAGTGATTTTTTACTAACCATTCGTTGTTTTGTTTAAATATTTGAATAAATGTATTCTGTAGAAATACTTTAACTATTCATGTATCAAATAAAACGAGGTTTTAGTATAAATAACCAATAGATTTTTATCAATGTGGAATAATACACAACAAGGTGAAGTGTGGACAAACACGGCAATGAAAGATTTCGAGGTTTAATATTTTTTTTTTGAATATCCATTAATCCAATTAAATAAACATTTAGTGCTACACATAGATTACTATTTCACCTACCCGGAAAAAAAATTGAGAACGTTATAACTATGTTTTTTAGTACCGATTTCATTGATGCCACGCAATTTTCGGTCCCGGGAAATTCACTCATTACTTTTATTGTTCTACATGCTGGACCTAACGTGTTTCTATACACTACCTACGGTTTAGGCGTTCAGTATAATGATTCCTCGTCGTACGATCAACGTTTCAGGTTAAACCGTCTAGCTAGGGTCATTACTACCGAAGTTGCGGCTTACATTGTTTTCCATAAGAATAGCCGTCATGTGGCTAGCTTCAATGGATACTACGAAACAATGCGTTTATACTAGTACTATTTTGCCCTAGGAAACAAAGATTTTTGGTAACAATTCCGCAATCAGTAAAGTAGTGTGTTAAAGGAAAGTAACAAGACTAGTCTAGCTAGAAATATGTGAAAAAATACGTACCCAAACTAAATTAAAGGAAGCTTGAAAAAGCTCCAGGAGGATGTCCCAGTCATATAGAGTGGTGCAACTTGCCTCTCTTGAAATAGCTCCCAAAAGTATTTTATACCTTCGAAGGATCTTAGTATACAAAGGTTTGTAGGAACACGGATCTTCGCTTCGTTACACACTTTCAGTAAAAAACTTTAAAAGCCTTTTGTGACTTAACTCTTTAAGGTTTTTTGAAAGGTTGCTATAAATAAATAACGGAATGGGGCGGGATTTTTATCAAGCTTAAATAAATATAAAAAACAACACCCAATGAGCCGTAACGAAACGTTAATGATGAAAATTGGGAGCGATTTTTACCTAAAAACGCTATTTGGAATTTCCACTCTATTTTTCGGGATATAGTCGAGCATTGAAATGTCAATCGTATCCCATCCCTAGTTTACAGTAACATTTAACATCTCTCGTTGGAATAATCAGGCAGGTCCATTCCGGCTAAGTTGACGCGTCAAAAGTCGGGCGCGGCTATGCCTGTCCCCTGTCATAGCCCGGATTTATGGGTTCGCAATCAGCTTAAACGTACCGTGCTCAACGATTTACCTATATCTCGACATGTAGAAGGGTCATTTCCAAATGAGTTTTGACATGTCACGGTTAATCCTTCACAATAATAGATGTGTTTATAAGATTCGTACTGATTTGTGTAAGTTTTCAAACAAAAGATCCACTTTCCATCATCTCGATTACACACTGACTCACTACCTATATTTAAATTTATGTATTTGTTTTCGAGCGTATGGCACTCGTGGGCTGCAGCCGAAAATCAGCGTCAGGTGGCAAACTTTGTGTTGCCATCTCGCACATGCTGAGCTGAGGCCCTTCGGATTTAATTTTTAAGTTTTTTTATTTCCTTTATTTATACTACCTATTCTCTCTTTATAACTTTATCTGTATCGTTTAGTTTAAGTTTATGCCAATAAACACAATTTTCTTTCTTTCTTTCTTTCCAACAAATTACACAGTCATGTTTTGTTGAAATATTTACTGGGAAACCCGTCAGATTCTGACAATCGCGTGTCTGTTATAAATTCAAATTACACGGTATGAAAACTCCAATACCTATTGTAGGTATGGATAGGCACTTTACACACGAACTGAGGATTTTCGTAAAATTGGAATACTTTACAAGTAAGTATTCCAATTTTACGAAAATACTTAGTTACTTTTTTTCTTTGAAGATGGGAAAATAATTCTGAATCTGTGTCTTGACCATTGAACACAGTTATTGAGTCGAGAAAACCAAGATCGTTGAAAAGTAACCAGGGATAAGTAGCCTGGGATCTGGAGAAGGACTTCACACTCTATCTTTCATCAGAGACGCTAGTATTTAAAAAAAAAGTTCGCTCAATTGTGTGTGTTGAAACACACAAAGTGGTTCCGTAGTTTGGGTTGAAACGCAAAAGAAATATTAGTACTTACAGCACATCATATTTTAGAAAATATGTTATCCAAGTACATTTTATAAGTTGGTCAAATAAGTTGATATCATGAACAATAAATTAATCCAGATATAGGAAATAATTAACATGACAATTTAACTTCACAGCTCCTGAAGAGGTATTCAAATATGTTCACACTACACCCTCATTTCGAGAGCTATCGCATACTTCCCATACAATTCCAATATCCTGTGATCCTTTTGCCTAGATCGCAATTTGATTGAAATCATCACAATACTTGAAAGTTTGTACTGGACTGTATTATATTAGTAAATAGTGGGTACTTTAGTAATAAGATCATTGTACGTTTCATGTAGCGCTAGTCCTCGATTATACGCTGAACAGTGAAGTCTGTATTTATTTGTGCTCCCGATAATCCCAGTAGTCCCCATATCTTTCATATTCTATAGTTGAATTAAAATTAATAGAATACCCACCTAATCAATGCCATTCGTACCAGATTTTTATTTAATATAATATGTTGAACCCTAGGAATCTCTCCTGTGTCGTGGGTGAGTTTACAAACATAAAAACTCACATGCACAAACATCTAGACCCGGAAAAACTATTTGTAGGTCACACAAATATTTGTACCGTGCGAGAATCGAACCCGCGACATGCTACTCAGCAGTCAATTGCTCAACTTCTACGCCAAACGTGCCGTCAAATTCTAATATACAACATCTGATATTTAATAAACAACAGCGATTTCAGTAGAACTAGAAAGGGTTATAAATAAATATTTTGTAAACAAACCAAAAACTCCATAGTTTTAGTTCTTGTTCCTTTTGCATAAATAGTTTCAGAATGATCGCAAGGCAATAAAGTGCGGCGGCCTCTGCAGCTACAAGGATGCACATTTACAAAACTTGCATGCAATCTCAGGGTGTTGCAGAACGATTTTATCATAACTTTTTCTCTTATGACAACACTCAATTACATACAATACATACTACACTTTGTGGTTGCAAAATCATCAAATGAGTGATGCCTTGGGTGGAGCGAAAAGTACTGTCAGACTTTACTGACAGTTCTCCACCAATTCAATTCCGTTCTGTGACTTCGGTAGCCCTTTGCGCTTCATGACCTCAGTATCCTATTCAGACTGTCTAACAAAAATACCTCATTCTTTGAAATATATTTATAAATTAAAATCGTATAGATTATGAGTATAACTAACCAAACCATCAAAAAGCACCTTCTTCATTTTAAACCAAAACCAATTCAAATTTTTAAATTGACATGAGCAACCACGCATTAGAACTCAAACTGGGACATTCATCATGTAGATACGAGTTTCTTATTTGTTCCCAGTTTAACCGATACAATTAGACTTCGTCAAACCTGCTGAAACCAACCCTAATTTGACATGATTCTGAGGTTAAAGCAAAATGTACCAGCCTTTGTAAATGCGCTGCCGGGTAAATATGAGCTTGAAATCTTTCCCCGGGCGAACACCATGCTTAATTAACTCTGCATGGGGACTGCGCAGAAATAACTGTCAAACACACATTGTCTACCAATTAAGACTTTAATATAGATTTCGTGGCCTGTGAATAGTTAATGGCTTTGTATCTTTCTTTGTTTTTCGACCGTGCTAATGAAATATTGGGTGGAAAGCTTCACGAAAATTAATACTGTATTGCTGTGTTGTGATTATTTGAACATAAAAAGAAGTATGGTTATTTTCGGAGAACAATTAAAACACCTACGTGTTTAACTGAACATCAATGTGTATAGGTTTGTAACTTAGCCGATGCAACATCTTGTTAATATCCCTAATTTTTATTAATAGATGTTAATAAATAACCAGGTGATTCTGTCTCATTGAACTGTTGAAATATTTAAAAATGTCTACTTCCCTACTAATATTATACTCGTAAATGCGAAATTTGGATGTTTGGATGGATGTTTTCTGTTGTTGGATTGTCCGAAACAAAAAAGGTTCCTTAGTCTGAACACTTTTGATCTTTTCCTATTTGTTTTCCTAGGTAAATGTGTGTGTATGTGTGTAGTCTCGGTAAATGGTGTACCATTTACCTAGACTACTTATCTGGCAAAACACTATTCTATTACAAACACATGCTCTCTCAAATCTTGCTCCTTCAATTAACCAGAAGCACCTGAAATCTTAATAGCTCAACAACATAACATAAACAGCTTACTACTATACGCAGCAGCTGCGGCAACCAACACAATCTAGCAACTATTACACGTTTTTATTCACCCCAGCTTGAAACTAATCCCCTGTTTAATAGCCCGTGAAGCCCACGGCTTATTTAAGGGGGTGTTTCAGCCACCTGACGAACAACCTGTATAAAACTTCCGAAGAATTACCGATTGTAATAGGCCAGTTACACAAGGAGAAAATTTCGTTTCGAGGAGATTATTAAAACCGTTGAGGAAGACACGTTTTTTTTACTGACTCAAAGGGACTGTCAGACTCGTACTGACTAAAATCAACCGTGTTCCTTCAATAGCCCTTTAAGTGCACCTGTTTAGATATTCCCGTGACATGGAAGACGTTTGGCCCTCCATCCGGGCCCATCTGACAGGGCTGAAGGCACTTTGAGGCGCGCGAATAGCACGACGCGCCGCGCCTTGCGTCTTTTGTGTTACGGTCCTTGATCAGACGGCGAGCATTACTCGCTGTCCGCAAGCCCGGGTAAATCCTTGAGTGGAGCCCACTACTAGTCCAACGTTGTGTTGAACGCCCGATGGCCGGCCAGGTGGAGCGACGACCTGCGAAAAGCAGCCGGCAAAGGCCGTTTAGAGAAAACTCAGGACCACGTTCAGTGGTGCACAATGGGGGCTCTAACAATTCATGAATACAGACTGATGACGATGAACTCATCTTTCTTGACGAACTGGTTCGGAGTCTACTGAGATGAGAGGCGAACTAAACTGACTTTAAGTGAGTATCTTGTGGGTCTCTGTCGAACCCTTTGAGGATTTAAGCCGTGATATTATATATGTTTATGCTATTAACGTACACGGGTAAACAGTGCACCCATGTTCATGTTTTATAATGTCGGCACGATGTTACGAATAGGCTTAAAGCTGTAAAATAATCCCATGGCAAAATAGACAACTCGCGTGATACGATAAATTGAATTTTGAAGTTTTATTTCTCGCTTCGGCAATAATCGAGACGCGGTGAATCTCGAAACTTGCAGACATTAGACCCTGTCAAGTTGTTCTTGTCTTGTCTGGTTCAGTATGTCTAAAGCTGCTTAATCTAGCCAAAATAGTTTTCGTTGGAATGACTCTTCTATGTATAAGCTGTAATTTATTTCCTTACTCTTATTATTTGGTCTCAGGTAGAAGAAGTTAATTGATTGAAAAGAAAAAATACCGAGCCTCTACGCTAACTTGGCGCTGACTTTAAAGTTTTGCCAGTGGCTCCGACATTGGCATGTCAACTCTTTCGAAAACTGTCACTATATAATATTAATTTGTGGTTGAAATCCCAAAGTTTTCTAGTAGAAAAACGCCTCTCCAACGATCAAGGAATTCAACTCGTGTAAACTCCACTTCAATTCAAAACGAATTTTAAGTTGGGTAACTGTCTAAGGTGTAATTATGGAGTTAACAGTGCGCCTTTGAAGAAACCAGGAAGTTTTGCAACTTCACCCAGCGTATAATTTAGATGTTCAGTATGTTCGCTCTTGTTTCTCGTACTGTCAAGTACGGACTACTTTTACTTTGAATGTTCATTTCGAAAATTACATGGAAAATGGCATTCCTACAAATACCACAGAGAAAAAAGATGAAAACCATTTCATTTATAAGTTAATTCAACTTTCAAAACAGAATATCATAATTATAAGAGGTACTATGACCATGTGACTTTAGATAATAATTATTTATTGCTGACATAATTATAATTGAGGTTAAGGACCGTTTTGTTTAGACAACTAGAATACTCAGATTCTATTTTCAAAATTTATTTTCTTTACGGCCAGCACCACAAAGTAGGCTTAATAACACGCCTAAAATTCTAAATTCTAGTTCAAAACAACATCAAAGAGTTAATGACGTAAATACCATAGACATACACATAGAGCGTTCGAATTACAAAATTCCATCATGGAGCCACGCGGGAGTTGCGGTTCGAGTACGATAAGCTTCAAAATCAATTTCGGCGTGTTTACAGAGGAGGCGGCCGTCAAATAGACCGGTTAGGTATTTGTGGAGCTCACCAGATACGCTCCCAACGCGAATATTTAGTACGAGGCTTTGATTGGTGGACTGATCACTTGGAAATTGTACACGACCCAGTATGTGGTGATTAAAACGCGTTGAGTCGTTGATTATACAGCGATAGAACGAATTTTCGCTTTAATCTATTTTAGGTAAACGAAACCTACCCTACATAGCTTTGATAGCAGACTGATAAAAATTGCAGACATATTTGTTTTTTTTTCAGCGGCTCTCTTTTCTGGGCAAATACCTCCCTTCATTACTTCTACTCCATGTATTAATGATGTCAATTAACTAAATGCACAATAAAACAAACACATAACATTTCAATTTTACGTCTCAAAGCAATCCCTTCTGCTAAGCATAGTTTATATCATACACCATACCCATAAGATTCTTTTTCCCCCAGCTCAAAAGTAGGCCAAGTACATTCGTGATAAAAATACCAAAGCAGAACACTTAACACATATGCACAAATGTTTTCCCGGAAGTGAGAGTCGCTAAGGGAAGTATATAAAGAGATGTAATAGCAGCCCGCCACCACTAAAGGCATACATGCAATAAACTCAAGCCGTTTTCCTTGCAAGTACTAGAATCTCTTGGGACTCTCTCATTCAAGAGAAATACGTCCCTATAAGCTAGTGCGACACTTAAACCTCTTATAAGATATTTATTCTAGTTCGTAGACGTATCTAAGTATAGTATAGGAGTAGTACGCACTATATTAATGATACACTTGAGACGGAATAAGTTAATTGTTGAAGCTGATATCGTTTGGGGCAAATATGGCGACTCTTTTGCATTTATGAGTTCTAAGATGGCTTATGTGCAAGACACTGATTTCACTTATAACATTTTGTTTCCACTAACATTTACTTAACATACAAATGAAGAACCAGCCATCGAATTCAAAATAAAATCATCCAAACTACAAACATTATTGAAGATTCTTTTTTCAAGCCTGTCTGTAATGCAATGAAGCGTGAAAGCCAGTTAATACTGTAGGAAAATATAATGTGCCTACCTGCGAGGCAGACACGCTCGCACGGCAGTTAAATGAATCAGCCGTCTGTTTATTTATTTCAATATCCGGCCTCCGGTCAATCGGCGCGGATTGCAGGCTCTCCGGATTCCGGCCGACTGCCCGCCTCCGCTGTCTCCCTGAAAATTCTCCCGACCACGGTACGTCTTGAACAATAGTCAAGCCAATACCAAATATTCTAAACCCTCAATCTTAAACTAAAGTTTCTTTCATTCGAAAGCCAAAACTTACTGAACGTGGCAAAAGTTTAGTCATTATTACAGTCGACATTCGACAGGTAATCGTTTACACAGATCCCTTAATCAGGGTTCAACAACGAATGAGCTGAGACGACGTGGTTCTCACTAGACTATTAACTACGAAGAATCTATTTGAGGACTAAAAATTATAGATTAATGACGTCATAAAACTGAATCTGTAATTACAGCTCGGAGAACTTGAGTTGCTAACTCGAAGTTTCAGATTAGCTTCCTATTACAAGCAGTACGTAGTACATCGTTCAATATTCATAAGCTCTTACAGCAATGATAGGAAAAGTTGTGGAGTGTTATAAACATTGATTAAGTATGAACAGCGGGCAACAAGCGGTGTGGTGGACCACGAGACGTGCTGTATCGTCAGATCTCGGACTTGGAGTAACGACAGCAAGAGTTAAGTGAACGAATAGTTCGGTACGATATTGTTTACAAGTATTTCAGTTACGCACACTTTTGTTTGAACGTAGACAGCACCCGTTTGGTAGCGAGTTTTTGGACGAAATACGTACGAGTATATAGCGCATGAATAAAAACGAAAACCGAGCGATCTACAATGAATCGTTCACTTTTCAAACACAGTGACCGTTTCAATAGAACACTTTTCGTTGACCAACAAACGTGAATTCGGGAAAAAACGTATCTAGATTGGACCTATAAAATGTCGTTCGTCTATAGTATGTCTCCTAAACGTCGAATTGTTACAAGATGAAAATGCGTTTGAGGAATATTGTTATTCTGAAAACGTACCAACGTAAGTATGCTTTATTTTCGTAATGGCAGGGGAACTACCGGGAACTGCCTTATGGCATTTATGGAATGAGGAATATTAAGTTGCAAGGGTGTCTAAAGTCGCGGGACTGTTTAACCAGATAGGACATAAAGGGATAATGAAGGAACGCCGTGGATTTTAGTCAGTACGGGTCTGACAGATCCATCCACCCTGGGCAGAAAGACTGTAATTAAGAATACACCAAGCAAAAAAAAGAAGGGTGGTTAAGAGAGATAATAGTATAATACCTTTTACAAGTGTTGTTTTTTTTTAGTTGAAACTAGCCCTTTATGTTCCGGGGTCACGGTGATGGAAATAAGTCCCGCGACCCCGGCAGGCTTGGGCGCTCTGTGATTTGCCCCCCGTCATTTTGCTGTCGCTCTTTGATGCGCGCGTGGAACACGACGCGCCGTCAACCCGGGCATGGTTCATGTTCGGACAGCGAGTTGCCCTTTACTCGCTGTACGCATGCCCGCGGTGGCCGGAGACCGTCTGCCGAGTTGAAACTAGCTTAGGAAATAAATGTGAAACAATTAATTACTTTCGTTAATTGAAGTTCTACGAGTCTAAGTAATTTAAACACTCATCTAATTCACTTGAAAATTACTAGAAATTCTTCCATCTTCCACTTAAAACGTATTCGAGTCTTAATCCGTCGTGGTTCGGAGGCTCAATCAAAGTATTGATGAGATGATCCGCCCTGAAGCTCTCCAATAAGATTCCAATCATACTTAAGTGCTCAAGGCTTTGCACAATCATTTGAGAAATTACTAAATAACTTTGAAGAAATTTTCTTAGTACAAACTTGAAATCTTAAGCTTTTCGTACGTGCAAGACACGTACGAAAAGCTTAAGATTTCAAGTTTGAAAGGAAAATTATAATGACGTAAACTTACACAAGGTTTGTAAAGAAGGAAAACTTAGTCTTTACTCACTAAGTTCTACCCTAATTTCGTAAGCAAAACTTTAAGACTAAACAAAAAGAAACCGCAACTTGAGTAAAAAGAAAAGCTAATTATGTAACTAGAAAGGAATACACAAAATATGATCAACAAGTTTTTTTTATCATAAAATACTCTCTGTCGTCGTCGCCTTTGATTGGATCTGTGGTGATTTGTTTGTCGAAATGGAATTCATTTGGGCGCGGAAAAAAATCTCCGACGTGACTGACATGAAAATCCAATGGTGGAAATTTTGTTTTCTTTGTGTAAGCCGCGTTTGAAAGGGCGCCTCTCACTTTGACGATCCCTATTCAATGCTGAATGCTGTGATGTCTTTGTTCGATCTTGTTTGAATCACCGATGATAATATTAGGCGTGTTTTAATTTTGTCGTGTGTGTTTAGTTCGAATTGCAAATAAGGTGTGATACTGGCTTAATTAACATTTTTTTTGCAAAGGAGTGGGAAGCTTGAGTAGGCGTTTTCGCAGCCTACAACCGCCCATACTGGGAATAAATATTGTATGCCGAACCAACAGATTTTGTAGCTTATCCATTTTGATTTTGCGTAGGTAGATATTGAAATACAGGGAAAGATCTGTAACTAACTAAATTTAAATTTCAGCTTTCAGTTATATCTGTGAAAAAACTTACATTGTCACACCTGCACGCACAACTCGCTACCTTGCTACAGCAACTTGTTGCCACGCGCTATGCGAGGAACACGTTACGCAGTAAAGACGTCGTCTAGCGATATCAAACGTAATAAATGTCGCAGTTTACGACTGGCTACCGAGGGGGCGCATCATTCCGAGGGAAAAATATTTTACGCGCCGCACACCGCCCGCGTTACATTTCCAGACGTTGCTGTAATAAAGTTAGCTCAAAACCAGGTGTTAGACGTTTCATTTCGTCCTGCCTGCCAACGTGTCTGTTTACCTTATAATTCTATTTCTCCTGGGCTTGTAAGCATTTGTTATTATTTAGTTTATTTTCACTCAGAGAAATGTTATGATTAGGTTTTCACAATTAAATAAAAGTCCCTGTGGAATGTGTCGGCTAATGGATATGCTGGATTTGTTCAACACAAATATGAATAACTTATTTGTTGTCATGAATGTTTAATTTATTGAATGCTTCATAAATAATATATGAACCTCGTGGCTAAATAATATCAACCGGACAGGCGTTAAGCCGATCTTGCTTAGGTTTGTCTTGGGATGGATACGGAAAGCAGGTAAAGCCAGTGGCCCTGGATGTCATTTTTCGATCTTTTAGATTCTTTACTGGTCAGTCAGAAGCTCGGAAAGTCTGAGACAACTAGTGTTACCAAGGGGTTCCATATTACACAGTAACTGGGTTGTGGAGGTCAGATATTCAGTCGCTCTGTATAAAATTCTTCTTACTCAGCTTTTATACTGCGTTTGACTGGAAGCCCACCCCAACATAGTTTTCAAAGGGCTAGGCAGATGATGTTGGTAAACAGTAACGAACAAGATTTATGGTTTAGAAACCCACTGGGTTTAGCCAACGATCGATCGTTCAGCCATGATCCCATTGTAAACTAGAAAACAGGCACATAATTTTTCTACCCTCAAAATACTTATTCTGTTATTTCAAAGCATTCTCCTTACTATACCTGCCAAATAAATAGGTGTTTTGGTAGAAAGGAGAATAAATATAATACACAAAATAAAATAAAAAGTGATGAAGCAAGACTGTTTCAAAATCAAAATAGTGGTAAAAGGCACTTTTGTTATTCTATTTTGTTTATTTGATGAAACTGGATGTAGCCCTTATTTCTAAAAGCTATATAAAATAAAAATTCTCTCTTTTAAACTGAATCACACCTCACTACCTTCTACTCACGTTAAGTGCTAAAGTTAAATTCAACGGACTTCATAAAAATAAACCACAAGCGGTATACGCGTTAAGCACGTACCTTTGTAAAATGTGTACATGTAGCCATTACAATTTGTGTTAAAACTGTAGCTTTATTCGTGTTTCATATTATGTTAGAGTGAAGTAGCTTGCTTTTATTGGTTTATTGTGCTAAAACTTACCAAGAAAAATTAGGTGCGTCCACACAGAGCAAGCAGCCTAACGAGGCAGCTCGATTAGTGTGAACGTGTCTCGGCCGAAGCAAGCGCGCGCGCTTCCGCAGGCGAGCGACTGAGCGCTTGAGCCATTCAGTGTCGGCTTTTGTTTTGCTCGCGTTCGTGCATTGGTTGAGAAGCAATAGACGCGTCCACACAGGGCGAGCAGCCTTGCAAAGCAGTTACCTCGCGCGGCTAATGCCTCGCGAGGCTGCTCGCCCTGTGTGTACTGCTGACTTTATCTTGAAAGGTGCGTCACAACTAAACGTCTGTCTAACCCAGAGATAGCAAAATGACCTTGACCTTGGAACGCAAAGGGCAATCGAAGAAACAGGGTGGACTTTTAATCAGTAAGAGTCTGGCAGTGTTTATATCTCTACACACGGGCTGAAGGACAGACCCTTGATGACCTTTGATGTTTTACCAGCAAAACAAATATCATGATTGACGTTATCGATTGAAGAAAATCTTCTATAACGAACACAGATTTGAAACCCTAAATAATTCGAGTAAGTATAAAAATACCCATCTAATTATATTCCAAAATCCGTAGGTTAGTATTACTCTACATCATTTAGCCTCAAATATTTTTCTCTTGTGCCGGAAACAATCTGAGTGGAGGAGTAGGCAACATTCGGTCGGCCTCATTAAGTTTAACTATTCGCTAAGGGTTGCCAGCTTCCGACGAACAATCCCGCTGATGCCGACGAAGATGGCGGAAAACTGGACGGAAACTATGACGTTCTTGCTAGATGAAATTCCGGGGGAAGTTATATTAAAAGAAAGTTTTTCAAAAAAAGGCAGCCTTTGAAGGTGATAGTCGAGAGGCTTGCAAACCTATCTATAAAACTATTGACGATTCACAAAACGAACAATAAGTTTTAACCAACTTTATTCCAACGTCGCCGTCGATGGTCTTCAACTGAACATGACAAGTTTATAATTGCAGCCTCGGTCTTGCATATCTGCGTGTTATTTGCGCTTCAATGCACATTTCTGTTATTATTATGCAGATGCTAAAACTTCAACATTATTTGCATTTTTTAATTGGGTTACAAAAAAATGTCCTTAAAACCATTAATCAATTTTTGATGCCCTAATCGGTTTTAATATCAAGCTGATTTTAATCTACTTGTCCATCAAAATAAAATGTGACAGGAAGGAAAATAAGGACATAATTGAAACAAGAAGAACATTAATCACTGAGGAAGCGGGCGAGCTCTTCCAGGTGAGTGTATCCGCGTCGCCTCAAGTTTACGGTCAATTAAACGAAAGAACTTATCCCAACTTTGATGTACCGCCGACCTGGAACTAATTAGAATTAGGCGAAAACGGCCCTACCGCCACAACCCAGTCCGGGTCACCACTTATTGAGAAACTTATGCCCGAACAAGCTGAGAAAATTTTAAAAGGAAATCGGGACCAAAGAGGATTATATAAAAAAGTTTAATTAATCATTGGCCGAAGTTCTTGAGCTTAGTTTATGCATTGCTGGCGGGAACAATGACTTTGATATATGGACGCCTTTAGAGCGCTTGATTAAAAGTCTGTAGGGCACCGTAATACACTTTATATTCATTAAAAAATCTCAAAAAGATACACAATGAAAATGCTTGTAATTAATGTTGTAAAAGCCTAAAATTGTATTGTAGCTAAAATAAATTGTGAAGTCATTCTATAGTATTTTCATCTCTCACGAAGAAAATGAAGCTCTGTTTGTCATGAAAGCCGGCCATTTTCCCCCATTTTCAAAAGTGGAAGAAATCTAGAAACAAACTGAAAGAAAAGTATCAAAATATTTATAGTCCAGGAGCGTAGACAATGACGACGAATGCCTTGCAATCTAGAGCATCGAACGTGCGGGGAGAAGCGACCCCGATTCACCCACAGCCTGCAACATGCTTGTCATCCCTGACATTGTGTTCCACTCTGCCTCCATGTACTCTAGCGAGCTACATTCCGGGAAGTGTTGGGATTAATCATTCTACTATACAATATGCAAGTGAACTAGAAATGTTTATAAATATATACAAAGGTTTGTAACTACACAGGCAACACGAAGCAAGCTTAATTTAATTAACGTTTCCTGGGAAATGCTATAACGTTATCGAAGTCGAGTTGCAAGAAATAGACACATAAATAAATCTACAGCGAGCTACACCAAACATTTTTATGAACTAATGAAAAATAGAGAAATCCACAACTGTTTATACATACATTTGCCAGATACTTTTTGTAAGAGTAGATAATGTTACATACATAAATATCAATAACAAAAACTTTTTTATTATATCTAAGACTCAAACCAACTATTGGGAAACTTCTCAAAAAATGTCGCCACAAGCATTCAAATCTTTTTTGTAATCAGTCGAAAGCCTTATAAAAACATGAATATAACAAAAAAAATCTATTATATTTCATTATGGTCTAATTACATCACTATACAATGTTCTTTACAAATTATTGACTTCATTTCGCCAAGATAAAATCCTTCTTAGTGCACTCGTTAACTGCTGACCACTAAAGAAACCTGCCTACCTACTATGGTTAACACAGCATGTACTTATCTGTCCTACCTACCTATCTCCAGTTGGTACACCTGTAAAAGAAATACCATTTCAGGGACGTTTTGAAGCGACCGAGACTCGTCTTTTTTGCATGGTTTGATTTAATGGATGTCTGTCTGGGGTAAATTTTATGATAGTAGACACGGCAAAAATCATAAAACTAACCTGCTAGCTTATTGAGCCATATTTCTTGTTTAGATGTGTGCTACGGTCTCATTGAAGACTCCTTGGACACTTTTATTTTAGACAAGACCTAAGTAGATACAAATAATTTTGAAATTGCAAGTAAGACTCCGCTCGCCTATCTCTCTAAACGTGTAAATGGCTGAATGGTGATTTAATATAGGGATTGATAATAGATTAGGTTATGACATAAAACTTATATTTTATTCGTATTAAACTTCATCGTGACTTAATTACAGCGCCACCAAGTAGTTTTTCATAATAGCATCTTAAAACTCTTGTCCTAGAAAAGTTTTTGCAAACAATAAAATATTCCTCCTTCCTAACTTTTAAAAGTAAAACAGCACCTCAATATAAGCGAAACTTTCTTTAATCAAAGTATTGTAGCGTTCTCTTTACTTTCCATTTTAATTTAAGCTTCAGCTTTATATCCTTTGTGCTCGAAGTTATAGATAGGTAAGTTCAACTGGATCGGAATCTCAGATAAAAGCGAAAGTAATCCATTGACTTCACTACTTTGGAGACAAAACAAAATGTTCTTTGTTACTTTTGAACAGTTTTCTTATCTTAGTTCAATACAGACAATAAAAAAAACTAAGTTTCTAAAGTGGATTAAACCGCCTATATGGCATTGAACTTTGTATTATATATATATTGGAAACGAATTGCCCACCATTGTTTTGAGTTCTTTACAGTAATGGTACCCGTTCATATTACAGTAGTCAAACTTAGTTTCCTTAATTTTGCCTATGATTTCTTCTTCTTTTCCATCATCAACCATAGCGCTAACATTCATTCATTTTTCATTCAAATCATTCTTCACACAATCAATCATCATTTTTTGGCCTTCTCCCTATAATTTCCTGATTGACCTACCGAAGACAATGATGCTTCCATTTAACCATGAATGGGAATAATGAGATGGTCATACATAACTCAGCTCATGTACTTGCACTATCGAAATTAGATATGGGTTTCTCCGAAAACTATGCATACGCGTACAACATTATCGGAGCTAGACGCATCCGTGTAAAACACTACCGACACTTGATTTTTCTCCAAAACTAACCAACCGCCTCCTGCCGGGGTCGCGAGACTTATTTCATCATCGTGACCCCGGAACATAAAGGGGCTATTGAAGGACACCGTAGGTTTTAGTCAGTACAAGTCTGACAGTCCCTCCCGCCCTGCCGGGGTTAGGACTCATTTGATGATATTACCACGTAAAAAAAATGTAAAAAACTATAGAATTTTCTCCAAAAGTAAGCAACCGCGTAGAGGACTATTTAAGCAACCGCGTAAAGCACTATCTAAGGTAAAACTTTCTCCAAAAACTATGCACCAGTGTAAAATACCTACTATCAAAGCTAGAATTGCCACAAAAACGATGTACTCACTTAGTCATTCACACCACAACTCCAAAAAACAAATAGTCCGTAGCTCAATCACGTTATGGCTGTCTACCAGTAAATTGCCATGTCCCTGGTCCGCTGGCCCAAACCCCTGACATTCAATAGCCGACAAACGCACAATCAAGCGGTGGACATGGCCCGGATTCGGGATTCCAAACTCGCTGTTGAATAGCATTATGGGGACGTAACTGGACATGGGGTGAGGACGTCATCAGTATTATTTGTTGTGAAGGTTTTGTTGAAGAAGGTTTGCTGTGGTGTCATATTGGTCTGATCGTAGGTATTATGACTATCAGACGATTGTATCACTCCTGGCTGATAAGGTATTTTTTTATGCAACTTCTTCGATAATAAATGAACCCGTGAAAGTTGATACAGGTCACTACTTGAATATAAAAATGAATATTTTTTCATCCAGCCGAATCGCCTGACGTCCTGTCTAAATAAAAATTCACAAATACTTCGAGCTTCCCAGATTTTCAGTCTAAGTTTAAAAATATTACTACAACGACTCTTAAGTAATACGCTGTAAAGAAACAAAATTCAATTTAATTTTAAAAATATAATGTTTAAAATATGTGGTTCTAGTTATACAGTTTTATGTAGAACTACATATATTAACAAGAACTTCAAGTTTTAACTTACTGGTTACAGTAGCAGACACTACAGATTCAATTTAAAAGGATGACACTGAAAAACAACATAACCTTTCCATACATTGTAACATGTTTGTTTAATCAATTAAAACTAACATCCTCTATTATGTGACTATCTCTAAAAACAATATTTTCTAGTTCTGATATTCTTGTGTCCCAAGGCGTAGTTTGATTCTAGAATCCAAATATTCCAGACAAAGAAATAGTTATGAACGATTAGACGCACTTATATTTTCTTGGAATAACAATACTAAAAATAGTTCCTGTTACTTTTATTCTATGAACAGAGAAATATATAAAAAGGAATATTGCCTATAAACAAAATTAGATGAGATCAGAAGGGACATAATCGAACGTTACGAAGGTATAATCAATATACGATCATCATTACATCATTCATTCAAATCATTATATTGTAAATCTTACAAAAAAGATGATAGATAGTCTGGCTGACGTAAATGAGTATTAGCATAACTAGGGGGCATTACTTCCACAAGCATTACCTATAAGTACAGTAGCTGTGTCGAGTGGCGCAGCCCGGGAGCCCGAGTGCGACACAATTTATGCTGATTTTATCACCCACCCATGTGCGAATGTACTCCAAGGAGGATTTATTTACGCACTATCCGACTCGTAAAACATCCACCTCACTTTTACCTATCTTAATCTCTGTAACAGCTTTTCGATGAACTTCAGTTTCTTTGCTATAAAAACTTCTTCGCAAAGCCTTCCACTTAGTTGGATTTTTCTACAAAGTGTCGGTGTATAGAAACCAGACAGATTTAGTTAAGCAGGTGATTCACAGCGCTTTATGAGTTTTCTAGCATACGCTAGTCGCTACATAGAAGCGAACTACCGACACTGTACTGTTTATGGGCGCTGTAATGGCTACACTACTTTAACTTAATTAAGTTTCCAGCGAACAAACGAAATTTTTCTGCCGTTTAGCACCACAGAATTGTCTCTTTATTTTAAGCTCATGGTGGAAACAAGATATATCTTGAGTGAGCTTTAAAGAAGCTCTTTGATGCGACAAATCCTTTGATATAAATTATCAGATGGAGGGCCATGTTCGGCGGAGCGAACTAAATGAAATCAAAGACTATCTCTGTTTCTTCTACTCAGAGTTTCTATCAGAAGGTTGTAGTGGCAGCTGTGACATAACCCAAAGCCTTATGAATTATTTAGAGGGGAATCGTCCTCCGGCAGCCATTTGAATTATTTTGAAGGCCTCGCTTGTGCATAATGAAGTGTCGTGGATGTTAGTGAAACTCTTTCACACGCGGGCCGCGAGGACAATTGGTTGTTCGCTAATTTATTTGCGAACTTGTTTGTTGGCCTAGTTCTAACTTGTTACGTTGAAATTTCATGGAGCAGAAGCTGACCTACTTATGGTACTCTTAATAAGCATGGTATAAATTTAACAACGTAGAGAATTGTTGTAATGAAGTTAGTCTTCAAAACGCCATGTGCTTGATACGGAAAATTATGGAAGTTGGATTTAAAGTTGATATAAAAAGTTGGTTCTTTCTCAACTTTAATATCTGACGCTGACGTGAAAATACAAACGCTAACTTGTACTTGCTATGCTGAAAAGATGGGAAGGAATTTTCTTTGGTTAGATGAAATGATTTGTTTTTTCCTATTCAGTTGGCATGCTTGTCCGTTTGACATCTAGAAGTGCTTTTGTTATTGTGTTGTAACATACCGACTTACATAGCTATATCTAATAGATATATCACAAGGTGATTAATACACGTTAATGGGCATCCATCAATGCTTTGTACGACACAATACATCAGACCTCCTGCACGAATACTCGATGCAAAACTCCTCTCCATCTCACACGCCATCTGTCCTCCATATCCGAATAATAAATCTAAAGTAGTCGCTTATACGTTAGCATTTTCAAGTTAAAACTTTAAATATACTCGCAAATCTCCTCAAGTTGGACTCAGCGTGTTAAATCGCACGACTTTGACCGGCTGGAGATGAATAGCACGCAATACATTTATTCCACTATTTCCGTGGGAGGAGGGGATCATTTTCTACGATTCCTTTGTCTCAATCAAGCCACCTCGCTAGGGAAATTAACCTCAGTGTAATTGTACCGGGTTTATCATAATTCACTGCCGCATTATGGATGGAGGAACATGATATCAACGTAAGACGATTACGGCCTATTATCCGGTTCTTAGGAAAGAGTCGTGGGTAAATGTTCAATTATTTGTAAGAAATTACTTTTGTATTCGCTTGCAGTTTTCTTCGAGTTTTATTATATCGGTTATATTCATAAAATGTTGATAAGCTTATCCTATACCTCCTCAGCAATTTCAATGACATTTTGTGATTGCGTATGGTTGTTTCCAATTGAAAGAAAAAATAGTATTAAACCCGATAAGTAATGCAAAACGAAGCAAAGCAGAACGAACTAGTAACATACGACATCTTATAAGGTGCTACTACTTCGCCCTGCTTCGACAACTGTTAACAACAACAACAGAGGCGTTATCACAAGATGTTTCTATTTTCATAATAGCTTTCATTAAGTATTTTAGCGTTTATTGTATGGAAAAATAAACAACCGCCTGTAGTGTACGGACGAGAAACTAGGTAGTTTTTTTCATCAAATTAACATCAAAGTTCTCGTATACTTTACGTAACAAAAACAAAAAAAATATATACCGTCCAATTAATAACCTCCTTTTTTAAAGTTGGTTAAAAAGGAAGAGTCATGACATCATCATCTCAGCCATATGTCCACTGCTGAACATAGGCCTTCCCTTTTGATCTCCACATGTACCGGTTTTCACGGTTTTCCGGGAGTCATGATAAGGCCTCTCTTATATAGTTGACCCTTATAGTCCAGAAGATCCTTTGTCACATATACGTAAAATAAAAGCCAGATAAAAGTTGTCACTGTTAAAAAGTCAGTATTTTTTACTGATGCCAATACAATTGATAAGCGCACTCGCGAATGAAATACATGAAAAAAAGGGGATTTAAACTTGTGCTGGTTGCATTTTTATTGTTGACAAGTGACGGGCTTTTGGATAAACTGATCCAGCTCCAAAACCAATCGGTATATTTAACGATAAAATGCTGAAAGAGTAACTTAACCATTGAATCGGTTTGTGGTATTACAAAGCTAAGCATAAGAGTCTGATAAGATGATTTGTCTTGTCATAACATAATTATCAGTCATTTCGTAGTTCGAGTTTCTGAATCAGAAATTCGGTCTTGAACCAAAGAATTCAGATAAAAACAGCCACATGGCTGTTTTGACTGTACTAATTGTATACAGATTACAACCATCACGCAATTTTACGAGTTATATTTGGACCTATGTTTCAACATGATTAAAATGGTATAAAAAAATTCAATCCATTTTCAAATTGTAAAAGCATCCAATACGTTTGTTTATTTTAAACGACACGCTCCATAAAAGTTTTCTAACCAAACGAACATAGATAAGACTGACGTGTAACATCAATGAAAACCAGTGTATATTTGAAAAAAATCTAATCTAACGTTTGTAGAGCGCCGCATCGGTCGGTCGGACATGACGAACGACGAAATTAAAAACGAACGCTGGAAACGATGCATATCGATTTGTTTCACCATTCAGACAGCCACAAGCGGTAGCGGGAGCGGGCACGGCAGCGATTACAGACCGCGACTAAACCCCGCGCCAACATCGCCTCAGGGTGTTTCTGTTAGCCAGAAATTCAGGAACAACTAACGTACAACCACCGTGCTATTTAATTGAAATGAATTTTACCACGGAATATTCGTTACGAGTTTTTCAAAAAAACTTCAGCTTGTTTTCATTTGCAGTTGGGAACTTTTAATAGCAGTTTGTGCTATTCTTCATAATATTGCCGGGTTCCACGTATGTACGTGGTAGTTTCACATGTTTTATGTCCCCACATATGTTTTTAACGATGAAGGAAAACATCGTGAGGAAAACAGTATGTCTAAGAACCAAAATATTTGAAGACATGTGACAAATCTGCCAACCTGCACTGTGCCGCGTGGTGGATTCTGGCCCATTCCAACTCCCAGAGAGGAGGCCTGTGTCTCAACAGAATGGGTACATTATAGGCTGATGGTGATGTGTTTTAAGGACCCTTAAAAAGTTGGCACGACGACCTGGACGCATGTCGTATCAGCTGGTTTGAGATGACATGGGTAGTCCTCCAAGCTTAGTCTCCTGGCAAGACTAAGCTTGGAGGAATATATTTCACAAAGGCAGGGTAGCATGGCAAAAAAAAAAGTTATTTTAGCTGAAGAACGGCTTAAAAGTTTATTTTGCAATAATTAATTTTCTCTAAATAATTCGAACATTCCATAGTTAACAAAAGTATTTAACAACGTAATTAATACTTAAACAGTTCTGAAATTCAAAGAATTCCTGAATGTTTCAGAGAATGTTTAAATAGATTGAAGCCATTTTTCCTGGAAAAAGCCAATAAAGTCGGTAGATAGTAGATCTAGTAGGTATATTGCTCACGATATTTTTCTTTCGAAGTAATGGCTCGTTTTAGTCAATACGAAACGTCTGCAGCTTGCGTCAGAGTTCTAGGTAGGGGTGACTTATATTCAAGTAGTAAAAAATCTCAGACGTACTAAGTTTTTCTGAGAAAACCTAAGAATATTGGAACCTTATTTTCAGCATATCTAATTTTGTTTCACTTGCATACCTTCCAATTTAGACAGCTAAACTAAAACAGAAGCAACAACGTCTATGTAGCATAATGCAAAATAGCTGAAGCAAAACAATCAGTATTTTCCAAGAAACCAGGGTTACTACGAAACCTGTAGCTTCGCCCGATGATTCGGGCGATGTTATTCTTTACCACTCGTAAGTATACATAACATTGAGTCCATAAGATTAATCCGTAAACATAAGATTGGTTAGTGAAACGATCTATAAATCGGTGACAAAATGATTGGACAGTTGTCCCGACTCTCAATGTGTTGTCGGAACATAATGAATTCTGAACTAATATCAATACGGTAGACTTAAAAGTTTCGAGTTATTTTCATACGAGCCCGTATTTTCGTTGACGGACTTAGAGAGTAGACCCCCCAGGTCCCAGTATATACGGTGACCCACTTATCGAGTTAGCCAAGCAAGCAATAAGCTTCGGAGACGATTCTAATACGTCTTATGTCAGGAGAAGTGCTTCGATTGATTTGCAGTTCTAGCTGCAAGAATATATTGTGCAATCTTAGATGATTCTTTTCCTGTTCTGCACATGTGAATTGGAATGTTTATGGACTCATAGAATATTTGCAAACTAATCTATGCTGCATCGTCTATAATCTGGGGAAATCTGGGAACAATGGGGACTTTGTTTCAATATTGGCTATAATAAAATAAACTAAATACTAACATATGAAAACTACAAATAAACAGTTGAACTGATGTTCTTTAAACAATCATTACAGGTAGGGTAAGGTACGACTGAAATATCCTCTTGGTGACCATTGAATCGTTCCCATTTGGTTGAGAGATCCAGGTGGTGGTAGACCTCACTAGGTCTGCCTGGCTTTCGCCTACCACCCACCAGGAGTCCGGCGCCAAATGATTTTTACTGAGTTCTGTCTGTGCGCAGGAGTTCCAGTTTCTTATATCCTATCTTTTACTTCTGGACTAGATTGAGAGGAAGAGATTCACAAGAGATTGCAAATGTTGTGATTACCTTAAAAACAAATGACACTAAAGAGTGAATTTCAACAGGTCCTCTAAAATCTTCATTTCCGTGGTTTTTTTAATCTTAAGCTTTTTTAAAGAAAAGAAACGCTCTTATTAAAGTTTTTGATAATTTATATATTCTTGCTTAATGTCTAGCAGATAACTTAAAAAACTAACGAGATATAAGGATTAAAAAATTTCGTGCCACGGCGATGAAACATGCGTGCACGGCAATGAAACAAGCGCCCACGGCAATGAAAGAACTGTGGCATGGCAATGAAAGAATCAATCAACGATGAGTACAATATATGTTAAAATTAGAACTACAATTATATTCAAACTGATTGGCAGACTTTGACAATAGTTATTTATGATACTAGTGCGGAAAGTTGGTTTTTACAAACGAGTAGACAACGTACGCCCGAGGCGCCGAAGGCGTGTGACTACGGTACGCCCGAGGGCGTACCGTAGTCACGAGTTTGTAAATACCAATTTCTGCACGTGTGTCATACAATGTTTTTCAACACATTTATCCTTACTAATATCAGATTGCTCCCTTGAACTCAGATTAGTCGCAACAATTTTTGAAGTTCCTAATATGAAAATGGCGCGACTTTGAAAATGGCGCCACATGCACGTGGTGAAAATTAGAACTACATCTTTCATCTCATTTACTCTTTAGTATTAAAGTGAGACAACGAATTGAGCAAAAGCTCTTCCAAGGAGGTTCGATCAGTCATGTTGTTTATTTTCATAATGTGAAACTCTTTGGTGGAATTCTTTTTTTTTTTTTTTTGGAAATTAAAAAAAAACCGTAAAGAAAACGCACGCTGCTCTACAAGGGGGCGTGCGGTAAAATAGGTACTTAGGTGAGAGTACCTATTTTGTACTCTATTTAGTGTATGGTCCGTAATTTTTAACTTTCGAACACTGTATACAGCCTTTGTAAATGCATTTTACGAGCAAAATGTGTTGAAAAATAATATTATGCATCATACCGACATTTGAATTTTTTTTTTAAAAATCGTCTTGTACATGTTTATTTTCAAACCCATAGCACACCTATTGTGAAACTCAGTCGAGGCCATCAAGCATCATGCTGATTTCCTCCATCGACTTGCCATGACTATGATGTCGTCGGCAAATCGAAGGTGAGTGATGTATTCGCCGTTGATGTTGATGCTAAGTCCTTGCCATTCCAGGAGCTTGAAGACGTCTTCCATTGTGGCAGTAAACAGTTTCAGGGAGATAACATCCTTCTTACGCCTCTTCTCAATGGAATCGCCTTCGTGCTCTGCTCCTGTACTCGAACCGACATGGTGGCGTTATAATACAAACACTTCAACACTTTGATGTACCGATAGTCAATACGGCATCGCTGGAGTGACTCAAGTACCACCCATGTTTCCACCGATACGATGGCTTTCTCATAGTCCACAAACGCTAAGCATAATGGAAAGTTATACTCTTCTGTCTTCTGTATAACTTGCCGCAGCGTATGGATGTGGTGTATGGTACTATAGCCTCTTCGGAAACCGGCTTGTTCGGGAGGCTAGAAGTCATCAAGTCTGACAGTCATGACTCAGAAGCATGATGGGTCTGTAGTTCTTCAATAGGCTGTTATCAACTTTTTTTAAGAAAAGCACCACTTCGCCTTTGCTCCATGCTTCAGCGTTTTGCCCTAGAACAGGACGGTATTAGTGAGCTTCTGGAGGACTTTAAGTACCGGTATTCTACCCGCTTTCAGAAGCTCTGAAGTGACTTAGATATACGTCTATTTAGCTGCTTATATGACTTCGCGTCATTGGAAGACTGCAACTGTAGCAAACCTCGTTCAGACATGAGGTTTAAGGTTTGCTCGGTCAATAAGTTCTCAGGGAAAGCAAAGCGAATAGAAAGCTCGAGTTGATTTCGGGGTTCTGAATATGGGACCGAGTAGGTGGGAGCGTAGACTTCATCAGGCTGGACCTTTCAAATCAAATCTAAAGAGAGACCAGAGAGAAACAATCTAGAGTTAACTTGACGAGTTTTGTACTGTCAGTAATCGGTATTACCTGAATCGCAGGTGACAAAAGATGTTTTCTTTGCCTAATCATACCATGGCGATGAAAACACAAGTCACGGAAATGAAATACCTGGCCACGGCAATGAAACTAAATTGTTTTACAAGGCATGGCAATGAAATTTTTTTAATTGCCATGTCTTTTTTTCATTTCCATAGCAAATTTCGGCCACGGAAACCACGGCAATGAAAACACGTCGATGAAAATCAAGGCAAAAAATATAAATAACAAAAAATCTATTAATTATTCGAAGAAATAAGCACCTCACAAATGAACATATGAGGAATGGTGTTCTATCGAATCCTTACTCATGAAGACAAACTCATTCAAATATCAGTTAAATCCTATCCACGGCGATGAAAGAAATGTTTTCCAGTAACATAAAAATTGATTATTTAAATTTATGGTGCGAAAACGCAGGCACGTGTGTACTTCCTTCCACGTTGAGCACTTAGGCAGCACTAATATGCAACGTTTAGCATACCGGTAGGGGGGAAGAAAGTAGTAGGTAAAACAATATCCTTGAACATGATTAGGACACGGCGATGAAGGGTAGTTCTGGGACAAGTGATTTTTTATTAACCATTCGTTGTTTTGTTTAAATATTTGAATAAATGTATTCTGTAGCAATACTTTAACTATTCATGTATCAAATAAAACGAGGTTTTAGTATAAATAACCAATAGATTTTTGTCAATGTGGAATAATACACAACAAGGTGAAGTGTGGACAAACACGGCAATGAAAGATTTCGAGGTTTAATATTTTTTTTTGGAATATCCATTAATCCAACTAAATAAACATTTAGTGCTACACATAGATTACTATTTCACCTAACCGGAAAAAAAATTGAGAACGTTATAACTATGTTTTTTAGTACCGATTTCATTGATGCCACGCAATTTTCGGTCCCGGGAAATTCACTCTAAAATTATAACAGAAGGACGTCATCTTCCCACTGAGGCTACACATCATCATCATTTTTCCGATTTATTTACATGCGTTTGGGATCAGCGCAGCATATTTGCTTCTTCCATGATACATCCTTATTAGTCGTCATTTTATTAGGCACCGCCTCAGTACTATTAAGTATTCTGGGGCACCACCTTATTTTCCATTACATCGTTAATATCAATTATTTTCCAGAAAACTATTACGTACTAAACGAAGACTCCAAATGCCTGCCTTGAGTGAAGAGAAAGGAAAATATCTCAGATCATGTTTAACAAACATTAAACCATTAACTGAATCTTTCAACAAAAACACGATCTAACAGTACATGTTCCTTATGTTAAGACTACGTTCTTAAGAAAGAGCTTTTAAATTCTGCCCGTAGGTACTTTACTTACGGCGGTTCTTTGTGGGGCTTATGAATAAATAAAGCAAGAAATTTCTTGCGCCAACCGCTCGGGGGATGCAAGAGGTAGTTATTTCATTTTAAATAGATCACGGTACGGCGGTGTACAAGCCAACACCGCTGTTTTAATTAAGCCTTATTATGAATTGCGCTACGGTATGGGGGAATTGTACTTGTATCATTTACTTTGTATTAGAGACTTTGTAATTACTATTGTGTTTGTATTCACAAAACAGCGTGCGTTTAATCCCCGATAGGTAAGCTAAAGGTGAACATCTGCAATACATGCTGGTTATTTTTAGATCCCATGCAATAGGGAGCGAGCCTTTTTTGACCAAACCAACACTAATCTATGTCTATCTGCTCCAGGCTGATTCTGGCAAATATTCTGCACCATCTACTTTTTTCTTTGTGTGACAGTTGTGAAAATATTATTAAAAAAAAATATTATATTATCTCGGAAATGACCCTAAAACCTCATGCAGAAGCGTATGTGAAAACTAAATCTACGCAAAAGTTAGCACCACCAATGCTCATGACAAATTATGGTTCCATGATATGATGAAGTGTCCCCTCAAGTTAAAGGGGAAAATATACAAATCCGTGATTAGACCTGTCGTATTGTATGGATCGGAATGCTGGGCTGTGAAAAAGATGGATGAGAAACGATTGCATGTAGCAGAGATGAGGATGTTGAGATGGATGTGTGCAGTGACAAGCATAGATAAAGTAAGGAATAAGTTTATAAGAGAAAGTTTGAAAGTAGCACCTGTTACAGAAAAAATTAAAGGAATCGTCTGTCTTGGTATGGACATGTGATGAGGAGGGATGAGACTCATGTGGCTAAGAGAGCCATGAGTATGAATGTTGATGGATGGAGAGGAAGGGAAAGGCCAAAGAAAAGATGGATGGATTGTGTAAGGGATGATATTAATGAAAAAGGAGTAAATGATTCGGTGACGTTTGATAGGGGAGAATGTAAGAAAAAAACGTGTTGCGCCAACCCCAAGTAAAATGAGATAAGGACAGGAAGATGATGATATGTTGAAGTGTCGAAATGGCAATGAGTTTTAACTACTACGGGGCTATTACAACTCAATAATATGTGCATATTTACTTATAACTCGAAAATAACAATAAGACGAGTTAACAATCATCATCTCCTATCTCTTATCCCATTTTAAGAGCGCAGCACTTTTCTTCTTTTATTCTCCTCTGCCAGACGTCAGCGCATTATTAAACTCCAATCCGTCTCTGGTGTCCCTTTTCCTCTCCATAAATCCACATTCATACCCATCACTCTCTTAGTCAATATATAATATTACCTAATACTTATGTTCGCATCACCAACTGGATAAAGGACAATATTAGTACTTCATATAAAACATTTGACACATTTCTTAAGAGCGTCGTAACTCACTCTGTCTGCTCATCTTGTTTTAACTCACCCATTAAGCTTCGTAACGGCCTAGGATATTTAGATTATCATCATTTTAACAGCCGATAAATCTTTCAAAGAACATTCTCTTATTCAGACTTTCAGTTAATGATTTTCTAAAAAGATAATTAAAATCAAGTGTTAAAATCTACACTTTGCTTTATTTGCATATCTTTTTAACGGGTTATAGGTATTTTGTCCTCCAACAATGTGCAGTCTCAAAGCCAAAATACGAAATATAACCCTACAAAAACCGGCTTTTGGAAAATAAACTAAAAGTACGGTAACGGCTACTTGTCTATCAAGGGTAAAACCGGTAAAATAAAGGGTAAAAAACTGCACCGGTCCGCTGTGCTGAGAGGAAAACCGGGAAAATCCTATTGAATAATTTTTCGACCGTTCTATCCTTCGGTTAGTAAAAAAATGGAATAGACTAGCTAGATGCATTTCATCGAAATTTTCAAGTTACCGATCTATTTTTTTTTTATTTTTCCATCGTGGTTAGGTTATAATTTTTTTATTGATTTTTTCGAAAACCGGTTAAATACGGAACGTTACAGGTATTTGGATAAAAAATAACTACCACATTTTTTTATACGACTTTGTTTGTTGTAACAAGCGATTAGCGCCCTCTTCAGGGCTCCTTACGAACAATGGTTCTTGGAAACGAGCACATACTGCGTACGCTGCATGAGAACTTAGCGCGGCATTCTTAGGGTTTGGACACTTTTAGTTCTGCGCAGTATCGATAGATGTCGCTTTTATCGAACACGCCTTTTTTTATTTTTTCTTTATTGTTTAATCTACTGAACAAGAAAGTTTTATGTTTGCTTTATTTACATTCTCTTCTGTAAACCTGTAATTAAACTGAGATTTTAAGCGTAGGTTAAGAGACAATAACTCTATATAAATTATTTCCCTAAATGCCTAGTAGTAAGTTTATTTTGATATTATGTTTAAAATCACTGAAAAAAATAATGATATCTTAGTTAATTTATAACCAATAATGGTCCACCAATATCAGGTATACACAGGTGGTTCAGGTTCAATTTAATTACAATTACGGCATTAGTGTTCAACTAACGCTCCATTGGATAGCTAATTGCCCATTGTGTAGTAACAGCTCTATTCTACCCTTCCCATTGCTGGCATATCTTGACTTTTCTATTTATTCTCACGACTTTTTGTAAACGTATTTAGAGAAAATAAAAAATTATATTCTGAAAAATCATTTATCGCTAACATTAAGTTATTTTTAAGTTTTTTTCTAACCTAAGAAGACTTCCAAGTGAAATAAATAATCATTACATATAGTCACGACCAACTCAAAGTCTCTGTAGTTTGTCACAACTGTCATTAATCGAGAATAATAATTAAAAAAGGCTCTATTGCTTTAAATTGGCGGGAAACATCAGTTGCACAAATATATATCCCACCAAAAACATTTCATGTAAACTGTTGCCAAAACGAGCACATAAGGTTTGTCCTACGAAAAAGATATCAGATCTCAAGTACACCCAAGCTTCTGAATCTACACGGCCTAACTCTAGCAACCCTAACTTCACAAATTCTACAAATCAGTAAAATGTATGGCTTCACCGTTTCGCTACCGTTGTGGAGGTGATGCTAATATTTAGTTTCTGAAGTACCTAAGTAACGAAACAGCCAAGCCATACATTTTACTGATTTGTAGAATTTGTAAAGTTACGGTTGCTAGAGTTAGGCCGTATTAACCTATAATTTTCAATAGAATAGCTATTCTATTGAGATTTTGTATGCTTAATAAGTCTATTATTGGCATCATATCCTGTGAATATGAACTATCTGGTACATCGGAAACCAACTCTATGAGGGTTCAAAAAAACGACGAAACACTTCGAGAAAAGGTAGGTAGTGCCCTTGCGCTTCGCTTGGCTCGTCTTGGCGGGGGGCACTGCCGTGCCCCCAGATCCCTGACTATTTGACTGACATAATTATAATACACCTACATGCAATATAGATCGTATATGAATGTTGCAAGTAATACATTGCTGTTCTTAAATGAAATATTTATAAAAACCGTGAACTTACCCTTTTAATCCCATTTTGTTGCACAAAATCCTGACAGGGCAATTCAAAACCTTTTATATAAAAAAAAACCACCACATGAAGATGAACCCATCGCAGACATAGTTAAACATCAACCCTTCAAAAAAAAACATTAAAAAGCAAAAGCTCACAAAGAAACGCAATTACAAACACAATAAAGAGACAAAATGGCTGCCCCGCTCACCTTTATGATACGCGTGTGACGTAAAGAAGACAGGATGAAATTATTGTAATGCGATATGTAATGCACAAATCAAAGTGGGTGCTGTATGAGATGGAGAGTCCGAAGGTAATTGAGCTGTCAGTTGAAATTAATGCTATTGCTTGGTGGACTGCTTGAAAGATAAAGGCTCGTGTCAAGTATTCATGCTTGTTGAGGTGTGCTCTCGTTATGAGCTCGAAAGTTCGCGCCTACGCTCCGATGTTCTTTTGTTTTTTTTTTGTCTATTGGCGTTGGAGCAAAGGCGAACGTGTCTTTTGAGCTTAACATTTATTATCCTGTTCTAATGAGTTTTGAAATGGTTTAACTATTTATGATTTATGTCATGTCAATGCCCTTGACCAGGCTTTTAGATCAACTCAAACAACGATTCTGGTTGAGTTTTGGACGACATCTTCATCGATTTTTATTTATTTTTTATTTTTTGATCTGTCCTGATTTAGATCGAGCAATCATAAATGCAAAATGTAGTGAATAACTAGAATGGCTTCTAAATAGATAGCTGTCCAGTCGATATTAATAAATTACATCACATTAGAATAGAATATAATAGAATCACATCGATAACAATTCCATTACTATTAATAAAGTAGTCATGTTTACAAATAATAACACTTATCAAATATGTAAATAATTGTCACTTATCTACCTAAGTAGCAGGTGATTCTACTCTTGTTATTTATTTCTAATTAGTTCGCCAATGATCTGCCTGAGGGACCCTTTAAGTCTCAACATAGTTGCTATTAGCTACTAGACCATATATTTTTATGTTATGTCGTAATAAGTATCAGTTCTTCCTTTATGGAGACCGGTACTATGCTATCTAATGTTTGATCTTATGGGCCTGGTTCACACCAAATGCAGTTGCAGCGCAGATACTGTAGGACTTCTAACTAGTTAAAGAAAATAGAGAATTCTCTCAGTAAATAGTCCATTATTTTGAATAAAATCTCTTTTTATGTGTTCAAAGGGTTTCCTCTGAGTCCAGAAACTTTTACAGAAGTCGTTTTGGTTTTCTGTTTATCACTACTGTTTGCCTGCCGGGGTCGCGGGTCTTATACCATCACCGTGACCCCGCAACATAAAGGGCTATTGAAGGACACCGTGGATTTTAGTCAGTACAAGTCTGACAGTCCCTCCCGCCCTGCCCGGGGTTGGAGGCCTCATCTGATGATTTTACCAAGTAAAAAAAAAAACACTACTGTTTAGAAAATGTTTTTCACATTTTCAGTTCACTTTTTGAAATAGCAGGCGTGTTTTTTTTAATTTGTTTTACCCATTCACTATCACAACTTATTATAGAATTAAAAAATACAATACAGCATTGATTCAAAAAATGTTTACCTGTTTTAAGTTTTCAATCACAATAGCAGACACTCCCACGCTGCGTTTAAAATCCACCTCAATCACTGTGCCCAACCTTAAAATCCTGGCGACTATCAGTCACTGCGCAGATTATATCTAATAAGACAAGAGATGTATGGCCCTCACAATCAGAGGGCAGTTAGGTTAAGAGACGAATGGATACTTATGGCTCGCTAGACTATAATGACCATCATTAGGAGGGCCGCAAATCTTTGATATAATGCCATTATTATACCTTGTGCAGTCGGCATGCAGGTTCAATCAAACGAAGGTTTTCATTTATTAGTACCTGCGCTGTAATGGAATTCACACACTTGTTCGGTTCGGCACATTCGTTTTGGCATTATTAGTTGAACAAGTGTTGGTCGATGAAGGCCCGATGTTCTTTACACCGTGTATTATGTCTTTTGCAAGTAGGTACTTAATTAATAAACGTATTCGATATGTTTCTGATTTACATAGCCCTAAGCCTGCTACGCATCATTGGCTTACATTTGGCTGCTACAGCGCTACCTGAGCGTCGAAACTATATTTCGGTATTCAAAGTAAGCTAGTAGCTTCAGTATTCGAGGTAAGCTTCCCACATCAAGACACATTGAAATATACAGCCTAAAATAGTTTTTTAAAGAACAGCATAGCTTATTGGCTTCCATGCGGCATATCTGTTCGTTAAACCTCGTTCTGATCGGCTCTATACCATACTTACTAGCCAAGTTGAATGGATCAAGCCTCATGACAAATTTCCCCATGTCGAATCAGGGGTTCGTGTACCTAACTTATCTTGTGTCCCTAACTAATCCTATAACCGTAAGTGAAACTACAGGTGTCGTGTTTAGAGAGTAGTGCCGCAGTCCCAACCGAACAAGTGAGCAACAACCCTAATAATACCTGCAAAATAAAAAAGGCAACGATTTTCAATTTCGCTCATTATCTGATTGTACAATCATCTGTATATTCAAATAGAATAAAAAGTTTCATTCTGGACGATTTCAAAAGGCTTTAGTTAGAGATATATTTCTAAGGACTCGCATGCACGAGCAATCAATAAATTACGTACCTAGGTACTGAATAAAAGGTTACCTTTGCATCTATTCTGAGTATTCACTTTCATGCTGACTCGGGGATCTATTGACCCTAACATAAAGTGTACTCAGCGTATCGTCTTGTCATCTTGGACAAATTGTAAGAATTCTATAGAACCTCTATCTTTCTTTATAATTCAGTCGTCGGTAGTAGGCCAGTCAAAATCGACAATAATATAGTTAAATTCGCAAAACATGTTTTATCTCTGATTTTGTTTAATGTTGTTTGAATCCGTTACAGTCATGTATGTATAACTCAACTTACAAGAAACACTGTGAAATTTTTGGACCTGTTTCAGATTCGGCTTTTTTTCTCCCAATTAATGAATTTTCGTCAATAGTTATCTCATCTTACTGAATGTTAGGAAGGTCAATTTTCAGAAATGAATGCAACTCTACTTATCTTATTCTGTTGCCCACGACTCTCATCCCCACATTCAAAACTCACACCACATTCATCGCACAAGTCTCAAAACACAGTAGAATTAAAACAATAACTCTGATTCTTACTTCATTAATCATCTAAGTAGCGTGCAGCCAACGCCATAATAAAAGACTTGACTAACATATATCATGCTCAGCCTATAAATCTTAAATATCCCCTCGGTTCATTGAGAATAAGTGCCGGATCCCAGAATGACAATACACGGGATCTCTGATTTATTCCCAGTTCAGAAATCGAGAGATTAAGTCTACAATGCGATCTCTTGCCCCTACATCAGGCGTATGTCAGAAATATATTTTATTGCAGTCTGCTTGTACTCATATTTCTCATTCAAAGCGTTATGATATCGCACTTGACCTTTGAGTCGATGTAAATCTTAGGTAAGCCGTGTGCACACCAGAGAAATAATAATACATAGCTATATCTGTTGAAGACAGATCAATTTAGTCTCGTGTCAAAGCAGTTTCTTAAGTACATTTTGATTACGAGACTATTTTATAGCGCGTGTGCACGCCATCGTTATTTTTAACGGGCAATGCTATGCCTAAAGATTGTCTGGACTCGTGTCTGTATACAGCCTTACTTCTCCATAAGCTAAATCCTACTGGAGAGCGATGTAGTGGTGGAATATTCTGCGGTTTCTTTTTTAGCAAGATATCTTTAGAAAATATCAGATAAGTAGTCACAGTTTATGGTACTTATCGAAGATTTTGTGTGATTAAAAAGGGTAAGGACGCTTTTACGATAGCCCTGTATAATCTTTTTAGCCTCCCGTATGGCGTATGTGGTAAAGTATAAATATTGTTAGAGTTTTCTTTCTTTTTCTGTCTTCGGTTTTTGCATCTGTATATTATTTTAATCATTCTTTTCTACCGCAAAAGTATTCCACGATCGAGCCTTTTCATACCAGGCACCTACGTATACAAATAAAATAAAATAATTCCAATATCACCTTTAACGTTTTTCCCACTTCCTTTTTCAATATTCAACAGGCAACACCAACCGGCAAAGGAAATCCTCATAAAAACTCGTACATTCGTTATTTAATTAATTCTAAACTGGTAACACTGCTCCCACAGAGCAAGAGTGCAATATGGCCGCAGCAGGCGCCAGGTATGATAATTAGAATTACTATCGCTAAATCAAATACCTATCCCTATTGTATGGCTTGTGCAAAAAGTATAGACAGGATTAGTTATGAGCATTCTTGTTCTTGGGATGACAAGTATCTATGGTTTATTTCTGAATTAATCATCCGTGCAATCGCACTATACAATAACTTATTAATCTTAGAAGTAGCTATTAGTCTCTCGTTCTCGTATAACCAAATACAAAGAAGGCAGCAAAGTCAGAAACAAGTAATACAAATCCAGTCCTGCACACTCATAACAAGGCAGATGGCATTAAAAGGAACAAAAGCGAATGTTTTTGTGAAAAAAGCACAGCAGCTAATTGGTTTACTGTGCTACAAGCAATCCGAGCTACGTGCGTGACACCAACGAAGCGGTACGATGCGCAAAAACATCGCTCGCGAAAGCTGCGCCGGCGCAATTACTGACAGGATCGCCTCCGTTTTTGTGGCCGCGTAATATATAGGTCTTCGAAAACTGTACCACTGGGTCTCACTCCGAACACCATCATTAGAATACCGTGTATAACCATTAGCTACATACTGTGGTCTAATTATACTCACTCGTTATACTTATTTCACGGCAAAATGCATCAAATTAACCCATTATTTCTCCCGCTTCGCACACAACGCTCGACTTTTTTTGCTAAAAAGTAAGGTCCGTCTCACTTGTTCATTTTATCATGTAACTAAACGATTCACGTAAAAAAGAGCTTTTTTAAACATTATTTTTAATGAGAACAAATTCACACGTTGTTGTTTTAAGTGGATTCGTAATCTGGGAACTGTTTAAAAGTGGTACTTATAAGAAAACTATTAAAACATAAACGGTCAAGATCATGTCGGATACGTGTTATTTGGCGAATGGAAGCCTTCAATATAACGTGATAATACTTATTTTTAAATTAATTTTACCAACAACATTTTAATTTTGCAATTTTCACAACGACTGTAGCCATTCCATTTGTAATTATAATTCCAAGGCTGGCTGTAGTAATTCATTCGGTTTCTAACTACATCTTCAATTTGTTAAGCTCTAAGAAAAAAACAAATGAGGTTGCTTAGAACATGTCCGAGTTAATTCTGCTTTTTTCTCACAAAATAAATAAAAGCATTAAAGCTGGCAGTGAATAAATTTTCGCAATAATCATTCTCTCCAGTGTACGTAGTCATTATCTGCAATAGAATTAATGGCATTTAAATGCTTAAATTGCTCCCATTTTAGAGCACTGGAATGTACAAAAAAATGAGCTGTCTAATAAAAGTGTTATGTTGCGAATTTTCAATCATTCTACTGATCACGGGTACTTTAATCGAATTGGTTCAATAATAGAGTTTCAGATCTAACATTAGCCATAAGTGGCTGTTAATATGCGAAGAGATCAAATTCAAATGAAAGAGGCACTCATTGATAAAAAAGATCATCAATGAAATTAAATGGTTTTAATATTTCACTGGTACTTCACTTTGTGACGAAATTTCTCGAGTTTTCCTAGATGTTTGTCACTAACCTTTTCTTGTACATTCCTATAAAACAAAACCAACCAACCACTAAGTAATGCGTACACTCGTAATTAGTTCCTATTATCATTCACCATCTATTTCCCAGCGGATTCTAATCAGAAGACAGGTTCCCTCCCTACGTCCACATGCATACGCCAGTTCATTAGCCACTCCATCCATATTTACATTTATCATGTCGTGTCAACAATGAGGATTTATGACGTGCAATTATTGCCGCAGCCCGGCAAAAACAGGTGATTGACGTCCCCGATCGATGACGAACCCCAGTGTTGCTAGATTGGGGAGCTTTCTCCCTTTTTGGGGAGAGGATTTATTTTATGGGAAAATTTTATCTTTGGAGAAAATTTTCCATAGGATTTCAAGATGTTTCGTTTAGAATAAACTGAAATTTTGTAGGGAAACTTTTCACCGTTTTTATGGACCAATCCCACTGAAGAAAATATAATGTGTGTACAAAATGGTTCGTTGATAAAAAAAAGTTAAGGTAACCTCTAAAAGTTTGCCAGTTATTATAGATAGAAGTTAGTTCAAATGGTCCCTCTTAGATCACTTTGTAAACTTACACATAGAAATAAATTAGTAAATACAATACGTCCAGATGAACCGTATCGTGCGTGAATATAAGCGTATACGAGTAATTGTCAGTAAATGAACAGAGTTTTATTTTTCGCATTATTTCGTTTGTTTTTTTTTGTTTAAATACTAGATAGAAAAGTGAAAAAGTTACAAATTTCGGGGTGCGTATTTTTATTGAAAATGGGGTAATTCCAGATAGTCAATCTAGCAACCCTGCCGCCCTCGGCCAAGCCCTCCTGACTTCGAAGAACCAACAATGTTTAAGAAATCTGGTGCATTATTAATGAAGTGGACGGAGATATAAGATATGTAAAGTTCCATTAACTTTATGCATAAAACGACATAATGTCGGACAAAGGATGTGCCGATACCTGTTCTGTTGTGAGAATGAAGGACGCTGGAGCCAATATTTGAGCCATTTACTGGACAAATATTGTGCACATTACACTGCAAGGGGTCTTTCTTTTTTCTTGTATCATAATCGGCATATAAACCCCTATTTTGTTCTTGGACGTATACATATATTCTCATATTTTTAAACGAAAAAGAAGACACGAGATGTAGAAAAGGATCACACTTTTGACGTGTGACTTCAAAAAGTGTGGTCCTTTTGCACTTACTACTATGGCGAAAATTCACAACTTTGGATTTATAAGAATAAATCATGCACGAGTTTCACTTATTGTATACCTCTATAATTGGCAACCCTTATGCATAGTCCAATATCCTATTGTCTCGCTCCAAACATACACAAATAGGACCAACCTAACGGTACCCAGTTGTAACCCTGGAACAATAAGTCGACCTGGACCCGGGGTCAACCCACTAGTGCAGCCTTATTTGCTTTCTATTCACTATCATTGTTCTGTTAATAATAGTCCCATATAATGTGCGTTAGAACTGGTTGTACTCACGTACTGAAACGTGCGGGGTTCAAAGATTACAAACTGTTCTGGAAATCTGGATACAGTACAGTAACATAATGGACGTGCAGTATTCTATGGGTAAGTTTTATAACCGTTTCTTGGTACGTTTGGTATTTTATTTTAGAATTTTTTGACTTTTGTAAGTGTTTTTATAGTTTGCATTATGCATGAACAGTTAAACATGAGTTACGAAAAACAGAAAAAAATAAAAATATAGAAGTTCTTACGTAAGATTGTGTCACAATCCATACTAATATTATAAAGCTATAGAGTTTATCTGTTTAGTTGAACACGCTAATCTCAGGAACTACTAGTACCGAACTGGATTTTGTTATGGATAGTATATTTATCAAGGAAGGGTTTGGGCTATAAAACAACACGCTAGGACTAATAGGATCCGAGCAGCGTGGGTAAAACCATTGGTAACAGCTACCTAGTAAGAAATATTGGTAATAAGCAATTTTGAGCTTTTTTCATTCTCTTAATGAATTTCAATGTTCTTTTCCAAACAAAAATACAGCTTCATACAAAGACTTCTCAGAAAAGAAAAAAAAAGAACAGAACAAAAATATTTGATAACTATAGAGAGGGCTAATTGCTCAACCAACAACACAAAACATATTTGTACAACAAACAAGCGACCTAAAAAGAAAAGCGGGAGGTGAGACAAAAGGAAAACTTTTTCTTTTGTTCCCGAATTATGAAGGTAAACAAAGTATTATATTATGAACTAGGAAGAAGTATGTAAAGTGCAGTATACGTAAGTACTTTGAGTTGAGTTTCCATGCATTGTTGACAATTTGCTGACCTGTATAAACAGCCTATATATTATTATTTATTATTATATATTCTCACTAATAGCACACAGGCCTCCTCTCTACGACAAGGAAAGGAAAAGTGTATTCAGGCACATGATCTCAGTAGGGGTTTCCTTACGATATTTTCTTTCACAATTTCGAGAGCGATGACGGGATCATTATGTAAATCAAAAGTCATTTATACAAAATGGGCTGATTTATCAATACTTTTTGTAATATTTTACGTAACAAAGCGCCCGCCCTTCGTTGTTTGTGGACCACTAGTCCAGCACTCACTGCGTAAAACTTACCTGCTGCAGGGCTTTTGGCTAACTTGAAAGTCACTGACCAACAGTTGACAACTAAACTTCAATGGCTTGACATCTAGTTATGAGGCTAATTTGATGAGTGCCTCAAGAGCATTAGAAAAGTAGATTTTAGGGAACATTTACATTTATCATTTGTAAAAGTATTGGCTTTTGCATTTGCAGTGAAAAAATGCGTATTTAAAGGTTTTCGTCACCTTTTGACAGCTACTTAATGGTCACCACACAAACACCGAGATAAAGATAACAAGAAAAATAAATGCCATCAGTTGCAATCAAAGAACAAATTAAATTCATATCTAAAATTGAAACAAACACAACAAAATGATCTCCAATACGATTTAAATAGAACTGAAAGTCCAAGAAATAAAAATAGGTTCACAAAACCGCCTAGAGCGGGCCCATCACGGGCAATCAATATAAATGATTATTTTGTACATGTCCCAATAAAAACAAATGAGTATAAGGTCTGCGGCAGTCTCTGATTTTGAATCGATAAATTAAATTCTGGCCTTCAAGGATCAATCATGAATGTGGTCTTTGTGGCCGCCGTCCTGGGTGGCACGCTAACTAAAATATTTATTCAGCCAGCGCCTCACAATGGCAACGTATTTCAATGACGGACGTCGGCGCCTGCGCAGCGCCCTAGCCTAAAGCGCTGAGCACGCCCTCGCCTCCTCCTTACGAAAATATGGTAAATGCTCGTGTTGAAATAATTGTGCTTTTTATTTTTGTGTTTTTTGCAGATTTTTTTTTCGGTTGATTTATGTGTCAATTTATTGGTTAAAGCATTTTTATTTCTTTTCAGCCGTCGATAAAACAAATAATTCAAACGTATAAATTATTACCCTAGGGGATTACTTGTACTATAATAAAAAAACAGAAGTTTCAAGACGATAAAAATCTGCCGAGATATAAATTCTATTACCTATAAAACCTCAGACCTTTCAAGATCACATCTATCACAGAATAAAAACTGAATCTCTTTGCCAGTCTAAGTTTTTACGTGACTAGAAAGCGACACGGAAATAATACATACAGTAGGTAGATACTTAAGTACCTATCATTCATCATTCCTAATTCTAATTTTAATCAATATTAACTACAATTTATACGACGAAAAGCCATACTCTCTCGATATTGCGTATAATAATTTTATTATTGGAATTTTACCTCGTGGTCCTCTCTAGCCAAGTTTTTTTCAATCTCTCCCAGTGTCAGCGTGACGACTACATATTAATATAAGAACTAAATATAACACCGAACACTTTCAAAGAAAAAACACTGTACAAAATCCCGGTTTCAAAGCCGTAGAGATCAATTTTGCTTGTACTTAGAAATATGTGACTAGAAACCCGTTCAGCGATGTATTAGGACAAAAAGTTGATCGTTGTACAGCTAGTTACGCAAGACTGGGACTTAAATAAAAAGTGGTCACCCTATCAAGGGTTAGATGGTTCAATAGTCGGTCTATAAAACGGAAGGCATCGCGATGCAGCAGATGCTACCAGAATAAAGCCTTAACAGGAATCATAATTTAATTTTAAATTAATTCAGTGTATGTATCGCGATGCGAGTCAAGTAGCGGCTGCGTAAATAAGGTGTTAAGAATCGTGGGAAATACTAATATATGCTTGTATTTACAACATGTTTTTGTATTTTGCGCGTAAATTATACAAGTGTGTGAAAATAGGTTTGCTTTACCAACAACATGCCAGAACCTCTTAGCCCAAAATAATCGAAACATGTTCAAATCGAGTAAGATCAAAATTTTCTTGTCTGTTCTGTCTGTTCATAATTTGCTATCTTATTGATCTGACGACTAAACATGAATTCTAAGTCGTACTTCATATTTGAAGTATTTACGACGTAACTTATACGGAACATGAAATAGCACCACTTGTAAGAACGAGGATCTTATTTCATCCATCAAATTAACGTCAAGTTCCCGTTTACTTTACGCCACAAAAACATGAAAACTCGTGCTAGGATCTCTGATCACGAATTATCATGAGAACGAAGATTTTAACATTTTTCACATGGTGTTACCATTATCGTACATTAATCAAACTGTGTTTCCTACAACATTTCGTGACCAATTAACATTTAATTACCCATAAGTAAAACGAACGTTAACACAATACAATCTCAATAAAACAATCGAGTGAAGATATCTCGACAGAAATCATTTATTCCGCGCTCCACATGGCGATATCTCGAATGGACACGTCTCTTAGTTTTTATGCCAATAGAAGGAATCGATGTCCCATAAACGGGTTCAATAAAGACAAAGTTAGGATCTGAACTTTAATTTCTTTTTCCCGGCCTTTTATATGCAAATCGCGAGCAATTTATCAGTGCGCGACATTTGAATAGGCGAGTCCCCATACCACTTGGTAAATAAATGGTAGCTGTCGCAGCAGCGTCGGCCATGCGCGTGCGCGACCATCACTCCAATTGATGCGCGCTGATGCATGTGATTGTAAAGTGACAAGATACACAAAAGATTTCCAAGCGGATTCCGATACGAATTGTCCTTATTATCATTCCCGTATAACCTTTTACAGTAAAACGTTGTCTCTGTCGCCCTGCGGCCCACTCTCATAACTTTCAATGAAAAACAAACAAAATCCTAAAGCCATGTGAGTCAGGGAGATAAGTTAAAAAAAAGCAACGTTCGGCACGTGCCGGTGGGCGAGTCCCAACTTTCTATGCGGGACTGGTTTGAGTCCCTAATGAGTTCTGACTTTTATATTGAACCGTTCTGAATTCTACACACGAAAAACCCGGCGAGAGCTGAAAGTTACCCGCCGTAATTAAACCATTTATTTAAAAAACAAATCGTTCTCTTCCTAAATGAAGATTTATAAGGCAGCTTTTACACCCACGTTCTCTTATCTTTAATCTCTTGTTAATTGCTCGAATATATCGCATATCAAAGTAGCGCTCAGTATCAAAACTTTATGATCCGCAAAGTCGATTTACAATTAAAAAAACAATGCATTTTAATAAACTTTGCTTTTATGAGTGCCGCAAAAATATGAGCGTTGGAAACAATTAAGATTTTAATATAACAGCCGGAGCCGACGCAGACCTTATGAATAGAATAAACTAAATAAGTAATTTCGATGTCAACTAAATCATGTATGGATGCTGGGTGCTCTCGGGTTTCTTAATTTATTGTAGCAGGGTTTGTGTAGAGATGGCGGTAGGTGCGATAGGTCGCAGAGCTGTGCTCCGGGCACACCACCCGCGGACAATCACGACTCTTTCAATTTGCAATGTGATTCTACATCGAGAAATACATTCTAAATGCTATGAATGGACGACCGATGGTAATGGCCCGTATTATTTTACAATATTATTGCTCCCTTACGACATAAACACCATAAAGTAAACTTATGACGTCCATTGAATGTATTTGTGACTGAATATTTAAGTTTTATTTATGTTGGTTTTAATTTTATGTTACTACTTTATATCAACGTGGGTGTAATGTAACAGATGTTTTTGCAAATAGTTCGATGGAAAAATTATGTAACAAAAGTAAGTAAGTTATTTTCATTCAACAATTTACGTATTTTCTTTAATGGTGAAATGTCACATCTACCAAAATGTAAGTATGCTAACTAATAGTCTTACTTTAAAAAAATATGTCTCAAGCGGAAATGTACAATTACTCACAATAATTGGCTTTCAAACGGAAGAATCCGTGCCTACCATAAATGCTAGGAAACTAGACCATAAACTAGGTACTTGATGAAGCTCTTAACTGTCAGTGACATGTCATTAGAGGCCGTCCAGTAGCGTCTAACAAGGATCCTCATTTGAACATAATTTTACGACTGTGCTGTCAAGAGGCTCCGTAAAATAGGAGTGTGACCGAACACTTATCTCGGACTACGATTAGATGTCTTGCTAGAGACTATTTTCTATTTAGAAAAAAAAAGTAATTTTCTAAATAGCTAAAAAAAGGCAAACGTCGTACGCCCTCAGAAAGATTTTTTAATCATATTTACTCACCTTTTAAACTTTCTCTGGACTTCCTTAAATAATTAAAAACCAAAATTAGCCAAATCGGTCCAGCCGTTCTCGAGGTTACCGTAGGTATCTAGATGAGTGAACCTGGAACGTAACAGTGTGTTTTTTAGTTAGTACGAGTCCTTTTCACTCCACTCAGGACTCATTGATTAAGTGATGGTTTCCCAACCAAAAAATAAAAATAAAAAAGGAAAAGGTTAACTTGAAGTGATGAGTGTCTGGGAAGGTGAAGGTTTTCACAGACACACTAAACTTGAAAAAACAATCAGCCTTCACAAAAACATAGGTATAAGAGGTTCAATACTCCAACATACATTTTGCTTTAAACAGCACGTGGGCGATACAATACCACTGCAAATGTCAGGAGATAAAGTAAAATTAAATCGAACAACGAAACTCCAAAATAAAATGTTAAGCTCCAAAATGAATGAAATATTACCTACAAGTCTGTAAAGTACCTCGATTGTGGCGTGGGAAGAGATTCTTATCTTGATAATGCGTGTACGCATAATTTACCCGTTTTAAGTATATGCACGAAAATGCAGCTACAAAATGCATTTTAGGATTATCGCACACTTATAAACCCTGCTCTGGATTCTCATCGTCTGAACTTGACGCGTTCTTTTTATGAAACTCCATACTGCAACAGACACTTCTTAGCCGCGTGTTGACATCCTTTTGTCTTGAGATGAGCTAGTAAAACCGTAAACACTCCACTAGCAGCAGGCCGACCAAATGCTTCCGTTAAGTCGTCGCACTGACTCAAGCGAGAAGAAGAAGAAAGCAACCATGCTAATCTACGGTCCCAACGTACCTTACAAAAACATTGCCCACCATCTTCAGTCGTTTAGCCACAAGTACCCCTTGCTGTTCTCCCTCAGTGAGGCCCTAAGCCGAGGTTCGTACCCCACAGGGGGGTACCCTTAGAAGAAAAAAAAAACGCTTCGGTCTGACGCCACAGACCGCCGCATTCGAAGTGTTTACCTGTTGACACAAATGATGGTGCAATATGCAGACTGCAAAGGCGGAGCTGGACCATCACGAGCACGCTCATAAGTGTGTGTTGACCTTTATTCGTTACTGTTATGGTCTGTTAACTCCATTTTTATGATGATTTGCATGACACGTCCAAAACAACCTCCTATGCTTTTTACTTAATTTGCAGTGTGAAATCAATATCCATAATAAACCGTACTGGGAAAACCATTCACCCGTCCATATACGAATACAATATAAGTTTCTATTTCAACAGTTATTTTTCATCAATCACGTTATCATCATAAAACTTTAAAAAATAGTAAAAAAAGTAGTCATAGCTTTAAACCGTTAAGATTTTCTAATTATTGTCCGTTGACAAAGTCCAGCAACATACGACGATAAAAATACCTACAATTTTTGTACGTTGTTTTCTACTATTAATTTCTCCTGTGTAGTGGGTGCGTTAACAAAGCATAGACACGCATATACACTAACACCCAGACCCGGAACAACTACTTATAGATCATACAAATATTTGCACCGTGAGGGGTTCTAACCCGCAATACTCTGCGCAGGAGTCGATCCACTGCGCCAAGCGTGCCGTTTAATTTAGTAATTAAGTGTATTGAAAGATGATTTAATTCATAATTAATTTTCAGCATTTTCACTACACTTTTGTTGTCGTCAAACAAAACAATTAAACTTGAAAAGCAACCTTTTTATTTAGGTTTTCTAAAAAAAATATCGTACAGCTAAAAGCACAATACCCAATCCAAATATAAAATGGCGTCTTAAAACCTCTTACAAATAAAAAATGATAATTTGCTTAATCTAAAACCACTCAGGTTATTACAGGGCAACGCAAATTGCGATCGCAGGCTCCGATTAGACTCAGCAATTTGTTTTGACATGTACTTAACAGTAGTAGGTACCTACCAGCTACTTATTAATTGAAGTGTGAATAAGATATTGATTTAATACGTACACGATTGATCACAACCACTTTATCGATGTAACGAGCTCACATTTGCACTTGACTTTGTAATAAGTCCACGTCCATTGGTCTTTAATTAAAAATAATATTAGCATTATGGAATTAATTGCGTTAGTCCTTTTTTTAACGGGTATTAATAAGTCTGGATTTTTAATTTGTTGTAATGCGATTTATTGAATGAGTTTGTACTTAAATAAATTTGATAAGATTTGAGATTGGAAAGCTATTTCAGTCATTTTAACAGCCGAATCTACCAGTTCAAGTTTGGAGTTCTTTTTAGGGTTTGGTACGCCCGAATGAAAAAACGGAACACTTATAAAAGCACTCGTGTGTCCTTTATACTGTCACAGTCAATTTCCTCCAAACTTACTTAACCAATTAAGTTGTTTAATGGTATTGAACCCTTCATACGCGAGTCCGACTCGCACTTGGCCATTTTATTTGTGTTATCATTTAGGGGAAAGTTCTCAGATGTATTCGTACCCAGTAAGTACCTACTACTGTTGAACAACGTTTGCTGGTTTTTAATAATATCTACCGACTCGTGGTTGGAACAAAAATAACGCAATTTCAGCCTCAACATATCGGATCAAAAAACCCTGTTTTCCCTAACAAAATTATTTAGCTTACCGAATCCAATAGTCAATTACAATCCGACAAACCAATTTTAGTGTTGGATCAATAACCTCAAAATTATTGACCAATGCGAACCTTTTTTGTGTAGTTGTTAATACGTTATGTTCTCACAGCATCCATCAAGATCATATCTAATTACGTTTACGTATTCTAAATTGCCTTTTGTTTTTGCACGGTGTATTAAAGTGTCGTGAAACTAAAGTTGGTTAATGGTGAAGATTTGAACATGATATTTATTAGTAAATTGCTACAAACGTCCGCCCCTGGGATCTACTCTCTTAGTCCGTCAAAGAACATAAAGGCCGGAGGGGATAACGAAATAAAAGTCTCGAACCTTTTGAGTGATCCACAAGACATTGGTAGTATAGGCAACGCAATGGTGACGGAGCCAATAAACACATAACGTACATAAGAATAGTTCATACCACTAAATAATCATATGTCCATAAGTGTTAAAGAGTAAGAAACGCCCGAAACTTTTACGGAAACTACAGGTTTCTTGCTTAGATTATTATTATTGCACTTGATTTGGCGAAAATCTGAGACAAAACTGTCCTGCATTTCAGTTAGAACCAACCGTAATCCGCAGTCTTCAGACGAGGAGGGGTTCAAATAAGCACCCTAAATATTGTCTTAAGACTACCAACGACCAAACATAAATAACGGTATTGAATAAGTCTTAAACACAGTAACATTTGGGCCAACCAACCTACGTGCAATAAGCTTCGACAGTATAACCCCTCGTTTACACCAAGGTATAATACATGTATTTGACAAGTTTTGACATGTCATAGACTTCAGTGTAAACGCAAATGTGTTTTATACCTTGTATAAATACTTTTCGGCTACACAGTGTGAACGAAAGAATGTTTGAGATTGTAGTTTGAGACACTCTCAATACATGTATAAAACAAACAAATTATGTTTTGACAAGTATTCTACAAGTTTTGTATGAAACTAGTATTTAACTTGTTTCTTGGTGTAAACGAGGGGTAAGAACGATTGCCTATTGTTAAACAAGGTAAATAAACACTTCTAAAAACAATAAAACAGTTACAAAACATCACAACAAGACAAATAAAGCCATCCAATCCCACAAAACACCATAAAATTTGTACTTCGCACATGTAGCACAATTGCTTCTCTTCAAACAGTTAAATGTTCACACATTGTTTAATAAAATGGCGTGCGCCGTGAAGCACTAACTGTGCGAGTAACCCACAATACAACAATGGTGACAGTTATGATCACACGCTCCTAATATTTACTTAAACCGAGCATTCTTCCTTCATTCCACGGTGACACGGGGAAAATTACTTCCCCTCCCCTCATCCAAGCTATTCATTATGTCTCATTTTCCATTGCATCGTATCATTATTCTCTTAGGAACGTTTACCGCCTTTTGAAGTCCGTATACGTATGTACAATGGTCTCTTCAAAAGTGATACACTCAGATATTTATCTTTATCGAGTAAAAAGTTCTTGTATGATCATTTAGACACACCGTAACGAATAAAGTTGGATCTTTGTGGATATCATCGCGAGCACACGAAGTGTAATAATCGTTTAGTACGCAATATATTTTTACTATTGTCCTTAAATTCAATGGCAATTGATATTAAGAAATCTGGGGCACGGTATGCGATGCTTTCAGAGGAAATGAATAATATCAGCTTATCAAAATACATTTCAAACAATTGGAAAGCATAAACACAGAAGTCTAGATATAGTTATACCCTGAAAGTCTCCAAAAAGAGAAGCTGAGTGCTCTCAAATGAAGTAAATAACAAGTTAAGTCCTTAGATGGTCGGGACATGGTCCTGTAGCAAGTCGGGACAGCCGAAACAAAAGCCTATAAGTAACGTCACAGTGCCGGGACCCGTCGCAAATTGGTTTATTGAGATTGCAACTGCGATGCGCAAAAAGCTACGTCCCGCTTTGAACCTCACCTTAAACCCTTTTTTCTACTCCGAATTATATGTCCTGTAATCAAGTCGTAATCGTTAAATAGAAAAAGCGCTTCGGAAACATTCGTTCCATGGGCATTTTTATGGGTAGCAACATAGTTCGCCTGTTTCTACGACCAATGTAAGCCAATCACAGTGATGAGCAAAAAGTTTCCCTTTGATGTTGATGTACGCCTAACAACTTAATAACAGCACAGATTTCTGATTCGTGTTCAATATTGCAGTTTTTTATTAAAACTTCGCACTCCGGTATGTGGTGCAACACTGTTATGATCATAAAATATGTTCATGTTCTCCGCCATCGTTGAAAATTTAATAAAATTTTATCTAGGCTGTTCAGGCACTAAAAGTGGCATAAATTGCGGAAAATGTTGAGAATTTCCTTTTAATTTGGGGTTGTTATTTGTTAGTACCGAGCGGAGTATTGTTAAAAACGCTTCCAAGTGAATGTGCCCCTACATATCACCGTAACGACCACTCAATACCGCATTGTAGATTCAATTTATATTGACCACAGGGCATTTTCTCTCTTAACTCCGGTAACTCCGACATAATGTTGCCCTGCACACTATTTACGAAGCTATTTATTTCTGAATTGCGTGCAAATAACTATGCTGTGTTTTGGTCCCCTATGTTTTAACACAACTTTTGTTTTTGTTAAGTAAATTGAAAGTCGACACTCTTACTAATGATTATGTTGGTAACAAATAGAAGAGGACTGTGTTGTTTCTGTGTGTGCAAATTGCACTGGTAATTAAAAAAGGAGAAATAATGTTGATTGTCTCGTCCACTGTAAGTATATGAATATCTTCGATAATCAATAGGTGCGAAATGATACATCTTGCCTCGTTTCTCAGGTTCAACTGATAATTTGAATTTGTTTAAGTTTGATAATTAATATTGATCATATTCTTATTATTATCTTCAATGTTCTTGAAACTGTATCATTTCATTTAAAAAACAAATGCAAGAATGAACTAGATGTAAAAATTCAGATACCCATTATAAGTTCGAAATATGTTAGTAATTAAAATGATCACCATTAAAGCAGATGTTTCCTCCATAACTATGACATTATAATGATCAATAAAGGCAAATATTAAACAGCGTATAATACAAATATACAGCTACAGCGAATTTGAATAAATTAAACGTGCACAAGCAGACTAGGGTTTTTTTCAACAGTAGCCATGTTAAGCAAATGTCATTAGTTATGCATGCACTATTGTAATCTAAAACCGCATGTAATGAGTGCAGCAATTGTATAATTAAGTGAGTACTACCTAACTAAGAGCTTTTAGGATTGTATTTAATTTCATTAGCTAGATACCTATTTGCATATTATGTATTTTGCGAAATCCGAGTTTGATCTTCTAAGAACATGTTTAATTATGCCCATTCGTACTTAGCACACATATTAATGGATTTATGTTTAATTAGGATAAAGAAAAATATTAAAAACTAACTTCAATTACTTAATGAATTATTATTGATTTCGTGATTTGAATCTAAAAATCAAATAGATTGCCATTAAAATACCATTAATAAATCAGTGCAAATGTTTAGAATTATCACTTATTTGTACTTTTTTTTATTCTTTTTTTTTTGGGAAGGGGCTTTTATCATTATACTTATTTGTACTTAACTGTGTAATATTAATATTATATTAGAAAACAAAACTTTTATGAAAAAACTCGCTATTCGCTCTACTGTAACTTTGTAAAGTTATAATAAGTAACAAAAACAAACATAGGTATATGAAAAAGCTCATACTTTTCTATCCTTAACGTTATATATAGAAACTCAAACACGAAAACTGTTACATTGCCAATTAAACACTACCGATCTCCACACATCGTGGGAACCTCAACAAAAACTTAACAAAAATAACTTTTTCACATATTTTTTACGCCTGAAGCTTCCAATTAACGTGTCAGAATAATACCTTCTTGGTGCCTTAGTGCCTAGGTGCCTTGGTGCCTTGGTGCCGAGGTGTCGGGGTGTGAGCCTAGTGTTAGAACGTGAGGCTGGCAACATTCCCACCACGCGCGTTCAATTTGCAACACACGATGCCAATTAAATACATTTTTAACAATGAAACGGAGAGCCACGACTCTGACCTACGACGCCTCTTAGGTTGTGTGCAGACTTTGTCAAGATTGTGTTTACTCAGACTAGCGTTCTGTGAGAACAATGATGGTGGGCACATCGATTCAAAATTAACTCATAAACAGCAGTGTGTAGTGTTTTTTTTTAAATTAGGGGCCTAGAACGACCGCTTTTAATGCGTTTCCGTTTCCGATGAGACATTTTTTTTTTCGTGGTATAATCATCAAATGAGTCCTCCCAACCCGAGCAGGGCGAGAGGGACTGTCAGACTTGTACTGACTAAAATTCACGGTGTCCTTCAATAGCCCTTTATGTTCCGGGGTCACGGTAATGGGATAAGTTCCGGGACCTATAGCATCACGTCTGTAGGATACATACAAACCTTTTTTTTTGTCGATTTTATATACTTAGATGAGTAAGTTTACACTGTAAAAATAGTTGGAAAAAAAATCTAAACGTTAAAAAACACCACTTTTTCATAATAAAAAGTTCAATTTTACTACGGACAGCCAACAACGTTAAGCACACCTAAAGTACTCCACTCCTTAAATAAAGCTTTGATCAGAAATGATCCACTCGTTAAACCCTCAATAGACAGGTAATGCTTAGAAGAACTTCGTAAAGGCGTTTTATACGTTTATTTATATTTTATAGACTAGTTAACATCTAATAGAGTTAGTGCTCTTCGGGAGAAAGGAGCTTTTAACTTTCCTTAGAATTTGATCGAGTTGAAATGGCTTTAGTGTGTGATTTGATTTGATTGAGAAACTGCAGTACTTAGGGTAGTCAAACTGTATTACTCGTAATGTTTTAAAGACCAAAGATTTGTAGTTTTGTGTGTTTGTTTTGAGTAAACTCAAAAACTACTGTACCGATTTCAAATATTCTTTGGTAGGAGAAACCACTGCTAACAGCTAGTTTTTTATAACATTGAAATAGGTTATTATTATGAAAACAATTTTGGGATAAAATGCAAATTAAATTAACATTAAATTCTTATTCGTAAAGCCGTTAATTTGTTCGTCTTATAAGCTTACACGAGAAATAAATGTAAACACGACAAGTTTAATACTTAGTGCTAACACGTAAAATGTTTAGCATAGCAAACCTCGGTATTTTCACACGTCTCGCTAAAGACTGGAACAGTAATGAGAAACTTTCATTATAAGTTGCATGCTAAAGTTCGTCGAGCATTTGCAAGTGAAATAAAAGTGGGAACAGAACAGCTCGGCTGGTTATTGCCTCTCTAACGCCGATAGTGGGTTCAATAGACGGCGTCCGCGCAGGCGACTAACGAACGAGATGCGCGCGCGCCGATAAAGGCTGCATTTCAATAGTGCATGCGTTGTAGTGCGACACTCGCACTCACCATCGTGCGGAGCCTTCATATTTATTGCGATTGTGTAAGATATTGTGCTCTGTTAGAAAATGAGGACTTTTGTGCTGATTTGTTTTTAGATTATTCTATTTACTTTCCTACAAATCTTAGTCCTTATTCTCTTTTCAGAATATTGATATTATATCATTTTTTTATTTCAACACTAGGAATATTTTTCCTGTGTCGTGAGTGCGTTTACAAACATTTAAATTCACATACACTACACCCAGACCCAAACCAACTACTTTTAGATCATAAAAATGTTTGTTACGAGTGGGAATCGAACCCACGAAACATAGTGCGTCAGTCAATCACTCAGCAACTGCGCCAACCGTACCGTCCTTACATTAAAAGGCTGGAAGTCCTTAACAAGAAAGTGTTTTAGGACCATTTTTTAAAGTATTTTATGGCTATATACTTTCTAGTAATTTCTTGCATAAATCTCATATAACAATGACACTATTATTAACACTGAACATTCCAAAGGGTTAAAAGCTTATAAGCTCTTCTTATACCTCGTTACAGGAGTTCAACCGATGTCAAGATACAGCATCAATCACTTTGCGAAGCTTGAGAAATTACTTGTCTTTATAAAGATAAAAATAAAAAGTCTGTAGTAAAGGATATTGCCTTTATTTACCGTCATCGAACAGGCTAGTTACTTTACAAACACATAATTATTTCTTCGAACTTATATTGGTATATTTTACACCTGAATTGAAACCGCAAAATGTTAAATTAACCTTTTTTTAACTCACAATAGACCGCTGCTTGTGGGAACATAATTTGTTCTTTGCTTTTGCACAGGAAATCGTTTTATGCTCCGCTTGATTATGCTCAAAGGGTTATTTCAGAATCAGTAGTACCCTAGGAATTTAGACAATAATAAAATGTATATTACACTAACTAAATCTAAAAAAGGAATAAATGATACTGTGACGTCTCATAAGGGAGGATGGAAGAAAAAAAGATGTTGCGCCGATCCCAAGTAAAATGAGATATGGGCAGTAAGTAAAGAATGATGATGATGACACTATCTAATAGCTAGGTATATTAGAGAGACTAAGAGTCACTCTACGAGCAATGGAAAGAGCTTTGTCGGAGTTTCTTTGCGGGATAAAATCCGGAACACGGATATTCGTCGAAGAACCAGAGTCTATAGCTCTTAAAATTTGCAAGTTGAAGTGGCAATGAGCAGGCTATATCGCTCGTAGAACTGAAAACCGATGGGGAAGAAAGGCTCTTAAGAGACGCCGCGTAGGTAGGCTTCCCACTAGGTGGACCGACGACATCGTGAGAGTCGCGGGCAACCGATGGATGCAAGTGGCGATTTGTCGTTCGGCGTGGCGGTGTAAGGGGGAGGCCTATGTTCAGCAGTGGACGTCTTCTGGCTGATGATGATGATGATGATGAAACACAATAGTAGACGTAAGCAAAATCAAGGTCTGACGAACATTCGTCCATCCATCTAACCAAACATTCCAACTTTCGCATTTGTAGGTAATATGAGTTAGAAATGTTAACTATATAGTTAGAAGTGCAATAATATCACTTGAAGATAGCGTGTTCTTACATAGCCATCAAAATGCAAACGGATGCATTAATATGTATTAGAATAATAGTAATAACAAATGAAGTAGAATCCCTTGTTATCTATACGATTTCTATGATTATAGACGAGGCTTCACTTGTTTCAAGCACAACATAAAAAAAACAGTGAATGGTAGATCTATTTGTTCAAGTTGACGACATAATAGTTTTCTTTCAAGTTAAAAAGAACAGCGGATGACAATAAATGATTTTATAATACCTGATAATTGCCAGTTTAGCGAGGGCCGGTATAAATACGATCAGCAATTACAATGAGCAACAGTAGCTGCTACCATCTTGTCAAATTAATACTACAGATGTAATCAGAAGCTATTGAAAAAGCGTTTAAAACGTTGATGTGTTTATTAAATTGTCGTAAGTTATTTACGACTTTTACGAGCGTGCAAGCAGACTCGTCGCGTATAATTATTGAGAACACGCTTATTCTTACTGTAACTTTACTTTTATTCGACACGATCGAAAAAAAGGTTCATTATAAATGTTTCGTTTGATTTGTCTTTATGTTTAACAAGCCAACTAATGTTGTCTAAACATGTCCTCGCTGTATTATGTGGACGCAATTAACGTCAAGTAAAAATGCAATAAAATCATACACGGCTTTGGTTTTACTACTTCGTGATATTACAGGTTATTCTTACACTGGATAAAAATAGAATAATATTGTAATATTTATTCAAGCTCTGGTTTCTATCGATGTTATTATTCAAATGACGGTGAGGAGTAAGTTGAGTGAACTTGGACGAACCACGCGATGTGACATCCGTGTAAACTGCACTCCCACGAACACATAATCCAATCCATAATTACTGAGCCTGCTGTGTATAATCGATCAAACGTAATTAAACAAATGGCTAGATGGAACGAGTCTTGTCCCAAGAGTTGCCATAAAATATCTTGTTCCGCGTGAGATTGCCACAATCTTATCTTTTTTATAGCAAAACTAGTCGCGTTTAGAAGTGCATTCACGTTGCGTAAAAAGAAAAATCGCAAATAAAAACTGGTATAGAAAACTAGATTTCCACGTCTTGGCGTTTAGAACGATTAGCCGGCAGGGACGCATTGTTGATACGCTATCAGCTGATTGCGCGCAGTCCGCCATGGTAGCGCGGCCAGAGCGCATGCGCGCGCGACCCGCCACCACCACGCGACGCACGCGCACCTCGTAAAGCTTCCGACACTTCATGAATGAGACTCTTTTCAATTATCGTAATGGCATAATTAGTACGATGCCGGTGACCGGGCGGAAGTTCGTACGTGTTGTGAAGTATTTGCTGGCGGGTGTGACGGTGTCCTGTGTAAGCTGGCTGGCCTGTGTGAACGAGTGGGCGGGGGGCCGCGGGGAGCTGGGTGCCATGTCCACCATGAGGACCATCGTGGCCTACTCAGAAGGCAAGCAGGCGGAGATGGACCGCCCCACGCCACTCACCTGCGACAGATTACCAGTCTTCCCGAAGCTTCCTCATATCGTTAGTTCTCACTCAGTATTTTTCCATCTATTCTAATTTATACAATCCGTGATGGTAATGCACACATTTTTTTTATTAATTCCAGTTTCTCAACAAGAACAAAAATAAATAACATTATGTAAATCGATTACCTACTCGTAAAATGCTAAATTATTTTCTGTGACTGGGAAATAATTCCTCAAATAGGTATATCCTTGTAAAAAACCTGAGTGAAAAATATAAATTAAAAAATAACCAGACCAGAAAACAACCTCATTTTAATAATGACTTTTATTATCATTATCATTATAAATTCATAATATTATGTTGATCAGCGAACTTTTTTTTTCTTTATTTTGTTCGCAAAATATTAATGAATAAAATATGGCATCCAGTTTTAGACATACCTATACGCAACAAACACAATCATAACAAAAAAAAACCATTATGAAACGGCAAAAAACTCATAAATAAACTGATCAATAATATAATGTGACACCCAATACGGCAGTATTTTTTGTTCAAAGATTTCAAAGAAAATTAGGTAACATTTATATATAAATTAATTAATTCCATAGAGAACACAAAGAAATAAAAAGATACAAACTATGTATATATTCTAATTTATATTTTACGCCCGAATGTAAAATATAAATTAGAATTATATCGCTCGTTAAAATATTAAGTGTATAATCTAAATAGATATTATTACAATACCTATTTCATAAGCTTGTGAATTTCTTCAAAAATTATTCAATTAAAATAGCCGTTAAAGCTTACTTAAACAGCCCAACATGGCGTACGCCTCATATCGCGTATGCAAATATCTCAGACAATAATGGATGAGAAAACACATCTCCAAGAAAATACGATCTATTGTCGCGTCCACTTAGTATGCAGCCACACTTCCCGTTCCCGCCAACTCACTCAACAAATTATTTTTAGGATTTACCGTAAACTGTACAGCACTCAACTTTATTTATATTTAATGAGCAATCTGATATCTTTATACCTTAAAAGGTATTTTAAAAACCCACGTCCAGCTCCAAAAGAAAATCTCCGCTGCAAAATACTGTATAAAGTTGACGTAACCAACAAAGATCTTATAAAACGTCACCGCGGACATCAAGTTAATAAACGCAATGCTCACCCTTCTCATATTAAATGCACAACTTTTCTTATATTTATAAACACAGTGGAACAAAAGTGAAAGATACAAAAGAGCCTGCGTCCACCTACAGACAGATAGACATAAAAACATATCGTTTCTTATTTCTCACGTCATCTAAACAAAATGATTGCTATAAACAAATTGTCGACGATAAGAATCGAGTGGTATCGCACAAACGGCGATAGCCTCCGCGCAGCCCGCACTCCTTGCTTTTATTTCGTTTTGTGTAGCGATAATCTATTCCGATGCTGGTCACGAATGGAAAATAAATCGAAATCAATATCCTCTACGGGCATTTCTAATAGTATGCCGCCACTGGCACGCTGCCTCCTGCTCCATATACTATAGCCAGATATTATTGCAGATAGCTGGCCAGATACCGGCGCATAGTTGCATAGTTCCGATACGGTAACCAGACATATTTGCATGTATAAATAGAAATAGATACTTACCTGCCCATTTCCGGTAAATCGGGCGAGGTCGGTAACTCCTCACTTGCCTTATAGGCAGGATCTCCGACGTGCTCGTGCATGCATCATTTCGTATGCAAGGCATAATAAATCTGCATAGGCATCGAGAAATATGGTATGACGGCAAAAATTACGAACGGGAACGAGAAAATTTACAAGCGTGTAGAGAGGATGTACAAAACTTACGGTACTGAAGAATTTATGGGTACTGCGTTTGTTGTGCAGGATTTTATTAGGTTTTATTACCTATCTATGCCACTCATAGAGCTTACCAATAAAGAGCAGCTTGCAAAAGCTCATGAAGGCAAATATTACAAATAATTTATCAAAAACATTCGCTAAATGAAATGTTATTTATGCACCTCTAAGCTGAATACCATTCCTACAGAATCCGACTGAATCCCATTCATAAATAATTCGTTTCATTCTTTCGCCAATCACATTGAAAAAAAAAACATAATAATCTATGCGCGGTAAAGCCTGACCGGTAAGAAAACAGATGACATATTTTGGATAAAAAAGTACGCGATGGTTCACCGCTGTCACCAGTCGATTAATTTAAAAAAAAACCACTTGGCCCTTAGTAAGCCAGCATTAACATCGTCCATTAATACATGCCGTTGCATCCAGAGCCAAATGATCAGATTAATCTAATCTAATGATAAGCAACGTTATTGCAATTACTAAACGTGTTTCATAATTAACCGGGTTGGTGTCGTTTACAAGTTTTGTTGCAGTTGATGCAACTTCTAGTTTTTTCTTACTTTGAAAATAAAAATATTCCGACATTTGCCCTGTGAGAATATTTATAAGTTAAAACAACTTTAGACACAAAACTAGTTCACCCTTTTCAAAACTAAAAAGCGTTATTTAATAAAGTCAACGCTTTAGATGTAAAACCAGGAATTTTTGGCACCTTCAGATGTCACATTCTTCCAATGTATGTTAATGGAAAGAATAAACAAAATACGTTTGCTCTCCTATTGATTTTTTTTGTTTTTGGTACGATGTTCGAGTTTTGAATTTCTGTCATGCCTATTCCTATGTGTAGGTGAACAAAAATATGTAGTACATTTCGACATTATTGAGGAAAGATGCTGATAAGGAGCCGAGAACAGCAGTAATAAAAGCCCACGTCTGTCGAACGATGTTTTTCAATGCACTTTCGAAGAAATAAAATAAAAGAAAGAAATATTTTTGTCATGAATATTATTAGCAAACCAGGAAAAATATGGAAACTTTTAATATTTTTGAATTGAGAATGCATATTAATGTAATTTTTTTCACAAAAGTAAATTAATAATTTCTATAAAATTATTATCGACATTCTTCTTATAATCACAGAAGGATTTAAAAAATGTTTACTCGAAATAAAAAAAATAAAAACACTGCGACAACAGGCATTGAACCTGTTTGGACCTATGTGGACCTTTTTTTATTTAGGCACACGTGCTTGTAAATGAAAGAAAAAAAACGAGTGTGTAAATACAAATAAGCTATTTTCGAAGAATATTTATTCGTATTGAAAAAACAATTCCAATGTCAAGGAGTCTCTGGAGTCGCAGGATTGTCTTATCAGGTAACCGTGAACCTGAAACGAAAAGGGCTATTGAAGGAACACTGTGATTAGTCAGTACAAGTATGATAGTCCTTGCCGTCCCACCCTGGGTAGTAGGACCTATTTGATAATTTTACCACGATGACGAAAAAGGGTGTCCTCTGTTTTTCACATCAATTGTTGTTTGTTTAATTAGAGAGTTTCTGGGATGTTCTAAAAACATTAATTCTCAACATACATATCACGCATTGAAGCACTTATTCTATCCGCCACGTATCTGGAGCTAGACCAAACAGTAATGCCTGCATAGACTATTAGAGCGGTAGAAAAATAAAAATGATCATTATCTTCTAAGTATTGGTGTCACGAATCCCAGTCTAGCACAAAATTGAATTTTAATTCCGCAAAAAATATATCAACAACACACTATTTTGGTTTATAAAATTGTGACTTACACATCTCATTTCGGACTTATTTCTCGGTATTTATTGTGTAGGTGAAGAACTGAATTGATTACATATTATTATTGGTAAAGGTACTGATAGACTTGAGCATTAATTTGAACAGAACATCGAGCATTCGCCGTTTTTATTTTTTCCGAACTGAACAACGGACAGAGTCGAGCATAGAACCAAACATCAAAACTACGAAAATTTTCAAACGCTGTATTCGATAGTTGTCATTTTTTGGTTCATGACGATGTCAATTTTGTTTTTTTTTCAAATTAGGCCTCCCACCCTAGTTGGGACAGGAAGGACTCTCCGAATTTTACTGACTAAAATCTACTGTGATCTCTTAACAGCCCTTTACGTTCCAGGGTCACGGTTACCAGAAATACAGTCCCGCGATCCAACGATGTCAGACTTGACAGAAGGCTCGGCTCGGCAAAAAGTCGCCAGAACGTTCATTAGAATGCTCGTTTAAACGCTCTCGTTTGTTTTTCTATAACATTCGCAAGTATGCTCACTACAAGTGAATGCTCAAGTGTGTCCGCACCTTATTACAATAAGATTGTACAAATGCGTCCAATATTTAGTTCGTATAAAATAAGGCCACGTACTTCGCGTTCGGTGTATTATTACATTTTATTGCCATCATTATCTTTTTATAAGCTCCCTTTTATTTCATTTATTGTTGTAACACCAATGGTGTTTAATGCTTGCACTAATTTATGTGGTGTGTCGTGAACATAAAACTACATATCGATATAATGTACAATGTACATTTTACAAAACGCTGATGTAAAATACAAGGTACCGAATATTTATTAATCTGTTATTAATCATTCATATAACATGAATTTACATGTCATATTTTGACACTTAACTACGAATATTACAAACCCGTTCAAAAACTCGATGAATAGACAGAAATCCATCTATCCTAAATAAATCGTTCAAAAATCATCAGAAGAAAATTTACAAAATTAAATCCAGAACACAGAAACGCCACTATTAATTTCTAGACGCAGAGCAAGTCTTTATTAAAGAGGGACTCGATGAGAAAACCATACAATTACAATCACAGGGTCCTACACCTTCGAGACCAGTAGCGTGACGAAGTGTCTATAATTACGCAAATACCCAGCAATATGTAAACCTTTTCTAATACCAAATGTAAATTCCCATTTCCTATCGAGCTTGTACTAATAATAACCATGGAGTCATCAGGGCATAACATACGTTGCAATAAGTATTTACAATGCAAAACTTCTTTTTGTAACAGAAAGTCTTGTTGTTCCACCCCTGAAAACTTAAGATCCAGTATCGTGGGTATATAAACTCACACAAACACCCAACGCGGAATAACTACTTGCAGATATTTGTTCCGTGCGGAAATCGAACAAGCGACACACGCAGTCCAGTCGCTCAGCCACTGCACCAATGTTAGATGTTGCGGCCCACCCAGTTCGATCAGTTTTTTTATGCGTTCCAGGAATGCGGTACCTTGTTCAGATAATCCCCTGGGACAAACTAGAAGTTTGCAGATATGACTCGGACTTTCAATTTCTTGACTCTTAAAAAAAAAACCGCAGTATCTAACATCAGATAAATAAAATTTATAAAAAAGGTGGCCTTACCAGACATTGCACAGCCCTTCTTGGACGCTTTAAAGCGCCCAATGCTTCTTTTATAATAAGACCTATTTTTGGGGTTGGAAAATTGTATTTGCCCTTTGCAATATAAGCCCATCGAGCACGTCAAGTATACAGCACGTCAAACGGGACTAAAATTGACATTAAAGCAAACGAGTGCGACCAAAAGAGTGACGAGTATAATTGTTGATGGATATCAAGGAAGAATGATATGAAAGAAAAAGTAATAGAGTATAGCGTGACGGTAGATAATTATCTTTAATAATTGGAAATAAAAAGCATCAAGTAATATGGGGCAAGGGTAGATGATGATGCAGCAAAGTCACTGCGTCAGCGCAGGATTGACTTTTTATACAACACTTTTATTTCTGAACGACAAGTCACGTCAGCATGGAAGTAACCTATAGAATCTCCTGATACGTGACGTAAAATAGTGCTATCGTAATATGAACAGCACCGTTACGAATCACAAAGGAACTTTTTATTAACACTTTCTCTGTTTTTTGTATTTACACAGGTGAAAAAATGCGGCCTATATTTGACACAATTTTATTTGTTCAGTAGCTCAGTAGAGCATGCTGCGTTGAAGATTTAATGGATTCTATTTCAATTTGACTTGAACAGTATTCTTGTATTTTTATTTATATTAAGTATTTGTAACAATCAAAATTAAAATTGTCATGATAAAAACAGTTAGTTCTCATTTAATAAAACTTTAAATAATTGAAAATTCTGTGAACAAAACTCATGTTTTTATTACATGTCAAAACATTTTATTTATAGTTTCTCCTTTTATAGTTCTCCTCGCGAGCTAAAATAGGGTTTTCTAAAATTAACATAAAAATATGTTTATACCTTTATAGGTATAACTAAGGGTTTCTAAAGTGGATCTACACCTCGCATCGTTAGTGGAAACAGTACCTAATATTTCTCTTTTTTGAGCGTTGAAAGCACGAGAGACTTCCAATCTGGTTGGCGTTGCATTCCCTTTATAACTCAGTGGGGGCAGTAAAACCGTGGGACGCGGCTAGCTTAGACTTATGCAAATTAAACCGACGGATAGTCAGGCGTCGAATTGAAGCAAACCTTAAATCAGCTTTATGGCTTATTATAATTTAGCGCTTACAGCTTCTCGATAGTTCATTCGCTATAGTGCGCATAAATACTCCTTATGCACAATGGTAACCCTGCCGCGGTACGAGAACACGTGTCTATGAATAGTTCGGTCGCGTTTAGTGCCGCTCATGAGGTTTCGTTCAGAAAGGTTTACCTTACCGAGTCTAAAACTTGCATACAGTTAGTTTTGTCGTAAATTTTACGACTTTACTGTATTCCCTTCCATGTTTTGGTTTTGGAAACCTAAGTTCAAGTTAGTTAAGATGTCCTATAACGCGTGTTATATGGGTGTTATTGGTCTTGTAATATCGGCGGCATAGACAGCTGCGGTCTTGCACTAACGAACCGCGAAGTTTATAGCAATGGCCGTGTAATTGCCAATAATCGTAACTGACAGTATTCTACTAACATATCACATATGGTGAGAAAGCATTTAAAAAATATAAAATCAATCAGCGTTTTATGTTCTCAAATCAACGTTTTGTGGATTGATATTTATAGTCTACCATAGATAAAAAGAAATATCCGTCTTGTTTCACGGAATACGGGCTTCCAAGATTTTAAGCTTGAGACCAACGTTTTTCAACGTCAAATATCGTTTATTATATATTATATTCCTAGACTTCTTTCATCAACGGAAAGTTTATGGGCACTTGCGTAATAATAACTCTAATGCAATTTCTATGGAGACGCTGTCTCAGTTTCCCATAAAACTTACAATCAGGGATCGTCTGCCAGTAATAAAGCCGTTCCATTAAAAATCCCTGTTATTATTCGATAGGAAGTATAAAACATGAATTATTATCAAACTAAACAATTTTAATTGATTAAAATATGGATATTAAACTTTTTAATGCGATGATTTTATAACTATTTCAGTGTTCTAAAAACTGGAACTATTAAGTTTTATGTGTTGGTTTCAAACGCTCTTATAAAATAAAATGGTGTTCAATGAGTGCGCTTGCGCACATGGGCCGATTTTATTGGCTTGTTCACACCGACTTCGATACAATTCACAAATAATAGTGGGTGCTGTGGGAATTTAATTCTACACCGATTTATTTTACTTTACTTTGCGAAGATCCAGCGATAAGGGCCGTGCTTACACTTTAACTTGTGCACAAACAGTGTAATAAAATGGACGATCATGTTATCAAGTTATTTGGTTTGTAGTATTTACTTCTTGGGTGGCGTGTGTGGATGATCTTAAGATGGAAGGAGCATCTAAAACGAAGATGCTGTTGAAAGCTTAAAAATAATTGTTCCCAAGTCACAGTGTAAACCTAGCTTGAGATTTAGGGACCTATCTGTGAGACACAATTTAAAGAAATAAGGAATTAATTTACTATATGTTGTTAATGCATCTTCTGACTATACTGAATTCGTGGTAAGTGCTGTATAAGTGATTAATAAATTAACTGATTGAAATGAATAGCTAATAGTTAGCGTATACAGATAATTAAATTATCCTTGTAAGCTTGCAATCTGTCACACTCCGCACCTTCATGCTGCCTGTATTAGACATCAACGCGCTCTATTAAAAAGGGTGATTTGTATAAATAAAATTAAGATTAGGAGGAATACGTCAAATAAGGAAACGGACGCAAAATGAATCGGTCAGTGTGGATAATTTTAATAGTTGTTTTTGGTAGTTCATTGAGACAAACCTACAGTCGATGGTGTCTGTTCAATAAATTACATGAATAATTTAGATGATTTTTGTGTTGATGTCCGTATCACAGCACGACCTTTTCATTATGCATTGTGTTCTTAATTTTTATTTGTAGGTATGTTATTTTCTTAAACGTATGAAGCAGTTGACATTATTTTTGATATTTCATACTCAAAATTGTTCATTTTCAAAAATAATTTCCTCATAAAGTTTTACAAATCCATATTTAACAAATAAACCAGTATATTTTTTCAAACTAATCCGACCAATCAGATGCGTCCTAGCAAACTAATTACGATTAGCAACGCTGCTTCGAGGTACACCGCGGCGAATCCTTAATATCCGGTCACCCACCTACTAATAAGGCACATTGATCGATAGTATCCAACACAGGCTAATTATCTAATTTGAAACATGCCCAGAAAGTATGGTGGAAAATATTTAGTATACTGAACAAAAACTTGTTGTTCCTAGAAGCGAATTTAATTCAATGAATTAAACTTTTTAGCTTTAATATAAATAACTAATTAGAAAAAAATACCTTTGTTGACATTCGAAAAACCTACTCTACTTATTAATCACGTGTATACCAAAAACAAAAAATCGTAAGCTTTAAGCCATCAGAAAACTAAGTTGGTAATGGGAACCTCGGTAAGCTCAGTAGGTTACCCCTTTATAAATCAGTTACGAAATAATATACAAAAAAAAACACTATTTTGAGTAAACCTAAGTTTCAGACATATTTTTGGCTATTATCCAACTTACAACTTCTAACTATGAAAACCTTTTTCAGAAAATTCTAGTTAGTTTTTAATTATAACGCTAATCAGTTAAACGACCGCACTTATGCAAATTAGAAATCTAGTCAAACCGCTTGGTCCTAAGTTTCATTACTCGAGGTCTTCCCTAACAGTATCATTTTATAGACCTACTTATTACACCCATTAATGCAAATGCAAACTAGGTTATTAGGAATGCTCGAAAGATAACACTTGTGCTTACACACTGAAGGTTTACAGTGCAATGAACCGTAATACAGACCGTGTATGGTCAACAAAAGAGATATTTATGTTTTTCTCTTTATTGGTTGGTCAAACTTTTTTTTTATGTGGTAAAATCATCAAATGAGTACTCTCGCCCCCGGCAGGGTGGGAGGGACTGTCAGACTTGACTGATTAAAATCCACGGTGTCCTTCGGTAGCCCTTTGTGTACAGAAGTCGCGGTATACGTATGTCCCGCAACCCCGGCAAGGCTATGGCCCACTATAGGGGGGCCCTGTCATTGTGCTCTGTGGCTGGTCAGACTAGAGGAGGTTGTGAGTTACTTAACTGGACAAACCTGTGGCCTTGAATCTAAGCCAGGGTCTAACAAACTAAATTAAATCTAAGCGACTACACACTAAGGGTAACCCTCTGTAGGGTATGATTAAGGGATTAGTCAGAAGTATAATAGGCTCTTGTTATAAGGGAATCCTTTAAAAAATTGAGTTGCAAAAGTCCAACCGGAACGTCAAACAAGAAAAGTGAGTGTATAAAAACGTGGGAAAATGAGCACAGAAATGACTTTAAAAGATTTAATTTCAGATTTACAGAGTTTTAATTTTTTAAAGAAACTATCATATTTCTATCAAACGGTCAAATATTTTACGACTGGGGAATTTCTGATGAAAAAACACAATAACACGTTACCCGACCTGGAATTTGAACCCAGGACTAGGACTTGACATGATAGACAGTCGCGCTACCACACCAACGAGGTTTACAGGACAATGAACCTGATATAGGGCGTGTACATACATATAGACTACCATATTTACATGTACTTACATCATAAATATTTACAATGTGCGCGTGAGTCGCGAGTGGGTCACAGTGTCACTTCAAGTGCCCTTTGAATGCTTAATGTTCAATTAAAATAATTTTGACGTCATCCGGTCATAATTAATACACGTGAAAAATAATTTTAGGACAGCATAAATTTAAAACAATTCGTTATACAGGGTTACTGGTAATTCGACGTATTCCTTGCAGGACGTCATAGTAGAGTTAAAATGCAGCAAATTAGGCCACCAAATGTTCTACCGAAATTCAGTAGTTTTTGAGTTATTTAGATTTTTAGGTTTTTATGAAAAAATCCCAGATTAAATCATTTGAAGCCAATTTAAAAATGATTTACAGCTCGACAGTGCTGAAATTTAAGTTAATATCATAGTTGATGACGTAGCAGATCTTTGTAAATAATGAAAAGTTCAAAAATGAAAAAACTTGTCACTTGTCAGGCCGACATCCATACCACTATCAACCTGTCCAGTCATTAGAAGAGGGAGATCCGCCAAGAAGGTTTCAATTTTGTCGTTTTATGCTAAGTGCCGACGCCGAAAGCGAAAACTTTTTAAAAAACCGACCGATGAGTCATGTTTTAACCGTGATGGTATCACAAATTACCACAACTTACATTACTGGGCACCGAAGGCAGAAGCAAATCCGGTATCAGTTAAGGAAATAGCCAGATAACAAAACACGAGCTTGCGCGACGTAGAGTTGAAACTAACTGAGACTGACGACCAGATCACCTCGATCACCCCGTGTCATGCCGAGAGAACAATAGTGACCAATCACAAAGCTTGCCGAGTGTTTGGAGTTGAAGCGCGGGTAAAAACTACGGATAATACGAATATGAAACAATAGGTTGACCGTCTCGAAATTTTACCTGCTCATCATAAAACTCTTGCCTTCCCTGTCACACTTGCAAAACTATTGACAATCATATCTTTTTGGATAGCTGATAAGACAAGGATATTTCTCTAATAACTTGTACATCAGGCGTAGTAATTTTTTTATTCACTAGACAACATTTTGTATGAAGTAATAGCGAAAATCACAAAAAAAAATATGTTTCTTTAGTGATATTTGCCAAAGTTTTTGGCATTTTTGAACTTTTCATTGTTTACAAAGATCTGCTACGTCATCAACTATGATATTAACTTAAATTTCAGCACTGTCGAGCTGTAAATCATTTTTAAATTGGCTTCAAATGATTTAATGTGGATTTTTTTCATAAAAACCTAAAAATCTAAATAACTCAAAAACTACTGAATTTCGGTAAAACACTTGGTCGCCTAATTTGCTGCACTTTAACCCTTCTATGACGTCCTGCAAGGAATACGTCGAATTACCAGTAACCCTGTATAGTTTACATTTTTGTAATTTTTATTTGAGCCTAGTTAACCAATAAAATTAAATTATGTCTTTTAGTGATCCCGTTTAGGCGTCGGATCCATAGATATTTCTTTGACTATATTATGTAAGTCTTGATATTTAAAAATATTGAACTATCGACGGCACGGTTGGCGTAGTGGTTATCGTTTGGCTGCTGCATTGCGTGTTGCGGCTTCGATTCCCGCACGGAATAAATACGTATTTGCATAGTCTAAAATTGGTATTTCTGGCTATTTGTGTCACAAATTCCAAAAAGAAGAAATACCTATACAGGTTAAAAAAAAGAAGTATTACGATTGCTTTGTTGTGCATTGTGACTGCATGTTCATAATATGATCTATTCAATTTTATGAATAGAAATACTATTCATTCCGAGTACGGTGGTTTTTTAATGTGTAGTAATCAAAATATTGTATCATTGTTTCAGGACCGCAGTTGGCGTGGTGAACGGCAAAGTGAGCAAGAGTGGCAGCAAGTAGCTGGTACGCGCGTATCTCTGTACGCTGCGTACTACGACGACCGAGCTCCCCAACGCTACGTGCGTATTCTCGCCACCTTTCACGGTACGCAGCTGAATTTATTTCATGTTTAATGTTATTTATGTTAATGCCATTAAGTTGTTATGGGATCTATCAAAAATTGGAAACCGGGTCTCTATAGTTGTATCACTATAAAATCAAGGTTTTCTTATTAGCCCTTGGTGTTCCACTGCTGGGCAAAGGCCTCCCCAAATCCTTCCACCTACTCTTTTCGATTAATTAATAATGATCAATTAATTAATTTTACATTTGTAGATAACAACATCGCGACTAACTAGACAAGTAACGCCATCTGTCGAGCTGAACGTTTAACTAAACTTTCATTTATTTGGTTTTTTTTTTTCATAGTAATATTTTAAAAGATATAATCAAAGTAAAGCACAGTTAACTTCATGAATTGGATACCTCAGTTACGTAGTACGTGTTTTCAAGGGGGTAATCCATAATATGAAACTGACTATACATTCAGCAGGACAAATTGTGAAGAAATTAAATGTATCCAAGGTTCACTTTTAAAAACACTTAAATAATAACTTAACCACTTACTAGGCAAGTTATATAATAACCGCTTCCTACCACTTAAATAATACATTGCAAAAATGCTACAAACTGCACATCTATTACGTAGATGATGCATCTAATTTGCGGTAGTTTTAGTCTTCCTGCAACTACAGCATTGTATGACCGCAGCAAAACATAACCGCCCTCATAATCGACAGGACATCGTCATTCAAAGGGTTAGTGACACTTAATTAAAAGTTACGTACGCCATGAATTATTCAAGTTCCACGCGTCGCCATTTTTTCGCAATTAGTCTCTATAATCATAGTAAACAAAACTGGTTACATAACTTGAATCAAGCCCACATGCTATGCTCACTTTATGATATTAGATACGTAAATGCAAATACTTTAGACGCAAGAAATCTAAAAGAGCACACGAACCACTTAAGATATCAAATGTGTTCTAACCATATTTGTTAAGTTTTTGCCTTTCCATCAGATTTTGCATTCCTTCTCGTTTACAAGATGCTATCTACTCTCGCCCCACACAGGGTATTGCCAACTTGAAGCTTTTCAAAGTTTTAATTTTTTAAAGAAACTTAATCAGCAATTAAGTTATATTTGTTTGTGTGGAACGCACGCGCGTCGCCGCGAGCGCTCCTGTCGGGCCAACCTGCGCAGACGCATGTAATTATATTCTTCCTACTCATACGTTCCTCCCTAACGATTCAAGAAGATTATATAAATTTACCCTAAACACATATTGAAATATGCAAACAACACTAGTTTCTTGGGAATCAATTTAAAAATAAATTTATCTACATAAAATTTTATGACATAAACACGCATGCGCGAATATGTCGGACAATGCAAAATTTATTTAACACGCCCCATAATTTCACACCCTGGGCATTTTTACTTCAAAGCTTGTTATTATCTTTTACAAACAGCATTTGCTGTCCTCTATAATCCACATTTATGTGAAAACTTTCCAAATCCGCCCAGTAATTCTGAAGATGAGCGCGAACAGACAGCTTACTAAAGATTTTACTCCTCGCCTGCTTTTACAGAAAATATAAATAAAAGCCAGGTAAACAAAATAATCTCGGTCAATAAAGACATCAGTGAAATCTCAAGTACTGATAAACCAACGCCATAATTACTGGAGTCTGTGATAGCCGATCGCCAGTCCTTATTTTCTGTGCGTACAAAACAAAAAGCCGCAACGTTCGCAACTTAATCAAGGGAGGGGATTTTTTTGTTTTAATATGTGTGCTACCAATAAGTCACGTGGGATGTCTCATTAAAGTAGTGCTAGTAATAAGTACAGTTTGTAGATGTATTTTTGTAACACATTAAAGGATTTAAAGTAACAAAAGCTGGGATGGAAAGTGCTGGCCGGCGACAGTGCTGGGCCCGATAAGCTCACACTCATTTGTCACTGGAGGCGAGCGTACGCGTCGTGTAAATTCCTTCCCGACCGAGATAAACCCACCCAACTCCTATGTTGTGGTGAGGAATGAGAGACGGATTAAACACTGGCCCTTCCCGCTGCCTTTCGCTTTTACGTTTTGTATTTGGTTTGGAAAGATTGTTTGTCGATTTTATAGCTCCCTTTTGCGGTTGAAAATAAACGTGCCTATTGAATTCAGTGGTTGGCTTTCAACTTATTTGTAACTTAACCGTTTTATTTTAAATTACTTTGCAATATTAAACTTTTTAAAGTACCGTTAAATTTATTTGCAGTTTTTGCCGACAATGTAATGAAGACTGTTCAGGCAACATATTTAATTAGAAAATATACCCGTTATTAACCATTAGGTACCTTTGAAGCGCCCGTCGTCCTTATGGCGATTCATGTGAAAGCCTCTAAATTTTAAGACTACCTTGTAGAAATCAAAATAACTGTTAAGCCCATTTACGTATAAAAACGTTAGCTCAACAAAAAGGGAATTGCCGTCGTCGCCGTCTCCACTAGGAAGGCGTTCCATCCTGATCAGGCACGCCTGTAATTGAAGCACCGTTTTAATGACAGTTCCTCGCGAAGCACCGCAAATGTACCCGAGGAAATCATTTCAACAAATTACTATTATATAAGTCCAAGTAATGGAGTTTCTCTATATAAATTATGAGTGTCGGGAAGATGGTTGAAACGGTGCCGGCGAGCACTTTCCGTTCACTCACATCTCACTTAACTGTAGGAATCATTTTATTTTCTCATGATAATTGTTATGTTTATCTCCATGTGCTCTATCCTTAGAATCAATTGTCGACAAAAATGTTTTCTAGTTTCTAGGCTCTTATTGATAACTGTTTTTCTTTAACAGGACGCAATTATTCAACAGAAGATACACTGTACTGTCAGACACGTTCAAGAAACGGAGATTTAATTGAAGATACAGTCGAAGTTGTCGCAGCGAAACCTTTGGAAATATGGTGGCACAAGTGGGACATTACGTTATCAGAAGTTGATACCCCGTTGCTACTGTCTTGCCCTCTAACTGAACCGCTTTATGGCCCTTCAGTGGTATCAGTTGTAACAGAGCCCTGTAATGACCCCACGAATGCTTTCCGATTGGAACCTGATAAAGGAAACAATAAAAGTACAAGAACGTTCACAATTTGTGTGAAAGACATGAACTTTGATAAAGATATATCACAAAGCTTAGTTGAATGGATTGAAACCAATAAAATACTTGGTGTAGATTTAATAGATATATATGTAGATGAAGTCACTGAAGAGACAAAGAGAGTTCTACTGCATTATCAAGATCTAGGTCTTGTTAGATTATTCCATGTTCCTATTAAGCATAAGTCGGAAAGATCTCTTTGGCAACGAAGGAGAGATCATATCATAACTTATAATGATTGTTTATATAGAAATATAAAAGAATCAGAGTTTATTGTTCCACTAGACATCGACGAAGTAGTTTTGCCAAAAATTGCGGATACGTGGCAAGAGTTACTCAGTCGTCTAAATAAGTACGGTTGGAACTCTTCAGAACGTTCTTCAATAATGATACAAAACGTATTTTTCTTTGACTTCATGCAAGATATTGATAAATACAGCATGGATAGCAGAGGAATAAAGAGCAAAGTTTACGTCAAAAGAGACGATGTACGGATTAACAAGCCTACTAATTTAGAAGTAGACGAAGTAGAATTAATAGTAGATACAAATAATATAAGCAATGAAGTCATAGATGATAATGAAGAAGATGAAGTGCTATATGAGAAGTACAAATCAAGATGTGGTAGGAAAATGCCTTCTCCTAAATTAGTAAAACACGTAGTCAGTTCTGCGGTGATCAGTCCTATAGGATACTATAGCAAGAGTTGGATGCTGACTAAAAAGGTTCTTACAGCGTTCAACCATTACCCTTTGAAGAGCCTGGGGGCGTCAGGGTCTGTTGGCTGGTCAGCGCCCTTTAGTGAAGTGCAACTCAATCATTATAAGGTGAGAACAGAAATTAATTACTATTTTATTACTTTCGCCTTTGTCTACAACCAGGAGGTAATTAATACGCTAAGTGCTTCACACGAGAGAAAAGCCAGTTTAGTAAGAAGTAAATCCTACTGTACATACATGATTAAGCACTTTGCTAGTGTTCAGTTTCATTGTAATTCAGTTCAGATTTCCCTGTTTTTCCATTTAGGAATAGAATTTAAAAATCCTGACACTTTTCAGCAAAATATCAATTTCTAACTTTATACGTTTAGGTCTATAATATGCTGATGAACTGTTATAAAGTAATCAATTAATATTGTGCTAATGCAGTCCCAAGATTTTATTGAAAAAGAAACATCCTCCCCTAAGCTTTACTGGTTAAGGTTGAAATAAATCGATTATCTAAGACACCCCCTTTTTTAACATAGCTAAAATTGTAAATATTGTCCTGAACTCAATGAAATCAGTCAACTGTATAGAACAGGCTCAGAGCTCAGTTCAGAGTTCCAGCGTGTCCACAAATAACAGTACCGACAATACCGAGGGATATTTAGCTCACGTTTTCAAATATTTCTCTAATAAATAAGGGCATGTTGTGAAGTTATAATCACGTTTGCAGGAGTCGTGCAACACGACGGTGGTGGTCGAGTGCGCGCGGTACGGGCGGCGCGCGCGCATCGACCGCACCGCGCTGCGCCTGCGACGCCGGCTCACGCGCGCCCTCGCTCACGCCATCTGCACCGGAATAAATGCTATCTGAGAATTGTCGTTTCATTTTAGAATTAAATCTTTATTCATTTACTAGATACCATTGTTTGAAAAGTGGTGGACCCACTTTCTGCCATTCAGTGCATTCCACAGTGGATGAGTAATTGCCTGTTTAGGTACGTGTCGGTTCGATTCCCACATCTAACAAATATTTTGTCTGACCTTTTGGTAGTTGTTCCGAATCTAGCTGTTTGTAGAACTACATCATACCCAAATCAATATTGAATTTTAATATAATTGCAAAACCAATAGAAGCTTTTAAAAACTGTTCTGAAAAATATACTTTTTCACAAAAACGCTCACTTATATTCATATTCGGAATAACTAAGCGGCAACACGCAACGCAGCAGTGGAACAAGATTACAAAGCATACAGCTCGGAGTTAAATTCACTGCAAAATAAAATTATTAGCTGTAGCTCCACATTTTCCTATATCCTAACACCATCATAAAAATTCAACTTTACCTTTTAAAATTGCATTTGAAAGTAAACGTATAAAATCACTATAGTACAGCAGCACATAGAATGTGTACATAAATAAGCTCAGGCACTAAACTCCACACGATCAAATGCATGTATTATGCAAAACGCTGGACGATCCCAATATGGGAGGATTACAGATAAGTATTTTAAAATATAGAGCTGTGCGCCACTGGCACGTGCTTCAAAGTACAGTCACGACCACTTATAAGTTAACTGTACATTTATGTAACCACGTTTTTGGGGATCTTCTAGCTAAACATGAACATCCTCAAAGGTTGATCGTCAAGAGCCAAGCTTCTTTTTAGAACTGTCCCACTGCTACTCCTGCAACAACCAGAATACACAGTTGTGACAACCAGAAAAGCACCGAGACAGCATTACGCCGTGTCCCGGAGAATGAATTTAACTGGCTATGATGAACAAGTAGAAGAGAGGATAATCCTCGCTTGCCAAAGTTAGTTCGCGGATGTGTCTCCCACCATCCATTATCGAGTTCCCTCCCTCTCCGTATTTCCAAAAGCACATACATCCATTGGTGATGATATGCTGATATTTTTTCCCTTTTTGACAATTAAGTCAATCAATTTAGTCAACAAAGGTTTAAATACATATTGGTGCTCTTATCTGTACATGCAAAAACCATTTCGTAAATATTTATAAAGATGGCTATGAAGGCATCAGAAGTAGGACGATTGATGGCTTTGTCCCACGGATGGCCATAAATGGACATCAGAGTTTTGATTTAGATAAATACTTATGGAATGTTGGATGTGGATGGCAAATATTCTGCTTGGAGGAAAATATCTCATCGTCCTGGACCGAGTTTTTGTTTAAATAGGGTACAAGGTGATTTTATTTCTGACTGGCCTGTTGGTCTAGTGGTTAGTGACCCTGACTGCTATGCCGGGGGTCGTGGGTTCGATTCCCACCCAGGACAAATGTTTGTGTGATGAGCATGATCATTTGTTCTGTGTCTGGGTGTAATTTATCTATTATATTTATGTATGTAGAAATATATAAGTATATTTATCAGTTGTCTAGTACCTATAACACAAGCTCTGCTTAGCTTGGGGCTAGATGGCGTTGTGTGATCGTTGTAGAATATTATTTTTCGTACCACTTGCTCAAAAAAGTGACATTCTATGCCACAAAAAGCGAACATAACAATAGTCATTTTTAATCTGTGAAAAACAGGGAAAGAATGTTGTACTGAATTTCATTCTCTCTCTAGGGAGAGAATGTGATTTAAATTTGGAATACTTAGATTACGGTAGACTCGATCGAAAGCTAACCAGAATAATAAAACATTAAAAAATAAAGATTTCGAATCGACAACATATAACCGCAAAATTCGGATTGTCGAGTATTTTGTAAATTTCTAATGATTTTCTGACCAGACAGATCGCAGCCGCCATTATTGACATCGGTTATCATGTTGAGTTTTATTTTCGGCCTATGACTTACCGTGACACCTACATTTAGTACCTTGATGTATTTGGGACACACGTTTCACCCGAGCGAAGCTGGATTTTCATCTAGTTAAATAAAATTACGAAAACCGACGAGGCCGTATGAGCTTGATGCCTTTGCTTTTTTAATTTGCCGCGTTTTTGTATTCTTCAAATACATAAACGTTGAGTTTATATTTACTTATTTTTATAAATAAGTTAATGTTAAATATTAATGTTTAAAATGCGTATCTCATATTATTACTGTGTTATTTTTTTCGCAAATGGTACGAAAAGTAGAGTATTTTCCTCGGTGATAAAGCTGTCTTAGTCTTGGGTGAACTTAAATCCCTCGCTACACTCAGGACTCGTCTTAAATCCCTCGCTTCGCTCGTGATTTAAGTTTTTAACACCCTCGCTACGCTCGGGAGTAAACCTCGAGTCCTTCGTTACGCTCGCGATTTAATTCGCCACCCGCGACAGAAGACCCTGCTTTATCCCCTTGGTTAATAATCTACTATTTCGTACCACTTGCTCAAAAAAGTGACATTCTATGCCACAAAAAGCGAACATAACAATAGTCATTTTTAATCTGTGAAAAACAGGGAAAGAATGTTGTACTGAATTTCATTCTCTCTCTAGGGAGAGAATGTGATTTAAATTTGGAATACTTAGATTACGGTAGACTCGATCGAAAGCTAACCAGAATAATAAAACATTAAAAAATAAAGATTTCGACTCGACAACATATATCCGCAAAATTCGGATTGTCGAGTATTTTGTAAATTTCTAATGATTTTCTGACCAGGGGTGCGTTTAAGTCAACCATCCAGTTTGAAATTTATACGGATTAAACGTTAAACACCCCGTTCAAGTACACCGAGAGGTGAAAAATTATACTGACTAAAATTTTATATGCCCCGTTCACGGTCGTCCGCTGGTATAAGTTTTCGCCTACTAGGATAAATCTTAGCGACCTTTTTACCTCGCTAAATTTTATCCTGCTGTCAGATGGCTGTCAGATTGACTTTGACATGGAGCTGTTTGCTCAATTCGCTCTCTAGAAACAAATATTTGTAACAAGTACTTATTTTATCACGTCCGTGAACTTTATTTGTGTGTGACAAGTAAATAAGATTTGAAAAAAATTGGGAATAACTAATAACAAGCTGAGCTGCCAATTGAATTTGACAGTTAAATCTATGACTCCGTTCAGCGAACTCCCGTTAGTTTAATTTTTATCTAGATGGTTGACTTAAACGCACCCCAGACAGATCGCAGCCGCCATTATTGACATCGGATAACATGTTGAGTTTTTTTTTCTTTCTTTATTTTCGGCCTATGACTTACCGTGACACCTACATTTAGTACCTTGATGTGTAGTATTTGGGACAAACGTTTCACCCGAGCGAAGCCGGATTTTCATCTAGTTAAATAAAATTACGAAAACCGACGAGGCCGTATGAGCTTGATGCCTTTGCCTTTTTTAATTTGCCGCGTTTTTGTATTCTTCAAATACTTAAACGTTGAGTTTATTTTTACTTATTTTTATAAATAAGTTCATGTTAAATATTAATGTTTAAAATGCGTATCTCATATTATTACTGTGTTATTTTTTTCGCAAATGGTACGAAAAGTAGAGTATTTTCCTCGGTGATAAAGCTGTCTTAGTCTTGGGTGAACTTAAATCCCTCACTACACTCAGGACTCGTCTTAAATCCCTCGCTTCGCTCGTGATTTAAGTTTTTAACACCCTCGCTACGCTCGGGAGTAAACCTCGAGTCCTTCGTTACGCTCGCGATTTAATTCGCCACCCGCGACAGAAGACCCTGCTTTATCCCCTTGGTTAATAATCTACTAATATTATTATTATTTCTATACCATATGATGAAGGTACATATGTCTGGTAATTTCCGTGTGTTCTTCCACGCAGGTGGAATAAACAAGTCTATAATACTTATCTGCTACACATCCCTTGAGTAATGTGGAAGGTACGAGGAATAATTACGCAGTATGGTATCATTGTTGCTGCGTTCCGTGTTGCAAATTCGCTGTCCTTACGGAACCAATATTTGAACGGAGTACAGATTTATTTTCAGTTTAAATGTTTACAAAAACACAACTATTAAATACAAATTCCTTGAATTCTGTATTTTATAGTGGAATTTTGCGAATATGTGAATACATATTATGCATTTTATAGTGGAATTTAGTGGTTTTCGAACAAAATTCCAAAACCTTCAAATTCCTAAAGTGAGGTAATGTTTTTTAACGGAAAAAAAAACAAAATTGGCAAAATATTAGCTGACTCGCTACAGAGGAATCTCAACATTGTCTATTCTGAATAATACGAAGTTACTCTATAGCCTAGCAATAAAATGTTGCTCATCTTTTACGACGCTCAGCTGCACGCTGCAGAGGATGTGGTCTAATGTTGCCCGGAAATTACTATGCGTAGTGCCAGGAGGCACATCCTTACTGTAATTACTATAAATGTAAAAGTAAGTTTGTTTGTTACACTATCTCGCCTAAACCGCTGGACAATTAATTTTGATGAATTTTGGCGAGTACAATTTTTTTTTGCAGTGGGATTTATAATGTCGCGGGACTGTCTAGCTAGATTACTGTGACACTAGAACGAAAACGACTATTGCAAAAACACCGTGGATTTTAGTCAATGCGAGTCTGACAGTCCCTTCTACTACACATGGGCGGGAGGACTCATTTGGTCATTTAAAAAAATCCAACAGTACAACAAAAGACCACCTATTTTGCGAAAATATGTTAATAATTTACTAATTTGCGTGTATGGCTCTGTGTGCAGTCTGGCAAAAAAGTAACGTCGGGCGGTACCTAGTCGTGTGTGACGAAATAAATCGGTAATGTGGTTGTAATGATGTGTCCCCACAGACTCCACACTGCCGCATTATCCAGATGCTACGTGACGCTACGGTCTATCACACTTCACTAGGATTACAGTAAATGCCCACTACTACTAAACTATTACTGGTGGCCTGAAAAAAATCCGCCCTCCCAGGGCTGGACAGGAGGGGCTGTTAGACTTGTACTGACTAAAATCCACGGTGATCCTTCAATAGCACGTTACGTTCGAGGGTCACGGATACAGATCTTATGAGACAGTCCCGCGACCCAGGCCGCCTGGTTTGTGAACACCATTTCTGAGAGCAAAACAGTATTTATTATGAATCGTCGGTGTTCGAGAGTTTAGTTCCTTACGGATGAGGTCGTCATCTGAGTCACATCATCATCATCATCTTTGCATCTGGGCTGAAGTATATAAAAATAAAAAGTACCAGCCGAAGCAACATTCGTATCTTTACCGAGAAGTCAGCTTCAGGCTACAAAATCTCTTTAACGAAATGCAAATCTTTATTAACATTTTACCGCTACGAGAATTTTAAAAACCCTTTTGTTTCCCTTTTATGTTTTCCGAATTCGGTTTAACGGATTAATTCACAATCCGAGTTCTTACGTTCTGTATTTTATGTTTTTATGTAAAGCCTGGAATAAAAGTTGAATAAAAATTCTTCGTGGTTTTATTTTTCCATAACTAATCGTAAATAGTACGTAGTTGTCCCGGGCACCACACATTGGCGCTGCCCGCCTCACGTAATGCCCTCGTATATGTCTCTAGGATTACAGTTTACGCACCTCGACCGCGCTGGACGCCCGCCGAACAAATATCCTTACACCAGCTACATGTTATTACCATGTTTGCCTCCAGAATGTAAAATAACGCTAAAAATCACAATAATCAACATAAAAAGCTTCAGTCGAAGTGCGATTTAAATGTCAGTAAAGCTCCGGGAATTTATTGAAGTTTAACGATCACGTTATCATTACATACGGTGTAAAAAGAGATACGCTACCCTTATTTATTTTATGGAATGAAGGCGTCAAAAGCATTTAGGGATACATTAACATTTTATAAGCTCGTTCTATAAACCGGAGCATGCATTATGCAACAGTAAAGAATTTATAACATTTCATACACCGAGGGGAATAAATCTGGATCCCTTCAAACCAGTACAAAAGAAACATCAGAATAGTAAGCAAGCATTATTCAACTACTCAGTGATTCGTAACGACCGTTCATGCAACTGGATACGAAATATATTCCGCCAAAGGTCAGGAATAAACTCGAGCGGAACAATAAGATGAACTGGCCGTCTGTAGTACTTTAGCGAGTAAAGCCGTCACCTCATCCCTCGTCTAGAGTTTCGAGCTGAACTGATTCATTTACAACGACAGATAACATCACCTAGTTTATTGGACATTGTGCGTACGTTCCGATGGAGCGATAAGCTGATACCGTGTTCTCCACGGTAATCAATTACTACCGCCTACCTACGCGCTTCCATTCAATAGCGAAACGTTTTTATTGCGGCTCCCGACGGCCGCGAAAATTAAACACTCGTTACTTTTGCAGATGCACGATAAAACTGCGATTGAATTTAAAATATTATATTCAATTTACTTTGTTTATTTAGGACTGAACTGAGAGTTAATTTATACCCTTTTGTATTGCAGAATTTAATGCGTCTTGATTCTTGACGCGTCTTGTGGGAGAAAATAAGTATACAAGAGAGTAAATAACAGTCGATGGGCTAGCTTAGGTGTCGTTCGCTTGGAAGTTATCAATCATCGAGGTACAACTGGTGTAATCAGCATTACTGCCATCATCAAACTACATCCGAACGGTATTTATGGAATTGAAACGTGTTTCATTCGACACCCGTCAATCATGCGACTCAAATGGACGGTTAGACGTGGAGATCTTACACAAATTAGATGTCAGAGATGAACGCAGTCGATAGACTGTCATTTGGTATTACGAAAATAGCATTCAGGTACTTTAACTGAGGCAATCATTTGGCTATTCATTTTCTTTGTATCGATCGAGCAAGTTAATGATGAATAAGAATGTGAACTTGTCAATGGTCAGAAACACATATAAATAAATGATAAGATCGATATGTGAGACAATACTGGCAATATATCGATAATGAAAGAGCCGGTAGTGATGTGGCTCATTGTCCAGAAGTCGATAGGATCAGTCCACTTACTGCGCGCGATGGTAGATAGTGCGGTGTCAGTGGTGGCCATTACAATTACGATGCTTTGCATTTTAGTGATGTCATTTCGATGCATTAGCATGAGCAAAGGCTCTTGTGCGCCGACGCACGCACCCACTTAGGGCAGGGCACAAGTAGCAGTGATTCACAATCAACTTACTGATGCAATCTCTTCGCTCACGTAATGGAAAAAACAAGGATTTACTTGGACTTAACAAGAATGCTTTGACGAATAAAAACGGGAGATAGAGGGTTGAAAAAGAAACCTACCTTTCAATAAAACATTTAAAAGAGGATTAATGTTAACTATCAAGACGTATAGCCTCTTTCTACCTTATTTGATCTTAACAAGCAATCCTCAGACATCCTAATAGCTATTACGTCTAAAATGGTATTAGAAAATTTATAGTCGTACGTCCCAGCATTATTAACAAGCTAATCATTCCTGGAGGTTCACCTGGGCATCATTAAAATAGTTGTGGCTGCGTGGGGAAAGCTTGGGGTTGCCACATTAATGGTGTGTCAGTCATCGATGATGAATGTTCTGTAATCTATGCATCGACGTGCCGCGTTATAGGTGGTCGTTCTATTGCCTAGCTATTTCTGTATTAGATTTGAATTGTATGCCTAATAAGCTAATAGTATACGCCTAGAATTATAAGTTTTAAACTCACAATCATAAGGTCACTACCACTCGTAAGATCTCAAATCTTGTTCATTGCATGTCGCTCAAACCCAAAATATTGAGAACTGAATCATGTTATTTTGTTTTAACTTACCGATGTCTCAAAATAATCATTGTGATATACTTAGACTAACATTTTTAAAAGATTATCTATGTGTCTTCGAGAGCTTCCTTAACTTTTCGGTAAAAATATTGAATTACTTCAAGGGAAGTTGGACAATATGTAGTGGCATTAAAGAGTATTCCTAAGGACTGGCCCGTCTATTTACAATGATTCCACTTATGTGATGTCATACTAAATAAACATCCCTGCATTTAGTGGTTTCTTTAAACATATACTGAAAAATATGATAATCCTATGTAGCATCAATAAATATGTAAAGAAAACGCGCAGGCGCTTGTCGTAATATTTCATCATCAAAATCATAATGGACGGCTTTCTCTATTATACGTCAAAACCATATATCCTGTATCATATATGCAAGTAACAGTACAAGTATGAGTAGAAGCTATCGCATTATTCATATCCAATCAATGATTGATTTACGACGCAGACATGAGTCAGGCTTTCGCACTGAATACCAAGTGTCTCCGCTACAAGAACTAAATTATCTTTCTTACCTCCATTGACAGATCCCTATTAATATTTCTTAGGACGATATTTTGAGAAGACACCCTTTATGCTAATTTCAACCTTCGTTTAATGTGATAAAGTTGAATCAAGAGTGATGGCATTTCAGCATGACAAACTTCGATGTCGCACTGTTCCAAGTAGCTAGTACTAAATTATAAGAAAATGACGTACGAGACCTGGTTGACTGGATGCAATCTCAGCTCCTACGTAGATTAAATTCATGATAAAACGAATATTCCATATTGAACTGAGTTGAAACTGAAGCTGCTATACATCATAGTACGGCCGAGGAAGAACGAATGGATTTGTGCCTGCAATGTCACAATGGAACAATCAATCTTACAAATGATTACTTATGAATCTATATAGAAGAAGAGGAGAGAGAAAATATGTAAGAATTTCTAGTAAGAATACGCAAGTTTTCAACTACATTATGCTCACCTTTCGTTGAAAGGAATGAAAAGGAAAAAGAAATTCGACAGTGCCTTTTAAGCAAAAGCACATTTTGCATAATTCATATATAATTAGGTTGAAATACAAAACACATCCTGTGGTTTAATTAGAGCAAAAACGCTAATGAGCGACATATCACGTCCCGAGAGCGGCGCAGGCGACGAGACGTGCGCCTGCGCAGCACGCCGCTCCCGAGCTCCCGACAATTGTCTCTTCCAGATATTACTCAGAAGTTCACCCTCACAGCTCCGTAATTCCACATAATAACATAATTACATTGTTGTCGGCAGTTCCTTGAACATTTAACAAGTTTTGTGTAAAATGCAAATTAAATTCGTCATAATTACCGAGGGCCCTTCAAAACGTGTGGGTATTTTTGCAGCTTGACATTTTTATAACAATTTGCATAAAGAACAAAGAATAAATAAATAATAATTACCAAGCTTATGCAACTCAAAATGACTTGGTTGAAATTCATTTATAGGTAAGTGAATTTCGTTTTTTCATCTTTATTGCACGTAAAATAAAAACAGCATCTGCATCAACATTCTTAGGTACATCCATTTCCAATTTGTCATGCTATAAAAGATCATAAAATCATCAAAATGTAAAAGAAATAAAAGTCTTCTTCTCTTATTATAATAATAACGAATTCGCGTCGAGTTATATTAGCCCTTGCATTTAGAGTCGGCATTAAACTTAATTTTATTACAGCAGACAACCGCCGTAAATGTCGTTGTTAGACAACGCTTTTAACTGCACGCCACAAAAAACCAACCCAGTTTACAATAGTGCACTAACAATCGCTGTAATGATGCAGACGGCATGTGAGCACGTAAATGGCAGACACCCGGCAGAGATGCCTTCGCTCCAAGCCTAGGCACAGGGCATAAAATTTACGAAACAGGCAGTTTACAACTTGACATGACTCTATTGGTTGCCATAAAACCAGGGTAGTTGACTGCGCAACTAATACAGGATCGTATAATTCAACTAGCAGCTTTTAAACGAAAGCTAAGGCTTGTTAAACTATTACTTTTACCTCTCTGTAAACTTTACCCGTTTGTGTATACTGAGTATTATTTTGTAGCTCTGAACTAACATTTGCTTTTCTCTTTGCAGAACAGCACTTATACAGCCTTAGAGGACATTTACAGCGATTGAATAAACACATCAAAGTTCCAATGACACGGCGCTAATGGTCAAGTCATGCTTGATTGCGTTCCACCGGCTGAGAATTGCAATCTTGGTTTAGACTACCAGCGGGTCTAAAACGGCCCCATAGCAATATTCATAATGATGAATGAATTATAAAGGAATAGCCAATGACATTGCTAGAAATTGACGAAGTGAAACATTAGGAACATTGCGTATAGTGGTCTTTTTTAACCCGCAACGTCATCTTCGGTCAAGGCAAAAGGAAAAATTTTTACGTTTCGCCGATTGTTTCAACGTTTGAGAAAGGCTGGCAATAAAAAGTAAAAGTCCCTTTGTTTTACAAGATGATACTTTTCTTAACTAAGTTGTTAATTGAAGAGTATTTCTAATTTAAAAGACAACATTCAACTACAGAGTTCCTTGAACATTCAGATTAGACATTAATGAACATGATTTTGCGTTGCAGTGGCTGTCTATCCTGACTGGACCGGGTACATGCAGTCAATGCACTATTGAAATTTATCGTATCCTGCGAATCTACCGCCTCCGAGGCTAGGAAGGGTCGTCGACCTAGGAACGGCGTTAGGATACCTAGGTCGGTAGGTACAGTTTAGGTGCGCCGGCTGGATAGCTCGACGAACCCGGATGCCTTGCATTTATTATACTACAACATTTACTATTGAATGGAGTGAACCACATTAGCGGAGCATTCGTAAACAAAGACAGAGGTCTGATAGCATTGTTTGTTATTAAACTCTGTAGATAATGTTATCTTATTGTTTCAGTATTATGTGAGTACATTTAGATAACGTTTTATGATAGTAAACAAAGAAAACTGTCTGAAAGTTGTCAGATGTTAATTAGATTAACACAAACAACATAGGTGGATACTGTGTACCACTATTTTTGTCATTTAAAATTGTCCCTCCCTACGAATTTCTCCTGTATCATGGTGCATTTACAAGCATTTAAATTAACATACACAAACACCCTGAACAACTAAATGCTGATCGTACAAATAATGTTCCTGCTTAGAATCAAACCCGCAAACACGTAGTGCAGCAGTTGATTCCGCAACCACTTCACCAATCGTGCCGTCAATCGTATTAACTTGCATTTAGAAACAAGTACGTAATCTAATAAACAGGTGACTAGTACTCGAACATCTTTACAATTGATTTCCTCTCAGTCGAACAACCGGTATTATATGCGCGAAAATATACGATACGCGTACGAACATACTCATTAGGAAACGCACGGCTGACGCAACTGAGTCCATTTGAGAAACTCCTGCTGTTGCTCTACTTTACACTGTTAAAACTATATATTCGTAAAGTTATAAGGGTGCATGCAGTATTGCAAAATATTTTTTTTGCCCTCCTGAATTTCGATAATCCTACGACGTAGTATTATATTTATTATCTGTGAAACCAGTTACGTTGCACCAGGATAAAAAAGTATAAATAAGTATGTGAAACCAAATTATAAACTACATTTCTATCTGCCATCCGTTCAGTAGTTCTCGTGTGAAAGCGTGCCAAACATTCAACCATACATCCTGACAAACTGTCTCTATACGTACTAGGTAACTACAAACGGGGAGCTAACATTGAGATAAACAAAACTATACTATGCTTTAATCCAGGTTATAATATCTGTGAACCTTTCATATGTTCAGTAGTTTTTGTGTGAAACAGTACCTAAGTAACATCCAGCCATCCATCCTCAAAATCCCGCATTTATATTAGTAGTAAGATATGGTTATATTTCTCCTCCTTATCATCTTAATACATGGGCCATTGCACTATTCAATAGGAAGTAAATAAAGTTCTTGAACGTCAATATACCATAACAATATATCACGAACCATGAGCCATTAATGTAATGATGGTAATTCCGCGTTAGACCATAAAATGGCCAGCTACGTTCAGAGAAAGTCAATGTAGCGATTTTTACATGTAAACCTGTATTCATAAGGAGTAATAGTTTAAAAACTAGTTAATAAAATACATAAATGTAGATTAGTAAAATCTATACCTACTTTTATAATATTATAAAGCTGAAGAGGTTGTTTGGTTGAACTACTTTCAGGAAATATTGATTCAAATTGAAAAAATCTGTTTGTACTGGAAAGTCCATATATCGAGGAAGGTTATGGCTTGGTTATAGCTTATATAACGTCACGCTATAAGCAAAAGGAGCCGAGCAACAGGGGTTAAACCGTTTGTGAAAAATTGGGTAGCTATCAACGATAAATTAAATCTGTAGTTTAGATATTACATTATATAAACATTTTACAATGAACTCGGGACCGACGGTTTCACACGGGTTCAAATTGTAGTCTTACCCGCGAAAATCTTGTACTGAGAATAACGAACGCAATAAAAAATAATTATCAGACAAAAGTTACAAAGTTATGCGCGTACGCAACTTTTTCTAAACTACGAGTATGTCATTATATGTTATTAGTATATTATTATGTCATTCACCATAACCTTTACTTTGCAGTTTTTAGAATGTGTTCAGTACCCCTAGGAGGGGTTCAAGGAAAAAATTGGTTCCTTCTTCGCACACCAGAGGCGCTGTTCCATATTTTCATATAAAAAACGCTGTAAATACTGGAAAAACTCTGTAAAGTAAAATAGTGAAAACTCGTGCTAGGGGTACAGTTTACTTTACGTCTCAAATACTGAAAACTCGTGCTAAGGGTACTGATCTTAGACTCTCTACTCACAGCAGCATTATATCTTATTTTTATGTTTATTTACATTAATTTCATTCCACAATAAATAAAACATTTATTCAGCAACAAAGCCATTACAAATTGCTCATTTCAAAACCAAGACAATGTAAGATTTTATTCTACCACTCATTATACTTTGTAAATAATCTGTTTCTATAATATTATCTTTATAATGGACGGAGCCCACCTTAATGCATCAATGGCTAATGTTCTTATACGGAACATTTCCATAAACAGCGCATTTAGGAACAAGCTCGCGTTTCACATAATAATGGCCTCCATTTAGAGTCTTTCTTGATAATAACTGAAAATTGTTTTATTACACTGCACAACGGACACATCATGGCAGACATTACAACATTTGTGATAAAAGTACACGAGAAAGTTATGTGTCTCTTTTGCATAACATGGCAAAGTACGTCAGAGATGACTCGAGACTTAGACTTACCATAACTAGTCTTGGTAATGCATTTTGTTTATGGCCATTAAATTTTGTATGCACATAAAATATTTTCTATTTTTATTATAAAAATTGTCCCGAATTAGAAAACCACAGTGCCAAATACATGCCGGACCCGGAACAACTATATAAAGGAGCCATACAGATATAGTATGTTCCGTATGGGAATAGAAACTGCGACACCCATCAGAGCAGTCGAACGCTCAGCTATTGCAGCAACCGTGCAGTTAAATACTAAACACTTTAAAAAAAAAATCTATCAAACTGTATTCATTTTGGAAGCAAACTTCACAGTTCACATCATGATATTTCTCTTTTCATCCCGCAAGAAGAGAAAGAAAAATATATGAATCTCGTTAAATTAAATTCACAAATAGCTATTGCAAATGCATATAGCCCGCTATAATGTAAGTATTATAATGGCCGACTAAATTACAATTGGAAATAATCAGACGCACAGAGCGAGGTACCAACATAAGTATTGTATCCATTCTTTAGCTAGTTGCATGAGAAAAGTTATAAAATTACATTAAAACTTCATCTTGATTGTATTCGATTCATTGCCTTCATCCCACCTTCTCGAGTCAGATTTCTTGCTGTATGTCTATTGAAGTGCTAACTATGCTTTCATTATTGAAGCTAGATTGATTACTTGATCTGGGAATCGAACGTTTGAGCTGATTCTCATCGATTCAATCCAGTATTTGCTGTGTTTAAATATGTTAAAACACCATTGTGGTTCTTGTGAGCAATGCGTTAGAAAGCCGTTGATAAACTGTTGATACATCCCGAATAAAGCCTTAAAAGTTGTCTTTCTGTTTCTACTTTTCTGCTTTTTTTTATTTAGAAGTAATCTTAGAGATTTTTCCGTCCCTTTACCTATCTTTTTCGGTCCACGGGACATGACAATGTTGCTTGCAATGAGCTCGTGACTCGGACAGATTCCTCTGAGTATAGAAATATGTTACATATTACGCGACCTAGGAGGTCCATGTTGTAACAGGGAACACTGACGGCTGATAGCTTCCTGTCTACGAGTACTCGTATACAAACACCGTAAGTAGCAAGAGGAGCAAATTCTATTCCAAACAGAATAAAACTTGGCTTGTCTACATTACATTTTTAACTGTATGATTATTTACAAGATTGAATTCCTGAGTGTTCTACAAAAACCACGTCACGATTAATGCAAAACGACGAAACTCAATTTCCTTTCTATCTTTTACGAGTTAAACTGTCAGTGTTCAACTTGCGCCGTCTACAGCCTTTTGTGCAGATCCTACACATCAACACAACACACAATACATCAAGGTATACACACTTATAAGTATTTGGCATGGTGTGAGCACAACTGCACAATGTATCTCTCGGCGAGTGGGCGGACTTCGCTAAGTGAAATAGGAGTTGACGCCTCCGAACGTCGGCGTTAGTATTTTATTTCATTAGCCCCCATGTTTATGCACGAACCCTTCCTACACACTCTAAAGGCTTAGCCAGACGATGGACAGACAGATTTATTGTCGTGTGTTTGAAAACGGCTAGGTACATACATTATTTAAGAATGGACGCCTATAAAACTTTCAGGGACAATGCGAAAAGGTTGGCAGCATTAGCAACTCTTGAACTTGTAGTTGTTAAAAACGAATCTTTGGTAGCTTGTAACTTTTTAATGGCTAGTCATTTTACTGTTCCGTTTCCGTAGGGACAAAATTAATAATGAAACAAATCGATATAATGTTTAACTTAGGTTTTACAGTGTCAAATACTTAATGAAGTACCAATAACTCCCCGAAGTTTTTATAGAAAAATGTCGATGAAGATAACGAAAATAAGAGTAGTAGTAGATGATGTCATTATCGTTACCCTTATAGCTACAAATTTTGTACTAAAAGTTTGGAAATAAATTCCCAACTTTTGCCTTCTAGCATTCATAGAAGTTTGCGCATCGGAAGTGCAAACTGTTGTCGCTGACCACAACTCACCGCTGTGACATACACATAAGGCTATTACTTTAATGAATGCCGTTTGTATTCCATGCTACACCACATTCACTAGTTTGTATGATAATTTAGATATATTAGTTGGAACATGAAATAAAACGAATGTTGCAATACATGAGCAACGAGTATGATGTTATTAGTAGATTCACTGAACTGGGAACAAGACAAAAGTTTGTAACAAATAAAAGAGCATGCTTTAGTTTACTTAACACTAGCTTTTCAAAAGCGATGTCCGCGTTAAGTTCGGTAATCATATCAAGAACAAATAAAAACACGATAAAAAGGATCGAATGTATGATTGGAGAAAGTAACAAGCGAAATGCATCCATCTCTTAAACTTTCGCAGTTATAATTATTACTTAGTAAGAATGGTTAAACCTAGTAAGTTAATGATTGTGTAAAACATCCCTGTAATGTATCAACAGAAAGATTTTCTCTGCCAAACAAATAAAAAAAAAACTTAAGTACTAATTTATACTCAGCCTAGTTCCAAACCAACGCATGCTAATGTCTTTATCTAAGACAGAGACACACGCGTTGCAAATTACATTCAGCCTGAACCAGTAAAAGCCAGTTTGGATACAGTTACAGTTACAATACATGCTAATACTGCCCACACCATGTAAAATGTCACCGGAAACATTTAGCTATGCCTGCAAATGTCTATTCCTTGAGACAGTGGGAGCTGTGGGACTTATAAATCTTGTTCAAAATGTGGTCTCTCTACTTGGTTACGTGACCACAGCTACTGCATCAGTACGATACTAGTTAGAACATTTCAATTTCGCTAGATCAAGAGATAAGTGCGGTTGATCGATTAATTGAGATAAGCTTACATGCTTTCCATTTCATGTTGTTGATGAATGGAGGATGAGATGGATGTAGGTGTTATACCTTCATGTTTTTGCTAGAAAGTAGTTATCAAAAGTTCTGATAACTTGAAGAACTTTCTAATTTGATCTCCTCGAAATTTCTCGTTAGATGTTGAATTCCCCATAGGGATTGGCTTTATTGTCAACAAGCCACAAATTCCGATGCAGGACGGCTACTGACACATTCGGGTACGTATCAAAATCCCGAAAGTTCATAATACCTATGTTTGAAATACCGACGTCCAAAACACCGAAATTCAAAATACCGAAAGTTCATAATACCTATGTTTGAAATACCGACGTCCAAAACACCGAAGTTCAAAATACCGAAAGTTTTAAATGCCGATAGTCGTTATGTTTTTATCAAAAACCTCGGTTTTTGGAGGAGCAAGTCGACGGAGCCCCGCTCCGCGGGGCTCCTACTTCTGCGTGGTTAAAAAAAAATAACCACGAAGAGGATGGCGGGGTCTTTCAGACCCCGCCATCATCTTCTAACCTAAATTGTCCGAGTCGGGGTGCCAGCAAGTCCCGAGGTTAGACCTAGTTCTAACCGGCTAAACCTAGTTCTAACTGAAGATAAGTATGATACACGTAGGTTTAACCGCATGTGGTCGGTTACACCTAGGTTTAGCCGGTTAGAACTAGGTCTAACCTCGGGACTTGCTGGCACCCCGACTCGGAAAATTTAGGTTAGAAGAGGATGGCGGGGTCTGAAAGACCCCGCCATCCTCTTCGTGGTTATTTTTTTTTTAACCACGCAGAAGTAGGAGCCCCGCGGAGCGGGGCTCCGTCGACTTGCTCCTGTGAAGGAAATTTACGGCATTTTAAACTACAGGTTTTTAAATTTCGGGATTTTAAACTTTCGGGCAAATGAACTTTCGAGATTTAAAACTTTCGACCAAACAACCATTCGGCGTTTCAATTTTCGGGATTCCGTCCATCGGTATTTTAAAATTCGGTCTTTTAAATTTCGGTATTTTAATACGTACCCCACATTCCTAAATAGCCAAATCAAACATTGCCCGAACTAAGAATCAATCCCAGGAATACCGCTCGCAACCACTATCTAAACGAATGTGTCAGTCAACCATTTAAAAAGTCATAAAAGTAAAAAAGTTAAGTACTAGACTTGTTTTTGTCTCCATCAGGTTTTTTTTTCTACAATCAACAAACATCTAAACTTTTTCCAAACAACTACAAAAGTAAATTCAAACTCGGAACACGTAGCCTGCATGTCAACGACGCAAGCGCATTTACATTATGATCCACATTAACGATAACACACCACATCTCGAGAATTCCGTTACTAAATATGACAGCAAGAAGTCTACACATAGTAGACATTATAACGGGTTAGTAATGACAGTTCTATGCGTGGAGTACCTAAGTACCAGGATTATGCAAAGCTCTGGAGGCTGTGGGCGCGTAGACCGCAAGGTCGCTCCCCGTTATCTAATGTTACTAAATAGACAGTAGGACGTTGGCTTCCTGTGTATAATGACCAGAAGCCTTATCAGGACTTTTCCCGTTTCTTTGACTTAAACTGGAACTATGATCTAAAGAAGGAAAAATATAGTTCCTCGTTCGTATGTACACTAGAAGCATTTCTTAATTAAATATTATACAGGGTGAATTTTTCAACTGGGCGTGGATGGCTATTTTCGAAACTATGAGGAATATCGAAAAATTTTGAAAGGAGTCTCGAGGCCGATTTTGACGAAAACTAATACTGCATTATTGGATTTTAGAAAAATCAAAAATCCTGGCCAGGAATCTAACTCGCTGATTTTGGAAAAAAAATCACACCCTGGATTATTACACCGTTCGATAGTGTTGCTAATAGGCAACAAATTCTGGGAAGTAACCATATACGGCAAAGTTAAGGAAAACGTATTATTACAAAAAAACTGATTAATCTTGAAGGCAAAGATAGTATTTGAAGCATTATGTTACCGTTTCTTCTTTAAAATAATGCTATTTTTAGTTCAACTCAATAATTTCGTATTGCTAAGTAATGTGGGATTTTTGAAACGTCAAATCCATTGAAACATTGAAAACAATGAAATTTTATAATTTCGAATAAATTATGGCTCAGTAGAAGTAAAGTAACATGGGAAAATAGCCAATTTCATAGAAATCAGCCATTTCCTTAAGTTTGCCGTATATGATTACTTCCCAGAATTTGATCCTTATTAGCAACTCTATCGAACAGTGTAATAATACAGGGTGTGATTTTTTTTTCAAAATCAGCGGGTTCGATTCCTGGCCAGGATTTTTGATTTTTCAAAAATCCAATGATGCAGTTTTAGTTTTCAACAAAATCGGCCTCGAGACTCCTTTCAACGTTTTTCGATATTTCTCATAGTTTCGAAAATAGCCATCCACGCCCAGTTGAAAAATTCACCCTGTATAAATGCTTTATATAATTCAAGTGCGCAGTAAATAAAGTATTGAAATCTTGTAATAACACCTCGGGTGTCTGTCGTGTTTACAACACCAGTTTAAATAAACATTGCGTCATCACACAATTTTTTACCAAGAATTCTCAGTGTTAATTTTTTTAAATTTCGGTAAAATATGTCATAGGGCAAAAGTTCATATCACGACGTTACACTTTGTAACTACTTACAGACGCCAGCACATCAACCTACCTCGATATAAAGGTACACCTTTTCACAATATGTTCGATTGGTAAAATTTTACAGTTTGGGGTAGGTAGACCTGCTGGTGTCTGTACCTAGATGATTTATGCATTGCTCAAAATATGCTCGTATGCAAAAGTAATCAAGTACCTATTTAATTATTTCTGTAAAATGGATAAACTAATCAATTCAGGAAACAGATCAAACAAAACAAAAAATACTTTCTGTTTCGCTCTAAGTAGGTACTTTATGATCCTAAAGATACAATACCGTGCAAAACGTTCATGCGCCTACTGAAATGAATATTTTATATAAATGTGCAACAGTAAATAAAGAGCAGACGTCTTGATTAGGTACCATTTATATTCCCGGGTAAAGGTAGCTTGTTTCTGAAAATAGGTATACCTGACTGACACGATTGCAAGTCACATGACAAATTTCATAAACAATCTAAAAAAAATAGGTTAATTATAATTAATCGTATATAGTTTAATGTCTTTGGTAAATACATAGGTAAAGGCTTAGATTTTAGTATGTTTTCGATACTGTACATAAATCGCAAACATTTTGTTACCAATTACCAAAATATTAATTACAGTTTGTTAGGTTAAACAAGAGGTCTTGTTTATTGAGTATTCATAATTGTACAAAATTGAGGTTCTTTTCATATTTCCGAGTCGATATAACAGAGCACCTTATATTCATGTATAGGTACTTAACATTCCCTAAAGTAGGTACCTGCTTAGGTATTCCCCTCGTTAATCCTTTCTAGATAGGAAGGCTCACTGTTCCCAGAATACCTATCATCAATAACACTTGCCTACTCCATAAGATACACAAGAACTCTCATAATAACCCGTAAACTAATTAGTTAAAACAAACATCCCAAGGGATAAAAAGCAAAGGTCAATTAGCACGTGGGTGTCAGTTAACGCATGCCTAGAAGAATACACCGTATCTAATACGTAACGGGTCCACTCCACTAGGTACCTAGCGAACGAATGCCTTGGCTAGGTTATAGCACTTTTTATTTCACTGCCTGGCCATGGTGGTTAGGAACAGTTACTAGGTAGGTACCTATCAGTCGAGAACCTCTCTAGTCACTAGAGTTGCTACCGTTAGACATCTCACCCCACAGGTTTTTGTGATGCCGTCATTCGTCCTTACTAATAGATTTCCAGTAGATGGGGATGCGATAAAAAGTTACTTTTACGTTTGCAGTGGAGTTACAACTTGACGCAAGTTTCTGAAAAAGGCTTCGAGTGGATATGACACGAGTTTGATTGTAAGACAATGAAAGAAAATGAGATAAATCCTTTTCAATTACTTTTCTTTAAGTTTAGCCCACACTAGGATTTGTTCTTATGTCGTGGGTGCATTTACAGACATAGAAACTCACACAAACACCCAAACCTGAGACAACTATCTATAGGTCATACAAATATTTTGTTCCATGCGATGATCTAACACGCGACTCGCTGAACAGCAGTCGATCGCACAGCCACTGTTCCATCTTTGCCGTCATTTCGTAGTTCTTAAAATAATTAATTATAATTAAAAAATAACACCTACATTTTTATCAACAGGAACTGGTGCCAACAATATATTAAACCTAAACGAAAAGCTAAAAAGAAATAGCCACCGTGTGTTTCCAATTGGAGTAGAAATTAATTTTTATAATACTTCACAAAAGGTACAAAGGCAGACTTAATTTAATGCCTTAGGCATTCTCCACCTGTCAACCTAAGATAATGGAAAGCAACCCGCATAATTATAGACTACGTATTTTGTACTATTGTTATTATTAAATTAGCAGAAAATAATGTTCTATTCTAGTGCCAATTCGTTGGCAGATCTACACATGATTCAGACTCAAATAGAAACTAAAAATAGATGCTGAGTGTCTCACACATGATGTTAATTTTAGACATCAAGGTATAGCTGCATTTTGTAAAACGCTGCAAAACACCTTGTAGTTGATAGCGATCCCGAATTTCGTTGCGGTTCCCAGTGGTCCCATGGTGTAATGGTTAGCACTCTGGACTCTGAATCCAGCGATCCGAGTTCAAATCTCGGTGGGACCTACATTTTTACTGAATGTTGATGAATTTCTATTTACAACTGTTTTATGCTTCTCTTATCCCTCTACCGAAATCAATGTTTATCCCGGTATAAATATATTCCAAAAACAATATGTGTTATCTTCCTTTATAGTCAAATGGTAATGGTACTAGGTAGATACAGCAATTAGTTTTCCCCCTTGCTTTAAAATAATTTGATAATTCATTTAGATTTCAGTTATATTTGCGAATCAGGTAAATAAAATAATAGGTATCTACCTAATATTATTATGTCGAGTCTTATAATAAAAATCCCATGATTAATGCTGGGGTGTCAGCTAATTGCTGTTAATGACTGTACTTACTGACTCATTTGGTTAGGCCTACTTATTTATTTTCATTAAAAAGTTTGACCAGAAAGGTGTGGTCGGTTTTTCCACAAGATAGCTAAGCACTCGGGTAGGAATTATAGCATTATTACTTAGATAAAACAGTAACATAGCTTATTGATAAAATAATTCCCGCATCTTGTAACTACAAAACTTATTTAAGTAGTAGTATAAAAGTAGTCATTATCGACGTTTCAGTTAAAACCTTAACAAATCATGATAAACCTCAGGTAAGAACATAATTCAGGACATAAATGATCATATACTAAGTGCTTATTTTGTTTCATATCCATTTTATCTGTAAAATAGGAAAATTGTTTGTAATGAAAACAAAATCATAGAGGATGACAACGGTCGCTAAGTAACTCGTTGCCTGGGTAATGATAGGTAAACACAAAAATGTCAGTGCAAAGCATTGCAAATTGTGTTTAAATATACGAAAATCATAGAAACTTAAGGGTAAACTTGATACCTAATTTCATAGAAACTATAAACCGTGTCTTCTATACAAATGCAGCCAAACAAATTGAAGATTTTAATGATTGGGCCTTCAGAGGTAAGTAATTACTTACAATTTTACCTATTAATGATTTTGAGCCTAACCTGATCTGACCAATAAACCTTATTTAGGAGCAGGCAACATCGTATAGGATAGGAATAGTAAGTCTTCCCAAATGTGAGCATTAAAATTTATTATCTTTATTTTTAGAGTGGTAAAACGAGAATAGCAAACTTCATATCAGATTCAATAAATGTTGAAGAAGCTGAAGCACCTCGGCCAACACAAGGCGTCAGAATAGTGGAGTTTGAACTTCCTAATCTGAACATTAATGGAAAATCAACAAGCATTGATATAGAACTCTGGGACTGCAGCGGTGACCATAGGTATGATATCATGCATGATGAATCATTACTACGGTATTACGGTAAGGCGTTGTAAATCCAACATTCAATTGATCTTACAAAAGCGCCATCCATCGAAGGAGACCTTCAACTTACTGTTTTTGAATCAACAAGTTCGTAAAATTATCTACTGACTTATTCAAAAGTAATTCATAAGATGGCAGCCGATCGAACATCGTATCCTTTCACTTTTTTAGCTTGCATTATCTAACTACACAAGAAATCCTAGAGACGTACATTGAAATAGGTTTTTATTTTGTGTTTATCAATATCATAATTTTTACGCCTATAAATCCCTGATTGCATTTACCTATCTAAGTTATAGGAATAGGAAAATTGAATGATGGCTTAGGATAAAGTGTAGATAAAACTTCATAAACTTTCTGCTGCCCATGTTATTTTCAGATTTGAATCGTGTTGGCCAGCGCTAAGGCTTGGAGTTCAAGGAGTCATATTGGTATGTTCTCCTAACACGGCTCAAGCAGCAGCAAGGGAAATGGAACTTCTTTATAATTATTTCGTCTCGCAGCCTAAGTTGTCCGCAAAACAATGCGTTTTATTTTATAACTGCACTGACGACCAGGAAGAAATGGATTCTTTGAGCCTTTGTAAGTTTTCGTAATCTGTCAATTTTCAGACACTCTTTTACTTTGGATGATCTTACCTAAACGACTTTTTTCAGCTCCTACATTTTCGAAGGTATCTCAAGTTGCAATTAATTTAAAAACTGGTGGTAGCCGTTTGAAAATAGACTTTGCCAGCTATATAACTTCAGTTCTTCAATCAATAAATAAAGACAGCGCATAGTCTTATCTCTTTGATTTCTCTCCACTCCATGCATACTTACGTCACTCGAACACTCGCCGATGATATCATAACTGGAATACATTAAATTCATCATTGATGGACGAACTGCACATACCAGCTTCTCTAAAAATAATGCATAGAAAGGTACCTAAGAAAAAAACTTCTTTCTGAAAGACTTGTTACATCATACAATATGTTTTTATTACCTAAGATTTCTTGAAAATTAATTTTCTTAATAGCGATGACTGCGTAACTTATCTTAACAGCCTGTCCTCTGAGTAAGTTAACTTGAACTGATGGGAATCGAACTCATGACTCAGCTGTCCATTCTGTGTCACCTGTCTTTGGCTGATATAAATTATATTTGACATAAGTTTGACAACAGATTAACTAACCAGAATTTGATTAGGCTTACTGAAACGGAAGTAAAGAGATAATAGTGTCAAATACAGACGTTTCAGGCACTGATTTTAACAAAAAAAATTTAACCGCCTTCAAAAACAACCACAAAAAAGGGTAAAATAACCTACAAAATAACTTTTCTTTCGGAAGTCGGTGGCTTTGTTTTATTATTTCGATGTCTTTTTGCCACCGACTTCCGAAAGAAAAGTTATTTTGTAGGTTATTTTACCCTTTTTTGTGGTTGTTTTTGAAGGCGGTTAAATTTTTTTTGAAAAAAATTTTTTATTTTACTCTTTTTAGTTTTAATATTCAACCCAAATTTTTGGCAAATACATCATTTTCTTACATGTGCACTAGAATTTTGTAATCCGTAGCACCGGTATTAACATCGCCCATGTTGTGTACATAAAAGAAAGTTCCAATAAAATTCCCTATCTCAAAAAATGCTGAACAGAGTTCGATGAAACTTACAGTATTCCCTAAGGTGAACGATCCTTAATACAACAAAAAAACAATTTTCAAAATCGGTCCACAATTGGCGAAGTAATCGCGTAACAAACACGCAGATCATGATGTCATCCAAGTAGGCGAAAGTAATAAAAATGCTCACAAAATAAAAAGTACTGAACCAAATTTGATGAAATTTTTGTGGGACCACACTGCAAGTATCCTGAATCGAACAAAAAAAGAATCACACTAATCGGACTAGAAACCTCGGAGTAATCGATGTACATACATAAAAAAAAAAAAAAAAAAAAAAAAAAAAAAACATACCGACCGAATTGAGAACCTCCTCCTTTTTTTGAAGTCGGTTAAAAAAGCAAATAAAGTGTTCTTATTCGTGTCTATTAATGGTACCGTGTAAGTAAGCAAAGTAAGTTGTTTATTGTCGATATCACTTCAACTTATATTGATAATTTGTAGGTACATCATTATCAACAGTTGAAGTATCAACAAGATTACTTTATCGAAGAACATTAAACGATTGTTATTTAAGTTAATTTTAACGTTCCATAATGAGTACGATGTTGATGATTGATGACCTAAATAAAAAAAATAGACGTCAAAATATTTTTAGATTTAGCATGGCTCTTGATACACACTTTATTACCTTTAGTAAGTAAGAATCATTCAAGAGCATTTTCTTTTTAAACAAAGTTGCCTATAGATACGTACAATAATATTATGAAAATTGAATTTCATTATGTGTATGGATGTGCCTTCAAAAAATAAGACGCAATTCTCGACTTTCTAGTGAATTATTAAGTACGTATATTTGTGTGCGAAAGTATAATACAAAAATAAATAAAATATTGAAAAAGGTATGGAAATCAAGACATTTATAAAATATAAACATGAATTTATTTTAAAGTTGAGTAGGCCCGTCTCTATGATGTGTATAGTACAATATTTACCTAACACACAACATTAACAATTCAACAATCTAGAGGTATATTCGTATTGCTTTTCCACTATGACTGACTTACAGTGTGTACGACAAGAACGTATACGGTCTAATTTGTATTGTTTTGCTAAAATATTTAATACCAGTAGAGAACTAGATATCATTAGGACGATATTCGTACACTACGCTTTCAGAAACAGAACTTTTACCATGCCTATCACCTACGTGGTGCGCCTGAGTGTTTTTATGTTTATATCAAATAGACATAAAATACCACAAGATTATGCTGCAAAGTATTTAAAGAAGTAAAAGACCATTTGTGATAAAGAAATAAAGTGATAAATAGATAAATTTATAACAAAAATTACCGGTGTCAACTTTAAATAAAAAACCAAATTATACACTTTACAGGCGGTATTAGCTATTAATGAAAAATGGTTCAGATACATTGCGACAATAGATCAAGATAATAAATAAAGAGCATCAGACATTGTGAAACAATTTTTATCGAGACAAAAAAAACACTCAAAAGTTAGATAACAATGGAGGTCATGACGCGTTCAAGTGCTGATCCTGAACCACCAATAATTTTCAAAATTTTAAATTACTTTTATAGTTTGGTATCAACCGTAAACGTTCTCATCGTATCTGCAGTGTCTTCTGTCACATCTGTTTAATACAAAACTTAACAGTTTGTGTTGATTGTTATTTAAAAATCGAAATTAATAAAAAAAACATTTAATCTCGACGCACGCACTCAGTCTTAAAACATTTGGCTCTTATAATGAGTTATTTTTTATTAACTTAATTCAGTATTTCATAAAATTATTTTACATAGATAACGATACTGAAAATTGATCAATTACCTGCTACTTAAAACGTATTTACAATATATAAAGGGACCTTGTACATTAAACTTTACACGTAACGTAACCTTACCTACACTATTAAAATACAACGTACCTAAAAAAGTCTGTCATTAATCATTATTTTATTTATAATATTATCACCTTGATCACATTTTGCTGCATGTGGAAGGAGTTCCTCTAGTTTAGCTAAAATAATTTATTACGTTAACTTTATGGTAGATAAAGCATTTAAGCTATAATACAAAACCTAATTTCTATCATTCTTCCAGTTTCCGCGATCATTAAAGTTTTTTCTATCTCTATGCCCTCTACCGGAACCTCCTCGGTTCCACCGATCGTTGCCGCGTCCTCGATGGCCTCCTCGATTTGGAAACCTTGGGTAATTTTGATCACCATCCATAAAGTTAAAATCATTCCCGGGGCCCGGACCATTGAATGGCATATTCCCAAAGTTATTAGGTCCACCAAACTTATTAAAATTGTGTGGGATATTTGGAGCTATTCCTAGTAGTCCAGGCGCAGGACCACTCCGCGGATCTTGCATCGGTTGATTGAATCCATGCATATTACCTAAATTCATATTATTCATACCTGCCATACCCATTGGCGGAATATTCATCATATTCATGTTACCGCCATCCATTGCACCCGAAGGCCCACCCATATTGCTGTTCATACCGAATGCTGTTTGATTAAAATTCACTGGTGTTTTGAGTAAGGCATCTTTAGGTTTTGGTAAATAAGAATACTCACCATTATCACCTAAGGAGATTCCCAAGTTGTTAAATATATTGCACAACACAGTATTACCTTGAATTGGAGCTAGATCGAATTTCTTTCCGGGTACCTTTTCTTGATGATACTGTTTAATCATTTGAGTCACTGGTGCTAGATTTTGGTTTACAAATATTTTTTGCGTCGAACTCATTTCCTTGTACCAATTGGAATTTTGGAGTATAGTTTGTATATCCAACGAATTAGACTTTTGTTCTTGAACAACAGTTTCAACAGCGTCTTTTGGTTTTCTTCGAGGGTCGACTCTAGGGCCAGTAGGAGTTGCGGTGGTCGATGTCTTGGTGGACTTTTCACTATCACTATTAGACTCGTCTACAGATAGTCTGAAAACTTTTCTTAGTCTAGGATCCACCAATGCCTGTGACTTAGCAGTACTATTTCTAATATCTGTATAATCTGGCCTGGGTATGTCAATTAGCACTACTTTATATGGAATAGGAGGATGGCTATTGATTGAGCCGTTGATTTCTGATGCAGGTGTGTAATTAGGGAGAGGTTTAAAAGGCAAACCTAAACGAAAATCAATATCTCCACTAGTTTGACGCAAATCAGTATCGCCAAAAGCAGGTAGATTAAAATCTGATTTCCGCAAATCAACATCAGTTCTTCGCCTGCCGTCTGTGGGCTCACCATCTATACACTCATAAATCGATACTCTAGGTTTTTTGATAATCTTATTGGCTTCGCTTACTTTGTCAGGAGATTTTCTAGCTCGCGGATCCCGTGGTCTATTCTGTGGTGATGCAGCACCTTCAGAGCTATTTTCAACTTTATTTTCTTGTAAATTGTTTTTCATTGTGTTCAGCAATTTTGTTACCTCTTCACTAATATCTATTTTGGAAAGATCTCCAAGCCTGCTTAAAACAGCGGAAGGTTCTATAATCTGTGGTGTGGAAGCTTGTGGAGAGGGCGACGTTTGTATTGGCGATGAAGCTGGTGACCTCTTCTTTGTTCCTTTTTCTTCATCACTTGAATACCATTTTTCATCTATTAATAAATTGTTGTCTTCGTCATCAGTGGTCGACCGACGATGTCTCTTTTCAGGATTTTTAAACAATGGTTCTGGCTGAAGAAATCTAATATCAGTATCACATTCTTTCCTCGCATGATTTTCTTCAACAGTTGAATGCAGTATCCTGGGACCCTCGTCAGAAAAAGGAAGAACTCTGTGATCTACATCTTTAGCCTCGTTAGCAACAATAGGCTTTTCAGAGTCATATGACTCATTAGATATATCAATATTTTCTTTATCTTTTGATGCAAATTTTAGGGCATCTTTTGTATACTGATCAATATCTATCATTGTCGTATCTTTACTCGTCTGTGATTCTTTCTGAATAATCTTGCTTGCAGTGGTCTCTTCAGATACTGGAAGCATTACTGACGGCTGGAATCGCATGTCAATGTCTTGACCTGGTAAATCAGATGGTACTGCTACATTGCTAGGTACAGGCATGGGTACAGGCGGCACTCTCAAATCCAAATCTTTACTACCAGTTGTTTGTGTCATGAACTGCTGTGGTTCATTGTTAGGGTTAATGAGACCTAACTTTTGTATATTCATCGTATTTAACTGAATTTCAGTTATTTGTTTTAAGGACAATCCAATGCTATTTAGTTGTAAAACCGTCAGTTGACCAAGTTGGTCTAAATTTTCTATACCCATTTTCGTAAGATCCACAATTTGCCGCGGTGTCAGAACACCAGTAAGATTCTTGATGCTAAGTACATTACTTGAATTTGTATTACTATTTGGCGATGAGTTAGCGTTAAAGTTTTGATTATTTGATAAATCGTTTTGCCACCGCGATTGTCGTACTTTTGGTGATATTTTATTTTGCCTCTCATTCATATTGTATTGATTCCCTTGTAACGAGTCTACCGAGTTTTGAGGGTTTGGTATAGTTAATTCAAAAAGAGATGGAATGTTTTTGTCGTTACTTTCTGGAGCTTCGGAATATTGTTGTATTAATTTTCCTTGAGTCGTTTGTAACATTTTTAAAGCTCCTTCTCTGTTGAGTCTTGGGAAATCACCTAAAATTTCTTTAGGCGCTGATTCTATGTGTTTTAAAAGTATGTTCTTTAAAGCTTCGGTAAGCGGTTTCCCATGTGCGAATTTACATTCATCTTTGTATATACATGGAAGCCCAGTATGGTAGAATTTACATGGAAAATCAGCATGCATGTATAAACATTTATCTCTCTTTGCACAACAATCCATTAGATAAAATTTGCACAGCTCCATTTTTCGAGGAGGTTGTGCATCATGAGAGTAAATGCAGTCGTCACCTTTATGGCATTTACCTTGCATATAATATAAACAAACGCCGTCAGGATCTTGCATTGGATGATTACCTCTTCTCCTATCATTCTTGTGTTTGTTTCGATCACGCTGTCTGTTATTTCTCTGCTGCCGATGGTGTTGCTGTTGACCCCGAGACTCCTGACTACTATCAGATGCGTATGAATCTCTATCATCGTCAGCATATCCATCAACAGGTGACTGTCTATGAACAGGAGAAGCACCCCTTACACACATCATTTCACTTTCATCCATCTCATCTGAAAAGTCTTGCTTTTTACGTTTTTTACCTACACCATCTTTGCCATCGTACTTCTTCCGTTTTTTAGGTTTACGACGTTCATCAACGTCCTCTTCGTTCTGACCATCTACTCCATCATTTTTGTTCATAGCTTTTCTGATAGCTTTTTCAATGTTACCAGCAAAATCATCTTCTGTAGGACTAGAATATTTGCGATTCTTTTTATTTTTATCCTTAAATTTTTGTTCCTTATTAGACTTTGATTTCTTTTTCTTACCTGATTTAGAATAATAAAAATCTTGGGATTCCGATTTTTCTAGTGGTACTTTATCATCGATAGTCGGCACAGTTTCTATACCTTTTTCCTCGTTTGTGACTTCAGTATTTTCTTCACCTTCACTCTCTATCTCACCATCCTCCAAGTCTTCTACTTCTGCGCTCGCCATAGCTTCAGTCATCTTAAAGGTGTCACTGAAATTACATAAAATTGCTATGTTAATTATTGTGATTTATTAAATGTTTTTCTTTGGAATTTATATTAGTTCCAAGAACGTACTTTAAATATTTCTGCGTAATGTTATCAATACATCCAATCTACTTAATGTAATAATAATATGGTAAAAACAATAATAACACAACCGAAAAAAGAATTGAGTGCGAGCATTATTTTATTATCATTGTTTTATCTCTCTAATATAAAAATTAATTGCTGTTCCTTAGTCTCGCTAAAACTCGAGAACGGCTGGACGGATTTTGTTAATTTTGGTTTTGATTTATTTGTGGAAGTCCAGGGAAGGTTTAAAAGGTTAAAAAAAATATTCTGGGGCGGTACGAAGTTTGCCGGGTCAGCTAGTTTAACATAATTTTATGCTATCCTTAACAAAGTTAGTTCTCAATTCTTGGATAGTTGTCTCGAGATGAAAATAGATGGCGCTTGTACGTATATTGAATCAGTTACATTTACGTCGCGCTAAAAATACCGAAATGGGTGAGCAGGCATCTATCTAGGTACTCAATATATGAGGTGTATCCATTTTCTCCCGATTTTATAAATATCAATCATGAAAATATGCATGCAAAAAAATATAAAAACGCAATTAAATCATGTAAATTAAAGGTGTCGTGCTGATCCTGCATCATTCACCAAAAGTCTTTTGTCGTCCCTAACAAAGGCTGAAATTATTATTATATCCCAGAACTCAAAATAATTCAGTAAATAATAGTTTAATATTTAAATGTCCGTTTACTGCGTAATTAAATATAGTACGGCATCGCACCTACAACGCTAGCACATAGAAACAATTTAAATCAGTTTTGTTTACTACGGTAACTATATTCAAGCAATTCATGTTATCAAAATGGGTTACGAATAATATGGCCAACAAAACCGAATTTTCTGTAATATCAACAGTCATGGTCAAATCTAGAATACCTGCGTTTCTGTCTCAACTATGTCGTATTCTTAGCATGACAGCTTACTGTCTTCTGTCGAGACCACTTCTTGTTCGAGAAAGAGACAGCGATAATGTTAAAAATACTGACAAGTCTATGTGTGAAACGGCAAATACGTCGTATGTACAAAGAAAATCTATGATGTCATACTCGCCATTTTTATGTCGGTATTACGCGACCAAATTAGGGAGATATTCTATTAGAACATGTTAGCAACTTATGGGATAGAACACGTCACAAGGATTTAATTACTTACTAGAGTAAATTAAATACGCCTAGATAAAAAAAAGAGAGAATGGAGAAAAAAAAACTGACTGAGGAACTTCACACAGACATTCACATTATACTTTTAAGCAGAACACGCCCTTTGTGACCGAGCAAAAAAAAAATAATGTAAACATAATGTTCAGTAATAGTTTGCTGGTTATTAAGTGTAATAATCTGCTACTTGACGAGGATAAATCTCGATTTGCTTTCAAATACTATACCTAATATTCGTCGGAACAATTAGCATTGGGAATATATCTTCAGGAATCACAATATTACTTAAGTGTTGCGCAGTTCGAAATTCAACATGTATGGCAGAAGTCAGTACAATAACTGTTCTTAGCCACTACTTTCAAGAGTTATTTAGGTAGATACAGCCAAGCCCAGCAAGCAGTGGGTGGCCGTTCACATTTCACAATATCTAGCTGCGCTCTGTGCTCTCTCTACGATTTGAATGACGTCAGCCTTCTAGAACCGCAAGATATCTGTCCTTCCTTTCATCGAGGTCACGAGGCGTATAACGCTCACACACACTAGCACAATATCGAGAGGTCGATACCTACGTTTAAATATGGCGTGTAACCTACATAGACTACCTAAACCATCATCGTAATTTAGTAGCATTATAATATTGCAAAATGTAACAAAGAATAAAGAAATATGGTATAAATTAAAAAATAACATATTATGTGCAAGAAATTAGAAGAATTTATGAGAAATACACATTACCGACACCAAATAAACCCTCAAGCCGTAAATAATAATTTACATGGGTACACATAATTAAACAATGAAAAAAAAAATAGTACGGTACATTAGGACCGCAAGAAAGAATAACTATTTATCATGCACAAAATTGTAAGTTGTTTCAGGAATGAGATAGTCAAATTTCATCTTTGTACTTGAGTACGGTCGACCATGGCTGCCAAGCGGACAGATACGTATCGCTTTGTTACAGCCGCCATATTGGCCTAGGTAGCAATATTAGGTATTAGATTGATCAATAACGAATGATACGATTACCGATTTGCAAAATACTATGCATTTTTCCTTCAAACGCGTCTTAAACAAAAATGTGTAACGTAGATGGATGTTGCACGTGTATGGTATAATTCCTTTAGCTGACCAAGCACTTAGTAAAAGGGGACACGCATTCATAAAATGGCCTATCGAGTAAATAATATTAATTGTTACCAATCTTACATTAATGAACGAATCACTATAAGCGACTACTATACGCCATAAAAAAGGTTAATTTCTCGGTCATGTCCTGCATAAAGACGTAACAATTCGAGTACGTTATATTGATATCGAACGACGACTGTAGCAGAACAATGCGGCGACCAAAATTTATTTAGTTTCAAATTTTAACACACAGGAAAAGGAAGCGCTAGTGGTGCGATAGGAAAGCGCCCTCTGTGGTAAATACAATGATTGCGACATTTCCGCTCAATGACAGTGTTTAATTAAATTTAAAAAAAACACGGATTATACATCCTTATTATACAACGTTAAATTTATATTCTGATTTTTTACTATATTGCGTTTGATTTGTTTACAATTTGATGTCTTTATTTACATTATAAAATAAAAAGCATATACTTCAATCATAATGTTGCAATCATTAAAAAATCATCATGAATTTGTTACAAGCTACAAATACAGATACAATTTTTGTTATAAAGTGAAATTTGTAAAACAGCATTATATACCAAAAAAAAAGTATCTATTTTATTCACGGAAAACTAATCACGTAAAATAATAAATCATTTTTTCTAAAACACCTGAAAATTTTAGCTATAGTTCAAAACTGAATGTAAATGTCATCATGATCATCGAAATCGTAATGTCATTTTTATTATCAATTTTGTGATAAGTCAGCATTTCACGAAAATACAAAATTCTTTTTTCATACAGTTGCTATTCGCTTGAACTATTTGAATAACACATACTTAGCTCTCCATGAACAAAATGTTATTAGACGCTGAATGTGACTGTGTATTAGGCAAATTTTAATAAATAACTTGCTAGTGTTTTTGCTCTTCAAGTTTGGAAGAATTTTTATAATGTCGGAACCAAATAATCCATTTGCTGGTCTGTTAGGAGCGTCTGAAGTATCATCTGTAATTGAACCAGCTCGTGTTGACGACAGTGCAACGTTTCAAACTTCCTCCAAAATATCGCCTGGCACCGAAGACACCGAAACAATTAATAATATAGTGGAAAATGTTTTCCACTTTACAATTAATCCCAATGCTGGAGAAGGCTACCCAGTTGGAGACAGACAATTGGTCTTCTTAGAAGAATTGGCTGAAGCCACTAAACCTCAGGTGTTCTTAGATTTGGAAGCCTTAGAGCAAGCTTTGTTTGAAAGGTTACTTCTTACAGACATTGAAAAATGTGTTATACCGAAAACAAGTCGAGTTTACAGGGAACATGTTGTACAAAAGCAAATTTTCCCATACTTGTTCAGTTCTATTCAGAATCTACAGAGTTATGAACAAGCATCATCTCCTGTTGTGAAGACTGCTGTACAAAGGATGAAGGAGCTCATATTCCGAAATTCAGTGACTGCTCTGAAACAGCCAGCATTGTTTGAAGGACAAGACTTTAGTGTACAACTTGTGGAACTTTTGCAACATGTAGACCCACAATGTCATACATTTTTTATGGATATAGTGAAGGCATTTATGTCTGATGGTAAATAATCTCAACTATTCTCATTAATACTTTTAGTTTTATTAAAATCTGATGATTTGTGCATTTATCTGATAAATACAACATTTTTCTTTTTTAGGTGATCCCAGCTCCCAGGAACAGTTGCGTGACACAATGATTCCTGTCTTAAAGAGGGTCCACATGGATGTCAACAAAGCAAATTTAATTAACTTGCCTATATATGTGCTGCCATGTTTACAACTTTTTGCTTGTAAGTCACAGATTTGAGTTACATCTTTATAACTTTTAACTTTTTTATGTAATAAGTAACAAACACTTCTATTCAAAGTGCAATAATTACTAAATACTTATAACTGTTATGTTAATTTTTAGCTAATCAGTGGTTAGCCCCAATTTTATTGGAAGCATGTGAACCTAAGAACGAGACCAATGGTAGATTCTACCAGGATTCAGTTATTGGTGCATTACTGAGTCTCTCAGTTCTTCCCAGAAATGCTTCATTACCTCATGACTTTTTTGACAACCCCATGGACCAGGTAACATAAAACATGTTTAATATAATATTAAAAAATGTTTTTTAAGCCTTTGTCCCAGACTAGGAATTCCCTTGTATTGTTAGTGTTTTTACAAATATTTAAGGTAATTTATACAAAAACCAAGACCCAGAACAACTACATACATAGAGCAATATCAGAAATCAAATATTTATAATATCAAATATTATGCTGTGTATGTGTGGGAATAGATCCTGCTACTCGCAGTACAGTAAATAGCTTAGCCACCATGTCAAAATACATGACATTATCTCTGAAATTAAATAAAGGATTAACTTAAATATTACAGGCAGCTACATCAATGATAGAGACGTCCGTCTGGAATGCATCATCCCACCTAACAAATAACTTGCACAGAATATTCCTAACTATCCTCAAGGGAGGACCACATTTGAGGAACCGGCTACTATCTTGGATCGGAAAGTGTTTGAAATCAAATGTTAGTAGAGGGAAACTCTGGAATGTGCAGGTAAATAATTTGTTGCCCTTTTTTTTGACTTAGCAGTAACTGCCATTCATTTGGCTTAATTTTTATTAAACTTTGACAATTTTTAACGTAGACTTAAATGCTTTAAGTTTGTGTTTGCATTTAGTATAAATAAATACAAAGAGCTTTATATTATTTGAGTGTCATTCCATTTCTGGTTAAACTTCCACATCTTTCTTGGCACAAATCCAACAAGTTCATTCTTCCATTACTTGCAGAATTTATCAATTGTTTTTCTTGCAAAATTCCTTTGTCAACATTTCAGCATGGCGAGGTCAGCGCTGCAACTTTAAGCACTGTGTCTGATGGTTTTATGTTAAACTTGGGTGCTGTGCTGCTGCAGCTATGTCAACCATTTTGTACCTCAGCTGATGATCCTAAGGCACTCAAAATTGATCCTACATATGGAGCTGTACTGGTAAGCATTAATAGGCTAAGGCTAAGGCTTTAATTTTTAACAGACTTAAAAAAAAATAAGGTTCTTAGTTCTTTTTGATTGAGTTGACTCTTGAAAGGAAAGGCTTAAGCTGTTGGAGAACACTAAAAATTAAGATAATACTCATTTGTGAAATAATCAACCAACTATCTCAATTCACTAATGGACAGTTTGAAGAAATATTAAAACAATGCTTTATGCTATGAATATCTAAACATAAGTCGTTTATTCTAGCCTGAAGAATGTGCTGCCAAATCCGTGCATTTAGACTGCCTCAACAGTGAGACTTGCCTACTGCCACCAAGAGTGACTGAGGACGACCAGTCCTTGAAGCGACCTACTGCTGACACATACAACTTTGTGACCGAGTGCTTTTTCATGACACAGAAGTGTATTGATTTGGGTGAGTGATTTAATCTTTTATATTAGGGTGAAATAACAACCTGAAGGAATTGGGGATTGAATAGTCTTGTTCTTAGGCAGCAGTCTTGATGGTAAATCTTTAAGAACTGGGCTACTTGTATGGCATCTTCAGGAGCATCCATCATTTTCTATAATCAACAACAAATGGGACATGCATGACACTATATTAAATAGCCCATAGTTTCTGGAGCAACACCACAATTTTACACTCCTAGGCATGACACCAAACATGGAGATGACCATAATTAAAAAATCATTATTGTGATGCATTTAGGTTTTCTTGACTTAGTATGTTAAACTAAACTCCTATGTTCATATCGCCAGGTGTTCGCGTATGCGCCGAGAAGCTGTGGCGATGTGGCCAGGAACTGGGCCAGGCGCAGCGCGCGCTGGCCGACGTTGCATCCGGCGCGCACCACCTGGTGGAGCCCATGAGGCAACGTGCACACCATCTCATGTCCAAGTAATATAAACTAACATAACATCACGCCTGTAATCCCCAAAGGTTTATGTAGAGGTGTATCATAAACTACACGGACGCACACCTGTTACTTGAAAGTCCCATGTAATAGGGTTACCTATAGCCATTACTACCAACACTTTTTGAGTATCAATCCTTTTTTTTTTCATAACCTTTTGGGGTGTTGAATCACCAATCGCCCCCAATAATGAAATTTCATTGATGCATTTTCAAAATTGGGTGTAACATCTTCCATTTATGTCTACCAATATCCATCATCTCCTCACACAGATTCATAAGTCTCCGCTGCGCATTACTGGAGAAGGAGATGCTGACCAACCTGAACCGTCTCCAAGCAACCACATGCACGTGGCTTGTGCAGGTGGCATGTAGACCGGACTCGGAAACGCCTCAGTCCTGCTACGCGCCTATGAACATGGTGCCTATACAGATGCCCATTACTACGCCACCGCCCGATACTTTGAGGTTTGTAATTGTTATAGGAACTATTCCTTCTTTATTTAATTAAAGCATGGATGCAGATACGCCAGACTACTTATAATGTTTTAAGTATGGAGATTACAACCAGAGGCGGATTACCCTTAAGGCAAACTAGGCATCTGCCTAGGGGCGCGAAGGTACAAAGGGGCGCGCGGGCGGAATTGTAAAATAAAGAAAAAAATTACAATATAGCATAAAATTAATTGCATCAATATGTAAGTCACCACTCAGACAATGAAACTATTATTTTTGCATACAATCCCAATTCGCTTCAATTTATAACAAAATATTAATTATACGATGGTGGGACTGACTAAAACTTACGCCTACAAACAACTCTGTCGATGGTACATGATCTCTGATTGAAGTTGGAAAGATACGACTGCAATGTTCGTCGACTGCCAGTCTCACCCAGTGGCGTTGTTACCCTTAGGCCAAGAGAGCCATGCCAAGAGGGCCGGGGCGACAGGCTGCGAGGGGTGGGGCAAGACGCACCGAGTTCTTATCTTCGAAGAAATTTTAAAAAATCTACCTAGGTCATAAACAAAAACTACTTAAACCTAAGCAACTTACATTAACCAAGCTTGCTCTTCAAAAAAGACTTCAAATTGATCTCGTTTTTAGATTAAGACTTGTCTTGAAGTACGGAAACGTTTAACGAAATGAAAATGAAAATTTGGCTTTTTCTTTTCCAAAAAGCTAAAAATTTCGCGCTCGCTGCGCTCGCGCTACAAGAGTGACTTCAAATTGATTTTGCTTTTAGATTAAAACTTTTCTTGAAGTACGGGAATGTTTAACGAAATGAAAACGAAAATTTGGTTTTCCTACTATTCCCAAAAAAAATTCGCGCTCGATGCGCTCGCTACGCTCGCGCTTTAACTTTACTTACGATTTTAATTACTCATTTTCAATGCAAAGTCTTCTTGTGTTACTTAGTGTCGACGCGGTCTATAAAACTCAACATTTTAGGTTTGTCTTCTACAAGGTGGTGTGGGTGTGAAGTTTGAATAGCACTGAATTGTTTTTTTTTTGTGTTTAGTTCCGGGATTTACAGGCCCAGAGCGCTTAATTTTAAAATACGCCTCTGGTATTACCTAAGGCTTTAAAATATTGTAAACCGAATTCGTAAGATCTGTTCGACAGATATCTATCTCATGTAAGCTGATGCTCTTTTTCTCCTTCTTGGCTCCCATCTCCCCGCATTTTCCTAAGGTACATCGGTTTTGGTCAAACTATAGTATCTACGTGTTATCTTTAATATAGGGGCGCCGATGAGAAGCTTGCCTACAGCGCTCTCAACGTTTAATCCGCCACTGATTACAACATAAAAACTCGTTTTTTGTATACAATCGAAAAATTTACAGTGATTTTCGTATTTTGACTGAATTTTCAACCTTTTTTTTTCAACCTTTAGTCACCCAATACCAGTGTAGATCTCTTCCACTTCTGGCAGTTTTTTTTTTATGACTATCCAGTTTCTTCCGGCCACTTTAACAAATTAACAACTTGTAACCAATGATCCTCAGATGTGTCCCGGAGTTTGTCCTGGAGAATGTGGTGGTGCTGATAACGATGGCGCGTCGCACGCCGGGAGCCATCACCGAGGAGGCCGACATCGCCAGTGTCCTACGTCCTGCGCTTACGCTCGTACTCACATTCATGGGAGATTCTTCACGCACTTATAACCCACATCTCAGGTATAATTCTTTTTTTTTGTATTGTGCATTTACAAACATAGAATCTTACATACACTAACACCCATACCCATAATTGAATTTGTACTGGTCTGCATAAATAAAGAAAGAACAAGGGAAGTAAGTATAGAAAGTAAATACTAAGAATGGTGTTGTAGAAACACATTACGTGTTTAAGTCATAACTGTGAGTCAGTTAAGATGATCACCAAATTAGTAATTACTTGGTTTTGCATCCGCACCACAGTACTATTCCGTGATTACTTTTTGCCTATTTTATATCTTTCGCTGTGTTTGAAAGTTTGCCCAGAGGACGACAAAGTCGTCGAGATTCACAAAAAAAATACTCTTCACTCAAATCTTGTCGTAATAATTATGAACATAAGAGATAATGTTGTGTTAGTCTTATCGCTTAATCGCATAAATGAGACACGAGATAATTAACGACACAGCGTTATGATTTATAGACCGATAACAAATAATAATCATACTAATCTTACTTCTTGTTATTTTACTAACACCTTTTACATTACTCTTTCACTCAAAAACTACTGAATGTGTTTGGATGACATTTGGTATAAAGATAGTTTATAATCTTGACTTAGCACAGTTTTTATCCCGATTTTATCTTCTCGTGGGATATTTTAGAGTTGTAGCAGGCTGGATACATAAACCGGTTTTCATTTCAGAGCTCGACTGGCAGAATGTCTGGAGGCGATGCTACCAAATCACCCGGATGATCAGCAACCACTGAGCAGCTTAGCGTCCTTCTACAGGGAACAATTGTTTAAAGAGCATCCACATCGATTGCAGGTATTTCCCATAGGGAATTTCATATTTGAACCTATTTGGCGCAGTCGTGAGACAAATCTTTTTTCCTTCATAAAACATCAAAATATCTCAGTAATGCTATGTGCCTCAGTTGCTTGTTATAAGAAAAATCGATAAGTAGGAAACGTTAGCCAAACTTCTTATTGAATGTGAAGTATGACGCAACGCAATGAGCAACGCCAATTCCGACAAACCATAAAAATCCATAAAACCTTTATAACTTCATAAAAACATCGAATATACATTATCAGAAAAAGTAGATACAGATGTACCATGAACTTCTTCGGCTAAAACACATTGTTACATATTTTTTTTTGACCGCATTTTTTTTTACCTGTAGCTAGTGCCCTGTCTACTGGATGTATTCGTGGGGATCGAGATGACCGGTCAGAGCGTGCAGTTCGAACAAAAGTTCAACTACAGGCGGCCCATGTACCTCGTCATGGACTTCTTGTGGGAAATGGAGGAACACAGAGATGCATTTACGTGAGTAATAGACACATGAATCTGGCCAAGTGGAAAATAAATTATCACAAAAATGAAATTAACATTGTAGTTAAAAAATCTATTACTGACATAGTTCCGCACGCAAAATACGCGCATCTGACGTGGAGTTGCGGATACCAGCCCGTTTTACAATACAATACAATACTGACATAGTTACAAAATTGCAGGTTTTATCTCGTTTTTGTCTGAAAATCTGCTCCCTCGGCGAAACCAATATTCGTTGAAAACTTTTATTGACATCTACAGTTTTTATATCTTCAATCTCTTATTTTAAAAGTAAAAATTTATTTTTTTCCCCTTGGGAATAATTGAATAATTTTTGGCGGCGACTTTAACGCATCATGCAGAACTCTCTTACTTTTAATAATATCTTAGAAATCATTATTTATCCTAACTTCGGGTACGCGACAGCCTTTATAACATTAGTAGAAGATGTATTAAATACTATTTTCAATTTATTATAATTTGCAGGCGACTAGCGAAGGAAGCTGAATCCAACATGGAGGCGGTCCACCCTCCGATATTCCTGCGGTTCGTGAACCTTCTCATGAACGACGCCATCTTCTTACTGGACGAAGCGCTCGGAAACATGGCGCAGATACGCACCATGCAGGCTGCACAGTACGTACTTGATTACATTTTTTTTTGTTTTCAACCTCTGTGCAAAATCTTTTGCGTGGTCACTATTATGCCAAAACTGCAATGCTATATTATTATAGCATTTTAGTTTTCTTCTAAAAACTTCTTTTTCTCTCTAAAGAGAAAAAGAAGTTTTTTATTTTCCTCTCTAAAGAGAAAAAGAAGTTTTTTAAATCCAAAATGTTTGAGCATTTAATTCTACTTAGACAAAATTAATTATGTTTTAAAAATATTCATATTTATGATTTTTCCAAATTAACTAGTTTAAGGCCTTACTGCCTTTTACATCACCTCTATTAAACGAATCTGGCATACACTTCCAAATACAACTTTTATATCAACACAGTTGATTTTGTTACATCTGATAAGTGGTGTAGGATGTAACCATTCTGTGCCAATCTGTCATATCCACCATGCAAGTTAAGTATGTTCTTCTATATATATAAAAATGAAACCCGTTTTTCGTTGTCACGACATAACATGAAAACGGCTTGACCGATTCGGATAATTATTTTTTTGTTGTGTTTGTAACCATCGAGACCGGGTTTTAGAGCGGGTCCTCCACCCGTGCGAAGCCGGGACGGGCCGCTAGTTGTTGAATAAAATACAACTTATTCAAATAACTCCACAGAGAATCAGGCTCGTGGGCTAATCTGTCATCTCAGGAGCGCACCCAGAACCTGTCGAACCTGTCCCACATCGGCATGCTGGCGCGGTTCGACAACATCCTGGGTCGCGACACCATCCGCACGCTGGTGCGACTGACGGCGCACGCTCCCTACGTGTTCTGTCACCCCACGCTCGTCGAGCGGATCGCTTCCATGCTCAACTACTTCCTGCTGCATCTCGTTGGGCCTAATAAGAAGAATTTTAAGGTGAATCTTTCTTTGTATTATGTTTTAATTTATTTTATGCATAAGCATTAGATGCGTAGAGAATGGCTCACTCACCCAAATGTATATTGGTATTACTAATAAGTGTACCATTGGCTATTTTAGGCATCAACGTAACAGTAAACAAGTACCTTTTAGTTTACACAATCTCTTCTCCTCTCGCACGGAATAAAAGGACTGGAAAAAAAAAATATTTTTGTTTAGGCTCCAATTATTTTTGTGTTATTACTTATAACATCACGCTCCGACGGATCTTCTTCGGTGAAACAATGGGGCATAGATAATCTTTTAATACGTAAAAGAAGGAATGCAACCAGCAATTTATAATTATCAATGTCTTTTCAAAACCTTTAACTTTTCCTATCCAGGTAAAAGACATGAAGGAGTACGAATTCGAGCCAGCCAGTACAGTGCTGGACATCTGCCGCATGTACGTGGAGCTGGGCAGCAACGAGCGCTTCTGTGCCGCTGTGTCCGACGACGGACGGTCGTACTCACCGCAACTGTTCACACTGGCCGAGGCTGTATTAGGTACGACCGTTTTATTATTATTGAGGGCCCAATAACATGCTGCAACAATTACAGAATAGTTTGACTATACTGCGGAGTATTAATGGCAATTTTTTGCATCGTCTAGTAAATGAGGCTTTAATAATCATGTTCAATTCACTACAGATATTGGCTGTAAACATTGCACGTCGCATGCACGTCGCCCTTTAGTAAATAATAAAGGCCACACAGATCGATGTTCCAGGAAAAGCCACGCTAGCCGAAGTTGGTCTGTGGATGGGTGACCATCTATCATAGCGAGATTCTTCCGTGCCTCGGAAAGCACGTAAAGCCGTTCGCCACTGTAGTCAGAGGCTAGAAAGTCTGACGATCAGTCTTACCAAGGGGCTATATGTGGGGCAGGGATTGTCATACCTAGTAACTGGATTGTAGAGGTCAAGTAGGCATATTATATAAAATACCTGTATTGCATTGGCACAGTTGGTAGGGGTAGGCTGATGACGTATAGTTTTCACCACAGTTGATGCGTAAAACATTGCTCGTGGATAGTTTATCATAATCATTTAGTTAGGTAGGTGTAGGTTATCACTGTTACAATATTGTAATGACACATTATTCCTCAGCGCGGATTGGGGGCGGAGGCCTAATAGGTTCGCTGCGAGAAGTGGCGACGTGCGTGGAGAGGTTCGCAGTGCAGCGACAACGAGATGAAGAGATCCTCGCGAACGCGCCCGAGGAGTTCCTCGACCCCATCATGAGCACCCTGATGATGGACCCCGTCATACTGCCCAGCTCGCGGACCGTTGTTGATAGGACCACCATCGCACGGTATGTACCATTGGTTTTTTACTAACCATAAGCCATTTTATCTTTAATACAAATTTCTGCTGCTTGTTACGGCAACAAGATAATCCAACTTGCCGACATAATAATATGACTCAGTCACAGTTTTAATCAAGAGTTATTCAGATTATTTTATTTATGTTTGAAAAAGATGGAAATTGAATTATGTCCTCGGTCTCACGACTCTCAATGCAGTATTATATTAGGACAAAAATCCATTGTAGCTAACTCTTGCTTAATTGTTCCAGACATCTCTTGAGTGATCAATCTGATCCGTTCAACCGCTCGCCGCTGTCCATGGATCAAGTGAAGTCCGACACAGAACTCAAAGAGAGGATCCAAGCATGGATTGCTCAGCAGAAGAACATTGCTCAACACCCGACCAGTAGCGAATAGAAGATAAATATACATAATATAGATTTTTGTATATTTTACTAGGCAAGCTAGTAATAACATAGGTTAGCTTAGACAGTAGATTTCGTATTGAAGGCAATACTATACATATTATGTAAGGGCGCTTGATAAATGGGATGTTCGTGTTGTATGTCAAGTGTAAACAGTGTTATTTGTATTATATTTTCATTAGTTACTTTTCAATAGTTGTAAATTTTAGTTAGTTATCGAAGTTCCGACATATCAGTTGCAGTGATTTATGATATTGTTTATTCTATATTTATTTTTTGTTTCCGTTAAAAGTTCAATTTAATTTTATCGATGTTAATTCGAATGATTTGATTGGGTTCGATTTATTTTTGGGTAGGTACTGATTTACAAATAAAGTTTGTACCATCCTTAATATTGTGATAAATTACTATTATCTGTCTTTAATTTAGTGTATTAAAAATAATTAGATGTAATTAATAAAGTCTTTTTTTAATATTTGCACAAATCCATCCAATCTGAATAATGTCTTTGTCACTCATCGAAAAGTACGAGTGGTCGTCGAGGGCCGCGGAAGCCCGCGCCACGGCAATGTACTCTGTGGCCACGACTGAAGACAAGTTTTGCGAAAAATTCGTGATACTCATTTTTTTATGCAATTTGATGTAATGACATAGACACTAGCGCCGCATCAAAAGGACTTCAGCCATTCGGTGCGTAGCTAAGAAAAGGACAGGTATTCCACTTATGGCACCTGGTACCTGCGAGAAATTTTGATAAGAGCCATAAGTGGAATAGAAAAGGTACCAATAGCCAGGTGCCATTGTCAGTGGGCTGCCCTATCCCTCTTAAGTAGAAATTTCTATCACAATGATTATTCTGTTGCTTGTCGGACGCACCCCTCACACTATCGCAAATTTTGAAAATGTATACACCGGACGTCCAGCGAGCATCAGAATGTTTCTAATATAAATGTACCATATGCGGTAACACTGAAAAAAACCGAACACCTCACAATTTTGCCTATGATTATTAGAACAAAACGATAGTATACTGTCCAGAGAAAGTATATTCGTGGCCTCGGGAGTCGAGACTATCTAAACAATATAGCGGCCCTGGAACGCAAAGGGTCCAACTCCAGCAGTCTGTGGGTCCAAACCATAGACTGAAGATTGGTCTTGTTTTCCATCGGGTATACGGGCACACCCTTGACCTTGATTTCTAATTTCTTCTATAATTGCTAACGAAACGTAGCATTGTGCCCAATTTTGGTCACAATTATTGTTGGTATATCATTTGTTTATTTACGCATATTTTATTTTGCATTTAAAATAATATATCATATAACTGTTCCATTTTTTTATTTACGTATTTCGTGAAACGAGGAGGAGGCCATAACAATCTCCCACATCGAGCATAGACAACTTAGTTGACATGGCGGAATAATCAGCTGTTAATTGCAATGCTAACGAATAAGTGGAATAATTCTCGTAGGTAATAATTAGTTTAGTATTTTATTGAGTTTTCGCTCATTCTAGTTTTCAATAATGCAACTTATACATATTAATGTTTGAGTTATTTAAACTTTATTGTAAAAAAAAGGAATGGCGCGATGTCCCTTGTCATCTGTCAGCTTCATTCATTCATCCATTGTGCAGAAAAAATGTGACTTGTTCGCTTTGTAATTTTGTTTTTATGTAATAAGTACTAGTTGAATATTAGATCCACCCATTATTACATCCCATTCCATTAACGAAAGTGTTGATTACCGCATTGCATAATAAGAACAATCATATTACCACAACAGGGCCTGGTTTATTGTGCCCAAGATTATTCCCTCTACAAAGAGCTTGGTGCGGCGTCGGCGAATGAAATACTTATTTTTCTTGCGCAGTGAGTTATTGAGTGTATCGTTTGATGAAGAAATAGGGGTGTTTGTAAAATAGTGAAGTGTGAAGGGAAGCGACGATGTCGGGCCGGGTAAGAAAGCAGTCCGACTGTCCTGTGGGCAAACAGGGACCGATGCGGGCGACGCTACCGGTGTCTTCGGTCATGAAGAGCGGAGGGCTCAAGAAGAATGCCAGCAACAGCCCGACGCTGTCACCCACGAATGCGTGGCGCCGGATATCACCAGATCACGCCCTGTCTGGCCAGCGAAGCCCTGGAGCTGTTAATTATAAAGGTAAGACTCACGGATTGGCTAATACTTTTATTATCATGAAAGAAAACATTAATTTATTAGTGCAGCTATACCTTACTTAGATACCTTAGCCAGACAAAGTAACAAAAAAGTTAAAAATAAAAACTAGATAGGCTACCTTAGTTAAATATAGAAATGAACCAGAATGTTAATTTGTTTTGCAATCCTGTGATAAGAGTTATCTGTAAAATCAGAGGTAAGTTAAAACATTACTTGGATCAAAGAATTACAGCTCTATAATTTTTATTTTTTGCTTCTTAAATTTAAATCTCAGCAGCAGTAAAATTCTTCTCATATCCTTTTGCTAAGAATATTTGCAGGTTGTAAGACATTACCATGAACATTTAATTTATTTGACTACTTTTTAATACCAGCAATTAAATCTTGAACAAGGCGGATATTATGTTCTTAGGTAGAGTGCAAATAGGCAAGCATAAGGGACACCTTCGGCTAGCTGGGGTAAAAATCCCCAAAATATTCCAGTTCCCGAGGATTATGTCCAGGATAGCCTGGACTGTTACTTTTTGTTGAAATTGCTCAACATCCTGTGCTGATATTTTTGTCAAAAGCTCTAAAAGTCTGACAGCCAATTTTACCATGAGGTATTATCCAGTTACTAGACTGTGGAGGTCAGATATGCAGTTGCTCTATGTAAAATACTGATATTCAGCTGCATCTGGTTAGTCAACCCCAATATAGTTGGTGAAAGTCGAAGTCGAAGGGGGGGCACTTTTGGGTCTTATGTAAAAATTGACCTTCAAAAAGTGCTGATAAATCAGCCTAATTTGAATAAATGACTTTTGATTTTATTTGATTTTTGAAAAGGCAGGCAGGTCATCCTGTGCTCATATTTTGGTTTATTTGGGTTGAGACAGTTCATCTTTCATGTTCCTAAAATTGATGTATTTCCAGGCAAGGGCAGGTTTGGTGCCAGTGTCATCAGGCGCACAGCATCACTTGACACACTGTATCACAAAGGACAGTGGTCCAGAGACTATTATCTACATGCTGGCCAGTTGCAAGTTGATAAGTCCACACAAGTATGTTGCTATTTTTATTCTAATTTATCATCAATAAATAACTGACTGGTAATGAAACTCTTGTTCTCTCGTTTTTAGTAATAAAATTTTCATATTTAAAAAAAATAAGTAGTATAAACATTGTTGGTTTGTGGTATGGCTAACATACAATGACTGTAGTCCAGGCGCGGTTCCTTCATACAGGCAATTAGGCACAGCCTAACTTGGCATAACAACGTACAAATAAAACAAAAGAATTTATTGGAACTAGGTTATAAAATAAAACAAAACATCAAAAAAGTGAAAACTCCTAATAAAAAATTCATAGCAACTTTCACAACCGCCGTTTGAAGAGAATTTTACTCCTAACTACATTCGTAGTAAGATTGCCTAAAGTCCATTGATAAATCACGTGCTGTATAAGTGCGCGGCCGTGTATATGAACTGCACACATGTAAGATGAGCGCAAAATATAGGCGGGGCATAGGCCTGGCCTAAAACCGTGCTATTGGCTGGCTGAAAGTATGAATGAATTCCAGGGTGGCAATTTTGTTGAAAATTCCCTTTCTTTTATTTTAATGGTAAAAAAATCAAGGTGATATTGTCATTTTTGCACCTACCAAAAAAGTTTAAGTAACTAAAAATGGAAGTAAAAACTGCATGGTTTTTTACTTTATTGTTTATCCAAGGATGTTTAACTATTTGAATTCTTTGAAACTTCGCTTTTGTTGTTCGGGAATTGAGAAAATGTGTTTTGGCAACCCCAAAACTGTACTGTCAGTAACCTGGCAGATTATTATTTTGGAAGTCTGAATGTTTGTTTACAATTCGTACGAAAAGATCGCTAAAAAGTTATTGAAACTAGCGTAGTGTGATTAAATCAGTTACCTGCCTATTGGTTTGTTTTTGCACGAGTGTTTAAGTTTACTTTTAAATTAGTGAGGTTAAGTGTTTTGTTTATGTGTTCATAAACCGGTGGTAATAATATCTGTGTTCGAAGATAAAAGCAGTAAATATTCGAATTCTTCGTTTAATAATAAGATTGAAGCTAGAATAACCCGGAAATATGATATTCATCTTATAAAAACAAGTAGATCGTGTGAAATAGGCCCAAATCATGGAATCTTTGTTGAATAAACAATGAATATTGTGATAACCATAAATGTTATCTTTGGTGAGTTCTTGCATTTATATTTTTGTTTTCTATGTCTTACACTTAACTTTTACTTAAGTACTTTTTATCCTCATAAAATATATTTAAACGAACACTACCTAATTGTCTAAACATTATTTTAATGTAGGTATATTATCGCGTTCTCGAAAACGTCTCAACAACTTCGTTTGAATTTACTGTATGGAGGTTTGCGGGGGCAAAAATCGATCTAGCTTGTTCCCATATCTGGGAAAACTCGTTTTGTCACATTTTCAAAATGCATAAAGATTTAAAACCACAATGCGATCGTCACATTTCGTCGTTGAAACTCCGACCTGCGTGGCCATGCGCTTAATGATGACCGCATATTTTAGGGGATTCCTATTTGTTTTTTTTTAGGTTTTTTGGTAAAGCGTTGTTTTTTTCGTCAGTTTGTTTGCCTACCTAGTGCTGTAGCCCAGCGCACGCCGCTGCTGTAGTCCATTCTATAACATGTTTAGTGATGTAGAATCAAATCAATCTCAACAACAGTCAGAAAACATTTTTCAAAAACTAACAATACTAATATATTACTTTTATAAAATATTTAATCATTAAATCTTGGTTTGGACAGACTGATGAAGGTGGTGGAACATCAGGCCGCTCCTCCCGTAGTTCAGAAGATGACAAACTTGATCGTTTCCTGCGTAGTCGCCTCCAAAGACCACATAAACCATCTGCTTCTGGAGACTACTCTAGCCAAACTATGAGCACTGCTCTTTGTAAGTATTGTACTAGCAGATTATTTATTAATTGAGTGATACATATTTTTGCATCTCAATCACCCATACACAATACCAAGTAAAAGACTTTAATAAACTTCAGGGTCCCGTTTCGGAGGCAGCAGTGTTCCTCTGCGAGCAGCGCGGTCATCAGTAGAAGGTCTCAATCAGGAGATAGAGAGACTTGTGCTATATCCAGCTAGTGGCACACAAACTCCACATCTGGACCGGTTAAGGGATAAAGTATGTATTTGCTGACATGTCTACATCATTTTCTAAATATAAGTTAAAATATTTGACCCTCACCTTACAATCCATGGCTTCGCCCATATGCCTGTTTTAAGTATTTGAAAGATTAACAACATATTTCTGTTTATCATTGTCTAAGGGACTATGATAAACAAAAATATGTCTATAATTAACTAGACTCTATGTGTAATTTTACAAAATGTAATTTGTTGTATGTAAGAAATTGCAACAGTTTAACCAAGTTTAGTTGGCCCTAGGGAAAATTATGTTATCCATGAATGTTTGAACAAAAACATCCTCATCTCTACTATAAATAGTAAACATATTATGAAACATGTATTTGTTTGCTAAACTTAAGTATTTATTATTAGTGAGGGAACAATTTAATTCTTAATATTTGGTAAGAAAAAATTCAAGGAAGAACTCGGAAGAAGACACATAATGTTGCACTGACCTATTTACTATTTTATGTGCAATGCTAAGTAAAAAACAAATATTCTGACACACACATAATTAGAATGAAATAGCACTGATAATTTTGTCTCAACTTATTTCTCTTCAAATTAAATTGGCAACTTGAAATATGAAAAAAATCCCAGTTGTTACTTCCCTTTGTGTGTGTATAGGTCTAGGTCTGTATCAAGTCTGTATTATCCCATGCTTGATATGGAAGGAAAGGAATTATTTTGTTTGCAGCATACCTATATATAAAACAGTTGAATTATTCTAGCACCCATTGAGCTTCATTACCTCGGCGCTTTTCTGTCTGACCTCCACATCGCTGCCCCCGATAGTTGAAAAGACGGATCTAACAAAAAGTAAAAACGGAGAAAAAAATGTTTTAGTGAATGAAATGGGAAATCATTTGCTGTCTTCGAATAAAATAAAATATTTACATACTAAAAGTTGGAAATAATGCCCACTATAATAGGTTTCAACTTGGTTTAATAATAAAATGAATTTATTAATTATAATAAAAATAATGAAAAAACTTTTTCATCTTAGCATAAAAAATGGAGAAAAATATGACAAACTTAATTGAATAGACGTAAATGGCTAGATGCGTCCTTTAAACTTCAAACGCTTTCTATCGAGTATATGTTTTTAACAGAAATGGGCACACCTAGGTATATCCGCCTTTTATCTTAAGAATTAGAAAGTATGTAGATAACCCTTGGCTTAGATAAAATGTTTATAAAATTATTTATTAATCCTATATTGTTTACGTAAGATAGTAATATCTGATATAGTACAGTGAAGTAGGTTCATCGTTATCATATAAGTCATAACCTAATTTATTATTTGTAAATAAAACTACTACGAGCGACGTGGCCTGCCCATTGCCACTTCAACTTACAATTTTTAAGAGCTATGTCGGTGACTCTGGTTATTCGCCGAATATCCGTGTTCTGGATTTTATCCCGCAAAGAAACTCCGAGCATAGCTCTTTTCGTTGCTCGTTGAGTGACTCTTAGTTTCTCTAAAAGGCCAGCAGTCAAAGACCACGTTTCAGAGCCACATAATCACTGGTAATACACACTGGTTAAACACCCTTGTCTTGAGAAACTAAAAGTACCGGTTTTCCACCCGCTCTCAGAAGTTCTGTTGTGATTCCGTCGTCACCCGGCACCTTGTTATTCTTGAGCTGTTACAGAGCCATTCTAATCTCGTACAGGCTGATGTCTCAGTGTAGTGTCGAGTCAGTTTGGCTCAAGCGTCTCGAGTTGTACCGACACTGGGTTGTCGTCTTGATGTGTATAACTGTCCGTAAAACCTCCCAAGCTCTCTCGGGATTACCGGTTTTGTCGAAATGATGCTGCCGTCGTTAATCTTCAGCTTTTTCATTTGGCTTTGCCCAATAGACAGATTCTTTGCGAAGACTTCTGAGCCATGGTTCCGCTCGATTGCTTCTTTGATTCGTGCCGCAGCACCGTGTGGAAGCCGACTGTGTGCGCGGGCGCCAATATGGCAAACGCATTACAATAGCGTGGAAGCCCCAGCAGCACCCTGATCGCGTTATTATATTGTATTCGGAGAGCGTTGATGGCCCGCTGAGTGTAGCTGACCCACAGATTGCAGGTGTAGAGATTTTGGCAGAATTCTTTAAACAAAGTGATCTTTACCTCCAAACTATACCTCGCAAATGTGCGTGCCAGCATGTTACAACGGACCGCCCTCCTTTCCCTTTCAATGTCCCTATCATCTTTTAAATCCTCGGTGACCACATGACCAAGGTATTTAAACTCAGAGACCCTTTTAAGCAGCACAGGTGCCACATCTCCCAGTTTACGACCATTGGCTTTAAATACCAGTACTTCGCTTTTGTGAGGATTATACAAGAGACCGTGTACCCTAGCATACTCTTCACACACGCCTATCAGTTTCCTGAGCGCGGCCATTGATGGCCCGGGCAACATCATATCATCTGCATAGCTAATACTGTTGATACAGTGACTATCAATCGAGCATCCCACTCCGATGTTGCTTAGCTCAACAGTTTATTGATTAACTCACCCGGCACACCTGTGTTGTTCAATTTACGCCAGAGAATATTATACCTAACCAGGTCAAATGCCCTGCAGAGATCAAGAAAGTCTGCGTAAACAGGCGTACTTCTATTTGTGTAATTCCTGACAGTTTGCTTGAGAGACATAATTGCACATTCAGTAACCAGTCCTGGTCTAAAACAGAACTGTGAGTCATTTAAATTTGGGTGTTTTTAATCTGTCTCTCGAGCAGACCGTCAGGTACTTTAGCTGTGGTTGTAGCTAAAGATATTGGGCGGTAGTTGCTCTTGTCGGAATTATCTCCCGTCTTGCTAATAAAAAATACTTACTTTTTTACGACAAATCAAGCTCCGAAATATTGCGCGACTGCGACACATCGTGCTCCTACAACCTACTCGGGCGCAACTGACATAGAAACTGGTCAAGCGCCGTACTAAACATACCCCGCCCGACCCCCGCACAATCCTTGCTTTATTCACCATTCTACGAAAAAAAAGACGTTTCTGCACACTTGCGCCTTTTTTATTAAGTATAATTTTTCTTTTTTTTATTCAACGTAAATAATTAAGACGCTTATGGCATATGCGCCTATGCTTAAACAATTTTACGAAGTAAAAAGAGCGCAATTGGTCAGATGCGGTCTTTTTTCTTAATGTAAAAGCATTTTTTTATTAGCGTGTTAAACGCAAATACTCATTTGCGCCTTTTAAACTTCCTCTTAGAAATAGGGAAGAAATATGTGCTTTTTAAATTACTGAACTAAAAAAAACACTATAAAGTAAAAGGACATTATCTACATAAATGCGTCTTTTTAATTAAGTTTCACATAAATTCGTCTTTTCATCTTCAATCGGGTGTAAAAAAATGCACAGAAGCGCCTTATTTTGTTATTCTAAAACCACACTGGAGGGAGTTAGAAAAATATTAAAAATACAGTCAGATGCGTCTTTTTTTCCTGATTCCGGCAATGTATATAACTCAATTTTGGAAGAAGTGTTAGATGCGTCTTTTCAACTATCGGGGGCAGATCGGATTTTGGCTTTCAGTAGTTTCAGTGTTTAGAAATATTGTGGATAGCTTATGCCTAATAAAAAACAAAGAGATCTTCAATAAAATACATTTTTGCATTTATATAAAAGAGGGGAGTGTTAGTACCTTTTCTATTTTCTTATATTTACAGGTGACACCTGAAGGTCATCGCGCGCCCCTCGCAGAACTACTCCGGCGTTCCGTCAACACTCAGACCCCGCACGATCTGTGTCACACTGCTCATTCATCAGGTAATATCATTCATATTGCGATCCCAGAAATGTCTGGATACTTTATTTTCTAAACAAGGAAACATAAACTTTAAAGCCTTACGAGATTCGAATAATCATAATTCTAAATATTTCTCATGTATTCCGAGTGCAAGGCAAAGTTTTCAAAATTATACTATAAATTCCAGTCAACAACAATACTACTTTGCATTGATTAGTGGGATTCGAATATTTTTATAAAATTTTGTTCCAAATATTAATATATTTATATATATGTATCTAAACAATACATTGTGGGCATAGATCCACCATCCCGGGGGTCTCTCTCGAGTGCTGGGTCCACAGAACTACTGGCCGCAGGTCTATAACTAACTATAGCTTTTAGACAACCCCTCGCAATTAATAGTTGAAATGCACTAATCATCAGAATGGTTTGATAGTCCTCAAGCATGTTTTTTTTTTACAATTGTTTGCTTATTTGCTTTTATAGGAATCATTCAGTTTTGTAGAAGATACAATAGCAGTAGACTGAATAAAACTGAAAGTAGTAACAATGATTTTCTTAAATTTTGCTTTTCAGAAAATTAAATGGTTAGATCCAATGCCTATGGTGTAAGAGTTTGTTTTAAATGACAGTTGCATATTTCAGGCGGCAGTGTTTGCTCGTCTCCGGATCTAGACGGCTCTAAACTGGGCACATCGCCACAAATAAATCGCTTCTTAGCACGTGAACCTCCAGACGGTTGTGAAAAGGTAAATATTGGATAGTTAAAAATATTTACAAATATTAAAGAGCTCAGAACTTGAAAGCTCTCTCGAATTGTCCTATGTAGCTCATGGAGCCCAACTTGATGTTGCAGGTGAACCTGAAAGCGGGTGAAGGAGCATTCTCAGAATCAGTGTCTGTGATGAAGCCGACGATACCGGGCTTCACGCTGCGGCCGTCGCTGGGCTCCGCGTTCCAGCCGCTGCAGCCCGCGCCGCCGCCGTCCCCGCCCGCGGCCTCCCCGCACTGATCGCACTCCGGCCGGCGCCCGCACCCCACGTGTGCCCACTCCGCGGACTAGAGGGTTCCTCATCCACCAAACTCGACATTTTATTAACATTGCATTCATCTAACCCTCTTATTGAACGTCCCAGTTTTGTAGAAGTTGAAAATTACAAAGTATTTTCAATTTCACGTTAGTTTGACCCTGCCATTGTATTTTGTGGCGTACAAATCAATCACATAATTGATATGACAGTATATTGAAGTTGTGGAGCTTGTGGTTTATTTGTACGATAACAATATTATATATTTTTCCATAGCACTGCATAATGCTATAACCAATTACATACTTAAATTCAGAAAATAAAATGTGTTAGTGGCATCCAAAGTTTTATCACCTAATACATGTCTTTAATTAATCTGTTGTGACAATAATAAAGATTGTTTAAATTAATTGTGACGTAATAACGATGTCCTTTGAAACACAAAGTATTGAATACTTTTCAATATCTATCAAATGTCCAGTGACAGTAAAAACAGGAATGTCCCAATGAATAGATATGTTTGAGACTTGCAATTACTTTAACAAACAGCAACCAAAGCTATTGAATCGCAGCATTAGAACGAAGCCAAAAAAATGGCAAAAATATTTCATACTAATTATGAATACCTATATATTATGTGTTAGTTTGCCCTGATATTATTTTAATGAATTCATTAGGTAATGAGGGAGCTATTTTTCTAAAATGTTTTATTTAGGTTTTTTAGCACTCACTGCTCCAGCTTAATTTGTTTACATGACTGGATATATATTTGATCTCATTTTATGTATTATTTTAAAATTTTGTACATAACACTAGATGTTGCAAGCATAGAATTTTAAAGTGTTATAGTATGATAAGTCATTTTATTTTTCAACATACATAAGTTTTGTTAATTTAATAATTGAAGATAAATTACTTCGGACCAAATTTCTGAAAGGGCCAGATCACCTTATTTGTGGTAATGGATATATCGGTTGCTAGAACGATTTTCTAATGCAAAAGAGCTTTAACTTGTGGGATTTGATAAAAGAAAATGTAAGTAAGAAAATAGACTGAATTTTTAAACTTTACTCATACTTTGATACAGGTAACTTGACTTTATTTGTTATATAGTGTAGTGTACTATAAAGTGCCTATTATGGACATGCTTACTTGTTTGTTTATTCTCCAATTAACAACTTTGTAACTCTAGTACCTTATTTTGTTTCTGTAATTTGATCTTCGATTTGTTTCGTCAGTATCTGTATCAGGTACATGAGGCCTTTGTTCGAGTAACATTCGTTTAGGGAAGTTTGGACCGCACTCGTTGGATTTCTCATTTTGGCCAAAATGCATTTTTATCATCGAGACTGATAATGTAGTATGTTGACAACTTACACATAAACATAGTTAGATCTGCTTTTGGACATACGCAATTATTTTTTAACCTTTTTTAAAATTCGACGGCAAATATATATTTTGGATGGCTCACCTTTGGGAATATAGTATTTTAAATCTTATCATTGCTCAAACAAAATTTTTATTAAGAGCCACAAAATGTAACTTAGTAATTATTATATTTCCAGTTGCTGATATAAATTAGTACCTATTGATTATATTGGTTATTCAATAAACAAATGTGATAATGTAAGAGAAACGGTCGAATCTGAATAAAAATCGTGGCTTGACAACTTTCGATACTGGTGTGTACTAGTGCTAATGTAATCATGTTTTAAAATGTTGCACAAAATGAACAGTATCCATAAGTTGTGAAGAGTTATCGAAGGTGCTGCATAGTGACTATAAGTGTGTACAGACTAACCGACTTGTGACAAAGGAGCAGGGTGTTGGGGGTGCGATCATATTGTGTAAGCAATCGCACTTGACGACGGTACAGATCATTTTCGAATTGACTGCGAATGTGACAAACAAAACCAGTATCTGACGCTATGAAGAAAAACATTTGGGAAATGTACAAAAAGTATTATCATCATTCATTTTAATACAATAACGATTATGTGTACTTTAAGGATTTTAGTGTGTTGTATAAAATGCCACTACAGCCGTTAATAATTTGACGTTTAAATAGTAAATAAATACATATATTGTGCAAAAACATTCACATGGAAAAAGAGCCGAGCCAATATTTAAAATCCGGATTTCTGTGTAAAATGTTTCTGAAATAAGTGCAATATATAGCTGTAATTCGATTAATATACAAACAAACAATTTTAAGATATACATTTGGAGGGTTATATGTATATTTTATTTGTTACAATTCTCTTCATGCTTTCATTGACCCACATTTTCAGTTGCTCGATCGTTGTTGTGGAAACACATTTTCTGTAAAGTAAGCTTTATGATTATGTTCGCATTGCTTCCTAACAGCTTCCATGTCGCTTCTAGACTCCCTACACTTGGAATCCAAAACAATATTATGCTTTACTAATAAATAGACTTATGTCACAGGTCCAGGTTGTAATTTAGGATTTATATAAGCCTCTCCCAATGTCGTTACCTAATTTAAGGTTTAGTAAGTTTTAGTAAAGGACCCGAAAAATTATTAGCTGTTAATAAATGTGTGCTATAAAACGGTCCCCTTACTGTTTAATTTAAAGTAACCACTGGGATGTGGACTGAGGTTCCTAAATAAAGATGTTTGTATGGCCACCACTATTATTTAGACTGCTGGAGCACAGTATTCCGAGGGACATCTTTATTTAAGGACTGGAAATGTTTTTAAAGTACATAAAGATATTTTTATATGTTCAGGGTAGGAGAAGGGGTGAGTTGTACCATAAAAGTAACTTGGCTAGGACCTTAGATTTGATAGTTCTTTTATAGATGGTTAATATTATTTTAAAGTTTGCTTTTAGATGAATGATAAGTTTGTAATTTTTATTAATACAATACTAGATTAAATACTAACATTTAAACTAAACCAAAAGTGCCCATTGAGATAAGTTTATAATTCAAGCAAGCCTTTTGTTCGGCATTTTGTTAAAAAATAATGTTTAGGCAACAAAATTAGAAATTAAGAAAAATTATCGAAGGATTGTTGAGTTTTAAGTTAGGTATCTAAAATTGTTGAGGTTTATTGATAAAAAAAATCTTTTAGTTTTTTTACAAATAATGTTCAACAAAGGGCTTGTTTAGTTAGAGGCATTAATTAACATCAATATTAATAGTATCTACTTTTAAGTAATAATAAGAATGGTTTTATTATAGTTTTGTTTCAGAGAAGAAATTCTAATTACTATTTTTGTTTCCAATATTTTATCACTTTTATCTGTTTTCACTGTAATGTATCTTGCTGTATTGCAGACATATCCAATATACAGACTGATTTAAACTGAAGTTTTTTTTCTGTCTATGTGAGGTGAACCGAGTTTAAAGTTCAAAATTAGAAGTTATGAGGGAACAAACAAACATACATACAGGTCAAAATCATAACCCTCCTTTTGACTTTGCTGTAGTCTGGTAATGAAATGGAATTTGTTTTTTTTTAACATTTACCCGCACTGAAGAGCAGTTGTGGCCCAGTGGAAGAGCAGTGGTGGCCCAGTGGTATCGGCCCCGACTTACCAGTTGTAGGTCGTGGGTTCGAATCCAGTCAGGCGAATTACTTTGTGTAATTTATTTCGTCACCACTGCTCTCAAAACGGTGAAGGAAAACATCGTGAGGAAACCGGCATGTCCTAGAACCAATCATTCGAAAATATGTGACATCCGCCAACCTGCACTGGGCCCGCGTGGTGTATTATGGCCCACTCACTCTCTCAGAGAGGAGGCCTGTGTCCCAGCAGTGGGAACATTTAAAGGCTGATGATGATGATGACCCGCACTGAATTTCTTCTGTTGTTGGTGCGTTTACAACTATTTTAACTTACACTTAAACAAATACTAGTGATCTGTGCAAATACCCAGCCCTTGACAACTGCCTTGTAGATCATACAAATATTTGTTTCAATTGTTTCGTGCGGGCCGAATTACGAAAATAGCTTGTAAATGAGACTGTTGTGAATAGAAATTCACAAGTCTCAATCACCAAGTTTTTGATTTTTAAACTTTTATGACTGCCACCAAAAATACATTTTTCGTTCTTCGGTTGCTAATGAATAATGTAAGTATTTGAAGCTGGGACAATCTTATGACAGGGCATTACTACTTTGCATCATAATCTGTGATCATAATTCGCATTTTAATATGTAAATTGGAGGTAGAAGTTTGAACGGTAACCACACAGAATTGACATGTTGATAGCATCAATATAATTATTGCAAATAATTTTGGCAATTTTCAAAAGTATCATCGCATCTTGGTAAACTTTGGTTTACTTAACGAAAGAAAAATTACGAGTAAATTTTTTTTGGATAATCCAACTGACGGACTAATTCGATTGTTTTCAGCCAATGACCCTGATGTTATCTGTGGTCATCTTCATGATGAGGGTAGAAGAATATTTCCAAAGAAATTGGATGACATTCTTTTTTTTTTCACAGTTCTAAGCTATTATAACGTGACAATCGTGTAATCGCGGCAGGTCGCTCTAGGTAGCTACGAATACAGAGTCAAGCGAAAATAAGTAAAATGCAGGGATACCAAATCTAAAACAATTTAAAATTCTGTCTTAGTGTTAAAGAATATAAAACTTCATAATGGACTGTTGTCCTGTGGGGAAGCAAGGCCCAATGCGGGCGACGCTACCGGTGTCGTCCATCATGAAAAACGGTGGCCCCAAGAATAGCGGCAGCAACAGCCCACCGCTGTCCCCCACAAGTGAGTGGCGCCGGGTATCAGTAGATCAAGCCCTGACTAGACGGCGAAGTCCTGAAGCTATTAATTACAAAGGTAAGATGCATGGATTACCGTATAAGTTAGAAACTTATTTTTCACGTAAGATAATACGTATAAACGGTACATTTGACGAATCAGAGTATTATGTGATTTGCAACGAAATTGTTTTATGTTTATTTAAAGTTCATATTTCTGCATAAAGCTATTAAAGAAATCAAATTAAATGAGATGAATAAGGTCATAAATTCCAGTAACTGCCATGTTGTGGGTAGGTTACTCAAGTTACGCATTGTTAACTCAAACTATTGCTACCTACTATCAATTATCTAATTATAACTAAATAATCCTGACTGTGAAACCAAAATTAGCGAAAACATGAGTCCAGTTGCCTAAATAATAAATCAGAAAGAAATGCAAGTATTCATAAGATTGATGTATTTTCAGGCAAGGGCAGATTTGGTGCCAGTGTCATCAGGCGCACAGCATCACTTGACACACTGTATCACAGAGGACAGTGGTCCAGAGATTACTATCTTTATGCTGGCCACTTGCAAGTTGATAAGTCCACACAAGTATGTCGTATCAATATAACAAACGATATTATAATTTATGTATAAGACCGCGCCACCACGCATGAGTTCTTGACTCGGCACATAAGTCTATCTCTTCATCTAATGTAGTACATAACTCGAATTATCCATAGGTCAGTGGTGCCGCAAACTCTTAGAATTTTTATGCTTATTATGTTTATACAGACCGAAGAAGGTGGAACATCACGCAGCTCCTCCCGGAGTTCTGAAAACGAAAACGTTGATCGTTTCCTCCGTACTCTTCTCCAGAGACCACACAGGCCATTTGCTTATGGTTATGGGGACTATTCGGGTCCTAGTATGAACACTGCTTGTAAGTATTAGAATTGAAGTGATACAATATTTCATATAATTTTCTCTCGCTTTCCTGCAATCTGTGGGATGGATTCCGAGTTTTTGGGAAGGAGCGTGCGCTATTTGATTTGACTAATGACCACGACGTGCGGTCGGTCTTTGCGCTGCTGATAAAAATATGAACATAAATAATAATTTTGGGTTTACAATTTAATTATTTGACAGCATAGTTGGTGCAGTAGCTGAACGATTGTTTGCAGCAGTAGGTTCGATTCCCGAACAGAACAAAATATTTGTTTGCTATACGAGTGGTAATCGGGATCTGGGTGTTTATGTTTATAAGTAAAAAACATGTAATGGGGGAAATTACTAGTTTAATTAAAATATATTTACCAACTCCAGGGTCACGTTTTGGAAGCAGCTGTGGCTCGCTGAGAACTGCGCAGTCATCAGTGGACGGTCTCAATCAGGAGATAGAGAGGATTGTGTTGTATCCAGCGAATAGCACACAAACTCCAAATATAGACTGGCTAAGGGACAAAGTACGTACTTACACTTATACGGTCGACGTATTAAAAACATGTGAATATTTGGAACAATCTTAATTTATAATCATTGGAAAGTATTGCAATGTAAATTTAAGTATATTCAGTTTTCTTATAATTTACAGATTATTCCAGAAGGACATCGTGCACCATTCGGTTTTCCTCGGCGTCGTTCAGTCAACACACAGACTCCACCCGATTTGTATTACGCTGCTCATTCATCAGGTTGGTACTGATTTAATTTCCTATAGGCAATAAGTACTGATTGTACATTTTGTAAATGCAGTATAAGGGTCAATTCACACATTATTCACAGTATTATAGTAATGAAAACAAAGTTAAAATTCATTTGACACTGAAACTGCGCTCCGCTTCGCTGCCCTTCGCCGCTCTTTCTGCGTGTGTTGACCCTTAGAGCACAAAAATGTTGACTACAAAATCAAACTTGGCCGGTTTTTTTTCTAAATTATCCTTTTTTGTTCCAGGAGACAGTGTGTGTTCCTCTCCAGATTTAGACAGCTTTAGACAAGGCCCTACGCCGCATACAAATTACTTCTTACCTCATGCACCTCCTGACCGCTGTGAAAAGGTATGCCTAATTTTTTTGCACTTGAACATAAAACTACTAAGAAAAAATATCCTATTGATTGATATTGATTTGACTGCAAAAGTGCGTAACAATTTGTTTGATAAGTGTTTACGTCAAAACGGCTGACCTTTTTTCAATGAATTTTAGTAGAGTGATAGATAGGACCCTAGACACGGTTATAGATCGCAAGAGCTGGGACCTAGCCTACGCGGGCTCCATTCTGCGCGTGGACTGCGGCAAGACCCACAGTCCCGCCAAGGGCGGATCCAGATTTTACATCAGGGGGGGGTCACCATGACGCAGACAGCTTGCCTCTGTAGCTAGCTATACTTACTTTTTTTTTATCGTGGTAAAATCATCAAATGAGTCCTCCCAGGGCAGAGCGGGAGGGACTGTCAGACTTGTACTGACTAAAAGCCCATTATGTTCCGGGGTCACGGTAATGATATAAGTCTCGCGACCCCGGCAGGCTTCGACCCTCTGAAGGAGGGGCCCGGCATCATGCTGACACTCTTTGGGGGCGCGTGGCACACAACGTGCCGTCGACCATGGTCATGGTCCATGGTCGGTCAGCGAGTAGCCCATTACCTCCTTGCCACCCGCATGCCCGTGCCTACGGTGGCCAGACACCGTCTGCCGACGTCCATCGCCGTGGGCGTCTACTACTGCAGCTGGGGTGGAGGGAGGACGCTGTCCTTTCCCTCAAGCAGCCCGTCTCCTCCTTCGCGAGCATGACTGCTTGGCAGAAAGAGGCGACCGCTTCACATTCCCTCTCTCCCCACAGCATGGCCTCGACCAATGCCGGGCACAAGACGTCTCCGCCTATCGGCGTCGTGAGGACACGGCGGCGGTGCTCTGCCCAAGCGGGGCAGTCCTACACAGTATGCTCCATCGTGTCCTCCGACGATCTTCACAGTGGTGACACCCAGGCGTTTCTTCCTTCCCCATCCGACACAGGTACCTCCCGAAACTTTCGGGTCCGGTGAGGACCTAAGTCGTGCGCTAGGTCAGGACGTCGCTCGTAACGCCTGTTTAGCCACTCCTCAAAGCGGGGTCTTACCGCCGCGATTGCGACGTGCCCGAGATATAGATATATTTAATATTTTATAGAAACGCAAAAGTGTGTTTGTCAATTTTCACGTTGAAACCGCTAAATGAATAAGATTTCATGGGATCGATTGCATTGGTCCTCCATTGCACGCGACCAGGTACGCGGACGGAGTTACCGGAAAATCTAGTAAATAACACTTTTTTTAAACAATAGTTAATTGTTAAGCAAGGCTGCAAAGTTGTTTTTGGCGCGAGGAGGTACTTGAATTAAAAACTAAGCAAGGGAAGGCCTCTTCGCTCGCGGTTTAAAATATAGAGTCCTGAGCGTAGCGAAGTTTTCAAAGGTACCAGAGCCCAACGATGATAAAGTTATTTTGCGTCTCGTACCTTTGAAAACTTCGCTATGATCGCTCAGGATTCTATATTTGAACCACTCGCAATTGCAGAAGCCACCTATGACCTAGCCTGCCACCCAGGGGGGGGTCATGACCCCCATGACCCCCCCCCTGGATCCGCCCTTGAGTCCCGCTAGCTAACAAACGCTGAACCACTTTGTCTAGATGGCTAATCCGACGCTGCAGAACTCTAATGAACTGATTTTGCAGGTGAACCTGAATGCAGGCGAAGGGCCAGCCCCAGAATCAGTGGCTCTAGTGAAGCCAACGGTGCTGCGGCCGTCACTGGGCTCTACTTTTGAGTCTGTGCCACCCGGACCACCCGCTCCTGCCCCGCATTGATCGCTCGGCTCCGGCTAGTGCAGCCACAGATTACATGGTTCATCCACCAATCTCGACATTTTTTTAACATTGCGTTCAACTAAACCTCGTTTTAATTTGGAAATGAAAATTACGAAATATTTCAATTTCTTATGTAATGAACTCATGATATGACTGTAGGTGTTAAACTACTTGTTTACTTATTTGTACGATAAGTACGTGTAGTATAAAATTAATGTACTGTGACACTAATAAACATTGTTTTAAATGAATTGTGACGTAATAAGGATGTCTTTTCAAACACAAAGTATTATAGGAATGTCCTAATAAATTAAATCTGTTCATGACTTGCAATTACTTTGCACAAACTTCTTTGACCAATGTTCATAAATTCAGGGAGCAAATACAAAATGTAAAGTTTTGTCAAGTATTGAAATTATTCATTCAGTTATCTGAATCAGTAGAGATTTATTAGTAAAAATTATTGAGTATTTTTCAAATAAACAATGAAGATAGTTTAGTTAAAGACATTAATTCGTATTTCTAATATTTTATTAGCGTAATGTTTTCACTGTAATGTGTCTTGCTGTATTACAGACATATCATATTCAATATAAAGACTGATATTTTAAACCTTTGCCTTGTTTTAATTTCTTTGCTGTTATGTTATTTGATCTTAGTATAGAGAGGGCCGACAGTCAAGTGGGTTTCTTCTGTGCTTATATTAACCAAACAATCCCACATTTGGGACCAGACCAGACATGTGGGCAGGCGCACAAGACATCTGAATGCCAGAAGCATGATCGCGAAACTCCTGCTTTGTGTGCATTATGCAGTGGCCCGCACCCCGCTAATTACAGAGGCTGTGCGGTGTATAAAGAAATTTTAGCCCGAAGAACAAAGACGACCGCATCCACCACCGCACCATCTCAGATAGCTAATATAAACCACAAAATGCTTGATGCACATAACATGACAAATAATAAGCAGATACCATCTATTATCAAGCCTAAAGAAATGGTTAAAACTTACTCAGAAACTGTAAAGACACGTAACAGACAGATTCAAGAAGAAGATATCAACGATTCGAGAAAAACAATTAATACTACAATTGAGCAAATGCTACTGAAACAATCAGAAAAATTTGAACTTATCATACAACAAATGAGTACCTTAATGGGCCTCATAGCTAAGCTCGTGGATAAGCTAACATAATGGCGTATACAACTCTTAGAATAGCAACGTGGAACAATAATGGTTTAGCACCCAATAAACATGCAATTGAATTACTGATGATACAGCACAAACTTGATATAGTCCTTGTATCAGAGGCACATTGCACATCCTCTAGTTCTATCAAGTTTCAAGAGTTCCAGACATACCTGACAAATCATCCTGATGGTACTGGCCATGCAGGTACTGCAATAATTATTAGGAAAACTATAAAACATCACCTTATGCCTGAGTATAAGTACAACCATTTGCAAGCAACAACCATTGCAGTTGAAGATCACTATGGATGCTTGCTGGTGTCTGCGGTTTATTGCCCCCCAAAATATAAAATTACGGAGCCTATGTTTAATCACTACTTTCAGACACTTGGTAGTCGCTTTGTGGCTGGAGGTGATTGGAACGCCAAGCATACGTCATGGGGTTCTAGGCTTACCAGCACTAGAGGAAGACAACTAAAATTGAGCGCAGAAACTAATAACCTCCACTGGGCATCTTCTGCCGAGCCCACATACTGGCCGACTGATACAAATAAAACTCCAGACCTCTTAGACTTTTTTATGATCAGAGGCCTAGGTAGACACTATACAAAAGCAGAAAGCTGTTTGGATAGCTCATCAGACCATACTCCGGTCTTGTTGACAGTGAGCACTATGTTAATAGATCGTAAGAAGACTGAGACACTGTACAACAGACATACGGACTGGAACTCATTCAGAGAGCTTATAGACAGTAAATTAGAAGTCAAAGTAGCTCTAAAATCCGCAGATGATATTGAAGATCAGATAAAGATATTTACATCTCTAATACAAGAAGCCTGCTGGAAGTGCGCTCCCGCTCTGAAATCGAAGAGTAAAGTTCTCAATGTCCCGCTACAAATAAAGAATGCCGTTCTAGACAAGAGGAAATTACGACGCATTTGGCACCAAAGTAGACATCCACATGATAAAGCACAATTTGATAAAGCGTCAACGAATCTTAGAGATATGATCAAAGACTGGCACAATGACACTCTCGAAACAAAGCTGGAAACGCTCACAGCTACTGTTTCCACTGGCTACTCTCTATGGAAATTTACTAAGAACTACGACAGACCAATACAGGCAAAGCCACCTATTCGAGTAGGCAATGGCTGGGCTAAAACGGATCAAGAAAAGGCTAACGCTTTTGCTTGTCATCTATCAAAAGTCTTTACTCCGAATGATGCGCAGGACAACACTCACGAGGCTCTAGTCACTGAGACTCTTAATCAAGCTATGCAGCTTTCACTACCTCCGAAACCAGTCACACCGAGAGAAGTGTGGAAGACTATAAGGGAACTCAAGGATAAGAAAGCTCCGGGGTTTGACCTGATAACTAAAGAGATTTTGATCCAACTACCTAGGAAAGCAATAGTGTTCCTAACTATTATATTTAACGCAATTCTGCGAGTGCAATATTTTCCCCAGCTATGGAAGGTGTCGCAAATAATAATGGTACATAAAGCGGGAAAATCGCCTAATGATTCTACATCGTACAGACCCATCAGTTTGCTACCAGTTACATCTAAAGCCTTTGAGAAGATCCTGTTACGTAGAATCCTGCCGATCCTGGAGGAAAATCAAATAATACCCCACCACCAGTTCGGGTTTCGCCAGCAGCACTCTACGGTGGAACAGGTACACAGAGTCTATAACAAGATAAGACACACACTCGAACACAAGGAATATTGCTCTTCAGCTTTCCTAGATATCCAGCAGGCTTTTGACAGGGTCTGGCACAAGGGCTTACTATACAAAATTAAATTATACCTCCCGCACTCATTTTATTGCCTACTAAAATCCTATTTAGCAGATAGGCTATTCCAAGTAAAGGAAGGTGAGGAAACTTCAAAGTTTTATAACATATTGGCTGGAGTTCCGCAGGGATCTGTGCTGGGACCTCTCCTTTACACCTTATTCACAGCGGATCTCCCGCAAGTGGACGGTGTCACCACCGCTACGTTTGCTGATGATACAGCCATACTAGCCAGCAGTACTGACCCAATACGTGCCTCAGAAATGCTCCAGAATGGACTAAATGAAATCACTAAGTGGCTGCAAAAGTGGAAGATCAAAGCTAACTCGTCAAAATCGGTACAAGTAACCTTTACCTTGAGAAAAGGAAACTGCCCCCCGATAACACTAGATAACAACATATTACCCCACTCTGACTGCGTTCGGTACTTAGGATTGCACCTAGATCGAAGACTGACATGGAAACGCCATATCAAAGCCAAAAGAGAAGAACTAAACATACGATACAGAAACCTCCACTGGCTGCTTGGACGTAACAGCAAACTCTCCATAGACAACAAACTTCTAATCTATAAGACAGTATTGAAGCCTGTGTGGATGTACAGCATACAGCTTTGGGGAAGTGCCAGTAACTCGAACATAACAATCCTGCAAAGAATGCAGAATATAATTCTCCGCACTATTAGCAACTCACCTTGGTTCATCACTAATGATGAAATACATAATAACCTCAACATGTCTACTGTGAAGGATGAAATCAAAAGTTCTACGCAAACCTACCAGCAACGGCTGCAAAATCACCCCAACCCTCTAGCTTCACAATTAAAACGTCGAAGCTATACAAAAAGACTACAAAGGAAAGATGTCATCAGTAGTGATTGAGCATCAGTAAGGATAAGGAGTAGATGGTCTCACTGGAGATCACACTCGCCGTGACAAGGTCCTACATCAAATCTGCTTAAAGTGGCACTGATTGCAGATAAAAATGAAAAAAAAAAAAAAAAAAAAAAAAAAAACATTTGGGACCGCTGTAGTAAAAATGCAGGGTCTCTAGAATTTTAACTGTTTAGCTATCAGGGTTTTTTAGAAGAAAATAGATACAGGCGCGTAAAGTAAAGTACAGGGATACCAAATCTGAAATTGTATTAAATTCAGTCTTAGTGTAATAAAATACATAAAAAAACCATAATTGACTATTAATATTTCTTAAATACTAGTACTGCAAACTTCGTTTAGTTTGTATATCATCCAACAATATTCTAAGTTCCTCATCCTCAAATCTTCCTTCTAGCGATGGTATTAAGGCCTTGGCCTCTTCAGGTGTTTCAGGGCAAAGGTTTGCTAAGCTGGCCACTTCAAATTTATGTAATTTTTTAGATTGCAGGAGACTGTAACAAATATACATAGCTTTAAGATTTAATGTACAGAATTTTAAAACTAGTTTATATCAAGTGCTCACAGACCTCTACAGAGACATTTCTAAAAGACTTGTTAAACTTCCCATAACCCAAGAGTTGACTTTTACCTTGGTCAGAGACTATGCCATTCAAAAGACAATGCCGCCAGACTCTTGGGCATATTACCAGTTGACAGCATTGAAGATGAATTTTACAATGCTTTATAATATTTACATTTTCTTTACTTTATTATGACATTTTACAATAAAATTTACCTTGTCAGTAAATAATCAAATACATTTTGTTGTACCCTATTTCTCAAATACTCACTTTCTGACAGCAGCTATGGTTTCTTTGTTTTTAAACTTCTTAAACATATTGGTGTAGGTGAGGGTCTTCATGAAAACCTCTGAAAATTCTTGTTCTTCCTCTGCAGATTCATTTTGTGCCTTCCTATGTTCCAGCAACATGTCAACTTCTGATATTAACAATGTTTCAGCATTTTCAAATTCTGCAACAAAGTGTCTTGTGAAGTTCCTGATAATGTATTTAAAAAGAAGCCTTTGACAAGGTTCGGTATCGATATACCTAGCTAGGTTTGTGTACAAGTTACCTATAGGTATAGACCTTACCTTTGGGAAACTGTAAGTCTGCTGCATCTTCCTCTACCACGTCTTGTACAGGGCCAGCCATTAGAGCAAAAGTAGTACAAACTTACAGATTCCGACTGAAGGATTATAATATTTTTAAATAATCACTGATTTGTCACGCAAATTAAGCTTGACTGAAGGACGACAAAATCTTTACGGCTTAACGCAACAGTATTTCTAGAAATTGACTATATTTGCCAGATAAATCTAAAAAACCGTTTCACGCCGCTTGGTAATAGAATGTTTTTTTGACGTTACGGATGTTTGACACTTTGCTTGACAGCCACATTGACAGCAAGGAAGGAGTTCTTGCTTGACAGGAAATAGTCTTCTTTAAGTTTTTTTTAATAATACTTCTAACACGACTTCGGGGTCTTTGTACAATTACCGAGTGCAAACTATTATGTGCTGGTCCTTATTGCCGAGACTCGTCTACAAGAGCGCGTGTACATACCACAATATCCAACCACACCCATTCATTTACATATCCGTTTGCATAAGCGCTTTTATTCGGGCGTTAAAAAAGTAGAACAAGTGCATTCCCGTCATGAATCTATTAAAATATGGAATTTAACCTTCTCTTAATGTGATAAGGTTGAAAATCTATAAAAAATAGAGATGGGTTGATGTGCTTGTGCTAGCGTGCTAGTGTCTGTCGGGCGAAGTAATCATTTGGGTTTTCTATTATTTCTTGCAATTTTGTTGGGTTGATTGAAAGTGTGGTCGAAAGCAATCTCCACTAGATTGTTCAGATTGATCGAAAACCACATCGAAGAGCATTTAGAGTAAGAGTCATAGATTTGGAATGTTTAGGTCTATCTCCACGAGACGAGCGAGAGAATCGCAGCGATATTATCGTCATGGGATGTATTTCCATACACTTTTTATGAACGCGTCTCCTCACGGCGATATTATCGCGGCGATTCTTAGTTAGTTCACTTAGTTCCTCAAAATAGACACGCAATTTAAAACCAATGTGGCGCTAGCATCGAACTCAAGAGTACCAAACATTCAAATTCCAATGTCGATCGATCGGAATTAAAATCAAGAGTAAGCCCCCAGCACGTGACCAGTGTCAATGTGCGCGCATGCTCGCCGCGCTGGTGTGGCGCTCTCGCAGTGAGAACGCGCACGCCATAAGGTAGCGCTGCCAGTAGCGAAACAAATCAAAACTAACAAAGCAGCACATCGCTTCGTCGCGGGCGCGAGACGTTTCCGTTGCGAGTCGAGACGATACGCTGGCGGAATAATCGCTCATCGTGGAGATTCTCCGACGATAGAAGCCTTAGATTTCAAAATGTCGTGTCGGTGTCGTTGTGTGTCTTTAGGTGGCTTGGTAACTGTTTGATACATTATATTATCTCTATGGTTTGAATCTCTAAGGGCTCAGCTCCCTCTGCCTGTCCCAAAGAGGGACAAAAAAACAAATAAAAAGTCTATGGTTTGACACATTTTTTTGACATCACCCGGCAGCCGACAACTGTCAAAATCTGTGTTATAAAGTGCGGGTTTGGAGTTTTGGTCTCTAATATTTTGTTTGTGCATTTTTTGTGGACAATACTTGCGCTGTGGACACTTAACATATGTGTTTAAGGCCACCAGTGGTGATCCGTGGTCCCATTATTCACCATTCTCTTAACGCTAACTAACTACGCATCTCTCTCCCCTTATAGCTAAGCTGGGCTAGCTTGTGTATTTCTCGTGAAGCGCATTATAAACAACACAGTTTGTTTTCCCAGAGTTCTGTGCAAAAACGCATTTATAATGTCTACGATTGAACCTTCGATTTTTAAAACAATTTTTAAACCAGAAAGTTGTAATTCCGAAAATGCTGTACCCAAACAGTCTGAACCCAAACCGGGGACATCAACAAATTATACATTTACACCTAGAGGTATGTAACATTGGAGTTAGTTAAAACTAGAACTAAATTTTACATAAAATATAATTGTATGCTGTTATTATTGTATCTTTTATTCATTAATCACAATTATTTTTAAGTGTATGTTATGACATTGTGGATTGTTTTATTGTTTATATAATTATTAAATTGAAACAATTGTGTTGTTAATAAAGAAATCAAACCCAAAATAACAAAACAACTTCTTTGTTTATTTTAGAAGCACCAAAAACTCCTCAGCAGCAACAACTATCAAGGACAGTGTACTCTCACGTCGCAAGACTCCATGTTCTTATAACAGATTGGAAGAAAAATCGCGACAAGAGTTACAAAATTGGGAAGGCGATCTATGCCTTAAATTTGTCGCAGTATGAAGAAGATTTCTTTCCACGCGAGCTACAGCCACTAATGGAAAGCCTGATGGAAATTCTGGGTGACATGGGAGACATTTTCGAGGGTAAGTTTTCGTGCATGTGGGTTGCATTCCAATTGGAATAATAAGTTGGCATGGTGTTCAGGTGATTTTTCTGGGTCTCGCCCATCCCTGTGTCTGTGAATTACATATTTGTAAACACACCATACTAAAAGAGAAGTTCTAGGGTGGGAGCAACAATTTTTAAAACAAGCCATCCTTATTATGTTTCAATTGTATTAAATTCAGGGGGTTTTCATTTTGTTACAATAAATTGTACTGTACAGTTACTCATTATTAGTTACCTTTGCTTTTTTAATTGTAGTTTTAATGTAAATGTGTAAGCTTGTATCTTAAAATCTGTCAAATCCAATCCGCTTTATTACAAAAGAAGAAGATTCTGGTGCAATTGAGTTTTTTTTTAATTGCAATAGCTTGATATGACAGTCATGAAGATATTTGTTACTCAATTTCCCTTTTTGTTAAAATAAAGTATTCTTGAAACCGAATGGACGAAGATATGTAGATGAAGAAGTGTCTGTCAGAAGCTAGCTCTCAATAAATTTGTCTTTTACTGAACTTTGTTTCACCAAACATAATTTCACTTTGCATTATTACAGAAGTGACAGAGTTGGAGAATAGACTGCTTGCACTAGCAAAGTTGCAGCCCAATGATGAACCAGTGCTAACAACATGGTCGGTTGGAACGCTAGCAAGAAAAATACATGAGTTGGGCAAACAATTAAAAAGAGAATACCAATTATTGGAGACAGTCATAGGTTAGTATTCATGATTATCAAATTAAATGAGTCCTTCCTCAATAGATGGAGCGGTAGGGACTGAGACTTAACCGCCTAAAAACTAACCTGGAAATTATCTATGGAGCGGGTCCTACACAGCTGTTCTTTGTTTCAAGTGTGTAGTGTTGGTGGGCAGCTTAAAATCCAAATATTATTTTATGAATCATGCATTAATCCAAAGAATGAAACACTTATTTCAATAATACTATGTTGAATTTTAAACTGAGAAAGTTGCTTGCAGTACAGGTTGTGTTAGTAAAAGCTGGGATTGTAACTATAGTGTTTTTATTATTTCAGAAAACATCGCACATGACAGAGATGAAGACAATAGAGCTGTTTACGCAGTTTCTTTAGGACCGACGCCTTACGTCTCAACAGAAGCTGCATTCATTTTTTCGGAAGCTGGTTTAGCACCTGTGTAATTCAGTTAAATACGTGGTTTATAAGTTAGTTATTTATTTAAACTTGAAGTACATAGTACACTCAAGCTGCAATTTATAAAACATAATTATATTTAAGTTCAGCCTTTAACTTGACAAAGTTAAAGTTCTTGGCAATTGCTGTGCGACAGTCATGAGAATATTGCGTATTACTGGGCCACGATAACGGAATTTCCCGTTGATTTACAGAATAAGTCTTTAAATGTTCGTGTAAACGTCTATTGACGGGATAATTAACGGCATTTCCCGTTAGTGTGGACCTAATGTTGGCTAGAGTATGTGCCAAGATACGTATACATATCTACTTTTCGCGCGTAATTTAATGATACAAAAAATTTTCTATTTATGAAACTTACCTAAAAATGATCAAACCTTATCATAATTTAAATATGATAACCTTGTGATAGGAAACCAAAATTATTAGAAAATAACCATTTTGGTTTCTTGGTTTTTTTTTTTAAGTTTATTATAAATGTATGTTGTACTATACTGATATATTCAGTATTATTAACGATATTATTTTTAATTTTAAGAATAATGCTGCAGTGAAGCAAATTATTTTATTTTGTCAGGTTTTTATAACGAAATAGTCTGTAAGTATTTGAATAAACAATTTTTTATTAAGGTTGTTTGTTCAAATTGTACATAACTTTAATAAAAGATAACAAAATACCAAAAATATATATATATTTTCCATAGTATTACCGCCTGGCCACGGGACAATATATATCGTCTTATTTGAAAGCGCTCAATGCGTTTACCTAAGTTTAAGAGATATAGTTATAACTATTTCTTATTGTCGGGCCACACTAAAGGCATTTCCCGTTGATTTTCGCGAAAATAGTCTTTATGCTATTATAAATTAGATAATAGCCGTATACACGTCCATTAACGATATAATCAAAGGCATTTTCAGTTAGTGTGGCTCTAGTCTTACAATTAAACTTAAGTTACTATTTTTTTTTGTATTTATGGAATACTTGATGATTTGATTCATACGATTATTGACGATCTTTATTGTTGTGATTTTTTTGTTTTTGTGTGTTTGTCGAGTGTTCCGTACCCAAAGGGTACGTCTGCCTGTCAGAGGGCTGTATATTCCGATCCGTAATAGGAAGACATTTAAAATTTTCACAAACTGTACCTATGGTACCTAATTCTTGTCCTGCTGTAATAACTAACATTAAAAAAGTGATTCAGAACACTTCATACGCGAGTCCGACTCGCACTTGACCGGTTTTTTTGTCTTTATTTCAAAGTGATCTCTAAAATTAAGAATTATAATGGTTATGTATGCGATACATACAGGGATTAGTAATCTCTTATCTCTTTGATATTATACCTTATATACCCGCTGTCTAATTACTAATACATACTTACTTTAAAAAGTAATGAAGAAAATAATTATAAAAATTAGCGCAGAATAGCGCGTAATGATTAAGCAGTCTAGAATTATGATTAGACTGTTGTAAATGATAATAAATGTATAATAAAATAACTGTTGCATTATTTTTAGAGATCTGGTTGTTTACAATCACCTCATATAGCAGTAGACTAGAAGTTCTACGTACAGGTATATCTCTAAATATCCTCCATCGAAGAGATTGAAATCAATGTTTTAATAATCTTCAACGAAATAAATCTATTTAAATAAAAATGAAAGCATGGTAGCTCAGAGTTATCGGTCCCTACTTACGAGTTGTAGTAGATCGTGGGTTCGAAGTATGTAGTTCGAACTCAGCCTGGTGCATTACTTTGCGTTATTTATTTCATCACTGCTGTAATCAAAACGAAGGAAATCATCGTGAGGACACGGGCTTGCCTTAGAACCAAACATTCGTAGACATGTGACATCCACCAACCTGCATTGGGCCCGTGTCGTGATTTATGCACTCCTCAAGAGGCTTGGCTTATGTCCCAGCAGTGGGAAAATTATAGACAGATGATGATGAAATAAGAAAATAACAAGCTCATCTATTAAATAGAAAAACCCCCAATGCATAACAAAATAGCGTCAGTGCTATTCTCTGAGGACGCGGTGAGGGCCTTTGTCGCGGTGTCGAAATTGCAGGTTGTCGTTTATTGGTAACAGGCCGTGTCATATGGGGCCACTTTAACGGGAAATGCCATAATTTGAACGTTTGGAGTCTGGTGTCGCATTTTTCGTTAGTGTCATTAGAGTAGGTATATAGGTAGGTACAGTATTATTCATCATCCTCAAGGCGTTAATCCCGGTTGCTTCCTTGGCTTCCACCTCGGTGCCCGGGGTCCGCCTTCCTACCTAAACGCCTCCACTTCGCACGGTCTTGTGCATCTCCTGCCGTGAGCCCGTTAGCACGCATATCGTCCCTTACGACGTCAACGTTTCTTAGGCCTACCTCGTTTTCCTGGCCCTGGCGGGGGCGGCATGGCAAGGCATTTGTTTCCCACGTAATCTGCCGGTTTTCGTAAAACGTGGCCATACCAGCGTAGGCGACCTTCTTGCAGTTTATCTGCTATGTCTCGGACATGAAGGCTGCCGCGGATGCGGGAGTTTTTAATGCGGGTAGGTAGATACAGTATTACTGATGACCTTAAACGGCTTTTGATTAAACATAATGTCTTATTGTTGAAATCTATTAAAGACAGATTAGGATAGCTTGTGCTGGCGTATATACAAATAAAGGATCCTGCACGACACAATTAAAAAACTTATGAAGTTGAGTACTAAATACCCTTTCGAAAAAAATCTTAGCAGCATAATACAAATCTATGTTTTCAACAGCAGATGACCTCGGCATTACCATTAATTTCCATAGAGCTGTTTGTCTCGAGATGCGATAGAGCGATGAGGTCCGTTGCCATGGTAACTGTGAACAAACAAACACTGGTCGAATGAACGATAAACACAACACGGTATGTGCGAAGTCGATAGTGGGGACTAGTCGACCCCAGCGTGAAATACGATACGACTAAACTAATAAAAATATCAAGCTTTTGACTGTAGTTTCATCCGATTGTTTGTCGATATTATTTATTATATCACGGAAACCATAAAATTGGGATGCAAGTTATATGCTCCGTGCACAGAAATATTAAAAACAGGCTCCGTGGCTCTCGTAGTCGCAACTCTTGCTGCTGAGCGGAGTCCTGAGTTTGATTCCCGGGTCGGGCAAAAATTGCTATTGGGTTTTTGTTGGTTATCAAAGAAATAACTAGCTGTTTATACATAATATTTAATTGCTACATACGAGCCGCAAAAAGTGACCTGGTCCTTATTAAAAAATACTATCAGGTTAACCCACGCGATGTCTCGTTATCTCATAAAGATAATATAGATCCACTTAGCCTCGAGACAAATGTCACTGACATTTTATTTGGGCTTCGCAAATTGGTACCTACCTGAACATCTGAAGCCCGATAAGTGTAGCCTAGCTTGGATTACCAGCTTAACCTAGTATCAAACACCTTTCTATCTGATATTATCCATTTACAATCGAATGGTTTATGAGAGGAATTTCAAAGTATACGATATTTCCACAATCCATTATGTTAATGCCGTCATTAGCGTCAGGAAATTCCAGTGGAGGTATGGATTACCGTTGTGAACAATCTTTGTGATGCAAATGTAAATTTTCACTAATAATAATAGCGATTATTATGATATTGGTATCGTCAGCAGGAAAGCCCGGCTTATCTCTATTGGCCTTGTTTTGTTCTGTCTCCTACCTGATATGGAGTGCAGTGAAAACTATGTATTTTTCGACTCCTCTACTATTCTGATTAGTTTCCTTGCAACACCTACATGGCTACATGCTTTATAACAAAGTAACTTCCCTTATATGTATGCGGATCTTTCAAACTACGCAAAGAATTTTTTATTGCACTTTTCGTGAAGAGGAAAGTTCATGTGCATCTTTATTGCAGCGTCCGAAATCATTGAATGTATTTTGATGATTTTTTTTTACAGAAATAGATCATGAAGTTATACCGGAAGCTTTGTTTCGATTTTGTCTTCCAGTAACTATCTATCTAGTTGGGGTTGGGGTGAGGGAGGTATGTTAAACAAAACAGTAGGAAAATTAGAGAATATTTTTGCAGTTTAGTTGCAGTCATTATGTAGGTACTCGTAGATACCAAATCAAACGTTTCGCCTTTTGAAGAGCTCCGTCTAAGGAGTCTGTTTTGTACAATCTGTAACTTACTTTAGGTTCAAACTTCATTACGGGAGTAGACCACGTAAACAAAAATCCCGGCAATATGCGGATATTACCTGTAGGTATAGCAATAAAAACTTTATGTCATCCTAAATATGCACGTTGTAACTTTACGCAACAACCTGTCAAGCTATGTTGATGTGCATATTTATTATTATAACACCTATTTCGGTTTTACGGCTAACAGATATAAATAGAACACGGAAGGAAGGGCCCGGGTACCGTGTCCCTGCTTCTGACGAAAATTGACCCAAATTCGTGAAGCAAGGCGTCGGCTGCTCCCGGCTGTCATTTCACGCTCAATTTACTTTCTGCTAAGCACATTTCCGAAACGATATATTTGAAAATTTCACGTTTAAGTATCTATTCGAACTTATTTATGAAGTAGATCGGTATTTTGTATCGCACTGCTCTAACTTTGAGGAAGGTGGTAAAAGATCTTCTCATGTTTTGGTTACTTACTTGTAATAGCAGTCTTCTTGCCAGCAAAAGTAAATGTTATTTTTCAGTAATGCCTACCTTGAGAAAGGAGCACTATCTAAAAAGCATTTTTTTGCCTTAGTTGACGATTGTCTATCGCAAATGAAATAGGAGAAACAATCTAATATTGTGTCGTTTTGTGTACGTGAAAACAAAGTGACTGCCGCGCCTGAGGTTTTGTTTTCTATTTTCAAGTATATTCGGTTTCTTAGGGTTTCTTCATCAAAAATATCTAACTAGGGACATTTTTGCCCACTTGGATCTCAAATATAATTGGTGCTGCGTAGGTGGCCTGTGAAGTGCCTACCTAGGTTGGTACATCCCTCACAACTCAATCTTTTAGACATTAGGTATAGGAGTAGGTAAAACTATTAGTAGATATGTTATTTTGATCTTAGAACCATTACACCAGAACAGTAAAAGTCCACAACCACGTGGGGTTTCCTAATGTCAAACTGAATGACGAACATACTAGAATGTCTCGTTGAAGAACATTCTTCTGTAAATAATTACGCAAGTTTTAAAGTAGATAGCTCAGTATTTATTTTGCCTTTTCGTAAATCGTAAGTTACATAGGTACCACAAGGTCATTCGGGTAAATTTATCATGTAATATTAACTGTATGTTGTGACATTTTCTATTTTATGAGACTACGTCAAGGGAACACTAAGTTTCGGTGACTCGAAATAGTAGGATATTTATTTACCTGCGTAAATATTTTGTTGATCATAGGAATGAAACGGGATTTTCTCAGTTAATGAGTCGTTCTTTCTGGATAATAGTTAAGGTAAACTGAGTAGTATCGGTGATCAGGGACGCGCAGAGGTATGGGTAGCATTTAAATAAAAGTTACGTTTAGAGCTTGTGACTAGGCATTACGTAGTTATCTAATTTCATGCTACGCAATGTTACTACATTTACATCATGTCTGAGTACATAACAACTAACTACCGAGACAATAAAAAGTTATAACGTAAGTAGTTATCAATCATATAATATCTTAGAGAGGACACAAATATTTTTCAGAGCCAACCTTTTATTTCAAGATGACGACCTTGGGGGAGTCCTAAGATAATAAATATAAGTTTATAGCTGGTTGTAAACGTAAGAGACATAGTGGTGTGCACATAAGCCGCACGCCCAAGTAATAAGCGAAGCGATTTCAGTTGTCAAACTCTGCAGGTTAATATCTCCAAAATTTGACAACGGAAATCGCTCCATTAGTATTGCATCAACCGTGTCGTCAAATACGAGTAATATAGAAATCGTAGCATATATAGCAATTGGTGCAATGATTGAGCGATCGACTGCTGCGCAGCGTGTCGTGGGTTCGATCCCTGCACGGAACGAATATTTATTAGTAGTTGCGTAGTTTGTTTCGGGTCTGAGTTGTATGTGAGTGTCTAAGTTTGTACAGTTACCCACGATACATAAGAAATTCCTAGTGCGGGGCAAAAAAGATATGTTTACTTTTAGGTGGGTAACACAGTCATGCTCATAAAGAACAATACCAATACTATAGATCGCTTCAGGCAGGGAACTGTTATTGAGTAAAGATGGTATGGTGGATGGATGGTAGAAGAAGTTGTTACTACCATTGCACATTATAGTATACTGCCTATACCCAAAATAATTTCCTCTTTTTTCTAGCCTATGCATGCAGGCAGAATTCGCTTGCCCCGCTAGGCTCCTTACTCATTACAAGTTTTTTTAGAAAAAACTAGCCAATAACTGCCTCCTGGGTCCCATATATCTTTTTGTGTTTCACTTATATTAGTCTGGGTTATCTACAGTACCGGATCTAGGGGGTCTGGGATGGGAGAATGTCCGAGAAGGGCGCAAAAATTCGAGCTCGCTTCGCTCACTGTTGCATTGTTTGTAGTGTCAAAAGTGGCATTTATCGCGAAAACATCGTACATCCGTGTCTGAAATGCTTAGTTACTATACCCAATCTGCAAATTTCTTTAAATATGACTTTTTAATCTTTAGACAATTGCTTAATTTCAGTAGCAAATTCCGCTATAGCTCGCACTAGTATCTCGGAGTATCAGTGTTTGCATGCGCGGCTCGGCTGCGCGCGCGCAAGCCAGATAGCTTCATTGTTCCCTTGCTTATGTCAACATCTGACGACGGAACGACAACTACTGTGGAATCGGCCATGTTGATTTTTATTTTTATGACGATTTTCTCTAAATATTATAAATGTTTTGATCTCCTTATTTATTTTACGATGACAGAAGTGCCGGATTGTTTTCAAACATTTATTTATCTTTTTGGGTCATTCAAGTATTATTCATGAATGTTATGGTGTTTTGGGTTGAACGTAATTTACTTGGGATTAAAATATAAATAGTGACAAAATTTCGACCGTACCTTTTCACATAAATTAAGATAATCTACCTACTTTTTTTTTTTGTATAAGTAGAATAAATAAGACACATTCTGGCAGCTTTTTATTTTCCAAACGATTCTTTGCTACAGGTAATTAAAAGGACGAAAAGAAGGTAACTTAACAAAGGTTTTTCTAATACGAAAAAGATTTCGCTGTTGCTACTCCATTACATTCTCTGTTCGTTTTCTTAGCTCAACCTATAATTTCGGTTAGCGCTCAGTTTACAGCATTTGTGAAGTGGTGACGCTACTAACTACATTCATTGGCTTTCTTCTATTACGAAAGCGATTTAATCTATTTTGTCTATAGAGATGTAGCCCTTTATAGTTTTCACCGACTTGCGCGGTAATCTTTTTACCTAGATTATAGATTTGTTATCATTTTAAAAGTTCATAATCGTGTTTATTGTGTTAGTTGTATATTAGATGTAAAAATTCATTTATTTTTGCACACTCTACAATTTGCACAAAGTCAGCATCGTAAGGAAAATCTTCAAGAATGGGTCACCTCTTAAGAAGTGCGTACTTGCTTGGCGTGGGGAAAGACGATGAAGGTAAGGATTTTATCTTAATAAAAAGTATTTTAAGGTAGGTTTATAAATACACAGCTAAAGAGCTGTGTATTACGTTACACGTTACTGTGTTTCAAGGTAATTATCATGAGTGTGCATATTGGTGGTCAAATTGATGTGTTTGCATGTTAAGTTTACACGTGGTGGGTGACCGATCGATTGGAACGATGGAGTTAAACGTTTTATATTATATGGGTTCGTTGAATTTAAATGGGATATGTTTTTTAACCGTCACAAGGACCCAGGATCCGGAATAAAAACTTGTAAGTATTTGATTTATAAATGCAAAAGAACCTAAGTTTGTTTTGTTTGTTACTTTTCACGCCCAAACTACTGAACGAATTATCCTGAAAGTACATGACGTAAGTACGTCAGGGTGTACAAAGTATAGAAAAAGTATATATCTTATATAAATACCCTTGTAACAGGATGACCGTTTCAATTATGTTTCCGAAAAAAAACAATAACTTTCATTTGATAATGAAAGGCATCACAATGTATGCACCAAATTAATACTTAGTAATCTGTGGTGAAAGGTTAGTATATCATAAATAGTATGTAGGTATATTACACAAAACAACCCGTTGTCATCCATTTTGGAAAGGCTTCAACTTCGGCAACAGCCTGTCAGTATAAATGTCACATCTGCTGTCTCCGGAAATAGCACATGCTGCCTCGACAGAAGAGTGACGTTCCATGTTGCGACAGTCATGGCTTCTAAAAATAAATGACACCGGTTAAGTGCAGTACTCACACCTGATTCAATTCCGCTGTTCAATTATGCATTTCTATGACTTCATGCCTTTAATCCCGATGGAATATACAAGGATTTGTATTGAATCATGCCCACATTTAATCAGCTGGTGCTGTTAGATTATAGTTATGTATAGAAAGTTTAATGAAGGACAAGCTGTTAAAGGAGTATTTTTCCTATCAAATCATCAATCATCATCTAAAGGACTTATTATATTCTTCGATATCACTTGTATCCTTTGTCAATCTATTTAACTACCAAAGGAGCTAAGCACATAGGCCACTTAAAAGTTAAGTAACAACATCAATTTGAAAAAAAATGTTTGTAGCAGTGAAGGATACTTATTGTACTTTATCCTTCAAATCGGACCAAAGTTCTAAAGACTGTTTTTTTATAGTAATAAATTTATTCATCAAAAAATATTACAATGTGACATTATGTTTGGTTTGCCACAAACTAAGCGTCGCTTGTATCTAAAGGCGCGTTTCCATTATGCAAGTGTTTGCATACATGTATGACGTCAGACTTGTGTGCAAGTGATTTGAATTGAAAACACCATTTTGTTCAACTTGCAGCTTGCATACAAGATTTTAGTGGTATACAAGTTAGTTCTAGTTGTACAGTGAGTAATAAAGTCATAAACAAAGTAATCCTCTATGCACGACCGCATGCGCTTGCAACTTGCGTGCAAATGTGCCGACTTGATTATTGTGCGTACAAGTTTAAACCTATTTGCATACAAGTTGCAACTTGTTTGCAAGTTGTTGTTCCACTATACAATTTGCATGCTACTTGCAACTATTATGCAAATCACTTGCATAATGGAAACGCGCCTTTATGGCTCTGGAGTGCAATGTTAACACTAGTGTAAGAAAGACGCATATGAGTAGGTATTGTTACCATGAAATCAGTAAACAACATACATGCAAAAGTTCAATACAACAGACGAAATGTATGCTTTATGAAGAACAAAATTCATAGATTAATAATATTGCAATTGTGTCGACACTAAAGAAACTAATCATTATACTTATTAAAATAACTTCTTTTCCAACCTCTGACAACACAAAACTGAGTAGGTATAGTCTGTTGCAAATCTCCCGTTATAAAGTTTTGTCATGACCAACCAGTTTATTCGGTCACATTAATAAGTTCGTCTGATGACCTAGGTACTTGGTTGATTGACATCCTACATTCCTGAGTCTTTTCTATAGTCTTCAGTACTCCCAGGACTTTACTCCTAACGCTCATACTTCGCCTTTAGCCATTGAGCTATTATTACTACGTATAGAGACGACACCACGCATCACCACTGTGTCCCATCCAGGATGAGTGCGCGCTCCTAGAGCACGCCACAGAGATGTCAAACAACTGAATGAACTTGTGCGCGTTCTCCTCCCATCCTGGATGGGACACAGTGGTGATACGTGGTGTCGTCTCTGTACGTAGTAATAATAGCTCAATGCCTATAGCCCCTAAAATATTTATATTAAATACATATCTAGTAGGCATACTTGAATTTGGCTGGAAATTAGGTATATGTTTTTAGTGGTCCCCGCCTTAATTTATTTTCTTGGACTCGTTTAGTTTGTTTTATTTTATTCGTATCGTAAACATCAATCTCAGTACATGCCGAGGTCAGGGTCAGGTGAATTTAATGGCCACTAATTTAGCACTTTCGTTCTCATGGCCACGACACTGACCGTTTATCAGATTAAGATCAATAATGGGGGGTTTTGCAGACCTTGTGTGCTGCCAAAGAAGTTTATTTACTTAGCTCTGTTTTTGTCGAGTGGTTTTGGAAATTCTACGAAAGGAATTTAATCTGATTAATATGAATTTTGATAAAAGTCGTAACATTTTTCGCATAATAATTTTATAGAAGGTAGTTAATTCCAATTCCGTTTCGTTCTTTCTAAAGTTCAAGTATTCTATACCTACTTGATTTAGGTAACATTTACATTTATCAGTTTCATTGCAAATGCCAATAGGTACGAAAACCTTTTGACAGCTACCTATATGATGGTCACCACACAGACACCGAGATACGCGATAGCCCAGCTGGAGACTAATACCACGCTAATACTGTTGAATAGACACATTTCTACATCTTAGAATCACCAAGCTTAGAATTTCTATCTGCAATTCTACCGTCTTGTCTATTTTTCCATCGAAAACAGCCGTTTCTGAGGTGTTTTGCTAGGCATGGTGTTTGACAATGTGTGAAGGACGAGATTTAACAAAATTCATGAGTCATGATTTCGTTAAGTTTAATGATAATTCAATATATTGAATGAAAACGCGCGAGAGGCATGACTTATCGTCATCGACATATCAGGGATATTTTAATTTGGTATAACATCACGTCTTTAATCCGTCGGGTTAGGCAGCAGTGTGAGTGCACATTAACTTTGCCAGTTATACCAATTTAATTTTGATGAAAATCTGCTTCCAACAATGCCCGGGTCAATAGTGCGTCTTGTTCTCGTGATAAGTCTAGTTGTCGGACTAACGAGCTTCTGATTAACAGTAACGATTGTCAAAGAGCTACAAATGGATACAAGCACTTAATTTGACAAATTATATATAAAGTATACAGCACATAACAATGCATCCACTATTTTATTAATCAAATTAAGTGCTTGAATCTCAGAATAGGTTGAATATCAAGAAGCTATGTTGGGAGCAGAGAACCTCAATATTGCTATATTAATATGACAGTGCTATCGTCAATCCCTTCGACGATGAAGCATTAAAACAGTGTTAAATCAATCCCATCCTGCATCCCATTTTCTTTAATTTTAATAATCGACGTTCAAAAGTGCCTCTTTGATGGTCTCATTGAAATTAATGATTTGACTTTGAGTTTTGAAACAGTTTATTGTGCTCTATTTTTTTAAAGTCATTCCCGCAATGAGGGATTTTCTTTTGATTGTTTCCCTAGTTGATGGATAGATGGCGCTGAACTTGGTATGTTACTGCAATGAACGGAACGTGGTCATTTTTTGATTTTTTTCACTTGATTGTAATTTTAAGATCCTAAAACGTAACGTACACGTCATGTCATTGTCAGTCACATCACATCACACCATTGGCATTGGGAAATAAATAACAACAAGGAAAAAGAAAAAAATATTCATTGACCAGTCTTTTTAATTTATGAGTTTTCCACACCATAAAGAAAATGTCCCAAGAGAAAAAGAAGAGAAGTCTGTGCCTCGTGGATTTGTGCAAAAATAAAGGCATAAATCTAGTAACGTAATCAGTTCAACGCCATGTACAGGGTTCTTGGAAACTACTTTTTTTTTATACTCAAAAAAGAAAACTTCTCATTATAAAACTTTTTTTTGGGGTGTGTCAATAAATCTTAAATTTCCTTCCTTCGCCCTTTGTGGAGCGGAAGGGTCTTTCAGACTCGTATTGATTACAACCCTCCCTCTTTCTTTTATTGCCCCTTATATTCCAGGCTCACTAAAACTTCCTTAGACAGTCCTGGGTTCTACCCCGTTTAGTCTATAGACACAGAGAGGTAAACAAAAGTAGGTAAATAACAAACCTAAATACCACGTCATGATAAAGGTCAATGAACTGTGTTGCTGTGGAAGTGTTTACTTTCGTGAATTTTAGGCAACTTTACTCTTTTAATTATCTATACTTACTATAATTTCATGAAGAGTAGCTCTAGCTTTAGTTGGGAACATATAGATAGAGTCCAGTTGATCACATCCCATCATCTCCCAAGCCGGGTATTTTTTAAATTAATCATTATTATATGGATAATATATTGGCGAGAAGCCCATGAAAAATAAAAACTAAAATATGTTTCTGCAAAATAATTAATGCCTCTCATGTTATCAGTATACATATAATAAAAATATACTTCACTTTCTAGGAGTTTCTCGGGTCCACACAACGGTGCAGGTATAAATAGGCCAATCTTGCATGATTGGATACAAACCTTCACATGAATTGGTCAACCATGCGTGACCAGTATGATAATGTGAATTTGGCCTTACTCTTACGTATAGACACATGTTTTTTCCTTTCCAAATTAGGTCGAGTCATAGTATAGTAGAGTGTAGTCGTGGCTTAGGGGATTTATTCATAAAATTTCTGGATAGTAAAGTCAATGCTCAGTAGAACACAGCAGTAAAATAAAATAAGGACTGTCTCTGAACATCGTAAGCCTCTTCGGACATAAGGCGACACAAGTCTCCCATACTTTACGACTTTGGTATCCAGGTGACTATCGCACTATACAAATCCATAGAGGGTAGTACACAGACGCACGCGTCAATGGATACCAAAGTCGTAAGTTATCGGAGACTTATGTCGCCTAGTGTACGAAAGGAGTTACTTGTTCGCTGTAAAAGTATCAACATTATCAGGATTTTTGTAATAAAACTACCAACTACATTCAGTGTTTGTGAGTCTATTTACATTGTATGTAATTACGCTGTTGAGGAAAATTTCTTCAACAAGAAAATTTTCATATCTCCGGCAGGACTCTTGTCTACACGTACGTAAGTGCTTACTGCTTTTATTTGAATGCACTTGAACTTGGAGCAAATAATAGTTCAGAGAAAGTCTATATCTTAGTGCCTATGTACTCATATACCTAGGTACACCTTTTCTCGTTCACAATAAAACGTTACTAGATAACCTATCTACATAATTGTTTCACTTATCACGTACCTTGTTGAATTAAAGATCAAATACTTATATACCGAGATTCTGCTATATATTTACTAAGTCTTAAGTATATAATGTGACGCAAAAAATAATTCCATTGCGCTTTGCGTACCATGATAAAGTGTAAAAGTAAATACGTTAAACAATTACATGTCTTAGATTTAATGAGGTTGCTGAAACCTAGTTTGGTTAGATATCTATGTTTTTTTATGATACCTACGTTACATTGTAGTCACAGCCTCATCACTTTGTCATGAGTGACAGATAGTAATCTTGGTGATTAAAATATAGTCTTGTTTTTTCGTCCCAGTAATGCTGCACCTGGTTGGACTGAAATGAACCCAACATAGTTAGGAAAAGGAAGAACGAGATGAGAGAAAGACAGATGATGATGAGGATAAGGATACTCGTTTCTAAATGTAATTTCAACCCAAGGATAAAGGATTTAAAACGGGATAAACGAGTACGGTTCACATTTCATACTTGTTCTGAATTTCTGATTCACGGATTACCTGTATTATATACCTGCCAACGCTTTTATGCATTACGTACACAAAATATGCACATTTTAAAAAACCCAATTGCAAGAATCAAATGACGACTATTCTGCCGAGCAATCAATGTTGTTTAAGTAATTTACCTAAATGTCAACGTGTTAAAGATTCATAAAATATACGTAATCACTGCGCAAATTGCAGATACAACTACATTATAATATTTGCATTATCAATAGTAATAATGACGATAAGTTTATTAGATTTTAGTTAGACAATTTGTGTCTATACTGATAAAATTCGCACGTTGCATACGGAACTCAGCCTACAGACTCACACCTGTATGACGCGTTGTCACGAGAAGTAAATAAGGGTGTTTTTACTAAATATTAGGTATTTGATTACAGTTTGTGCACACATTCGTAATTATATCGGTAAACTGGCGTCATTCGAACAATTTGCGATTGAATGTTACAATCAAACAATGCCGTAGCGGCGTAGTAGTGGCGTAGCAGAAACGTAGCACTCTGTTTTTGTCCTGTTATTGCGTAGCATGACTTGTGAGATGTATTTTATTAGGTATACAGGGTAATTTGTAAAATATTAACAACCTTTCATTGGCTGACTGAAAGCACCTAAGGTTATAAACAACTTTTACTATGAAACCAATTAATCTATATATATTAAATTAAATATATACAGTAGAATCCGTTTATTATGACTCCGCTTATAATGACCAACCGCTTATTATGACGTATTTCACAGCGAAGTTTGGTTTTCATAGAACATTCTTTCAACAACTTCGACAAGTGTTCGGAAGCGTCACGTGATACCCGATGATGTTCGGCGCATGCATGGTTGTTTTGAGTCTCAGTGGGTAATAACAATTAATATTATTGACTTAGTTCTATATTGTCTCTCTGTTAAAATAAATACATACTGACAAAAACAGGAGGTTGTTTATTTTGTATAAAATGCTTTGTATGACGTCCGCTTAGAATGACCGTCCCTTCAATGTCATAATAAACGGATTCAACTGTATATTAAACTAGCGGCCCGTCCCGGCTTCGCACGGGTGGAGGACCCGGTCTAAAACCCGGTCCCGATGGTTACAAACACAACAAAAAAATAATTATCCGAATCGGTCAAGCCGTTTTTATGTTATGTCGTGACAACGGAAAACGGGTTTCATTTTTATATATCTATAGGACCGGGTTTTAGACCAGGTCCTTCACCCGTGCGAAGCCGGGACGGGCCGCTAGTTATGTATAATTTTATAAAAAAAAATCTCTTCGCCCATTTACAGCCCATGAAAGGATGTTAATGATACAAATAACCCTGTATGTATATGTGAAGTAATATCATGTGTTTATCATCTAGGTATATATGTGCTTAGATATTTTAATTTCAGGTCAAAAAGAAAATAAAACTTCAGTTATTTCAATCCATATTCGCTAATTTTTACCTTATTATTTCTACCTAGAGTTGACTATCAGTTACAAGTCTGACATTATATTATATGGCCAGCTGTTTCCCGTGGTTTCACCCCACCGCTCGGTTTCTTTTAATCGTACCGTGATGTTATATTATAGCCTAAAAATTCCCCGATAAATTGACTATGTAACACAAAAAAAAAATAACAATTCGAACTACTTAATAGTTTCTGAGATTAGCGCCTTGAACCAAAATAACTCTTCAACTTTATTAAGTACCTATACTTAGATTAACTCACACGTTTTCCATCAAGAAAAGCGTAAAATACGAATAAATTCAACTATGGCTCTTTAAAGTATCATTTAAATTAAAAAAACGAGAATAACTGGTCGGTATCTGCTTTGAAACAAAACATTTTTCGCTGTCACGAATTTCAGTTTATATTGCTTATCAATTTATGGTATTAGACAATTGACGTGTCGCGTTGGCTGTCCGCGAAAATTCGTCAGTTGTGCGAAACGGAACACTGTCGCAAGTCCGTCGTCAAAACGCCGCGAGTCAACTTACGAAGTTACTTATAATGCCCGCTCCACTATAGAGTTTATAGTACCTAACCAAACACGCGCCGAACAAACGCTAGGCTGATGCCAGCGAGCTATAAAACCGTGTGATAGTGTATCTACAATATTATGTATGGAACTTGTAGGAATGCCATCGTGAGTACTATGTTTTATGATGCTTCAAATATCTAACGCACGATTCGAGCGCATGGAAATCAGTGTCACTAATTTTCGTGTTGGTAAATAATAATCAAATAAATTTTAAGAAAATAAATTGGTCAAAGGACCATGCGCATTTTGGCCCATCGCTCAACAGCGATGAAAACTATGCCAAATGAAAGCTTTGAGGATGTTATGCATTTCTTATTATGGCAGCTAAGTCGAATTCGAGCGCCAACAAGGTGATTTCGAGCATTGAAAACATAATTATGCACTTACCTAACCTAACATGTGGCAACATTCTCGTACTGATTTGAAACAGGTGTCATTCGAAGCGTGTAGTGGATACGATATACTTTTACTATGGCGACATTCTTCAAATGTGTAAGGTTCACCTGGAATATCTGAAAATGTCAACCTAACCTAACTGTGACAACATTCTCCTACTGATTTGAAACAGATGTCATTCGAAGCGTGTGGTAGATACGATATACTTTTACTATGGCAACATTCTTCAAATGTGTAAGGTTCACCTGGAATATCTGAAAATGTCAACCTAACCTAACTGTGGCAACATTCTCCTACTGATTTGAAACAGGTGTCATTCGAAGCGTGTGGTAGATACGATATACTATTACTATGGCGACATTCTTCAAATGTGTGAGGTTCACCTGGAATATCTGAAAATGTCCACCTAACCTAACCTGTGGCAACATTCTCCTACTGATTTGAAACAGGTGTCATTCGAAGCGTGAGGTAGATACGATATACTTTTACTAAGGCGACATTCTTCAAATGTGTAAGGTTCACCTGGAATATCTAAAAATGTCAACCTAACCTAAGAAGGCTGTAGCAATATTCTCCAACTGATTCAAAACAACCGAGGTTCGGGCACACCGCAATCGCGACGGTAAGACCCCTCTTTGAGGAGTGGCTGGAAAGACGTGGCTTCGTTCAGGAGGTACCTGTGTCGGATAGGGAAGAAAGATACGCCTGGGTGCCACCTGTGAAGATCGCCCGGAGGACACAGTAGGCGTGGGCATGCGGACAGCGAGTAAAGGGCAACTCGCTGTCCGACCGTGGACCATGCCCGGGTCGACGACTCAAAGATAGTCAGCACAATGACGGGGCCCCCTCACGGAGGGCCGAAGCCTGCCAGGGACTTATTTTAATCACCGTGACCCCGGAACATAAAGGACTATTGAAGGACACCGTGGATTTTAGTCAGTACAAGTTTCACAGACCCTTCTGCCCTGCCCGGGGTGGGAGGCCTCATTTGATGATTTTACCACGATAAAAAAAAAACTGATTTGAAACACGTGTTATTCGAAGCGTGTAGTGGATAAGACATATTTTTATGATCGCTACATCTTCAGACGTGTGGGTTTTACTTGGGATACCTAGGCTTTTCTTAAACGACCCTAACTAACCCACCTATTTTTAAGTGTGGAAACCCTCATGGGCTTGTTGTGTTGTCAGCGTGGAGAACACGGAAGAGGCATGTCAGACTCGACTGACTAAAACCACTCGGTGTTCCATACTGCAAATCAGTAGGAGAATGTTTCCACAGGTTAGGTTAGGTTAGATTTTCAGATATTCCAGGTGTACCTTACACATTTGAAGAAAGTCGCCATACTAAAAGTATATCGTATCTACCACACGCATCGAATGACATCTGTTTCAAATCAGTAGGAGAATGTTGCCACAGTTAGGTTAGGTTGACATTTTCAGATATTACAGGTGAACCTTACACATTTGAAGAATGTCGCCATAGTAAAAGTATATCGTATCTACCACACGCATCGAATGACATCTGTTTCAAATCAGTAGGAGAATGTTGCCACAGTTAGGTTAGGTTGACATTTTCAGATATTACAGGTGAACCTTACACATTTGAAGAATGTCGCCATAGTAAAAGTATATCGTATCTACCACACGCATCGAATGACATCTGTTTCAAATCAGTAGGAGAATGTTGCCACAGTTAGGTTAGGTTGACATTTTCAGATATTCCAGGTGAACCTTACACATTTGAAGAATGTCGCCATACTAAAAGTATATCGTATCTACCACACGCTTCGATTGACATCTGTTTCAAATCAGTAGGAGATTGTTGCCACAGGTTAGGTTAGGTTGACATTTTCAGATATTCCAGGTGAACCTTACACATTTGAAGAATGTCGCCATAGTAAAAGTATATCGTATCTACTACACGCTTCGAATGACACCTGTTTCAAATCAGTAGGAGAATGTTGCCACATGTTAGATTAGGTAAGGGCATATGTTTTCAATGCTCGAAATCACCTTGTTGGCGCTCGAATTCGACTTAGCTGCCATCATAAGAAATGCATCACATCCTCAAAGCATTCATTTGGCATAGGTTCCATCACTGTTGAACGATGGGCCAGTCTCCATATATTTCTGCCCGTGGTCCTTTTAATTAATAACTTTTACAAAAAGATAAACGTAGTCGTTATCTACCGACTGTTTATATTTTTTTGTCGTAACGTTAAATTGAATAAATTCAACATTTTTTATAACCTTTGAAAACGCTTTCTCGCAAATTAATTAAGTTAGTAAATCATTTTATTTTAGCTAAAAAATACCAATTTGATAACAACCAATCCTTCTTACTCATACTAACGTCGTATATTCCTTTCATTTTTTTTTTATACATTTTTATTGGTAATTTAATCATTTTAAACATAACCATTTAACTTTTAAAACAACAATTTATGCGCCATGTATTCGCAATTAGCTTAAGCAATAATTAGACACTTCAGTTGCAAAAAATGCATCTAAAATAAATGAGTTCAACGATAGGGGCCCCTATTGTATAAATACGTAGAAAAAGACCTCGAAATAAGTTTTTAACATATTCTGTAAATTGTTCGACACCATTACTGTATTGAGGTTTGTGGGACTGGTTGCCCTTAGCCACGGTATAATTTAACCAACCGCGTTTAACCTCAGAGGTAGATCAACTTTACTAAGTATCTAGTAGTTGATAAAATATTCACGAAGCCTAGATTCAATGTGAAACAGGTTTTATTTGACAGCCGAATAAAATAATCATGGTTTTATGTTACGTTTAACGGTCATTCGTCTATTAACCTTAGAGTATTGGAATTATTATAATCCCATCAAGCTCTTCACTTTCATTTGAAGGCCGGGGAGGATAATGTATCGGAATTACGATGTTAAACTCAAAAAAGGAGTTAATTACGATGAATCGTAAGTTTTTGAATACAGGAAAAGTATTATAAAAATATTACAAATGGCAAAAAATAATTTAAATTTTATTCACAGCATTTTAAACAACACCTAAGTATCACTAAACGAGATAGCGACGCGGTTCTACAGCAATACAAAAGGCACAATCTTTATAATACAGCCATCATAATAATTAAAATGAGTTTAAGTATTCATAAAAAATATTAAATATAATTTATGTGCCATTGGCTTATTTAATGAGGTGCATACGTACGATATTAATTGCTACAATACTGCCAGACCCAAGATAGTAAAAATAAACTTGAAGATAGTTATTTACTAATGATCTTTAAACATCGATAAACAAGTGACGCTTCGAGAAATTGTCTCAATGACGTGATAAACCGTTATGATTTATTAACAAGGAATTAATTGATTAAATACAGTCATAAAAAACGTAATTGTTATCTAAGATAACTGTAACTTAAATACTTGCTACGTAGCTTAATTGTGACCATTGTGACTATTTGTTTAACATTATATACAGAAAGAGACAATGAATCAGGTACTTAAGATTGTAAATAGTTGTAAAACTGCATTAAGATAAATTTCCAACAACTAGGTATGTAGGATATTTTTTCTTCGACATTTATTTATAAGAAGATTTCCTTGGTTCCGGTGAACGAACCTCTTTACAAACATGGAAAGGTGGCTAAAGGTGAACAACATCCTCAATCATATTAGTAATCACAAAGATTGTTCTTTCCATGTTAATTCTCAGATGACAAACTCAGTGTCACCCCTAAGATAAATGAAGACAATGAGTAATAAAGTATGACAACCAGTGTTGGCAAGGGGTATCGAATTACCTAGTACTAACTGGGTTGTGGAGATCAGACATGCAGTCGCTCCACGTAAAATATTGCGGGTCTAAATTCGCCACTTTATCAACGTTACTATATCAATGTTGCGAAAATAGTTATTTTTCATATACTCTATAACTTGAGCAATAGAATAGTAAATTCCATGTTACAAATTTAATTGCAATCAAAGTTCGTGACATGGAATATCCTATTCTTTATTTTGATATAATTTAAATTCTATACTTTTTACACTTAGACTGGGAGCTGGCCCCACGATATTTGGGAGGATACTATTTGGGTGATCGTTACCTATTAAAGTAAATGCAGTCAGAGTACCTAACTCTTGTTTTGCCTTGTATTCAATGCATAATAAATAGAACGTAGACAAGCCTATCACGGTCTAATTAGTGCTGAAAAAGCTATTTCGATTGCTGAGTTATTTCTGTAGCAATTGTTTTAGTAAACTGACATGTTCTAATAGTTCTAAATGCGTTGACGTCGTCGTATAAAGCTGTTACTAGACACTGTATTGGAGTGAACGATTCACTCGAGTGACTGTTCATTTTTGTTATTATCACACAGCGACAAAATCAGTTCACCTGCTTCTTTTTAATTTTTCGAATAGGTGCACCGATGTTTCAGTAGCTGCATGAAATATTGTGAAATCTGACATCACTGGATAGAATTACGAGTGCAATAATTTCGAGTTTTTTTGAACTTAGAGTGAAAGGCAAAAATGATGCGTCTGATACTGTTTTAAGTATCAAATTGAGTGTGTCAACATTATTGTAGGTAGTTGCACACGCTCTTATAGTTAGCATATTGCTGCCAATAGTGCCGATGCGACTCAAAGTGTTAAGTAGCGTGTCCCGTCACAATAGCTCCACAAATAGAATGAAAATAACTGACGTTTCTTTAAAACTGACATCGTTTACAGAAAGTACCTTGAATTGACATTTTGTTCTACTTTACTTTCAGTTCAGTTCATTCGGTTCTTGATCTTTTACCCCCTTTATTAATGGATGTAAAGTTACTACTTACAACTCGTAGAACTTCAGAGGCCCTTGCATGGCTTTTCACATTTTGTCAAATTGTATTTTTGTAAACGGAAAAGACGAGAGGCGCTTTTTTATTTTCGTTTTAAAGGCATTTAGTTTTGCTCAAAGAACTTTTAAAATTAACGTATATAGAGAAACTTAACTAAATTACTTATTTTCCATACAATAGACGCCATAAATACTTGAAGTAGGCTTTAAGTAAAATACGGAAATCTTGTGATAAGGCCTCTGCCTCAGTCATCTTATACAAATTTTGACTAATAATTTTCGAGGAAACAGGTTTCGTTCGATATTTGTTCTGTGTTTAATTAGGGAGGTTACAGAACGAATGTAAAGTTCGTCAATTAAAATATCATGCCAGATATTTGAAATTATGAATGCAACTGGTACGCTTAGCGTAGTGGTTGAGTGGTCGACAGCTGGGCTGCAATTACCGGGTTCGTTTTCTGACCAGAACAAATATTTGTACGAACCTGCTCATAAATTTTTCCTGTTTATGTAACCTGTAGTGGCTTTGTATGTTTGTAAAAGCATCCACGATACAGGAGTAATTCCAAGTGTGGGGACGTTATTATATTTAAACAAAATGGTGACTTAAAAAATAAACGGCGTTCGATTTTCCATTCTTCTCAAATAATTAGGTATGGTTATTATATCAGATATATGGGGGCTGGAGGAGCTTAGTGCGTAGATAGGTCTCGCTCCAAATCTTAAGTTTGGTGTCTGTTGAGCACTGTTAATCTCGCACCTAGGCATCTACTTCTTCTTGCCAAAACATGCTCTTGATCACCTGATCTGACGTTTGGGGTCAAAGAACTTATCTACGTGAGAACATGAAAGACGTTTCATTTTCCTTCAGGATTTAGTTTAGTCCTAAGAAAAATAACACATATACCTACGTGTATAAGACCTTGTGCAAGCCTTTCTTCACATATGTAGGGCGAGATATTGACCCAATTGTAGGTACATTATGTACTTGTGGATTAGGTTCTTACCGAAATTTTAGGAATAATTTTCTCTTATCATTTTTCTTCAAGCGTGACCGATTTTCTTGTGACAATTAAGGTCGAGTAAGCTAAGTAGGCACACATAAGATAACTAAACTCACCAAACTGAAACGTCTAACACCGTCAGTCAGGTTTGTAAACGTCCAGCTCACATACAAATAAAAAAAAAAAACATTAAATAAATGTTTCCAAGAATCGAATAAAAAAGCAATAAGTATTCTCGTTCAATAAAATAGCGACGATAGAGGCAATCTCACATCTCCTTTCCTTTTATTTGTGCAAGTGGCTGGCATAGTGTTTACCGACGGTTGTTCACTCGTCGACAACAAACACACAGACAGGCGGTGACAGCCGAGAACAACGGCGAAGCGAGCGTTATCACGACATACGACGAGTCGACGACAAACGAGCGACTTACCGTACTATTGTCAATAATAATGACCCTATGTGTTATTATTCAGCGTCAATCGTTTATCTCATTTGTGTCTGGTCGCAAAGACTTAATAACAAATCAGTATCGCATAAGCGTTTAAAGTGGCGTGGTGTTTGTGTATCCCCAGTGTCCGTGTACCCAATTTAAATTCTACAGAAGAAAGTAGTGCTTACATAGACAATAAGTGTTTAAAATGGAGTTTCAATATTACGGGAATTTCGACCGCCCCCCGACGCGCAGGATTCTAGACCAACCGTGGTGGGACGAGGAGGATACATTGTCTGACAGGCGAATTAACGGTAAGAGACGCCGGCTAACTGTTTAATACCTTATTCGTTTAGAAACCGCTGCAATATACGCCTCTTCACATTAAATATAAATTCACACAACAACGTTCAGTATTTCCAGAGTTAATCTTAGTTAATACAAGCGAATGAACGTGTTTTGTTTACTGTCTCTTATCTCTCCGAAATTGGAGCACAATTAGGCTATATATCATATTATCGCACGAGAAAATATCGTTCGGTCACGTAAACACGGAACGCGTACACAGTCTGTTGCGTTAATTTCACACAATTACTTTTAGATGGCGTAAAAAGTAGAAAGGCGTAAAGAGTAGGTGTGCATAGGTCTGTCTAGACGGCACAGGGAAGTGAGGGTATATCGATTGGGCGTCGGGATAATTTTAGAAAGGGTCCTGTCGGGAGGTTCGGTGAGACCCGCAGCCATGTGCACGAATTCACATTGATCCGTCTACTGCTCCACCCTGTATAGACAGAACCTTTAAATAAAAAATGGGAACAGACATCTCCATCCGTTTTTAATTGAAACTGGATACTTTATCTTAATTACTCTGGCGTTTTTATCTGTGAAACGCCCGGCTAAAATATTACACACACGTTTTAAATGAATACCTTGCGGCTTCTACTGTGATACTATAAGTCACTTTATGTTATCAGATTAAACAACTTTTTACTTACCTACCTTGGAGGAAGGTGTTTTCCATAAAACCACTCACTTTCCAGGGGCCAGAAAAGAAAGAGCAAATTAGTAATGGTGATATTCTTATAAAACTTCTAAATGAAGATGACGATAGCCCTTTACTCACTTATGACTTAATGACTCAAAGAAAATAGCTCGTAAGGAACTAGATTTAATAGCTTACCATGACGATAAAGTCTGTATCATCATTTTAACAATTTAAATAACAATTAGACAATCATGTATGTTTGTATCTCCCTCGTCATTAACTACCACAGAATATCAAGTTCGTCATTAGTTGTTCATAAAGTCAGTTGGTACAACGTCTTGGTAGGTATCTTTCATTTCCGCCCGCCATCTTCATTTTCATCTATTTGTAATGAAAAATCTGTTGGTTCGTTGATGTTATCTGTGAATGTTCAGTTGAAAACATAATAAAGTGCTAAATTGGGTACTTGGTGTCTGTTATAAGGGTACGTATGTAAATATTCAGTTTCAAATGTTGAGAAAGTAAAATAAAATATTGTAACTATGCTAGCCTAATAATTTTCTTTGACTTTTAGATTCAAACAAAATTTTCCAATATTTGTTATCTATATCTTCATTTCCTGAGTTCTATAATAATTACTTATACAAATTGACAAAAAAAATATAGGTATTTCAATACGACCCTTTTTCCACCCAGCATTATAAAAAGAGGGATTCGAATCCCTGTTTTTAATTTTTTCACATGGAACTGAATTCTACGTACTTAATCCACCTTATACGTTATATGCCAGAAATAAGAAAATCACCCTGTATTGATTATATTATACAATTTCAATGCCATTTTGTGGGTTTTACTGCCAATTATAATTATGCATACAACGTGTAGGTAAGACTGTTGGAAATTCGCAAAAAAAAAATGGTTTTTCATACAGATGTGCCCGACCAATTTCTCATTTTTCATGAAAGATCAAATTTTTTTTTTGCGAATATCCAAGTCTTAGAGCAAAAATTGTTCAGTAACATGGGCTGAGTTACCCCACGAGAGGTTTTGGGCGTTACACGTAAATAATTATCAATGAAACAATAACCTTAATTATACGTACATTATATCAGAAAGTTATCGCTCTAGTATTGAAGGACTAAAGCCTCTAGTGAACCCTCGGACAGTTGAGTAAAATCTATTCAGGTCAGTACGTTACCCCCGACGCCGCCGGTAGGGTTGAGTTGCGAGGGTTGACTCCAATCAATCCTGGCCCTAACTAACGAGTTTTTTCTTGTGTGCTACAATAATTAACTTTTATGTTTTGTCACACTAGTGAACTTTGAGTAAGTTTATTATCTTGCCGGGGTCGCGGGAGTTATTTCCATCACCGTGACCCCGGAACATAAAGGGCTATTGAAGGATACCGTGGATGTTAGTCAGTACAAGTCTGACTGTACCTCCCGCCCTGCCCGGGGTGGGAGGACTCATTTGATGATTTTACCACGCAAAAAAAGTTTATTATCTTCTATTGGCACATTTGTACCTAAATGTCAAATTAAAATTTTGTATTTTTTTTTCCGGTGTCTGAAAGTTCTTATCGCAAGATCAAATTCAATTTGGTAAGGTCCGGAATATCAGACATTATACCTTGAAATACGAATTTAGATTTTTCTGCAATTTTTTTGTAATCATGGTCTCATTTTTATCGCATTACAACCAATGATTGCAACCCTGTTGCTTTGAATAAATGAATAACATGTTTATTTTTTTCTTGACAACTTTATATACGGCTATACTCGTAAGTTCTAATGTTTTATTATCCACACGAGGTTTCTTGGTTCCTAGTACTTTACTCATAAGAAGTTTTACTCATCTTGCAATAACACAACACTTCGTAAACTGAATAAACAATACAAAAGTAATAGTGTTATTGCATCGATAGTCCATTCAAATTCGAACGCAGCTGCTGTTTGTCGCACATTTACAATCTATTATTCAAACCATGGATTTTCAACCAATCATTTCCTTTGTAATGGCCGTTAAATCGGAATATTAAAGAACAAAGACGGTCCGTTTTCTTTTGATATTGTTGACCGCAACCGCGTCACAGTTTTGGTTCAATGACTCACAAAATTTTCTGAAAATTACCTTGCCTTTAAACATTTTAGATGAGTACATTAGTACTGTTACTTACCGCAGACGATCTATATTTTTTGAAACTGTTGTTTGTTATTTACTATACAGTGTGTATTTTTTATTCAGGTGTGGTCAATAACTACATATGGTTGTTTTTTTTTACGAATACTAAATTAGTAATTTTCCTTATTATATTATTTTCCTTATTATATTTACAGGATTTGGTAATTAAAAGCAAAAAATTCAATGGTGTAGTAAAAAAAAACACAAAAAATACTTACGGTATTTTTTTTCAAAATCAACGGTTTTGAATCCTGGCAAAGACTACCTATTGATTTAAAAAAAATCCAATGATGCAGTTTTCCTCGAACCTCTATACGTTCCTTACAGTATTTTTCGCTATTCCATATAGTTCCGTATTTAGCCATGGAAAATTCACCCTGAAAAAGATTTGTGTGCTTCTGATAAGTAGGTATTTGATGCAAGGAAAAACAATTTCCAAACTTTCTGTTTATGAACCAATACCGACTATCAATGAAGGTTCACTTTCAATATAAGTTATTGTCGGCAGTCAGTTCCCTAGCGAGGCTATTTAATTTATTCCTTTGTGGAGCGGACGACGCGAGCTATTCTGCCTGTGATGCCGGGTCAAGCAATATCCATCGCAGTAGCGCAGTGCTTTTAATTGAAAAATGTCTGTTCAAACAAAGCCGATTGAATTCCTATCGCACTGGCAGGCAAAGTTCGCTGTCGTAAATAAAAAAGTACTGTGTGTTTAGCTATCAATTGAAAGGACATTTAGATTTTCTTAATATTTGCTTATTCTTTACCAGGAGCATAAGTTGAGTTGATTGTATGCATTTTGAATTTCTTTATGTATGATATACATTACACTCGCGAGCAAAGTTATGGAATCAATTACTCACATTTCACTCGATCTTGAGATTTTAATAATGAATTATGAATTAAATTCGATCAATATCCTAAGAGGCTGTCAATGTGCAGCTGGCTCAAGAGCTTGATATGCAGAAAGCAGTTCTCTTGGACACGGCGCGATTGTAAAGAGGTGTGTGTGTCTAGTGCTCTAACCACCGGCATGCGGCACCATGGACCCAGTCCCATATTTACTGTACCATTTTAGAGGTTTAACTGTTAACTTTCACTCTTCACTCACGCCATTATTTATGGAGTTATCACGGATCAATTAGATCGCTAGGGAAGGAAGTCTGATCGCCGGAAAAATATACCTGCAGATTTCAGATGCGATTCCCGCACGTGACAAATATTTGAATATTCTACAAGTAGTGAATACGGGTCTGAGTCTTTGTGTATGTTATTACGAGTTTATATTACTACGTTTGTAAATGCCAAGTTTGTGGCTATCTTGAAAAAAAAAATATTTTATTGAATATTGAATTTTGTATTTCACTCGTAGTGAATCTGGTAATATGATTTAGGTCATAGCTACTGTATCGTTAAAGTTTACAGGTGATCTGTAGAATGTGAGCATTTTAATTTATTTATGAAATCACTTATTTCTCTTACAAAATAACTCAAACGATTTTATGAAATTATTTGATAGTTGACAGTGCTAATGACCCACTAAGTTGGTTTTTATTTTATTTGATGGCAGCATTTTCCTGAAAATTCGAATTACTTAATTAATTCATGTAGGTTTGGAATTGATAGTTATTCAAATTGAATAAAATTTCATGGTAACATGCAGTCATGATAGCTACGTAGATACTTACTTATGTCAGTTTCAAAGAAGTAAGTTTTATTAATAAAATCACACAGTGTTTTTTAATCTTTTGGACACATAATCTAATTAATTATCAGTTGATTTATGAATCTAAAGAAAATGAAAACGCAAAAGTTTGTAGGAATGGATGGGAGTTTAAACTTTTGTTCGAATTTTGAGACTTAGAGATAAAGATTACATTTATTCCGGTATCACGTTTTTGTTAGCTCTTAGCATCAACTAGTGCAGCAAGACTTAATTCAATTCGATGTTTATTAAACTTGTATGGACATACACAAGGGTTATCACTATTATATAATGTTTTAAGTGCATTTGATCGGCGCCCACTAGACAGCTGAACATCCGTGTACATACATCGTATCACATCAGATAAAACTACGATCATTAATGCATCATCGACGTACCATGAGCACGCTATCTTAACGGCAATTGATTACATTTTAATTTTTATTTTATTGCCTACGAGAAATAGCTATTAATCTAAATAATTGTATCTATTAGAGTGTGATAGGTTGATATGAATTAGGCCTCAGACACACGAGAGCTTTTCAACTTCAAATACAGTATTTTTTCCCGTATTTCTTAACGCTGGAAATTAATCTACTAATCTAGGTTGATATCGTTTGCCTATCTGAATCTTTGAGATGTTCAATTAGAAGTAGTCAAATACAAAGGAACGGAATTCGAACTGCGATTCATTATTATTGAATTCCAATTTAAAAATTCTTAAGATAACTAAATAAGAATTAAATGTTTCCCGAAGAACTTTTTATTTAGATTCATTCATCGAGAATATGTAATTTATGTTGTTGACATAAATTACATATTATAATGATAATGCAATCTATTTCTATAATAAGCACTAATTTTATCAATCTAGATCGGTCTATTCTTGACCTAGTGCCAACGAGCACTTAAAAGGACCTATTAAGATAATTAAGTAGCTGTTGTGCTTTTTATTTTATGAAATATGACAGCAATGAACTGGTGTATTTTTTGCATTTGTTGTAATTAAGGATATAATATTGTGTTAATGTTAATAATTTTCTTTCATTTAATTTACTATTGTGTGAAAATTTCGAGATTGGAACACACTGACCATTTAATACAATGAAAATAAAACACTTTAGTAAGAGTGTGAATAATTTACTATTAAATTGACTTCGTGTTTCATGTTAGTGAATTGTTGAAGTCACTTCAAAGCGTTTAGATCGCAGATATTATTGAACTCGACAGTAATATCAACCAGATACGATACTCCTATAAAGTTTATGAGTTCAAACTATCCGTAAGCTATCTATTTAGAGAGTGAGTCAAGGTTTTCGTTTGCAGTTGGCCAGTTGAACGCATCGGTCGAACCCGACTGTATAAATAAACAACATTCCCTGTTGGTTAGAACGTATTTTGGCTGTTACTAAGAAAATACTTTATAATACCATGTGGAGATAATCGAGGATACTAAGTCCTGACGTACGATACTTTGTAGCTTGGTTTTTCCCTGTACACGATTTTTGACATTTCTATGTATATTGTTCGCGTATCCTGTTGTAAAATTAGGTCGTTTCTCAAACCTCTTATGGCGTCATTAGTAAGATTTTAAAGTTTACTTAAATATTATGGAACGGAAAAGTCAATTATGGTTTTAAAAAAATAATCAGACGACTCTATGGTTTATAACGTGATATGGTGTTTATTCCTGTGTCATGATAGATTTCTCCATAATACCGTAATAACATGATTTTTTTCTAGTTAATTATAAGGATCTTTAATCATTAAATAAAACCTTGTTTGACTGATTGCTTATAATTACACAAAGGTAATACTCAAACCCTAAGCTAATTAATTCAGGCATTTAACTATCTTTATGAATTTAATTACTAGAAGGAAAGTATAGTTTTTATTAGTTTTCAATTAACTTCTGTCATTTTCCATTACTAACCATTCTAAGGTTACTGAAGACCTCCGATTAAATTGCAATTAGAAGCTAGGTATTTGATAAGTTATCAATATTTTAGTACCTAGTTGAACTTCGTATACAATAATATTGTCGGGTATTTCCTTCTGGAATTCCTGCTCCATGTCGGATTTTCTATAAGTGTCCGGTTGATAGCAATATACTGCACCTATTAGTTCTCGATTGGCGACCACGGACCGGAAGACGCAGCGTAGGTAGGCCTCCCACTAGGTGGATCGACGACATCGTGAGAGTCGCGGGCAACCCATGGATGCAAGAGGCGAATGGTCGTTTGGCGTGACGGTCAACTGAAGCTAAGTGGAGAGGAGATGTGGACATCTGATTGAATATTCAAACACATCTCCTCTCCTCTCCGCTTTGGTGGATACCGGGCCTAAAGGGGAGGCGTTCAGCAGTGGACGTCTTCCGGCTGATGATGATGATATTAGTCAAACAGACTTGTCTTACAGTCTGTTTGACCAGTAGTTAAGTAAGCAATTTGAAACAATTTTGATATAAGCTGATATTTTAATTATAAAAAAATACCTAACGTAAAATGGGGTGAATCAGGACAAAACTTTGAAAAGGAATTTTGCTGTAAATTATACTAGGTACCTAATTTTGCCTGCCGGGGTTGTAGGACTTATCGCATTACCATGACCCCATTGGACCGTAATGGGCTATTGAAGGACACTGTGGATTTTAGTCATTACGAGTATTATTGATGACTTTACCACGTGCAAAAAAAAAAGTTGGAACCTAGTTGCATGTTTCCAGCAAGGTCGCATAATAATTTATTTCTATAAATAAAATTTAGTAATTGTTGGGAAACTATGAAATTAATTCAATATCAAAATCCCTGTTAAAGTTTTATCCCGTATCATCCGTGCGTCCTTATTGTGCGAGTGAATATTTAATTATGTTTTACCTAACTTATAAAATAAAATCTCGAAATCATACCATAAATAACGTCATTTTCTTATCAGAGGTTATTTTTAAACGTCACAAGAAATCACTGAATCACTGTAAAATATTACATAACGATTGAAAGAAAATTCCTCCATAGCTTATATATTTACTACATGATTTTATACTTTAAAACAATAAATTCTAAGCATAAGTAATTACGCCATCATTGTATTGAAAAGCGTGCTCTCGTTACATATAATTGCTAATTGTTATCTACCTGTAGAAATCAAGTGGTGTTATTTCTCCTTGCTATTCATGTCAACCTAGTATTTGTTTGTGAAATGCACTCATTGATTTACAAAAGGTGCGTATATATGTATAAATAAACTAGCTGTTCCTCGTGACTCCACTTCGTCGTCGTCGTCTTCGTATCTCGATATTTTATAGCCTATAGGTATCCTCGATAAATATAGGTACCATCCGACACAAAAGGATTTTTTTCAATTCTGACCAGTTGTTCTTGAGATTAGCGCGTTCAAACAAATAAACTCTTCAGTTGCATAATATTAGTATAGATAACAAGCACAGTTGACGTAATTTCCAGATCAGTGGTAAATCGAAACCATCTAGAAAACTTAAAACACAGAAAAACATTAAATTAAATTCGGTTTAGCGGTTTAAGAGTTCAGTGGGCTTACACGTGTACAGAATAATTAGTGGTATAATTCATTTTAAAAAATAACATAAGTAATGGCCTGGTTATACAAAGTGTAACGTTAAAAGCGCAAAACCTCTCGTGGGGTAACTTAGCCCATGTTACTGAACAATGTTTGTTCTAAAACTTTTGGAAAACTGATGGGCTAGATCAATTTCTCATTTTGTATGAAAAACCATTTTTTTTTGTTTTTAATTTCCAAAAGTTTTAGAACAAACATTGTTCAGTATCATGTGCTGAGTTACCACGAGAGGTTTTGCGCTTTTAACATTACATGTTGTATAAGTAATTTTAGGCCAAAAATTCAAGTACATTGTGAGAAATTCTCGGTAGGTCTCAGTAATCGAGGCAATATAATGGAGGGTAACAGTCGCATTCGCGCACGTAGGGTTCCGTACCATTATCTAAAAATGTTTTTATTTATTTTTATTTAAAAAACTTTATGCACAGCGTTGTACAAAGGCGGACTTAATGCCGTAGGCATTTTCTGCCAGTCTACCTTGGGGTGATGCAGAGATAAATTATAGTAGGTGCAACAAAAAGAACCATTAACTAGAGATATTATACATACCAATAATATATAACATATATATACAATCTGTTTATGTTTTTATATGTATAGAAGGCCCCCCTAAAATTTCTTTTTTAAATGATTTAGTTTTAAAGTGAATATAAAATTTAATATTCTGTAAATATTTCAAGCGTCTACGTGCTGCCGTTATCAATATCGAGCAAAAATTAGTTAAAAATTACGTCTGTAGTATGGGACCCCCTTAAATACTTATTTTATTTTGTTGTAGTGTTTGTTAGATGACAGAAATACATCATCTCTGAAAATGTCAACTATCTATGACGGTTCCTGAGATACAGCTGTTGACAGAGAGACAGACAGACAGCGAAGTCTTAGTAATATGGTCCCGTTTTGCCCTATTTACGGAACCCTAAAAAACACAAAAAGTCTTATTTTAAATACGAAAAAAATAATTAATATCCCGCTATAATAATAAGCATACATTTGATGAGGAAGGCCAAAAGTGAACTGGTTTCTCTGCTTATCTCACTAATACAAATCTATTAGTTCGTGTTTAGTACATAGTTGACGAGGCGGGCTTTGTGCCGTGTGGTGATGGCGTGAGTGTGTGCATATCTATAATTAAGTATTATTGTGAAAAAGTGCTCGTTTAGGACTAAATCAGATCTCTGAACAGGATTATGGATGTTTCAGAAGGTGAGTTATACCTAATTATCGAGTAGCTTTCATGTTTTTATATTCCAATTTCGGAAGTCAGAATGTACGCCTGACATCATTTCTCATCGATTTTCGCGGTAATATTCTTTAACTTTTCATATAAACGTTCAATAACGCGATAACCAACGGCAAATCCCGTTAATATGGCCCTAATGAAAGGACGGTTTGGTAGTGTACCGGACGGACAAACATAACCTCCTCTAGATTCCTCATACAAGGCAACCTATGCACTACACGTCAGTGCATTTGCCATTACTGACTTAAGTTCTTCTTGTGTTGTCTACATAGAACGTCTTCTACCAAAAAAGTATTAATTCTTAAGTCAAGTTTTTACCCGGTAAAACTAGTCATCAAATGATTCAGGACTTATTCAAAAAACTGGAACTGAAAGGGATTGTCAGACTCGTACTGACAAGAAAATTCACGGTGTTCTTTTAATATTTCTTTACGTTCATGTTAAAGTACGTCTAAAGATAGATTTCTAGAAATTGTTAGCGTCGACACGGCTCTATAGCGTCTGCCTGACACTAAGGGGATGATAAATAGAAGCAATTTAAGTAAAGGCAAAAATACACTGACGTGTGGTGCGCATAGGTTGCTTTGTATGCAGAATCTAAAGGAGTTTATCTGGGGACGAACCCCCGTGTTCATGATTGATTTTAGCATGTATAATGTATAAAACGGGAACAAAATAATTCCAGCATGCAAAACATGTTATGAATTTTAATGCAAGAAATAAACGGCTACATAAATATGTTAAAAACTCTTTTTCTATTCAAGGGAATAGAGCTTTTACTAGGTACTTACTTCTTGATTTTTATTTGACGACCACGTGTTAGATTGCTGAGTCAGTGAAAATCTCGTCCCTTCCGGACAGTAAGGACCTCTTAAAAGCTTCTTCGAGTGGAATCAAGATGGCCGCATGATTCTAAATTCGATCTTTAATTATATCACATTTAATTAAAATAACACAAATTGGTGCACGTCACATAATTATAAAATAAAGTCACTTTTCAAGTATGACTGGTGAGTTCATTAAAACCAGATAGATGTTAACCAAAATCTGTAATTTTATTCATTTGCCAACTAGTTTTCAAAGCGTTTTCTATACAACACTTTCAAAAAAATTGTCTTACAAAAATCCTATTTTTGATAATAAACTTTAGACGATTGCGAAACGATGGTCTAGTTAGATTCTAGAAGACGAAGAAGTCTCTCTGAATTAATTAATAGGTGACGAAAAAATCTGGCTGAAAATTACGTAAAGGAAAAAAGAAGTAATTTACGTATACAATGTATACGCAAATGACTTTTAATGTTAACCCCGATACTAACAAAATATAATTTACCATTTATCCCTGTTTCGACATAAAAGACTGTGGCTGCACGATTCTCGAAGTGGCTGAGTTGTTGTTGAGCTGGTTCGATCCCTGTACGGAACAAATATTTGTATTACCTACAATTAGTTGTTCCGGGTCTGGGTGTTGTGATTTTCTATGTTTGTAACGGACTACAAAAGAAATTCCTAGTATAGTGCAAAGTTAAAAAAAAAAACAATTGATTAATGTTCTATTTTGTTTCAGGTAAGTGATGCGAGTTGGCGACGAAGGTCAAATAGTCAAGACAGTATCCGTGGTGGGGCCATGGCTACCACACCACACTTCCATGTCTGCCAGCTAGGTATGTATTAGTACCTAGTAATAATGACCTTGGAATACCAATCAGAATGCATTTAAGGAGTATCAGAAATCGGGCACGCGGCCATATGACCCATCTTTGAGCGAGCAGCTGAAGAGTTTCCACGGCGTCCTCACCTTTCTGACTCAGATTCTCACCGGATATGGTTAATCGGTTCTGGAGGTACCTGTGTCAGGGGAAACTCGTGGTTTTGGCCTTAGTGATAGACGTTTTGACAACGAGCTCCAACTAATAATGAACACTCGTAGCATGGCACTGTAGAAACGGGTTTTGTCGACAGAAGCATAGACAAAAGCACATATTGTAGTTTTTTACCGTTTTAAGCTTTGCAATGTTTCAAATGTGGAAAAGAAATGATTTAATTATTCAAAAGGCCTTCAGATCATGCCAAAATTCAAATTGTATAGCAATAACAATGAAATAACTTAGTCTTTCCTTGGTAGAATAGACATAGAATTGGTCATGCTACACGTCATGCTGTTGGTCTTGACTTGTAGGAGATGCATTAGCTGGACAAAGAGTGTGCATGATGTAATTAAATTAGAACTAAGTATGACGATAACAGACTACGCCTAGATCCCGGAAAACGTCGTATCGGCTAGTAGACTTGTGAATGTGAAGGTCGTTTTTTGTCTGACTTGACAAGTGCTATACGATAGTAACTTTTGTACGAGTAATGTAACCATAAATGAATATTTTTTTATCTTGAATTATAAATGTTGAATTTTTAACGACATAGTCCTTATTGTTAGTTACAAATAAACTATTTTCAGTCCGCAGTTTTATCTTACAAGCATTAGTAGAAAATAGTTAAAACAAAGGGCGGGCGATTCCTCCCGGCATCGCAATCACAAAGTCGGCTAGATCCCGGTTGATCACTTTTCTGTTTCATAAACTAAAGAAAATAACATAAAAGTGTTTCGCCACTCAATGTCGTGGGCCGCGGCCTTTTCTTCTCTTAAATCCGTTGGCGTAATTCGTCACTCATATTATGCATGCTCACTTATCTCTAGCGCCCGGTCTAGTAGGTATAAATCATGTGACGTATCGTTACTTGTAAAGGGCCCTTTCAGTGGACCATAAGCCGTAATTTATCCAGGGTGGTACTCAACTCATTTGATGTTAATCTAACCAGAAAATAATGGAATAATTTTGATATCCACAATGAGACAAAGCTTTTTGCTGATACAACACTATAAGTGCTTCAAAGGTCTTTTAAATAAGGCCTAGTATAAGTAATTAGTATTACAATAAAATTATGACTCATAGGCTGACGTATTAATCCGTGACAGACGTAACAAAAGCGTCAGTAGAGTCTCCGTGATTATGAGATATTAATATCAGGAAAATTAAAATATAATCAATACGATACAATATCAATAGGAAGGAAAAACCTCATCGTCTATTGTTAGAAGTAAGTTAATTTTGTGTACGTCAGAAGAAAGATGATATCATTTTCCTTTATTTGCGGAAAATCAACTTCTAAACCAACCAACTTTTATATTTTACCGCCTTTTACTGTAATTACTATTTCCTGATCATTGACAGGTGATTGCTGCATTTTTTTATGTTTTTATTACGTTGGTAGTAAATTATATTGAAGTCCACAATTAACGACTTTAATAAAACGTCTCATTACTTAATGGAAAGAAGAAAGCGTACCCGTTTTCAGAAAATAAATAATAACAAAATATTTATTTTTAATACTTTTTGGATGAGTTAAAATAAAATGATTAAATATAACACAATTGCCTTATGTACTAAAACTTTATTGTACATGGAAGTTAAAAAATGGGTTTTTTTTGGCTTATTCCTTTCTAGAAAAAAAGCTGTCGGAACCGTGTTTTTAAAATAGAAGGTATACGCCAGCACATCGACCTACCCTAATCTGTCAAATTTTGCCAATCGAATGTGAACCTTCACGTTTAGTGATAAAGTTGAAAATCTATTTGATAGATTGAGGCAGGTTGACATGCTGGCGTCTGTACATTATTCAAGCAAACAGTTGGCCTTACATATCAATTTTCTGTTCCAATATTGACTAGTAGGCAACTCAATTAACGGACCATTAGGTATCTGTGACGTCATATCACTATGGGCAGGTGTGTTTTAGTGTTTATTTAATAAGTTGGTAACAGACTATAGTAAACCGAGAATTCCCAATGGCCACCTTCTGCTTGCCCGTCTCTGGTAGACATTTATTTTTTGATTTTATTATTATGAACAATGGAAAAACAGTCATATACAATATATAGTTTTTTCTTAATCTAGGCGATCAGAATAAACATAATAAAAAAAACTAACTAGAATAACATATTTTTAAATATAATTATCCTCCGCTATCAGTAATGTTAACTTTATTCTTTTCTATAACCGGCATAACAATCATAACATTTAATTTAAACATAAAATGCGAACCAACTTCTAGCATACGGAAAGGTAAAGGGTCTCTAACCAGATACTTATTCATTGTATTATTTCAATTATTTATTTACCTTGTGTTGTCTAGTAAAAATTTCAGTAAAATTGAAGCACCAAAACAGGAGCCGTCGTACCACAAATACTTTTAAACGTCTGTTGAACACTTGTATAAAAAATGTCAGATTATGACGTTGAAATAAGTTCCGTTTTGCAGTCACACTTTTCTAGACTAGTGTTCAACAGATATTTTTGTAGTAAAGCGTTGGCAACAATTCTTTTTCCTCGTTTTTTGCCAGTGCATATATATATAAACAGAGTTTTTTTCCCAGTTATCGCCAGTGGTAGCAAATGGGAATATCCGAGAATAGTAGTTCCCCTGGTGTGCCGTAGAAATCTCTCTTTTTGATGTCTCTGTAGAGGGGGTTCGTGAGATGCTTCTCTTGGTCATTCTCCGGAAAGTGTTAACGATGATCCAAAGCACAATATCCACTAAAAAGAAGAAAAGCTTGGTATCATTAAACTCTTTTGCAGCCTTAAAACCAGATTCATATGCCCCATAATTGGTTACAATCCAGTTATCAGCGTATCCTGATTTCTCGATTAGCTAGAACGCCGACACAATAATACTTAACCTGCAAGTGTGAACAATTTGAGAACCACTGGGTTAAAATGAATCTCCTCCAAAAACAAAGATACTAAATAAATATTTCATCAAAGACCGCTTAAAATAACTAAATAACCAGTTATTTATTTTCGTTGCCATAAAATGTACATCCTGTTTACAATAATCGTTTCATTGAAACTTCAAAAAAATATATACACAGAATACTCTTTTAAGTAGATTATAAATCAGAACAGCAATTCAACTGTGTACAGCCAATTTTGAAGCGAGCTACATTAATATTGACCTGTTACAATTTACTGGCTTTTTATTTGGTAAAAGCGTGCTAAGCAGTGGCTAAAATCACCGTGATTACTTAGCATAGATACGCGCTAAGAAAATGTCCCACATACACATTTTAAATATTGCAAAGGACACATATTTTTGAATAATGTACTCATAGCTTCCTACATTCTTTAATTATTAGAATTTTGCTGCTCCTGAAATTAACCCCTGCATCAAAAATAAAAATCTTTATCACTTATAATATATCTATATCTTTAACAATGAATATTCTAAAATATGCATTATTAAAATTCCAAACGATCAGCACCTTTTGTCGGTGATTGTACGTGCGTACGCGCAGTAACAGTAGTCAAACATGTTCGCTATGCCTTCCTCATAACAAACGCTATAACGAGTTTTATACTCGAGTAATCGTTATTATTCATTGCTTGATGTAGTAAGCGTATTTTAGCAAGCCATCCATAGAACACTTACTTCTGTCTGTCTATGAGGGTCAGTTGATACTAGTTCATATCTCATTATAGGTTTAATTAATTGTCTTGTTAATGTTAAAAAAAAAATTGAATAAATAGATAGTTTAACTACTGATTTAACAAGTTTCCATCAGAACTCTTGTTTTGTTATTTTGACATTCGTTTTTTTGAAAAACGAAATATTATCAAGAAAAATCGAATGCATACATGCAGACATAAATATCTGGTGCTTTGGCGGCCATGGCACTAGTGGGGCGAGTGACCTACAGAAATATCTGTAAAAGTCAGCTATAATTGTCTCTTCCCACATTCCTGATATAGCGGCTTATCTCCCAGTCGGGGTTGTCTCCGGCTTTCTAGATATCACTACGATTGTAGTACACAACATTTTATGTGACGACAATGATCTTTTGTATCAAGAGGTTATCGTTAAGCAGCACCAAGGTGCTCGCTGAGCTCTTGATTTTTTTTGCTAAATATACCTACTCTGAAGTTATGAGCATCATGCATTTTATATGACAGAGCGAAAATTCTTTTAAATAATATACATGATTGAATATAAACATTTGTTTAAGTTCTTAAAAGGTTGACTTAAATATTAGCTTAATCGGTTTACAATCATGCCAAACTTAACAAATTATTTACTTTACATTTTTTTAAATAGCGGTCATTACCTGACCTTGGTAGGGCGAACGATTATTTTTTTCTTTTCGTTACTTAATTATGTTGTGTTGGCGCTCAAGATAAATGCGTAGGACGGTGTGTTATTCCAATTACAGACAGTTTTTATATACTTGTAACAGTCGTAACTGGTTTCATTCACGACATTATGCTGATAAAAATAAATGTGAATAAAACATACGATCTATACTTAGGTCTGAGGAGATTATCATTGTAATTTGTAGGTATTAATGCAAGCAACATAACTTTGTTGTTGAATTGATAATTGGATGACTTTAATTAAAATGAAACTTTATCCGATGTTTAATGATGAACAAAGGAACGATTTTTTCCGGTTTTCGTTCATGGTACCAAGTTTTTTTATTGCTATTTATGACATGGAGGCATAATTAAGCTTATGTAAACTACTCATATATAATTCTATTGTGATGTTTTTAAAATAAATTACAATTTCAATAGTTTAGTCATTCACTAAAAACCGTTGAATAAATCAAAACGCCCTAATCGTTGTCTAGCTGATCAACAAGTTCTTAGTATTTCTTTTAATCCTTTATAGTGTGCCAATTAATATAGGTGTGACGACGTGAGGCATTATTTCTTACCAATATTATAAATGCGAAAGTTTGTGAGGATGAGTTATTATTTATTGTTATTCTTTCGCGCAAGAATTACTGAACGGATTCCCATGAAATTTAGTACACATACAGTTCATAACCTGGATCTTAGAACCTAGGTGTAACCTAAGATAGTTTTTATCTCTGTATGACTTTCCCGTAGAATAGTTACCGATCTTCACTCAAGCAATGTAAGACACAGAACACTATTGGAGTAACCAAGTACTAAGGATAAGCACGGATAAGGATGTTAACTCATTCATTAATTAGCGTTATTTACCAGTGTTAAAACCGTTTTAAAACCGTCTGTTGCGAAGCAGTCGTAAAGCACTACGTCATCACAAAATACTTCCCGTTTTCTATAAGAGACGGAATGGCCTTCATCGATACTATACATATACGTTGAATAAAGGTGGTCGCACATATGTGTATGAGCACCGTACCTACGCGCGGCATTATATGAAATTATGACGTCATCAGTATTTTCAACATCCTGTCTCTAAGATTCGGATGCTGACAGCATTTTCCGATTTCATATGATTTCATACGTCAATTAATGGATCTATACCTATTTTTTATTCTCGTTGTCTTCCCTATTTTCAAGTCTTAAGTGTGCAAACAAAATATTAATAATAAAAAAATGGCCTTTAAATATGTATTGATTAAAAAATGATATAAATTATTTGTAAGTAATAGATATAATGAAAATTGCCTTAAAATATATATTGATTAAAAATATGATATAAATTAGCTGTAAGTTTCCCGAAGACTTAACATCAAATGAACATCATACAACGAATTCTAAAATGAGGCACGTACGAAACTTGTGGTACTGACAAATGTGCGATCACCTTTACTGGCTACGTTTTGCATATTCTATAACTAGCTTATATAGTTTAGTTAGTGACTACTAATTAAATCATAATTTCCCTTGTGACTACAATGCCTTGGGCCATCAGATTACTGATTATAGTCAACTACAAATGTTTAAGCGGTGATAAACGAGCGTTTTGCACGACTCATAAGGGATTTTCTTTCTTTACGAAGTAAATTATTACTGCCATGAATTTTCGTACAGTTAATAATTATACTCATAGGGGTTGTGGAACAGGGTACTAAGAGTATAAAAAAATATATACTCCATTAATAATTTAGGGGATCAAGTTACTACTTATTTTCAGGTGATATGATTTATGACTGCCGTTGACATAGTAATCTTCTGATCTTGAGGTTCCGAGTTCGAAGCCAAGATCGAACAAAGTGTTAGTTTGTTTCTCCAATACAAATTTCTGAGCAGCAGTTATAGAGTCTGAATTTGTGTTATGTTGATGATGATAAACTCACCTCTATTACATAAAAAGAAATATGGGTGTACTATTAGGTACACCTCTGCCTAACCTAGATACTTGCCTGTATATTATATTTAAATATATTTTAAACAAAAATACGGATCATATTAACATTTAACCTTCTTTGTAAACCATCGGTTCAATTAAGATCAACATAAATGTCTTTCGTTCAAAAAACGTGCATCAGTATCGCCTAAGTCAATTTAGAGAAAAATCGTTTAGCATAGTGAAGACATTTAATACCCGCGAAGCCATGCAACTACTGCCACGTGAATCTTTAATACTTATCATAATCTGTAATTTAACCGTCCGTTGAAAGAGTTTTTAAGAAAACCTTTGTTATATTAAAGAAATTGATGGTAAAAAAAATACCCCTTTTTTTTGCTGCGTTAACCAAAATGGACGAAGATATAACTCTTCTTTAAATCACAATACATCACAAGCCCCCCTCCTGAATTTCAAGCGTCAAATTATTGAAAATCAATGAGTATTGACTTGATAAAAAGTCGATACTCATTGATTTAAAAAAAAATACGTACTCATTATATTTCACTACTCTGGCGGATTATTATCAATTTATTTATGTAGTAAACTACCATAATTATGTGTCCCATCATTATAGTCACTAAGAGTCTGTCAGTCCTCCACCGAGGAAAAAGACCCAAAAAAGTAGTTCTAAAATAATTGTACAGTAAGCGCACTTCTTTTTCGTTCTGGATTGGTCCCATGCGAAGAAGTAGCGAGTCGTTTTGTAATGTATAAAACTGTATTTTATGTTTATTGGAATATTATTAAATGAATTTTCCCGCTCATAGTTGACACAGAAGGGACTATCAGACATTTTGTACTAACTAAAAATCCCATCCTGTTCCATCAACCGTCTTTACGTTCCAAGGCCACGATTAAAACTTGAGATATTCACGCAAATCTGGCAGATAGTATCGGGCTCAGTTACATTATGATGCATATCATGTTTGACCGGTAGAACATAATGTTCGACTTGTCAAATACGCGTATAACGTTTAACAGTAGGTTAACTCAATGACTTGACCGCTAACTAAAGTTAATTGTTAGTTTCACCTCAGCTCAACTAAATGCTAGTAATTTAGACTTAAACAGAGGTCACACTGTAACATTATTACCAACATTACAACTCGACTAAACTACTGACATAATGTAAACTGACTCATACCACCTCATACTGTCTCATGTCTTGTATTACGTATTTTTTCTATTTTAGGATATTCACCTATGATTAATTCGTCGATTATGTTAAACTCAGCTATTTATTTAAAAAAAAAATAAGGAAATCTTTTAATTTTGATGCCATTAAATACGAATTATGTTGTTCTTCCGTAATAATTAAATGGTATGCGTGATATAATTTATGATATGAAAAATATGACTTTATGTTCTAACGACACCTTACAAAGAATAACTTTTTTGAAGGTCCCTATAATATTTATTTAAACTGAAATCGCATCCACGATCTGTTGGGAAAGACACTATATTATTATAACAGACTTTAGGACGAAATCGAACCACATTTTGAGGAACTGTGCATTTTCTTGTGAAAAAAATTGGTGCTCCTTAATATGTAGGCAGCTGTACGTACATAATACAGACCTTGTGTACCCTTTTTATAAAATAGGCCAACAGTCACAAAAACAATAAGACTTTCATGCACAGCCGTTTACACAACCGTGATTCAATCTTACCGAAAAACATTTTCTAAGAACTGTTGATTAGGAAAAAGTTTGTATATATGTATCATCTGTTTTGATCCCACGCATAGACCAGTCACCCACGACGAATGGATTATCGCGAATGTTGGTAAACACATGCTGATGCCACTTGCTCCGTACATCGTTTGTATCAGACGTGATGGCACAGGTGACGTAGTTGCTGAGTTATTCTGCATAACAGCTTGCTAGTTTTTTTTTTATAGTCGGTAAAATCATCGAATGCGTCCTCCCCCTCAGGGCGCGACGGAAGGGACAGTCAGACTAGTACTAACTAAAATCAACGGTGATCCTTCCACAGCCCTTCGATAGTCCTGCGACCGGCAGGCTTTGGCGCCGGCAGTTTGCTGACAGCTCTTTCAGGCGCGTGTAGAATACGGTGCGCCGTCAACTCTGGCATGGTCCATGATCGGACGGCGAGTCAACTAATACTCGCCATCCACATGCCCAACAGGTGGCTGGTACCATTCACAGGTGAAAATGCGTAGCCGACGTACCGACTATGGTCGGCTACGAATTATATTAAATTGGGCACCTCCTACGCGTAGCGCTTTGCTACGCGAAACACGCTACGGCATTTAACCCATAGGATACAAGGTTCATGTCGGCTTGGCACGTAGTGTGCTACGCACCTGCTACGAGTGCGCTACAGTCTGCTACGCGTTACACGCTACGCTCTGCTACGCGCTACACGCTACGCTCTGCTACGCGCTACACGCTACGCTCTGCTACGCGCTACAGACATAAATACCATTTTTATTCCTGAGAGGAAAACACAATAGACGTAATATGTTTATAAAAGACTAGAAAAGTTTAATAAATATTATTTTACATTCGCAGAGAATATAATACTCTAGATTTAACCGAAATTAAAACTAGAATAATATATCTAAATAATCCGTTAGTGGAACCATTTCTTCTTATTTAAACCTGTGTACACGACACAATCAGTTGTAGACCATATACATAAACCGGTACAGACCTCGATTTACGGATCCGTGTGTCAATGAAAAGTGGATTAAGACGTTAGGAAAACCTGGTTATTGTAGAAGAAATTATGTTCTTGCGGAGTTACAAGATTATGCATTTAATCCAAGTATCAAATCAACTTGAGAAGTTAAACATATAATATCAAACAGTAAAACTAATAAATTCGATATTTCACGTGTACTTTTTTTATTTATCGCAATTACACATCGGAAGTGCTGTACGTTTTTTTATTTTGTGTTAAACTATAATAATCGAAATATTGAAGGTAATAAAATGAGAAGGAAATACGTTAAGAATGTTCAAATAAAATTTCAATATATTTTCCATATTGTACACCTGTACTGCCTATATTAGGCATTGTACTCACGCTTCCGGACTCACGTACAGCCGTAGACATTCGTAGAGCGTTGAACTCTTTTGTACCACAATATTCTGACAAGATATTATTGTCTCGTAATTTATGTTATTACTTGTTTACATGCACTATTTCTATTATATCGGCATCCAAAATAAAACGAGGAAAAAAACATTTTATTTCGACTTCTTGCTGCGATAAGCAATCGAAACGCGGCGCGTGGAGAAACTGATAAAGAAACAATTTGTACAACAAATTAGTAACTAGCTTACACACGTAAATTACTTATGTAAACCATGTGGACGTATAGGTATGATTTTCCGCGTTTTTCAGCGTCTTTGGTTTCGTAGATTCAATTCCGTCAATCAGCGCTAATAATCACATCGTTCCTCGCGAATCTGTGCATTTCCTCGGTTTTATTAAATCCGAGTGTTGTGGTAGCCGGCGAGGCTGGGGGCTCCGGTCGGCTGTACTCGGCAGTACGGCAGTCGCACGAGGGCGCCCGCACTGGCCGCACGTCGCGCTCTGCCCCGCCCGGACGATGCCCGCCGACCAGCGCGCTCGCTCTCTCCGCTCCAACGGTACTCAAGCGCGCAGCTGAGCCGCTACTCCGCTAGCTGACATGTTTACGCCGCCGCTGTTTACTATAACATGAATAAAGTTTTTCTCAGCTGTCTACATTAACGCGATCGTGTGAATGCGCACCGGCTGAAGGATTGCGAAACTGTACAAGTGAAGTTTAAAAATACATTGGCACTAGTGCGAAGTGACGTACATCGAGATGTGTGCGTGCAGCAAGTTTTGCGACTTCTGGAAGAACTCATGCGGAGCAGGTGAGATCCTCGCCCACTTTCTAATGCTTGCCGCTCGTGTACGCGCGCCCTATTCCTTTCTAAACCGCCACTGTTGGCAAAAACTTTGCTAAACTTGTTTGACAATATAAAGTGAAATCGTATCCACAAACGACGAACAGATGCCGACGTTATTTCAAAAAGAGACGATCAAACTGATTGAATCTCAAAGATTGTCTGAATTAAGAGGCGCGTCAACGTCCTGTAGTGTATCAGAAACTAATTGGGTCCGTGCCCATACATAAATTGACTTGATTAGCAATGGTTGTATGGCAAGATTGACTTTAAGGAAACAACAAGCCTTGAATTATAATATGCTAATCATGCACCTATAGGATATAATTAGCAGCTTATATGTCTTTAAATGGTTTTACATTCCAAGTGAATAATCAGTTGTTAACTTGAAGTACCCGCACATAGCAGCAGACACTCGTGAATGTAGTCTAGTGAATAGAACGTGGAAATTAAAACAATTAAAGAGTAATTTGCATCTAAAACATTTCCAATACGAATGTTATCGAAAAATGTAAACACGCGAAGCTGCCAAGGTAATAAACGATGAGGGCATCAGCAGTTTGACTAGCGCCTAACTAAACAACAACAAAGAGGAACTCACGGTGAATGATAATGCGATCATGTGTCTTGCCTGAAGGCTTGAATGACATTTAGCATTTAATATTCCGTAGCATAACCTTGTAGTCGGTAATGCCTAATTACGCGATTTACAAATCCGTTAAAGTCATTTTAAGGTTTTCAACAAAGTTTAGGATTAGATTGGATTTTAAGGCAATAGGTATTCACTCGTTTAACCTTGATACTAATACATGTTTCCGAAAGCATCTAAAAGTAGATCATAATCCTTTAGCACCACCTCTGGTTGTTGAACATAGAATCCCACGAATCGTGGCTACAGTTTTAATCACCCAGCCACATGCAGCGCTACTTCTATACATATAATTACTCGATGAATAGATAACAACAAACCGTTTTAATGTCAAATCGTGAACCAAAAACTACATTCACATACATTTCACAACACGAACTATGGTCACGTCACGATTGATCACTATCGCCATTATTATAATACAACTATATGTATGTATGTCCGGGTTTGCCTGACTTAGGAAGGATTTAGTAGTAGTGAATGTACTCAGATACTCTCAAGGTAACTGACGTCACGCGTTTCTGGTGCTGAACTTCTTGGTTGACGTAGCAACCGTGGTTACCTGTACTGGTTTATCACCAGACCTTACCCAGAGCATCACATTACACCTTGACACTGTTCCAGTAGTAATCCAATATGAATGCAATATTCTATTTCCCACATCGGTTGTTTGTTTCGAAAACAATAAGGCTGTAAGGCATTGAAGTAGATAAAAGTCTTGTTACGATCTTTTAAAGTCGATTATATTCAAAACCAAACCTTAATTATAATACTTTAAAGTAACCGTTACCTTGAGGGTAACCACAAGGGTGCTTTTGCCATTTTAATTTGAGCTTTTCCCAAATAACGCTTTACATAATAGGTATATGTGTGTGTAACTGAATGCCTGACAGATTAAATAATGTAACCCATTGATGCACGTGGCGTCCGATAGTTTTACTAAATCATTATGAATTCTTTATGAATGAATAATTATCTTTGATAAATCTACTTACCAAATAAGAATTTTAAAAGACGTTATTTTGGCGAACAAACATGCTACTATTTTCGCCTTAATTGTCTAGTGTAACCTTGATTGTATGCGGCTATCCTATAACATTTTAGTTCACATTTACGTTAAACCAATAGCCCAAAACTGTAAATCCACTTTTCTAATTTATTCACGGCGGTTAAACGCGTGGGAATCATAAATGTATGCCGTATAAACATCGTTAGACGAGCTAAAATAGAACTTTATTCAATAAAATATCACTTTTTTGATTTCCTAATAAAGTGTGAGTGTTGAACTATTACTTGTAATAGTGTTGGGTTCTTCGTTGCCATAGAAATGTATGTTAATTTTGTTTCTTTCATGTCACGATAGTAAGGTCAAAATGAGTTGAACGGTCTGTGCTAGACTAGATTTGGCCGCGGTTTCGCTTGGGCAGCCAACAGAAACGAGAACATTTGGCTACCACGGTTAAGGAATGAGGCATGGCCTTTTGAAGTTGGGGTAAGATTTAATTTGTATTTTGTCATAATAACTATAGGCGTCCAAAAGGCATAAGCCTAACTTCAGAAAATTCTTGAGAATTAAGGATACTTAACTAAAATTTTATCTTCATGTCTTTTGCCATAGGATGGAAAATTTAGTTTATTAATAAAGAGATCACGTTGCTTCCCACTGGTTTCCATTAAATCGAAATCCAAACTTTACACACACGCCGCTAACAGATTTACAGTAGATACAGTTATTAAGAAACTCGCATGCTACTAACACATTTAGTCATAACGGTTAACGTTATAATAAGAACACTGGTGACCTTGAAAATATAACATTGGAGTCGTGGTCAGTTCTCATAAAGTCGATTAGTTGTTAAAACAATAGCTGTTGGCCCCACGGTCTTAATTTTATGTTAGTACCTAATTAGTATTAAAATTAACGGGCTCATCGCTCAATCTCGATCTCTCGACCTTCATAAAACAGACAATACTTATAAAGGGAAACGGGTCATGTTGCAAAAAGTTTAATCTAAAAAAAGTAAGTAGTTGTGTGGAACAAAACTTTTTAATAATGCTCCTCACTAGTAACGTCTACCGTATCGTGGGTGCGTTTACAAACATAGAAACTGACTTAAACCACACTTAAACGAACACCCAGACCCGGAATTACTACTTCTAGGTCATACAAATATTTGTTCCGTGCGGGGATCAAACGCGCGGATCGGACGGGCAGTACTCGATCGCTCAATCACTGCGTCAACCGAACTGTCAAAGCTGGGTGGGACAAACACTAATAAACTGGATCTTTGCAAAATGTGTTGCAAATACTAGTAAAACTACAATTTTTTAGCAAAAGCCTGCCGGGTTCGCGGGACATACTTCCATTACCGTGACCGCGGAACATAAAGGGCTATTGAAAGACACTGTGGATTTTAGTCAGTACAAGTCTGACAGTAGGGGTGGGAGGACTCATTTAATGATTTTACCACGATAAAAAAAAAGTCACAGAAAATCAAAAGCTTTGCAATAAAACAGTCGTAAATTAGCCAGATCAAACGTGTTGAACGACAGTTTGCTAACCTGTAACCTGCAAACAATATAAAACGAAGTTGATTGTCCTAGGGTGATGGATGAGCTCTGTGCCTCGTTTCGATTCACCACTCGACTGACAACTGGCGTGGTACTGGAAACACAGGAATTCTTGATACTTACTTTTATAAAGTACAGTTCTAAATTCACACTACTACTAACTATATTATGACATATTGTATATTGTTGATAGAAAACATACATATTTAAAAGAAAATAAAATTCTTGTAAACTTCAATAAGACTTAATTAATCATTAATAAAGCCATGTCTTGTTCAGTTCAGGTATTTACCCGACACTTTATCATCACACAGTTGATACAAGTTCACTGATAGATAGTCTATAATTATCATGAACATGATTCATATACTACAAGTGTATCACATTTTCTTCTGTTGATACGATAAAACTTCAGTCAGTCTTGAAGTAAGAGGGAACACTATTCATCCTAGTTGGTAATTACGATACGATTGCTTTACCTTCTGCTGCCACTGTCGTGCCTTAAAATTGGGCATACTGTAGGTAAAAAAAAACTTTAACTTATTCCTTTTTTTTCATCAAAACATCCCAAACACAAAAATAAACACATTTGAATTTAAATAAAAACAGAAAAGTGGAAGATTACTAACATATCCAACAAAATCTTGGCAAATTACACATTTAGACGAACCAGCTTTCATCATTATAAACGATGCTTTATATAACTCTTGCAGAAATACTAAGTCCTGTTGATGATGCGCTAATGCACTACAATTTATCAACAGTTCACGAGGTGGGCGAGTTTTCCCTCACAGAAAGTGGGCCAGTGACGTAACGTGGACAATTATTTCCCGAAGATAATGTCCATGTAGAAGGAGCTTTGTTGATGTTGTGCGGTAACATTGAAACATGTTTGGCATGTTGCGGTACAATGCCAGCCGGCACAGGACGTGCTCGGAATCAATTAACTTCGCCAGCTCCTCATTACGTTATTCAAGAGTCTTCAAAGCAACTTTACGTCACTTTTGTGTTGCAAAAATAAAGTCGAATTTTACCTTGCTACTAAATATTTACAAATGATACTTTCGTATACATCAAGTGTAATGTACTTAATAAGTAGTAATGATGTCGTGGTGCAACAAAAACTTGCCGATATCATCGATATATTGCGGTTTTGACAAAAAAAACAGAAGGTTATTGAAATCAACGAGCAACATTCAAGGTGACGATAACCTACTAATCGTTAATTACTTCACAGCGACCTTTTTGTTTTTACCTAGTGGAATAAGTAGCGGAAAACTGTACGTACCCGGTGTTTCGTCAAGGCAGAGGTGCGTGTCCATCCCTGCGATTTCTCTTACTTTGATAACGTGTCAACATTTCCAAATATTTGTGACATTATATCGTAAATAACTGTCCACGTTTATATCTTTCTCATCCCGGTGCTATCCAATTAGATGTTTTTTTATTACGAAACCGGTGAAAATCCAATGAAGGCGCAAAACATGTCATGTTCAGAAACAATATCACCTCAATTACTTCTAATTGCGCTTGAATGCGCCCCACGAGTACTGGTCATGGTTTAGACCATGATCAGACGGCGAGTGTCCGGGTCGACTACATCACACTACGACAAACAGCTAATCGTGACCCTGAAACTTTTAGTCAGCACGTGTCTGACAGTCCCTTCCGCTCCACTCAGAGTGGGGACTCATTTGGTTTTTCTTTTTTTTTAAACATTTCTTTTTATGAATTTTCGTAGTTATATTCTAGTCGCGGGCACAAATAAATTATATCAATCATGCCTCTCTACTGTAATTACTAATCGACATACCAAAGCATTGTTCTTTTTAACTATTGTGTATCGTGATCTTTACTGCAGTAAATTGTTGAATAAATATAAATCCTATTGTTATCTCAACTTATGTATTTTGTACAAAACAAACACTAGATAGTTTATAGTGATAACTTTCGTCATGTTGATCTAAATAATTGTACTCTCATGAAACTGTGATAAACTGATAAGTTGATAACAGATATTTAATGTTTGGATGGTAATTTATGAAGGTAGTTTATATGTCTAGTTTTCTTTCATTATACATATACCTCGTTATATGAAGATAAGAAAATAATTTTGAACGATGAAATAGTTCTAATTCTCGCTTTTTTATCTAACTACTACCACTGAAAAGCATTCAGTGTCTCATAAATATTTTTATGTAGTCTAACTGAAAATTTATTGACGGTTGCATAGTTAAAAAAATAGGAACAATAAACAGTAAAGTCGTCAGTCTTATCGTAAACAACTTAGCCATTAATGTTTTCAAACATTGTAATGTACACTATGGTTATTAAAATGTGCGATTACAAAGTATTCAATAATCTCATTTGCATTTGTTTATTAAGAACAGAGGAAAAATAAAATATACCTGTTACGTACCATGCTACCATAACAGGTATGGCCAGTAAAATACTCGTAACATGTAATATATCTTCTCCATCTGGCGTAATTAAAACCTATCGACTCAGAAGATTGCAGTATTATTTTGTTAAGCAAAATATTTAGTTCTTATTCTGCGATATACTGGATATACATGCAGGCTTGGATGCAAGGTCCAGGAATAAACCGGCCTATTTGTATAATATAAATATTATTTATGGTTTGGTTGGTTGGCATAGCATGATATTTTTCGCTTTTCTCGAATGTACACGTACAGTCAACAAAAGACATACTTAAGTATTCGGCCTGCAAATAAATGGTGTTCATAATTGTATCTGCAAATCAACCTCTTTAGTGTACCATAAACCAAAAGACACACACATAATATAACAGCATTTAATAGCACGCATATGACATAGAGGAAAACCGTTTCAAACTTGCTGTCTGGTTTCTTATCTTTTTTGTTCACAGTACATAATTATGAATGTGGGCGTGGGAAAATGTGCTTGCATCCTGCACCGAAGCATAGGTGGTTTTTGCGGAAATTAATCTAAATAAATACACACTTAAAAAAAATAAGATTAGTTTCCTAAAAGTTTTAATGAAACAAAGAATCTAAAAAAAAAAGTTTAGTAAATTTTAGGTTTAAGTTTATGTTACTCTGGCTAGATATGTATAAAAGAGGTCGTACTTATTTTATTAAATGGCCGTGCTCTGTCTGGGCAGCTCAATGTCAAAGTGTTACCACAGACGGCCAGCTGTCTAAACTGCTGAACTGACGACTCTCTTTACTTTATTGCATAATATAACAATAGGGGTACTATACTACTACGGGCATGCGGATGGCAAGTAATAAAGGGTGACTCGCCATCCGATCATGGACCATGCCCGGGTCGACGACGAATTTTTTAGCAATCTGACGGGAACCTTAGATAGCCAAGCCTGCTAGGGTCGCAGGAATGCCTCTTTAGATAACCGTGTCCATGGAACGTAAAGTGCTATTGAAGGATCATAAAGTGATATCAAAAGTTTCGAGTTACTTTCCCCCCAGTATCAAATGAGCACTATTTACAATGACATTGAGTATAGGGATCCCCCTTTTATCTCAGACTCTAACGAGAAGCATTGCTATCAATAATTGAATGTAATTAATAAGATTAATTACCTAATTTACTGCAATAGATAATGTATTTAGACAGTAACATCTGCCGACAGACATATAGTCTATTGGCCTGTGTGTTATTCCTACCTTTTCTCTTCTGTCTGTTGATTTATTAGGCAGATAAATGAGAAAATTAATTTTAATTATCTTGTGACCTCTGAGGCTATACCTACTTAACATTCACAGAATTTTGAGAAATAATTTTTAATAGGTTTTGCCATCACGTTACAAATGAAAATAATAGGTACCTGGAACATATCTACACGTAGATGCCAATCTCACGTTCACCCGGAAGCCTTCTAAATGAGATCCTGTAGGAATAATATCCGCGCTATGCAATATTCATTCCGTTACGTGCAGGAATATACTTCTTTATGAAACTAGTGCTTTTAGCATGTGTGCAATAAAGATAAAAGCCGGTAATTTCCTCATTTACCTGGATTAGAAAAACCTGTGTACTATAAAGCCAGATTAATGACATTAGAACTCCTTGGGTTTTCACGTATCGCGTTTTCGTATCATAATTACTTTGTCACCATGATTTGCATTCAGATTTTAGTCACTTTATTATTTACCTGTTACAATTCTAGTACCATCTTTGTATAGACGTAGATATGAAAGATAAAAGTCCAATAAAAAGTTATGACACTTACCTACATCTTTAACTTTTTTAATTGAATCTAAAAACATGTCATGGACTCTACGCGAACAATGATAGAATAACAAGCAAATAGTCTTTGTTTATACCAAATGAATGAGATAACTGGATTTGAATGAACATTACCACGTTTGGTTAAACACACCTCTTAAGGCCCCTCTTCGCGGCGGGCTCGAGAGAAAAATAGGTATTGAAGCGCTACTCACACAGCGATAGACGCGGTCGACCCACTCACACACACATCTATGATCGCATAGAGTTTTCAAGTAGCACTAAGCGCGTACCCAACAAATGAATATTTCTATCTATTAGGGCTACGATAAACTCGATCGAAAGCTTACCTGAATAATAAAACATTAAAAAATAAAGATTTCGAGTCGACAACATATATCCGCAAAATTCGGATTGTCGAGGATTTTGTAAATTTCTAATGATTTTCTGACCAGACAGATCGCCGCCGCCATTTTTGACATCGGTTACCATGTTGAGAAGTTTTTATTTTTTCTCTTTATTTTCGGCCAGTGTCATGTGGTGTATTATGTAGTTACTAAACCTCCTTAGAAAAACCTAAAAACTGTAACCCCCCCTGCCTCGACAAGTTTAGTTTTCGACCTTATTGACATTTATGCAAACACCGGATTTTAATGAAGGAGCAATGTTATTTTTTTTTTTTTTACTTGGTAAGATCATCAAATGAGGTCTCCCGCCTCGGGCAGGGCGGGAGGGACTGTCAGACTTGTACTGACTAAAATCCACGGTGTCCTTCAATAGCCCTTTATGTTCCGGGGTCACGGTGATGGTATAAGACCCGCGACCCCGGCAGGATTTAGCCCTCTGAGAGGGGGCCTCGTCATTATGCTGACGCTCTTTGAGGCGCGCGTGGAACACGACGCGCCGTCGACCCGGGCATGGTCCATGGTCGGGCGGCGAGTTGCCCTTTATTCACCGCCCGCATGCCCGCGCCTACGGTGGCCGGAGATCGTCTTGCGACGTCCGACGCCGTGGGCGTCCACCACCGCGGGTGGGGCGGAGGGAGGACCTTGTCCTCTCTCTCACGCGGCCCGCCTCCTCCTTCGCGAGCATGACTGCTTCGCAGAAGGAGGCGACCGCTTCCCACTCCGTCTCGCTCCGCAGCATGGCCGCAACCAATGCCGGGCGCGAGAGGTCTCCGCCTATCGCCGTCGTGAGGACACGTCGGTGCTCCGCCCAAGCGGGGCAATCCTGCACCGTATGCTCGACTGTGTCCTCCGGGCGATCTACGCAGTGGTGACACCCAGGCGTTTCCTCCTTTAACAATGTTAGCTAACGAGAATATGAGGAAAACAAACTAAATTCTAAATGTCAATAAAGTCGAAAATCGCTTGAACCTTTTTTTTTTACTGTGTTGAGCAAGTTAAAAAAACAGGTTCAAGCGATTTTCGACCTTATTGACATTTAGGCAAACACCGGATTTTAATGAGGATCAATGTTCAACATCTCAGCCATAGGACGTCCACTGCTGAACATAGGCCTCCCCTTTTGATCTCCACATGTACCGGTAGGAAGCGACCTGCAACCAGCGTCTTCCGGCGACCTTCATAAGGTCGTCTGTCACCTTGTTGGTGGACGTCCTACGCTGCGCTTGCTAGTCCGTGGTCTCCACTCTAGCACTTTTCGACCCCATCGGCCATCCGCTCTGCGAGCAATATGGCCTGCCCATTGCCTCTAATGTAAGAAAAACAAACTAAATTCTAAATGTCAATAAAGTCGAAAATCGCTTGAACCTGTTTTTTTTTTAACTTGCCGTTAGCAAAAACTATCATCGGTCACAAAAAAAAATTTCAAGTCCAACTGCCTGTACAAACATACAACTACAAATTTTTACAATGTACAATTTTGTTTTATTTTCAATTTGTGATTTCCAACCACTGTGCGCACCCCGCAAAGTAGTCTTGTGTATGTACATGCCACTTAGCCGCGTAATTTTTTGGTAAAAAGCGACGTGCTCTCACCTTGAAATCCTACGGACGACTGAGCTCTGCGATTCGATCTCGAACCTATGCCGGATAAAATATTCCGCCATAGTAAAATGTATGGAGATTTTCGGCCTCAAAATTCAGTTACTTTCCGATTTTTTTACGCGAAAAATATGCAATGTTTTGAAAAACAGACACATGTAGACAGTACACCGGTCTTTGTTCTCTTTATTTATGTATAATATTAATTAGTTTTCTGCTTATTTACGCCAAAGTTATGGAAATACGGCAGTGCTTTTTACGCGTTTTTAGTGATTTTCAATATTTTTTTTAACAATTCCAGCCGGGTTTATCCTCAATCCGATATTTGTAGACCCTGGGGGAACTCTTAAGCTACCCAGACCTTTTTTTTCGTGGCTATTGTTTTAAGTTTTATACATAAACTTATGGAAATGCCATAACACTTTTTGCTAGTACCGATCCTTAATAAAAGCGTGGTTTACTGTATATTACATACCAACATAAATTAGGATTAACGCTACTTAATGTTGGGGTCCACGACCGATCATAGGACGTGGCACCCTACACAAAGTAAAGTGACCTTTCGTGTCGGTCGTAATTAAAGGCTTTTACGAGAGTTGTGCTGCTGATTACATCGCTTTCAGCGCTTCAAACAATGTCGTCATCAGAGTTATTATTTCTGATCAGGTGCAATCGGTCACAGACGATCGGTTCGTTCGAAATCGTCGCCGCGACAGATTCATTGGACACACTGCGCGCTCGTGACTGCGAGCTGCGCCTGCGCTGCCCGGCTTGCCTCAAACGACGTGCATTTTGGTTTAAATCAGGTTGACAACAACAGCTAATCTTAGTTGGACAGTTTTACATATTGGTGTGTTAACTGTTGGAGTCGTAAGTAAACTGCTCCACATGTAGCTGTCTTAGTTTGCTTACCTGACTGTAATAATCTTATAACTGACCTTAGGTTTTGATGTACAACCCGTTTAAATGAACTAGACGATGACTGCAAAAAATAGATATCTGATCTTAGTTATTCTCACAAAAACTTGTTAAACCGGTTCTGCAGTGACGTCAGTATCGAGACAATGAGATTGCAATACAATTTTATTTTAAGATGACCATAAAATGACTGACGAGACAGCCACGTCTCAGGAAGCATATTTCAAGGTTTCGATCGCTGTGTTAAATGCAAATCTTGATTGATGTATTGATTGTCGATCCTTGTTTAAACTCAGTTTGTTTAACAAACTAGAATATGTAATTAATAAAATCCTAGAAGATTAAATTAACAAGAACTTTTGTTGCTAGAAGAAAAAAGATATAAAGAGGAGGAAAATACATATTTAATCTTGTATTATGGCTTGAATCGATCACAAAATCATTAAGCATTATTTTGTATTGTTAGTCGTTAATGACACTCCAGAAAAGAAAACAGTGTAAGTAGGTACAGCTATGATTTGGATATTTAACACTCCAACTATAAAGGAAAATTTCAAATGACCGATCACGTTAATAAATAAACTGTAGCCTCATGAAGCGGCGATCATTCAAATGGTTTATATTGATTGACAATAAAATGAGGTCTCATTCATAAGACAAAACAATACCTTGTTTGTAGTAGTAGGCGCTCAGAGAATGTGTGAGGCTGTTCCAGCTCTCTAAGTGGTCATAGTTAATGGAGCATTTTGATTGTTATATAACTATCTGATTTATGTCAATGTCACGTGGTTCAGACGGGTAATTGAGAGCAGTACACGCGGTACAAGAGTGAGTGCAAAATTGGTGCAAAACATTTAGCCTCTTCGTACACAAGAAGACGCAAGTCTCCGATACCTTACGACTTTCCGATCCGTTACCGCGTGTCTGTATACGAGACTATGTACCTATTGGTATTGCGATAGTAGCCTGGACACCAAAGTCGTAAGGTATCGGAGACTTGCGTCGCCTTGTGCCTCTTCACACCGTTTCCACAACTTAACACTCCTTTCCTGAAGAGCATCATTAAAAGTTTGTTATTTACAAAGTGAGCAACATTCCGAGTGTCGGCGCGTTGGGGCAACCTGTAGAGGCGCTGTTACCCAATTTTGTATGAAATCAAGTTTGTATGACACGACCGTGTGAAGGTAATCGAAGCCTTTGAGAGTGCGAACTGTCTTGTTCCGCGACTTATATAAGAAAACGACGATAGTCTTAGGTTAAAAACCAGTGTAGCCGCCAAACAAAAGATTTAGAATCATTATAAAATAGCATGATAAATAAGTTTCTCACCTGTATTTAACCTTTTAACCGCCAGACTTCATATCAATTGTCATGTCATTTGTCCAGCGCCAGGCACTGTAAAATTAAATCGTAAAGCAAATTCCTAAGACGGAAGTGCAATACTTACTCAAAGCACATTAAATGCGTCGTATTTTTTCAACGTTGGAGGTTAAAAAATGAATAAGCCTTCTTCCAACAAAATCAAATATTAGTTTAAGTTTTTAGCCAAAGGTCTACGTATTACTTAAATAATAGGTTCTTCGTCTACTTAAATCTAATACATTGTCTTTTAAGGATTAATAAGGTCAGTCCAGTGTTGAACTTGATTCACACAATGAGTTGCTTGTTCATACATGTGTTCCATGATCTGTTCATTGCATCTGTCTGGCCTATGACCTGTTCAGCTAAACTGCAGTAAATTGCTCTAACAGGGCCGATGTCTCACGACCACCACCGGCCCCAATCGAGTCAAGGAGAACGACTTTCATTTGATTATGAAGTAGAACAATGGTTAGCAAAAACTTCAGATTAAGAAAGCCATTTAATTTAACAAATTGATTATTAATTAAATTGTTGATAGAAATTAATTGCTAAGATTGTGTCTGTCTACGTTTGCAGATACCTAGATGATAATAATATTCCACAACTATCACACAACGCCATTTAGTCCCAAGCTAAGCAGAGCTTGTGTTATGGGTAATAGACAACTGATAAACATACTTATATATTTCTAAATACATACATATTATAGATAAATTACACCCATACACAGAACAAATGATCATGCTCATCACACAAACATTTGTCCTGGGTGGGAATCGAACCCACGACCCCCGGCATAGACTATTGTATTCTTTGAATTTGTTGATATTTTAATTAATTATTAGTCCAATATAAGAATATTCCTCTTTACTACATCCCACTCACAAAATTTAAACGGGTCATGGTTAAAAAGACTGATTGATTGAGGCCACACTACATTAAAGTATCGTCATATACTACAACGGGTGTCATAAATCTGTGTATTGTATATTATTATTATAACACAATTTAGGAAACCCGTTTTAGTAGTTTTTAGAGTAAGTAAAGCTCGCGAGATTACTTAACGGTGGCAAATAGTTAACGGTTCTAGGTAGCATATTGAATCTGTTTGGTTCAAAATCTAAATTATATGAACAGAACATCAACTTAATAGCACAATAAAGATGTTAAGTTATTTCATAAGTCAAGCAAAGTTAATCTAGCATCATAGCTATAATATAATTTAAATGTTGTGGTTTAATATGAGCCTTACAAATTGTATGACGCGACGGCTACGTCCGCTGTAGCAATTAGTAGACCCCCTTGATATTATTCGGAACAAGAATCGATAAAATGTTTTATAATCTTTCAATTATTTATCTGAGCAAAGAAAACACAATACTTGAGTTATAAAATACTTTACAAAATATTTACTGTATCAGCACACTTTGAATAATATACCTAATCATTTTAAATTTCAACCAAATCTGAGATTAGATGGTTTTATTCGGCTATAAACAAAAAAGCTCTACCTAGATACAACCACAATTGGAAAGGTCACTTTACAAATAATAATTAATTCAAAGAAACCACAGCTATTAAGGAAATGTTAAGTTTACCTGTGTGTATATGGACAAACGTAGTCCTGATTTCTAATAACGTAAAGCCACGACACGCAGTGATGGACGAGCTCGTCCGATCGATTCTTCCATTAAGTGATTATGTCCTACCTACCATAGTAGGACACGTCGTACTATACTAAACTAACAGTCCACACTGATTGCAAACCGTATCTCTATTTCCATGTCTACTTAGCAGATTTTAAAAATATCGATTAACTAATTACTACTAACACACTTTATTTACACAACATATTTCAAAATCTAAAATTACTCTCAACAATTTGATTTTCGACATCTCTTCATTAGCGAGAGCTAAAAATATTTCTTTTCACAAGGTCCTGCTAATTGTAACATACAATTTGATCTATCTATAATCCGTTTTCCATTTTGAAACCTGTATCTTTCCAACAACTTTGCTCTCGGTTTGTGTTAATTTATAATGTCTATATGAAACTTCAGTCCTCCTTTAGATAGTTACTAACTGCTACAGATATCCGAGGTTTTAACGTTAAGATTTTTCTCACATTGAAATTATCCACGCTGTTGAAATCGCTTTATACATACCATTTCTCGTTAAACCTTATCAAAATTAATAAAATTAAATTGGCATTGCATTACCAAAGTTTTAAAATCTTTATCACTAAACCCTTCCGAAATTTTCAGGAAAAAATGTCAGGGTAGAGTTAGCAACCAGTACAACCGCATAAAACGTGGTATCATTCGTTCCTTGACTGGTTTTTTATATACAGGGTGAATTTTTCAACTGGGCGTGGATGGCTACTTTCGAAACTATGAGGAATATCGAAAAACGTTGAAAGGAGTCTCGAGGCCGATTTTGACGAAAACTAAAACTGCATCATTGGATTTTAGAAAAATTAAAAATCCTGGCCAGGAATCGAACCCGCTGATTTTGGAAAAAAAATCACACCCTGTATTATTACACCGTTCGATAGTATTGCTAATAAGGATCAAATTCTGGGAAGTAACCATATACGGTAAACTTAAGGAAATGGCTGATTTTTATGAAATTGCTATTTTTCCATGTTACTTTACATCTACTGAGCCATAATTTATTCGAAATATAAAATTTCATTGATTTCAATGTCTCACTGGATTTGACGTTTCAACAATCCCACTGTACTTAGCAATACGACATTATTGAGTTGAACTAAAAATAACATTATTTTAAAGAAGAAACGGTAACTTATGTTTCAAATGCAGTCTTTGCCTTGAAGATTAATCAGTTTTTTTTGTAATTATACGTTTTCCTTAAGTTTGCCGTATATGATTACTTCCCAGAATTTGATCCTTATCAGCAACACTATCGAACGGTATAATAATACAGGGTGTGATTTTTTTTCCAAAATCAGCCGGTTCGATTCCTGACCAGGATTTTTGATTTTTCTAAAATCCAATGATGCAGTTTTAGTTTTCGTCAAAATCGGCCTCGAGACTCCTTTCAACGTTTTTCGATATTCCTCATAGTTTCGAAAGTAGCCATCCACGCCCAGTTGAAAAATTCACCCTGTACATTTTCTGATACTAGTGTTGTCAATGCCAAGGAGAATGACCGGAAATCATTGTTAAGCAAGGTATTTTATATAATTATAGAGGGGTACCAGTGAACTTGTTGACTTCGCAAATAAAATACTTACACTTTCTCGGTTTCTATTTTTGGCATTGATAATTTGGCATTCAAGGTAATTATCATATTTGTATTATGAAGGAAAGTATGAATGCTATCGTTAGTTGTAACTAATTGGTTATGACCAGCAACACTCATAGAGAAGCCCTGGCAAAGTGACAACACATTACATGACCACGCAGTCCACGCATCGTCGAAGCCGTGTTATCCCAGAATTAAATTAAGCTGAAGGATTTATCCATCAACATTATAGCGTCTACATATACAGATATAGGAAGCATGTTCAGTGGCTATAGCGCGATGAGGCTATACGAATGATTCCCGTAGAGCGCTTGTAGGTATACCCGTCCGTTTTTTTCACCGGATTCGCTTTGGTGTATGGTTTATAATGCATGTGTGTACATGCACCGGACAACCGGTGAAAAAAATGGACGTACAAGCGGCCATAAGCTTTCCGTTTCCCATACAATATGATCTACGGTTAAGATTTTTTGGAAAAAAAAAATTCATCGATCACTGTTCCAGTGCCGGCGCGGCGGCAGGGTCGAATCTTTCATTCCATTACCATGAGAATATAGCAGACGAATAAATAATTAAATATTTTATAATTTGTCGTTTATCTATAAAATTACTGAAATATTGATTGTGCTTTTCACCCAAAATTGGACCTAAAAATGTACTTAGATGTATCCAGTCCCGGTATATTTTGGGTGAAGAATCATTAAACGAGTACCATTTACCTATAATAAGAACCCAATTAAAGGATTGTGATATGTGTATTTTTATATTGCTTATAAAAATATACTCCAGTTACATGTTGTGTGTTACATACATTTTATGTCCAATCTTGGTAACCATTAGTTTGACAAAATCCTTCATACAAGGTAAATTCTCCTTTCCAGGTACCTGAAACAATATTATTTAGTCTAGGATTGATACCCCACGAGCAGAGGGTCTAAAACGGACACTTAGCAATATCCCAAATTATTAACTTCGTACATTTCCAGCAACGTCATTGGCTATTCATTAGCCAATGACATTCAATAGCCAATAGCATCGCTAAAAATTCACAAAGTTATTAATTTGGAATATTGCTTAAAGTGACCGTTTTATAGACCCTCAGGGCAGGGGCAAGAATTGATTGTTTGCTTGTATTGAATAGGCTCCAAAAGTACAAGATTGATTTTTAAAAAAAAACACCACTTCAAAGCTGCTTTGGTCCTGAGTGACATAGGCAATAAGGGGGAGGTGGGCCTGGGATGAAGCCGCTGGTACCTATATTTGTTTGAAGTATATAATATACAAAATTCACTTACTGTCTTGACGTCCTAAAGAATCAATACAATCATCTCTCCAGAAATCACAGATTGCTGTCTTATATTTCCAGTTTGCGCACATTATGTCAACTCTGCAAAAATTACATACAATTAAAATCTTTAAAGCTACATTGAAGTGTGAATACAAAACGTACAGTCATTTCCTTCCTTCCTTTCTTTCTTTATATATCAACTGAATGTTTAGATAAAAATCAATTTAGTCGTCCAACCAAGAAACTTGAGCAACAGGGGGCCTACCTACCAATGACGACTTAAAGGAGACTAGATCTATACAAGTTACAAACGAGACGGAGCTACAAGTCGTTTAGCGCCATCCCGTTCCCACAGTGGAACTGCTCGCTTTAAGACGTCATTTAACGAGAGAGTTCGTTTTGCAAAAAAAATCAACAGGCTAAAATTCATTGCATTAATTGGGAATTTTCGCCCGACAGACCATTGTTCCGGCAGCTAGGACTAGGCTCCTTATATCGATGGGGTACTTTATAATGTTAATGGTTATATTTACAGCAAAATGTATTGTGTACAATTTAAAAGAAACCAACTTTGTTTCCTCCCAGCAATTAAGCAGATCTCTTAAGCAATCTGAGATGTTCCATTGGCCACGGACTGTAGTTTCGAATTCAATTGGTACAAAATATTTCGTCGTATTCTGAAAATATTGACAATCAGCCACATGGTTATCTGAAACTGAAGTTATCATTGTTTTTAATTTTCAAAAGTATTGTTTAAACTTCTACAAAAACTCAGTAAGTTGTGAAATGACATACAAACATCCAAATATATGAAACGGGTCTTTGAACCTTACACAGATTCGAAGTCGAATTTTGTTTGTTAACGCTTCCACGACATAGGAGTAGTTCCTAGTGTGAGGCAACGTTTTTTTTTTCGTTTCGTTTTGTAAATCTTTTCCTTTTTAATTTTAATAACTGGAAACTTAAGTGTGGACAGTGTGGTCCCTTTCTGATAAACGATATTGAAAGTGCATGCAATTTTAGCTAAAGGCTGATGATGATAATGATGAAGCGATACCAAAACACAATAGTGCGATACGTACTGTTTGAAAATATAATTATAACACCAGACACAAAACTAATTAATAACGTTTTCATAATTCACTGTACATCGGGACTGACCGCTCCAAATGTGCGTTACAAAATGTGACCGTTGAAGAAGTTCCGATTGCTTACTGATTACTTCACACGCTCGTTAACTTGATACAATGGACACTTATCAGAGAGGATATTTCGACGGCACAAGGGTCCATGGAAAAAATGAAATCCAATAAATAACTTTTAACCTGTATTGGCCACCTGAAAGATCCAGCGGCTGAGCAATCGACTGCTGCGCAGCGTGTCGCAGGTTTTATGCCCGCACGGAACAAATATTTCAGATGATTGGACAATTATCCAGACTTACGATGTGTTGAATTTAGAAGTGATATGGAGTAGGGTTCACTCAACCGTTTAGAGTTAAACACGGGTCCGTATTTTCGTTGACTTACTTAGAGAGTAGACCCCCAGTTACGATGTCGGCCGAAAATAACGTAATGTACAGTTTTTGATTCGGCTGAAAACCGTGTTTAGGTCGGACAGTAGTTTTGTACTTGTAGCTGGAAACATCCCCATACTAATAGTAATGTAGGTCCACGTCGAACTCTAACGAATGATCGATGGCTTACCCGCTCCACTACTAGCATACATTTTTAATGCGACACGCTATCGATTCACCTGCCGTCTCCTATTGAACCATTGACACAAACGTGCGGGAATTAATTAAATAATAATCATCGGTAATAGCCGACAGCATTACAAGTAATTCACATTTGATAGTTCTATAATTACCATGAGTGAAAGAAATAACGTCAGCTGTTTAATTTTTTTTTTTAATTTAACGAACGGTCCGCTTTTGACCACTATCTCGTCTGATGGTAAGCGAAGATGTGGGGGCAAATTCTCGGTTTTAGAGATGGTATCGAACTCGACAAAAATTTCTAATGACGTCATTTATTCGACAAATTTTTAAAGTTGCTATTCATGGGGATGTCAAATTCGCCATTTGTCGAAGGCTAACGCTAGAGTTCAGTAAAATTTGTCGAAAAAATGACGTCATTAGAAATTTTTGTCGAGTTCGATACCATCTCTAAAAGAGATACCATCTCTAGAGTAACCTATTAACTCTTGACTTGAAGACCCTGACAATGAAATTGCAACTATTTCCCTACATAATATGATCAAGAGTTACTACTCTTGATCATATATACGTTAGGAAATAATCGATCATATATACGTTAATATACGTTTATATACTTCTAAACGTATATTTCCCGTTTAAGAACACTGACCTGGATTAGCACAAAGGATAGTTTTTACCAACCCGCACTGAAAGAAAGAAGAAAGAAAGAAAAGTTTATTAGCATCAAAACTTAAAACTAAATAAGAAACAAAACTAATATTTTAATGCCAAAGGGCCTCAGCTCAGTATAATGCCTCGAAGGACCACTTGAACGGTCTTGTCGTCATGAAATTTCAAAGAAACTAATTATATTACGAAAATACAATATATTTTAATACTTCTTTTTTTTTTCCTGTCAAGTCAAGTCTTCTTTTTTTCGTTCTTGTCATCAGGCAGAAGGGAGTCAAGCTGTGAGATCACTAAAACCATCTTAACAGTCTACCACTTGACGCTGATTTTCAACTGCAGCCCACTGGGCCCGCGTGGTGGATTGTGGCCTACTCCCTCTCTCAGAGAGGAGGCCTGCGTCCCAGCAGTGGGAACTTTATAGGCCGATGATGATGATGATGATAGTTTTTATTCATAATATATTTTCCCATGGGGTAATTTTCGAGTTATAGAGAGTAAAACCGCTGACAATAGCTAGTCGTTTAATAAGTACTACCCGCGTGCTCAATGGTCACACTCTTTACAAATGTGTAATTACCGAGGTTGTGTTGTTAATAACCTTATTACTGAGCCCGCATTGCCTGCAGTGTTCTACATAACGATGCGGTCGTGTTTTAAAGCTATATCAAATTATTCTTAGTTAATATTAAAAATGCGAATGTTTGTGAATATGAATGGATGTATAATTGAATGTTTTTTACTCTGTCACACGAAAACTAAATGGAACCACGAAAGGGGTTTGAACGTTTTGGTTGGCTCTGTATCTAAATATACATAAAAGTAATGTTATTCGTAAAATTAAAAAAAATACACGAAAACGTTAGGGCCACCCGCCGTACAAAATTCTTTCTAAATAAAGGAGGTGCACACATAGTTTATTACCATTGACACATAGGATAGTTTTTATCCCAATTTTATGTTCCCGTGGGATGATTTTCGAGTTCTAGCGGGAAAACCCGCTGGCAACAGCTAAATTATTTCTAAATATATTTATTCTACGACTTTTTCAGAATCTGCACTTGTAAATGTTTTACTATTTGTGTACACCACGCTTATGTAAATACAATGTCTAGTTGTGACTAAATACTGACAGTTTGGCCACCGTTTAGTGAATCAAATCTGTCAAATAAATTGAGAATTCTAATGTATATTACTAACAAAGTTTTAGAAAAGCTTCGCTGTATAGCAACGTCTGAACTGGGTCACCGGAACAGGCTATAAACTAACAATGTAGTGTATTCATTCACATGAATGTTCGCGAAATGCCCACCTGCCTCTATTTTATACGTATTTCCATTAACACGGATTCGAAGCGAGGTGCCACTGCACTGGTGGCCTAGCAAGAGTGAGTAGTTCCACAGTCGGAATTAGGTGGCGCTAGACGACTTGTATAGCACTGTCTCTTTCCCACAGCTAAACTACTCACCTTTAAGACGTCATGACCGACCAACCAACCAACCAACTCTCAAACGAAACGCAATTAGGACACCGCCCGCGCCGCCGCCGAGGTGATACTAAACGTTAAGTTTTGTTTACATTGTCTTTGACAACGACACAGAGGCTAATTCGCGAGGGGCTTTAACCTCTTTATCTCCAATACGTGAAAATAACATAAAAACTGTAATAGAATGACCTAAATGTCAACTGGCGACTGTTTCTGTATGAAGTCATTAACACCGGGCAGAAATAGAATTGAGCCCGAATAGTGATGTGCATCGCGGACTACGCACCGCGCCCTGTAGTCAAGCATCCCGACCATTCTCATCGTCGTCTTCATCAGTCAACTAATTACTTTTTCATCCCCCCAGCTCGGAAAGGGTACTTTTGCTCTTCGATATCCGACCGTAAAAGCCGTTTTTATCCTCAAGTGAGTAAAAGCCGTTTTTATCCTCTAGTGAATAAAGTAAATTTGAATTTAGAACATCTTATGAACAAAAGAGTAGCAGCAGTAATGGCGGCCGGTGACCGCAACAGCTGATCGCTTGCTGTGGTGCCCACTTGACGTTCGAAATTTGATGTTACCACATCAAATTTTAAAAATAGAATTTGTTTCCTCGCCGGTGGGAAAGCAGAGTACGCTCCTCGGGTGTAAGGCTGCGTTGCCTTGGGCTAACTTGAATCCCTCGCTTCACTAAGGATTTTTAACTTTATTCCTTCGTTTCTTTCGGGTATTAACACTTGAACCTCCTCGCTGCGCTACGGACGGAGGTTCACCCCCAGAATCCTTAGTATCGCTTCGGAATTCAATACGCCTCCCTTGGAGCGTAATCTATAATTATTTTGTTAAAATCTCAGACCCGGAACATTCTTGGCTCAGTACTTTGTTTTACCTTTTTTTATTTGCTTTGTGCGGTTTTCCTTTCACGTCTTATTGTTATGTTATGACAAACCAAGATAAAAATAAGTAACTTAATAATACTATTATTTGTTTTAATTTAAAAAAAATTCTGTTCTATAATAATGTCTTAGTTAATACCTAAACTGAAATAAAAGCCTATCTTGTGTTTGTACAATGTACATCTGTTTTTATTTGTTTTTGCATTTAGACATTTCCTCGCTGAGGTGGGATGAAAAGTTACGTGTTGCACTCGAGTGCAAAGATTTTTCACCTTGTGCTCTTTTGATTCCCTCGCTATCGCTCATGATTCTAATATTGAATCACTCGTTGCACTCGTGATTCAATTTTAGAATCATTCGCTTGCTCGGTCATCAAAATTGAGCACGCGGTTAAAAATCAACTTTGCACTCTTGTATAACAAATAACTATTTAAGCATTCTAAATATAAAAATATCAAGAAAACTTTCTGATCACTAACAAAAGCTTTTTTTCTTTTTATGAAAAAACAATGGAACTGTTCTAAATTCTAAATGTATATATAAAAAAAACAAACTTTTTATGATGTGTATTTTGATTATATCGGAGAGACGAAAGTGTTCGATCAACAAAAGAATACATTGAGATGCGAACTAATATTAGTACGTACATTTATTCTATTTGTGTTTCGCTATTTTAATGGGTTGTTTACTTTAGGACTGTGTTTATTAGATGTATTTATAATAAGTACCTATATTGCACCAGCGACTTGAGCCAGCATACTAGTGGATGAGACCCAAGCCAATAACGAGAAATTAAATAAATAGTTCTGTGTAGTTGCCACTACATACGTAGTACGATTGTTAGTGCGGTTGACCGAACTAATGCCACTTTTTAATGGCAGTAGTTCGGTTTAACAAATGAAATGATTTTATCGTGAATTTTAAAATGGCCATGATACCTATAAAAAGAACCGCCGATTCCAACCGGTCCTATTGGAAGTCTATAGGGGAGGCCTATGTTCAGCAGTGGACGTCCTACGACTGATATGGTGATGAATTGATGATGTATAAAGATTGATGTAAATAGAATCAGCTACAAAAGTTCTCACTGGTAGAGGACACAGTCTTCCTCTCCGAGAAAATAAAACTACTTATTTCATTTCCCAAACATTGAGAACCGAACTTCGACCACTAAATAGTTTTATTAGTTCGGTGTGTTTTACCGAACTACTGTCACCACTCTAATATTTCACTATCAAAAAAATTCCAAGACTATTTTTGGAACGAAAATGGTATTAAAAAGTATGCAAATAACCAAAGTTAATTTTAACTTTATTAATATAACTAATGAAAAGCAATTTGAGCTATTAGTGTATATGAGGTTTAAGCACCTAAAAATTAGCACATTTCGTCCCGAAATAGAATTGTCGCAAAATTTCCATTCTGAATCTATGTATAAATATGTATTTTGAGGATTAAGTGGATTGTAACAAATCTCATGCTGACTTTGACAGCACCATAATTATGTATTATTCTTCATCATGTACATAATGTATTGAGATGAATTTGACTGAGAACGGGACTCGAACCTGCATCTTTTTCAGCCCCAAGTGAAGACGAATTTTTCATTCGGTGATGTTGCGTTATCTATTGAAATAGTGTCAAACTTCTACTTATTCTTTCCGAAAGAATCGTTACAATACTCGAAGAAGGCTTTAATAGCATAGGAATAATAGTTTGGATAAAGATATCCCACATTTGTTTTTAATTAAATGTTTTCCGGTTTTCTATGGCTGATAAAACTAGTGAGTGTGGTGAAGCACATAGATATCCACATAATGTGCTTTACCACACGCAATAAAAGAGTCATCCGACAACACAGTCTCTCGTAAAATGACGTCACATTCAAGGAAATTCTTGTCGAGTTCATATGAAATATACCTTCTGTGAAGTATTAGGTATTACCTATAAGAAGTTGAGAGGAAAAATGTGGGAATTACTTCGATTATTAATTATAATTTAGGTTGTAGAATTCTAGTTTGTTTTATTATTTTTCTATTTTTCGAATATTATGTAAAAAGTTTAAGTGTTTTTTAAATGATGATCTCACTAGGAATTTATCCTGACACATCGTTGCGATTACAAATATTTATACTCACTGACCTATACACACACTCACACCGGGAACTACCACTTTTAGATGACAAAAATTATGCTCTCTGCGGGAATTGAACCCGTGACACACAGCACGTTAACCGCTCAACCACTACACCAACAGTTGACCATTAATTTGAATAACATTCTAGTTAAAGCGTAACTTTTATATATAAAAATCCTACTTGCAACTTTACGTTATAGATAGAAAGGTAATTGCAAATTGCTTTGTCAATAAACAAGTAATAAAAACCTAAAAAACCCACAGGTTGTAAACAGATTTCACAGGAAAACAACACTAAGTACCCTTATCTTAAGAACGAAAACAATACTTGCACATGTCTTAATTACCTAATAGTACTTAATTAGATTAAGTAAAATGTTACGTTATAGTTTATTCGAACATTTGGATATTGGGGTACTACTATATAAGTATGAAACCCGTAGCTTCGGCCACAGTTTCGGGCGTTTCTATTTATGATAAGATTAGTTAGTGGCTATACGTGGTCGCGGGATTTACTTCATTACCGTGACCCCGGAACATAAAGTGCTATTGAAGGACACCGTGGATTTTAGTCAGTACAAGTATGACAGTCCCTCCCGCCCTGCCCGGGGTGGGAGGACTCATTTGATGATTTTGCCACGATAAAAAAAAGTGGCTATACGTCTCAAGGTGTGTTGTCAGAACTTGAATTTAGATCTAGTAGGGACTCAAAAGATATCGAACGGAACGGTACACTCTAAAGATTCGACTACGGGTTCCCTTTCATTAACGGACTAATAGAGTAGACCCGCGTTCCCGCACGGAACTAATATTTGTATGATCTGCAAGTAGTTTTTCCGGGTCTGGGTGTGTATGTGAGTTTAAATGTTTAACTCATACACGACACAGGTTTTCTTATTCAAATTCCTCCTTTGTGGAAACATAAAAAAACTAGCACAGATCTTGTGTAGCGAGGAAACTATTACTGAATTACAAGAACTCGGGGAATCCTGAATGCAATAACTAATAAGTGAACGTTGTTAGACCTATATACATAGTAAGTATATAGAATTATGACTTATGACTACATACAGCATTCAATACGTGACTTATTGCATGAAGACAATAAGTGCTCTAAGGAAATTACTGTTAATCATAATTATTCTTCTTAAAAAGATACAAAGATATAGTGTTTATGTCATACACTTACGTGAGCGTATTTTAATATGTGTAAAACCAATTCTCAGAGTAATTCAAAGAAGTTGTTATCTACTTATTGTGCGGGTTATTCAAAGGGGTCACGGGGCCGCATCAGGTAACCTAGGCCCCGGAACGTAAAGTGATATTGAAGGACACCGTGGTGTGGAATTTAGTTATGAGTCTAACAGTCCCTCAAGTTTGCGTTGGGCGGGAGGACTTATTGGATTTATTTTACCACGTAAAATAGGCATTAAAAAATTAAATCGTTATTCCGAAAGAAAAATCATGAATTAAACATACATTCCTACATTTTAATTTAGTTGTTATCATAAGGTAAAAATATACATCTAACCACTCAACATAATTTATTTATAACAGCCAAAAGTTTAGCATAACACAACTGGAACTAGTAACGGTGTAATAACCAGTCTCTGGCCTCTCGCAAGAAAAATAGAACACAAAAATACTGAAAGCCGGTATTAAACAGCATATATTATTCGTTTAGGAAAAATACATTCGTAAATCTTAAGTAACTAATATTCTAAATGCAGAACTTTGCGAAAATAGCCGGAAAGATAGATGTTTATTACTCTTTTACCCAAAAACTACTGTATGAATTTGAATGGAATTTCGTACAGAGACAGTTCTTAGTCTGGAATAACACTTAAGATACATTTTATCTCAGTATTACATTCCCTTGAAACAATTTTCGGCCTAAACGAGTCATATGTTAAGGTTAGTTGACTGAAAAGTGACGGCCCAAGTTCCTTATTAAAGAACGTCATTCTTTCAAGTATTACTTAAAATTTGTGGTCGCCCAGTGGTTGAGTTCCGACTATAATTCAGTCATTCGTTTATATAGGGTTGTTATTTAAATAAAAATATAGCTTTCTGCAGTCCCTCTTCTAACTATGGCTTTCAGACTGCTGCTCAAAATGGTGCGACTGTTAGAGGGATGGCCCTACCAATCGCCCAACATTTTTGCGGAAGAGTATGTCCATACAGAACCCTATCTTAAAAAGGGGAAGGTTTAACATTGTGTTTGCGTCAGTTTAATTTCAACCAACCAAATGTCTTAATAGTTTTATGTAATGTTTGAGCCTTTCGTGACGTTTTTAGTACTGAACTAATACTGGTGACTCCCGCAGTTCTAAAACATATGTTGTGACGTAATTTAGTGAAACTATGAGGGTGTTCAGTGGCTGCGTCACACGCGTGACGTCACGGCGCCGGCGACCGGTGCGCGGTGCCGGCTGTCAGCTGGCGCGGCCGAGCCTCACACCGTACAAATGTGTGGAGCCCCGCCACACGCCTCCATACGTACCTCGCCAACCGTCACAACCGGTCGCTGTCAATGTCTAGTGCTCCTTATCACTACAATTAACTGATATCAGAGAAAATATAAGTGTTCTCTGACGTCACAATACGAAATTAATTATTGTAACGTTATTTTAACGAAGTGACATTACTGCTGTGGTTAAAAGTGTAATTTGTTGTGATAGTGTGAAGAAATAAGAATTTTCCAGTATAATATTGAATCAGCCTTCGGAAACTCAACAGGTACCCAGACTTTTCGAATATTTTATCATACTTATATAGAAAAAAAAAACAGGTTTTCTTCATTTAAGTGTCTGTATATAACGACTCTATGACATTTTCAAACTTATTTTTCCAACGGATTTTCCTCATGCACCAACATCATCCTTATTTTTTGTATTTATTTAATAATACAATATAGTATTTTAGATTATCATAGCTTCACAGACGTTAATTTGAAAGAAATACAAAATGTAGGTAGAAGAACACGCCACAAGTTTTCCGACTACTCTCATCTTAGTTCCCTGAACTTAAATGTGAATCATCATACAGTCATTATTAAAAACGACAGTTACGGATGTTGTTCAAATAACGGACACTTTTGAACACATTACCTGTGGATTAAGGTTACGACAGACGTTTTTCGAGTTGTGCAATATGTCCATCATTATAGTAATTTGACCTCATGGATGATTGTACGCATTTTCTCTTTGATTACTATAAGTGGTTGATGATGATGATGATATAAAGTCATCATTATAACCTGTTCTTCTCTTCTTCAACCTTAAACTCCCTAGCTGAGTGTCTCTTCCAAATCTTTCCACTTTTGGCAGGTGTGTTTTGGCTATCCAGTTTCCTCCAGTCCACTTAGTCGGTTTTTACCCACATTTCTCTTTTCTATCTTTAGTGTCCACTCCAATACTTTCCTATTTAGTCTAGGGCATAAATGACCTGTCGCCTTCCAGTTCTGTTTGTTGACCCATTGCTATGACCACAAGTCTCGTCTATGTGCAAAGTTTGTCATCCGAACGTGGAGACAGATGACTCTTTTCATAGTTCTCTTGTACGAGGACTGCTTATTTAATATATTTTCAGTTCCTGTCATGGGAACCACTTTTATTATTGTAATCATCAACGCTTCTTTTGGTGTCATGAGAAAATCTAGCAGACTGCGTCGTGTATGACTAAGTCATACACTTTCTACTTCGCTTTAACTTTCGCATATCGTGACCGTTATTTTCATCATAAACTAACTGAAACAAGCAAATAACATAGTGTTTTATCTTTGAGGCATCCATTTAAGAGTCGAACATTCGCGCAAAACTTTAGAATTAACATATAAATGACAAAATGCTTCAATTTAGACAGCTGCCAATTTTGTCACCCATAAATACGAGGACACGTTACCTTTAACGCCTTTGTCTATACAGAAAACAGAAGGCTGTACAAATATTCACACAACCTTTGTTAATAACGTTCTTAAACATATTTTTTTTTTTTGCGTTGTAAAATCATCAAATAAGTCCTTCCACCCCGGGCAGGGCGGGAGGGACTGTCAGACTCGTACTGACTAAAATCCACGGTGTCCTTCAATAGCCCTTTATGTTCCGGGGTCACGGTACTGGGATAAGTCCCGCGACAAAAAACACATTTCAGCTACAATCAATTTGAAACTTTGCACACGTTATCGGTAACTACGGACGCTCACTCCAATCGTCATAGACCAAAACAAATTCACTCGTTACGAAATACTTGCTTACCATTTTATTGTTCTATGCTTATCACTTATGCAACAAATCGAACATAGATTGTGTTCCTACATGTGCAACGTAAAGCACCATAGAGTTAACAAGTTACTTATATAGCCATTGAATCATACAATCTGTAATACTACATAAGCGAAATTTGATATCGGTAAACGCTTTATTGTTGCTCAATGAGTCGCATATTACCCTTCAGCAGTACGTGGATTTGCTAAACGGACCTGGAATTAAAAAACCGCTTATCATTTTTTTTCAGGACCGCAATATTGCCAACAAGGTTCTTCATTTTTTATTTGTTGTGATTCTTTAAATAAAATTACTATTAAGAGTTAGGTGAACAGATGACTAGGCTTGGGATTTCTAGAACGAAAACGTATTTAAAAACAACATACAATAAATATTATTCTTTTGGCTCATCTCCAAACATGCGGGACCTGCAAAGAGTTCGATTTGTTTTGCATTTTATCAGTCCCATTCATTTATTTGAAGGATACTACCATTATATTAATGTTTTAATGGATAGCGAGTCGATAATGTCGACATATGGTGGATGGAAAGTTCTCCTTGGGCCGCTGCCGGATGTATTGCGGGCGTGCGGTGCGCTTGCGCCGCGCGCCTCTTCGTCCTGGTGCAATGTAGTACTGTTCTTAATTTTATTTTTTTCTCACTAACAACTGAATTACGAATACATAGATTGAGATAAGAAACATTGAATATACACATATCAAATAAGTCTGTGATCGTAAAGTAAGTGCCTATGAGATAAAAAAAAAAATCAATAAAAATAAAGAATGATACTTAAAGAATTCATAGTATGCATAATCTACCGTAATGTTTCTGATGTGTGTTCCAAGAGTATTTCTTACACTTAAGCACATTTTACATTACGTATTTAATTCGAGGTAATGACTGCAGCACGGTCAACGAATGACGTATCAGTAAAAAACCGATCTCGTTCGTGCCGGAACGGTTTGGAACACATAGATAGAAAAACTATTAAGTTTTTACTTGTCATTAGTCACCAAACGATGAAACTGAGTTACGCAATACTATGTAAATCAGAAGTAGGTAATTTGAGAATTCAAAGCATCCAGTTTTCAAATTTTAAGTTGAGGAAAGAAATTTAGTAAAACCGATTGTAATGGTAATTTTATTTATCAGACTATAAATGTATAATGTAAGATAATTTATATTTTTTCTAAGAGCCATTTTTATTTAAATATTTGAGATTACATTTTTATTACCTGTTTCATGTATATTACGTATGTATTGCATAAACTTCATGAAAAAACTTCAGGAAAATATTGAGGATAAAAAAATAACTTGAGATTCCCATGAATAGTAAACAAACATGACTTTTCCTTACCAAGCGTACTTCCATCTTTGTATGGGTTTTACATCAGGAAAAGCATTACCAATAAGACGAAGTAGTTCGTGTTTTGTTGGTGTAATCAAAGTTAATTTTTCACTGCCGCCCCGCCGCCTCTCTTTCTGTCAAGGTGATTTTGTTTACCTTCAATCTAATCGGATCAGCAGCAAAAACTACCGCACAGCAGATTTAATCTATTTTTACAGCATCGTGTACTGAAAAGCAGTGTTTTTTTATAATGGTCGCTATGATCACAGTTTTTGTGCCGACACCGAAATCATTAAAATGAAATATTCGTGTAAACTATAGTTTACTTACTATTGGGTACAAAAACTAAATTCGACGTTTAGAAAAGAGTTCATATTTCAAGGTCTGATACGACTTTGTCACTTTATTCTATCGTAAAAGAGATTTCTACTGCCACTCACACAACATCTAGACTCATTTAATGTTATGTTACAGTTTTGACAATTATACGTAGGTACGTGGTTGTAGAACAGCCCACTAACCTAAAATCGTGTGAACTTCACGCGCTTTGTCTAGAATATTTAACTTACTTGTAGGTAAGTTTGTCGTGACAACGCATCCTTAAAAGGAGGACGTCATAATTCAAGTGAAAGTGGCAGACCCCATTTATGGGTGGCGAGACGCGTGCAGAAGACTAAATCCATTATGCTTATGATGCCATTGATATTCTCAGCGGCCACTGAAAGTGGAGTGCCCCGGGCCATTATAAGATAAATGGTCGCGTTACCGCACTTGAGTGCAAAGTTTCCCGACTCCTTAGATGATGTAGTACTCGCCGACGCAATGTGCGCCCTGTCTACAAACTGTAGAAAGTAACGCTACTAAACATCTGGTTTTACAAAGTAAACTTGGTCCACAATGTGAGCTTATAGCGAATAGTCCATTGACTGGTTTCTGTCAAAATAATGTGTTATTGAAGTACGTGTTAGAATGTTTACGTATCGATCTGGTAGGAAGCACGTTCTGTTTTGCGTTGGTGTTGAAGTTATGCGCGTTAAGCACAGCTGCGCGTGCGCGGCGTGTCGCTGCTCACTGCAGTAAAAGGTTCACAAGCAGTCGGGGCTTGTGACCACAGCGAAGGTTAAGGCAACACACAGTTTCCGGGTCGAAAGGTCAACGGCTCAAGCTGTTGGAGTGGTTAAACGCTCCATACGTCAACGATTAATATTTTTTACGTTTCAACAGTTTATACGTAGTTTCCCTTTCTTATAGTAAAGTACCTCCTTTATCAATTATTCTAGAAAATACATAATACAATAGCTAGGCTCGTACCTACCCACACTTGACATTTACGATCACTCCACTCTATTGTTAGCTACGCAAATATTTACTTTTATAAATGTTTTTCAACTTGTACGACGTACCTGTGTAGATGGTTAAAGTTGTCGAATGTCTGAAGATTATTAATATAAACCTATTAAAATACGACATGACAACAAGTGTTAGTATAAAGTTTTTGCGTCGCTACATCGCCACAAAAGTAGAAGGTCACAGCGCAAGCTGAACAAACCCCAAGTTGTAAGAAGAAAGACTTTAATTTATTATCCTTTGTTTACGCCGTCCGTATCGCCATTTACAAGAAAAACACCCATATCAATGTTTATTTTTACAAAAGAAAATGCAATTTACTTTTGCGCATTTTTTATTTTATCGTAGTAAATCTAAGTATTTGAGGCACTTATCTCATATGACGAAACTATTTGAATTATGTTGAAACTACACTTTGTGTACGCAGTTCTTAACACGTTATTATATCATTATATCGATGACTTATTCTATATGAACTTTATAACTAAAAGTATACTATGTACTGTAAATGTACCTACTTAGTTACTGAAAGTACCGAAATGCCAATAACTACTAGGTATTTAATAAATAAATTACGCAAACTAATCCAGTGGAACAATAAATATAAGTAGTTTAAAAAATTACGCTAAATATTAAAAACTTATTGATTTTCTGTCCTTTTTTAAACGAAAACATTCAAATTCAAAATAAATTTGCTTTTATCCTGTATTTTTCCGATGTGATATATTCTTTTATTTATCTTTTGGTTTTATGTGAACCAACTTTATGCCAATTTTCAAGATACAATTATCTTCCTGGACAACGCAGCCTATTTTATTTTCCTACCTTTACCTTAATGGCGAAAAAACCTTACCTACTTACTGTAATGATACCTGTAGTACCAATTATATCCCAAGAATCACTCAGGTCTAAGTGGAACATAATTATGCTGCTACAAGACCGCAACAAAGCGCGCAATTTTTTTAACAATAAGTAATTTAATAATCAAGACTTAAAATCTAACGATGATAAATAATTACAATTTGTCTGTAATGTTTCGAAGCACATCTAAAAAAGAAAATGTATAGTTGTGCTGATAAGCATCAGAAGCTTTTACAATTACAATAATGGAGTCACGGAGGATGCGCCGGCGCAAGCACCGCTATAGTTTCACGGCGCGTGCGCCGACCGGCTGTGCACAGACCCTTGCGAGCCCAAATTGCCCTACCGCCATTGTACAGAGCAAGATGGCGTAACCACTGTTTTAATAGTAATACCACCTCTTTTGTTACAAAACCTAGTGTGTGTAACGAAATACTAATGTGTGTGTTCTTTTGTTTCAGGTAAGAAATGCCTAAACTGTGCAATGAAGTGAGGTGGATCTGACATGGACTAACAAAGGTCTTTCAATATCGCTCATTTCGTGATATCGCTCATTTTATGTAGGCACATAAACATACAGGTAGGTATCTAGTGTATTGGAGAGCCCGCAAACCACATGTCTGATGTATATGGGATCATTTTAATTAATCAATCAACAAAAAGCTTTACTGGTTTAATACATTATTACAATCAGAAAGCTTTGACATTAAAGCGTATCATTTTAGCGCCACGTGTAGCAAACTAAAGTTAGGAGGATACTTTACATACATATGATAGATTTTATAAACGATTTTCCTGTTCCAATCCTAACAAAAAATACAATTAACAGTATTTTATAAAATGGCATTAGTAATAAAATTTTGGAAACTACTTCTACCAACCACATCATTCAGGTTTTTTTTTTATATTTTTTTTATATTAACCTTTAGTAACAGGTTGATACTTATTTAGAGATACATGACACTTAATTTATTCGGTTATCTCAGACCCATACTTCGTTACAAATACTATAGGATCGATTCTCGCACGGAACAAATATTTGTAGTTTTCCGGGTCTGGATATTTTTGTATGTATTTTCAATTTTTGAAAACTCACACCCACAATACAGGAAAAATCCTAGTGTGGGGCAAAAATAAACAAAAATAAGATAGGTACTACTATTCTCAACTAGTGTAATAATAATAAGCCAAATCTCAGACTAGAATAACTTCCGCGTTCGCAGTAACGGACATAGATGTTGATCTGACATTTTCGCATACGCATTCATACGCAAATGATCTCGGCTCCTTATCCAGTAGACGTCCACCTACGTTTTATATCATGGATCTTACGACCATATAGAGTATGCAGGGCCGGTCCTAGGGCGGTGCGAGCGGTGCGACCGCACCGGGCGCCTTCTAAGGGGGGGCGCCAAAATGATCCAAAACTTGAAACAAAAGAGACTCGATCGAACGCGCGAGTCGCGTAAGCGCTCATGTACACGACGCCGCCACCGCCGCCGCGCCGCGTATACGGTCGCCACCGCGCCTCTAGGCTGTGTATACGGTCGCCACCGCGCCTCTAGGCTGTGTATACGGTCGCTACCGCGCCGCCACCGCGCCCAGCTGTGTATACGGTCGCTACCGCGCAGCCACCGCGCCTCTAGGCCGTGTATACGGTCGCCACCGCGCCTTTAGGCTGTGTATACGGTCGCCACCGCGCCTCTAGGCCGTGTATACGGTCGCCACCGAGCCTCTAGGCTGTGTATACGGTCGCCACCGCGCCTCTAGGCTGTGTATACGGTCGCTACCGCGCCGCTACCGCGCCGCCACCGCTCCCGGCTATGTATACGGTCGCTACCGCGCAGCCACCGCGCCTCTAGGCCGTGTATACGGTCTCTACCGCGCCGCCACCGCGCCTCTAGGCTGTGTATACGGTCGCTACCGCGCAGCCACCGCGCCTCTAGGCCGTGTATAAGGTCGCTACCGCGCAGCCACCACGCCTCTACGCTGTGTATGCGGTTGCCACCGCGCCTCTAGGCTGTGTATGCGGTCGTCACCGCGCCTCTAGGCTGTGTATACGTTCGCCACCGCGCCTCTAGGCTGTGTATACGGGCACGCCGCAATCGCGGCGGTAAGACCCCTCTTTGAGGAGTGGCTGGAGAGACGTCACGGCGTCCTGACCTATCGCATGACGCAGGTCCTCACCGGACACGGAAGTTTCGGGAGGTACCTGTGGCTGATGGGAAAGGAGGAAACGCCTGGGTGTCACCACTGCGAAGATCGCCCGGAGGACACAGTAGAGCATACGGTGCAAGACTGCCCAGCTTGGGCAGAGCACCGGCGTGTCCTCACGGCGGCAATAGGCGGACACCTCTCGCGCCCGGCATTGGTTTCGGTCATGCTGCGGAGCGAGACGGAGTGGGAAGCGGTCGCCGCCTTCTGCGAGGCAGTAATGCTCGTGAAGGAGGCGGCGGGCCGCGAGAGAGAGAGGACAGCGTCCTCCCTCCGCCCCAACCGCAGTGGTGTACGCCCACGGCGCCGTACGTCGCAAGACGATCTCCGGCCACCGCATGCGGACAGCGAGTAAAGGGCAACTCGCTGTCCGACCATGGACCATGCCCGGGTCGACGGCGCGTCGTGTTCCACGCGCGCCTCAAAGAGCTGTCAGCAAAATGACGGGGCCCCCTCTCAGAGGGCCAAAGCCTGCCGGGGTCGCGGGACTTATTTCTATTACCGGAACATAAATTGACCCCGGAACATAAAGGGCTACTGAAGAACACCGTGGATTTTAGTCAGTACAAGTCTGACAGTACCTCCCGCCCTGCCCGGGGTTGGAGGTCTCATTTGATGATTTTACCACGCTAAAAAAAAAAAAAAAATGGCTGTGTATACGGCCGCTACCGCGCCTCTAAAGCTGTGTATGCGGTCGCCACCGCGCCTCTAGGCTGTGTATACGGTGGCTACTGCGCTGAAAACATCCTAGGAAAGTAGCTATTGAAGGTTATTTTTATATTATTGCTAAATAACCATTAGATTTGATTAGGTAATGTTATGTGAAAAGAATAAAATAATAAAAGCTGACTTCACATATATGCCTATACACACATTCGCACAAATTGGTTAAACAAACTTTTGGCAGCAGAATAATTTGAACCCATTGCTTTTTCTGGTTGAAAATAAATACTGCTTAAAATTTTTTTTTTAGAGGGGCGCCATTTTTAGTCCTCGCACCGGTTGAAAATGTTATTAGGACCGGCACTGAGAGTATGATACAAACATATCTATGAAGTAACTTTATAAATAGAATAAAGCACGCCTATTAAGGCCACTATTACAAAATCATGATAGGATCAGACTAGATTTGCGATAAAAATTGTATAGATTGACAATTCATAATATGAACAGAGTCGTGATCGTGACCAATTTATGAATTGTATCGCAATTTATATTATTATACTAGTGAACTTTTACGCTACACAAACTTATAAAGAACACATAATACCATGTTATTAATATTGGTGGAACAATACACAATAATCCCTATACTTCCAAATTAGGTAAATATCTATACTACGTAGCGAACGACGTAGCATTGATAAGGTATCGTTTCTCGTAGGCCGCCTACGTTGAAGATATGTGTCCTATTTTTTTTCGTAGACCAGGCGGCGCCTTCGCTGGCCCATTTCGTAGACCCTGGGCTGGCCCATTCCGTAGGCTACGAGAAAATAGTTCCGGGTTACGAGTAACTTGTCAAGGTTTAACTTGTAAAGCTTTCGCAAATGAAATCATAATTAATTGTCAACATTAGCGTTTCTTGCATGAAAAATGGCAGAGACGCCGAACAAAAAGGTTTAGAAAGTAAGAAAGTAACAAATTATATTGAATGCCACCGTGAATAGAATAGGAACAGGCTTGGCAAATCAACGTTAACGATTATTATCTAACCCCTCATCCATTTAACTGACTTCCGTAAGCGAACCATAAATCTTAGCTGCCATTTTGAAGAAATTCTTCCAACCTAAGACCTACAGAAACATAACATTAAAACGCCTGTAATTCAAAAGTGACGAAGTTATGACACTTATAAAATTCACAATACGTCATGCCGTGGTATAATTTTTAGTACGTCATGACGTCACAAGCTATCTCGAGTTTTGATACGTTTTATCTTTATGAATTTCCACTTGAGAGAATGAAAAGAGAAAAAATACGTGTCCAGTATTTTTCAAAATTCTAACTGACTGACTAGTTAGATTTGCAATTGATTTTTGGATATCCACAAATGGTCGCGGGACTCACGAATTACCGTGACCCCAGAAAGTAAAGGGCTATTGAAAGACTCCGTGGATTTTAGTTAGTACGAGTCTCACAATCCCTCGCGCTCTGCCCTGCGTGGAAGGACTCATTTAATGATTTTAACATGCTAAAAAAAAACAAATTATACACAAATAAGGGTCCCGTATCTTAAACTAATATAATGCAACAATATAAGGCTTCTAACATTTAACACCAACCCTTGTAAAGTTGAAATGTTAAAGGCGTTCATGAACCGTCTCCCTCCTGGGGCGGTCAAAGCCCCTGCTCCGGTTAGGGGAGGCCCCACATTGATAGGTTCATTGAAAACGTGAATAAAAGGTTATCGATAACAAAACAATATAACGGTATCAAGTGGCAGCCTTCCGTTATCAGCGCGCTTCTGAATTTAGATGTTGATCGATATTTTGGAACTGTCTGCTAATAATGATATCTCTTCGTTTTAAGTATTTATTTGTTTCCTTTTTTAATTGTCTAGCTGGCGGCTTCAATCGTCGCTCGGCATATAACCTTACGCTTGAAATAAACTGCTGTATATAAAATATTTTTTACTAGGTTAATCAACAAAATTAAATAAGCGCTTTCAAAACCAGTCAGCATTAGTATTTAATTAATTTAAAACGTTTATTGTTTTGAGCATCAAAGTATAGATTGCTTTTATTAAAAAAAAACTTTATCATATATTTTGAACAGCCTGCAATTCATTGTGTGAAATAAGAACTATTTGTTATTATTTTTTATTAATATTCTCGATTAATACGTGAACACGTAGATTAACTGTACTCAGTTAATTTCCAGATAGTATTGACGCAATTTTACTATTTATCTTTATTGTAGGTACTGTACGGTACATAAACAATTAGGTATATAGTTCTTTGTAAATAATCACGTACTTAGAGGTATTTTATTATTTAACAATAACACAAACCCGACGTAAACATATTATGTAAAGATACGCAATGATAACATTATGTAACACATAAATATACAATATTTATGCAAATTTGATTTGTTTATCATAATTTAAATAAAACTTTAATGAAGGAAGGACGTTGATTCTGTTTATTAGTAATATTTCTGGAAAGACCTAGACCGGTTTCAAGGAAAATCTTATGTAGTCATACGATGCGGTAAAATTTATGACCTTAATTACTCATTAATGAGTAATCATTTGGAGTAAATAACCTAGACTCTTTAGAGAGTAAGTTACTAATTAATATTAATGTGCATTTTCCTTAATATATAAAACTTTATTTATTTCAACTGCGCCTAAACTATACAAATTCTAATTAACTACGATCATTAAATAACAAAAAATAAAACTTTACCTGTCTACTACGCCATAAAACAGAGGAAGGTAAACAATAACAACAACATTCAGCTACTATATTACTCGTTCTTATATACTAAGTATTAACCGTTATATACATAGACACAGGTATACAATACTGCTGCGGTGGCAAACAGCCGCGGTTTACAATATCCGTATAATGAGTTGAGACCACATGTCGCCGGCTCTGTAATGCGATATGCTGTGGTAAGCTAGGGGCTGTGGAAACCTTGTCTAGTACTAGGCATGACTAGTGCGTACCACTACCTTTCGATGAAAGGGTATTCTTAAATTTCTAGCTTGATACAAGCTACGGATTTTCCGGGATCGTGGGACTGTCTCTAAACACGTAACCGTGGAACGTAAAGGGCTTTTGAAGGAACATTGTGGATTTTAGTCAGTACGAACGCTCATTTGATGATTTTACCACGATAAAAAAAAACATGTATTTAATTCATCTCAGCTTTTTATTGAGATTTTTAAGTAGATTATGCTGAGAAAGCTAAGTTGTGCCATAGAGAAAATAATGGTAACTTTTCAACGAGTTTCCAATACTACTTTGAATATCAAAGAGAAAGCGTGAATTTTTACCGTAAAATACGACAGACGCGATTCAAAATTAACTTCTAAACCAATGAACCGTAGTTCAGCGACTTTTGAACTAAACTTATCCAACTAAGACATAAATATTAACAGTAGGTAGTATGTATGATATGTGAAAATAATTATGAATAGGCACAATAATGTATTAGACACAATACTGATAAACATACTTATTATGTAAATAAGACATTTCAGACAGATTTAGTCACTACTATAAATACCGATCTTTAGCATTTATGTACCTAAAAACGCCAGCTTCGCAAATACCTACTGCGGATATTTTAAATAAATAAGATAATATTTTCGCGTATCAAGATAAACTCGAATGATGAAAATACGCACTGAAGTTTTCACAGACGATCGTTTGGTTCAGTTTATTGTTTATCCAGACATCTTTCATTAGCGGGACTGGATATTCCCGCATTCCCAGATCTTATAATAAATTGCGAAAACAGGATGACCAGAATTACTGGGTTGTCAAATACCGTAGCTGATAAATATTCCAACTATTATCTTCCGTAAAATACGACGTTGAAGGCTATCAAAACAAAGAAAATGTAGATATTTCAAGAATTGTTTTCCGAATGTTGAGCCAAAAGTGAAGTAAATAACTAGGTAGGTAGGTATCTCGGTTGTGTTTTAAAATAAACCACTTTTTTTCGTGTTGGTTCACTGAACTTTTCGGTCACTGCCGATCACCGACATGGCTTGGAGGTAATTGTCACAATGCACCAAAAAGTGCCTTATTTTTTATTTTGTAAATCATGGCATTGTGGTTCTCCTCACTGGCCAATGTCGTTGCGTGACCACATTCAATGTACACTTTTTGCCTCTAATTTCGATTAAATGCCGCCAAAACTCGAAACGGAAACATGCTAGTCGAATAGACAAATATATTGAAATAATAAAGTTTTGTTGGCATTGAAAAAAATAACTCAAATCCTAAAGGCAGCTGTTTGACCGTGAAGTGTCATTGTCAAGTTTTGTTTAGTTATATTTAATATCTAATAATCTACTATTTGCATAGTTAAATATATGCTGTACCTACCTTAACGAGGATACTAAAGATCTTTTTTGCCTCAGTAAAGATTTTTACTCAGAAAATATCAACACACGAAGTATTAAAAATATCAACACTATAACAATGCAACCATTGTAGATGAATAGAAGGTATATGAATATCCTGTATACTTCATCTAACATTAAAATAGGCATTCGACGAATTTTGAAAGAGGTTACTTGCAAGAAGTCGACATGACAGCTATTTTAAATTCTGAAGAAGTTTGTCCTTCAGAGGCTCTATCACGAGTAGTGACGTAAACGTCATCTTAACACTGATCTTTTAGAACCATGCAATTCAAGTGTTGGTCAAATTTTAAGCGAAGTAAAATAGTGTGCCTTCACAGAAATAAATATATTCTATTTGTATTAAAAACATAGGGAGGTACCTACGAGTCTTTTCGATTTATAATCTAAGTTATTTACTTTGCTTTTACGTCACGCACTCACGACACAGATTTTTAAGAAAAGATTAGAAAATGGTATGTTTTATTCCATTAAATTAACTCTGTTGTACAAAAATAGAGTTAACCTAAAACTGGATTAACCAACTTCTACGACAGGTTTTATTCAGTCGAACGAAAATAACCGTTCCACATAAAAGCGCTTCTATTAATAAATTAACGATACACTTATACGTTTTATTGATTAGAATGACAGACAGGACGCCGGACGAATGGACATGACTAAGCTTTAATTTAAGGCCAAACTTCTTATACCTATAAGCCTGAGGCTATAAGGGTTTCATAATGAAACGGGGAATTTTCACTACCTTTTTGTATATACAGTGCGCAAAAATTATATCACTAGGTGCTATTGAATTTCTTTCGTTTATCAAAAGAGGTGCTACCTAGAAAGCCTACATATCTTTTGCACGTTAGCAATCTTGCAGCACATATTTAAATAAATGACAAAGCATTTCGCGAAGCTATGCATCGGTCGATAACTAAGTATGTCATGTCATTGGATAGACATTCGTGGGAATTGAAAAATCACAATCAGCTAGGTAGCTTTAGCTTGCATAAAATCAATACCTATGCGTCGTTTTTTGCTAAGACTGTTTTATGCTAGGTACTAACGTGTAGTCTAACGACTTTTCCGAACCGGTTTATGAGCTGACAAACACAATAATTAACTAACGCTGTCGTCACTTTATTTGTTGACCGAATGAAGTACATCCAATCAAATCAATTCACAGATTTGAAAAATGATTTAATTCAATTGACTGTCGGGAATCGGGAATAGTGCTTTAATTTTTCCGTGGAAACAACAGACCCGTTGGTCTGTTGTTATATTGGTCTCATTAAAGATCACCCACTGGGCCCGCTCAGTGGATGATTTTAAAGATTATGGAAATATAACTCGGAATAACACTGTCATCATATTTCAATGAGTGACGACACAATTTATGATATTTTCAAATGTATCTTACAGATTAGTTGGAAGCTAATCTCTAGACATGCAGACAGAAATCATATCTTATGAGTGGAATTCTTCAGACACAAAGAAACATGCTTACCTGAACAAAGAAATATACGGATTTCCCAAAGATACCATTTTACTATATTATGACAAACAACAAAGTGGTTTATGATGGTTAACTAGGCACTAGGTTAATAATACGTGTTTAATCAGTAGACAACAATATTATGTCATTACGATTCGGTAGAACAGACATAGGTACGAGGTCGAAATAAATGGATTATCGTACTTTAGTAATAACCTCTAAATAAAACAAACAATGAAAATTACAGATTTGATTGAACTCTCGTCCTCCCCTCACAGAGGGACTGAGTAGTAAAGCTGAAAATAATTATATGGTGTAGCTTGTTTAATTCTTCATCAGTAAAGATTATCCCAGTTTATTTGTAAAATTGTTTTCACGAAAAAAACTCAAAGCATACCAGAAACGAATAGTAGGTGCCGGTTAATAGCGAGTGCTGTTGAAAAAATGCTGAGACCTTGCTGGTGCTAGCTGCAAGTGTATGAATGCGTTAAATTAGACGCCACGCATTTTATTTTACTTTTTTGCGTCTATTTATGTTACCTTCAGCTAGTCTGACATTTAATTTTTGCATTCAAGAGAAGCATAACATTTTATTGATTAGATAACGAAGGATTGACGATGATTTATGTAGGGACCACGCCATTGCCTATCAAACAAAAATTTCAGTAATGCGCTCAACGATGATACCGGAAAGTTTTCTTCTTGATAATCTTTGTAAAATATGTAGATAAATAGCCACAACAATAGAATAATATTTCAATGAAGTCGTTCCAATAATTAAAAAATAACAGAAGTACGAACACCGTTATCCAACTATTGTGTAGGCTTAATCCATTTAACGAATATTATCGCTTTAGCAAAATGGCACGACCGCGGCGACGAAGCCCTACTCCCCGCGAGTGGGCGAAAAGACCGCTTACAAGTGTTACCACGCTGCAGCGGCAGATACTCGTACTTTAAATCTGGCAATGATTATGATAATCGGAAACCTTTCAGTAGCAGGGTTATCCTCACTTCAGCAAATGGATTGTGTGATCATGATCATCATTATGGTATCTCTACGTGCTGAATAACCATTGCCCAAAACATTTCATTGTCATGATGTTGACCTACAATCATATCGATGTGATCCGACGACGAATAACCGATAAGATCGTCCGATCTTGAAATTTGTTCAGTAATATCTGATAATCGAGATGAAGTGCACATTTACATATCTAAGTAAATAAAATATGACTTGAAAAACAATCGTGACGTCGCATTGATAATTTTACGAATCAAACTTGTGTAATATTAGAGAAACATGGCTCTGGGTACAATATATCCGTACGGCCCCTACGAAACGGAACTTCGAGAGAGAGGACGACCACCTATTTGTGAGTATATTAACAAAGCCCTCGTTAATTTTCTAGAAAAAGGACACATACTAAAACTAACCCTATTGCGCGATAAACTCTAGTGACCTTTGATCCGTCATTATTTCAGTTCATAGGTACGTTCACCTCTATCAATCAAATCTACAGTCTGCGCCACGATAGAAATCCTTTTGACGCGGCGCAAGTGTCGTCTATGTCATTACATCAATTCACTGAAAATTCTAATTACCTATTTGACACGTATCCTTTCTTTTGTCACGTAAACCAAAAATGACGAAGACACGATACTTGAAAAATTAGCAAAACGTCATAAGCAAGTATATAGTTTTTACTTGTTTCTGACGTTTCGAATTTTGATAAACCAATGCATAACGCATTGGTTTAGCGAAAGAAAAAATAAGTGCCCAATATTATCAAAATTTTAAAATTTTAAAAATATTTTTAAATATTTTTAAAATTTTTTTTTAGCAGACTAATTAAATTTGCAATTGAATGGTGCTGACAATTTGCCATAAAACATTTAAAAAAATTGTAGGTATCACGAATTTTCCGCAGGTCTTCTTTCGTTGCGCATACTCTGCGTTGAAAATCCCGCCTCGAATTCGTAAATAATAACCCTTATGTTTAGCACACACAAAGGTTTATTATCACTTTTACCAAAGGCACGTTTTCAAACATGATTCCGTGGGTGCATTCGACCGTTTTTAACCGATCGTTACACCGTGTAAAAATATACAGGTACGGTTTTGATAATTGAGAACGCAATAACATACAGCAATCAAGGCTTATCTGCAGTTTTTACGGCTGCACACTCCAGTACAATAACACACACTATTAGAAGGCGGTCACGGCTCATATTCGTACCAATTCATCAAGTTGTCAAACGCCTTAAAAGCATTCCATGCGTATCCATTGTATCGTTATTTTTATTACCAAGAGTCAAATGATGCGGTCGGTCTCATATCGTCATTAAAAGACATGCTATTTTAATTTGTATTCTTTCTTTTAAACATTAGTTTCGCAATCAGAAAATAGCTACCGCGTCGTGAACAACGTTAATAAAATGGATGAAGCCATGTTTCCGCAGAAATCATCATAAAGCACGAACAGTTTAAGATGAGAAAGCAAGCAATTATATGAAATACAATTTAGTAACGGATCAAAATCTAGGAATGTTTAGTTACAGCCTTATATCAACTCGAATTTAGTCGCCCTCTACGTAGGTATGTCATTTTCGTATAATAAAGAACCCATTTCCCAATAACGATTTATAGGCATATAAATTGGTTGATGGTTGGTACGCGTGTCATCTTGGCGCTGGACCGTCCCCCCTCGCCCCCCACCGCCTGACCGCTCGGCGCCACTCCAGCGCACGTCGCGAACTTGACCCACTTCTCCCGAGAGACCATTGTCTTCACGCTAACCTCGATCATCGACGCTCGAGCACTTCGAAATTATCTCTCGTAAAGTATTCCTCAAAGTCACCTCGCGAAAACAATTGTGTTCTTCCATGACCCTTCCATAGTCACGGATCTTTGAACAAGCCACATATAGAACACTCCGTGTTCGTGTCATCTAATTGTGAACTTTCCCAACTTTCGTTTCGATCACCGGTTCGTAAATATAGAATCCCGTTATTACGCCGTGTCATTGCCCCAGTAAACTACATGCCATACACTTTCCACAATTTGATGAGTTAACAGTTTCTGGCTTCCGGAACTACCTACTTCCTGTGACCGACAGCAAACGAAACAAAAGCGAAAGTAATTCGCAAGAAAAACAAAACACTTAAGGATATAACGAGACAATGCCACAGCACTTAGCACCTACATTAGACATCAGTATCAACAAAATCATAGCCTTTTGTAGTCCAAAGTTCAATCAAGCCGACGAGGCTTCTGTCGTGCTCAGCAATCACCATCTATTTTCTCTATTATACTCAATTCAGTTTGTTTTTCTTTTCCAGGCATGTCCCTAGACGAAGGCAGACAGTCACAGAGGCCGTACAGGTACGGCATGGTGTTGCTGTGCGCCGGCGCACTGATCAACTGGCTGGGCCTGGCCGAAGACTACGCGGAGCCCGTGCGCTACGTGGGCGTGGCCTGCATTGTTGCAGGAGCGCTGCTCATATGTGCTGCCATGTGCTGCTGGCTGCAGTCCCCTGCGAGGCAGCCGCAGACCGACCGCGCGTCGCCTGACACTCACCAAGTGAGTACTACTTTATGTTATTCTAACTTTGAACATCATTCTAGATATTGTAGTCATAATAAATGTTTGTACCGACGGTACAGTATTAACACGTAGTACCGCGTAGCAACGTATAGCATTTCGTAGCATCTCGTAGCAACGGGTACCACACCACCATGTAGCATCGCGTAGCAACGTGTAACGTTGTGCAGTTTGCTGTAGCTATGCCAAATAATGTTAATTATAACAAAAATAAAACTTCAATATTAGTAAATTATGTAAATTTTATGTTATATGTTGTCATACGATGTTTAAAGATTATTTTTGTATCTATTTCAGATTGACGACCCCATCCACGTGATATCGATGCCGGATGAGGAAACAATGCAGCAAAAGCCTCCAGACTATGACACGGTGGCGGGAGCCCCGCCGACGTATGACGACGCCATCAAGCTGAACCCAGCGCGGCTGCTGCCCGCCACGAGCAGCGCGCGCCACGACCTGCCGCCGCCGGTGCTCACGGACGTGGCCGTCATCCCCGGCCAGCCCGACGAGCTGCCGCCCACTCCGCTGTCAGCCATCGCCCCCATCCACCGGTCGCAGGTCCCCAAGACGCCGCCACCGCCCTACAACCCCACGCACGCCATCAGATGAAAGCCCGGCCGGACAACTTTGTTACTTTAAATCGACTGCTGTTTCATGTGATGGGACTCGTATATAGCGATTAGTCCACATTGTTGACATCACAACAATGTCATGGTATTATATTTATATTGTGCGTACATATCCTAACATGAAACTATTGTTTTTATTAAATGTAGGTGGTCGAGTAAGAGCGTTGCGTACTTATGTGATAATAGGGAAGTTTATTATTAGTTACTTATTTCCTGCTCTGTACATAATTATGAAATTTTGTAAAATAGCGTTTTGTTAAATATGTACCTATAGTTAGGCAGTTAAGTGAAACTCTTCCAATAATTATTTTATAAATTGTGTTCCAAACAGAGCACCTCTGTGGTTCCAAATAATTGTAAAGTAGGATAAGTCACCGGAGGTAGGCGCCGCGTGGAGCGGTCGCCGGTCGGCCAGCTGACGAGAAGCGCCCGTACATATCTGTTAATGATCAATTATTAGTATACAAGCAGTAGTAGTGTCCTACGTCACTGTGCCATTTGTTCAAGAGCTCTGAATGTCCTCACTGGTGTGTGTGCACATCAGTTGTCGTCGAATGCAGCTGTTAATTAGCTTATAGTTTGCTCACGAGCCTGTAGATATAAGACACACTACTACCACTTTGCTACACGCAAAAGAATGTACACAAACACAATCATCGGATAGATGAACCTTACAACATCAGAATCTGACGAATTTAAAATATTAATTGACGTTGAACAATGATGTTAAAATAATGAATAAGTAGATTTGTCCAACTGATTGTTAGCTTGTCGTTGTGATATGACCGTTAGTATCATCGTTTTAGTTGACTATCGTGTTTATAATCTTAGTGGAGGTATTATACTTAATTTCCTGTTCCGATTTGTCTATTCTAGTCTTCAAATTAAAGCATATTTACTTAAATAATCTGTTAGATCATCCAGTCATGCATAATAATTTGTAATTTGTACATATTCTGATTGCACAACTTGAAGATTTCGAACAAAGTAACGCTCATTAATTAGAAGTGCATATTACATTGAAATAGAGAGACACATGCATATTCAAGTTCTTACATTAGGGTATGTCGTGAACTAGTCAATATGCCCAATTCAAACTTGTCAGAAATATCAAAACTGTATTTATATTGAAAACTAGCATGTTAATTGCAGTTGATTTGAAGTTAATGATGCAGTCAAAATATGAAATAGAAAACAATTTGATCAGATACTAACGAGTTGATAGTCGATTAGGAATGTAACTAGATTTTTAAAAACTCGAGAATAATTTTCATAATGGATCTCGTGGCCTAACAACTCTAGGAATAGAATTAATAAAATCATCATTGACTTTTTAAATAGCCGTGTGCTTTCGAATGATTATAAAATGGGACCAATACTGTTTATAAATAATACTTAAATCGTGTGCTTATACTAATTGATTCAAATAGCGCGTGCCTGCAAGTCTTTATGAGGATTTTACAATGCTGAAGTTGTGCATTTATTATTTGTACATTGTACAAAAGTTCTGAAGATAAGAGTGTAAATAAACAAAAAATAAATGTTGTTGAGATGAAAAAAATGTTTTATTATTTTTACATTTGTGTTTAATTCGCAATCTACAAAACAGCCTGTAATCACCAAAGGATTAAGCAGAGGTACCTGGCAGCACAGACACCAGCATATCAACCACCTCAATCTGCAACCTTATCACAATAATGGAAGTTATGTTCGATTGGTAAAAAAAATACAGACCTACCTATTCAATTATGTAAAATGCCAGCAGCTGCTGCCAGTTACGTTTGTAAGCCACAATGTAACAGTTGGAGAGTCTATCTGTCATCAACAGGGAACGAATCCAGGTTCTCTTACTGCCACTGAAAAATTGCTGATGGAAAAAAACCCGATAACCCTTGTCCAACTAACCTGGGTATCTCTTACTCTTTAAACCAAAAGGACAAAATTCAAGTTTCTACTGATAATTACCCACTTAATTACACTAAAGTACTTCACATTCATTCATTCATTACCAATAGGACCGGTTGGTAGCAGCTTATTGCAATCGGCGCGACTCTGTAGTCTTCACAAGAAGTCGTCTATCGACCTAGTTGGTGGAGTTCCCATGCAGCGCTTGCCGGTACTTGCTTTCTCTTCGAGAAGCTTACAGCCTCATCGGCCACCAGTTCTGCGATAAGTAGCCTGCCCACTGCCATTTTAACTTGCTAATTCGTTGGGCTATGGTGGCAACACTGGTTCGTTTACGTTACGAATCTCCTCATATTTAAGACAAGCACGCAGAAACTCCAAACCTAAGTATATTTAGCAAACTGAAACACAGCTCAAGTTAACGACTTCTTAATTTAGTAAGGCTACATTTCGTCGATATTTTTATAGATACCAGTAGGTTATAACCTCGCCTCGCATGTACGAGGTTGTGAGTTCAAACCCAGTTCAAACCAATGGGTATTTTATGCAAATTGTTAAAATGGTTTTTCGATACGAAATTATTGAATAGGATGATTTTTGTTTATGGAAACATTAATGAAAGTTTTTAATTAGGTTTTTACCGTTTGTTTTTGTAACCATAAATAAAGAAAAATAATTATGGGATAGTAAATGATTTATTTTACAAGTATTTAAAAATTTTGGTTGAAACGGTATCGTGCAAAAGGACTAATTCGATCTAATCTTTTTTTCACGTTTACCCTCATTGTATTTGATTAATGTCAAGTTGAGCTAATTGTGAATTTTTGATCCAACAGTCAGTCTAGTTTGAGCCTCGAGCCGAGCAGGTCGAATTAATCCCTGGTAGTCGCGAATAAAATTTATGAGCCGTACAAGTGAGCGTAAAGTGTAAAGTTATTGTTTTAAAAGTGGAATAAATTCGTAATAATAACGATTGTGGACTTTATTTTATCGAACGAGCTAACAATGTGTACTTTCTAAGCTTATCTTGGATACCACTGACTTCGGTGAGGTAAAAGACCAAAAAGACTGGACATAGGTAAGTTAACTCATATTAATGGCTCATGTTATTAGACGTGGTGTAATTGCCTCTGATACCAGGACCTGCACACAGCAAGAAAACGAAAAGAAAGAACTATTCTATAATCTAAAAGACTTATTTATGATCCTATTAGTATCCAAATACTGGAGATTATAATTGCTACATTTCAACTTTGGATAGAAAGTGGGTTTTAGGGTATGTACAGGGAGTTTCATCAATTAGTTACGTTACCCCAGTAACGAACATTAATGCTTCCAAGGAGTAACCACGACACGCCTTTACGTTAGGGAACGGCAGGTCGGCGGTGGTGCACTCGGAGTTTCTCAATATAATGATTATCTATATTTAATTCTAATTAAAGCTGCACAACCAAGCTACTTGGCCAGTTATTCTTACAGATTGCCGAGTAGCATTGCTGTGCTTCCTTCAATATCGAGATGTATCATACAAATACGTGTGGTGCCATTTTAAATTATACCGAGACTATGTGACTGATGAAAGAAAAAGCCCAAAATAAATCGAAATCGAGGCTAGAGGTCGATAGGGTTAGAGGTCGGAAGTGGTAGATCTTTTAAACCGTAGTTATTTGAATGTTCACTCGTTTAACGAGTCTGTTAGTTTTAAATGTGAACAGTGTAGGTAGGTCACGGATTCCAAGGTTTTTTTTTTAATACTTGTTAACCAACATCCAAATAATAATTTGAAAATCATTCAAGCTAAAAGTATCGAATTATTTCTGAGATATTCATCGATTACGTCTGAAGAATACGCATTTGTGCGCAACTTCTAGTTACTATGTATAGCTGGAGAGCTGCTGAACCTTCGACTAACGGTCGTCCTGTAAGGCTAAAACTTTGTACACTTATAGTTTATAGCATATTATGGGTAATAGCGACGACCTGGCAGGCCTCAGCCGTGCACATCATCAAACCATTTAGTTTTGAAAGTGTAAAAAAAAATGAAAAAAAAAACTTGTTCCTGTAAGCTTGAAAATTTAACAGCAGGTAGTTTATTTATTGTAAATCTTGGAAATAAAATGACAGGCGATTACAAGGTGCACAAGTATGTGCCAGGCGCATTCAAAAGTGCACGTTTGATGAGGAAAAATAAACTTTCTCCTGTAAAGTTAAAATTTAGATATGTTTTTAAGTAAACGTTTTGGAATGAGTATGTACAATGACAGGCGGTTTTGAAGAGCACAAGACCTTGCCAGGCGAGGCGACAGCTGCTAAGGGCGTGCGAGTAACAGGTGTTACGTGAACGCATATAGTCAATGTAATACGTGTATTTTAATAGTTTTAAGTCTAACGAACTACCGTGACCCCGGAACGTAAAGGGCTATTGAAGGACACCGTGAATTTCAGTTAGTACAAGTCTGTCAGTCCCTGCTGCCCCACCGTGGGTGCGAGGGCTCATTTGATTATTTTATTACATTAGTATATGTTATTCTCTTTATTTAGAATAGAGGGACTTGCATTTTGAGCCCGTTTTTCCTTTTATTTTTACTTCGACCGAAACCTTCGTCGCCTTTATTTGCTTATAAAATTAAACCTTATATTATGTATTGTACATCATTTGATCCGTCCTTATGTCTATTTTAAGCTAAAATGATTAGTTCACACAACTATTAATGAACAAAAAAAATCCTAGAACAAAAACACTTAGAGTAACCTAGGAACAAAATTTTGTATGTACAAAAACTGTAGTAACATGAAAACTACCAAACCGATTTGTTTCAAACAACTTCTACAATAGTTTTTATGGTGAAACACAACCCTTTTAACAACTTTAATTCGATAATATACATAAACAAAAAAGTGAGTTTTCAAGTTACGTAATTATAAGAAAATTTCTAAATCTTTCATAATTTTCAAACAAGAAACTTATTTATCTAGAATCCAATATGAACATCAAAGATAATCAATAAGAAATGTGACTGTTCAATCAACATAACAAAAATAAATTCTAATTAAACAGTACAGTATAGTTTGTAAGGAATCTTTTAGTTAATTTTCTAATTCGAATTTATTTTTGTTATGTTGATTGAACAGTCACATTTCTTATTGATTATCTTTGATGTTCATATTGGATTCTAGTTAGATAAGTTTCTTGTTTGAAAATTATGAAAGATTTAGAAATTTTCTTATGATTACGTAACTTGAAAACTCACTTTTTTGTTTATGTATATTATCGAATTAAAGTTGTTCAAAGGGTTGTGTTTCACCATAAAAAAATTGTAGAAGTTGTTTGAAACAAATCGGTTTGGTAGTTTTCATGTTACTACAGTTTTTGTACATACAAAATTTTGTTCCTAGGTTACTCTAAGTGTTTTTGTTCTAGGATTTTTTTTGTTCATTAATAGTTGTGTGAACTAATCATTTTAGCTTAAAATAGACATAAGGACGGATCAAATGATGTACAATACATAATATAAGGTTTAATTTTATAAGCAAATAAAGGCGACGAAGGTTTCGGTCGAAGTAAAAATAAAAGGAAAAACGGGCTCAAAATGCAAGTCCCTCTATTCTAAATAAAGAGAATAACATATACTAATGTAATAAAATAATCAAATGAGCCCTCGCACCCACGGTGGGGCAGCAGGGACTGACAGACTTGTACTAACTGAAATTCACGGTGTCCTTCAATAGCCCTTTACGTTCCGGGGTCACGGTAGTTCGTTAGACTTAAAACTATTAAAATACACGTATTACATTGACTATATGCGTTCACGTAACACCTGTTACTCGCACGCCCTTAGCAGCTGTCGCCTCGCCTGGCAAGGTCTTGTGCTCTTCAAAACCGCCTGTCATTGTACATACTCATTCCAAAACGTTTACTTAAAAACATATCTAAATTTTAACTTTACAGGAGAAAGTTTATTTTTCCTCATCAAACGTGCACTTTTGAATGCGCCTGGCACATACTTGTGCACCTTGTAATCGCCTGTCATTTTATTTCCAAGATTTACAATAAATAAACTACCTGCTGTTAAATTTTCAAGCTTACAGGAACAAGTTTTTTTTTTCATTTTTTTTTACACTTTCAAAACTAAATGGTTTGATGATGTGCACGGCTGAGGCCTGCCAGGTCGTCGCTATTACCCATAATATGCTATAAACTATAAGTGTACAAAGTTTTAGCCTTACAGGACGACCGTTAGTCGAAGGTTCAGCAGCTCTTGGGCTAGTAGAGGTGAATCTGAAAAAAGTTACTTCAAAGCACGTTTTTTTGAAAAACCGTGTTTAATTTATTGTGTATTCGCGGCCTAACTTTGACAGTTGACATTTGCAAGTAAACGCTGACATTACACTGACAGTGACACTTAAGTTGACAGTCGACAACAATGAGCGCATAACAATGGGATCAATTTGGGTTTGTAATCTTCAAATGAGTAAATAAAATGATTGAAACCTTTTAATTAAAACAACTTCTGCTGATCTACTTCCTAAATAATCATTATCTATGAAAAACATGCCGGTAGAGATCAACAGTCTGATAGAGGGATGGCTCGAACTAGAGAGCGACCCGGGATTGTTTACTCTTTTGTTAGAGGACTTCGGAGTAAAAGGGGTACAGGTAGAAGAGATTTACGACTTGCACAAACCTTTTGAAAGTCCAGTCTACGGGTTCATCTTCTTATTTCGATGGATTGAAGAGAGACGTTCACGCAGGAAGTTCGTGGAACAAATTGAAAGCTTCGTACGTGATGAGGAGACCATAAACAGTATATTTTTCGCCCAACAAATGGTTCCAAACAGTTGTGCTACTCATGCCTTGCTATCTATATTGTTGAACTATCCTAATCTTCATTTGGGAGAAACACTGAGCAGATTAAAGGTAAATAATATTTGTGTTTATAAACAATACAGATGGTTTATTACTCGTTCATTGTTGTACTTAAACTTAATCCCTTTTGTTGTCCATTAAACAAAGCACCACACTCTTGGAATGAACCCTGAGAACAAAGGCTGGGCCATTGGGAACACCCCAGAGTTGGCTTGTGCTCACAACTCACATGCCATACCACAGGCTAGGAAGAAGGCTGATAAGAATGCAGGAGTCCCCACTGGACGCTTCACAGGTCTGTAGTAATTGTAGATACACTAATAATTTGTTAATGATTGATACAGTTGATAAAATGTAATTTTCATTTTATTTGATTATACACTCTCAGGCTACAAAAGCTCATAAATAAAATACAAAAGTATTATCTTATAACTTATAAGAACTATACTAATACATATTCAATACATTTATACATACATACCACTAGTACAAATTAAATTAATTTACTGTACCACAAATATTGAAATATTTCAAATTGAACCATGCAAAAGAAAGAAAAAAAGTGCACATGTGTACTCAATAAAAAACAAAATCTTAATCTGAAACACTTTATCTCTGTTCTAGGAGAAGCATACCACTTTGTATGTTTTGTACCCATCAATGGACATTTGTTTGAGCTGGACGGCCTTAAACCATATCCCACTGATCATGGACCTTGGGCATCTGATGAGGACTGGACTGATAAGTTTAGAAGAGTCATGGCTGAGCGACTCGGCAGAGATGCTGGCGAACAAGTCCATGATATAAGGTATGATTACATTGGAACATACTTTAATATTACTGATTAAATGTCAGGCATATTAAATCTTACCTATTTCTAATGAATAAAACAAATCTTTTTGTAATGAATCAATCAACTAAAGACAGTCAAAGTTTTTGTAAATAGTTGCACCAACAAAAATTCTTGCCTTCATTCATAGTGTAATAAGATTAGGACTCATAAAAATATAAGACCATGAAATATACTTATTAGTAATCATGAACCTTCTTTACTTGCATCTTTACAATTTCAGGTTCAACCTGATGGCAGTTGTACCTGACAGAAGATTGGCCCTGACTCAAAGGTTGAATGCACTGGAACTTAATCAGAAGAGGGTAAAGGAAGCAATCTCAAAGATTGGCAAACATATGAGACATTTACTATCAAAACGCAGGGAAATTAATGGTATATTTTTAATACATTTATCTTTGCATCATGTTAAATGTTTTGCTCCAATAATAATTTAAAAAAAATAACCAATCTAAGTTATGACTAGAGGAGATTGTAAAATCAGACCAACAGGTTAAAACTAAAGGTTAGGAGAGATAACATTGGAGAGTTTATTATGTAGACAACATTTTTGCATTAAAACTTGAAGGGGGAGTAATGAACAAAGGAAGTTGTATGAAACCGCAGGCGAAAGCTCTTATTTTATAAAAATGAATTAGGTGGTAATATCTTTTTTTTATTATCATCAAATGATTCCTCCCACCCATGGCAGAGTGGGAGGGCCTGTCAGACTTGTACTGACTAAAATCCACGGTATCCTTCATTAGCCCGTTACGTTCCAGGGTCACGGTAATACGTCCCGAGATCCCGGCGGGCTTTGGCCCTCTAGAGGGCCGAGACGGGGCCCCCCCTCATCTTGCTGGCTCTTTGAGGCGCACGTGGAACACAACGCGCCGTACACCCGTGCATGGTCCATGGTCGGGCAGCGAGTCGCCCATTACTCGCCGCACGCATGCCCGATTGTTTTGACCTAATACAGATGATTAATCTACTAATTAATGATACATGATTGACCACCCCATAGTTAAAACTCAAAATAGGTTATGGCTTTCTTGATAAATATTTAAGAACTCATCTAATTTCCTACAGAACACGGTGAATTGCTGTCAGAAGGCAGCAACGAAAACTCCCTCAATGAGAACATTGTACAGATCAGTGAGGAGACAATATTGACTGCTCTAGAATCATCACAGTTGCAGTTGTATGATGTAGACTACACTCGGCCTATTACCATCGAAATTGGTGCGAATGATCGCCCACACCAAGACAGCAGTATTATTTTAGGTAACGATTAGAACTTTTTCAGAAGATTGACTCCCAATCAGATTAATAGTTATGATATAGATGAATTTGACTTTTCAGTCGGTACATACTAAAAATTTCTACTTCATCTTGGAAATCGCAACACTAAGAAACTGACAATAAAGAATATTTATTTTTATCACGCTTTTTACATATTTACAATATTTTTTTCGTTTTCAGTTGATCCAGTAGAGCAGGGCTCAGTTGTAAAGTTTATAACAATCAACAGAGACAATCAAATAGTAGGCGATGTAAGTATGACCGACTTTTTTAGTCCACCGAAAAATTACGGTGATTTTTTTGGTTTCTTGTCCTACAATTAGTTTAGCTCCCAGAGATGAGTTTACGCCGGGAGCAGACACCCTAAGACCTATAACTTATTGGTGAGATCCTTCAGAAAAGTCTGATTTGATAAATAACAATAAGTAACGGCGTATTTGTATGAACATGGGTGGGGGCTAAAAGATCGTAACAGCGTTCTGTCTGTCGTCTTTGCCTACTCCCATAAAAAGGCGTTTGTTTATACTATGTATGTGAGTTGCCTTGTTACATGGGTACTGGGACATAAATATAATTGGCGTATAATTGTGGGCTTGTAATGAATACACCTAGTTTATTTTCATTTAACATTTTTGTCTTCTGTTTCAGCTGTATCCCACATCCATCACAGCCCTGGTGAAGAGTAACAATTCTCCCATTCTAGTTTGTTGTGAGACAGAACCGAATCAGCCAATCAAACTGAGGAAGCTATTGCTGTCACACTCTGAACTGAATGCCTTGATGAGCAGTATTGTGAACGAGGTACAGCAATGTCAACAGGCACTCAATGATGAAAATGATAAGAGAGATATGTATAAGGTAAGACAGGAGGATTTTGTTTGAGCTTAAATTAGCTCATTAGGATTGTACCCCAATTTCTAGCACCAATGGAATTATTTCCTTACATGAATCTTTTACTGCTGGAAAAACTAACCATTATTTGAATGTAAACAGTCTTTTACTGCCATTTCATCTAACAGCCCGTTCACGACTAAACGCGGAGCGGCAAGCCGTAAGATCAAATGTATAGAACTGTTTGACACACTTACAAAGTAACTAATGTTTTATGCGCGCCCCTCATCTCACCGCTTAGACCAAACTCGTGAAAGGGCCGTTTCACACATTTCACGTCTATGCGATGCATGTGACCTTTCAATCACTATCTACTATCTTTTCTAGGTGGATGACTGCCGTCGCACTCACAACTACGACGAGTTCATCTGTACTTTCTTATCAATGCTGGCGGAGCGAGGAGCCCTCGGAGAGCTGGTGGCCGCGCAGCTGGAGCGCGGGCGCTCCTCGCGAGCGCGGCGGCGGCGACCGCGGCCGCGACCACGAGCGAGACCACGACCCAGGCCACGGGCACGGAAGTAAGTCGTCCTGCCGGCGACAATCGTAGATGCCCGAATGTTGTATGCAATGTAATGCGGCTAAATCATGGAAATTTATGTGTGTTGAATGAGCAATAGGCTGGCTACTGATAAAAAAGATAAGGAGCCTTTGGTGCTGTCGTGATTAATCAACTTCTGACAGCATTGTTTAGCTTAGGGCCAGTTATTTGAGCAATAGTTAATCTAACCAATGTTAACATTCTATGCATCCCTATTTTAAACAAAAAAAGTGTATAGGATAACAAATACTTTAACTACTGGTCAAACAAATCGCTCTTGAAAGAAATACTAGTAATTAATCAATTTTGCTTGAAGAAAAAAGTCGGTCAGTAATTAAGAAATATATTTCTGCACGACAGACATTAGATATTGTTACTTTGAAATGATAATTCTTAGGCTTAATTAAGTACTCGTATAAGTACAATATTTTTATTTATAGTGGTAATCATTTACAGCTTACCAGAACACTTGTTAATTTATTGACTTCTTTAAAGTCTTTAAAATCGATGTTATCTTACAATATTCCGTATATAAAATATGAAGGATTTGAAGCAGTCGAGTCTTTACGCACTTTACCGAATCTTATTTATTAATTCATTCATCTTGAACTATTTTCACTTCCCCCATCCCACTTTTATCTATTTCCTGCGCTCCGTTTTCACAGATGACATTCTTCCATGCCATTTTAAATCCTATATATAAAAATATTTATATTTAAAACTAGCGGCCCGTCCCGGCTTCGCACGGGTGGAGGACCCGGTCTAAATCCCGGTTCCGATGGTCAAACAACAAAAAAATAATTATCCAAATCGGTCAAGCCGTTTTCGTGTTATGTCGTGACAACGGAAAACGGGTTTCATTTTTATATATATAGATGTACACATGGCTTATTGTAGTAGGTACTTGTAACATGTTCGTCAACAGTTGTCTCTCTGAGACGAGCTTAGCCCCCATCATAGGATGCAAAACGCACTCAAAAAATATCGACATAGTGCTGAACACAACCGCGGCCATATCAAAATCGGTCTTTGATAACTGGGAGCTAAATTTTGCAAACCACAGACTGTATTATAGCATTCCTAATAATGTCCCAACGATTAAATGTTAGCGAGTTGTTGCGTTTACAAGTGAAATAAGAAAAAAATAAAACAAAGCTCTTTTTTAAAAACGATTTTTTATTTATCATACTACGAACAGCGCCGTATTTACATGGTCATCATATTGTTAAAGAAATGTAACAACAACGATTGATTATTGTTTGCTTAGGCACGTACTTCATCGAACAACATTCTTATATATTTAGCTAACGAGCACAGTACGATGTGCGTATCGATAATCCACTCCTCACAGCTATTTTACCTCTGACATAACTAACCAAATAGCAACCTTAACGTAAAGAGAATAAAGATCATTAATTTGACACAGGTAAAATAAATGTGCAATGCAAAAATAGCTTCATCGTAATTCCTTCTTGTTCGACACCACTTCATTCTATCGACAACTAATATCGATATTCCACACATATTAATATAAATACATGCTAGTGATGTGCAATGGCATAATTTCACGACATAAAACAGGCATCTATTTGACGATTTGTCTGGTCAGGAAATAGACTCTATCGATACGCAAGTCACGTGCAATCTATTACTATAAATGTGTGTGGTAACAGTATCAATATACATACTTTATGACAAAGTATGGCCTGAAATATATGAAATACAAATGTAACCTACTTGACTGAATTGACTCAAAAGCACAATCTATGAAAACCCATAAGTTACGCTATTAGATTAGGTTATTACAACATTATAGATAACCATGATAATTGCCAACAATCATTGACCATCTTTTGTAATAATTGTTGACAATAAATTACAATACATATGTATATCATAATGTTTAACATAAATAAAGACATCTATGATAATTGAAAGCCAATGTTTCGATGCTTTAGGTGCAGTTTGACGTATTCTAAGTCACTCAACAAAGCTAATTCGGATATGTAGCGAACACTGCTTGACAACGATTATCGACAAACTGCTGATTTTGAAAGGCAAAGTCACAAAATACATTTTTCCCAAAACACTCATTCATAATCACTTTTGTTCATTTGGCGTCACTGACAAGATATCAATACCATTATAAGAATAGTTGATTTATATTATAGAAGTATAACATGAATACACCGTAGCTACGTGTTTCTTTCTCAAGGCTCGTAAATTACATTATATCGACGACATCTTATTATTATCATAATTCAATATATTACACTCACTAATTTATGCTTTGTTGATTAGATCTTACTTTACGTACCAAACAGACATGGAAGCCAAAACCATATTGCCAGTTACAATTTCTTTATTGCATAAAAAGGCAAGTCACTCGATGATAAACATGCTATATCACAGACTAACGAAAATTATAACACAAACTAACATGCACTACATTCATATTATGGCACTAACAACTAAACCTGAAACTAAAATGTAAATATTTAAGGCAGTGTTTGTAAGAATCGAGCGGAACTCATTCGAGTTGTATTTATAAACTAATCCGATTTTGCATGCAGTTTGTCTATGGACATTGACTGACTTCGCAGTTCCAAGTCATAGACTCGGAGTCCTGTAGTCCTGTTACATTTCAATCACAATATAACTGAATGTCTACTGCTACAGGTGTTTCAACAATATACTCCCGTACTAGTTAAAAAATAATAATAATACTCGACAATAACAATTCATAAAACCATTAAAATATATATGAAGGACAAATTGGCAGTAGCACCAGTTACCATAACATAGCGACGCACTCGGTCTCAGGTTCACAACCAAAACTTATTGCTATTATCACTACTTGAAATTGCACTACTTTGGGTGTAGAATAAAATTGTGAATTCCAAACGGAAGCGTAAAATTAAAACTAGATCTGCGTGGTTTGAGCGAAATGTACGCACATGCATCAACTACCGCACTCCGCGAGAATTCATTCCAAATAACACTTAATTATTTGATCAAATAATATCCTCAAAATTTACTAACAAAAAAATCTACATCAAACCTTAGCACACTATTCACTACCGCATACATTCTTAGATAAGGAACAATATCATCAATCAATAATTATATTAAAGTAACAATGTATATAGTTAAATGTCCAATATGAGTGGAACATGTGGCGTGGTGCCTGCGCGCGCGCACTTCAACTCTCCGCGTCGCGCGTCTCCTGCGCCTTCTCCTCCGACTTGGACAGCTCACCCAGCACGCCCGGGATGGGCAGCTCTTTCAGCTGTCTTTTCTCTATTTCTGCCTTAAACTGCTCGATGTCTTGCGGACTGGAAAATATGGATAGTTGAAAGACTTTATTTTATGAACAGAAATAATACATTTTTTTCTAGAGAAGCTCACTACTGGACAAAGACAGTGTTTTCACGCCAACCGAAATTCCTTGCAGCAGCCAATTATTTTATTGACCCATTCGAGAAGGGTTAGAAAATTTTCTGCACTCGCCATTTATTCAGAAAATCTTTGATAGTTTCTTTATCTTTGTTATATAAACGTTGCCCGGGACTAGAAATTTCTCCTGTATCGAGGGTGCGTTTACAAACAGAAACTCACATATACAGAATAATTGTAACATTGTAAACAACGTACCTGATCTGCACGAAGAGTATGCCGTTGATGAGGTTGAGCATGTCGATGACGGAGGCCATCCCGGGCGGCTGGATGTGCAGCGGCGGCGGCGCGGGCGCGGCGTGCGGCGCGCGCGCGTAGGCCTCCGCCAGCCGCTTCTGGAGCACCACCGCCTGCTGCGTCAGGTGTCGCAGGCACTCGGACGACTCACGGGTCTTCTCGTGCTTCTCGCCCAGCTACAGTGCCACAAATTATATTAATAGAGACACTTAGAATTTAAATTCAAACTAAAACTGTAATTCAAATATTTGAGTTATCTGCTACATAATTAGATTATCATCAAACGCCAGATTTCATAAATAGCTACGAACCATTTCGATTTTCAAACTTAAAAATCGCATCAAATCGCGGCTTTCGTGGACATGGTCAGTTACCAGCTGCTTGTATATGGAGTAGGTCTCCTTCTCGTGTGACAGCGCGGCGCGGAAGTCTCCCAAACAGGACAGCGTGCGCGCCAGCAGGTGCCGCGCCACGGCCGCCTTCAGCGTGCGCGCGCCGTGCGTGGACATGGTCACTTACCAGCTGCTTGTATATGGAGTAGGTCTCCTTCTCGTGTGACAGCGCGGCGCGGAAGTCTCCCAAACAGGACAGCGTGCGCGCCAGCAGGTGCCGCGCCACGGCCGCCTTCAGCGAGCGCGCGCCGTGCGTGGACATGGTCACTTACCAGCTGCTTGTATATGGAGTAGGTCTCCTTCTCGTGTGACAGCGCGGCGCGGAAGTCTCCCAAACAGGACAGCGTGCGCGCCAGCAGGTGCCGCGCCACGGCCGCCTTCAGCGAGCGCGCGCCGTGCGTGGACATGGTCACTTACCAGCTGCTTGTATATGGAGTAGGTCTCCTTCTCGTGTGACAGCGCGGCGCGGAAGTCTCCCAAACAGGACAGCGTGCGCGCCAGCAGGTGCCGCGCCACGGCCGCCTTCAGCGAGCGCGCGCCGTGCGTGGACATGGTCACTTACCAGCTGCTTGTATATGGAGTAGGTCTCCTTCTCGTGTGACAGCGCGGCGCGGAAGTCTCCCAAACAGGACAGCGTGCGCGCCAGCAGGTGCCGCGCCACGGCCGCCTTCAGCGAGCGCGCGCCGTGCGTGGACATGGTCACTTACCAGCTGCTTGTATATGGAGTAGGTCTCCTTCTCGTGTGACAGCGCGGCGCGGAAGTCTCCCAAACAGGACAGCGTGCGCGCCAGCAGGTGCCGCGCCACGGCCGCCTTCAGCGAGCGCGCGCCGTGCGTGGACATGGTCACTTACCAGCTGCTTGTATATGGAGTAGGTCTCCTTCTCGTGTGACAGCGCGGCGCGGAAGTCTCCCAAACAGGACAGCGTGCGCGCCAGCAGGTGCCGCGCCACGGCCGCCTTCAGCGAGCGCGCGCCGTGCGTGGACATGGTCACTTACCAGCTGCTTGTATATGGAGTAGGTCTCCTTCTCGTGTGACAGCGCGGCGCGGAAGTCTCCCAAACAGGACAGCGTGCGCGCCAGCAGGTGCCGCGCCACGGCCGCCTTCAGCGAGCGCGCGCCGTGCGTGGACATGGTCACTTACCAGCTGCTTGTATATGGAGTAGGTCTCCTTCTCGTGTGACAGCGCGGCGCGGAAGTCTCCCAAACAGGACAGCGTGCGCGCCAGCAGGTGCCGCGCCACGGCCGCCTTCAGCGAGCGCGCGCCGTGCGTGGACATGGTCACTTACCAGCTGCTTGTATATGGAGTAGGTCTCCTTCTCGTGTGACAGCGCGGCGCGGAAGTCTCCCAAACAGGACAGCGTGCGCGCCAGCAGGTGCCGCGCCACGGCCGCCTTCAGCGAGCGCGCGCCGTGCGTGGACATGGTCACTTACCAGCTGCTTGTATATGGAGTAGGTCTCCTTCTCGTGTGACAGCGCGGCGCGGAAGTCTCCCAAACAGGACAGCGTGCGCGCCAGCAGGTGCCGCGCCACGGCCGCCTTCAGCGAGCGCGCGCCGTGCGTGGACATGGTCACTTACCAGCTGCTTGTATATGGAGTAGGTCTCCTTCTCGTGTGACAGCGCGGCGCGGAAGTCTCCCAAACAGGACAGCGTGCGCGCCAGCAGGTGCCGCGCCACGGCCGCCTTCAGCGAGCGCGCGCCGTGCGTGGACATGGTCACTTACCAGCTGCTTGTATATGGAGTAGGTCTCCTTCTCGTGTGACAGCGCGGCGCGGAAGTCTCCCAAACAGGACAGCGTGCGCGCCAGCAGGTGCCGCGCCACGGCCGCCTTCAGCGAGCGCGCGCCGTGCGTGGACATGGTCACTTACCAGCTGCTTGTATATGGAGTAGGTCTCCTTCTCGTGTGACAGCGCGGCGCGGAAGTCTCCCAAACAGGACAGCGTGCGCGCCAGCAGGTGCCGCGCCACGGCCGCCTTCAGCGAGCGCGCGCCGTGCGTGGACATGGTCACTTACCAGCTGCTTGTATATGGAGTAGGTCTCCTTCTCGTGTGACAGCGCGGCGCGGAAGTCTCCCAAACAGGACAGCGTGCGCGCCAGCAGGTGCCGCGCCACGGCCGCCTTCAGCGAGCGCGCGCCGTGCGTGGACATGGTCACTTACCAGCTGCTTGTATATGGAGTAGGTCTCCTTCTCGTGTGACAGCGCGGCGCGGAAGTCTCCCAAACAGGACAGCGTGCGCGCCAGCAGGTGCCGCGCCACGGCCGCCTTCAGCGAGCGCGCGCCGTGCGTGGACATGGTCACTTACCAGCTGCTTGTATATGGAGTAGGTCTCCTTCTCGTGTGACAGCGCGGCGCGGAAGTCTCCCAAACAGGACAGCGTGCGCGCCAGCAGGTGCCGCGCCACGGCCGCCTTCAGCGAGCGCGCGCCGTGCGTGGACATGGTCACTTACCAGCTGCTTGTATATGGAGTAGGTCTCCTTCTCGTGTGACAGCGCGGCGCGGAAGTCTCCCAAACAGGACAGCGTGCGCGCCAGCAGGTGCCGCGCCACGGCCGCCTTCAGCGAGCGCGCGCCGTGCGTGGACATGGTCACGTGCAGCGCGCGCTCCGCGAAGCGCAGCGACAGCTCGTACTCGCCCACCGCGTGCAGGATCAGTGCGATATTGCTCTGGAGAAACAATCGGCCACTTTTATGTCTCAACTATTTAGGTCTAAAAAACCCCGCCATCCCCTTCGTGTTACGTTACTTTAAACTTTGCAAACAGAAAAAGGAGCCACGCCAAGCGGGGATCCGTCGACCTCTCGTCATAGGTAATTAAATTTCCGGAATTGTAATTAATTGGTATTTTAATAATCGGTATTCGTGATTTTGGTGTTTCGAAAATTCATTAAGTCTGATTTTTTTTTTTAATAGTATTGAAACTCGGTATTTTGGGAAGTGTAATTTTAAACTTTAGGAATATTGATATTTCGGAATTAAGAAAATAGGAATAATAATCAATCGTTGATAATAAAGTTGTATACTATAGTTGTTGTTGTGTAGTTGGTATAATAAACTGTAAATGGCTGCTACTGTTGGCAGTTGTTTTTTTAACTTACATCAAGTAACGCCATTTCCGGATGATTCTCGCCGCAGACGAGTAATGCGAGGTAACGCGCGCGGTACAGCAGCTTCAACGCTGTGCTCACTTGGCCGTTAGCGAAGCAGTACAACGCCAAATGTGACTGGAAATAAATATAATAATTTTAGCAAAGCTTACCTATATTTAACCTGTAGACAAACTCGCAGCTTAATAGTACTTCGAGTTTTTACTTTGGGATATAGAAATAGATAGCAACACTTTTAGGGTCTTCATATGTAAAAAGTAAATCGGTTATTTCTAGGCAGTTAAGTGAGTAATAAGTCGAGTTGTTTTATGAGAGCAAAACTAACTACTTACATATTCAGTAATCGTATATGGATGATCAATTCCGTTGACCCGCTCGGACATAAGAACAGCTTTCTGCTGGTATGCCATGGCGTCCCTATGTTCTCCGGTGACGTAGCACAGTCGCGCCACCATGCGGAGACACTGCGCGATCTCGCCGTGCATGGCTCCGTACACATTGTTGAGTAGGTTCAGTGCTTCAGCGATTAACTCGTGACCCTCTGATACAGCACCCGCCTGAATTTTGTTCTGACCGGTTGTGTAGAAGTTGTATGCATCGGAGGCCTGCAAAATAATTTAAGTAATGAAACGTTTTATTCTAAGATATTACTATAAAATACTTCTGTATCTATTACAGAAGTATTTTTGAGAGCAGATTTCAGTTATAAAATAACCAGATCAGCATGATTGAACCGCGCTCAAGAGCAGTGGACCAAAATCACCATGATCAATCCAATAAAATATTGTTACGAATTTTATTCGAAACTTTTCTTTTTATAATTATATTCCTTAGAAATTATGAAGGGTTACAGATCTCAAATGGCTGATCGAGATAAGTTTCATTGGTGATATTCAACCAGTTTCTTATATTCGTTATTTTTACTTACTCGTGGATTGATATGTTTGACGACTGGGAAAATGTTCATGATATCGTTCGCTGTGAACGGCGCCTTATTCTTGCTGTCAAAGTCATATTCGCGTAACATCAACTGTAGGCCTACTTTGAGCGCAAAAGATCTGTAATTAAAATAATAAATGTTAGAGAACGGTATGGTTATACAATTTTAAACAATGCAGCAAACAATTACCTGAGTAGTGAAATTTTCTGTAAACCATGTTTCTCTATAACAGAATCCATGCTGTCAGCGTTTAGTTCATAACCCCAGTATGCCTGTAAATAAAAAAAAATATAGAGCCACAGTTATCATTATCGTCAAAAAACTGTGTTTTTTGTTTTTGATTACTTTTAGATGCATATCATCCAGTTACTGGGCCCTTAGTCAAACAGCAGACGACAATCGTTATCGTTTATCAGTCACCAATACATTTATAGCCCAGCGCGTAAAGTTAAAAATCAATTAATAACTGCTGATCGATAACGAACGAAACAAACGAAAACGATCTGTGAACTTCAATAGATTTTCAACTTTAAGTGCTGGGATATAAAGTTGAAAATATATTGCTGACTGATGAACGATAACGATTGTCGTCTGCTGTTTGGCTAAGGCCCCTGGTTATCTTGATACACCTTTGTATTAACTTTTTTTAAATATGATAATGTACAAACGCCAGCACATTCATCTGCCTCAATCTGGCAATTTTTCAATAGATTTTCAATCTTATAACAAAAGTGGAAAGTTAACGTTCGACAGATTGGGGTAGGTAGTCCTGCTGATGTCGGTACAGTATCGAGTTCATTGAAAGTTAAGTAAACGGGTTGTCTCTGACCTTGAGTTCTTGCTTGATCTGCGTGAAGAGTGACTTGGGCGTGAGGTTGTGCCAGTCGGGGTGTGGGTCAGGCGGCGGCGCGGCGTGCCGGCGAGCGCGGCGGCCCCGCCCGCCCCGCGCGCCGCCCCGCGCCGCGCCCGGCGCCTCGCCCGCGCCCGGCATAGGGCTGGCCATCAGCCCCACCAGGCAGTTCAGGAAGTGGGCCACAGCGGCGCCGATACACATCGCTTCGCAGCCCTGACAGATCATACACTCATTAAATTACTCTATCGAACTTCAAATAAATAAATAGTAAATTAGCAACAAAAAAATCTAAATAATTCTACTTCAACCAACCTGAAGATAAGCCGTGTAGATGTGCTTGGCAGCTCTAAGCAGCAGCTCCCCGACGGCGATGGCGTGCAGATAGGAGAGCTGCGCGTGCGGCTTGAGCGCGGCGGCCACGCGGCCCAGGTAGCGCACGTTGATGCCGCGCGCGTGCAGGGCCTCCGTCAGGCCCGCGCCGTCCATCGGGGCCGACGTGTGCTCTAGGCACTCGCGGACCTAGGTATTAGTCAATTGTTTAGTAATCTAAAACTTTATACACATGTCGAAGATATACCAAGACGCATCGAAGAGAAAAAGTTAGAAGAAGCGACAAATATGACATACAAAAAACCATTTGTCCCACCATGACGTCTTAAAGCGTGAGAAGTTCAGCTGTGGGCAAGGGAGAGAGCTATACAAGTCGTCTTGCGCCATCTCGTTCCCTCAGCGGAACAACTCTCGCACTAAGACGTCATGGTGGGTCCCCTGTTTTATTTTGAAACTAGCGGCCCGTCCCGGCTTCGCACGGGTGGAGGACCCGGTCTAAAACCCGGTCCCGATGATTACAAACACAACAAAAAAATAATTATCCGAATCGGTCAAGCCGTTTTCATGTTATGTCGTGACAACGAAAAACGGGTTTCATTTTTATATACAGGGTGAATTTTTCAACTGGGCGTGGATGGCTACTTTCTAAACTATGAGAAATATCGAAAAACGTTGAAAGGAGTCTCGAGGCCGATTTTGACGAAAACTAAAACTGCATCATTGGATTTTAGAAAAATCTAAAATCCTGGTCAGGAATCGAACCCGCTGATTTTGAAAAAAAAAACACACCCTGTATTATTATACCATTCGATAGTGTTGCTACTAAGGATCAAATTCTGGGAAGTAATCATATACGGCAAACTTAAGGAAAACGTATAATTACAAAGAAACTGATTAATCTTCAAGGCAAAGACTGTATTTGAAACATAAGTTACCGTTTCTTCTTAAAAATAATGCTATTTTTAATTCAACTCAATAATGTCGTATTGATAAGTACAGTGGGATTGTTGAAACATCAAACCCAGTGAGACATTGAAAACAATGAAATTTTATAATTTCGAATAAATTATGGCTCAGTAGATGTAAAGTAACATGGAAAAATAGCAACTTCATAAAAATCAGCCATTTCCTTAAGTTTGCCGTATATGATTACTTCCCAGAATTTGATCCTTATTAGTAACACTATCGAACGGTGTAATAATACAGGATGTGATTTTTTTTCCAAAATCAGCGGGTTCGATTCCTGGCCCGGATTTTTGATTTTTCTAAAATCCGATGATGCAGTTTTAGTTTTCGTCAAAATCGGCCTCGAGACTCCTTTCAACGTTTTTCGATATTCCTCATAGTTTCGAAAGTAGCCATCCACGCCCAGTTGAAAAATTCACCCTGTATATAGATTTCTTCAATCTTCTATTTTAAGAAATATTTTTTTCGACAAAAAACGCTTTTACGTCTGACAAGAGAGAATAGAAGAAAATGTGTTAACAACCCCAAGTAAAATGGGATCAGAAAGATTATGGATACCTACTTATTTCTGTAGTTTCAGTTTGCTATAAGAAAATGATCAAAGTAATGCTAAAAAAATCTTTAAAACATCTGTGAAATATACAAGTATTTTTTTGGTTTTGGGTACTGTCTAAATTACTAATTTTAAAATTCAGCATTTTGAATTTGAACAAGTTGAAAAAAAGAAACTCACAAAAGCTGGTATCTGCGTGGTAAGCAAGAAAGCGGCCGCCTCCTTGACGAGGTGCCTCTGCTTGGCGAGCTGCTCGGGCTCGGCCGCGTGCTTGATGCCGGCTGAGTACACGTCGGGGTTGAAGCGCACGTCGAACTCTGACTCTTTGAGGGACGCTACTGCACGCGCTGCCGCTGCTACTACTGCGCGGGAACGTTCGCCTGCTGTCGAACATAACGTTACATGGGTAAAATTACAGTGGAAATAAGTTTGTTCCCGACAACTTTAATTTAAAATTACAGAAGTAGAAGAAAAGTAAATATACTTACAATCAGTTTCTTGTTTATCTCCTCCACTACAGATAGAATCTGTTATACTCTCTACAATCTTCTTAGCGACATCAGTATCAATCTCAGAATAATTCTCATTGAGAAGTAACTCATCTTCTTTCTTCTCAACTTTCACAGCTGCTTTATCTTCTTCGACATCTTTTGTTTCTTTCGCTGCTTCTTTTTTGGCACTTTCTCTCTCTTTCTTCTCTTCCTTCTTTTGTTTTTTGTCCTTCACCTCTTTTTCTTGACTCTTGGTATCTCGCTTGATATTTTTAGTTTCAGTCTCATTGGCAACCTCCTTGGTTTCGGTCTCCTTGCCTTCTATAGATTTTTGTGCAGCATTGTCGCGCTGACGCTTGGCACTCAACTGTTGTAGGTGGAAGGCGGCGTAGCGGATGAACATGAAATATCGTGCCCTGAAACATATATTTCGTTACAGTTCGTTCTTAGAACTACAATATCATTCTTGAACACAATTTCCGGTAGTATAATATTACGACTTACTCGACAAAACTATCTACTAATTCCTGTCTGAGGCAACAAAGTTTGTGCTTGTGGATGATTGGGAATCCCATTGTTTTGATGTCCTCCCTCAGATCATCGTCTTCCACTGAAATTAAAAGAAAAAAGTTACTACGCACATTCATACTAACTACTACTTCTACATCACGTCTATCTATAATGTGGAAATTTTTCATAAAAAATGTCTACGAGAAAATACGCAAAGAAAAGTTCGACTGACAACTGTAAATCTCCCTAAATTACCCGTTACATACCAGCAATAATTACGTCGCATAGCTCGAATTGTTGAATACTTCCGTCACGAATTATAGTGTCGCTAGACTTACGTCGTTTAAAAGTGTTATTTTTGGAGTCAGCACATGACTGTGTCGTAGATAATATATACAGAGTGAATTTTTCAACTGGGCGTGGATGGCTATTTTCGAAACTATGAGGAATATCGAAAAACGTTGAAAGGAGTCTCGAGGCCGATTTTGACGAAAACTAAAACTGCATCATTGGATTTTAGAAAAATCAAAAATCCTGGCCAGGAATCGAACCCGCTGATTTTGGAAAAAAAATCTCACCCTGTATTATTACACCGTTCGATAGTGTTGCTAATAGGCAACAAATTCTGGGAAGTAATCATATACGGCAAATTTAAGGAAAACGTATTATTACAAAAAAACTGAATAATCTTGAAGACAAAGATAGTATTTGAAGCATAAATTACCGTTTCTTCTTTAAAATAATGCTATTTTTAGTTAAACTCAATAATTTCGTATTGCTAAGTAATGTGGGATGTTGAAACGTCAAATCCAGTGAAACATTGAAAACAATGTAATTTTATAATTTTGAATAAATTATGGCTCAGTAGAAGTTAAGTAACATGGGAAAATAGCCAATTTCATAGAAATGAGCCATTTCCTTAAGTTTGCCGTATATGATTACTTCCCAGAATTTGATCCTTATTAGCAACACTATCGAACGGTGTAATAATACAGGGTGTAATTTTTTTTTCAAAATCAGCGGGTTCGATTCCTGGCCAGGATATTTGATTTTTCAAAAAACCAATGATGCAGTTTTAGTTTTCGTCAAAATCGGCCTCGAGACTCCTTTCAACGTTTTTTGATATTCCTCATAGTTTCGAAAATAGCCATCCACGCCCAGTTGAAAAATTCACCCTGTATATAATGACTTCCTTGTGAATTAACGGGAAAAGACACACCATCGAGAAAAGTAGAAGGAAGTGGGAAGATTCGTTGAGGCGTGGGACAGAAAAGGCTTCCAAAAAACTTTATTGACGGCCTGTCCACGACTTTAGTCAAAGCGGTGAGCGGTGCGGCAGGCGGCGCGGATAAGACTTTAATAACTTTTTTTGGTCGTCGAATTTGATACTGGCGACACCTTGTGGAGTGTTTCAAACATTTCTATACATTTCATCTAACCACTAGCCCGCGCTTTGTCATCGCTCACAGTTGCAAGGCCGTGAACGGGCCATTTAGGGTCGATTTACAGTCTAACTGGATGCAGCATTTTACCGTTTTTTTTTTCACAAAAACTAGTTACTGGTAAACAAGATACCCATTGGTAAAACTAGATAGTCAGACTTTCAGGATTCTGACTATTCTAGGTATATCAATTGACAGGTTTATAATAAATGCTACTCACATTGCAGGAAGTTGACATCAGGCGGGAAGGTGCGCAGCAAATCTAGGATGTAGTGGCGGCCATCATTACCGATGATGCCCTTACATTCGACGCTGGAGCATAGTTCTACAGTATCCCCATTAGCGCTGATCACTGAGTGCGGCATTATCTTTAACTGTTGACCCGCTTTGCTTAGCTATACAAAAAAGAAATACTAGGATAAGAAATTGAGAATCTACATAATTGGCGGCGCGGCCTCTATCTATAAAGAGGGTAAAGCAGTAAGAGCATCTTTTACAAATAATTCATACTCTTGAACTTCACTTTACTTCAGAGGCAAGATTTAGAAGTACGTATGTGTAACCAATGCGATTCAACAATTTTTGGTAATGCTATAAATGAAAATTAGTTAGTGGGGCGTCTCAAATCAATCACAGCGCGCGTGGTGCAAAGATGTGAATCAATAGTGCGCGGAGTGGATTATGTGTCAAGTTTAATAGTACACCACAACCTTTTTATGTACTTTTTAGGTTTAATTTATTTTTTAATGAAATATAAGCAGATTTTTTTTTATCAAAACATCTAGTTCTGAAAATTGGCAGATTTTATGAAGCCCACTAATGTGTTTACTTGAGGCGCTGTGACCGTGCACACCACCAGATAAACTTTTAACCTTCAGGTGGATTTTTTGTAATGTGAACTGGGTTTGTATAATTAAAAAAAACTGATAAAACCTGTTTTGAATTCACATACTTGTTTTAATATTGTCATGACTCACCAGCTCCATATACTTGGGGTGCGAGAGCACAGTGGTCCCGAAGTCAATGCTGCCGTACACGACGCTCTGTTCCTGTTCCTTCTCCAGGATACCGGGGATGATGGACTGCGCCGTGACGCGGTAGCCGCGGTAGTCTACCACCACTGTGCCCAGGGTATGTAGCCCAGCGGTGTCTACAGCGCTGTATACACGGACGCCTTGGAGATCGTTGCGCTGTGTAAGGAAATATTACATTTCAGGGGTTAGGTTTATAGAAAGATGCCTATAATAGCCAAAATTACCACGATAAGGCAGTTAATATGCCGGGGAACTGCGTATGCGTATCCTATCCACTCATTATAATAACTGATAAACGTGTCTCAGCGCGCTAACTCCTTGCCCAGTTATGGGCAGGCACAAACTAGATTTTGATTTAAACATTCAAATGTTGGGTAGAAGAAGATAGCTCATTGTTTAAAATATTAACAACATACACAATTGTTTGTTGGCCAGTAACAAAAATAATTTCAACCTACTAAACACACCATCTACTCAGTATTTTTAAGTTCACAATCTTGCATTAAAATTCAAAATGTGCGCTAGGGTCACCTTTGTTTTGCATTAAATGCAATAAAAAAGTTATTCAAGAACATTTTTTGTCATGCTACCGTTATATCCTCTACATTATAATAGCAAATTAGATTCTCTGCATTTTGTATTTTTTACATAAAGGTGATTGCTAATAAATGTAAAAGGTCAAATTGAGACTTAACTAGGCAAATTTTACATTCAACACAATTGTCAGACCACGTCTGACAATGTTGTTAAATACATAATGTATGAGAGTTATATTTGTTTCTTATAAAATTTCATTCAAATACGTTCTGAGAGAAATGTGGGTAAGGTATTCCAGTACCGACTTCCTAACATATTCGTAGATCTTTTTCTCAAGATAATTCGAACTTACCGGTGCAACAAAGGCAGCTGCATCTCCGCCTAGATCCTTGTAGTGGTCGCGAACATCGAAGCCAAGAGAGAAGAATATGTTGTTCCATATGAACATCTGCATCTTGGGCTCCTCGCCGGGGTTGATGGCCATCACGTTACCATCCACCACGGCCATCGCACCGCGGGTCGCAGCCGCTACGAAGTCACTGTGCACCTGAGTAATGAAGATGGTGATAAAAAAATAAAGGTCACTTTTATCTTCTGAATGTGTTAAGTTTTGTTGCTTATTAGATTGAATAATGGTTTTACTCTCCATTTGCCTGGAAACTGGCCAATAGTTTCCAGTCATAACCATACCATAATAAATCTGGATAATAACAAAACCATTACTATTTCCCAGGGTTTAAGAGCCTACACATAAAACAAGATTAGCACAGTGAGTAAAAAGCTATTGAATATAGGCAATATCGACGCAATTTCATTGTTTACGTCTATTCTTTCGTACATTCAAGTTAATAGGTTTATTTTTTAGGTAAATAGATAATTTATTACTTGAATGATATCGAGGTTATACCGTATTCTTCGTAAAGCATGAATAAGTACTGAAAAGTCTAAAAGGTCAGACATTACAAACTCGACGGTAAACAGTATACCTACAAGATTGCATGTTCAACAGTTATAAATGCAACTGTAAACTAAACAGCACACGCGTCATTAATAATGAATCTGTCAATGAAAGTTACTTAACAAGTTGCTTGCGTTAGCGTGTGTAATGATTGTATTACAGTGTGCCACTAACCTTGAAGATGGCTCGCTCGCGCAGCAAGCGTTCCGGCAACGTGGAGCGAGGCAGCTCGCGCGTCGTCTGCAGCTCCTCGTTCCAGTCCCGGGTCTGACCGGGGATGTGTTCCTCGTAACCCAACTTTGACGAGAATGCTGTGGGAAAATGATACATCAATAAGACCGGGCACGGAGGTATAAGTGCTGAACAAAAAACAACAATTGTTCATATTAGCTGCAGATTTCATGGAGATCAAATGCCTAATAGTGAAAGAGTTTAAAAAAATATACAAATGTCAATGTTTTGATTCTTCAATAAAGAACTTATAAAAAAAATATTTGTGGTAGACTTCAGTAGATTATTCAAAATCAAAACTTTATTCATTTTATAAGCTTTATAAATTTTGCCAATCAGTTTAATTTTCATGACAACCAAGTAAGAGGGTATTACACTTAATCACCGTTTTAGTGATAAGATTGACGATAATTGTCGACTTTTGTGTATGAGAACTAGAAAAATGTATGGCAAACAATTGAAACATACACAATGAGATACTTATTATAATTGATGCTTTTGTTCATGACATTTTCAATGGAAGCTAAACGTGTTCCTAATTGGAACACTGCCTTTTGAACAGGGAACGCAGCATGCAATTATACTGCATACAATTCCACCGCATGGAAATTCCACCGAACAAAGTTCATGTAAATATGTTGAGCTATTCTATTCCTGCGCTTTACAATGTCATTTTCATTACGGAAATTAGTTGCGTCCGTTTATGCATGTCAGTTTATTTGGCTTTCAAATGATTTCCACCATAGCATTTGTGATTATGTAAAAATATTCCTTCTGTGATGTGACTATTGTGTGAAGAATAATTTAGATGTTTCTAAGATATCTATATTCTATTTGGCATTCAAAAATATTTTATCGCACATTCGCTGGTTGTTGGCTGGTGGCACCCACTGTGCTCTAAAACAAGGATGGGTACTGTTGCTAGCGAGAGACAAATATATAAAAAAATAATATGAACATTCAACAGGCGACGACAGAGAAAGAGAGAGTGATAATATCTCATTCTCTAAACAAGACATTCGAAAGTGCATTTGTGAAGCTTGCGCGATGCGCCCACGGACGGGAGTCGCGGGTGGCATTATAATATTGTGGCGAACTCATGAGACTGTGTTTTCGGAAACTGCCAAAAACGGAATAAAATAATATAAAAAAAATAATAAAATCTTTATTCAGAATGAAAATCGGTAAAAATAAAATTACAAAAGTAGCAATGAATAAACTATGTAGATCTTAGAATGTTAGATGCCTATACTAGGATAATCCTGTATCACAGGCAAAAGTAGCTCAACCAATATTCTATTTTTGGAACACAAGTTTTTTTTTGTTTTTTTTTAACAATATTTAAAATATACAATGGGAAGAAAATGTAAAATATTTAAGTCTAAATAAAAATTATTAACTTAGAATGACAATTCACAGTAGATAATAGATAATATAAAATACACAGATACATAATAGTAGATTACGCACCAAGGGAGTAAAGCATTGCCTTACGTCACGGGCGTATTGAATCCCGAAACGACACTAAGGATTCTGGGGTGAACCTCCGTAGCACAGCGAGGAGGTTCAAGTGTTAATTCCCGAGTGAAACGAGGGAATTAAGTTAAGAATCCTTAGTGTAGCGAGGGATTCAAGTCAGCCCAAGACAAGGCAGCTTTACTCCCGAGGAGCGTACTCTGCTTTTCACACCTACTGCAAGGAAATAAATTCGATTTTTGAAATTTGATGTGGTACGACAACCTTCGAACGTGAAGTTGGCACCACTGTAAGCGATCAGCTGTTGCTGCCAGCGGCCGCCATTACTGATACGACTCCTTGGTGAAAGTTTTCATACGGTTTTCTTTGAGGTTCCAAATTCAAATCACATTATTCCCGTGGGAATAATGAAATTCAGTACATATATTATTCCCGGCTCGAGCGAGGGGGAATAATGTCATGCTTTACAGTAGGTTTGCCTGATGTATAATATGACATTTACGAGCAAGTAGTGTGAAAAATTAATTTGCTGTTCATAAAATACTTGCTACAGGAAAACTCTCATGTATAGATAAAGCTAGTGAATAAATGTATTATTCCCCATTCAAATTTTATGACACTTGGGGAAGGAAAATAAGGCAAACGAACACCAATACATAATTTTCCTCTTAAGTGTGAAAACAATAAAATACCTGATTAACCTTAAAAATAATATATGTAATAGGAAAGTGAAAGTTTGTGACGAAGTTTTTTATTCCGTCACTATAATAATTGGCAGTTTGGCACAACAGATTTAGACGTGATTTGGCATGCCGATAGACCATGACCTGAATTAATGCATTAGATACTTTTTATTCTAGTTCATAATCTCACAGTGATTCCCTTAGAATGATATTGAAAACGCTGATTGCATCTGAAAACCATAACTTTTAATCGATAAATGCGAAAGTTTGTCAGGGTCGATGGATTGATGGATGTTTGTTACTGATCAAGGCAGTTTTTAACCTGAATTTACATACGATATTTCAATCCTTGTGGCATGAGCACGTGGAACAATTATCGATATTTACCCGGACAAAGTCTTAAGCTAGTAGTAACATAAAACTTACTGTCTTCAGCGCGAATAGCATCGACGGTGTGGTCGAGCATAGGGCTGGCCCACTGGTACACCTGGTAGGGTGTAGCCACCCTCTCGAAGGGATGCTTCTGCATGCGCTTCTTCTGCACCAGAGCGAAGTTGCGCTTGAACGCCGGCGACACTATGCTCAGCAACTCGATCAACGAGTGACATAGTAACGATGGTGTCGCCGGACGAGGGTTGAATACTTCTTCTGTAGATCTGTAAAATTGTTATTTTTATATTTCAGATTGCCTCAGTACAGTCATATCCCGACCTCGTAAAGTACGACATAGGTCAAAGACAATGGTGACAGCTGTCGACCCCAAGGACGTACATTTGATTGATAGCAGTCTGATGACCAGCTGAACATCGGGCGCTCAACAATAACTAAGTCTCAGCTTAGGTAATCCCTATTATATTAAGCCTGTTAGGGAGGTTCTCTTTGTTTTTAGGCAAACACTTGTTAATAAAGGCTTCTGATAAGAGAGAACGATGAAACGTAATGCAGGCGACAGATGGGCGTGTCTATGGCCCAAAGAGAATATTTTTACAAATATTAAAGATAGCAATGGATACCATAAATTTAAACTGGCAAGTAAACATGTTAGTTGAAATGACGCAGTGGCATGACGCAACCATACAAATTATCTGCACAAATTTAACGAGTCACCTCATGGGATTATTTAGATAACTGAGGACAAATTATAACATCTACATGGAATTTGACCAGCAATGTGTATCTTCTGTAATCTAACTGACAGATACAGACCAAAAAGTGTTTAATATAGATTAAATCGGCGCTATAAGGTTTCCTGTCACAGACAGGTGATTTCATTTTCTGAAAATATTTAAGGCGCAACAAGTGGTCGTCACCATTTTGAATTATACGGAAAATTCGAATAGAATATCCATAAATGAATAAGTTTTGTTGCTATCCACTTGAGAATGCGGCAATAAACGTGGTAAGGAAAACCACGTGTTTATTAGTAAAAGTGTAATAATTACTGGTTAAGGTAGAATCCTCTGGGACACGCCGTGATGTGAAAGTGACGGTCTTCGAGCGTGACCACATGCAGGTACAGAAGGTCTCCGCACATCTTGCGCGGCCCTGGAGGCGGGTTCCAGCCCGACGTTGTTAGGACCTGGCATCAAACGTCATCCAATTAATATCCTGTATTAAGTGTTAATAGTACATTTATGTACTGGTTACTACCAGTGCTCATTTTCGGGACCTTCGTTTAAGTTCGTTTCCATACTAAGAAGCATAGACAATTGTGTAAAAGAATTTTCTGTCTATTTTTTAGTATTAGTTATGCAAGTTTCCACTATTGTTTTCTATTGAATACCTGTTGTTAGTTCGTTAAATTCGGTGTTGGTTGTGGCAAGGCTCATTCCTATTTTAAAGATTTACCTTCAAGCATTGTGGAGCCTTATTTTCTTTGGTAAGTCCTGGATGCAGTGGCAGTAGTGGGCGCTCGGTGCTGCCCGGCATGATGTAGTCTGGTGGAGTGCAATCTACACTCTCAGGACGGGACTTTTTCTTCTCTATAAATCAATAACATTGAGCTTTATATCCTCTGACATAATAGTTTGCTTAATATCAACAAACAATGCATTGTATTTCAAATGCAAGATTTGTTTATGAGCCGTGACAAATACTCTGTTAGCAATATTAACTCATACATTCGTAGACATAACGTAACTAATAATAAAGGTGTTGTTTTATGCGCTAATACCAACTTGTACATACATTCAGGGACTTAGTTAAATTATTCATCTTCACTTGAAACATTCATATAGATTTGTTTAAAAACATAACGAGTTTGAAGTTCACCTAAAATATCTCCTTGTGTGATGACGTTGAGGAAGGCTAAGGAACTGCATTCTTGACCGGCGTAAGCATCTGTGTAGTCTATGGACTTGAGAAGATCGCGGACATGACGGACGTGGATCCGAGCCTCACGCATTGTGTATGGTTCTTCTACCACCTAAGTAAGAATATTTTAACTATATAACACAATTGTCACATTTATTGTTAGCGATGTACCAGAAACATGGCAATAGAAATACTTTATTAACATAAAATAATATTGCTACATACTTTTATGACGGATCCCTCTTTTAATCCTTCAATGTTCTTGAGCTCCGCAAAGTTGTCCAGTGTGACGCCATCTAATTGTAAAGAGAAGCAAGTCCTGTGACACGAGTCTTCGCGGTCCATCAACACCTGATGGATTTCTTGTACGAGCTCCATACTAGAGACCTATAAAATTGAATATGTATCAATTTCGTTCACAATGTAACGTTTTCTAATTTAGTGTATTGAGTTTTTTAGACCTTTCTGAAAACATAAAGCTCTCACCTGAATGTCTAAGGGCTCGGCTCCAGGACTCACAATTTTTACAGTGAAGCCCATGTCTTGAATGAACACAACTTCGGCATCTCTCTTCTTCTCATCTCCGTCTTCGCTTGGCGATGATTCTCTGTCTCTATCTCCATTTAATGCTTTATTACTACTGTCTCCATTTACTTTTTCCGCGCCATCTATTTTATGTACAGTGCCGTCATCTTTTGTATCTTTTTTCTTTTCAGGTTTTTTGTCTTTTGCCGGTTCTTTTTTATTTTCCGAATCACCAGATTTATCCACCATTTTTGTCTTTTTATCTTTCTTATTTTCTGATGCCAGTTTACCTTCAGACTTATTGGGACAAACTAGTTTTCTTACTTCGGGTTTTTCTTCAGACTTATTAGTTTTAGGATCATCGGAGTCACTGTTAATTCCATTAGAAACTACTTTAGTATTATCACTACTACTAATATCACAATCTAATTCTTTTTGTGGGTCACCATTGACAATGGTTTCAGTTTTGTCTGTGCCGTTTACTATTGGTTCTTTGGTTCCTATTTTATCATCTTTACTATCATTACTGCTGGATATAAGACCTTCTCCGTTTACTTTCATTGTACAATGTCCGGATTTCGGTTGTGACAACTTTTCACCATTAGCCTTTATCTTCTGTGAATCTGTAAGTGTTATTACATTTATTAGAGTAACCAGTCAATATAAAAGAGCTGCATATGCTAGTATACAATCATGCAATGCCCTCAGATATTAAATGACATATCGAACGGGAATGAATTGTCAAGTGTTATAGTAACCTGAACTAGGGGGGAAGGGCGCGGGTGTGTTGTTGGTTTGTGGCGAAGGTGGTTTGCGCGCTGCAGCCGCATAGGACACACGTGGTGCTGGCGCGCTGCCGCCATCGCCCTCGTCCTCCGTTCGCCCGTTAGGCGTACTCGCGTGCCCATTACTACAAACCACCGGCTTTACGCAAACTTCCTTCTTATCATTCTTCATTTTTGCCGATTGTTTATCTTGTTTTTCAGCTACAACAAGGAAATATTGTTACCTTGGTAATTATCTTTCAAAATTAACTTGAAAGTTATCTAGCATCCTATAGTTTGCTATGCTGTTCATCTTATTATCATCAAATAGATATACTATTATAGGTAAGCCTGGTTTATAATAGCACTAAGTACTCTTATGTAGAGCAAAGATTCGAGTATGTGCTCGTTATTTCTATGTATAACCGTAGCCGCCGTGGTTGGCTTGTATAAAAACAGGCATTGAAACAGGTTTTTAGGCTAACAGCGGTAGTAAGCGCACACGGGAGCGGGACGTGCGCGCAAGAGGCGCGCTGGTTGGACTCAAATGCGCATGTCTCGTCCCGTGACGGGCACACACGTGGTCTGCGCTGGCGCACCGCCAACTATCTCCAGCGTCGAGTCAATAATAGATGGCAACGGGATGCCGCCAACAATAGACGCCATCGTTGTTGTCCATACGCAACACCAACTTACGCGCAAACTCAGTTTAACCGCGTATTTGTTTTTATCTATCTCTTGAACGAGACCGATTTATCAGTAACTCGTATGTTCCCTTTAAATGCGCTGCAAGAATACATGCTATTACAGAGTCAAGCATTGAGCAAATAGGTATGTAAGTAAAACGAGGCGCTTAGTAACATGATTTATGCTGGATAAATTGTTGCTTTACGATGTAGGTTTATACGGCGGTGTATATGATTTGCATTTAATTTAACAACATCCTTATAAATTCCTTATGTGCGTCTACTATTGTCATGCAATCTCACATAGATATTATAAACTAGCTTGACCCATTTACACTTATTTTGTGACACAGTTATTCATATGACACTGATAAGGATAACACTAGCATAATTAATGTAATTATCATTAAGTTGATAACAGTAACAAAATTAAAAGATGAATTGTACAATTCTGTGCGTATACATATTGTAAAAAATGTGGATATGCACTTGCACGAAAGCACCTAATCCCGTTATTAACAAGACAATCACTTTTATAGCTGATAAAATAATGTGTTCTTAAGTGAACAATTTAAACTGAAAATTTTATAAAAGTACCAGCAAAATATTATTCTTATACGAGAACGGGAAGATAAATGTTATCACCGAAATGATGTTATCTTCCGTACCTTTACCAAACAAGATAACAACATAGCGCCTGGGACTCAAGATAACTAGAAAATCAAAATGCTTGATAAACTGCCGTTGACACCATTTCTTTCGGTTGCTATCATCGTTCAACCGCACGGTGTCTCACATCCTATGCCTGTCATGAAGTGATCAAGTGTCTTAGTTAACCGTAATATATTTGAATATTTCGAACAAGTGCTAAATGCTCATTAGGGAGAGAATGTAGAGTACGTTATTAATATTCATTAACAAGAATCTTGAAATACCAGAAATGCGCATGTGATGAATGCGCATTGAATTTGGATGAATAAGGAAAATGTTAGGAAAGTTTGGACTTGAAGTAGGTACGAATGAATGTTTATTAGACTACTGATTTTGTCGTCATCCACACGATGAAGAAGAAGAGGGTAGGGGAACGAATACCAAAGAAATTAAAGATGATATTCAAAGGTGATATGACTAGAAAGGAATCAGATGACGAATAATAAAGAAGTACCTACGCAGAAGAAGAGATACTGAGCCGACCGCGAATAAATAAGGGCAGAAGAATTGTAGCCCGACTAAAGATTTATTATTTCTCATATTACCAAATAGGACTGGTCCTACTGGAAGTCTAAAAGGGAGGCCTATGTTCAGCAGTGGACGTCTTACGGCTGATAATTATGATGATGATTACCAAATAATATTAATATTATAAGTTGTTTGCCTTTTCAAACCAAACCAATGAACGTCGTCGTCGTGAATCATCGTAAAATTTTGCATATAGGTTGTCAGGTCTACAGAGATGGATATAGGATTGCTAACATTCCGCAAAAAGCTGTTCAATGAGAAACAAAAATCACGTATTTTGATAATAAATGAAACCACATGAACGATCCGCATTGGTTGTGAAATTGACGCGAAGGAAGCCGCGAGCGAAAGCTAGTATTGTAATATATTTTATTGAAAGTTTGACTTCAAGGCGCATAGGCGGAAATATTGATTCAGATTCAGATAAACACCGCGTCAGTTGCTCACGGTGCGCGCAGCACTGAACTGAATCGATCAATGAATTATGCAAACAGAAACGAGCCCGTCAGCGCCGGCGACGATCGCTGAATATTTAACCTTAGATCATCGATTATTTTTCGCTCTCATTCCTTGACCTTACCTTTGTATCCTTTATGAAACACATACGTGACAATCTCTAACATAATCGCACAACAGCCAAATATGTATTTGTATTGCCGCAGTAACAACGATTATTGCAATAATTTATCCAATTTGAGGATATTTTTTTCAATTTCATACAAAAAATAATAATTTGAAATATTTATATTGCTAAAACTTGACACTAAAAAGTTTTTAAATTTTTGCCCAAGTTTGTTTTTTTCTTTTTCTAAAAAGAATTTACTTTATGTAATCATAATACATAATTGATTATTACGTTATCTATAAGCTAATATTAAGAAATTCACGAGCCCTTTTGGTTTCTGAAAGGTTGTTGAACTTCGTTACCATGTGAATAAAACTTTAAATAGAAATACAGCTTGTCTTTTACAAACAGTGAAGGAGCCAAGAATACGTCCTAACCGAGCCGTTTTTACATAGTTCTATTATTTAACAAAGTGCACATGGTGATGTCAAGAATAGAAAATAGGAGTGGTTGCTTTTGTATTGTTTTTATGACATTAAAATAAATTCTTTTTTATTAGTTGGTTCTGAACCAAGTCAGACTTAAACGCGCAGGATGATGAAACCACGTTGCAAACGATCAATAAATGTACTAAGAGACAAGGTGCAATACTTTATACCCTCTTCAATGTATAGGTTCCGTAATGAATTCAATTTATACTATAGGTACAGGTCCTCCGCGCAACTCATGAATATAAAATAGTCATTTATACTATTGTTTAATCGACAAAATTTTGATTGGAAGGATCCTGACAGGTCACCTTTCATAATGTAGAATGGGACATAATACACCGGATCAACTTAGGATGGATAAAATTGCATCAGGTCACTGGAAGAACTTGTGACCCATGGATGCCGCTCAAGTTAAAGGGGAAAATATACAAATCCCAGATTAGACCTGTCATACCACCTATGGACATGCTGGGCTGTGGAATATTGTAACGGAGATGAGAATGTCGATATTCGATATGGATTTGTGGACTGTCAAGAATGGATAAAGTAAGGAATGAGTTTATAAGGGGAAGTCTGAAAGTTGTGTTGTGCCTGTTACAGAAAAAAAAATGAAAGGCAATCCATTGTAATGGTATGGACATATTGGTGATAAGGAGAGATGACACTCATGTGACTAAAATACGGATAGGTTTGATAAATGGAGAGGTCGAGGGAAGCAAAAGAAAAGATAGATGGACTGTGTGAGGAGTGATACGAATGTAAAAGGAGTAAATTATGCTTTGACGTCTGAGAGGGGCGAATGGAAGAAGAAAATGTGTTGCGCCGACTCCAGGCTGGGGAAGGGGCGCAGGCAGATCATCGTGTCGAAAAACGTTTCGCTCGTGACAATAAAGACTTATTAATCCTACATTTTACAAAGCGACAACTTTTCTACTCGACCATTTAGCTCCATTTCGTAAGCATTAAAGTATTTCCGGACATCCTGAATTGACGGAACAGTTTCATTTGAACTAACTAAATGCTTAATGTATTCAAGCGCCTCATTTTAAAAAGGAGGTGTCGATTTGGTTGGGTCACAGCACAGCTTTGAGCATTCCATTGATTTTTTGAGCCCAGAAGTAGGTACACAGGCAATATTTCACCAAATACGAACGAGTCAACAATACTGCAAGAAGTCTCTATTATTGAGCAACGTGTTACTTCAAATTAGGAGCTCACGACACCGACGTTTGAGGCAACATACAAATTCCGTAACCGGATACGAATTATCACTGAACGGTTACAGGTAAGAAGCTTTTTAAATCTCATCCGTAACTGCATGTCTTTATGGTTTAACATCGTTTAATCGTCAAAACCCTTAAGTTATCAACCGATACGGCTTGCGCACTGTAGTTCGTTTAAAATCGTATTAATGCGGTGCATCTTACTATTATTGTGAATGCGAGAATTGGAGGATGGATCGATGGATGTTTGTTTATCTTTCACGCAAGAACTACTGAATGGATTTGGATGAAATTCGGTACGCAGATAATTAATAACCTGAATTAACACATACCTAGTTCTATCCCGATTTTATGCTCCAGGGGGATAATTATCAAGTTTTTACCTTTTAACTATATTAATATTTATGTACTTTGTCGAAGCTGACATCTAAATAAATGCCTATATAGCCTAGCGTTAGTGAAAACTAGCATCAATTTATATTATATCATCAGTCGATAACCAACAGCCAATAGTCATTCTTATCTGTGAGTAGAAATCACATCGCATAAACTGTTATCAAGAAGTTTGTGTACCCACAATGGATCAATCATAACCACATCTATAATATTTTTATTATTATCGTTAATAAAAAAAGAAGAAACTGACTGACTGGCTGACTGACTGATCGATCGGTGTAGAACTGTAAAAGCGTGAAATTTTAGCTCAAATTAAACCAATACATGCTATGATAAGGTTTCATTATGACATGATGCTTTTGTAACCTCTTAACCCTATAAAGACTACGCAAGAATAAGTCGTCGGTAAGCATGCTGTTCAAAAATTCACTGATCGATACGAGTGGTCGAGTACGGAGTACGTCTATCTTCATATGAGTATATACAAATACACATCATGTATTACTGTGGCTTGAAGGGTAGATAGATAATAATACATCGTTTAACCTGCCACGTTTACAGACAGCATCTGACATACACATGTTTCATGCTTTCGAACCACCAAGTGTTTTATCCAGTTTTCTACGGACAAAAAATGACACAATGACAGACAGCCCTAGTGGAGGTCATTGAAATATCATAATTAACATCTTACTTTAACTTGGAAAAAAATCTGTATTTCGTAAACATCAATCTGCAACTTTTTGTTATAATGATGAATAAGAAAAACGATACGACGAATGATAGAATTTCTTAGAAAATGTATCATGTGCGTTACAGGGATAGCGAAATTCGAACAGTCTTCCTACTGTTTCTACTAGCTAGGCTCCTCAGCCAAGCTTAGCACTGAGCACTGTCATACTCATGAGGAAAACTCTCGAGTGGCCTTGCTCAACCCGATTATTTAGGCCCCTAATGGCACTAGCTAATAGAAGATTTTGTCAATTTCATTCGTGGTAAGTGTTGGAGAGATGTTCCTACCCATTCTCTAATTTGATGCGATTTACGGCCACTGCGGTTTAGAAGTAGAGTTAATTGAGTTATTAATTACCCGTGTTACTTTTTCTCGCTTCAAAGAGCTGCATAGTGATCTATGAACCAAGCCGAGCTATCGATAATGCAGTCTCTACTTTAATTCATGAAAGGTCATGGGCATTGACAGAAAAAGATTAAACCTCTGCCAAGTATGCCCAATGCAGATATATCCCTATAAATGATTTCTTTGGACAAGATGCATTTTCAAAGTTTTTAACTACTTGGGTCTGTTATTCACGGGTGTCATTATATTGAATGGGAAAAACGGTATTTCATGCGCGGTAGTTAACTGAGGCTTTGTTGAAAAGGTAGCCTAAAACAGCTGCCCATAATAACGTACAAAATGTTTTGGACATTCATTAACTGTCCGTGCTACTGGCACTTTGAGAATTTCCTGTTGGAGTCGTGTGTTCCGGGCCGATAACTTTATCCCAAGAATTTACTAGACTCGAGAGAATGAATATGATACGTTCACTTCCTCGCGGCAGACGTGAAACGATTTGAGGAAAAAAGTAATTGACAACGTGAATTTCAAAGGACAGATAATTTCTAAAACTAAAGAGTTTGTTTGTTTGGTTGAACGCGCTACACCCAGCAACTATTTGTTCAACTTGATACATTCTTATTGAAGCCTTCTTTAATAAACAGAATAGATACAAAACACATGCTGCGACCAATAGGGGCGGAGCAGTAATGAAAAATGTTGCAAAACCGGGAAAAAATATTGGGTTGGAGTTGGATGATGTCAGAATCATGTCTTCGAAATTTTGGTTCTTGCAATGTTTTCCTTCACCGTTATAAGAGCAGTGGCGGTAAATATGTACCTATATTACACAAAGTAATTCGAGTCCACGACCTGGTAAGTCGGGGCGGGGAAATCATTGCTCGAATTGAGATAGGTCTCTTGCCATAATGTTTCAAAATATTTAGGCTTTGAGTTGGAGCTATCATTCAGATTAGTTATTTCGTAATTTTGGAAAGTATGCTTAAGTAGTTAACGAGTTTGAAAATTTTTTACTAAAGAAAGCCTTGCTTGTTTGAACATTTTTATTACTGTGTAAATAGGTATACATATTACGTATACTAATAAGGTATCTTTCCAATGTTCTCTGTCAACATTGATGATAAAAAAATATCTAATGTAGATAAACTCTTACATACAAAAAATAGTGGATATAAAAACAGGTTGATAGTGATGTCGAAAATTGAACTTCCGTCATCGACATGACGATATTGTGTATCGCCTACCGACGTGTACACCACACCCTAATTCATCTTGCGCACTATTTCTTACTTCAATTAAAGTAGGACAAGATCATGTTAACATAGGGCTTCCCCAATTGAACCTTAATTGATGAACAAGTCTATTGTTGTAATGTAACTTTTTCTATTGAGATATTTTAGTTTTTTTTTATTGATATAGAATATAGGTAGGTATAGAAACTTGTGCGAGTGCTTGTGATGATTATGAGCTCAAGTGCAAAGTGGTCTTTTGAGACAACATAATATGCATTGCAAAAATATTCGTGATATGGAATTTTCTATTTTATTGCTCAAGTAATAGAGTACATAACAATTGATAAATTCTATTAGATAATTTTATATCGCCTGAAACCCTAAAGATCATTTTTGCAGTTGTGTTTTTGTTTTTTTTTTTCAGTACCTATGTCCATTTTAGGTATTTTATCACAAATTCATACAAATTGTAACTATTAAAGCTGCCTTTTAAGACCTTCAGGGATTATTTTTAAATATTTAAATAGAGATGAGCTTTGTTTAAGACTTCAGTATATTCTTCATCATTCAAATAACTAATACCTGTTAGAATTAATAAGCATGCTAGGAATGTAAAAATAAAATACTGCAAGAGCACAATAGTCTACTTGGCATCTATAAAACATCCACAAGTACAGCTCTAAAGACAAATAATGAATAAAAAGTTTTTTATAGTTTCTTTATAAATGAATATAAATCTAGTTTTATGAGTGTTTAAATGGATAGTAATATAAAAAGTATAAATGATTCAAGTTGGAGCTGCAGCATACTGTTTACACTAAACAAAATATTTGTACTTATCAAGAAACTAGGTCAATTTAGATGAAGATTGTTCTACACTATGTGCAATGCACACTGCTACATATATGTAAATAACTATTTGAACCGACCTGTATATTTAAAAGTAAATATTCTGAAATATAATATGTTATTATTCAAATATAAAATAGACATACAATTTAAACTATAAAGATCAAAGTTTTCTTTTTTAATATCTATTACTAGTACTATTTTAAAAGGGTTAAGATTTTTTTATGTACCATAAATTAAAATGTATTTTAACCAAACCAAGTTACATGATTCTATAACTAAGAATAAATAAATCAATGCATATGTAACAAACTTGCCCTTATAGCAATGAACATAACGCAATGTGATAACCCAACATCTTCAAAGAACTAGGTGAGGTCAGTAACTGAAATTATATGTAGGTATTTGTATATATTATCATATAGCATTATCTGAGTCAGTAGTGGTTATAAAAATAATATTATCAGATAGGAACTTTACTTTTAAGTTGCAATAATTATTTAAATAAATTAACTAAATAAAATATGAAAATTTATGAATGTATGAAATAATGTAAGTAATTTAAATCTCAATTCCATTTGTAAATGGGTTATTACCTGATTTAAATTAATTTTATTTTTAAAAAATGTATCTAAACATCCACAAGTTATAAAACTGAAAAAAAAAATATTTCTTCCATAAAGTGTGTCTCTTCTAAAGAATGGTTAATTCATTTAATTAAATAAGAATTAAATGAACCCTCTTAGGCCTTTAATAATTAAAGTATTCAAATCAATTTACTTTATCAAATTAAACATTGTTTCCATGTTCATAACTGTATAAATTGCAGCAAAACTTGATTATGTTAAGAAAAAAAATATGATTTCTTTCTGAACAATAATGCAAAGATGTGTTGAATAAAATTGACACAGTAACACAACACATTCATTAGAAACATTAATAAATAATATGTAGTGGAGGTCATTATAGGTCACTAAGATTGTAAAGTTGGGAAATGGCCATTATAAATGGTTTAGGCCTGAATACTTAATTAAGCATAGCAGTATCAAGTATTCCTATTATTAATACCAAAGTATTTAAAAACATTAACATATTTGCCTTTCCATTAAGAATTAGCTGATAGATAACCAGATACATCACGAATGACAATATTAAATAGTGAACTTAGACTTACAATACAAACTTAAAACATAGTTTATAGGAATGTATGACTATGTAACCTAATGAGAAGTTGTGTAATAATTTACAATTCAAACAATGTGCACCAAGGTCTCGTGTACTATATATCTCTACGGCCTAAACTAATGTCAAAGATTTATTGATAAATTAAATGCATACAAATCTAAGAAATTACAGTAGTACGCATGTCATGAAAATGCATAGCGTTTTCGTAAAAATCAATGGATCACATGATTTATCCAATGAAGTCACATGACCAAAATGCACTTATTAGGAACAAGCAATTATTTTAACATGTAAAACTGATAGTAGCTCTAAAAACCGTTCTCAATGTTACATAACTGAGGGCATGACCATTTAATACTTACCATTGTTACCATTACCACTGCCACTCTTGTCGCTCACGGTATTGTTCGCTGGACATTTTTTCACTTTTTGAGGAGCATTTTTTGTGGAGTTATCATTCACTTCACTACCGAGAGCCATCACAACACGAGGAATCAATCCGGTTCAGATTGACCGCAACGAACACGGCTCCACTCAGCTGAAAGAACACATGCGGTAGACTTAAGGTTCAATTTGGACTAACAAGATTTCGAAATTCAGTATAACCCTTCAAAATTTAAAGTATACAACTTTTTATCAAATCTTTAGATAATGTTCTGCCTACATAATATTATAGGTTTATAATATAGTCGTACCAGAGGAAAAACGTCATTTGCAACGAGAGATAATTTTCTGGAATTCTTATTACACTGCTGTAATTGCTTATAACGATGTTTGACGTTTAGGTGAAAAGGCAGCAAGCTATAGTGAAGAAATCAGTTTTTACGAACAATAATCTCTTCACGTTTAAAAAAGAGACATCTAGCGACAAATCTTTCAACTTTTCAATCAATGACGTCTGATGACGTCTATTTTATTGTATTATCTATTACTACTGCGTTCAAAATTAAAAGAGTTCTCACTGCTTATTTCTGTTTATAACTTGGTCGTTCTGTGCTTTGGTGATGACTGTGTCGAGGATCGTCCTGCCGTCTTTTTCTTCTTGTCCTGAGCCACATCCTCAGCTTTGCTCCTAAAGCTGGAGTCGCACGGCCTGTTTACCTACAGGTCAGAACAGACCAACTGGTCACAACAAGGCCTGTGGTAGCCTGTTGCCGAATTTGTGAAATCCTTTCTCTTCGTTGTGTGTGTCAACACAACGAAGAAAAAGGATTGCAGGACGACGGGCTGGGATTGGGAATGCTCAACACGGAAAACTACAGGGCACGCCAGGCAGGGATATGCCTGTCTTGGTCTATCGCCTCACCGCCTGGCGGGTTGAGGGACTGCTTCCTGAGAGAGTTATTTTATTCCAATATTTGCTACTTGTACTACTTGTGTACGTGATGAGAGCATTTTTTTAGACGATCTTAGAATGTGTTTTCCATTTTTATTTTTTGTATTTAATTCATCTTTATCATTGAAGCAACCTAGGAAGTAACACACACAGGCCTACAGGTTCTGACAATCAGCGATGCACTGGCAACAAACGCGTATTATCCATGCTGGCAACCTCGAAGACAATGTCAAACAAAGCAACAGCCAAACGTAACCAAAATAATTCATTGAAAAAACAATTTTGTAAGGAAAATAATCTATTTACTTAGGTGTATACCAAAGTTTTTATACTGGCGTCGGAAAATTATTCTAAGGTTGTATTACTGGGCTGTTTTAAAACAAGCAACCACTTGTATTGGATTTATTTTGTTTGTTTTCTGGAAAGAAAGCAAGAACCCGCCTGAATTGAATAATTAATGCACAGAATGAATTATTTCTAACCGAAATCATTCAGAAAAATGAAAGTTAAAGTAATCCTACGATGGCTGTAATTGTACTTGACGTTTTATGTTATGTTTTATTACAGAAAATGCTAGACGGGTGGTACTGCCGCTCTATAGCAAACATGCAAGCAAGTGAGGCAAGTGTGAGTAATAACGCGCCAGCGGAGCCCCCGCAGGCGCGTGACTCTCACAAGGAATATTCGAGTGACAGCAGCAGTGAGCCTGAACCTGAACCCAATTACAGGGTGCAATACATGGCATTAAAAAAGAAACTCAAGTATCTCATTTATGTAAGCTCAGTTTTAAATCCCTTATTGTTTATGTTGAAGGTTTATATATAAAACCCAATTTTTAGCAACTCCACACATTATTGTAGCTTACTTATTCAATATTCTAGATAAAATCATGGTTAAAATAAATCACTAGCTTCCTTGTGCAGCTGTCATAGCATTCGTTTTTTTACGTAATATCTGATACCTTAAATGTGTTCTATTATAATGAGTTTCATAACTGCAATAAACTTTACAGTTTTTGTGTATAAGAGAAACAAATATCTATCCATCCATCTTCACTAATGTTCATGTTTATAAAAGTAATAAAATATCTTAAGTACAGCCATTTGTGTTATTAATTATTTATTATTAAACACTGGTGTTCTCTTTTTTAGGAGAATGAATGCTTCCAAGATGCCCTGAGGTCTAGTCAAAAAAGACTATTGAAAGTATCAAGAGACCGAAGCTTTCTTCTTGATCGATTACTGCAGTATGAGAAACCAGAAAGTACCACATCAGAGAGTGATGACACTGAATCTTCTGATGATCCTGAATACTATCGCACAGATGTCAAAAGGTAGGTAAAGAAATCAGGACATCAAACTAACCCATTCTGTTGAATTTTCAACTTTGTCACAGTGCAAGAAGGCACTTTTGATTGGGAAAAAGTGATTGGTTTGCTGGCAACACAACACTTTTTATTCTTCTTTTGTCTTATAAATAAAATGTTTTAATTATACTGTTATTTACATAAAATTTATTTTAATACAAAATTGCACATTATTGAAAATACATACACATCACAGAATTATCTATGCTTGTAACATATTTCATTGCTAGAGAGAGTAGATAGGAGAAAATACTTGGCTATTCAGTCTCTTAGTATTTACACACATTATGATGTTAAAGATGTACATACTTATCAATATTATTAATCCAGGGACCAACCTAAGCAAACATGGCTTAACATAAAAGATCAGCCTAGCTGTAATTATTTAGCCACAAAATTTTATTTTATCTATACTATATCCATTGAAATTATAATCTTATGTTGAAAGAGCATGCATGTCTTATAAACCACATTCAGTTACACAGTATGATGAATATGATTACTTTTATAATTTATTCAACTTTTATTTGTATTGCAGAAAGAAAATGGAAGCTAATGCTGCCAACCAGAATATGTCGGCTAGTTCTTCAGTGAAGGGTTCCAGTGCAATAAAGAGAAAAAGGGCAACAGTTCCAAAGAAGCCACCTAATGCCAGTCATCTTGTAAGTATAGTCAACAATTAACAAGTACTTATTAATAAAAAAAAAACCAAGCAGCCAATATGAAATAATTCTACAGACATCATATAATTATGCAAACATAATGATTAATTGATGAATAAACAACAGAATCATTCATTTGCAATGAGTGCCTTTTTTCACGTGGTATAATAATCAAATGAGTCCTGCTCTGGGTGGGACATAAAACAGGGCGAGAAGGGACTGACAGACTCGTACTAAAATCCATGGAGTCCTTCAATAGCCCTTTACGTTCTGGCATCTTTCATGAGACCCAATATGTCAGGTCTTCAATCCCTTGGAGTAGAGATAAAATGCAATCAGAGATACGGCCGTTTGCCTTTTTTTTTTACCTAGAATCATGAAATTTGGAATGTAATGAATAGGTACACTTAAACAACAAAGTGCGAAAGTCGGCAAACTTAAGTTTGTCCGTTTTTTTCGACAACAATGTCAAGTTTGTTATGTGTAATAACAATAATATTCCAATTTCCTCATAATTACTTTGTTTGATTGTCAAACAATGTCACAATGGGGACGGCAACTGGGGAACTAATGGCGCTAGTATAGCTTGTTCCAAGCATCGTTATTGGTTCAAATCTAAAAGGTACTTTAAAATAGTACTACGTCATTGGTCGGATTAGGACTAAGCTATGGTGGCGCCATCTACAATTAGCTTTGACCGGCCTTCCCCAGTGAATTTACACACAATTTATAGAAAAAGTCAATATCAAAATGTAATTATGTAACGCTACCTGTTTTATTTTTCCAGCATCCATCGAGTGGATCAATGCTGTCCAAAGTTTCACCGGCATTGGGATTCGGCCTGTCTGCTGGTGATGGCCACATGACACCAGAGGAAGTTGAGCGCCACCTTCAGTCTCGGCAGTCGTACATGGAACTGTTACCAGAGCGCGCACCCCCTACTGTGCCAACTGAAATGTTTAGCAATGACCCATCACTTGACAGGTAATTTGGAACAAAATTCTTTCGTTTCGAAATAATTCAAAACCTCAGATAAGTACTCAGGTACTCTAAATAGTTTCAAGTCATATAAAATGACTTACTCATACGGAGCTACCCATGAACGTTAGCTTCGCTCATGTGGAGGATGAAAATAATCCCATAGGAACATAGCCAGGACGAAAAATATCCCATGTTCTAACCTAGGTTGGTCTACCTGACTGCTATGCCGGGGGTCGTGGGTTCGATTCCCATCCAGGACAAATTTTTGTGTGATGAGCACGATCATTTGTTCTGTGTCTGGGTGTAATTTATCTATAATATGTATGTATTTAGAAATATATAAGTATGTTTATCAGTTGTCTAGTACCCATAACACAAGCTCTGGTTAGCTTGGGACTAGATGGCGTTGTGTGATAGTTGTGGAATATTATATATATTATTATATTACCTGTGTGCCAAATTATATTGAAATTGGTTGTGGGGTGCAAACAATTCCTTGTTAACAGCTCAAATCCTCGTTCAACGACACAGAATCACCATATGTTCATGGGCGTATCTGGTGATATTTCCCGTTTTCAGGGGTTAGGCTGGCCTCGTTGCAGCAAAATAAGATAACGCAAATTAGTATAAAATACATCCCAAATTAGTCGACTCATCTCGTGTTCAGGCTATCACGAAACCCCCAACCTTCTCCCACGTTATTAATTTGTGTTTGTGTTTTTTCGATTTTAGTGACACAAACCATTTTTTTTTTTTGAAACTATAAATTAAATGGCTTTGATATCAATATGTATTTACATTGAAAAAAATAGTGACACTATACATGGCTATTTACATACAAAATTTATGGCAGGATCATTTCTTTATATCTCATAAAACAAATGCCAATAGATGGAACATTATAACTTGCTCTAGGTTGAGCTCGAGTGCAAGTGTTATTCTTGACTAAAAACCACTCCATTTCTTCGTTTGCCCTTTGTTTCCAGGACTGCAATACGTAGCATTTAGCCCTATCAGATCTGGTTGGGTGGTAATATACTCTTATAAAAAAATCTACTAATGACATTTACTGGCAACAATTAATTTCTTTTCTTTGTTTCAGTGAATCAAATGATGTCTTGGAGAATTCACCAAATGTAGAAGAATGGTTTGATTAGTAAAAAGTTTATTATTTAATTAAGTGTAAACCTAGTATAATTTCACATTATAAGTAAATACTTATTATTAGATGTTTACTTACATTGAAACCTTGGACTTCTTTAATAATTTAAATAAAAACGCACAAAATACGTATTGGATAAATATTTTATTTAAGAGTTACAATAATGGGTTTTGAAGCGCAAGAACAAACATCTATCTGTTACAGAATCACACCCACTTTGTGATATATTACATTTTTGATAAACACACATATATACGAAGTGTACATGTATCAAATAAGCATATACATTCTTTAATTTTCATAATATACATACAATGTTATGGGTACCACATTCTTAACAAGATTAATAAAAACGTTTATAATGATATATTAATTTATTATTAATGTTCTCTTAACAAACCTACCATGCAAAGAAAACTTAGCATGCTCACTACTAATAAATTTATAACAACATTTTATGTCCATAATACTAAAGTCCTATTTATCTAATCTCTATTTTGTGGTACATATGAAAATAAAATCTTCTAGGTTTGTGAGATTCCTACTATCGACTCAAAAACATGTATACTCAAGACACACACCAAAACATTTTAATTAATCTCTAACAAACAAGTACATTACGATGTCATGAGTATGAAGCTGATATACTAACTCATATGTATAATTTGCAGCATTGGTTTTCAAATGAAAATCTGGTACCATTAAATAATCATTGGGATAATATTTCAAAAATAAGTTATAATGTAGTACAAAGCCATTAACACAATGACCCAAAAAATAATAATTAAAAACAATAAAAATAGGCCTATTATATAGGAATGTTTGTGAAGTAGGTACATTATAATATTTTTAAAATGTTGAGAAGCACCAGTCAATGATGTAATGGCAATGGTGATTACAGATGACTCGTATCCATTACAATGCTATTGAAGATCTTAATTAGAACTTGACATGTTGAGAATTGTATAAAATATGAAAAGTTGATAATTTAGTTCATGCACAAAAAAAACGTACTGTATGGAAAATGTAATAGAGGCATACATTTCTCCCCCTGGCTAAACACATTATGAGAAAACATGACATTTGAAGATTAATATACTGAAGATTTTCTAACCAAAATTAATACTGTATATCAGCTTCTATTTGGAGATATTTCATATTGCCATTTACTATGAGTTAACAGGAACATTATAGGAAAAATAAAGGGGTCTGTATTACAATTTCAATAAATATAATAGTATAACAATGAGTGTTGAATACTACATACAAGGCTAATTACTGGAAACAATATTATGTTTCATAATATTTGATTGAGTTACATTAGATAATTTTACAGATAAAAATATTATACTCACCAGTATTAGTTAATGTTTATTCAATATGCAATTTTTGTTAAGTTAGAACTAGCTTTCTTTAACCAGCAAAGCTACTGATAAGTATAATACTAACTGAACCAATCGAAATTTTGATACATGATGACATTAACAGCCAAATAGTTACTTTGGTATGAATTATAATTTTCTACATTATACCATAAATACATTTGAATATACCTAGAAATATGCGAGACAACAGTATAATCTGTGACACTAAATAGCTACCTATTCATCGCCCAAACAAGACAATATCAACCACGAAGTAATGCATGAGAATCTCGTTTTTCCTCTATATATACATACAAAACAAGCGGTATTTGGTGCAGATTTTAAAACATACATAAAAATTATGTAAACAATTGTAAAATACATCATGTATGTGGCAGACTGCTGATCATGATAAATGTTTACAGATGACAAATCATTTAATATTATTACTTTTTAACTACTACTAATATCAAATTAGGTTTTACAAATGGAAGTGTTTTGATTTACAAAATGCGATGAATTAGGTAAATTCTTAGCATATTATAATATTGAATATATTATTGTAGTAACATGAAAGTAAGTATTCCTTGTCTTTTGAACATCTTATCAAATCTTATAAATCGCAGTTTAAATGTTAACTAAAATAAATTTCGGTTTACAAAACACCTAACTCTATATTAGCAATAAAATAAATCCAAAATTGTACACAAGAGATTTCATTTTAAGTTCAGTGCAAAGTTCACAAGTGTTTTGCTTCAAATATTTTCCAAATTGTACGCATTATTATGTTATCAACTCTACATGTAAAGTGATTGTGAACTTCTAGGCGACTATAACACCAACTTCATTGTCTAACAATGTTGTTCATATTTCATGGTTTCTTTAAACTAAACTTAAAATTGATCTGCTAGCAGATTGCAAATTTCATGTGAGACTGTTTCCTTGCTAGATCTTACAGTCAGTCTAAACATTTGAGCTTGTTTGTTTGGTTCCAATCTCATAAGACATCCTACTTGCTGCACTCTGGTGTGAACAATACCAGCACACACAAAGTTATCAGGATTTGGATCAATTCCATCCAACAACTGCATACCAAACCCAGCTAATTTGGTGCGCGTCGCGGGAATGTCAATAGAACCCGAAGCTTTAAAAATCTTTTGTGCTCGCTGTTGTTCTCCGCCTAAGTTTTTCCATCTAGCAAAGAATGACTCACCATTCATTTCAGTTGGTTCAAAGAATTTGTTCAAAGTGAGTGGTAGTTTCATGGTAATTTTTTGTGGCACATTATTGTACACAAATGAAACAGACATACTGGGAGCATCAACAAAATCTTCAATACACTCAGCAGTAAGCATTTGCTGGATTTGAGCACCTGCTTCTAATATAGGTTCCATGGGTTTCATCTGCACATTCAGCTTATGTAAATCAGTCCAATGCAATTCAGGACGGACTGTTTGAATGGGGAATTGAGTTTTGTTGCCATAGAATAAGCCAATCCTTCCCAAATTCTGCCTGAATTCACTTTTTACTCCTATTTGGATTAAATCATTCTCAAAGAGGACTCCATTATTCTTGAATAAGAATTTTTTGATGTTGTTTTGCTGTACAGTACTTGGACTGATTTTTGGGGCTGTATACAAATCTCCAAGTACATCAAGCAAGCCATTTCCAGTTGCAGGAGCTGTAGTTCCTGGAGGTGTAGACAGGCCTAGCAAATCGGCACTTGAGCTATTTGTGTTATTTGTAGAGTTAATCACTGCAGTGGGTGCCGATGTGGGCTGGGGGCTCTTTGATTCTCGTACATCATCTGGTATGCGCCCAGGCTTTTTCTTTTTCAAAACAGCTAAAATAGAAGACTCCCTTTCTGGGAAAGCAGGCATCTCTTCCAGTACTGTTGCTAAAACATCAGCACTAGCTACAATACTCAACTGTAAATACTCAGATGCCCTTTGTTGTAATTCAACGTCAGAGGAACGTAAATTGGAGTCAGCGCGAAATACTTCTTGAACACGATTTTTAATTTCTGGGAAGAGATTGACAAGTTTGATGTATGTAGACAACAGAAGAGCTCTTGTTGCTGCTGAGCATAAATGGTATTTTGAGTGTAGCAACTCAAATTGAACTTGAGGTGAGGATCTTGTATCTCCAGCAATTAAATTACCAAACTCTCCAAGTATATATCCACCAACCTTTACCATATTTTCATGGCAAGTTGGTGCTTGTAGAGCTTCAAACACAGTTTTTGCAGCATATCCTTGTACTTCTTCTCTGTTGATAACAATCTGAATAACTCTATACCAAACTTCTTCAGAAACATAATCTCCAGCAATTCTTATAAGGTTAAGAATCACATCAACATACCAGGTGAAATCTGTGGCGTATTTCTCAGCCAAGATGGCTACTTTCAAAACCATTTCTTCCCTTATGGAATAGTCAGCAGTTTCTAAATACGCTAACATCTCCTGGACAATTTCTTCAGCATTTGTTTTATCACACATTGCATAAAGTAAGTCTACAGCTTGCTGTCGGACTGATACATCTTTTTCCATTTTCATAGATAGAATGACAACTTCTTGATGCTTTTTGACAGCTTCATGGGAAAATTCTGATGTAGCAAGATGGCACATAGACTCAAGAGCCAAGTATCTTAGATTAGTCTCACGGTTGCTAAGGAATTGGCCAAGTTGGTTACATGCCCGAACAAGCAAATTAGGCTCACTGTCATTATGAATAATGAGGCTTATAGCCTCAAACAATACTGCATTCTTAGCATTTGAATGTTGTACCTTTTTAGATTTAGGAGGTTCTTGTGCCTTATTAAATATGGTCTCCAGACATTCAGAAAGGCGACCTCTGACTCCAGGCTCTTCAGATGGTGGAGTATAGTTCTGCAGCAGGCGTAACAGTTTGACTGAAAGCCAAGGAGCTGGTACAAAGTAGTATGTATAATCTTGAAGGTCAGTGTAACTGGCAGTGACAATCCTACTCAGTCTAGCAACAGCTAGTGTTACGCAACCTTTGTACTCATCTGGATTCTTTTTTACAAGAGCATCAATGAGAGATGTTGCTGCTGTCACAACACCCATGTGTGGGTCATTCAAAAGATGTATGATGCGTGAAGTCCACTCACCTCCAGGAATTATTTCAGGTGACTTTCTGAACAGTCTTAATAGGCATAAAGCTGCAGATTGCTTCACCACATCCATTGTATCTCCTGAGACAAGAAGTTTTGGGATTTCTGTGCCAAATGCTTCTGCCATATCTTTGCTGCCAATGTTGGCGATACATTGCAGAGCCAAGTTTACGTGTATAGGATTACGTGACTGCAAATCATTTTTGATGCTCTGGATGATGAGCTTAATTAGATCACTGTTGGTATTGACCAATACTGATATGAACAAATAGCCTATTTGTTTTTCGGAATATTTATTGGATGAAAGTAAATTGACTGCTTCCATATGACCAAAGTCGATATCGTGACCCAGCAAAAAGATAAATAAAAGTTTACATACATATTTCTTTTTTTGATAGCCATCAAGGGTTTTGTCACCTTTGAACTTACTTCTTATATTGGCCAGTTCTTTATTGATCCTCTTAATTTCCGCTTCTTTGCTTTTACAATTTCGTATGTCTGATATGAAGACTGCGAGCCCTCGCATTCCATCTCCCCTGACGGCAGGCATATTGCCAAGTGACTTATCGAACACCAGTTTTATGCCTTTTCTTTACACTTCTAATCGAAATATTATCTGCAAATTACTATCACTAACGTATAAGATGAATAAATTGTAAATCGGCGTTGAATTACAACTAATCAATTAGCGGCCGTCATTACAATTATTCGGAAAGACGAGATTTCTTCTGATGGTTCTACAACGCCTTCCTTTTCCATAGATCCGTTTGAAACGTCAGAATAAGCTTATTGTTTATGGATCAATATTGTACGCTTATCAAAGGGCACTCACACGTATATAGCCTTTAATTCTACAAGCATAAAGTTTAAATTAGTTCTCGTTGGTATTTGACGTATGAAATAAGGCAGGTAATATAACGACGGCCTTACTTTGATTCACTTTCGGTAATTTCAAAACCTTCTCTTTAAATTAATTACATCAAAATAAACTGTAATGTTGTTAATGTTTTCTTCATTCTTATCAGACTTCATTTTCGGCTTGATCATGGACTTGATTGTCTTTAGCTACCATAGCTACAGACTACATTGTCTCTAGTTAGTTCTCTACCTACTCTATGGCTGTCTGTCCAATGTTCATGATCGTTCATCAGTCACGAGATAAATGTAATAAATAAATTGAAAATACGTCTAATTTACAAAACTTTATTTTAAATTAGTGTTGTAGATGAATATGACTCTTATGTGTTGTTGTTCTCTAAAAATGGTTGCATTAGTTTCATCTGTTCTCTTGTGAAAGGCTGGTGTCAAAGTACGATTCAACACTAATGAATGATGCAGTCTATTTTCTGGACAGGGAGACTGCTATCACGTGCTTTACGAAATGGACTTTCGAATTTCTCAAGTGCTACTGAATTAAATGTTTCGACGACAAAACACCCATATTTAGTATCGGTTGTGTGTGGTTTTCCCAAAGACATTGCCAATGGAAGAACGCGCAAAGGACAGTTCGGTGACGACGCATGGTTCTCCACCAATTCCAGCAACGCGGATGTTATTGGTAAGACGATTAAGTTTATTTGACCTGCCTTTCATCTCTTTTATCAATTTTTATTATCATCTAGCTTTATCACGCTTTAAAGCTTATTACGTTTTACTTGAGGCTTTTTTTAACCATCAACCAATTCAAAATCTATTTCCTGTGAATTTCCATGCAAATTCTAATCTAATTGCTAAATTCACCTAAATTGTGATGAAAATGGCATAAGAAAAAATAGAAACACTTCATTTATTATTCATTGGTAACAAAGCCTAATTTATGCAAACAGGATTTTATGAATATTCTGTAGGATTTTTATTTTCAATTTTTTTCAAGTAAAATTCTTTAGTACTTCAACAATTGTGGGAAGCACTCTATTTCTCGTGACGTCGAATTTTATAGCGCCAATTTTTTTTTTGGCAGATTAGACCATTTCTATAGTAAATTTGAAAACGGCGAATTTCGGAAAACCATAGGGGTTGAGAAAAAAAATCCGAAAGTTTCCTTCAGAATCAGTGGGAATGTGGGAGTATTATGGGTGGTAAAAATCATGTGAAGGGTCTTAACTTATTTTTAAGTGATAATGAAGTCAATGACATGTTCAAGGTCAAGGCCGACAACTCAGAAGTCAAGGACAAATACTGTAAAAGTCAAAAAAGCTAGATAAACTTAATCTTTTTTCTAATTTTGAAATGCTACCTTATAAAAGCGCTCAAGATCAAATTTAAAAAAATCTTGTAATAAGGCGTAATTGACGGAGCCCCGCTACGCGGGGCTCCTATTTCTGTGTAAAGGGTTTAAAGTAACCTAACATGAAGGGGATGGCGGGGTCTTAGTTCGCTCGCTCCGCTCGCTCACCAGACCCCGCCATCCCCTTCGAACCTAACCTATCCGAGTCGGGGTGCCCTAAGTCTCGAGCTCGCTTCGCTCGCTCTTGTATCCTAAGTTCTGTATGTCTATGTTTACATTCAATCACGTTTCGTTACGCGCGGATTTTTGGAAGTGCAAATAATTTATTTTTTTGTTAATATTTATACTACCTATTTAACTTATCATCGAGTTCAATGTATTAGCAGTAATTTAAGAATAAATTAAAGTAAGAAACCCGTAAAATTAATAATAATAATCATTAAAATCAGCTCCAACATTATCTAAACGTAAAACGGAACAGCCTAGGAGTGAAATTCGTGCATTATCTGTGGTAAATAATAACATGGTTACGTTTATTTTTTATTTTTTTTCGTAACTTTAGGATTTTTTTTCTCGAAAACTATGAGGTATCGAAATGAAATATTTTAGGAGAGTGTTCTACATGTCGAGTTCTATACATAAAAAAAATATCAGCTTCGAAAGCGACGTCACGAGAAATAGAGTGGAGCCCAATTGTGTATTAAATATTAAGAATTAAACATTCCTGATTGTAATTTTAATGTACCATAGAATGATAACAAATGAATAATCACTTGATTACTGTAGTAAGATGATATTATGTTTTGTCTCAAGTTGTTTTATTCTCAGTGTCTGTGGCATATCATGTTCTACTTTGATAAGAAGTAAATAGCATAAAAATATAGTGATGTTGGTCACAGCATTATCTGAGGGAGGGAATATCAAAGCAGAAATTCATCCTATATAAGTAATCTTATCTTAGCCAGAAGATCAGATGAAAAACTAGGTGGTCAATATGCCAAAAGATTACAATTTGGAGCAGTTTACAATTTTTACTAATGTGTTTCTGGTTTAAATTTTATTGATCCATAATAGCACCATCACCATTCAGTTCTTCAATAATGCAGGTTTCTAGATTATTCATATCTGTTCATGTTAAAATTGTTCTTTTTCTAAAAAATTTGAGAAACAAGGATTCTCTAACATGAAGATTGTTTTCTTCACCATTTCTCTTTATTCGGATAGGATTTGCTTGTAAATTGATTCCAAAAATGTGTTTGAGGGTTTAAAATCTTGTCATGTGTAATTGATAAACAAATACTCTCTAGGCTTTAAAAATCCTATTAGTGTGGGAGTATACTCCAGGGAACTTCAGGGGGGCCAAATACAGCCAGGGGTCATGAGAGTAACAAGCTACTGTGTCCCTGGAATGTATGAGCTGTTACAGGACATGATGGATTTTAGTCAGTACAAGTCTGACAATCCCTCCTGGCCTGCCCTCAGAGGACTCATTTGATGATTTAACCACACTAAAAAAGGGTACTTCATGGTCTGATGATTCTTCCACCAGCATACCTACTATTCTTTAACAGGGGCTGAAGTTAGATCCTTGCCAGTCCTTGCCTACCTCATCATGCTAGTCACAATTGAAGACACAAAATAAACAAGAGACAATTAGCATTGTCTATAAATGCTAACAATCACTATCATTTGTTTGTTGATAATGAATTGAATAGTGTTTCTGTGGCATATTATTGTTGAAACATTGTTAGTAGCCACCATGTCAGTCATAGATAACTAGTTATTTGGTGACTAGGCTAATTGTCTATTACTACAAAAAATTATTACATGAGACAGCAACCTTTGTGTTTTGGTTTTAAATACACTGATTCAATGAAACCCTGCTGAGCTGATGTCAGAATGCAACAATGTATTTATTTAAGTATTTCCCATACAAAAATTGTATCTTAAGACTAGTTAATACCATCTTGAAGGTAAACTAAACATTGAATATGTGATGACCTTACTTCTTATTTTGTTTAGAAACAAGTTCCAGTTCTCTTTTATGCATACTTTTTTTTTAGTATGCCACAGGTAACACATAAATGTTGATCATGACATTAATGTTTTTTTTTTAATTCATTGTCTACCATGATGAGAATAACAAGTCATGTCCCACAGGTGTGGCAGATGGTGTAGGAGGATGGCGTGCTTACGGCATCGATCCCGGCGAGTTCTCTTCGTACCTCATGAGGACTTGCGAGAGGCTCGTCCAGATGGGGCACTTCAAAATGACAGAGCCAGGAGACTTGCTGGCCAAATCCTATTATGAATTATTGGAACATAAGAAACCCATACTAGGTTTGTAACATATTTTGGTATTAAAAAACGCAAGAAAACAATGTTGTAAATGTCCTAGGTAGAACACATCACTCATCAAAACTACAACTAGTTTCAAAACTTGTTCTTTTGTTATGCACCAAAAATGTAAGTTTGACAACTCATGAAAATTGGAAGCCATGGGTCCTTTGCAGAGCAATGGAGAGATGTGGGCTAGCAGTATAGTATAAGGCAAATGGGCTGACTAGTCATACTAAATACAGGCTCTAAAATCTAATCAATCTATATTCTACATAATATTTCACTTTTCTTCTGTTATTTCTTATTTACATCTGCAAGCCATGCATATCTGTTATGAGTAAAAGCTTACCTTGACCAAATTAGACACAGACTGGTAAATTTACAGCAAGCATGTGTAGTATTTAATGAGTAACATGTATTCAACACTATACATTTATATTGCAAACAACTGTCTCAATTGAACAATACAAAGTCCTCTTTTATTTTCCTCTAGCTATTTAACAAACATCTGTGGTACTGCACAAGAAAATAAATTACTGATAAATGATGTACCTATCTAGTTACATTCATTTTTTTTTACACTTCCTACATCTTGTTATTTACTTTTTACATATTGACTATTATAAAAATAGATTTGTATGTAGGTACCTAACGTATTTCCATATCACATGAGAATTTGTTTATGATAAAACATGATAAAAAAATAATAACTGATTAAAACTGTGAAATCAGAAAACTTATGTAATAAAAATAAACCTATGTACTTGTAAAGATCAGCAGGTCAACGTACATCTATCTTTCAAATTATACCAATCAAACATTAACCTTTCACTATTGTGATAAGGTTGAAAATCTAAAGAAATTTGACAATTCGGTAGGTTGATGTGCTGGCGTCTGTACACATTTTCTAGAAATGTAGTGAGTATGCATAACTTAAATTTAATGTCTTAATGCCACATTGTTATAGGTAGCAGCACAGCATGTGTGATGATCCTAGACCGTTCGGAGAGCGTGATGCGCGCGGCCAACATCGGCGACAGCGGGTACATGGTGGTGCGTGGCGGGCGAGTGGTCCACCGCTCGCACGAGCAGCAGCACTACTTCAACACGCCCTACCAGCTCAGCCTGCCGCCGCCCGGCCACGACCGGAATGTGCTAAGTGACAGGTATACATACACCAAACATTTCAGCATAGCATAACTACACCTCTTTATATTGAGAAATCGTATTTGCATCTGAAAGTAACACGTCTGAAAACATGTAAACTAAACAGAATGAGGTCGTATCTATCCTAATATTATAAAGCTGAAGAGTATTTTTGGTTTCGCTAATCTCAAGAACTCCTGGTTCGAATTGAAATTATTTTTTTGTGTTGGATAGTTCATTTATCGAGTAGCGTATATCACACGCGTATTAGCGTATATCACATCACGCTACGACCAATAGGAACAAAGCAGCGGGGTTAACCACGGGGATAGCTAGTAGTATTACAACGTATATATTTGATAATATACGTAAACGTTTGCTTCTGTAGTGCGTGTCGTGTATACGACCTTCAATTTTTTATGTGTTTCTACTAAATACAATAAGATGTCGTTTTTAAACAATAGATTGAACTCTCAGAACATTTTCCCGTAAGTAGTCTTACAATAGATAAAATAAAACTACAAAAGTGTTTAAATAATGTTAAATAATGGCGCGCAGTGATGCACCGTGTTCGTAAGCTGCTACTGAGAAATTCGTGATGTAAAAACCCCTAAATGTCTGACATTGTAATGAAAACAAAAATTTCATTCATGTTCTCCAGTAGCGTTCCACCTTAAGGCCCCTCTTCGCGGCGGGCTCGAGAGAAAAATAGGTATTGAAGCGCTACTCACACAGCGATAGACGCGGTCGACCCACTCACACACACATCTATGATCGCATAGAGTTTTCAAGTAGCACTAAGCGCGTACCCAACAAATGAATATTTCTATCTATTAGGGCTACGATAAACTCGATCGAAAGCTTACCTGAATAATAAAACATTAAAAAATAAAGATTTCGAGTCGACAACATATATCCGCAAAATTCGGATTGTCGAGGATTTTGTAAATTTCTAATGATTTTCTGACCTGACGGATCGCAGCCGCCATTTTTGACATCGGTTACCATGTTGAGAAGTTTTTATTTTTTCTCTTTATTTTCGGCCAGTGTCATGTGGTGTATTATGTAGTTACTAAACCTCCTTAGAAAAACCTAAAAACTGTAACCCCCCCTGCCTCGACAAGTTTAGTTTTCGACCTTATTGACATTTATGCAAACACCGGATTTTAATGAAGGAGCAATGTTATTGTTTTTTTTTTTTTTACTTGGTAAGATCATCAAATGAGGTCTCCCGCCTCGGGCAGGGCGGGAGGGACTGTCAGACTTGTACTGACTAAAATCCACGGTGTCCTTCAATAGCCCTTTATGTTCCGGGGTCACGGTGATGGTATAAGACCCGCGACCCCGGCAGGCTTTAGCCCTCTGAGAGGGGGCCTCGTCATTATGCTGACGCTCTTTGAGGCGCGCGTGGAACACGACGCGCCGTCGACCCGGGCATGGTCCATGGTCGGGCGGCGAGTTGCCCTTTATTCACCGCCCGCATGCCCGCGCCTACGGTGGCCGGAGATCGTCTTGCGACGTCCGACGCCGTGGGCGTCCACCACCGCGGGTGGAGCGGAGGGAGGACCTTGTCCTCTCTCTCACGCGGCCCGCCTCCTCCTTCGCGAGCATGACTGCTTCGCAGAAGGAGGCGACCGCTTCCCACTCCGTCTCGCTCCGCAGCATGGCCGCAACCAATGCCGGGCGCGAGAGGTCTCCGCCTATCGCCGTCGTGAGGACACGTCGGTGCTCCGCCCAAGCGGGGCAATCCTGCACCGTATGCTCGACTGTGTCCTCCGGGCGATCTACGCAGTGGTGACACCAAGGCGTTTCCTCCTTTAACAATGTTAGCTAACGAGAATATGAGGAAAACAAACTAAATTCTAAATGTCAATAAAGTCGAAAATCGCTTGAACCTTTTTTTTTTACTTGCCTTTGTTGAGCAAGTTAAAAAAACAGGTTCAAGCGATTTTCGACCTTATTGACATTTAGGCAAACACCGGATTTTAATGAGGATCAATGTTCATCATCTCAGCCATAGGACGTCCACTGCTGAACATAGGCCTCCCCTTTTGATCTCCACATGTACCGGTTGGAAGCGACCTGCAACCAGCGTCTTCCGGCGACCTTCATAAGGTCGTCTGTCCACCTTGTTGGTGGACGTCCTACGCTGCGCTTGCTAGTCCGTGGTCTCCACTCTAGCACTTTTCGACCCCATCGGCCATCCGCTCTGCGAGCAATATGGCCTGCCCATTGCCTCTAATGTAAGAAAAACAAACTAAATTCTAAATGTCAATAAAGTCGAAAATCGCTTGAACCTGTTTTTTTTTAACTTGCCGTTAGCAAAAACTATCATCGGTCACAAAAAAAAAATTTCAATTCCAACTGCCTGTACAAACATACAACTACATTACAATGTACAATTTTGTTTTATTTTCAATTTGTGATTTCCAACCACAGTGCGCACCCCGCAAAGTAGTCTTGTGTATGTACATGCCACTTAGCCGCGTAATTTTTTGGTAAAAAGCGACGTGCTCTCACCTTGAAATCCTGCGGACGACTGAGCTCTGCGATTCGATCTCGAACCTATGCCGGATAAAATATTCCGCCATAGTAAAATGTATGGAGATTTTCGGCCTCAAAATTCAGTTACTTTCCGATTTTTTTACGCGAAAAATATGCAATGTTTTGAAAAACAGACACATGTAGACAGTACACCGGTCTTTGTTCTCTTTATTTATGTATAATATTAATTAGTTTTCTGCTTATTTACGCCAAAGTTATGGAAATACGGCAGTGCTTTTTACGCGTTTTTAGTGATTTTCAATATTTTTTTTAACAATTCCAGCCGGGTTTATCCTCAATCCGATATTTGTAGACCCTGGGGGAACTCTTAAGCTACCCAGACCTTTTTTTTCGTGGCTATTGTTTTAAGTTTTATACATAAACTTATGGAAATGCCATAACACTTTTTGCTAGTACCGATCCTTAATAACAATGATGTAACATTAAAATAATGGTTCTTAAAATAATATTATTTTAATTTGAAGTAAATAACGCGAGAAGGTGATAAAATAAAATCAAGATTATTTTAAAATGACATTGTACTGAATGCCCAGGGATTGTTATTTATGTGTTTATCTCGGGTCCACTTATTTGATAAAAGAGTATAGTGCGTCATAATTTCTTGATGATAAAATCAGAATTAGAGCGAAAGGTTACTTCAATAGCGATAATTGTGTAAATATTACTGAAGAAGTGAAGGTTTAAAGTTTGCCGTATATGATTACTTCCCAGAATTTGATCCTTATTAGCAACACTATCGAACGGTATAATAATACAGGGTGTGATTTTTTTTCCAAAATCAGTAGTTTCGATTCCTGACCAGGATTTTTGATTTTTCTAAAATCCAATAATGCAGTTTTAGTTTTCGCCAAAATCGGCCTCGAGACTCCTTTCAACGTTTTTCGATATTCCTCATAGTTTCGAAAGTAGCCATCCACGCCCAGTTGAAAAATTCACCCTGTAGAATAATGCTTATTTTTGCCATAAGAATGTCGACCATTCTACAATAGTTTGGAAGAAAACTGCGTATTGTTGACAGTTTTCATTTGGTGTCGTGCCAAATCAATATTTAAAAGTATGCCGTTATGCTTTAAAAACGTTGCAGCTCTGTACCTAAATTCTGAGCTGTATTCGTCCTCTTTCCACGATAATTTGCATTATCATTTCGTTTGTCGGTTTTACTGCTATGGAGCAGTGTAAACCAGAGAAACGGCTATTAGGCAGCTGGCAGCGAGCGGTTTATGTAATTGAGCTACATTGTGAGCTCATAGTCTAACTCGGATCACTACAAAATGGTACGGGTATAAGTCATAATGTAACATGTAATAGGTATCACTGTTATTTTTCTTCACAATGTTTTCATTTAGTATACATAAATTCAATTTCCTCTGGTTACACTTTTCTTATATGTTGTGGTAAAACGAAGAGAAAGGGCAGATGATGGCAATAGAATTAACGAGACATCATCATCATCATCTCTACATTTGACAACACAGTGTCAATAGATAGGTACTTTTTTTATCGTGGTAAAAGCATCATATAAGTCCTCCCACCCAGGGCAGGAGGGAGGCGGGAGAGACTGTCACACTCGTACTGACTAAGTTCCACGGTGTCCTTCAATAGCCCTTTACGTACCAGGGTCGGTAATTGGATAAGTCCCGCGACCCCGGCAGGCTTAGGCCATCTAAAGACCCCCCCGCCCCCCCCTCCCGTCATTTGGCGTGGAACACAACGCGCCGTCGACCCGGGCATACCAAAGTCGGGCAGCGAGTCGCCCATAACTCGCCGCCCGCATGGCGCGCCTACCGTGGCTGGAGATCGTCTTGCGATTTCTGTCGCAGCCGGCGGTGCGCCCTAGTGGGGCAGTCCTGCACCGTATATGCTTCACCGTGTCCTCCGGGCGATCCTTGCAGTGGTGACAAACAGGGGTTTATTCCCTCGCTATCCGAGTTTCGGAAGGTACCTGCCTTCCGAAACTTCCGTGTCCGGTGAGAAACTAGGTCATGCGGTAGGTCAGGACGCCGTGACGCCTATCCAGCCAGTCATATTGATAGGTACTAATGATCTCGATCAGGTGATAGGCACATTCTGTGCTTTATAATTGCTAGTATCTATTTTTAGCATTTAATTGCCAATCGAAGTCTAAGTATCTACATATGTACCTAGTAGAAACTTCTAAGTACGAATTCTTCATCTGCTGAAAATCCGAAGTAAAAGTTTACAAATAAAATCGATTTAAAAACACTGTTAATTTATAAATATGTCAACAAAACGTAAGTTCTATTCAGTCGCATTATAAATAAAGAGCACTATAATGAACTTTTATGACCTTGTACAATCACGTTTGTGGGTCAGAAGATATTAAAATGCCGAATGACACCGGATTAAAATTGTTCATAATTAGTTTACTAAAAGTAAGGTTCCTTATCAATACAATTAGCAGTTAGGACACTGAAATGTACGTTACATCTAATCTCATCCGGATTTAGTCTGCGTCTAGTCATAAGACTCATTATGCTTCAACCACGAGATTCGTAGTCATGTGCTCATTCCACATACAACTGTTGTATTTCTGTATGCACTAATATTAGAATTTTTAGCTCATTGGATATTTGCCAGATCTTTAAACTTGCGCGTTCTCTGAAATTTATGGAATTGTGTTTACTTGTTTATTATTGGCACGATTAATAAAAGAATTTGATAAACTCTTTTTAAAACGAAACTCGCATGTGTAATCAGTGTAATCACACACGATCATTCTAATGACAAGATGTAAGAATGGGATAGCTGTGAGGTTGTTGACACTCTCTTATTTAATTACGTCATTGACATTAAATAATCGATACACTGTCGTCACTATTTATATACTTTAATTGTTAATACTATATACACCTACCTATATGATACATCCTAGAATTGATTCGTTACGTCTTGGCGCCCCAATTAGGTGCTGCATGCCTCTACGCTATTATGTAGATAAGTGAACAAGAGTAAAGTCCAATGTTTTTTTTGACTCATGCGATTGGCACTTTTATTCTTCTCGTTATTATTTACTCATGTGTCTGTCTAGCCTTTTCCCAACTGTGTTGGGGTCTTTCAGTCGAATTGGATGCTGCTGAGAATTATTTTACATAGAGCAGCACCCTTGGTAAGACTTGATGTCAGATTTGCGAGCTTCTCACTAACAGTAACGACTGATATATCTTCAAATGCAACTGGGACCAACTATGGTACGTGATTCCCGAGACACACCGTATTCGCTCTGATAATGATCACCCAGTAAGCGCGGCTTAGCCTTGAAGATTATGTTATTATTTAGCCGCGGGCTTCTCATTGTAATTTATTCATCAATCTATATTAGATTGCGGCGTTTTAGAAACAGTAGTTACCGGATAACCCATTGTAATGTATAACGTGCTGGTGCAACTTCACCTCAAAAGCGCATGTAGATAAGAAAAATCATTCTATGCAACCCAATGTCGTATATTGCAGACTGCTGTCTAGATAAGTGTAATAAGTACCTACATCTTGAGTTCATCATTAATCACTGAATAGATAAATAATTGGATTCATTCTAAAATGTGAAGCTTTGAAAAAAGACTATTGATTAAAGTAGTAGACAAAAGTTCTTGTAGAAATAGTCCTTTGCCATTGTTCTTTAAAATACATTTAAGTAAATAACAGAAGAAGACCTGCCATAATAATGTTTAGGACGGTTTGTGTGTTACCTACAATACCTACGCACTCGTGCTGCGACGATGAACACAAAAAAAAATGTCTTATCACATGATGTTGAGTTCGTCGCAAGCATAAACATTCACACTGTCCACGTAAAATAGTGAACATTCAACATCATTCTCATTATCACTGCATTCACAGCTCGTTGTTTACATAGTGATCATGATTACATTACTGCGTGGTTGGATCGGACCACTTTTACTTCTTATTTATAGAGAGGGTTAAAAGATATCTTTTATTGGTGGCGGTCAGTCAATAGCTATCACTGATGCACTACTGTGTCATGCCTAAATACCATGCAACCACAAGCAAGCAAACAAGGATAAAAGGAAAATATCATATTAAATTGTAAAATGTTTACCTGTCTGGCTGTTTCTTTGCTCACCTTGGGTATTTTGAAGTTAGTACCTCTATTTATAAAATGTATTTGTTGTCCCTCAGTCCAAAGTGCCAATTTAGAACATTGCCAAGACTTATTTTTTATAAACGGACAAAAGCTTTCGATTTTGAAAAACTGCCGTATTGGATGATTCCAGTAACCTTTATCTTATCATACATAAATACTCACGCGTTTTTCACAATGGGGTTAGGCAGAAACCATAGGACGCCATGTACTACGATTCTTACAAACTCTTTTTGCCTCGTCCACGTTCATACATACGCATTGCATTTAGGAGTATGGTACGCACCCGACCGTGACTGGCCAATAAGGTCAATGTAGGTCTTCCTAGGGCGTCCTATCCGGCGTTGTCACTCACATCTACTTTATCAATTCTTTTAGATAGTTAGTATACTCTATTTTGATAATATAGCGGTGTGTCTGCTATGTGTGGTTTGAACTTTCTTTCCATCGAATGGTTAATGTTATAAATGTAATAGTAGTAAATAAAAAATGAGTCGACATTATTATTTTGAAATGTGTTCTTAATTCAGAATTTCTTTAATTTATAGGCCCGAATCAGCGGAGACTTCAGAGTTCACAGTGGAGTGCGGAGACGTGATCCTGGTGGCGACGGACGGAGTGTTCGACAACGTCCCTGAGCCCGTGCTGGTGGCGGAGATGCGGCGCGCGCAGGGTTTCGCCGGCGAGACCATCAAGCTGCAGGCCGTCGCCAACTCTATCGCGTGGATGGCGCGTAACCTGTCCTTCGATGGCTGCTACATGTCGCCCTTCGCGAAGAGCGCAAGACAGAATGGCATTGATGCCATTGGTAAGTAGGAATAAATTATCATAACATTCTTCATTCGTTCATCAGTGCCAGAGTGGTTGCTAAATATGACTATCTAAACATTTTTGTCATTACTATTTGGTATCTTAATTGATTTTCATTGTTAGTTCAGATAATTAAAAGCAAATGAATGAGTGAAGTCGTTAGAAATTTAATTTTCATCACGTGATTGCCGGGCCATACTAACTAATTCTATATTTTGTTCACAGGGGGAAAACCGGACGACATAACGGTGCTACTTGCTATTGTAGCGCTATGAAAATGTCCCCATGTGATTTATGTAGCTAGATTCTAAGTACATTCTTTTTGTTCAAGATTACTACAAAATTTAGTTAAATAATAGTGATAACAACGAAGCCAAAAAATGATGTTTGGACTTTTTTTGTAATTGATCTGTAATGATTTTTGGATGTCTTTGGTTAAAAGTGAAGGAGGTGCCTACTTCATTTGATTTATTGCTATAAATTATGACACAGATGTGTTTCTAAAAATCTGTTTTGTTTGTATATTTGTCATTTAATTATTACAATACATTGTGCATAGTAAGTGTGTAAATACTTTTTGTACTATAATTTAATAACTTTTTTCAGTTTTCTCTTTACTAGATATTTCTGTATGATCTCAAAAGTTGTTGTATGCTTTGTGAGTACAGGCCAGGTCATGTAGAGACATCGATAGGTCACCTCCTAAGCTTGATTCTGTCTACCTACGTTATTATTCAAATAGAATTGTTTATTCCGAGATATCACGCTGTGACGCCATGATCTGACTGTTTCGCTTCTAAATTAATGATTTACATGAAGCTGCTTGTTATTGTAAACTTCTGAAAATTTCAAAATGTGTTTTTTTGGTGTAAGTTTTTGCGAGAGTTCTGAGTGTAATTGGGTCAGCGAAAGTAATCCGTGACCGACATTAGTAATCTTCCAAACAACAGACCTACTTCTACTATCTGTTATTTTACGACACAAACACAATAGATAGAAAACCTGCAGTAGTAAAGTTTCGCAGATATTTTACCTCTGACTTAGCAGGACTATCACATTCAGAGTGAATTTTATTGTTATTACAATAAAGCTGAGTTGATGCTGCTGACAAATCTATAAATATTACAGTAATAAATATTTTTGCTTCAGTAAGGTTGCTAGGATGCTGATTTCAGTGGCAAAATGACTGTGAAAGTACTTTTTTGTACTGTTTTTTTTTTGTCGACCTTTACACATACGCACTATATTCAATTGGCATTCGAAAATATTAATCTAATTTGATGTGAGCAAAAAAAAAACACACATTGTTCACAAAAGTTACGTTTTCAATAAATGCTTACTTATAGAGACACCTAGGCGACAACTAAATGAGTACCTGAATAAAAACACACACTGAGTGTTTAGCAGCTAGCTGAACTAATAATATTCACAATTTACATTTATTCAGGTTGCTTAGTGTCTGTGAAAAAGATTAGAAGTAGAAAATTCAAAGTGAAGGCCGATTGTAAGAGCACTGAAAGTTGACTGTAGTACGGGTTAACGCATTGTGTACTAGATAACTTTGTGATGTTTTTCCTTTTTAATGAGGGTGTAATTAAAGAACAAACTGTATTTAATGTGAAAAATATCATGCCGCCTTTGTTTATAGTTTTGATTTGTTGGCCCAATTGTAAAATAGTAGAATATAGTTTTATTATTGTGTGATTATGAAGTTGATGAGTGTTTGTCTTTGAATATTTGATTTCACAATCAGCTGTGTTTTGGAATTGAGTGTGAGAGTTTGAATGAAGACTGAATACAACTAGAGATACTGTTCTTGTTGTTACTAGTAGTTAATATTGTTACGAAACTATATTTGAAACGATCACAACTAACGGTTCTTTATGACACTTATGTTCTTTTATAAATTTTATGTAAATTATATGTGTAATAATTGTGTCTTTATTATTTTATTTTTTCAAACGTTAATTTAAACCATGTCGCAGCAATTTTATAATTTAATTTGAGATGAAACGCACTAGGTGTAATAACTTGCTTGATTAGAAATTATAGTTAATCACTAGTTGAAATCATTATCTAAAGTGCATTTGAAGTTTATTTTAAAATAGAATTGATGTTGCAGGTAAAACGAAACTGATAAAGCTGTCACTAATTGCTCTGTTTAATAGTTTACCGGAAGCTGTGATATTTCTAATAACAAATCACTTACTGATGTTATCCTATCCTATTCACTTGTTAGTTGGGTTTTGTAAGTTTCGTTTTAGTCTCGACCTTAAATGTTCAATCGTCTTATTAACCATTTTAGTGAGAGTTTTTAAAAATATCAAATTGTTTAGCCAGCAGTGCTATTTTCTGCGGGGTCAAAACTGCAGTTGGACTTTACTAGATTTTCAACTTTCACAGTGGCGTCAACGCTGCGTGTGGCTGTGTCTTTAGAGAATAGCCTTGCAGGTTGCTTACAATTTGTAAATAAAATTCTGTAGCAGAGAGCTATCTTGAAAGTAGATAACCAAACCTAGAAAAGTATGTCAAGGTATCGCTTGTACGTAGTCATTGATCAAACGCTTATCATTGCTTGACGTGCGACTTATCAACTGTAATTGTGTCTTCAAAGTTCACCATGAGAGTGTGTGAATATAGAATAAACAATTCTGATTACCTATGATCTTATCTTTGATTCCATGACACCATATTAAATCATCCCTGTGGTAAAGCATCCAACAAGATTTATTAATATAATTTTGAAGTGGGCAACACTACAGTAGACTCATTATGATGAGTGACTATGCATTTTGCTGCGATAATTCAATGATAAAAGCCGTGTTGATTGCAAGAGAACATGATTATACACTCATCAATAGTACGTATATTAATGAGAGGCCATAAAAATACTTCATTCAACTGTAGGTATTTGTTTCTAAGCTGTGGAAGGTAGTTAGACTAGCTGGTGCTAGCGGCTTTGCCTACTAAGCTATGTTGATCGTAAATTAGCTCACGTGAGCGTAATATCGAGATAATAATAGAAACTAACCTATCTCTGAACGAAATGTCATCAAGAATTTTTTCTTTCAGCCATTCTGTCATAATTGATTAACAAACATCCATCAAACTTGTTTGTTGTAAGGATTTGTCAAAAACAACTAAAATCGGTGACAATAAATTACGATTACTGAAAATCGAAAGACAGGGTTTTTTATGACTATTGCGACGACTACAGTAAAACGCAAACATTATTATCAATCTTTTCATATTCACAATTAACAGACCCTTAACAATAAACTTTTTACACAAAATACCTTATACATATTTTATTTTAATGCTAACAATTTAAACATGTTAGCATTCGCTTTGTACAAATTCTTTAAATGTTTTTACTGCATGATAAATTGCCCATTAAAAACATACTTATTGCTTTTGTGTTTTTATTTTAATATCTATTGCGCTTATTATAAATTGAAAGAGGCAAGAAATAATTAGATTTATATGAAAGGTATAAGTTAAAGTTCTGTTCAATTACTATGGAATTGTATGTATGTATTATATAAGGAGAATACCTATATCTTTTTATAAAGAGCATCAAAAGATAGGAAAAATCATTAGGTAGGTATTCATAAATAAATAATTTGGCTTTCTTTGAAATAGCATCTGAATAACAATAGCTAAATTATCTAGCATCCTCATCTTCATTATCACGGCGGCGCCAGTCGTAACCTCCTGGTCGCATGTTATCCAACTCTGGAAGTGGGCCATATTCTGGCTCTGGAGCAGGATCAAATAACTTTTTCCTGAAATAAGGTAGACATGTTTGTGTAAAAAACGTTGTAACAACAAATTAATTAATTTGTTTATTTTCTTTCAAATGATACAATTTCTTACAAGTTATTATCATATACCAAAAAGATTCAACCTTTGTGAGAACTGGAGTCTATACTGGGTGTTTGGGAAAATGATTACTTTTTATAAATCATAAATTATATTAACTGGGTTAAAGATAAATGTGAAAGATTGCAAGCTTGTGATACTTAGCACTGATTCTGATAAATCTTGGTACTGACATAGATGGGACCCTGGAGATGAGAGGCTATTCTTTTTGGATAAAACGTGAAAGGGGATAAATGGGGTGGAAAAGGAGTTAGAAGCAAAAGCTTGTTATTAATAAAGCATTTTCTAAACTATGAGAAATAGTTCTGAAAAGTTACTTACAAAAATTTTGGTGTCTTCAGTATTTTTTGACCCCCATTCTGCCTTGGTAGCACATCCTCCATAAAGAAATAAATATGGCCAATAGCCATACCCACTAGATCCACTGATATTGCATTGCCTAGCAGCACAGAGAAACCCAGTAATACCCAGGGAAGGTATGGAGCCTGCAGAAATTGAATTACATATTTTAAGGCAGTTTGTAATTACAATACCAAAGAAAAGTGCTCCCAAATTTTAAAAAAATAACAGTAATAAACTATGAAACACTATAACCATGCACCAAAATGGCTTATAAACATTACCTGAAAGTTCATGAGACCAAAGAAATTCATCCTCACAAAGACATTTCTTCTAGACCATACATATACAATCATTATAGTAAATGCTTGTCCTAAAAATAATAAATTGACAAAGAAAGCACACAGCTGTAATAAACACTGTTAAGGAAAATTAAAAACATTTGGCAAACAGTTACCCCTTATTTCTAATTGGCAATGATGATGTTGTTGTGAGCCAACTACTATATCACTTAAATTGAAACTTTTTAACAGGGTTTCCTTTTAAGTCTTTGACTTACTGTGTCATGTCTGATAGTGTCAGCCAATTCAACAACGAACTTATTCTTGCAGTCTTGCAGCAGTCATATAAATGTTGATATGTATTGAATAATATAAGATAAAAAAGGATACAATCATCAGAACACCTCCAAACACGAACATAACAACAAAATCAGCAGTTCTTCCTCTAAAAGAGCCTTCTTCTAACATTCTACAATATCTGTAGGTGAATATCATATTGAAGAAAAAGTTGAATCCTAAATTCCCAAAGAAAAGAAATGTGCTTATTAGCCTCCATAATTGGTATTTTTTAAGTATGAGATTAGGATTAAAATATAACTGAAATGGTGAGACGAGGTCCAGTTGCTGAAACAGAAATCATTATGATCATTCGTTTTTAAAACTTCTATGCACAATATTTGTATACAGGGTGTTTCTTTTAAATTGGCCAAAAGGGAGATATCTGCATCCATAAGAGATACGGGAAAACTGTCTTAGGAACCTTTAGCTCTTTTTAGAAACTGATAATTTTCGCGTTTTTATTTTTTTGGTCAAGTGTGAGCTGTCCACAGAAATGAGTGAAATTGACCAAACATTTTTTTAATGCCGTTCGACTCTGTTTCATGTAAGGATCATTTCATTGTATGGGAAGAAAAAAATCGGGACGGCGGAAGTTGGTCAAATTTAACAAAATATTTTTTCATACAAATTGTATGAACGAAAAAAAATACCAATTTTTTTATAATGCCGTTTGACTTACTTTCATGTAAGGATAAGATAATGGTATGGACAAAAAATTTCTGAACAGTAGAAGTTGGTCAAAAGTAGAGTAATGTTTCTTCTAACAGCATAAAGTCGTATTAATAGTGTCAGTATATCATAAGATTTGACCCACTTCTGTTGTCCGGGCATTTTCCATCCCATACAATGAATTGGTCTTTACATGACACTAAATCACATGGCATCATAAAAAAAATTGGGATTTTTTTCGTTCATACAATTTGTATGAAATATTATTTTGCTAAATTTGACCAACTTCCGCCGTCCCGATTTTTTTCTTCCGATACAATGAAATGATCCTTACACAAAATAGAGTCGAACAGCATTAAAAAAAAATTTGGCCAATTTCACTCATTTCTGTGGACAGCTCACACTTGACCAAAAAAATAGAAACGCCAAAATTTTCAGTATCAAAAAAGAGCTAAAGGTTCCTAAGACAGTTTTCCCGTATCTCTTATGGATGCAGATATCTCCCTTTTGGCCCATTTAAAAGAAACACTCTGTATATCAATAAAAAGTTAAAACAAAAAAGTAAGAATGACTCAGTTAATGACACGTATAATTATTGAAAAATAAATATATCTTACGACAGCTAACGTAGTAACAACACAAGCCGTAGTATATGCCCTGGTCACTGGAGGTATGAGCATGTACTCCTGGAGAAGTGTCTGATATGCCATTTTCGCTACAATAATGTTTCCGTTTTCACACTTCAATGTTCAAGAGGAAATTAACTATGATAACAAAGTCACAGTTTGAATCGACATGATTGGGCCACATCAGAATTGTTCACAATAGGAACATTCGATATTGTGATTACAACCAATTATATTGGGCGGAAGCCTCTCGTCATTTAACCCTTAAATAAACTTCATTCAACAGGAAAAAGGGTAGTTCACAATAATCCGTTGTCGAATAATTCAAGCAAAATTGTCAAAAACCTGAAAATTATAAAAATCGACAAATAAATCGCAACTGGCAGGAAACCTGACAGATGAGAGATGTGACATTGGTGACATGATGACATAATTGACATATTAATGTTAATGTATTAAAAAAACAACCGATTTTTTATTCTGGCAATGTTAAAATTAAAGCTATGTACACATAATAAAGCAAACTGAGCCTTCTACTCCCCATTGCTTGGCTTTTATAGCTCATATACTCTCTACTAAGTCTGCGATAGCTCATCACACGAGTGAACAATTTATTGTGAAGTAAATATGAGGCATATTTATATCTAAACATGCCAATATATTGCGCTTGTAATGCCATTAACCAGCTTTTAGTGAACCTATTTAGCGCCTAAAGCACTATAATTTATGCCCAAATAAGCATTTTATTAGCCTTATTTAAGTTTAAAAAGCTGGGCTATGCCAAATGCCAAAAAGTCACGCAAGTGCTGTTATCCGGCCATTGTACAGCTTTGTTGTTCTACTTGGGCAGATAAATGGAATTGCATTTCTTAAATATTGGACGCTTTTCTAACGCCCATAAAAAGCGCTCATGTACCTAAATGGGCTGACGAGTGAACAGATACAGCTTGGCAAATAAGAGTAGAAAACCGGAAGTCACTACTGTGCTCTCGCTACCAGTACTTTGAATGATTTTATTTTCTTTATTACCTTAGTTTTATGGCCAATATTAGTCCCGTGTCAAGACGTTCTGGCCAAGCTGATACAACATGACATAATGACATAAGAATGAATTTATTTTGGCGCTTTTTAACCCCTTTTCGACGAATGTTTTTTATGGACGTTAAAAAATCGCCGAAATAGAACAAGATTACATGGAATTTCCTGTGTCTGTTCACACGTCAGCGCTTTTAAAGCGCGGCTCTTTTATTCGAACTGTATTTGATTTTAAGAGCTGGGTATTTAAGTTCAATATGCCTTTTTTTTCCAACTCAGCGCATTAACAACACCCGAAAAAAAGCGCTCGTGCAAATGGCGATAGCAATCGTTACTGATAATTGGCTCCGTTTTCTTCCCGATGATTCCATGATGCCTACTGTTTTGTTTCAAACTATAAACACGTGAAACTGCAACTAATTATAAAAATTACTTTCTTATAGGAAGTAATTTTTATAATTAATTAGATGACACAATGTGTGACCAAGAAGAAAAAATAGCGTTGGGTGTTGTCTTACCCATTGCCACTTAGAACAAAAATTACACATTATGCTTGGTTGGTTCCCTTTTATCCTTTTCTAGCCCGCCCTGTCTCCTGGAAAAATGGCTCCTTTCCCGGACCTTTAACACAGTTAAATAAAAGCAATAACTCAATATGATAATACATCTTTTATTGGATAAAACAAGTTAAGTTTTGATTATAATTAACCTAATAAACAAAAACAGATGCTAAATCATCATAATCATATGTTCTTTTAAGGAATAAATCTAATAAAGATACTCCAGAAATATTACATAGACCTGTGTTTATTGGTAGAGCTGTTAAGTTGATGTATAAAGATTGGCCAGGCTCTAATGGTCCAAGCTTCTTGTTGGAAATGCCACACCAAAGTAGACTAGAATCCTGAAGTGAGCGCAGTTTCAAAATTAAGTCTAAGGTCCTTTCACTTGCATTGACTATCTTGCATTGGAAATCAAAAGGCTCTTCCACAGACACTTTACTGGGTAATTTTTCAAATGTAAGTCTGATATCCCCATAGTCAGGTGTCATACGCTGCAATTGACTAGTTTGCAACCGCCCCTTTTCACCTAAGTTAGATCTCCACACAATATCCAGTTTTCCAATATTTTTAGCAGCTGCCAAAAGTTTAATTTCTTTTGAAATGTTCTCCCTTGGTGTCAAACAATACAGATACTGGCAGCTTTCTTGTGGTTGAAGTAAAGTGACTTCTCCAAATACAGAAAGTTCATCATCAACTTCATTCAATGATTTAACATTAAACTGCTGAGAGCTCTCCAAAGAGACTTGCTCCAATATAATAGGTCCAGATGTTATGTTTTGTACTTGAGCTTCAAGATAGACATCATCTGACTCAGCATTGTAAAACTTGGTCTTCACATCCAATGGTTTCATCACTTCAAACTTAAAGAATTTTCTGAATGATGCAAGTGTGTTATAGTTAGACATATATGTTACTTCACAGACAAGAATGTGTGTGCCAAGATCCTTGACTTCATGGTGTATGACATCACTTAATGTTTCATCTACATCAAGCATTGTAGGGGAGAGGTTCTGTTGAGTAGTTAGTAATATTCTTTGCGAATTTGTCTGCAAATCAGCTTTGATAGACACACTTTGCACAGGAGTGTTTGTTTCATTATGCACGCACACATAACAGGAAAATGTTTCTCCAAGATAAATATTCCCGAAACTTTGTGGAAGTAATAGGAACTGGCCTGCAGCAAGTGTTTCCATTTGGTTGACAGAAGTGGCATCGTCTTTAAGGTAATTATTTAATATATTACCTGGTAAGTCTTTAGAATCGCAAGTTACGATTTTTGGGCTTATTAGGGCAGGTTTAGTCAACCTCATCACTTTTAACGCCACTAGATGTTCCACAACTTCCTTGGGATCCATTTTTTAATTCAAATTATTAAACACAGCAATGTGGCACCAGTGTAGCTTACGATGCCCCTTTTATTAGAGTGGTAAACTAAATAGTATTAAATTACCGTCGTAAATAACAGTAATCCCTATGAGTAGATATTATTGATTTGCTTATTTCCACCTGTTTCAATTTTGTTATCAAATTAGTGTTGTCATTACATGTGTCAATTCGCTAATGTCATTTATGTCATCAATCTGTCAAAAATAAACTTTTTGTTTATGTAATAATCTTTAAGCATGGATTCAAGGCCTTTATGGCAATATAACTTAAGAGGATGTGGTGGATGTGGCAGTGAGATCCAGAATATTGACGTCATGAAAAGTGCAGTTTTGTCATGCATGTTGTCATAGAAACTTTTTTTAGCCGATTAGCGGGTACATTATTACCGTTATTATTAAAATGCGTGGTAGTGTATGGTCGTTATGGGTAATAGGACATTATGTTTATCATACCAACAGCCCGTCTGCGAAAATATCATTGCAAGTGACTTTTTCCCTTAACCTGCATAATTATGGGTGTGGGTTTGAGTCGTATGAGTATAGTCAAAATCACGATAGATGGTAGCTCTTTGACTAGCCCACGATTAGCCTCTTTTTAGACAGATTTTCCGCAGTCCATATTTAAAATCTATGAGCCATCTTTACTTTTCTTTGTCTACGGATTGTTCCTTCAATCGATCACTCATTTACATTTCATCATTCATTCAACAATCAATGTTCGTTGAGAAATGTCAATGTCATTCATTATATTGTCAATTGTCAACTGTTGTCAAATAGACTACCAGCATTAGCGGTACTGTGATTATTTTGTGAATTTATTGGTTTTTTTGTGAATTATTGCCCGTGCTGTAATCAGAGTTTGTAAACGATTCACAAAATAAATAGTGTTTTATTTTATTTGATCAAGTTAAGAAAATGGTGTTAACAAAGGAATTCAGAATTTGTATGCCGATGACAGTGGAGGAGGTAATTTAATACTTCGTGCTTTTTTGTGATAAGCAGGTTTTTCATTTTATTAAAGAAACTGTGTGTTCTTGTTATTTATATGAAAACCGTAACTAACTGTATATATTAACTGTTAAATTACGTGCAATGGCATAATTATATTTCTATATGAACGTTGTATTTACGACAAAAACGGCCTTGGAATTATGTATTTGATTTGCCATACCATTGCTTATGTATGGCTGCAGATTGATGTCTGCAGTGCGTATGATATTATTTCTGTTTATACTGTCTCAAATGATTCACTAGACTGTATATTGCAGGGCACAGCTATCAGTTCAATGTTTATCATTTTAATTGATCACATCTTATCGCTAATTGCAACTCATGGAAGCTGTAAAGTTCATAGTTATAAGTTATATAAACAGTCTGGTAGCATATAGTTATCAGGAACATGTGTATGATTGTTTTGCTTTATTCTAGTACCGCATAGGTCAGCTGTATATGATAGCGCGGCATAGCTTCGAGCAGTCCAGCAATGGTGAAGGAGTGGAGGTAGTGGCCAATGAGCAGGTCACTGATGAAGTCAACGGAGTGGGACAGTATACTGAAAAGAGAATACATTTGTCTAGGTGTGTGTTTTCCTATAAATTAGACAAAAGATTTAATTCATAATCTCTCAGTAATTTTCAAGTTTTCTTATTTCAAGATGAGCCATTTTTTAAATATTCTATAACTGCAGCTTTAAAATCGTTACTTATTATTCTATACTAGGTGTGGCATAACTTTCCAGAAATACACTTTTAAATTTTTTATCTTCTCTTAGTAGATTAGATTAAAATTTAAAAATTTGTTACCTGGATGACCCATTTTTCTATTTAAAGAATGATAAACTTCCGACTGAGTAAAGTTATCTTGCTTTCTAACAAGATGTTAAATAGTGGCAGGTTTAAATATTCTGGTCACATCTGGTCATGTGGCTGTTTCGGGATTACCCTAGGCTGATTGAAAAAATATTTTTTGATCAAAAGAAAGCATTTCTTCATTCAAAAGTTTATAAAAGCTTGCCTTAGATTTAAAATGTTGCTGGCTATACAGGGTAATTTTTTATGTACTTCGGATATTTTTTTCTGTGGTTCTATATCGATAATAGAACACGTTTCCATAAATAACTTTTAAATTTTTTATCCCACCAAATCCGAGTAAAAATATCCGAGAAACAAGGAAATCATAGACACAACTCACACAACGTTATTCGTAGCAAGAATATTATCTAACACGCGCGCGATGCGACAACAGTCACGTGGGACGGGAGTAGGGTGTGGGGTACGGGACGCGGGGTGCAGGAGGCGGGGTTCAGGACGCGGGGTGCGGGGCGTGGTAAAGGACAACAAACCCGCACCGCCCGGCAGGCGCCAGTCAACTCAAGCGCATCGATAACGTGGCACGTGTCGCAATTTCACGCATGCGCCGACGCACTCGCCGGTCGTAAGTCGTAACAATGACGTCCCAACGATCTTCAAATCGCGAGTACTACGATATGGTACCTGTTTTTTACTCAGTGGTGAAACCGTGAAAGTCTTAGTGCAGCTAGAACAATGTACGAACAAGAAAGTGTACCTCGTATGCGAGCTCAAGGACAAACAACCCTGTAGATCAGTGCTAAACTTTAAAAAACTTTAGATACGTGAATAACAATAATTTTGAAGCTAGAACACAGTATGGATCGGTGTAGATACGGTCGTTCAACTTTACGTAGTAGCGCCCGCGCTTAGTGTGCGTCACATACAGTCGGGTCGAGCTCACAGCTGTTAAGCCATCGGGTGACCATGAACATCTGTTTCAAGTAGCAATTCTTGAATTAGCGATAACTTTGTTATTTTTTGGTAAAACAAAAAAATAAAAAATACGTGTTCATTAATTTTCGTAAATGTATAACATATTAAAATATCCGAACTACATAAAAAATTACCCTGTATAAAAGGATTTATACATTAACAATACTATGCTTATAATGTTATCTAACTATATTTCCTTTTCCTTGTTTTACAGTCACTTACCATATTGGGTCCAGTCTTTGATACCAAAAATTTTTTATGTCACTGAAAAAGCATGGAATTATTACCCTTAACACAATTACAGGTAAATTACATTTCTTTATTAACATTAAAATTTATAATTTTTTCATTGTATTAAAAAAAAAAATTGTATGGAGGATGTCACTGATGACAAGCTAGATTTTTTTTTATGTTATTTCAAAATTATTACTGGATTATGAAGTGACACATTGTAGAGAATTAGAATGTAAATTGAGCGTAATAATAAAAAATTGTTAACAATAATTTAACTTATTCTTTTTGTCTTTTTCATGTTGCTGAATCTGTGTAGAATATACCGTAAGTATTTTATCACAATGACTTAAATGCATACATACTCATATTTATTAAGAAAAAAATGTTTATGATATTTTTTTTGTTTTTCCAGTGCTCCTTTATTCCAAAGTTTGCTATCTCAATTCAAACTAGATATGAAGATAATAATGGGACTACAGAAAATGTAAGTATTGATCTGCAATTTTACTGAGCAAAGATAATTTTCTCATACATTTTAGAATATACAATGTTTATTATTATTTTTTAGTGTCTGGGCATGACACCAGAAGAATTAGAACAAAGAGAAGTTGACTTCTTGGACATAGCTTATGATGAGATCAAGCCTCATCATTACAAGGAGGCAGAAGATCCAAAGTTCTTCAAATCTGAGAAGACAGGCAGAGGTCCTCTGGTGGAAGGTTGGAGGGACACCCACCAGCCCATCATGTGCTGTTACAAGGCTGTTAGCGTCAAGTTCGAGGTGTGGGGTCTGCAGACCAGAGTTGAGGAATATGTCCAAGGCGTGAGTTTATTTTAAATTGATTTTTAGGAGTGAACTGGCATGAATTGCGGTACCTATTCCTAATTTGGCACTGGCAAATTAAAGACGCGCGTGACTTTCATACCTAAACAAGTCGTAAAATCACGACACGTGCGATGATGACGCAGTAGACTCAGGAGATTTTAATTTGAAGTTTCAAGTTTGTTGAGTTTTTCATAAACCTATTTTACTTTCACACTTGTAATCAATGGAGGGTTAAGCAGACGTAGGTATAATCTAAAGGTACATCTACATTCACATTCGCCAGTTATTTTTAAGTTCCATATTATCGACTGGCGCTTTGCTCGCCCCTAATATTGATGGAAATCGGGCTTAAGTCGTATGTGGCTATTATTGAGAAATTCTTGCAGGAAAAATCAAATAATAGTTGAGAATTCCATCCTGAGAAATGAAATGTCCTGAATTCGATTACCAGGACGTAAAAGTGCGCAGTAGCGACTTGTAGCCCAAAACTTACTTAATGTTAAAAAATTTCAGACGATTCGTGAAATCCTGTTGCTTGGACATCGCCAGGCCTTTGCCTGGATGGACGATTGGTTCAACATGACACTAGAAGATGTAAGGAACTATGAACGAGAGATGCAAGAGAAAACTAATATGAAGGTATGTTATCAGACGGGCGCGATCGAGTGCAGCATTATATTAATTAAATTATTACCAGATAGCGTTAACTGCGATATTTCATTGCTTCGATAGCGATGTTAGTACTCGGTTTTATCGAGTACTTACAGGAGTTTGTACAGATATTTAAATGTTGTGTTTAGGGGACAAACCAATTGCCGCTGTTATTATATAGTGTGAGTCTTTATAATGTGCACATATCGAAATGAGGGAATCTATGCTTAATTTTATCGACGGAAAAAATGTTAAAAAAATCTAAATATTTATTTATATTTTTTATGGACTTTTAAAAAAAATTGTTTGCTTTTGTGACCCCAGTGTATACAAAACTGTGTAACTTTTAAACTAAACGATTTATCACGATGAAACAAACTCCATAATGTTCGGAAGTAATTAGGTGTCGTCATAAAATAAAAATTATGGAAAAAATAGCCATTATCAAAAATAGACATTCTTTTTTGGCAAAAATCTGATTTTTTTTCATTAATTTTTACAAAAATTGTAAAATTTCTCAATAACATGCCCCATCACCTTCTTTTTTTATAACTTTAAGTTATTCTTCAGTGTATTAGGAACCTAACGGTAAAAATTGCATGTTTTTAACTCAACCCCAACATTTTTTATCGAATTTCAAAGAAAGGCCCAACGCATAGCTACGCACATTGTTTAGCAGGTAGATAAATAATATAAATAAATATTTAGATTTTTTTAAACATTTTTTCCGTCGATAAAATTAAGCATAGATTCCCTCATTTCGATATGTGCACATTATAAAGACTCACACTGTATTCCTCTAATGTAATTACTTTATTTATTGAATTTAAAATACTCGTTTTCCATATAATTTTGTCATACTTATGAGGATAACAAATGTTAAATTTTGCCAAAAATTAGACCAACTTGCTAAAGGATATTTATTTTCTATTTTCGATAATAAAATCAGTGTGTGTTCTTTAACACTAACAATCAACAAATTTAACAAATATCAATCATTTGTTTCAGTTGAAATCGACTTCGGACGCAGTCGAGGGATCCAATGAGGATAAAAACTCCGACTCCTCAAAACCACAAACTCCTAAGACTCCTAAATCTCCGAAGAGTACGAGCAGCACTCCTACAACTGAAGGTCGGACGTGGTTCAATTGGTCCTAAGCTGTTCCACTGCAAGAAGGGCTTGAACACCGGTTAGTTAAGTAGACCTCTGTGTTTAGTCAATTGCTGTCTCTCTATGTCTTGTTGACAAATCTACAAGGCTCTATTGTCATAGGACAAAATAGTTGATAAATATATCTAGATAAATCTGCATTCCTTAGCTTAAATATGGCTAGAAAGCTTGCTATATCAGACTGGTTTCAAGCCCTTCAGAGTAACTTTGATTTTGATCTCATCTTGCTGTTAGGACAAGGTTTGATTTTGTCGACTTGATGTGTTCACCTATTGCCTTCGAAGTTATAATCTTCCATTACGGTTTTACTTTATCATTTCACAACTAATTAGATACAATTTTGTTCCTAGTTCTTTTATGTGTAAGTTATACTCATGTTCTAAATGGTGTTAGTTAGACAATATTATTTAATAAAACATAACCTAAGGGATACCTTTTATTAGGGAGTTATAATTGGAACCCTGTCTGACATAAGAATGTTCACACGAAGTACAATGCAGAGGCGGACGAGTGTGTGACAAAACAAACAAGTAGTTTAAGGTGCCTTCCAAAACACTGTCCCTTAAATATATTTCTTTATAGCAATAAAAAAAAAATATTGCAATAATCTCAAGGCACCTTAAGTATTTAGTAGTCAAAACATTTATTAATATATGTATTTTTTGAGATTAACTTTGGTAGAGGGACTTTGTTCTCAATATATAGGCCATATAACTCGTAAGTATACCTACTATTTGTTTTTCAATTATTATTATTGACTTTAGCAAAATTATCGGACTAAGACTTCAACAGGTATATATTGAAATGTTTAGGCGATTTTTATATGCTGTATTGACGTAATTTCTTCCTAATCTGACTGTGTGACCCCCAGGGGTGCTCTATTCCTATATTACATTCTTTAACTTAAATATTCACATATGTGTTAGTTAATGTATGTTTTAGATGACTTTATGTTAGATGTTGTAGATGTTAATAGTATGTTGTATTTATTGTGTGTTATCTAGAAATCATTGAAAAGGCCTTTACTTAGAAAATGGTTGTATTTAAATAATGTCGAATTATCTACTGAAGTTTGTTATAAGTAAGAAGTAAACGGGTACGTCGAATAAGCTGGACAAATATCATAGTTACATCTAAGGATATGATATGAATAAAAAACTAAGTGTTGTAAGATGTAGATTATATGCGTGTTATGTGTGCAATATATGTTTTAATGTTCTACAAATGTAAATTATTGACCAAAGTTCTGGAAAAGACACTGGTTTATATATTAGATTGCAATATATGACTTGATGTAATAATAGTTATATGTTTAATAAAAGTTGAGCTTGAACCTTGAATAAATATTTATTATATATTGTAATTGCTTGCTTGCAGAGAGAACGAATATGTATAAGATATTAATAAAGTAGTAAATAAGCACCATATTACATGTGACCTAGCCAATATCTGTCAATAAAGGTGCGGTGAAACTGAGTGCACTGGATACCGAACCGAATGATGTCAAAATGTGAAGTAACTTAGTTGTCAATGTGCATTTGTCTAAAGTCCGTCTGCAGTCCGGTCCACTCCTTTTGAAGTGAATTAATTCAGAAAGACAACCGGCATTTACCTCTTACCACTGAATTTGCACTTGTTCGGTTCAATTACATTGGCTGGTCATTGTTTGTCTCTGGTTTTTTTGTAAGTTAGCCATCATTAGTTCAATGTGTTACGCTTCATAGCTCGGTCTTAGGTATATTATTTTTATTGGTAAATCTTCTGAAGTTTTTTAGCCTCAAAACTATTGAAATTATGGCGTCCGCAAATACTAGTGTTAACATTAATATCTATACCTTAATATTATAAAGCTGAAGAGTTTGTTTGTTTGGTTGAACGCGCTAAACTCAGGAACTGCTGGTTCGAATTGAAAAAAATGAACCAGTTTTTGAAAAAAGAAGCCGAACAGTGCGGGTAAAATCACGGGGAACAGCTAGTTGTACATAATTGGAATAATTAGTTCACAAAACGGCTATAAATAAATATTACTTTTTATTGCGAGTTATGTTTCAAATGTAACTTTTCGTATGTGTTGTCGATCAAATATAATGATTGTTTATCATTGATAATCGTTTTATTTAACTTCCTATTTATTTATCTTATCAGGATCTATAAGTAGTAATCATTTTTGTGTGGCCTAGATTATCGTTAGAGATGTGTAAGTAAAGATCTGCAATATATTTTATTACTTTTTTGTACACATTGATCATCATTTATCAATAAACTGCCTCGTATGTGGAACTTCAGAGCATGAGATTCCGGATTCGATTTTAGGGTCGGGCAAACTGTTATCCATTACGAATTTCTCAGTAGCAGTCATGGAACCTGGATTTGTGCCTAGTTGATGGGATCAGGGTCGCCGTCCAATACATCTGCCAAAATGTGTGATGTTATATCATGGTCAAAAATACTTCTTATGAGTACCTAGTTACTTACTTTATTTTTTCGGCAGTATATTAAGCCGTATCCGTGAACACCCTCCGTGACTATATTTATGAGATAAGTTCGGGTTACCCCACGATGTTTTTTGTCACCTATATCAAAAAATGTTCTAGAAAAACTTATTTGTAAAAAAATCCAAGAAAAGAAAGTTGTTGTTAAAGCGGAAGCGGAAACAGAATCACACCATTTGTGAAAATTTCAACTGTCTAACTATCGCGGTTCATGAGAAACCACCTGGTGACAAACGGACAGTGCAGTCTAAGTAATTGGGTCCTGTTTTACCCTTTGGGTACAAAACCTTAAAAATCTTTTTTTTTTTTACTTTGCCCCACACTGGGAATGCCCCTGTGTCGTCCTGTGTGTTTTGTTATTTAAGTTTGTAAACGCACTCAGCGCTTACAAATATAAATAACACACACATACACAAAAAATGCTTAACGTCCGCTCGAAACAACAACTTCTAGATCATACAAATTCTTGTTCCGTGCGCGGATCGAACCCGCGACAAACTGCGCAGCAGTCGGTCACTCAGCCACTGCGCCAACCGTGGTCACAAATTGCTAGCGCCTGAACAATTTCCATGAAACTTCATTAAGTCGGATCATTTTAATGAAAAAGTACCTACATATTTAATAAAAAAGGATTTAATCATTCGTCTTGCATCGTTGCTCGTATCCACGGTAAGTGTGCTCCGACGCTAGTATAAACTCCTGGCAGACCTGGCACTCCGCAGCTGGTGCCGTAGCTGCTCACTCCTTCGATCACCCCTCCAGAACAAATAAGTGGACTTCCCGAATCACCCTGTAAAATAAAAATAGCTAAAATGGCTTCATTTTCAGGTAGCAGTGTAGGTTGGAGCGTTGTATGCAAACAGGACCAGTAGTGGTGAAGGGTGTACCCGTGTGTGTCATTCCGCGCCTCGCCCAGCTTAGTGCTGTCTTAACAAGTATGGTGCGCTTGCGCATTTCAAAGCTTTTATTATTATTTTTATTTTAAAAAAACTCTACATTACCCTTACACCGCAGCTATACTTTACTATCGTGGGTTCTTCTAGAAACATTTAAAATTACATAAACAAATAGTTAGATCAGGAACAACTTCTTGTATGTCCGTGGAATATGACCCGCGACACGTTGCGCAGCAGTCTATCACCCGGCGACTTCGCTTGCCGTGTCGTCAGCGACTAAACGGTTCTGTATCTCTCGCGTGTAACAACTATCTGTGCTAAAGCTACAATTTAATATGTTACGTATGTTACCACCTAACTTACCCGAATTATTGCAAGCTAATAAACGACGTAACTCATTAAAAACACATTTAAAACAAAAAGTAGGTATCTAAACTCTAGTCGGTCAGATTTCGATAAACTCTAACACATCTGTTATTTTAAACTTCGCAATACGTTCGAAATCTTAACGTGAGCTTCGAAACAGTCTAATCCTATCGTCCCAGTCGTTCGCGTGGTTAAATTGGCAAATAAATACAAACAAAAGTTGAATTTACTGTTTTCAGTTGGTAAAGCCACAATGTAGCTGAACAAAGGTAAGTTAAATAATACAATCTTATTGAATTTTTGTAGGTACTGTTCGGGCCTTTCACCCCGCTCATCAATACCTTAATGACATTTTGCCGCCACTCGCGACGGCACGGCAAGGGTTCCTACCTATAATTTTGCATAGTCTAATAAACAGATATACGTAGTTAAGCAGAGCTACTAACACTATTTAGGACCCTAATCCACCAAAATGTTATCTACCGTGCGATTTGATCGTTTAAGCATATCTTAGGCACTTTACCGGTTAATGACACCTTCGCTACGCACGCAATGTGTTTAGGTAGATATGTGTGATATAACGGTGTAACTGTAAATTACTTTTGTAAAGAAATAATTACGATGTGTTTATACTCCCAAAATTAATAGTTAGGTAATTATGTATGACTAGCTGTGCCCGCAACTTCGTTCGCGTGGATGTCGGAATTGAACAATGTATTTTTTAGTTCTAAGCGCTTAATTCAGGCCAGTCCATTCCAGTCCATTCCAGTCCATTCCAGTTATTTGAATAATCTCGTTTTTCTATTAGAAGTTAGATCGCGCGACTGACGTACGAAATCAATGTGTGAGACCAAAGAAACTTCTGAAACACTTTAAATTCAAATATCTTTTGATAGACTGAACCGATTCCAATGAAACAAAAACTAAGTTCCTCTCCAAGTTACGCTTAATCGTTGTGTATAAAAGTTATCTACATTAATTTCGTATATTTTACGTGATACCTGGACAAATACACAGACAAACAGATAAACAGATAAACAGACAAACAGACAAAAATTCTAAAAATGCTAGAAATGGGTTCTATTAGTTGTCCTTTAATACCCTGGCTATATTTTTTGAGTTTTTATTTAATGTACAAAAATATTTTTTCTACAGTTTTATTATATGTATAGATATAGAATAGATAAGATACACACTGCACTTGTATAAATTACATTTAGGAACAGTGGTTAATGAAGATGTATTGAGTTAATTAGTTAGTTTGACGGTACCTGGCAGGCGTCGACGCCGTCGCCAACAGCGCAGATCATCCCGCTGTCATGTTTTGGAGCTATGTGCTCGCCCAGCGCTGTCGTGCACGCATCCAACGAAACCAGCTTCAGCGTGCCCGCCAACAGTCGCTCCGAAGTCTCCATTATATCCACATCTCTGTTTCCATAACCGTATATTGTACATTCACCTGTAACGTAGTCGACGGCCTCTAATAAAGGACTTAAATAATATCTGGACTAGACGATCTAAATACTAATGTGACCTTATAATAGTTATAATAACCTAATAACTGCAAATGTGGTTTATATTTAAATACAACGCAGACTGGGAATATATTGAGATTTAAACACTTTATTCAAATATTTTAATTTCACTAATGTTTTTGGGTTGTAAAACCGTATCTTTATTGCTCATATATTTTTAACCCGAAAGCTTTACGAAAGAATAAAATAAAGCTGAAGTTTTGAATAAAATATAAGCAGCTCTATTAGTTTAAAGCAGAAAGCAGTGTAAAACTACAAGATCCATAATCTTATTGAATTCTAAGCTATATAATCTCCTTTACACATTATTCCACGTCCTCACGCTATCAGTCAATCACCTGATATCCCGAACGAAGATCTGGGCAAGAGCGAGCGGTTAAGCCATGTGACGTCATCGAGATGTAGAGCGATTCGTATCAAAGCCACGTCGTGCCCTCTCGTGATCCTGAAACCATACAACGTGACTAAACGTGGAGCTGTGGCGCTGACGCGGATTTACTTCAATCATAATCCCAGCGGCGAGCGGACCCGATGTTTGTTACCCTTGCACTTTTTTATTGGACTTGTTTTCTACCATGTAAGGCGATTTAGACATTGATTATTTCTTCTGTTATGCAACTTTTATTATGATATAAAATGTATGTAGCTACTTGCTACGCAAACGGCGGCGTAGCAACCTCGTAGCAAGTGCTAAGATCCTGGGGTACGACTCCTATAGAAGAGTTTTCAAAACCTTTATTTGAAAAGGCTTATCTTCTTTAAACAGTGATGAAAAAAACCGAATATTCATACAATATAGTTCACAAAGATGTAGAAACTACATTTTTAACCGAGGATCCCAATTTACCGGTAAGTATATCTTTTTTATGTCCCCAAATGAAATGACTTACGGATCATACTGCGGGTTTATGATAATCTTCAATACTTGAGCCGTAGGTGGTGGGTCATCTCCTTTGACGCAGTAGTTGTTCAACTGCAATACATACTGGTCCTTATGTTTCAATACACAGTGGGCTGCCGTCAGGGCATAGTACGGTGACAGAAGCGTTACTCCACATAAGTGAAACATGTTCGTCGAGTTTCGTAGCGATGCTACGCGGGGTTGTATGCCTACGAAGATATTAGAATTTAATTTTTATTATCACATACATCTTACTTCTTATTCCTCCTACCTACTGAAATATAAATGCGAGCAAAGTTTATGAAGATAGATGGATGTTTTCTTGATTTGATTCTTTCACAAAAAAGAAAATAAGTAGATTCCGACTACGTAATGTCTCAGATTAACTTTTTTGAATTTAGATTCTAAGGTATAAATACCGTGATACTCGGGCTTATGTTATTCGGACTATTATTATAAATCTATTGATACCTCATTCATTAATACCAGTTTAGTAGTTTAGGCACAGATAAAACGTTTAGGCGCTACGATGGAACATACAAACATACGAGTAATACATTCTAAAAATCACTACCCTTTCTTTTTGTTTCACCCATGTACTTTGTGGCTTCACTTTAGTGGGGTAAAAACTACAGAATATAATGTTATTAGGGTAGTATGATCCTGTTCGTTGGACAATTAGGTACCGAATACTACGCGGGTGAAGCCCGCTATACTTCGACCGTGTAGTGTTCAGTAGTACATATACTATAGTATGTACCTACATAAATTGACGCCTTTTTTCCATCGGGTTACTTAGAAAACACTTCGTCACTTACTACGACCAGTATTTAACTACTCATTTCGCGCCTCGTCCACGTCCATATAGCTGGTTAAACACGCAAGCCGGTTGTTAATACTACGCAGCTGACCTTTCTGAAGAACATCATCCATAAGGTCAGTGTATGTTAATGTTAAGGTCAGTGTAATTAGATACTTTTTATTTTTTTGTTATCGTGTTAAATTCATCAGATGAGTCCTCCCCACCCAAGGCAGAGCGGAAGGGACTGTCAGACTCGTACTTACTAAGATCCCTAGCTTCAATAGCCCTTTACGTTTCAGGGTCACGGTAATTTGGTAAGTCCCGCGACCCCGTCATTATGCTGACACTCTCTGAGGCGCGCGTGGAACACAACGTGCCGTCGGCCCGGTCATGGTCCATGGTCGGTCAGAGAGTCGCCTACATGCCCGCGCCTACGTTGGTCGCGGATCGTCTACCAACGTTTACCACTGCGGCTGGGGTAAGGGAAAAAAATCCCCTCAAATATTAATTTTATTTTGTTTTTATGTATTTTTATGAAAGCTATGAAAATCATCACCAGCTGTCTACTATACTATCATTGTTCACGAGATACAGCATGGTGACAAATAGAAAGACAGGAAAACGGTCGGACAGCGGAGCAGTAACCCTAAAAAAGTTTTTTTTTATGTTTTAGTAAACGTTCCCCACATATTTGTTCCGTGTGGGGATCGAACCCGCGACAAACTGGGCAGCAGTCGATAGCTCAGCGACCGCTCCAACCTACAAACGATAAACTTTTCATGTATCTGATAAACCGTGAAACGTCCGATTTAAAAATCTTTCACTGATTGTAATTGACTCTATAGCTGCGTGCCATTGACTTTGTTTGGGAGAGCCCAGAAGTGGTGGAAATGTGGGTTGCCGTGGGTTTGAACCCAAACGGGAGTAGCACTTTGTGTGAAGGAAATTATCGTGAGGAAATCAGCCATGCCATGTCTTAGAACCAATATCAAAGACCATGCGTGGTGGATTACAGCCCCTACTGCCCTCTCCCAGCGGTGGAAACTAGTCAATTTTGTTATAGTATTTGTTTATAAATAATGAGACACTAAACTTCACTCCGCCAAACTCGCGATCCAGAAACAAAGAAGTTAGAATGTTGTCATAAATATGGTCCATGAAAGTCAAATATAACGATTCAGTCGTGGTAGAGTACAATTAGTCAGTTACGATTTCTGATTTTAGTTTTACGATGTAATTATTGTGGAACTTGAATCAGCTGTTGGCGTGACTTTCAAAAGACCTTGTATTAGCTATTTTACAAAGACCTGCATTGTGTTTATAGACATTATCTCATACCGTGCACGAGATTTCGGAACAACTATCTGCATCATAATATTTAGTGTGGGATGAAAATCGAAGCTGAGGATTCGCACTGCGATGGAAAACCGACCGACCGCTGTTTATATTGAAATATCTCTGAAAAAACGCCAAATCTGTCCTGTAGAGTCATTTGTGATCGAATCAACATAATATGGAATTTAAAAGGCCTAAAAATAGCTTATGGAAATTAGAATAAGTTGCCGAGATATTTCCTGTTTCTGTAGTCAAAAAGTACTTTTAAGTATTTTCCCTAACATAACAGGTTTCCATTTCTGCAATTACACGATGTGTCTGTCAGAAAATAGTTTCAAGCACTTCATAATACCTTTAAAAAATAAGTTTTTTGGTCTATTATAAAAACCAAAATATATGTTTCTGCGGTACATATAAGTAGAACCACAGCAGCGTTTACTTTCGGTGTGTGCCAAGCATAAAAGCGTTATAATCGCTTGCAGGCTGTACGTGCCATTTTAGTTCTTAAAATGTTAAGTTATGTATAGTTATATACATCTTGTATTGAAAATCATAGTTTCCCTTTCCGGGGTCGCGGGACTAACGAGCAACCGTGACCCCGGCGTAAAGGGCTATTGAAGGACACCGTTAAGTTAATAGAAGTCTGACATTCCCTGCCCTGCCCTGGGTTCAGGATTGATGATTTTACCACGCCAGAAAAAAAATAGTTTCCCACTATTACCAACGCAGTGTGTGGTCCTTTATCTCTGACATTGCGGCTTTTTGTTACATCGTGTTTACCGCCTGACCTCTGCAGTCCTCAGGGAAATCAGCTTTCTTCAATAAAGTCTTATCAGTGCAAGGTTTTTAGATAGTGGGTAAATAAAATACGCTGTGAGGCCTTTGTTTTAGCAAAGCATTTGCTTTATAGTAAACTAGCGATCCGCCCCGGCTTTGCATTGGTGCAGTCTCATATGCATGATTTGAAAAATAAACCTGCCTCTTGATTCACTTCATCTGTTAAAAACCGCGCCTAAAAAAACTTATTTATACTTATACTTAATGTCACTTCTATTTCTACAAAAATCTTATCTCATACTCAGGTTTTAAGAATGTACGGGGTTGAATTTAATAAACGTACCTCAAAGCTTTTACTCTCACTCCTAATTTTAGACTTACCATATTATTTAAGGTTTAGGTAACCCTACAAATCATTGTTGTATGCTAGGGCTTTACGAATAGAAACCTACTATAAGATAGGAGATAGGTAAACCTATCGGGTATCGTGTTCAAAGTGCCTTGTAGTGCCAGTGTGGCTGATGACCTTGTGGTCGCGGATTCGATTCCCACCACTATAATAGACTAGGTAGGACACTTAGTTTATAAGTAAGTACCTAAGGTTAACGATTTTTAATCAATGCTCTTTAAATGCAGGTTCTACTTTGGCAACATCAGTATATTTTTAGCTAGCTTCTGGGTTCCCTCAAAATATTTATATAATTGTATTATTGGCATTTATATTTTAGTCCTAATTCTGTTTAGGATTAAAGTTTACTAAGACCACAATTTGCCTAGGGGTGGGTCTAAGCTGGGGTAAGACATTCGTTCAATAGTTCAAAAATAAAATGACACGAGTTTCAAAATCAAGCAGTACCTAACTTGTTAACCATACCTAATCTGAAGTATATCAAGTAGTTTTACGAAAACAACTTTTGATACGAGCTGAATAAAAAAAAAGTTTTAAATGTGAAATTCTAAAGGAATGCCACTGTTGAACGATTGAAACAACTAGGACTTTGAATTTATTTTTCAAACCTTTACTCTTTTTTTATAGTGGTGAGATCATCAAATGAGTCCTCCCACAAAGAGCAGGGCGGGAGGGACTGTCAGATTCGTACTGACTAAAATCCACGGTGTCCTTCAATAATCCTTTACGTTCCAGGGTCACGGTAATTCGACATGCCCCGCGACCAAGCTGTTACTCTGGGGAAAATGTTAAGGAATCCTTAGATATTTAATAACTGAATAAGTACTAAAAAGAAAGAAAAAAGTGTTATACCACAGTCGACGTCCGTTGCTCCGATCACTCTCCTCACTCTCCCACATTGTGCCAACAAACGAACATTTAAAACTAATTGAAGAACTACAATAAATACTATCGTACTCTTTAAACAACACATTCCACTAGACATAATGATTATAGTGATTTATTGATAATAAACACTCAGGTATATCTACGTACAAACTCACGCAACAGTTTCTCCTAATTTACAAATTAAAATTAATTATAAATTGTAACATATGAATATACAATAAGAATTAATGTTGGTCGTAAAAACTATTGTGGAAAATCGTGACGACATAAAACGTTACAGAAGTATGTAAACAGGTGTTTAACCGGGCATTTACGGCAGTCGCGTTGGAAATCAAATATTTTTCAATGGAGCGTGTTTGTTTATCTTGACTTCTTGAGGAGTATGATAAATCACTTGGACAGCAGTGTGGTTAAAAAGGCGTTATGTCAATGCTTTGATGCTAACAAAACAACCAGCATAAAGAAATTCATATCCATGGTAAAATCCAATCAAATCACATTACAAAAGTTCGCTTTTTATTGGCATTATTCCGTGACCTCATAATACAGAACAAGTGAACTAACTACACCAATGAGGCGGCATAATTTACCAATAAAATATAACGAAAGCAGTTTTCATTGTGTTCAAAGCCTGATTAAAATTAAGGGTAGCGGTCGAAGGCCACCCTAATGTTATTGTTATGTTCTTTATCAGGGCTGCAGCGCTAGGGAATACACGATAGCAATTTTTCCTCGAGCCCCAAAGCTTATTTTCGTTTTCTGTTGTAGGCAGATTGAGGCTTTATTTAATTTTCGGATGGCTTTATTACAGGTGACGGTTATCGATGTTCGCTTGAATTCAAATTTTGATAATAATTAAGGACGTATACGTCGCACGTTAATTAAAAGTAGCTCTGACCTTTCAGGATCCTGTAACGTAGGTAAGAGTTCATTAAACATTGGACCTTCTTCGATAAAAGGCAATTATATGTATTTTCGGCGAAGACAGTTTCATGCTAAAGTCAAATATTCGGTCGAACGCAGGTCACCCTTGACAAGTCATTACTCATTATGAGCCCACGCAGGGGTACCTAACCTACCTACCTAGCCACTCATATGTCAGGAGGTACCAAAGTGGCCTTGTGTATTGTCTATGAAACGAGCAAATGAATGGGAGTGGAAGTGATTCGAATTGCTATGTGTTTAGTAAATCAGAGAATAACATCACTAACCCAGGCAGTGCCTGCTTCTCGTGTCTGCTTAAAATCAAATCCTATGTTAAGATAAAGTGCTACAAATTAGTTTCTGTCAGCGTTGAGTGAGCTTTAAATAGTATTTCTATAATTATTTAGTGTTATTGTTGTGGTTTGCATGTGATGCCAAAACGTAGCGACAACAGACAGGTGGGAGCGGGCAGCGGGCAAGCCGCGAGGTTTATGTAACGCGAGGGCGCGTTAGTGCGCGGCGGCGGCAGTGCTGGGCGAGTGTCCGCCACGCCGCACGCCGCATACGCCATGGACCGGGCGAGCGGCAGCCCGCCGCCCAGCCCGCCCGCGCACGCCGGCGGCGGCTTCAGCGCCTTCTGCTCCGCGCTCTCTGACACGCTCTCGGTACGTACCCGCCACGCGCACCGCTACACCGCTACACCGCCACACCGACCGACAATCCAACACCTACACATTTACCCGCCATTTATTCTTTATGACAACTCGCCGTCGTCCAAAACGTATTTTGGCGCCAAATAGTTTAATCCGTTCTCGATAAATTACGAGAATCGAAGATGAGTGTCGCGTTGCGGTCTATTTTGAGGCGCACGTGGACCCCGAGGTCGAGGAGCGAGGCCACGCCGCCGCCGCTGGACATCAGTGAGGAATCAGAATAAAAGTCATGGAGGGAATAAAAAATATAAACAAGTTTATTATTAGAGTGCTCGTTGAGGCCGGGTCGCACGGTCGCGATTTGTCCGATGGCTGTGATCTACAGAAATACCCGCGCATTAAACGCCCGCCTGGTGCGACGTACAAAGGCCGCGCGACACCGGCTCGTGCTCCTCATCAACCCTGCAGCCACCACCGGCACCGCTCGTGCCGCCTGCCGCCACTGTCAGCTCCGCTCCGACCGCTCCGCACCACTACACATAGGTACACCACTAATCAATCACCTGCTATTCTAACCGATGGCATTTCCGTATTTACAACTAAACTGCACAAATAACAAATGGAGTCGTTGATATTTGAAAGTGTTAGTGTTTTATCGAAAATTCAGTGTTGTGATACAGTGGCACTCTGAAACATGTCGGATATAATGAAAATTTTGAGGAATTATTGAGAAGATATTGTGTTGAGATAGTTTGTCGGCTTGCAATAAGTGCGGTTTGTTTATAAGTTCGGATGCGGAGCCGGCGAGCCGGTGTCAGTCCGCACCGTTTGACCGAAGATATTTGAAATAGTAGAGGTGTGATGTTTGTTTTCGTATTCTATTTTACTATTTCATTTTCAAATATAACCAATCGCATCAACACGCAATGGCATGCATTGCTAACACCGTTAAAAAAATATCAAACCATCTAGAACATTTTAAACGTTCATGTTCTAGAAACATAAAAAATAACCTCGTTATGTTTATTAGGAGTTACGTTATAAGGAGAACATCTCGACTTCACATACAAAATTGGTTTACAAGAGACAGTAATTTTGATTAGGCAATGTGAGTAAAATAATACTTCAATTCAGCTCCATCAAAGAAGTCCTGATTATAATGGGCACGTGTAGGTATGTAAGACAATGTTCCGAAGAATGTACTTATTAGGTATATGTAGGTAGTTATTAGTCAATATACGAGGGTATATTTATGTGTTTGATCGTGGTGCAAGGTTGGTCCACCGGTTTGACCGCATCGATCGGTGACGTGCCGCCTGCTGCTCCGCGCTTTCTTCAATCAACATAAAGAACTTCCGATGGAACCTTAAACTTGCCGCAGCAATAACACTCACTTTAATTACAACATTTTATAAAAAGGTTCATTTTATCGCGTCGTCGACCAGTGTAGCAGTTTGTATGCTAATAGAACTTGTATAAAAGTTGTTCAAAATATGACAAGTCTGCTGTACACAAGTAAATTGTCTGTTTACATAATATTCTTGTAGTTATCGATCGGTATTCGCGTTGTGTCATATAATTATCGCCAATAGTGGAAGGTTGTGTGAAACTTGGTTAGTTTTTTTCGGTATTGCCGCCAAATGCTGACTTACAGGTATTTTTAAAGATATTTTTCATATAGTAGATATACGCATATTTTATTGAATATTTATTTGTCCCAATCATGATACAAGAGGCTCTTTTGCTACATTTTTATATCTTACCTGCGCGTCAAAGGGAAACTATGATAGTGACTCAATTTCACAAGAATCATTCCTCTAGCAGTAGTCCACGATATTATGAATGTTTGTCAGCTATTATAATAGCTAATATCGCGCAGTTGGCAAGATATTCAGGCAACTAAAGGTTATGTTCATGTTTACGTGAATTAATCGCCCCTAACAACCATTATTGCGGTTAGCTGATAATATTATGTTTATAGAAACATTTTTGCTTTGATTATGATTTCAAATTCAGCTGAAGAAGCTACAATTTCAAAAAGTTTACAAACTATTTATCCTATTTCAAACCCTTCTCCTAGCCCTCCTAAATTTAATTTTCAAAAATAACAAATGTTAAACTCAGTCAAAAAGAAAAGGAATCAAAAGTTAGTTCAATTAAGTTACAATCAGGCGTAACCCGTAGCATTTGGCGTAGCACATGCCGTAGCGCTTCTAAGGGACAATTAAGTGCTACGAAAAGGTATTTTGCTGCGAGGTCACTGGTTGGTTAATGTTCAAGGTTGAACTGAAACTGAAAGTACCTCCACTACTTCTTTCTCCTTCCAATATAAACGAGCAGTTGAGAACGTAGCAAAAAGTTAATGTGTCTTTTTATCCGCATTCCTTTTCGGTGTCTCAAAGCATTCTAAAATCAAAGTGATTTACGTTGCGGATCGCCGAACATTAGTTTTTTTAGGGGAATAGGTTGAAATAATGTAGTAGCAAAATTTCGAAACTGTGAGGGTTTTTCTATGTACGCAATCATGTGTGAATATCTGTAAAATAAATCTAAATGCTGTACTAAGTACCACTTGTCACTAATTAATTGACCGGTAGATCATTATTGATATTGATTATAATTATTTATAATTTAAGATAAAAGTATAAATTGCTCTATTTATGGAATTCACAATTTAACTTGCTGTATGGTTTTCGTAGCAAACGGCGTAGAGGCTCTAACGCTACGTCGTAGACCCTCTACGCCGTAGTAGGCCCATCTAGTCTACGGCATTACCGAGCGCATCATTCAGTTCACACTTGGCCGGTATTTTTGCGGCAATACTCGAAAGCGTGTGACATTTGTGTAGTATTTAAATTATGCTTTCAGATAATGTGAAGAGTTTTTCATTCGGCCTCACTTCATACGTGTGGATGAACCTTTTTAAAAATGCGTAGGATTTGTTATGTTGAGCCGAATCCAAATTGGTCGCATGAGAAAGAAAGACGCGTCTGTGTAAAACTGAAGATAAATAACTTGTATTAGTAAGTCGTTACCGGTTGTGCAGTGGGAATAGCATTGGACAGTGTTTCGTATCAGCCGGTACATTTGGAACATTATAAATAGAAAACAGAGAACACAATCGGGGAACTCGGCCACTGCTCCTGCTATTTCTGATCGGAACTTGTCCCGAAATCAAGAACACGGCCAGGTTAACGGGAACTAGTTGACTATGAATGTGCGCTGTCATTGGGGGCACGTCTTGTTCCGGAACATACGTGTCGGGTTACAGCGTTTCGCGAACTGCGTAAGTTTTTTCCTCTCACAATTTTTGTACCAGAAATTCAACCACTTCGGCTTATTTTTGTTCAAGCTTGTTATGCATGAATATTTGCTCTATATCAAAAAGTATGAAAATGAAGTACTTAAAATTCACATGGTATACGCGATAAGTAATCTTGGTGCGAGTAAAAGTTCAAAAACCTTTGGAATATCAATGATGTCCATAACTTCGATCAATTAGGAGAGCGCTACTTATCTGAATAACAATGATCTGGCTCCTTGTTCGGTAACCTTGACCTACATACACGAGGTCGTTGACATCTGTGTGTGCAGGAAGCCGAAGTACCTACATCATCTATTAATAGCTCTTGTAACGCTATTTTAATGATCAGAAATATGTTTGACGTGTTACCGCTTACGAGAATAACTTTTAAACAATAATGAGTGGAAACTGATGCCACCTCTTCGACTCAGTTCGAAGAAATGCGAGTTCGAGTGAAAGGATAGACAAGTATTAAAGTGTTTTACATACAATAAATCAGAAATCTCACAAACACTATACGAGCATCGTTGCTGTAGGTACCTACCAACAAGGTGAATAGCGCATCTACGTGTGTTCCCCCAAATTTCTTTGGACGTTGGAAAAAGGCCAATTTAAAAATGTAGGTACCATAAATTATGACAACGGAAGATGTTATTTACACACCCTCAGTTGCCATGAAAATTTCGTTCAATAAATACCGGAATCACTTCATAGCAAAATGTTACCTAACTAATGAACTGTTATCTGACATAACAGCGCTGCGCTGTATTGTACGACTTTGCCTAGATTAGGTTTTACATAATGAAAACTGTTTCCAGAATTCGTCTACGCAATTTAGCAAACGATCAATCATTTTAATTAACCTGTATGTAAGGAAAGTCAAAAGGCCGTTTAATATTTTAAAAGCTTTTTCATAACATCGCGGTGAATGTACAAAACATTAGTGAACAATATCTACCAGAAACGTCGTTTGTTTCAAGAGACTGCTAATTACCTGAATAACTCGAAATACACAGTGCTTTATCAAAACAAACCATTATTTTGAAACGTTTGCAATGTTTTCTTATAAGTTATCGAGAAAAGACTATTGTATTTTGATATTTTATAATCTGCAAGCTTTTGTTTCAATTTCGCTTGAACTTTTACTGTTGAGTGGAGGTTGCACGTTTTCCTGTTTTCCGAGCGCACGGTTTCCGAGAATAATTGATACGGCGGAATAATACAATAATTGGATACTTATACTATAAAGGTATGAAGCCACTTCTCTGATAGTTGAAGGGGTTCAAAGAGTTTGTAATCTAGTCCACGTTTTGTAATTATGTAAGTAACTGACTAGCCATTAAGATTGTTACTCACCCACTCATTTAGTCTGATAAGGACAAGTGTAATTATTCCAGTATCTAATTATTGTAAGGTGTGAGTACGTGACATTTTGGTGGAATATAGTTAAGTGAAGTCGTGGATGTCTCACGGTTGCGTTGAGACAAGTGTTTACCTTTCAACAATCTATCAAAACTTTCTCAGTGTGAAAACAAAATATTTTTATTCAAAACATAACTTTTAATAAATGAAGACTATTGAATGTTAATATCATTATTTCTGTCTTTACAGGGCATGGCAACTACGTCGAGAAGCAGAAGAAAAGTAAGTTTTGATTGGCTTTTATTAATTTGTTTTTAGTAAGTCCATTCATAGCTTCCTGTTAACATTGTCTGGCAATATACCTATCTCTTGAAAAATAAGTACGTAGAAATGTGTTTGTCAGATTGTATCAACAATAACGTAACTCGTATTCTGCACTGCGTTTGTTTTCTAGGTGAAACTTTAACGAAGGTCTTTCTCGACTACGTAACGTAAATAAGAACAAAATAAACTGGCAACGTCAGTCGTATTTTAATGTTTAGTGTGGTATCGCCAAGAACCTGGAGGACATACCTTACATACATACGAGTACCTATGACATTTGTCTGTTCGCCTGAAATGTTGAGAATCTTTCAAAGCGCCGCTCACAACCGCCACTGAAGCCGGAGTATGCAGCGTATGTTTGTGAACATTTCACAACTATGTAATTTGAAACATTCCTCTTCGTCTTTGGTCATTTATTCGAAGGTTTTGAGCTGTTTATGTAGCGCTCAGCGTTACCTTGTAACAAAGGGTCAAACGTGTTACACTAAGCTGGGTGTGAACTGATGGACGAGGGCTTAATGATGTTATAGTCTACTATTGTACTTAGATGTATCTAGTATGGTCATTGGCCGTATGATAGTCAGATCTTTTAGAGGACGGCTGCAATGTTTTATGTGAATTTACAATTATTTAGTTTGCGTGATAAACGGTGTATTCATGTAACTGTTGAGCTCGACGTTTAATTTAGCAAACGTGGGTATAATGAATAATGGAGTGGCGTCGTACATTGAATGCCAAATCAAATAAGAATTCTCATTATCAGAAAGCTCCAGCACTCAAGGCGCTTTGTCTATTTGTCGTGAATTCCGTGCAATTGGGTCAATGAGCCCATATACCCTCATACCATTCAAATTAAATTATTCTTAAACAATTATTTTCGTGCGCAATTTGTAAAGTTTACGGAAAAAAGATTTAATTTTAGGATCGCCGTGTTTCAATGTGAGTTTGTTTAACAATGAAACGAGTTGATTTAACGTGCTCTTTGAAGCGGCGTGCTCGGCGTCTACTCATCTTAAGTCCGAGACATCACAGCTTCGGTTTATTTACCTACATAGAGTTGAACATGTCACATTTTTTCACAAAGCAGGAGGTGTTTACTGGTCCGTCGCGAGTTGACGCCGTGCCAAGCGCGACACGAGCTATTTCAATGCGAACTCCTCTCGGTCACACTCGCACCCCACCATGCTTTTTGCTAGTAATCTCTCTATCAATCATTACGCATTTATTTTTATTTAGACCACGTTTCCTTTATAAAAAAAAAACTAATTTCATACACAACGTTCATGTAGGTTAAGATTGAGGTCAATGTTAGTGAGCTTTCGTATCAATCTTAGCTCCGTACTTGTGATTTATGGTTAATTTTACTAGCTCATAAATAATTTTGTAGTCGAAATAACCAAATCAAAAGTTGAAGACTGCGAGTGCATTGTTTCATTTGGTGTTAGTTTGTTAATAAAACCACATTTTCTCATTGATTTGAGCGCGGCGTACGTTCCTACTTTGATTTAATTAGGTCGTCAGCAGTCACTTACTACGATTTGGCATGGTTATCAGCCAATATGAACAAATTGGCATCAGGCGCAGAGTGATCACGCGCGAGCTATGTCAAGGTTACATGGAATGCCTAATTCTAATTTATTATAAACAGTCCATTATTGTAGATATTAGACTAAATGTAGATTAAATGGAAAATACCACAACAGTAAAACAAACGTGATTGCGTGTTCATGACTGAAACTGTTTGTTTCTGACAGAGAGAATTGCGTATCTTTCTTCTTGCTTTAAAATGCGGAGATCGACACTGTCCGCAACAATTTTTCAAAACGAATTTTATTGTAGTTGTGATCTTCATATATTCATTTATATGTTGCCACAACAATGCATTTAATCGTAAAGTATGGCGGCGTACATTAGTTTTAGTACCTCCTTTTGACTTTATGGCTTCACAGTAATTTATATCTACTAAATATTTCGGGAACACAAGATTCTCTCATTTCTCTTTGTAAAGTCCGTGAAAGATTTCAGATATGCCTGGCCAAATCTTTGCCCAGAGCTCCATTTAACTTGGGTAGTTATCATCCATACGAGAGAGGTTTTCTCAAAATACCTTACCTCTTTCCACCTTTTATTTCATCGCATATTCTAATAAGGATATTAGATTTTTTTAAAATCTGTCTTATCGATAAAGCTAGATCCCTACGGAAATTCATAGAGACAAAGAAATGATAAATAACGACTTCGGATATGAAAATTATAAAATTGAGCATTTCTATACAAAATACAAATGTTGAGTATATCACTGCTATGTGCAATTTTCGAGGTCCCGGAAGCGCCGCGCTCTCTACCGGACAATTCCAGCACTTTATGTAAAACTTGCCGAAGGTTCCGTAGAATTTCGCTGAACTTCGGTACTTATCCGCCTTTATGTCGAGGTCACCTTACATAGTTCATGGATAGTTCTAGAGCGGCTACATGAAAAACAAAGTAGTATGCAAACTTGCTTAACTTTCTAACATTTAATTTTTAAAGCATGTTCTCGGTACAAAAGGCAAGAATTTATAGAATCCGTTAAACAGATAATATGTTTACAAACTAACATAGAAAGAAAATGTTCAAATCTTTAACAGTTTCAAAAATTACACGAGAAAAGCATGTTTTGCTAATCATTTGGCGCTTCGAGGTGCAATTAATATCGTCATGTCTAAAAATGCCTGTAGAACGAATGTTATGCACTTATTTACATTTTCTGAATGGCGTTTAATTGGACGGTAATAATTTCTTCTGAAAATGCTTGAAAGACAGTACCTATTTATGTATCTATTTTCACATATCAATACCTACTTGTGACAATATGCTGTGGTATAGTTTATTATACCACATTGTTAATAATAAATCAGGACTCTAATTTCACATCTTAAATAGGCGTGACGTTTCTATTAACATTGTATATAGGAGGAACAGGCAGGCAGGTAGACACATCAGTGCTGAGAGCCAAATGCAGTAGTAACATATTACATTTAAAGATCACAATGGTAATGACATGTTCCTATAAATAGTGCACCGTCTGCGATCGCCAGAACAGTCCATTTCTCTACGTCGAGTACATCCAGAGACGCTGGCCGTCCGCGACGTAACCATGTCGTCCAGCATGAGTCATGTACGTCACCTTACTATCATCACACATAACCCTCCCCTAAATCACTCAGTGTACGCCATGCCCGTGTAGACAAACTTATTATTATTTTCACTAGATAAGCACGCTTTATTGATCAGACAATAGTCCGATAAAACGAATGACAAGATTGATAACACCAACAAATTGATAAAAAAAATCAGTATCAGTGAGCATTATTTTCTTACATTACTTGTTAATAAACACTGCGTGTTGGCAGTGCACTCAGATTGTGTAGAAAATATATATTGTCAGATAGTCGTGTACGTAATTGTGTGTATGTCTGATAACAGTGCACTGTTTGATCCACAGCAGGAAGATGAGAAAAAGAATAAGAAGAAACAGCAGTCGCCGGTGGACGACCGGCCCGTAGTCCCCGCGCCCAGCGAAGCTATGCTCAACAGTGAGTGTCACACTTTTTAAAATTCACTTTTCAACTAATATATCATATCACCCACTTTTGAAGTTTTAACTGCCACACCGCAAGACAGAATTTTCTAAACAACTATCATTACTCAAAAGTTTAGATATTATTCAAAAGAAAAAGTTCCCATTTCTCAGATGAATTTATGTTTATTTCACAATTTTCTCTTACTTGCAATGACATTTTCCGAAGATTTATATTTTAAAATATTTTTCCTGTTTCTTACTGAAACAAATATTTAAAGGTTTTGAGTGCTAGTATTTTTATCTTTAGTGGTTTTCATTAAAAGCTCGTACGCTCATAACTTGATATTTTAATTGATGTTTACATTTTATCGCGTTATGGATTGACCTGAAAAATGTGGGTTTGGGCTAATTGTATGATCGATTCCTCCGCCCACACTAGTTGGCAGTTCGGCGGCGGTGTGTGGCAGAGTGTGGCACTGTGGCGGGACTAGCTGTTGTTTACCTTTGTCTTGTTTGACATCAATCAGAACTATTGTCGTCACTTCCATGAACGTCCATTACATTGGTTACATTTTACTTTTTGTTTGTTTATTTACTTTCCTTATTAATGGTGGTTTAGTCATGTACCTAAGAATAAAATATTAACATGATTTTAATATGAATATGTATGTATACTATAAATACATTATATAGTTGGGAAAACCCTGAAAAACAACTGCTACTATTTTCAATACACCAGTTTTTACTTTTCTTTGGTCGATAAAATCGATGACATACATAGTGGGCGTCAAGTCTTATCTTGTTGCAAGCCAAGAGGAAGAATGACGCACAATAAATTTGATTGTCGTACGAGCTTGGTGTTGTTTGTTGAAACATTCAATGACTTTATCGAGAGATCTCGTCAACAATGAACTGATAAGCTAATTATGAAGTGTTTAATAGCTGATTCATTTAAACACGAGCGGTACCAAGACATGAAACGTCATTGCAGATATTTTATTTATAGTAATCAACGATTAGCCACACTGATTAATGGATATTGAGTGGGTGGGCGGAATTGAATGCGCAAGATATTAATTTCGACTAGGATTGATTTAATAAATTATTAGTCATGATGCGGTTAACCCATGGATCTAATAAAATGTTGAGTACTTTAAATTAGACTAATATTTTACATTCAGGCATATAATACAATAACGATAATGTAAGCGAACCGAGCACTTGTTTGAAAGTACTGTAGGTACATTATCATTTAGATATGTTTATTTGTTTAATCGTAATTTCTATTTATACCACTTAAAATTTCAAGTTAGTCTGGTCACGTCTGCCGGATGCCCAATGAACTGTGGGCCAAAATTACCACTATGTGGAGCCCTGACACAGCCAGAAGGCGTCGCGGCAGACCTCGCAGAAGATGGCGGGATGAGCTGGATAAAACTAACAACCAGTGGCTCACACAAACCTTAGATCGAAATAGTTGGAAGACATGGGGAGAGGCCTTTGCCCAGCAGTGGGATGATACAGGCTGACAGTAACAGTAACAGTAACAGTAGTCTTGTGACGCTATAAAACTTGAAGTAGAACATTCTATGTCGGTATCTAAAGGCTACTAAGGTACTCAAAAGGCTTAGTGCTCGTATTATGCGAAAAAATTGTAAAACGTGAGGGCTTTGGAAACCGTTTTTCCTGCCGTTAACTTTCCAGCGTCGAAGATTGTGCTGCTGCTTACTTTAAATTCTTTTATCGCTTGTTATCACAGGCTTTGAAGCTGACTTTGCAACTGTTTCTCAAAAATGAACCTTTCCTGCAGTAATTGAGTTGCCAATTATGGTTGTGTCGTTGTATGGACGTGTTTCTGAACAACCCGCGGGTTTTCACGTAATAGATGTTATCTACACATTATTTGGACTAGTTGGATTGTTGTTGTCTTGTAGAAAATAATGAGTGCAATGACAATAGAATCGTTCTTCGGGTATATCATGTTTTGAACTACTATAGTTTCTACTTTCTTCTAACGATGTCTGGAACGATACAAAGGACGATGTTAAATGTTATGAATCATTCTTCAGTCTGAAATTGATTCTGTCTGCTCACGGCATGGTTGGTCACTGTTGTTACGTTCCATCTTTAATCTCTCGGCACCTCACTAAAGGTTGTTGACGCATTGAGTAATTGACTTCACTAAATCTCCGTCAACTCGCTTTGTAGGTCTGAAAACTACCGTCACGGAAAATTAAACAAAAGTATTACCTAACGTTGAGAGAATTTGTGATTTTGTATTACTTCATCCGCCTGTACTACGTACTTCTTATGTTACAAAATAGGTGTTTTATTCAAGAAGCTAGAACTCATCTTTTTATTATTGTTTGAGTTTTCGATATTTTGCACTATTCCAAGAGTCTTGATCACGAATTAATTGAAATAATTACAGGTGATTTATAAGCAGACAATCATACAATGTTACAAAGAAAGTTCATAGCTTAACAACAAAGATAGATATTAGTTTAGTCAACCATCATGACCAATGGATAAAATATTCCTAATATTTATTACAACTTGTCCAAACCGCTGCCAGTGTTTATAACCCATTTCCTACATGTTTACACCATGTTAACATCAGATACGTCAACTATGTATATAACGGGTATATGTATAGGACACCTTTATAAATCATTCTTATTCGTCTTGCCTGAGAAAGTTTATCAATCAACATTTTATTGATCGGAAGAGTTGAAAGTAATGGAGAGTGGCAAATTTTACCCAGCTGTAGGACAACCCAGACTAACAGAGAACAGTAACAGAATTATTATCTGCTAACAATTTAAACACTTTTTTTATTGTGACAATCCCACCATACTATTCCCAAACAACTGCAACTATACTGAAAGTCAGAAGCAACAGTGGCGACTAAGTACCAGAAAAGCGCCGAAAGATTGAAATTCGACGTGCCCAGAAGAATGAATTTAACTGTGTTCGATCCTGTAACGAAGTTAATCAGAAAATAATAGTGGAGAAGTAGGAAAAATACGTAACATTTCCCTTCATATCAAGCAGGAGACATACAAAAAGAAGGACAATTGACCCAAAAAGACATTTGCAAGTACGATTAGTCCAGTTACACTTTAAAACAAACATTTGTTTTACAGTGTAACTGCAAATTATTATGTTCCACTCGTACATATTAATTTCCATCATTTGCCGTAAAAATTAAACACTTTCGAAGTAATCTCGGCAAGATAATCTGTTGTTGAATCTCATTTATATTTGGATAGACCACAATCAGATATATTTTCCATTCCATTTCCTAGCAACGAGAGCAGCACGTCACCCACTTGATGGCCAGAGAACCTTTAATATGTGAAATCAGTTACATGTACAGTCACGAGCAATAAGATGTATACAGTTAACAAAATTTAAAAACGATTATCTCGTGAAATACTGGTTCCTTCTTTGAAATACGGCCCTTTTCGTAATAGCATGGTTTCCGAAATAGAAGGTTTATGAAAACGAAAAAATGTTTAATCAATATGGTAGCAGAATATCACTATAATTCTGCTAAGGGTACACATATTATTACTCGTGACGTGACTGTACTACAATCTGTTTTGTACAAATGATATAAGTCAAAAACATTGCAACGAAACAAAATAAATATAAGTTTACAGTAAGTAGCTAAGCTGGGGATTAATCAGTCACAATTAAAGAGCGTTGTTTTGATTTTGAAATAACTTTTTATAGCGATTTTCTTAGTGGTGAAAGACATCCTCTGTTTTAAATGTACTTGAAAATAATTATAGGTGAAATATAGATGTAATAAAGATTCACAGTTGTGTAACTTCTAAGGGAAAACAGAGGATTTTTTTTTGTATTGTATCCTGGTTGATAGCTCTATCTATAAAAATGCTATAGTTTTATGATAATACTTTCAATCCACGATCTTTCGTAGTATCGAATGTGTGTACATACATTCAAGACTTACGTGGGTAATTTAAAATGTTATTGTTCTCGTCATCTCTATGTTCGTTACACGAGCACTAGCATCTGCAGTACCAGGAACTTTTAAAATAATCAACTAAATCAAAGAAAATGAGTCGAGTCACGAAAAAAAAACTCGTTTCGTAGAACATTGACTAGGTGGGTGATATTTGTGGAAACGGTGCGGTACGGCGGGAATAATACAGTGTTTAGAGTTCGCTGGTCATTATCATCAAACATTCCTCCATAATGTGCGTTCTAATTTAACGAGTTGCTAAGCGATTACAGATTATTGACTCCTACGATGTTCTTAATATTCACTTTGTAAGCTTTTAGCGTTAAGTGTGCTGTAAAACAATAAATTCCATTAACTAAAGTGAAATGTAATTAGAAACGCATATATTGTGAATAATGCGCTAACGTCACCTTCAATTCTTATTAAGATTAGGTTGTTTTCACAATTCGTTTCCCGCGTAGACGTCGCCGTCGTTGTGAGCAGACATTAAAATGAAGAGCCGTAATAGATGTCTCCGCTAAATATAGGCAACCGTAGAATTCGGAAATGACGCCATGTCGACACCTCGTAACAAGCCATCTAAAAATTGCTCAAAAGATTAAAGAACGGTCAGAAAAAGATAAAAGGATTCGTAGACAATCTTGGATAATGTGTAGAGTTTCAACGTTTTATTGAAACAATAAACTTAACTGTAATGATGGTCACAGTGTATTTTTAGTATGACTAAGTATTCTTTGTACACTCATTTTTCCTATTAGATCGAAGACGCATATAAGTATTAGTCACATCAACATCCGATAAAAGGTTATTTTCAAAACATAGACACACTTAGGCTTTGTTTTTATCCTGGTAAAATCATCAAATGAGTCCTCCCACCCCGGGCAAGGCGGAAGGGACTTCCAGGGAAAAGGGAAATCCACGGTATCCTTCAATAGCCCTTTATGTTCCGGGGTCACGGTGAGGGAAATAAGTCCCGCGACGAGACATACTTAGGCTTACGAAATCTAGACTAATATTATAAAGCTGAAGATTTGGTGTGGTTGAACGCGCTAAACTATTTTTTTACCAAGCAAGGCTATAGGCTATACATATACAATCATGCCACGACCAACAGGAGCCGAGCAGCGGTGTTGAAAAAGCGGCGAACACCTAGTACTGGATATTTTTGTCCGTATAGTTTTTTCAATTCCGACATTTTCATGTAAGAGTTTTAATCAAGTTCTTAACTCTCATGTGCTCGTGTCTGTTGATGTTTTCTTTTACAAAGCGTTATCTAGATAGCAATGGCTCAAAATAATTTAGTGCTGAGATAAAACAGGTACACGCAAAGTTGTTTAATCTTTTGTCAATATTGGCGGGTATGTATATGACGTGACGAGACGACAATTTTAGTGAAAACGCGTTGTAGATACCGCTAGGGCACATCTAGATAAAAGTCGTGATAAACATAAGATGTGCCCGAGTATCAGTTACAAAATATAATAACCTGTGAATTAATTTTAGTATCTAATATTGTAACACAATGGCTTTGAATAAGGGCAATGATTTTTGTAAGTATCTGATGATTGATTTTCCATTATATAAATATGTGGTTTTCCTCATGTTTTTGATACAAATTACATATGTTTACCTTGGTTGTATTGAGGTAAAATGAGCACGTATTTGTGTACACGTGTCGTGTAGGTTTCTTAAGTACCTTAACTTTTTTATGTGTCATGTTTTCCGACAGTCAAGAAGTAATGGTTTTATTTTCGCAACCTCTCTGAAAATTCTGAATTAATCTCGAAGAAAACTCGTAACTTAAGGGAATGGAGAATACAATTCCTGGCGCATATTAAATAGCTTGGTTGCGTTTCTCAGGAACCAGTGAAGCTTGAACTTAGTACGTGTTATTGTTGTTATTATTATTACACTACTCTGGACGTAGTTTCTACTTTAAATATTACACTAATCACTCCTTTTCCATAAATACATGTTAAGATTCAAGTGTTAACTCTTACTTACATTAATACTTCAAGTTATAAGGTGTCTTGCTACGCCGTAGCATTAAATTAAAATGTAACTTCAAATTGAAAGGGAATCTTGCTACGCCCCGTAGCCGTTTTCTGTAACTTGAAATGAAAACCCATTTTGCTACGCCGTAGCAGCTTAAGTGCATTTGTTCGAACGCACATTACTGTAAAATGCTAATACCAAGGCCCCAATTCAATACTTTGAATTTCATATTTTTTTAGTACCACTTAAATTTTCAACATTTACAGTGGTTCAATACAGCAAAAAAGTTCGATATCACACGGAACAAGTAAAAAGGGGTTGTGACATAACAGCTTCGAGCTACAATATTTTTACATGGGTGTTCCATTTTCCCGATTCTGTTACGAAACACTTACATCATAGGATATATTTTATCCTACTTACTTGTTTGTGCTTTTGAATAAATTTTGTCCTAAAAATACATTTAAGCCCGCCAACTTACTCACTACTGTGGTTTACGTTATAAGGATCTCACCTTAAACATCACAAACAAAAAAATTTATTGATTTCCATGTAAGTAATTTTGAACAGTGATTAAGGCACTCAAAAACATAAATCATTTATTCAAAATAGTTAATGATTTATCAGCACTTTTTGAAGGCTGCTAAGACAGTCCCTAACAGCACCCGATCTTTGCCACTTCCTGATGTTTTGACTGGGAAGAAGAATTAACTTTTAATGCTAGCTGCTACTCCGTTCATTAGCATCAACAAGTAACTGACTAATAATTTCCCGGGTCGCGTCTAAACAGGTAGCTGTTATCCTGGGGAAGGGCGTACCTTCAGGCTATTGAACGAATAAGTGTGACAGTGCTTACCCGCATCATCCGGGGCTGGATGAGTCTTATGATGATTTTATAAAGTAAAACAAAAAAAACTGACGAAAATGTTGTTCCAGATCTGCGCACGGCGTTCGGTCTTCTGGACCGCGACAGCGACGGGCACGTGACGCCCGCCGAGCTACAGTTCATGCTGCGCAACCTCGGCATCACGGTCAACGACGACCTCATCGCTGAGCTCATCAAGGACGCCAGTAAAACTGGTCAGTACCTCTTGCCTATATGTCTCAGACTGCAACAAACTTCAGTGTGGAGTAGGTGGAGGAAGTACGAATACCTTCATCTTTACTACGTTTCTTTCTCTTTCGTGTGGGTATAAACTTAAAAAATTTCACAATCGTTGCGACTGATCTTAACAGCTGAAAGCTGCAGTAGAGTGATAATATATGTACTCCCAGCACCACCACCAGTGATATCCCACCAGTATTATGTACATTGCTTCGTTTGCACACTCATCACTCACTGCCTTCGGCGTGTAACTACACGCGACACGTCTGGCGCACCCTTGACAGTAAACCCTACTAAGTTTATCTTTATACCACGTGAGTGAGTTATTATCATAACTAGTGCAAGAGTAGAGCAGTAATCAATCTTCTACAACGCTCACATTGTCAAGGTACACGCAGTGTTTGTTTTTATTCAAACATGCTGCTCCGTTGGCTCGCCAACGAAACTTACGTCACGAAAATTACGCCTCACGTTCAGTTCGCATGCAAGAAGTCCATTTAACTTGGTAATGGAGCGATGGGCGTAAATCGCTGCCGTTTGCTCGCAAATGACACGCCATCGACCGGCCTGTCGATCATGGCAGGGTCGCCGTTATCTTTTCATGTAATAAGTAAGTGTAGCAAATCACTGTAATATTTATATAACAGTGTGTATATGAGCACTTCTCTCATACATTTAGATAATCATGAAAATGAGAAAATATTTAGGTATACTATAAGTAGCTAAGTTTTAATTGTATAAGCTCGTAATATTTTCCGCAAAGTTCTTTCGGTAAATGCTATGACATTATTTTCGTAAGGAAAAACTACCAATGAAAGTTGAAGGTTTTTTTCTATGACAACAAACTAAACCATTACCAAGATGTTCTCTTTAACGAGTTGATTTGACTTTATGCGCTTAAATAAATATTTATGTGCGATCGTCGTGTTTTACGACTCAATATGGCTTGGGAGGCTCGGGGCACGCACACATCATAATACATATGTTGAGGTTACGGAGGCTTACATATGAAAATTCGAGACGATAATGTCATTTATCTACGCGCAATTTCCTTCGCTTAGCCTTGGAACGAATTCATGACAGAGTAGACATTACTAGAACCCTACAAAGGGTATGGGGGGGTACCTTACTACATATTTCATTCGTGGTGATGATACTGTATTTAAAACAAGTCGTAAAGTGTCGATGTTTAAGTGCACGAATCTAAATTAACTAGACGTATAGGTACTTACACTAAACATATATTACGTTTTTATTTACTTGAATTGTTGCCAAAATACTACATGTTTTTTGACATTCAATAAACTTGCCGAGATATTGTGTTTTATGTCAGCAAATGTGCTGTGACTACAAATTGTTAGTTACAAAGTTTATAGACAGAGAAAACGTAAAAATTTGAAGCTGTATATAATATACATATCGCTGCGATATATAGCGTCGTATTCAGTAATTGCTGAAATAATCTTGGCGTAGAAATATTCAGGGGCTATGAAAACATTCGGTATCTACTTATTATGGCCTCATTAGAATACTGCGTGAGCAAGTTTTGTGTAACAGCATGAATAAACAAAACCTGATTAAATCGATGAGGCAGTTAATTTGGAGGGTTATTGTAAAATGGCGTGCGCGCGTAAGGCCTTCCGGCGCGCGCGGCCCTCGCCGGTACCTCCGCTACTTGCGCTTTTCCAAGTCGTCGTGACGTAATTGATAAAGTTCAACTTGATCACTCACCAGTGGAGTGCCTAATTGGCTATATAACTTGCTTCATTACTTCGCATGACCCCAGAAATACTTACTCAGTAACTTTTAGTATTGCAGACTCGCGTCGGCGTCGTAGGCTAAGTGATTGACGCTTTTTATGGTGGCTAACAAAACTTATAAATAAAGCATGTCTTGGCTTTATTGCTACTAAAGTCCGCAATATTTGAACACTATTTGTTTTCTTGGTATGTAACACCACATAAACAAAACAATTAACATTGTATGTCCTAGTAATTTAAGATTTATTACTAAGATGCGAAGATCTTGCCAAATGCTTAACCCTTTAGCCTACAAACTCACCACCATTATATGACACGTTTCTCTTCTAAGAACTGCTGTCGTAGTCTCGATAAGCGTGATATAGTAATTGACATATTTTTGGAAGTCTGCTATTACTTCCTTAAATTAGCGGTTGTCTTATCAGTTATGCAAAGATAACAATGGAAACAAGTAAAACATATTAAATTACTTCGGACAGTTCAGGGCTTCTGAGCCGCTATCGCGGTAGTGAGGCAGCCCCAAGCCCCGCCCGGTCTATCTAACATCGCACCCTGATAATCTTTTGATCCAATCAGATTGTATCCAAGCCTCCACGAGGTTAACATTGTGAACACGATACAAAAACTGTCCATTAGTGTTATAAGTCACGTTTGAACTGTGAATACTGTGATTCATATCATTACAGTCAAGCTAACTTTGTGAAGTTTCAAATTCAAGTCAGGCGTAGGACGGTACCTAAAAATATAATCTCTTTAAATAAGCAAGATAGTTCTACTTTAAATAAAAGGTTTCGTCGGGAGGTATTCTAGGCAATAAAGGTGCAGCGCAGCCACAGGTGGCGCTAAACTCCCTCGTTCTTGTCCACGTAAGCCCCGCTGCCTTAAAAGTGCTTGCACATCTGGCACGCTTTGTATAAATTTAAATAAATTATCTCAGAATACACAGGTTCTAAATGAGCCCCGAATTAATTACTGGGATAATTATTTTAGTTTATTAGCACGAATGAACAGTAATCTTAGTAAGCAACATAAAAATATATTACGAAAGTAAGACTGCCTACAATAATAAAAGTTTATGAATGGCGAGGTCTGACTTTATGACTAAACATTGATAATGACTGTTATAATTAACCGGAGCTAATGCTGTGCTCTGTGAGGGGTGAACTGCCGACGTCATGACTTTAACGACTCTTCCTGCCACCGCGTTAATTAAGATTTAACGACTTAAAGCCCTTTTGTTAATTGTCACATAATATTTTGTTACATATTATTTGGGCACGATTTAATATTATTTTAATAATATGGCTTTAGCTGGCTTAAGCGTTTATTTTCTCGTAAATCTTTATCTGTGACCCCAAAAAGGTTTTTGTGGGAGGGTAACATTATTCGGGTCGGTATGACGGAACACATTACGAAAGAAAGTCGTTACAACGTGTAACTGTTTATGTTTTGTTGGGTTTTACAGTGGAGTAGCACGGCACGCGTTTCTTTCTTTTTCTTATCTGCAATATTTTATGTTATAAGTTTATTTTCTCTTTAAAATCTTTTCCCACATTAGAAATATCTCTTGGGTGCGTATATAAACATTGAAACTCACATAGACAAATATCCAGGCCCGGAACATCGAACCCGCTACACTCAGCGCAACAGTCGATCGTTCTTCAGCCATTGCACCAACCATGCCGTCGATTTTATAAATGTAGTTTTCTATACTTATAGAAAATATATCTAGGTTTTTAGGTCATTATTGTTCATTTGTCAAAATCTGTTATGTAGCTTTGTGAGACATAATATCTGACCTGACTGCCTGAGGTCCGAACCCGACTTAAACGATTGTGAACTCGGTACATTTATTGCTTGGTAGCATGATTGTGCCTACTTAGTCATTTTCCTGATACGGTCGACTGTCACGCTCTTGTTAATTTTCTTGTTCGAATAACAATTAAATAACTACTTTAGGACTACTTACAACTAAGGTTTATTCTGCTCATCGGAATTACCTCGTTTTCTGCAAGATCTCGTCAGTAGAGTTTTCCAAATGGGTTCAGTCTTCATTGAGATATCGGGGAACATGCGTATAAATTTGGAAAAGATTAGCTACATTGTGCGTGATCCCACTTGTAAAGTTTTGTTGTCTCCGGGACACAGCATTTTGTAAAAATAGTTTTTTTTTTGACTGGCCTGTTGGTCTAGTGGTTACTGACTCTGACTGCTATGCCACGGGTCGTGGGTTCGATTCCCACCCAGGACAATGGCGTTTGTGTGATGAGCATGATCATTTATTCTGTGTCTGGGTGTAATTTATCTATAATATGTATGTATTTAGAAATATATAAGAATGTCAGTTGTCTAGTGCCCATAACACAAGCTCTGCTTAGCTTGGGACTAGATGGCGTTGTGTGATAGTTGTGGAATATTATTATTATTATTATTTGGCTTAAACTTTAATTGTTTAAATTGCAGGTAACGGTCTAATAGATGAGAATGACTTCATGCAGTGGGTGACGAAGATACAAGCAATACAAGGGATGGATGTGACGACGTGTGGCGGCGACTCCGAGGAGGAGATCACACGAGATCTACTCGCAGCATTTAAGTGAGTTTCATTCATATTACTTAGGTACAGTACCTAAGCGACCTAACTTTTTTTTTTCTTGGTAATGTCATCAAATGATTCCAACCATCCAGGCCAGAGTAGGAGGGACTGCCAGACTTATACTGACTAAAACCATGGTGTCTTTCAATAGCCCTTTACGTTCCGGAACCACGGTTATCTAATAAGAAAGTCCCGCGACTCCGGAACATTCTCGCGACTTAATCGAAATCGTTACAGCCGTTTCCGAGGTGCATGAAAAATTATTATGCAGGAATTTCTCGTTGAAAGTTGATTACTAGTTTGACAACTGAACTGTGTTGACTTTTCTTAGAAATTAAACTTTTGTAGATCGACTTTTCGCCCCCGCAAAGGGTGAACTTTAGTAGGTAGCTATTTACACTCTATATACTGAAAACTACCGAGGATGCCTTCTACTAATACAAAAGGCAACAACGGTGGAATTATGGAGTAGATTGCCTACAGACGTCTGACCTTTGCGTAATACTCATGCAATCATACAAAGTTGCAATCACGTAGCACAGCTTATTGCATACGTGATCTTGCTCGATTGTACGATTTCAGAATACGAGTATGTATACAGGTGACTTTTGAAATGGGTGGAGGATCTTTATCGTGGTAAAATCATCAAGTAAACACGAACTGACTACATTTCACGGTGTTCCTTCAATAGCCACGGGACGGTACCTGTTAAAACAGTCCCGCGACTCTGGCAGGTTTTTTCCTCTATGGGTGGCCCGTCAGATTGTCGATTTCTTTCAGGCGCGTTTAAAAGAGATATGTCTAGCTCTAAAGATTCCATGACTGGACTCCAGACTCTACCTTTGTCCAGACCATAGTCTGGTCAGCAGTATGGCAACCACTACTTTATGTCTCCCATTACGTTGGATTTCAACGTAATTGGCGAAATAAAGGCGTACAAAAAAGCGTGACCCGTTGAAATAGGAAGTAATATTAGGTACATAATTCACAATCTATATTCACAAGACCATAAACTATTGGTGAAATGCTTAATTGTGTAGATCGTTTACAATTTAATGTATTATTTTTCGATAATTTATTATACCCGTGGCAAACAGACAAATTGTGACATCATAACACGTAGAATTAATTGCTAATTATATGTATTCCAGGGTGTTCGACCGCGACGACAACGGGTACATAACGCGGGACGAGCTGCGGTCGGCGCTGGAGATGATCGGCGAGCCGGTGACCGACGCGCAGCTCAACCAGGTGCTGGCGCTCGGGGACATCGACCACGACGGCAGGATCGACTACGAAGGTGGGTCCCGATCGCGATACTTCCATACTAATAGCTACGTTCAACACTATAATAATTCAGCCATTGAGGCATAAAACGGTAACAATATTTTTATGCTTTACAAAAACCAGGATAATTTTAAAACGGGTAGATATGCCGCTGCTTTTCAGCCTGCAGTGCTATTCTGTAAGCAAAAACAGTCTTGTGAAAGCGCGGGCGCCGCGCTCACGCCACGCTACTGGAACTAAAGTTTACTATTACGCAGTTGAAAGCTAATATAGCCTTACCTGAAGGAGTCAAAAACTCAGAACAAAACAATAGTTAGTCAAAATGTCAATAGTGGTGCTGGGATACTTGAAACTTATAGTTTAAAGCTTTAAATTTATACTTTCAGAGTTTGTGAAGATGCTGTTGTAACGCGTACCTCGCTGGACAAGACCTCACTAGAAATAATGGTAGTGTTAATAATGATGTGCGGTTGGCGCCGACTGGTCCTGATCTGATCGCGAGATACCTTCGTGACGGCGGGAGGTGCCTCCTTATCTCCTGCCTAGCGTTGTCCCACAAGCATGGTCTCGCAGATCTAGTGGAAGTACCCAGCAGTCGACATCTGTTGAAATTGTTGTACATAGCAGTAATTTTGTAATTAATAAAAATAACAAACATCTAATGTAGTAACTAATTTAGGATATATATCAATGTTATGTATACTTAAATATATATCAAATGATTAGGTACCGAAATATTTTGCATACGTAATTTGTTTTTCGAATAAAATGTTAAAAGGCCTAAGTAAATATCATGAATTTTGTAATAAAAGACATTGCAACAGAGTACCTACTATTTTATGTACATAAAACTACTTGACTCAACAGAAAAATAATGAAATCGTCAGTACAAATATTATATATTTATTGAACTTCTAAATTAAAGCGATTAAAATACCTACTTGACAAAACATATTATATTATCTACTATTTACTTATTCTTAGCCCTAAGATCTTAGAAAGTTAGTACATTAGGTACCTATGTCGGTTTTCTTTATAGATGAATTCGTGGTCTTTGATTCCACTAAGAACCTTTAAAGAAAAAAGACCCTTTTTAAGTTCGATTATATTTGAAAGAATGCAATACAGCCCTTACAAAATGTTAGTTAAAATGCAGATTGTGTACTTACAATAATATCTATTCATTAATAAAATAATGTTGTAATTTTATGGTTGTGAATGATAAGTTACACCAGAATTGTTATATTTATGAATTAAAGTGGTATGAGTACCTACTTCCTGATATATTTATTTTAGAAGCAGGCATTAAAGTGGTTTGTATACTTTTTCATTTTTCGTATCTCAACGATTACACGAGCTGTACGTTTTACCTACCTACACCTTCAAGAAAAATTTAACAGGTGCGAGTCAGTTTATGTATAAATATTTTATCATTAGCGCTCACAACAGGATATTTTTATTTTACGCCTTGAGATTTCGGCTTTTTGACATAATTGTAAGCGCCATGATCACGGATGAACTAATAATATCCCGTAAGTGCTAATAAAAAAATTACGTGAAAGTGAGTGAGTTTAAAAACTTACAATATTTTTACAGCCATAAAAATAAATATCTATTTATATTAAAAAACTTATTTATATCTTTGATGAGCCTTTGAAAGGCATGTGATGTGGAATGAAAGTGATTAATAAATCTTGAATTTTTGTTATTTATTCATTTGTAATAATTGTAATTTAGAATTATATATATATTTAATTCATTCAGGGCCGGCAAAGAACTTTCCAAGAAAATCGCACGGTTTCGGCTCAATAGTTGGTTTCCAGTTGGCCATAATGTGACTTTTCTGCTGCCACTGATGAGTTATTTCTTTAAGCTCAATGTAGCCCTGCAATTGTGAAGCGTTATTAAAGAAAAATACCTAGTTTTAAACTGTAGAGATCTAGGTTATCTGAAGAGGTTGCATAAGGCAGTAACGAGCCTGAATTATAAAGCGGAAAGTACAATCCTGCACGTAGTGTGCAGGACTGTACGCAGGCACGAGGTTCTGTCTGACACTCGCTGCAAACCACGCCGCGCTGGTATAGTACTACTATGTTGGTCCAGTGGCTAGCTTGATGGGGGATACGTAATATAAGGTCTTGGGTTCAACTCCCGGGCATACGCAATACGCTTGTTCACGTACGTAACTTGTAAAGCATTTTAACAATAATTTCTTGTCTAAAGAATTCAATGTTTTATTCAACTGATTAGCCAATACAGGATTCCAAAATTCCTCATCCTCTTGTAATATCCCTAATTGCAAACACATTTGTTACATCTATTATTAGAAACCTAATGACAGTTACAAATTACAAACCTAATGTAGGTATCTTCATCGTCTATCTAGCCTTTTTCCCATCTATATTGGAGTCGGCTTCCAGTCGACCCAGATGCAGCTGAATATCAGTATTTAACACAGAGCGACTGCTTATCGGACCTCCACAACCCTGAATCGAGTAACTGGGGAAAAAAACACCCAACCAGACTAACCTCGGCAAGAACGGCTTAACACGAAAGATCGGCCTATATGGCTGTAATTATTTAGCCACGAGCTCCACAATTAGGCATAAGACGGATAAAATTAAGTAAGTACCGAAAATATCTGGTTACCTTGATCACCAGCAAGTCTATGATTCGAACATCAGTGATACAGGAGTTTTTATAAAAATACTCCCTTATCTTCCATTTACAATCTTCTTCATTTTTCGGGACGTCGTGGTATTTAACTAAAAGTGAAATTGTGCAGGTAGGTACGCCTTGTTAGTCTATTATTGACATACATTTGATACAAAGATACTACCTACTTATAGAACTAACGAACCGACAATAGTCGGTAGTAATAGCAGGTACCGACTAGTGTCGAAATGTGCGACCGCATAAGATCCGTTCCGATCTGTCTGCACTGACAATATGTTTCTTTATCTTAGCACTATAGGAGTCCATTTTTCCAAAAATTGTCGTACTGTTCCGGCCGGCTGCGATAAGTCGCAGCATCACGTCGGTTGCTGCTACTTTTATATGCTTCTCCCTACCTTAGACAGATCGCATCGCGTTCTGCCTTTACAAATATCGCATGCGAACAGATCGCATCGGCAGATCGGATCGCCGGAACAGATCGCGCTCTGTGGGTAGATACTGGCATTTTTGCGGACTGCCGCGACATCGTGCCTATAAGTAGGAGTGAACAGGTAATACTTACTGATGTACGGGATATATCTATAAAAAGCCCGATATAGTCCAATTGCCCGTCTACGAGCTGAACAGAAATCCTTGGACATCAATGGTCTCACAACTCTAGTAGCTGCTCGATGTGGATTCATTTTTTGCTAATCAATTTTATTTCGCAGCTTAGGAAATTTAGTAAATACAAAAACTGACATAGATCGTTTGTTTTTTTTTTCTTCGGCCCACACCTTAGTTGTTATTCTTTGGGCTGTCATTTTATATTCATAGATAAGGTGAGGTAGAGGTTGTTGTACATTGAGTACATTTTATACTCAAGCCATAATGTACGAAACGGTCGGAAAATTCAAATTGCATTCAAATGTAGTAGGCGACATTATATGGACACTAGCGCCCCGCGTCAATAAGACTTGTCGTGGCGCGTATTATGGCAAATGCAGCCATATGACATTTTTTAGGGGATATATACCTTGTTTGGACTGTTTAGTTTAGACAAAATTTAGTATTTTACAATTAATTGTAAATCGCTTCTGAAGTTAGTAAATATTAGTGCTTGAGCCTGAGTACACATTTGTCCAATCTACTAGGAGGAAAAGTGGAAAATCTATTAACAACTACTGAGTTTTTAGTCTGTTTACTTTATCATATGTTTGTTATTGATTGGCAGTTGTCTATACCCTTACAATGAATTCAGGCTTCTTAGGCCCTGTTGCACTTGCAAATAATGAAATTTAGTGAGCAAAAGATTTTTTGATTAATTTTATAGTTTAAGGGGGAATGTACATTATAATACAATGGGGGGAATGGCCGATTTTGAACATAAACTTCAATAATCATGATCTGAGTTCTCTATTCCGTAACATATTGTTATAACTTAGTACATATTTGACTATTTACATATTTCCTATTTGTTTATTCATTTCCGTTGAAGAATTTTGAAAGGAAATCTTTGGCTTTGACTTCCTCACTTGACTTGAAGTAGTTCATTATGTGGCCCTTTTGTTTCCAGATGTTTACAGTTTCCTTAAGCTCCATTTGTCCCTGAAAATCAAATATATAGGTTTAAGAAAGGTTAAAAAAAATTGAGATTCTACATTTTTCACTATCAAGTTTTATTTATAGTGGATGGATTTTCGAATTTTTTGACTTTTAGGGTTTTATATTGAAAAGTTAAAATAGAAACCATATTACTAAGACTCTGCTAGTTGTCTGTCAGCAGGCTGTATCTCATGAACTGTGATAGTTAGACAGTTGAAATTAACACAGATAAAAGCTGAATAAAATAAATATTTAAGAGGGTTCCCTTATAACAGATAACACACTATTCTGTTGTTGTTCACCAACAATAATAATCAGTAAGAATATAAATCAGATTTACAATGGCAATTGTCTAATCTGGTTAAAACTTATGTTAGTCAAAAGATTACCTTGATAACAAGCATATCAATAACTCTGATGTCGGACACATTTTTGTTCTTTAGAAATAGCTCCTTCAACTTGGCACGGCACGCATCTTCTGACTTTGGAATATCATAGTCCATAACTGAAATGGATATAGAATTAATTCAACCACAGTAATATTTAGCATTTTCTATGAATTGAGTGTTTTGTAGTCAATCCAAATCACTTCTACTCGCGATTCGTACTGACTGTAACAGGGGCATCAGTGGGTCGTCTTAGGGGCGGAGTAGGGAAATAATGATTAAAACTCCACAGCCAGCACTAAACCGTAAGAACTAGCATCGATGACATAACAGGCTTCTTACCCAAGTAGGGGATTTGCCGATACCAGGCCTTGTACAAGTTCAGCACTCTCATTTTTGCCTCCGCATGGTTTAGGGAGAGCACTGGCCTTACGGTCTTTGTTCCAACTTGTATGGCTTGCCTCGCCGACATTTTTATAATTACTTTTATCGAACACTCGCTTGCGTCGTAATTTTCGATATGTTTTGATTTTGACAATGTCAATTTCCAATTGTCAATTTGTCACATTAATTTGACACTATCTTTTTTTTGCAATGTTTTAGGTTTGGCTTCGAGTCCTTTTTCCTAAATTTGACGCTGTCAAAAATCGAACATAGACCTACAGCGTGGATAGAGACTGCATTAAGGGGGCGTAACCAGAAAGTCCGCAGCGTCGCTAATACAAATATTTACTGTCAAATATTTACAAGTTTTAATTAATTTGTCAATGTTACTGTATGGAAATTAAACACAAGGCTCTATAGTGCACTAGAAAATTGATCAAATGCTTTTTCTACGTCTAAAACTATGTATTCGGTATTATGACATTAATTATTGCATTCCCTAATCATTTTTTTAAGTGCACTACAGAGCCATATTTTTTATTGTCATACAGTAAATTTGCAAAATTAATTATAACTTGTAAATATTTGACAGCCATTTGCAACGCTGCCAACTTTCAAAATACGCGCTCTTAACAAAAGTCTTACAAAAGTACTCTCGTCAAATATTCTTCTGGGGTGACAGAAACAAAATTAAAAGTTCCTGAAATAATAATGGGTTCTATGGAATATAATGGAATAAAATAAAATAAAGTTCTGTAAATTGCATTTTTATTCAGTTTAGATTGTTACAATTCTATTTTTTACGCATGAAAATACAACAAACGAACAACAATTTGCTTAGTAAAACCTAAAACAAGTTATATTGTATTACAAAACATTACCTAAACCAGATAAACTTAAAATTCAACATGAAAATACAGTACAGGTAACATTTTTTTTTTAAAACAACTCTTTTAATAATTAACACACGATATTGTTAAAAAATATTCGGCAAGTTTGATAGTGCGAAAACACAAGATAAGCGGTACAAACTTATTGTGTATAGAAAACATTTTCTTTAAGGGCTAATTGTTGTTGATGAGTAGAGTTAAACTATTTGTTAAACTTAACACATGTTTTAACCATTTGTTATGAAAAAGTATGGAATTTTAACAATAGTTAGTTTAGCTCTGTTTATCTAACAACTGGAGGTTACCTTATGATACGATAGTGAATACCTTTACATTATTTTCTACTGTTTCATGACTTTTTAGTCATCTTGTTTTGGCAGTCTCAGATTACCTTTCCAAAGGACATGTTTTAGCTCCATATTTCTGAGTACACTCCGAGCTGTAAGGGTTGATCCAGTAAGTATCTTTCATTCTTCCTGACATATAAGTGAAGAATATGTCTCTGTAATACAAGAAAATAATATTTACTGTCCATGCGTATAGAAAATATAATTAGGCAGATTCTATAAATTACTGGCAAAACGTTTGGCGAGATGGCTGAACGGTCGACTGCTGCAGTACTCTATAACTTTAGACATAGCCTTGTGAATGACGGCGCGGTTACAGCGCTCATGCCCATGTATACTCTCTACTTAGTCTGTGCTCATGCCACGCTGTGGGACTAAAGTTGCTATTCATAAAGCTACTGACAGCGACACTATCCAATCAAAAAACGATTGGACAATTTCAAAGCCGCCTTGTCGAAGAGCACATCGTAGAGTCCAGCGATGTGATTTCTTAGCATTGTTAGATAATAGCATAGCTGCGCAGACGCAGCTTAACGCAAACGTACGTTAATTTAGAATCTGTGAATCATTTGGGTGACATTGGCGCCATCAATTATCATAAGAATGTTTTATCCGTTTTTGTACAATTGTAGGTACCTAAAGGTATTTGCAAAATTCCAGGGTAGTTCAAAGGTTTAGAAATAAAATGGTAACAAATTTAAAGAATCACTTTCGTATTTATAAAATAAGTTAGGATTATAAGTTTTTAGACTGACATTGTCACTATAGCTATTGGTTAGTTTTAACGGGATATAATTTTACATGTTTTTTACTTGTTTTGAGTTGAGTTTTCGGTATCTGTGAGTCGGGAACAAAACCGTGTTGTGTGAACCGAGTGCCAATAGTAGAGGTGTCAACGCATAAATTGAACGAGAAGGACGGTAGACCGATTTGGTTGCACATAAACGTACACCCGCAATAACTCCAGTTCATCCGTGATCATGGCGCTCGTGATCAGTGCCCACATATCAGAAACTCGAAACAAATGGTAAAATACCTATTCCGTTTAAAATCTAAACAATAGATATGATAAGAAAACAAGGAGATGTTTGTACTTACAAGAACGGTTTATTAGGGTAATAGTCATATTTTGTGGTAGACCACCAAAGGCGTGTTTGTTCCACCTGTTTCAGTCTATTTCTAAATACAAAATCATTCAATAGAACAGTAAACTGAAAAAAAAAAATGCTATTAATTTTATAATTATCCTTGTTAGATACCTAACCCTTGCGCTATTCTTTTTTGGAAAGAGTCTTTTTAATAAGAGTTTCCCTACTAAGACATCGTTTAGGCCGCGTTTCCATTATTCATCAAGTTACCTACTTGCATAAAATTTTCTGAAAAACTGATAAAAATATATGAAAATAAAGAAAGTTTCATCACCTTTTGGCGCGGGGCAAATAGAAGTGGCGACTGGCGGTTGCGAGTGCGGGTGCGACATGTGCCACTTCTATACATTTTGTATGAAAATATCAAAGAAGTGGCGTCGCACCCGCACCACGCCCGCGCCTCGCCACTCCTATTTGTCCCGCGCCAAAAGGTGATGAAACTTTCTTTATTTTCATATATTTTTATCAATTTTTTATGCTCCTGTGAAAAATGGACATCTAAAGCAAATAAAAAACGTCTTTACCAATTTCTGAACTAATTTTCGATGAGACCAATTTATATTATGAAGTTGTTTGTTACTAAACGGTATTCTGTATGCGCGCGCTCTAAAGTCCATATGCTTTAAGTGGAGCCATCGCCGCTGCGATTGTAGCAACATTTGTTCTGGAAAAAAAAACGAGTATACCAGTAGGTATTAGGAAAAACGCATAGACTACACATAGAAGAAACGGGATAGCCATAACACGAATGCACCGAGAGATAGGAACGAAGGTTGATCTGAAAAGAGAACAATTATTAGGTACTAGCAGCTGCCAGCGGTTTCACCCACTACTTGGTACTCTAAAATTATCCCAAGGTAACATATTAAATCGGAATGTGCCATTTTTCATCCAAATCCGTTCAGTAGTTTTTCCGTAAAAGAGTAACAAACATCCATCCATCCAAACAAACTTTCACATTAGTCCGTCAGGTAAAGTTGAAAAACTAACGGACACGTATTTTTTAAAATCAATTTAAATTGACAAAAATAACGCATCAAAAGTCGAGAGTGACTTATCAAGTAAGAATAATAATAGATACTAGTAAGAATTCATTATTTAGTTAACGTAGGTATTGCGAATTTTAAAAGCGTCGTGGAATGGGTACTCTTATATATAGAGAAAATTTTGTACTTAATACTTATGTAAAATAAATATAAAGGTGTCACTAACTGTGGTGCTTTGGCTTCAGTTTGCCCCTCACGCGTTTTCTAGCCCATTCTTGCAGATTGTTTAGTAAATTCGCTTGTGGTAAGTGAGGAATCATGAGTGGAGTATTCGAAAGATCCGCCAAAAATGCCTGTAATTGTGACAAGCAATTTATTTAAACAGATAATTTGAAAAATTTATAGCTTGGAAGAGAATTAAATACAATCATACCGCGAGGAGTTCACTTTTCTTCAAACCAGACGCATTTAAAGTGGGCTCTGATGGCACGGGCTGGAAAACAAAAGGTCATAATAGGTAATGGAATAATATTCTATCTATAGAAACCAACATATTCCTCGTTGTACTTCTTAACACTGACCAATGTTTCAGACATCACATTAGGTAACATAAGAAGGTAGTGTACAGCATAAATAAATTGAAAATCTGTTCAGTCCAGTGGCGGATCCAGGGGGGGGGGGTCATGGGGGTCATGACCCCCCCCCTGGGCGGCAGGCTGGGTCATAGGTAGACACATTGCGAGTGGGTCAAATGTAGAATCCTGAGTGTAGCGAAGTTTTCAAAGGTACGAGACGCAGAATAAATTTTGCTACCGAGTACAACACACGACTTTTCACCTCACTACAGAGCGAAGAATATGCGCTCGGCAGCAAAGTTATTCTGCCTCTGGTATCTTTGAAAACTTCCCTACGCTCAGGACTCTATATTTGAAACCGCGAGCGAAGAGGCCTTCGCTTGCTAAGTTTTTAATTAAAGTAAAAACAACTTTGCAGCCTTGCATAACAACTATTATTTACAAATATTATTATTTAGCGGTTTCAACGTGAAAATTGACAAACACACTTTCGCGTTTCTTTAAAATATGAAATATGCTATATCTCGGGCACTTCGCAATCGCGGCGGTAAGTCCCCGCTTTGAGGAGTGGCTAAATAGGCGTCACGAGCGACGTCCTGACCTAGCGCATGATGTAGGTCCTTACCGGACACGAAAGTTTCGGGAGGTATCTGTGTCGGATGGGGAGGGAAGAAACGCCTGGGTGTCACCACTGCGAGGATCGCCCGGAGGACATGGCGCTTGAGCAGAGCACCGCCGCCGCCGTGTCCCGTGCCCGGCATTGGTCATGCGGGCGGCAAGGAGGTCATGGGTGACTTGCTGGCCGGCCATGGACCATGACCATGGTCGACGGCACTTTGTGTTCCACGCGCCCCTCAAAGAGTGTCAGCATGATGAAGGGGCCCCCGTTTAGAGGGCCGAAGCCTGCCGAGGTCGCGGGACTTATATCATTACCGTGACCCCGGAACATAAAGGGCTTTTAGTACAAGTCTGACAGTTCCTTCCCCTATGCCCTGGGTGGGAGGACTCATTTAATGATTACCACGATAAAAAAGTATAGCTAGCTACAGAGACAAGCTGTCTGCGACATGGTGACCCCCCCTGATGTAAAAGCTGGATCCGCCCTTGGTTCAGTCCGTCAGTTAGATTTGAAAAATAATGCACATGTATTTTTTCTTTTTATATATCAATCAATATTGACAAAGATCGCTTCGAAATTTGGTAGTGGGGACTTGTGACGTCATAACGCCTGTTAAATTATACGGACCTAGTGACGTCTTGTGATTTTTAGAAACGTTGTATCTTCGTCAATTTTGGTTTACGTTACAAAAGAAAAAATACGGTTCAAATATTTTATTTTGAGTAAAATAGCCTATTGTAGATACATTGACTCGAAGGTCTCACCGTAGTTCCAGTAGATTTAACAGCGATAGCAACAGTATCCTTAATGAAATCTTCCATAGGATCCATTTGAAAAATTTTAGCTTCATCTATAAACAACGGTCCATGTTTGTTCGGAGGATAGAAATACTTCTCCTTATTGCTTAGTTGCTCGTTGTAAAAATCATATAAATGGCCACAGTGACATTTTGATTTCTTCAAGAACTCCATAACGGCAGGCTCCCTAAAAGTTGCAGGATATTAAAGGTAGGAACATCTTGCATACCTACTTAGTCAAATTTTAAATGTAAAGAATATATAAAAAATCGTTCTTACCATTTGGTCATACAGTCGCATGTACTATCACATTTTTCTATCGCTTCTATGGGGTATCTCCAATAGCCGTCAATGCATGTGACAAATTCTCCGTTACGTATAGCTATACCATCATTGATAGCGATGTAACCCGTTGGTATTACACAAACATCTAAAGAAATTATGTTTAATGTTTTTAAAAGGTTTAAGTTTTGTGATCTCATCAATCTAGTGGGTATCACGGAGGTAGGTAGATGCATATTTAATATTTATGTTCTTCCCGCCCAGGATGGGATGACTGTCATCGCTGACTCAATGAAAGAAAGATGTGAAAAGGTGGTTAGACTTATAAGAAACTGTCTAACCACCATGTCAGAGATCTATTGGGTTCTCAGACACGACCTGACACCAGAACGGGTCCATCCTCACAAATATTAATAAAAAAGCTAGATGTGTGGGAAGAAAAGGTTAGAAAATACTAACTATTGAGCAGGTAACGTGGCCTTCCACCCGAAAAACTGACGGCCCCGATCAGGAACTGCGAGTTTTCGTAAGGGGCAACATATCGAGCCTTCGCTTTTATCTTCAACATGCGCAGTTTATTCTCATACGCAACCATTTTTGGATCGCTATTACCTGAAAATTTAAGGTAAAAGTATGTAGCGTTGACAGGCGTCCGGATAAAGTCGGACACAGTCAGGCTTTTTGGTTGCGAGTCCGGCCAAATGAGACCATTAGTGTTCAGCCTGTCCGGCTTTTATTAGGATTTTATGTTTCAGATTTTTTTCTAAAAGTCATGATTTTGTTTCTTCTCCGCCCACCTCATCTTATATGGCTTTGACTAGCACAAGCCGCAATCGCTTTCGTCTTTGCACGACGAGGGGAATTGTTTAGATGAAACGAACTTTCTTCTTTCTTTAGTTTTGAAAATTTGGCGCGTTATATTAGGACAAAAAGTTAAAGGTGTCCGGACTTTTCACCTAAATGTCCGGCTAAAGCGACTTTAGAGAAGGCCAGAGTTAGATTAAAGCGTGTGTTTTAAATTAATTTTTCTTTCTATTTATTATAAAGTAGGTTTAAAAAAATACTAACGCAGAGTACTCGGTGGTTCCCAAAATTTATATTTGCATATTCTCTCTTGTTGTTTCGCCTTTTTATTTCTATCTTGACGTTTTGTCAACTATGAAATGAATTAATTATTATGATAGACACAATTAGAAATAAATTACCAAAAATAATTATTTAAGCAATATACTCACAAAGTCGTTATTTAAACACAAAGCTTCGTAACTCTGCAAAAAATTAAAGCATATGGATAGAGCAGAACCATTTAAACAGTAAGCAGATAATGTTGAGCCATTGTAATGATTACAGGTGGCCTAACATGACGTCGAGCGAGCGTAATTCCACTGTGGGAACGAGGCGGCACTAGATGACGTGTATAGCTCTGTCTCTTTCCCACACTGGCTTACTCTAAGTCGTCAGAGTAAGCCTTGTAGGTCCGTTATGCGTAAAAACTTACCTCTTCACTCCTGAGCTTCAACTTATTGCCAAGAGGTAAAGGTTGCTTCTCCTTCTTAGGTTTATGTTTTTCGTAACATGGGACGTACATCTTTTGTAGGTACATCCCGTATTTCACTTTCGGTTCAAAGTATCTATTTTTCTCTACAAACAATTGTGCTTTGTTATTAAAATCATTTCTGCAGCTGAGGTCTCTACCTCCAATTAGAGGAAATGAGGATAGACAATTGTCTAATTATATGTTGGCGTCTCTACGCCAACATATCAATTTCCCAATCTGTCTGATTTTTTCAAACAATAATTAACCTTCTTCTTTGTTAAGATAGTTTAAAATCTATTAATGAATTTAAGATATTGGGACAGGTTGATCTGCTAGCCTGACGCGCGTGTGCGAGCGTGACAGGTTGATGACTACTAAGATATCTACCAAAGGTCTTTTAATTACTGTGTGCTAAACGAATCCCGATCACCACGAAAATGCAAAAGGCTACAGCGATACTATATATTATCGCATTTTGCGTTGCTCGAATATACCATTCATTTACCTACACTTTGCGATGTGAACGCACGTATAATCCCTACTAATTTAATATTAAAAATACGAAAGTAACTCTGTCTGTCTGTTACTTTTTCATGCTTAAACCACTGAACCGATTTGGATGTAATTTGGTACAAAGTTAGTTTTAGTGCCGAGAATGGTATTTTTTTTTTTTTACGTGGTAATGTCATCAAATTATTCCTCCCACCCCCGGCAGGGCGGGAGGGACTGTCAGACTTGTACAGACTAAAATCCACGGTGTCCTTCAATAGCCCTTTATGTCCCGGGGTCACGGTGATGGTATAAGTCCCGCGACCCCGGTAGGCTTTAGCCCTCTGAGAGAGGGCCCCGTTATTATGCTGACGCTCTTTGAGGCGCGCGTGGAACACGACGCGCCATCGACCCGGGTATGGTCCACGGTCGGACGGCGAGATGCCCTTTATTCGCCACCCGCATGCCCGCGCCTACGGTGGCCGGGGATCGTCCTGCGACGTCTGACGCCGTGGGCGTCCGAGAATTGACATAGGATAGTTTTTATCCCGAAATTCCCACAGGAACGATAAACAACGTTTTACGCGTACGAAGTCGCGGGCAAAAACTATTAGGTACTCGTAATAAATCTTACTCACTTTTAGCAGGTTCAACAGGTATGGGTTTTTCGTGATAAGTCATTTGCTCTAGTGACTCTACACACTCTTCCATATCAATGAACACTAAGCATGATATTATGATACAGGCGTCCATGTCGTATTCTAAAACGAATAAAATACCTGCTTACACATACTTCAGTAGGTACACAAAATACGCCTACATTCAGCAAAGGAACGAAGGTCTAAGATATTGCAGTAATGGCAATAGGCTAGCCCCAATCTAAATTGTCCTTCTGATACGTTATACGGCACTGGTCCCTACAACATGGGCCTCAAAATATTGCCGAAATGTGCACTTCCTTAAAAAGTTATTATGCTTCATATAGGACTTAAACGACTTTCCTTAATACCGTGTAAAGACACGGTATTAACAGTGACGGATTAACCCTTAATCAAATTAAGCAATTGCTTAGGGCATCACGTCTGGGGGGGCACCAGAAGAAGCACAAAATTCCTAAGGGCGGATATTATTGTGCTTCATTTGGTGCCCCCATGATGGGTATCACGTCTCACTCTCACGTTACCAAAAACTTACTGAAACAGCTAAAAATTTTCTAGCTCGCTTCGCTCGCTATTCCATCGTGCATAGGCCTGCAATGATTACCTTGTTTGTTGAATATACAAGAAAGGTGCAAAAACAAAATCGAGCTCGCTTCGCTCGCCCTTGCATATCCCTCGACTCTGTTTTCGGGCACGCCGCAATCGCTGTCTGTAAGACCCCTCTTTGAGGAGTGGCTGGATAAGTCCCACGGCGTCCTCACCTACCGCTTGACACAGGTCTTCACTTGGGGGTACTTGTGTCCGAAGAAAGAGGAAAAGCTCGGATGTCACCACTGCGAGGACCACCCTGAGGACACAATGGAGCAAACGGTGCAGGACTGCCCTGCTTGGGCGGAGCACCGCAGTGTCCTCACGCAGGCGATAGGCGGAAACCTCTTGCGCGCGATCGCGTCCATGCTGCGGGGCGAAACGGAGTGGGAAGCTGTCGCCTCCTTCTGCAAAGCAGTCATGCTCTCGAAGGAGGAGGCGGGCCGCGTGAGAGAGAGGACAGCGTCCTGCCTCCGTCCCATCCGCAGTGGTAGACACCCACGGCGATGGACGTCGCGGGACGATCTCCGGCCACCGTAGGCGCGGGCATGCGGGCGGCGAGTAAAGGGCAACTCGCTGTCCGAGCATGGACCATGCCCGGGTCGACGGCGCGTCGTGTTCCACGCGCGCCTCAAAGAGCGTCAGCATAATGACGGGCCCCCCTTTAGAGGGCCATGGCCTTGCCGGGGTTGCGGGACATACGTATACCGCGACTCCGGTACACAAAGGGCTACCGAAGGACCGTGGATTTTAGTCAGAACAAGTCTGACACATCCCGCCCTGCGCGGGGTGGGAGGACACATTTAATGATTTTACGCAAAACAAAAACTGTCCTATGCGAGGCGATTTCCGGTCACCGTAGGTGCGGTCATATGGATGGCGAGTAATGGCTGACTCGCCGTCCGATCATGGACCGTTCCCGGGTTCCCAGCACGCGCTCCTCAAAGAGCTGTCAGCAAACTGGCTGTGTGTAAAGACGGGGTCGCGGGACTATCTCATCAAGTAACCGTAATCCTGGAACGTACAGGACTATTGAAGGATCACCGTGGATTTAAGTCAGTGCAAGTTTGACAGTTCCTCCAGTCCCAGCCTGGGCGGGAGGATCAATTTTGAATCACGAAAATAACACGTGGATAGGGGGGCACCAAAGGCTTCAATTGCTTAGGGCATCAAGTAGTCTTTATCCGTCACTGGGTATTAAGGAAAATCGTTTAAGTCCTGTGTGAAGCATAATAGATCTTAAGCCCCATTCAAAGCAAAAAAAACAACACGATCTGGGAATCGAACCCAAATCTTTATGCTCAACAAGAGTGAGCTGGGTATAACAAAACAAGCAAGCCACGTTGCCGGTGATAAGTTGTCATTTACTAAACATGGACGTCGGTGTATGTTATTATCATTGTTTTAACGAACTTGGTAATAATTCACTCGGCGATTTCGTATAAACCGCTTCATACAGTTTCCAAAAGAATACGCCGGGGTCCTGGACGGAGATACTCATAGCATTCATCAGGACGCTTTTGGGAAGCCTAAGCATTATTCCGAGGTCAGACAAATTCCGGCGCATGCGACGAGGTACATCTTCTAATAAGTCCTGGTGCATATCCGATTTCACGTGCGCTAGAACAGCCTTCTGCTGCATCGAGAGTTCGATGTACCATCGAGGGCCTACTTCCTTTTGTAGCCTTCTTTCGTTTCTTCTACCTAGAAATAATTAAAATATCATAAAATGTATAATTAGAGGAATTTCCCAGGTGTTTTTGTCATAGGTTTATTTTATATTTAGGTACTCCTGTTTGACACGCATTCTTGGTGGTTGGTGATTTTTGAGACTTTTATCACAAATTGGGTAAAATCCGCTGTGATGATGGGTATGACTTTTGAAACTGGCAGATGTTCACCCAAATCCAGAGGATAATTCATTCAGCTATTTTTATTTTCTCCTGTGTCGTGGATCATAGAAACTCACATAAACAAACACCCAGACTACCTTCAGGTCAACCAATATTTGTTTCATACGAAGATCGAACCCATGACACGCTGCGGACCAGTCGATCACCCAACCATAGTGCCAACCATATCCACCTCATAGCGGTGTTTTATTTTTATTTTTTGAAGACATACGCAGCTTCTCGTTTCGTTGGATTTTCGTTTGATTGCATTCATCATCATCATCATCATCTGCCGGAAGACGTCCACAGCTGAACATAGGCCTCCCCCTTAGACCGCCACGCCGAACGACAATTCGCCACACGCATCCATCTGTTGCCCGCGACTCTCACGATGTCGTCGGTCCACCTAGTGGGAGGCCTACCTACGCTGCGTTTTCCGGTCCGTGGTCGCCACTCGAGAACCTTTCTTCCCCATCGGTTGTCAGTTCTACAAGCGATGTGGCTTGCCCATTGCCACTTCAACTTGCAAATTTTACGCGCTATGTCTATGGTTCTTCGCCGAATATCCGTATTCCGGATTTTATCCCGCAAAGAAACTCCGAGCATAGCTCTTTCCATTGCTCATTGAGTGACTCTTAATTTCCATTATAAAGGATTGATTGCATTATAAAGGAATTAATAATGAACGAGGCGTATACCTTCACAATAATAATGGTATCTGAGATCCTTAAGAAATTTGAGCCATGTTCCTACTTTCTCATTGTATGGTTTTTTGGCGATATTTTCTTGCATTTCCTTTTCTAGAGTAACCCATATTGGATCTTTCTTTTCTCCGTATATGGTCTAGAAATAAATGATTTACAAGAAGCATGTTACCTATATGAAACTACTAGGTAAATATATCCCTAATTATGCACCAACTGTAGTCTTTTTTATTTAAAGGTAATAGATAAAAAGAGTTTTACCTACAGCCTTTTGCCTAAACCTCAGTAACCTCAGTTAATGCCTTATACATGAAGGTGAACTACTTTGATGTCCTCAATTCACCTGAGTCATATCACCCAGGTGATATTTTTCCGAGGTGAACAAAGGACACCAGAGTTGTCCACTTTGTTCACCTGGGTGATATCACCTAGAGGTGAACAAAAGTGAAATAAACCCAAACGCAGCCAGTCCCATTACGTTGTGTTAATTATTTCATCACCACTGCTCTTAAAAATTGAAGGAAAGCATCGAAAGCATCGTGAGGAAACCGACATGTCCAGAACCAAAAATTCGAAGGCGTGACATGTACCAGCCCGCACTGAGCCCGCGCGATAGATTATGAGCCACCCTCACAGAGAGGAGGCCTGTGTCCCAGTAGTGGGAACATTATAGGCTGATGATGAGAAGTAGCGTGATAATATGACTGTTGAAAGAAACACTTACGAGGGACCCTAGTAAGCTGTATGTATAGATCTAAGTAGAACAAATATCTACAATAACTACCAACGACGGAAATTGTCGCATAAACTACCTACCTTAGTCTCGAGAATTTTTTTAACCGGTGGCATAACAAACTTGCCCATCGTGAAAACTAGAAATTTGTAAGTATTTTAAATACAAAAAAAAACTAAATCATACTACAAAAATTTAAAATTTCGCTTAAATTTTGGTACTCATGGAAAATTTATAAAATCTGGAAATGATTAATCCATAGCGGTGTGTCATATGTCAGTGTATGTTTCTAGAAGTAAAAAAAAGTATGCTGCCAGAATGATTATGAGAGATTATTTGAGGTTTTGTGTGCTGTGTGCAAGATGACTCCGCCTTCGCCGGATGACATTATTGGGCGCCATAAAATACCTACTCTTCCCAATTTTAAAAATATTTAAAAAAAATTGACATTTCCCTCTCCGCGGGTGCGTGCGCCTACTGATACACATTTGTTACATCGCGCGCTACGACGCTACGATCAACCTGATTGTACCCATTGGCTACGACGCTACGGCGTAGCCATTTTCCATTCAAGGAGCTACGGCGTAGAATTTGCTACAGGAGCTGACGTGGCATTTATGTATCGTAATTTCTCTCTTTTCTCAGGCAAACCGCCATGTCGGTGGATGGGATGGGATAGACACAGTTAATAATTCTCTTCGTGTATATGTGTACCTACATCTTATCGTAATTCAACTGTTTCTCCAAGGTCCAGTTTTCGACTTTTATTTCGGCGAATAATTCTGAAACCTTGACACTTTAGCCATTGTGTTCATTTTTTGGGTGTTTAAGTATCCCTTATCCAAAAAATATATAACTTGCGCTGGGCACCGCGACACAGAAAATACTTAATTGGCGGGCGACCGTTAGGGCCCAAACCTTTAAACTCTTTGGTTTTGGGCAACATAATATCGGTCAGTGGATACGAAACGAGGCACTATGAAAACAAAACTTTAAAAAAATCACCAAAATCCATCGCCCAATCAAGTCTTCAGGCCCTGGTGGGATGTGGGAGTAGTAGAGTGGGGAAACACCATGATACACATCAGGGTGATGGACCCTGACGTCATTAAGACCTTAAATGACCTCGACGTCAAGATCAATGACCTCAAAGTCATTGTCAATGACCATGAGGTCAAGGTCAAAAATTCAAGGAATAAAAATCCGCGATCCTGCAAAGGTTCTAGGTAGGTACTTTGAAATCAAGGTTGGAATTCCGAGAATTCTTTGAAGTCAAGGTTAAATGATTCCTGGGGTCATATTTTATCGACGGAGCCCCGCTTCGCGGGGTCCTACTTCTCGGTAACGGTTGGTTTAAAAATAATAGCCACGAAAGGGATCATCCCCTTCGAACCTAACCTTACCAAGTCGGGGTGCCTCAAGTGTGCCCACAGAGTGTGCCCAAGTCCCGAGCTCGCCTCGCGTATCCTAAACTCTCCTGGTACCTACAGGAATATTGCATTTTGTAACCAATCCTTCCGCGCCTTCGACATTGTTTTTACGACAAAAGATTGGTTGGAGACAAAAATGCCCAGATGATTTTCGCCTTCCTTTTAGGTGTTTTATACGATAAACTTACGAAATCAACGATTTGGAGAAATAAAAAAATTACAGTTTTTTTTTCGAAGTCCCTGACCTTTATAATGAAAAATCTAGCAATAAACCAACAAACCCTATTGGTTTAACGATCGAGTAGAATAAAATTTTAACAAATATTTTCAAATTATATCTAAACAAAACATTGAAATAAAAAATTACAACACTTTGTCTTGTATTCATTTATTGTAAAATAATAATGCATAAAATATTACAGCACATAATACAAGAATTTTATGGAAATGTTAACCTTAAAAACTAATTTAAGAAAAATATGATTATAATTACAATCCTAATGGATTTCTATTTTGATGAACAAAATTATTTTGATGGTCCTGCAGTATTTCTCATGTGCATGTTTTTAGTTTTTTCCAATATATCTTTATAAGGAGGATCTATAGGCCATTGTATAGGATCCTTGTATTCATATGTTGTTTGACCTTCTAGCAACAGTGGATATGCGGTATCAGAATCATATGCACTCAAATCTCCGCATGCATTAAATGGTACTATGAACCTGTTAGGACCTTCAAATGAATCAAAAGAATAATATTTATTATCTAACAATGGATTTACCATGTTTGGTTCATAACCTTCAGGTGGCTGATAGTTTTGGCAGACTACAAAAGCTTCAATGCTGGAATTTCTTGAGCTCCTTGGTTTAGAAACAGTAACTAATTCAAAAAATTGCTTCAGCTGTGAATATAAAAGAGAAACATCTTCCCCTCGAAATATCTTTGCCACAAATACACCTCCAATCTTTAACACATGAGTTGTTATGTTGAGGGCTGCTAACAGTAGTTGAGATTGTACATATTCATCAATGTCATGTAGTCCTGTCACATCTGGAGCTCCATCACATACTACTAGGTCAGCTTTGAGTCCTTCAAATTCCTGAATGATAGCATTTGCAGTGGAAAGTTTTGTTATATCACCCTGTATCTGTATTACTCCAGGTAGAGCCGCCATGGCTTGTAAGTCTACAGCAACAATTTTAACATCGTCAACGCTGCTGGCATTTTGCCGCAAGTTTTTTGTCAGCACTTGACTCCAACTGCCAGGTGCTGCGCAGAGATCTACAGCGCGTGTTACACCATTGAATATATTGTGTTCTTCGTTAATTTGCAATAATTTGAAAGCGCTTCTTGCTCGCCAGCCTTCTTCTTTAGCTAACCTATAATATATATCCCTTTTATCTTTGGATGTTTTCCCCATATTTGCTTATAAAATGTGTTTAGTAAAACACCGGTAGAAACGTTCCTTAATTAAACGTAGAGTAATCACAATTAACTATTTATTTATTTTTATTTTGATCACATTCGAGGACACGGAATCGCAGCAGCGCAGCAGCATTGACATATTGACACACCATACACTGACTGACACCTGTCAGTTCTCAACACACCTGACAGTGATGACATTAGAGCATGGAGATTAGAAAATATAGGGAGCTAAAGCGCCGTATTCACGTTCCATCATGCTGTACGTCCCGCCAAGGCCATGCACGTTGCACGACGCAAAAACACCGTGAATAGGCTTGACGTACGTCAATAATTATTATTAATTGTTTGCTGGATGTGCACGACCCATTTTTCATCCAGCGAGCACCCCCACCACCGCGAACGTCGTGCAGATGGACAGTGAATAACGCGGATATACGTCAGAACAGTCCAGCATCGTGCATGCTGGACCGTGTATAGGCTTGCTGTACAGCAGATTTAACATTTAGAGCTTGTCTCGAGAGAAGACTGCACGTGAAAATGGATAGTGAAATACTTTCAAGATTTATTTAAAAATTATAAGTTCCGCATTTGAGTGTATTCCACAGCCTTAAGAGCCCTATTACAAAATGAAAGAACACAGTTTCTGTCAATTTGACATCGTGATGCCCCCCGCATAAAAACAAAACACAATCAACACAGCTACGCCTCGTATACCAGGACGAAAACAGCATGAGCTTTTGCCACTTTTCTTTCGAATAAACAAAGTGAGATCCCGGGCTTCTAGACACTACTTATTTTCTTAGTTACGAATGGATAATATGATAAATGTATACCTAGCAAAATAAAATAAGGGCCACTCATTAAATTACACTTTAAACAAGTATAACTCTTATACTGATCGATTTTAGCGATTAGACCGCCCATTGTGTCACACTGTGAATTGGATAAATATTTGTAATTTAGAAGGTGTGCATTTTAAAGATTATTCAATTCCATTCTATACGAGTAAATAATCTTGTTAGGATATCTTTCAAGTGTTCATTTTGTTTCTTGTGACTAACTGGAATTCATAACTTATTTAATTAGATTTTTTAAATTATTTAGAACTTACGATTTGGTGTATAAAAATTTTCAAACTTTTTCTTGGACTTATACATCAAACCGTCATTTATGCCATCCATTAAGAGACATAATTATGGGCCGAAAATGAGCCACTTGCAGTGATTAAGGTGACATAGATAAGGAGATATAGCCAGAAGAGGTCGGTTTTATGGTCGAATATTCCCAACCAGTGTTTTAAAACATTTTAAACTGGTGTCAATAGACAAGAGTAATATCACCAAACACCGTGATCCAGGAAGAAACTGAGTAAGGCCCAAGAAGACCATCATGTTCGTTAAATCACGTAAAGAGAACGATAAATCTACTACGCGGATCATAAAAACTCAAACTATTTTGACTGGGCTTCAGTGTTTCTTATACTGGGTCACTGCTGGTTTCTTTTTTAATAAAGACAGATCTTTCAGAGTGTACTCTTGAAACAGAATGTTTCGGTGAGCTCTAAATTAAGTGCTCTGGGGTGGTTATTCTGTCTCGCAAAACTGAGGTTACACTTCCTAACGAAAATTGCATAGAAAATGTGGTACAACTCCACATTATTCCATTCGCATAGCAAATAGTAGGATAGTAGGTATCTGAGTTCATCCACGATCAATCGCGACTAACAGTGCATAGATTCGCTTATGCTCGAATTACGATGCTACAGTTGGTCACTTAGGCTTTTTACCTGATTTCTATTGAAATGGCATAGAAAATGTTTGTTATTAATTAATCCAGAACATTTACACCTTTAATACAGGGTTTTAGAGAAAGTTATTTTTTTCGATTTTATTATTTAATATGAAACCTGACACATTCCTGTAATTTCTCACTTTTCATTCAATTTCGTTTATTCTTACGATTTATTGGAATGCTAACTTATATTTTGTATGTTTTGTTCTGAGTAGTACCTGTTTTCATGAATAAAATTCACAAAATAATATCAGGCGAAAGAACCATGGCCGTTTGAGTGCTTGAACTTCAATGAGCCAATCCGACCCGGTTCTATCCTTCTGAGGTGCAACCGTAAAAAATTACAGACCATCTTGACGTTGTTGGGGTGCCGTTAACATCGACCCCGAATATTAGTCCACTTTTTGAGTTGGCTGCAAAAAAGTTAGGTATCCTAGTCAAGCGGTACTTCACGCCTGAACAGTTGATGAACTTGTATAATGTTCAAGTCTGGTACATGGAGTGGTACAGGTTGGCCAAATCCCAACTCGATGCACTTGCAAAAGCGCCCGGCATTGATCGAGGCCACGATCTGCGGGGCGAGACGGAATGAGAAGTAGTCACCTCCTTATGCAAAGCAGTCATGATAGCGAAGTAGGAGGTGGAACACGTGAGGGAGAGGAAAGCCGCGTTACCTAAGACGCCGTGAAGCGATTTCCAATCAGGGAGGTAAGCCTTGGAGGGCCGGAGCTTGTTGTGGTCACTGGACTGTCTCACCACGGTGAAAAATACAAATACAATGCAGCTGCCAAAACGAAATACCGCAATTGACTGGATGCCGAACCTGATAAAAGACTTCAACTCTCTTCGATGAAACCTAATTACAATCGATTGATGAAAAATAAGAAGCTGTTCCATACATCCTATTCGATTTTTTTTCTCATACTCTGTAACATTATTATAATGCGTGTTATAGAGAACATTATTACGTAAAGTGCAAGTGTGCATCGACCTCGATAGCGCATGTAGCAACAGCCTTACACGTGGAGACCAAATTCGCTGACTACGCTGGCGCCGCCGCGCCGCTCGTCACCCGATGCCCCTGTTTACCGGATATGTGTTTTACGAATTCATTATAAAATATTATTTGTTCATTCTGTATCTAATATCGATCGGAATAGGATTCTTTTATTGTTATAATTTAAGTGTAACTTTTCTTTTGTAACTTTGGTTAATTAAATTAGTTTAAAATCATTTTGGTTTTTTTTGGGTCCTCCGACAGCGACGTACATATTTGGCGCAGTCGGTAGGATATTCGAGGCGTCTCGAGCTAGCTAGATAGGTCATTCTAATATCGATAACCATCTCGCTAAATTCGCTACCGCCGTCGCGAGCGAACGCGTTCGCCGAATATCCTGAGAGAAGAACCTGTCGTCCTGCGCGGAGGAGAAATCCAGACATCGATCCCAGAGGTACCGAAATGCAGTTAATGTAAGTACGCTAAAAATCGTTTCTGTGAGTTGCTTTCAATTCCCCTATTTCCCTGTAGTTAGTTTATTTCGTTGTAATCATTTTTCACCCTAAGGAATCTGCTCCTAAAGGGCCTGAGCCCTCTAGACAAGCACGTAGACTAAATATTGATTTAAATAGAGATATTAGTTTAGATTTTAATACCCCGGATAATACCTTGGAGGATTCGTCGATGTCAGAGACTCCCGAACCCGCCACAATGAGTAGTGCTGATGTAATTTTTAAAACCCTTCGCTTAGTGCCAGATTTTGATGGCAATTCTCACGTCTTGCCACGATTTATACACCTTTGTGACCAAATTGTATCGGAATATATCGTAGCAAATCCCAATGATTCTCTAGCTAAACTTTGCTTAATAAACGGTATTTTAAACAAGATAACTGGACCGGCCGCTCGTATTATTAACTCAAACGGTGTACCTGAGGATTGGGATAGTATTAAGAAGTCATTAATTAACAACTTTGCGGACCAGAGAGATGAGACCACTCTTTACAATGATCTTATGTTGGCAACTCAGGGGAACAATTCACCACAAGAATTTTATGACCATTGCGTTAATTTATTTAGCACTATCATGACATATGTCACTCTGCATGAGTCCGTTAAGACAACCGTAGAAGCCAAGCGAACCCTTTACAGGAAATTAACTATGCAAGCTTTTGTTCGCGGTTTGAAAGAGCCTCTAGGCTCTCGCGTACGATGCATGCGTCCTGATAGTGTTGAAAAAGCGCTCGAATTCGTACAAGAAGAATTGAACGTTTTATATCTACAAAATCGCCACGATCCGTTAACTGATAAAAAATCGAACGTTAATTCTCATAAGCCCTTGCCATCAGCATCTTCAGCTCATGTCACGAATCCTATGATCACGCCTAAACCGTTCAATTTCTCTGCACGAAACGACCCTGTTGCTAATTTCCAGCCTCAGCAGATGAATTTAATGAGGATGCCTTCGCATACTCAGCAAATGTTCCGCGCGCCAATGTTTAATACTCAACCGATGCTCCGAGCCCCAATGTCACATACGCAGCAAATATTCCGCGCGGCACCGCCCAACTATAATAGACCTAATAATAATTTCCAGTATCCCCCGAGACAGGTACCACAAAATACTGGCCCTAAGCCTATGAGCGGCGTTAACCCGTATGTAGTCAAGGAAAGGCCTTCATTTGGCCAGCCATCAGGTCACGATTGGCGTAGGAATGGTAACCCGCCTCCATCAAATTATTTCAAGACCAAGGAAATGAACATGAATATGTGTGCTGATTATGGTGACCAGTTTTACTATCCAGGTTACTATTGCGAACCCTATTATAACTGCTATGCGGATAATACTGAGTACTATAACATAGAGACCGGTTATTGCATGGAAAACAACGGCTATTACGATAATTTAGCTTTAGATTACTTGCCATCAGTAGCAGACGATCCTCAACCTAGCACTAGTTCCGCTGGTGCCAGTGCAGGTTCAGTTAGTGAGCAGGATTTTCAGAAGAGCGGGAGATCAGACAAGTCAAAATAGAGATCAACCTACAGACGCAAAGACAGCTTCCATTTATTCAAATCTCGCAACCACCTTTAAAGTTTCTAATTGATACAGGTGCAAATCAGTCATTTATAAGCCCAGAAGCCGTGGATACATTTTATAATAACTTTCCCTTAAATATTGACCCCTTTGAGGTCACAAACGTGCATGCTACGACTAGAAATAATTATTCCATAACAATTCCCACTTTTAACGAATTCCAGGAGTTTGAAGATATAAAATTGTTCATTTATAAGTTCCATAACTATTTCGATGGGCTGATAGGACTCGACTTGTTAGAAAAATGGGAGGCAAAAATAGACCTTAAGGATAGGCAACTTATTACTCGTAATTCTGTCAATAAAATTAATATGTACAATTCGCGAAATGTTAATTTGTATGAAAGCGTAATACCAGCTAATTCAACAAAGGTACTTAAGGTGCCAATTAACTTACAGGACGGAGATGCGATAATCCCCGAACAGATCATATCTAAATGTGTAATTAGGGACTGTCTAACTACAGTGACAAACAATCGTGGATTTTTGGAAGTCGCCAACCCCACTCCTCACGATTTAATATTTTCTATGGATCACGCAGTTCAGGCGGAGACGTATAATATTCAGTGTACGAGTACTGAAAACTCGCTTCACGATTCCCGGTTCCTAGCCATCGAATCGGCCCGCGCGAAAGAAGTTATTTCTCGTTTGCGTACGGACCACCTAAATAAAGAAGAACGCGTTAATTTGGAGACCTTATGTAGCAAATTCGCTGACATCTTTTACATAGAAGGAGAGGCATTAACATTCACAAATAAAATTAAACACCGTATACGTACAACGGATGAGGTCCCAATTTATTCAAAGAGCTATCGCTACCCTTACATACACAGGGACGAAGTTAAAGACCAGATAGGCAAAATGCTAAGTCAGGGAATCATTCGCCCGTCAGAGTCCGCCTGGAGCTCACCTATTTGGGTTGTCCCAAAGAAAGCTGATGCTTCCGGGAAAACTAAGTGGCGTTTAGTTGTCGATTTCAGGAAACTAAATGAAAAAAACGCATGACGATAAATACCCTATCCCAAACATCAACGACGTCTTAGACAAATTAGGGAACTGTCAATATTTTACCACTTTAGATCTGGCAAGCGGGTTCTACCAGGTGGAAATGGACCCTGCTGACATCCCTAAAACAGCTTTTAACGTAGAAAACGGTCATTATGAATTTTTACGCATGCCTATGGGATTAAAGAATTCCCCTTCTACCTTTCAGCGTGTTATGGACAATGTCCTCCAGGACCTCCAGAACACCATTTGCTTAGTGTACTTGGACGATATTGTTGTATTCAGCACATCGCTCCAGGAGCACATGACCAACCTTGAAAAGGTATTCCAGAAATTACGAGACTCTAATTTTAAAATACAATTAGATAAGTCCGAATTTCTTAAATTAGAGACTTCATATTTAGGCCACGTTATAACAAGGGATGGGATAAAACCCAATCCAGATAAAATTATTGCAATCCAAAATTATCCGATCCCAACCACCCCTAAAGAAATCAAACAGTTCCTTGGGCTTGTTGGTTACTATCGTAAATTCATACCGGACTTTGCGAAAGTAACAAAACCACTCACACAGTGCTTGAAAAAGGGAAGAAAGGTAGTAATAAATTCCGATTATACCGAAAGCTTCGAAAAATGCAAGGCTCTCATAACTAACGACCCAATTCTGCAATACCCTGATTTCAGCAAAGATTTCATTTTGACAACCGATGCCTCTAACTTCGCGCTAGGTGCTGTTCTATCACAAGGACCAATAGGCGCAGATAAACCCGTATGCTACGCATCTCGCACGTTAAATGAGAGCGAGATAAATTACAGTACTATCGAGAAAGAACTCCTCGCTATAGTTTGGGCAACTAAATATTTCCGGCCGTACCTGTTCGGTAGAAAATTTAAGATCATTACAGATCATAAGCCACTCCAGTGGGTTATGAGCTTAAAGGAACCCAACTCTAGATTGACCAGATGGAAACTCAAACTATCAGAATACGATTTTACTGTAATTTATAAAAAGGGTTCTAGTAACACAAACGCCGATGCCCTTTCCCGCATACAAATTAATAACGAGGAAACGACTTCTATGGTAGCCAACGTGTCCGAGCGTCCACGCTCTAGAAGTAATTCAAGCACGGCCTCTGCCCACACCAGTCAAGAGAATCCCATACTCGAAATCCCGATAGTCGAAGAACCATTAAATAAATTCCATAAACAAATTCATATAACCGTGGTAGGCGATATCAAAAAACGGCCTACAGCATCCAAACCTTTTGAAACACATACAAGAACAAGTGTACAAGTTTCCAGTTCGAACCTGGAAACTGACATCATAAATGTCATAAAGGAATACGTCAGTCCTAAAGTCAAAACAGCGTTACTAATAAATCCCCCATTGGCTATGTACGACATAATACCCATTATCCAAAATAAGTTTAGAAGCTCTTCAATGAACTTAGTTTTAGCTAAAAAAGAAGTTGAAAATGTCAAGGAGTATTTGAGGCAGCAAGAGATAATAAAACATTACCACGATGGGAAAACCAACCATCGTGGAATAAATGAATGCTACCTAGCTCTCTCTCAGCGTTATTACTGGCCAAAGATGAGAGACGAGATCACAAAATTCATTAATAGTTGCACCGTGTGCGGACAGGCGAAGTATGATCGACATCCAATTAACCAACAATTTAAAATAGTACCCCCAGCCACCAGGCCATTCGAAACTGTTCATATAGACTTGTTAACAATCCAGACTGAGAAATATTTAACAATCGTGGATGTGTTTTCTAAATACGCTCAAGCCTATCACATTAGAGATGGTACAGCCGTCAGTATAGTACAGGCATTGCTAAAATTCTGCACGCACCATGGATTGCCGCTCACCATCGTATCGGATAATGGAACGGAATTCACTAATCAGTTGTTTAGTGAATTTGTTAATATGCACAAAATAACACACCATAAAACACTACCCCATGCGCCAAATGATAACGGAATTGTAGAGCGTTTCCACTCAACCCTGTTGGAGCACCTACGTATCTTAAAGTTAACACATAAAAGTGAAGACATAGTAAATCTCGTCCCCTATGGCATTTTAGCATATAATAGTGCAATCCATAGTTTTACCAAATGTCGACCTATCGACATCGTAACTGGGCACTTCGATCCGCGAGACCCTTTTGAAGTAGACTTAAGTAACCATCTTATGCAGCAATACACGCAGAACCATAAGAATAGAATGAAATTAGTTTATGACGTAATAAATGAATCAGCCTTGTCAGATCGAGCTAACATTATAGAAAACCGTAATAAGTCTCGCGAGCCTGAAGTCGAATATCAACCGCAGCAACGCGTTTTTGTTAAAAATCCCCTAGCCAGTCGCCAGAAAACGGCTCCCCGATACACTCAAGACACCGTATTAGCCGACTTACCAATCCATATCTACACCTCTAAAAAACGAGGTCCCGTAGCTAAAAGCCGATTAAAAAGAGTACCTAAAAGCGCTCAATTGTTACAGGGTGCTACTGGTCCTGACTGCTCATTTGATAGCGGCCCAGGATGTAAACCAGGAAATAACACTTGAGAGCCTTGGCGATGGCCCAGGAGTACTCCCTTTCCGGCTTGGCGCAACAAAACTCATAACCCATCATCATACATTCTTACAATATATTCAGATAAAAGATATCGATGAAAAGATTAGAGTACTGCAAGACCAACTAGACAATTATAGGCAAAACCTAAATAATGATACGTACACGTTATACGAGGTACAATTAAATTATCTCTCGGACAAAATGCTTAGTGTCAAACACCATTTAGATACTCCTAAACCCGGTCGTGTAAAGCGAGGTCTCATTGATGGTTTAGGTTCTATAATTAAAAGCGTTACGGGAAATTTAGATTATTCAGATGCAGTTAAATATGATAATACTATCAAAACTCTACAAGATAATAATCTTGAAATTACCGAAGAGTTGAATAATCACATTAGTATCAGCAAAGAGTGGATGGTCCAGCATTCCGAAATAATCACGAAATTAGTGTCAAATCAAGCTAAGATAAATGAAACATTACAATTAATATTAGACAAAGATTTTTACAAGGATACTAGCATCGTTAGATATGCACAATTTGGTCAGCAATTAACCATATTAACCGAAAATCTAGATGAAATCTTAGATGAACTTATAAGAATCGAGAATATCTTAGCTTTTATCCATAGCTCCAGCTCGCATCATTCTATGATTAGTATCGACGTTCTACGTCACATGATTGAAAAGTTAGTTAAACTCTATGGTAGGGATAAAATATTAGACCTAGAGCTTAGACAATACTACGATATAATTAAACCAGGTTATTATTACTCTGGCAATCAGATAGTTATTATATTTAAGGTACCAATATTCGCCATAGACAGTTACGATCTTTACAAGTTATCAATAGCTCCTAATAAGTTTAGGCAGGCCCTTATCCCTCCTTATCCATTGATTGCAACGAGCAGGAAAGGTTATGTGTACATAGAGGCTGAATGCCCGAAGTACAACACCTGGTACATCTGCGGAGATAAGATGAGTCATCAGCTGCGGCAACATCCCGATTGCATCCAGAATCTAATCATGAATCAAACTCTCGACAAGTCCTGCGAAATCACGACAGTATCTTTAACAAGAGTAGCCATGGAAGAATTGGATGAGAAGCACTACATTATATCATTTCCTAATGTAACAAGAATACACACTTTATGCGGTCGAGAAGATTACAACATACTAAATGGCAGTTATCTTGCAACAATTCCTGTAAACTGTTACTTGGACACCCCCGAATTCACAATAACCAATCTCAACGATCATGTGGAGGGCCAACCAGTGAAGATTGCGCATCTGGAGAACTACTACACCAACATCCAGCCGGGAGCAACACAAGTCAAACTAAACTCGATTGATCTTACGAAACTACATGATGCCCAATATAAAGTAATGTCACAGCATCCGCTGCAACTACAATCTGTACCATCAGGATACCTCTATCACACAACAATCCCGTTTTACATCATGGTGTTCAGTATACTGGCGCTTACTACATTCATGATCTTGAAACGATACAAGATCTTCAAGCGAGAAGATAAGAGAAAATCTACGGAAGATAACACCTATGCGGAGCCTGGACAATCTGGAGCAACGAAGACACAGTCAGCAATATTTCCTCAGTTCAAACTTCAGAAATAGTTGCTGATCTGGCGGTGGAGGTGTTATAGAGAACATTATTACGTAAAGTGCAAGTGTGCATCGACCTCGATAGCGCATGTAGCAACAGCCTTACACGTGGAGACCAAATTCGCTGACTACGCTGGCGCCGCCGCGCCGCTCGTCACCCGATGCCCCTGTTTACCGGATATGTGTTTTACGAATTCATTATAAAATATTATTTGTTCATTCTGTATCTAATATCGATCGGAATAGGATTCTTTTATTGTTATAATTTAAGTGTAACTTTTCTTTTGTAACTTTGGTTAATTAAATTAGTTTAAAATCATTTTGGTTTTTTTTGGGTCCTCCGACAGCGACGTACATATTTTGCGCGTTACTTTTCTCTTATTTTTATTTATTAACACTTACTGCATACAAGTAAACATTGTATCTACGATAAGGCACACTTACTTAATGCCTTTGGTTTTTATAGTCCAGTCATTAGGGACGAATTAATTTTAAAAAAACCCCGACACAAAAACCAAGTTCCCTATATAAAATAAAAAACAATGAAAAAAAAACTGGATTTTAAAGTACCTAAGTATGTAATGATAATTCAAAAAAATGTGTCGCGTTGGATCGCTCCAAATTATTTATCATCTACTATTTTTTCCGGTCCCCTTTTATGACACGAATGCCTCAGAGAAGTTTAAAGGCAATGAAAATCCACAACAAATGGTATTTATTTTTATTCTGTACATCAAATAGATATAAAGTTATAAGAGGCAGAACGTTCAATATTCATAAAAAAAATAATCTACACAGCTAACGAGTATTTTGAACTTGATTTAGGCCGCTAGAAATCGTATTTCGGGCTTACAATTATTATCAACTAGCTGCCCCGGCAAACTTCGTACCGCCTCTTTTTCTCACCTTTTGAACCTTCCCTGGACTTCCCAATATAATTCAAAACTAAAATCAGCCAAATCGGTCCAACCGTTCTTGAATTTTAGCGAGACTAACGAACAGCAATTGATTTTTATGTATAAGATTATTTGCATTATGACTTCACTAACATCAGTGCATTGAAGGCTTTGTATGAGGCTCTTGTGAGGAGTCATCTCGAGTATAATGCGGCATCTGGAGTCCGAGTGAAATAAAATATAAAAACATGTTCGAACGGATACAGAACAAATTCGTTAGATTCATTTATTTAAAATTGTATGGAAGATACCCGGGATACCCATTGCTATATCCTACCCTGTGTTCTGTCTCGGTATGGTTGGCTATTACAAATAAGCTATTATAATTGTTGTTTCGAATATAGGGAAAATACAATCAACGCATTTATATGTTTACATTGCAAACAGATCAGAATTAATTTAATTCAAAATATTAGCTTGTACCAAAAAAGGTTGGTCGCGCTATAATCTTGGCGATTGGAAATATTCCTGGCCACCACTCATGACCTGCGGAAAATTAGAGGTACTTCATTTTTTATATGGAATTTGATGCTATGACAAAGATACTAGCGCCGCGTCTAAAGGTCATGAATGATGGCGTGTATTTTAAATTTTAATGATTACGTGACTAATGTCAAAATGGTTGCGAGCGGTACGTCCTCCCTCTGAGAGCGCTCCGCGCTGTCTAAATCAAAGAACAAACCATTCTTGGTTTTATATTGAATTTTGTCGTTGCATATTTTAATTATTTTATACTATTAGTTTACTTTTAAATGCGCTAATTATTTTTTTCATGCAAGCTAACATAGTAAACTTAGTTATTGAATACTTTTTGATTGAATATTCAGTAAATATTGATAGATAAAAAATATAATTTCGGACGAAAAAATGTCAAATTCTTCCTGTTTTCCAGAATTATTTTTGGTGTATTTCTGAATGAAAAATAAAAATCTGATTAATACACTCCAATTATAAACTTTCAGATGTACCATGGACATTTTCAAATGTTATTTTACTATTACACATTCTATGTAATTCAATACAAAAGTATGACAAAAAGTAGAATTTTATGAAACATCCTTTGCAGAGACAAGGTTTTTACTCATGTATGTAAACAAATCTAAAAATGTTTTCAATACACTCCACGCAGAAATAATCAAACTTTCTCAAGTATATATTTTTTTTTAATTTGTGGCCATATCCTAACCAGAATCAGGTTAAAAACCTTGCACAAAAACAAGGAAACGTGTGATAGCCCTCTTAAGCGCCGTATTCACCATCTGTCACGGCTGTACGTCAGCCCAAGGTCGCTGTGATGGATGTAGCATACACACTATCGTGCGCGCATCCAGCGAGCAGAATATATCGGAAGAATTAAAAGAGAGAACCTGTTTCATTAATTTAAAATGCCAGCTATTTTAACAAAACGCCAAAAATGGGAGTTCTTTTAATGTTATCAGCAGCAACAGAAGTCAGGAAAAATATAGCAAGATGTTTTGGATCTCGCTGGATGAAAAATGGGTCGTGCACATCCAGCAAACAATTAATAATAATTATTGACGTACGTCAAGCCTATTCACGGTGTTTTTGCGTCGTGCATGGCCTTGGCGGGACGTACAGCAGATGGAACGTGAATACGGCGCTTTAGTAGAGAGTATACACTGTGTATTCTGTACGTTAATGATATTTTTTTTTAATCCAAAATCTTTTCCTTTTTCTCTTTTCTGTTGCTGCTGACAACATAAGAAAAAGTCCCATTTATTGGCGTTTTGTTAAAACTGCTGGCATTTTCTAAAACACGTCTTTATTCGTTCGATTGATTGATAAATGTTTACACAAAACAAAAAACTTTACCAATATTTTGAAACTTTTTGAGTTAAAGTTTTTTTAGATGCATATTAGTACAATGAGAAGTTTTCTTTTTCGTGTATTAAAAAAATAGTAGTTTCCAAGAACTTTGTAGATGGCGTTGAACTGACTACATTACTAGATTTATGCCTTCATTTTTGCACAAATCCACGAGGCACAGACTTCTCTTCTTTTTCTCTTGGGACATTTTCTTTATGGCGTGTTGTTATTTATTTCCCAATGCAAATGATGTGATGTGATGTGACTTTAGATTATATGGTTTTAAGATCTCAAAATTACAAGCAAGTGAAAAAAATCAAAAAATGACGACGTTCCGTTCATTGCAGTAACATACCAAGTTCAGCGCCATCTATCCATCGACTAGGGAAACAATCAAAAGAAAATCCCTCATTAGAGAAAATCTGTTAGTGCTCATTCTCCTAGCGCTTTTTCTGGGCGTTAAAAAAGCGCTGAGTTGGAACAAAAAAGCAAAAGTTTTAAGTTAAATTTGCTTTTGAGAGAGAGTTGATGGTCCGCTCCTAATGAGAAGTTTTCTTTTTCGAGTATTAAAACAAAAATAGTTTCCAAGAACTCTGTAGATAGCGTTGAACTGACTACGTTACTAGATTTATGCCTTCATTTTTGCACAAATCCATGAGGAACAGACTTCTCTTCTTTTCCTCTCGGGACATATTCTTTATGGCGTGGAAAACTCATAAACTAAAAAGACTGGTCAATGAATATTTTTTTCTTTTTCCTAGTTGTTATTTATTTCCAAATGCCAATGGTGTGATGTGATGTGACTGACAATGACATGAAATGTACGTTACGTTTTAAGATCTCAAAATTACAATCAAGTGAAAAAAAAAAATGACGACGTTCCGTTCATTGCAGTAACATACCAAGTTCAGCGCCATCTATCCATTGACTAGGGAAACAATCAATTTTTACAGCTTATTAAAGAGTATACACCAGTATACACTCTCTCAACTAAGTCTGTGCCCTTAGACGCCATCTCCACGAGCGAGCGAGTTGGGAAGGCGCCGAGGCGCAGTCCATTCTCGTCACTCTATGTCAATGGAATGAAATGAATGACATAAAGAATGACATTCACAAGTCACACACAAATTCAAAACAGTTGGATTTGTTTATTAATTTGTTCATGTTCATGTGTGATGTGATTGTGCAGTCGGTGTAGTTCCATTTTTTCTTTTATAATTTTACTTTCCTTACTTTCTGTTGGTTTCTCTTTGTTTTTGTCTATCTCCAGTGGCAATTGATAACAAATTGATTTATTACAAACAGATTTTCGTAAATATTTTAATGTTTTTGAACATTCTTAAGTTTTTAGTATAGTGATTTGCTTCTCGTAAGCATAGGCTTTTCCGGCATTTAATTGACCTAAGTAGTCTGACATCATGGAATATTTCAGTGGCTCCAAGAAGTTAATATCATTTATAATAGAGGACTGGAAGTTGCTCTTGTTCCTTACCATTTTATTTGTTTTATATTTTTACTATACAAGCACTTTTGACTTTTTCGAAAAGAAAGGCATACCGTATACGAAACCAGTGATATTCCTAGGTAATCTGGGACCCAGGTTGAAAGGCACAAAGTCGTTTCATGAATTTCAATTGGAAACTTACAATAACTTTAAAGGAAATCGATATGGAGGTAAGGATATTTTCCCATATGGTAAAGACATTGTTTTTTTTTATACATAATTATTAAACAAAAACGACCTTTGTTCACCTGTACCTCAGGTACAAAGATCTTTTTTTTTATCAATAGTGTGGAAATAGTTCCGTAATAACTTATTTTTACAATAATTGGACTTATTTTATTATGAAGTTTTTTTTACTTACATGATTATAATTCTTTGCAGGACTATTTGAAGGAAGAAGACCTTTATTAAATATTATAGATCCAGACCTAATTAAGGCAATAACTATACGCGATTTTGATCACTTCACAGACCGAATCACATTGAACTCTAAAGAGCCCAAATTTTTGCTTCGATCACTTCTAAATTTAAAGGTATTTGACTGTTTTCTACACTACAGTACAGAAAAGAGGTTCTACTTGTGTTGATAACCCAAGTCAACTTTTTCACTTAGGTACTGTTCTGATCACTATTGGTCCATTCCATCTTTCTTCTTTGAAACAAAAAGGCATGTGGTTCAAGTGTCCATCTATTGTTCTAAGATTTGCTACACTGCTACACTACACACATCTTCTTTGTTTTTTCTCATGCACAGGAATGTTTTGTTTTTTACATTTACATGTAGATTTTTTTGTTGTTCAATAGAATGAACACACAAACATCTACAACATGTTTCTAAATGAGTTATGTTCTCTAATTTTATTGCTGTTCCTTGTGGTCATACTTTATGTCATGTACATATTTGTACAAATAAAATGCAAGAATACTTAAACAAAATGGAAAATACATATACAACCTACAACTGACACTTTTTCCAGGGATCAGAATGGAAAGGTGTTCGCAGCACATTAACACCGGTCTTCAGTTCAGCACGTCTGAGGAATATGCTTCCACTCATACAGTTGTGTTCAAAGCAAATGGTTGAGTTTTTAAAGCAATATGGTAAGATAAACAGTGTGTTGCTTTTAAGTTGACCAGACAACTCAGCATTATTGCAATCCACTGCTAGACATAGGTCTCTCGCAGACTGCCACATCGCCCTGTCTGCCTTTCGCATCCAGGCTGACCCAGCCACTTTCGTTTGGCGACGGTCCATCTAGCAGGGGGCGTTCCACACTACGCTTGCCTATACGCGGTCTCCAATCCCGAACTCGTCTCCAATTCCGAACTCGTCTGCATTACCGAACATATCGGTCTTTCGACAAAAATGGCTAGCCCTCTGCCAATCACTGGAAGGTATGTTGGCTACTCTTGATCTTTTCTGGAAATTTTTAAATCCCGATTTTATCCCTCAACCTCCAAGCATACCTCGTTCCATAGTGCGCTGAGCGATCTTGTATGTAATAACGGTACAGGGCGCACTGTTTTGAAGATCTTAGTCTTCAAGCATTGCGGCATGGGAGACTAGAAACCGTGACAAAGTTCCCCACGTGCCGCCCAACCTAACTGGATGCTTCTGAATTCAGACTTCTTTATCAAAATTATGTCTACCGTCTACCTTCGTTGGATGACTTGCCTCACAACTCGGACAAGCAATCCTTCGATGTGGATTGATCTCGGCAGGACGTGAATTCATGCCAAGACCAACCCGACGAGAGGCTCCATTCAGGCTGAGCAGCATCTGTTCTAACTTTTCCAGCGTCTCTTCCATTATGACGATGTCGTCTACAAAGCCACGACGGTGTGAGATGTACTCGCCATTCAAGTTGATACCCTGTCCAGTCCAGTACAGCGTCTTGAAGACGTCCTTCAATGCGTTGAAGGACAGCAATGCGTTGCTGAACAGTTTTAGGGATAATATCACATTCCTCTGTCCAGTTGGATGGGACTGGTTTCTGATCTTGGATCTGGATAGCCATGGTGGGAGAAATTAACAATGACTGACCATCATAAGTTAAACAAGGCCATTAGGTCAATAGATAGATTGACTCATTACTTGTTTGTAAAATGTGAAAGTCTTATAAGATGCAGACATGTTACTCAATCGCACATTATGAATTAATTCGTCTTGCATAATGTCACCACGTCAGATGCGCATATTTTGCGTGCTAGCTTTTTTGTTATATAAATTAAATAAATATATGTAATGATTGAAGAAATAGATAACTAATTATTATTCTTAATGCCATAGTTATATCTTTCCTGTAGGTATGCCTTTCTAACAAAGCCAGTGACTGGAAAAACCTAAATTCACACCGCTAAACAAATAATGGGATAAATGAGACACGTATTAAATCATACAATGTCTAGATTGCGTAATGTTTATCATGTTCAGCTTTAAACTAAGAATGTTATCACATTGACATAATTATTAACTATACCTTACGGTGCTCGAATGATAATGAATAACAAGTTTTATTTATTTATCGTTAAAATAATTATGTAGTTTTTCGACCGATTTCGGCCAAGGCAATATTCAGTCTATCTCTTATTTATTGCCTTACATAGATATAGAAAAACTATTTCTATCTATGTAAGGCAAATATCAGCAGGAGTGACCCAGTCGTATCGGCTCCGACTTACGAGTTGTAAGGTATTGGGTTTGAACTCAGTCAGGGGCATTACTTTGTGTAATTTTTTTCACCACTGCTCTTAAAACGGTGAAGAAAAACATCGTAAGGAAACTGGAATGTCCTAGAACAAAAAATTCGAAGACATGTGACATCTCTAGTTTCCGCACTGAGCTGGCGAGGTGGATTATGGCCCACTTCCTCTCACAGAGAGGAGGCCTGTGTTCCAGCAGTGGAAACATTATATGCTGATGACGATTGGTTTTGCCTTTGAGCGGCCGTTAGTTGATAACCAAGTTATTATTTAAGTGTTTGTGAGTCTAAATTTTTGTAAATATAAGGTGCAGGCAAAATTCGCTAGTGTGGGGTAACTTTTTCTTTTAATAAAAAAAAACAACCCGTAGCAAACGACAGTAAAACGCTTGTTGCTGTCAAAGCCACAAGCGTTTTTACCCAACTAGTTATTATAAAAGTGAAACGCAGAACTATGAGCAGAATATACTTCTTTATAATATAAAAAAACTGCATTTTAACTAATTATTTACTTTGTACCTACACATCTATGTCCTCATTAAATAATATCATTTAGGTAACTTCATTTATTTGATTTACAGATAAGAAAGACGTTGAGATGAAGAAGACAATAGGACACTTCACTTTAGAAGTAATTGGGGCATGTGCATTTGGAATTAAGTGCGATGCTTTATCAGATGAGAATACACACTTCATCAATGTAAGTTTTACGAGCTGTATATGCAATAAGAACTAATTTACACTTATTAATAAACCTTACCTTAGTCTTACCACAAGAAAGATAAACATTATGTTGAACACTTGTCTAAAAAAACTGTCAACGTCAACACGGCATTTCACCTTGTTATAAGGGTCGTATTGCAGTTACACTTTTTTTAGACAAGCTTCAATAGTTGTTTATCTTTTTTTGGTATGACGGAATATGTTTAACTATCTGTTCCCTGCGGTTTCACCTTCGCAGCTCGTTTCTTATTGTTCGTAGCGAGATGCTATATCGCCCTTTTTCACAAGGTAAATTATTCAAATATGTGTTGAGCGGAAGGAACTGTCGGACGCACTGACTAAGCTCCACGGTGTTCCTTTAAAAGCCCTTTACGTTTCAGGCTCACGGTTACCTGTTTAGACAGTCTCTCGACCCAATTTGAGTCAGTTTGAGTGATTTATATTTGCAGGTTGCTGAAAAGTTTGACTACATGCCTCTGCACAAAAGACTGATGATATTTTTCTTTTTACTATTTGTGCCGCAACTGATTAAGTTTTTAAACTTTTCGTTTCTGAATTTGGATTCTACAAAAGAGTTGGTAAGGATATTGAAAGCGGCAAAAGCTGAGCGACGGAAATCTGGTGTTAAGTATGTTACCTCTACAACGTGTTTTTTTTGATATCCCATAACTCTGGGGTATGATTGAGGCCATATCAAAGAATCAACTGGCATATGAGTTATGTTCCAAACCTTCGTTATTTTTTTTTTTTCATTTTTCATACAAAATAATTCGGCAAAGTCACGATTTAATGTAAAACACCCTTACGTGAAATATGCTATTTCTTAGCTTTAAATATGAATGATTGGTTTGAATAAAAATGAATTACTTGTATTTATCAATGAAACTTAGATACCTAGACACATTGAGGGTCTATTCTACTGCGAAGTTTGGCAACCTCGCAAAAGTAAAGATTCGTCATACTGGTGACATTTTTTGACCTAATTTAACTATGATTGATGATATCTCCGAAACGATGCATTTTTGGACCACCTATTCTAAGAGTTTTAGTATTATTTTTACCTACAGAATAACCCTAGAGTTATGGGATATCAAAAAAAACAGGTTGTATAATGATATTTTGAATAATTTATATACACATAATAAGCCTGTGATGCTTTATGATAATGTTAGCCTTACAAAGCTGAGACTCGGATTTCTATGTGAGAGCACTTAAAGTCCGTCAAGTGGAAAATGAAAGATATCAGGTGTCTTCGGTATTATCACGATGTTTCCCTTCACCAAAAACCCTCAAACAAAAGCTGAAAACGTATGATAAATTTTTCTACTTTAGCTAAGATTTATTATTTATTTCAATTTCTCTGATTTATTTTCAGGAAGAATGATTTCCTCCAAATTTTAATTGATGTCTCAGAGAAGGAAAGAAATGAAGCCGAAAACACGAAGTCTGATATTCGTAAGTCATTTTGTTACGTATTTAAAAACCAGTTTCGAGTTAGAAAAAACTGTTAAAGTGGCAGGCTGTCCCACTCCTCAGTATAGTTTCCCCCATTTATTCCACTTCTCTCGATCGTGGGCTTCTTCACGCCAATCTACGAGGAAGCCATCCGAAGCGTCTTGCCATCTTCTCCACTATGTTTTACCAATCAAAATGTAACAATATTTACGAGTAGTACCTATGAATTACTTAACGATTACATATTGAATGTAATTGTAATGGCTAAAATTTAAAACTACACGAAAATCTGTTTAATTTTTCCAGATCTTGATGAGGACACCGTAGACGCGCAGTTATTATTGTTCCTTATCGCTGGTTACGAGACCTCGAGCACGTTACTGTCCTTTGCCATCCACGTACTGGCCACTAAGCCTGAACTTCAGGACAAGCTGCGAGCTCATGTGAAGGAGATGACCGAAGGAAAGGAATTGGACTACGATGTAATTGCGCAATTGCATTACCTTGAAGGATTTTTGTTAGGTAAATAACATTTGTAAATTCGCTTTTTATGCAAGTATGTATAATGAATAAACAATGTGAACCATGCTACTCGTATGCATACAGACGTTTTAGAGAGAACTAATACATACTCACGTTTACTTGGTATCGCATAATAAATTTGACTCTGGTTTAGGACAACTTAATTAATAGAAAAAAAAAATTATACAGGATGGTTCAGTACGACATACATGACTGTTCTAGTACAACACTAGTCGAAAAGACACACGTCTGTCAATCAAAAATGAATCTTCTTCTGTGATGAAATCTATGAAAGGCACACTTATGTGCTGGCGTCTAATCATAGTACATAGTTTAGTCTTAGTTTATTTGTCTTTTTTTTCAGAAACATTACGCATGTTTCCTCCAGTAGCCCGAGTGGACAGAGTCTGTACAAAGCCGTATACTATACCTGGATCATCCATACAGCTTGAGCCTGGTAATGTAGTTGCCATTCCTTTGTACGGCATACACATGGACCCGGAGTACTACCCAGAGCCTAAAGAGTTCAGACCGGAACGATTCATGAATGAAGAAAAAAAGGATAGAGCATCTCATTTATATCTGGCTTTTGGTGCAGGTCCCAGAAATTGTATAGGTGAGTATAAGAATAGATCATCGCCTTTGCTGCGCCGACTCCAATTCATGTAAATGTATACATAAGGGGCTGTCCATTAATTACGTGAGTCTCGAAAGGCGGGGAGAGGTCCATAAAAAATCACGAAATATCAGAAGGGGGGAAGGGATATATCATGTGTATTTATTTTTAACCGACTTCAAAAAAAGGAGGAGGTTCTCAATTCGGTCGGTATGTTTTTTTTTTTTTTTTTATGTATGTAACATCGATTACTCCGAGGTTTCTAGTCCGATTAGTGTGATTCTTTTTTCGTTCGATGCAGGATACTTGCAGTGTGGTCCCAAATTTCATCAAATTTGGTTCAGTACTTTTTATTTTGTGAGCATTTTTATTAATTATACTTGGATGACATGATGATCTTTACTTTTTGCGTGTTTGTTACGCGATTACTTCGCCAATTGTGGACCGATTTTCAAAATTGTTTTTTTGTTGTACTAGGGATCGTTCACCTTAGGGAATACTGCAAGTTTCATCGAACTCTGTTCAGCATTTTTTGAGATAGGGAATTTCATTGGAACTTTCTTTTATGCACACAACATCGGCGATGTTAACACCGGTGCTACGGATTACAAAATTCTAGTGCACATGTAAGAAAATGATGTATTTGCCAAGAATTTGGGTTGAATATTAAAACTAAAAAGAGTAAAATAAAAAACTTTTTTCAAAAAAAATTTAACCACCTTCAAAAAAAAACACAAAAAAGGGTAAAATAACCTACAAAATAACTTTTCTTTCGGAAGTCGGTGGCAAAAAGACATCGAAATAATAAAACAAAGCCACCGACTTCCGAAAGAAAAGTTATTTTGTAGGTTATTTTACCCTTTTTTGTGGTTTTTTTTTGAAGGTGGTTAAATTTTTTTTGAAAAAAGTTTTACAGCAAACGCACGTTGACTCAACCAAAAAGTGGCGTCAGTCAAAAACAACCTACAGCATTTCTGTCTACCTCTAGACGTTATTTTTGTAGTCTTTAACTTACTATAATATTAGCATCACTTATATACTGAAAAATAAACGTGATATAAGAGGAGGGGTGGGGGTATGTCTTAAACCTCAACATGTATGGCCAAAGGGGAGGGCGTTAAAAATTGCCAAAAAAAAAATCATCGAGTGTAAAATGGACGGCCCCTAACTACTATCAAAATAATTTTATATCTATATGTATTTTTTATCACCTTTTTACAGGTCTAAGATTCGCGATGCTATCAGCGAAACTGGCGATGGTTGAACTCATTAAGAACTTCAAATTCTCCACATGTGAGAAAACAGTTGACCCCATTCAGTTTGATAAACGGGCTCTGTTGCTGAAGGCACAGGGCGGTTTGTGGGTTCGCATCGAATCTTTGTAAAGTATTCCATCAATGTACCTAATTATTTGTTGTACGACGAGAATGAATAGTAATTCGAATATTTGTTTTAATGCATTTAGTTTAAATCTGTCATAAATAAATCCAACGTTTTTCAAATAATGAAGTACAAAAAACTTCAAATGAAGAAAACAGTTCCTCAAATGTTAAAATATGCAGAAGAAATATGTTGAAGATAATGTGATTATATTTTTTTGAAAGATCTTTGTTTTTAAAGGTAATATTAACTAACAAAAATTCTATATTTTTGCTTTAAGCCGGAAATTACTGTTTTTTTATTTAATTTTTACACTATAATATAATGTAACGAATCTTTATAAATTAAGTAATTATCTTTTATACAGAAATTATTTATTAAAAGATATTTAAATAGGTAGGTAGATAGCAATTTGTTGAATATATTATTTACATTATGTAACTATTACTCAAATAGATTAACATAAAAACAGTAAAAAACGTACCTTCTGAAAACTACAGTATTTTATAAGTTTTTATTTAATTTTATGAATGAAGAAAATGTTCAATGAATTCAACAAAACAAAATAATTTAAGCGAAGTCTCTTTTCATTTGTGACGTGATAGTGATAAGAGTTATACAGGATGTAAGGGAGAGCCCTCCACAAACTTTCTGGGCTTGCCCACTAGACGAAACTGAATAATCTTCCACAATTATTTTATTCAGGAAATGAAAAAAAATATCAGTCTCACCATACAAAATTATAAAGATTGGACAGTTTCGTCTAGTGAGCAAGCCCTGAAAGTTTGTGGAGGGCTGTCCCTTACACCCTGTATAAACGGTAATAGCCTAGGGGTTGGATGATGGGTTTGGGTAACTTTTAATAAAATAGTTATAAGAGCATAAGAAAACTTCATTTAAAATTTTCAAAATTATAATGCTCGCACAATAAGCTTCTACTTGAATCAATTTTTGTTAATACAGATGTCCTCTCTTTAGTAGATTTTCAACTTTAATACAAAAGTTGAAGGTCTATGTTGAATTGTGATTTGACCGATTGGGTAGTTTGATGTGCTGACATCCATACTCAGGTAATGTCTTGTAGAAAACATTAAAGTCAATTTAATATTTAGATGTATTCTAGGTGTGGGTAGTGCTATAATAGCGATACAAAAACTGATAAAAAAAACTTATGACATTCTGAAAATAAGTTCTAGTGGTCATTAAATGTTTTGTGGACCAAATCTATAAGTCTCAAAATTATTGATTAATAGAATGTTAAATAAAATTGTGATAATTTAGTGCCAGTAAGATACACTCAGTACAAAAAGACATTGTTTAATTATATTGCATTTAAAATTATATATTGTTGTTAAAAAAATATTATTTTCAATACGGAAAAGATTCTTGCCAATGTTGTTACCTATAATATTATATTTTTAAGATTAAAAATGTTTTAACCAAACTTTGTTCATCATTAAGACCTTTGTTAGGTAACTTTTATCGTGGTATAGTTGTCAAATGCGTCCTCTCATTCAAGGCGGGACGGGAGGGACTGTCAGACTTAGGCGCGCATAAGGCTGCTTGTGTTTTTACATCTTTAGGGTGAAGACAAACGAGCGTAATTTTTGAGTCGTGACTTGTAGAAATTCGGTCGCTTTCATAGAAAATTTTGCATCGCGACTTTTGTTTTGTATGAAAACGACCAAACTTCTGCGACTCACGACCATTGAGCTATTATTACTACTTACAGAGACGACACCACGCATCATTGTCTCCCATCCAGGATGAGTGCGCGCGCCTAGAGCTGTCATAAAACTGAATGAACAGAACTTGTGCGCGTTGTCTCATCCTCAATGGGACACAGTGGTGATACGTGGTGTCGTCTCTATACGTAGTAATGGTTACGTTAACAACTTGTCTCATTAGCTATTTCGTCTCTTTATCTATTACGTCACATTCCCTAATTCGTCATCTTGTGCATCTGGTCATTTTTATTAACTCGTCTCATGCTCTATTTCGTCTCTTTCCCAACTCGTCCGACGCAAATGTACAGACGCCAGCACATCAATCTACTCCAAGCTGGGCACGCCGCAACTGCGGCGGTAAGCCCCGCTTTGAAGAATGGCTGGAGAGACGTCATGGGGTCCTGACCTACCGCATGACGCAGGTCCTCACCGGACACGGAAGTTTCGGGAGGTACCTGTGTCTTATGAGGAAGGAGGAAACGCTTGGGTGTCACCACTGCGAAGATCGCCCGGAGATACAGTCGAACATAAGTGACTGACCCGCATGGGCAGAGCACCGACGTTTCCTCACGGCGGCGATAGGCGGAGACCTCTCGCACCCGGCATTGATTGCGGCTATGCTGCGGGGCGAGACGGAGTGGGAAGCGGTTGCCTCCTTCTGCCAAGCAGTCATGCTCGCGAAGGAGGAGGCGGGCCACGTGAGAGAGAGGACATTGTCCTCCCTCCGCCCCACCCACGGTGGTGGACTCCCACGGCGACGGACGGATTCCCGGCCACCGGAGGCGCGGACATGCGGGCGGCGAGTAAAGGTATAGTCGTGTTAGCCTGAGAACGCGAGAATAATAAAATATTAGGAAGAATAGTTTTTGCCCCGACTTCGTCCGCATGTTTCTTATTCCCAAATCCACCGCAACGCATCGCAAGGGGATATCGGTATTTTATGGTCTGACCATCAACATTTTTGATGTTGACTGTACGTTGTCATATGCGTCGGACGAGTTGGGAAAGAGACGAAATAGAGCATGAGACGAGTTAATAAAAATGACCAGATGCACAAGGTCACGAATTAGGGAATGTGACGTAATAGAGAATGAGACGAAATAGCTAATGAGACGAGTTGTCAACGTAACCGTAATAATGGTTAGCTCAATGCTCACGACTCAAAAATTACGCTCGTTTGGCCTCACCCTAAGACTGATAACCAGTGGGTCGTGGCACTGTCTAATGGTTTTTGAACGCAAAGGGCAACGGAAGGTACAGGTTGATTATTTAATCAGGAAGAATCTGCGTCCTCAAGCTCCACCAAGCGGGTGAAGAGACTAAAGGCACACTAAAGCGAATCTGATTGTATAAAACTATGCCTATGTCAAGTCTAGAATGACATGACACACACGCGGATGTATCTTTTCTAAAATATACATTTGCAATCACTCTCACACTACTGCTCGTATTTATTTGTAATCTGGATAGGAAGGCTTAGCAGGGCTATTGGCTAACTTGATAGTCACTGACTAGCGGTTGTCCACTGAACTTGGATGGCTTGATAGTATCAAGCCGTAAGTTGAGGAGTGGAGTGTCTCAAGAGCGTTAGAATAGTTGATTTTAGGTAACATTAACATTTCTCAGTTTCATAGCAAATGCAAAAGGCAATAGGTTTTGTCAGCTATTTGATGATCACCACACAGACACCGAGCTACTCAATAGCGCTGCAGATCATTTTCTGTATTAATTTATTAGGAATTGCAGTAGTAATAGTACAAAAAAGTGGAAGTGGGCGTACATACTATAGGTACTGTATAATATAGAAGACTGGGTGGAAGGTAGGGGAAGAAAGTACTAGTAGACAGACAATCTTATTTAGAAGGCGGGAAGAAACTGGATATGCCCTGCATACTTTATCACCTAGCTATATTGAGCATTACTTTCAGGACCTTACTCAATATTGGCACCAACTGGCGAGCCAAAGAATTGATGGCTTTCACTAAAAAATTAAGCTATTTCAGGCCTGGTTCACTCCGCGGCGTAGGTATAAAACTGCGCGTAGAGTGGGGGGCCTCTTCGTGGAGGACAACTCAGTCGGGTGCCACGCGCTACCCGTTCCTCTCGCGCTTCATCTACTAAATATTTTTGTTCGGTTACGTCTATTTACGCACATTTACCTATAGTTTCGTAAAAGTTTTCATAACAGTATTATAACTATAATCTAATTTATTACTTATGAAGAAAAAAAAAAATACTGCATAACTTTTGTTTGTCTAAATAATGACAGTGATAAAAGCCTCACGTTTCACACGCTACCGCGTGATCTTGAAAGGTAAGAAAAAAAGTGCATATTTATCTATGTAGTACATTTAAAATACGATTATTAATTCCAGTCAGTAAAATGACCATTGATACAATTTAATTTAGTAGGTACCTACATTTCATTAATGCACAAATGTCAATTTACTAACTGGAATTAGGTACGTAGGTAGGTCGAATTAAGATCGGTAGAAAGTAGAAAGATATTTGCTTTGTTGTTTACGCACGTTCAAACTCAGAAAATGGCCACACTACGCATTCAAGGTCAGCGATCGTATTTCGCTGCGCGACTTTTTTACCTAGGTACCTACCTGCAAAGACACGCCACGCGGGGCCTGTAACATTATGCGATAGTAATTGGTCGGTTGAATGAAAAATGATAAGGACTAGCTACTTTGCCACAGACGATAACAATCTTTAAAGTTATGACTAAATAAAATATAATAAAATAAAATAGACCAAGAGCCATGGTCAAATAAGAGCATCGAATGAATCTAAAAAGATATAGGTTGATGATAAAAACAAAATTCCATGAGGAACATAGGTATTATGTTATTAATGTAATTTAACAAATGCGTAAAAACGTATACCCACCTAACTGTGTCTAAACTCGCGAGTCGCAACCCTATTGAGCTTGACCGACGGTAACCTTTCAATGTCCTTGGCGTCAGATAAACAAAAATAAACTTTCGCGCGTAACCATTCAGTACATTTTTGCTTGCACATGGGAAGTTTAGGCTAATATAAAAGTAGGTGGGCGGTACGGCTGCCAGTTAAAATGTACTTTGTTCTTTCGTGAATAGATTTTACATTTGTTTGATTTTTTTTTGGGAGTGACGCTTCTTTGCATAGTAATATTATTTATTCTTTGGCTATTTTGCCCTTGTTATTACTAAATAATCAGGCTGCATGGGAGGAACCCCTTAGCCTTACTCCCTACAAGGAGCGGAAAAAAGACATTGACAATGCGTTGACACCATAATTGACACTGACAGGATGAAATGTCATCAGTTAAAAAAATAAACAAATTATTGCGCTTGTTGTTCGTCTGCGAGTCTTCTCCTCATTATTTTCTCTAGTTTATTTATTTTAACGTTAACTATAATCCCGAAATGTTAACAGTTTCTTTATTCTTTTTTTAGAAACAGGCTTTTGATTGAGCTCGAAAGTAGCCCGTCATCATGGAATATTTCAGTGGCTCCAAGAAGTTGTTATTATTTATATTAGAGGACTGGAAGTTGCTTTTGTTCCTAACCATTTTATTTGCCTTATATTTTTATTATACAAGCACTTTTGACTTTTTCGAAAAGAAAGGAATTCCATTTAAAAAACCAGTGATATTGTTAGGTAACCTGGGACCCAGATTAAGAGGTTTACAATCATTTCATGAATTTCAATTGGAAGCATACAATAACTTTAAAGGAAATCGATATGGAGGTAAGTTTGAACTTCATCATAGGAATTTCATGTAAAATAATAAGTTAACAGTTACTGTAAGTTCACTATACATCTCTTTTTTGGTTTAATATGCTGAACAGATAAAAAATATATAATTGTATTTAGGACTTGTTGGCAAAACCTATAGTTAATTAGATATTTAATCATAAACTTAATACTCTCTACTAGAATGATGCTTTACAAGAACTTGTATTTTAAATAAGTAAAAAACAAAAAAAATATTGATTACAGGTCTATTTGAAGGAAGAAGGCCTCTACTAACTATTATGGATCCAGATCTAATCAAGGCGATAACAATACGTGATTTTGATCACTTCACGGACCGAATCACAATGAATGCTAAAGAGCCCAAGTTCTGGAGTAGATCACTTCTCAACTTAAAGGTTAATGTTTTTAATGTTTTTCTTTAGGTCCAATCACTGTTCATTGTTCCATACATAGAAGACTGAAATACATACAACACCCTGCCATACACACAAAATCAAATATGTAAATACGTAGTTATAAAGGCTTTAGGTACCAAAAACCCTGTTGTTCCTTCCACCTATGTTTTAAGAATTGGTAGGTATACATATGTAACAAAGTGAGTCATTTATGAAAAACTATGAACAAAAGATAGTTTTTTAATTATATATTGACAAAGCAAGTATGAACAGATTTTTTTTACAATTATATTTAATGAAAATGAATGGCCAAAATTATGTTTGATAAATATTATAATTTAAAATGGTGACTAACTTTGCTAATTATGTTTTTGTTGTTGGTAATGAAAAAGGGGTTTGTAACTTTTAGTATGGACGTTGGCATCAATTTTTTTTTCTTTCGCCAGTTATGAAAGTTAGGGCACAATTAGACTACTACCTAAGATATCTTTAGAAAAAAAATTAGGTTTCTAAACCGTAACCAACCAGAGATGTGGCGGTTTGTATTTTGTTCTAATCTATAGTTATTTTAGGTAGAAATCCATAGATTTACTGATGTGCTAGCTTTTTCCCGAGGCTTTGCCCATCCCAACCGCCTTTATGTGTAGCCTCTAACCGTTTCTAGAGTCCCACCTATCTCTGTACCAAAATTCATCAACATCTGTTCAGCCGTTTTGACGTAAAAACGGAACATGACTTAATACTTATTTCGTATTTGTAATACGAATTAGGTTTACGTGGAATAATGATGTTTCGTTTAAAACTCTGTTAAGAAGATCTTTTAACCGACTTCAAAAAAGGAGGAGGTCCCAATTCGTCGCAACCTTTTGTTATTTATGTTAGTCGATTTTCGATGACGCCTGGACCGGTTTGTTAAATTCTTCTTTTGTTTAAAAACATTTACATCACGGATGATCATGGTAATCAGAAAACAATATACTATGTCTGTAGGTACCCACTATGACGGGGATATGGGTCGCGGTCGCGGGTTTTGTTTAATTATCGTGACCCTGGAACGTAAAAGGCTATTGAAGAACAATGGCTATTGAAGGACACCGTGGTTTTTAGTCAGTACAACTTACAAGTCTGACAGTCCCTCAAGCCCTACCTGGTGGGAGGACTCATTTGATTATTTTACCATGTAAAAAAAAAATTCAGTCCCTCCCACCCAGGCAGGGTGGGAGGGACTGTCAGACTCGCACTGACTAAAATCCACGGTATCCTTCAATAGCCCTTTATGTTCCGGGGTCACGGTGATGGAATGAGTCCCGTGACCCCGGCAGGCTTTGTTCCTCTAAGTACTACCTATAATCAGAGATTTCTCCAAGACTCCGTCGGTACCTAGTAACAATGGGACCATCAGTACCGTCAGCACGAGTTTTCAGTATTTGAGACGTAAAGTAAACTGGAACTTTGACGACTTCAAATTGACAATTTTCAAGGGAAAAATTGGTTCCTTCTTCGCACACCAGAGGCGCTATACCATATTTTCATACAATAAACGCTGTAAATACTGGAAAAACTCTGTAAAGTAAAATAGAGAAAACTCGTGCTAGGGGTACTGTTAAGATCGACTTTGAAACAAAAGAAGAATTATCCAAAGGCGTCATTGAAAAGTAAGGGATCAAACTTTTTGAAGTCGGTTAAAAAGATCTTCTAAACAGAGTTTTATACAAACCACTCATTGTTCCACGTAAACCTACTAGTATAATAAATACGAAATACGCATTAAGGTATGGTCCGGTTTTACGTCAAAACGGCTGAACGAATGTTGATGAATTTTGGTACAGAGCTAGATGGGACTCTAGAGACGGTTATAGGGTATAAATAAAGTCGGTTGGAGAGAAGACAAAACCTAGCACAACAATAAATCTATGGATTCCTACTCCAGATTTGAACAAAATGAAAACCGTTATATCTCTGGTTGGTTACGGTTTAGATTTTTTTTATTATTTTTTACGAACTTCTTAGGTTGCGGTTTACTAATGACCAAAATTTCATTAATGGCGAAAGAAAAAAAAAATTGAGGCCAAAAAGTTGCAAACCCTTTACTTTCTTTTTCATTTCTCTTGTATAAACTTACAACTTCCAGTAAAATGCACCTAAGTAAACTCAAGACAGGTTGCTAGTACTAAATAAAAATAATATTATTCCTTCCAGGGATCAGAATGGAAAAGTGTTCGCAGCACATTAACACCGGTTTTCAGTTCAGCACGTCTGAGAAATATGCTTCCACTCATACAGTTGTGTTCAAAGCAAATGGTTGAGTTTTTGAAGCAGTATGGTAAGTTAAATATGTATGTATATATTTAAACTGATGAACTCATTAGATTTGCAATTTATTGGCGGTGTCATCACGCTTCGCCTACTCTCTAGTTTGCAAAGTATTATCTTGTATACTTTAGCTACATCTATGATAAATTATCACATCTTTTCTATGCTGCAGCAATTGATAACAGTTTATTTAACTTTGTATCACCCTATGCATATAAGGTCTTCTAAAAAAAACAATAGCACAGTGGCACAGTGGCTGACCAATCGACTGCTATGCAGCATGTTTCGGGTTCAATTCCCGCACGGAAAAAATATTTTTATTAACAAGTAAGTAGTTGTTCCAGGTCTGGGTGGTTATGACATAGTTTCTATGTTTGTAAATGCACAGGAAAAAGTCCTAAAGAAGGGCTAGGTTCAAAAATATATATTTTGTATGTTTAATCATTCACAGATAAGAAAGACGTTGAGATGAAGAAAACAATAGGACACTTCACTTTAGAAGTAATTGGGGCATGTGCATTTGGAATCAAGTGCGATGCTTTGTCAGATGAGAATGCACACTTCTTCAATGTAAGTAAACGTTAACACGTCTGTTTACGCTGCTGATATAATTAATTTGTATTGTGTTGTCTATCAGGCTGGTGTCCATGTGCAAGTCTATGTCAAAATCGCATACATTTTGCGTGCGACTATCATTCAACACACCTCAACCATAAAAGGCAGAAACACTTTACCACGATAGGCTTTTGGTCCCGACTCTCATTTGTAGATCCTTGACAGTCGTCACTGTTACTCAGAAGCTCAAAATGTAACAACCAGTCTTGGCAAGAGGTATCGAAGTACCCAAAGTAGGCTGTGTAAAATACTGATATTAAGCTAGCTCTGGTTCGAGTGGAAGTCGACCCCAACACACTTGGGAATAGTCTAGCTAGGTAGGTGATGGTAATGGTGACTGCACACGAAAGCTGCCCACCATATTCTCGACGGCCGCCGGCCTGTCTACTGAAGTACTGAATGCAGGGCCCCCGTAAGGGCTACTGGCGCCTGTGTGCAAAAAAGGATTTTGGCGCCCCTTAAAGCATTTTGAATCATCATTTTTTATGGTAGGTAGGTCAGTGGTGTATTTTAAAATTCAGCGCCCTTAGACTGTAAAGCTTGCCGCGTCGGAACTTAAACACAAAAGAAACCATCAAGTCCACCATCAACTTCACACCCAAACGAGAGTGCCATACCATCTTAGAGAAGACAAACTTTTTACAATTTTGTGGAACACAACAAGATTTAACTAACATACAATAAGAAGCATTTGGTATTGAAAAATGAGCTATCAAAAGAGAGGCCAAGAAAACCGAATGGCAATTCATTTAATATAAGTTCTAGCGAAGCGAGCGCGAAATTTTTTAGGTTTTTGGAATAAAACAAGGTAATTCTTCATAGAAGAGCGAGCGCAGTCAGCTCTAAAAGTAAAACGTTTCCGGACTTCAAGTTTTAATCTGAAAGTGAGATCAAATATTTAAAGTACTTACCTACTTGTATGTAATCCTATAAAAATTCTCAACTCCTATTACTAAATTATGAAAAAAAAATTTTTGGGCCCTTTGCTTTTGCGCCCTTAGAGGATGGCGCCCGTGTGCATTGCACACTTTGCACATATGGATGCGGGGGCCCTGACTGAATGCGAAAATGTTATGCGATATGCCCAACGGCTCTGATGTGTAGACGTCATCAGATAACTTAATTTCACCTGTTACTAATACATATATGTAATAAAAAGTCTAATAAATAAAATAATTTGCAGGTGGCTGAGAAGTTTGACTACATGCCTCTGTACAAAAGACTGATGTTATTCTTCATTTTAATATTTATGCCGAAAATGATTAAGATTTTAAACTTTTCGTTTTTGAATTTGGCATCTGCAAAAGAGTTGGTAAGGATTTTGAAAGTGGCAAAAGCTGAGCGACGGAAATCTGGAGTTAAGTAAGTTCATAGTAATACCTAACTTTGTCTATAGTTCTAATAACTAGGTAAATATAGAAGAATAGAATGACTTTGGCGTCACATTCTGTCTACAATTAATTTTCAATTATATTTACTATAGTTATTATCTTTATGTATAATAGCATGATAATTATGAGCGTGTAATGTTGAAGTGGTGTATGGCGTGGCGCCAAAGTAGGGAGTTATTAGTATGGGAAGAAACTGCAAACTAAGTATAAAAAGTGTCCTTTGCCAAAAACAATTTAAGATTGAAATGATAAGTTCTTTTGTTTGTTTTCAGAAAGAATGATTTCCTTCAAATATTGATTGATTTCTCAGAGAAGGAAAGAAATGAAGCTGAAAAAACGAATTCTGATATTCGTAAGTAGCATTTTTTTAAAGTCTTTTCATACATTTAATTTAAATGCGATCATTTTCTATCAACGACGATATATTACTAGACTCCGCATGCACGATCTAAGGAACAATAACTATTTTGTCAACTCGCTGAGGTACTACGTAAGCGAGGGGGACGGGGTACTGCGTTGTGATTGGCTAACTCAAGGTCTGTTCTGTCTCAAGGTATGTTTACGGCTCACAGGAGTGGTCGAAATAAGACGGATATAAGACTTTTTTGCCTAATGTGTTGTCAGACATCGGTCGCCTGTTATTAGGAGTCTAGTAATATATCGTCGTTGTTTTCTATAATAATTTACACTTTAAAAAGTAGGTATGTGAAGCCGGTGGTGGGGAGGTATAAAATCGATCGCAGGGCTCGATGCAACAGAGATGTGAATTACGGGCACCGCATGAGTGAAGTCCGTATCAAGTTTAACATGCACCACAACCATTTTAAGTTTTAGTTAATTTTTAACCGACTTCAAAAAAAGAAGTAGGTTCTAAAAAAAAACGAAAATGTTTATTAAAATACCTAGTTGGCAAGAATTGGTAGATCTTACGCTACTACGACAGACGCTGCTTATGCGCGGCTGTTCGTATAAAATGTATAGGCGCCCTAATATGAAGGCGCCCTTATGGCCCCCAATCATATGGTTACTAGATGGAGTTGTCTAAGACGTGCTGTAATCACGTAAACAGCGTGTAATGCAGTCGAGACCAACGGCTTCACGTGCTTTCCGAGATTTATCACCCAATTATGGCCGAACCTAAGCAAACGCGATTGACCCGTACCTCTAAATCATAGGTACTTAAATTTTCCCAGATCTTGATGAGGACACCATAGACGCACAGTTATTATTGTTCCTTATCGCTGGTTACGAGACCTCGAGCACCTTACTGTCCTTTGCCATCCACGTACTGGCCACTAAGCCTGAACTTCAGGACAAGCTACGAGCTCATGTGACGGAAATGACTGAAGGAAAAGAAGTGGACTACGATCTCCTTGCGCAGATGCATTACCTCGAAGGGTTTTTGTTAGGTAAATAATGTTTCTAAAATTGCTTTATGTATTTATATGCCCTGAATTTGACAACAAGCGACCCGAGCCTACTTCGCTTGGGAGAAATAAAAATAAAAGAAGAAATTTATGCCCAGGGGCAAACTGTGAGTTTATAAGGCCCCAGCCTAAAACTACTTGCTATTTTGTAAAAAAACAATGTACCTACCTAGCAACTGTGACGTCAGCTTGAACTAAGTACGTAATTGTTTTTTTTTCAGAAACATTGCGTTTGTTTCCCCCGCTAGCCAGAGTGGACAGAGTCTGTACAAAGCCGTATACTATACCTGGATCATCTATACAGCTTGAGCCTGGTAATGTAGTTGCCATTCCTTTGTACGGCATACACATGGACCCGGAGTATTACCCAGAGCCTAAAGAGTTCAGACCGGAACGATTCATGAATGAAGAAAAGAAGGATAGAGCATCTCATTTATATTTGGCTTTTGGTGTAGGTCCCAGAAATTGTATAGGTAAGCATATTTATTTTCTCATATGAAAACAGTAAATATAGTAACTATTTCACACGATAAACATAGTCATATTATCTCATTAAATAGAAAAACTGTAATGACATAGTATTATGATCGCGATGCATATGTAAGCCGGGTAGGTCCACTTTGCTGTGCTGATTCCAACACATACCTATCAATCCTATTATAAATTTCGGCTGCGAGCAGGACTCGAACCTTCTGGATAAGTAGTTACTCTGGGCGCTTAAATAACTAAGCTATTTCAGCCCAACGCAGCGATGTTAAATCTCTCAGACCATTATTAAACGTATTTCGGTGATGTTGCATCGTCTATTGCCTTTCGGGTTCAGGTTCGTAAAAATCATAAAACCAACGGTCTAAGATTTTTTCGAACCGGGTCGCTCGATTTGGCGCCTTCTGGAAATGCAGGGCATCGCCGTAGCTACTGTCCCGTTCAACCCCTAGTGTCTAGAGAGAAAGCACATTATGTTGTATGTATGTATAGTCGAACAATGTATTTACTGCTCTTTTTTAAATAAAATCGTGTGCTCACAGGGCCCATTTTCAGTGTGAGAGCCCCTACGCGATACAATTCTCGGGGCCCCTGTACCCATTTTATCAGGATTACTTATTTGATCAAATTTTAGTTTGAAATAATTTTAGTTTTCTGGACCGCGATAAATCAAAAATTCACTAGAGGCGAGTGGAAGCGAACTATCAAATTAATTTAAATTATGTGTGTATTTTGTTACAGGTCTGAGATTCGCGATGTTATCAGCGAAACTGGCGATGGTTGAACTCATTAAGAACTTCAAATTCTCCGCGTGTGAGAAAACGGTTGACCCCATTCAGTTTAACAAACGGTCTCTGTTGCTGAAGGCACAGGGCGGTTTGTGGGTTCGCATCGACACTTTATAAAGGACTCTATCAACTAACTCACATTAATTGCTCGCTCAAAGAAATTGCATGCAAGCTTGACTCCATTGCGGACTATTACTGGACAATGAATTCAGATAAACAAATACCGCAACATTATCTGCATGCATGTCGTATGCAATTTCTGAAATCGCCTAAATGAGGCTTATGATTAATATTAATAATTCGGATGTACAAAGTAAGCCATTTTAATTATTTAACTTATGTATTTATGGAGATATAGTGTGTATTTTACAAAAGAAGTACAAATGACTAATTTTAACTTGATTGTTCCTAATTAGGTAATGTTCAAATACTGTTAAAGATTGACGCTTTTATATGAAGATAAAGGTGATTTTAACAATAGTGGGTTTCTTTAAAATGTCGTCGAGATAATCACAATTATTTAAAATTATTATTGATATTGTAATAGAAAATGTATTATTAAGAGTTAATAATATTTAGAATTGATGGTTTGTACAAAAAACTAGTTGATCCAGTAACTAGAAAACCGCAAATTCAATTCAATTTTTGGTTACTTACCTCTCAATATTTACAAGTACCTACTCAACTAGTCTTGAAAAATTCAATGAAATATATTATTGTTTTTAGTTTATTATAATTTTACAAATGCTGCTATAAAAAACCCTATTGAATCCCTGTATAAAGGCTCAACTGGTCTCAAATCACTGTCTTCTGGTCCAAATCTTTGCACCATAAATCTGAAAATAATAGAATGTTCAATTGATATTATGATTATTTTGTGCAAGTAGATACACTCAGTACTGATATTGTATATTGTTTGAAATTTTTCTGTGTGGGTTATATTTTGTGGATAGCCAAACACAAAACTATGTATTGTTATGAATTTGGCAATCTATTGATGGCCCACATTGAAGAATTCTTAAATCCATGATTTTTGTCAATAAGGAAATATATTTTAAAATTAGTAATAAAAACGTTTTTAACGAACCTTTGTTCATCATTAAGACCTTTGTTGGGTAATCCTGGGCCAGCATGAATTGGTTCTGCGGGTACTAGTTGTAAGCATGGAAATTTTTCAAGTGCCCATGCTACCATGCCTTCATTTTCTTCTACTGTGATAGTGCATGTACTGTAGACCAACTTTCCACCTACTTTCAATACTTTTACAGCCTACAAATAAAATTCTTCAATCATAAATCAATGTTTGGAGATATTAGTGTGCAATCTTAGGCAGTGGTCCGACCGTCGACGATGAACGAGTAACGAGTAGAACTAGAAACTCTAAAACAGTTGGCGATAAGCGTCAAGCGAGTGTAGTTTCGACAGTTTTGTCGCCTGTGTGCTAGTGCGACGAGCGATTACTCGCGCCACTCGCCCGCGGTCTCAGTTCTCTGTAAAGAAATGATGAAGCGAGCCGAGCGAGCATCGCTGAATGAGTAGGTATCGCTGAGCACGTTTATTTTTGAAAGCTCGTCGCTCAGCAACAAAACTAATAAAGCGAGTCGTCGCCGGCAGTGTGAACAGCCAGAGAGTTTACAAGGAATGTACATTCATTGTGCTTTTCTTGAGATAGAAAATCGCCGATAGTTACTCGTTTTCGCGCCGCTTTTCGGACCACTGCCTTAGGCCAGCTGCTCACTAGGGACTTCATATTTGCAGAGACTTTTTATTTCACAGTACTAGAGTGCTATGACAAAATAAGGGTGTGTGCTGACTAGGGTGACAAATAGTCTCTAGTGGCCGATACATCTAACTGGGTGACAAAATCACAGCAACAAAATGTTTCCAGTGAGTGGCAGCTTATTAAAATAAATACTTACTTCAGCAAATAATTTCCTTTGAACAAACTTGTAGGAACTTATCATTTTTGAAGTCATTTTGTTCATTAATTGTGGCCTTTGTCCCAATCCACTACAAGGAGCGTCCAATAGTACTTTATCAAAACTGTTTGGTGGAAAAGGAGGTCCACTGTTGACTCCTTTACTGTCTTCTGAACAGCATTTAGTGGAGTCATAGGCATATGCAGCAACACAAGATACTCCTTGGATGTCACAGCTTTCCTTGATTTTTGCAGCTTTTTGTGCTGTCTTGTCTATGGCTATTATAAATGCCTGAAATTTACATTATTCATTGTGTAAGTATATTGCACTGAAGCAAAGGTTTGCCTGACCATGCATATAGATTATAACATACTTGATCATTAGACATTTCAGCTAAATGTGTAGTTTTATTGCCAGGAGCTGCACACATATCCAAGATGTATTCATTGGGCTGAGCGTCGACAACCCACCCACAAATAATGGAAGGCAGGTTTTGTAGAAGTACTTCTCCTTTTGAATATACAGTTTCATTCACAACTGGCAATCTGGATGTTGGCAGAATAGTATGAACTGCTACACCACTGAAAATTTCAGACATATTTTAGATGCATTTGTGCATATCACCTTATCTGGCTAAATACTGAAAGCACAGCATCTTACTCTTGTTGAAGAGTGGAGCCAAAAATGTTTTATTGCTTGCTATGAGAAACTTTAATCTTACAATATCTACCTGGGTTGAATGCCATTATCAAATAAATCTGCTCGTAACATTTTCAAATACCCTGTTCCCACATGTAATTTCTTGCCTTCATATTGTACTTTTAGACCTCTTTTGCATTGTCCTTCTAAGTCTCCATAAATGTCAACTCTCTCTCCTAACTGGCAGTCTGAAAATATTAACATACTGTTTTATTAAATTTTGATCTTTTCTGAGTATTTATTCTCCTATTAGTAACCATTGCTAACAATTTCAGGTTGTTATTGTGCAATTAAAAAAAAACCTTTAATTGCTTGCAGCTTGAAATAATCATAAACCAAATAAGCTCAGCTCAACAGTTCCTAATTTTCCTTTCATTACACTAAGCAAATATTACTCACTAACAGGTAGGCCCATAACTCCAGGTGCAAAGACATGAGCTCCTCTCAAAACTGCTGCAGCACACAGAGCATCCACTATGACTTCCTTTCCAGTCTTCTCCATTGTTACTTCATTGGGCCATTGCCCAAGTATGAGACAATCTGGTCTTATGAAAGAAAATTCTGGTATGTGTGTTGAACGAAGCTCTTGGCTTTGCTGTAATAAAATATACATTGAACAGTGATCCTTCTGTTACTTGGAAGAGAGTTCTTACTTCCAGTTTCAGTTAAATGTCTAAGTAAAAAAAAAATTAAGTCCCTCTAACATGATTAACTTACAGCTATTAAAAAAATTTGAAGAACACGAACATCGAACGTTTTCAATTTGTTTATCCTAAATGTCGTGTACTTCGGAGACCGTGATAACCAAGTTTTCAATCCAATATCCTCTATAATTTCCATGATGCTTGTATTTTATTTATTTTGATGTGTGCTTCAATCAGTTTTTCTAACAGCAATTTTATTTAATGGACTAAAGAAAGACTTGTAGATGATTGTACATGCATGTGCTCTTTGTTTATATTTACGAATGATGATGATGTCATGTCATCGTTGACAATGACAGTGGTCGTGATGTCTGTCAACGTCCCTTTTTTTGTAATGTTTCCGGCTAAGGTTTCTGGCATGGCTTGTGGGCCTTTACGCCACTAAGTCACAGGCCTACTGCCCCTTGTAAGCCATGGATTAATATTTTGCGAATTTTCCGAAGGATTTCAGCCACAATCATGAGCTCCTGAAATTAGATACTAGCGCCGGCGTCCAAAGGAGATGATTCCTGTTGCGGATTATAGCAGCTTTTGAGATGTTGGTTGTCAGTAGGTCCCGGTCCCCAGCCTACTCAAAATAAAATCAAACAAATTGTTAAAGTGCTACCCTAGCCGCCGTTATCCCTACAGCCCGAGCCCTTGTTTTAGAGGTTTAAAAACTACACTTACATATTACTTTAAGTGTCTTTAAGGCCAAACTAACGGCAAATGTTCGTATAACGTCGATTAACGCGATAAATATCGGTATTTTCCGTTAGTGTGGTGTGGTCTTAGTGTGAGAATACTGCAAAAACTATAGGATACAGACAGATCAATGACGTGGCTCAAAGACAAAATCTTTCCACCATCAGTCTATATGACTAACAAAATCGCATACGTATTTCGTGCAACGTGGCTGAGATCAAGTAAAGCTCTTTTGGCTTCTATTGCTAAACTGCTTTATTGCGATACTCATGCTATGCGATGGTCAGCGGGGCTATTGCGTATCTTGGTGTCCGTGTGGTGACCATCAAATAGCTGTGAAAAGGCTAATATGGTTAATTTCATATTGGCTGTTGCATTTGCAATGAAACTAATAAAATAATGTAATAGTTGATTTTATCAACTAACGCTCTTGAGGCACTCCACTCCTCAACTTGATCAGTGACTATCAAGTTAGCCAATAGCTGTAGGTAGGGTTACTAGGTATTAAAACTGAAAAGCCGGACAAACCCGTCAATTTTGCCGGCCATTTCGGTGAAAAAACCGGACACCTTGGAAGGAAGGTTCGGTTCGACCTCTCTCGCCGTGCAAAGGCGAAAGCGCGGCTAGTGCTGGTCACTCGCTTGCACTAGCCATACCTATCTATAAGGTGAGGTGGGCGGAGAGAAAACCAAATCATGACTTAAATAAAAAAATGTGAAACCTAACAAATGCCGGATAGACCAGACATTCAACCAAAAAGCCTGACTGTGTCTGGCTTTATCCAAACCAAACGAGCTTTGCTTTATTCCCGGCCACGTTGCACAAAATACGTTTGATATTGTTACTCATCTATACGGTGGAAGGATTTTTGTTTTTAAGACACGTCATTGATCGTCGCAGTATCCCTATAGGCTACATATAAAGAGCATACAAAGAAAACTTTTAGCATTCAAAGATTTTCACAACTCCAGAAGTCTTGAAACTATTCTGTAGTGCTCCATGTACGCTCCATGACACACAAGTGCGCGATTTATACGTCAGTCATCCATATACTTTAAAAATATTTAAAAATCTTTTATATACGACAATTTTATACTAAATTTTGCGTTTCCAATAAATAAATAAATAAACATTTAAAATATTTAATTCTGAAGATTACTTCAAGAGTAGTGAAGTTTACTCATTATTTTTTTATTGTCACTGGCCACTTTTTTCCAATACGTGGCATAGGCACGAACAACTTCCACGTTCGCCGCCATTTTGACATCGAGTGAATTGTATAGAATCTACTGATTTAAAGCTTTTTTTCTTGATTGTGTTGAAATTGGCATCTGAAAATGTAAGTACTTCATCTGTTTATACGTATTTACTGTTTAATAAGTCGGATTACCTTATTAAAGCTGTTATTTGCGTTTTGTATACTTTACAAACTGAGGGTGGTGACCGCAGGAGAGACCAACAGCGGTGTCGGACAATCTTTGTTGTAAATCATCCCTACGGGACATTGTATTTGTAGCTAGTGTTAACTACAAAGTTGTAATTTAATGATTGAATAATTTTCAACCCAAGTCTTGTCCTTTTCCGAAACTAGGATAGAAAACATTCTACGTCAAATTTTAGTAAGGACCTGCCATGTCATTATCATTGATTGAAATAACGTGCAGACTTGACGGATGACTCAGTACGGATAAAATGTTGAATTTCTAATATTATTTTATCATTTCAGACTAACCGCAAAGCTTCAAAATGGGGAATATGTTTGCGAATTTATTTAAAGGCCTATTTGGCAAAAAGGAAATGAGAATATTGATGGTTGGTTTGGATGCTGCTGGTAAAACCACAATCCTATACAAACTTAAATTAGGCGAAATTGTTACGACTATTCCCACGATTGGTGAGTATTTCATGTTTTACTGTTTTACATTGGTTAAGCATTAATTGATTCGTAATTAGGTTTAAAATTTAGAAAGAGCTTTTGTTTTTCTCGTCACATGAGATGACACATACATCATTATTTCTTTTGGATTTAATTATTTCTTGTTTCCATATGTTTCAAGTCAACTGCTCTGATCCCATGAAGTCCGCTATCAATATTTATAATCAGCTATGTTTGGATTACATTATGGCTAATTGCTTTTGTATTGATTTTAATCTTGCCAAAATTTGTTCAGTACTATAATAATACAAAGATAACTAATTACCTAACTGTCTTTTACTATTATTATCTTTTTATACAATAAAAATGTTCTTTTTATGAACAAATTCTATGACTGAATAGCATTTTTACATATTGATACCAGTTTCATGAATGTAAAGTTAAATGTGATATTTTATCATTTTATTTTTATTAAATTATTGAGTATGAAAGTCTTTTTCAATTTTATAAAATTAGAAATAGTTATCTTGTAAAGAGGCACGCTTTTTGCAATACAACTATTTCTATTTCCTAAGTACTGATATTATAAATTAGCAACAATGATTCATGGCAATTTGTTACACCTGTATAACTGGGACTTTAAATGAAAGAAAATAGTGTTGAAATACTTCTTATAAAATCTATGTAATGAAAATGATGTTGTGAACTAACAATAATTTAAATCTGAAATTTCACTACAATTAATAAAATCTTTAGTGTACCATTAAAATCCATGTAGTATGAAATATACTGTTGCATAATTATGATTTGACCTTTCATCATAAGTTTTAAGGAATTTCTTGTTCATTTTCTGACTAGTTTTACCATTGTTGAATAAGATTCTTTATTCTATTTCCAGGATTCAATGTGGAGACTGTAGAATACAAAAACATCAGTTTCACTGTGTGGGATGTTGGCGGTCAAGACAAAATTAGGCCACTGTGGAGGCATTACTTCCAGAACACACAGGTCAGTGCAATCATTATTTTATTGGAATTAAAAATTGTCTACTACACAATACATTTTGTATGAGTCATCACTTAAAGTATACATGAGTAAATATTACTAGTCAATGTTCATGTATGGGGTTGAAAACGAAATATGGACATATTTGTCGGTTTATTCAGTTGTTACTGATTAAGGATATCCATTTATTTGTGTCTGCTGGGTTCATTTAAAATTTGATGGTATTTTTGTCACTTAAATATAATTATTTATCACGCATTGGAGATCATGTAGAATACCATGAGAGTACCTCTTGTGTACACTCATACACTTGTGAAAGTAGGTCGTCATTGCTAACTTAAACTTACAGATGATTTCACTTGAGTATTGTTCAAAACTTAACTTCTCTCTTGTAATTTTACTGATTCAACAAGCATATTTTAGTTCACTTTTATGCTTAGCTTTCTACAAACAATGAGTGTGGTTCAATCATTATTTTTTTGCCTCTGTTTAATACATATTTATACATAATTAATTTATTGAACTGAATAATAAAGAAGAGTCCTACCACACTGGTTGGACTGGACGAGATTGATAAACTCTTAACTGACTATACATCCACTCTGTTTCTTCAAAAACCCTTGGACTGCAAATCATAGGGTCACAGTAACTGTGCTAATAACTCTCTCTGTGTAGTCAGTCCCTCATTGTTGAGAATCATGGCCAGCCTTGGATCTGGAGCTGATGATCTGCCTCAACCAGATTCTGTCCTGCACATCCCTTAGTTAGACGATCAAGTCGAATGATCCTTCAATTTAATGATCTTGAATTGTTGAGTATCCATCTGTAATTAATTTTTATTTTTAGACTCTTTGTATCAAGTTCATTAGGGTCTGAATTTAATTTTTATCAAGTCATTTTACAAAACTAATTAACTTTAATTTAGCTACATGGCTGATGTAATGTTTTAATTTCCCTTTATCTATTGATAATTTCTTTGTAACTGCTCCAATCAAACAAATTATTTTAGACAAAGGATAGAATTTCTTTTTTTTAGGGTTGTTTCTTAAGCATGGTGGTACAGTTCTAACATAATACAGTGGATTTTACTGTAACACTTTAAACATTATTGTTTGTTTTGAAAAGAGAATTAATTTTTGAATTTGTGTTGTACAGAGACCAGCAGGTCAACCTGCTTAAATCTGTCAAATTTTAACAAACCAACATTAACCTTGCACTGATAAGGTTGAAAATCTATTAAAGAAATTTGACAGTTTGAGGCAGGTTGACGTGCTGGCGTCTGTACATTGAGAAGAAGACTAGATTTTGTATGCTATCTGCAAATGAGGTGACTCACCATTTGAACAGACTGATAATCCAAGTGTTTGCGTGTCCTATTAACATTAAAACATTTAAATTAATAGATGCCACATGAGTTACGTATTAATAAGTCTTTAATTTGGCGCGTAGTTTTAATTGATGCGTAGTTATAATCGATGCGTATTCCAACTATTTTAAACCTAGTGAAGTTGATAGGCTAAATGTATAGTTGTCTAGTACACGAATCGAACACGTTAACCTTGGCTTTTATTGTTTTGATAATAATTATTCGTAGGATTATAAAATGAAGGCGATATTTAGGTGATAAGACTCGCCTGGACAGCCATGTACTTACCTATAGTGAGAATTTTAATACAATCATGAATAGAATTTGCCACATAAATAGAAATTGATAAAGGCTCTTCTTTTATGGGTAATATTATGGGAGGTTATTGAACATTTGGCAAATATCTAATATACAAAATCGCGTTTCATTGTTTGTGGTTTCACTCTTCCGAAAAGGTTGGACCCATTGTTGATGTTGTTTTTTGTATATTTGGTAGGCATGAGAACAAATTGAAAAGTACCCTCCTTTCTACCTTGATAATATGTTTTTTTTAATTTGATAAACATTGCCATAAATTCGGCCCTAATAAATTAAAAATATTAACTGCACGCGGCGGTTGATTTTTAAAATGATTTTGTTAATTTTTCAAGTGTAATAAATTATTATTATATTTTTGTATAAATTGTATGGCGAATGGCGAAGCAAATACTTGCGCCGGTAAACTCGCCATTTCTCACAATGAGAGCGTTTTGTTTACACATTCATGCATTCGCAAGAATGTTTCTCTGGCTGTTACGGTTTTGTAAACTTGATGTTTTAGTCACCTAAAATATTCCATAAAGTAACATTTTGTTGCAGGGTCTCATCTTTGTAGTAGACAGTAATGATCGAGAGCGTATCGGCGAAGCACGCGAGGAGCTCATGCGAATGTTAAGTGAAGACGAACTACGGGATGCTGTACTTCTGATCTTTGCAAACAAACAGGTACGTCACATGTATATTTTATGAAGCAATCCACTGACATAAATATACATTTCCAGCATTTTAAAGATGGCATGTTTTAGGTGGCATAGTCCATGTCTTATTTTTGTTTTTGTCATTAAATCAGCAGTTATTTATGTTTTAATTTTACCATGTGGTTGTGACAACATGAACTAATACGAGGTTGTTTTACTAGGATCTGCCAAACGCAATGAATGCAGCTGAGATAACAGACAAGCTGGGCCTGCACTCGTTGCGCAACCGCAACTGGTACATCCAGGCGACGTGCGCCACCTCCGGCGACGGCCTGTACGAGGGCCTGGACTGGCTCTCCAACCAACTCAAGAACGCCAACCGCTAACCGCATGTGCGCTACCAACTCACAGACAAATCTGATTACTGAAAGAGACTATGGTTTAAGATATGTTAACTTTATTTGCTATTGAATATTGAATACAATGTATTATGTGAGTTAACCTGCGAATGCATTACTGATATGCGTCACCCGGTGACCGATCGAGCATCGCATTCACTCCGAACCACTTGCGTTCATACAACGTTTAAAATTAATTTTGGTATTGGGTGGTAAGTGTACAAATAAACCACGCTACTTAGCGATGTGGTGATAGGGTCCACGTTATTAGAATGCGCTGTTTGATCGATCCCTGACGACGTTGAACAAAAAAAATAGTGTGTAAAGACGATACAAAATTATTGCAGATTTGTTTTCAATATTAAAAATAATATTCGAAGGAGCAAAACGGTGGTACCTAGACTCGCTGAATGATCGTGCATTGTGATGTGGATAGGTTTGTAGCTGACTCGTGATAAAGTGAATCACATCATAACATGTTTTATATGTATACTATGTGGAATAAGTTGTCGCAATAAAGTATTTAAAGTTAATTCACAATTGATGACTTTAATTATTTAGTTTATGATACTAGTGACCTACAGTTTACGTTGCGTAGGTAGGTACAGTAGCAAGCAGTATTCGGAAGCGTAGGGTCTATTGGTCACCGGCGTGCGGCGCTGCGCGTGCGCGGCGACTGCTCGGTAACGCGCACGCGTCCTATACACATCGCTTTGTGACTTTGGGCTGTTGATATCCCAAGTTTTTTCGGTTCTATTGTCACCAGTTTTGTGCATTAATATCACCTGACCTATTATAACAATGGTAGTTTATTTTTATGGAAGTTATCTAGGTAGTTTAAGCTGTTATGTATTTTACATCCAAAACCATTTCGTACAATTCTCGCTTATTCATACGGCTCGTTGTGATTGACCTGCATTTACAGTCAACAGCTTCTCATGACGAACCGAGATTAATTTGTAATTTAGGTATAAATATGTATTAGATAAACGGTGTCATTTTGAGAAGTGTTTCCGCCTAGAGGGAACAGTGCTCAGAATTCTCAGTGGTACATGCTCTACACAATTAATTGTAACTTAGCATTTTTATAATAATTTAGAAAAAAATGTTGAAACACAGTAACATAGTGGCAAGTGTGATGGAAGGAGGTTCTTTTTTATTTTTATGAAAAACAAGAAATAATGAAAATGCAAATTGTGACATTCCGGTTTATCTTATGCTGTATTATGGAATAAAATTTATCCTCACGAATGTTTCATTTTTTGATTTAATATTTCTGAATTTTTAACATTCGGTAAACAAAAGCAGCAGAAATCTAAGTTGGTGTCAATGGAGTCTTGTGGGAGTGGGCAGAACAGAAAGAGCAGAAAGCTTACAATACAAGTGGTGCCGAGTATTCGCATCGGAAACTATTTCAGAAAGTAACAGCAAGATGCAGGGACAGCCAGTAACTAAAACACATTCGAACAATCTACCCATTGGCATCATTCAAATTTCTTTTTTTAAGGTCTGCGCATATTATACGACGTAGCTCAGCTATTTGTCGTCATAGAAATATCCAAAATCTTTTAACAACACACATACATTTCTGCGCTCCGTCATAATGTGCGCCGACTTTTTGGGTTCAATACAACACTATCCATGACGTCTTCTGTTGTCCATACGTCGTGACAAAGTGCTGCACATAAAGTTCCCGTATTATTATTGTACTCCTTGTTTAGTGCTCAAGTCCGATACAAGGTAATTAAAACCATGCCACCTGAACAAATAATATGTAAGACGGTGAGACGTCATTTTCACCAGATCTCAAACGTACCTATTGTTAAGGAGCGGTGTAGTGATAAAGAGGGTTTAAACATTTGAAGAAATGTATTATTTTAACGGCCTTTGCATTTTACATTTACTTTAGTTCTAATTTATTACACATTTTAGAGCGTGAAAAGGCAACAAAGCTTTACGCCTTTATAGTTAAAGTTAATAAGATAAAAAGGCCCATTATGTATTGCCTGCTATTAGAGCCGACGCTCACTTTCGGTACGGCATGGTACGGCTTACTTTGCCTTACTGCTATGACCCATTGTGTGGCTTCATACTGACGAATCCTATGATCATGATGTGGCATTCGATGTCGATATGAAAACAAGTTTAATTACTTAGCCCTCACATGAAGTAACCTATGCATCTCACGTGACGTATCACTGTTCCGTTGCATCTTGTGGAATGTCGCGACGTGCTGGAGCATTCGTGTGAAGTACTTACTGTGAAATGCCGCGTCACTGACACACGTTTACGATATTATTCGTGTTGAAATAAAAGAAGAAAATCAGCTCTAAAGTTATTGAAATAAGGTATAAGTATTAAAAAAAACCCTTGTCTTGCACCAGTATTAGAGGCGCGATTTAAAAAGATACATATTTGCCACTGTCCACCGGATAGTGGCGACAAGTAGGTGTCGGACATCAGGATTTATAAACAAAAGATATTGGGAGCTGTACGTAAGGGCTGCCATCGCTATTATAGCTGGAGAGCTGCTGAACCTTCGACTAACGGTCGTCCTGTAAGGCTAAAACTTTGTACACTTATAGTTTATAGCATATTATGGGTAATAGCGACGACCTGGCAGGTCTCAGCCGGTCACGTCATCAAACCATTTAGTTTTGAAAGTGTAAAAAAATTTGAAAAAAAAAACTTGTTCCTGTAAGGTTGAAAATTGAACAGCATGTAGTTTATTTATTGTAAATCTTCGAAACAAAATGACAGGCGATTACAAGGTGCACAAGTATGTGCCAGGCGCATTCAAAAGTGCACGTTTGATGAGGAAAAATAAACTTTCTCCTGTAAAGTTAAAATTTAGATATGTTTTTAAGTAAACGTTTTGGAATGAGTATGTACAATGACAGGCGGTTTTGAAGAGCACAAGACCTTGCCAGGCGAGGCGACAGCTGCTAAGGGCGTGCGAGTAACAGGTGTTACGTGAACGCATATAGTCAATGTAATACGTGTATTTTAATAGTTTTAATGTGTGCCGCGGGTCTAACGAACTACCGTGACCCCGGAACGTAAAGGGCTATTGAAGGATACCGTGAATTTCAGTTAGTACAAGTGACAGTCCCTGCTGCCCCACCGTGGGTGCGAGGACTGATTTGATTATTTGATTACATTAGTATATGTTATTCTCTTTATTTAGAATAGAGGGACTTGCATTTTCAGCCCGTTTTTCCTTTTATTTTTACTTCGACCGAAACCTTCGTCGCCTTTATTTGCATATAAAATTAAACCTTATATTATGTATTGTACATCATTTGATCCGTCCTTATGTATATTTTAAGCTAAAATGATTAGTTCACACAACTATTAATGAACAAAAAAAATCCTAGAACAAAAACACTTAGAGTAACCTAGGAACAAAATTTTGTATGTACAAAATCTGTAGTAACTTGAAAACTACCGAACCGATTTGTTTCAAACAACTTCTACAATAGTTTTTATGGTGAAACACAACCCTTTTAACAACTTTAATTCGATAATATACATAAACAAAAAAGTGAGTTTTCAAGTTACGTAATTATAAGAAAATTTCTAAATCTTTCATAATTTTCAAACAAGAAACTTATCTAACTAGGATCCAATACGAACATCAAAGATAATCCAATAAGAAATGTGACTGTTCAATCAACATAGCAAAAATAAATTCTAATTGAACAGTACAGTTAGTTTGTAAGGAATCTTTTAGTTAATTTTCTAGTTAGAATTTATTTTTGTTATGTTGATTGAAAAGTCACATTTCTTATTGGATTATCTTTGATGTTCGTATTGGATCCTAGTTAGATAAGTTTCTTGTTTGAAAATTATGAAAGATTTAGAAATTTTCTTATAATTACGTAACTTGAAAACTCACTTTTTTGTTTATGTATATTATCGAATTAAAGTTGTTAAAAGGGTTGTGTTTCACCATAAAAACTATTGTAGAAGTTGTTTGAAACAAATCCGTTCGGTAGTTTTCAAGTTACTACAGTTTTTGTACATACAAAATTTTGTTCCTAGGTTACTCTAAGTGTTTTTGTTCTAGGTTTTTTTTTGTTCATTAATAGTTGTGTGAACTAATCATTTTAGCTTAAAATATACATAAGGACGGATCAAATGATGTACAATACATAATATAAGGTTTAATTTTATATGCAAATAAAGGCGACGAAGGTTTCGGTCGAAGTAAAAATAAAAGGAAAAACGGGCTGAAAATGCAAGTCCCTCTATTCTAAATAAAGAGAATAACATATACTAATGTAATCAAATAATCAAATGAGTCCTCGCACCCACGGTGGGGCAGCAGGGACTGTCAGACTTGTACTAACTGAAATTCACGGTATCCTTCAATAGCCCTTTACGTTCCGGGGTCACGGTAGTTCGTTAGACCCGCGGCGCACATTAAAACTATTAAAATACACGTATTACATTGACTATATGCGTTCACGTAACACCTGTTACTCGCACGCCCTTAGCAGCTGTCGCCTCGCCTGGCAAGGTCTTGTGCTCTTCAAAACCGCCTGTCATTGTACATACTCATTCCAAAACGTTTACTTAAAAACATATCTAAATTTTAACTTTACAGGAGAAAGTTTATTTTTCCTCATCAAACGTGCACTTTTGAATGCGCCTGGCACATACTTGTGCACCTTGTAATCGCCTGTCATTTTGTTTCGAAGATTTACAATAAATAAACTACATGCTGTTCAATTTTCAACCTTACAGGAACAAGTTTTTTTTTTCAAATTTTTTTACACTTTCAAAACTAAATGGTTTGATGACGTGACCGGCTGAGGCCTGCCAGGTCGTCGCTATTACCCATAATATGCTATAAACTATAAGTGTACAAAGTTTTAGCCTTACAGGACGACCGTTAGTCGAAGGTTCAGCAGCTCTTGGGCTATTAGTTTAATACTTCAATTTAACATAAATGTCAATAAATCAGTGGCCTACTCTTTATGGAATTTATAAAAGGGGTGTTTGTACTAAAATCCACGGTGTTCTTTCATTAGCCCTTTACGTTCCAGGTTCACAGTTACCTGTTAGATAATCTCATGACCACACCGGTATTTGCAATGCGTTCGAGGAGGCTGATTGTTGTAGGTTCGTTGTGTGTTTACACTTGTCACTGCGAGTAGAGTGGCTTGGCTTGTGCTTAGCTCCTTAGCGTAGACCCTTATGGATTGTAGTTACTATTACTAGTTTTGCCTATCCCCACAGGAAAAAGGCGTGAGCTTATGAAGGTATGAGTGTTTATTGCGTTAACCTTAAGAGTAGGCGCTTAACCTATAGAGACATTAGAATGTTGGGTTAACAAAATAGTAATAGGCTACTATTGATGAAGTAATACCTACTAATAGGTAGTCTTAACAGATATTTTTAAATGTTAATTGAAAAATCATATAAAAAAGTAGCCCACCATAGTAAGCATCATCCAGGAACAGTGTCCCAAGTTACTGGGCCTAGGGCTCTAGATAGAGAAAGTTCCCTCACTATGCACGCGTGCCTAAGAGTAGGTATGTACTTCTTTCTGAAAGAAGCGTTGTTCCATCAACAAGCCAGCAAAAGTTTGATTGAGGCTCCTATCCAAGAGGTGTTGACTTTAAACATGGCCATTGAGTCGTAAACTCATCAATGAGTTTAAAGTGTAAAGTCATGAGCAGTGTTGTCCGCAGCTCAGCATTGGCCATCCGGACATGGTTCTTGATCGGACGGTGAGTAACTCCTTATTTATCATCCGCAAGCCCGCAACTAACGTTGGTCGGGAATCGCTTAGAGATACCCGGCGCTCTGGACATTTCACAGCTCTGACTCATTCACAGAAAATAGTCATAAATCTCATTTAAAAACCAAAATATGACCCGCGCCTACGTTACGTTGTTGGTAGTTTGCTTTACATGACCGATGACAGAAGGGATTGCCGGTGGGATGAGGTTATGCTTATGGGAATGTTGGTGTTTACAACATTTTACTAAGTAGCATAACATTTTAAAAATTGCCGAAATGTGCGTAGCACATTTAAATAAGTAGATAGCCCTGTGCCTCAGCGATGGGCGTAGCAAAAGAGGGGGGGGGGGGACATTCCGCGCCAACTACTGCTACTGCCCATCCCAGTTCTTTTTAGTAACAAAATTATAAGTTACAAAAAAAAAAGATCTGCTACAGCCAAACAAAACATCATCATCATCATTTCAGCCTATTGCAGTCCACGCTGTACATAGGCCTCTGTACATCTCCTGCTTTGGTCCATCTTGCCGGGGGGCATCCCACCCTACGCTTACCAACACACGATCTCCATTTGAGAAACTTCCTACTCCACCTATCGTCGGTTCTGCGGCAGAGATGACCGGCCCACTGCCACTTCAGCTTTTTTTTTTTATGAGGCCTCCCACCCCGGGCAGGGCGGGAGGGACTGTCAGACTTGTACTGACTAAAATCCACGGTGTCCTTCAATAGCCCTTTATGTTCCGGGATCACGGTGATGGTATAAGACCCGCGACCCCGGCAGGCTTTAGCCCTCTGACAGGGGGCCTCGTCATTATGCTGACGCTCTTTGAAGCGCGCGTGGAACACGACGCGCCGTCGAACCGGGCATGGTCCATGGTCGGGCGGTGAGTTGCCCTTTACTCGCCGCCCGCATGTTCGCGCCTACAGTGGCCGGAGATCGTCTTGCGACGTCCGACGCCGTGGGCGTCCACCACCGCGGGTGGGGCGGAGGAAGGACCTTGTTCTCTCTCTCACGCGGCCCGCCTCCTCCTTCGCGAGCATGACTGCTTCGCAGAAGGAGGCGACCGCTTCCCACTCCGTCTCGCTCCGCAGCATGGCCGCAACCAATGCCGGGCGCGAGGGGTCCGCCTATCGGCGCCGTGAGGACACGTCGGTGCTCCGCCCAAGCGGGGCAATCCTGCACCGTATGCTCGACTGTGTCCTCCGGGCGATCTTCGCAGTGGTGACACCCAGGCGTTTCCTCCTTTCTCATCAGACACAGGTACCTCCCGAAACATCCGTGTCCGGTGAGGACCTGCGTCATGCGGTAGTTAAGGACGCCGTGACGTCTCTCCAGCCACTCCTCAAAGAGGGGTCTTATCGCCGCTATTGCGGCGTGCCCGACTGCAACTTCAGCTTGCTACAAATTTGGACAATATCTGTAACTTTGGTCTTATGCCGTATGACCTCCATTCCGGATTTTATTCCTTAATGAGACCCCAAGCATAGACCTTTCCATAGCACGCTGTGTGACATGAAGTCGGTGGGCCAACTCAGAATGGAAGGATGCACTATGATTGAACACCCGGCTGTAATTATGTTAATTTTTATTAAATTACTTTTTTTCAGCATTTAGCCGTGCACAGGTTCTATGTATTTGCTGTAGTGCCTATCTGTATAGTTTAGAAACGGTTCGGTGTTGTGGAAGCAATTTTTCGACAAAGAGATTGAAATATTTAACTTTAAAATTGCTTTAAAGTGTTAATCTTTGTTAGACTCTGGAGTATCCCCTCTTAAAGCTAATCGTTGCGAATCGCGGGTTCGATTCCCGAACAGATCTGTCTGTTCGGGAATCGAAACCGCGATTCGCAACGGCAAACGACAAACGCCCAGACCCGAAACATCCGGAGTTCCGGGTCTGGGCGTTTGTATATGTGAGTTTAAATGTTAGTATCACGCATCCAAGATTCAGAAAATTCCTAGTGCCGGACAAAGCTACATAAAAAAAATGAATAGGCGGGTGATTATGACTTGAGTAATAGTTGACCAATTTACATACTGTATTACTAAAGTCAACATTTTTTTAACTCGAACCCTAGCCCTGATTGATCTACGACTGCTAAAATATATACTTCATCCTGTAGGTACCTACACTAGCGTTATTTTTTGAACTGTTCTAACAGCAGCAAACTGTTTTTAACTTTTTCTTCATAGAAGATAGTCCTTCCTACCTGTATTCTCCATGTAGCTTCCGAGAAAAGTAACCCTCTTTGGTAGTGTTGTCACAACCAAGGGGGTGACTTTTTTCTGAAGGTTATATACCTTACTGTTATTTCATAAGCATAGTATTATAGCGCATTATTGGATGCAAATAAGTTCGATGTGGCCCTCATCCTCGACAGTATACCTATATCTATTAGATTGTTGATTGCTAAGTTCGGCATCCAACATTAGATTAATTGAAACGGTAAACAGAAAGTCAATTCAATCAACAAAACGATTAGTCATCTACACGAGCCCTAAATTTAACAACATTATTAAATCATATCATTGTTATGACGTCACAATCAGCTACAACTTTGTGTAATGTAAGATAACAGAAACGTAAACAGGCAAATACTAGGTAGGTAGACAAGTTGGTAAATATCTCATTCAGTATAAAATTTCCATTTATATACGTCAGAAGTCGTACTATCTCATTGAGTTGTAGAAACCTTATGTGGGTGTTACCACTGATACTAAGTCGGTTTTGTAATATGCATAGAAGGTTACCAGCGTAGCACGCTCTACACGACCGTAGCCCATAGTGTGTTGTGTAGCGAAACGCGTAGCTTGTAGTGTACCAGGTGTAGCAAATCGTGTGAATCTCCTTGTTTGTAGCGTAGCGCGCGTAGCTCATAGTTTGCAGCGTAGCGACAGCGTAGCTCATATTTTTGTGTAGCGCATTGTATGTAGCGGTGGACTTCCATAGTCATTCGAAATATTTGCTGCACACACAAGCCGTAATATAATTTATTTTTGTGTGGTAATTTGGTACCTATATGCATTTGTTGAAAGCAAAAAAGAAGTACCCACAGAAGCATACATTAATTTGATTTTTCTAGCGCCCTCAAAAAAGGAGGTTCTCAATTTGTCTGTATGCTATTTTTGTTTTTTATCGATTTCTCAGAGATCCTTGTACCGATTTCGAAAATTCTCTCTCGAACTTATTTATTTTTATGAAGTCTTTATTCTTTTCACCTGTATAAAGCTATATTCGGTAGTTGGTTATTTAATTATCATCGTTATCTTATCTTGAAATAGGCTACATTTTCTCTTCAAATTGCACCTGTGCGAATCCAGGACATTCGCTAGTATTGCAAAAAGTGTTGAACCCTGCTGGGTCCGAGTCCACGACCCATTCACAAATCGGGGACGCCACCAATATGGACCGCTCTCTCACCACTACACGGTACATACACCATACAGCACCACAGCGTATAAAGTACCTACTTACTTCTAAATCATCACTAAGCCGTAGTTAAGTAGTATCTTTATCTAGTTTTGAAATCATAAATAATGGAATCCTTTCAGCCATTTAAGTAAGATCTCGGGGGCGCGATTGTTTAACAAACAACATTCAAGCTTCCGCATTTACAATAATTTATTCTAAGATTTATTTAATATCCTAGAATTTATTGGAATATCTTGCACTGATCTACGATTTTATCTGGATTTGCAGATAATCAGGCATTTACAGTAAAGTATAGTGTTATTTTACAGTGAGTCACTGCCACAGAATTTGGTTTGCAAGATGTGTTTTATGGATGCCGTAACACAATACCTACTTGAAACGATTAACTTAAGGCAATAAAAGCTGTTTGACAAATGTTTAAAACTTACGAAAATGTCAACTTGGTATGAAGCTGAAACTAGATATCTAAGCAGTTTATGATTATTCCCTCTGGTTGTAAAATGTAAGTTTAGATTTTATATCACAGAAATCAGACACATTCTTTGATCAGACTAAATGCATTATGCATAGCTAGTTTATCCTGCATGTAGGTAACCGATTCTTTGCCTAGATGTTCAATATCGTTGGAGTCAGTACGAGGTCATAATACTCATAATAATTATTTATAAACTTTCACATCGCTCATGACGTTAACAGTTTTTACAGCGATTCGCTAGCATTGTACCAGGTATTGATATTCCCGTTTATATTCTAAAGATATGAAATATTTATTATACGACTAGTTGGGCCTGTTGCCAAAATACAGTCTTGCACCAAATATATGTAAATAATTCTGTAAATTCTTATGAATGTGTTCAACATGTCTGAATTCGACGCACATCGCAGCAGCGGCAGCGGCCAGACAAAGCAATAACAATTTGTGTGTTTTTTATGACAGACGTTTAATTCTGTGGACTCGTAAAATCGGGGATAACTCAATTCCATAGTAAATTCAAACAGACACAAAACATTTGTTTAGAAGTCCTATAGTTTTCGATAAATCTTGGATTTTATGTTGTATTTACGTCTACAATATTGTAGACGGCAGTAGATAAAGGCTATAGATCTATTGATGTCACTAAAAATATTCGCTCAAATAAAAATAACTATAAAATAGTAAAAAATATAATTACTTCACAAACTGTCTCCCCGCCACTACGAACCTACCTGTCTACTACAATTTTCTAAAGCTGGCATGTTTGTTTCGATGTCTGATGATTAAAGATAACAAATTGGAATAAGAAATCTTACTAACATTGTATCATTAATGTCTAATGTGTATTTGAACAGCGAGACAAGACTTGTGAAACATATTGTTTTGGCTTATATTCATTCTTCACGGTAGACACATTTTTCAGATGTCTTGAATGCACAGACACATTTTTACAAAATTCATACGTTGTTTTGCACGTATTTTGCAGCAATAAATTCAGAGTTTTTAAACTAATGGCTCTCCTTCGAAACAGTTGCTGGCGTTACATCTTCTACCTATTAGTATTGGGAGAAGTTTTATGTAGGTACATTATGCATTTATTTAAAACTTTGGGTAGTTTCTAAGTATTCTTATACTTGATATTAATCAAGTATAATCTTATAAAAACATAGAAACAGTAGCTGGGATTAAGTTGCCATAATGATCGGCTCTTAATAATGGTGTGTGATGGTTCGGCGGGCGGCGCGACGGGCGGGGCGGGCGGATGACAGCGGTGCATTTTCCCCGCCCGCACCGCGCTATTGCCGCGTTTTCCACGAGGGGCGCGCCGGCCCCCTCGCCGCATCAGCCGGGAAATCGCGCGGCGCTCGTCTCAGTCCGGCTCAGCCGTCGCGCTACGACGACGCCTCCGAGTTGCGCGCTACGATCGCGAACTTGCGCTCGCTGCATCTCCGTACGACCGATCGCGCGCGGCCGAAATAGTGAGCTCGTGGCCGGGAGCGGTCACCCGTGAGACACAGTGCGGCGCTATGCTGCGCGCGCTGCTGCTGCTGGCGCTGGCGGCGCTTGGCCCGGCCGCCGCGCGCCGCCACGCGCCCGACCTGCGCGAGGACGAGCCCGCGCGCCGCACCACCCGCCCCGCCGGTGAGTGCACGCCGCATCGCACCGCATGCGCACCATGCACCGCACGCGCTGCCAACGATGCACCCGATGTAATTAAATGCACATCGATCTTGTTCATCTGGCCAGCGTCAGCGGGCCGCCGCGGCTGAGCACTCGGCTGCGCGCCGCTCACCTAGGGAGACAGTGAGTGGCTAGGACACGTGTGTTTATGTAAATAATTACATTCCCACGTTTCCGCACCGGTCTCCAACTACTAGATCAATTATAACGCACGTACGCATTAGTAACAGCGAGTTGACTTGCGAACCGCTATGGTGCTTTAAATTGTTTATCGATGCTCGTATCGCTATCAGTGAAGCCGATACCAACTTCGGTACTTTGGGATAATAAAAACAATAGCACGTGAGCCGCTGACTTTCGTCTTAACAATATCAACAAACAGAGAATTGTCGAGAGGTTTTATTTTCGGAGGATGATACAATACATAATCTGTTATCGGACAAAGACTCGTCAAAGGTAATCTCGTGAATATTTATTATATTATCAGTTTCTGTCAATGGATTGCCTGAAACATTTTCGTAGCGCCGGGGCTGGCCCTTATGATAAACAATGAAATGTGTGACAATTACATAAAGTTTCATTACATTTGATTGATTAAGTAAAACGAATGAATGTAATCCACTGGCAATTGATGGTATTTTCATGAAAACAAAATACTTTCAGATTGTAGCTTCTAGAATATAAGATAAAGTAGAAAATTGCCACTTATAAAAGGTGTGAAAAGCAGTAAGATAGCGGATTAATTAGCACAAAGTGGAAATTTCTGCTAGTTATGTATACTCTGTCACTAATGATGAAAATGTACTGACCACAAAGTGATTAAACTAATCTAAGTAGGTACCAAACACCCTTATAAAATGAAAGATATGTTAATATATATACAAAAAATATAATAATATCAAATACTTTTTTTGTTGTGAAAATATACTTAACTACGAAAACCTGTAGGTGAATCTATCCTGATATTATAAAGTTCAAGAGTTTGGTCGACTGCGCTAATATAAAATATTTTTGTGTTGGATAGTCTATTTATCGAGGGAGGCTACAGTATATGCATATAACATCACGCTACTATATACCAATAGGAACCGAGTAGCGGATGAAACCGCGGGGAGTTATTATGATGAAAAGAGTAAAAATGTTTTGATATTACATCTTTTATTATGCTTCAGTTAGTCACACTTATTAATGAACTAAACCCAAATCAGATAATGTCCAAGTAGGTACAAATATGTAATATCAAAATATTATCACAAGGTCGAAAGTGAAAAATAAAATCGCATATAGTATGATTTCATAAAGTTGTATTGTCTTTCAATTGTTATATCATCATCAGATACATGGAGCACATGTACATGAATATCAATGTCGTATGATTTCATAATCTTATCGTGTTCTGTTATGACGATTGCTTCAGACGCACCTAAGATTTTATGTACATGTGTTAGCTTAGGCCTTTTAGTTTATTACCTATTTATGTCTCCTCATAATGCCATATTTAACATCAAGGAGGCATCTATTGCATTCAGTTATTTTAATTCACTAAAAACAAACGCTCACAACAGAAGGTTGTTGTGCTGTTTGAAGTGTCGTCGTTGCACTGTAAATAATTTAATGGACGTAAGATTAAAAGATCACATCTAATTAAGTTTACAGCTTTAGCCTTCGTCCGCGAATGATGTCATTACTTTTATCATCGGAATAGACAGCAAGGACTTTCTAAGTCCCGCTCGGCCGACGTGACTCACGGCGACAGCTTTCATTCATTTTCCGGACGTGATAAAAGTTACAAACGTTTGCCAAGATTGTATTAACAAGTCTGCCAAAAATTGTATTACCGAGAAGAGAAAAAAGTTGTGCTCGTCTGTGATGTCTAGACAGGCGACCGAGACAAGACGTGACGTGACGCGAAATTTTCAATCCATTGTGGACATTTTGACGACCCTTTTGGCTCGATTTATATAATTCTGTCGGGTCCCGGGTAAACTGGTAAAAAACTGTAAAGTCGTCATTAGTACTTATAAGTGTGTAAGTCCACACCGAGTGTTATTCGTCGCAAACGAGTGACGCGCGATAGCAGTGGGTGTCGGCTGAAAGGGCGCGCTAATTTCAGGTTGGAGGCTTGCGTAACTGTAGTACAAACGAAAACAACGCGGAACGACAGCAATGGCCGCTCGTCACCTGACAACTTCGAATGTCACATTTCTGATTGATTGTGACGCGGTTATCAATTCAGTAGTGATCGATAGAATACACTCGTGTAACTACTTTATACTATGTATCTTTATATCTTCAAGAAATATGCTGCAGTATAAATACACAGCTTTTATAAAATTGCCAAATAAAACGATTTATATTATATGCTGCCAACAGCCTGCCGCGTTCTCAGAAGGGATCTTAGGGACAATAGGCGCAATTTACGAGGCAGATGGGTATAATTTTCCTAATCATTATTTATGTTGTTGTTATAAAAACCTCATCACTACATAACAACTATTTTAGTATAAATTCTCAGACAGGTACTTAACATTTATTTATATACCCACACAATATGTATTTATGCAACACAGATTGTACAAGTTGATAACAGCTCGTGTAGTTAGTTTAAATATTTACTTATTAATCTTAGTCTAACCCAAAGACATTTATTCCATTATCAAAAATCCATGAATCAAAAGTTCCTGCTTTCTATGTTCTGAAAGTACCATCATTTCACATGCCACATATTGTGTGTGAAAGGAAGGAGCATTATGTATGTCTTATAAAAGAGACGCTTCTACATTGTATTGAACTAGGTATAGCCCGCGGCATCACTTGCCCACCCCCATATAATACTTACTTGAATGTTACTATAATTTATGGAATTATGGCATATCCAGGATCTAATCTATCTTTTAACTCATTTTTTAAATTCAAAGAAAGACATGTAAGCACAATAAAAATCAAACTCACTTTCGCATTTATAATATTAGGGGCCATTCATTAATTACGTCAATCTTACGGGGGGAGGGGTCAATCAACTGTGGCTTTATGGGACCAGGGGGTGAGAATTTGTGAAACTAGAAACTTTGTGACTTCACTCACATGTCTTAATCCAACAATGGGTTAAAATTATTAAAGGTGAATTGTCAAAGAACACGCAAAATAAAATAGGTTGCAATTAAGAAAAGTATGGCTAAGAAGACAATTTGATATTGAATTTATTTAAAAAAAATGACACAATAAAAAAAAAAAAAAAACTTATATGACTCGATCTATGACAAATTTTAATCATCTGTGACAAGGGTAATAACTTCGATCAATTATTGATCGAAAGGCGATAACTAGGTATGGATAATTTATGAATGGCCCCTAATTTAGGAATAAACTTAACTGAACTCAAAAGTTAGTAACATATAAAAACGCAAGCAACAGGAAGTGTTGACCGGAGCATCACGGATCGTTCAAAAACATGAAAACAAAAGTACACTTCGCACATTGTTATTTTTAACACTATGATCGAGGCTTATCGGGCTGATCTTTTAACCCGAGAGCGGCGTGCCATCAAAAATACTTTTTATACACTTGATAGCGGATAGGTATTCGAAATTTGTTGTTACTTTGACTTTTAGTCCGTGCCGGTGATTACTTGGGCTCTGATGTCATTTGTATTTTTATTGGATAACATGTCTAGCAAGCCCCCGATTCTTTTTTTTTATATAGGCTGAAGTGATTATTTAAAATAAAATGGCTTCATCGGCATGTCTCTCGAAAAACCAGGATAAAAATGCCTGTGTTAATCCCGGTTATAAACTATCTATGTACAATCTAAATCTGCACAGCGTGTCGCGGATTCGATCCCCGCACGGAACAAATATATGTATGATCTGCAAGTAGTTGTTCCGGGTCTGGGTGTTTGTGTATGTGTGTTTCTATGTTTGTAAATGCACCCTCGATACAGGAGAAATTACTAGGGTGGGGCAAGGTTTAAAAAGAAAAATGGTTTAGTAGTTTTTGCGTGAAAGTGTAACACACACTACTTCAAATATCCATTTTGTCACGTCTCTATCGAAGACGTCCATATCTCTCAGAAGAAATGGTGGGATACGCTAAGCACAACTAACTAGCTTACATTGGCCCTGGATCAGAAAAGTTAGAAGTCATGGGGTGTTTGTCCAGCTGTGGGGTGATACAGGCTGACAGTCGCAGTAGTAGTAACATCATCCTGCTAGTTAAGTTAGTTTTACTGTCGGATCAATTTATTATAGAGGCGTGATATTATTATATTTAAGGGTTTACGGTTTTACGGAAGGTATTGTTATTTACTGCAATGGTCCTAGTTTGTCTTTTTGTGCCTTCTAGTCACGATTGGGATGTAATTTCGAATTGATGTATAATGTGAATGTTCTATTAAATTGTATTAAATCTTGGTTCTTCTAACCGAACAGACAGATGTGTTGCTGGGGAGTTTGTTCCGCCACTTCTTCTTCCCAGCCAAAACACTAGGAAGTGTCGAAGGGGGCGCTTTGGGGGACTGTCTTATGTAAAAATTGGCCTTCAAAAAGTGCTGATAAATCAGCCTAATTTGAATAAATGACTTTTGATTGATTGGTTCCCATTTCGCTGTTTTTAGGACTCTGCACCAAAATTCATCAAAATTTTCGTAAATAAAAACGAACAAACTCACAATCGCGTTTAATTTGAGTTAGAATGTAGAGTCATCTTGATTTTTTAAAATATATTTCCATGACGTTTTGGATGACCAACATTGCGGTCAAGAAATGAAATGTCAGATAAAGGAGTTCTTTGTTTACTTCTGATGTCAATCATATTTTTTGTGCCGCGGCTAAAATAATGACCATACGAAGTCAAGCGACTCGTATCGCAATTAAGATTAAAATTATGTTCCTATTCAGTTTTACGTGTGAAAACTCCGTACCTAAGTAATAAATCGTCACAATTAAACATTAAAATACGTAATTAGCCATGTTTTGGACGTTAGAGGCCATAAGCTTGTGCATTGCGCTAGATAACAATCTGAGCTTTCAAACGCAGAATGTGAAGTTGTAAAGTATGCGAGTTATTAGCAGATACCCAACCCTTATTTGTGGAATGTTTTAAATGCGCATTTATACGCAAATATTATATAAGATTGTTTGCGTGCACGCATTCGCATCGCGCGTGGAATGAAAATGTACTCACGCTTGATTGCGCCTCATTGTAACACGGCTGCGCCGCCGCACCGCCCCGCTCCGATATCGTTCACTAATTGTCGCTTTACCTACTCGTATTATTTTACAATCGCCTTCTCTTGTATCGGTATTCTATCGGTAGGTCATTTGAATAAACTGTTCATACCTTTATGTACCTACGAAGTACTGCATCGGACTTAGGAAGGATATAAAAAGTGACATACCAAACAAGTAGCTAAGTAGACGTGTTCTGTACTTAATGCGTCTTCCATACATTATTACCTCGCATAGATGCGCATCAAACGCAATTGATAGATTTATAGACTATCATCACCATTAGGACTGTACGTAGCCTTATGTGAACGTTGCCGACTTGGAGTACTTTGACGAAGTAAAGTTAATTTTGCAAGTTACAATCATATTGCATGGCGTCACTCGTAATGTCGTAAATCGTGGTTGGGTTGCGTTATGTCGGTGGCGCGGGCGCAGCGTCGCAGGACACTTACGTCCAATTCAGTCGCTGGTTCATTGCCCCGCAGCGAAGCTGGGCGTAACAAACGACCCGCTGACTGACGTCACATCATTACCATTGCACTCAAATTGCATTACCCGAGGGCTACACAAGTACATGCACATCATCGCACCGTATGCTCACATCACTCTACTACACAGCCATAATAAAATTTACTACGGGCAGCCGCTAAACTGGGCCTCAGATCTGATGTTACAATAGTGTTAGAATAGTCTTTATTTGATTTCATAAAAGTTGATTTTGACTAGTTTGCTAATAGTCCACTAACTTTGTCACTTGCAAGTATAGGGTAATTAGCGTCAAATTAGGTAGCTCTGAATTTTTGCAGACTTGTTTTTGTGATGATGATCCAATGAATAAGTAGGTAATCCAAGTTTAAGAACTGGAGCGCTGAACTTTGTCAAAAAATAATAAAACCGAGAAAAAAATTATAACGATGGAGTTTCTCAAATCGACACAATTTGACACATTTTCAATCATCGCAATTTCATACAATATTTTTGAGGAGTGTTCGCTCACAAAATTTGAGTTTGTTTTGTTTGTTTGCGTATTGTGAATAAATTTCAAGTATGCTTCGTAATTCGTCGTAGGCTAGGTGTAGACAGTGCCGGTCCTATTAACATTTTCAACTGGTGCGAGGGCAAAAAATGGCGCCCTTCTAAATAAAAATTTTTTTTTTTTGCTCAAAGGCGCCTCAGTCGTTTGCCGCGCGGACTCTGGACGCACTCGTATATTGTTTCGTGTCTTGGTCGAGAAACATTAGACGTCCACACAGAGCAAGCAGCCTCGCTAGGCAGTTTCCTCTCGCGGCATATTCCTCGCGAGGCAGCTCGCGGTGTGTGGACACACTTATTAAACAATGCCTGTCTAGTAGTGACAGACGAAAGTTCACCACGCGGCCTGTTCCCCCGCAATTTTGGGTGCCTGTGTTGCGCGACTTGCACGTTCGATCGAGCGTCTTTTGTTTCAAGTTGTGGTTTATTTTGGCGCCCCCCCTTTAAAGGCGCCCGGTGCGGTCGCACCGCTCGCACCGCCCTAGGACCGGCCCTGGGTGTAGAGACAACATGAAGTGCTCAGCTTGGAGAAAGCTTTTCTTTCTGTGAATTAAATGTCATCTACAATTACAATGAACATGGTGTTTGACCGCTGCGTGTTCTGCGCACAAATATTAGCGCATTTAATTAACGCCCGACGAACTCACTTCCACGAAATTAATTGGGGTCAAAGAATTTGAGTGCATACATCTCAATTAAACCCGACGCTACACCAGGAGTCATCGTCACAACGGAACACCAAATAATTCAATATATTTTAATCGCACCAGACTTACTCATGTTGTGTCCTCTGGAAATTAATATCATCGTGTCATTCCTAATCCCTGACGCCTCCTGCATCCGCAGACAATAGACATTAATTTTCAAAGGCGTGAGATAGGAATGTCGTCCGCGCAGGTAGAATTTTTGGCACCTTTATGATCAGATCCTGACGTGTCATAAGCCACCCACGGCCCTCATTAAGCCGGTAGCCTACAAAGGCGCCGGGTCGCCCATAATGCTGTCGGATTATACGGAGCGAGCCCGGACGGGTCGTCGGCCTGCGGTGCCCTCGCGTGCTACAATTGCACACAATATGCCCCCGCGCGACCCGCCAAACCAAAAAGTTAGAAAAGTATCGCACGCTGGAGGAACGCCTCGCCTCGATACCATCTCGGCGCCACGCGGCTGCCGCGCCGCGCCGCCGCCGCGCTGCGTGCCACCTACACCTTGTCTCGATCCTTAAATTCGATCATTTTGTAGCTGTCCGGGCCCCTAAGGAGCACGTCCGGTGTTGGAGATGCCACCGCCGGTATTTAATTAGAAGTTTACTCTTAAGAACCCGTGAAATATTGCGCACCTTGGAGAATTTAAAGCGTCCGAGATTGAATACGGAGAAACGATAAATGCAATTCGGAACTTTGAGCGATCCGATTTATTTTATGGACATTTTCGGCGAGGAGCGCTCGGATCTCGCAAACGACTTTGTTTATCTTTATCGATAATAAAAGTTTTGGATAATATGGCTGAGAGCGGGGCGCGGGTGTGTCGGCCGACTTACGGAGCTCCTCCCACGTACGGGTCTCGTTATGAACTTGAATTAAATGAATGACGCAGTTGTATGAATGGCGCGGGAATGAATGTGAGTCGGAAGTGCAAGCCGCGCTTCAGCACGCTAGCCCATTGCGGCGCGCACGTGCATCCGCCGCTCGCGACTAGCGCGCCGCGCGTCGCCGTCCGCTGCCCGCGCAACCTTACACCATTCGTTTGTCAATCCACGACACCGACATGGGATACTTACTTATGACGCATAAAATCTAACTTCTTTGAATTTCCTTCACTGGCACTTTGAATGTAAGCAAAGCTAATAATGTCCGTGGCTTTACGTCCGCGCGCTCGCGACAAGGGTATAAAATTTCATCAGCTCGAAGATAAGAACAGTTGTAATAATTAACGTGATACAAATTACATATAACACTCGTGTACGAGTAAGTAATTTGCATGCGATTGTCTCGTAAACATTAGAGTTCACTGCGCAATATTTTAATTATTCATACTGGGGAATGAATAACGAGACCCTTAGTGTTTGAGTTAATACTAACGTGTGATATAAATGTGCGTAGTGGACTCAAGTTAATTAGGACACTGGTTAGGTCATGGAAGACATTTCTAACACTGACTGGACAATAGTCTCGCTAGAGTCGATCGTTGAGCAATATTGTGTTGTAAGTTAATTGATTGAGCACAGGTGTGACGACGCCTCGTCATTTGTTTACTACATACACGCGCATAAATTAGCAATTAATTATAATAATGCAAAAGTGTTCTTATCAAAGTGTCTATGTGTGACTAGGAATCCGGCATCAAGACCTAGTCAAATGCAGATTTACGTTACGTAGTGGAATTTTATTCTCACGTCATTTGATATATTAAATGATTACAAGTTATTATTGACTTAATAAATTATGTGTGATGGTGTGTTACTTGTGTATTGCAGATGCACATTTATTTAAGCATTTCTTCATCGTTTACAGCCCAATTTAACTCGCAAACAGTTCTTTATATGAATGACATATTTGTTGCATCAATGGTTCTCATTCATTAAAGCGAACTTCTCTATCTGTTGCTAAGTATTACTAAAGAAAAAACTGTTTAGTTCTCTGATTCGTTCTTCTACGTAAACGTAGTCGCTACGAAACCTCTAGTCTCGTTGCTGCTACGCGATATCGCCGCTACGCCGTCGCTGCCTAGCCGCCGCGTGTGCTACGCCGGTGGCGGCGTAGCGTTGACTTGACGCTCGAAACATAGATTAGTTGAATATATCTACTAGCTCTGCTTAAATAATGTTCACATACCTAGTAGTTGTAGTGGTTCTCGTATCTTGTGTTCTCGAATAAACAAAACATGATGAATTGATAAGATTAAAAAAAAAACATTGTATATAGGTATTGCATATTATTTTAAAATAATTTCCTCAATCATTCGTTTCGACGTAAATAGTAAAACAATTTAAGAGTACCTTCAAAAAAAGGCTAACTTTTTATTATTTTAATCAGTAATAATAATAGTTCGTAAGCCCATTTTTAATTTATTATTCTGATATTACTACCATATTTAAAAAGCTATTATGTAAATTGGCAAGAATTAAAAAGTCAATGATTACTTTTTGTATGCATTCATGAGGTTCTCGTTGCGTATCACCTTGACAAATAAATAGTAGGCTCTGGAACCTGTCAAACGTGCCTATAGTTAATTTATTTTTTTATAAATACATAAACTCATAACACAGTTGACTAACTGGTGGCAAACAAACAAACCCACAGACATCGCAAATATAAACCGACAGGATGTGGCTGTTTCACTGTTGATTGTTTGTTTAGAAGTTAATTTTCTTTACAGAACCAATTGGCATGAGAATTGTTAGCACTGCCTTGAGAAAACAAAAGATGAGCACTTTATTACTTCTATATCTGTCTGTTGGTACACATTTGTTTGCTTTATTAGTTGTACATTTTCATAATGGTGCTTTGTAGACGTGCCGGTATGTCTGATGTCGACGTTCGTGTTCCAGCAAAGTAAACATTCGGGGCTTAATCAACTAGTTTTATGGTTGATTGATAAAATAATACAAACGAAACGAAATACTGTCGATTACTTCCATATGGCTGATCCTTGTCGGACGATGTGCTTTCATTTAACAGTACTGTTCACTGTGTTTTTTCATTGTTCCAAAATAAATCATGTTTTTATATCAACGCTAACATATTTTGTATAAATCCATCGCCGATGAGTATTTCGAAATAAAGTGCAAACACGCTGCCATTTATGAATCCCGTCTCGATAAATATTTAGCCGCGCTCAGTTCGCGCCAAATGGTGCACTCAGAATCACTCACAGAGCTCCTTTTGGCGCCGAATGTCAATTTCCTAGAGATTGGCCATTGCCGGAGCTGCTCGAACGTCGACAACAAACACGACTGTGCAGACTAGCGTTTTCGAACCTCACACTTATTGCTGGCGTACTAATGGCGATATTCGAGTGAGGTCAGTTTGTTTATTCACGCAACACGTAATGGATCCGAGCACTCTTCTCAATCGGTCGCGAAACGTGTTTGGATAAATGCTAGTGTGACTTTCATATCCAAGCTCTTGAGCGCAAAGCCTGTAAGTGGCTATGTGTGTAAACTATGTCCTTATGCGTGAGTATTTTAAGTTATGTTGTCAAACGACTTAGAGCTGTTACACAAAGTATGCAGTTACGTTATTATCTTTCCTGACAGCAATGACACTTGAGAGTATGTGTTCACTTTGATACAAAGTAAAGTATTATGGAGCTTATGTGTCGGCGAAGTAGGCAGGCAGGAGTTCTTAATTGATTGTCATTATGTACTGTGAGTTTTGATCAGTTCTCTTATCTGCGGTGTCAGATGACTCTTCATATTTTCTTTGCGTAAGTGTTGGAATAAACAAGTTTTGTTAAGACTTCGTTTTCAGCAAGCTTTTAGGTAAACTGTGTTATTATTCTGTGTGGGATACTTCTGAATATTTATGAAAAACTTCGAAGACTACCTGTCTCAAGTACTCGATTGAAATCCTTTCTTTGTTTTGAAATATGTAAATGTAGCATAGTTTACAATCAGGATAGCGATTAGTCATTTAGACCGCAGCTAATACAGTCGTGGCACAGCTATTTATAATAGTGTCCGAGTACATAATAGTGTGTGCACGTGTACTGTGTAGTGTATGTGTAGTTAGAAACAGGAGCGATTGATTGCGGTGTAGAGTATCACCGGCCGTCTCGCTGTCTGCGGGCCGCGGCTCGAGGGCATTCTTCACTAATCCTATACATTGTGGAGATAATTGAACGTCGCGGAGTCGCGCTCGCTCCCAGGCTACTTAGCGAAAAAACTGGCACATCTGTAGTAGTGCGTTTGACGTATGCGATACATACATAACGTACATAACGCACGTAATGACAGTGCGTCGACCTCGCGACAGGGGCGCTGCAAGCACAGCCTCGCGCTTGATGAATGTTTTCCTGCTATAAGCCATTGTTTTACAGTGTTCATGTTCGATGTTCCAGAAAGAATACAATTTAGACATGCTTTGTGAGTACTGAAAACAAATCGTCAAGCGTGAAGTAGTTGTGTGCCTATCGAGTTGCAGCGGAATATTGAATGCCATTGTATGTATGTGATGCAATCAAGTAACAATTACAGAAAGTTGGAAACGATTTTCATGCTACATTCACTGCCGCGGGAAACACGTTTGCGATCGGGGCAGACGATGATTAAAATGAACTTAAAACTTTCCGCACTTCATCAATTAAGTAGTTCGCGTTTCGTAGCCAATCTACAATTTGTCTATTTCATGTAAGTGTCATGAGTTCATGACAGTACGCACTGCATGCTCGTCCAACATATTAGTTTACGACTTATACCAGCCTTGATTAAAGCCAATGTTTATGCTAATCATACTTGGGGTTGTTGATCGTACAACTTGCAAGTAAAACTGAAGTTTTATGAACATTGTGAACACCTACCTAATTGAAAGTCGCAAATACAAAGTAATAGAACTAACCGATGCAGTTTCTTAAATAGCATTCATAACATAATTTCTTTGACTGTCTATTCGTTTGCAAATATAATTATTGCTAATTTTCGCTTTACGTTCGCTAAGGCGAGAGGCTGCGCTAAGATGTCAAGTCAAAATTACGGGCTGATCAGTCTAAATAGGGGGCAGTCGGTCCGGTTGTACAGTTGCGATCCTTAGATGGGCACCGGCTGCGCCCGTTTCTCTTGCGGCTCCACTCGCGACCAGATAAAGGGCACGCCTACTCTGACGACACACTAATACATTCGACGCCGACACCCGCATGTGGCGAAACGCACAAAAACTTTCATCTCTATTCTAACCTACGCTCATTCTAGTAGACCCAAAATAACAATACTCGGTCACATTAATAGCCGCATCAAAATAGATCCTTAAGTAGAATCCGATGAATCACTATTACAAAACACTAGGAAAAAAAATATAAAAGTGTCGGCCGCTGTTCGTAGCGAGCGGCTCTAAACTAAAGCTCCTAGACCGCACACTGTCAAAATATTGTCAAAGTGAATTCCACGCGTCCAATATATTAGGTATAATGATTTTCCACTTGGCAATAATCCTAGCAATTTATTTCGATCTCAGTAGATATTAACCGCATACCGCATATATCTAGACGAGGCGTCATTCGTGTTCTCGGCTGGGTTGTTGAACCTCCTTTTATTAAGGCTGACAAAGGCGGGCAAATAGAGAAGTTTAGCACTTTCAGTTTTAGGCAATTATCGCTCGGCGGGCGGCGGCGAAGTGTCTCATTGTCACGCCAGCCGATGTATATTTAGTGGTGATGGCGCGTCACGCGACGCTGCGGATGCGTCTGTCGACGCCGCCGTCGCCCGCGCGCGTCTGCTGCAGGGCTCCCGACTGCCGACCAGCACCTGCACTCATATTTGGCAAGGTCCCGCACCCCCGTCACTAAATGAGTGCGAGACGCGTTTCCGTTGGACCTCGTAAACGTAATCTATTTCACGAGTTTGCCTATTCATGTATATTTTATGCCAAACTTTTCCTACCGACAAACAATGACGGTAAATACGTGAACAGTTTCCCTAATTACAGTTTAACCTGACTTTAACTGACCACGGTCGTTGACAACGTTCATTACTTTTTATGATCGGTTGATCTTCTACCATTTCAATCCATCGAGCACTTTCTAGGCAGCTTCAAGTATCTTTGATATAAGTATTTGATTTGCTTATCGCAGATAAACGACTGAGATAGCAATTACAGCCAGACCAGCGACGTTACTAGAAGACGGTGATGTGTGCCCAGCAGTCTCTTGGTGATGGTCTATTTTTTATGTGAAAATATTTAAAGAATGATTCATGAAAATACCTATTTAATACCACATAAATTATATGTGTAATATAAAAATGTTCAATGTTTTTTAAAGACTGCTTTTCCTCGTCACTATTAGCGCGAGAGATAACTTTTCCCGTCGCGATAATGTTACAGAGTAAATAGATAAATACATTTCCACGATTTGACACCTGAATGTCGTGTAGTTGCATAACAATGATAAATGACAGCGAGTCATTGACCTCTAGTTATCGTCCCGCCGTAGAAGGCCGCCCCCGCCCAAGGCGCACCGCCTATCAACTAAACTGCCCAAGTCCGTTACGAATTGCATTAACGCGTTTACTTAATTCTAAAATGATTTTTTTAATAAAGAAAAGAAAAATTGCCAAGAAACGATTTAAGTATATTTTACATTTTATATACTTATTCATTTTATTAATATCGTTGGCAGGGAAATAGGCAATAGAAATTGAGGCTAATCGCAACAATGATTTATTTAATATCGTTGAAATATTTACTATAGGGCCGTGTATAGGACCTATTTCAGTCGCCAAGCTGTGTTGTTATGCTGTGTTTAGATTCACACACTATAGCTTTAAGTTCCGGTGTCCACGATGAGATGAGATTTGATTTAGATCAGTGGTTCTGTAGAGATATTTATAAGGTAATGCAACGTAGAACACGTCCTAGACGCATGTGATCCAAACTGTTGGAGTAGTTATGCTGGTCTCACGAATTACTTATCATTGACAAAAAAAAGTACTGCTGAGCATGACTGTCACTTGTTTCACTCAATCTCTCACTTGATATGTCACCTTCGCGGCTTCAGCTGACTTCAGCACTATCGTGTTGCTGTCAAATTGTTGTGGGTAAATAATAATATCGATAAGTGTGGATGTGTGATCCGTTACAATGATCGAGACGTCAAGGTGTCGGGTGCAAGTGACAAGTCGTGTCGCAGTGAGTCAGTCGCGCGCTGTGGGAGCGCGGCGCAGGCGCAGTGCGGCGCGGCTCGGCGGCGGTGGCCCAGCCATATTTTTATTTGTCGATATCTGTGATCGGCGCCTGCTCCATTAGTCATGTGACAGTATCGACACGAGATCGGCTCTCTCGACCCTCTTTAATTCCAGTCGACGCCCGCGAGACTGCACTCGTGGTCGTATGCAAATTTACACGTTTGCGGCCAGCTGATGAATGATGTACTGACACGATCATGTCCGTCTGTTGGTGCGGAGGCCGCCGCGATAAGCCCCCGACATTGTATCATAGACGAGCGTTCGGGAAATGTTGCATGATTCACTATACAATTCGTAGTGTACCGCATTAATAAATAAGCAAAAGCTTTTTTCGAAGGTCGCCTGAACTAATTTTGTTTACGAGAGTACGTAGACCTTTGATGAGATCATTTATAACAATTGTACATAAATAGTGTCGATGGTCGCCTGCGCCCGCGCCGGCGTGATGCAGAGCACTCGTGTTGGCAGCCGGGTCAAGGAGGAAGTTGTGGTCGAGGATTGTAGTGATTATGATTGACACTAATTTATTGTGATTTTTGAAAGTTAGCTAATGTTTCGAAATGAGGCAATGTAGTGCATGGCAGCACAGGAATAGTATGCGTCGGCGGGTGAGCGGGGGTCATTGAGCTCGCTCTGACTCACCGCATGCGACGTACGTAGTCTCTATCACATTAATACTTTCTTATAAGGTTGTCGCGTTTAAATAATGCATGTTATGCAACTGGTTGCAATTTGTGCTCTCTTGCGCCGTGCTAAATTGTTCCACGCTCTCACGCCTCCCGCTCATACGACTTACTATAGATGCGTACATTACGTACATATTAAACGGTTTTATTTAGGTCGTTAGCATTTTTATGTAAAAGAATTGTACGATATTCAGAAACTTGTGTTGAAATGCAGTTTAAATGCAAGGTTTCTTAAGTTTTTGTCCACAAGTATTTGCCTTGCTTCTTGCGTCGTCCTCAGTCGGTACATGCTCACTCTCCTTGACTTTAGTATTTTCCTCACATCTGACTCTAACCGAATTCCATTCACTTACTGTATTTTTTCCTAGAAGCTTTTGTTTACGGTTACTTTTGCTACTGCATTTGTTCGCTTAGTATCTCACAAAGACTTGGAATTTTTCCTTGTATGTTAAAGTTAAAAAAAAACTACAACTTGTACATATATATATCGTTGGTTACTTAATCTGGATACCTACTCTTGAGGATTAAACATGCTTGCAAAGTCGTTGAAAAAAAACCGTGTTTGAACTTCGAGCGTTGCCGAAGGGCGTGAAGGCACGCGGCACCTTGCACCTTACTCATATCAATTCCATCTTAAACGGGCGGCTATGTCGCATACCAACCGAGGGATCTTAGGATTTATGCGACGACACCGCTAACAAATCTAATGAGCCGGCGAAGTATGACGGTATTTCGAGTAAATTCACGTTTACTGGCCCCATACTGCTCGCGCATGTAAGTTACGGTGCATGTGAGGGGCGATAATTTTATATTTTAGTGAGTCGACAAGACAAAATGTAATGTTCAGAGTTCAGAGCCGACACAAGACCGGCATTAAAGACATTATCGTGTTATCGATCAGCGTCCTTAAAGCGGTTTGCAATTAGTGTTACCTTAAGCGATGCAAGTGCGGACCTCCCGCGCGCGAGACGCCGCGCACCGGCGCCGCCCGCGCCTCTTTATGAAATTATCACTAAATTGAGAGATAAAACTTGCTCTTTCTGACGCGATAATAGCCGCCCCCGGCAGCTGCGTTTTCCTATTTACGTCTCGTTTAACGTATATTCTGATCAACCTTTTGATTGAATTGTTACCTCAAGCCATGCAGGTTTGCCGTTGGCTGAAAAACCCATATGTTTTTCTTGCATTTCTGTTTTACTTAGATATTGCCTACACCGGTATATGTAGCAAAGTAAATATGATCTAATCTGAAATGTTTCAGTTATCGTGTTACCAACTATGCACTATAGGTACCGAAATCCAGCAGTTGTATTAACAGCCTCATTTAAAAATATGACGTTTTTTCAGCAGTTTGGTTTTATTTAGGTATCGTGTTACATATCTTGCGCTTGAATTTTCCGTGTAATCGCACATTACGGTTGTAAACCTAGAAAATCGAAGATAAGTTGGCTATATTTACGAAAATTACTTAAAAAATATTAGTTACATATAGTTAAAGAGCCGTATGCAACATAAATGGTCAGCCGGTATCGCATAGGGCGTTGGGTTGCCTTAAAAGGCACTGTCACTTACAAGAGGCCTTTCATAACACTTAATAAGATGCAGTGCGAGTGTAAAATTTCGTGATGGATCCGTGAGAGCAGTCACGAGGCGCCCGGGGCCGTGGGACATGCGACTTTGTTTTATTTTCATTGGCTTATGTAGTGCCGGCTGCTAATTACACGGCGGGTTGCTTTTTAACGAGCACTCATTCAGCTTAACGGCTCGGGCACGCGCGCCCGCCGCGCCCCCCTCCTCCCGCACCACCGCTGTTTCACGTCACGTTATAAATATGACCATGCTTTTTAATACCCACTCGCATTAGCAAAATTCGCTTTGCCAACCGCCGACCCAAAGAGCGATTCGCATGAAATTGCGCGCGCGCACGCGTTTAATTGCTGCGAATATCTGAACTGAGACCATTCATGTTTACTCGGGAGGCGTTCCCTCCTAGCGGCGATGTAGCCAGTTGTAGACGACGCTAATAAAATATCCTCTGGTAATGTCAGCGGAAACTAGACTGTAATTAACGACTATTAGTGAACAGGACAGCTATTTCTAATATTGGAGCTGATGGAGCAGTAACTTGATTCGCTGAGTCTATCTTTTAATTAAAACTCTGTCATTATAAATGAATAATGTTTTTCTAAATAAACAATGATTTAAAACTTATTTTTCGCGACTAGACGTTCAAGGTAGATCAAAATTGAAGTAAACAAGCATGCTAACTGTCTTTCCTTTCATCACCGAATAAATTGTCTTGAAATTTGTGTGATTTTTAACGACTTAATGTATGTTGGTCCATAAATTTATTGAAACATTTTACGTGAATGCTCAGACATTTTACGAGGTAGGTATTTGATAATAGAACAGAATGCGTTGAAATCTGTTAGGACGGTGTAATTCGGTCACAGCGAAATAGTGCTTCGTTGATATACAGGTATGAGCCCCTCATAAATTAGCGTTACTCATACTAAACACACAGAGTTTATTGCAGACCCACTTGTAGACGAAGTGATGGGTGGCCTCATGTCCGTACCAACTTACAAACAATGTACACATTGGCCACCATTTTGTCCTTTTCATTTTACAAGTACAAACAAAGATAGTAAATATTGAACGACCTTGCAAATTCGCTCATTTGCCGCTTGACTCACTAAATAACGTTTGTTTTAGCTGATAAGGCAGTTGATAAGTTTTAATACACAATAATATAATCTAAGAATATTATTGTTAGTTAATCGTGATAAATCTAAAATAATAATCAATCACATAAATTATCATGATGGCGTAGATTCGGTTACAGAAACTTATTGAGCAACCTTTCCTTAGAAACAGAACTCTTTCATGAATACATACAAGTTAGCAGTTTATATGTTAACACTATGTGTAGCCACTATTATCAGAAGTGTTAAGTCGTGCTGCATATTGTTCAAAGGTGCAAAAATAATATTCGTGATGGTATATTTACAACCTCCTGAGATCATCCTCTGTTGTATATAATATAGTTGTTCTGACGTTACTATATAAGTCAATGTCTGACGTATTTTGTGTGTTCCGTTACGTAGCATGTACTTAGTGTACTTACCGATATTGATCTGTAATACATTTAAAACTTAAATAATTTATATTTGCTGATATTGATTTTGCGAAGTTGTAAAATTGGATTGAGCGCTTACTTTGAATTTAGGTTACGGTTATCGATTGTTTTAAGAGCACATAAACAATTCTCAGTTTAATGGTAACAATTTGACGCGAGAGCCATAAATTTATAAAAGGCAAAACGTAAGTTTGTAGATGATGTAGAGTCCTATGTACAGTGCACAGTGGTGTAATGTAAAATAACGACAAAAGAGGTTGCGCGAGAGTGACGGCTCGTTGACGGGTGGCGTCGCATCGCTGCCGGCCGCTCGATATCGATCTCGACTCGAAACGCAGCTTTCCAAATAGGGAGCCCTCTGCTCCCAAATAGGCACTGGTCGAGCCGTCGCTGCTGCCGCCGCCGCGCCGTGCAGCTATCGAGGACGCAACACCGGCCCCCTCGCCTCCTTTCATTGTCTACGAGTTTTTTGCTCCTATATATGACCAATATTGTACCATGGCCGATGTCCACATAGAGCAATACTGAGTTCAGACCGTCTAGGTGCCGAGCGAGCATTGCGTCACTGCAGATAATTGTCCAAGCTAAAGGTCGATTGGTCATCAGTTCCTTTGTTATTTGACGTCGGCAGTCGAAATAAACACTGAAGTATGTTTCACTATAATGCAAATCACATATGCATGAGCAACGTCGCACAGCGAACATTGACATGACATAATAGTACATGTAATGTTAGGGTTTACGTTGTGCTTCCTCCAGCAAGATGAACGGTGCGTACGCGCTGCAAGACGAGTGGGCTCCATGTAGTTGGCGTCCGTAGCGACACCCACAGTCGCCACTCGAGCCGAGCTAATATTTCAAACTATTCAACAGGGAGTTTATCTTCATTTCAGACATGTTTATGCGGGCATTTCTCTTAACGAGTAACTGCGGTTACCGAGGCTTCATTGTCATATATGGTCTACATAACCAGCCGTTGTCACGGTTGCTACACAGCCTTGAATGTAATCTTCGAGCCGTAATAAAAAACGAGTGAGGAGTCAATAACTTCGAGCTGCAGCCGACGTTCGAGCGTCACTATTAATTGCAAATGGACTACAAATGGAGGTCAATTGATGCAAAAAGCATTCGAGTGGGTGTATGTCGGCGTATTGTTCACAGATTCGTAGATGTAGCCATCAGTCTTGCGGAGAATGTGGCAGATTTTAAATAAACTGCAAAGGATTATGCATGCGTGCACGCGGGCGGCCCTGAGGTATCGCGGCATTGTATTCAAATCCGGGCGCGTCACCAGCGCAGGCGCATGGGGCGATTGCGACGCAAGACGCGAAGCGCCCGCGACGGCCATTACTCAAACTCGCCGACACGCCCTTCGCCCTCCATTTGTTATCACCTTTTCATTTTATTTTGAATTGAGCAACAAACTAATTATAGAAAGCACTTTTGGAACAGAAGTTTTTCACTAGCTTGCGGTTGCGCTGCGTGTCCGTAAGTGTTTGACGAGAACTGAAAGCGACTGTATGTGGTGTCGTTGCGTTTATGCAGTAAAGTAATGGTTGTTGTTGATGCGAGCGGACGGGATCCCGCGCACTCTGCTGCACCTAACACCCGCTGACGTATCACTGGGACATCTATTGAAACATGAGCCCGACATGGGATACTCCACACATCGCCATCGCCAGGGCTGCTGCAGTTCCCTTCAAATATGTGCTAGTCTAGCAAGCTTACAGTCGACTTGTAATAGGATAATGTACGGTCAATGTGTACTTCTTTATCTATCAGTCATATTTCATTGTTTTAACTTGCAGTACTAAATAAGCGGTTAGCGTTGCATTAAAAAGCAGCAACGAATCAGAATCCGTAAAACATTGAAATGCGGGAGAGATCCCGTATTTAAATGTTTAAAAAATACTTGACACATGCGGTGAAGTCTGCATCAGCCACATATTTTTTTTTGAAAACCTAAATCACACAAAGCGGACCAATAAAAAATTCCTTTTATCGTTTTCAGACCAATAATTTAATTTTAATTATGTATATCATAATGTGGTTCAGGCTCTGCGTCAAATATTTGATCAAAATGGAGTCTGTGTTGCAGTTACAGTACCTATTTATAGGGTAAAGGAAGGTAGGTACCTAAATTAATCCTAAAGTCGGGTTTAAATTTAAATTTTAATTAGGACGGCCAGAGGCGCGGGCGCAGAGAGGCGCCTTGTCACCAAACACGAATAAATAACGCTTTTAGCTCACCGTCCGAGTCACTCTTTCGCCACATTCTCAAATAATAACTTCTCATAATTATGATAAAAGGAAAACGATTCTTGAAACCGGTATAAATATAAATCATTGGGTTAATAACAATAATTAGTAATCTTTTAATACAGTAGATATTGTTTCCAGTGATTACTTTATTGGTCTTTCCTTCCTTGTATCACAATAGCCTTATCTTGATACTACGATGATAAGAGTTTCGCGAAAAGTGGAGAGCGTGATATCCACTATTGCTTTTCAGATTATCTTGACTGATTAATGAGTTTGCCAAAACACACCTGATATTTACAATCTTTATTCAGATTATGCATACTGATTACACTTCTAGTAAATTGAAGAGTTTTAATCGAATTAAAAATAGAATTAAGCGTAGATATCAACAGGGTGGTAATTAACAGCTTAAATTGGTAGTAAGTTATATAAATAAAACTTTTTCTGTTAGGTAAAGACTTGTTCTTTAAGGAAATCAATATTTGCAAAAGACTTTATCAAAAATATGTGGACTGTGTTGGGTCTACGCCGCTACGAGATTTGTTTTTTGTACCTCAATTTGGAGAAACTTCAGTAAGAAGAATATTTTATATATCCTTTAGATCAAAGTCGAGTGTGTATTTTTATTAACATGGTGTAGGTAGTCAAGCTAGAAGTCGATGTACTTGTATACTTACTGCATATTTACATATTGTAAGTATTCAACGGCTACGGAATTGAGGATACGGTTCAATCAAATGTATTCCTAAGTGCAAATAACAGTTTCCCTTTAGATAATTGAATCAGGATAGTTCAATGTATATTATTGTTAACACTCAACATGCAGACGCAGTGCTACAAGTGGCTGGTTCTCTGGGGAAAGTCGGTACGCACCGCATTATCCAATTCAAATGTAAATAGTGAATAAACTGGCGTTTCTATTCCTTTCTGCGTAGCGCCAACTTGTTAGCCTTCACAAAGCCTTTATTGATTTAATTTTATGATATTTTGAGTGGGAATATGAAAACGATATCGATAAGATAATCGAATTATAGTTGGTGCCGCTCGGCGACACTATTACTTGAGATGTAAATGACATGGTGCGCGACTATGCATCGGATGTGTGCATACAGCCCACCCGCGTAGCCTACGTACAGTCGACACCATCATTATCAGGCCTGCATGTAGTCATTTAACCTTGTTTTTGACTTAATACTTTAATAATACGTCATACTATTTGCCTGTAATTATGGGTACTCCTAGATCCGATGATGTTCCAATTTAAAGTACACGGTCGCCAATAAATTACCAAGGATTAACTCTGATTGGTATTCTACTTCAATAGTTAAACCGAAAACGTTATTTACGACTTATGTAATATTTATAGCGGCGAATTAAAGTCCTCTAAAGCAGTCTAATAATAATTTATGTCTTTTAGTTGATCTGTTCATAGAAGCGCAAGTTTTTGGTAGTAGTAATGTTCAATCAAGTTGTTTATTTGTATCAGCAAGTGTCGCTGTTTTAGTAAATTCTTGGATCGTTCGTATTTTGTTTTGTACGAAATAGACATGTGTGAGTCGTTATCGTGACGGTAGCGTGGCAGTGGCGTAGCAGTAACGTGTCGTAGTTCACGCTTCACCATGTTTTCGTATACTAAAGTGAATGCTGCCGTCCCCGCCTGCCCATTAATCTCCATATAATTAAATGATCAAGTAAAATTATATTTAGACCAGGAAATGGGGTCAAGCCCACGCCACGCGGCGCTATGTCTCGCCCTGTGGGACCGCGCTGGAAACCTCGTGAAAGTTCAAATATTTCGTAATGCTGCTAACAGTACCTTATCTTATATCCAGCTAGTTGACACGAGCTTTAAAGGAAAAGTGACACATACAATCTGTAGCGCTTTCAGTATACCTAGGAACGTTAGCCGGTTACTCTATCTCTCTGTACAACCCACGCGTTTAATTGAGTTCTATCTTGAAATTCAATTCAAATTAGATGAAATAACATGTCAACAATTTATTTACAAGATTAGATTTAAATTATGAACAACTTAAAATATTTTTTACAGCAATATTTGTCATCCAATTCACTTCAAAATATTTTAACAGTCGTTTGGGTTCTTACGTGTCAGTGTTTCTGAATTAGCCACCTTAGTTATTATTATGTTAGCCTTAAAATAAATTCAGGCTTAAATTGAGCATTAATCAACTACATATCTATATATACATATCTGTCTTATAATGTTTTTGACGTTGTATTTACACAAATTTTGCAAGCATGAGCAAGAGTGGAGACCTGCATAATCACTCAGAGATTATTATGAGGCTTTCTACTAGGTCTGATAACGGTGCCACAAAACCATTAATGAGTGTACTCGCCTGGTGAAATCGTCGAGGAAAAATCTCAAGTCTTATTAACATAGTAGTAGAGCTAGTTTATTCATAATTGGCGGTTGTGCCCTCCCCGCGGAGTGTGCGGGACTGCGGGCCCGCCCCGCGCATGCGCGCCGCCATAGTGCGAATAAATTGCGATCATAATATCGCGCGACGCACACCCAGCCCCGACCACAATTAAAATTTGCATTCTTGCGTCTGATTGATAACTCTGTTGAGTAAGTGAGGCGGTATTTGATTTGGGTAGGCGTAGCCAAAGGCAGAACTATTTGCCATTCAATGTTTTTTACGGCCATGCCCATTGCACGCTGTATATGCGCTTGCGCCTGTTTGTGATTCATGGATTGACACTTCCTAAAGTGCTACAATGAACTTTCGTCGATTGATTGTTGTTGTTGTTTCACCGAATGTATTTACGGTTCCATCATTACTAACACAAAGTAGCGTACCATATTTATGATAAATCTATATATATAAAAATGAAACCCGTTTTCCGTTGTCACGACATAACATGAAAACGGCTTGACCGATTCGGATAATTATTTTTTTGTTGTGTTTTTAACCGTCGGGACCGGGTTTTAGACCGGGTCCTCCACCCGTGCGAAGCCGGGACGGGCCGCTAGTGTAGAATAAATATGTAGATTTGAAGAGTTCAGATTTTTTTCTATCTTTAAGAGAAATAATGCTTGCTTTTTAGATTATTAAATTGGTTAGATTTTAAATTACCCAATGTTTATTCTTAATTTAGAAAATCAAAACAAGATGATAAAATACATGTACTGGTTCAATATAGTACGCTATGTCAATCGCGATGTATCTCCATCCGCGCGCTGCTATTTCAATTCGGATTACTCACAATTTCGTTAGATGACCTTACTACACATAAAGGACGAGACGTTTTATTTCGACAGAAAGTAATGTGCCGTCATTTGTTTTCTCTGTGAAAACTATTCCGAAATGACAGATATATTATTTTCCATGAGAAACATAATATGCATCGCCGGCTAAATCCGTGGTTCGATGGCGACACATGTTCGCAAAATAAGATTTTTTAGTTTGTTTTTATGAGGTGCAACTGTAAGACACGCTCACTCCCCAAGCATCCGTAGAATGATACCCAATAAATTATATACGATATTTTTGTTGAGTAAGTTGGCTCACGTCCACTGCTCGCTCCTGGACATTTTTGTTATCATATTCAATAATAAGCCATTAAGTATCCGAACGGTTTAACGAGCTGCGCACAATTTGTATGAGAGCTGGCGGTTGACGCTGAAACTCGAAGCTCGCGCCTTGTTCCCGATATGGTGTCCAACGCCGCATTAAGCGCGCCTTGTACTACTTAAGCTGTCTACACCTCGTAAAACTGTCGCAATATAATAGTGTTCCCAAATTATAAGAAAATAAAGATCACGCCGCCGGACAACGTAGAGCGCTCAATAAGGAAGGAGAATGATTTGTATGATTTTTATGGTTCCTACTAATTGGTTCGACAATGTAAACGGCCTTTACGTCGCCTTCTTGCATTTTAATCAGGATACACTGGAAATAAACATATATACGTTGAATTATGGACATATAGAACGAGAAGAACCAGTCACAATTGCGACAAGCAGGCGCCAGGCCCAGTCAATGAAGTCTACAATAATAAATAAAAGTTGAGGGAAACGAGACTCTATTAATACACAGACAATTTATACTCCGCGATACCGACTGACGAACATTACTACCGTCGTGGTTTGTTTTTAAATGAATTATAATGTTTTAAATATCTGTTTAATTGATAAGTTTATCTAAACGATCTGCATCAAACATATTAATATAATTAACACATCGCAACTAAATAAAAAATGTTGAAAGATATAATTTATTTTTGGTATTGGACGTAGCCGAGCCGTCGAGAAATATGCGGTGCTATCAATAACTAGCAGACTCGATATGAGAGGAGCATATTTATGTGCCCTTTAATTTAAATAGGATAAAGTCGGTTATGAATCGTTAAGGACCACCGGCGAGAAGTTAAGGAGGCCTGTCAGTAAAGGGAATGGATATGTCTGTAGGAGCAGGAAGGCGCGCCGGCGCCGATGTCGTCAACCTTGCAATGCATATTCCGTGTACATAATGTAAGCGAGGACGATTACACTCGAGCACAACTATAAAGCGGCCTATTGCCATGATAACATCTCCCGCAGATTTTGCGAGAGAAGCTGACGCCTCAGTGTCGCCGCACCGTCATGCTGGCCGCGGTGCAACACAAATTTACTTAAGTAAAACTGCCAATTAGTATTTTATTCATTGAAATCGAGATTCCTTTAGAAGCTGTTTATCCAATACCGATATCAGTCGATTAATTGATTCTTCTATGTAAATGTATGTATTATATTTCTACCATTTTACTAAAGATGTAGTAAAGTTTCTTAAAAGTATTCTATTAATAACAATTATGCATTGCCAGTTTTGTTTTTCTTGCATCGCGTTCAAATGTTTTTATAAAAATAATTTATTGTTTGCCCGGAGTAACACCGATGACACATGAAGAGCACATAACTACGTGAAATCTATGGCATTTTTATTATAGAATTTATTAATCATTTATCATTTGGCACTGGCAGTTTTGCATGCAGTAGTTTCGAGAAAACATACTATAGATGAAAGTTTTGTTGTTGATCACTGTTTGGCGTGACGTTTTTATACTACGCAAGTAATAACAACAAATGTCTTTATTTTTGTGAGTTATTTTTGAGCTAGTCTTTAGTTTAGTCTGAGAATAAAATAAAAACAGTCAGTCGCTTGTGTTGGAGCGCAAGTATGACAATTTTAAAAAGGTTTAATCGGGCCAGGCGTCTCGTCGCGTCGCGCGTCGTTTTGATGCCGCGTCTGACTCGCGCCTCGTTAAATAAAGTGCATGTAATAATTTTATTAAACACTACACATACTGTTTGTAAGTCCTAGCTTCTTATTTCTATTTATTCAATAAGAAGCTGATATAAAATCATTTGTAAAGAAAGTACGTAGTATATTGATAGATAGGTAAGGGCAGGTATATGTCACACATTCCGTGAACATGAGTGATAAGCTCAAAAATCAAGAGCTTATACCAAAACTAGTTTAAAAAAAAAAATCATATTCATTGTTACCATTCGTACCAAGCAAATACACGACGATATGTATAGTCCACATCTTCAGCAACTGTGCAGGAGTTAAAAGTATTTATTGCACCAATTATTTCCACGCGTTTTTTAATTGACATTCGGTTCACACGTTTCATAGTTGAAATAAAAAATTCAAAACGTTTAACTGGTTTATTCATATAGCAAGGAGAGTTCATGCGTATGATAATTTTTGCAATTTCTAAGAAATTCAGACTCATTTCACTACTTTGTTTTACACACTGAAACAATGCCTTTGATGTGAAAGAATTGTATTAAGCTCGGCCTTAACGAAGTGTTCGTAAAATGGCGCTTTTTCATTTGTTGCAAAATGTCTGTAGGGACTTTTAAATTCCATATTTACGAGTAGTGAGAATTTTTTTTTAGTAGACCGTTTACGTGAATTTCATGTCGCCATCTTTACAATGAAATATTGTATTTTTTGCCATGTTATTAATGGAACCAAAAGTAATATTACCGGCATTAAATTAATTTCTGGTATCCACACAAAAAAGTGTGACCAATTAATATTTATTTATGAATGTAACTTGAGAACTTGAGTGCAGGTGTTGAAGACAAAGCGGACAATATCGACACCACTCCCGGCCCGTCTGGCGAATTTAAAGTAAATTAACATTAATTAATATGTGACCATGATGTCATTGGCGCACAATATTCATATTTTTACTTACTAGAAGTTTGTTTTTTTCCTAAACTTAAAGAAAAAGTTCATATTATGGATAAGAAAACTGTTGGTATTTAATGCTTAGATATGCATAATAGTAACACAGTTTCTACTTTAATTAGTTTTCGTGAAGCCGCCCAAGTCTCCTGGAAGTCTTTTTCGAGGTTTTGAGAATAATATTGTTAACGAACGTAAGAAAATGAATATATTAATATGGTTGATATTGAGTTTCGAATTTAGATATTTTAATGTTACAACCAGTCTTTTGTTTTTTTCACAAAAACAGATTTTCTTCTCTAGCTGTTGATGCAACTAATAGTTGACCTATTCTTTACCGGTTGTAACAAAACTGAGAACAGAGCAATCTCGAATATCAAGTAAAAATAAAAATCTTCGTACTCTACTCTGTATTCGCACTATATAATGTTAACACGCAGTCAGGCGCCGCAGTCTTTTTGCACATTTTATCAACCGTTTTTGTATTATTTGTGCAGTTCACCTCGTTATACAAAAATAGTGTGAAGCCAAGTATGCAGCTATCTACATTCAATTAATTTAGTAAGGAGTTTGCCGAGACGGTTCATTTAATTAGTTGTAGAGTACAAGCTGCTGACAAAAAAGCGTGTATTTCTAATACTAGGTAGGTACTCGGATTTAGAGCTAGTAAACATAGTGCAGTTTATAGTTTTGTAAATAACGTGGTCCATTATAACACCATAAAGCTATTTGTTGCACCGGGAGGCGGTGCCGCTCGGGAATGCACGCGTGACCGACGTTGATTCATACAGATTACTGATGTGTTTATTAAACGCGTAATGGCAGTGTTACACTTGATTCATTGGAGCGAGTGATCAGATCAATGCGCTATAGTAATTCTTATTAGCGGCGATAGACACCTGTCGGTGACACTCGATACTCCGCGCTTTACATAATACTCGCGCCTCGCCACAGCCGCGCGCCGCCCGCCTCGCACCACACCTGAGGACGAGCACACCTACCGACTACCGAATCATGCCATACACTATTTTTATAGACCAGACTAGCTCTTATATGGGATTGTCAACAGTTATATATGACACGGTGTCAGCCGACCCAACAGAAATAATCTAAAGCAATGCCGAGCTAAAATAGGACGGTCTATTTTTGTACATTTCGTTATGGACGTAAAATAAAACGTCTCATTGACTTCTGTAAAAGGAGAACAGGTAATATGCTCCGAGAATTTTGCTCATGTACTTAATTTGACTAATACAGGCAACATTACAATGAAACGCGGAGTTGTTTAAGGTAACAAACAGTTTCACTTTATTGTTGATACCTAATAAGCTGATGTCTCAGTTTGGCGCAAAATAAAGAACGACAAGAAATGTATGGAGATGTAGCATAGCACAGCTATAGTTAGCAGTCGTGGGTTGGGTATGATAGCGTCACAGCCGATGTATACGTAATATTAAGTGCACGCCAAGGGGCGGCACAATGAGCAATCATTCAGCGTGTGGGTGTGTGTATCTAATGATACACTGATACACTGATCAAAGCAAATTGACTGATCTGCGGCGAGTTGCTTACACCCGCGCCCTGCAGTGCGCTGTGCGACTGTACGATACTGAACCATGTTCTGAACGATACTATAAAAAGAAAGCCAACTGTTCAGCTCGTTAACAGGAACACCGATGCGAAGGATGCTGTTGAATTTATTAGTGATGATGAATGGTAATCTGTGCGGCGGCGGCGGTTTCGTCTCGTGAAGTATTTCCACACTCGGAGAGCGAGTGTAAACTAGTCAGCGTGTCGGCAGAGCGAATGTCAAAATATCCTGCTTAAGGCTAATTCAGAACGAACAATTTATGCGCTGCCCACGCGCGCTGAAATACGGCGCACGCCTCTTTCAACCCTTTTATGTAGAGGATTTATTGAAGCGACTTGCGCACACTTCAATGAGCTGACCATATACTTCTGGTTTGACATGCGGCTCATACTGATCGTGATCTATGCGCCGCTATGACACAATGCAGTAACCCTGGGCCCGGCCGAGCACGCCACGCTCGGCAGATTACAAATTGTACCAAGACTATACCTGTGTGTAGACACACGCAGAGGATATCATTTAATAATAAAATATGGAGATACACTTTATTTTTATGATAAATTCTTCTTTCGATTAAATAATGATTGAAAATATAAACACTCCTCTAAATGTGTGTGTTACATTTACAAACAAAATAATGATCTCCGCATGCTTTCTGATGGAAAATTGATATAGCCATATTATTATGAACTTCGTATGAAATCATAAAAATTTCCAATATGCGGGCGATACATTCAAAATAAACAGCGGGTCGCATCGAGTACATTCCATAAACAGATCGTGAAAGAAGCATAAGACGGGCGTCGCCAATACTTCATTTCCCTGGCGAAGCGTTTCTGGCTCATCGCCAACGTTTCCGAGAAAACGAAAGGAAGGTTACGCGATGTCTCGCCTCACTTTATATGCCTAAATCATGTCAGAGATAATATTTTTATATACATACATTCAAAAGTCCAGAAACACGGGCGGCTTATAAAAAAGGTGTTGTGTGTGAACGCGGCGTGTCTGCGCTCGACGGCAGTCTGCGCCCGCGCCGCCCAACACTCTTAACGATCGAGTAGGTGTGACGGTAAATAATGCTTTTTTGGCACTTCACTTACATGAAAGGAAAAAAATTATAAACAAGTAATTTCTTCTGGAGTTGCATTCATAATTTGCAATTTTAATGAAATTGACGTATTTGTGCAAATTCTGTAATAAAATATGAAGATAATGGCGGCCGTATCTCGTCGGTAACGCAATACGTATTGATCGTTGCATCCTGAATATGGGTCGCCGGCGCATCATTGGCGTCACCCTTCTTCCTCATTACGCGTGACGTCGGCTGCCACAACTATGTTCATATCGCCTAGCTCCGGTATCGAGTTGTCCACCACTTTGTATTATCCGTTGTAACCACATATTTTATTTTTTATTGTGAAATGTGGCGCGTGTCACTGTCCACAGATGTCAGACTCTCGTAACATATTAAAAGCTTTGTTTCAGTTTTAATTCTGTCTGGATTAACGATAATGTAACTACTTGTAAATGGCACCAAGAGCAATATGTTCTCACGCAACATGTCTCATCTGTTATCAGTGCACTCGGGAGTGAGGTTAATTAAATAGTTACGAGAGGAAGATAACAGTGACGCCTATATATAGAGGCCGGCCACCTTATCGACCCGACGCATCTGATACTGAATCTATCTGCGACACCTAATCGCTTGCAGTCGGTTTGCTGCGGGATAAAGTTACGTAACTATTATATTGAGATTTTAGTGAGTGCATTTCATATTTCAGTATTGTAATTTTCTAGCTGTTTGATCGTATGCATAGTATTAGCCACGCTCAGTGGTTTTGTTTAACAGACTATGAAGAATCGATGAAGAGGCACCTTGAATCTAAAATCTAGTTAGTTCGTAATTGTTGATATAAAGCCTCTACGATGCCATGAAACTGACATAAAAAGGGCGGAGTCGCCAGGGGTGAGGTGAGCAGGCGGGGTAACCACATCTTATGTACTAGCTTACAGAATAAACCAATTTGTGGAATATTCTAATTAAATAATAACCCTTACTACCTTCATAGCTTATTAAAATCATTCACATAAAAATCTATATGATATTGCTATTACAATTACATCTATCGCTCAAAGGTTTTCTTTATGTATTGCCAGTCACTTAGGTGAATTTTATAAGATAATTTTCAAAATATTAATACTATTAAGAAAAAATATATAGTTTCGATTCTGCGAGACAAAATCTAGGCTTCTGCATCCTGAATTCAAATCTGCAATCCTCCTTTTTAATATCACGGATTTTCGCAAAGTAACGCATGACTACATAACTTATACTTATTTTAATCGGATATTTCGTGAACTTATCATATATTTCTTACATACATTTATCAAAATGATATTATATATAAGGAGGCAGACAGCCCGATCAATTATACAAATATATTGATTGGAAATAGTATTCAACCGATCAAGTCAGCATAAAAATCGTCATGCAGAATACCTATATAATAAAACCGTATGAAATCCCTGAAGATCTTCCCTCGCATAGAAACAAGAGTGTCGCGCATGAACTTACTTACATTCATTTTAACACTACGATGCAACTTTTATTTTTAGATGTTCGCTCACGAGTTCGGTATGTAAATGCAACTTGTTAACCTGTGCTTGCAGGCAACATAGCTAACTTGTAAATCAAATAATATGGAGTAAGATGAACGGCTTGTAAGGCCCAAATTATTACGGAGAAATCTATAATTCTCCTGATATATGTTCCTAATATGTATATGTTTCTGAGTTGAAGAGTACGTTAGAAGAAGTCATGCTACGCCGCCGCCGACTTCCGTATCATAAGATTTTTTTTGGATGGTAATGTTAAATGAGTCCTTGCACGCGTTGGGTGCGAAAGCGGAAGGGACTGTCACATTTTCCCATGTTTTTATTACTGACTAAAAATCCACCATGTTTCTTTAGTCATCCTTTGCGTTCCACGGTAAAGGTTACCTGTATAGACGGTCGGCGACAAAATAATTGTGATAAAGGCAGGAGAGAGAGGTTTGAAAGCTTATAAGTAGATGAGAAATTCAGAATTACGCCACGTAGCCTAAGCGTATAATCAAAAGAAATACGAAAAAATATTAGACAGACGATAAAAGCTTTGTGTATTTAACTGCAAATCACTATTTACATACATGAGAGATAAAGAACGGTAATATTACGTCTGTGTATTTGTTTAGACTTTATAGAAAGCTAAATAATCATGTTCGTTCACTGTTTACTCTTGCTGTTTTCATTATCGCTGCTTATTCTTAGATGTGCATCGTTCTCTGGTCTATGCAAACTGATTTAGTCATATAAGCTTAGCCTATATGATTTGAACTCTTTGAGTTTCTTGCTCGTTCTTCTCCATAGAGATCTACGCTTTGGAATGAGCATCTACGGTACTTTCACAGTTTTTATGTCTGTGACTGGGACTGTAGCACCATCACTATTTTTGTACTAGTTTTATTTGTCTTTTGACAATTCAAAAGTGCCGGTTATGGCCTAGTTGAAATAAACGTTTTGATTTGAACACAACTTGGACAAAAGTTTTTGTGTATTACCTTAAGATTTTTTTCTTTTTAGATTCTCTGCGTAATCTGTCAGGAAAATTAGACATTATAGTGTCAATTTTCCATGTTTTACAGTTTCACTACAGTATGACAATGTTAATCTAGGTTCAAAATTAATATTGCTTTTAGATACCTGACTTTAATTAAGATTTTGCCTTTATCAGCGAATTAATCGATTTTCCATAGATACTAATATGATGTGTTTTGTTTGTTACAGAATGTTTATTCGGCAAGCAAGCGATGGAGCTCGGCTCCAAGTGGTTCGCGGACCTGGGCCCGCCCTTCGGAGTCATGTACTGCATCAAATGTGAGTGTGTTGCGGTACGTATTCCCAAAACTCTGCACCACATATACTATGCTCATTTTAATGATGATTGAAGAGACAACAATGTGCTTAATGCTTTTTTGTTCTGGTGGGTTGGGTATATTACCTTGGGGTTTTTAAGTCAAGAGTGAATAGGTAACTTCTAAGCTTCACCGTCGACCACATCATCGCTAACCATGAAGTGAGATAGTGAACAATATAAGCGAGATCGTACATATAATAAAAGTATGTAGTTCTTCAAAAGATGGAACGTACCAAATGCGTGCGCTTTCCGTGTGATGCGTGCACGCATTGGATGTAATAATATACAACTTTAGTTTTAACTAGAAACCTCTTAAAGTTGAGTTCAAAATCAGCTTTTCTGAACATTTATTTAAAAGTTTATGGGGCAATCGATTTTTCTCGATTTTAGGATTGGTTAATACTTAAAGTTGTCACTGATGACGAGTTTAATTATACCTTTAGAGGTATCTTTTTTTACTTGAAATTATCATCGAATGAGTCCTCCCATTGGGCAGTACGGGAGGGTCTGTCAGAATTGTACTAGTTTAAGTTCCGTAGCCACGTTTACCAGATAGTATGAAGTATCTGGTTAGGAAACCGAGGGTTGTATAGAATTATTCGGGAGATGGTGGATCGGCTGTATGACGTGAAAGTGGCGTGCACGCAACTTCAATAATAAAACAACCACGACAAACACACGTATTTCTACTCAGAGTTAAAAAGCAACCATTGTAAAACCAACCATCAATAAATGACCAGAGTATAAATAACAGAAGAAAAATTAAGAAACATCTTTCTGACATTATTGATGTGTTGCAGGTCCAAAAGAAAAGACGAGTGGTAGCCAAAGTGCACTGTCGGAACATTAAGAACGAGTGTCCCGAGCCTTCCTGTGACACTCCAGTTCTGCTGCCCGGCAGGTGCTGCAAGACATGTCCTGGAGATTTGAATTGTAAGTGCTTTTTGTGATTCTACATATTTCGCCCTTGTTACTGAGACAGAACTTTTTTTACGTGGTAAAATCATCAAATGAGTCCTCCCACCACGGGCGGGAGGGACTGCCAGACTTGTACTGACTAAAATCCACTTTGTCCTTCAATAGCCCTTTATGTTCCGGGGTCACGGTAATGAAATAAGTCCCACGACCAAGACATAGAAATTAGTTTAGACTGTTGTTCCACTAAAGTACCTACTGTGTTTTTTATTATTGCTGAGATTTAAGAAGTTAATAAGTACGAGATCTTTGTTCAGCAGTGGACGCCTTCTGGCTGATGATGATGAAGAAATGTATTCGAATTGACAACCCCCTCCTTTTTTGAAGTCAATTAAAAAGTGACTTGAAAGCATGTTGTTTATAAGTAGTTTTGTGTCCTCTTATGTGTGTACTTTTATCTTGTTTGGTAATTATACGATGTTAATGTTATTTGATACAAAATGCAAAGCAAGCAAGTGTTGTGATTTGGGCATTTTAAAATGTTAGACAAAATTGTTGCACGTAATGGAAGGTTTTCGACAATACGAGTCAAAATTTCCCAAAAACTTGAGGTAAGCCTGCTAGCCGCTTTTTCATTAAATAAAGCCTTGACAACAGACAGCCGTAGATAACAATAACCAAGAAAGACCTTGAAATCATTTGCCGTGTTTTTTTTCAGTCTAGTGGGAATTATTGCTCATTATAATGACACTGCATATTTTTCAATAGCTCTCCTAATTTGTAGAGTCAAGAAGTCACACGATTGGCTTGATGTTTCTCCTTTAGTTAGATATTCTCGGAAGTTTCAAAGAGAAGATAGGATCACTTGAAGTGATCCTCGTTCCACTAAATAGTAAGAGTATGTTCAAAGAATTATGACGTCTGCTTGAAACTGCAACGATCGTAAAAATTATCTTAAACTTTACCTCAAGATATTTTGCGACCTTATGTTTTAATTATGTATGAATAATGATAAAATTAATTTCAAAGACGCTTTGTTTGTGTGTATGATTCACTTAATTATTTTTTACTCTCTCGACTTTATTAATTTCTCTTGTATAGTGAGTGCATTCACAAATATTTGAAGCTAGACCCGGAACAGTTACCTGTACATCACAGATTATTACACAAATATTTGTTCCGTGCGGGAACTGCCTTTCATAGAACGAACATATTCTTTGATCATGTACAACCTACTCAGGGTTGTTTAATTACCACAGTTAAATTCTGATAGAAAGAATCATGCGTTCAAAGTTCGTATCATTTACATTGTAGCTACCGTGAAAGAGCATCGTGATAGCAATAGGTCCGAGACCAATGTAGACGCAGACTTGAACAATATTAATGACGCGGGCGCAGCTCGGTCGGCAACTGTTTAATTAGGAGCAGTCGTCACGGGAGCGAGCGCGCGCGGAGATACCCGCCCTGATAATATTATCGTAAACATGATAATGAAATAAGAGATAAGTGAGGTGATCGCCTGACACCTCCGCGCCGCGCCTCAGCACCGCCACAATGGACCTGTGCGCACTGCGACCAGTTTCACGACACGATTTGCATCTCTAAAGAACCGCATCCCGAAAGGTTAAACACAGTAACGAACATCCTACTCATTACACTCGCCCTGACGTCATCACAGTGATTTGGACAATTTCATTTCTTACATAATGATGTCATTTTTTACAACCATGTTCATGGTAACGCGGAGCTGATGTCATACCATAAACACTAGATATTTGATATCCTAAACTTTAACAAACAGGAGCGGTCGTTTAATAGCCAATAAAGTCTTTAATTTAGTCTTAATAGTCGTGTTTCGTTTGTTTTTTCATCTAATATTGGTGTAAAATGATTTATAAATATTGTCATGTCGATTACATTGGAAACGTTCTGGCCGGCAACAGGTTAGTGAGTCATGGGCCATCTGTCGCGAAAACTATCCACACATGTGGAAATCGACTGGACGACATATAACTTTATGGACTTTTTGCAAGTGTAGACTCTTTGATGGCCGCTATTAATATACCAATTTGGTGTGACCTGCTTCACGGGTGTAACAAGACACTTCCATAATTTTAGGATATTAAAATATACGGGTTGGTGGATCAAAGAGCAAATTAATTATAAAGCAAAATATTTAATTATGATGACATGATCATATTTTTTTCGGATGAAAATTTGAATACAGATTGATATTTGATTGTTAAATTAAATATATACATACATACTTAGCTAGTAACATTAAAAGTACATTATGACATTTAAGTACATACAGTTGAATCCGTTTAATATGACATTGAAGGGACAGTCATTCTAAGCGGACGTCATACAAAGCATTTTGTACAAAATAATCAACCTCCTGTTTTTGTCAGTATGTATTTATTTTAACAGAGAGACAATATAGAACTAAGTCAATAATATTAATTGTATTACCCACTGAGACTCAAAACAACCGAATGCATGCGCCGAACATCATCGGGTATCACGTGACGCTTCCGAACACTTGTCGAAGGTGTTGAAAGAATTTTCTATGAAAACCAAACTTCGCTGTGTAATACGTCATAATAAGCGGTTGGTCATTATAAACGGAGTCATAATAAACGGATTCTACTGTATTTGTAATGTCCCCCAGGAATCAACGTACGGTCGGGTGTAATTCTTGATTATCGCCGCTCATCATCCCATTAAGTACATTTTTTTAATGCAATCGGCAAATTTGCCGACTTTAAAGGTAATTGCAGTAAATAAGAAAGTATGCGTATGCGCAGTGACAGGAACTGGCGATGACAAATGACAGTGTAGCGGCGAGCGCTGAGCGGCGCGCGGTAGCGGCTCCCACGACCGCTCTCATCAATATACATTAGGTATAGCAGCACACATGGACCGCATGGACGCCATCACGCCATGCACCCGACACAGTTCATCATCATCTTCCTCTTACTCGTAAATTCGTAATCAATTCAATACAACATAAATAATGCTGTCAAATTATTGGCATGGCGTTATCTGGGATCTTCCGTAGCCAGTGGCGACAGATAGTGATTTACGAGGTGCGTGGTGCGCGGTGGGTGCGGACCGTGCCGGCTCACCGGCTCAGCCGCAGCGGCGACGTCGCCGACGCCGCGTCTGCCCGCCCGCGTCCACTCATTACGACTATATCGAGAGCATTACAATGGCATTACTCAGATGCACCGGGCGGTGGTGCAGAAATGGCACGCGCTGGTGCCCCCCTGCGCCCGCGCCGCTGCTGCAAATATAGCTGCTGCTGCTGGTTATTCCGGGCGCGGCCGTCGACCCGTCGCCGCGACGCCGTCTGCTCGCCTTTTTAGCGAACACAACTTACAACACACATTTTTTGCGAACAAATATCGCCGATGTCAACGTACGCGCTCTTTTACTATATTTACTAAGTCATATTCCAAGAAAAAATGTGATATATTTGCTCCAATAAATGTCTCGCCAGTGTTTTTACTTTCATCGTTAAATAGGTTCCCCGTGGTCGGGATTCATTTAGCTTACGACGAGAAATGTAAACAAAAGTGGCTGTTCTATTAGGAAAGATTAATGTTTTGAAGAATTTACTGCAGCCATTTATTTCCAGTTGTGGTTGTGTCACAATGTCTAGTGAATTCAAGCGACCAATGCTAGCACAATGAATTAATTGTGATTCCGATATGGTTTATAAGCAGTTACAGCTCGGCATGGCGGAACTGTAAGCCGGCCGTAAACTCTATCTGAGGCTCGTAACTATAAAACGCATCAAATCTGATTCACAGTTGCCTTTGTGAGAACTCCAGTTGGCCGTCTGCCGGTCGGCTGCCGTAATAATATAGTTTATCGTGCTTTTAATAAATCCCCAGTACCTTCCGATGACAGTAAAACGGATAATTTTTAATTGAATCTCAGCCAGGTGTTGTCGTAATAAAATAAATTAATTTCACGCCAAAGGCAAGAGAATAGTTTGCTATGTCGGTGAAGTGAGAGTTATTCTGAGCTAATATTATATATTTCAAAGAAATTGTGTTGATTTAGATATTTGTATTCTGAATTGTATAACCACGATTTTACGGTGTCGTGTTGGCGCTGAGCAGATAATTTCATGTTGCTAACTACACGAGCATATTTGTACACGAATAGTTTGCTTACATACTGTAATAAATAAGCTGAGAAACTTACAAAATAAATTGATAAAATAATATGAGAACACCGACAAAGATTTAATAAAAAATAATATGGCCCTAAAGTGAGTTCCCTCATGAGGGCCTTATCCGGTAAAGCGGTAAATCTTTCGTTGGTATGAACACAGTGAATACGGTAAAAGGATATAATGCGGGTGAAATTGCAGTAAAAAACTGTCTCATAACCATACTGATTATGAATGCAGAACTTTAAGGGTAGGTAGTGTCTTTAGTCTAGACACCTTTTATGGAAAAAATAATTTGTCGTTTCCTTTCTGTGTTTTTCTTGGTCTAAATGAACATTGTGTCGCTCGATACATTGTTGAAACCACTGCAAACTGAAAAAACTGGGAAGGTACTGTTACTGTGAACGTATATTAAATAAATTATAAATCTGACAAGTTATTTATGTATTAATTAATGACTGTTTCATAACAATCTTGCATTGATTATAAAAACTTTATCTTTTTTCAAAAGATGTTCTCTATATTAAATTGATATTGCATTCAAACGACCCAATTAATCAAAGTATACATATAAAGGTTAAGTGTCTCATTATCGCAAATAATGTCAAGTCTATTTATACTCATTGGGTAAAAAATAACTGTTTGTATAGATAACCTCTGTAATACAGCTGAAAGCTTGCGTATTGTCCGCACGTGACGTCACTATGGCGTGCACCGGTGTCGCACGCGGCGTGCACGCGTGTGCACAGCGTGCGCGGCGTGCGCGACGTGCTGCGCCAGTTGGTGTCCACGGTTCAGCGGACAGCGCGCCCCTCACCACTCGATCACGAGTGTATCTAATTCAGTGTACAGCAAGTGCCTCTGAGGAATTTGTTTTGTGCACGCCGATGCACGATGCCGAGCACAATCGACGTTTTATTTTTGTGAAATCGGTGTCTCTCGCTGCAACACATTCCTCGGCGCATAATTTTGTTTGAGCCTTTTTCGCCGTTTACTGCGTAAAACGCTTTGATGTTAAAGTGCTCTCTTTTTATTAAGAGCGCCACTGATGCACGAACGTCGGCCGTAGACTTGAGTGGACGCGGGTGATCGTTCATTCGAAATATCTCGTTGCCGCCATGTGCCACCGCGAGCTCCACAGATATGATTACTTTTGTAGCTCAACATTCAGGCGAACGTTATCGTAACTGCTCTGAATGGGGATGGTTGTTGGCCGCAAGCGCACCCGTTATTATTTTAATGTTGGCTAATGAGGCAGTGTTAGGCGAATGCGGTTTGTGGGCTGTGGGCAGGCTTACCATGAGTAATAGCGGGCAGTTAGTGGTGCGAACTGTGCGTGACTCGGCGTGCCCACCGAGGAGCGCGCGGTGGCGCCAGACCCTTTCTGATTACCTTTAACATTAATCTTCTGATTAATCTGGGTCGCTTAATTCTTTATGTGTACCTAGACGACAGTTGAATATCTAGTTATCAAATTACAGGCCATCTGACCGCCTGATCCGCTGGGAACTGTTTTCGCAGTTAAATTTCTCTCACCTCGCTTGGCTAAAAGGACGGCTAAGGTCGGAGTCGTAAAAACAGAAACACAAGTAATATCGGATATTCACTGACGTCATGATTTTCGTAATTTGGTACGTGTTTGTTGAAATAATGCGAAAACGTACTTGCGTAAATAGAGAACATACGCGATGTGCAAACAAGGCGGGCGGCGGCGTCGCGACGCCCGGCGCCAGCGCGGCCCGGCGCCGGAGCCGCGAGGACACGCGATCTACGACGCGAATACTTATTTCATTACACTAATTACAATATTTTGAGTGGCCCTCAACCTCTGGCGACAAACATTATCTGCAATCTAATCACATACTTTACGCATACTAGATGTTTTTCATGAGAGATTTCCTTAAGGTTTAAATGTTGTAGAACTTGTGTAGATATTTTTATAATTGCATTTTGTATTTTATTACTAATGTTATAACTATCTGCTTGAGTTACATTCATATGCAGCCATGATAAGACCAAGTTAATTTAACAAAAACAGCCTATTGAAACTGCACAAATAGACAAGAGTGCGCACGCGTTCATTCGTAAGTTATAGTTAATTGGCTGTTACAAGATAATTTTAGAACATTAATAATTTTGTCAAGACGCAACATTAGTGATGCGTCGTGATGTCAACGCTTGCGATAAATCCTTTTATCTAATCATTATTGTTATTGTTATTACTAAGTAGATAGATACAATGGAAACAGTGACAGATAGTGGCGCCAGCAATATGCGGGTTAATGTGAGCACGACTCTTGATTTTATTTCGCACAATACGACACGAGACACTACGCAGGTTTACGCAGTAAATCAACTTGATAGAATATTAGAATTCCAAACGCGCGGTACCCGTCTTTTTTACAGTAAGTTACTGTCTTTGTGTTTAGATGTTCCGCTGGCAGGTTTAAGTGGTTAATTTGCTCAAAACAAGCAGTTATTGTATTGGATAGCAACTATTAATCACTATAAGAATCATTTAGAGCTGAGTAATGGAGCTTGTTCAGACGACGTATTTGAAACGTGTTTTAATGTTCATTTGTCAATTCGTTTTGTTTTTGTTGAACCTTACTACTGCTAGTAATTTGTTTGAGTCATTTCCTTTCGTTTTCAAAACAAATGTTTTAGAGGAAACAGAACATTAAATCTGGTGTTTTAGCAATAAATAACATTTAAACATTAGTAGTGCATTGTCGATTGATCGTGTTACCAAACATTGGGCTTTTAATTACCACTGCGTTCGTTTTACAAAAGCACGTAAAGCCGTGGGATCCGGCTGATGAGATCTTTGACTGTCGTCACTGTTAGTCAGAGGCTCTAAAGTCTGACAACCAGTCTTACCATGGGGTATGGTATTACCCAGGTACTGGGTTGTGGAGGTCCGACAGGCAGGCTCTATGTAAAATACTGATATCCAGCTGAATCTGGTTGGACTGGAAGCCGACCCCAATATAGTTGGGAAAAGGCTAGGCAGATGATGATGTTCGTTTTTCGAAGACTGTGTTTGCTTGACTCGCTGCCTACGTTCAACTGTGGATGGTCTTCGGGTGGCTTTCTTCAGCACTGAAGCCAGCATATCTATCGAAACTCTTATAACACAAGTGTAGTGTAAGAGCTCAAAACACTTAAAAGTGTTATTAATAAAGGCTGCGATATGCGTGCTCTATATTTCTTTATTTATTGCAATATCTTATACGATGAATGAATGAGGTTGAGTAGTAGGTAGGTATGTTATCATCAGTAATATATTAAGGTACCTAAACATAACATTAAGCTTTTTATGTTATCACACTAGCTGTCGCCCGCGGTTTCAACCGCTGCCCGGCTCCTACTAGACGTAGCGTGATGTTATATAGCTTAGAACCTTTCTCGATAACTGGGCTATTCTAAGATAAAAATATTTTTTTTTAAGTCAAACCAGCAGTTCCTGAGATTATCGCGTTCAACCAAGCAAACTCTTCAGGTTTATAATATCAGTAAAGATGTGCCTTTGGCATCGGTTGGCCTGGCAGTTTACCTGAAAGCTATTTGTTATAGGTCCAGAATAAGGATGACTCGAGGAACAAAATAGAAGAGCATTTCCTTAACATAACAGCAGGCAGAGGATGCATTCATATCTACGCGGATTTGTACTAGACAACTGATAAACATACTTATATATTTCTAAATACATACATATTATACATAAATTACACCCAGACACAGAACAAATGATCGTGCTCATCACACAAACATTTGTCCTGGGTGGGAATCGAACCCACGACCCCCGGCATAGCAGTCAGGATCACTAACCACTAGACCAACAGGCCAGTCAAATACACAACATAGAAACTCATATACACAAACACCTTAATAAATATGGGTGTTTACTTCCACACACAGCCCTTTACTTTACAGCAGTACGTGGCAGTATTCCGAAATTAGCAAGGATGAAGGTATCATGATAAGCAATTTGATAAGATATTAATAAATACTTGTAATAGAGCTTTTTTTGTAACTTAAACTAACAATGCCTTCTACTGTCCAAAAAGTAAACAAAGTGCGATAAACAACGAGTCTCCCTTTAAAATAAGGAATTTTTATTTTAACCAAAATTATGTTCTTTGAAATTGAAACTTCGAACTTATAGCTGTCTACATAAAATGCAAATTAAAATAATATTTTAAAAGCATAAATGACAGATTAAGCGGGAGCCATAAAAATGGTTCGAATAATGTAATATTGATTATTTAATTTTAATTTAATTCATATTATTTAAATTTATTCAATATTAATGCTGTATTTATACTGTTTTTAAGGTTTGGTCGACATTCGCTCATTGGCGGTGTCGTCGAACCAATATCGTTATCTTATTGAACTGTGTGTTCGTATATTGTAGTGCTAAATCATACTACTAGCTAAAGACCCTTTGTAATGACCTCTATTACGACATTACTTGTATACTTGTTAATATCAAGTAGAGAGAGTGCGTCAATAAAGTCTAAGAGATAATAAACGTTTCATATTACTAGGTATGCCTGGTTGTGCTGTGACTGTCCTTTCTCACATAAATCGCATATACGCAAATATTATGACTGTGAATAAATATTTAAGTGCCAGACTAATGGATTCAGATTTACTTTGGAGTAGTCTTACAATGACGTTAGGTAGCTGACGCTCCGCAGTACCAGCATTACTTTACTCGCGGAAAATTGACATGAAAATTATGGAAAACCCCATTACAGCCTTAGCATTGCATCACTCCTTCCATTTGCTGCTCTCTCATAATATTTTCCAGTGTTATCGCGCATACTCTGCAGAGCTCAGACGGAGAGTATTATTACAAAAGCGTATTTCCGAGAATTGCCAATCATCGACTGAATGGCACTTCAATTGAATATATTGGCTGATCATTGATTAGCCCACATACGAGCGCGGTGCACTTCGGACTAAGTTATGACTGACATTACGCACCCACATCACGCTACAATCACGCCATTCAAACGTCTAATTTTATTTAATGTGTGGTTTCATGGTGTTGATGCTAAATATGTACAGGTCATAAATATTGTACATCGACCGACCGATTGTTTAGAGTAATTCGCTGATTTCGGCTTCGTAGTCGGGAGCATATTTTCTCTATCGCACGAAGTTCTAAATAACGACAACTTAACGACTAACCGCCTACAAACGTCACATACGAGTAGGTGATGTGTGACAGAGATAATGCTCTATGAAGCCGAAGCTAGCCGAATATCTGTTTTCAAAGACCGTGTGATATGATGTGTAATATTTACCGCGGTACCTGCATCATCATTGTGGAATCGCTCTTAGCTTTTCTGTATATTTTATCGCTTTAAGTCGTGATTAGTTTATGAACTAGGAGTGGAACACAGACTCGTAAGGCGTGTATAACGTGCGTAAAAGGTCACAAGCGAGACGCGAAGGCTATTCGGAAAGTGGAGTGGCGCCGGCGCCGGCGCAGCGGCCGGTCTAAGCAAATTCGGTAGATTGCACGTGCGCCCGCGTCGGGGCGCGTGCCACAACTCTAAAAGGAAAGTTCGAATTGGCATGTTTCTTATTTTCACAATACAGTATTTCTATCGTTTGGAAAGAATGTCGTAGCAATTGAGGGTTTTTGTCTCAAACGAACATAACTGTTTTGTATCGAGTATCTCTTTCATTCAGATTTAATTTTTTTTTATAGTTTGGGTGTAAACTGAACTGGTGTTTAGGAAATCATATCAGTCAAATTATCTTAAATAACTCCATTTAGAACTTACCAACAATAAAGATGCGTTTAATGAAAGCTTTCAACCTTTATAAACGCGTTAGGTACATCACACAGTTAGAAATGATAAAAATATTTAGAAAAGAAAACTTGTTATTAATATTGATGGAAATTATGAACATAAATAATTAAGCTTTTTGGGAAATCGCACAAATAAGGCCCAGCCAGGATACAAACTGATTTGCAGTTTGATAAGCTTATAATTATAATTCTTTGACACACTAATTAACGCTATCTATTTAGCGTGTAATAAATATAACTAATAAAGAGGTTTAACTAAGCATATTTAACTATAACAAGTTAGTAATTACCTATCAATAAAGCCAGCACTTAACATATTGATTCATGGATTTCGATTAAAATTTCATAATCCACTTAATGAAATAATCGTTAACACAGTTAAAGCAGAATTAAACTTAAGTTGACTACATTCACGTTAAGCAGGCACACTTGCATTATTTATTTAAAGAGGGATAACATTTTGCCAAAGCAAGGTACAGGTACGAACAAAAGCAACATAAAGCTTGGTCATTACCCAAGGACGTGACACAATCGGGCGAACTCATAAACGGTGTGTAAACGTTAATACATGCAGTTTTATGGCATGCGCGTGCGCGGCTTATGATGGAGGGTTTGGCGCCATTTCCATACCATTTCATTGTTCATAGAAATGTGGCGCCGTGGCCCAGCCGTGCGGTCACTCGTTCATATGTAATTTTATGATCCGTCGTTCACCAGTGCTGTTCTCTCCGCGTCTTAAGGCCCACTTGAATGTGAATAGAGCGCGACATCCTCTAACTAACTGTTTAAAATTTTAACATTTCACCAGCGTCTGTTTACGTGCTCCGAATTCTCTTATTCTTAAATATGACAGGCTTTCGGCTGTTATTCTTTGTAGGAAGCAAATCGACAGAATCAATAAACATCGCATTACTCAATCGTATTTACGGTAAGTGCACCATCCGATCAGGAACAACTGACTCATGAGCCATTTGAGAATGAGAATTAGGTCGTATCCAGATTTAAGTAGATGCGGTAACGTGTTTTTAAAATATTCCAGAGGAAATGTGCACAGCTACCTGTATGACAAACATGCGGGGAGCGCCGCGGGCATTCATATGGCGTGTCAAATTAAACTTGAAACATTAGATGTAAAGTAAGACAGAAGCGATGGCATGTATGTTTATTGAACTATGTTAGTGCGAAAGGCCGATGAGTGGAATTTATAAACATTTAAACATTGTGCCTTGAATACTACACGAGTCGGTGTATGGCGAGCTGGCGATGACAGATTTATCCTTAAAACTTGCCGAACGGTATCTCGGGCAATGATTGACTTGTACGAGTACGTTCTGAGAACTGATGGCTTTACAATGTTACATACAATGCTAATGTGCTTTTTAAGAGCGATTGTCTAAATGTCAACAACGCTTGTTGACTTCTAAATTAGCGTTGATGTTAAGATGCATCAGTGCATAAAGAGACGTGTTGCTAAAATAAGAACGAATTTATCTACTAAACATTGATTCAGAATAGTAATCAGATTTGAATCCAAAATAATAAAAATAAAGTTATCGCCACGAGCGAAGCTCCAGAGTTCAAAATCCGTACTGTATATAAATGTTAATTTTAAAACTGAATCAGAGACATGGCCGCATGTATTTACGAGTAATATGCGTCTTGACAGTGTTATTTAAATAAAAAGGATTAAACACAAGCGTGACTGCTAAGACTAACAAATAGGTCACAATGTCTCACCAGATTTATAGCCTCGACAGTGGGTTCTAGGCGGTCACACGATCAGATTTCAATAGATAACGACTATAATAGGATTACTATCGGACGGTAACTGTAACATAATATAAATTCACGACCGTAATCCGGACGGAGATGATCGATTTAATATCCTGGGGAACCCTAATAAGTTTTCATGATACAGTCACGCACTTTGCCCAGAATATATTGTAAGTGACAATTTATTATACGCGTTTCTGTCTGCCACTATGTGTCGGCTTTTCTCATGAAATCTTTTGATGTAAACAAGAAAACAAACACAAATGATTGCCGTTGTATTATTAGTTCACAAATACCTCAAAGGTAATTTACAGAGACGCAAAGAAGCCCTAAATAGTGGTTTCTAGTTAATTACAAGATAAATGGCAACTAGTTATTAATTTCAAAATCATAGTCAGATATTGGAATTCCTGATGCCGATATTTAGTCGCCACCGAAGATAAGTATCTTGGTATTTAATTCCACGTTTAGAAGTGGCTATTAGTAGCAATTTCGTCGGCGTTTGGTATTAAGAACTGCACTGAGGCTTAAATCGTGAACTATCTGACCAAAATATCAGTCGCTCTATCTAGTGCTACGTCGATAAGCATATTTCTTGCTACATATTTAGATAAACATTAAGCTCGCAGTCGCCGCGGCGTCAATTGTCTCTGAGTTGCAACACTGTTGCTACATTTGACGTTGCATAACGACGTCGCTGCAACCAATTGACGGATCGTCGTCATAATAAACATCATAATCATTATGGTAATCATTTACACAAGTTAAACAACGTTTTTGTTTGTTCCCTTCACATTTAACCCGGCGATCAGATCAATAAATAGGCAAATATAATTGAAGCGATAAATTCATGTGCATCGTTGTAATATCTAAGCAGGACAATTAATTTTCATGCTAATCAATTGATTCTGCAATTACAGACTTGACCTATGGCCTGAGAAACTAATACAAGCGTCTTTTGAAATAGGTGCGTTCAACACGAAAAGACAATTTATCTATTCAACAAAATTGATTAATAATAATCAATGAGATATTAAGAGGTTGTTCACACTCTGTTAATCTTTTTGAGGGATTAATTTTCTACGATCATGTTTGTTGTATGTGTAGGTCTCGGCTCGATAGCAGGAAAAAACATATTGATCAATAGTTACTATTACTGCTAACGAGAAATATGTCTTCATAAATCGAGTCTGCAGTACTTGAACTACACTAGTTACGATACAATTGTATCGTGTATAAAGTGGGAATAGTATTCTACTACATATTTATTATGACTATTATCGTTGAGATCATGATCAATAGATTCTATGACGTCATGTGTAGAAATATTTTTAGTTACTACGTTAGGAATAATAACTTGGTCAAGTTCATGTAGTACATACGTGGAGTATGTAGTATGCTTTTATTAAGTACAGTTTTTATAGTAACTAGTAATGGAGGATATGTTGTTACTTAGTTTATATAAATCAATTATTTCTACTGGACTTAGCTGGAATTTTAACTTGTAATAAAAATATTTGGTGCAATATTTTAATTCTTGATATCCATAGATTACGTTGAGTTAATGAACACTTATTTTTCTAGCAGGTTTTACATAAGAAAAATGATGCAACACACAATCATACGATACATACTATGTGTTACAATAACAAATACGTCACTCAATTCTCATAATATTATACTAGATTGCTACATAATAAGCATAATAAGGAAGATTGTGATTTTCATTAAGGAACTTTCCAGAATTTTCTCTAATCTTCGAGGTGTGGTTTCTTGGGCAGAGTAGTGTCCATCAGTGCAGAGACTATTCCATTTTTTTGTTTAGAATAAGGTTTTTAAATTATGAATCAGTCATGTTTCCTATTTCAAACTTTCCTATTTTGACAAATTGCCTTATACATACTATAGACCATAGACTTTGATACCTACTCTCTGTGCAGCGATTTTGCGTTTTCTCCTAACGTTAGCAACACTATAATTATCAGATATTACAATAGTGACGATATTACCCACATAATGCGAGAGCATATGTGCTTAGAGCATAGCTTAATACATTACATGTATATAAATAGTAAATACTCGTATAAAATTATTTACTGCCGCTATAAAATACAGGAGTATTTTATAATGACAGTTGTTAATTTATTCGTTGTCGCTTCTTCGTGAGAGACAATATCTTGGAATGGTGATGAGTGGTTTAGAATGGAGGTCATGGAGGTGGCTGGCCGGTGATGGCCACGGCTCATGGCCGCCGGCGCCGTGGCGCGCCGTGGAGCCGGGAAGCGCAGGCGCAGGCACAACGGAAGCCATTCAGGAACCAACCCACTGCCGCTATTATTGTAATGTATTCGAACTCTGTCAAGATCAAGGTTGATTGTGTTGTTGCCAGTCCAATTTAAAAGTTATTCAGTTCAACTTTGAAGATGCCATTTTATGTTAGTACTGTAGTTTCTAAAATCTGTCGGACTTTTATTTTAATTTAAAAGATATTTACAGGAATTAAAAAAGGCAACAGTGTAATGAAACAATATTTTATAAAAAAAAGTTCATTAGGCATAATAAATAACTGATAACCAATGAGTAAGCTTTCATTCGTTACATTTATTTCTCAACATACTTGCTGAATGAGTAATATATTTTTTTCACATTAAATATCTCAATTCAAATGTACAGAACCAAAGCTAAACGTATGAAGGCTCCACATTGTTACAAACGGGTATCGGCACATTTATTTATAATTAGGTTCTGAATGAACAATACATCTGCAACGGACTCATCTTGACGAGCCATAACAAAGTCCATTGTGTTTGTTTTCCAATCATTGTTGTGTTGATATGAGCCGGCGGTGTTTTTAATCTTAGCTGACCTTTGTCTATGTTCGTGTCTCACATTTGCGTACCTACGCAATGATTCAGTGATTTATTAAATCAGTGCTACGATTGGGCGGTGCCAGGGTTACCAACGACGAAAATTTTAAGAATTTAAACTGCCAGTTGCGACTTATGCAAACGAAACCGCAAGTTTTCATGTTACATTTTCCGATAAAAGTTTTGTTTATCAACTCTATAGGCTTTCAAGTGTATTGTGCAGTAAGAACAGTGGGTAATTCCATCAGCTGTGTTTATTAATGTTTCTTTGAATTGCACTACCGTATTACAAAATATAGAGCAACTCTCAATTCCCTCTCGATTCGCAGAACCTCGATTGTTGATAGGGAAACCCCTAGAGTATGACAACATTAATTACTGTATGTGTACATTAGTAATTAAAGTGTGGAATATTTAGACGGGAGACGGTAAATCACTCCATTGAAGTCTGCGCCTCGACCTTGGCAGTGGGAGGGTCATGGTCGACTGACTAAGAGCTTAAGAAGGAGCCTTAATGGTAACGTTTTTATTTTTTAATTTAAGCCGACAATGGTGAGGCAAAAAGGAAGGCTTAGCAGCTCGTTTGAAGTGTGAGTAGGCGCTCTGGCCGTGATAAATGATGCGACGAAAGATTCCATTTGATAAATTAGCGAAAATGATTAAAGTTGTCTTGTAGGTATTATCATTGAGTAGAGTTTCGTCTGTATTTTTGTTCGCGATAAACTGAATTACTGCTTTATACGATTTAAAAAGTGAACAGGGTGATTCATGAGAAAAGTTTCCGTGTATTATTTGTATTGAAAAAGGTTTTGAGTTGTTGAGTCAAAATTTTTCAAAGAGGCAAGTCGGCTGGCAGCATCCATTGATGACCATGCCCGGGTCGACGGCGCGTCGTGTTCCACGCGCGCCTCAAAGAGCTGTCAGCAATATGACGGGGCCCCCACTCAGAGGGCTAAAGTCTGCCGGGTTCGCGGGACTTATTTCTGTTACCGTGACCCAGGAACATAAAGGGCTACTGAAGGACACCGTGGATTTTAGTCAGTACAAGTCTGACAGTAGGGGTTGGAGGACTCATTTGATGATTTTACCACGCTAAAAAAAAAGCATCCATTGATAAAGCTTCCTTATCTTTTCACACCTAATAAAACAAAATATGGACATAACATGCTCTACTACCGGAAAGAAGGCGCGGGTCGTTAGTTATAAATAAAATGAAATAAAAAGAATTCGTTTACTTAAGTATTTCGAAGTCAGAATCTTCCGTTTAGTTTAGGCTGAACAAATAAACGAGTCCAGACTTAGTCAGGCATAACAAGTGTTGGTCCATTCTAAAATAAACACGCTAATGAAGACGAATGACTTAGACCACGTGTGGTCATTAGCTTAGTGGGGACTTGCTCAACAAACACTGCACTTAATTAATGTTTATTAATTATTAACGTTTTAGCCGCCAAACATACCATAAATGGAATTTCTGCTGTGTGAACATGTTGCTAAACAACTTTATTTGATGCCTGTTTGTTTATTTTATGTTCATTCTATTAGCTCTGTGTAAAATGTAAACTATTATATTTATATTTTTTAACCAATTAATCAGTTTAGTTGAGTTGGTTTAAACGCTGAGTTGATTGTCTATTTGGGGGTTTAAAAAAGGCCAATTTAGCAGAAACTTAAAATTCGTACAAATTATATAATGATTCTGATAAAGTGCCTTTTCATACAAACTTTTAGGTAGAATTAGGAACAGGGTATAAAGCCTCTTATACCTATTTGAAAAGGACGATTCTTCAAACAGAACGGTGTTCTTTCTGGTGGACTTCTTAAAAACCCAAATGTTTGGTTTGTTTTTTTTTTGGGGACTGACATATAATGAGGGATTTTCTTTTGATTGTTTCTCTAGTTGATGAATAGATGGCGCTGAACTGAACTGCAATGAACGGAACGTCGTCATTTTTTGATTTTTTTCACTTGATTGTAATTTTGAGATCTTAAAACGTAACATACCTACATGTCATATCATTGTCAGTCACATCACATCACACCATTGGCATTTGGAAATAAAAATAAATAACAACAAGGAAAAAGAAAAAAGTATTCATTGACCAGTCTTTTTAATTTATGAGTTTTTCACGCCATAAAGAAAATTTCCCAAGAGAAAAAGAAGAGAAGGCTGTTCCTCGTGGATTTGTGCAAAAATGAAGGCATAAATCTAGTAACATAGTCAGTTCAACGCTATCTACAGAGCTCTTGGAAACTATTTTTTTTTAATACTCGAAAAAGAAAACTTCTCATTGTCTAATACAAACTATTCTCTCTATGAAAATAAAATGATTACAATTGAAACTAAACGTGAACTAAAGCTTAATAAAATCAATGCAAGCGACAACCGGATATTACCCTTTATTAGCACGAATTATTGTAAGTTCGATCGTAACTGTTATAATAACGTAAACAATTAGTTATTTATGTTCCAATAGCACTAATAATGGTTCATAACGAGTTGCAATAAAAATAAATTGATTTATAAGTCGTAATGTGACGTCCACGCAACCAACAGTGATAAATTTTCTATTTTAATCGGTGACTTGATTACTGTTTAGTACAATAATCTATGGCTGATCGTGATCAGTTTGTAGTTTTCATTGTTCCTATAAGGTAACGGAAGTATAGGCTAGACTGTCTGAATAGATAGACTATCACTAAATGGGAACAATCATGCAATACAGTGTTTTGACTACGACGTACAGAACTGTTTTGATTGAACTGAAAGATGTATGCGTGATCATAATGTTACACAGTTAGTTGATATCTAGAAAGAATATTCTTCTTAAAACATTTTAAGAGGCATATTCATCAAACATAGGAAAATTATAAAACGATTTTAAAGCATAAAATGAAAACTACGCGTATCTACACACGTAGGCCGCCGCGTAGCAAGCTATCTACGGTTGCTACGCGAAAAACTGTTGCCGCGATTTAGTGAAAAATTGGATTATTATCGTCATTTAAGGTGGTCACCCAAGATTGTGGTAGTGTAACATTTTTTAAGGTTTTGTCACAGATTTAAAAACACTTTAATTTAAAGTTATGAGCCAACAAGCTGTAGATACTTTCATAAAATAATCTAAAAACGGAAAATAATTACAGTGCGTCGAAAATTACATCAACATCGCTGTCAACAGGAAATCAAAAAAGAAAATTCTAAAGATAGGTAGTATTATCTTCGTTTAACAAAAGGAAGGTGCAAAGTACTGTTAGAAAATCACAGCGAAACGTTGCGATGTGCATGTGCTCACGTATTAGCCTACTTTATCAGTTCATTGTACCATACTTGTGGCTGGCCATTTAGCACATCAGTTACGATCTATATGTGTGCGACGAACGACCTTCACAAGTAAATAGATAGGATTTGGCGATGACATTGTGTGATTATTGAAAATGGAAAGAAAATAGGATTACTGACATATAATTCGGTCATTATCTGTCCTAGTCTTTTTCTCACTATGTTGGTGTCGGGCGGCACATCACTCGATAATACCATTAGCTTTTAGCCTACTCTCATTTTTGTTTTGGTTTTTTGTACACAAACAAGAATACTGTTTTATTTATTTTTAAGTATGTGATGTTCTCGATAGTACATGTTTTTATTACAAGGAACATATTCATTAAACATCATTCAAGTTACTGAAGAATAAAAATAACATTATTTATCTGGTATTTTTTTATTGTTAAGTAATATTGCTCCGTCGTCTTTGAGTCTACAGAGTGTCGGTACAATGTTATTACAATTTAAAGTTATATCTTGTATGCGGACTTAATTAGTTTGTTATGAAGACTGGAAGTCTGTCTTTAGGATATATATGTTACGGTAAATTTGATTAATTACAATTATTAATATTTTTACAAAATTATTAATAATAACCACATGTTTTGGTAAACGTGAATAAACGATCGAAATTTATTACTTTTAGTAGTAATTATTAAGAATTCACGACACATATTGGTAAAAGTTATAAAATTAATAAACTAAATGGCTAAACCTAGTGCTAACTGAAGATAAGTATGATACACGTAGGTTTAACCGCATGTGGTCGGTTACACCTAGGTTTAGCCGGTTAGAACTAGGTCTAACCTCGGGACTTGCTGGCACCCCGACTCGGACAATTTAGGTTAGAAGAGGATGGCGGGGTCTTTCAGACCCCGCCTTCTTGGTTATTTCTTTTTTAACCACGCAGAAGTAGGAGCCCCGCGGAGCGGGGCTCCGTCGACTTGCTCCTGTGAAGGAAGTTTACTTATTACATTTATCACTACTAGGGTCAAATTATTAATAACAACCGACAAATGTGATTAATTAATCACTTTCACCTCGACTTTCGGTAATTATTAATAATCTATATATATAAAAATGAAACCCGTTTTTCGTTGTCACGACATAACATGAAAACGGCTTGACCGATTCGGATAATTATTTTTTTGTTGATTTTGTAACCATCGGGACCGGGTTTTAGACCGGGTCCTCCACCCGAGCGAAGCCGGGACGGGCCGCTAGTAATAGATAATTATTAATAATCTTCAATTATTCACTCTTACCGTAACATATATACCTATAGGTGGTGTCAGTTCGCCTCAATATGTGAACAGGAATTACCCATTATAACAGCAAAATTGAAACGCGGAATTAAAATGATGTTTTGCAGTGTCCCTCGCTACTCCGCGTTGCAGGTCGGGTAGGAGTATTCGACTCAGGGGAAAATCTCACGCGAATTCCTTTTGCACTTCAAAGTAGGCCTGTCAATACTATGAATGGAGATCACGATTTTGACAGATGGTATCAATGACTCGTTAACATATGGTTCTCGTAATTAATGATGCGTGGTGGTATATTTTTTATAACTTGTATATTCAGAGCGGATCGTGCGGCGCGGCCTTGCGCTGCCGATGTTCCGATGATAGATACGCCGTCATTCGCCAATCAGCACTCGTCCGCCTCATTTCTAATTAATTCCATCAACGAGACCATCGCCTGCCACTACACTGCACTTCATAATTTGAATGTAAGCTGTGTAGCGTATAGAGCTGCACTTCCTTCTAAATCTGTCCGCGTCAGACGCTCACTAATACTTCATATATTAAAAATAATACCTACCTTCAATATTTCATGCGGCGCGACGACGCCTGAAATTATGATGTACTAAAATATTTAGAACGTATTTAAAAATCTAAAAAAAACTATACATATAGGAAACTTGTGGTGTCACCGGTGTCCGAGTTTCTTGTTCGAGTGTTTGTACAGTTAAAAGAACAAACAATTTTGTGGGCGCTTAACTTAAATGTGACGGAGAAAATGTAAAGAGGTGTCTGCTTATATTGCGATATTTATTTACATCTTATTATCTCTTAGTGCGAGTTAACGAGCGATTAACTGGCGGCGCAAGCAGTCAGACAGGAAGCAATTACATCGGGAAACAGTAGCCATCCTTAATGTTGTTGTTATTGTCGGAGTCTCATTTTTTCTGAAGATAACGTATGTCTGATTCTCATTATTCTAGGTATGTAGATGTGTAGATAGAGAGAAATGTAAAACACGGTGGTGTCTCTGTCGGCGACGCGCGCAAGTCTGTAGGCGTAAAATGCAAATCGCGAACGTTTCACCGCAGGCGCAGGACAATGCGTTGGAGTGTTGCGCGTCTTGTAAACAGCGCGGACGTGGTTTGTTGTTCTACTTTTTTGGGTAAACGGTCGTCCGTAAACGGCGGTGCATAGGCCGCCGCAGAAATACCGCGGTCAGTACAATGGCTCGTTCGCCGCCGCCGTACATGGCAGGCGCGGGCGTGAACGCACCGATTCTCCCGTGTACAATGTTTCCCAAACGTGTACTCTACACCCATTTTAGTTATTCTATAGAATCACGCAGGTTTTGGTTTTATGAAAACACTGCGAGCGACTGCCAGTAGGTTTAAGTTTGGAACAAATATTTGTTATGCATTCGGATGTAGAGCAATTCACGTCACTAGCATTAATTTTCGCAATTCGAGCAAGTAATGTATGTAGCGGGGCGCGCGTCGAAACATTCACATCGAGATGCATCCAGAGCGCCGTCGCCGAGGCGAAATTATATTTTATGGAAATGGATGTTGAATCGAAGCCAACACTCGTTGCATTCTTACAGCGCGACAGTTATGCGGGCGTGTGTGCGGCGGCGGCCGAGCGGGCGAGCACCACGCCGCGTGCCTATCGAAAACAATAAGACCGCGCCTTGTGCCATAAACATTCTTTGCCACAATCATTACGAATATAACCTATAAATTTGCACAAAGCCGACTGCAAACAACTCGCTCGGCGTCGCGGGAATTTGCAATGAGAGCTGTGTGCCCGACAGCACTGTCAAGTATCAGTGGAGCAGTGCAGTTCGTGAGCCGCGCAGCCGCCGCTCCTCGCGTCTTCCTCCACCACTCCCGCAAATAATATGATCGCAAATGTATTATGAATTCGTCACCAAGTTTGCGCCTTTGATGCAATGCATAAAGCCTTGATTTATGCTTATATTCTTTAGTTACAAAGCGAGTAACTCATTTACTCCACCTTAGAGTGCTTTGATTTCACTGTTTCAAACACCCTCACGCTCTTGTACCATTATGTAATAGGTACATATTATTCAATCTGAAGCCAATTATACTATCTTTGAGAATTAAGACAAGATTGTAAATTAATAAATAATTAATACAATTCAATTAGCGGTGTTGTTTTTATTCGTATTAGATATCTTGGTACAACTCTTGATAAGAGAATCGCGCATGTAGAAGTTGTAACAATGGCACGCGTGACGTGATATATCAATGTTATCTACGAGCTTGTGTGACAAACATTTAGGTTAATGGTTAATTAGGTCGAGTACTTAGTGTGAGATTGAGAAGTAGTATTGATTCTAGTAGATTAATGTTCCGATATGAATCAGAGCGATGTTGTCGAGGAAAATATTGTAGCATAAAGTTTCTGGCATAGTTACAAGTAGTGACAGGTACGTGGTTTAGATGTCGAGGTGACATGAGCGACGGTGTTTTCAGTGGAGCGTCGTGCGTGACGTCACCAGACGCGTCGTCACTTTGTTCAGAATAGTTCCGGCGCGGGCGGCGCGACCCCACACGGCAAATGTAGTTTTTCAGCGTAGTCGAGGTCAAGGTATCATTGGACGCGCCTGAACGTTCAATGTTTATGTAACTTGTAAATATTTAACATACTGCTGCATTCGATAAATCGATTTTGATTAATGATTCGCCGGTGTACCTGTCATACCGTAATGCATAATAAATCGATTTGCGGACACTTGAGATGTGTTCGGTAGAAACCGAATTACACTAGCATATTCAAAGTATTTGTATAATTTATCTAATCCGCTCTTAAACGTCACATAAATATGCACGACGCTTACTTAGGAAGTACGAAACATGGAGCTGTCTCGAGACGTCTTATATAGACACGATTGATTGTGCAATCCTTGTTTGAACTGGCTGCACAGAGCACTACCCGCGGTGCTATGTTGTCAGCAATCACTGATCCGTCTGCCAGTGACAGAAACCAGCTAGTTACAACATAGCGTGGCGCCTGAACACTTCATCATTAATTCTGTGTTATCATTGTACAAAGTTATTCATAAAATTACGATGTACAAAAATCTTGTTTATTTCAAAGCATTTTCATCCTAGACATCATAAAAAAAGTAAGACGGTCTAACGAGTGATGTATTGCACATCAAAAATATAAAAGATTTTTGTGATCACCTATTCGCTTGTTAGAAACCGTCTTAATTAATGGCTGATAGTCATATAGCAGTGAGTCCTAGGCGGGCCGGCCGGCAGTGATATCTGGCAGCCGTCGCACAATTTCAATCTTTGTATGATATGACATCGAATGAGTTTTATATTATTATCTGGCCCCTTTGAGCCGATTTAGTGGCGTCGTTCTGCGCTTCTGTGCACGGCAAGCGGTGGGACTGAGGCTCGGCGGCTCGGCGGCGCCGGGTTACATCACACTATTGGAAAACTCGTCGCGACGCAGAAGACTAAACGATAGGCCGCGACCAGACTAGAAATGAAGCGATCACGGCTCTAGTCACAGCACGTCGCGGCTTCGAGGTTGCTTTTAAAAGTTTAAATTTACGCTAAACGACATTAATGAGTGGTATCGGTTGAAACGCTACGTGTCGCTCTGTCCGCGCTGAGCCGCTAGTGTGCGCTATGCAAGCGCATAAATATTCATAGGAGCACAGGCGCGACGAGTGAGCCAAGCTTGGCCGAGTCAAAGGTGTCCGACGACGATCGCACACTCTCTACTAGGGCTGGCCACGAGCCGCATTCTTGTGTGCAAACCATCATTATTCAAGTTCACTAGATCAATGAGGAAATTTGTAGGAAAAGTCTGTCCAGCGCGGAACTAAATGTACACTTGAGTACTCGAGGGCAACTGATTCGCAGATAAATAAGTTTGGAAATGACCTCTTGTACATCTGTAATGATAGGAAGACATGTTACAAAAGGAAAAATAACAAAACCTGACTCGTAGATACCAGAAACACAAGATATGAGCAAATAAACAATAATAGACAGAAACGTCCACGGTTGTCCTACTATGCCGCTAGCGCTGGTATTTGTCACTGTTAATGCATTTTAATGGCCGGCAGCATATTTTACTGCATTTATTCATACTTCATGCTCAGATATAACACGTTGGTAATATTCTAACTAATAGTATAAATACCAAAGTGGAATGTTTGTTAATCGATTACACAAACACTGGGACAGCTCTTAATACAATTTGGTACATATTGCGCTAAACAGGACAACTTTATGATCTAGACTGAACATTGCACACTGCGAGTTAAAGGTATCTATCTATCTCACCTTGGGGTGATGAATTTAAGAGAAGAAAATAAACTGCTTATTTGTCTCGTGGAATGTGGACTTTAGTTAAGTTACGTGTGACATTAATGGAGCAGCAGGTAACGAGCAGTAGTCGGCACATAATATAGCGACTGGACGCAACCGATCAGCGACTGAGCGTTTCGTCAGCCCTGTGTATCGGCGGCACATTCCCTCGCCGCCATCTCTCCGTGCGCGCTACTCTTTGTTGTGCTTGCAAATATCCTAGAGCTACTCATCGCCGCCTTGGCGCCATTTGCAAATAAATTTAGGGCTGTCTCGGATATGTAATGAATTTACAGAGTGAATTATGAACGGCGCCGGAGCGTGCCAGATCACAATCTGGCCGCGTATACTTCGTATATACGTAGTCGCGTAAACAGGTCCCCTCATCACAATGTTTACTGGACACTATGTACTTGTTTATCATGTCATTCCCCTGTCCAGTTCCGATGATCAGATAACACGATTTATTAGTCTAACTCGCGCTGCGTATTACATACAAACAACTATACGTAATGCGCTTAAACATAGATATCGACAAGCTGCAATATAATTATGCCATTATTGATATTATATTACAATATGACATTTACATGTTTATTATGACTAGAAGCACTTATTCTATTAAAGTAATTACTTCTAAAGACAGGTAGTTATTGAAAATTGACATTTGAATTTATGGAAAAATATTGGAAAATGTAAAGTGTTTGGGTCGTTAGTTATTATATGGGTATTGTGCATTATGTTAATGCGAGTGCTTATTAATTTTGAATTATTTATTGATATTTGTTAAGTATGTATAATTTAAGACACCTGTATCGTAAACAACTCAACTGCGATTTACGAATATTATTTGCGGAAAAGCTCCTTTGGACAAAGGTCTGAAAAGTTATACTTGGTTGTATTGGTTACCTGGGCAAATCGATACAAAGATCAGACCTGAAATCATCAAACGGTTACACAGAGGCATAATACACTCGCATTCCGTCAGTTGATAAAATGTAAGCCCCATTTAATGAGGGTTAGCTTACTACCAGCCAACTAGCTTTTTTGAACAAAGCATCTTATAAGCAAGTTTCGTCATCAGTATTTTGGGCTTATAGTTAAGTTCATATACAGGCATTATGACAAATACTAGGAATGAAAACTGATTGTGGTTTTAACATATCTGGCTATATTTTTCATGGATTTTATAGATTGATACTTTATTCAAAAAACCAGATAATTATTATTATTGTAAAGTCAACACGTGAATTGCTTGAGTGATATCGATAAAACTAATCTAATAAACCACGAGCTTTTCAATGACATTACAAACTAATAACAAGAAAATCCTGAAAACTTGTAAGTTATGCTTTAACAAGTCGTTGTAGCGTCAGGCACCAGTTTAGCTGAATAATTTATTAGCTCAGTTACTTGAAAGTTACAACTCTCGGGAACACTAAAAGCATTAAATCAGGACTTACATCACATCAAACTAAACTTGATAGTAATAACGCGTAATGTATGCACTCGGTTCTAGTTAGGGCAGCACAATAAATATATTAATATAATACGCAACCGATGCATTTGGGTTTACGAGCATTTAACGAGCGTACATCGACAAATCGGGTACCAATCAAAGTGTCGCACGAAATGTCAGTGCTCCCTCTATTTCTGTCCTTAGCAGACCCAACAAGAAAGCTATGCTAAACGCAAATTCTACCGTCGCCGTCTAGACGCCTGCGCAGCTCCTGCTACGATTGAATAACATTTGATCCAATCAACCCGAATGGAAGGGTCGGGGGTCTTGCGAACAGGCCCCGCGACGCCAACGCACTCGCCATCAATTGATACTACACGACTATAAGAAGCAGCTTCGACAGAAGAAAGTACTCTTACTACTTGGATTGTAATATTATCGATAGCAAACATTATATTTTAGTGCCCTTTTGTTGGAAATGCAAAAGGACACTAAGTTGGCGTCGTTGTCAAATCTTCACTTTTCCTACCTGTAGTGTAGGCTTAATCTTACTAGCAGGTATAAGTTACTAGCAGATGTTAAGTGTTAAGTCAATCTGTTTCCTTGTTTCAGCTCCCGATATCGTCCAAGAAGATAGTCCAGTTGTCATAACGACTGAAGAAGACGAAAAAAATATGAAATGTGAGTTTTTCATATACAATTTTCTCGCCCTGACCAATCCAAATATGTGTGAAATGTAACTAACTTGAGGTCATCTTTCAGATTTCGCATCATTTCTGACTGGCCGGTCTCCGCTGTGCGTGCGGCGTGATGACATGTCGGGTGTGCCGGTGGCTCCGGGGGTGGCCACCGCGCGCTTCACCTTCCGCAGGCGCCACCTCTACTGGTCCTTACTGCTCAGCCCCTCCATACAGAACCAGCCACGAGCTGTCGCCTTCCTCGACCGAGAGGGCCGAGTACTACTCGAACAACCGCTCAAGAAAATACCCGGGATACACGCAACCTACGAAGAAAAAACTGATAAGGTATTTAAAGTACCTAATTGCTTACTATACTGTGATTGATTCTATGAAATATTCAAGTAGACACTCATTAAATACTTGTAATTGGCTGTAAACATGTGAATCTGTGTTGTTAACAGCTGTGTGGCGTCTGGCGCCGGGTGCCGCGCCAATACAAGACGTTACTAAGAGACGGAGACCTGCATGTGGCGTTGTTGTTTGGCGACGCAAGGAACAACTCCATCGATAGCGCACTCAGCGGCAGAATCGACAGGTAGGTAAGGAATAGGAATTTTAAATGAACACCAACTTTGTACATGCCGCCGCCTTGATTTATATTACCTTATGAGTAATCTCCAGCAGCCTATCAAATCGGAGTAATAAATATCACTGCAGTAATTATTCCCGGGAATCTATGAATGGTGGTACTGTTCGCCTTGGATTGTAAATTTAATTAACCGCGTGATTAACAACGGAAACTTTAGGTTCACCATTAGAAATAATTCTGGGAAAAAACCTAGACACACATGTTTTATAACAGGCAATAATGCTGTTAGTGGATACTCAATTGATTCGTACCAATAATTGCTTTAGCACTACCGAGATATTTCAGATAGAATCAATGCATATAGCATAACAGCACATATAGGCACTGTTGATATTTTGAAATATATTAGCCGAGATTAGATTCTCGGAAAACGAACGTAATTATTTTGACCTGCTTTACAAATAATTAATCTTACTAAGAAAGATTTTAAGGAAAATTATTATTTTATCGCTAGTTTACCGACCACTGTAATATTAGGCCAGTTTCAGCGAAAATGGCACAAATATTTTTCACGATGACATACGAGATTTTCCTTAAACACATGATCGGAAATGTAGTAAAACTTCTTTTTAGGTATCCAGCATTATCATCAGAGATGTTCACGACACTCTTGGAGCCGGAGCACCCTCCTACTTCCATCGGTGAAGGTGCTTGTCGGGACTACCCTACAATGGAGTACGAGGATGGTTGGTGGGGCGGAACAGCCGTCATCACAGCAGTCGCTGGAGCCACACCCAGCCTCTACCTGGCTCTGGTCTTCAATGGAGTCTTTCCCAAGACTGCTGTCACCTCTCATCTTGTGAGAGTGATACTCACGCTACCGGAAAAAAATCAAACCATCATTGATCAGGTATATTCATATTAAATTCTATACCTTTTATTACAAAATATGTAACTCTAGTATACTCTACTTACAACGTCGCGATGGGAACACCCAAATACTCCGAAATATTTTATTCTGAATTTTGATATTCCGATTTTCAAAACTCCGAATATCATAATACCTAAAAATTACAATATCTATTATTAAGAATCTCGAAAGTTATTTGACCGAAAGTCGTATGTCCGATTTCTTCGTTTTCCGATTTTCATATTTTCGAAAAATGTAATGCTCGATGAGTTCTCATTCCGAAAAACGAAACTCCGATTTTCAATATTCCGAATAAACTTTTTTTTTCGGAATATTGAAAATCGGAGTTTTGTTTCTCATTCTACAAAGTCTGCTACGAATTGCTGCAAAACTACACGCTAGCATGCTAGCAGCTACGTGTAGCAGTAGTGCTGGCTACACTTAGCTGTGTCTACCATAACCCTAGAGTGTTATTTAAGCCTGTGTAGGCGCGGAGTGGCGAGGCGTATCCTATAAACTTTCAATGTTTGCCTTCAGGATTGTTAATGTTATTAGGAGAACTTAGGATCCAAGAGCGAGCGAAGCGAGCTCGGGACTTGGGGCACCCCGACCCGGACAGGTTAGGTTCGAAGGGGATGGCGGGGTCTGAAAGACCCCGCCATCCCCTTCGTGTTAGGTTACTTTAAACCTTGCTCACAGAAATAGGAGCCCCGCAAAGCGGGGCTCCGTCGATCTACCTTGGTAGGATGTGGTCAACAAATTGAATTAAAACGTTAAATTATCGGAATTCTAATTAATCGGAATTTTAATAATCGGAATTCGTGTTTTTGATGTTTCGGAAAATTATTATTCGGAATTTTTGATATTCGGTCTTTTGAAACTCGGTATTTTGAAAATCGTAGTTATAAATGTTAGAAATATTGAAATTTCGGAATTATGAAAATAGAAATAATGATCAATCGGAGTTGTTATATTAGGAATTTCGAACTATTCGGAATTATGAAAATCGGTATTTTGAAATTCGTATTTATGAATTTCGGAATTAAGTTTTTCGTATTATCGTAGTGTACCCCGTCGCGATATGACCAAATTGAAAAACAAAGCAATTCGGATGACTTCTGTTAATGAGGTTCTTAAGTGGCTAATTACAACTAATAAACTTAAATTAAGTCCAACGTATTAAGAGCTCATGAAATACTGTATTTGTTTTTACTTTTGTATATCTTTAACAAAAGATTTTTTAAATTATTTTCGGGAAATTAGTACCTACCTAATTAAAAGTTGTTCATTGTTTAAGATCCGAAAATGGGTTCAGGTCATAGATAAATTAATGTGTTTTTCCAGGTGCAGAAGGTAAGCAAACCCCATTACGACTTCAATGTCCTGGAGGTATCAACCCCGGTATCGGCTGCAGAACTGAGGTCCCTGGCAAGAGGCCGCTTGCTCCTCACCGTGGAGGCTGTGGGCACTCCTGAGAGGAGGATCGTGGGCAGCGTGAGGCAGAAGGCGGCTTGTGAAGTGTACAACGCGCCACTTGTGTCTGAGAGGCTGTCGGCCACGCCAGCACCTGAAGGACTTGCCCTGCTTTACATCGATAAAGAGGGATCGCTTGTCTATGATATACAGGTGAATATTACCTTCAGAATTATTTATGATCTACATTATTTGTTGTATAGTATAACAATAAGTTAAAATGTTGCAGACTATCTGAATTTTTATTTTTTTCTAAATTACCACACACTAGGAATTACTTTTGTGTTGTAGGTGCGTTTGCAAATATTTTAACACACGTATATAGACAGGAAAAACTAATAATAGGTCATACATCTATTTGTTCTTTGCGAGATTCGAACGCGACTCGCGGCGCAATAGTCCATCGCTCAGCCGTTGCACCAACCGTGCAATTAACATTCAATGAAAGTCTTCCACCCACACATATGTGCGGTTAAACTACTGCTAATTACAAGAGAACATAAGATAATAGATGTAGCTGTAGATAATGAACGATTGTGAATTCAACGTACATCACTCAGAGAAACCTTAACAACTTGTGTAAGCGCCACTGCATGTGTCATAAAGTAATTAAGAATAGATGTTGACACATTCCAGTCTATTCTTTAGCTAACACATTATCACCGTCTGAACGTTTTTTCCACTCAATAATATCTTTCAATTAAAAAAATATGTCATTATTCGAATGGCTTAACTCGTTTAAATTAAAGGAATTTAAATGATTCCGATGATATTTATCATATAAAACGAAATTAGTTATAGAGGCTCCATAATAGGTTATTTGAGGTCGTTAAGAGGCACAATTTATTAGATTTGTATTGGATACAAGTGTTAATGGTTTATTTAATTTTGTTTGGATTAGGTTACTTCTCATTAAGGAAGATTTAATTAGAAAAAGAAGCGGATGAAATCATAATTATCAATTTTATCCTGTCCTGTATAGATCTTATGGGATAACGCAACAACAAAACACTTGTTTGAGACGCCATTATTCGGCAATAAAAATATTATGTTAGATTAGTGTCAATTTTGGTGTACAATAAAGGAAATTCTATTTTGGTTTTGGTTTGAACTGCCGAGTCGATTCAAAGGTGATTTCGAGAACTTTTTGCGGCGCTTTTACCAATGAGTAAAAAGTTGAATTACAAAACTGTTATTTCCGGGTGGAGCAGAAGAGACTGTCTCTCTTCTGACTAAAAGTCCACCCGGTTCCTTGTTTTGCCCTCTATGTTCCAACTAGCGTAGAAAGTGACCATAATTGCTTAAGGCCTTCGCATCATCATAATAAGTGCGTAGCAATATTTTAGAAAGAATTACTCTCTATGGACACATATACAAACATTTAAAAACTTACACAAAAATTCTTTAAATATTTGTTCCACATATCGAACTAGTGATACGTAGCAAAGCAACCAACCGTTCCTAATATCATCTGAACATTTTTTTAATGACATGGTCTTGGGTTCGATCGCCACACAGACCAAATAGTTGTACGACCCACAAGTAGATGTTCCGGGTCCTGCTCAAGTTTTGTGTGTTGCTAAGTTTGTAAACTCACCCACGACAGAGGAGAAACAAGTAACGGGGCAACGTTTTTAAAAACAGAAGAAGTAAGAAGAAATATGTTGAGTCTACAGATTCTGCTACTAATGATCTTTATTCTCTTTAAGGTTGACAATTTGGGTATAACGGATCCCAAGATCACGTTAGTTGAGGAGCAGGGCAAGCGTCACTCGCAAGTGGAAATTCTGGACACCCGCATCGGAGTGCTGGCTAGACCAAGCGCCAGGATCTTCCAGCCGTTGTATGAGGACCAGCTTGCTGTGCATATCAGCGCTGAGACTGGTAAGACTTTTTTCTTTATAACGTCATCGTTTAAGACTGTCTTAAATGTTTATGAAAGAAGAAACACTCGCAAGCAGACTGATTTATTGCTCAGTGGTTGCGAGTAGAATCTACAGAAAGTTCGATTCCCGGGTCGAGCAACATGGTTTGGGTTATTTTGTATTTTTTTTTAGTATTCGGATTTCGACATCTATACTTGACTATTGTTAATAGGTCTAGTTCCCCTTTATTTTATACTTTTAACTAGTGAAATATAGATATTGACCAGTAAGTCTCTCCTCCTGTCTTGATCCTACAAGCGTGATTAAATTCATCATCAAATATGAGTTAGTCCGTCAGATTCATTCTGACTAAAATTCACGCTATTCCTTCAAAAGCTGTTTACGTTCTAGGACGGTTACCTGATGAGACAATCCCGCGACCCCGGCGTTATTACGTTGCTCTATGATTTACTAATCTAGGTGACTAGTTAAAAGACGACTCTCTCGCGACGCATATTTTTTCTATGAAAGCGACCGAAATTCTGCGACATCGACTCAAAAATTACGCTCGTTTGACCTCACCCTAAAAGGTGAAAGGTCTTAAAGGTCACCTTTATCAAAAGGTCACATACCTCTAATATGAACAAAAGACTGGATAATTAAAATGAATGTTGCTCAGTTGTTCGTTGGGAACTCAATTGAAATGAATGGATGATCGAGTTTGTTCCTATTAAGGACTGCCCCGGCTTTGTTAAGCAAATAGTCTGAATTAACGACGTAGGTACACAGATTTGTTTGAGATACAAAACTATTAAGCCGATTAAGACGGCATTGGGCCTCTCTATTTATAGTTTTAGTACTGCGTAATAGAGTTGAGATTTTATTGATTTGGCAATACCAAATAATTAAACTTAATTTCTGTCAATCAGTTTTTCTTATTGCCCTCTAAAGCAGGAGATGCAATTGACCGCCAATAATAATGTTGAAAATTCCCGAATGCAATTTGACAAGGTTCCAATATTATCTGCAAATTCAATTCAAAATTGGCTTCTAAATAAAATTGATGCTGTCAAATAGCCAATTAAATATAAGACGGGTCCAGTTATAAGAGTGTGATGGTCAATTCTGCTCCCACTGGGCGAAATAACTTCTTTGATGACATTTATCCATCTCAAAAAAGGGTACAATCACAATGAACATTTTGAGAAGCAACATTTTAACACAACAAATTCTTAATCTGCCTACCAACTCTTGCCGGGAACACTTTAACGAACTCAAGTATGTCTTCTTCTCCAGGTCCACCTATTCTCCGTGGACGGTTAACTTCCCGGTTGCTGCCGGATGCTGCCGGGTCCGGTCCCGCACTGCTGCGGCGAACGGGACAGGTCCGGCTACCAGCTAACATGGCTGGACTGGCTTGGTTGTCCGTTGATTCGCTCTGTGGATTGTATTATGAGGTAAGTTTTTGTAAATTCTTTGTTTGTTGCTCTTCTGTTATCGCTCTCGCACAGGAAGGATAAAAAACTGTTCGTCCAAGGTAGAAAATTGTGTTGTGACTACATTTTTATATTTTAAATATGTACATTATATCTATGTGCGTTATATCGTTATTATGCTGTATCAAAGATATTCTGTGGAAAGAAAAGTTCTATCTTGAGCGGAATTTGAATTTGCGACCTCCTCATTCAGTACATTGACATTCGATCGGGATTCGTCGCAGATACAAACCCTGCTCGCGGTCGAGGGGCAAGATCCAAGGGGCGAGCGGAGCCTACACCATTTTTTCTTACTACAGAATATAATAATAATTTATTTATTTCAGACGATTGATCCATATTGTGTTAGTAAAATCTTAACCTATTGTTAGTACATGTAACAAAAAAGGAAAATAACACTTATAAATTAATTGGCAACATGTACGTCAGTACGCACATGCCTACCTGCCCAGTGCCTAATAAAAGGCCCATCAATTTTGTCCGCCAGTGTAGCCAGTATGTTGTTGGGGCTACCTCTGAATCGCTTCAGCATACTCGCACATCGCTTGCGCATAATGGCATAAAAATCATCTAACCGCGCTTCAGCGAACATACCAGACGCGCTGCAAAACCGAGGTAGCCCCAACAAATATGAATATGAATATATATACATTTTATTATTTTAGTACTGTTACTAATAAAATGCGGCATCTCCTGTGAAAAGAACCTTACAAAACGAAATCAACATCGTGCAAAATGAAGACTTCGTTTAGTAACAAATTGATTGCCATCATTTCAGACGGTTGTAACAGGCGGCAACGCTCGTTCCTGGTCATCTTGGTGGTTGGAGTCCCACGCAGGTGCCGAGGGAGGGGCAAGAGAGCTGGGGGGTGAAGAGGGGTGGGTGTTGGAACCCACTGCTGCTGAGCTGGTCGCGTTACATGTCGGAGCCTCGTATCTGGAGCTGCGCGCGCACGATAATGTCACTGTCATCCTGCGCACGCGAGTACCACAGGTAAATAAGTTTCCTAATAAATTTGATAACAAACATTATGTTATCGTGTTGGAGATATAGTTTTCTGAAGCCGTTAGTTGGTATTAGATGTTGGTGTACCTATTTGTTAAAATTTGATTAAGACATCGTAGAACAATGAAGTTTGAGCCTAGCTAGCGGGAAACCGGATATAGTTCTTCTTTCAAAAATTTCAAGTTACACCAATTTTAGGAAGCAGACTGGCCACAAAGCATGAGTTTGTGCATCTGTTTTAATCGATTACATTATCTAAAAACTATATAAGGTTACAAAAAAAAACACAAATCCTAATAGCATAGATAATCCAAACGTACGCTAATACTAAAAAACTTAATTCCTTTAACAATTAAGATAAGACTTAGCTGAACTATATTTAATTTAACTAACCATTTGTTTGTGCTGCAAAAGATTGGAAAATTAATCGGTGAGTGGATAAAATAATATGAATTCATAGTAGTTTAAATAAAAAAAGGTTTTTCCTGACCAAAATTTTGTCTATGGTTGCAGATAAGCGTGCCACCTTCGTGCTTGCCAGCTGTCCCAGGGACTTCGGACAACGAGCTCAGTGCCAAGTATACTCCAGGACCCATGGAGGATCAGATCACAGACTATTCGCTGTTCCGCCTCAACGTCAACTATTGTACGCAGAGAGATAAATTCTACAAGCTGGGAGAGACCTGGACAGATACTGAGGTTAGCATAACTATTTAATGTTTTTTGGGCAAAGGGAAGCCTTAACTACTACTTTCAATAAAAGAAAAGCCATTATATGTTCTTTGTAGGAACCTTTATCGGCCTTATGAAGGAATAACCGTATTAGATTAGACTCCAGAATTTCCCCAGAACTCATTTGGTAGTCTGGTTGTACATGACATCTCGCCTGTAATTCTGGTAGGCTTAGGCGGAGGCCCAATAGAACACAGACACAGTTCCCCAGTTATATTTAGGTCGTAAAAGGGATTAAGCCTATTGCCGTTACTTCGTGGCTGCCATTCTTAATGGAAAAACCGAATAACACTTGCCCGAACTCTAATCAAACCTGAGACCTCAGGCTTAGCAGGTGGCAGTCTGATACCACTTGGTACAGTTATGCCTTCTACTGAATTATAAGAACTTTGTGAGTTTAAAGGGTCCTTCAATGTTTTCAGACTTGTTCAAAATGCTGGTGCGTGCTGGGTATCCCGAAGTGCGAGCCGGTGCAGTGTCCACCGGTCAACTGCCTCGTACCCACCATCAAGCCGCCCGGACAGTGCTGCCCTATTTGTACCAGTGAGTATGATCTGATCGTAGTTATCTTATTGGGTGTTCTTTCCCACTGCTGGTCCAAAGGCCGCTCGCCAATCTTTAAAAACGAACTCAAGTCATCCCACCTTCTCCTTCATAATTTGGTATATTAACTGACTTCAAAATTGCTATTTCTCTTTAGAAAGAAATAATGCTTCAATGTTATCAAAATAAATGAGTAATGCACATTCGATGTAGTCTACTTAACAAGAGTCTGATTGAATGTTCAGTTCGTGACTTATCCAGGACGCTGACGGTATCAGTAAAATTGTCATTTTTTTAATTTTACAGACTCCACGACAGCAGTATGGTCAGAAAACGGCAGCTGCGTCCTCGCTGGTCAGACGTACGCACCAGGCTCGTCGTGGCACCCCTACCTGGTGCCCGGCGGATACGACACGTGCGCCATCTGCACCTGCAACTTCGCTACCAGGCAGATCCAGTGCCCCAGGGTGAAGTGTCCACCGCTAAGATGCAGCGAGAAGGAAGCCTATAGGCCTGATAAGAAGTCATGCTGTCGTGTGTGTCCAGAGGTGAGAATAGAAATTGTATTGATTATACTCTTTGTGAGGTGAGGTTAAATTGTAAATTTCCTTGACATCGTCATCAGCCTAACAGCATTCTAATGTTGAACATAGGCCTTTTTTTTACCAATTCATTTTACTGGAGCTTCAGATCATAGCTGGTTCTAGTGTTTCTTCAAAGAATATCTGATGTTAACGATCTATTCTCATTCACTTCAGGTAAAAGCGAAGAAACCAGACGAAGAGACTCCAAAAGACCAGGGAGCGCCGCGCACCGCCGAGGAGATACTGGCGGAGGGTGGCTGCAAGTTCCCCGACGGGCCGCTGCCCAATGGCAAGGAGGTGCACCCCTCCATCCACTCGCACGGGGAGCAGCGCTGCGTCACATGTCGGTGCAAGGTAAAAACTCCTATGACACTAGTTCAAACGTGAAAATGCAGTCACAAATACCTTATACGCTGCGACGTCAGCGTAAAATATAAATTGTTCGTTAGATTCCCTTTTCTTTCAGTTCGTAATTTATATCTCTATGATTTTCAGGAATCACATGCTTCAGTCAGAGAGTTTTGTTTGTATTCAAAGTTCATTTTTGTTTATTTACAGGATGGAGAAGTGACTTGCATCCGCAAGCGCTGCGGTCGCGCGGCGTGCGCACGGCGGCGGCGGGTGGACGCGTGCTGCGCGTGCACGCGGCACCGGCGGCAGCGCGCGCCGCGTACGGAGCGGCCCGCGCCGCCGCCGCCCAGCTGAGCGCGCCCCCGCCCCCCCCGGACACAGTATTACTGCGCCCGACCACCCCGTCTATACCCCAGACTGCTCGTAGGCTAAGTGAGTGAGCGCGTAGCTCTATAGACTGACATATTTTTATGTACTCGTGCGATTCGAATGTGTCTCTAGTTTTAGGACAGGTGGCGCGCCGGCACCGGACCGAACGACTGCGATGCGACACGAAACGCTGGCTGAAAGTTTCAGTGCGGCACAACACGTGACTCTTGTTTGCACGAGTATGAAATGTACAGAATTTTATTTTCTCTATTGTATACCCGACGAGACTAGAGTTGATGAGTTCGATTGTATAATTAAAAATACGAGGCTTGGCCAATTGGAGGTTATTGTCATCATCGGAGTGGTAGTGTAGACTGGCGGTGCGTTCGGTTGCGATGCGGTGCGGCGTGACGCGATAGGCAGGCGGTAGACGGTCGGCCGCGCGAGGCTCGGAGTCGATCGACGACGGACGGTAGCTTTACTGTGTATTATTTTAACGGCGTTGAATATTACTTACCCACCGGTATTTTAATTGGTATTATGGTAACCCCAAATTTAGGCGCATTACATGATCCGATACTGATTCGTATTATTTTAGTGGTAGGGCTCGATCGCTCGGTCGTTAGACATGGATTGCGAGCGCGGTCGATAACAGATGTGCCATATTTTCTTAAATGTAAATATAAATTATAATACTACTTATGTGCATATTTATTTACGTTTCTATTGTATATGATACGGGATAACCGCACGTTTAGGTAATCATGTATGAACCATCACAAATGCTATCTTATTGGTCGCCTTGTTTGTGCATTTGCTTTTAGTTTTGTATATCTATATATAATACCACACGAGTGTCATTACACTAATGATCGGTAACTTCTATTACCTGCGTTATTTTATCTAGTTGTAGTGGACACGAGAGGAGCTATTTAATGTTAGTTTATAGACAATAACAATCGACATACTGTAATTGATATTGCTTGAAGATATTATTACATATAATGTACTGTAATCCCAGTGGTTGACGCATCAAAGCATGTTTTTAGAACAACAGTAATCACTGGTTGATTGACATATTATGATACTTGAGGAAGTATGAAGTTGTAATACGTATACCTACTTATCAATAGACTTTATGTACGTTTGTCTAAATAAAATTTTGTAAATATAAATAAATGATTCTAGAGTCTACATTTCAATATGTACTGTATACACAGATACCTATTACGTATTGTACCGATATAAATCAATATAGATAAGGTGTAGTTTACGCAAATTTCGTGACTAGTTTTGTTTAATTACTAGGATAACGGTTTAGTTACGTAATTAAGGAAGCTAGTCCAAATGTTTCGATGTGATGGATATGAATGCCATGTAGCTAGCGATACGTCTGTTTTCAATACTGATTATGATAGGAATTTATTACTCTTAAGTTGTATCCAAGCCCTCGTAGTCACTAGATGTAAAAACGGTAGCGTTAAGTAGGATCGTTCACGAGTTAGGGAATGAGACGCCTTTTACAAATGTATGCGCGGGCGCTTGAAGGCGGCTTTCTTCAAATTGATATTGGATTATTAATAAACGCGCTGCAGTTTTTACATCTCGTGAAAATGAGCCCTGGAGATAATATTGTGCCCTAACAGCACTTTTTATCAATTTGAATTGTTTTGAGAGAGTCCATTTGCCAAAAATATCTTGTAAATTACATTTTTCACATTTCGTTGTGGGTTCTAGTCCAGTCAAAATTTTTGAGGAGTTGTTGTATTATTTTAATGTTACATTGGCTATTATTTTATTTTTATTTGACATAACGAGAATATCACTCGAGTAAGCACAAGAGTTATCTTGGTTCTAATATATTTTTTGTATAATCTAACAATAGAAAAGTAGTCACCTATGGCTTGCGAATAACATAACTAATAGCCATAAAGAATACTATGAACTCGCTTGTATTGCATTGTTTTTCTATTTAATAAATCACTGCATTCAATACCGATGTAATGGTATATAACGGGATGATATTCATTATATTTTTATTAAGAACTCTTTAGATTGAATTCGAAAATGTTAACTTCTTTGAGAAATTAAATTATTTGTGGTAATAACACATCATTTGGGTTGTCTAGGTGCATCCAGTCAATAGTTTGTAAACCGTCATACATTGATATGAAATAAATGACCTGTGAACAAGTATGTCTTTAATTTTTCCCTTTTTTGTGTGTTCACGTATATTTTTCATATAAAGTTTTAGTTAGGTTTAGGTAATAAATAGTTGGCATGCACATGCACAAGCATGTGGGTTATGTGTAGGTATGAACTACAATCTGTTTCCACCAAGCGGAAAATTCTCGGCACATTGTTTTGGTGTCACTGAATTAAGGACTGTATTACCACAGTATTACTTACATTATAGCATCGCGCATGACTATTTTTTTTCCGCTTGGTGAATTATTCGAGGGACATATAACAGAAATATATTTTAAACTCGTTCGTAGTTAAAGTAAATGAGCATTTATTTTTCATAACAAATTCCTATATTAATTAAAATAAAATTAGCCGTTTGAGAGACACATTAGCACATTAGAAAACATAATATCTGATCTATGGATTTGCATAGCTGGTGCAGTGCTGAAAATCTTAGCCAACCTATTTTCAGCAGTTTCTTTTTACATTTATTTTACAGAGATGACTTCTTGAGTGCCCGTAGCGTATCAGCCATTGCTTCAGCTACGTCATCGGCAACCTTTATCGTGGAGTTGACACCCATGATGCCGATGCGGAGAGCCTTGCCCGCTGTTGGGCCTAGACCGGCGAAAATCAGTATATTGTGCCTGTTGAATATTAAAATTTAGTTAATATAATTGAATCATAAGAATAACTCATAACTTGATCTGGCTCGCGAGGTTGTCGATATGTGGGATGTGAATTCAACGATCATCGTGCTTAATCGCCAAGAGCCTCGACCAACATCTCAGGAGGCTCTCGTTAGGTAGCTGGATCAAGGGCCTGATTCAGAAAGCAATTCTTCTGTATACGGCGCGGATTGTTAGGAGGTTCCTTTGGTCGATAACTTGGACCCTATTCTCGAGATCAGTGGGCTTATATTGTTTTTTTAAATGCAACGCGGTATGCGCAACAACATTCGGAATATGCGAACCTTAAGCATTACATGCGTACAGGCTTGAACTGTAGCCATACTTTGTTGCCCTGAAAGATAATGCTTGACAACTTATTGATAATGATGTTATAAATGATCATATCATGAAAATACTTTATTCAGAAAATCGATAACATCCTTAGTCATCATTATATATAGAAAAATCTATTCTAAAACATTGACTGTGGGTAATCTGAACATATTATTGGATTATTTTGATAATTTATGAAAGACTTTAAGTATCATTGTTTTTTTGTGTAAGTATAAAGTCGTTAATCAGAAGGATGACATAATAAAGTAGTAGTAAGTACTTACTTCGCTCTCATATATTTTACGAACTCAACATAATCGTATCCTTTAGGCAGCTTCACAGTCGTGACGGTAGCCAGCCGGTCTTCTGGCTTGGGGATCAGGAACTCGAAGGAATACTCCCGCAGACGTTTGTGGAAACGTGCTGTGGTGGCGGCGTGGCGGGCCCAGGAGGCTGCCAGGGTTTCCTTAATGATCTCTTGGAGACAAACTCGAAGGGCCCAGAAGAGAGGGGGACTAAGAGTGTGGTGGTATCTGGAAGATTATAAGATTTAAGTACTTATTGGTCAAATCTGCACAAATATTATAATGGATGGATGTATAAATTTGTAACTCAATGACGTCAGTACTTTGACCGAAAGGAACAGAGGTATCTAGATTATCGCCTGGATGGATGTACAAATTGTACAGTGTCAACATAGGTCACTTTTTATCTTGGTAGTAGGTTTAATTCTCTGAGACAATTAACAAACTCCACATGAACAAAGCCGCTGGTAGCAGTTAGTGTTACATGTCTAATAATATGGACTTGAATACTTAAATTGAACTATTAAGTTAGGTTGGTGATTTGGTCTACATTGAATCATACATTACATATAGAGGTTCATTTACATATAGAGGTTCGGACCCTAGTTTAAAAGTTAAGTTTAGGGTTTGATCTGGCTCTTTATTTAAAACTAAGGTCTTCATCTAGTTTAGGTACACATTAAAACTTTTGCAGCGTCACGTAAAGTAAATAAGTATTGCTTACGTTCTAGTGTTTCCGTAGCAGTTCCATTGTTGCGCTAACAGCTTCATGTCAAAGTAGAAAGGAGGATCGTGCTTTCGACTTTTGATTTTTGCCCTAAAATAAAACAAAAAGAAATATCTATAAAATACATGAAATCTGGAAAGCAGGCAGTGACAATAATTTCACAAAATAGTCTTACTTTATTGCTTATCCAAATTAAAGTAACAAAGCATATCTTACTCGGCACGTGCACTGAATGCAACTGGAGATATTCCAGCTGGTCCACTGAACACCTTCTGTGTGGAAGTGTAAACTCCATCGATTCCCCATTCGTCCATGAAGAACGGTACTCCTCCCAGTGACACCACGGTATCCACCAACAGTAAAGTACCATATCTGGAAATTATAAAAGTAAACTTGTGAAAGGAGATTCGACAAGATAAAAAAAACCGGCCACTCGCGTGCAAGGGGGAACCCTTCGTATTATAATCGAAAAAAATCCCGTTTGTTGCCCCTTAAATATTTTGAATTCTGATTTTTTTAAATATTTGTTGATAAAGCGCCAACAGAAATAAAATTCATATGCGAAAATTTTAATGATCATGAGATGGAGCCTGGTGATATATGGGGGAGACAGATGGATAACAGAGTCTTTGTAATAGAATAGGGTCCCGGTTTTAGCCTTTAGTTACGGAACCCTAAAACAAAAACTTAACGGTAATTTTACAGGTAGATATAACAAAAGAAGAAAGTAATTCAAGTCAAGAGAAACGCTTAAAGAAGTAAAAAAAACGAATAGTCAGTCGGAATCACCGAAAAACTTTTTATCTTAACTTTTCCCGCGCTTGGTATTTTCCACTGCATGCTAATTGCAGTCTCCTTCACAGGATGCAATTAAAGAGTTCTCAACTCGAACGTATTCAGGAGACCTAGATCTAAGTAAAAAGCTAAGTCAGGATCAGGAATGAAAGAGACAGCGGCTGTAATTAAATTGTTCGGTTCCCGTGTCCCAGTCTTATTCCTCGGGCAATCAAATAGTTTTTCTGCTAAAGTTCGCTGCTTTTTTAATTTTGGAAGTGAAGGGACGACAGGAGGAATGGCTTAGCGCAGATTGGATAAAGCCCGGCTTGTGGTTTTTATAACAGTTCGTTAAGTTGACCGACAGGGAGAAAGATGGGAGGAATAGATAACTAGTCTTCGGTTCAAGTTTGGTTTAGTGCACACTTGATTTGAGTATTTTGTTAATTTTGACGCTTTTCTGCATAGCGATGAAGTAAATGTCAAATGAAATTCGAATTTCGAATCATGACATTATTTTTTGAGTTATTCCACTCAGTACCCTTAGCACGAGTTTTCAATCTTTTACTTTACAGAAACTTTCCAGTATTTACAGCGTTTTTTGTATGAGAATATGGAACAGCGCCTCTGGTGTGCGAAGAAGGAACCAATTTTTTCATTGAAAATTGTCAATTTGAAGTAGTCAAAGTTCCAGTTTACTTTACGTCTCAAATACTGAAAACTGGTACTGATCCCCAAAAACTGATCCCCTAGAAAGTAAAAATATATGACAGGGGATCGGTTTGGGGATCAGAGTGGAATAACTCTATTTTTTGAAGTTAAAAAGAAATGACTTGATTTAAAAATTTCTGACAAACATCAGAGATAAACAACATTTCAAATTAGCCAAAAGGGCAAGAAAGTTGAAAATATTTGTTATGTAAAACTAGTTTTCTGTCTAGGTCACCCGTCTAGTAATCCGAGACGCGCCGACCTAGCAAGCCTAGACTTAACTCAATAACTACGTGGCACCTACTGAATCTATTCTACTAGGTACTATTATCCTTTCTCTCAACTAAACTGGTTACTAGGCATTGTCGGTGATTCTATTATCCCTTATTTTGCTAGTTCAAATAACAGAGTCGCGTTTTTTAAGTCAAGCTCTTTGCCTTTCTCGTTGAGATAATGTTTGAACTAGTTTGAACTTAAGTAAACAGTTCATAACAGTTATACTTGAATAGCTTTATTGTTATGATAATACTATTTGAAATATAATGTAAGCAGAGATAAACTTTTTACGCAAAAATTACATTATGTTAGGGTAGTAACTCTGGACTCAAAAACTGGATTAAAAACTCAATGTTTGAACTTATTAATTCCATCAATTAAAACCTCTTTCCTTATTTTTCTTTAGGGCCATTTCTGCCCAAAATAATTGTGTGACGCCATGTTTTCTTTTTCACTAATTTGCTCATAATGATTTAATGTGGCGTTTGTTTATTTTTTCAACAGAACCAGCCAGTATTTTTATTTAAAATTTTGATAACGCACCTCTTTTTTGGTTACTCAATTAAATTGTGCATGTTTTTTTTTTAATTTTCTCCCTGGTTATAGTCAGATCTTATGGAAAACGTCATAATGCGAGAAAAAAGAAGCCACAACTAAGCTTAGGGTTGTCTGTTCAGTGATTAAGCTAAATATTAGTTAAAATATACTTTAACAAATGTTTAGTTTGGTCGATATTAGAAAATAGTTCATATAAATAGTCAATAGTCAGGTGATGTTGCCAAATATTTGTGAAAATGACAATGTCAGCGCCAGAAGATCATTGTAGTACTTACTTGTGACAAAGATCACCTAAAGCTTCAAGGTTCTGAATAGTTCCGGTCGAGGAGTCACCGTGAGTGACAAACAGGGCAGTTGGACGCAGTCTCTTCAGTTCAGGCTCTAGTTGGTGAGGACCGAAGGTGGCGTCCATTGGAACACTGACAACTTCTGTTTTTATGCCTGGAATCATTAATAAAAGTGAATTATTCAGCGTCATTTATAAGTATTATTAACAAAAACTGTTTTTTTTTTAAACTTTTTGAGGTTGTTAGAAGTCGGTAATTTTTTAAGGTTTATTTTTTAAGCTTTTGTAGTTCAAAAACTCAACCCAAATTCTTGTTATATACCTATTTTTTTTTCATTCGCACTACTATTTGAAATCCCTAGTAATGTTAATAACATTGCAAGTAAATAATAAGCAAAAAGTGCTAAACCAAACTGGATGACATTTTTATGGGACCAAATGGCAAGTATACCGCGTCGAAAAAATAATCACACAAATCGGATCGGAGTCGGTGTTCACACAAAAAAAAGACTGAATTGAGAACCTCCTTCTTTCTGAAGTTGTTTAAAAAACATAACCACGCCTGATTTACCAAAAGGGTGAGCAGGGGACTACTTTACAGTATTGCTACATTTCCCCTGTAAGTCCTATGTAAAAGGGTTTTAAATAAGTAAGGAGCAACCCTGAGTCAACAACTACGACAAGTGAAACTCAGTGTTGCCATGTAGTGAGCAATTATTTACTTGATAAACATATCCGTGACCTTAAAAATTCATCTGGAATACTTTCGACTACAAGACTATTTAAAAAAATCTTTTGTAATTAGATGAACATATTAGTAGTGCAAAAGTAATACCTTGTTGGTTCAGTGGTAAACCACTGGGCCACCACTGCTCTAGATTCGATTACGGCACGGAGCAAATATTTGTATGATCTACAATATTAGTTGTTTCATGTCTGGATGTTTGTGTATGGAATTTAAGTGTTTGTAAACGCACCCAGGATACAGGATATTTCTAGTGCGTGGCCACGATTGTTTTGGAAAAATAATATAAAATTAAGTACCATATCGATTCGGTGGTGGACGCCCACGGCGTCGGACGTCGCAAGACGATCTCCGGCCACCGTAGGCGCGGGCATGCGGGCGGCGAGTAAAGGGCAACTCGCCGCCCGACCATGGACCATGCCCGGGTCGACGGCGCGTCGTGTTCCACGCGCGCCTCAAAGAGCGTCAGCATAATGACGAGGCCCCTCTCAGTGGGCTAAAGCCTGCCGGGGTCGCGGGTCTTATACCATCACCGTGACCCCGGAACATAAAGGGCTATTGAAGGACACCGTGGATTTTAGTCAGTACAAGTCTGACAGTACCTCTCGCCCTGCCCGGGGTGGGAGGTCTCATTTGATGATTTTACCAAGTAAAAAAAAAAAAAAAAGTACCATATCGATTAGCTATCATAAACGCGCGTTGGTCCCATATGCCCCGGGAGGCGATGAGCAGGGTTTCCCCAGGCCCCACCAGGTTGCTGATCACAGCTTCCATGCCGCTATGACCAGACCCACTCATTGCCAGGACTAGCTGGCTGCGAGTCTGGAACACGTACTGTAAGCCTGCACGAATATCATCAATGACCTAGAACAGAGAAAATAAACTGAAAATATGAAATCCATATTCAAATGTAAATCAGAATTTTATCATTTTAATTGGTGCGGTTTTTTTTCTGTTTGGATAGAATAGCAGTATCAGTACTTTCGCTTCTACACCATGCAGATTTTATGCCTAATTAAAAAGATCGTAAATAACAATTAATACCTCCTTTGTGCAACCTGCATTATAATAATATAACGCAAGTGCAACTGGCCATAGAAGCCCAAAACAATTTTGTGATGCCATTTGGATACAATAAAAATTGAGACATTTCTTTTTATTTATTTCTATGGTATTTTATGATTGACGTTTAAAACAGTCAGTGTCGTTTTTTTAATTTGTATTAATAACCAAACTCTTTTCTGATTTTCCAGGTAATTTAAACGTATTGTCGATTAAATGTAGCTCTGAAAATTACTGCTGTGATCGTTACTTTGCGCTACACGTTTAAGTAAGTGTATTTTAGTTGCTAAGCCGAACAACTAAAGTATAATTCAATAAAAAAACAATATTTTGTTGAAAAATAAGTCTATAGATAAATACAAACGAATCTGAACTCCAAAATCTAAACCCACATAAAAGCCTTCTTATTCAAAATCACATTTCAAATAAGTATTCAACGAAAAGCGTCATTAAGTCCGAATACGAAATATAAAAAGAAAACCTCAATTCATATTTGAGCTTACTTTTGAGATATGACTAGGGCTGACCTTGGTCGACCGTATGTTTGCCATCCCTTACATAATGGGAACAAACCCAAAAAGGTTGTTTACCCCTGAAAACACTCAGGAGTATTGCGGTGTGCAGCATTCTTGTTACTCATGAGCGAGGTTTTACTTTATTATTCATGTAATTTCACCTGAATACATAAGGAACCAAGGTTTTGTTTTAACATAGCACACATGCTCTTGTAAGCGCCGGAAAATGACGTCACAATTTTTTTTCTAATTTCCCCAAAATGAATAAGAGTTCGAAAGCCATACTATCATATGAATATTCATAGTAAGAATCCGGAAAAATCTGATTCCAAATACGACGTAGAAGTTACCGATAAGTATGACATGTATAATATACACCTAGCTGTATGGAGACCGCGAGAATGAATAAAGTTACAGCTGAGCACTGATTCAAACGAAGCATTAACTACTATTTACTCAGTGATAGACAAAACACGACTCTATGTAACTGATTTAAGAGTCGAAAAGAGCATGAATTATTTGTAAAACATAAGACGTCTTGAAGAAATCTCAATTGGGCATAGTGTTTGGCACTTCTTTTGTCATCATCAGCCTAGCCTATTCCCAACTATATTGAGGTCGGCTTCCAGTCGAACCAGATGCAGCTGAATATCAGTATTTTACATGGAGCGACTGCCTATCAGACCTCCACAATCCCAGTAACTGGGTAATACGATACCCAACGGTAATACTGGTTATACGATACCCCACGGTAAAACTGCACTTCTTTTGTACGATGAAAAAAAAAAACTTACGTTAAAGAGCTCGTCGCAGATGGGTGACAGGACAGGCTTGCTGAGGGCCTCGGCGACGGAAGGCCAGTAGTCGCTGGGTCCTGGGCCGCACAGCAGAGGTTTCACTACCTCCCGGTCCACTAGCCTCGGAGGGGGCACTATGAACTTGTTTGAAGACATCTTGAGCAAAATGTACTGGAAGTGAAGATAAATTGGCGGTTAAGGCACAAGAAGGATACCATACAAATCTCGTAGTATGTGGGATCGGTGATATTGATGACTCGAATGTATTGAACTAAAGTCTTAAGAAAATTAAACATTCACTTTTAAATTGTTAATAAAGAAGCCACGTAGTTACTTTACGCTGTGATACCAAGTCAAGTTGTGGTTAAGATTATTTTATACCCCATCTTTTATCACTCGAACATGGTCATGTTTATGGTAATTACAGCGATAACAGTGGTGACCAAAGTAAATAACAAGATGAAATGGTGTAATACTGTTTTGTCAAGATGACTATTATTTTTTTGTCAAGATAACTGCGATTGCTATGGTGTGATATATTTTTAAATTCGTTTTATTAGCATTAAGTTGTAGATAGTAGGTTCAATTGCAGCCGCTCGCCAGAACAAGCTCGTCTCAGTGAAACTATCTCGCACTCAGTGACCGATATTCGGCGCAAGTATTCGTGAAGTTTGGTTACCGGAATCGGGTTAATGTTTAGATTTAGTGCTAATAGGGTGGTTGTAAATTTGCTACAATGTTCTGGCGCTATCGGATGGCACATTTGGCAAGTACGCGGCGCCCGGGGCGCGCGCCGCTTGCCAGCCTCATATTTGTTCCACATGCTATCGTTGCTAGCCTGCGGTTTAACAATTGTTTTTATATCCCAGTTTACCATTCATTCACAGTATTTTCGTTTACAAAAAACAAATACGAATGTATTTTAACGTTTAACCGTGCCACAGATAAGGGAGGTCAAGAGTGCATTTGGCAGCGCTCTTATTGACATGATAGTTGGTCGTTTCCGAGCTAGAACCGAGGTTATATAAGACTGAGACGTGGGACGAAGATCGAACGAGCGCAATGTTGTCTCGACAAATTGATTCGATTCCCATCGCGACTGTCGAAGCGATCCCGGCTCCCCGGCGGGACACAGCCACGCGAAAGACGAACGACCCGGCGCCGGGACCATCACGCTTGCAAACAAGGTGACTCCGGCAGGAATATCATCGACTTGTCACAGCTGCAGCCGTAAAATGCAACGTGAATTGAATAGATATTATCTTTTCTTCAGACATTTCAAATTTTCTAATGTTTGTGATGATAATAAATAAAAACTTACACATGGTCTACACAGAAAACTAAAGAAATTAAACAGCTGACGAAAAAACAACAAAAATATTGAGTTACTCACTTTTAAATCACTGTTTCGAAAATGAACTTATTACTGTCTGTTTCTAATCATAATGTGGTGTACCAACGTGTCCCTCACCACGAGCTAACGAGAACTGACGATAATTGTGGGTCATTAGCTTATGAATATCGATAATATTATTATGACTTATTAGTTCACATGTTATGTTACGCTTGTGCCATAGATATGATAAATAAGACATAGTTGTCATCTGTAAAATAACTTCTTTGTTTACATATTTCATAAAATGTCATTAACGCTTTGTAGTAGGTTTACATTTCTCTGGCTAGACTGAGTTCTTGTTACACAGAGCATACTTTACATAAATCTATAAAATTTCGTTACTATATGGACAATTGGACATGCCCTATAGATACTGGGAATTTCTCCTGTGTTAGGGGTGCATTTTTTTCATTAAACGAAACGATACCTCACACTAGGAATGTCTCCTGTATCGTGGGTCCGATCCAATTATGCAAACGCCAGACCCGGAAAAACTACTTATAAATCATACAAATATTTGCTCCGTGCGGAATCGAACCGCGACACACTGATGCGCAGCAATAAGTGCTACTGATGAATAAAAGGTCATAAGTTAGATGCCCAGTTCAGACGATATTTTAGGGTTTATAAGCAGGAATTATGAGTAAATGTGTTCTTTACACTCCAACCAGGGGAGAAGTACACCAACAAAAAAAAAACTAAGCCAGTCTCTTTAGGGTGTTTTAATGTGACTGTTTTTTATCCTAGTAATATTATAAACGTGAAAGTTTGTACTTACTAATATTATAAACGTGAAAGTTTGTATGTATGGATGTTTGTTACTCTTTCACACAAAAACTACTGAACGGATTTGGCTGAAATTTGGTACACAGACAGTTTATAACCTGGATTAACACATAGGAGTTTTTATCCCGATTTTATGTTCCCGTGGGATAATTTTCGAGTTGTAGCGGGTGAATCCGCTGGCAGCAGCTAGTCCTTATCATATTTGTTTCCTATGTCTGTTTTCTGGTAGAAATGAATTGAACAAGTATGATTTAATTTAGGTATTTTATTTATTAACTAATAATAATGAAAATAGTTAAAAATACAAACAAGAACGTATTTTATATTAGGTATCACATAGATTTTGCTTAATGTATAAATTTAAATTATTTAGTTTGACTGAGTGCTCGAAGAGTATCCGCCATGGCAGCTGACAGTATGTCTGCCACATCTTTTCTCGCGTTGACTCCCATGATGCCGACGCGCAATGCTTTGCCTAGTGTTGGACCACGGCCCTCCAAAATCAGGATATTGTGCCTGTTAAAGACGAAAATGATTAAATTAGCATGGTAAGATAAAGAAGAGGAACGTCAAAATGCATGGAGAATAATTTTGACAAATGGCAATTATCAAAACAACGACTCCGACTTCTGTTTCCTACTTTCGATTAGGTACCTATGCACAAAGGAAATTGTTTCCTACAGATTAATTGGTCTTTGACAAATGTCCAAAAGCTCAAACTCAAGATTTGCCAACATGCAATTGAGCGCAGTATCATAAGTGTTAAAATTAACAGATCACGTTAGACACACGAAAGTGCACTCCAAAACAAATCATTGACGTGGCTCAAAATGCTGCCCAACTTAAATGGCAGTGGGCGGGACTTGTGTGTCGCATGCCGATGCCAGATGTGGTTCGGCATGCGACACACATGTCAAGTGGAACTTAAGCAGCGACACGGGGCCACGGTAGACCTTGAAGAAGACCTACGATTTGGATGTCTTGCTTGAGAATTGGAAGGAGGTGGCGCATACTCGTGACCGTTGTAAGGAATGGAGGGAGGCCTTTACCCAGCAGTGGTACAGTACAGGATAATTAATTAATAAGCAAATATTTATTAATTTTATCGTTATTATCTTGTTAATTTTATTTTCCTAAAAAGCGAGTCAATTAGTTCATACCGTAATTTGCTGTAAAGTAAATACTGTTACTTACTTTTCTCTCAAGTAACTCGTGAAGTCCAAATAGTCAATTCCTGGAGGAAGTACCACAGTAGTAACAGTAGACAGTCTGTCTTCAGACTTCGGTACGAAGAACTCGAAGCCATACTCCTGGAGTCTCTGGTGGAAGTGAGCTGTGCTGGCAGCGTGGCGGGCCCAGGACACCGGCAGGGTCTCGTTGGAGATCTCTTGAAGACAGGCGCGGAGGGCCCACAGCATTGGGGCACATAACGTGTGGTGGTATCTGGGAAATTTAAATGATATTGTTTAAAACATCAGAACCTATACCATGAGTTGTTATTACGATACTCAATCATACGTATTGACCGCGTTTGGCGCTCTTACTGGTTGAGAGTCCATATTACCTTTGAGCGGGCCAATGAGAGCGCCAAACGCGGTCGATATCGATGATCGAGTATCGTAATGACAAGTCATGGTATGGGTACTGTGTCAAACGAGAAATGGTATGGAATCTATGGTTGTCGGTTTTATCTTTTAGAAGCCCTTTTTGACCTGCATAGGGAAAGTAATAGGTTTAAGATATAAACCAATTTTAATTGGGTTAGTAGCCATCATTTTAGTTTATTATTCAAAGCTTTTGCTTCATAGTTGATAAAAAATATCCTTTAGAAACAGTAAAAACATAGCCTGCGACACTCGGGCCTAATGACCAGAATTTTTATTTTAGCTACTGCCAAAATATTGAAGAAGTTTTTTTTTAAACACTCACTGTCTTGTGTCTCCGTAGCAGTTCCACTGTTGGGCCAATAGTTTGACGTCTAAGTAAAAAGGAGCTGGATCATGCGTCCGGTTATTTATCTTTTGCCTAAAAGAAAAGTAAACAGAAAATGTTACAAACCATACATTATTTTACGATTTATTTTGGTAAGTATTGATTAACGTGTCGCATGGTTATGTTGGCGTGTGGCATTCATTGCAACAGAACTTTCTTCAATAAGAATTTCTTCTGAATCATGGGCACAAACAGCTAAACCCCATATAACAATTAGTGCGCCAGCAAGACTTTTTGTTTGGGAATGGATTCCACAACACATAGTGCAGCAGTCTATCTCTCAGCCAACCGTGCGGCCATCTCCACTAACATTTTGTTCTATAACCTACAGTTTCACGAATGTTTGCCAACAAAGTTTTTGTCAAAATCTGAGATATATGATTAAAATATAATTATAAAACTTTTTCATTCTTTATATAGATACAATCTGGAAGGCGAGCAGACACAATAAATTCACAAAATAGTCTACTTCATTGGTATTCCGAATTAAAGCAACAAGAAATATCTTACTCGGCGCGTGCGCTGAATGCCACCGGAGATATTCCAGCAGGACCACTGAACGCCTTCTGTGTGGCAGTGAATACTCCGTCTACTCCCCATTCGTCCATCAGGAACGGAGATCCAATAAGTGACACTACGGTGTCCACTAGGAGTAAGGCACCGTATCTGAAAAATAATAATTTAAAACATTTGAATCCACAGATATAGTTATTTGAAATTTAATAATTTATCATAGTTATTAAAAAAGAATAACCAGCTGAATGATTTTCAGAAGAACTAAAACTATTGATAGTCAATTGAGGAACAAAGTAAATCGAAGAATAAATTATTAATAACTTCGTAAAGAAAATAGAAGAAAGGAGGTGAGAATGTAATACTAAAAATAAAATTACTGGTGATTCGAAAGTGGAACTGACATGGATGCCAGAAAAAAAACAAATTAAAATTAAAACTTTATGGCATCTTTTATTATTTTGAGCACAACTGGCCAGCTTCTTTTGCAATTCTACACAAAATAATATTCTTTAAGGAGTTTGTTTAAAAGAAAAAATAAAAAAAAATGTATGTAATTCGTGAGTAAAGTTATTGATTTGAAAACAAAAAAAAATGAAATTGTTGTATTAGAAACTTTTCATAATAATAATAATAAAACTACTGGTTTGTATAAAACACAAATGAAGGAGGCCAAAAAAAAATGATTTTTAACAGTTTTTCTTTATGGCCAGCTTCTAAAATAAGTATTTATTACAGCAAGGAGTTTGTATACACGTTTTGCGCGGTGAACGTTCACTTACTTGTGGCACAGGTCGCCCAAGCCGTCCATTTTCTGCACTGTTCCGGTTGAGGAGTCACCGTGTGTGATGAATAAGGCAGCAGGACGCAATCTCTTCAGTTCTGGCTCCAGTTGTTCCAGAGTGAAGGTAGCGTTCATTGGGGCTTTCGTCACTTCGGTTTTAATTCCTAGAAATATTGGGATTATAGATAGTAAATGACATTTTAGCCATTTATTCTGTATTTTTACCAGCTGGAAGGAACGATATTTTACGCTACATTTTCAACACATTTCAGGAAAGTTTACGAATATCGCTCCCCTGACAACGTTATTTGGATGACTAAAGATACGGAGGTGAATCATTTGGGATTTTGTTAAGTGGCCGTTTTAGACCCTCTGCTCTATTTTTAAAAGCGATATTAATCAATTTAAAAAATCCTTTTTAATAAAGAATTGGTTTAAAAGAAAAACGGTAAGTTTTCTGAACTAAAAATTACCTAATTTCTTAGCAATGATTTCGGCGCGTAAATCCCAAATGCCTCTGGAAGCGATGAGGAGGGTTTCCCCAGGAGCTACTAGGTTGCTGATCACTGACTCCATGCCAGCATGACCGGCCCCACTCATGGCTAGCACCAAGTCACTCTTAGTTTGGAAGACATACTTTAGACCTGCTCGAATATCGTCTATTACCTGCGAAATTATACAAATTGTTATATGTACCTTTACCTCGTGATTAGATTTAACATAATCATGTACCTTGTAATTAGATTACAGTACGTCCAGATTCCTAGTACGCCACTGAGAATTGAAGCCAAATACACGGAAGAAAAATTACTCCCGACGTTCCATTCTTACGGAAAACGAGTCAAAATCTCCATCGGACATTTTATAATCTAAGCAGTAGTATGCCTGCCGGAGTCGCGGGACTAACGAGCTAACGTGACCCCGGAACGTAAAGGGCTATTGAAGGACACCGTGGATGGATCAGTACAAGTCTGATAGTCCTTCCTATCCTGACCTGTGTGGGAGGATTTATTTCATGATTTAACCACCCTAAAAAAAGCCTCGTAAATGAAAGGAGTACTATGTATATACAACCAGGATTGTCGGCACATTTTCCAGTCAGGAAGACTGTTTTCCTATTTGTATGAGTTACGGGAAACACTTACATGATAGAATTCATCACAGTTAGGTGTGATGATGGGCCTGCTAAGGGCCTCGGCGACTGAAGGCCAATAGTCGCAGGGCCCCGGGCCACATAGCAGAGGCTTCACAAACTTCCGGTCCGTTATCTTCGGAGCAGACACCCTCAAGTTGTCGTAAGACATTGCTTCTAATCTGAAACGTTCATGAAAAAAATATAGCAATAATATGATTATATTTTTTTTTACCTGACTGCGCCGGTTTGTATGACTATTTTGTAAACACATAATTTCAAGTCAAGTTCAGAATTTCTCTTTATCAAAAATCTTCAATTTCTGTGAAAAAATCTTTCTAAATAATCATAATAACTAAGGTAAATAAATAGAAGATAATCACATTTTTTTCAACAATTGATTATAATTATAAGTGGCCGAGAGGGAAGTAAAAAATGCATGATTTTAAAAACACACAAACATACAGGTCGTACTGAGAACCTACTTTTTTTTAAGTCGGTTAAATAGAAACCACAGGAATACAATAAGTATAATTGATTTGTGTATATTTAAATTAGATAGTTTCTGATTGGCGTGAACAATGCGTCTTGTGATTCTTATGCAAATGGTATCAACAAACAAATAGGTATATATTTTATTTTCTCTGTTGAAGGAGGTCACATGTTAGCCATAGAGAATCGTGACGGCTACTGCTTACAAACAAGCAGGCCCATAACAATCAGTGTTATCCTTTTAATCATAATATTTTATTAATATATTCCTCTTAATCTAATATTTAAAATTCTCGTATTAATATGAAGATTTTTATATTTCCTAGTAGGCTAGTTTCAGGATTATTCATCGATGTTAGTTGATTCATATCTCGAAATTTTCGTATTCGTAATTTACGATCTAGGTTCTTTTGAGGACCTTCACTTTACTGTCCAATAGGGCAACAACCCGTTGGGTCTATGTAAGGCAAATGTTTTTGACCAAGTAATGCGAAAGAAAGAGTTGACTTTTAAAATTAAAACTGTGATATGTGAAACAGTTCTATAACAGAGTCTTCTTCTATCTATCGTCTATAATATAAAAATGGATCGCTAAATGTGTTGCTGAGCCCATAACTAGAAAACGGGTGGACCGATTCGGATAAATCTTTTTTTGTTGTGTTTGTAACCATCAGGACCAGGTTATAGAGGAAGAAAATCATCATGTCCACCCGTGCGAAGCCGGGGCGGGCCGCTAGTACTTAATAGTATGTACCCTATAGTTCTATGTCAATTTCATTTTACTTACGATTTTAGGGTTTTACGTTGACAATGATTTTGACACAACACAAAAACTTTGGAAAAACAATATCAATCACGGGTTTAAAACCTTTTTTTTTTAATTTAATGTATTTGAAGAAAACACAGCTGGCGTAGCCTTAGTTCACGATAACAGTGGTAACAAGTGCTTATATTGTGTATTATATACTCGCAGCGATAGTATCAACTAATTATAATCATTCGTGTACCTATATTATGATAAATAATGACAATGCTGTTTTGTGAATAGTGACCGATACCTATGCATTACACGACCTCGGATTATTTTATATATTCTTCAGAAATTCTGCTTTTTACTGAAAACTCACATGGATACATTACAGGAGTGATAGCTATACTATACCATTTTTAATGCAAATGATATATTATATTGAATAAAACAAAATAATGTTTATTTTGTTTCAGTTACGTAATTTTTATATTATAATTTTTAAATATTAGAGGCACTATGTGTGAGCAATGTTCAAACATCTTAATGGTTTGAAATAATTGAGCATCTGCTACCTCTAGGTCCCAGTAGCAATTGAAGCTGCAACTTGTGCTCAACCCAGCGGCGGAAAGAAGAATTGCATGAGAAGCCTACTTTCTACTAAACATAAGTACTCCCTGGACATTGGAGTTCCGAAAATTACCTGTGCTGTGCAGCCTGTGCTGTGTAGGTCAGTCGACGTATTGTTACCAGCATTGCAGGTTGCTACTGCTTCACGGACACGGCGCAGCACAGTTTGACGAAGTGCTCAGTTTTATTATGAGAAATCTCATCGCTGGATTCTACGATGTGCTCTACGACGAGGCGGTTTTGGGATTGTCGGAACGTGCAGCACAAGCGACCAGCGCTAGTGTCACTATTAGTAGCAAGCTAATTCACGGAGCTCTCTAGTTATTTGCTAAATTTCTTGCATTTCTAACATTGGGCTGTTGTTCGGTCCATGGACGGTTGAAGGACGACGTTGCCTTTTATACGAGGTAGTGATAGGTTTAAAGAACTCGGGACGACTCATCTCAGGATGTTTCTACACACCTAATTTTTCACAGTGATAATGCGACTTTGCTGACTGAAATATACTCAAGCAATCACGTTGACTTAAGCATTCCGTTGCCTATACCGACATCGGCCCGAGACGGGGCGGCAGCGGGTGCGCTACGTTCTGCGCTCGCCTCTGAAGAGTTACTACGGCCGAACTGGCCGCATTAGGTGATGAGATCCGCATGATAGTCACGGGCCAGACGGCCTGTATTTGGCTGGGGTTGCCTTTGGGCGCCGCTCCGTGTTTTTTTGCGTCACCGTAATCAGTACCCTTAGCACGAGTTTTCAATCTTTTACTTTACAGCAAATTTCCAGTATTTACAGCGTTTCTTGTATGAAAACATGGAACAGCGCCTCTGGTGTGCGAAGAAGTAACCAATTTTTTCATTGAAAATTGTCAATTTGAAGTAGTCAAAGTTCCAGTTTACGTCTCAAATACTGAAAACTCGTGCTGACGGTACAGATCGTTCCAGTGTTTTTGTTTAGGGATGTAGACTTGAGCGCTATTAATTTGACACTTGACTAGTGCTGATATTAGAGAATTGTATATAATGCGTGTGTTTTGAGTGATTTTCAAGCAAGTTACAGCTTAATTACATTTTGCTTGCTCTCCACGATTTTTTTGCAAAACTCAAAACGTCACTTGTTGTTTTCTATATCTGTAATGACTGCATTTGCAACAGTGCCAAAGTATCGTAAACTAAAACTAAGTCATGTTAAATATCCCGTTTTAAATTAACACGATCCTGTTACTTAACTCAGGCCTACTAAGATTACTCTTCCAGCCATCTCAAGGTGAAAGACGGATAGCAATGACGATGGATGACGATATTTTTCGTAAAAAATCTTTGTTTTAAATTGTCTTTGTTATTGTCTCTGTAGGCAGCCTATAATTCAAATACTTATCCATGTGACTTATATTGTTTGTCCATATTGCACGTTATTTCACCATGATTGCGTGCAATTATCACTAAAAGTCTGCCCCCATGACCTGTGAACCCTAATTACTGCTTGTCATTTAGTTTATAGAAGACATCACACCATAACTTTATTTAAATATAAACACTGCTGGCGTACATTGATAAGATAGAGAAATCTTAATTATATTTATACATTGTCTCTGCTTGAGATATGTTATTTATAAACAAAAAATATATTCGTTTCAATAATGGTTTGAAAATGACAGATTGCCTCGTTCGACTGCGAAAAAAAAAAAGATTTTTCATACTGATGGGCCTGATCAATTTCTTATTTTGTATGAAAAACCATTTTTTTTTTGCGAATTGCCAAATGTCTTAGAACAAATATTGTTCAGTAACATGGATTGAGTTACCCCACGAGAGGTTTTGCGTATTTAACGTTACACGTTTTAAAGGACGGCTGAAACTGCTGATGAAATGTGGGTGTACTATTAGGTACACGTTTACCTAAACCTTCGGGCATTACAAACGCTCCAGCCACCGTATGAGAAGCCCAGGGCGGTTGGGATTAAAGATTGTTTTCGGGCACCGAGGGTTTGCGACCAACAAGTAATGGTAGCTCGCTCTTAAGGAGGAGGAGGATCCCAGCTTGCCTTTAAGAACTGTCAGCAAACTGAAAGGGACGGGGTCCATTTAGCGACAAAATGCCTGACGAAATAGCGCGACTGTATTAAACGGGGCACCATAGCCCTGGAACGCAGAAGGTAACTGAAGTAATAGGTTTGTTTTTAGTCAAGTCTGACAGTTCGTTCTGACGACCGTGAGGCTAGAACGTAAAAGGCTTTTGGATGACTACTATATATTTCGAGTCTGACAGTCAATTGTACGAGTCTGACAGTCCCTTCCACTCCATCAAGTGTGGTAAGAGTCGTATCATATTTTGATGATTTACTGACCATTAAAATAGGGACTTATCACATCAGCATCAGAGATGGTCTACCCTAAAAAGTAAAATTAAAAAAATAATACCTATCAAATATCTTTCGAAGTCCATTTCGTTTAAAAACATCTTCAAAATTACTTCAGCAACCAATTTTCTTATATAAACTATGCTTCGTTTTCTTTTCTTTGTTCTCTTATTTAAGAATAAACTATAATTGGGTATTCACGTCTATAATATCGTTAATACATAATGTCATATGATATTTCACCATGATAATGATTCCATGATTCTTTGACCCTTGATTACTGCCTGTCATGTAGTTATCACACCATGACTTCATAATGCTAAATAGAATTACTTATGGCTGTACTCGAAGATAAGATAGTACAACATTTAAATTGCCAATTTATATTTAATACGGTATTTGACTAACCTAAAAAAATTTATATAGTCCGTCGTCGTGAGATTAACAAAAATTATTTGATCGGTATTTTTTCTTTTATTACGTAAATAAACCAAAATTCACGAAAATACGATACTTTTAAAATTGGTAATACGTCACAAACAAGTGCAGTGTTTACTTGCTTGTGACGTCACGGGCCGGGGACTCATGACTTTTGATGAGTTTTATTTTTGTGAATAATCATCCTTTTTTTTGCCTTTTATATCCCACTTCTGGGCAAAAGCCTCCCCCATGTCCTTCCAAGTGCTCTTTTCCAGTACCATATCGGACCAGCCATCAAGGTAGGTAATCATTCTTTTAACAAAAGGAAAAATGTGTCCATATCCGTTAGTTTTTTAAATTCTAACCGACGGACTTTTGACAAAAAGTTTCCTACATATTTAATCCAGGTTTTAAACTGTGTACCAAATCCGTTCATTTGTTTTAAGAAACTTAATTTGAAGATTTTTTTAAAGCTTATCCGATACGTGAGCTTAGAAGATTTTTCTCTAACAAAATTTGCTTGTATTGGTGCCAAATATTGATAAAAATAGTCATTATGTGTGAAGTCAATTTTAAAGTTACAATTTCAAGTTAGGCAGTCCAAATAGTTCAAATCAATTTTATTATTTGAAGTTATTAATGAAGATCCACCAAAGCTTCGGGTCATTCTGTATGCAAACACTGACAACACAATGTTTTCATTTATAGTTTGGTAAATGTGTTTCTAATTAATTTAATAACAGTTCGATAAGTAAGAACATGGGAATATATTTTCATTAAAATATGTTTTCAATTTCAAATGTATTTAAAAAAAAATGGCAGGATTTCCGCTTTCTGCCTTTCGATCTCATAAAAAAATATTATGATTACATTGTAGGATAGTACAGTCGCCAGCATAGCAACCTACCTCAACAAGTAAAATCCAGTAAAAATTATCTTTCTCCAATTGTGATAAAGTCTAAAATGTAATGAATCAATTTGACACATTAGGGTAGCTCGATAGAGTACAACGTCTATACTTTCGACTAAATAAAAATACTCATATTTTCTTAGAAATTAGGTTAACAAGTAACCGATGTCGATTAAAAACATGTCACTTGCAAAGAGCAAGTTTAATGGTTGCTTTCATTTAAATGCTGAAGTGAATAAGGTACGCTTTCGTGATATTAGAATTTCAACTAAAAATATTTAATTTATTTTGTAAAAATCTACGTCGTAACCATCAGTGATGAGGTCACGGCTACACATGCTACGCCGTCGTCGTAGCAGACTACGAAAAACTAGACTACCGTAGTAAACCGAGTTACCGATATGTTGTTTATTATATGTTATTTTCGGTTACATACATAAGGTTACAGTATCATTGTATGCAATAACTTTATTTCTAAAATCAATGTATTTAAATCCTGAAACAACTATCGTAATTTCACGATCCGTAAGACCATTTTCCAATATCAAAACGTATAATAAGTTAGTAATAAGTAATGGAGTGCGACCGACCGTAAGTTACATGGAACAGGTCAGCGTCTGTTTATAAAGAGGATTTTCGAACCCTTGCGCTGCCAGGACTTCAGTGACGTGGGTCGGGGCCCGTCTGAACAGTTAAAAGTAACCCTTGAACGTAAAGGGCTACTTAAAACACAAATTGTGAAGTGTGGGACACTACTCCATACAAGGAACTACTCTGTATCAGCAAAACCCGGAACAACTACCTGTAGGCAATAAAAATATTTGTTCCGTTCGGAAATTGAAACCGTGACACGCAGTGCAGCACCCGATTTCTTAGCCACTACGCCGGCGCCGGTTCATCGTATTCTTGTTAATAAGTTAAATTTAACTGTTCAGAAAGTTAATAGAGGAAATATTTAAGGAAAAATGAATCACAACGACTTAATTGAAATGCTATAAAAATTTAAGAATATTTACACCTCCTAAAAACAACAAAAACAAAATTCAAAAGAATTCTCATAAATTATTAAACTTTGAGCGTAGCCTTTCATTTCGTAACCTTTTAAGAAGCGAATATTTTAAACAACCGTCACTGAAAACATTTTATGTCGCAGCCAGGGAAGTACTAGCACTTATTCGTCTTACCGTTAACAAATATAAGCCACAAAACAAATTTTAAATTAAATCCCTTTCTCTCGTCGAGTTAATGTCCCGCGAGACTTTTCTCTGGTCTTAATTTCCGGTGTGTTTTGAGTGGGGACATAGTTGGCAAACACTACCCACCTCTGTGGAACGCGACAAAGGAATGAATTAAACGCATGTGTGCTAAGTCGTACCTGTCAACTGTAATGTAGGTTTGGGTATGTCTATACCTATTTGTTTAATCTGCTTTTTTCCTGTCCTGTGTGCAGCGGGAGAGACTGTCAGACTCGAAGTGACTTAACGTTCTGGGATCACGGTAGGCTCTTTAGCCTCTTCGTACACAGCGACGTAAGTCTCCGATAACTTAAGACTTTAGCATCCATTGATGCGTGTTTATGAACCTCTATGGCTGTATTGCGATAGTGGCCTGGATACTAAAGTCGTTAGGTATCGGAGACTTGCGTCGACTTTTGTAGGAAGGGGCTTAGACAGTCCTGCAATCCCGGCAGGCGTTTGGCCGCAGAAGAAAGTTGACAGTTCTTTGAGGGGTGCGTGCTGATAACCTATAGCAAAATTCAGGGTGATCGGTTCAATGGTTATGTGTGAAATTGTATCAAACTTATTTTCGCATTTACTTTATTAGTTAGGATTAAACTACTTGTTGTTGCCTTATCGCGACTTCATAAGTACTTTAAAATCAGTTTTAGACTCATTTTGTTAATAAATTCGCAAGTAATTAAGACAAAAACGTCGAAATGGAGGAAGAAGTAAGCAAATATTAGGGTTTAAAACGGGATATTTACCATGTTTATTATTTGTTTTGAGTTTCCGATATTTCGGCACTGTTGCAAGTGCCATGATCACAGATGAACTGAAGTTATTGCGGGTGGATGTTTATGAGCAGACAAATCGGTCTACCCTCCTTCTCGTTCGTTTTTTGCGTTCGGCTTCACCACCGTTGTCACTCGTCTACATACAATTAAAAGCTGAATTGGAATTTTGGAACTTGGAATCTATGAAATCATATTAAAGAACTACCAAATCACCAAGAAACTGAATCTTACATCTTCTTAAAAGTTTTTTTTCATATAAATTGTACACCACCTGCAGTATTGGTTCGCTCTCTCTCTGTGTGTGAATCTTTTATAAAATGTGGTACATAATAAAACATATTTTCAACGATATACGTCTGTCTCACTAGAAATATATACCAAAGAGCAAAACAGCAACAACAGTTCATTAAGCTGGTTACACGTCGATGTTAACGTTTGTTGGTGAAATATGGCGGAGCAGCCAGGGCAAGCTGAGTGCATTAGTCGATTTAAGACGCGCATTACAGTATACCCATTATTTTCACACTTCGTTTGGCAGCCGTCGACGTGGCCTGCTGTTGCCGCAATTTTCAGTTAGTCGACTAACTCCTGGGTTGTCGTGAGCCGTTAATGTACTGGCTAATAGTTCGCAGCAGGTTTTTATGTTTGCTTCTCAACTTCTACTAAACAACTCATAACTTTCACGATGTAGAAGTCAATTAGATTTAGTGTCGTCTGTCTTTTGTTTTTGTGTTCTCTTTGACATTGTTTGTTTGAGGGATGATCTCAGTTTCTAGTTGGAATTGCTTGTTAAAAAAGTCAGTTTGTTTACAGTTGTAAATATTCATCTGAAAGTTGTATGACATGGTTTTATACATGAAAAATAAAAGTGATCCTTAAAATTAAATATAACTTTAATTTTCTACAGAAGCAATCACAAAAAAGCAAAATAACTAAAAAATGTTTTACACTTTTTGTGTTTGATTTCAAGTTACTTTTCCGGTTACTTTTTTCAGTTGCTAAGTCATAAAAGTATGTATAAAAACTACTGAATATAATATAAAAACATATTCTATTCATATCAAGAATCGCGACCTATTGACTATTGAATGTCAACGGTTATTATATTGTAATTTGTAGGAGTATATTGTATTGAATATCATGACTATGATCGGAATTGCAATTCCATTTGCTTGGTAAGCTAGTCAACGTTTCAGTAATTAATAACAATATCAATATTCGAGACGGTTGTAAACACTACAAACGCTAAACTACACAAGTTGTAGGTATTATAATAATTATACTAGCTCTTGCACGTGGCTTCCTTCCTGTTAATTTAGAATTTGACTATTAATTCACATTGTACACACGGCTACACGTCAAGCTATGCAAAACCAGTTTGTCTTGGTTTCACTTTGTATGACCTTTCCACACATTGAACAGTCAGCTTATACTAGTTTTGCATAGCTTGATGTGTAGCCGTGTGTACTCTGCTTGCAATAAAATTGAATCATTATTAGAAATACATGTGGCGCCATCTATTATCTTATGAAAGTTATAGTTGTTTTCCTCGGGAGCAGTACATTATTTGTGTATCATCATGTGCCTAGCCGTTTCCCAACTATATTGGGGTCGGCCTACAGTCGAACTAGATATAGGTAGCTGAATTTCATTTTACAGCGACTACATAGCGGACCTCTACAACCCAGTAACTGGGTAATATGATAGTAGGACTACCCCATAGTACCCCATAGTAGGACTAGTTGTTAGATTTTCGGGCTACTGACTTTAAGGGAATTTTTCTTCCCTTTTGTCCGCTGTGGGGACAATCGGATTTTTTTCCAATTTGTCGCCATTTGTAATAGACGGAAAAACGACTGTCAAAGATCAAAAAGACCAACGGCATTACGTGCTTTCCGAGGCACGGAGGAAACTCGCTATGACAGATGGTTACCCATTCACAGACCAACCTCGGCAAGCGCGGCTTAAGCCAGAAGATCGGCCTGTGCGGCTTTAATTATTTAGCAACTTTATTTGTGTATGAATATATATACGACTATGTAATTAAATTATATAAGTTTATATATCAGTTATATAAGTAAGGCGTTAAAAGTCAACAAACAAACTTACTTTTTCGCATTTTTAATATTAGTTAGGATTAAGATATAGTCATATAGGTACATGTGTTGTCTATTCATATGTAGGGTATGTGCGAAGGAATTTTCCAGCAATTAGCTTATTAGAGCCTCGCTGTATTGTAGTTGTAATTAGCACAGATTATTATGCATGAGTGGGTACGTGAATCGTGGTACAATAATGCATAATCACTAAGAAAATTGAGAGAAACAATATGCTTGTTTTCTAATAACTGTAAACAAAATATATAAAATATATAACATAATATAATAACTTTACTAGCTTACTTGCTGCTATTATCAATGTGAAAAATTTTGAGAAAGAATAAATATTTTTATGTATTTATTCGGCGCAAAGGTACACTCGCAAGCAAAACTACGGAGTCAATCAGAATTGATTCAAAAATTAAAAATTAAATTAACTGATTAATATCACGCCTAGCGACGTTATTTGAAAGAATTATCAATTTGAAATTAATAGTTAAACGTTTAAAATGGTACTGGTAATGTGGGTTGCTCCCCACTCTCCCCAACCACCTGCAAGTAATGTGTCTCATTACACGTGCGGCATCTTAATTCCAAAGTGACACAATTATCCCCGCATTCCCTACCACTTATATTTACATAATATTCAGATTTAAGTAATTCGCGATTGCACACAAATAAATAATTTTGAGTTTTAAATGCAAGTCTACTTAAGATTGGGTCTCGGCTTTGCAAACTGTACTTTAATATTCTTTGGACGGGTAAATAAGCAAGATTCGCTTTAATTTTAATAACGTCGCTACTTTTACACTTTTAAAAATTGGTGACTTAAAATTACCAAATATTATGGGGATATTTTTCCATGAACATAGTTAGATGATTTTGTGTGCAAGTCTTGTGATTAATAAGTATACAGGTACAGTAGGCCGCATATCAGTGTTAATGATACCACACACTACGGTGGAATTACGCAATAAGCCAACTTAAAACAAAAGTTTAAATATTGATGTGTATAGTTATACCAAACACACACCGACGATAAATCATAATAACATAGTACTATCTTAGGATTTTGTCAAATATTTTCAACATATAATCAAATCTTTCAGTTCACGGTTACCTGCTCTCAGCATGTTAATTAGTTGCAGTGAAAAACTAATTGAATCTTACGCCAGTCTCGGGAAATAAACGGAGACTTGTAAAACGTAACGATGCATGAAAACTACGGTTAACTCACATTACACTTATCAACTACTGTACTAGTTTAGAATTTCTATTATGAGAGGTCGTAAAGGAATAAGAAAGTCGAAAGATTCTACGTTTACGAGGTTCCGTGTTTGTTCCTGAGTGCTAGTTCTATTGTCTTAGTGATAAAAGTAAGGGCGCCTGGAGACAAACTTTCTGATTTTTCCGCGATTTCTTGTGTCAAATAAGTCATAGTACTTAGATTTAGTACCCAGAGTAGGTCCCTGGAAGTTTCAAGATTAGTTCTCATGATTTCCAAATGATTTATTTATTTTTCTAAATGATTAACGAGGATTGCTGTTCGTAACGATAAAATAAAATTAAAAAATCAAAGTAAAAAGTTGTTTATTCAAATTAGGCTGATTTATTAGCTCTTTTTGAAGGTCAATTTTTACATAAGTAAGACACTTCCTAGTTTTTTTGGCTAGGAAGAAGGAGTGAAGGGACAAACTCCACAGCAACTCATCTGTCTGTAGATAGGGTTAGAGGAACTAAGATTTTACACAATTTAATAACATTCACATTATTACATCCCAATCGTGACTAGAAGGCACAAAAATAGATACAAGTAATAGGCTAATAATTTTGCGTGTATCGTAGCCTTCAAAAGATTAATATTACCTCAAAAACTCACATCTTTATACTATACACGATACATTGACACAGACGAAGGCCGTTTCTATTTACTACCCAAAATCCAGTAAGTATATAATGTCGGCGGCATAATCGCGTGAAGTGTAGTTAAAACTTTTACACTTGTTAGTTAACGAATGTAGGTACAAGTTGGAGCCAAGTTGCGCAGCTATGTCGGCCGCGCGTCTACGACAAAGATTTCAAGCTTAGTTTTATGAGTTACATGAAACAGTTTTAATTAAATTACTCCCGTGATTACTGATGAAACAATTTACTGTGATGTTGTAAACCCAGTTTGTCTGGAACTCTGGGAATTTCTTTAGACATACTATGTTGCGAGAACAAAGACGATTTCTTCAAATAAACAACAGTTTCGCCGTATAATTCGACATCTAATTTCTCACAAAGATATCTGGTGATTCAAGCGCTGTCAGTTTTTTTCCGTGAAATCGAGGAATGTTAGACAATAAACCGGCGATCGGCCCCCAGGGCGCTTGAGTACAAATCCAATTATTTCCCGTGGCGCCGCCTGCCGGTGTGTAATTGATTTATTTGCTCATTTCTTGCACATACAACCTATCTTCGGAATACAGACGCCGGATTATTATTTGCTCTACTGGTACTATCTATCGGTAAACGATAAATAAGAGTTTCATAACAAACTTGAGTTGAACTCGACAGGGTACAAAACTTTAAGAACGGATTTAGGTAACCAACGAAGTTGTAAAGATTGAGTAAAAAGCATCCTACATAATATTTGTTCACGTTACCTTTTACGTGAAGGAAATGAAATATATGAACTAAGTTTGAAGTGATCCTTTTGCTTATAATATTTGATAGAGGATGTTTTGTGCCGAGACGAAGTTTCTGAACACACTCAACGCTGAATGAAATATAATATTGAAAAGGTATGATAACTGGATTTGAAAGGTAAAGTATTGAAGGAAATCTTAAAAATTGATTACGTTGTATCCTGATTTAATGCTGTAATCCGTCTGTGAAAACAGGCGAGCCATAGGTTTTATAGGGAAGGATGTTATCGATCGCGGAGAGCGCCCGAGTGGACAGAGCGTGGGCGTGAGCCTGGGCCTCCGGGCCGGCCGCGGCCTGCCGTATTTAAGAACGCATTTAAGGGGCTTTACTTCGGACATTGACGGATTGCCGCCACTCCAGCTTAGGTCGCACCGAACCGACCGCACCGCACTGTCCAATTGACGTTATAAATTGATTCCTGCGATCCTGTGTTACATTTTTAAAAGTTGTTCCGCCTTTTTCACTTAATTTTGCTCGAGATGGCTCGTTTTGGTGTTGAGTCTATTGTTATCCAACCAACAGTAATCTGTGGATTTCTTTTGTCACAAAATGGGAAGTTTAATTATAGTAAGGAAGGACACGCTACAGTCAATTAACAGTCCTAGGGTTTAGGTTTGATAGCGAAACAAACAAACCACCTGAGATTTTGAGTCTTAACGTAGTAGTAGTAGTAGTCTTCATTATGATGAAAAGAATTACTTGGAATTTATTCCCTGCAATACATTACCTTTGTATAAGTTTTCAATAGTAAGTATGAACTTGAAAATAAGTGAGTGAGATCAATAGTTTGATACGATAACTTTGAGTGGGAATCAAATGAAGTGCTTAGTTACATTATCTCCATGGTATTGATAACAGCACTTCTATGTAAATACTTCCTAGTTTTGAAAAGAGTAAATGTATGTTTTGCATTGACTCATGTTTTGTTTTTGCTCCATTATGGTCTTTATTCTCAAGTAACTTTCTAGCAGTAAGAACCATATTAAATAGTTTAGGCCTAGTTTCTTGCTTTTTGATGAACGTAACAACTATATATATCAGTGTCATAATCGTTGAGTTAACACACAACATTGAATTGAACCTACGACACTCAGCGCTGATCCTGATCGCTTAACCACTCCGCCAACCGCCACACTCAATGTTGTTGATAACGTTATCTTTAGCAAGTAAATACGTACAACCACATAATAGCAACAACAAAATAATGATGTGTTTTTATAAATCTGTATTAATAATATTATGGATGATTTTATTGCTTGATTTCAATAAGAGTGATAATTTTGGGAAAAGGAAGCTGCTGACAAAATTTTTTTTGTTAATTTATTACATACACTGTGATTGTTAAACCACTTTACTCCAGTCAAAATCACTAAGACACTTTTTTGACCTTTGAAAACTATTCTAAAATAAAAGACTGTGACATAAGATACTCTTATATTTCAGTGAAACTATTCAATGTTAGTTCCAACCTTCATACGTTAAAATTTTATCCGCTCCCAGCACGCGGGTTGAACTCCATTTTAATTTAGTGTATTGCATTGCAATTTCATTTAATATCGTCTATGAATGAATGTTACATTGTAGAGGACTGCATTGTCCACCAGTCTGTGTATTTTATTATATAAGTGCATGTACATCAGTATTATATACGGCAATGCTTTGTCACGTACCATGTAACGTGTCACCCTTTGAAAATCGTCGCGTCAAAATAATTGTTATCCATATTATGAACCCTGCAGTCTGATGAATTGTCTGGCTTTTTTAATGAATGATGTTGTCGGTATTTTATTATTTGGTGTTGTTTTTCTATACACTTCTATAAGTTGATGTTTTGTACAAAAGGATAATCAACCTTTGTGTCAGTTTAGTCTTGAATCATCATCATCTGCCTAGCCTTTTCCCAACTATATTGGGGACGGCTTCCAGTCAAACCAGATTCTGCTGGTTATCAGTATTTTACAAGGAGCGACTGCCTGTTGGACCTCCACAACCCAGTAACTGGGCAATACCATACCCCATGGTAAGACTGGTTGTCAGACTTTAGAGCTTCTGACTAACAGTAACGACTGTCAAAGATCTAGAAATGACAGCCGGGACCAACGGCTTTACGTGCTATCCGAGGCACGGAGGAAACTCGCTATAACAGATGGTCACCCATCCACAGACCAACCTCAGCAAGCGCGGCTTAACCCGGAAGATCGACCTGTGCGGCTGTAATTATTTAGCCACGAGCTCCTCAGTCAGTCAGTTTAGTCTTGAATAATTGTAATTAAAATATACTCTTCACATTATCGTTTATTACACGAAAGCACGTAAGGCCATTGGTCCCGGCTTTCATTTGTAGATCTTTGACAGTTGTTACTGTTGTCAGAATCTTGAAAGTCTGACAACCAGTCTTACCAAGAGGTATCGTTTTACCCAGTTACTGGGGTGTGAAGGTGAGATAGGCAGTTGCTCCTTGTAATATTTATTCAGCAGAATCAGGTTAGAATGTGAGTCGCCGGAGAAGGCTAGCCAGATGAGGATCAGTGACGGATTAAAACTACTTGATGCCCTAAGCAATTGAAGCCTTTGGTGCCCCCTATCCATGGGTATTTTCACTCTCAGACTTGTACTGACAAAAAAATCCACGGTGATCCTTCAATAGCCCTTCACGTTTCAGGATTACGGTTACTTGATGAGATAGTCCCGCGACCCCGGCAGTCTTTGGCCCTCTAAAAGGGGGGGGACAGCTCTTTGAGGTGCGCGTGGAACACGACGCGCCGTCGACCCGGAAACGGTCCATGATCGTACTGTGGCCGGAAATCGCCTCGCGACGTCTTTTGCCGTGAGCGTCTCCCACCTATCCACGGTAGTGTCTACTTCGTTCAGGTGTCCTACTATGACGTCTTAAAGTGTGAATAGTTACGCACAAGGATCGAGATCGTTCAAGACGACTTGTATAGTTCTGTCTCTTTCTCACAGCCTAAACACTTACGCTTTATTAGGAGTTCATATAGGAGTTATTAGGATATGCAAGAGCGAGCGAAGCGAGCTCGACTTTTTTTTGCACTTTTCTTGTATATTCAATAAATAAGGCAACCACAGGTCTATGCACGATGGAATAGCGAGCGAAGCGAGCTAGAAAATTTAAGCAATTTCAGTCAGTTTTTGGTCACATGAAAGTGAGACGTGATGCCCATGGGGGCACCAGAAGAGGCGCAATTAAGTCCGATCTTAGGATTTTTTGTGCTTCTTCTAGTGCCCCCCCCCAGACGTGATGCCCTAGGCAATTGCTTAATTTGGTTAAGGGTTAATCCGTCACATTGAGGATATACACACAAAAATGCACGTAAATTGCATTGATTTAAAATTGATAATTGATATATAAAGATAAGCTTAAAACATGTTATAAAAAGGTTGAGTCTTGTGCTAACTAAGAAAGAGCTCAAACTTTGCTCATTCGCACTGTTTAAAAGACAGTAAATAAATATATAAATCCCTAAATAAATCTTATTCACACATTTTTATTGTGCTTATTATTAGCAACATGATAAAGGGTAATCATAAGCTTACATTAAGCTTAAAGAACTAACTTAGCTGAGCTAAGATTGAGTCAATTATACTAAAAACGGATCTATTGTTATAGATCTATTATACCTACATTTAATGTATGCACTTTGAATACCTCATTCATGTATGAAATGATAGTATTGAATGGTTGACATCCACTGCATTCACGTATTGCAGTGTTTACGTTCATTTGTAATAGTTACGTATCTACTACGTAGTTCATGCCTGCAGGGTTGTGGCTAACAAGCTTCTGTCAATCTATGAGTGGAACTCGGTAACTAGATGTAAGCTATTTGGTATTCCTCTGTTAAGATAGCTTGGAGTCAGTTAGACTGGGCTTAGATTTTGTTGATGAAACATTCAAAGATTTTCTCCGCTTTTGATTATCAATTCGAAGTCGAATGTGTATATGCTATGACGACATCATATGAACGTTATTGTTGTTATTCTCAGGACAGTATTTTGTTTTCTTGACGAAAGATACGTCCGTCTCTGTACACTATACAACGTATAGGTATGCAAAATTTCAGGATGATCGGTTCAGTGGTTTGGGCATGCTTACTTTTGCATTTATGATACTAACTGTGCCAGCGGCTTCGCCACGCTATAACTCGAAAATGAATACAGGGAAACATGAAATCGGGATCAAAAGTATCAATCGATTCTGATCCAGGTTATTAACTATTTGCGTACCAAAACTCGTCTAAATCCTCTCACTAAGAGTAACAAACTTCCATCCATCCATTGAAAAAAACTTTCACGTTTATAATATAAGCAAGATATTAGTAGGATAAGATAATAAAGAGAAAGTTTAGGTACGATTAAGATATGATAAATCTGTAAATAACTAATATAGTAGTTTATTAAGTTACAGTTAACTTTTGACCAGTTAAACATTTGAATTTCAAAAAGAATTCTACAATAGTCTGATATAATATCAATTTCCAATTGTTACCGAGTTTATAGAACAATTTTTCCTCTTCTCGGGAATCACAAGGCAGAGCATAGCTCGTTCAATGCACGTAGAGAGTTGATCGGGGATCACCTTGTAGCCTATGAGGTTACGGGGAAGCTGGGGATTTGTAACCTGTCGCCTTACGGGTTATATCTGTTACGGTAAATGTGATTAATTGAAAATTATTAATAATTTTACAAAATTATTAATAATAATCACATGTTTTGGTAAATGTGAATAAACGATCGAAATTTATTACTTTTAGTAGTAATTATTAATAATTCACGACAAATATTGGTAAAAGTGATAAAATTAATAAACTAAACGGCTAAACCTAGTGCTAACTGAAGATAAGTATGATACACGTAGGTTTAACCGATTGTGGTCGGTTACACCTAGGTTTAGCCGGTTAGAACTAGGCCTAACCTCGGGACTTGCTGGCACCCCGACTCGGACAATTTAGGTTAGAAGAGGATGGCGGGGTCTGAAAGACCCCGCCATCCTCTTCGTGGTTATTTTTTTTTTAACCACGCAGAAGTAGGAGCCCCGCGGAGCGGGGCTCCGTCGACTTGCTCCTGTGAAGGAAGTTTACTTATTACATTTATCACTACTAGGGTCAAATTATTAATAATAACCGACAAATGTGATTAATTAATCACTTTAACCTCGACTTTCGGTAATTATTAATAATAATAGATAATTATTAATAATTTTCAATTAATCACATTTACCGTAACATATCCTCAACCTTATTGATAGGTAGTGAAGTGTGTTGTTTGTGTTATTGGGATGTTTTTTATCCGAAATACCGATATATACTGTGTTCTTGTTGTTTATAGAGGTAACTCAATATATGGAAAAAATCTAGTGATTAATAAATAGATATACATATAAATTAATCTTCGTGTAGTTAGAACTAGTTCGTATCTAAAGCGGTTTGTAGATTATCGACACCTATTAAGTATAGCATTTCGTGATGGACTACAATACTAGTCCATCACGAAATGCTGCCGCTTTTGTTCATCAGCAAAGATCTTTAAATTCATCAAATCATTGTTGACCAAAACCAGGCCATAAAACAAAAACTCAAATAGATGATCTTCGTAGGCATGATATTATTAAAGTTCAGGAAGAAAATCTCTTTTGATCCTTTTACCTCTAGAAACACGGAGGAAAGTTACAAATAAAATAAATATCTAAGCAAAAAGATTTATGTTATACCTTCCCTTTCATTATTTCCTCGACTTCCGTCAGATTGTCAGGCACTAGCGGTTAATAATTCATCAGGGCGAGCCTATGACCCCGTGGGAGCAGACAAATTAATAAATTATCGCTATAAGGGACTCGGATGCAATTTCCCGTACATAGAAAGTCCCCGAACATCCCATGAGGATAGAATATACGTATGAGTTATTCCCTTGCATATGAGTTATATTCTACACGGAAGACTCTTACAAAATGGGGCTTAAATACGACATACATTTTTGTTATAACACAGAAATAATTTTTGCTAATATGAAGCTGAAGAGTATGTTAGGATAAACGTGCTAATCTTAGGATGTACAGGTTCAATTTTTTTTTATGTCTGATAGCCTAATTATCCAGGAAGATTATATGCTTTTTTTACGTGGTAAAATCATCAAATGAGTCCTCCCACCCCGGACAAGGCGGGTAGGACTGTCACATTAGTACTGACTAAAATCCACGGTGTCTTGCAATAGCCCTTTATGTTCCGGAGTCACGGTGATGAAATAAGTCCCGCGACCCCAGCAGGCTATAGTCTACATAACATTACGCTACGACCAACAGAAGCGAGTGAAACCGAGGGGAACAGCTAGTTAAAAAATAATTTGCTAATAATGCTCATTTTTAATATGAAATTATAATCATTTGGAAAGTGGCCAGCTGTTATTTTAACATATAATGAGGGTCAAAATTGAGCTGGGTAATTGATTTTATTATTATAATTAGACACTTCGTTAATTTTATAATGATAGTTGTAGATAATTGAAAAAAGGGCGTTATGTAAAGTGGGTGCTTGTTGAGTTTTTAATTCTGTTAGAAATTATTACAGAGATACTGTATTTGATCATCAATGAGATAGTATATCGTACTGCTATGGAGAAACTAACTTTTACTCGCGCGTTTATCGGTTTATAGGGAAAAAAATAATTCTCGGGAACGATGAGGAAGTAAACTGTTTGAAGTTAATGAAGGTAGGTATCCAATGTCCTAACCTAGGTGCCCATAAAATTGACCCATAAAATTCGTTGACCCACGTGTACCAATGTATTCCATTATTTCAAAACCATTCGAAAAAATGTAAAGAAAGTGTCGTAACACGATCAAAATAAACGTATTGTGGTAACAGGCGACCGTGACCTTACATTTTATTTTGAAATTCGAACGATGGTATAATGGAATTCTAACGATGCGTTATTAGGATCAATGACCTTTATTCCAGACTTATCTGGCGGGGACTATAGCCTATCTGTGTACCTACCAAACTACGGACGTGAAAAGGTAACATACATTTTTTTATTGCATTTCCAGTGTAAATAAGGGTATATCATTACTGCTATTGTACCTGCAAATACGAAGCCAACAACACAGCATATACTAGAGACCAGAAGTGTGTGGTATCAAAGTAAAACGCGATGTCGCGTGCTCGGTCCCACCGTGTATCAACCTGGTTCAAACCATGTTCCATTTATCATTAGTTTTAAACTGTTCCAACTTATGTGTTCAAACTCATGTAGCTATTACGTAAATGCAGCAAAAACATGATATTGTAAAGTCTACTTTTTTTTCAGAAATAAAGGTTTTCTTTTTCTTGTCCTGTTCTTTTCTCTCCGTCTATGGCACGATATGGAGATATGGTTTCATCCGGCCCCCTGGCCTTGACGGGTTGGAGGAAAATATAGTATCACTGAGCTCGCTAGAGTCACCATTGGTATGTAACTGGGTGGATAGCACAGCGAAAAATTAACTTGGTCCGACCTCCCCGCTGCCCTGTCCCATGGGCTCCGTGAACTGAACTACAGTGAACTAAATCTACACTGAAGACGGGACAAGGGCTGTGGTGTGGATGTTATTCGATGTCTATATTTAAAAAATGGATGGACCAAGGCAAAGGCAAGGTAAGTTATGGCGATAATGATGATGATGGTGGTTGCGGAGTCTAGGTCGTCTAGGTGAACTACCCGTGTACTGTAAAATTCGGTATAGAGTGACTCTAGCTTTCATTTATGCATACTTATCTGTCTTCAGTCGAGAAACTTCGAGCACAAAGTGGACATGTTCGAATACTATTATTTATGGCACTAAAGGTTATACCATAACACAACAGTCTAGTTTTAAAATCATGTCTGTAATAGGTCTATATCAGATTACCAACCTCTTTATTTCTTCAGTCATGACGTGATAAGCATACTGGTAGCATCTACGCTGTGTTCAGATTATTATTCTCCTTCTCTAAACCTAGTTTTCAAATTAAACGCGCTCTATTTGCTTTGAGCGAAAAAGCGAACACAAAATTGTCTTGAATTTCAGTACGTGGTATACAGAAAACGTAATATACGTATATTAAACAAGGCTTTGATTACGCCACGGTTAATATCCCGCTTGTAATGAGCTCTTTGTGTAATTAGCTACAATGGACGCCACTAGAAGATCCTTTGTGAGGTGCGATCTACCTTTATGAGGGGCGATATTAACGATATTTTTGGATACTATGGATTTTTTTTTGCCTTGTGTCTTATGCTTTTATTGGGTCGCGTGGTAACAAGAGAACCCTCCCTAATTAAACATAATTATACAAATAATTTTATATTATGTTGCGATTTATTAAATGTAACTTCTTGTAGCACGAGACAATAAACAATTTAATCTTTCTACATTGTTGTTTCTTTATAACTTATAGAATCTGGCGTTACTTTGCGGAAATCCATGACATTTAATGTTCTTTTTTTATAATTCAAAAAACGCAAAAAACGAAAACGAAAGAACTTCTTATTATACCTTAACTTTAAATATAAATGTAGGTAGGTTAAACCAGGGTGGTGACACAAAAAATGAATAACATTACTTTAATTGAAAAAGTTATTTTGCTAAATAAATAATCAATGTGATTGAAGGCTCTCTACGCTAACACTACGTAGATATATAGAGTACCTTTTCATCTTGTCCGATACTGAATATAATAATGTAACAGAGGTTGTTGAATATAGAAATAAAAAATCCTTTTTTTTGGTATTTACTCCATACAGAAACTTATACCATACACATACAATGGCTTTTCCTTTAACATCAAATCAGTTCTTAAATGCTAAGCATTTGCAGCAATTACTTGCACAAATTACCCTCATATCATATTATGTTACTAATTAGAGGTAAAGCGCTTATAAACCATACTGTATTTGCAATAAGAGTTGGGGTTGCATATAGGTTGGTCGAAATCTTACTTCTTACTAATATTATAAATGCGAAAGTTTGTGAGGATATATGGATGTTTTTTACTCTTTCACACAAAAACTACTGAATGGATTTAGATGAAATTTGTTACACAGGTAGTTTATAACATGGACTTAGACATACGATATTATCCCTATTTTATAATTACGTGGGATAATTTTTGAGTACCTAATAGCAGGCAAAAGGGTGCGGGCAACCTTAGATGCAAGTGGCGAATTGTTGTTCGTCGTGGCGGTTTAAGGGAGAGGCCTATGTTCAGCAGTGAACGTCTTCCGACTGATGATGATGATGATGAATAGCAGGCGAAACCGGTGTCAAATGATACAGGGTGAATTAGTTCTCATAGCTTCGGATATAGCCATCCCAGCCCAGTTAAAAAATTCACTTGGTAATAAAATAATTATTCTTGATATAGTATTTCATTATCATTTTAATGTTAGCTACCTGTGTTTGTTGGTAACGATGACAAATATTAATAATGAGTAGAAAATTATGTTTACCTTCGCGTCACTTGTTTGCTCGCAATTTACCTGTGTAACTATTTGAAATCATTATACATAACCGTGCAATCGAGATAAAATAAGTATATTTTGAGAATGCCATCTTACGTATGCCAGAATTCATAGAAATCCGATGATTGGTTATAGCATGAAGGGTAAACGACAGACAGGCATACAGATAGACAAAGTCGGGTTTGCATTGTGGATCAATATTTCAGAGGTTAATAATTTACTATTAGGTAAGTACGTATACGGTTTAGTCTAATGTATTTAATAAAGACAAACACGAAATACAACAGATTCAATGAAATTCATAATATTGACGCAACTATATTTTGAGTAAACCTTCTCAAAACCCGAAAATTATAACATCAGTAAAATCTGGACTTAGTATTTTCATATGTGAGTAGGAAAATATGCTAGATTTACAAGAACTGCGGTAGAAGATTCTTACTGATGCTTGACTCCGCAATAGCCACACAAATTCTACAAGCACTAACAGAAACAAAAGCATACCTTACATTACCAAAGCAACCACACAAAAATAAAGTTAACTGGGTAACAAATAAAATAATACTTTTATGCTCGAGTGCCTAACCCGCGGTTTGTTATCAGACGTCTGGAGCGGCGCATAACGACGAACCAAAGACAATGTTCCCCCTTTGTATTCCACTCCACATATACTCGAAATAACAAGGGCTCTATTTTCAATTCCTCCACCACACTCCTCGGGTTCCGTGGTTAGGGGTGAGCCCTTGAAATGCATAAAGACTTTTTGCATACGCGAGCAATTTTTTTTTTCTGTTTACCACACGTAAGTATGAACGGAATGAATTCAAAATTGAATATTGAGATTTCATTTGAAATTTAAACACGTAGCGAACGGTTTGTAAATGTGCATCTGACGCAAATCCGGAATCTGGTATCAATTTCTGGAAATCATTCAGCTACTGAATGTATACATGGAATTCTGAATTCAAATAAGCGTGGTTATATAGATCTCTCAAAGGAATATGTTCCAGCTATTTTCCAACAAAATTCTTGATGTAACACATATTGCTGCAATATGTGTTACATTAAGCAATGGTGCAATGGAGCAATGGTGGCACCACTGTGCCGCCAATGCTCTTCTACACATGCTTAACTACTATCAAAAAATGAACGAATTTCATTCAGGGCATTTAATTTTTTCTCCAACTGTGTTGGATTTACTTAGGGTCAGACTCTAAAACGGATACGCACTAGCAATACTAGCGTCAGACATGAGCGTTTTATGTAACAGTAATGGATAAGCGTTTAGTTGAATCTTTTGACAAATTGCAGCATCGTCGGTGGTGCCATAAAACAAAGCACGGAATCGCGCCGCTTACAACAATCGTCAAGTTAACGAGCGAGGTGTATACTGAAACCTCAGAATATAAAATGAACCAGAATGCGACCTACTTTTTCAAATATTTTGATGTCGCTAGTTGCGACCAAAAATATCGAGAGAGCTGGAATCCCTCCTCACCCACATTTGCTTTTTGGCTTTTTTTTTTTTTATCGTGGTAAAATCATCAAATGAGACCTCCAACCCCGGGCAGGGCGGGAGGTACTGTCAGACTTGTACTGACTAAAATCCACGGTGTCCTTCAGTAGCCCTTTATGTTCCGGGGTCACGGTAATAGAAACAAGTCCCGCGACCCCGGCAGGCTTTGGCCCTCTGAGAGGGGGCCCCGTCATTTTGCTGACAGCTCTTTGAGGCGCGCGTGGAACACGGCTCGCCGTCGACCCGGGCATGGTCCATGGTCGGACAGTGAGTTGCCCTTTACTCGCTGTCCGCATGCCCGCGCCTACGGTGGCCGGAGATCGTCTTGCGACGTACGGCACCGTGGGCGTACACCACTGCGGTTGGGGCGGAGGGAGGACGCTGTCCTCTCTCTCTCGCGGCCCGCCGCCTCCTTCACGAGCATTACTGCCTCGCAGAAGGCGGCGACCGCTTCCCACTCCGTCTCGCTCCGCAGCATGGCCGAAACCAATGCCGGGCGCGAGAGGTCTCCGCCTATCGCCGCCGTGAGGACATGTCGGTGCTCTGCCCAAGCTGGGCAGTCTTGCACCGTATGCTCTACTGTGTCCTCCGGGCGATCTTCGCAGTGGTGACACCCCGGCGTTTCCTCCTTTCCCATCAGCCACAGGTACCTCCCGAATTGCTTTTTGGCTTGATAACATTTTTACAATAAAGCTATTTTCTGTTTTATGTTTAAAGTATGTAGTATTAGAACAAATAGTATGGGACCGAGTATACAGCCTTGCGGAATAAAAATTATCGCCGAAGACATTCTACACAGGCGTAAAATTACGAACTAGATTCGGTTACATTTGATTAAAGAAACGTACGAAATTATATAAGTTAATTTCAAAGATATTGTTGCCACTGTGAGGCCTCTGGTTCGCTCTTTATTCTGAGTCTAACGCCTAATACCCAGCGGTTTCATCACGACAGATTCATTAGATATTCCGCTGCAGCGACTGTTCTAACGTTCCGTTTACACGATTATATTAGCGGTAGTAAACCGGGAAATGGTGATTGGATTTATTTGGAGAATAATACAGAATATAGATAAGATAAATATTTGAAATATAAATACATATCTGATTTCTATAGACAATCAGATTACGTTTTTGGTAATTGGCTTTCGGTGTTGCCAGTTGTGAACTCAACATTAAAATATTTCGTTGAAATATCTGGCACTTTCGCATTACCAAAAAGCTTTTGCGAAGAAATTAAACACGTAGCTTTGGCATAGAAAGGATTTCTTTCTACGAATTACCTAAGTAGAGTAAATTAAGCTTATGAGCCTTCAAATAGACTAAGTACAATTACTTCATCACTCACTACAACTTCACGAAAAACGATGAGTGTCTAACAATCCCTCTTTTTTAATTCCCAGATGAGCTAAGAATTCTTATTAAGAGAAGAAAACTACCAACGTCCCACTTAAATCAGCTGTAATTCTTCCGGCGAATGTTCGCCAAGCTTAAACAACGTTTATAAATAATAGAGAAGACGTGTCTTAACTTGTAACTACATTGTGTCGGGTTTCCGGCGATGTTCGGCGGGTGTGGCCGCGTGGCCGGCCTCGCTATAAAAGAAAAGAGTTCCTACAACCACGCACGTCTACTTCATAGACAACCATTTTATAACTATAATTTTCTTCCACTGCATGCTAAACGGTACTTGCGGTAACGACGCGTAAACAAAAGTAAACAAAGCTATTACCTTCTATAATAAGTTTGCACAACTTTATGAGCCATAAGAATTATTGTACGGGCTTACACAAAGCCAGCAATGGCAGAATATTGTACGCACACACGTGAACGCGTTATTGCCGTTCTTATACAAATACCTCCCAGCAATAATGTTTCTGGCATTCATAAACTTCCATAATTATATTCGACATTCAGGAAAAGTAGATTAAGTGTTGAAAAACGATGAAAACTGGTGAAATTTGTCGAATCTTTACGATTTCTGTAATTGGGCCCATTGTGCGAGTGAATTTCGAGCGACCTTCTCGCATTGAACGGAGAAGTTGAAAGTAATAAACTTGTTCTTTGGATGAATTGCCTTATTCAGAAGTTAATCACAAGAGAGTGAGCCGGCATCGACGTCGGCGGCCGGGAGAGGTCGCGCATTATGTTATTATGTGACGTCGTTATCGGATAACTAGGGACAGTGGACAGCCAGGGATATTAATGTACGCTCGAATAGCCAATTACTGTCGGTAAACAAGACATTGTAAAACTCCCGACACATTCACTCAGCAAACAATAATAACCATTAACTTCACTGTTACTTGTTTTGTTTTGAACTTGTGACTCTAGTGACTTGTGTGCCTCGATTAATTTGATTTATTTATTTTTACATTATATTTTAATGTAAGGTGTGAGTAATATTTTGTGGCAAGCAATACGGATATACGGAATACGGATAGCTAGCATCAAATATGTTAGTAGTAAACCTACATTTAAATGAGTGCCAAATAGTTGCTAGTGCCAAACATGGTTTGGCGTTGCTTTAGCAGCTTTTATCATTTCACTAATAATATAAATGCAAAAATTTGGAACTATTTTGGTGCTAAAGCATGTCACAGTGTAACAATTTACCGACTTAGCCTGCCATAAGCAGTTCCTGTTTCGTGAAAGCTTTATAAATAAACGTTTTATTCAGCAGGAAAATTTATTATGCATAATTTTATTTTTTTACAAGTTTTATAGTTTTTTACTGAATTTCTGAACTGCTGCGCTGCGTGTCGTGGATTTGATTTCCCGGAGCATCGTATGATCTACAAGTATATACCTACTTGTTCTGGGTCTGGGTGTTTGTGTACGGGAGAAATTCCTACTGGTAATGTTTTTGAAATAGTTCTTTTTTTAACTATTCCGATTGCACAAAAGATTTTAAACTCTTAACCCATAATGGAATCATAGGATCACGGTCAGCGGGGCGCGGCACATCATTCTACGCAAGTCTCAGCAAAATGTCTGACGGTCTCGCGAGACTGTCTAAACGGGTAACCTTGACCCTGGAACGTAAATGGCTATTGAATAATAATGAATGCTCCGTGGATTTTAGTCATATTCGTGAGGACTCATTTGATGATTATACCAACTAAAAAAACGGATCTTACAAGTAAGATTATTCAACTTACATAGTTTACAAATTGCAAGAGTCGGAACATTAGCTATGACTATGTTTATACTTGTATAATAGTAGATATAGATATTAATTGGATTAATTTTGGTAGAATAACGTTCCATCTTGACTGATAGAATTGTTTTGTCTACATCTATAATAAACAAAGGGAAAGTTCCATAGATCAATGTTTGCGGAACAAACACACATCCCCAACTGTTTTTATAAATAACGAGAGCGGGAGATATATCAGTTTGTCGCATAAAAATACAGTATTCATTTATTATTTTCTGATATAAATATAACTATTGTATTTATTTATAAGATATATGGGATTTTTGTTTTATTTCCTTTTGTTGATGTCATTATGTCTAATATTATCCTCATTTTTTGTAGAATAAGTATTTTGAAGAAAAGATTAGGACCCGTTTACATTAGTTTGAATAAAAATTAAACCGAATTGTAACAAAGAAAATAACACAAAAATATAAAAAAATAATTTTTATTTCGACAGCCGGTGAGTTTTTTTTTAATTTTCATGACTTTTTTTGCCAAAGGATTCTGGAAAAAAAAACTAACAATAATGTTTTCCAAAAAGTATTTTATTTTCCTCATATCGTTAATATTATGTTGTGTGATTACGTAACTAAAATGTACAGATACTCATATGCGATAGCACGATCGCGGTTAATTTGCTAATTTATTTGAAGACTTTCCTTGATTTCTTTGACCCCATCATTCAGATCCTGACCTGATAATATTGGGACCACCTTGGAAATATACAAAACTGTCTTTGAGAGACGAGTAACAAATATAAAAAAAGAAAAACAAACACTTAAAGACGCTCCCATCTCTCTATACCTGCTCTTTTTTTGAAGTCGATTTAAAACTTGACACGTCATAAAAAGTCAATAAATAAACAGCGTATATTAAATACTATGATTAACAACAAGGGAAGTACAAATTCGTAGTCGATAACATTACTAGTGTGTGATATTAGTCCAAGGTAATTGAACTGTCACGCTACGGACAAATTGAGTTCTCATTGTGGTTTCACCAACCACTATTATCCTATTTTGGTTATCGACTGAAATAAACTTGTTTATAAGTTTAAACATTGAAATGTCACTAACACTAACACAAAAACTAGTTTTTTAAATCAAAATGAAGTAGCATATGACTGTTTTCAGAGTCCCATCTATCTTCATACCAAAATTTACCAATATCAGTTAAACGATTTGATTGGAGTAGTGGTGCCCCAGTGGTATTGGTTCCGACTTACGAGGTCGTGTGTCCGAACCCTGCCAGGCGCAATACTTTGTGTAATTTATTTCATCACCACTGCTGTCAAAACGGTGAAGAAAAACATCGTGAGGAAACCGGCATGTCCTAGAACCAAACATTCTAAGATATGTGACATCTGCCAATCCGTCTGGGCCCGCGATGTGGATTATGATCAGGAGTAGGCCCTCACAAAGAGTAGGCCTATTTCCCAGCAGTGGGAACATTAAAGGCTGATGATGATGAGTTAAACGATTTAGGCGTGAAAGCGCACTAGCAAACAGAATCTCACTCACATTTATATTTTTTAATTTAGTTAGGGGATGTGTGTTATAGTTCATTACTTGAAATTGTTTTCAGCCCCTCCCGCTGGGGTTTAAAAGTCATTCGAGGATTGGTCTGCCACCATAAATCAACAGGATTATTGGAACCCAGGACATTCCGGTAAGTAACCGCACCCTCACCGCTGCGCTATCATCGTTACAAAGTAATTGCTGAAAGAAAGGCGTCTCCTTTTCAAGGAAAATAATACTAACAATTTTATTTCTTGTTTTTGTTTTTCCAGTCGAGGTTCGTAGACTTTGAAAATAAGTATTAAAAACGAAGCTGATGTTTTAATCCGATATCAGCTCAGATTCTAGAGGATTATGTTATTAAAGGTGTATTAAATCTTACTTAGGTTCAGTATTTATAGAGAGTTAGACAGATCTAGACTTCTGCGAGAAAATAGAATTTATAGGACTAAATGAAACGACCATTTTGTATTCATAAATTTTAATCAAAGGGCAGCGACACATCGTTGCCCTTTTATCTATAATTTTAGAAACTACTGTAAAATCCTGGGAGTTTAAAAACGTTAATAGAATCAGAACTTCAAAATAATTGCGATAAAACATCGTAATATGGTCCTACACATATCTTTTCTTTTTTTTTATCGTGGTTAAATCATCAAATGAGGCCTCCCACCCCGGGCACTCAGACTTGTACTGACTAAAATCCACGGTGTCCTTCAATAGCCCTTTATGTTCCGGGGTCACGGTGATGGTATGAGTCCCGCGACCCCGGCAGGCTTTAGCCCTCTGAGAGGAGGCCTCGTCATTTTGCTGACAGCTCTTTAAGACGCGCGTGGAACAGGACGCGCCGTCGACACGGGCATGGTCCTAGGTCGGGCGGCGAGTTGCCCTTTACTCGCCGCCCGCATGCCCGCGCCTACGGTGGCCGGAGATCGTCATGCGATGTCCGACGCCGTGGGCGTCTACCACCGCGGGTGGGGCGGAGGGGACATTGTCCTCTCTCTCGCACGGCGCGCCTCCTCCTTCGCGAGCATGACTGCTTCGCAGAAGGAGGCGACCGCTTCCCACTCCATCTCGCCCCGCAGCATGGCCGCGACCAGTGCTGGGCGCGAGAGGTCGCCGCCTATAGCCGCCGTGAGGACACGTCGGTGCTCCGCCCATGCGGGGCAATCCTGCACCGTATGCTTGACTGTGTCCTCCGGGTGATCTACGCAGTGGTGACACCCAGGCGTTTCTTCCTTTCTCATTAGACACAGGTACCTCCCGAAACATCCGTGTCCGGTGAGGACGTGCGTCACGCGGAAGGTTAGGACGCCGTGATGCCTATCCAGCCACTCCTCAAAGAGTGGTCTTACCGACGCTATTGCGGCGTGCTCGATGGTCCTACACATAGTCCAAATTATGAGTGTTTTGAATAGCCAAACAATAAGAACTTTACGAAAAAATTGCCATTTTAGGCAACGTGACTGCTGCCCTGTGTGTCGCGGGTTCGATCCTACACCCACAATACAGGAGAAATTCCTAATGTGGAGCAACGTTTAAAAAAAAGTGTGTGGTGCGTTTATTACGAACACTTAAACTCTCATGCACATACAAGCAGATCCATAACAATTACTTGTACGACTTACAAATATTTGGTTCGTGCAGTAATCGAACTTTCGACAGGCATCACAGCAGCCAATTCGTTCAACTCTTGTGCTTGTAATAGGAAATACTTCGCAGTTTCTCAATGTTAATAAATAGGTATCTATTGTACATGATTATTCAGCAGTACTGAATAAAACACACAGGACAATGTGTAAATATTTCCGTCTGGTCTCTATCTTCGCTTGTTATCTTGATTTGTAGTCCACTTGGGGCACTTGCTATAAAAATAACAGCCAGTATCCCTTATAATATGTTATCCTGGTAGCGAGGCGCGCTCAAATGGTCTATACTGTGCTTTATAACGACACACACGTGGGTCTAATGTTGGGATAAAACTGAAGGTTTTTTAACGTTGACGATAACAACAGAGCAACCGTTGGTTAGTTATAGTACGGGAGCTATATAAAAATTTCGTCAGTGATTTCCTCTCAAGGGATAAAATTAGAAGACTATCAAGGATCTTTTAATTGCAACAGGCTCGTTAGTTTTGCCATAGAGTGAGGGAAAATTTTCAGAGGTTTAATATTTTAGTTATCAAGTGCTTTTTCCCAGTTTGGACATGGCAAATTGCATAGAACGTACTTGCTGTGAGCCTATATGATCTGCACTTATGCCAATCAAAATCAACGGACTTATCTTGAGCCCTTGTTAATAGTAATAGGTCCACATTATCAATTTGCTCTTTGGTAACATTTTGCAATAAACTGTCAAGATAATATTCTTTGTAATCTTTACTTGATTACGTATGATATTGTTCCAGGCCTTAAGGATTAGCTGGTCTAAATGTCAGTAATGTACGCATTTTTGTGTCTCCAAAGTTTATAGCTAAATTGCGAACATAATCATTGTAATTGATGGTAAATGTTGAGCCTGAATTGCTTGGCTTTTTGAAAGTCATTAGAGTTTTGCGTTGCGTAGAAACCTGATGTAAGATAATAGTTTTAGATTGGACCATATTCTCTATTGCACAAAGTACCACTGAAACATGTTTGCAGTATGCTTCAACACCATGACTGCCTGCTGCACATTCACAATGACATTGTTCAATGTTGCCTTCTGGGCATGTTCCATGATGGTGTCGTGTTGTGTGCCGTCAAAAACAAAGTTTCAAACACAAATCTAATTATATGTTTTTTTAGTACCTATTTGAAAGGCAATAGCTGCTTCTCTCACCAACTGAACTGCAAGTAACTTCCACGAATCCTAATATGTAGTTTAATGTCTTTGACGAATCCTTATGAAACAACTCACTCACGCATTCTCAGCCCTTGAGAGGAACTTGGTCAAGTAAATCTGTAATTGGCGTCCGGGCTATTAAGTTATTTAGTTTTCCTGCAATATCTTTTGTCAGACGGTTTTATTTTTGGCTGCTAGCACGTGTATGTTATAGTAATACTATACTAGCTTACGTCCTCGGTTTTGCTCATAATTTAGAATGAGCCAATCAATTCAGAACGTACATGTAGCGCCATCTATTAATTAAATGAAACGTTCATTGTTGTTTTCTCGTGAAGAGGGGCTTTTTTCGGGATGATAGGTGTACGTCCGTTTCTGTACACCCTACAATGTATATGCACGATAATCGGTTCAGTAGTTTGGACGTGAAAAGGTTACAAACAAACTTACTTATAATATTAGTAAGAATTGCTGGAACAAAAACCGTAATATGTATTATTTTTGTAGGGCTGGAACAAATTAAGTACATTTTTATCGACCCAAAACTTTCCTTTATTGGCGAAAACATTGAGATCAAAAACTAACATTTTAGATTACGAAATCCGATAAAATATCAATGGTCGCGTAGTAACGTAGAAAAAGATGAGTTCCTGCTCGTCTTAGCACCTTTTTCATACCAAACCGTAAAAAGCGAAAATCGAAAATGGTAAATCAAAGTTGATTACAAAAGGACTTGGCATGTCTGCAAGACAAAAACGCAAGCTGCTGCCAACATCGACTGAGGTAAAGAATGATAGAGCAAAAATGCTGTGGAAATGGGAAATGTCTACTTATATACATATAAAACTAGTTGCCAAAGTAAGGTAGACGAGTTTCATTGAAAATTTTAAAGGAGTTCCCCGCTTATCAAACATGATATTTAGGCAACATCCTTTTCAAGTTTCGTTTAAATAGCATGCGTAATATTTTAGCATTAACCTTAGATATTATCCTGTAGTACTACTGAGTCAACTAATAGGCGACTCGCTGTCTGATCAGGGGCCATGCCCGGCGATAACCATCGACGCGCTCCTCAGGGTAGAGCTGACAGCAACATGGGGCGCGTATTTACAAAGGCTGACATTTTACTAGATTTAGTTTAGTTTAATGAAATATTTCTGACTTTTAAATAGTTCTCGTAATTATATGCCATAGTTATCATTAGATACTTTTAGTAAGAAGACTTAATAACAACGATATTCCTCATCTTTCAGAGTCTGACTCGTGTGTGACTTAAATGGTACTAGATTTTGTCCGTGCCTTTTCTTTGAAAATATCAAAACAAATCCATTTGAGTCAAGTCTTTTACTGAGATGGATTAGGTAATGTACAGTAATATGCAGAAACAAAAGCTAATCGACTAGTCTGACTCGTAACTAAAATAGTATAGCATTTGTTAATACGCTGACGGGGCCCCCTTAGAGGGCCAAAGCCTGCCGGGGTCGCGGGACTATTAGATAACCGTGGATTTGGAACGTAAAGGGCTATTGAAGGACACAATGGATTTTATAATAGTCAGTACAAGTCTGACAGTTTCTGCCGTTATGCCCTGGTGTCGAGAACCATTTCGATGATTTTACCATGTCGAAAAAAGTAAATACTTTGGTATCTACTTTAGATGTGAAGATATAGTCTGACAAAAAGTAATTACTTATAGCCTAAAAAGGGCAGCTCAGCAAAATTATATAATCATAAATTCGTAATATGGTCGCGGCCTCAGTTAATATTATTAATTGTCAGTCTATGAATTGTTAGTCTATTGATTTTTCTGATATGGCACATTGGGGCCTCCTAGAACAAGTCCGCCAGTTCACTTTTGACTAAAAGTTTTATTGAAAAACACTGAAAAAAAACATGACAATGTTTTACTTTCAATAGTTTAGAAAATCCAAAGAGTTTCGCCTGTATCGTGGATGCTTTTACAAATATTTAAATTCACGAAGGGTTTACAAGTAGACATTTTTCGTGCGGAAAAATCCCAATCTAAACATGAAAAAGCACGCACGTCAGGCTACATTGCGGTATTTGCTTGATTAACCAAATGCATTGCCCATTAATAGTCGTCAATGTAATCTAACTTGAATGTCTTAACAGGGCTTAAAAGTTACCTACACCCCTAGATAAAAGCAAGTGTCCGTTGCTAACTTGCAATTTATTGCATCACTTGCATATGTAATCAGTGTTAGGTTCGGTAGTACAGGCGGCTCTGTGGAATATGCAAAGCTTAATCCAGTGAATGCGTGTCAGGGTATAATGTACAGTGACGGGGAAAGCGTATAAATGTGCTTCCAGGATTTAGTTTCTGCTTAGAACACTTCATTTGTTGAGTCTACTGTTACTGCCGCATTGTGTTGTTTCGTTTCTTTGTGTATGCTTTGTTGGTGGAATGTTTAAAGAAGATCTTTATGTTTCGGATTTATAAAAGCAGGCTTGCCAAATGGTTGAAATTCACTGGATGAAAACTGAGCGACGCTGCCGTTGTAACCTATAGCAGGCCCATAATGGGATGGAATGGACGTAGGTAGTTTGGTATCTCCTAAAATTGTTTGTCCGAAAATCATTATCCGACGAGCCTCCTCGTTGGGTGGTTGTAAGTGCTAATCAGTAACAAAATAAACAAAATGTTGAAATGATGACGACGACAACACTAAAGTTTTTTAGATACTATATGAATTTTTTTATAATTTAATTTAGGACTTATAAATTTTATGGAAATTGTTTTTATGTATTTTGTATATTATTGATTGTTATATTTATGACCAACGAATTTAGGACATATAATATTTAGGAATTTCAATGTGTTGGCATGTGATATTATGTGAAATAAGTTCGGGTAAGTGATCATTCGGAAAAATGATGATTGATCAAATTGATCAAAATAATTTATGGCACATTCAATTATGGATAAAAAAAGTTAGGTTACACAATAGATAACCAGGTAGTTTGGGTGATTTGGTGATGATGATGAAGAAAGTTGGAAGGATATGAGGTGCTGACTAATATGACATAGAGTGTAACTGAGAGTAAAGTAGGCCATATTATTACGAGAAATATTTATAATATGAAAAGTTGATCTAGAAGATGGATGAAGGAAAAAAATAGATTCAGTTTTGAGATTGATGTTCGACCTCAATCTAGAACTAAGGAACTGAACGTAGAGTATTTTCAGTTTTTTTTTGTTTTAGGCTTTTGTTTGCTCACTATCCTACGAGATGGTAAACGATGATGTGGTCGACGTTGAAGCACGCTTGCCTAGAAATAACCTATTCTTCTCTAACTATTTTTTTTTTTTAAATGCCCCAACTGTAGCTATCAGGAAACAAATAATATTAAGTAAGATCTACCGTTTCATAAATTCCTAAAATTAATACGGTCTGTTTCACAAACCCAGATTAAATAGAACATAATTAAATTAAGTGTACATTAATTAAGAGTTTCTCCATCTGAAACCGTAATAACAGTCATACAAGGATTCTTAATCTAGATTAATACAAACAATAGCTGTATTGTTTAATGTTTGTCTAAGAGATAAGATGCCGAAACATATCCAATATTCTTAATGGAACTAATATTTAATTGTATTAGACAAATATAACTAATAATATACGTCACTATTTGCTAATCAGTTAACGTTTAGAATGAGAATTTGAGTATTTAGTAGATAGTATAGTGACGACTGTAAAGTAATATTGGCCCTTGGGAATAGCAGGCGCTGCGGTCCTAAAGTCACCCATTTGCAATAGACGGTCAAACAATTCCATCAATCATGATTGATGGTTGAATGATGGAATTTTTATCGCCTACAATTTTCGTCATGTAAACGTCAATCATCGCATGACGATAGGTTTTCCGTCAGTCAAAATCTCTGCCATGGTTTTGCCATGGCAAAACCCACTGTCTAATGGCTATGGATTGAGAGATATTTGCAAATTCAGGAGTAAAAATTGACAGATATATTTTCTACACGTGAATAACAGACTCTGTTGTTTCTCATCCCTGAGTCGGAAATATTTTGACCATATTACAAAATACAAAAGCATTATAGGGATATCATCTTCTTCTTTTTCTTGGCCCATAGGTGGCAATCTAAAGTTTATCATAATTGCCAAGAACTCACAGCCTATACTAGGCGTCCACACTGTAGGAAGGAGAGGGCCCCCAACCCACAACGCGGGTTAAGAGCAGTTCGCTTGATGTAACATTTCCTTAAAAGGATGATTCAAGCCACATCTTGCCGTGTCCGGGATTCTGGACTGGGCATGGCCCGGACACGGCACGGTGTAGCCTGAATCATCCTTAAAATGGTAAGAGTAGGCAGATATTTGTTGACAAAAATATTTTTAAGATACGTGAATACATATAAGTGTAGCGAGACTTCCACCAGAAAATGAAGCTATTAAGTTCAACCACGAAATAATTCAACGTTACTTAAGTGCATACACGTAAATTTATTACCCCATTGGATTTTACATGAAAAATTAACAATACTTAAAACATTACAGCTGCTAGGAACAAAAGGAGGTGACCATTACGCTTCACAAATGGCCGATAAAAGAAACCATTAAAGTTTTTGCGGCCACGGTGGCTTGACGACATTGTGTTACAGTTTTTACGCCGGCTCCACGGTTTTTGCTCCGTTATATAGGATTTTATTAGAACTATAAGCACTAGGGAAACTTGTGTCATAACTTGGATATAACTACTTGTGAGCCACTAGCAACAGTTCTCATTTATACTAGATTTCTTTATTTATCACCAAATTCTATTCTGCAATGGTGATCGTATAGTGGTTAGGATGATAGTAAGTTATTTTAGAAATATTCTTCAATCAACATCTTTGTGTCGATGGCAATCTAGGCTGAGTCGGCCAGAATTAGGCTATGGGTTTAGCACTCAGAAACTCCATCAGTTTCTGTGATAAACAATGAACACGCAGGTTCGAGGGACTAAATAAAAATAAATTCTGGAAAATTAAGTCACCTGAAACCCATCGAAAGCAATTTTAATGCAACTCACTGAATTAATGAAAGAAGTGCTGTTGTTATTACTTATACATTACAAAACAAAACAGTTTCCTTAACAACATGCACCTCTCTCGCAGTTTGTAAGAAAAACAATTCAGCTGTTCTTTGAATAATGTAAAAACTGACTTTACATAAGCAGGTGCAGTTTGCAAACTGTTGTACTTAATGTAAACTTTTATTAAAATGTAAACTAACAAGAATATTATTTCAATTGTAAGTGGCTAAGTATTGTTTCAGTTTGTTGGCAAGTTTATCGCGAAATCACTTAAAAGAGTTTCCAAGTGCAGGTAAGAGAGCTCAAATTAATTAAAAGTAGTTCTGTCGGGATTCGGATTCGAGCTCACTGTTGCACTTACACTTTCCGGCAGTCGTGGATTGTCTGCATTTTGTATGTCCGCACTGTATATAATGCAGGTATATGTGATTGCTTTACGATCTCATCTGTTCAATTTTAGAGTCTTGGTATGGTGAAAGAGTTTATTTGAATAGCCCTCTGCTGTGCGAATAAGATATGAGGTGGGGCTTATACAGCCCCCACAAAGGTGGTCGAAATCTTACTACTTACTAACATTATGAATGGGAAGTTTGAGAGGATGGATGGATGGATGTTTGTGACTCTATACCGCAAATTGAACGGATTTCAATGAATGTCGTAGTTTATAAACCTGGGTCAACACATTGGATAGTTTTTTTTTATCACAATTTTATGTTCCTGTGAGATATTTTTCTAGTTATAGTGGGCGAAGCCGCTGGCAATTACTAGTGATTAAATTAAGAAAAGCACCCACTGCCTTTCTATGTTTAGGTGATCTGAACAGCTACTAATTCTAAAGCAGTCAGTTTTAATATCACTAATTGACAGTAGTGTGGACAGCTGCAGTGGACGGTCAACCTGGCTTGAAAGGGCCACTCAGATGTCAACGGTTTAGAATTAAATTCGAGTAATGTACTACTTTTGCTATTTTCAGAATTGATATTTGAGGAACAAAAGAATAGGAACCTATTTTAATGATTAATTTAGTTTGTTGAAACTTGAAATTAAATGTCATTTCGAACAGCGGGTCCCATCGACCAATGAAAAAACAATCAAAATCATGAATAATTGGTTCATTCATCCCGCGGGTCCCATCTGAGTGGGGTCAATCGACCAAAGAGCCGTACATTCACATTACTTGCCTGTAGGTAAGTCATACATCGACGTAGAAATGTATTAGTTAGATACCGTGACACTGGAACACAAACGGCGTGTGAAGGAACAGAATAGTTATTTTTCAGTGAGCAAGAAACTGATAGTTTTTCCCACTCCACCCGGGACGGTGGGACTTTGACATCTCAAAAGAAAAAGCAAGTAGGTAGTACATTAAAAAAATGGTTCAAAGATATCCATTAAATAAAGCTGATGGGTATGATTCACCTTCAGCAAGAATTCCTAGAAATATTTCCTTCAACCAAAAGATAGCAAACCACTTTGCGTAATGAAACATTTATCCCTCAAAATGATATTCATTAATTTTAAACCAACCAATCCTCTTACTAATGTATCAGTTTTGCTGAAGGACGAATAATTTAGGTTAATGATATTTCATTTAGCTCTAGTACAGTTGTTTAAATAATAACTCATTGTTGTTGTTGTGTGTTGTTGTTATGATAAACTTATATACAAAATTTAAACCCCAAATTTTTCCCTTTACTTTAAAAAACAAACTTAAAAAAAAAGAAGTTTTTAATGCTCACATCACATGTTACAGAATATGTTGGGAAAATTGAAATTAAAACAAAATTACATTAGCAGTGTATTGGGAATTAAATTAGATCGCATGTTTATTAATGTGGATAATGCTACGCATAACACTTCAGAAAAAAAAACAATTTTATCAGAATAATATTATTTTGGTGCTGGAGGAAAATGCTTGGAGGCCCCTGGACTGAATTTCGTACCAACATATCCATTCTCCAGGAGCTTGGTATCAGGCAGCGTCTATCTGCTAAGGTCCAGGCTCGAATACTTCAGTTCTTTGGCCACGTGTCCCGGAGAGGCAACGATTCTATTGAGCGGCTTGTTGTCCAGGGGAAGGTGGAAGGCACGAGAGCACGTGGAAGGTCTCCCATGCGATGGACTGACCAGATCAAGTCTGCAGTTGGTGGTCCGCTAGGTACATGAGTGCACACGAGTTACAACGGAGAGGGAGGGATGGCGTCGCATTGTGAGGCGAATTATGGCAGCACGATGTCTCGCTGCAACATGCTGACCACGACCACTCTGTCAAGAGTGAACCGACGAAGAAGAAGAAGAATATTATTTAAATTTTAAACTATGTTTTCAATGTAAAATTTTTGAATTCTTTTGCAAAAATCAATATTCGTATCGTAACAAAACTAAAGTTTCCCATGAAACCGGATGAGCTTCCAATTTCCCCATATTATGTAGAACTTTCGTTGAAAGTTAAGCTTCTATATCCAGTTGCTTCAGCCATTTTTGTCTGTCAGGAAATGAAACTTAATATGAACATCATATTTTTATTGAGTAAATTCTACAACAGCAGAAAACGAAATTTCTATACGATTTAAAAGCTATTACGAAGTTATAACTTAAAAATATGAAACATGAAACACCGCTTCTCTTCAAAGCCTGGTAGTAAATTCATTGATATTCAATTTAGTTGGCAGCCAGCGTGTAGACGCTGTTCCCTGCCATCAATCACCATGATTCAATAAAAGAACTATTTATTCTCTGTATACGGGGAACATTTTCTCAACACCTGAATGCCGAGAAAACGTATGCGCCAGGAAATCAATCACAAATCTTATTTCTACCCGCATATTTGAAGGAAACCAAATTTGTTAGGCGCTGATATTTTTCGAAAGCTTTTTTTACTTCCTTGTAACTTGGTCACTGTTTATGAATACCTACTTGGGCTTTTATTTCCACATCGAGTTTTTGGTATTAGCTTTTGAAAAGTGTTGATTTTAAGGTTATACACCCATTTGATTGCCTGGTCGCTTTGTGTGCCAATTATTTCAGACCTACCTTTGTTTGTTCCCTGTTTTAATGTTTTTACTTATTACCTACCTACTTGGATTTTTTAATATTTCAATATAAAAGAAAACATTAAAAATAAATTGTTCTTAGCAGCTAGTGACTATTTATTGTTACTTATTAACTGACGCCACTACCGAAACGATTATTTTTTCTTGATGCTACAAACCCAGAAGCTTTTTACATCCTACTTTATTTAATCGCATTTAATTTCATCTTCATCGGAGATGAGTTTGACGAGTGATTATTCGAAAAGCAATAAATGCGAGTTGACAGGCAACTCATAAAACAGAGCCGAGGTTCGCAATGGGCCATAAAACGCCATTAAACGATTTGCGGTATCCTGCTCCGCTGTTAAAACAACAATGTTACTGCTACTTTGAGACACCGATCGAAAATACCACCCACAAGCATCTAAGTCCCATAATGCTATTTTTTACAGTCACAACCAAGTAAATACTACCCTAAGAGATAAAATTCCTAATCCTCCCTCACAACTTTCTGTGAAAAGTAGTGGATAATCCAAACATATTGCTTTAGGATTCTACGCTCTATGAAATAGCTATGATTGTACGTAATAGAAAATATGAAACGTAACCGTTTCACGGGTAATTTGACTTAATTTTATCCGCTGTTATGGGAGATTGGGGTTGTAATACACATTTCGACAGGTATAAAACTTACAATGAAATTGAATGAGTTCCTAGCGTTGGAAGGAAAGTAGAAATTGCCGCGCTGACTTGCCATATTAGAGCGCAGTATAACGTGCTAAAAGCCCATGTAACAAGAGTATTATGTTCAGCCATTCCTTTACCGAGACAGCTATTGTTTCAGTAGATACGCCAATCTTATACGAGATTACGGCCAAGCGAGATGTTCTCTCGTCTGTACGACGAAGGAAAAATATCTAGTACACAATTTAAGTGACAAATTAGATCGTGGTTGTAAACGGTTACGGTATTTGGGTTCAAATAATTTGAATGGAAGATAAAAGGCTTCGTACTTATTATACGAGCAGTTGGATGAATAGACGTAGTAATAAATATCCAGCAAATTACAGGACAGTCCATGATAAATAGCCGTAAGAACAGCGCCGATACAATTTTCCGTACAATTTACAAATTCATCATCATCGAGGCACCAATAAAACAGTGGGACAGTAAAGATCTGATGTCCCACATGAGATGTCGTGTGCGAAGCTATTTCTTTAGTTCTCTTATGTTTACGACGTTAATGCCAGCGGTGGATTTCCGCCCTTGCTAGATCCGGAAACTGACGGAGCGGAGCGCATCCGGAACGTCAGCTTGTTTGCTACCTTCTTATCTCTGATGTAAGCCTCACGTGTTTATTTGCCTTTCTGATCGTACATGTTTGTGTTGCACAGAATTTTGAAGCTACCTTCAGGCAGGTTGAGTAGGCGGGGTGGGCGTGCCCTGACAACCATTAACCCCCAAACAAACAACCATAGATCACTCTCGTAGTTTATGGGTATCTGCGTCTTCAAATTAAGTATGCACGATTTCATTTGTCTTTATTCGTAGGATTAACGCTTACCCTGATTTCCTGTCTAGACGTTTATATATTGTGGCAGTTAGGTTTACCTCTCCCTAACGAATCTGGAGGCTTACTTTGTTATTAATTCCCCTTTCCATCCTGTCCTAACAAACACCAGACGGCTCTCATAAAGTTGTGACGCACTTATTTTCTTTCGCGGGTACTTAAACCTACTCAATAATCATAGATCTTCCCCCTTGTTATAGGAAAACTTTAACCAACTACGACGAAGTTAATGAGGTGAATAAAAAAATCTCGCTTATTTGTTCCCAACTTCTCACTTGAAAGTTGGGAAGTGGATCGAGATTCGGGACAGTCGACACCATAAGATCGTAACTCAACGCTGACATTGTGCGAACTTGTCGTGTTATCTCATTTGACGAAACAAACAAACTTTCTTCAAGTGTCCAATATGACTTGATAGATGATCAAAGTATTCAATAAATACCATTATTGGTATGGAAAAAATCGTAACATTTAAGTAATGTAGGAGTATTTCATTGACACAGATTCGAGTAAGGAGGCTCGGTGAGCCAACATCACGTATCCACGATAAATTGATTTGGTAGCAGATGTGCACGCCGCTTACACGACCAGACGCACCACTCTCTTGACATTATTATTTTTAAGGTTTATTTTGTACGCGTAAAAAGAGACGTGAGCCAGGACCTTGCTGGGAATCTTTATCTAGAGTATTGAAGTAGCAGTTTTGTCATTAGATGACTGTGTTATCCTTTGGTTCGATTCAATGAAGTTATTTGTAAACTTACCAATAACTTTATCGTCTAAAACATAGACAAGACGCTCAATGTTAATAGAAAGTAGCAGCTCACGAACAGCTGACAATGACTAGTCTCTTCCCCATACTCTGTTCATTTATTTCAAGCCTTGTCATTAATGAAGCCCTCGTTATATTGCACTGAAGTTGCATTGTCTACATGAAAATCGATTAGGCTTAACGAAGATGATCTGCAAAAAAGAATTATTAAGTGACTCAACTTTTGTGACTTTCATTAAAAGCTAGCAAGCAACTTAATCTTAAGACGTAAATTGAAAGCTACCTTTTTCTCAATCGCCTGTAAAACCGATCCCTTTGTCGTAACAGAAGGCAGACTGAGCCGAAATTTATTAGTGTTGAAGTTTTTTAGAACAACTTAATAGTTTGTGTGCGATGACTTAGCGGTTCGCGGTGCGGGTAGATCGCTAGTGCTAGCCGGTGATGGATGACGCGACGTCCCTCCAGCCCGGCTTAGGACTCATTGAGGGGGGATTATATCGGGACGTTGACGAATTGCTACTACTCCACACACAGATACCACTATTCAATCGATTTAAAACTTCACTCGCTGACCAGCGGGGGACATTTGTCGCAGGATTAAATGGTTCTTTACGTTATTGGTTGCTCACAACACAACGCTGCCTCTAAATTTTTTTGCATATTCGATTTGTTCAGGCATTGATCAGATTTTGTAACACAATTTAGCTCTCAGAAATCAATTTGCGTGAGTTATATCGGCAAAAAACTCATTTGAATAAATCAAATATTCGGGTTCGCAATATAAATATCGTTTTAATGGTATATTCTCTTTTCAGTACAATACATACATAATTATCAGTGAAGATAGAATAACGTTTATATAGTTGCTGCCATTGTAGTTATTCAAGTCCAAACGAGGCGGCGATAAGGCGGCAAGAATTAAATTTCATTTTGGGGCTTATGAATTTATGTGAATTGTTGGTAGTCTAGTAAATGTTGTAACTTTCGTTTCGGCTCGACCTAAAGGCGGAAACTTTGTTACAAAACAAAATTACAATGGGAGCAGTTTATAGGCAACGTTCCGCAGGGAGCGTGCACCGATCAAAATATAAACGGGATTTTCACTTTGCGCCGAAATCCTGAAAGTTTAACAAAATCAAAACGATTATTGATAATTTATTGCGATGCCGACCTTTCGCGAAGGCTATATGGAAAACAATGTTAAGGTCATTCGGGAGCCGGGAACGAGCCACGGATGGCCGGAGAACGTGACTTTTACCTTGTATTGCTCGTTTATTCGGGTATTACTCAAGTAATTCTGTTGGCCATTTACTTAGCGATTTGATAAACGTTTTGTTTTTCCCTTTTCAGGCAATTAGGGTTCAAGTGGGTACTTAAGTTTAAATGAATGGCATTTTATTAAGCACAGAAATGACTAAAAATTCTAATCAGCACAGCACATAATGCCAATAATGTGACTGTACGTACCTATTTATTAAGATTTAAATGTTACAAGCAAGGAAAAGGTACGCATCGACCTACGCGATTTTCCTCAAATTAAGGTTTCTTGAACTTCCTCCACTTTTGTTTATTTTACAAGCCTTACAAAAAGAAACTTCTTTGTTTCAGAAACTCTTTCGTAATTCGGTTATGATGAAGAAGTTGTAGTTCGAATTTGGAATAATATTTTTTATTGCTGAAATGGAAGTTTTTTATGAGTTTTGCTATAAAATCAGGTATTTCCTTTTCAGCGAAAACCTGATAATCAGGCCTTGATGGTAGAGGCTATGAAAATGTTGGTTGATATAAAAGTGGAGCTCGTAAAGTGAAAAGGGAACATTTAAATCATGACACGCTACTAGTGGGGAACTTGTTACTTGCAACATTTTAAATTAAATAAAAGTAGTTACGATGCAGGTGTATAATTTCCACGCTGAAGTCTTGAGTGGTTTTCTGTTTTGTATGAAATATGTAACGGAGTTAGTGTACATTTTAACTTATTCGCGTTTTGACTTCGACTGCAATTTTATACATGCTCAGTTGGATTTCAAAGATATTTAACTTATAAAGTTTTTTGGCAACTCCTAGATACTATTGTTGATGGCACTAAAGGTGAGATACCCTTCTAAAGTCATCCTTATTTTGTGATGACACACGGTACATTTCATAAAACTTGAAAAACTGATGTAATTATATTATATTTCCAAAGGTTTATCTGCATTGAGAACAATAAATTTTCTTTGCAAAACCTCAACGCTGCTGCGGCAAAACTAACAATAAAAACTAACTGATATGAAACGTTTATCGCTAGTCTAGAAATTATAAAATTTATTCAAACTCGTGTTATTGAGGTCACAGGTAGTTCTAGACTCGTAGCTTTTATTTCTCAGCGCGGCGTCATAACGCCTTACGGCCGACAGTTTACGATGCAATACGCACCGCTGTCGCACTTTGCCTGTAATTGAATTGCAGGCGCTTGCTATAAATGAGGATTTGCAGGAGTTCTAACACCAACAAACAATGCCGTGATCCGCCCTACAAAGTTTAAAAGTAAACTGAACGTTTTCTCTCAAGTTTTCTGGCATTTAACACATTTCGTACTGTGGATGTTTAAATAGGGCTATACGTATGGCACTTTATCCTTTCAAATATCTCCGACGAAAACTTGTTTGGTCCTAAATAATCCTCCTACTCATGTTTCCTTAGCTAAGCTCTTTTGAAACTTTTGCTATAACAAGAAAATCTACGTATGAACACTGAAGTGTATTCATATGTAGGTAGGTATTTAGAAGGTAAGCATTGAATATTATAAAACCTTTTCAGAGTCAACTCCACCAATTTACTCCTTGCTTTTAGCTAAATGTTTCAGTAAGCTCACCTTTAAACATTTAACAAATTAAGAGCTTAAAAAGTTTATAAAATTGAGCACAAAATGCATTGCATAATGGGTCAGGGAGGGAAGTAAGTCGGCTAGTTAGCCATTTGTGGGCAGACGCTCACCGCGCTCTATCCGCCAGTAGATATTATTTAGCAAAGGTTCTATTTAAAGGCTTACTTAACCCAAAGTTGGGTTAATGTCGACTACAATGTGGACTAACCAGAATGTAAGTTTTGTAAAGGAATCTATTTATCTTAACTAATGTTTGATTGTTTGTTTGAACGCGCTTTTCTCAGGAATTACTGATTCAAATCGAAAAATATTTTTGTGTTGGATACTCCATTTATTTAGGAAGGGTATAGACCATATTATATCACACTACGACCAAAAGGAGCCGAGCAGCTGAGCGGGGTGAAACCACGGAGTTCAGCTTGTAAGTGACAAATTATTAATGACTGTCCACTATGATATATACTTAGAGGTTACCCATAAATTAAGAACGTAAGTAACTAAGCACTAATTTAGATATTCTCTCTGTTTTCACCTTAGTATCTGATATCCATAATTAAGAAGTTACGTAGATTCTTTTTCATTTAAATAGATAACGAATAGCCTATAGCTATTGAGATAATTTTATTCCTTTAATAGATAGTTGTTAGATAACTCTAGCAAGAATAAACATTAATAAAATAAACATTTTATTAATGTTTAATGTTTTAGCTCAGATAATAATTTACTTCGTGTTTTACTCATAAAACTATTGTTTAAATTTAAATTAAATAATTTAAATAAAATTTAAATTATACTAATTGTCTGGTAATTTCTTAAGGGTATTAACGATCTTAATACGGCATTTTAGAAACTGATTTTCTTTTGTTTTCAAGTAGTTTCCCGACTTTTTGCAGTGCGCCTGCGAGTTACAGCTCTGAGTGAATTCACTTAAAAGTTTTAACATCATATTCCTAGTTCTCGACGCTAGGCAGTTTTGATGGTTTTCATGCTGCTTTTATTTTGCAGCCAAAAGGTAAAAATGTACGAACTTTGTACTGACATTTATACGTTTCAACCCCTAATTTTAAATGTGAAGTTGACTGCAGTACTTGTATGCGAGGGAAAACACGAAGGTACCCTGTTTAACTGCGCGAGGATGCGGATGGTGAGTAAAGGGTGGCTCGACGTCTGATTATGGAACATGCCCGGGTCGACGGCGCGACGACTGCCTTAATAAGCTGTCAGCATTGTTACGGTGCCCTCCTTAGAAGGCCAAAGCCTGCTGGGGTCCCGGAACTCACTCCGCACCAGAAAACTGGGACCCCGGAACATGAAGGGATATTGAAGGATCACCGTGGTTGTCAGAAGTCTGTCCCGCCCCACCCTGGGGGACTTATTTGATGATTTTATCATTATAAAAAACCCTGTTTAACTGTATCAATAAGTGCAGGTATACGTACATACATATAAGTTCTGCATCCCTCGTTAATGTACCGGTTGATATTAACGAGGTGTATTGGGACACCAACTCGTCTGCGCCCCAGCCTTTCATGTGCGCACGTCAAACGGGGGCGTATCAGAGCGCGCACAAAACATCCGATAGTGTTCTTTACGCTTACAGAAGAAGCTAATTTTGCTTAAGTGGGCTACTCTGAGCGCGGCACCGCGTCAGGGGCCCGCCTCCCCAGCATGGCCTGTGTTTGACTCCCGGGTGACGCTAAAATGGAGCTACGTAACTGCAATTAGTCAATCTTCTCGGTTTGACGAGGTGTTTTAATATGTTTTTCATATTTTTTTAAAAGGATTTTTTTAATGTTGTGTTTTTCTGATGTCTGTTTAAAATAGAGAGAGGTGAAGTGATGTTATTTATGACTAGAATGGAGGGTGACTGAAATAATGTGTAAAAGAGAAGCCTTTTCGAAGAAGAGATGTTGCATGAATTGGGACAGGGACGTGAGGGACGTGAATGACTATCGACGATGGTCGAAAAAAAATTACTTGAGATTTTACACTTGATTGACTAAACAAACTTTAATTGGAGATTAATCACACACGATTAATTCCATAGAACTACACGTTAAAATCAGGGTAAGAACCTTTTGAATAGTGACCGGCAAGACATTATTATTTTATTTTATCTGCAAATAAATAATATGTCATTATGTTGGTCGGAGCAGTCGTGGCCCATGGTTTATCGACTTACGAGTTGTAGGTCGTGGGTTCGAACCCCGCCAGGCGCATTACTTTGTATAATTCATTTCATCATCACTGCTCTAAAAACATCGTGAGGAATCCGGCTTGTCCTAGAACCAAAAATTCGAGGATATGTGACATCTACCAATCCGCAGTGGGCCCGCGTGGTGGATTATGGCCCACTTCCTCTCTCAGAGAGGAGGCCGGTGTCCCAGCAGTGGGAACGTTATAGGCTAATGATGATGTTGGTATGAAACTTCAGGTAGGGTTTAAAATGGTGAAAAACGAAAAGTCTACAGCAAATATCATCATGATTCGTTTTGTAGGTCACATACCACCCTTCCACATAGCCCTATAGGTGTGCCCAGGTGCCCACCTGGAACCAGCGAAAAAATTAGACAGGAAGGAACCTTATGTGGAAGAGATAAGGTGCCAGTAGCTCAGGTGCCATTGTCAGTGGGTGTCCTTCGTGGAATAACTCCTAAGTATTAAAACAATAATGTTATTTTACGACGTCAGCATTACCTCTAATAATTTTCTTTAAAGGACATAATATCGGCAGATCGTCGCTCAGCGCCAGATTATCGGCGTTAACACTTGAGCTGCCAGCGATGACGTGCATTGTTTAGAAGTAAGCACGCATGTGCTCTTTGTTCGCGTGTGCAATACTTATGAATTTCCTAGGGGAAGCTTATTGTACTGCACTACGATAACAACTCAACTATATAGTTTTAATATATGTACCTCACTGTGAGCACGGGGGCTTAAAGGCCCTGCGTGACTTTTTTTGTGAACGGAAATGAAAGAAATATTAGGTAGTTTAAAATCTTTGATATAATTCATAAACTTGCTTCGGAGTAAACTTTATTCGTTGTAAACTGAATGTAGTGTAAATTTACAAACAGAGAATGAGCTAGGAAAATTTTCCATATTTTATGGCTTCTCTTACGTCAACCTAGAGGAGGCAGTGAGCTGCTTAACCGGATTTTTTTTTGGATGCCTTAAATTAATCTAAGGCCTCCAGGCAGCGCGGGCATGCGAGCAACGAGTAAAGGGCAACTCGCTGCCCGACCATGGACCATGCCAGGGTCGACGGTTCGTTGTGTTCCACGTGCTCCTCAAAGAGCGTCAGCAAAATGACGGGGCTCCCTCATAGAGGGCCAAAGCCTGAAACATAAAGGGCTATTGAAGGACACCGTGGATTTTAGTCAGTACAAGTCTGACAGTCCCTCCCGCTCTGCGCAGGGTGGAAGGACTCATTTGATGATTTTACCACGAGAAAACAAAAAGGCCTCAAGGCAGGGGAGATTTTTTTCACCATTGCCCGTCTGTTTCATACCCTGTACGATACTATTTCAAAAACACAACAGTAATTAAATTTTCAGGAAATGTGTGTGTGTGTGTGTTTATTACACTCATAATAAACAAAATAAAGAAGATAAATTCATCGTACAAACAGATATTCTAACGTACCGAAAACTTTCATTGATAGTTAACAGACAAAATACATAACTCACAATTTACTGACGGGTACACAGTCACAGTATCTGTAGAATTGCAGATAAAGACAAAGCTTTTAGAACGGAGGTTGGAAACGTTCACAGTCCCACTGGGGCCCACAAATGCAGACTTTAGTACAAACTAGTGCACTACAACGGTGTACGTTCTCATGTTACTCAGGTATGTTCAGGCTAGCCACATCAAGATGAATCGTACTGTTTTCAAGAGTACGATTGAAATATGAATTATTTTCAGGTTATACAATTCAAGAAAGCTTTTAGTGTAGAGCCGATATTTAAAAAAAAATAGGCCAAGTGCGAGTTGGTTTGCGCACGATTGGTTCCGTACCATGATCTATGTAAATGCCAAAAAATGTTTGTTATACTGTACACCCATCAATATTTTTTTAATTCAGTTTTTAGTACCTATTTGTTGTTATAGCGGAAACAAAAATACATCATCATTGAAAACATTGTCTAACTATCGTAGTTTATGAGATATTGTCTGGGTGACAGACGGATGGACAGCGAAGTCCATCCGTCTGGATTTCGCTGTCCGTCTATCCTATCCTATCGTCAATCGTCGTTTATCCTTTGAAAAAAAAACCTATCCTTCGTAAAACCTTCGAAAGAAGGAAGGTGAATGTCAATGTGCTCCATTGTAGCACAGGTTTGAATAAATCTAAGTATGTCCAGCAGTGGGCTGTGGTAAGCTAGGTTTATTGATTTATTTAGTAGGGGCAACACACAGTAGTTGATTGATACCAAAATCCCAGGTTTCAAAACATTGCCAATATTATAATTATGTTTGGGCCCCCAGACCCAAACATTTTGAGGCTCAACAACTATACAACATATTTTTGAGGCCCATCATTTTCAGGGCCCACAACATTTTAAACCGCCCCGTAAATATGCAGATTTTACACTCTTGCTCAAGCCAGTTTTGTTCGGATTACGGCTAACTTTATGAGACCTAATAAAAGAATACTTACGGTTTTTGCCGACGTATTTAGTGTTGCGCTTGGAGTTTTCCGCTGAGGAGAAAATAACTAAGCAGCAAGTTTATTTTTCATAACTCTACAAATAATAACAGTTGCTTCGTTTTCGTTTTATTTAAGTATGACTATCATTTAATGAGGTAATTATGATTTAGTAGACGTCGTCGGTGAATGCACAGTCGATAAAATATAGTTCTGTTTTCTTCAAAATTGTTTTCTTCAACATTTTCTATTTATAATTCTTCTACTATCATCATCATCATCAGTCTATAAAAGTTCCCACTGCTTAGGCAAAGCCCTCATCTCTGTGAGAGGGATTGGGCCGCCATGGATGTCACTATGTCTTCGAATTTTTGATTTTAGGACATGCCGGTTTTCTCACGATGTTTTCCTTCTCCGTTTTAAGAGCAGTGGTGATAAAATAAATTACATTAATATTACTAAGTAATTCGCCTCGCTGGGTTCGAACCTACGACCTACAAATCGTAAGTTGCTGTGGGCAACCACTGCTCTCTTCGTCTACTATGGGCTGTCAGAAAATGCCCAAGAAATTAAGTCCGTCTCTGTATAACATTGTTTTACGTGTGCAAAAAGTTTTAATAAATATATTAACACAAAAAATCCCAGAATCCCGCTACTATTCGTGATATTCTGGCTGCGTCGCTTCTAGAAGAAGCCATTCTTAGCTCGTGACAGGTATAGCTACCAAATATTTTCCGATTAACTAAAGAACGTTTACATTACCCGAGATAGTAGCACTATTTGGAATTTATTGCCCCGTTATAGTGGCGAGTGCATCTCGGCTGCCTTTACTGCAACTCGCGTTAATGATAACTTAATTTAATTATTTTAGATTTTTTGTATGTGTTGAATGATAACTTAAAACCATTTATTAGTTTTGGTTAAATGTTAAGTATGTAGTCTATGAGATACTTGATATATTTTTTTGCAAGGTAAAATTCAATGAAAAAAGAATACGTTTTATAACTTTCGAGCATAAGTTTTTCAAGTAGCATCAGGAGTATTTGCATGAGTTATAGTAAACAATCACGAAAAATACCCAAAAAAGAACAAAGAAAACTCCTGTCAAAAATACAGCCGATCACGTAAACTTGTAACCATGTTACTTGATACATTTCTGTACATATTCGGAGCATCGAATACGGCGACATTAAGTGGAGTAGTCGACATACTGTCGGGCGGGGAGTTCAGCCTGACGCGAAATTGATTCAGTGTGAGACGTGAGCCGCTTTCACAACAGCGCGATTCAAATGTAAGTCAGCGGACGCTAGCAGACGAAACGAAACTTTATGTTGACACCTAACAAATTTAATTAGACACTTCGCTTTAATGCCCTCCCCTGTACGTGTAAGAAAATGTTTCTTGCTCACGACTAGCTATTTTGTTGGATACGTAAAAGGCGCTTTTAATGGCAACATTAATCGATGCTATCTGTTAAATAATTAGCAAACTCATTGATGTGTCAATTGGAATTACTCCATATAAAATTACTCCTGATTGTGACAAGCCAGTGTGAACGGTCTCCAACCCACGAGTGACTGAGTCATAGCGTCTGTAAACTTATATAAACATCATTATCGGAAAAATATTGGACGGAAAACCATCGTCAGCTTTATATTGTTTTCTAAATCGGAATCAGTAGTGCCTGTCGCTTCCGGCGATTCAGCTTGTTTTGCGAGAAAATCCACTTTTTCTTCTCTCAGATTCTTTGATTTCTTTTTTATGCCATCATTGTTCCGCTCTTGGGGAGAAATGTAGTCATTTATATTTTCAGTGGAAATAGCGTGTATCTAATGTGTATTTCATTGTTAGTATTGCTTTCATAAACGATCTGTTTCTGATAATAGTATTGGATTGTTATTTAATTCTGTGCTCCTAAGCGGTCAAGGATCTTAGCAGTTACTCGATTGGAATTTGTAAGTAGACAAGCTTCAGGCATTTTTGTTTCGAAAGCTGATTAGAAATTTTTCATTCTCATCGTAGAAAATTCTCCCTCTTCCAACTTTTTGCTTTCTATAATAAAAATGGGATTACTTAGATATTGAATTTATATAAAACAGTTCTTATTTTCTTTACAAGTGACTGACAGTCACTATATTGTCGTACAAATAAATCGCAAGAAGGTTGTCTTGCGACGCGTCTCGACAAACTTGCCGCGTATAGTCTATATCATAGCCGTCGAAGTGTTTATAGGTTCTAATGTTATTTTTGAGGCAGACTTGGGGGAGCGATGGGGCACACACTCGGCGGCTGATTGCCGTCGCGGCGGGCACGGGGGACACGGGAGGCAGGCTGGCACTGCGAGTGCCCCACTTGAGGTAAATTACAGTCTACTGTGCGCACTATCGGATGTTTTGTGTGAGTCGCGAACTGCATCAGGGCATGGTGTGCATCACACGAACGTAATCTACTCGCCTTGGGGTGAGACCCGCGCAAATATCGAGGTATTTCGATGGCATTCAAAGCATTCATTCGCGTCGTGTCGCTAATGCATGCGCTGTATGTTTATGCATGTGTGAATCGTTAGTTGCCAAGTGTCCCCCACACTTGGCAACTTTAGCGCTAGTTATGTACCTATCTAATGAACTTAATTGGTTTGGGGTATTCATAGCTCTAAGTTATTCCACGCTTTACAGTTCCGGCATTTGTTGTTTTGGCTTTTCAAACTTATGTCTGCTATTTTGAGATGGAGTACTTAGGTAGATCACCGTTTTTTCGGCCATGCGTGTTGAAAACCGTGCTATCTTTTCCCTTGTGGCTATTCTAACCTTCACTTTGGAGGCTTGTTTTTAGTTATCGACCTTCACCACGTGATGGATGTATTTAGGGTCGCTCCTAGATAAAATATTGTGAAGAAAATGGTATTAAAAAATTCTACATAGAATATCGCAGAATAATTCCTTAGAGAGATTCGTACCTAACTTCAATTTACACTAACATAATATCTAGAACGAAAATTAAGGCAAATATTAAACTCAATTTTACCCTCCGCATACCTAGATGTGAAATTCAATTTCAAGTTGCCAGGAATAGTAAGCAGCTTTAAAGTAGTGTGAAATGAATATTTTTATTTAATTTCATACACTTCATGAGGTGGCATTAAAGAGCTGGGTCATACACAGGTGCCCCAGTTCATAAACGGTAGAAATCTAGGTTAATTTATACGTGTCAAATGTAATCAGTGTCCCTACATAATTGGTAATTTGCGACGATGATTGATTCAATTATTATTAATAAGTAAGTAATATGGTCAGCTGAGAACAATAAAACTGTACGAGTCAACAAAGTAGGTCTTCATCTATAATTCCTACTTTTGAAAGTATTCTCGAGTTTGGTATGAAAGTTTCTCTGGAGTGTGACTGCTGACCCAGATATGGTATAGTTGTCCGAGAAGGTTTCCTGATCTATTATGCAATTGAATACTTGATTTATAAATTCTCTGCATTCTCTATATTGTTCACTTGAACTTTGTAATGCTGAATTACTACTAACTGGAATCTTTAATTGGAAATGAATATGCATGATTGCCGATGAAAATTGGAATTGACGGCACGATTGGCACAATGAGCGCTAGGACTGCTGTGCTGCGTGTCGCGGGTTCGATTCCCGCGGTTTGGAAGAGATCTCCACTCAGCATTGGGAGGATTTAGCAATCAGACGGGGTGGTCCATATGGTCCAGAATAGAACTGCAGGTAACCGTGGCCCTGGAGTGTAAAGGTTTATTGAAGGAACGCCACGGATTTTAGTCAGTAGGAATTTGACAATCCCTTTCTAACCAACCAGGGCGGGAGGATACATTTGATGATTTTATCACGATAAAAAACTATTGGGTGATGGTAAAAGTTGAAAAAGAAGTCTTCCACTGTGTAGTTTTCAGCTATTGACTACATAGTTTTCCAACTTAGCAGACTAGTCCATCTTACACGTTCCACCAATACATATTTCTCCCTATAATCGATAAAGAATACGGAACGAAATTTTAAAATTCGCTACACCGCGTCCGGAAAAATCGCAGAGCAAAATCGCATGAGCCGGCCCGTTTCCCACCCATGGGCGATACAGAAATATTTTCCGATTAAGTAACACCGACCGTGTCACAGGGTACTAACATGATTTGAAATTTATTTCCCGGGCCCGAGTAGCAACGTGATTGCACCTACACTGTGATCCCGGCGAATAAAATGGCATCTAATAATCGTTTTCGCCACTTTACCGGAATAAGGATGTGTCTCGACTTCTCGAGATAGAGGTGGCGTGGCTAACATTTATGGGGTGCTGTAAGTTGTTCAGTTAAGGTGAATTAATTGTTTGAGCAGTAGTTTTTGTTTGTTGTCGTGGTAAAATCTTCAAATGAGTCCTCCCGTCCAGGCCAGGGCGGGAGGGACTGTCTTCTTCAACAGCCCTTTACGTTCTGGAGTCATGGTAATTCGTAAGTCCCGCGACCCCGGCACGCTTTGGTCGTCTAAGAAGCCCCGTCATTGTGCTAACACTCAATGAGGCGCGTATGGAACACAAAGCGCTGTCGACCCGGACATGGTCCATGGTTGGACAGCGAGTCGCCCATTACTCGCCGCCCGTTGATCAGTAGTTAGGCAAACTTTTTGATAGAGATTTATATTCCAATACATTTTTTAACCATTACTTTAATTGTGTGGTTTTATAGGCGAAAAAGAGTATGTTAATTACGCTGTCACACCTGAATCGTTCAACGGATTTTTACGAGTTTTGATACAGTGATAGATGGAACCCCGGAGATGGTTATAGGCTTCTTTTCATAAAACTGGAAGGGGACGAAATGGCGGTAAAATGAACTTAATATCTCTACGATACCCTAAAGTGACTTTCTGGATAAACAATATAATTATAAACAACTGACGTTTAAAAAGTCTCACGCATAGTGATGCCATTGAAACAATGTATGTGACCGCACCACATGTAAGTCGAGTTGTCGTGAAACAAATTAATTCTAGAAGCAGCACTATTTCTCTAGCGTCAAGCGGTAAATTGTTTAAACTTTATTAGTATCTACTGCATACTGTTAGGTACTACTTACATAGTAACTACTAAAATACCTAACAAACATTGCGGCCCGGTAATTCTAAGGAACAAGTGAATATAACTTGCAGCTATTATTAAATTAATTCCATTATAAACTTGGTCTAACTTGAAAAAATATGCAAAAGTGTAAGACAAAACACGTGAATAAATGAAAAGCTTCTCAGTTCTGTGTTATGGAGTTGTGTAGTTTCTTAGTTCACTTATTTTAGCGAGTTGCTCGTACTCAGTCAGAAGCCTTACATAGTGTGGAAATAGTAGTTGGCTGGCGGTGCATACAGATGTACGTATGAATATGTAACAAGTCTGAAAGTGTGCATCACGTAGGATATTTTAGTGCTCGATTGATAGACTCAATTTAAATGGTTAAATTATTGGCGAGACGAGTGCTTTAGTGCATTACCATGTTCGCACACACGAGGCAAACTTCAAAAGCAAATTGCACAAGCACGGTACATTTATCTCCGCTGGTTGAACGATGAAAGCTTCCATTACGACCGGTATCGGAATGGATATATGCACTTAAGGTTGTCTTTAGTTCGTCAACGTGGCGGTGTTGTGCGATCGATTTCGTGTTTTACGTCGTCGAGCGCGGAGAACGTCGTGTATCAGCGGCCTGCGACGACAATGTACCAATACCTTATCAACATAATGAGCCGACACACGATAACGTGCCACATTTTCCCGGCAACTGATGACGCTTTGGTCACATACCGGATGACTTAATTTTTATCTAACATCGCTTTAGATTCTTGTCGCGCTATCCATGTATTCATGTCCTACAATGTGTTATTTCTCCGACGAATAAGTTTGATTCACGGGTCAGAAGATCTTATGATTAGTTATCTAATGTTTGAGTTAGTTGGGTTCTGTTACTGCGGTATCATACTCCAATTAATTTTGATAGTTGAACTTTGATACTTATGAGTTGTTTTGTTCCCAATCGAGATGTTTACTAATTGCATAAAGTAAAGTACTTAATTATGTTTTCTCTACATTTTGAGCACGTTTGTTAGCATTTCAACCCTTAAATAAACTGTTTTGTTGGTGTTTGCAAGTTTTAGCCATGAAAATGGTAATGTTTTTCCTTATTTGCCAAAAATGTTAGCTTAAAACTGAAGGATGTGGTCCACAAATAATTTAAATAAACATTACTTTGAAAATATAAACTTCACAGCCCAACAACAGTAGTTTAGTTAATGTTCACAATAGAGTCATGTCAAATTTAAACTTCCCACCATTACTAGGGGTGTGCTAAGTGAAACCATTTGTTGTAGCTAGTGATGGACGTGCACGTATGACAACAAAAAGTTCTGTCATAAATATTTTCATGTTTGTTACCTTTTTTGAACAATTTTATCAGCCGGATGAATACCTAGAACAAACGAGCCATGGAATGGATATGGGCTTGTTGAAAATTAATTGTATTGTATGCTCAAAATGTTGATTGCGTATTGTATGTCATATAGGTAATCCAAAAATACAAAAATCGCCAGTCATAGAGCCGTGTTTTGGGTGGGCTTCGTTGTGAATATTTTTTTACTACTGTAATGCATTTTGTTTACATAAAAATTGTAAAATATTATTGGAGCTCAACAAAATCACGCAAATGTACAAGCATCAACAAAATACGTATTGAAATTCATAGTACATAAATGTATATATTGTTTTCAATTTTAACGGTTTAGGGTCCGCTCGCCCCTTGGATCTTGCCCCTTATGATTAAAATGACCGACTCGCCCCCTTCACTTTTAGATACGCTGACTCGCCCCCGATTGTTAATAAGTTAAAAGTACTGTAAGCAACACAAGTTTTTAAATATTTAAATAAATGTTGTTTGCTTACAACTTCGAGCGTCTATTTCCATTTCTCCCTACTGGCTTTAACACCAGTGAGGCGAGGCTATTAGAAGCTAACAAAAAGTATTAGGCTAGCAAGAGTTCAAGGTAGTCTGTATTTAAATAATTCTAAAGTTTACCTGAAACTGCCTTGTTCTTTGACTATCCAACAAAAGTACTAGGCTAACATAAATACAAAGTGGTAGTCATATTTTTGGGTAGATATAAAGATTACCTGAAATTGTCGTGTGCAACATTAACCAGGAAAAGTACTAGGCTAGCATAGGCCCAAACCGGTATGTATTTATATAATTCTGGGTAGGTAGTTTATTAGTTGAATGTTTTTTTTTTAATCATGAACTGGGTCCGGTTTGGCTAAGGTTAGGTTAGGTTCGGAATCGACCCAGAAATATTAAAAAAAAATACCATTTTGAACTTCTGCTAGCCTAGTACTTTTGCTGGTAAGTGAATGAACAAGATAATTTCAGGTAATCGACCCAGAAATATTTAAATAAATAACGCTTTGAACACATGATAGCCTAGTACTTCTGGTAGTAAGTCAATGAACAAGACAATTTCAGGTAATTTTTCAACTTTGAACTTATGTTTGCTTAGCACTATTGCTGATTACAGCCATTGCCTACTTGTCCTTATTTTCGCGATATCTTTAGTTTTTTTGCGAAAATGTGGTCTCACAAATTGTCTTACGACGTAATACAACTCTCTCAACAGGTAGCACAAACCATCAAACAATCACAAGTATCACGACGAGTTTGTGAGATTACAAATATAGTTGACTAAAGTAATCAAACGTAGTGTTATTCTTACTGTAAGCATTTTTCTGTCTGACTGTACCTTTCTTGGTTAAATTTCAATAGAAATGCCGCAAGGGGCGAGTGGGTACACCAAAATAATTATTTTAATGTCAATTTTCAACTCGCCCCTTCATAAGGGGCGAATGGGTACACCAAAATAAATAAATACGGGGCGAGTCGGTCATTTTAATCATAAGGGGCAAGATCCAAGGGGCGAGCGGACCCTACACCATTTTAACAAGGTATTTTCAGTTTATATCAGCAAAATATATTATAAAACACCGATCATTAATTATTGACGCATAATAAGGGGCTTTGCTTTAATAAATTCTCCATAATTCACCATAGCATGATGCACAGTGAGGTGAGCGGTGTGAAACTAATGAAAGTGCCTCTAGCACATACAGGGTGTTACTTTATCAAAGTTAATTTTCTAGTTTCCCCCGACTTAGTTTACTTCGTCAATCAAGGTTGCAAAACTTGTAACCACCATCTTATTAAGACAACGTCGAATTGGAAATTTTAAGTGGATATTATTTGGGAATAGGTCCTGTAGACGAATTCCACTCGTTATCAAACTTAATCCAATTTGTCTTTGTGGCGAATTGAATTACTTAACTTAATTTTGAATTTTATTGTAGGTAAAGTTTGAAGTGTCGCGGTTGAGGAGGATTGTAAATGTTCGAGCGTTGAGAATGGACACACCGTTTAGACTTTATATTGTTTGTTTTTGTTAATTCGATAAAGTTTGTTTTGATGGTATATAACGTGGAAAACGGGTGGGCAAGTAGGGTAAGAGAAGATGGTGAAGATCGCTTAGAACAGAGATACTAATTCGCTGCAAGTTTAATTCTCATTTCGTTTATTTTTATTTTTAATTATCTTTGATTAAACAGTCTTTCATTTAGTAACTATTGAATTAGTTTTTCATTTAAATTTATAAATATTGTAAAAAAAATAGTTTATTTTACCATTCAGCAGTTGGTTTCCGACTCCACATGTAGAACAATTTTATTGTTAGAATTGAGCAAGCTACCTTCTTTGAGTTTGTACAGACCGAAATCTGACACATCTTTTATTAAAAAAAAAATTGCATTGGGTATTTTATTGTTATCGTTATTTTCAAATGACAGTAGACAGATGAAGACGGGTTCCTATGGGAAGTTGTGTCGCATACTACTTCTACATATTTTGAAAAGTTGAATTTTAGTAACAATACCGTGCATTGACATATCATAAAAAAAGAAAAAAATCAACAATTCACAGTTTCAACAATTATGAATCTACATTAATCCAATTACTTCTGTAAACTACATTAATAAAATATAAAATATTTTACGTTTTTCATAATAACGAGAACAAATTGGGTCGCATTCGTTAAACAAGAATGAATCCAGCCTTCACTGATTTCGATGTCAAGTGGAACTATAGCGTGCTGCGTACATTGGCGTGCGTACAATTTATTACTTGATTGAATGGTACACAGATGGTGTTTACACGGTAATTAAGAACAATATGCAGTGCAGTAGTACGGCTCGGGTAAGCCCGGATATGAGGCCGGTCATCCATCATGTCCATAGGTCTATACTGAGTAAGTAGGTATGTTTGAGATGTATAGAACGTTGGTATAATGCAACAGCTACCGTTATTTAGTTTGAAAGGCATGAATAATAAATTATAACAGGTCTCATTATTTATATGTTTCAAATAACTTGGTATTGTGGTATAAAATTATCACATGTAAACGTATCTATACTTACTATCTTCTTCTTATATATAAAAATCAATTGCTGTTCGTTAGTCTCGCTAAAACTCGAGAACTGCTGGGCTGATTTTGGCTTTGAATTATTTGGAAAGTCCAGGGAAGTTTTAAAAGGTCTTTTATTAAATTTTTCTGAGGCGGTACGAAGTTTGCCTGGTCAGCTAGTTATTATATAAAACTGAACAGCTGGTTTCGTACAACTGGGTTATCTAAGGAGGTACAGATAAAAAAATTAATTTTTTTTTGTTGGATTGCCAATTTATAGAGGAATGCTATAGGCTATATAAAATCACGCTACGGTCAAAAGACGTTGAACAGCGGGGGTGAAATTGCAAAGATGAAATTGGAATCGGATCGATCAAATATTAACCTCTATGTCCAAACTGTACCTTCTTCTGGTATTACCATAGATAACGTATCTCGTCACCAAAATACCTACTATTAGGCAATACCACTCTCGAAAACGTTGGGTTTGACATTGAGAAATCACACTAACAATTATAGACAAAAACATAACCCTTCTTTTGGCGCAGTCGGGTAAAAAGGCAAAGGAGATTTCGTGCACTTACCTGCTCTGTTGCCACAATCATTCAAGATCCACCTCTCGATGATCCTAACAAGTCAGAGAGTTATCACAAAAGTTGTAAACTGATGCCCGAGCGTCTGTACCTTTGGGTGTTAGACAATGAAATGGGTGTGGGTTAGATAGAGTCTCAAATCACAATGTGTTATTGCAGGAAACAACCCATTTGTCAATCGCAAGGACACCAAACGTTGAGAAGAAAATTGAAACGAATTTAAATTCAATTGAAGACGTAGGGGTAATCAAGTAAATTATTACATTAATACAAGTTAATTTTCCACATGTTTACTCCTCTGTTTAAGTACACAAGAGAATTTTCGACAAACAGTATAAAATTAATCCATTTTCCTTTTGAAATATTAAGCTCCCCCGTTGAAAATGAACACTGTTTAATAATTTCTATGTAATATGCTTAGCCTTCGAAATAAGTGTCTGGCTTCATAATTCGTTGTAATAAACACCTCGGGGTATGTTATAACTGTGTCTACGCTCAAAATTGAAGAAACGAGAAACCTTTGGGGAAATTATCAGTAACGATCCCTTTTTTATAACGATTTCAAATGAATAGAATCGAGAATTTATTTTTCATTTGTTTTTTTAAAACAAGAGGTTCTTTTTTTAATTAGAAAAATAACAACGTTGATTGAAATACGAAGCTGTATATTTATTTTAGCATGGCCTAAAAGATATTTTTCGGAACGCTGTTTTGAGAAAATTATGCGAGAAAAGTAAGTGGGTTTTGTAGACAGAACTATGAAATGTATAAATCGCTGTGTCTTAATTTTTGTTGGTTTTCACTGTACGGGCGGCGAGTAATGGGCGACTCGCTGTCCGATCATGGACCATGTCCAGGTCGACGGCACGTTGTGTTTCAGGCACAGGAGGACCAAAGCCGCCGGCGGGGTCGCTGGACTCACGAATAACCTTGACCACGGAACGTACGAACGAAGTATGAAAGTATTGAAGGACACCGTGGATTTTAGTCAGTACGAGTCTGACAGTCCCTCCCGTATTGTCCTGGGTCACACATTTAATGATTTTACCACGCAAAAAAAGAAGGTGTTTACTGTTACATAATGTTCCCAGCGATGGGAAGCAGGCCTCCTCTCTGAGATGGAGTGGGCCATAATCTACCACACGGGCCCAATGCTGCAGTAACTTTTGTTAGCAATCTGTAAAATGAAAAAAAAACTTGTCTGATTTTTCAGGCAGTGAAAAGCTCACGTATGGCATACATTATAATATTTATGTCAGCACGAAGTAACCTCATTCGTTCGTGAATTATGTGTCTACAAACTTTTCATTTGTTTGAGTTCGCGATCAAAAATAACTTTACCCGTATATTTCGTAGATTAAAAGCTTATGAATAACCATTTATTAAATTCGTATTTTAACTTTTTTAGTAAAACGTAGTTCGTTTCTTTATTGAAAATGTCCTATTTAAAATATATTTATAAACAGGTTGCGTTCTTCGATATAAAAAGTAAATACGTGCTCTATAATTAAATGGAGTCCTTTTTAACTTTGAACAGTTTATTATTAGCTACTTCGTGGAGTCACTTTTTTTTTTTTTTTTTTTTTTTTTTTTACGTGGTAAAATCATCAAATGAGACCTCCCACCCCGGGCAGGGCGAGAGGTACTGTCAGACTTGTACTGACTAAAATCCACGGTGTTCTTCAGTAGCCCTTTATGTTCCGGGGTCACGGTGATGGTATGAGTCCCGCAACCCCGGCAGGCTTTGGCCCTCTGAGAGGGGGCCCCGTCATTTTGCTGACAGCTCTTTGAGGCGCGCGTGGAACACGACGCGCCGTCGACCCGGGCATGGTCCATGGTCGGGCGGCGAGTTGCCCTTTACTCGCCGCCCGCATGCCCGCGCCTACGGTGGCCGGAGATCGTCTTGCGACGTCCGACGCCGTGGGCGTCCACCACCGCGGGTGGGGCGGAGGGAGGACCTTGTCCTCTCTCTCACGCGGCCCGCCTCCTCCTTCGCGAGCATGACTGCTTCGCAGAAGGAGGCGACCGCTTCCCACTCCGTCTCGCCCCGCAGCATGGCCGCGACCAGTGCTGGGCGCGAGAGGTCTCCGCCTATCGCTGCCGTGAGGACACGTCGGTGCTCCGCCCAAGCGGGGCAATCCTGCACCGTATGCTCGACTGTGTCCTCCGGGCGATCTACGCAGTGGTGACACCCAGGCGTTTCTTCCTTTCTCATAAGACACAGGTACCTCCCGAAACATCCGTGTCCGGTGAGGACCTGTGCCAAGCGGAAGGTTAGGACGCCGTGACTTCTCTCCAGCCACTCCTCAAAGAGGGGTCTTATCGCCGCTATTGCGGCGTGCCCGGCCGTCGGTCGCGACAGTCGTGTCCTCCATACTGCCCTGAGATCGCGCCGGAGCTCTTCCCGCCGCGCCTCGACTTCTCGAGGCAGCGGGGTCACGCCCCGGCGCTGCGCCTCCACGCGCCATTCATAGACGCGCTGGAGGGCAGTCGCCTCCAGATCCCAGGGCAGCAATCCGGCGAGCAGGTTGGCCGATTCGCCGGCAATCGTGCGGTATCCCCGGATCATCCGGATAGCCATGACCCTCTGGCATGCGACCAATTTGATTGGTCGCGTCCGGATGCTTAGGGCCCACACTGGGGCCCCGTAGAGGGCCATGGACCGCACGACACCGGCGTACAGCCTACGGCAGGAGGCGTTTGGCCCACTGAGGTTGGGCAGGAGTCGCCTGAGGGCGCCCGCTGCCCGATTCAGCTTCGGGGCCAAACTCAGGAAGTGCTCCCTGAAGTTCCACCGGCTGTCGAGGACGAGTCCCAGGTACTTCATCGTCCTCAAGACGCCGATGCGAACCCCTCCTACCGTGATGTTGTAACCCGACTGTGGCGCGTTGACGCGGCCATGAAAACACATGGCCTCCGTCTTGTGCAGCGCCACGTCGAGTCCCAACCGCCGGATCCTCTCCACGACTGTCGCGACCGCTCGCGTCGCCACGTCGGCCGCCGCCTGGTGCGACTCTCCCTCTGCCAGGACGAGCGTGTCGTCAGCGTAGCATACTACGCTGACGCCGTCCGGGAGGTCGCCGCGCAGCACCCAGTCGTATCCGATGTTCCACAGGTGGGGCCCCAAGACCGAACCCTGTGGAACACCGCACGACATCTCTCGCCGAGTCCATTCTCCCTGGTGACCGGGGTAGATGACGGCTCTGTCCGTCAGGTACTCCTCGACTATGCGACGGAGGTAGGTCGGCACCCGGTGATACCGGAGTGCCTCCCTTATGCAACTCCAGGGCAGGGTGTTAAAGGCGTTGGAGATGTCTAACGACACCGCCAAGACGACCCTGCCCCGGGCAACAGCATCCCCCGTCGTGAGGGCTCTCACGCGCATGATGGCGTCCACCGTCGAGCGCCCCCTGCGGAAGCCGAACTGGCTCTCCGACAGGTCCGGGCCCATCCGATTCAGGTGCCCGACGAGGCGGTCTGCAATTACTCTCTCAAAGAGCTTGCCCACCTCGTCGAGCAGCACAATGGGCCGGAATGCGGACGGAGAGTCCGCAGGGCGCCCGGGCTTCTGGATCAGGACCAGCTTCCCCGTCTTCCTCTTGGAGTCACTTAGATTACATTTGAGAAACATTTTTAATTTAATTTGGAAAATGTTACGTTTAGAACATTTTCATAGAATGTTTGAATTACTGAGCGTATTAATACTACGTATCAAATAATTGTACTTACTTTTTATATAATAAAGCTGAAGAGTTTATTTGGTTGAACGCGCTAATCTCGGAAAGTACTGGTACGAATAGAAAAAAATATTTTTGTGTTGGATAGCTCATTTATCCAGGAAGACTATGAGCTAAATAGCAACACGCTACGACCAATAGAAGTTGAGACTGAGAATGATGAAACGACGGCACGGTTGGTAAGCGATCGACTTCTACGCTGTGTGTCACGGGTTCGATCCCGCACGGAACAAATATTTGTATGATCTGCAAGTAGATGTTCCGGGTCTGTGTCGTTGTGTATGTCAGTTTCTATGTTTGTAAACGCACCTACGATACATGAGAAATATGTAGTGCGGGGAAACGTTTTTTTAAAACATGAGTAATTTATTTATGAATGTGGACGAAACAAAAGGAGTGAGCTGAGATGACAGTATGGGGTGGCTTGGATACATCTCTTAGTAGTCCACAACGCCATCAAGGAAATTTGGAATCTGCGGTGACTGCTGAGCGATTTCCCTGGGGCATGGTATTACTAGGCTCTGGTCCACGATCATCATGCTGTCAGTGGGAACCAAACAGTTTTTTTATTGTTATCCGTCGTTGCGTAAGGCCCTTCGTACACAAGGCGAATCCAGTATCCGATACCTTGCGACTTTGGTATCCAAGCGACTATCGGAATACAATCCATAGAGGTTCGGACACAGGCACGCGTCAATGTATACCAATATCGTAAAGTATCGGAGACTTGCGTCGCCTAGTGTACGAAGGGGCTAAGAGTTCGTTTTGGGTGCGCTCGCTCCATCTTAGATATCAATTTTGCATCTGGGCTTTATTGAGATCAGAAGCACACACATCATAGATTAAAAAAAAAAGTATGAAGAATCGTAGCATATGACGCTCTGTAATTTCTTCCTTCCTCCATGAGAAAACTTTGTGAGATTATTATCTATATAGTATAATGAGTATGTAAAAATACACTCTCCTGTTTACAAGACTGTCGTAGAGATTATTTATGTTGGATATTGTAAACTTCAATCAAATATGCTCTTACTGGAAACGGTTTCAAACGATTTCAATTTATTCCGAATAACATTTCAAAGGAAAATGCATAAGCAAAATATGCTCAATGTATCTTGGATACTGCTGTATATCCAGTACTTTGCAATCCTATTCAAGGAGAGGTATGCTGTTCCAGGAATACAGGGTGAAATCGAATAGATGCGACAAATTGAAATTTACAATAATACGTGTTGTCAAGAAAACATTTAAAATATTAAATATAAAATTAAAAAATAATTGATCAGTTTTACACTATGAACGACAACTTTAATAACATGAGTAGGTATTCCACAACGATTATTGAGCACTGCAATGAGTCGAACGAGATTTCTTGACACTTTAATTTTTCTTATTTATTTTGCATAAATCGTGGGAATGCCGATAATTCGTACTTAAATAAAGATAATAACATCAATGAACCTTTTGGAAACGATAATCACATAATATTTTATTACAATTTCGATTGCAGAAAAAACAGTTTATAATTACTATGTTACTGTAACTGAAGCTCCCATTTCATTTTGTCACATTTATTCAAATTCACCCTGTATAAGCCTCGCTGCTCGTTTATTCGTTTTTTAAAACAAAAAAAAAAGTATTAACTGAAACGTATATTTGTATTAAAAAAAACCCAATTACTGATAAAATTTAATATTCAAAAAGAAGTAATTTTTGCCTTGAAGGCAAATAAGGAACAACGATTTGAGTTTAGCCAACATTTTCATTGAGCGAATTTAAATACAGTCGTATCGTTGAAAATTTTCTACGGAGCGGTTCATTCATCCTGTGTATTCTACAGTTGAACAATGTTATCTTCGAAACTTAACAAATTTCCAAGTGCGAGTGAGAGCATTTCTATTTAATTAAAAGTTGTACCGTGGGGAGCCAATCGCGTCGTCTCCTGATGAAATGATGAATGGAAAACCTTTTTAAGAAGAAATTTTTATTTCTTTGTTTACAATTTCGGATATGTTGTCCAGAGCAACAGATGTTACATTACGTATTTATAGACCAACAAAATTCTGTTGCTCTATAGGTACTCTATATTGATAGAATCTGCAACGAGCAATTAAGTATATTGTAAACATTTACCAAAATTCAAAACCAATTTTCTCTTATTCTATTGATTGGAATTCAACGTTTTCGGAAACATAGAATTAAGCCTTTACATTATATCCTTATTGATGCAAGGTAAACTCACATCTATTGGTCTATTTATAAATTATTAAATGGTGTAATAAAACAAAATAATTCGTATTTTCTGTTACACATAGGTTCGTATTACAAAACATAGAGGTTATTGACTTTAAGATTATTATTCTAAAAATATAATAATTCCTTGTTTTTTCTGAAAATAATTAGACTACTACGCACAAATATGAAATTAAAATTGCTATTCATATTGATTTGTGTTACGTTTGGTAAATATATGAGGTCAGAATTACAATGGAGGTTCAAGAAAATGACGTGTTTTGCTAAGATTTTAGTCACGTTGCTTGTTCAGCAACTCTTTATTAGGGAAAACTTCACAACCACCTTCATTTGTCGTAAGAAAATGCGTGAATTTTGAAGTGAATTCGAAGAAATTACACCCTTAAATAAATTTTCTCGTCATTATCGGCCTACAGCAGACCACAGCTGGACACAGCATAGGACACACACCATGGTGTTCCAATCATACGTCATTCCTTTTTGATTCTCAAAAACTCTTATTTACCTGAAAGTAATCAAGTGATTAATTTAAATGTAATCAGCCTTCATACAAAGATCGTTGATCCACTAGGCCTGAGACTTACGTACATTTAGACGTAGGTAATTAGGTACTACATGGTCATTTGCCCAAATTCAATAGTTTCGGGAATTTGGGCAAACGACTAAGCGCGAAAAAACGGGTAAAAGTAACCATCTTCGGGAAATTCAGTCCGGACTCACGGTTTTTATTAAAACCACTGCTTGTAGTGTAATTAATAAATATTTCGGGTCAAGACATTCTCTTTCTCCTTAGTTATCAATACAATGTCTGTATCCATAAACATCATAGCATACATATATGTTTCTTATATATAACGATATGCAGACGACATTAAACCGATGCTCAGCATCTCCGGGTGACCATAAAGTGTTGTGTCTCGGAAACTATGAGCGAAACGATTACCATGGCGATCAGGAACTGTCTCGATGTAAACGATGTACTTGTACAGAGTACTGGAGTGTCTATAGTGATGCTTAGTGGTGTTTGCACGAGTCGAGTATTGAGGCAGTAGAGTTACTAACTTATTTTTGCCGTAGTTTTTTATAATTATTATCGTATAATCTCGTATAATCTTTTCTACATTTTTATTGTCTGGACTTTAAAAGAGACTGTGACCTCTGAGTTTGTTTCGGCTGTTTCTTCTCAGAGTAGTCAGGTACGAAACACCGGCCACTTCTAGTTTTATGAAAATACCTGTAAAAGTGTTTATTTATATAACCTACTTGCATAAATAAACATCATTTCATTATTCGTATACTAGATTTAATACTACAAATCTAAGATGATGTCATGTTTGTGTACCAAGTTGTAAATGGTTCCAGTAAAGGATGGTACGGCAGTGGTTGCTTTGCGGTCGACTTTGGCGAGGGCACTACCGTGCCCCTAGATTAAGTGAAGATATTAAATAGATAGTTATAATATTCTTTATTGCACACCAAAATGATTACAGAGCTTATAACAATAAGCAATTTCTTTCAAACGACCCTTTGGATGAACTAATGGGACTTCAAAATATATATGGAGGGGTAGTCGGTAGTCAATTGTCCACTACAAATAAATACAGAAAAAAAACAACTTGAAATAAATACAATATAAATAAGACACACTAAATTACATACGATAAAACGTACATACTTGTCAGTAGAAGAAATTGTGTTAGTAGTAATTATTACTAAACTATTCCTGTTAAGTAAATTGATAAGTACGCAAAGGGCACTGAAAAACTGTCTCGCTTGCCGAATTTTATTTTGTCCTTCTTATTTGTACTGGACAACAAGTGATAGTCATTTAGAACCAACGACTCGTTTGCGTTTATCGTTTCCACAAATGTAGAAAACCCATTATACTTAGAATAAAAGGCAAACAGCAACACCGAAAAATCTAACAACCCGACATAAATAAGACCTTTTCGTATCCTAATCTTAAGCGAAGGACGCAATTTGCAGGAAATACAAAAACCTTAGTAATATTTGGTAGGAAAGTCCCATTTGTGAATAATTTTATCGATGTATGTATGTGCCGAATACAATATGAAATTGTTTATAGTGTATTATCTGTCGGTTAGTGGCCGTTCGGAGAGGCGGGAGGGACGAACCTCCCCGTTTATGGCGCTATAGCGGATCAAATGTCCTGGAAGTGATACACCCTGTGATCGTTTAGCCTTTATTACGCTATACGAATATACGCTCAACAGTAAAAACGGATTTTAATTTCTCTTTCTTTATCGATTTAGCCACTGATATCTTTTAAAGTATTTGCTCTTTTGTCTGCCCTTTTTATTACTTTGAAAACTTAGAATATCGTTTTCTAAATTGGATCTAGGCATCAATTTTAGGTTAAATGTTAAAAAAATATATTGAATTTGAAACAAGAGCCTCGGTAATGACGAATCAAATGAATAGCTTTTCTTTACAATCAAATATCTAAATTCTTATTACTTATAATCCAATTTTGTTGGTATTCTGAGATCAATCATTTGTAGATTCTATTTTATGCAATCAAGTGATTTTAGATGATATTATTTTCCGGGCAAAAGATATATATTTGAGGACATTTATTATCGTAGATCGATCAATGTCATTCCACATGAGAGTCTTCGTTACAAAATCCAAATTACGAAGGATAACAAAGGTCCCTTTCATCACGGGCGAAGATATGAATGTTTACCCAATATCTACGTCGTAAGAGCGTCTTGACCGGCCGAATAAATTTAAAGGAAAGTATATATTATTCATATTCACTCAACGACGCCAATCTCCTCGCCCTTTTCAATGAAACGGGTTTTTATATAAAAGTAAGAGTCACATAACTTGTGTATGCAAGGGAATACACGGCATTCTGAGGACACTTCAAAGAGCCAGTAAAGTATATTATCAGGCACTACGTCCTCGAGATTGTTGAATTGCCTTCAATTTCCTTTCGCAAGTGCCTCTTACACTGCCCCAATAATATTGTCATGCAATAACGCATTCAGCTCACAAAGAGTAAAGTGCATCTTCTTTTTATTTTCGCTAAGTGGAAGCTCTCGTTTGTCTGGAAATTGGTTTAGGGAAGGCAATGTAGTTTGTCTCGTCACGTTCCCGTTCAGGTTTGATAACTAAGATTTAATTTGCGGGACGTGCCCCAACTAGGCTCGATGTAAACAAAAGCTAAAACTGAACAGCGGTGTTTGCTCAATAATTTACAACGCTATTACAATATTATATTGCATGAATTCTTACCCATGAGCAGAAAAATGGCGAAACATAAAGAATCGTGAACGTCGCAACACTAAACAAAGGCGACAGAAATTAAAAATAACGCGCCGCTGCGATCCCTTTCAAATTATTTGGGGAAGAAAGTAAGATAAAAAAGATAGATAAGAAAATTATTCGTCTGACGCGAACAGTTTCCGGTGGCTGGCCGCAATTTATTCCTCTCACAAACACGAACCGTGCTGATTCAATATTGACACTGGCTGGAGCCTCGCGTACCTAGCCTATTCCCCAGTGCTTCAGATAGAATCTAACTTCGAAGATACGACTTTGTAGCTGCTTTTTAAGTTGCAAGCATACAGGGTATCCCTTCGAATACAGTTTCTCTCCCTATTTGTTTATCTTGCGATTGCTACTGAGACGCAGGCGGTGCGTACCGTGGTGCGTACGGTGGGGTGTCGCTATGTTTGTTTTCAACTTCTTTTGTTTCCTAGAAACTTTGAAACTGGTATGTTTAAAAAATAAACAGTCACACATCCGTTCTGCTTTTGTCAGTACCTTTATATTTTCGCAGAAATCTTTAGGGGAGAAGATGAGTATTTTAGTCGGGGTTACCAATATTAATTAGATGGTGTTAAAGGAATCTGAACGAATAGTAATTGATTAGCGCGTTGTTCTATCTGATCGTCGCCGTTCTCAAATAGATGCGATCACTCAAAGTCAACGTTAATCCTCTCTTAATGAGTTCAAAAGCAGCAATTGTTGAGAGCGGCTTACGTTCTGTTACCGACCCCCGGCGGGAGCACTGCTCCAGCCATCTTCATGCGGATTGAATGGCATTACAATAAATTTCAAATTGTCCGTTAATTTTGCTATTGTTTGGTCTGTATTTCCATTCGTGAGTTTGTACTGGTAATTCCAATACCCAATTACGTCATAACCAGCAACAATAAATTCACGTCGCATAATACAGTAATTTAGTGTGTGTCTAACAGAGATAGTAGGTAACAAAGTTGTTTACGACTAACATTCACAAACCTCAGTGACATTTAAGTTTAGTGGAAACAGCTAGACACTGAAACTGTGTGGTGATTGTGCACAGTGCACACACTTGTGTTATGTTGTCAGACAAACGTGCCGCGCGTTCGGGAACGGAGCGATGTCGGCGACACGCGAAAACTGCATCAATCATAAGGAGGGCAGGACAATGGAGCGTTTTTTATCGGGAATTCCCGTTCCAGAGGGAATCGTCTGTGACTCCATTTCACATTTGTCACATTACCTACCCACAAAATCTGCCGCTTTCGCCTTTTTTGGCTCGTTAGAGATTTGATGTCAAAAGTTTCACCCAAATTGAACACGCATTGTGGCTACGCAGCGGGTTCCTCTCTTTATAATTTGATTTCTATTTCAAGAGGTTCGTAATAAATTGGGATGTTTGAAAAATATACATTTGATTGTAATTGAATGAGACTCAGAACTGAATTTCAGTATTGATGTACAGATTCAATCAAGTTATTCTTGTATGTGTATGTACATAACTTTGCATAACTTTTCTAGTTTTAGCTTCGTCTGTAATTTAATTCAAAGCAAGCATTCTATGTATAAAAATGTGAAATAAAAAGAGACGAAATAAGTCATCAGATACCGCCGTAGGCTTTAGGAAGGATTTTCTGTACATTGTTTATCTCTTGTCCTTAGGGACAGTTGGAAGAAAAGAGGGACATGTCCGAGCTAAGCCATCGTGATTTAACAACCCATGCTATACCCATACAGAGAGACACTTACGTGATCTTATTTGTGTTGTAATGTTACTGTGAAAAGATTATTATGGGAAATAAAACGTTAGAAGTTGGGATGTGTTGGATTATCGGCTATCATTTCAAGAGTTTTCTTCTAAAATCTTGAATTAAAAGAATCTGTAAATTTTTTATCAAAGAAATACGATGAGTCTCTCCTAACTATCGATCACTTGCAGCAGGAAAATAAAAATATGAAAAAGCAAGTGCAGTTCCTGGAACAAAAACTTGATCATCATGAAAAGTCGGCACGGGCATCCATTATGGAAGTTCGTCATGTCCCAAAGAGTGAACTGGAAACCAAGGATGGCCTAGTAAAGGTGATTAAGGATCTTGGAGCAGCAGTAAATATGCCATCTGAGGTGGTGGAGGCAGAGATCCGAGACATCTACAGGGCTAACTCAAAGACTGATGCTATAGTAGTCGAATTCACTACAGTGGCTAGAAAATCAGCATTTATATCTTCCTTTATTAATTTTAATAAGACTCAGAGAGAAAAAAAACAATTACCTTTGAATACAAATCATCTAAAGATAAAAGGGGCTCCACGAAACATTTATGTTTCTGATTCATTGACAGCCAGGACACGCAGACTATTTTACTTAGCCCGTCAATGCGCTAGAACTCGTTCGTACAATGGATGTTGGATTTCTTTCGGGCGGGTATTCCTCCGAAAAAGTGAAGGCGATAAGCCCATTCAAATTAAAGATGAAGGAGACTTGGACTTGAATAAAATGTGACTAACTGCTGCCTTGAAATTGTTTAAATTCTTCGTTCGTTATGATCAATTTGTAATGTGCTTTTATATACTGTACACTACTTACTTACAAAACTTCAATATACTCCAGATACACCCGACACAGAAATTTAAAATACTATTATTTACACATATCAACAAAAAATCTACAATTAAATTCACATATTGCATTGCGTTCTTACATAGCCTTACTGTTATAAACTTTTCCTTGGAACTCCATAATGTATTGTTTTCGATAATGTAAATGATTTGCTAAACAACATAGAACAGTTTCGCGTCTCGGAACCGGTTTCATGTAATCCCGAACAGTGCGGCTCATACATACAGCCATCCAAATATTTGAAAATCCTACAACAAAACATACGCAGCATTAACCGCAATTTTAATGAATTATTGGTAATGATGGCTAGGCTAAAATTTGACTGCGATATAATTGTATTATCTGAATGTTGGCTTTCACAGGTCTCCAGTCTCCCTAATATAAATGGTTACAGTTCTCATAAGACAACTGAAAATTACAATCAAAATGATGGTCTTATGGTTATGATAAATAATCGACTTAACTTTAAAATCGAAGAACCGCAGTTTATGGAGGCTAATTGCTTGGTTATTAAAATTGGGACGAATCATACCGTTGTAATAGCAATATATAGATCACCGTCATTTAAAAAATTAGATAACTTTTTAGTATCACTCAATGATCTACTTGATAAACTGTCAAGTTATCGGAATATTATTATAACGGGTGATATTAATATCAATATTCTCAATTCTGATCCTAACTCTTTGGCCTACCTCGATATTGCCTATTTCTACGGTCTCTCACCAGCTATTTATTCACCGACTAGGGGTAAAAGTTGTCTTGATCATGTTGTCGTTAAGACGAAACAAAATGCTTTTACCTTCAATTTACAAACTACGTTAACCGACCATGAAGCCGTATTGTTTTGTCTTAACTACAACAGTTGCGAAAAGTCAATAAATACTAGCGTGGTTAAGAAAATAAATTGGGAGGGAGCCGTATTGGAGTGCTCAGAGATGGATTTTAATCAGATTTATAATGAAGTTGATCCCTCTCTGGCTACTGGCATGTTTGTAAATGATATGGCTAATTTAATAGGTAAACACACCGTGACAATAAAAATTCCACGTAACAAAACACTTTTAAAGCCATGGATCACTACTGGCCTCATACGGTGTATAAGAAATAGGGACTTGATGCACTTAAAAACTAAAAAAGAACCTAATAATGAAGTCTTCTGCACAACATATAAACGCTACAGAAACTTTTGTAATAATCTTCTTAAGAAACTGAAACGCCAATATGAAAAAGATCAATTGCAGATCGCGAGAAATAACTCTAAAAAGTTATGGAATTCTATAAAAGTCATAACAAGATACAAAAGTAAAAATAATCGCTCCTCTCAAGACCTACTAACTGTAAATTCTTCACCCCAGTTGTCCATCAATACCGTAAATGACTTTTTTGCTGGTGTTGGTTGTCGACTGGCACAAAATATACCTTCGGCTCCACCTTTTCGAAACATCGTTGAACAGAGGGAAATTTTATCTTGTAACTCCTTTGTCCTACTGGAGGTTGATTGTAAAGAAGTTGAAACTACCATACTAAACCTGAAACACGACTGTCGACCGGGTTGGGACAACGTTTCATCTAGGTTTCTGAAAAAAGTTGTGGGTTTTGTCGCTCCTGTGCTCACTGATCTCATAAACCGCTGTTTCGAGGCGGGTGTTTTCCCTGATGCTCTTAAAAAATCTATACTTGTACCCATACACAAGGCCGGTGATACAGACTGTGTGAACAACTATAGACCAATCTCAATCCTCACATCATTAGCCAAAATTTTCGAGCGTGTTATAAATTCTAGACTTATAAATTACCTCGAATCCAATGCACTCCTTTCTTCATCACAATATGGTTTCAGAGCAGGCAAATCTACAAATCATGCTGTTCATAACTTCACCACCTTTTTAGCTAAGAGTATGGATGCAAACAAGAAGTGCCTTACAATTTTCATTGACCTTGCTAAGGCGTTTGACACAGTCTGTATCCCCAACCTCTTAAACAAACTCGAAAGCATGGGTATTCGGGGGAAACAGCTTAATCTGTTTGCCGATTATTTATCGGGGAGATCTCAGTGTGTGAATATCGGTGAGTACACGAGTGATCATCTCAAGATAACACATGGGGTGCCGCAAGGGAGTATTCTTGGACCCACCTTGTTTTTATGTTATATCAATGAACTCTGTCAGCTTCGCATACAAGACTGTACCATTATATCATATGCGGATGATACAACTTTGACATTTGTAGGTGACACCTGGGAAGAAGTTAATTCTAAAGCTCAGGCTGGGTTTAATACTGTCTGTCACTGGCTTGCTGCGAATTCACTTACTTTGAATGCAGACAAGACCAAATTCATAAAATTTTCCATACGTAACCCCACAATGCCTTCGCGAAGCGTCACCCAAATATTTGCTCATCAATGTTCTTTTCCTCCCGAATCACAGTGTTACAAATGTCCACAGATCAATTCAGTGCAATCAATAAGGTACTTAGGCGTTACTATCGACAATAGGCTGTCTTTTGGAGAACACATACACAACGTCGCTCAAAAAGTGCGTAAACTAACTTTTATCTTTAGACAGCTCAGACACGTTGCAGATACGAAAACTCTTCTTATGGTTTACTACACCTTAATTCAATCCATTGTGACATATTGTATTGCAACATGGGGTGGTACAGACAAAATAAAAATGTTGGAGTTAGAGCGAGCTCAAAGGTTAATCTTGAAGGTAACCTTTTTTAAACCTAGACTCTTTTCGACTAGCATATTATATCAGGAAACCGGGGTATTAACCGTAAGACAACTATATATTCTGATTTGTGTCCTTCAACAACATAGTGATTTATCGGCTTTTAACCAGGAAATGGTTCACACAAGAAGACACTATGCTGTTTGTAAAACCTCTAAAACGAAAACTAGATTTGCTCAAAAATTCTATTACTTTATCGGACCTAGATTATATAACCAGATTAACAAACTTAAAAGCATATTTAATGATAATATACAACAATGTAAAAGAAAGGTTACATCATGGCTATTAGGATTGAACTATAAAAAAACTGAAGAACTATTAGATATAAAGAAGTAAAAATAATTAAACTAAAAATATAAATATAGTAATAGTAAGATTATTTATGTATTAGATCTTACATTAACACACACTCACCACGCATAGCGCACACACTCACACACACACCACACATACACACGCACACACACACACACACACACACACACACACACACACACACACACACACGCACACACTCACCACACATAGTAATCGCACACGCTCAACCAACAGCACACTATACCTACTATTGTACAGTTAAATACTCGTTTCACTCTTCTACTTAAAATTATTTTGTTTTTCCTGCTTGGTCTAAGTTTCTGTAACTGTTACTCTTTCAAGCTACTTTTGTGAAATTCTCCTTTTGTTATATAACTTGGTGGGGTCCTGGTGTCCTAAAATACAGGTCTCGGCTTAGTTTAGGCACCAGTCTCCCACAAATAAAATACTTTTTTTCCCTGTACATTTGTCTACAAACTAAGCTGTACCAATTGTTTTTATTTGTGGAAGAGAAATAAATTATTTATTATATATTATTATAGTTTATACCTGGAAAGTGTATTACAATGTGACTGTTCATATGCGAGACTGTTTGGACAAAATGTCAGTAGTTACAGATCAACGCGTTGTGGGCCGGATTAGTTTGACTCTACCCTCTAACTGAATTAGCCAAGAATAAGAGTATGGGTCCGATTGCGTTTCTCTCCGAACCTAAATAATGACAGACAAAAATTTTACTAAATATGTCCATGTCCTTAATCTAAAGCTATTGCGTTTCTGTTAAAATAAGTTCACGTCACTAAATTTAACTTAATTCTACGTCTATGGAAATGGACATAATTACGTTCGTTTGTCGCCGTAAATGACAACACAACACCGCTAGTCTGTAAGTTGTCAAATCTGTCGTGGTTATTTTTAACCGACTTCAAAAAAAGGAGGAGGTTCTCATTTATGTGAGTTTTCGCAAGAATTATTAAAATTTTAATAAATATGGGTACAAAGAAGCCAAGAATGAAGAAAGAATAGCATCAAAAATAAATAAACTGTTTTTTCGAAATTAAGTTTTATTAATGATTTAATTTAAATCTTTTTTAATTTTTTTTTCGTAACCCTGCAGCGAAAAAAGTTAAGGTATAATGTATGTTATGCTTAAACAGTATACAAGAAAAACAATCTTTCTATAATATCAATTTCGTACTCATACCGTTGCCGTTCCTCATTGAATCTCCTTTGAATGATAGCCCAGCAATTAGGAAACATTTTTCACTATTTTCTGATAAAACTTAGCTTAAGTACAGACTAAATAGGTGCGAACTTAAAGAATAACACTTCCTAGGCGTATAAGTTTATTTAAAGCCAACGAACTGTCAAATTGTCAGAAACGGAATAGCAAAAGACATGCGTAGACATAATTTAAGTCCGAATTGGACATAAATAGTGTTGTGGACACAATTAATTAACAAACGCAATAGCAATAATATTAGTACGAATTTTAGACTAATTTAAGTCTATTATTCGGCATTATTTAAGTGCGCTGAAGAAACGCAATCGGACCCTATGTATATGAAAAAGTAAGTTATCTTTACTCTGCACTATAAATTCCAGCAGCATGCTTAGGGTGGCTCTAGAAAACCTAATCTTACATTGGATGCGAAAAAAAAAGGCATGTCTTTTAATTAAATTAGCAAATGTAATTAGTCCGTCATGCAGAGTTTTGAAAATGGATATACGTCGATAATAAATCGAGCGTCGTTTCGTGACATGAGAACTCAGTAAAAAGTGTTGTATTTATTTTTTGTTCAGCCTACACTATCCCCCTGCTGGGCAAAGGCCTCCCCCAAGTCTTTCCAAGTGTCCTTATCTAGCGCCACTTTGAACCAGCCCTCACGGTACGAGTCCAACTCGTCTCTTCACCTCTTTCTGGGCCGGCTTCGGCGGCGCCATCCTTCTCCAGGCAACAGTGTGGCGGCCTTAGCCCAGCGGTCAGTATTCATGCGGCTGCCGTGACCCACCCAGTCCCACTTCAGTCCGTCAGTTACTGCTTTTGTTTTGCGTGGTAAAACCATCAGATGAGTCCTCCCACCCAGGGCAGGGCGGGATGGACTGTCCAACTCGTTCGTTCCAGGGTCACGGTAATCACGGTAATTCGATAAGTCCCGTCAGTTATTGCTTAGTTAACAAAAGATAAAAATACTGAATTTTTCAAGCAAATACTCTTTGGAAAGTCTCAAAATAAATGACCGAAATGTATACGAAAGTCAACAATCATTGTGTAACTTGTTTTGTCTAGCACTGAAACAGTAAATGGGCTTACTTAAATAAATAATCCTAGTTATCTAAGCAAAATATCTTTGAAAACCGTCGTGTTCACCGTTGACACTTAAGGTTTGCTCATTATAAATCACCTTCTTGGCATACGATTAGATTTGTTGGCCATACTGTGAGAACTAGCACAGTAACTTGTCTGCCGTAATAAGTCTTACATAAATATTTAAATAGAAATATCAGTTTTAGAACCTAAAACAATTGGATCGTTTTGTAACAAGTTTTTTGCCTGTAAAGGCGCTTCCTCACCGGGAGCATTCGCGTGTAATGTAACATTATACAAAATGGGTGAGTATTATCACAGCAACTTTTTTACGATAAGCTGTTGGTGTTAGCAGTCATTTAGATGTTCTAGACAGTCGTTACATTGCAGTTAGAAAACCTGAGGGTCTAAAACGACCATTCATCTTTAAGGGTTTGCGGGTAATACGTAACATTTACGTAGTACCCTGTTACTGGATTGTGGAGGTTAAATAGGCAGACGCGCCATGTAAAATTCTAATATTCAACTGCATCCAGTTCTACCGGGAGTCGATCCAAACATAGTAAGGGTTGATAATAGTACTGGTCGAAAAGATACATTATTAAGCGTACATAATATTTACTTATACATATTTTTCCTCTCTTTGGAAAAGGTAAAATTATTTATTAATAAAGTATGAGGAAAGAAAATTTTAAGCAATACGTATGCTCTTTTCTGCTAATACCAAAACATCAATCCCTTTTAGAGGCGAGAAAAGTTATAAATTTTTATTTCAGTACGTATAAAACCTTCATAATGCAATTTCATGAAGGATTGGGGAGGTAATAGAAGTGAGCTGAGTATGTATTTACCTATTTACTTAAGAGGGTAGCGGGAAACTTTCAACGTTATTCATGCCATGGAACAACACTTGAATTGCTTTACAGGAAATGATTGATACGTTCTGCTATATTTTAATACTACCGGGTTTAAAAATTCTTGGTTGCCAGTTATTTAAATAATATTTTTATTTCAGTAAACCATAAGGTTTTTTCTAACACTAGATATTTTGAAATGGTGACCACGGTTTTTGACAACTGGGTAGAGGTAATCTTCGTTAAAATTTCGTTGTTTCTTTGGGGAACGCAATTTTTAAAAGTGTATGATTATGGGGACTTTTGACATATCATTTGTAATGACGTATTCAAGGCCAGCACAAAAATTCAGCTTGTTGGTTATTAATGCAAACTGGAAAATAAACGCCCGTCGCAATAAGTCGTCTTTAATTACTACGAATACACACAATACTTTAACATCTTTCTAATAATTCACTTATACATGTGACCACTCTTACATTACTCAATGATTATATTTATTATATTACGCCTTTTTGAGGGTTTTAGTGTTAATTCTTCGAATAAGATTGCTTATAGTTTTTGTGCTTTTAGTTAAGTAACTAAGAACACAAAAGCAACGGTACCTACTCAAAATTATTTCAGATATACAATAGCCAATAACAAATTAATTAAAGATACAATCGCAACTGCATGGCTAATGAACAGTCACGATATTATACAAGTAAGTCGGTACCTACAGAAGTACACACTGCGATTAGAGCCGGGTTGCGGTTGCGAAGGGCCTGCCCGCTCCAACTACGAGTATTTATGAGTCCAGATTAGGGTCCCCCACAAACCAACACAATTACTTTTGCACTGCGTTAAATTAGTTAAACTGACGATTATTCCACTGATAATTGCTTTAGCTTTTAGTGTGCACTTATCTTTATGACGGATCTAGTGGAAACTAAGCGCTGTTTCCACGATTTCTGTGCAGAGAAGTATTTAGAAATGAATGTGCGTAGTGCAAACTTGCTTCATTATAATGCCATATTTTCTTTAGTTTTAGACTTTTCGTAGACTAGAGCCGTCGAAAATCATGTTTCCTAATATTTCTACTTTTTCTGGGAATGTTTTCAGTTCAATTAGCTGGAAACGTGCTTTTTATGAACAGATTGCCTGTTGTTCGTTTCTACCTAAAACTCACTACAAAAAGGTACTCGTAGTTAACAGTACGCCGTCTGTACTAAAATATATGGAGGTCATAATCAACAAAGACCACACTGTAGCCACTACATTATTGCATATAGTGGTTTACAAGCGAGAGTGGCTAGCGTCCCAAGTTTGGAATCAAATGCCAAATTGCCACAAAGACATTCGCTCACTGATTTCCTCACTGCGAACAAATGGAGCTGCATTTTAATCCAACGACGGCGTGAGTCGGTGTCCCGTAGTCCCGCAGTTAGCGTGTTTCTGCAGTTATGTTAGCTCCAACATTTGCCATGTAAATCTAAGTGTTGGACGGGCTGCCAAGAGATCGCGTGCATGCGCCGCCGCGCGACGACGTCTGTCTTCCGCACGTTCCCCGAATTTGTAGATTATCCTGCAAGAATCTTATTAGAAATGTTTGTGGAAAGCATTTTTGGTTGATTTGGTTTTGCTTTGTCCAAAATCTTGTGACTGAGCCAAGATATGTTGACTTTTTGTCAGTGATGGGTGGAAAACTGTAGCCTATGTGATCACAGATATGTATTGAATTGATGTATGATACTGAAAAGCGAACTTATGTGAAAAATATGCGTACTTTAGAAATACATTGTTAGTTTTTAAAAGATTTTGCAATCAGTAGTTTCAAATGTTTTTTTGGAATATTTTTTTTATTCGTTTATGAGGTTTTATTTCTTCACTGAAATACTACCCTATGCTTATTTGTGTAGCATTTACATGATACAAAAAAATAAAATAATCAGCAAGTTCTATTAATTACTTTTCAGAGTAAAATAGTTCTCAAAAGAGGGCCAACCAATGAATGTTGAACCAGTTTCCGTAGGTATAGTAGACCGCTATAACGAACTATTCTGTGGAGCGTCGCTATGATCGCACACTTCGTTAGCAGATTGGTCGCTGTATCATGGTATTAGTGCACAAAGCAAATTCTGAAGGCCTGCAGTCACCGGTCCGAGGCGAGGGATATCCGTCGCATGTACCGTACTCGTTGATTACGGTACTAGAACATAAACATGCGATATTAGGCCAATGTTCTTTAAAGAAAACTAGCTTCTGTGTTTTGGATATGATTATTTTAAAGGAATACATGTTCCATGTGCTTAAGTCTCTTTAACAAATCTGCACCTTTTGGGACAAACGCATTTCAAATGGAAGAAGAAGACGACATGGTTACTTTAAAATAATGTTAGCTGATAAAATACTTTCTGCAAATTATTATATTTATTATCTTTTTAGACTTATTATCAAGTGATAATTGTTTATTTGAAAGCAAATAGTAGTGAAAAAGGCAGCGGGCGGCGTGAGCAAACTCTCTTTCATAGTTGAACTATGCATAGGTAGTACTACTACTACAATAGCTGGATTTATGCCGCGAAGCTAATTTATTTTTAAAATAAAAGAAGTACCATCTCTTGTCCGCCTATGTATTTCTAGTGTTGCATGAAGTTTTTAATAAATAAACCATCTCTTGCAAAAGAAGATGCTTAAGATTATCTGATGTTGTAATTATCAGAGTTCTTATTAGTCTCTTTCATCTCGTGTTCAAGTCTTAATCTTCATTTTCGTCAAATACTTATAAGAGTGTTTTGTTACGCGTCACACAAACGAAAAAGCTCAAAGGTTTTCAAGTACCTAAGGCTCTCACGCCATCAAAGGATTTCCCAGGAGCGTGTTTAAGGAACAAAGTATGGAGTATCCTAGTAAACAAAACAAAAAAAAATAAGGGCGATCGTTTTAAAATCGCGACTTAATGATACTCATGCCGATAGAGAGAGGCCACTCGAAAAATTCGATGTTACAGAGTACGCGCGGCGACCGAAGTTTTTACGAGAAAATTTTACACATAAATTACGTCACATACGTTCTTATCCCCCATTATTTGGTCGTACTGAAGTTTTCGGCTGCGTACATTTTTACAATGTTTTGAAAGCGGTGTAATTTGTCTGGAGGCATCTTGTCGCGGTCTTGAGAAATTTCAATGTGTGTTTGTGAGTGGTCGGGAAAATATAATTGGCGATACAAAGTTGAGAATTTTCTTCTGATGTTTTACAAATATTAATTTCCACATTTACAATGTACTGTCATGAGCATAAGTTAAAAAATATACCTATACACTTAGCAATAGTTAAAAGTTTTATTGCTTCTCTTAAAATAACAGTTTCTTCTTGAGTAACGACCTACTATTTTACAATAGTATGACTTGTAAAACTAGTGTTTCTAGGGTCTATAATATAGTTATTACAGACCATATTATATACTTTTTTTTTCAAGAGTATACTTGTCAGTGATCGATATTGTACATGTACATTCAATATAAACTGCACAAGATAGAAGCTACTAGATACTACTGCACCTATTTCAACGTTCTTTACTTGAACTTTTCTCCGTCACATGTTAACGAATTAACAGGAACGTCTCAGTAAGAGAAGCACGTAAGTACTACAAGTTTTCGATCCCGAGAGGATTCTTTGATACAATAGTAAAAAGAGGTGTTTACTGTTTCAAAGAAAATAATCAGGTAATCATTGGACGTTGACTAATCTCATCAGACGATCAGGCTGCTAAACAAAGACTTCGCGTTAGAATTGAGATCATTGCTCTGGTCATAGTTGCGCATTTTCCAGGTTTTAATTTCATTGTAGCTAAAAAATACCAGTATCAAGGAACAACTGCCTATTTGACGCCTACAACTCTGCTTCTGGGTCATATTAGACCCGCGTGATGTTCGGCTAACTATTCCACGATAACATCAACACTAAAAAATAATAGAATGTATTTAATATCTAGGTTAAAAAATGTTTGTGTACTTTTCATCCAATTCGGTTGTGTAGATTTTTGTGAAACAATAAACTTTCGCATTAATATAGGAGTTATATATCTTACATAGCGAAATTAATGCATCAACATAGTAGTAATGCACTCATAGTAGTTTTTTTTATATTTGTATGGCAGACACCGGAACTTTTACTAACCTATACGGAAATTTTATTGGGTCAAGTTTCCTGCTGTGAATTTACAAGAACAATACGATGTTCCATGCTGCGAATATTCCCTATACAGCGTGTATTAGATATGTGTGGTCATATTAAACAAAAGAGGAATCGCGAGAAAGTATTTCATACTAGATTTAGTCCGACGCTTCGCTTCACACCCGCTATAGTGCCTGGCTGTGTCCAGTATCTCATCTATGTCTGTACCGAGTTTCGTCAAAATCGATCCAGGGGTTTAGGCATGGGGTTGCCCGGGACTTACGTATACCGTGACTCCGATACTTCAAAGGGCTACTGAAGGGCACCGTGGATTTTAGTCAGTACAAGTCTGGCAGTCCCTCCCACCCTGCCTGGGTAGGGAGGACTCATTTGATGATTTGACCACGAAAAATAAAAATAAAAAAGGCGCATGAAATCATACTAGGTATTAAAGTCAATGCATAAAGGAAATTAAAAACGACTTGACAGAAACTGTGGGACGTTGTTCCGTTAATGATAATTGATGTAGGTACAGACGCCAGCATGTCAACCTACGCGAATCAGAAAAATTTTACCAATCGAACTATTGTAATGAGGTTGTAAATCTTTTATGTGCTGTACGTCTGCTGTAGTGATTTTTGTTGATCTGTATCAAAAGTAAGACCATCTTTATTAGTGCACGCTGTATAAATCCTTTATGAAAGGAGAGCATAAAATTTTGATAGGAATGTTCGAGCGATCGATTAGTCGATTGAACCGATTCCGCGACGGCTTTTGTCGACTAAAAGACAAATTGATCGAGTTTGCGATTTGATTGAGTTGTGCTGTGTACATAGAAGAGTTAACTGTAAAGTAATGAGAGATCTATAGTGAAACGGGGATATCTATTGAATGATTTAAATGTTCACGTGTAGTTTACATGGCGCGCCTGCCTATCGGACCTCCACAACCCAGTAACTGGGTAATGGATAGACTGGCTGTCAGACTTTTAGAGCTTCTGACTAACAGTAACGACTGATAGCCAGGACCAACGGCTTTACGTGCTTTCCGAGGCACGGAGGAAACTCGCTATGACAGATGAATTTGAAACACGGCAAGCGCGGCTAAACCTGGATTATTGGCCTATGCGGCTGTAATTTTATAGTAATTTGTGGGACTCATCATTATTCCTTTCATATCTGAATTGATTTCTGAACGTATACAAACATATCCCTATCAATAACATACATTACGTCACGCCAAATGAGCCTCAAAAAAGATCAGACAAATAGCTGTAATATAGAACGTTAAAATGATTACCAAACTCTTTTTTCCGGGTCGAGTCCCCGCAATAAAATGAGGTCGGTACATTTTATTGACAAGTTTAGTTCGCCTCTAGTTAGGTAAAGCTAAGCGCTTTGGGCGCTTCCGAACCTATTTCGGGTCATCGACTTAACATTTATGGACAGATTTATTTCGTTTTTTTCTGCGAAAATTGTATGAGAATATGTTTTGTTTGTTTTTTCTTTACAAAGGCTTTATTTGAATATGGATTCATATGATATCTACAGTTTTCTTATTGTTGTGCGATATATTTTATAATTGGTAGGTAAGGTATCCAAGCACATTCAACTTCATCGTACAAGAAAAGGTTCTTTAAATAATCTTTGAAAGGAAATTTTAAAATACCAAGTTAAACCAACTGCTTTTCAATGTAGCAAAGAGATACAACGTCACGTTCTCTCAGAATATCGTCTATAAAAATACAATTCCCTAAGCTAGGAACATACCGGTCACGTGAAAGGTTAAAACAACGCACTAAGGTAGTTCTCTACATCCAGTACTAACTGAATTGTCTTTACTACGAAATCTCGTGCAGCAACACACCTCGAGGGCCGGCGGAGCCTTAACGAGGAAATAGTGGTCGTAAATCACGGGAAATTCGTTCTTATTGAATTTCCTTTTGTCGGCGAACGGAAGCGCCGCCTAGGTTTTTGCTTCAAATAGACGCTTCGAGACATCGCCGCTTTTTTTACCCGATCGCCTACAGGTTCCACCCACTATTTATTTTATATTAATAGCAGGCATCAAATTATAGAACTGTTTTGCCTTTTGCCCTTTTAATAAAATCAGTTGTTCTAATAATAACATGAGTTCCGCCCACCCCACCCGACATTTCTACCGCACATATTATTCCCTGAAAATGCTTTAATTAATAACGGTTGAAACGTTTTCATAGAAATAATGTGAACTATATAAAGTACAAATTCACAAATAAGTCAAGAATGAATAAGTTAGGTACTTTTAGGCAACGTGCTCCCCCCCGTCGACCACATCTTCGCTTATCGTCAGGCGAGATAGAAGTCAAAACAAAATAAGAGTTCGTATGAAATAACAGATTTATACATATAACAAGTATCACAAAATATTGGAAATGAAGTAAAAATACCTATTTTCCATTTATATACATGAGGTACAAATTTACCTAGCATTTGTTCAACTATCAATTGGTTCAACTTAATTAGTACATAATTAAGTACATACCTAAACAGGTAGCTATATAGTAACTACCTATATAAATAGGTATTTAGTTTTATTCTACTCAGCAGTTTGGCTTAAATAGCCGAACAGCAATGAAACAAAAACAATAATTAATATCTGTATCACTGATTAATTTTGTTTTAAAGTAAGTTATTCAATTTATGCCCGTGTTATATTTTTGTCCTAGTTAAAACGTAATACGCTACGTCCATAAAAATATAATTGAGTCATACTACTTAACTTAGTTTCTCCAAAGAAACTTTACAACATTGAAAAATTAGGTCATCTGTGCCGAAGCGAAGATCTTTATTCGAAAAGTTCGCAAGTTTTATCGACTTTTATTCGTATCTTCGATCTAACCTTAAAGTACTTCAGTCTATTGAAGCTATATAAGCTATAGAAGCTAATTCTTTTATCTGCGAAGAGAATCTATTCAGGTATTGATTTCAAAAGCTCGCAGTTTATGTTCGCCCAAGTAAATCCCAGCAAATCTTCGCAAGTGTAACAGGAGCCACCGAATTCACTGAACTTTATCAAAGTTATCCGGTTATGAAAATCTCAGTTTTCAGACGAAGGAAACTAATTACTATTCTAGAAAGTTTTGGTCTCAATCAGGCTCTTTTTAGGAGTTTCATAACAGTGGCGGATCCTGTAAAACTTGGCCTGTTTAATGTTCGGCCCGCATAGGAATAGGTTTTAATTTGATGCTAGCTACAGGTAAAGTCATACCGTTGCTTCAAAGTTCGTTTGCTGTGGAATTTTAAAAATTTTAAGCAATATAAAAATGTTGTAAATTTTTAACAATTAAAAATATTACACTCGTGTGAAAATCCACTTAGTTAAAGACTACGATGTAATAAATCCTCACTGACATTTATCATTTACGTGAGTAAATTCATACGCTTCACACACTCTTGTAACTCGGCAGAGTTATTAAATTCCTCCTGAAAGTCGTAAGATTAAAAAAAAACCCTTTAGAAAGTGTAAAACACATTCCACAAAACGAAGCACACGTGCAAATCTTAATTGCACGCCCGAGCCGCACTAGTCCAACGAAACGTTTACACTTGACGTTTTAAAAATATTACTTTTGCGTTTTAATAACATTTATTTAGAAGGAAGCGGACTCGAAGCGAAATAATGAGGCGACGCGTGAATTTACCGTGAGCACGTAGTCGAGCTGCGGAATAGTTGAATCGACGCTTGCGCTCGCCTTTTGTGCTCGCTCGACCGTGCGCCTGCCAGGAGTTGAGCGGGAAATGTTATGATACCGTCACCTAGCGAGGTGCGGCGACGACGAGAGCCTCGCCAGGCTCGTCACCCCGCGCCGAAACGAGCGAACAAATTAAAAAACTTTCCCGGATTTAAAACCACACACGCTAACTTTTCGTTTGCACGTCAGTGGTTCCTATGTTGTTTCATAATCGCATCCCTTGCATATCTCCGCGTTTTTATAACATTTAAAACTTTTCTACTGTTCCTTTCAGGGAGCTCGCCACGGTTTCAGGTTCGGTGATTGAAATATAGCAGTGCCACGAAGCTTTGAGTTACAAAATACGTCAGAATTCTTCAATCGGAAAATACAGTACAAAGCCAAACCGAACAAGAAACCAAATATTTGTTGTTAAGTTCTTTTAAATTTTGAAAATAAATCAGCGAACTTCCCGAACTGTTGTATCGGAGACTGAGTTGGTATAGAACGTGCATTCGACGCGTCGTGTTGGGAAGGGAGTGTGACAGAATTTCAGTAGTAAATCTTTGGGTGAGGGCGGCGGGCGGCGCGGCCGGGCTACGCGACGGCACGCTATCTGTTGCGACATATTTGGCAAGCGCGCCGGACTCTCAGCCAACTGTGACAATGCCTTCGTAGGTAGGACGCGGCAACTTATCTGATCGGCTAGCTTTTCAGATTAATACCTACTTACGATTCTGCATTTATTTTTGTATTTAAAGCACATTTCACGTTGGCAGTTTAACTTTGCGAGGGTTTAGAGCCCGTTTTGTTCCCGTTCCTACGATTTTTCAAAGTTTTCTTTTACAACTTTTAGCTACGAAGTTCGTTGATTTTCGATGTTCGAATCCTTCCTGCTACATGCAGCGGTCTTGAGTTAAAAACTTCGGCGGCACACTCACATGTACACGCAAACATTTATATTTAGGAATCCTAATTAATCTACCAGGAGTCTAGTTAAAACAAAAATTAGGGGCGACACGGCAATTTGCCTGGCCATTAGAAAAAACAATACTCACGTAAGCCTCCAAGAAAATATAATGTCAGTAATTGGTTAAATTTAGGTAAATTGTCCAGAGATATTTCGTTCAGTTTAAGCTACGCAGACTTTAATGGTAGTCTTGCGTAAGACAATTTAAAGTACACCATTAAATAGTCTAAGTTACGTCTTTTTATTTAATGGTGAATTATTTAAGCATCATTTACTGTTTACGTAAACTAAGTTGACAAAGCTAAAAAGCCTTTCACAAAAATAAAACTAGATTAAAGCATCGTCGTAATTTTTAAAAGTAAAGTGCACTCATGTGAAAACGCCTGTGGTTTTGAAATAACATTGGAGCCGTATCTCAATCTTAGAGGCCTGTATTATAAATCAGTGATATAAATCTTGTGACTGTCACCGCATTGTCTAATTTAATAATAATAAACTCGCCATACATCATACAATAAACGCTGCTTGAAAAGAATAGACGCGCCGGTCACGAATACCATTATTTAATGTTGTAAGCATATATATCATGTTATTTATGCATCTATAGTTCATTTCGATCGTTCATTTCGTACAGATAACCGGTAGTTTTTGTGCGGCCACGAAACTATCAGAGGCGCTCACGCGAACGAGCAATCATGGCCGCTGAAATACTGAATGAATGAGTGCAACAAATCGAAATGGTTTAGGTGGGAAATATAAGCCTACGAGATAGGCGATCTCGTCATTAGTTTTCGCTTTCGCAGAACTATTGTGTTGCTATTTTTGTTTTGTATGCGGAGTAAAATTGAGCTTTCAATGCCAATTTAGCCATAAGCAGGTATAGAATCGCGAAGCACAGATCGCAGCAGTGAACCAAGAGTTAAACTGAAAAGTGTTGCGTGGCGTAGCGATCGTTTGCTACGCTATGAGCTATGGGTCTTGGGCTCAAACAGTTATAAGTAGGTATAAAATTGGTAATTTTCTGCAGGTTAATTAGGTTCGTAACAGGATGGGAGATATTTTTGTGTATGCTTTTCAATATTAAAACAAATTGCGATATTCATCAGTCATTAGAATCAAAGATGTTAACATTGTGATAATTATTTTTTCAACACACTTGCTCATAAAATGGCTCTAATTTCACCGCAATTAGGCACGTAATGACACCTGTTATCAAACTGTGACTTTTTCTTTACCATTATTCACAAGTGAGTTATAGGTTTTTTTTTTAAGTGTTAACCAATTTAAAAAAAAACCTATAACTCACTTGTGAATAATGGTAAAGAAAAAGTCACAGTTTGATTAACAGGTGTTGCTTTGTTTTTAAAAAAGTTTCGAAACAAAAAAGATCGTGTTCAATAGTACAAATAAATTTTACCAACTGCACTGTTTTTTTTCTCTAAATAAACTTTTTACTCATTAAATAAAATGGCTTTTTAGTATTATTTTCTTCACAAGTGTGTTGAAAAACGTCGTATGATACACGTGTGTATTGATGATTACCGTCCTCGGCTCTCTTAAGACCCTCACCTAACGGCTCGGGTCTCAATAGCGCCTCAGCGGTAATCACCAACATTACACACTTGTACCATAATGTACTATTATGTAATCTTATCTAGAATAATGATATTTAATTGGAAAGTTGCAGATTTAAATTCTGTTTTAGCTGAATTCGTGTTTCTACAGATAAGAAAAGTTTAATAGTGGTAGTGTTGATTATATTGGACAAAAGAGTTAAATTTTAAAATCATGTTGAAATATTTGTCAATGTTTTCACAAATTTGTTTTGGCCCTCGCCAGTCTAATTTCGGTTATCGAGGTCAAGCAAAACAATAAGTACCCTCCGGCGAAAACTTTCCTTATTTCTTTGTTTGTTTATTAAAACTGTGAGGAAAGCACTAAACTCTGTTCAACTTGACGTTTTCGTTTATTTGCAATTTCATTTAGTGGCTCCTTTACTTGTTTATTTTTGTTTACTAACTTCGATGAAAATAATATTTGAATGGTGACGGCTAACTGACTATTGTATGAAATATGAGATTCTGTTTGTAAATAAAAGCTATTATTATAAATCAAACAAAATGTTGGGGGATATAGTAATAATCTTGTTGCCAACTAAAGTCAGTAATAACTGTCAGAGTTGAAGTAGTAACACAAATATTGGAACTATTAATGCCATTATTGCTGGGGTAACGAAATACATATTATTAGTATTAGTTTTCGTGGCTTAGAATGTTAGGATTTACTTATTTTTCTTGACGGCACGTTGATCACAAATTCGTAAAACGTTTTATCGTGTCATCATCTGTTTGATAATTAGGAATACGGTTATAAATAGTTTTCATCAAATAAGTATACCTATTTTATTTTAGTTAAATTACTTAATTGATCACTGGCCGCCTTCTGTTGTTAAATATTTTGATAACGTGTGCTTTATGTTTTCAAGTATTTCAACTCCCAGCTCTGTTAACCAATAAATAGTTTCAGTCTAGCCTTAAATCTTGACTGACATTTTAAGCTGCTTAGGTAAAATCAGTCTACAAGCATTCCGTCCCAACTAACTTGAATACAATAGTAGCTCTTTCTACAGAGATAGAATCTTTAGGTTGTTTAAAGAAAATCTATCTAATATATAAAATTCTCGTGGCACAGTATTCGTTGCCATACTCCTCTGTAACGGCTTGACCGATTGCCATGAAATTTTATATGCATGTTCAGTAGGTCTGAGAATCGGCTACTATCTATTTTTTATACCCTTAAGTGATAAGGGTGGCATACACAACAAGGTCCACGTACGAAGTCGCGGGCAGAAGCTAGTATAGTATGTAATTTAACATTAATTATACCTACATACTTGCCTGAACCGTGTCACAAGACGACAAGAACCCTGAACGATTTTATTTATTATGTTCAAAACCGATTGCATGTTAATAAAAATTACTAAACATAAACTAACAAATGAAATAATCTTCACTATCAGATCAAAATCAATCAAGCAATGATTTGAGAGAAAAAACTGATGTATTGCACATTGGGCACCCGATGAAATGGCGCCTGAGCTAATTAACGGCACCCTACTATTGTACATGCGACTCCTGTCATTTATTTATTTATTTAAAACTTCATGCAACACTGAAGGTACATAGGCGGACTTAATGCCTGAGGCATTCACAACCAGTCAACCAAGGGTCATTATTTTTCGTAGAAACCTGGTATCTAATGTGGAAACCTGAAGACTTTACATTATAATATTTATCTACTTTTGCAGACATTTGAATATCCAAGTCAATCATTATATTTATGAAGAAATATATATATCAAAAAGAGTATCATAATACAATTCTTTACAAGTCAGTCTGTGTCCATCGGCTCGGCTTGTGGTTTCATTACACATTCTTACGATTTCATTTTCTTACATGATCCGTCCATCTTGCCTCTTTTATTCTTGTGACATGTTCTCTCATTTACATTTATACGCTTTATGAATGGATGTGAATATCGTCTTTATGGATATTTTTTGCTCAGTCTATGCGATTATGAGATTGTAAGACTCTTGTATAGTCTCGTTGATAATATTTTGGTTTCATTTACGACCATTTTAGCTTAGCAACATCAATGTATTAATTAAATTGATTCCAAGACGTGACCGAAGCGTATAATTGAATTTCACGACGCCTACACTCAAGAGCTCTAAAAACAACTGAGTCTAATGGAAATATTATTTCACAAATATTATTTCAAGATGCTTCAATTCACTAATAAGCAAAGTTTTACTTATGTGAACCCTTCAGTTGTGGGGTTCACATCCCTCCGAGCGCGCCCCTTCCTTAGATAAAAATAATAATGGTGACATTTATCAAGAGATATTTGAATATGGCCTCTCCTCGATATGTTTTATGTATGTGGATAATAACGGGTCGAAGTTTTCCTCTAAGTTAATAAAACTGCTACGCCAATTATTGCATTTTTTTCTATAAGAAGAAAACTTAATTCGATCAAGCTTTGTTTGTACCTTTGTACCCAAAAACTCTAGTATTTGGACCAGAATAATCGTCTAAAACAAAAACACGCTGTTCTAAACCCCAAGTACCTCGTAACAGCAGTTAGTATTGTAGCTATTTACCTATAGACGGCAGTAATAAAGTAATTTAGCTGACGCGGCTTCGACGGAGGCACGGGCCACTCTGCCGACATGAATATCAACAAGGGAGCTCGTTGTCATCGTCGCCTTTATGGCACAAACTTGGGCAGACACCCTCGCCATTCACACTGTTAGTAATAAACAAAAAGCTTGTAATTGAACGTAAATATTTTGTTCTCGAAATCTACAGTGATTGTCAACCAAAATGGTTGTTTTGAAGACGTGTATTTGTATTATTTATTTACAAATATAGAAATCCGAATGAATATGATGTGAAAATCTATGATATTAAGCCTAAAAAAATTGAGCTTGTCTGTAGATTTCACAATATTGGTTTAGTTTTTTGATTGATCATTTGTAGCTTAATTTTAGAAGAATCTATAATTATATGGAGTACACCGATGAAGCTGTTTCTTGATCTTAACTTACACACATTCCATTATTAAGTTGGGTGGTCTAAAAATGCCACTTCAGCAGAACCATGCGCTTCCAATATTCCTTTAAAAAGAGTACAGCAAATTAATGGAGATCACAACCTGCGTCTGTGTTCTCGAATGCCTTCAAAATTCGCTCCAACTTTCTGTTTTTCTTGATTACAATCTTCTGGGTAAGCTCACTCCTTCATAGGCTTTGTATCTGTCCTCTTTGACCAAGTCAAAAGCAAACCGAACTAAAATAAAAACCTAAATTATAAACGATACAATATTAACACATATCTTTTACTACAAGAACGTATTTATAGATATGCCAAAGTGATATTTTTAGACCCCAATATTTACTTGAACGAACGAATCGTTCAGTATCCTTAGCATGAGTTTTCAGTATTTCAGACATAAAGTAAACTGGAACTTTGAAAATTTCAAATTGACAATTTTCAAGGAAAAAATTAGTTCCTTCTTCGCACACCAGAGGCGCAGTTCCATTATTTCATACAAGACACGCGATAAATACTGGAAAGTAAAATAGTGAAAACTCGTGCTAGGGGTACAGTTTGGCTTTTTCATATTGATTAAAGTGCAGATAGTATATTCCGTACGATATTTCGGATTTTTGTTAATTTCTTTAAAGGCTTTTAAATCGGATTTATAAATTCGTTTGTGCGATGAATGCTACATAGAGGGACTTGTAGTTTTGAATCTAGTCTACTCCAAAGAGATTACGGACTAATTACTGTAATGGAAAATAAGCCTTTTGGCGAACGAAATGAATGAAAGAGTATTGTAATACTATAATAAAGTATTATGTTATGTTAATCTTAGTAAGTATATCGTCCAAAATATAAATAAAATAAGATGAAGGTTTCGAACAAACCATGTTTTACTGAAAATAACAAACACAATAAAAAAAAAATATGTACCCAATTTGGTGCAGTCATTCAGAAGTTAAGCACTTACAAACAGACAAACATAGGCGACTTTGTATAGGACTATTAAAGAAGCTTTTATCTGTCACGACACAGAACGTGATTAGATTTCTCGTACGAACATTCTCCCAGACTGAATATTGGTGAAAATATCATCAAAAATCATTTTGTTTGCGCAACGGATTTTAATGGGATTTCCAGTGTACCGCCTCGTAATACTCCGGTAATCAAATAAGCTATAAAATCATCATGTCGAGAGGGGTGGGTTTTTTATCAATCAGGCAAGTTTGGGTATTGTGTGGGTAGGTTCTTGTGTAGGTAGGTAGGTGTAGTACCCGGTGAAAAGAAAATTATTGCTTGTCTTCAGCGCGTTTTCAGGTGAACTGAAGTGTTATATTAAAGGTAGTCTTTATAGAATATATTTAACAATGATATTTTCAAGGAACGAATTTTTTTTTGCTGCAAGCAGGGTTCGAACCTGCGTCTTCTGGATAGGTACTCTAGACGCCTATAAGGCTATCGCAATCACTACTCTCACAGCTGAATTTTTCGTTCGCTTGTTTTTTGTCCGCTGTTTACACGTTTAAAAAAATATATAACTTTATATTATACAATCTTTAAATATGATATTTGTGCTGTTGAATATGTCATGAAAAAAAATGTATGTTACCTAAATTATTATTGTCTTCCATAACTACTTAATATCTAAAATCGAGAGAGTTTGTTCCACCTCCTAGCAGTACACCTCGAGGAATATCACAATCTGCCGTAACTGGCTGGGTGATCCCACTGCTGCAGCTGGGTGGGTTCCAATTCCTTCTGGGTGTTTGCTTTGCTTCTGCAACTTTGCTTCTGGGCTAAATGGAGGTCAAGAAGATACCCAAAGTAAGGAAAAAAAAACAGAGTGTTTTTGTTTAATAACTTGACGTTGAAGACGTCTTCGAATTCTACGTAATGTCGGTAATCGTAACAATTCATCATCATCATCTTCCTGCCCTTATCTCATTTTATTTGGAATCGGCGCCACACGTAATCGTTACAATTGTATAAGTAAAATATTATTTGCATCCCGAAGCTATATTTATTAATGTTTAGTTTGGGGCTCAATAACCCAATATCTGCACGCTACATAATATTATTGTATAGTTTATTCCAGTCTCGGCAGTTTTAGGTAATAATTATCTATTGTGTACATTTTAGTTTGTTGATCTAATTAGAATTGCCATAAAATAGTTATTCTGTCATTATTCTGTCACAGATCAAGATAAAAATCAGCGTAATAAAAAAAGCTATCCAACGTTTATCTAAACAGCTCCACACATCTAGAGATACCATTGAGTCTCATTTCACCAGTTTAAAAGACTACTTAACGATGTTATTCACGGCTGTGTTCAACACCAACTAATCTAACCTACAAGAAAACTGCACTATTCAAATGTAATTCAATTATGTAAATAGTATAGTAACGTTGGTTTATTTTTGCAACTCGTTTGCAGCAACTAATGAGGTGCTATCCAGTAACACCACTTTATTCACACCTCAGTAGACCTTGCTGGATTTATACAGGAAATGGCCTCGGGGAATTGCTCTTTTCACACTTTATTTGTGTATGAGTTATTTTGTTTGTGCGCGTTTTATACAACGTATTTGCTGGGAAGGAGTGAAATTGTAGATGTTACTTTGTATCTTATGTTTTTTTTTCTTCAAAAAATGTAGTAGTGTAGAATAATTTGTTGCTGCTTCTTTGACTACTACAATAAAATAAAATATTGTAGCCTAGATACCTTTTATTGATTTTAATAATTTAAAAAAGTCAATCACCCTTTAGTTTTGAAATGTTTCTTGTTTGTTTAATAAAACTTAAATTCTCGCATTGAATGGATAGATACATCATTGGGAAATTTGAGTTGTGGAACCTTAAAGCAAGGCACAGATCACAGACTGATTGATTTTTAAGGTGGTTGCTTAAGTTAAATCAGCACCGCAGATATAACGTCAGAATCCAAACTAACTAAAAATCATAAAAACCTGTCAGCATTTGACAGCTTTTTCTGACTTCATGTAACGAATTTTAAAATACGTGCATAGGTAAGGTGCTGTTTTTAATATTTCTATGGTAACTCGCGCGGTGCTGGGAAAAGTGCGATCAACTCTATACCATATCCAGCTTTCAAACCTCCATGCACTTCACTACTGAATGGGGTGATAACTAAAACGCGTTACAAGAACTAGTTATTACAGTCGTTTGTCGCTGACGTTAATATATGCCACCGTTATTGATATCTGCCAATAAAACTTTACTATAAAATAGACCTAATAAAATTCTATACCATACTTTGATGACTATTATTTATGAACTTAATTGATATGTTATCTTTAACTGTTATTTTTTAATACTGGAAAAGAGAGATAGAGAGAAAATTTATTACTAATTGAATGTCTTTATCAGACGTGAGATATTAACATTGTTATTGTTGAATTAATTTTAATTAATTGAGAACGTAACTGTGAATAGTCGATGTTTATAATGGTCCAATAATTGCTGGCATACGTACTGAGTCAGCCAAGCTTGACGAGTTGAATATGATTTAATATAAAAGGAGTCCTTATGTGTAAAATTGTTACATTCTGTTAATTGAGAGGGCGCACTACGTTGAAACTTGAAAGTGTAAAGCTTTATTTGAGAGAAAACTGTAATATTTAAATAGCGGCAAACTTCGTACCGCCTCTGATTAAATAAATAAAAACCCTGTTTTATCATATTTACACACCTTTTAAACCATCCCTGAACTTCAAAAAATTAATCAAAACTAAAATTAGCCTAATCGATCCAGACGTTTTCGAGCTTTAGCGAGATTTGCGAACAGCATTAGTCTCCTATATGGAAATATTTATAAACTGCTATGCGCGAATTTGTGATGTCAAAGGTTTTTAGTAATTTTATTTAGTATTATTATTTAAGGAAGCTAATACATCTGCTGCCAACAAACTGTTTCGCAGTTTGGCAGAAGTAATATTTTGTAAACTATGTTTTGCTACCTTGAATAAACGCTTTTTTTTTAATGGATATAATATCATAAATGCAGTTCACTGATCAATCTAGAAGATCTTTGGATGCCATGAACGTAAGGCCTCCAGGCAGGATCATAACATAACATATATAATTATGGTCCTCTTAGCCAAATTCACTCACAGTGGAAAATTTCAGCATAGTTTAGAAGTTACACTTTAGAGTACAAGCGTGTGCGCAGGAGTGTGTGCGGTGTACTCTCTGTTCCAATACTATCCTAGTCCGATGGAACGCTAACCCGATACGACCTGAGGGAGATCTGTAGCAGGACCAATATGCCTCAACGGGCTGTCCGAAGCAGGCAGGTATCATTAACCTCCAAATTCTAACTAGTACTGAGAAATTTCTCATACAAATAGACCCAACAGCACTTTTTGCCAGACAATCTCTTGCCACCACCAGACCATATATGTCATACCTAATAAACATCACCAGTGTTCTGTACATACTAGGTCTATACTAGGGTTCACATGACCACGCAATTCGCAACATGCATTTTGCGTAGCCCATATATTGTGTACCTGTACTTGCAACATCCATACATACATATTACCCACTTAAAGCTGTGTGTACAATAATTACACATCTGACCGGAGGACCGGACGGTAACAGTGCACAAGTAGTAATAATTTACGGCCTTCGACGATAATAACCAGTTAGATGCAACAACTTCACCTATCCTAGACTCCTGGTACCTAATAAAGAATTTCTTACGACTTTGTGTTGTGTACTGTTCATTAGTGGCCATGTTTTGTGAACACAGACTATACAAACAGATCTCCATTACGATAATTTGAAAAACAGAGTCTGTTAAACTAATTCGTTGTTTCTAAGTTAATTGTGGAAATACGGATTGTATTTTAGGATCTTGTTTTGTTACGGACGAAATTTTACGTTCGAACTCAAATATGATTAAAATTGAAAATGAGAAAACATTGTATTGTGCATAAGGGATGCATGCATTTTTAACAGAGTATTTAAACTGTAAACCTCAAAAATACGGACGTATCACAAGTTAATAAATCTTAAAATTTTAGTTTCCACAAAACATTGTATTAGCTGCATCCTATGAATTTTTAACAGGCTTTTTGAACTTAAAAGCCCCAAAATACGTACTAAAAGCAAAGTTAAGTGAAAAATTAATAAGAACGGAAATGAAAAAATAAAGGCAATAGCAATGTAAAAGTGGTGGAGGCGTCGCGACGCTTAGTCAGCTGTTAATGGCATTTGTGTTTACGTGCAACCAGACGATGCTTCTACGAGGGACATTTTTTGGGAAAGACTATGTTGGATGCGCCCAAAAGGTAAAAAATAAAAAAAGAACTACAGAATTTATAAGGCATATGTGATTGGTCACGCCGGGAAGGGACGTTCTAGAAAGACTTACACTGACTTTATAAGTAACGATAATAGAAAAGTTGGGTGCGTTGTACTTACAAGCGGCATGCTAGCATAACCAGATGTATGAACATGGACGAGGCGTAAAGCATGTGATGTTTTGAATTTTCTGCCTAACCTTATGAGAAAAAGGCGTCAGTTTAAAACAGTATAACATGTATGTAAGTAAACCAACATTTTAGGTGATATGATCATATTTTTTTTTCAATGGCTATCGTCAGTTCGTCACTCCTACAGGGCACTGAGCGTAACTGATGTAGAAAAACTATAGAAGAATTGAAACTGAGTTACGATTTTCAGCAATGGTTGATATGAAGAAGATAAACCCAGCTAAAATAAAGGTACTGAAGTCTAGTGTACATGTTCGGTTTACATAGCAACCATTTGTACATACTCTGCTAACCTACTTACAATTTTTCATACGAATTTTCATTTGTTCAGCACATTTATTACTCTCATCTGACAGTAGTCTCCTGTTCAACAAAGGCCTGTGTAGGTAACTTTTGTTCCTACAGCTTTGTTAAAATAAGTTGACTTTTTATTTTTGTCAAATTAGTCAGAGCTTTATTTATTTTAATTTGGACGTGGTAGCTTGTAAAAATAACATGTAGGTAGGTATGTTAATAAGGTTATGTGTCTTGTATTCCCAGAAACACAAGTAAGTAAATAATGTTTTTCTCAACAGAACTTATAAATATCAACAAGTTTGTAAATAAAGTAAGATATAATTAGCCATATAAGCGTATGACTACAAATGTACGAAGAATTCTCAACAAAAACTAACTCGATTAAATATCTTCACTTGCTCGGCAATGAACTACAAGAGTGATGCATCACTTTAATAAGCCATAAATAATTCTAGTTCATTTTTTCCTTAGATAAATTAAAAAGAAATATTGATACCGTACGGTGTATCCATATTTTAATAGCAGAGTGCGCTTTTAGCTTAGTTATCAAGTCGGCACACGCAATCCTACAATCAGGCCTGAGACCACAATGAATGCATATCGAAACTACGTTTTAGCACCTCAACAATACAATCATAATGCCTTTCCGTGATTTTCGAAACTTTCAAAAGAAGGAATTGCGCTTTTTTATGTTTAAAGCCCAATTTAGGTCAACGTTTATTTAGCTTTTGTTATTATAATTGTGTTCGTTAGTGACTTTCTTTCTATTGTCAATTTATACGAATTTTCCTTGTTAATAAAAAATACTGTTTACTGAAAGACTAATAAAATGGTTTATCTCTTTCTATCTCGGGAAATTGGATGCCTTGATGAAAATCCGTAAATTCGCTGAAAGAATCAAAAGTGTTTGGGAGTGAGCTGATTAGTGGCAGCAACACTTCAAAGATCTTTTTCGACAAAAGTAAATGAAATTTGGTTAGGTTAGCTATAAAAGCATGCCTAATTCCTACAAAATTATGAAGTTAGTCATTAAGATAGTAACAGCGGTGAAAAGAAGATAAACCAGAACTACTGTTCATAGCGCTAAAATGACAAAATATTCATGTAAATAAAAAATAATTATAATAATAGTACGCATTCAGTTTTACCATCAAACATAAATCCTAAAATGAATACAACGCAACAAGAATCTGTTACAAACAAAAAGTCGAGATTGAAACGGGAACGCTTTTACCTTAGAGCCCTCAAGGCGAACGTGAATAGGCATCTTTTAGGCAAGCGCGCTGGATCTCAGGCCACATCGTAGCTCACAGATGAAGCTGTGATCAAAGCCTATCCGGAACTAGAGATACCTAAAATGCCAGAAGCGAATTGCTACTCAAAATATAAGACACAAAAATTCAAATTCGCAGATCCAAAAATTGATTTCAATGTCTTCAAGTGTGATGTAGGTGTATTTTATAACTATTTAAATGCAAATAGAATATAAATGTTTACAGTGCAAGCATTAATTAAACCTTTCTCATCATTAACATGTAATAAATATTCAAGCAATGTATATTTTATTGACATTAATGTCACACCACGGATGCACATAATGAGAAATTTAATATTGCAATCCATTTGATTAAAAATCGTATATGTTACGTCAATAATAAAACGTTTCTAATAAAAACGTTGATATACTGACTGACACCGTCAATAACTCGATACGTCCTCCTAAACTTTCATAAGTATTTATTTCACTTCATAATAACTGGGGATAACGGTTCGGAAAAAATAGAGCCTTGTTTTATTTCTAAGCTGATATCGATAAAATTGCCAAACAAAAAGCTCCACTAACAATTTCGCATCCCTATTTCGCGTAGCTAGAGTTCGGTGATGGCATAAAAGACGAAAGCATGGCGCGACGCCGAATAGCGGACGCGGCCGATTGACGGTGCACATGGGAACTGTATGCTAATTCGCTCGGCCGTATTTCGGCGCACTGTCAACGGGTAACACAGCCTTCTGTACCTGTCCTACTACGTGTGCACTGAACGTGGATGAAATGCAAAAACTTCGAACAATCGGATGTTTGCTCACGAGCTTCGGTAAAAAAACTGCTATTTTACTTGTGTGAGAACCGTTCGGAATGTAGTGTATAATGTGACTAGAGGCTCTGTGTGACGTGTCTTTTAGAGCTTTTGTGTTTTTATCTAATTTCGATTCAATGTTCTTTTTATGCGGAGCCTGTTCGATGTTTTATTTTCTTTTAACCGTTTCTGACAACAGGGGTATCATTTGGAATTAAAGGTAAGGTGATAAAGTAATGAGATACTAAGCGAAGTATTGTCAGACAGTTTATGAGATTTTTAAAGCGTTTCTCGCTCTCTCTACATTTATTCAAGAAAATATAAAAACAAACCCGACGCGTATCTATTGTTGTTCAAAAATGGTTGATTAAAACACTGTCATATAACAGGATCCTCTTAATCTTAATTATAAAACAAGTCCGTCGATCCGTCGTTGAACTAAAATAAAATGTAATAGCTGTGCTAATGGGTGTCCAAGAGCTAAGCAATAAATAATTTATTCCGGCAACATTTCCCCACTCTGTTTTTATGAAGCAACTAAAAGCTCGAAATAAACCGACAAAGAATAAGTTCATAAAGAGATTTCCTCATAAATTATAAAATTGTTTACGGAGAGAATCTAAAGCATTTTACTTCAGTACTAATTCCATAATGAAAAGTCTTTCTCGGGTGAAAAGAGTCGGCGGTAAAGTAGTTTCGTGTAATCCCTTTTATTAACAACGAGTATAGTGGAGCTGATATTAAAACATGATTTAAAGTTTTGTGGGGCGCCGTGTAAGAGGTAAGCCGTAATTAAAACAAACTATCTACAATTTACCCATCATTGTTCGGTCGAAGTTCACGCAAGGAACATCACTAACACTACATTGAGATTGATGAACAGTTTCTGTTAGATCAAAGTGTTTTGAACGACGATTAATAATCTTTCGCTTAACCATGGATGTCGAGGAAGCTACGCACAAAGCCGACATGGAAAGGGTATTAAACAGTGGCTTCAATAAACGGCCCAATAAGTTATGTAAAGTGCGGGTGCATCGCGTTACATTACAACCCCTACATGGGCCCGGGGTTGGGACGCATGCGCTCGCACCGCCGGCCGCGCACGGCATATGCGGAATATTAAAGGAGGAAAGAGAAAAAAATTAACTTGTGAAGCCATTTTCGTCTATCGGCGGCCCCCGCGCGCGCCGTAGGGTTTCTGTGATGCAGGCAGAGAGGCTCGCGCGGCCGACGCGACTCCACGCCGCCGTACGTCCCCGAGCGCCGCTCCCGCACTCGCCGCCGACCGGTCCTGTGATTACACCTTGTGCGACACATTATTATTGTGCAGTGTTATTTGAACATTTGAGAAGCTTTCGCTTCATGGACACAGTGTTACTGTCCAACTAACTAGAACCTAACTTAGTGAGTTTAACTTTACTGTGAGTGTAAGTTTTTGAGAAGTTTAATTTTTATCTTCTTCAGTGTTACGTCTTGTAAAGTGAACTAAACTGTATTTTGAAGTCGTGTTTCATGTGCCGCGTCTGTTTACTTGACAAGTTTGAAGCAAGTACCAGTTATTTAGTCACTTGTTAAAGTTGAAACTTTTACAACTTACTCTGCATTCTTATTCGTACAATTGTGTGTTTCATCTGATTCAAGTTCAACAACTTATGATCGCACCCTCTAAGGTATTGTATTTACTATTAACAATTATTTTTAGTTATTAGTGTCTAATGCACATTTATAAAATTTTATTTTGTTACATTTTATTATTTTTATTCGCAGATATATTTTTATTTACTTAGTAGAAGCTACATACATCTGTCGCTTGCATAATATTATTTTGCACAAACATCTGTGTTTTTATTAGTTTACAGTCTCTGTATATTTTGTTTGAGCTCTTGTTAGTGATAAAATGTTTCACCTGTTTCCTGCGTCAGCTGTCCCAGGGAACCGGCTATGAAATTTGAAGGGCTCCAAATATTTGAACAGAACTTAATACTATGCGGGAACATCATAAAGGATACAATAACCATAACAAGGAAGAAACTATGATACGACCTCTCAAAAAGTTTTAATGGCATTCTGAGGATATAGTAAATCAAATCTTTTATTTATGAAGTAATAACAGTGCGACAGAGTGCACTCTAAAATAGATGTGTACGTATAATAAAAAATCCATACTCCTCCCAATAAATTATCGGAAGACGTTCTTTTTATTGGAGTAACGAATGGTGAGATGAGTAATGGCGTAAGTTTGTCCGATAAATCATGCTTCCCGAAACTGTGAGGAGCTTCCGACGTTGGGGTAGTATTTGGCAAGAGCCACCCTCACTTGTTAGTCTTGTATTATACACTTATCGGAAATGCAATCGATGGTGTAGCTGTAGAAAAAGGAATCGGTATAGCTTTTGTAGACAATTCACAGATAGCAGAAATGTATGAGAAGCAAATTCAAGAGCTTTTGAGGAAAGTTTTTTCCAGTACAAAATTACTGAACGGATTAGGTTTAGAGATATGTAGATTGCTTATAACTTGGATTAACATAAAGAATACTAATTATCGAATCCACGCGAACGACACGGGGTATAAGTAACCAAGCACAAAGATAAATTGATTACTAGCGATAAAAGCTTAAAATAACTAAAACAGCAAATTACACGAAAGCAATATTGTAAATGGTACTTGAAGCACATGAATGAAATTGAAGTCCACTTACGCCACGCAATTTGTCACTGTTGGTCATGAAACGCGTTGGACAATAATGCTAATAGAACATGAGCAACAGCATGATTTTGTGCTAAACCGGTATTGTGAAAGGATAGTAAAACTGGTAATTGTGGAAAAGCGGTTCTCGTCAAGAAAATGGAAGTGCTAAATGGTACAACGGCCGATGGGCCGTGAAATGACACGTCGAGTGAACCGATACCATTTGATGAACTATTGTTTAGGAATGTAGCGATGGGCGGACGAGGATTGGACTCGCACTTAGATTTCGTGTAGACAGGCGTAGAAACATCAATTGGAATTTGTTACGAAATTCATTTGTTGTGATCTGGTTGATTGTGTAAATAAGATGAGAATTTTGGTTGGATTTAATTGTAATGGTCGTCGATATTGTCGGCAATTTTATTAGTCTTAGGACTTATTTTTCAATAGGCAGGTAAGGGTTATCTGAAGAATTAGAATGGTGGTTTGACGGCTCATCTATGGAACATAATGTCAAATCGCTATTTTTATTCCTGAGATAAAAGTCATCTGATTATTGAAAAATCAGCCCTTAAATATAAAATATTAGATCTTCGTTAAAAAGTGGCTCGAGTTTTTATTATACTCGGTAACATTAAAATGTATGAATTCAATAGTAAAGATTGAACTTGAGTAAAATAACCAAAATTAAAAAAAAAATTGCTGGGTATGAATTTTGTGCAATATGATTATTCTATTCAGTATAATCTCTGAGAGACTTTGTTCCCATTCAATCATAAATCTGTTTGATATACTTAACATTATTATAATCTAAACCAAATTGATTGGATACAAACACTATTAAGAGAGGGGTGGATTATAATATCGAATATCAGGCTAGAAATTATCCATAGCCATAAAAAGGCGTTCCCACGTTGCCGGAAGCAAGCACTGGATCGCCACGCTTCGGTACTTTGCTCTTTCACTATTGTCCCTTTGTCCGTACTTAGCTCCGTCAGCCCGTCAAAAGAGCGCCTCTTTATTCCATGGATCTAGTTTGTCGCACTTAATTCGTATTGCATCATTCGCTCCACACCATTTTCTTTTTTTTAACATCGATCGCTCCGATAACTCCCCCAATGTCGTGTCGTGCATTCGTAACAAAATTCTCTACACTACTTACCTTATCATATTTTTCAATCGGCGATTTGCTAGCTTATAATTATATACCCGTACCACAATAGTTTGTAACGTATAATTTAAAGCCTTATTATGGAGCTCTTAATTAGTAATTTCCTAGCCGGGCTTATGGTTAGCCGCCTTCATTTAGTTGCAACAGAGTTCAAGAACATAGCGGCCAGCAACACTAGTGAAATTTGCATTCTTGCTTCGCTCAGCCGACATAGCCTAAGGACCACCCGCGTTGAACTGCCTCCGATTCAATACCAGCTTTATAACATCGAGATAGAATTTCGAATCAAGATTCTCGTTTCTCATCATATCTATCGCTTGCAATAAGACGCTCTACAATCTACTCGCGTCTACTCGCGCAAATTTCAATATGCGTAGCGGTAGAATATTTTACTTCGGTTCACTCATCCCATTCTGCTAAGAAACAAAATCAGCATTACGTAAACAAAAACAAAACGAAGGGCTTTAATTTGCGGTAAACATCTTTTCTCCTGCAATACCGTAAATAGAAACTCTCAGCAAGATTTTTTTAATCTTCGTCCAACATCTCGAATAATACAGCTGCAGCATTCGAATCTCATTAGCAAGTGAAACAAGAGAAAAAACTCAGAGCAATAAATTTTAGCAAGGCTCAAGTGGAAACGTTTACGGTTCCTTTTAATTTGGTTGGCATTGTCGAGGCGTCCCGCTGCGCGCCGCCCGTTGGATTTCTTGCTGGAATTCCAGCTGTTTCAAACATTAGTTACTTCTTATTAGTTGATTACGAAAACGAATTAAATGTTACATTTCATGATTAGATTTTATGGGGTTGTAATTCTGGTAATTGTCATTAATTAGAAATCAATGTAACCACACACATGTAGTCAAACAGACCCTAATAAACCAAAAAGTTTCAATATCCTGCAACCTAAAAAAACACCGGCAGATGCAAAAGCGTCTGAGACTGAGGATCACGGAGTGTATCATAAATCAAAGTGGATTTTATGATGGTATGATGGGACCAATAGCTACCTCTCTCGACACATTTCGAGGAAGGCGTGTTTATTTTAAATGATTGAAGTAATTCCAAGGGTCTGAGGAGCCGCAGCTGAGTGTGAGATCGATGACGTTGCGCTTTCTGCCGGGCCGTCTGCGAGACCACAGATATTATTAATACCTACTAGCCCAGCTATCGATGGCGGCGATAAACTTGTTTGAGTGTGGAAAGATACTATACTACTACATCAATCATCCGGTAGTAATTGAAAACATGCAGCTGCGGCTTTACGATAAAACAATAAATAACCTTCACGACCCGGGAACCGTAGAAAATGTTCATTTCATTATCGTTATACAGAAATATGTTCTTTATTTCGGTGTTAAAGCAAGCGTTACTAGACATTTTATTACCGCAGCGACACGTGTTTTGCAAGAGTCCTCACCAACTGCGGCCCAGCTGTGAGGAGTAGAACGTGCCGTTCTGGGTGCACATTAAAATTCCCACACATAAAATTCAATGATAAAAAAAGGTTCGCCCGATGGCCCCTTTCCTACTCACAACAAACAAGCAGGTAAGCGAATCTTTACGAGCCCAACAAAGTGAAATATGCGCAATCCGTTGAAGGATTTTACATCTTATTACTGCTGCGTAAAGAGTCAGTTTATGGAAGCGAATTGTAACAATGATCTTTCGCAACATTTGGAAAGAATAAAAACTTTGTTTTCTTTTCTATTCTCCCACAAATATGGTGTAAAAAAATCTCGTTTTGATAGGGCTTCTCAAGGTTTTTGGTTGGCAACCCCTTTATTGCGGTTGATTGTACCTTATACGGTTTGCTTCCTCGATGCGTCCGTTGCATTTAGTGTTTTGATTACATAATAGGAACTAATGAAAATGAATGAGTTGGGATGGTTGGGACACGCATCCGCTTCGGGAAACAAAACAGAATAATGCATTATTTGTGTAACTACCATGTATAAGTCATTGATTCTGAGAACGGCTTTGTTTGATCTACAACCAGATATTTGAGGTCATTGACAATACACATGTCAAATATGATATCCGTGGGTATACTATATGCATATCATCTATTTCGGGTCCTCTGTATCGATTCCCATCAATAATAGTTCGTGACTGGATTTCGGCTAATCATTGTAAGAGCTTAAACCGGCTGTGACAGCGTACTTGTAATACATTCCATTGTCGCCCGCACCGTGCCGCCTCCCATCATACGGTGAGGTGGTCGGGACAATCAAAACAGAGCAATGTGATAAACTGTTACGCATTGTTCACTTAACCTCTAAAAAGATAATGTTAAGGTCGTTTCAGAGGTTATAACACCGGGTTTGTGTAAGTAAAGAATAAAAAAACTTTCTTTCATAGTCAGGTAGGTAACAATGAACTTTTGTAGTTCTAAAGAAAAATGATAAAAGATATCTCCAATTGATTTTCGGTGAAACGCGTTTGAAGATACCAATTACGTTTTTATAATGTTCACAGTGGATTGGCATTGTTAAGAATCTTTGGAGCTTTCTAATAAAGCTGTTGTCCCTTCGCTGCACGATTGAACAAACTTTTGGGTGTCAACTTTTTATTCTCTCACATAAGCAGACGCATATATTATCGTAACTGTGTTATCTAGCAACAAACAGTATTACGTACACATTTGTTGGTGTGAATTAATTTGTTCAAACACAACTCCGTTATAAAGAATGGTTAATGCAATGTAAACAGATTTCTAACAAGTTCTTCGTCAGTACAAGTGGTTGCTTTAGTTATGGTATATTAAAGGTGTTTTGTTTACTTTATTTTTAAATTTCAAATAATGTTGATGGCGGGCCATCTGAGGTTACGTCGGTAACTGGTTCTGGTTAGCCACGTCCAGCGCTGGGCGAGCAATGAAAACAATAATGTTATGATAGGAGGCGGCGGGCGCGGCCGCGGTCCAACACTGTTTATTTTAAACATTCGCCGCCAGCCGCGGTAAGATTATATTCCTTGTAATGCTATACCCGAGGGCTGTGTGCCTTACCTCCGCACCATTGTTAGACGGCCCCGCACTTTGTTTACACAAATTACTTTAGACAATTCGGTAAACACCAGCGTTTCATAACAGGTAGTTGTCTGTGATAATAACTATTAATCTTCCGTTCTACCGACAGACGCGAGCGCAACATTCTCAACGGTACTGTTGTGTTCGGGTATAAATAACTAAAAAGTTATTTATATCTCTTAATATGGAATGATAGTCGATGAGGAGTTGTCATTAAATAATTTTTACGATTAAACGAGGCGCAACGACTGCTCTGTAAGTAATACTCTCGTTAACCAAATCGTTGAACGACGGCGACTGGTTTCAAATAATTCTAAACGAGTTGCATCACAACTGTTCTGTGGTCAAACGGTGCAGTCATTTAGATTTAAAATAAGATAACATTGACTTCAGAATTTAATGTCAAACATAAAAATCGACGTAAAAAGTTTATAGCGTCACGTAAATAATTATTTTGTTATTTAACAACAAACATCGTAAATAGTAATTCTAGAAGGTACTTTATTACATTCTTGACAAAGATTATTGATTCGAACTCAATCAAGTCGTAAACTGTACGTGTTAATGGCATAATCAAAAGTTCCTAAGTAACAACACGAAAGCCGACTCCACGAGAGACAACTCCAATGTAATTAAATTGTTTACATTGAAAATCGATTATTGAGTTCAGTTCAGGGTGTGTGTAAGTTAGGTGGCTATAACTCTGAATTTCGTGCAGTTGACTTCCGAGCCCCGACGTGCGAGGGAATCGAACTTTACTGCCTATAAACTCTTTATTGCCCATTGTCGACGATTATTACTTAACCCTCATGACTTATGAACTAATAAATTCGATCTTTTCATGCCGATCGTGCTTACGATTTCACTCCTACGATCCTTCGGAGTAAATAAAGAGCGCAATTTAGAGTTTCATCGTTATCAAGTGAAATAAAGATAGGTGCTGGTGCACTTGAGACATGATAAATGTAGCCATGCCTTATTCGGTACCGAGTCAGAATACCGATTGGACTAAATAAGAACATTAAAAGCGTGCAATGCCGCGTGCGTGAATCAATAGATTAGATGGAAATAAGCTTAAAATATCTCCGTATGGTCTGGCTGTAAATAACTTGTTTGTAATTGCGGAGCCGCGATTGTCTGCTACTATAAGGAGGGCGGCGCTGTTTGATAGCAATCTTGCCTGTGCCAGCTCGGCTGAGCTCGGCTCCCCTTCCTACCTTTTGCGTATCGGTGTGCTGTTTGCGTGTTACCGTTTTCGGTCATTGCTTAAGTAATACGCTGTCACTGCGCACAATATGTCATTGTAAAAGCCTACATAAATATTCTTAACTGAGTTGCTATTAAACCTTTTAAGCACTGTAATATTATCATGAGGCCACAATAACAGTGCATTATTGCACAAAGGATATGAACAAGAGAGTATAACATCTAAGAAGGACCATTGGCTTTATTGAAAGCCGTGCTTGCTTTATACTGTCTCCCGCTTTCTGAGGCATAAAGTTATTTTCACAACAAAGCACGCGGAGCCTTGTGAGCTCCTTATATTGGACCTCTCTTGAGCCGACCCATTGTAATCTTAATGCCGTATTATATTAATGCGATAAACATCTCTGAGATCTCTGTGCTCATTTTTTTTTTCTGTGAATTATAGTGAGTTTAATATTGGCAGGGTACAGTTTGTTAGATGAGACGTTTCTCTGGTTACGAGGTCTTATCTTCAATCGATCCGAGGGGACCCAATTCTATGAGCCAGTACCTACTTTACGATTCTTGTGGTTTAATTTCTTTAACGGACTGTATTGAAATGGAATTTATTTAATAAGTCATCGGATTCAAGTAAGGCGGAGATGCTCTGAATAGCATAAATAATGGAGATACCGACGTCATCTCATCAATGTCACATGCTATTAAATATGTATAATACGGAGCGTATTAAAACACTTATGTCGGATGACAAGGCATGAAAATCCAAATTTAGTGAGCATATTACTATGGAGCGAGAGAACACGGCGAGCCACGCACAATGAAACTTTGTGCCTTGCCTGAATAATTGCCGTATTTAACTGTGGAGATTTAGTGTCCCAGCTTGCATCACAATAGAGTATTTGGTTCGTAAAAGAAACTAAAAAGGCTATTGTTATTAGTCATGCTTCAGACAGAATAAACGCTAACATTTATCTAATGGAAGTTAATGTAGTAAGTTAGTCTTACAGCAAATGTATTGGAAGCCCAAAAAGCTGAGCGATTTGATTGGTCTGACTTGAACATATATAAGGCAAAGAGGAAAGAGGGTATCTTAATCAAGTTTCTTAACTTTGACCGACATTTTTGCTTTGTTGGATAGATTGAATAGCTTTTTGTGCGATTGCAATGGCCCAGAGGATGAGCGGCATTATTTGCATCAAGACTGGCAACGGCTCTGGAGATTAAATTAAGAATTTCTAAATAATCTCGTACGAAAGCCATTTTCCTGGCATTATACGTTAAAAACCGAAAGAGTTTCTTTTACTTTATTATTTATACTATTATTACTTTATTATTCTAACAGTTGATTAAGCAAAAAAGATTCAGTAGGTTCAGATGTAAGAGTGATTTAAGACCAGAGTAAAATCTACAATGTTTTACGGCCAGAAATATTTCATACATCAATTTTAATGCGACTAGCCAACATTAATATCAAATAGAACTGTGTTTCTCACAAAAACTGTTAAATTAGCTTTCATAAATCATAATACGCTTACTTAAAACCTTGGGTCACAGCCAAGAACAAATGTTTTCGTTCAAATGTACAATGGAACATTGAAATCAGGACTGTATGGTGTCACACCATATTTATTTTAATGGGAAAGGTCATTACTTTTGGTACTTTGGACCGGACTGGTGCAGGGTTGGCGCTCAATAAATCATATACAAAAAAAAAAAAAAAAACATTTATTGGCATACGACACAAGAGAAAAGAAGCGAAGAAAAAGAAAATAAACAATTTTTCCTGATCCATTAATTCTACCCCTTCGAGTTTTAGACGCCCTAAAACAGCTCTTGATCGTCTCTAGGGTCCTATTAATACTTGTCAAATTCATCAAACTGAGTTCTGGAAATTAGTTATTAGGTTTGGAAGCGTAATAAATAAACAAACTCACTTTCGAATTTATGTTATTTGTCAGGATTTGATACTTCTTAAACTTTTCTAAAAAAAATCGCATAAAATATTATTTTTCTAGACGGATAATTCATACTTAATTTTTATTCATGGCTTAGCTTAGCTTAGGTCTAATTAGAATGAATTATTCAGTGGTACAATAAAATTAAATATATTATTAAAGCAATAATTAATATCATCTCTATTCGAACATACCACCCATCACTGGCAGCATTAACACGCTGAATGTTCATTGCCAATTTCTGCACTAGAAACGATCAGGCGCGTTGGTCCAAGATCAGTACTTGTGATTTCATCATCATCATCATATCGGCCGTAAGACGTCCACTACTGAACATAGGCCTCCCTTATAACTTGTTCTTTATAAACCCAAAAATAGATACCATTAAAAAAAAGGCGTTTCAGCATCCCGGAACGTCTTAAAAACTGGGCCAAATCCTGAGAAATGCATATTGATGGCAGCCCTTACCAGTACAGCGTCGCTTTGTACCCCGCTGAGTAATCGTCACAACTTAGCTCCTCGAATTTATGTCCCATTTATACTTCAACCATAATGGAATATTTAGGGGTGCGCGAAACTTTTGCACTGTACAGCCATATTTTATTTACCTTGACACGTGAATGTTACGTTTTTTGTCCCGGGCCGCGCCCGCTAAAGGTGGATATTGTTGGTTAGTTCTGATACACCTGGGTTTATATGGCATGGTGAACTTTTGACAGTATGTTTGAGAGGTAAAGATTTTTTTATAAAAGAGATCAAGACAACACGGAGACACATGCATTTAGTATACATTTAAATGAATGTACAGCATGTAATAGAAAAAATATACATACGAACAGCATGGCTTCTTTGGATGATACCAAACGATATAATATTATATGCGAAGGTTTTCGTAAATCTACACGTACTAAAATTAAGACATTTTTTAAAACACCTGACACTGAATTTGCAAACATTTTGTATAGTCTTGTTTAAAATCAATTAAAACTAAAACTACTTATACATTTCTTTAATCCTTTCACCTATGATAACCTACATCATCAGCGAGTAACATGGTCTTTATTTCATTTTCGTAGTGCTACTCGCAAGAAGTCGAGGCCGGGTGCTAGTAAAAATAAATATTGCTATGTTTGCTACGAAGTGCTACGAAACTGCTACGAATAATATGGGTGTTTTTAGTGAATAAAATCCTTTCAACAAATGTATGTATATAATGTTTGTTATAATGTTGAATTCTTATTGACAATGAATAAAACGATGCGTTGCTCTGTAAACAAAGTTTTATTGGTATGAATTACATTCATTGAGAAACTTACACACTATTATGCTCTAAACTTTAAAACTAAAACTCACCTGTAAACAAAGAAACGACATTTAACGTTTATTATTCACAGTGTCAATTCTTTTTATAATAATCTAATTAAATAAAATACGGTTTAGTTATAACCGCTATTTTCATCTTTAAAACCTTAAAAAGTCTTTTCACTTTGACAGCACTACTTTACCGACATTACACAACGTTCAGTCACAGCTTTACCGACCGAGCGAGTACTGCTGTACTGACCAAATTCAAACTAAAGAAATGTATCTATTTCTTTACATGTATATTTTTAGTAGTACAAAACTGTGTAATAAAAGACCATACTTCAACTATGAACTGACCGCTCTTCAGTATATTTTATCCGCAAAATGAGTTAAGACAAAGTGTAGTTGGTAACACCAGATGTTATGCTAATATCAACAGACACTCAAAAAGCTAGAGGATTTCAGTTTCAGCTTTGAGTAGCTTTTAATGTACCACTAACGTTCTAAATATGTAAATTCTTAATCTCATTTCATAGAGATCAGATTCTATAGATTAACATTTTAAAAATCTTAGTTATGCATTTACGCTTTAAGATTTAACAGAGCGACCAACTTTATGGTTATTTTTATTAGTAGCTTAAAATTTTGACCAACTTTTTTTGCCATTTATCAAAAATGTAGACACTAAATTATATTTGGAAATGTGGAATATAGAGTCATAAATAAGTTATGAACACATTTCTATATTAACGCTATCGTATAACTGGTCATCTGTTTCTCATTAAAGTGCCTACTGGTTTTCTTCTCGGTGGCACGAATATTAGAACGGATTATGCCGATGTAAAAATTATCATCTGCGATCTGCTAGTCAGATACGGTTGTTAAAAGATTCGGCGACTATTTTAGGAAATTCCAAAAGAATTTTGTTGATAAATGGTGATTAAAATTATGACGTAATTTTTTTTTGCAATCGTGTCTACTTTACATAGGTATAAAACACATCACTTATAGTAAATTTTTGATGGAGAACAATATTTTTGTCCTATTAACCGTTTAGGAGTTCTCTAGTTAGGAGACGATCTTGAACTAACTAATCTAAAACATTTTTTTAATTCGAACCAGTAATTCTTAAGATTAACGCGTTAAACCAAACAAACAACCTCTTCAGCTTTATAATATTAGTATCTACCCGACAAGCCAGCAAAAAAAGATTGCACACATTCGACAGAATTTATAGCACTCTCAAAAAGTTATAAAGTGAAGTTTTGTGAAGAAGTAGAAGGGCGTTATATGAAGAGAATACCTATAATAAAAGTACCAAGTTTTCTGCGCAGGCCGTACTAAGTATTACTTTCGCCTTTGGCATTCTGTCCTTTGTAAAAGTATAGAGATGAGCCGGCTATGATTTTTGCCGACTATTCAGTTATAGTAAGTTCAATTTGTCGGCTAACTGATCGGCTAAAGGCAAACGACGCCTTCAGTTTTCAGGAATCATGGTCGAAGTAGCAAGGAGGGTGCTACAGCAATATATAATAATAAATCGATTAAACAAAGAACCTACTAAATTAATGCAAAAACAAATTTTTAGTTCGGGTTATTCATTTGGGGGAGCTAAACACGTAACCCAGTTATAGATTATATCATTGAGATGCTAAGAAGAAGATATTAATGTGGACATATCCCAAAATTATCCCTTGCCGACGACGAATCGCCGACACAAGATATACGGTCGGGTACTCGACTTTTCCAACTAGAAGGTACATCACTAAAGTCTGTCTCATAATCTCGTAGACTAAATTGACACATGCAAATGTCAAATTTACAAATAATATTGCCAGCTGTTTTGTGCAGTGTTGTACCTACGATAACGGTTTGTTGAATCGTAACTTTTTATCTATAATAGACGAATTTAATTTTCATTCAAAGTTTTATATTTAAAATTCACGTACGTACACACGGCTGCACAACGCCATGCGTAATCCGACCATGTTTCGTTGCCTTTAAATTAAACAAAAAACATTATAGAGGATAAAAAAAGTATGGTTTTCAGAAGACCGTCGTGTGGGTGTCATCATTATAAAAATTATAGGGCTAGATGATTACCACAACGAGATGACTTCTGATACCTATATACGAAAACTGGTTAAAAATATTTTTCCGAAATTAAAAGAAAACGCAGTACTTTTAATAGATAATGCTCCATATCACACCAGGAAACTGGATTCGTTACCTACTTCTAGTTGGCGAAAACGGCAAATCCAAGGTTGGCTAAAATCAAAAAATATTTCGTATGACGAGACAATGTTAAAGCCCCAATTAAATGAAATTGCCCGAAAGCACAAAAAAGCCCATGAAAGAAATGTCGTCGACGAGATGGCTGCTGAACGGAGTCACTATTTTGCGACTGCCCCCTTACCACTGCGAGCTAAACCCGATTAAAGTTGGTCTGGGCTCAAGTAAAGGGGCATGTCGCTAAAAATAATAAAACATTCAAAATGAATGAAGTACGAAGCCTTTTAGAAGAAGGACTTCGTCAAGTGATCCCGCAGCAGTGGAAAGACTGTATAGTCCATGTAATTAAAATTGAAGATGAAATGTGTCATCTCGGCCATATAACCGACGACATTACTGATAGGTTTATCATAGAAGTAGGTGGCGATTCAGATGATTTAGAATATTCTTCAGACATGGAGTTATTATCTGAATCAGATTAACGCGAATACCTGTAATTAAGTTATGTAATTTAAAATAAATAATTTACATTATTAATTTTGTATTATTACGTTTTAAATAAGTACCTACACATTATTTTAGGACAAACACATTATTTCAGGTAACTTATTGTAAAAAAACGATACTTGATTTTATTAACGCTAAGTTTCGGTTGTGCCTCATCACTATTTAAGAATTGCAATAAACTGACAACACTCGTAATGTCAGTTTAGTCTACGGAATTAAAAAACACACTTTAGTAAAGTACATTTCTTTCTACGTAAGTACTTACCACCTAAGTCATCTACATATATCATGGGTTCTCTACATAGTTGAGTATGTCTACTTTTGATATGAACGAAACAACGGTCAAAGTTTCGGCAGACAATACTATAATTTATCTTGTTTTGCGCAGTTGGACATGACAGGACATTAAACTAAGTATGAACCGAAATGTAAGTAACGGACTAGAAATGTTGATGGTAGAGACCACTTTGTTTACTTTGTAAATTATTCATGCATATAATTCGAATATGAAAGGCAGAATGAAAGAAAAAGTGTTATTTTTATACACAAATAAGAGTGAATAAATTTTAAAAAAATAACAAAAATTAAAAAAAAATAACAATAAAAAACAAGCAGTAAGAAAAATGTACGAGATTAGTCCTGTACGAGGCATCTCAGCATTGTTCTGTAATTAAAAAAAAAACTAATAAAGTTATTATTCCAAAAGAAAATGCAGTTTAAAGATATTGAAGTAAGTTCGATAGGTATCTAACCTCCGACCACCGGTCTTTGTTTCAAATCAAAACAATGAATCATAATTATCATCGAATTTAAACAAAGGCAGTCTTCGTTGAATTGATCAATACTTTGCTATTGGGAAGTAATTATTGCTGAAAGGAACTTCCCACGTTTTTTAAGCATCAAAGCAATCTGATGAACTGAAAAATAACTGGCAGGTGTCTTTTTTGCTGGGAAAATAATAACTTATTAAAATAAACATAGGATTTTTAAGAGCATGGACTTATTTGGTCACCAGTAATATATTTTTCAATTTGTTCGTCATATTACAATGTCGCCTCAAAAGGGTAATAAGCTATTTAAATCTAACTTAATGTGCTAAAAATAAATTTATCTAAAAAAGTAAAATAATATATATCTAAGAGCATGTACTTTTACTTGGCGTCTGTAAAGTGACTAGTTTGAGTAAAATTTTTGATTAGTGTAATCATAAACACATTTATATTCTATCCCAATAAAGAAACATACAATATCCTTTACAAACAACAAGAAATTCTGCCAATGACTTCGTCAAGCTCTTACAACAGACAACATATCCTATGATACATACAACATTAATAAATTATAATACACCCATATGTAATGTAATTTCGATCATTACCATGACTAAACTGTTCTACTCGTTCGATGTGAGTCAACGTTTATTAAATCATAGTGCGAAGTTTCTCCACTTAAGGCTCCTACCGCAATGTACTGAGGTTTCTCGTTGAATAAATAATGAGTGGAGCCGCGTTAAGCCCCTCGTCCACCAGTCAACACTTGACAAACATGTCTTTAACATAGCTAATGTTGTGAAACTAACTTTGATGACTTATGATTCCGTTTTGTGAGCTAAGTCTTAACTTAGAACTAATTAGCTCAACTAGATTTTCACTGAAAGTTTACACAACAACTACATTACCTTCTTTTTATGAAGAATATTGAAAACATTACATTTGTTAGAAAGAACTGTCAAAAAGTCTTCAATTAAGGTTCTACATTAATTAAGCCCTTTCCGTCCACTTCTCTTAATGGTGTGCATTTTCTCGCCAATTTACGACAAAGTCAACTAAAGCGCCCGCGCCGTGACTATGTCTAGCAGTTTCTGGAGTCCATTTTTATGATATTCGAGCCCACAACTTTACTATAACGGTGTCAGACAGACCTGACCTCTCCAGTCCTCAGGCTCACGTTACCTATATGTCATAAAAAAACAGTAAAAATTCAACTTTAATTTTGCAAGGTGTCAAATAAGAGCTTTAATTAAAATTTCTGTACATTTAGCTTAATTACACACGGTTCCATTACACTCAAGTCATTTCAATAAAAGTTTTCACCTGCCTCAATAAAAACGGTAATAAAATGTTGTCAACACTCGGCCAGGAATGTTCAATGTTATTTTATGACTTTTTAATTAAGATGTAATAAGAAATTTGAGTTGTTGGTACAATTGAACACAATGGATCGGAATTTCAGTACAATTATGTTGAACAAAAAATGTTATTCGATTCTGAAATCGGCAATAAAGAACTTGTTATTATGTAATCCGTAAACGTTTAGATGTATGAGCAAAATTGTCCAAGTGCTTATTGAAATGGGAGGATTCTCCATTCAAACTACTGCCTAATTTATTTGCTGTCAGTTTTTTAAGTTTGCGGATAACTCTAATAGCGCGATGTCAGGTCTTTATTTTTGTCGCCATAATTATGTTCGCTACAAACGATTATGGTTTTTCCAGTAAATGTTGTATTTAAAATGAAGAAAACGTCAAAATTTTGACCAACCAGAAAGCAGAAATACACGTCTAGATACGCCTTAATTATATTTGATTAATAACTACATACTATATGATAGTTATTTCCTTCCATCATTTATTAGCATAAAAATTCTCTCTCTCTCTTTCTCATATTTTCATGAAGTGTGTGAAATAGAGATATATTTTTGGGTAACATATGGTGGATCCTCGATTACAACACTTCTATAACTCCTAGCGTGACATGCATTATGTTAATACAACAACACTATAATATAACACTGTATCTACACGAACGGAAGTACAACGGCAAGTGCTAAACTCTAGTCAGCCTGATAGATTTATAGTGAGGGGCGCGACACGACTACCAACTTATACCTGTTAGTTACTGCGTTATTGTGTAACACGATAATGCTTTAGCTGCTAAACAAATGCGATAAAATACCCCTTTTGCACCTCCTTGCATAATCAGAATTGTGAATATGGGGTCTTAATCGGACATGGTTGGCCACACGCATGATAGGGTCGCGTGACTGTCTTAAACGAGCACCGTAGCTCTAGAACTCAAAGGGGAAAGAGCATGTTTGATATTTAGTCAGTAGAAGTCTGACAGTCCTTTCCGATTCACCCAGAGTGGGAGGACTCATTTTATAGTTTTATAAATTAAAAAAAGGTTGCTCGTTTATATTTGAAGTCAATCAAAATCTAGAGAGAAAACGAGGAAAACAGATCTTACCTAGTAGTCAAAAAGATAGCTTTTCAAATAGACAGAATTCAATAATTTAACTTATTCTTAGAGGCAGTGTAACTTTAAACTACTTGAAACTGCAATAAATACTAAAACTGCTTTCAGAAAGCAATATTGAATGCAATAAAACCTATCATACATTTCATAAAATTTAATGCTCACAATATCGTATTATGGCACATTCACAATTGAAAATAAATACGCTTTTTACGTGTTTAAGTGGCATCGTAGCATGAGACAGCTAGTTATTGTTTGCGATCAGCCGGTCCGGGGTAGGCAGTCCGTTTAATTGGCTTGGCACCGCACGTTCTACCATGGCGTGTAAGATAACACCACGGAGTAACACGCTCCAAGAGTGTGCACTATGCTCAACGTTAAAGGGCTATTTTTAACTTAGCCCGGTTATACAGTGTCCACAGTGTACCGTCCACTTGCCGAAGCATGGCGACAATTATTAAACGATAACACTTCGGATATGGCTTTCCTGTGCCTGTGTCGTGGGCATTAAAAATAAATTATGACAATCGCCCCGGATTTTAGATGCGATAAGGACGTGAATTGGAAGAACTTATTAAGCTCGGAATTGGGTGATGTGATTGTATTGGCAGTGCATTTTGATCAAATTATAAGTATAAAGAAATTGATGTCATGTTATCGGATTTTAACCGACTTTATGAAAAGGAGGAGAGTCTCAATACGGTAGGTATTTTTTTTATGTATTCACCGATTATAAATTACAAGGTTGATATTTGACACATTTTACGCGAAAATGTGGCACCACCTTTTTGTAAGCCAATCTTTTTGCAGTCATTTAATAAAACTAAATACAAAATCTAAATTAAAATCAGCCACAATTTTCTTAAAGACGAAACGACACAGAAATAGTTCTGGCGAGGTAATTGTACAGAAATAGTAGTGGCGGAGTTTGAAGACTGCAGACGGAATAATTTGAATTTGCATAAGTTTGAATAAAACATTCATTATATTTAACTATTATTCAAACAGATGAAACAGTTGTGCGGCAGAGTCGATACAGAGCGAGTTATAGAGTTGCAGCTTAAGTTTAACTTTAGTTTTATATGTTCAGTCCATACTCCGGCGCTTGGAGACTTACCGACGTGGAAGGTGTTTTAGTGTTAATATATTCTCGAGTTAACACCCAGCAATATCGTATAACAAGTTTACTGTTCAATAAATTTTATATATAACATCCGTCTAAAGTATTTTGACCTTTGATAACCGAGCTGTCATCATACAAATCAGTTCATCGGATCAGACAAAGCCACCAAAAAGTCGACACAAGGCAACATGAGTACGCGTCACGTCAAAGCTCTCTTTGTTCTTTTTGAGCAAGACGTTGAAGATAACCCGTGTTCCTGTTTGAGTGGCATGTCTGGTCGCTCGCGTGCTCAGCTCAGATCCATTAATGTAGTCAGCCGTGTGCTGCCGCCAACAAACAAATTACTGATGCAAACACGTCGCAACACGCGACCCAGCCTTGAAAGCCTTTTGCTTGCTTTGTCAATTTTGTTCCTCGTTCGCGTTCCTCCCTCCTCCGCGTATCGCCTTCGAGTTACTCGCCCGAATAATTTGATAAATGTTATTGTTATTGGTAGTGCCAACAAAGGTAATTGTTTTAGAGTTTGCTCACGCTACTCTGTGTACACATTCGGGGAATCATTTCTGAATACGCGCTTGTTTGTTGTGCACTTAGTTTGTGAACGGATCGGACGGCTGTGAATGATTACGTTGTTAGGTTTAAATTACTCAACAATGTTTGTATTTACTTTATTTTTCACTGTCCAACGCTATTTAGTTTCTTTCAGACTTTTTGTGTTGATTTTCTGTTCTGTCGCGTTTAATTTTATCTTTGCCTTCGTCTCTACCGATTGTAAATGTTCGGCTCACTCTGTCTTCTAACTAAGTTACCAACTTAACCGAGAAGGCTACATTTATCAACCTACACGCTTTCAAAGCTTGTAAGTTCCCTCATTTTTCAGTCCTGGCACATACTACCAATCATAGCGCTAAAGCTTTGAATATATCTCTGAATCGTAGCAACATCTCTTGCAGTCGGCCACTTGTAACGAAGGCTTCATGTGCAGGGTGTGACGTATGAGTGGGGGGGGGGGGGGGGGGGTTGGTGGGGTGTAACACGGCTCTACTAATTTCGCAGTCTCATGGGCTCGAGCCTCCAGCGCGCATTTGCCCGCCTGTTGCCACAATCCCGTCTTACTCAAAGGATTAGTCGTTCCAAGCAAATAATAAAGAAATTACACGAATTGAATCCCTACACTTACACATACGTTTATAATTTAACATTTAACTCAAATTCGTAAATTCACGTGTTAGGTTTTTTATTTCGCCGAACGTGGGTGGTCAATTATAGCTAAATTAAAATTGTCGGAAATTAAAGTTCGCCAAAGAGCTTTGCTGACGTAACCGTCGAAAGATTACTTATTTCTGAATAGTGTTTGCATAAAGGTAATTTTATTAATGGTACTGTTATTTTTCCATTATGTTTGCAAAATGGTCAATTACGTAGTTAACTAGAATTTAGTGAAGGTATTTTTAGCCTGAGCTGCGTCTCATTTCCATGGAACGCGAGAATATAATTCACAGCTGCATAGACGGCCGGTTACAGTCGTCGCAACTGGGCAGAGTAGCACATAAAAGCATCGATCTATTAGTAGCTAGCTAAAATAGTGGCACTTTATTGTGTAGCTGTGGCTGGCCGGGCCTGTCAATTAGGCGGTAGCAGCGCTTCGCCCGTCGCCTGTCACGGACCGAGCTATGTGAACATTTAGTTAGCTCGATTGTCGGATATTTTTGGAAAATTTTGAATTGTCGAGAGCTGGACTTTGTGAGGACTTTATTAGTTGGTGATTGGCAGGAAAATGACTAATGACTAGGATTTTTCAACAATATAATTTTATCAATACCAAAGTTCAGGAATGGTTTTAAATTGTACATTTTTGTAACCTAACCTAAACTAAACCTGTTACAAACTATGTAGAAAGTTCTTAAAACTTACAAAACTCATTCAACAAACTCCATTCATTTTTTTTGTTAGCAACAGTACAGCACCATTACTTACAGTAACCGTCAATTTGAATATTTTATCGTGTTGTATTGTTCCGCTGGTTGATTCGTTAATGTAGTTTTGAACACCTCACAATACACCGCTTACGCCGGATGCGTCTAATTTCGAGGCGTCCACTATTACGTTTGGATGTACTGTACATGATAGGTAGATAGTAGATACGCCATGATAGCTCCATAAGTGGTTTCTAGTGTCACTTGGTGAGTCCCTTGCGGGGCCATTTAGTGTGGGTACTTAGCTTTACGAACATTTTAGGTAAAGTACTTATAGATTGAGGTAGTATACCTACTTACATTAAAGATTAATTCTCTACAAGTATCAAGTTGTACTTAATAAAATTTATTAGTTTGAAAAATCGTAGCGACTTGAATGAATAAACCTCGTAGCAGTGCGCTACATTTCGTAGCTCGTAGGCCGTGGGTGATTAAACCTTTCAAAAAAAGTAAATGTTATCTTGTAAAAAAATAAAATAAAGACATTTAATGTGACACTTTTTTCATTCTTGTTGTCACAAACAAACAAACATTATTATCAAAATCAAGTGCTTACAAATCGGAGTAACATAAACGTTTTTAGATCGTCCTACTTCTATTGTAACTTTCTTACCACTCCGGGGTTTCAGAAATCTTCGAGCCCACAAGGGAATAGTACTTACTTGTCCAAACGATAACAAACAACTTTACGCGAAGAACTTCTCGAAATTTGATCATTTTGTGAAGCTCATACATAATAAATAGTATTCATTCTTTAATCAAAGTGTGGGGAATATTTGTTCGGCACTTCAAAATGGCAGGATACGGGTTAAAGAGTTTATTCACCTTCCCGGGGCGTCGCATGTAAGGTTTCAGTATGTGTAATGTAATAATATTGAAAATCGGTTAACTCCTATAGTTCGTATCGATTTAAATTGCCTGTTATCCGGATTTCATACTGATATCCTTGTGGTTTGTTAGTACAAGTTATAATTCTGTTTATCGTGTTCGGTTTCATTCGTTAGGTAAACTTTTCTAATTACAGTAATTTCGTTTGTGATGAAGGACATTTGTCTGTATAAAATAACGTGGTAGGTCGGTGTTGACAGCCTACTTGATATTTACCGACGGATAGAGTTGCTAACGAACGTTAACTATCAAATGAATCATTCCAACTATATCTCTGTTATATCTTTCATAGAACTAAAGGTATTTGTGCTGGTTCAATTAGAGCCAGTTCTATCAATGCTTCTGGCAAACAAGTCATTTCTGACATTAAGTATGATTTAATGCTTACATAAGAAGCTATATTTTGCCAGAGTTGCTTATGTTTGTCTGATAAAAGTAACGGCTTTTGCTGTAAACGTTAGTATATTATCTGCGAACCCAAGATGGATAGCTGTAGGATAAAAGATAAAAAGAAAGCTTAAGTATCCGGATATATTTCTGAGCCAGTCCAAGTTTCAGTAAATTTGGGTCAATCGAAACGTGTTTAAGACTTAAGTTATACGATTTTTCTGGAAAAGTTCTTGAGTCATCAAACAGAACTCGTGCCAATAAAGAGCCATCAAAGGCTGGCATGGCGTCGCGATGCTACCGCAAATACTTGTCATTCCGATCAACCGCGAACGACAAGCGTCCTCGAAAATGCATCCGCGCCATTGAATAAAGAAGTCCACTGCAATCCACTCACGTAGAAGTACAAACGGACAGACGGACTGATGCGTCACGTGCACCCTGGTGCACTCTTTGCCCGCAACTTCAATTTAGTTAAAAGTAGTAGCTGAGTGCAGGCGTGATCTAACTTCTCTCCGCGGCAGGAATTTGGTCTTGCTTTTTCAAAGCCCGAACAACTTTATACCACAGAAATGCGGTGACTGGAAGCGGAGGTGCGCGCTGCTACCGAAACTCCGGCGTGCTCTGTTATTATGCGATTTTTATTACTTTGGTTTTCACGTGACGACTGAAAGCGTTTTAGGTAAGTTGCAATGAATTTACTGTGTCTTGGGAACAGACGCTAAAATTTTGAAAGCGTCTGTCCCTAGGATAAGCAAACATATTTATGCAGAACAACTTATTTCTTCTTCTTCTTTGTTCAATTCGAAAAAATAGCAGCAGCACACTCCGATATCGATGTTGATGTCGCATGTTCGTGTTAAAAACCATCTAATTTGGAGTGGATGCATCTACGACTGCGACAGTCTCTTGTTTTATTTTAGGAGACAACACTCGACCAACGAGAAAGTTTTTCCACGGCGTATATCAAAATGTCTTTTGCTAAAGCCGGCTAAGCAGAGCAGACTGCTTTCGTTTATAATTAATTTTGGCTGCAAACTTTACGCCACGAATATCTTTGTAACTCCAAGTTACTATTTTAGGAATTTAATACGTCCTTGTTTTGCGGCAAGCTCCCAAACCTCTCCAATTTAAATATCTTATAAGGGAACTTTTGTTTGCGGTAATTTGGGGACAATTTTTATACAAGTGGATAATAAAGCTGAAAGGTCAAAATAATTGTACTAAATGTTAACTAAAAAAATAAGTACAACGTAAAAAGAAACGTTGTATTCGAACAGTTTAATATACACGTAATTTATTCATGAAATCGAATGTAAAATATGTATGTATCATGTTAAAACGACCTTTGTCGATGTTATCACTAAACCATCTATGTAGCAAGTTGGTTTCGACTTTTTTTAACAATAGCCGAAGCAGCGACATGTGTTTCGTCAGCCGGAACCGCCCTCCGATATTAACATACAGTTACCGACCGTCTAAAAAACCTTTTTAAAACTGTGACATGACAATGATGCGTTAACATTCTGACAATGAACTGTTAGAGGTAAAATGGGAAGTGGCGTCCATTTAAGTAGGTATTCACGTTTGAGGCGTGTTTACAACGGGTTCGCTTCTATAGGGTTTCGGGCACGGTAATGCTTAGTCACAGCGCTACGGAACTTGTTGCCTTAACGAAATTTTTATTAATGATCTTCGGGCCTCCAACCAAGTCTGATGCGCGAGTAATTCGGATGCGGTCTATTTGGTACACATTTGTTTTATGTTTAACGAACCGTGCGCATAATAATATTTCACTTTGAACTATCAATCACGAGTCGACGCGCGTAAATATTGCTGATAAATATTCATGTGGAAGTTCGATTACTACTCATATATTACCCGTTTCATTCTGACTCTCACGGATTATGCGTCAAGAATTGCTGATATCTTAATAAATAGCGCCATTAAATATTTTGTCATGACGCGATTTATGAGGAGAGAAGCTTAAGTCCATTCTACATTAAATTAATTCCTTTTTTACGAGTGTCTCCTCCTACGCGTGGCCAGACACTATCGTAGTGGTATGTAGCTTATAATAATTTAATGCATGGCTCTCCCATTAAAATCCATTGAATGTCGGCGCAGTATCAGAGAGCATTCAATCGACCAGAAGGTAACCACAAATAAAATAAAAGTTAACTGTCGTTTTATACGCAGAATATTAACTTACCGCATATTAAATATCACGCTTTATACGCTTTGTTCATTTATTTTCGTGATACCGAACATGGTGAATAAGCTTTACCTACGAAGGCAATATTCCAGTTACTTAATGAATGAAGAATTACTAAGGATTCATTCACGAATGAAGACCGTTTAGTTTGCCTCTTGATTATTCAGGTACTTACTAATAATAGATAGTTACTAAGACAACCGAATTGAATATCAGTCATTCACTTTTGAAAATTAAGTATGCCGTAAATTTCATCCTAATTTCCTGTATTATTTTTTGGTTCAACAAAACAAAATGTCATTAAAAAACTTCAAAGATAGGTATCTACACTAAACAAAAAATAATATCCTTTGGTATCCTCTTACAAAAGTCACTGAAATACAGGATGTATCCGTTGTCAAGAAGAGTCGGCAAACCGGAGCCGACTGACATAAAATGATTAAATTCAGGGTCATGTCGGGAGCCGTTACAAAATTATTCCTACTTAAAGGCCTTTGCTTAATTAACGCTGCAAAGATTTATCACGGGTCAATCTCGGCCATTTATTTTATGTGTGTTCCGCCATTTTGAATGCCTAATAAATATTCAACAAATAGAAATGTCCGTTCGCAAAATCCTATTTTATATGATTCAGTTGAAGTGGAGGCCAGATTGAGTTGATATGGAGGTTTTTAAGGACGGTTCAGTGTGCTACATGAACGTTTCATGTCATCGTTTTCTTTAGTTTTTAGTACGGCTTTTGTTCTACACGTTTAATGTGCTTATATTAAGTACTTTAACTTGAATTTTCTTGAAAGCTTTTATGTACATTAAATAAATAGTTGTTAAATATTAGCTGTAAATGAATTTGTAATGGTAGTTAGCACGTTTTAGCATGAAGCAGTCTTGTCAATGATAACCATAAAATGTTTAAAATAGGTAAGTTTTTCTTCTCATTAGCAAAGACATGACATTAAGTAGGCACCTAACAAAACCAAATCACTTTATCAACTTTTTTAACAAACAATCTTGGATCTTCATATCCACCTAATAAAATAGAATGAAATGTTTCTTGAATTCTTTTAGGGAAAATACTATTCGATGGAAGCCATTAAGAATAATATGATTACATTATATTCACCCGGACTTGTCTGAAGCAGATGGTCTACAAAATTAAATACCACCTGTAGTTTAGTGGACCCGCTCGTCCAATGATTACGGTAGGTTTGACTCTAATGGTCCACTATCATTACAATTTATCGTTCAGACTATTTATTTGAATCCAAATCGTATGAAGAAACGAGTTTTGAATTGCATTAATTTAAATATTTATAGAGTTTGTTTACTTAAATTATATAATTAAAATTTAAATAGAGCTGATCACTGTCGTATTTGACTAAGAAAGTAACACTTGGTAGAGAAGCGACGGAATGTTCGATGAGTGTGGGCGGTGTACAAAAGCCTAGGTGCTTATTATTGTATCAGTGAGAAATATCAAAAGTTAATGGCCGCTTGTCCAGCGGTTCACTGCTCTTTGAAATTAATTTAAAGTGCATGGGAGGGGTAATTATGAGGCCAAGTAGCCATTATTGTAATAAACAGATGAATCATCTCGCTATTGGCACGATAATGTTGTGCATACAGGGCTTATTGTTTTATGATTAACGAATAACTTGTTTCTGAAAGCTTTTATGAGATGAGAGCAAAATGAAAATTGAACGACTAAAATGCTGTAAAGTCTTAAAACGCTCGCTGCGATGAAATTACCTTTTAAACAGAATTCTTATGTTTAGTTTAGATGACGTTGGATCGTATAAAACCAGGTTTAAATATCAAACTTCAGGTTTAGAAATATTCGGAATGAAGTTGGGATTAAAAGCGAGCGATTTAATATCCATAAAACCGTATGCACACTCCCAGGAATCGTTCAATGGCTTTTTTTCCTTAGCTATCAAACGTTTGTTAGGTTTATAGCACTCATTTAATCCCTTTTATAGTGTGTTCGTTGCGATTTTCAAAGCTACTGTGGATAATAACAGCTTGAACATAACTATAGTAATCGTTATAACGGTTTTATGCTTAATCTGTGGCTCTGGTTATGAACCTCTCGGTACTGTAATGTTAATTTCATTATCTAAGTTTTCACCAAAGTTGTCACGATTAATTGGATTGTAAAAGAAAAGAATATGTATTTTTATTTATAAAGGTTTTCCAGGCACCTGTATCAGGTACATAATAAAAATTGGGGTTCAAGTAATTCTCGTTTCTTTTCACAATATGAGAGTTCTTTAGAAAATGCTCGCGTCTTAGCATTCAATGCGTTAATTATTTTCCGTTCCTTTGCGAATTGTGCGAGCGTGGCTTTGTTAACGGCGTGTAAAGATTAAAGCACGAGATTGGCCACGCCCAGAGCTGATTGTTGGCCGTGATTGGTCGAGCGCACTCTTTGTTGCACGCCGCTTTGTTTAACGTCTCAAATTAGCGATTACTTACCTACGTTAGTTAGAAAGTTGCACGAAGTTGCGTGGGCATGGCGGCCGAGCCGGGGAGTATAGTACCAGCCACGAGCCAATCAGTGTTTGGACTGTTAGTTTGTTCTCCCAAGATTGTGCTTCTTAACGTCCGTCAGCAGCGGATCTCCGGCACATTACTCACCTTCAATTTGTTGCGTAAAAAGTTTAGACTATACGACATATTAATTTCCCAGTAACGAGAGTTGCATATAAACTTGTAGTAACATTAAACTTTACTTCTTTACGAGGTTCAGTGCAGCAATATTGATGACCATAAAAGGTACAACATACAGGTATTTACGGCCTTTACCATGTGCAGTTATGATAAAAACTGGCACGTATTCATTGAAAAACTAGACTTATAAACGAGAATAAATTTCAATCCAACTTAGTCAGTACTTTATTTTTACTGAGAAACTCTTTAATAACGTTTTAATTTTATAACCGGCAATATTGTGTTAAAACAATTACTGTCTGATTTATAATCATAACTTTGTTGATTACGGCATCGTTTTATATTAATCGTTGGCAAAATTTACTAAATTTAATTACTGTTTATAATTTGTTGCATATTGCTTCTGTTAATATGTATAAATTTATTAATTGCGAATGGACTGATAATTGCTTATCATAGATATATTCTAAAAGTGTTGAATGACGCAGGAACGCTGTAAACAGGTTTAGTTAAATTTTAATGATGAACAAAATAAACATTATCAATAGATAATTAAAAATATGCTATTAAAGAAAAAGGTCTGACTGTAACATCTAACAGGAGAAAATATCATGAGTAAACGTATTGCGCGCCGTACTCGCCATCGTCTAAAAAAACTGGGATAAGGGCAGGTGACGATGTTGATGATGAATCAATCTTTTTTGGTAAAAAAGGATGAAACCATATAAAGTTAAATAACTACCTATTTATAACAACGGCGTACGACGTTAGACGTCGAAACGGCTAACGGTCTTCTGGGCAGAAACGTGCCCAGAAGATTGTTAGCCTTCTCACGTTGAATCTGTAAACAGGCGAAATAGGACAGAATTCCAACGTCTAACTTGTAGACTGAAAAATCTCATGCATAGTTTTCAAAACCACTTGAATGTTACGAGAACATTCAAAGCCAAGTTGTTCTAGAATAACACTAAATATTATATGATCGATATAAAAACAAGCTCTAAAGACAATGGATCCCATGCGTCATACTCAGAACAGGTGCACCATGCGACTACTTACTGATATATTGTAATATATTTACTTATTATACCCACACGGGGCGATTTTCAAGGTTAAGCAGACGTCTCCTAGGCCCGTCTGTGGATAGGTGGCCATCCATTATAAGCCGAGTAGGCATGATGCCTCGGAATTAGTTGGTGCTAATTGCCATTTGTAGATCTTCAGTCATTACATATACTGTCAGTGTAGTGCACTTTTCCTATTCCTCCACTATTCTGTTTTGATTAATTTCATTGCAGGATCCAAGAGAGGTAAATTTATTCCCGGGGGCTCGTCAAGCATTATTGTCTCGGCGGTTTTCTCGTGGTTGTCATTGTTAATTCTGGCTTTCAGGATTTGCATTGTTTTGGGAATATTATAGTGTAGAGGGTTTTGACAAAAAAAAATGCTAACAGTGTCCAGTCAATTGGTCCGATAGTCTGACAGCCATCAGTCTTACAATTATTACCAAGAGGTACCTGAAGGTACTGGGTTTATGAAGACAGAAGGTCAGATGTCCCATGTAAAATATCGGTATTCAGATGCATTTAGTTAGATTGGAAGCCGACAACAACATAGAAAGTTTTCATAAAAATACGTTCTGTACACCACGAATTTATCCTGTATCGTGGTTGAGTTTACTTACATACATCTAAACTCACGTATAGAAACACCCAGATCCGGTACAACTTCTTGTGTAGATTATACAAAATTCCTTGCGGGAACCGAAGCTGTTACGCGCTGCTTAGCAGTCAATGGCTCAACCATTGTGCCAACTGCATGTATCGTACTTGCTGATTTATTAGGTAGATGATGATTTACTTTTATTTTATTGTAACAAAACCTTCACGGTTCCTGGGCATTATTCAGGCATGATTCCTTGGTGAATAGATTCCAATTTAAATACAATTGTCCTGTGAGTGGGCGTCGTTTGTGAGAGGAAATATCAAGCTTTCTTTTTTTCAGAATATTCTTTTTCGTCTTTGAACTTTAAACCCCTGTTATTGCAAACAGAAGCGTAGCTTGGAGGCATACAATATTTCTAGCGAACTAGACTTAGATCCGAACAATTCGTTTGCTATACAAAATGTCGGCGCCTCACACATGCGCGGGCGACCGCGGGGCGACCAAGGGGCTCGGGGAACCAAACCCGCGCCTGCCCGGTCGCCGCTGGCGGCCCGCACACTCGGCTACCACGCGCAGACCACTCGGGTCACTTCTTTGTACCTTTTAAATATTCTTATAGGGATAAGCTTTTTTTTGGGTTGGACTACGATGTCGATGTACGACAAATGAGTCTTTGTACCTTGGTTGGGTGGAGTGGAAGGAACTGTCTGGAAGGACTGACTAAAAACCATATTTCTTCGATTGAATTTGTGTTTCAGGGCCGCGATTTACATTCCCGCGACCCCGAAATAGAGCTAAATGAACGCAAAAAATCTACTTATTTACATTCTTATTTATCTAAACTAAGACAATGGGGTTTGTATACCTATGGATGTATAAAAACCCCTTATGAAAAAACAGACAAACAAACTGTTATATTACTTATGATACAGAGGTAAAGTTTGAACGTCATTGAGTGTTTCTACAAAATACCTAATCTCCGGAACTAATTAACCAATTTTGAACATTCTTTTAGCGGTATATTACATTATTCAAGCTAGAGTGACATTGGCCGTATATGTATTTTATTGAATCCAGACAAAGTCGCGGTGGAATGCTAGTCACCATTAATATTGGCCTTTAGAAATAGCCGCTCAGGCGGCATAGGCGTTCCGATCTCCCATAAATCAGAAATTCTCAAGCTATTACAAGTCCTTTGATTGAATATTACCATGTTTCTTTTCAACCTAAAAAGGTTAAAAAATAAATAATGGATAAAAATCCCAAAAAGTGTAGACCCCGGAATGTAAACGGTTAATGAAGGACACCGTGGATTACATTATTTTAGTCAGTACAAGTCTTACAGTCCCTCCCGCTCTGCCCGGAATGGGAGGACTCTTTTGATGACTCTTGATTCTTGACTCAATACCACGATATAAAAAATACCTACCTAGGTAAGTGCTTACCCTGTCCTTACCTAGCTAGTCTTTCAAAGCTAATTTAGGAACATAAATAAGTTGGTAATTATAGTTAAATGATCGTGGCTGATCTCAACGCGCTCTCATGAGACCCAGACTCTAATTGATATGAACCATTTATAGACCGTGGGTATTTGCCAGAGATTGGCAGCTCTACCATTAAATTAGATGTTAAATCAGCCTTTGAAAACCCTCTGCTAATTTTGCTTATTATAATTATAATTATTTACTTATTATTAGCTGTTGCCAGCGGCTTCACCCGCTACAACTCCAAAATTATCCCACGGGAACATAAAATCGGAATGAAAACTATCTTATGTGTTAATCCAGGTTATAAACTATCTGTGTACCAAATTTCAGCCAAATCCGTTCAGTAGTTTTTGCGTGAAAGAGTGACAAACATCCATCCACACATACAAACTTTCACGTTTATAATATTAGCAGGAAGGATATTTTAAATTCGGGCTTAACTGTGTTCCTTCAGTGCGCAAGAGTTAGCTCCTCCGTACACTAGACGACGCAAGTCTCCGATACCTTACGACTTTGATATCCAGGCAACTATCGTAATACAAATCCATAGATGTTCGTCCACATGCAGGCCTCAATGGATACCAAAGTCGTAAGGTATCGGAGACTTGCGACGCCTTGTGTACGAAGGGGCTTACAGTTCCTTCTGGCTGAGCTAGTTATATCTTAAGTCTCATCTTTGCCTCTGTGCTACATTGAGATGAGACCAACAGTAAACCCATTTTAAATAAAGTTTTGAACATTTGGCCTGAAAGTGTTGTTAGAAATTAATTGTATATCCAAATCATTTATTTTTATAAAATTAAAAACTCAACAGGTAAAATCGACCATTATATCATTCGCTTGATATCAATTTTATTTTCCTTATTCAGAGCACTATACAATCAACTAACCTTGAACAGCATCAAAAGAAACCTTTTTTAGTAATTTTCCTTCCCTTAAAGATGAAGATACTTATAGAAAGATGAAAGTTAAGATGGAGGAATCATATCCTATATTATAGCTAAGCAATGGATATTACAGTCACTTACCATCATAGAAGCAAAGCATTTATGGCCCGTCAAGACCGCGTTGTAAGCGATGACTTCCTACTGGGCGGCAATCTGTAAGATCAAAATAGAAAAGTTTGAAACATGCCACGAGGCGCCGCACGTGGCAAATTTGTGTAATTCCAAGAACGGGCTGTTAGGCTGAGGCAGCGTTAGGTAGCGATTTGCGATATGAATGGAAAAGCTTGGTATCGCTTATGTCTACCATGTAACAATAATAAGTGAGGATTCATTTATTTGTTTAAATCGCTCATGTGTAATATTATATCGCGTCGTGGCATAGTATACCTTCAGCCTCACAGTGCAAAAGTACGCACACATTTTGTGGAAAATGGAACAGCTGCACTGCACGCAGCCTATAATCATGGACCAAATTACGAAAAATAAAAGCAACATAGACTCGCGTAATTTCGTCCCTAGAGTCACTATATATCTCTACAACTAGATAAGCCCTTATTTCAGTACTAGCTTCTGCCCGCGACTTCGTACGCGTATCCTGTTGCTTATGCCAGCGACAACAAACTCCAAGAGCCCAGCTCTTGGAGTTTCACATTAGGTGTTCCAGATCTTCAATTTTTATACGTCAACAGAGAGTGCTCATCAGGCTGAATAACTTTGCTAAGACGTCATTCCTGTACGTGTTATAGTGTAGCTGGGCTCTTGGAGTTCCACATTAGGTGTTCCAGAACCTTAATTTTTATACGTCAACAGAGAGTGCTCATCAGGCTGAACAACTTTGCTTAGACGTCATTTCTGTACATGTTATAGTGTAGCTGGGCTCTTGGAGTTCCACATCAGGTGTTCCAGATCTTCAATTTTATTCTCTCAGCAGAAAATGCTCATCACGTGGAACACTTTTTGCTATCGCACCATTTTTGTATCTCTTATAGTTTAGCTGGTCTGTTGCGGTTCTGCGCCAGGTGTTCAAGTTTCCAGAATAATATATAGCCTATGTTTTGACCAGATTTAATACCTATACAACAAAAAAAGAATCATTCAAATCCGTCCAGTACTTTTTGAGTTTATCCCGGACATACATACAGACAAACAGACAAACAGATAAACAGACAAACAGACAAACAGATAAACAGACAAACAGACAAAAATTCTAAAAACTGTATTTTTGGCTTCGATATCGATTGTAGGTCACATCCCAAGTATTCTTTAAAAAAATATTCAATGTACAGTTTTGACTTTTCTACTATTTTATTATATGTATATAGATTACCACGGTAGAGTTTAAAAAAACAAGCAAAACTTACCTCCTGTCCTGGACTCGTGGTCATGGACCATCATGGACATTAACTTAATAGTTGTAATTCTTGTTATTATGGCTGTAAAACGATTCTCAAATGACGAAAAGGCGGCATTGGGGAACTTTTTGTAATGCTTGACGCCTTCACGGCAAGTGTAATGGCCCGTAATGGATGTCGCAGCATTCTTCTTTCACGTGTCTCGATCGTTACAATGCCTGATGTGTACAATTTTGCTTAATTATACTTATCAGCATACAAAGGGGTTTTAAGACGCCAAATGATAGCTACAACTGTTGTATACGACAAGAATATTCCAAGCAAAACTTCGGTTGTTACCCACATGCTTTAAAGATATATTTTCTTTATAAATATTTATTCCTACAATTCTAGAACAACCACGTCTTGGCAGTACAAGTGAATGCAGGCGTCCATTCAATTTTAATAGCAAAACTTAAGCCTTTTGTCGTCTCACACTGCACCCAGGGGAACCAGTGAGGTAGACTATTCTCAAACATTCACTTAGTTATACAGTATGACTCTTATATTAGTCTATGAACTGGGGAAATGTATGGAGCTTGTTATTCGGGTGTTGTCGGTCAGCCAGAATAAATTTAAGTAACCTACCGTACCCAAAAGAGACTGCCGATACCTAAATGAATATTTTATGGGTATGTACTTTTTAAATAATTCATACGTAGGTATCGTTATTCGACGGGACATAGACCGGCGACTAATACATATTTAACAAACCTTTGCCGTCCCTTAATAAAGACAATGAAGCGCTTTAGTGGTTCAGCAAAATAAATTTCAACTCCTCAACGAAACATTGCAATTACTCGACTCAATGAACGCAAATCGATTCAGACGATGCTTTACGACCTTGTCGATACTCGTTATTGTTGAAAATTCAAGTGTTAACTTCAATATTTTGTGCTGAGCACCAGCAAGCCGAAAGGCACTCGTTTGTCGTCCCATAATAAGATCGACCACTCTCCACAATAATAGATAATTTGTTTAGAGAAAAAAAACCTGCAAATGGGCCTTAAGCCTGTAATAAAAACAGAGATATGGCGCTGGTGGGTCGGATCGAGAAATGAATTTAGATTACAGGTTAACGCCGACTAAGTGTGGGTTGCCGCTTCACCTGTGCTTGAAAAAACATTGGATAAAAAACGGCCAGCGGATGACTGCTCTGCAGGCCGTGAGCCCGTCACACGAGCCCGGCCATTTTAGGCGGACGCTTGTCAATCTGCCGGCTTATTATGAGTGTTACCGTATTACAAAAAGCATTTTCAAGTTCGTAACTGTTCACTTTTTATACTAACAAAGTATGAGAAAACTTCAGATAAGATTAAATGTTTTTTGTCACTTAAGATTTCTTTGGATATAGCTTCTTTGCGTTTTTAATTCAAAATAAACGTCTGGCTGATTCCAGTGGGACGAAAAACTTCGGCACGTTCCCAGTTAAATGCAATTATACGTGTAAACCCAATATTCATAAATGTTATTTTCCAATAACACGCTGTAAAATAATAAAAAAGTAGATCGTTCACTGCAGAGAGCGGGGCGGCCGGCAGCGTCGCATTAACGAACAGTAAAAATAAAAGCTTTCGACTGAAATTAATAAATTTTAATTGCATAAAAGTACAGGTTGCCGCTGGGTTTAAGTGGTAACAATCTCCCATTCGCGTCCATATGGGTCGAAACACGACAGAATTAAACGATACGTACAAATAGACGATGATGGATGCGCACCCATTATGTGAGTACGTTCTAAATCACAGCGAACAATAATATCAACTCAACCGGTTCCTACGTAGCATTAACAAAACGTTTAGACTTTGATTATTATTTATGAGAGAGCAATAAAAAAGACACGACAAACTCAAAAAGTACAAAGAAAAACATCTATATGGGAAAAAATAAAAATCTGATAATCCCACGGTGAGAACTGTTTATGACAAGTGTCTCTTAAATCGAATTTTACACCGCTCAGACGTGTACAAGTAAAAAATCAAGTCGCCGATGGTCTTCGACACTCAATAACACGAACATCGATTCACAACAGAAATAAAGGCATGTCCACACTAAGCGGTTATATCGTAGTGACCCTCTCGGCGCATCGGAACCGGTTGTACAAGAGAAATAGTTTCGACGTGAACGCTATAAGCACGATTATTAAGCAGCCATAGTCGCTGTAGGACGTACCCAAGTACCCAACCCGTGACTAAATATGCCCACGCGTATAACTTATGATGCTTCAAATAATTCCCTTGTCCGCGCCGCCTCGTGAACCCACCATTTTCCTTCGGAAGCAACGTTTCATAATTAAATTTAACGCACGGTTTGCGTAGACGCCATATAATGCGATTATAATTGACTTATGATCAAGTTTCAAATACGCTCGGCGCGTACCATTTTGTAGAACTTGGTCCGTCATCATGTAACTCATTACAGGGGTGACTAGCATCGGATTAACAACGACCGATATAGAACAGATTACTTTTATAATCTCCTATAACGATATAGGCTTACAAATTAAACGCATTCGGCCACGTTCGGATTTTTTAAAGGTAACTCCATTTTGTTCAGATGTCAGAGAGTAAAATAAAATGGCATCGATCGCGTATAAAAGTAAATTAAGTTCTCTTTGACATTCATTAGTTTCATAAAAATACCTCTCTAACTCGGAAATAAAAAAGCGGGCGAATAAAAGCTCGTTAAAATCACTCGCTGTTCGACCCTGAATAAAAGTTTCGAACGTACTTTTAACCTACGTGGATAAAAAGAGAGGGGCAGGAAGTGAAGCGTATTTAATCATTACAAGAGCGGCAGTCATTTTTCATCTCCTGAATTAATTTTAAATTTGATTCTATTAACATAATAAAATAAATGAGTGAGTGCCCTCGGGCAAGAGTGAAGAAGTAATCTTGAGTGGGGATCTCCGAGATTTGAGGTCGAGAGGTTAATGTTGATTTGTTTGTACAATTGTGTACATGTTGTGATACTGCTCGTTACTAACCGACGTGGTCGGTCGTGTTGCGGACTCTTTGAGCCCGTTAACGTTTTTGTCGGCGGTCCGAGACAAAAACTAATACTGTGGTATCCGAACAAAGGCTCTCGTAATGAAAAGGTGATGCGAACGTCCAAACACGATCGCCTATAGTTCACGAGATTTCAAGTAAAAAATATTACGACTCTTGTTATAGAATTAAATTATAGACGTGAATAATGTTTTCGATTAGCATTTATTTTTGGAAAGGAACATAATCATAATAACATATTGCAGATTTGTCTGTTTCGTTACTGCCTAATAGCTGTTATTATCTACGAAAATGTTGAGTTTTAATCTTCTTATTTCTTTTACTTGGATTTGAGGTGGTTGTCGGCGTTTGTGTAATGTTAATTTATTTTTATTAGAATTCATGTTGTGTTTCCGTCCTAGATTAAATTCAATATTAAGATAAAATGTATGATATTAGTTCTACATTTCATATGTTTCGTGCTCTGTCTTGTTTTCAGCAACAATATAATGCGCTTCGAGTTTATAATACGTAGTAAATCACGGAATTATTAGATTTATGTACATTGCGCTGGGAGCTAGTGCACGAATCATTTATAAGCTCCGCAGTGAGTCCGATTTACAGAGTTAAAAGCTAAATACATGGAATCGAGCGACCTAAATGCTTTAATACAGAATAGACGGGTACAGTCATGTACATGAGTGACCAGCGAGTGACCACGGCGCGGCGCAAGTGTGTTGTGAATACAAAACGGTATTTCATATTTACATGCGATGGTACCAACATGTCGGACGAAGAACCACGACTATTCAATCATGGCCGATTCAGCAAACAAATTGTGTTTACTTGTAGCTTATAAAAGTGAAGCTGCTACTACCCACTCAGTCTATTTTTGTGTATTTTTCTTTGAAAACGGAAAAGTAATATCACTTTTAAGGTTTGTTTTTTTTTTACGTGGTAATATCATCAAAAGAGTCATCCAACCCATGGCAGGGCGGGAAGGACTATCGGAAGGTTTATGATGTAATTTGTTTCTCGGAAATTTTGTCAAAATTTTTCTTTATTAATTTTCTATTGATGGTCACGTTTTTTTTATCTTTTGGTTTTTGCGTTTGACCAACCGTTTGATGTTTATCGTACCTGATATAAGAATAATTTATTAAACCATTGTTACAAACATTTTCTTAACCTATGACAAAAGGGATTTGTGTAACAGTTTTATTTATTTTCTTATTACTAGACAGTGGTCCCCAAACTAGGCTGTGCCTGTATCTTGGGGGCCAGAGTTACGATAATATTACAGATTTCATCAGTTCTTTGTTTTCTATCGAGAATCCATTTATTTTTCAATTACTCTATTTAATTGCTGGCAATGTGACCCTGATCAATTATTGCGGAGGTTTGTGGAGATGGATATACTTGTATACATTCATAAACCCGAACGGATTTGAATGCAATTTAGTATGAAGGTATAATTTATAACCTGGATTAGCATCACAGATAATTTTTACCCCGTTATCACGATTAACATGAGACAATTGCCGGAAAAAAAGGTTCTTTTTAACCGACTTCAAAAAGAAGGAGGTTATCAATTCGACGGTATGTTTTTTTTTTTTTTTTTTTTTTTTTTTTTGTGTGTTTGTTACGCGATTTCTCCGGCGATTGTGGACCGATTTTCAAAATTCTTGTTTTGTTCGAAAGGAGATGCTTCCGGAGTGGTCCCATATTCACCAAGTCAAGTTCTGATGATTGGATCTTGGAGAAATCGAGGGCAATCTTCAAATTTTATAGGCCCACATGTAGTTTTTCGCAAATATTATGAAGTAATTTAAGTATTTGCGTATGGTAATCATAATCTTATGAAGCTGAGCTGATGATGGAAGGTACAACTCCTTAACAGTAAGGAGTAGGCATCGACTGATTTAGTTTGTGTTCGCTTATCTCTGGAACTACAAGTCCGATTTAAGTCATTATTTTTTTGTTATACTAGGTATTGTTCAACTGAGGGAACACTGCAAGTTTTATCAAAATCGGTTCAGTAGTTTTTGAGATAGGGAATTTTATTAGCTAATTTTGTACATGAGCGATGTTATTACCGATGCTACGGATTACAAAATTCTAGTGCACATGTAAGAAAATGATGTACCTTTTGACAAGAATTTTGGTTGAATATTTAAACTAAAAAGAGTAAAATATAAGCTTTTTAAAAAAAAAATGTAACCGCCTTCAAAACCAAGCACTAAAAAAGGGTAAAATAACCTCAAAAATAACTTTTCTTTCGGAAGTCGGTGGCAAAAAAGACAATGAAAAAAAAACCACCGACTTCCGAAAGAAAAGTTATTTTTCAGGTTATTTTACCCTTTTTTAGTGGTTGGTATTGAAGGCGGTTACATTTTTTTTTTAAAAAGCTTTTATTGTAATCCTTATTCAACAACAGATTATAATATCAGATTGGAAGCTCTTTTGATAAAAACTATACATTATACTCGGTTGTCGTGAATGCAAAATCGTGGCTGCAAGTTTTATCTCAACCGATAGAATATACATGAGTTCAGTTGCCTTCATCAATAAGTAAAGAAGTCTCGGTTCTTCAGTATTTGCCATAACAGAGGAAAATGCAAAGTTTGGATGCATTTTTCAGTATCTGAAGTCCCGACTTTGATTGGAGTTTCTAAGATATTTAAAGAAAACTGATTCTTATTTTGATATCGTTAAAAATCAAAATGAGAATTTCGTAGAATATTGAATTATATATTTGTTTAGTTTTATATTTATTTGTTAGCGATATTCTTTTTAAGATTAATCTTGTAATAAAAATATACAGGGTGAATTTTTCAACTGGGCGTGGATGGCTACTTTCGAAACTATGAGGAATATCGAAAAACGTTGAAAGGAGTCTCGAGGCCGATTTTGACGAAAACTAAAACTGCATCATTGGATTTTAGAAAAATCTAAAATCCTGGTCAGGAATCGAACCCGCTGATTTTGGAAAAAAAACCACAGCCTGTATTGTTATACCGTTCGATAGTGTTGCTAATAATGATCAAATTCTGGGAAGTAATCATATACGGCAAACTTAAGGAAAACGTATAATTACAAATAAACTGATTAATCTTCAAGGCAAAGACTGTATTTGAAACATAAGTTACCGTTTCTTCTTTAAAATAATGCTATTTATAGTTCAACTCAATAATGACGTATTGCTAAGTACAGTGGGATTGTTGAAACGTCAAATCCAGTGAGACAATGAAAACAATGAAATTTTATATTTCGAATAAATTATGGCTCAGTAGATGTAAAGAAACATGGAAAAATAGCAATTTCATAAAAATCAGCCATTTCCTTAAGTTTGCCGTATATGATTACTTCCCAGAATTTGATCCTTATTAGCAACACTATCGAACGGTGTAATAATACAGAATGTGATTTTTTTTTCAAAATCATCGGGTTCGATTCCTGGCCAGGATTTTTGATTTTTCTAAAATCCAATGATGCAGTTTTAGTTTTCGCCAAAATCGGCCTCGAGACTCCTTTCAACGTTTTTCGATATTCCTCATAGTTTCGAAAGTAGCCATCCACGCCCAGTTGAAAAATTCACCCTGTATAATGAAGAGAGTACGATCATTTTAGAAGTTGTATTGTTCCATTATATGCAAAATAGTGAGGCATAGATAAATTACCTATTTATCTCACATTACTATTACATAGTCTGATGTCACCGCCACGACAACAAACAAAACAAACTCTAAAATGCGAACCTCCATATCTATTTAGCGGTTTATGTGATCAGCGCGTCAATACAAACAGAATTCGTAATCATTTGTTACATTTAGAATGTTAGATTGATAGTTAATTGAAAATATCAACAATGCAATGTTAAATTAGTCAATACGGTTCATGAAACCTTCAATTAAATTATTAAGCGTATGATAACTACAATATAACAATCAGTTAGTTAAATATTATACTATTTGTTGGTTGATAATATTAAAATCCAACAACTGTTATTGAGCTGTTCTGATAATCCATTTTACCAAGAATATTGAATTAATATGTATAAATATTTTTCATATCTGCATGATAAGCTTGAAAACGTTATTACAAATTGGTTTCCCGTGATTTTGAACTCTGTATTGTTGAATTGATTGGAATTAAATAGCAATTTGTAAAGTTACGTATTAACGTTGTTTTAATGACATTTGCGTTGTCGTAATGTCACTTTTACATTTAAATGTAGCTAAGTACTATTTTTGTATATTTGCTTTTTTTTATAACAGCGTCTTAAAACTGCGTCTACTTGTGTACTCAAGAATGAAAAAGAAACAGTCTAGCGAAAATGGAGGCAGGCAGTCTAGTCTACACAGATGCAATGCAGGGAAATTTAAAAAGAAATGTACAGAAGTCGATTCCGTTTACAATAATAATAACTTATTCAAATTTTCTGGCAATCTAAAAGAAAATAAGCTCAGTAAGTAGGCACTACTCTACTGTTTTATAACAGCAGTGAAATACGCCATTAATAATTTCAACACCACCAAGGAAAACATTGCTCAGCCCATAAATATCCCCCTTAATGGCAAAGTCCGTAATATTTCTTCCCTCATCTACATTACTTCTGCAAAAATAACAAAATAGTGTTCGCAGATTGCCACAGCTCGATAAGCCTTGGTGGACTGCATAGAATGAGGCACTTCAGGAGTGTACCTTTGTTATCTGATGCGGACAAAAACGAATCATAATGCCAAGAATTAAGATTGCTTTTTGTGTTTAAAGTTTTTATCTGGCAGTTCCACAGAGGTACTGATTTGTAGTCGAGATAGGCACGCGAATGATGCTCTCGGTGGCCGCAACAAGGACACAACTAAAATAAAACTACATATTACTACGTACAGATAAGAAACGTCCGCCTCTTACGACTCCAGTTATTTTTACGAACATCACGCTTGGTCAAATGTAACGTTTCACAACCTCGACTTATAAACTTATGATGTGTTGAAAGCAAATATTAGATGTCATATTTTATTTATTTAGGACACACCGGAATATAAATATGTATGGGAATTAAGAAGAAATGCGACCGTTTTCCGTTGCCCATAAATATATGACAAATGTGTGTGAAGTAACTCATTAGACGTATTTAGAAATATGGTAGGTTATAATCCAAGCCTACACAGCTACAAAAAAATCTAGAACATCCGTTTAGCGTGTTAGTCATTGCGGTTTATACGCTTTACGAAGCACATGTTTTGTATGTAGATAGCTAACAAAATGATTAACATTACGGATTCAAATTAGCAGTCGGAACGCAAAATAAACACATCATTGCACCGTGCAGTGTCCGTGCGTCGCGCGTCGCGCCAGCTCAACCATTACATATTTATAACATCTTACATGGACTCAAATCGATGTTAAATTTTCATATCCAGCCAACAGCGGGGCTAACGTACCGGCAATCGCGTCACGTACTACCATATTAGACAAGTTTTCAATGAATTTTAATGTGGTCCAAGATGCCCCCGACTTGGGACGACCATTCAGTGTGGTCGGCTGCAGTGATTGATCGAATGTTCAAGTAATCTGACCTAACGTCGATTTAATCGGCGTCTGTTGTGATTTTATACGCTATTCTATCGTTTTCTGCCTTTATGTTGATGATAATGAAGACTGTTTACCTTCATAAAGGACTGGAAAGGTTTGTTGCAGAAGTTTATTGTTACTGTAATGTTTAAATTGAAAGTTACGAACATTTTCCTCCTTGCTTTTGTCCGTTGAAATTAAAATCGACATTTAACAAGCAAAACAAGCTCGCTAAATCACAATGAACGTAATAATAGCATTGGTTGCTGTCTGACGTCTGCACCCCTATAATAAAACAAACTTTAGGGGAATCTTAGGGAAATAAAAGCTATAGATAGATATCACCATTGTATTTCATCTCATGTGGATTGATTTTTAGAGGTAACTTTCTTTTGAGCGTTGGTCCTTCCTCCGTCCTCTGGGTATTATCACAGTCTAAAAATCCTTATTCTTGAGATCATCGAAAGTGCGAATAAGCAAATCAGTGATCCATCAAATCCTTAAAGATGATAAAACTGAAAATCTGTACTAGGTTACACGCCTTTGGCTACCGCTACGAAGAACATCAGCGTGATGTTATCGTAATTTGCTCGTTACCTATAATTTCCTAGCTACTTAGTGTTTCTTCGCTTTGTTCTGTTTCAATATAATACTTTAAGTGTTATAACTAAGTGCACAAAACGCTCTGGTTCGATAGAACTATAGAATCGGTTCGATGAAGAATTTATTTATAGTTAATGGCAGACCTTCCCAGAATTAGCCTTCTTGCAGAACACTAAATTGAAAACCATTTCTTGGAAATTACACTTACGCAGCGTATTGGAATGGATATTAACATTTGGTATTTTAATTTAGGTACATACTTCTTTATGTTTCATTTGATTGGAATGGTAACTAAAGATTATTTTATTGTTATTTGGTAGTTGGATGTGGATATCATCTCACACTAACATAAAGAAATTGTTGGATGTTTATTTTATTATTTATTCCAGACACATGTCACAGAAAATATGTTGTATTCGTATATCCATAGAAGCTTTTCCACAAAGTAATAACGATACTTACAAGAAACTTATAAACGTTTTGTTTATGTCCGTTTTATAGTTAAGTAACAATTTTACAGCTCGACACAATAAGCGGCTTTTATAATAAAACACTGAATGTCTTAAACAAAATCCTTTTATTTTTAGTGACATATTGTCCTGAATGTGGCCCATTGTTTGACGTCGTAAAGTGCGCATGTGTGCGCTTGTTAGGGTTAGCAAGCCTTAGCTGTATGCACTTTGTACATATTCATGGGATAATAAATACATCGTGTGCCAAGGATTGTTTGTGAATGACTTGATTACAAATTCTAAGCTTCACTGGAATTCTGGTTTGTGTAAGCTTCGTCATTTACGGTTAACTCGGTTTTAAAGTAAAATATATAGTATATATAGTATTTCGAATGACAAATCAAAACATAAGGGACGTAATTCCGGTTTGATTCTCCGGGGACAACCCTGTCCTGTGCATGTGTGAGTGGGTCGTGTATGCAGATACTAATTTCGCTTTCGGCGACGTCGACGTTTAACATTTGGAACGCGGCGCGAGTTTTAATTTGTGATCAATTATGCGAGGGCACTGTTATTTATCGTTGTTTTATTTCATTTGCCTTCTCACAGCGGCCGTGGGTGGTCCGATCACGATTTTCGGGTTGCGATGTTCACCAATAAGTTCCACTGATTGCGCCATAGAGTTAGCAATGTGATAACAAGGTCATACGTGACCGGGTGCTTGAGAGGGTCAAGATTGTTCCTTTTTTTATTAAACTGCTTATTAAAGGTTGTCAAATTTATTGTTGCTGATTCACGTAAATGAGTAGGCCTCCATATTTTAATGGAGATCAGCTTTTATGGGGACCAAACTTCGTAACTTCTCACATTATAAATCAAAACGTATACAAAGTTTGTTTAATACCTGCGACCATATATCTTTCCCCACACTCAGGATAATTAACCGAAACATAAAAGGCAGGTCTAAAATGTATTTAACCGCGAAATTTTCGCGTATGTAATGTTTTGGTTCTAGTTAATTTTTAGCATGAGTATTATCATGGTAAGTACAGAAAAAAAATAATTTCCTTCTGAATAATTCGACTTTTTGCCATACATAGCTAATTTCCCAAAAGTAAAGTAATAAAGCAAGAAAATGTTATTGCGTCCTTAAGTATAACTCGGGAGAATTAACTTCTGGAAGGCTTATTGTTGTTGTTTATATTTTTTTCACTTTTATTGTTGTTTGGTGAGATGGTTTTGTGTTATGAACTTGATAAAATACGAAAAGTATCCATAAAGCAAAGTTCATGATAAAAATTGGCTTGATTTGTAAAAATAAACAAGTCTCTCATTCATTAAATAAAAATTAAAGCCAACCTTACCTATAAAATAAACAATTTGTCGTAACGATACCTCGCGGCACATTCAAGCAATTAATACATCATGTAAAGATTTAATATTATTTTAGTTGGATCTTTTATTTTTAATTATTGGTATTTTATAGCCGTAGTAGTTTTTGTTAAAAGGATTTTTTATTCCCTTTATAAATTTCCAATGAAAGAAAAAACTCAATTCTCAACCATCACAAAAATATTTATCAGAAAAGCTGAGGCCTTACCGCTAACATTTCGATACCTATAATATATTACGATCGATACCGACAAATAAATATCAGAAGCGTCAATTCTACAATGTTCTTGATCTCGTGCGTACAGCCATTTTGTTATTCCGAGCGCATCGGACGCCCCACGACCGGTTAGCGGTAAATTGTTCCACGTAATGTGATTCTAATTGAGCAGCTAATTCCTACTGAGCATACACTCAGTTAATTAGCCATTGCCCTCACTGAGACCGCTTCTTGTATTGTAGAAGCCTTTTTGTTGCCACTAAGTCGGCATTATCAGGCTTAGACGCTGCAGTGATTAGATGTAGGTACTTACAGAATCAGCGGTGTAGTTTACATTTCAGTATCCTTAGCACGAGTTTTCAGTATTTGAGAGGTAAAGTAAACTGGAACTTTGGCAATTTCAAATTGACAATTTTCAAGGAAAAAATTAGTTCCTTCTTCGCACACCAGAGGCGCTGCTCCATTTTTTCATACAAGAAACGCTATAAATACTGTAAAGTAAAAGAGGAAAACTCGTGCTAAGGGTACAGTTTGTAAATTGCGCAGGAAGAGAATTTAGTCTATGGGAAAATGGATTTCCCTAATACATTAATAAAATCAAAAACAAAGCAGATTTATCTCTTGATTTAACTGACAAACAAAAGTGAATAAAAGCTCTAAAGAGCGGCCGCCAGTGGCTTTGTATGTTGAAATGAGAACAACGAAACCTTCCTAGAAAAAGTTTTCGACATTACCCCGAGCTCGAGTTTGTTTAATAATTGTGTCGACGAAACAAAATGAGAAATTGTATAACGTTTTAACTGGAATCGATATAATATTTTAATAACTTTCATTACGAAAAACAAACTTATCTGTACTTTCCATTTAATGTTTATTTCAATGATACAACAGATAAAGTCCTTAATAGCTTTGTAGAGATAGTAAAATTTCACAGATAATGTCCTTTCGGCTTGATTTGTTCCAATTGTACATTCTAGTCGGATAAATGCCTATCAAAAATATTTTTTCCTTGTGTTTTATAGCTTCAAATTACGTCTATTTTATTGGAGATATTGTAACCAATTATCGGTATATAATAATTGTTGTATTGGCTGTGTTCTATCGTTTTCCGGCTTATTGTGAGAGTCGAGTTCTCTCAATAAAACTAGTCACGTGCTGCATGTTATGTGCACGTTTGGTTCTGATTTGGCGAGCTCCTGGTTTTACAAGGATCGACTGCCGATTGACCTCCTTTAAGAATGCCATGTTGCAGTAGCTATGGCTTTTAAAAATGCAGGTGGAATATTGCCAAGATTTTACCTGGTTAAACCACAATCAAAATAACCTGGTGGGATTTTAAACAGACACATTTGGTTTGTATTGATAACATTATTATATTTCAGAATACTAGACAAAAATAAAAAACGTATACGCACCGTAGAAGCGGCATAATCGCAACTGTAGCTACTTTTACGTGCTACGTAATAGGCGTAGCACAGTCTCGTAGACGTCTACGCCACCTCTACGAAATTCTATTCGTAGCAGTTACGACTGGTCTACGCAGCGTAACCGCCTACACGGTAGACAAACGCTCAATGTGAAGACACGCTTTAGAAAATATAATTAACATGGTGTATTTTATGTGCGACGTGAATGGCTTATGTTTTGAAACATAAGCCATTCACGTCAGATGTTCGTTCTTTCAGACGAGATGACTAGAGCTTAGTGCTGCTTGAAAACGTACGCAGCAGGTAAGTTGTTAAGTGTATAATTTAAAGGGCGCAATAGGATCTAATGAGCGGTGTTCCGTACACTGAAGGGCACTCTTCACTGTATTCTGTCAGCGTATTCTTGTTAAAGTGGATGTATAAGTGAATATAATATACAATACTGTATGAGGCTTGTTTAATGTCAGTCATAGGATTCTCTGCTTTATTTTTGAAATGAAAATATTATAACGTGGCTTAGTCTATGTTTAATTTCTAACACGTGCAGTGCACAGCTTGCCTAGTGATATCGGTCCCGACTTACGACTTTTAGTTTGTGGGTTCGAAGTTCGAACCCAGCCAGGAATATTACACCAATATTCCTCTCAAAACGGACCTGTTCTAGAACCAAAACATGTCACATCTATCAACCCAAAATGGGTCGCGTGGCGGATTGCGGCCCATCGTCTCAGAAGGCGTGTGTCCCAGCAGTGGGAACACTACAGGCTAATGATGATGGTGAAGACGAAACATGACGTGCTAGCAAAATATTTTAGGAATATTCTTGGAATAATAATAAATAATTATAATAAATAATCTAGAGTAATAATGAAGTCTACCTCTCTAATGTTATACCAGGTGTTATCATAAACTTGAGATCAATATAGGCACAGAATACTCAAAAGGTCTCCAGTAGTTTCGATTACGTTTAATAACATCTGTTCTAATTACTTTGCGTAGTAATTTATTTGGTTAGCGCGACTTAACGAACCTACGAACAATATATGTGTGTGGTAAAATATACTAGCGTAAGTCTAACCTTTTTACCTAGTACTCTACTGATTATATTTCTTGCTTTAGCTTACGACAGGATTAAATAGAAATTAATTTGTACTGGTAATTATTTTGTACAATTGTCCGCATTTATTTTTGAACCGTTTGTACTTATTTAATTTACACGTTCTAGGTGACAATCGATAACAATTAAGTATTATGATTTTTCAACTAGCTGTGATTATGGTCTTGCCAAATATCATATAAATCAGTTAAATTAAATGAATATTTATTCTTTGTTTTCTTTCTGTAAGCCTGTTCAAATCTCATTTCTGGGCAAAGACATACTTTACAATTCCTTCAATCTAAAGCTAATATGGATCATGCCGAGTTTGCGGGACTGTTTACAGGTTACCATGACCCCGGAGCGTAAATGGCTATTGAAGAAATATCGTGGATTTTAGTCATTACGACTCGGACAGTCTCATCCATCCAGGGACAAGAACACATTTGATGTTTTTAGGAAAAAAAAGGCTAAATGGATTTGTTTGGTTTTCCCCAACATCGACCTTTGTGAAATCTGCCGAAACGCCTTCTGGCATTTCTTACTTATCTTTTTCATAATTTTTAGTCTGAAATTCAGACTAGAGCTATTCTTTTAATCAGGCCTAAAATAGATTTCATGATAGCTCTGATTAATTTTAGACACATCATTTTCTATCTTAAATCCTCTAAAGCTTTTGAATAAAATTATGTTAAGATCTGGAAATGAATTAAACAATTCAAAAACCTGAAAGTTTTCCTGATTATTACAGCCACTATGTTCATCAATGATGGAATAAATGCCAGTCTAATAAGCTTGTTACCTATATACAGAGGAAAATGAGCGTAATTCGCGTAATAACGAAAATTACCCTTTGTTCTCGTTTACTAGGGGTATATATCTTATAGGCACATAATTATATCTACTAGTTTCCTTGTAGAATAATTAGGTAAGGAACGTCATGGAATTATGTTTTATGAATGAAATATTTTTCCTAATAAATGTGAGGTATATTGCCATTGGTCGCGGGACTCACGAATAACCGAGACCCCGGAACTAAAAGGTATTGAAAGGCAGCGTGCATTTTAGTCAGTACGATTCTAACAGTCCCACCCGGTCTGTCCTGGGTGGGATGACTCATTTGATGATTTTACCACGCTAAAAAAAGGTATATTGCAAGTTGGATCGAATGAATGTTTCTAAAGTGCATTGCAACATTAGAATGCAAAGGGAAACTGAGGGAATTGGAGTGGTTTTTTGTCAGTCAAATCTAAAGCTGCCTGTCCACAGGAGTGGAGTGAGGCTGCGGAATGGAACGGAGAAATATAAACCAACTAGCTCTTCCCCGTGGTTTCACTCCCGTTGCTCAATACCTATGGTCATAGCCTGATATCCTTCGATAAATGGACTATCCAACACAAAGAGAATTTTTCGATTCTAACCAGCAGTTCCTAGAGCGTTAAAAAAAAACAAACTCTTCATCTTTATAATAGTAGTATAGATAGGATTGCACCAATGAAGGGGAGCGGAGATTTAGTGCAATCCTATTGGTTCATATTTCTCTGTTTCTCCGCTCCGCAAGTCCGCTTCGCTTTTGTGCACCAATTTGACTGTCCCTTCCGCTCCATCAAGAGTGGGATTCATGACTTTCTATCCCAAAAAAGAAAGATATTTATATTATGTTATCTGGGTCATTAATTCATTTGGAAAATTAAGTAAATTGGACCCACATGTTTGACTGAATTAGGAAAATATTTAGTACACATGAAAAATATGCCTACCCTTAACATGAAGTCAATTTAGTGTAAAACAAAGGCCTACATTTAATCATCCAGAAGTAACCTTTCCGAAAGGGTGGAGTCGCCAGCACATTTATTTTATTTTAATCTAAACGTAAAGTAATAAGTTTTACTTACAAAATGAAGGATTGCGTGTTCAGCTTCGTCACAATTTTAAACAGAAATAATTAATTATGCACGAGCAACTTGCTGTTATTTAAAAATTTGATAAACGACTACAGAAAACTGCATGTTGGCTCCATACTTTAAACATACATAAATTTTAGAAACCTTTTAATTTTAAATTTAGTAGCTTGTATACCTAAAACAATTTTAAAAGTGGAATTATAATGCATGCAAACTCTTTTACTGAATACAAAGAGCTACTAAACTGTTAAGTATAAGTCAAAATAAGGTTCCAATTTTATAAGATCAGATAAAAACAGTGTGGGAATGGACGAGAAGCCACAGCCGACCGGTTGCGTTCCGTTTTTTGTAAAAAACGAACAGTTACGGTAGCCGGTAGGAAGACGGTTAAAAAACCGTAGCAAATGTGAATACGATCTGTGAGCGGAGGGTGTAATGTATTCTGGGATTAACATGAATTGCTTTTCTTCGTAACCTATAGGCGGGTTGGGTTCGGCTTTCACGTTTTGCTGGTCATCATTGAAGTCAGCTTGATTGGAAAAGAAAGGAATGTATTAGAGTTTTGGCGAAAGGCAGCTGTGAAAGAATTTAGAGGAAATTCTGCAAAGATCCTTTTCTTTATCTTTTTTTTTATTAGTAACTAAGTCATCTGAAGTTCATCATCAGCCTATATTCGTCCACTGCTGGACATACGTCTCTCCAAATGTGCGTCACTGAGCCCTGTCTTGAGCTTTCCTCATCCAGTCTCTGCCGGCCGCCTTTCGTAGGTCGTCCTCCACGTTACAGTCTACTAAAGAAAAAGTAACAACAATTTATTTCTTTGGATGAGGAACCCGCTTCCAAATTGACGTGAAGAGAAGTGGAAGGAGTGGGGTTGACATTTTCCGAGCAGAGTGATAGAGTAAGCTAACAAAAAAAAAAACAAGTTAATAAAAAAGCAACATTTCGAAATAAAAACAGATATTAAATAACTTTTTTCTATATCAATTCATAGTATATATTCACCACACATAGTTTTGAATATAATTCGAACTATGTGTAAATATTTACTATTCGGAAAATGTGGGTGTTTCTTTTTGTGCAATTTATTTTATACATTTTTAAATATTTGAAAAATATGAACAATAGTAGCCCACCAGTATCGGGACCAATTTTATTATTTTGTCGAAAAAAAGTTTCCGGTTGTACAGTTACAAACATTGATATAATAAATATCCAATTTTTATTATAACATTTTAAATCAATAAAAGTAATTAAACAAATTCAATAATTATTTTTTAAGCAGAATAGCAGGCGTTAAAGGGATAACTGAAAAGCGTTAATGAATGTAACTTGATTTAAATTAATTTAAAATTGTGTCGTTTTTACGTGAACATCAATTTTAAATGCAACGGCCTCGTTGAAATGAGTTGACAGCGGTTCCTGACAACGAAATATTCAAGTTGGGTATTTTAATTAAGTAATTAATAATTTGTTAATTATTTTATAATTGATTGTTACAAGTTTGTACACTTGTTATCAAAATGACGTCACTAGCAAGTAAAAATTGTACTAACTTGTGACGTACATATTGGCAATTTTTAAAGTGTCGTATTGGTTAATTTTGGTCTACAAGCTACGAAACAAAAAAAATGCGTTTAAAATATTTAACGATAATTTAACTGAGAGATTAATCAGATTTTTTCAGTAAATACCCTATTCACCATTTCAAAGATTCATTACTATGTAAGCGACTTAACGTTTATATAATGTAAATTAGCGAAAACATTACCTTTAGGAAGGGTTGCGATCAAAGGTAGAGGTTGTAAATCAAAGTCCTAACGGAGTTTGTCTTTTGTTTCAGATCATTAAGCGCCATTTATCTCTTCGCTTCTTGGACCAGGTAAGATGCAAATATTTGTTAATGTCTATTATCATTTAAGTAGCATGTAAACAGAGAAAATGCTACTCAACTATGATATCACAACATCGCGCCAATAATTCCTCGAGGATTAGACAGAGGTATATCAACTGAATACTATATACACATGTATATTTCGCCAATTATTTTTTAGTACCAATTTAAGGGGGAGAGGGGGGGCAATGCTTTCAGCTGGGCACAAATCAAAACTTAGCTTCTACTGAGAAATTCTAATGACAAAACTAAATAACACTTCACCTGATCTGAGAATCAAATCTGGGACAACATTTTCAGCTCTAGACCAACCAAGACAGTCGTCTTAGACTACAACAGTAATATATCATGATGAATATTATTTAAATTCCGGATCGTAACATACACTTCAAAGTGTGTTTAGTCATAAGAATTGTCCATTTATTTATTTATTTTTCATAACAACACGTAAACGCCGTCAACAATAATTTAAAACGAGATAATTATTTCTCAATATAAACTCAACGTGTGTCGGCAATCACTTGTACGTGACAACTTTGTTTAACATCACTTTTTAGTGCCCACCAATGACTTCATCACTTCTATCAACAAATGAATTTATCCCTGAGAACTGAGCTTCGTACGTGTTTGTCAGTCGGGTGACATCGCCCACGCCCCCGCCCCTAATTAGTACAGAAATAACGTCGAGAGATTTGTCAACTTCCGAACTTTTATGGCATTCCTTTGAGGTTAACTCCCACCGACGAAGCAACGCCGGGGAACACACACTATATCTCACACAGGTACCCAAATAGATCGTTAACTAACTGTGAAATATTATTTTGAACTTTGGGGGTGGTCCGTGTTAATACCTCGTATTATTTAGTAACATCGCCAGAACAAATTAATCTTGATTGCCGAATCAAGTTCTCGTCTCCCAAGTTTTGTTGTCCTAACTTCTTGATGGAAAAAGTTTAAATATACCTAAGTGCTTTGTTTTTAGAATCAAATTGTTTCCAATAGTTTAACTAAATTGCTTTTCGCATCGCTTAATCTTTGTCATTCGCCCTTGCACCTAAGTTTATTTCATTAACTTTAAAATTACCCTAAAAACAATCGTTTTTTTTTATTGTTATTTGGTAAACTTTAGTTTATTTTTATAGTAAAATTTTCAAAAACTATAGAGTATTGGCAAAGAGTTGTTGCTCATGAAAATTTTGAGCTCAAAGTTTTGCACCAAAACTGAAAGTTAGTCTGGTCGTTTACATTCGCTTTATTCAAAATTTCGTTAAAACAAGAAGAAAGGGTTACTCAAAAATGATAAAACTAAGTTTTCCAACGTCAATATTACCAAGAGAAATTAATCTGAAGCTAAAAGGGACTCCTCCGAAGTTATCTGAGGAAGCTGGAGCGGGGGCATGACCTCACAATCAAATGTCAAACAAAGTTTTATCAGCGCAAAGTTGACAAATAAATCCCCCGTCCCGCAAGAGAACTTTTCTCATAGTCGACGCGACGAGACGTGATCCTGCAGACTATATCGACCTCCACGCCTTGACGTACGCAGAGCTCTTGTTTTTTGTTGCCGTAATAATGGCTACAATTTATTGTCTTGTTCCTTTTACTTTGAGATTTTTCAACAAAAATTACAGACGATTTTTGTACTAAAACAGTAAAAGATAAACACTTTTTACATGCGACCTGGCTCTAATTTGTGGATGTCTTCAATTATCTTAAAAACATGTCATCTTGTTTGTTTCGATAATTGACTAGTCTGTCTTATAAGCACGCACGGCGGGCGCGTGGGGCAGTCGTGTCACGCGACTAATCCGGAGCCCCATAAAATCTGTTAGACTGGAGACCCCACTAGGGGCGTCGAATGAGGAACGACTGACAAGTACGCCCACCTTGTCTCACTTGTCTCCTGTGACAAGGTGTTCCCAAGCTTCTCTCACACATTATTTGTTAAATTCTTTTCATAAATCGCCTTCTAAATTCAAGTATTTTGTTAGGTCTCAATTTGGAGATATTGATTGCCCACCTGTTTTTATGTTCGCTTTGTTTAACACATTTTTTATTACTTCTACAACTGCTTAAAACAAGTCTTACTTGTTTCTTTAACATCTCTAATTTGGATATTATAATGAGCTCGAACAAGGTGAACGAAAATAGAAGGTATATTTAAAGAATGCCGGGACAAACAAGAACATTCTTATTTGTACGGAAAGACGTCGAGATGTCAAGAATCCGAACTTGAAACATACTCGGCGCACCCTTTCAAACCGCTCCCTAACGAGCCAATGAGGAACTCTGGTCGGCAGAAGATTCAGTAAACAGTAACTTGCAAGTTTCGTGTTACCTATACTGAAGCGATCATTACTTTGTATTGTTTAAACTCCAGTTAAGTATGCTTAAACAGCTGTCGTTTGTCAAGTGCTGGCCAAAAGTGATGGATGGCACGGCCGTTTCCGTTCGACTTTTAAAACTGGGGACTGTTGTAATGGGCCAGCATTGTTATTTCAGTCGTCGGAAACGTAACGAACTAACGTATGGGAATGTTAAAAGTGACGGGGCACATATATTTTATAAGCGTCCATTTGTCTAGAGGCGCATGTGTGTCCGCCCTGTGCGCTGAAATATTTACGAGCTATTAGCGCAACAAGAACAAATACGCATTCAAGATGCGTCTCGGAAGCCGGATCACAGGCGTCTTTTAGCGCACCACTGATTTAACACCACTACAGAATTAAGCCTAAGTAATTAATGTTGCATCTCCTGCTATATTCGTATCTTTTGATGTTTAGACATAATATTATATCACGGCTCAAATTATATTATGTTACAATTGATACGTTATTAATCTTCGAATTAAAACATTATAAACAACACTACACACAACGTTTCAACACTTAAATATAACACATCCATTAGGTAAACTGTTTTATACGATTCAATTTCCTTCCATTATTTCGCTTTTAAGCTTGAAAATAGACGCTCTGAAATATACGTCCACTGCGCTTTTTATCCAAGAGTTTGAAGAAATACTGAGCACGTTCGATGTAAGAGCTTATTTGCTTTTTAATTCGACGTACAAATGTGAGTGGATACGAATTAATCCCTGACGCCTTGTTAAGGGTGATGTACGGCGGGCATTAATGCAGTAAGTAATTCAATTTCACGATGAAAATCTGTTTAATGAGCCTAAGTTAATGTGTCCACTGTTAACAAATAAAGGCGCAGCGCACTGACAAATTGCTTAATTTTATTAAGTGGCGGTACACTTGGCCTGAGTGCAGTGTTTGTTCGCTAGGATGTGTTTACAGCGAGACGGCGCACAGTGGTCCGGATTTTGAAAAAGGTGGACATAGGATCGAAAATGCATATTTAACTAAACAAAAAATTGTTTCGAATAGGAAATCTAACGCTGATTAATACTTATTACTACAACTTTTCAAAAAAACTGCTCCTTCATGTCAAAAAAAAATATTGAAAAAAAAATGTATGGGAGAAAATCTATTTTATTTTTTTTCTCCGTTCAGTATCAAAGTATAGCAACCAAACCTTATATTCTGGTAAGTACTTATTGTCCTTAATACGACGACATATAAATTGCTTGCGTATCCCTGCGGCCTTGGCGCCTACGATGATTCAAAGTTTAAAATTTCAATGTTGAATTATCTTAATATTTTTAACGAGTTTTTCTATTGAAATTAATCTAAAATATCATTTTTCATAAAACAAGCACCCCGCGCTTCCCTTCCGTGTATTAGGCTCGCCCCCTATTACTTGGGACTTAAATATAACTGGCGAAATGACAGTGTACTATAGTGTAGTATAAACCATTGCCGAATCCTTTGGGGAATATATAACGAGATCTTATGATAAAATAAGCATTTTTGCTTATTTTTTTTTGTAAATAATCTTCTGTTGATTATTCTTTCATCTTCTAAATATATAAAACTCAAAGGTGACTGACTGAAATAGTGATCTATCAACGCACAGCTCAAACCGATGGACGGATTGGGCTGAAATTTGGCATGCAGATAGGTGTTATGACGTAGGCATCCGCTAAGAAAGGATTTTGATCAATTCTACCCCCAAGGGGTTAAAATACGGGATGAAAGTTTGTATGAAACTTTGTAAAGTTTAAACCGATTGGGCTGATACTTTGCATGCAAAAAGCTACTACGACGTAGGCATCCCCTAAGAAAGGATTTTGATAAATTCCACCCCTAAGGGGATAAACAAGGCGATGAAAGTTTGTATAAATCCTCCTTGATTTTGGACGGAACTTCTACATATCCCAGTTGAAACATGTCCAGAAGATTTAAAAATAATCAAGACCTTTTTGAAGAACTACATCAGTAATATCAAGCGCAGATGGGCAAGTGCTTCTAGAAATCAGAAGACTTTCATGAATAGACATGCTGCGTGGTTACAATCAAATATTAGTTGGCCAAATTGCCCTACTGTTAATTTATCCGAGATTTTTCAAGCCCAAGACGAAGTTATCGAAAACATATCGTCAGACAATACTTCAGTTGACATCGATACTACAGCAGCTGTGATTCCGTCGACATCTTGCACAACAACTGTGGGCCCATCTACCGAAGTTCAGATTAGAAGGAAGCCTTTTGTTGACCTCAGCAACAAACAGAAAAAAAAAGTTCAGATTCTCTTTTGGACTATTCGCCGGAAGAACTTACTTTTGCATTAGTCGAAAGACTTAGGATAGACAAGAAGAATGACTTAGCTATCGTTCAAGACACATTGTTTAAGAAAAATAGGAAAAAAACTGTTGATGAAGATCATGCTCTTGGTCTTTATACATCATTGAACCTCCATTAATGTAAACGTGACAGCTTTAGTGATGTTGTTATTGTTAGAGTTGAGTTTGTTAGTAGTAGTAGATAAGTTGTGATCCTTTTCAGGACTACTTAAAATAGTCATTTTCAGGACTTCAGAAAAAGTTTTTCAGGGCTAAATCTGTTTCTTTTAAGATGAGCTACGCTAGTAGTATATAACCAACGATCAGTCGAAAATGTAAGAAGAATTATACAAACTGTCATCCCCTACTTTATCCCCTTGGGGGTAGAATTTATCAAAACCCTTTCTTAAGGGATGTCTACGTCTTAACATCCTGCATGCCCATCCCGATCCGTCCAAAATCAAGGAAGATTTACACAAACTTTCATCGCCTAGTTTATCCCCTTAGGGGTGGAATTTATCAAAATCCTTTTTTAGGGCATGCCTACATCATTGTAGCTTTTTGTATGCAAAGTATCAGCCTGATCGGTTTAAACCTTACAAAGTTTCATACAAACTTTCATTCCGTATTTTAACCCCTTGGGGGTAGAATTGATCAAAATCCTTTCTTAGCGGATGCCTACGTCATAACATCTATCTGCATGCCAAATTTCAGCCCAATCCGTCCATCGGTTTGAGCTGTGCGTTGATAGATCACTATTTCAGTCAGTCACCTTTGAGTTTTATATATTTAGAAGATGAAAGAATAATCAACAGAAGATTATTTACAAAAAAAAATAAGCAAAAATGCTTATTTTATCATAAGATCTCGTTATATATTCCCCAAAGGATTCGGCAATGGTTTATACTACACTATAGTACACTGTCATTTCGCCAGTTATATTTAAGTCCCAAGTAATAGGGGGCGAGCCTAATACACGGAAGGGACGCGCGGGGTGCTTGTTTTATGAAAAATGATATTTTAGATTAATTTCAATAGAAAAACTCGTTAAAAATATTAAGATAATTCAACATTGAAATTTTAAACTTTGAATCATCGTAGGCGCCAAGGCCGCAGGGATACGCAAGCAATTTATATGTCGTCGTATTAAGGACAATAAGTACTTACCAGAATATAAGGTTTGGTTGCTATACTTTGATACTGAACGGAGAAAAAAAATAAAATAGATTTTCTCCCATACATTTTTTTTTTCAATATTTTTTTTTGACATGAAGGAGCAGTTTTTTTGAAAAGTTGTAGTAATAAGTATTAATCAGCGTTAAATTTCCTATACGAAACAATTTTTTGTTAAGTTAAATATGCATTTTCGAACCTATGTCCACCTTTTTCAAAATCCGGACCACTGTGCGGCGACCCTCTATTCGCGGTTCATAATGTACAAATTCACTGAACTGCTATATTAGCCGACTACGACAAAGAAACGGTAATGGACCCTCATATATATGCTAATAAACTTTCCAAATGCGTTTTAAATTAAAATAATCCCGAATTTATATGTAAATTTGTGACCGCACTTTGTCCTTCGCGGCTTCTCGTTCCGAAATCGATTACATTACACGGATTCGAGCTTAGATCCGACTCAGATAAGTTTAATGAAGGGTTTTACTAAACGGAGATCCTTTACTACAATCCACTCGATTGGTGATTCTATCGGCTCTCGATTTTACTCTTAGGTAAAACAAAAGCACGAAATATAATTGTTGAAACGCCTTAAATATTTGTTTTTATCATCGTCGTGTTTTATGTCGGTCGGTTCGAATGTAGTTCTATAACAGATAGTATTAACGACATTTTTATTTAGCTTTCCATTACGCATACCAGTATTATCTTAATTTTTATGTGGTTAACCTTTTAGTCGCGTATTATCTTATAATATAAAAGCTCATGCTGCATTCACGAGACCACCCGCACATTCCGACTAGTTTTCGATCTAGATGTGTCCCTGTCCGTATCCCCTTGTGTCAGTCCAATTAGTCATGATTAACTTAAATTTATAGGGCTGTTTAATGGTCCATTAACGAACTCACTAGTATCTAACGACTTCTTATTGTGAAGCTACAATTCCATAAAACACTTTCGTTCAATTAAACAAGACGTTGATATTTGATCCCAATACGTTGATTGTCACTCTCTATTAGAGTTTATTGCTTAAAAGTAATTGTATCAGAAATATGGTCGGTAACACGAAGCCCTTATCCCGTAAATCACTAAAGGCGCAACATTAAAAGAGGGAGGTGTGTTTTATATTTTTCTCAAAGAGAAAATGTTTAAGCTTAATTTGAGCAGACATTCAGTAAGGTTTCATTTCGTTGAGAACGTGAAGTGGGGCATTTTGTTTGAGATATTGCACATTTTGCCACGCTCGCCTCTCTGTTTGTACGGATGGTATCTCACTACATTTTGAAATGCCGACTGTTAGGTTTTTGTATCAAATAACAAAACACGCGATCGCAGGCTTTTATTCTGTTAGATGTTTGTATTTCACGGAAAATGTTGTTATTTGGTTCAAGTACCATGAAAGTGTAGATTTGCAGGTTTAATCAAGCATTGTTACGTGTTCTCTTGTTATTATGTAAGAGCTTAATGCTACAAGAGAGTCTAAAAAGGCCTAAGAAGTTTTACATAGATTTATTTTATTTTCTAAAGTTTGAACAAGTGTGTAATCATATCCAACTGAATAACTTTCTCGCTTTTTTCTTTAAATTTATATTCTTACGACCTTTAACATTTCATAAGTTTATACGGCATAAAATGGAGTTCAAGAATATGTTAAACTTATATCAAACGTGGGTTTCTTCGAACTAAACTTTGACAGCTAATTTTATAAAATGCTAAGCCTTTATTTTGTGTATTCGATTAATGTTTAGACTTTACAATAAATCGATGCTATAATCGAATATTGTATAAACCACGTAAATGTTGACATGTAAAAATATGATAGCGTTGAGCTCCTTATGTATTGCATGATAAATGGTTTTCAATTTATACAGTGACAGCCAGTGAGGAAAGCTTACGGTAACAAATGCTTATGTTTTGAATGCACGCGACGTATGGGGTTGAAGTACTGGGTATAGTACCACTGTAGCGTAGCACGATTATGTAAAATGTAATTTAAGCTCTGTTTTAGTGACGTCACAGAATAGCTAGCCAATTTATGAGCGTTTTAATTGCAGTTATTTGAGTTTAAGTGGCTCTACATTTTTGATGAACTTGTATTTTAATATCATCTTTAAATCTGGTGCAAGGTTTTAATTATAAAAAGGAAAATGTTAAACTTAAAGATATTAAACTATCAAGCAAATAAAAAATGTTTAGTTATTTAGGTTCTAAAAGTAAGAAAGAAATGTAACATCTGTTTCAGGTTATTTCAACCAAAAGCCAACCATCCTACATTCAATAACACAAGTAATGGCTACCGTGAGGCGTGAGCAAACAAACATAATCAAACCAAAACTTAGCACATAAAACAACAAAAACTTAAGATATCTTTACAAAATCTTGAACACGTAAAATTGAAATGGTAGTCATAACTTATAAAATATTTAAGTGTCATTTATTTACAGGAGGAAGGGTGGGTACCTTTGAGAGCTGGTTCATTAATCACCACCCTTAATACCCGGGGCTAAACGAATATGTTAAAACGGAAGAAACGGAGAAGCCACCGACTTTTACGTTTTCAAACGTTGCCATAATCCTGATTCACTGAAACGACTCGAGACGGAAATAAATCGTACCTATTCTGGAGTCCCGAAGGTCGACAATAATTTATGGAAGAACTTGTATATGTAAATAGGTAGTGTAGGTATTTCTCAGCTATTTCGTTATCAGAATGGATTATCTTTATTAGGAATTTATTATTTCTGAGAAACTATTTTGTGTTTGAATGTAAAGCGAACGTCGGTGTTTATGTATTTTTAATAAATAGAAGTGTCTAACAGGCTGATAAAAATATATATTGGAGCTTTTAGAAAGAACTAATAGAAATAGAGATAGATAAACGAAAACCAGCCATGTAAATAAATACTAGAAACGTATAATTATTTTTAGCTTGAGTGAATATCTTTGTAATCTAAAAGAGAAAATAGCCAATATTATTGTTTATTGAAATACAATCTAAATACAAAAATAATAGGGACAGAAAATTCTACTTCAATAAGTATTTATACTTTCCGAAGTGTGGGCGTTCCACGATACATACATAGAGAAAAACAAAAAGAAAAACTCAAGTTTCAAACAATCGTTCTTAAACCCTCAAGATATGAGAAACGCCACGTTAATTAAATCCAGAATAAGAACACGCTCGAGCATTATTCATTAAAACAAATGAACGGCGCGCGACCGTTGACACATCGCAGCGGTCGCCGATCGCTAACAAATAACAACTAGTTACTATTAACTACTAGTATTGTGTTACGAAAACTAACAGTCGGTTGGTAGTTAATCATACGTTATCTGACTTCGATCTTAATCTAGTACAACGTGGATCATAATTAATGCGTTCAGTGGTCAGTGAGACGCACAGTCGTGGCCAGGAAGCATTTTGTTCCTATCGCGTCCACCATCTGTTTTAACCACCGTCAAATGTGTTTAAGCACCCTTAATTACCGCTGATGTTACAAAAATGGAATAAGAATAGTGGTGATGATCATTAAGGTGGTTATCGATCCATCTCGCTTGTATGGGAATTAAATATAAGGTTGGATTGTTTGGTTGGACAGACAACTATTAAGGATAGGGTAAACAATAGTTACTATTGCCGTTGCTTGGCCTGCCAGGTTGTAAAATATCTGTGCCTAAAACAAAGCCTCTATATGGTTTTCTGCGTTAAAGTGTATTAAACATACATTATATTCTCGCAAACTTTCATACTTTTGTTAATTGTCTATACTATTCTGTCCCACTACTGGCCTACTCACAATTCCTTCCATGTACTATTTTCCCGTGCTCCCTTAAACATAATAGTAGTAAGATAAGATTCTGTTCTATTTTGTCACGTCTGTAGGGCCTATTTTGTGCTTTGTGACATCAAGATAAATTCTCATTCTGGAAAAGGTGCTCGATTGCCTCTGATATTGAAATATTTAACCTTCTATACTAAAACTGCGAATATTGCGCACACCAAAAGCCTTTGTAGTTCTAAAGTGATCATAAACATGAGAGAAATAAGAAGCTCACGTAAAGGATATCATCTAAATTGACAGATTTCTTTGAATGAACGATAAAATTGTATTTCTTCACATCAAAGCGTTAGCAAAAAGTGCTGTAGCAAGATTCTTCAGAATCTCATGGACCGTTCACCTCGAGTTTTTGCTGTACGAAGGATTTCACCCCACAAAGTTGACCCCTCGTATCTTATTCAACCCCTGCCGTCAGGGGTTGTAAATCATAATTTATTTTACAAAGAAATTCTTAAATAAACAAACTCATAGGCGCAATTTTAAACAATTACTGTCTGAGATTTCATTTTAAATTACAGGATCATTATTTTGAATGGAAGATACTAAGGCCTGCAATAACATTCATGTTATGTTCGTTTTCCGGAATTTTCCGACTTGCTTACACGAGCGTTAAGGAGTGTTAGTACCTGGATCTGGTACAAGGTTGAACAAAGTGTTTTATTTGCCAGAAAATTCAAGGGTTGGAAAAGGGTTTTTTAATATCTTGGTCGAGGAAATTAATGAAAAGGCGCACAGTTACTGTCTGGGTTAAGAAAGTGTTTCGAATCGGAATAAATTGAATATTTCATTAAGTAATTAAGTTTTCACTGCTGGGACACAGGCCTGTGAGATGGAGGACGCACGCTGGCCCTGTGCAGGTTGGTAGTTGTAACATGTCTTCGAATTTTTGACTCTAGGACATGCCGGTTTCCTTTCGATGTTTCCCTTCAACGTTTTGAGAGCAGTCTAAGTTACACAATGCAATGCGCCTACCTGAGTTCGAACCGCTATTGCTCGTAAGTCGGAGCCTTTGGGTGACCAGACCACGGCTCACATTTTGCCAGATTCAGTACAATCTTTCAATACACTTCAATTCGCGCAAATTCTTTTTTTTTAAGTACAGAAAAAGAGTGATGTAGATACGAACGCATGTCAATATAGAAATATTCGCAAAACCAACGCATTACGTATCTCTAACATTCCCAGAATTGTGCTGAACGTGAGCTGGAAGACAAATTTGTTCGTGCACACATTTTCCTTGAGAAAGGATATACGAGAAAGAAATTTTGTTAAAGAGGAAACTTTTTGTACAAGTAACATGATTAGGTATGTTGGTACTTTGTCAGTTTGTAAATTGCGTACCAATTGGTAAGAATGACAATGTTTCTTATAGGCCATAGTAGGATCCTAAATTATAGAGCCTGTAGAAAAAGTTGGTTGTAGTATTCAGGCTAATTTAAGCAAGTTTTCATCTAAATATCTATACATATAATAAAACAGTAAAAAAACTGTGTCTGTACATTGAATTAATTAAAAAAATAATATTTGAGGGGGATTCAGAAACAGTAATAGAACACGAAACGAAAAAAAAAAATCTGTCTGTTTGTCTGTTTGTCTGTGTGTCTGTTTGTCTGTTTGTCTGTTTGTCTGTTTGTTTGTACACGCTAATCTTCGGAACTACTGGACGGATTTGAATGATTCTTTTTTTGTTGTATAGGTATTAAATCTGGCCAACACATAGGCTATAATTTATTTTGGAAACTTGAACACCTGGCGCAGAACCGCAACAGACCAGCTAAACTATAAGAGATACAAAAATGGTACCATAGCAAAAATAGTTTCACGTGATGAGCATTTTCTGCTAAGAGAATAAATTTGAAGATCTGGAACACCTGATGTGGAACTTCAACAGCCCAGCTGAACTATAACGTACATAGGAATAACATCTTAGCAAGAGTTGTTCAGCCTGATGGGCACTCTCTGTTATCGTATAAAATTTGAAGATCTGGAACAGCTGATGTGGAACTCCAAGAGCCCAGCCACACTATAACATATATAGGAATAACATCTTAGCAAGAGTTGTTCAACCTGATGAGCACTCTCTGTTGTCGTATAAAATTTGAAGATCTGGAACAGCTATTGTGGAGCTCCAAGAGCCCAACTATACTATTACATATAAAGGAATGACGTCTTAGCAAGAGTTGTTCAGCCTGATGAGTACTCTCTGTTGACGTATAAAAATTGAAGATCTCGAACACCTGATTTAGAACACCGAGACCCCAGCACTACCTATAACATATACAGGGATGACGTCTTAGCAAAATCATTCCGCCTGATGAGCACTTTTTGTTGATGTATAAATCAAAGCTATCACTAATTTCACTGTATATTTATAAAATAACATAAGCTGGGATTACCGTAGTAAGAGCCCTCTTTGAGGAGTGGTATATAGGCGTTACGGCGTCCTAACCTTCCGCGTGACGCAGGTCCTCACTGGACACGGATGTTTCGGGAGGTACCTGTGTCTTATGAGAAAGGAGGAAACCCTGGAGGACACAGACGAGCATACGGTGCAGGATTGCCCCGCTTGGCCGGAGCACCGACATGTCCTCACAGCGGCGATAGGCGGAAACCTCTCGCGCCCGGCATTGGTCAAGGCCATGCTGCGGGGTCGGAGTGGGAAGCGGTCGCCTCCAGCTGTGAAGCAATGCATGCTCGCGAAGGAGGAGGCGGGCTGCGTGACAGAGAGGACAATCTCCTCCCTCCGTCCCACTCGCGGTGTTTGACGCCCACGGTGACGGCATGCGCGGGCATGCGGGCGGCGAGTAAAGGACAACTCGCTGTCTTATCATAGACCATGCCCGGGTCGAAGGCGCGTCGTGTTCCACGCGCGCCTCAAAGAGTGTCAGCATAATGACAGGGCCCCTCTCAGAGGGCCAAAACCTGCCGGGGTCGCGGGACTTATTCCATGACCGTGACCCCGGAACATAAAGGGCAATTGAAGGACATCGTGGATTTTAGTCAGTACAAGTCTGACACTAAGGGGTGGGAGGACTCATTTGATGATTTTACCACGTAAAAAATATCGGGGATTACCTCCACGCAGTGAAGGCGGTAACAGTTTAGGACTCATTTTCGTTAACGATGAATCATCATCAAATGAGATGTTCCTACTGCTGGGACACAAGCCTCCTCTCTGAGAGAGGGAGTGGGCCATAATCCACCACGCGGGCCCAGTGCGGATTGGTAGATGTCACAAGTCTTCGAATTTTTGGTTCTAGGACATGTCGGTTTCCTCACGATGTTTTTTTTCACCGTTTTAAGAGCAGTGGTGATGAAATAAATAAATAAATTACAAAAAGTAATGCGCCTGGCTGAGTTCGAACCCACCACTTACAACACGTAAGTCGGGACCGATACCACTGGGCCACCACTGCTCTAGCGATGAATATATTAACAAAAATTTTACTCTACTGGCCAATTTCCCATTATTTTTTTAATTGGACTCTTGGAGTTGGGTGTCAGAATTTTCAGATCTTTGATTTTGACGATCCCGCTGTCGCTGGCATAAGCAACAGGATCCGCGTACGAAGTCGCGGGCAGAAGCTAGTCTTTAATATAGTTTTATATTGAAGGACTGTCTTTTTCTTTGTTCATTACTTTGACATGACACTTATTGAAGCATCCTTCACTGGTATCCATCTCACGATCACGATCCTGCCTATGGTTTGCATGGAGCTTTATCCGTTTGAAGAGCTTATAAAAGAAATGTGGACAGAATTTCAAGTCTACCAAATATGCGGTGAGATATTGACATAGGATCGTCAACCGTCACTACGTAGCAATATGTCAAATATTTTCTTCTGAAAGTTTCCTTTTACATATATTGTTACTACTTCTTGTAGGTACTCTCGTGCCATCCCATTTTCAGCCAACGAAAGTTTTCACTCAAACAAAAAGCGGACTAAGAGCTAAGAGCGCTTTATTATTTACTTTCAGAAATTGCGTGCAAATTCAAAGGTACATAAACAAAAGAGATTTTTATAATTCGTTTGTTTTTGTGCGACAAAGGGCCAGTGTTACCTGGGGTGAGTAAATACTCGGATGTGAGAAATAATAATTCGCTTTTCATTTTGTTTCTTCATTGCGAGGCTGCTCAAAGACTTGAGGGCCGTCGATGGTGGATGAGTGGCTCATACTTATTATTGGCTCGAACTGAATCGCACTCGTAGGGGGATTGTAAAATGAGGTCGCGATTTATACACACACACTCGGTTCTTTTTGCATTCTGTAGGTAGGTGTATAGGTACAAATAAAGCCACTTAGTCATTCATGAATCATTCATAATAAATACCTAAGTTTGACGGATAAGTATTATTGGAATTTCTTGGAATTGTGTCAGTTCGAAATTGGTTTCATTTGATTGATCGTAAATTGCTTTCACATTAGCGTTTAAAAGTTCAAAAGTGCAGTTAATTTGAGGTTTCGCTGTATTGTATCCCTGTCAAAATAAAAATGTTTAATAAGAAATATACCTGACCGAACAAATGCCAATTGAACTGTTAAAGAAAGTCAAGTTGTAACAGAAAGTTTTGAATATTATTCAAAATATTAATTACCGTTGATTCATCAACGAATAGCGACACAGACCACGAATTGCTTATGGACATCTTAATAGTACCAGAATAATAGCCATTGTATAAATATTAATATCGAACAGTGACCGCTCCACTCCAATAAATAACGATTGATATTTTTTATACATATTCAATTAACTCTCAAACTATCAATTACAATTGGAGTAGCCATATTTTTTATTTAGGGTACCACAAAAAATATACAATAAGGAGAACTGAGTCGTAACCGGATCAATATAATAATAGACTTGCGTTTCGCTATAATGACAATAAATATGGTCATTAAATAATGCAATTTTATCTGCATGGCATTTATAAAGTGAAAATTACGGGAGTTCGTATAAAATGGCATGACATAAGTGTCAACGTGGTATGACAGCTACTACATGTGTCCCCGACGTTTCCGTGCGTGAAATCCGTAACAATATTTTCGGAACACGAAACATTGCGGAAAAATTCCGTCAATATACCACAAAACATCACAGATGCATATTATATGGACGATTTACATACATTAAGACTAACGTGGATAAGAATAATTGAAACAAAACGAGTGTCATTTCCTTTCGTATCACGCAATTCGTACAGATTACGGTGGGCTCTGTTTTGTGGTAAATTATGATGTTGCCCCCTCACGGTTCTTAACGCCACATAATGTGGCGTATTTTATTATTGTGAGATTAAATAACGGAATATATTAGGCGCACCTACATTATGCATGCCACCTGTTATTTGAGAAGTAATTGCAGTCAATTTATTTAAAAAGTGGTAATACTAACAGTTATGTTGTGTATTTGATACGTCTGGACAGGCTACTAAGCTTATACTATACAGCTTTTAATTTGTAATACGTAACTCACGTACCATTTACATTTTTATGAGACCATCAATTAATTCAAAATTAGACAACTATTAAGTAAATTAAAAAAACGAAACTTTTAACTGTTATTAAATAAAATAGAATGTAACTAAACGGTCAGTCGTTTATCAGAAGATTTTTTATTCAATACTAAAGAACGTTCATTTAGAATATTGTAAACACATTTAATATTAATGTAAAACATCATAACAGAAATATAATTATGTGTAACTTCTTGAAGCAGCCGTATATTTTAAGATACATTATTATCTAATTGCCCCACAAATAATAATCAAGCAGGAAATAATATGATTGAAATACGCTATCACATGCGCTGTCAAGCCTATAAATCTAACGAGCATATAATTAGAAACGTTATCAAGGGTTCAAGAGCCGTTTAAACATCAATGAGAAGGCATTACTCACCTTGTTCTAATTCGCCAAATAAAGGCCTGTGTAGACGAGGGACTTTCATCGACGTAAGTACTGTTTGCCTCTCTTAATAAGTATACATCGATTATAGCACACGAAAGACAATTACGCCGAAAAAAAGAACTGAATAATCGAGGACATCGACAAATTGGGTCGGACAAAAAGTATGGAGAAGTGACGGTGCCGTCATAGAGGGCCTAACGCCTGCCGGGGTACTGGACTTTCTAGACAGATCGATTAGACCCTAGAACGTAAAGGGCAGTACGAGTTTGACAGGCTCTCCTGTCACCCTGTACACATTTGGCGAATTTACCACAAAAAAGTCCCCGAAAAATAAATTATAGAGTCCGCGTCTAGAAAATATCAATCTATGCGCCTAACGGGGCCTATGGCAAGTCCTCGGTGGAATTGTTTCCGAATTTGAATATTTTACCTGGACTAAAGTCCCTCGTCTGCCCAGACCTTAAGGCAGGAACCACTCCGGTCCGGTCACGTAAGGGTATTCAACATTCGTACCTTACTTCGGGCAATAATTGAAATAAAGCAGGTGACATTACTACGGCTTGTCACGCACAGTCTGATGTATTGTGCAGCGTTACGCAACGTTCCCGGTTCCACTGGATTATGGCTGATGTTATCATTTATAGAATTTGACTCGATGTTGTATTTTGGTTTGTTTTTTGTGTAATTATCATCTTCATCTTCTTGTTTTTAGCTCATTTTACTTGGGGTCGGTGCAAAATGTTTTCTTCTTTAATAATTTGACTTCACGGCATCATTTCTTTCCTTTGTATTCCTGCTCAATTGCTTCGTGCTTCTTCATGCAATCCATTAATTTTTGTGTAAATATATTGCTCTTTATCAACTGGTCATATCTTAAAAAAAAAATCTACTGATAGAAAAACTCGAACTGCCAGCAGGATTTTTTTTTAATTTTAAACGTCGAATTCTTTCATTCGTTTTTGACACCTTTCGATTCGCAATGCTTGCATTTATGCGTTAAATTAAATGTTCATAGCTTATTAGGTATCTTTTGATGAAAGGAGCATTTTACAAAACGGGCTATGCATATGCTACCAATATAAAATATACCATATTTGAACACTAAATCATAAAAAAGTGATGGATAGACTCTGACAACGGCTTCTAGAGAAGAATGGATGCCCAGATCCAAAAATTCTAGTAAGAACAGGAAAATGATTATGGAGATAAGATAATGATTTGAAATGACTCTATTAATGGCTGAGTAGTAGAAACTGTCTATCACATTAAACACGCCTCTATTTTGTATTTTTGAAGTGTTAAGTAAATGTCCTCTCGTAGTTCAATAGGTAATGTTGTTTTTTGCCGTCTATTTTCGGCTTCTGAATTTTAAGTTAGCCTGGCTGTAGCCAACGTCCAACAACACATAATTTTTACGCTTTTCCCACTTATGGTAGCAAAAATAATTCCTTTTAGTCGTAAGTTTATATCACAGTCCCTAAAAGCTTTCAGTCGTTAAAACGTTACAACGTTACTTTTAAGGAAACATCTGATTATAACACAATCCGTAAACATAAAAAGAATATTTGCGGCCAATAAAATTAATGACATCAATTAGTACTTCCCGTCAACGATAGCCATTCGAATTTTGACAAAAACGTATTGGGATTTTCTTATCTTGAAGATATCTTTAAGTGGTAAAACAGGCTTTATGTTATCTCACATATTAAGGTGATAAGATAAAGGTAAAAACACACCATTAATTATGGTGAAAGAGCTTGTAATCACAGGTGATGCCGACGGGACAGGCCCTTAACTGGCGTAATTACCGCACGTTACGACTAATGCAATACAAGACTTAAATAAGGAGTTACTTAGACCACATAAGTCAAGAGTTATACCTGTTTTCACTTATGGGGGTCATTGCGGCAAAGTTGGCGCAGTGACTTACGTGTCGAGTTCGATTTCCACACGTGACAAATATTTGTATTATGCTGCAAGTAGTTGTCTAGTTCCGGTTTGGGAGTTTGTGCATGTGAGTTAAAATGTTTGGAAACGCACCCACGATACAAGAGAAATTCCAGATGCGTAACAAAAAAAAAAAAAAAAAATTGGCATTTCAACTAAAAAATGTTAAATTAATCTCAACATTTAACCAAGTGGCGAATGTTCATTCAACAGTGCTTTTTCAAATAATTAGCCAGTAAGTGTTGCTTAATCTTAGTGAAAAAGATGCTCGTAAGAAGTCATTACTTAGTCGTTATAAGTCAAGAGAGAAACTGAAAGTACTTGACGCTTGTTACGACGACATTAAATGTAATTAAGTTTTGTCACATCTTTAAGAGCTTCAATCAAAATAACAGTCATTTTCTGGACACTTAATGAGCAGTATAAAGTAGGTAGTAGAATCATGTGCCCATTTCACAATCATATAACTATGTACGTGTGTAATAAATAATTATTTGAAGTGGCAATGTTTCGTGCTCACAGAATGTGATTACGAGCTTACCTAGTATGGTAAAACGGCCACAAATTACCTACTTAAAGCTTATTAGGTACAATGAAACAGTTGAGCGTCTGGCCTAAAAGCCATTTAAGTTAAATGCTGATAAATATTTATCCCCATTTCAAATAATTTCAAGGAATTTCTAAACCATCCATTCAAGGATTATCACAATCACTTTACAGATAGGATCTCTCCTCGGTACCACATCCGTCGCAGACATGAAGCTTGACAGCCTAAATAATGGACCCAATTCATTAACCGATCTCTCAGTAGAAGACACGATGAAATTTTAGACCTCTTATTGTTAGGACCCGGTGCCATTGTCGACGCCCCCGAGGCAAGTTCACATGTAGCCAGGCCCTTTGTACTTCAGATCTGTCCCTGACGTCGGCCTGTTAAGATAAATGAAGCTTTCACAATTATATTCAATTTAAATGACGAGGATTACGCTTGCAGTTTCTGATACTGACATTTTATAAGCATAAAATGGATTATGATAAACTTACGCGACGACTATACAAAACTCCTTGGATTTAGAACTCTTTTTAACAGTTATTATAGTCGTTGCTTCATCGAAGTTCAAGATTCGAATGTCAGTCATTCGAATTTTGAACTTCGATATTGAAATACAGACACAAAGTTTGATTCGAAACCAAATGATTTTACAGACTTAAAATGAGCAAAAGTTGGACGTTCTTCAAACTCGGACTATTGTTTCAGAATTTGAAAGTCAATTTATATTGATATAGATTCAGCACCAACTGTTTAACAAGATTTATTAATATTTTTATTCATTATTGGTCTACAAAGGTTAAGCAGATAATTAGACAACTCTGATCAAAGTTCGTTGTAAGTTAACGTGGCTCAGTTTGTAAAAGTAAAACACGAAATACAAGCAAAGCCAAACGTATCAAACAAAACTTCTAGATGAATATAAATAAACTAATTATATCGAAACACTTTCAACAAGTATCACGAAATATTATAATCGTTTAGTCACCTCGTTGAATAGTTAACGAACTACGAGAATTGGGCGTTTAAAAATGCGGACAAAAAGTATAAAAATCTCGACCGTCAAGATAGAATGTTGCCAGTTTTTGGAGGTCCTAAAGAAATTGTGGAGCTAATAATGTGCTACAGTTTTATGGCGGAAGCAATAAAAAATAACAAGCAGAAAATATATCTAGATATAAGCTCGCCCAGCAGGTGTCAAGAAACAGTATTAGTTGTTGAATTATAAACATGATTCACACCAGCTTACAATCCCTAATTGATGATCGGCTGGGACCGGTCTGAATCGTCTCAACGGCTTATCCTATTTAAAATCAATGGCGCGATAATGTCCTCATGCATATTCGTCTACATAATCGTAATCCAAATGAACGATTAGAGTCTCGTGCGCTGCGTGGGCGCGGATTAACCTTCGCTCGAAATTTAGTCGGCTCGCCCTAAAAAAATTAAAAAAAGCTTTATCTATGTAGCGCTGGCGTAATTATAATGCCGTAAGTCAGGTGACGGGGCTTTTTACAACGAATTATGCCGCTATACAAACACTTATTATAGATGTGTATCACGTTCTGGCACAGTTTTTTTTTTATTAATGTCACAATGGTACGCTCGACATATAAGAATTTTTGTACGCGAATTTTGTATTGAAATTTTGTGATTGCGTAGCGATCAAATATGTATATGTTAAATGTGTTGTGTGTAACGCGTGAATAAATAAAGGAAAACGTTCTTTCGGAGTTTGATATAAGATTTTTTAACAGCAGAAACTTTCATGTGTAAAAAGTGCTACGTAATCTATGGGAGATTTCTTCGATCTGTAGTTAAACTATTGTTAAATTCCGTTTAAAATTGTTAGTTTAACTTTTGATCAACCAATTGTCACTAAGATGCGAAATATAAAAATTGAAAAACTAAAAAAAAAATGTTTCTTATATCGATATACTCTTAGTTCACAACTATCACCTAGTTACCTTAAAAATACATAATGTATGTCCCACAATAGGGTTGATATCCCTATTAAATTCCGTCCTTACGTACAGTTTTAAGTTTAGGCTGCCTCCACAGGTCGTCTGTGTAGTAAATTCATTACTTAATTTAAAATGCTAATGGACTGTCGTCTGGACGCCAAGCAGATGAATAATGTAATGAAACACCCGATTCCGATCTAGAATTCTACGATGATTGAAGTCTCCTATACATAAAAACAAATGGATTGAGTATAACTGTTAGAGTAGCCTGTTATCAACAAAGGCTTCGAGATTGTACCTTGTTCTTTCATTTTCTAAATTAATTACATATTTTTCTACACATTTAGTAATATTATACTGTGATTATGTAATTATAGAAACTAATGAATATCATTAAAACAATATCTATACATATAATAAAACTGTAGAAAAGTTATTTTTGTACATTAAAAAAAAACTGAAAAAATATAGCCAGGGTATTAAAGGACAACCAATAGAACCCATTTCTAGCATTTTTAGAATTTTTGTCTGTTTGTCTGTTTGTCTGTTTATCTGTTTGTCTGTTTGTATGTTTATTTGTCCGGGTATCACGTAAAATGTACGAAATTAATGTAGATAAATTTTATACACAACGATTAAGCGTAACTTGGAGAGGAATTTAGTTTTTGTTTCATTGGAATCGGTTCAGTCTATCAAAAGATATTTGAATTTAAAGTGTTTTAGAAGTAAAATTACGGATGGACTTTGGTCTCACAATTTGATTTCGTACGTCAGTCGCGGGATCTAACTTCGAATTCGAATAGCAAAACTACAACCCACGGCAGATGGCGTTAAAAGAAAACCTGGAATAGACGTGTTTAAATTGAAGTAACATTATGTATTTTGTTTCATCGTAATCGGTTCACATAATATAAAAAGTATAAATTAATTAACGCAATATTTAAAGGAATCATAGAACAGAATGGAATGGAATGGTGCGGTCTGGTGTGGTGTGGTGTGGTGTGGTGTGGTGTGGTGTGGTGTGGTGTGGTGTGGTGTGGTGTGGTGTGGTGTGGTGTGGTGTGGTGTGGTGTGGTGTGGTGTGGTGTGGTGTGGTGTGGTGTGGTGTGGTGTGGTGTGGTGTGGTGTGGTGTGGTGTGGTGTGGTGTGGTGTGGTGTGGTGTGGTGTGGTGTGGTGTGGTGTGGTATGATGTGGTGTGGTGAATGCGGGCATTAGGAAAATAGTCCTACATAAACCTGGAATACAAGTGTCAAATATTTTTGATTATTCTAAGAAAATTCTAAATACACTGTTTATATGAAAAACGTGGCCTGAATGAAGCGCTTGCAACTAAAAAATACATTGTTAAATTCCGACATCCACGCGAACGAAGTTGCGGGCACAGCTAGTTTATAATAATTATGACGACCATCAGGCTTTTAATTTTCGAACACTCATAAATCTGAACGTCCATCATTTTTTTTTTTTAATTCTTCTTGCTTAATATATTGATATTTTAGCTCTATAGGCTCGACAGCCAGTCATATTAATCGTGGAACTTTTTAACACGTCTAATATAATCCGTTGAAAACAAACATTTACTTCATAATTGAGTGAATATTCAATAAATTGTCTGTGGTGGATTATTATTAATGCTACAACACGTAGACGTAATTATAGGCCGATGTGACGCTTGTGACAGTGTGTTATCAAACACGGGACGTAAATAAACAGTAAATAGGTATGAAAGCGGTGATTTATTTGCACCTGGTGTAGGTGTAATTGTGTATGGGACACGTAAAGTGCTATAATGACGGTTGCTCACTGAGGCGCCTGTCAACGTCGTCAGAGTGACGCGTTGTTTATTAAGAAATATGTGACGTTTATTGTAAGTCAATAATCCCGCATGTGGGTGTGTGGGGCTCTATTATCGGTCAATTGAGTCGGCGGTCAAGCTCTCACACGCTCAGGACACACTAATCAGTTGACGTATGCCTTCCTCGTCATATTGACATTACGACATTTTTATATCACTTTTATTAAGTCGTGTTTCCTTCAATTGTGTCTAACGTTGTTTCTTTTCTTTTTCAGAATTGGACGGACAGAGTGCAGCTTAAACATGTCATAAGGTACTTTGTTTGTTTCTATTGCTCTTTCATGTTAATTAAGCTCTATGAGAGCTTTTGTAACCTGTAAATCTACGTATAAAAAGTACCCTATAATAATAAAAGATTAACTGTTTATTGAATACTTCATTTACAATAGCGAAGTGACTTGTAACTGAATTGAAGTATTTTCTATTTAAGTTATATTTTATCGGCCTGAAACACGAAATACAATTATATCGCGCTCATTGTCAAGTTGCAAAAATACTGGTTAGAGTAAGTAACTTTAAAAAATCCATAAAAGGTACAAATGTCTTGTCCCGACAAAGTTGTTTAGGTATTTTATTAAAGCTATAGAGACGATGAAGAGAATTTTTGAGAACATGAAATTTTCAAAATCATAAATGAAAATTATTAGGTACTTTGAAGTCAAACATAATGGAGAATATAAAAATAAGTTTAGAGCAGCCACTTGATATCGACGCGGAGTTAGTGCACAACTTTGATTTATTCGCAAACTCTCTGAATTATGTTAGACTTGTCCTTATTAAATCACTTCATTGTAGAATCCAGCTATCGTTTCATGAAATTTATGAGGTTCTAGCGATCCACAAGAGATACGCATACCAGTTCAGTAACTGTGAATGTATAATGGAAATTATATGTAACGACTGCATCCATTACTCATTTTATTACTCACAGTGTGAATACGCGTGGTAATGAAGTCAGTTATTTTCATTTATTAATAATACTGGCTGATTCAACGTTATCATCTACCTGCCCTTATCGTAATCTACGACAACGCAGGACTTTTTCTTTCTTTCATATTCTGGCCTGTCAGACGTCACGGCATTACTTATTTACCTAGCTAATCCTTGTTATTTTATGTCTTTCTTCATTAACCCATCATTACTGTTAATTTCAATGATTTATCAGGGACAAATAAACAAAGACAACTCTTGAAAACCTGTTAGTTATCAATTTCATTGGAATATTATGATTAGCAGAAATGAATAATCTCTACCAATATTATTGTATCTAACATAACAAATGAACTGTAAATAAACTCACCATAACCACAAAAACAATTCGATTCATCCATCCATCCATATCCATATCCATACATATAATAAAACTGTAGAAAAGTTATTTTTGTACATTAAAAAAAAACTCAAAAAATATAGCCAGGGTATTAAAGGACAACCAATAGAACCCATTTCTAGCATTTTTAGATTTTTTGTCTGTTTGTCTGTTTATCTGTTTGTATGTTTATTTGTCCAGGTATCACGTAAAATGTACGCAATTAATGTAGATAACTTTTACACACAACGATTAAGCGTAACTTGGAGAGGAATTTAGTTTTTGTTTCATTGGAATCGGTTCAGTCTATCAAAAGATATTTGAATTTAAAGTGTTTAGGGTGCACTTTGGTCTCACAATTTGATTTCGTACGTCAGTCGCGCGATCTAACTTCGAATTCGAATAGCAAAACTTCAACGCACGGCAGATGGCGTTAAAAGAAAACCTGGAATAGACGTATTTAAATTGAAGTAACGTTATGTATTTTGTTTCATCGTAATCGGTTCACATAATATAAAAAATATAAATTAATTAAAGCAATATTTAAAGGAATCATAGAGTAGAACAGAATGGTGTGGTGTGGTGTGGTGTGGTGTGGTGTGGTGTGGTGTGGTGTGGTGTGGTGTGGTGAGGTGTGGTGTGGTGTGGTGTGGTGAGGTGTGGAGTGAGGTGGTGTGGTGTGGTGTGGTGTGGTGTGGTGTGGTGTGGTGAGAGCGGGCATTAGGAAAATAGACCTACATAAACCTGGAATACAAGTGTCAAATGTTTTTGATTAATCTAAGAAAATTCTAAATACACGGTTTATATGAAAAACGTGGCCTGAATTAAGCGCTTGCAACTAAAAAATACATTGTTAAATTTCGACATCCACGCGAACGAAGTTGCGGGCACAGCTAGTTTGGAATATAAACTAACTTTAATTACAGTTAATGAAATAGCCAATCATAGGCTAATGCCGATAATAATAAAGTAGCAACCACTAACAAAAACCACAAAGCTGTAATTTCACATAATACCTAGCATTGAAATGGTTATACATAGAATTGGAAAGCAGTGTTTAGTGGTGTACTCTATGCCTTTATTCTAGAAGGGAAATTAATTTTAGAACAACCAAATGAATAAAAATACGCAATAGTGAACGATCGGCAAAAGCATGCGTATAAAATCCAGTCTATCTCTTCGTTGCTCAACGAAAACAAGCACCTCCTCTTCTAATACTATTCGGAAAAGCCCATGGAGTCAATCGTCGTATCTGTGTGCTTCGATAACAGTTATTGTGTGGCTGTTGCCGCCGCGTATTTGCCGTGGACACACGGCTCTGCCGCTCCACGGCAGCGCCGCCTCGCCCCGGGCACCCGGCCGTATGTCAACCGCTCCACTGCAGATTATGCTCTAATCCCCTTTCTCTCAACTAAGCCGCTTTCATTGCTTTGTGCTGAGAATGTTGCCGAAGCCCGTCAAGTGTCCCGAATCTGTTTAGATCCTGTGATGTATACCGTAAGCGCCACTACACAGGTTTATTGAGTGATAGTTATACGCTTCGCTAAATTATTATCATCTCTGGTTTTAGTGCCTTTGGCCTCAGGCCCATGCCTAGAGGCAGGCCCAACCGCTCTGTTTTCGAGATTATTTATTGTACAGTAGGTAATTTATGGGCAGGATAAAATATATATTCCATTATTGGACCAAGAGATAATATATCTACAACTAGCAAGTCCCGTTAATTGATTCAGTCTGTATATTGATATTGCAGACAAACAAGCGCGCTCTTATAATATTACAAGTGGATTAATAATAATTTATAGGATGTTTGTGCTCTGCTCGTCTTTTAACACGCAAAGTAGTAATTAAATATTTTATGAAGGTTTAATATCGATAGTACTTTATCTTTTCGATAAAATGAAAATTATTAGTCGGTGGTAAAAATAAAAGAAGTTTAAACAACTTTGTACTTGAAAATTCTTAGCTGTATAAACACTTTACTTGGCTGGATTTCACCTAAAACTTCTTTATTATTCTTTCGATACCTTTATCAATAAAGAATCGAAATGTAGCCGATAAACTGGGATATTATTGGAGTGGAAATTTCAATATTTAACTTTGTCATAACAAATAAATCATCGAATTGAGTTAACTGACTACTTGGAATCCAAATACCTGACTGCGTATTTTGACTGAGTTCTGTAGAACAAAATTTGATCATCTAAGTTTCTATTGTTTTGTCTAGATACAGTGCAGGTTTGAATTCGATCTGTTATTGTTTCAATCGGGCGCTTATTTTAGCAGACGTAGAGCTCATGCATGTTATTTCAAACTTCTATCTCTGTTTTATTGAAGCGTTATTTTTTATTATAAATACAAATAGTTTGAAAAGATGTATTTAATCGTCATTAACACGAAAAATGAAATAGTAAAAGAATTCTGTTCGAAATTATTGTTCATACTTCGACACTACACCATAATTATAGTACAGCACTATTATAAAAATTTAAAAACAACAATTAATCCCTGTGTCAATCAACGAAATAAAACGCCAGCACAAGCCCCGGTACACGAAAAAGACATTTTTCGCGACATCACGTAAAATAACCTCCGCGTAACAAAATGTCAAGTCGTAATCGATGGAGACCTAATGTGGGTTTAATGTGGCCCCGAGTCGAGACGCGTGTCCCAGCATCGCCGCTCGAGATTACGCCATAATCCGCTTTCTTTGTGCCTAAGTCACTCCGGCCTTCCCTGACTAAGCTGAGGATGCTATTTGGCGAATCAATTGCGATTTATTGCGCTTTGAGCGCATTGCACATGCCACTTTATTAAATTAGCTATTTGACTAAAACATTTTGATTAATCAGTAAGTTAAATTATGAAGTCGCGGGACTAACGAATAACCGTGTCCCCGGAACGTAAAGGGCTATTGAAGGACACTGTAGATTTTAGTCCGTAAAAGTCTGACAGTTCCTTCTGCCTTGCCGTGGGTGGGAGGACTCATTCGATGGTATTTATGAAATATTCGACCCATATTTTTTCTCTTCTCTTTTTTTCTTTCTCTTCTCTCAAAATTGACGGAGGCACGACGTTTTCAAAATTGGCAATACGTCACAATCTTGTAAATGAATTCTGACGTCACGAGGTTTGATCCTTAATATCTTGGTTAATATTAATTGATTTTACAGTAGAAAAAAAATATGTGTCCCTTATTTTTCAGAAGTCTAAATGACGGATTTATTAGATTTGTAATTCATTGATATTTTCACGTACGTGTACGTATTTTACGTGTATTAATTAGAACGTTTGAAACTTGCTCCAATAAATAACTATTGCGTCTGTAAGATCAATATTTAGAAAGTTGTTTTTAAAAATAGAAAATTGGTTTAGAAACCAACCGTTGTTATAAATTGTATTAATTAACCTTCGACCTATCCTAACTTCACATTTGCGTAGGAAGCTTTAAAAGTTCTACTGACTATTATACGGGTTAACAGGTTAAATAAATGTCAATAAACTGAGCCGTTCATTGAATAGAATACAAACTATTTATAGTACTACTAGCTTGGAATTTCTGGACGATTTTTAAATAATATAACAGCTTAAATGTTATTCTGGGTCAGAGCCCATTTGTCTCCTAAGATTCGCACCTGTGCCCACTGATGGCTATGTTATTGTGATGTTTGATAAAAATCTGAAGTTTTAGCACGAAAGAGTTTTAAATATCTATCTATCAATCCTCCCTTCTTTGTCGTGGTATAATCATCATATGTGTCCTGAAGTCCCCAGGGCAGTGCGGGAGGGACTGTCAGACTTGTACTGACTAAAATCCGCGGTGTCCTTCATTAACCCTTTACGTCCCAGGGTCACGGTAATGAGATGAGTCTCGCGACCCCGGCAGGCTCTCCATCTATCCTCACTCAGTTTAAAATTAGTTATAGTTTATATATTTAAATTATGTTTTGTATCTTCGTTTGCTCCATAATCGCCCCTAAATACGGCAACATCAACTAAGCTGTCCTATTTCGCATCACTAACTCAGCTTATAGTCTAATTCACAATACATACAACTAAATTACCAATACATAATGTAGTTATGCAACGACCTCAATCTGACGTCGCGACAAACGCAGATATGACAGTTGCGGCTCTCCGGTAATCCATACATCTGACAGAGCGAAATCCTCAATTGCGATCCGTACTGATCCATTGTGACTTGCACCGCATTATTATTTACTAATAATAATAGTGCTTACTTACTTACTTAGTATATTGATTTGGCTCGCGAGGTTGTCGATATGTGGGATGTGGATTTAGCAGTCATTGTGCCGAAAGTCGTGTCAGTTCATGGCTTAATCGCCAAGAGCCTCGACCAACATCTCAGGAGGCTCTCGTTAGGCAGCTGGATCAAGTTCCAGATTCAGAGAGCAGTTCTCCTGGACACGGCAAGCATTGTTAAGAGATTCCTTACTCTGGAGCCCTGACTGCTGGTAGCTTGGACCCTGTTCCCGATACCGGCGGGCCACTATTATTTATATTTTTAAATGTTTTTTTTTTTGTAAAAATATTTAAAAATGTAGATCGATAAGGTATAATATAATATATATTATAATATAATATTCCACAACTATCACACAACGCCATCTAGTCCCAAGCTAAGCAGAGCTTGTGTTATGGGTACTAGACAACTGATAAACATACTTATATATTTCTAAATACATACATATTATAGATAAATTACACCCAGACACAGAACAAATGATCATGCTCATCACACAAACATTTGTCCTGGGTGGGAATCGAACCCACGACCTCCGGCATAGCAGTCAGGGTCACTAACTACTAGACCAACAGGCCAGTCAAAAAAAAAAAAAATAATAAAGATATTTAATAGTACCTAATATTAGTAGCAACAAAAATGCCTCAGGTAATGTTAAACGAGATTTGCTGATTTAATCTGAGTTCCCGATAACTGTTACTTCAATACGACTGTTATTGGAGTATTTCGAGCAATAAGAATTATTATGTTCCAAGAAGGACGATGTGGTAAATGTATAGATCTTGATTCTGCGAATTGACATTTTTTTCATTAATATGGTCTCGTATTAAGGAAAAACATTTGTTATTAAGTAACTAAGCATTTGTTAAGAAGAAAAAAAAATCAAAATGTACCTACTTTATTGGAATGAAAATTACCACGTAAGATGAAGTGCTCATCGAGGTTTTCCACAGTATTTTTTATTGTATAATGAGTAGGTACTTTTGTATTTATGTCATCTCTATAATAACAATATTTACTTAACACTATTTATCTAATTGAATTATTTGTACCGACATTCTTTTCAATTGTGAAACACGAGCGTTTTTGCACATAGTCCTATAATAAACTGTCGTAAAGTCATACTTCTTTCATCACCTGTTGACATCTGTTTGTATGGTAGCAGAAGTCATTTGTTGAAAATACCAAGGTCTTGTCACATCTGGCATTTCCGTCACAAAAAGAATGGCGTCAACGAATAATTCTTTCAATGCAAACAATAATTTAGTCAGTTTCCGTTTCTACAAAGCTCAGTCATTTGTGAAACGGCCCGGTAGGCACACGTGTTTGTTATTTTCACAGAAAGTTATTCAATGTTTTGTTACCCAACAAAATTTAAATAGAAATAACACCACATGTCGGACTCAGGGACGCGTATCCTTAAAATTTGTTTGTCTTAGTCCCAGGCAAAACAAAGAATATCATGGACCGTAACGTGAGAAAATCTATCTGTTATTCTGTGATACCCAAATAGTAACTGTCGGTTTATGATGAATATTAATCATTATTTTAGTGGCTTGTCCGACAAACTGTAAACAATTTGTTATGTTTATTGTTAGGTTAGATACCCAATGCTCCTATTTAATTTATGATCCATTTATTCTATAATACAATGACAGCAAGTTCAATGAAAGTTAATGACTTACGGATCAAGTAATTGTTTTCTTTCGCGAGGAAAATTTATAAAAATCGTACACGTTGCAAAGTACACTGGCGCGCATACTGTGATCATAAAACTTCAACGCTTGCGGGCCTAGAATCCTGGACTGAATTTATTGTAATAGTTTGTGCGTTGATATCCTTTACACACTTTAGAGGATAATAATTTATTTATTTAAACACTTTAATAAAGCCAAACATACTTTCGTCTTGTTTTCCTAAAGCGTACTTATCTGTCTTACAGACAATCTTTGGATGATTAGGAGGATTCCACATAATTTGAAATCTATTGTCAAACACGTTTGCAACCTGACTAAAATAGCATCGATTCCATCGCACAGCTGACTTCAGAGATCTTCAGTTTTGGAAAAAGGGGGTCACTGATATCAAAATGAAATAATAATAATTACTGTAACTGTATAAAGCGTTGGAAGTGGACTTAATGGCGTAGCTTCCGGAGTGCGCCCGCGCGCCCCCAGCCACGGAACTTCAATTTCCGTTCCAAAGCTGATTTTCCCTTTATGACAGCAACACTGCTCCTATTTATTTACTTTTTATTAAGACGCTTATTGACAAAATTTAGTATTCAATGTTTATACAAAACTGGGAAGGGCCGTCGTCATAACGATGACTGTCACTCTTTTGATCGAAGAGGGGTAAGACTGAGTTTAAAGACTCTTTATAACGGCATTTGTTATAATTATCGATATTTATGTCAGATTGTATTTTTTTTAATTATTTAATTATTTAATTATTTAGCTTTCGAAAATATTATACTTGAGAACCATGTCTCAAGTATAATATTTTCGAAAGCTACCGCGCCAATTCCAACCAGCCTTCAATATCTAATTAATAGATCAATACTATATCATAACGAGGTTCTCATATCTAGTCTGGTAAGCCTATTTTAGTCCACATTATTATCCTAGACATCTATCTAGCTCAGGAGCTTTTGAGATTAATTTCTGTCATTGCGAAATGTGTTGTAAGAAAAAATACAGTGGATTGATTTTTTTCTTCCAATTTGTGATTTTCTTATGAGAATGTTTTTCATAATATGTCAGAGAAAATTACTTTCCCTACTTCATTGATTTATCATTACTAAGAATATAACAACGCCTGTCCAGACAATCTCGACGGTTTTTGTCGCGTGACATATCCTCTTATAATATACGTAGTAATGCTCCCAGTCGTCCGTATATCCATTCTTCTGGACAAGAGTATAAATCTGTCGTGAGATCGTGTATTAATCGTCGTATTTGGTGAATAAATTTACTTTTGTTTGAGTTTGCTTTTGCTTTGGCGTTATTTATTCAGTAGGAGGACCCCGGGCCACAGTTCAGAGATACTCCGTTGTTTACATAACATTTTCGTGCCACCGACTGTTCGCCCCGCGTTTCCACCGACTGGAATTTATCAAGTATTTAGTTTGGTGTTATTGAGGGTACCTTCCTTATTGATTTTTCTTGTCTTCGTATTAATTTCGTTGATGTTTTTAGTTGTTCGATTACAGTATTGACTGCCGTCAATTCATAACAAAGAATGCATTTCAATTTTACATGAAAGCTGCCAAAGAAAATCGAATTAAAAACAATTTTAAAAACAGCAACGAACAAAGAACAATGGCAATAAAACTTTCGAAAAACGTAGCGCATAAAACAATTGACCTGTTTCACGCAAATTTCGCTAGAAGTTGCAGTGCGGCACGTAGCATACGAACTGTTACAGATATAGCTTTATTTATTTTATTGACGCCCTCACAATGTGGCGTATAAGTTATGCTATTGATGTGTTTACGATTTGTGGTATATTTCGCTGATGGTCGTATTCCGAGGCAGCCTGTTGCGTGGGCCCTGATTTACTGCGATCGATCGCGCGACAATAGGCGTCTCCTTGCTACAGGACTACTGCCCACACTCCGCTTGTTTGGCGTCGTTATAAAGTGCTGAGCTGTCTACATTGTCGTCTTCACGTCGCGGGGGAGTTGAAACTCACATTTTATACGGCAAAACTACTGAGTAAGGTTGTGAAAGGAATACTTTTTTAAAAGAAAACTTTTTAGTGTTATTTTTATAAGAATGGACCACCTCAACGAGCCCTGTGGTGTCCTGAAATTACTAGATTATTCACGGGTACGGCGGCACCTGTGTACTTACTAATGCTATCATTCTGCACAGGTTGTAAAGCATGTTGATTATAGCAATATTACTCAGAATAGCCGGCAGTAGCTTATAGGAACGGTTCATGTTCAACAGTAATCAATTACATGGCGGTTTGATGATGATAAATTACCATATCTAGCTAAGTTATTGCGTTCACTGTAATATACCAAAATATTAAAAATCCATAATGTGGATGAATAGAAAAAATAAGTTATCTAATATTTGCGGAAAAGCTCCTGTAATTATTCCAAAGTAAAAATTTGCTTGGTACTTAATTAAATGACGGGGATTATTCTATTATTCATTTACATACTACAGATACGGTAAGTATAGCAAAATAAGTTATGCCAGTTCTTTTATATCTCCCTACATAAAAGACAGAAGTAAGAGATTTTATTTGACTCACGAACTTTACTACGAGTATGTTTTCGACGGTACAGAAAAATTTGGTGCTCTTTTATTTCGTTGGCTTTATAAAGTAGTATGAGAGTTGGAACAACTTTTCCTGTCAGTTGAGCAAATCCACGGAATCCTAACTGCATCACAAACCTGCAAGTTGGCTTTAACTGAAGCCACACCACCATTTAACTTCCCCTTGGGTATTTCGTGACAAAAACAAAACAGAATCACCATAAATAACTGTACTTTATATATTTACATATTACATTCTCGCAACAAGGAGACGGAACGCTTCCCGTGTACTCCACAATGAATGCATTTCCATAATAAAGAAATGGACGAAAACAATAAATAATTGGCAACGTTTTATTTCGTTCATAACGTCGAATATAATAAGGAATCGTAACACCTATTTCGCATTCGAAATTAAGAAACACTCTTACTGTAATGAACGAACGGGGACGCCATTAAAATAGCGGATCATAAATAATTCAAGCGCGGGTTTGGCGTCGTTTCAAGACATTTCCACATTAAATTTCATGAGAGGTTCATTTTTCCGGTGAACGACGCGTGCGATCGTGCGCTCCCCGTCGCCACCGCCCGCCAGCCCGCCAGCGCCACGAGCGCAGCGACAACACCACTATTTCACAAGTAATTGACCGTTTTGTCTGATTACCAGACCCGTTGGCTCGGAAACTGTTCCATTCCACTGACACACGACCTATTCACAAATATTTTCGGACGCAGTCAATACCAATAACGTCAAAACAAAGCTTAACAACGTAACCTTAAACTTTCCCTGATGTATTTATACAAACGACAACAATGCGCAATTCTCAAACAATTCCGTCTTAAGTATTTCCAGTCGTGGTGGAAGAAATCTTATTTGTTCGTTTTGTGTCGTCGCCTGAACCGCCGGGAGCGCTGACGGGGACCACTCGGTTCATTTTTATTTTTACGTCGTAAACCAAAGTCTACGAGTTATGAACGTTGATTTATATGTTAATGGTCTCTGCAGCGACAGTCGAAATTTCATTTAGTCTGGAGCAGCTACTCCTCATACGAGTGCTTGTTACTTCATACCCGAGGGTACCGCGGCCGTGCGGTGACATTGTGGAAACGGCCATCCATCATCCTAGTATCAAAATTTGAAGTTGACATAAAGTGGATGAGAAAATGATTGATGCGTCGGCGACTCCCCAAAGCCATTGGCACTTACCGAAACTAAAGCATTAATTGAATAAACCCTTCGTAATTAGGTATGTGGGCACAAGAAATAAATTAGGTTTCAGAAGCTATTTTCGTGCGAAGGTTAATAAAGCACATTCCTAAAGCTCAACACAATATCGTGTCCATAATTTTTGTAAGCAATGCTCATAGGAAAGATATAATTAACACGTTGTACTAAAACGAGCCTGTCTGTTTTGATTTATTTGTAATGTTTACTAGCACGCCATTCAGTAATTAACAAATTAAACCTTAACGAAATGCCTAACTAAACGCAAAGAATGAAAACAACATAACGTTTAAAAATTGTAACCAAATATCTGGCTAAAATAGAGCAGAGAATCTAAGAAAATGTTCGAACAAATTCACTTAATTTATGTATTTCTAGAGATGTTAAGGCGTTGTGAGATGAATCGCTTTTGTCTGTCTTATGTCTGAAGCCAAAAATATATTTTTATAAGTAGGGTACAGTAAGCATCCCATAACTCTGTCGATTGATAAAGTCGCAAGAGCGAAAGGTCAATGGGAAAAGGAGAGCTTAAAATAGGAACCCTTCACAGTGTATTATTGGAATTCCGTTGGATACAATTGGGATCTTCTGTATTTCATACGAATTGTTTCGGACAGGCTTTACTGGTTCTGTGAAGGATTTCCGATAGCACGCGTGAAATGAACCAAATATTTCGTGAAAATCCGCATGCGCGCTTGAATAAAAATCGAATGGAAGTAGTACCAAAAACGAACCAGTGTACGACAGTAACATATTTTTCGTAACATCAAAGGACAAAGCTACTGTTTCACAACTCAAAAATTGTGAGTACAAAGCAAAGTTAAATAAACCAGGATAATAATTCCTCCATTACAGTAACAGTTTTATTAAATTTATATCAAATTCTAAGAAAGACCACAAATCATTATTCACCATCCAAATATTCCCCACGACTTGCGTTTCTACGAAAGTAAAATGTGTCGTTCTTAATGGCTCCAACAGTACTTAGCGTACGTGCTCGCATGGTCTTACAGTCATTACATGAAATGTATAGTAGTCGGTGTTAGGTGCTACCACCTCCACTCTGTAAAATTTTCCCCGAAGCCATTACTTTAAACTTCATATGCAAAGGGGAGATTGCAAATTCACGTCGAACAGTCTAAAAACTGGTCATTCATTAGTTTGGTGACTTGCATTGTGAGTCCACGATACGTTAATGGTTGTAACGCTTACTAGAGCTTTGATGTTTGTGTTGGTCTCGCGTGTGATGTGGTTAATGCCCGGACTGGACGTGTATTTTTTAATGCTGCTAAGTCCAGTGGTAATAGTAGATTACGCACCAAGGGAGTAAAGCATTGCCTTACGTCACGGGCGTATTGAATCCCGAAACGACACTAAGGATTCTGGGGTGAACCTCCGTAGCGCAGCGAGGAGGTTCAAGTGTTAATTCCCATTCCCGAGTGAAACGAGGGAATTAAGTTAAGAATCCTTAGTGTAGCGAGGGATTCAAGTCAGCCCAAGACAAGGCAGCTTTACTCCCGAGGAGCGTACTCTGCTTTTCACACCTACTGCGAGGAAATAAATTCGATTTTTGAAATTTTATGAGTGGTGCGACAACCTTCGAACGTGAAGTTGGCACCACTGTAAGCGATCAGCTGTTGCTGCCAGCGGCCGCCATTACTGATACGACTCCTTGGTGAAAGTTTTCATACGGTTTTCTTTGAGGTTCCAAATTCAAATCACATTATTCCCACGGGAATAATGAAATTCAGTACATATATTATTCCCGGCTCGAGCGAGAGGGAATAATGACTTGCTTTACAGTATGGTTTGCCTGACATATAATGTGACATTTACGAGCAAGTGGTGAGAAAAGTAGTTATAAAATAAGTACGCCCTACTGTTAAAAGCATTTAACAAAAAATTCACGTTCCTGTGTGAATTGCTACAGTGAAAACAATAAAATAACACCGCCACCATTAATTGTTAAATTACCGAAACATCATTTTTAATCACATTTAATATCTCTAAAACGGTCATTTATTTACAGTGATCGTTATCGCAGTTTTATTACAAACCCACAGTCCCGTAATAAATTCTCCACACATAAACATTTACCCCGTTGGAGGATTTATTTGATTGTTTTCATGACTTGCATGCCTCCCTTGCTCGACTGATAACATTTTTTATGTCCAAACTACGCGAAATGAGGTTACGACGACCCTTTCCCTGATCCATGAATGACGAAGTACTTCTATGGGATCTAAATCTTGCCCTGAAAATATTATCGACGAAAGCTCAAACTGCCGCGTCATTGGAATCAGTCGTATTCTTTATTTGTTTGGTAACCGCGACTTCGCTCCGTGCAACGGCACAGTGTAGTGGTGATTTGTTTCGCTGCCGATAATTAATACTTTGTACGTGTTCCATCGTCGATTACCGGCTCGTGAATTTATCCCAGCTGTGTGCTTTGTGCTTAGTGGCGGTTTTGTGAGTTTTTAAGTGTGTTTTACGCGTATTTAATTGGTAAATATAGTTTAAAATTAGTTTATCAGCATTCGGTGAGTACTTTTTGTTTTTTTTGGATCGAGGGCACCGCGAAAAAAAAGAAAAAATTGTTCTTTTTATTTTTAGAAATCCTTTCTTCGTTCTTATTACAATATATTTTTTGTTTTTAATTCAATATTATGTTGTCCAGTAATGATGAACCACCTGATACCGCCGATACCGGTGGTGTAGACTTTTCGCGTCGAATAACAAAGCCACACAGGTCACCGACCTCCGCTTATTCTAAACGTTTGTTTACCGAAATGTCTCCGTCATATTTAACACCCGAGGATAGATCAAAGAGACAAGATTTAACCGACTCCGTAGAAAAATCTTCGCCGGTAACAGTTAATGTCAGTAGTTCGAACGAAGAGTACTACGATTTAGTTAATCAGGCGTCTTCATATTTGTCGAAAATAAACGACCTTGTAAACGATCAGGGATCTCGAATAAATGTAGCCAATAAAACCGCGATTATGGACATGACTCAGCGTATTACGTCTATTGTCTCTTTGCTAGCCATACGGTCGTCTTCGAACGAAACTAAGTTAGCCAATATTGAGCGCGAACTGGTTACAGTAAAATTAAATAATAATGTCAGTATTGTTAAAAACGTATCAAACAAAGTTTCGTATGCGGATTCCTTGAAACTTCGTCTGCCGAAAGTCGCTCCGGTAATGGAGTCTAGACCACCGCTGCCGTGCGTAATAGCGTACCCCGCCAATGAAAACTCAGCTGATTTCGCGACATCGTCAGCTACCAAGGAAGCTCTTAAAAAAGTTATTAAGCCAAGTGATGACGGTTTTCAAATTGTAGGCATGAAAAAAATCGCGAAATCGGGCGTTGTGTTACGTGTCGCTAACGACACTCAAATTAATAAATTGCAATCGGTAGAAGGTATTAGATCCGCCGGGTTAAGACTCGAAAAACCGAAAGGCCGAAGGCCACGTATATTAGTTAAAGACGTCCCATCCTCAATGGAAGACAACACTTTTTTGCTTGCTTTGTACCGGCAAAATATAAAAGACGAATTACCAATCAAAGAGGATGACTTTATTAAGTCGACAAAAATCATACGTAGACGTAAACTAGATAACGGTCGGAAGTGGGTAGGCATTGAGATCGACGCCGCCATACGACAGCATTTAGTTAACACCAAACAGAAGCTTTTTATTGACTTCGCGACTTGTCGGTTTTTTGATGATGTCGATGTAGTACGTTGTCTACATTGTCAGCAGTTCGGTCACGTAAAAAAATACTGCGTTAATAAATCACCTACCTGTGCTAATTGTTCTGAAGCACATGAAACAAAAGAATGCCCGCATAAGGATAATTCCGATTTTACACCAGTATGTGTGGCGTGTAAACGTTTTAAAAAACCTTTTGACCATCGGTGCGGCTCCCCACAGTGTACCACCTATAAAGTTAGGCTCGAACAGTTAATACTCAACACTAACTACTAATATAATGGATGGTTTAACAATAGGACAATTAAATCTCCATAATGATAAGGTGGCGACTTCTGAATTGGACAAATTAATTATCGATTACAACCTAGACATTGTGCTGGTTCAAGAACAATACCAAAACACGCGCTTACGTCACAAGGTAGTTCAGTTGGATAGTAAGGCACGAGCCGGAATTTACGTGTCGCGTTCTTCTAACTTTACAGTAACATCTTTACGTAATCTCATGACGCCTCACTGTGCAGTTGCGGAAGTCTCATCCGCTACTTTCAAAGTTTTCATTGTGAGCTGTTATTTTCAATATTCAGACCCTGTCGGTCCGCACATACATAATCTCCGTCACGTCTTGCGGTCACTCGCGGGCTGCAAAGTTATCGTAGGCGCAGACGTTAATGCGTCTTCGTCCCTGTGGTATGGCAAAGTCCGGTCCACGGATTACGAACGGCGTTGCGCTGTTGAAGACTTCATTGCTGAAATGAACCTAACTATTCATAACACCCCCGACGCACCACCTACTTTTTGCAGCCAAATGGGCGAATCTTGTATTGACGTCACACTTTCTAGTGCAGACGTACACTTGGATAGGTGGCGTGTCCTACCGGACGCGTCTTGTAGTGATCATCGCTTGATCGTGTACGAATTTGTTCCGGTTTTTATTCAGGGTTCCTCACATGTTATTGATAACTTTAGATACAAAAGCAAAGGTGCTAATTGGGAATTTTTTGGATCGCTTTTTGCGTCTCATGTCAAAGAGTTCACTCGTGATGGGCTGTCAGCTGAAGAAAGTGCTGAAATTATGTCAGACACCTTCACTTACTGTGCTGACATTGCCATTGGTCGCGGATCTATGACCAACATACGTAGATGTGACTGGTGGTGTGACTACCTAACCGAACAGCGTAAAACTTATCGACGGGCGCGTAAACATCTTAACAAGCTTAAAAAACGTCAAGTCACCGGAGACTTACTAACCACTGCTTTAAATACTTTTAGAGTTGCCAAGTCCCACTACAGAGCATCCGTGGAAAAATCTAAGGGGAATTTATTGCGTAAAGTAGTTGAGAAATTAGATAAAGAAGGTCCGTGGTCTCCTTTGTATCATGAGTTTAAAGCCAATCGATCAGTCGACCTCGCGTTTGTTCAAAACATTAAAGTAAATAATAAACACACGACCGGTATTGAAGAAACAACTGAGGTTTTATTAAATACTCTTATCCCGGATGATTCACCCGTTAATGATAATGAATACCACCAACAAATCAGAGCATGGGCTGCAGTCGCACCTGAATCACCAGCGTCAGACCTTCCATCAACTGACGAATTTCTTAATGTTGTCAGGAGACTGCCCCTTAACAAGTCATCAGGTGAAGATAAAATATCCAATCGTATGATAAAGGAAGCGTGTAAATCGGCGGGTGACGCGTTGTTAACTGTTTACAACCGGTGTATTTCCGAAGGTGTTTTTCCTCGTATATGGAGACATGGTTTCATACGTATAATACCTAAAAGCGGCGACAAACCACCTGATGACCCTAAGTCTTACCGGCCCATAACATTATTACCATCTTTGGGTAAGCTCCTTGAGCGGCTTATTGTTCCACGATTGTTACCGGACGGACTCAAATTCCATAACAACCAATTTGGTTTTACTACCGGGAAATCTACCGTAGACGCGGCACTCTCTGTTAGAAAAATTGTTAATACCTCCGAACACAAGTACGTACTTGGAATCTTTTTAGATATTTCTGGGGCTTTCGATAACGCATGGTGGCCCATGCTTCTTATTAAATTAAAAGGCCGGGGTTGCTATAAAAATATATATAATCTCCTTCGCTCTTACTTTGCAAATGGTTCTGCGAAACTTAAACTCGGACATCATTCAGTATCTAAACCTCTTACCATGGGCTGTCCTCAGGGTTCGGTAATCGGTCCTTATTTATGGAATCTAGGCTTTGATGATTTCCTCGCGATTCCACTTCCTAGTGGTTGTTCTTTAACTGGTTACGCGGATGACGGTCTCCTACTGATTCAGTCGAGCACCCGTGCTGGACTCGAGAATTTGGCTAACACATGCCTACGATTAATATCTCAGTGGGGCGATCGAAACCGTCTGACTTTTGCACCACATAAAACATATCAGCTCATCTTAAAAGGTGACCTTAAATCGTGGCCGAGTATTAAATTCAACAATGTTCCCGTTAAAAAGAAGCAATCGGTGTGCTATCTCGGTTTAGTCTTAGAGAGAAATTTTACATTCATAGAACATATAAAAACGGTTGGGGAAAAAGCTAAAAATAACTTTTATGCCTTGACGAGAATATCAAAGTCTACTTGGGGTTTGTCGTTTTTAACCTTAAAAACTATATACGGGGCTACTTACTTGGGCTGTATGTGCTACGGAGCACCTGTTTGGGCCGATAGGGCCACCATAGGGGCGGCACGGCGTAAATTGCTTCAAAGCCAGCGCTTGGCTTTGTTATTCTTAAGTAAAGCATACAGGACCGTCAGTACTGAAGCTTTACCGGTACTTGCTGGTGTGCTTCCAGTCGATCTTGAAGTGCAGCGACGTGCTGCAATGTACTATTCCGCACGGGAGGCCACTGACGCTGATTTTTTGCCGCAACGTGACCGCGCTAAAATATCTAGGTTATTTAAACCACAAAGTGATGTCTGGGAAGAACTTTTATCCGAATGGCAATGTAGGTGGGATAATTCCATCAAGGGGCGACACCTCCACCAATTCTTTCCTTCCGTTCGTGAGCGGCTGGCTAGGACGTGGCTGGAGGTGGATCACTGTGTTGCCCAATTTCTCACAGGACATGGTAACTTTAAAAGTAAATTATTTTCCTTCAAGCTTGTTCCGTCGCCTTTCTGTCAATGTTCAGCATCAGATTGTGAATATGAACAAACAGCACATCATATTCTATGGGAGTGTATTCTTTGGCAGGACGAACGCAATATTATGTTAGATAGTGTACAGACTACGTCTGGAGTCATTTACTATACGGACCTTGTGGAAACTCGAACAAACTTCCGTGCGTTCAAGCGTTTTTGCCATACCTATTATTGGAAACAAATATAGCAGCTCACAATTTAGGACCCATTAATATTAGTATTCATTTTTACCCGTGGTGCTAGGCGACTGGGCTTCTCCCAGTTGTAATATCCCTTTGTGCCTATTGGCCTTGTTTTGTTCTGTCTCCTGCTTGCAAGGAGGGAAGTGGAAACATATTTTTCCTACTCCTCCACTATTCTTTTCTGATTAATTTCGTTGCAGGATCCAAGACAGGTAAATTCATTCTCCGGGACACGTCGAGCTTCATTGTCTCGGCGCTTTTCTGGTGGTTGCCACTGTTGATTCTGGCTTTCAGGAGTTGCAGTGGTTTGGGAATAGTGTGGTGGGTTTGTCCCAATAAAAAAAAAAAAAAATAACCGCGAGTCCATTCATAATTTATTTAACGTAAGCTTAAAATACTTAAAAGCCTGTCATTCTCGTGACGTTTAATCAGCTTGTGAAGCATCACCGCTTAATTTGTAAAGTGTCAAAATAAACAGATTGATTAAATTATTTACAAAGGTGGGTTCGGACGTGAAGGTGAGTGGATTCATTAGTCCACGTGACTTGCAGTGAGAAAGCGAATGTCACCGAGCACCGCCGACCACTCCCGAGTCCGGCCTATACCGACCGCCCCACACTTTTACGGCTTTTAAAATACAACCCGGATTCACCGGCTCCATTACACTAATTACGTTTCGAATTTAGACCGCTCATGTTTATTTATATTGTTTGTATTGTCGAAACTTTACTACTCTTATAACATTTTAAAGTGTCTAAATTGAGTCATTTCGGTCGAAACCCCAATAAAAATAAAAAACACTCCGGTTGTTATTAACTCAAAAATCGACTAATTAATAATATTTTAACTTTTAATTATGCTATAAAAACGAAATTAACCCACTACCGTGTTGGTTATTAATTTGAGTTTATCAGATTTTACTTGAAACGAGTTTAGGAAAGTTTTTTAAGCCGGACTTTATCAGATATCTTTAGCAGGCCTCGTACGAAATATTGTCCTTATTGTTTAAGTTACCTTGTCATTAAAACTTAGTACCTACTTTGTGTAAATAGTCAGCTCCTCTTATCTTAACAGCTTTATCGTTGTGAGTTATAACGTCTATGGACTTTCACCTAGTGTCGCATGCACTTAAAATTAACGGTATCAGGTAAGTACACTCGGGGGTATCCACGGGCACATCGCCGATAGCACTGCAATAAAGTCGGGCCTCATCACACTATTTCGTAATTGGATCATAAACTTCTGTAAAATTATTACCTGTCTTTTACTAGCGTACTTTCATGACCGTTTTATTTTCCTACTGACTAAATTTTCTTTACAATCTTATGCGTGATACCGTTTAGTTCATGATTTTATTGCTTGTAAATATGTTGTAAAACTAACTTCAAAATAATATTATACTTGTATAAAAACGTTTCAACAATTTTGTACAATGTTAAAATATTCTGAGCTTTCTTTTTTTACGTTCGAATTACAAGCAATAAAATGTCATCATATTTTTCAATTTAATATGATTTTAAATATTTTATCAGTGTGTTGGGGCGTTAGATGATATTTTCTTCGGTAACTTTCAATTTTAGCCTATTTACGAATGGTGTTTTTCTCGAAAGCGATGGGTAGCGGAAGATTGGATTATATATTTTTTGATCAATCTATCGGTTTTCTGGGAAAATGTATAATCGCTCATATATGTTAGCTTGTTAAACTGAGATTCTAAAGCTGTCAAACGATTAGAAAAATAAGATTCTAAAAGTAATTTTGCGTTTTTGTAGAAAGTTTTGAACATACCTACAGATCAAAATTATGCTAAGGAGTAGAGAATTTGCGTGTAATTAGTTCAAGCTGGCGACCGCAAAAATTAAACCCAGGCAGGTAGTAAAATTCTGTCTCAGAACTTAGCCTTAACAACGTAAAATTCCGTCTACAAAATTTCACAAATTTTCTTCAAATGAGCGATATTAATATTACACGACGTTATTGAACACAGCATGTTACAAACATCAGTATCGCAGAGAAGCTATCTACATTATCATATTGCACTGACTGATTGATGCCAAAGGTTACAAGCCCGAATGACGTAACCTGCCTATTTGTTATGATGCGACACTCAGTCAGTATGAACGCAGCTTTACATCAAACGCGTGAATCACTTTTTAAAGCTCTTCGCATTTCACTTTTGATACCATCGTGTAGATAGGCTAATTGTAAAGGGTCGGATACAATCATGAATATTGCGCGCTTGACAATTTGACATCGCGTAGGCTTCGTTCTGATTTATAACCGGCACAGCAACCAGCAACATCGTGCTGAATTCCACACATTTACAACTGAATGAACTAGTCAGTTCCCGACATGTGTACGCTTAGATAACGTCATTAGACAGCTTCATCTGTCAAGTGAGGCGTGACCACCGACGTATCGGAGACGCATCGCATTCGTGGTGACTAATACTGGATTAATTAGCTCTGTTTACTATGCAAGCCAGTCGAGGTGAATGACCTCTCAATTTTGCAACTCGGGTAAAATGCTGATTTGATGGTAGTTGCTGCGTCGGCTAGTTGACACAAGCCAGACGTTACAATAACATTACTATTTTCAGTCAGCTGTTTGAGTTAGTTCTCATCCAGCGCGCAAACTAATTTATTCAGGGCGTGAGTTCACACAGCCGGGACCACGAGACTCCGTTTGTTCGTCGTGACGTAAATTAAAAATGTCATGAAAACGCGGAAGATATGAAAGTATGTATGTGTATTTAAAAACACAAACGTCCATGCAATCTAAGCGCCATGATGGTTACAGTATCTTGTTATTTCTCAGTTTAATTTAAATATGTAAATTTTATTAGGCATAATACAGACTGAGGACTCTTGAATTGCAAATGAATGTGACATTACGTTTTATAGGCTGGTAGCCAATTCGCCGGCTCGTTTCCTTGGAGCTGACGGCAAATTTTCACTTAGAAATGCCCTCAGATTTAGTGGTAATTCAATGGATATACGCTGAAGCGATTTAACATTCGGCGCCAATCGGATTAAGTAATAGAACATCTGAGAGAAACTTTGAATTTCACAAAGTTTAATTTTAAATGTGCCTGCCACATATTATCGGGCTATTCGTGTAAGTAATTTTGTCGGCGTGTAGTAATTTAGGATACGGTAGTCTGGGTATGGAAAAAGGCCTGGAATAGACAATTGGATTTCAACAATACACTTTGTACATACAATGAACAGTTTTGAAATTAAGTTCTCAACATAAATAACAAACATAATGCTACTTAATTTGTGGTTCGATGTCTGAAAACCGGATTACCATTAAAGTGAAATGATCGCTCAATATAATATTATATTGCCATTTAAGAGGTCGTAGTGGAGTATAAATGTTGTAATCCTCTGAAGGCAAACGATAATCGCGCTAACATTCACCCAATACATATTTAATGTTAAAGATGAAAGACAGATTTTGTAAAGCTTAATTCCATCGTTGAGCTTCGGAAATATTTTCCCTTTCATATAAAATGATCCTGACACAAATCCTTAAAAATGTGTTATTGGGAGCCACGGGGACGGAGCAATATTGAAGGTAGTCACGCGTCCCACCTTAGGAAAATCTCGCCGTAAAATAAATGGACGATTTCATAATCCGGGACGTTATATAAAATGTTGAAAAACTATTTTTGGTTCGGAAAGATTTTGCAATGTTCGTAGCTATAATTCTTTGAAACGAGGATTTGAAAATACTGTAAGGTAGTTTGCGAATTATGCCCTGGTTTTATTCAAATTTATTTTATAAGCTGTGATGGGTTAATCCTTATTTCTGAAATAAGTTTGGATTTCAAAAGAAAAGGCCACTGAACAGGTTGTGACTAAGAAAAAATATTGAAATTTAGATGAAGTCAACAAAGATACTCAGAGGGCCAAAGCCTGCCGGGGTCGCGGGATTCATTCCATCACCATGACCCCGGAACATAAAGGGCTACTGAAGGACATCGTGGATTTTAGTTAGTACAAGTCTGGCAGTATGGAGTGGGAGGACTCAAAAAGTCAACAAAGATAAGCCAACAACAAGTGACTAACGACAAATATGAAGCAATAATATCTACAGCTAGATAGAACCTATGAACAGTACGTTCTGCATCGCGCTATTAAAGTTCTCCGCGAGTTTAAAACATAATTAGAAAAATCTGACATTTATTGTTGGGCAGAAAGCCAACCAGACACAAGAAACGGTCTGGTTGGAGTATCGGGACACTTTATACCCTATTCCTCATGTCCCTAAATAGATATTAGATGTCCTTTTCTCATTCAAATCTTAATGTATTATCTGGTTAACTTTCCCATAGAATTACTCGTAGCAGGGCTTTTTATCAGTTTAAAATCATTTAATAAGTCCGGGCCCAGGGCAGGACATGAAGATCAGTCAGACTGGTAGTTACCAAAATCCACGATGTTCATTCAATAGGCCTTTACTTTCAGGGTCACGGCTACCTAATAACACAGCCCCGAGACCTTGGCAGCATAAATACTAGGGCTTATCCAGAAAACACCAGGCTTATGTCATTTCTAATTCCACGCGAGAAAGACCGCTACCGAGCTAGAAACCCATGTTCCCTAGGGTGTTATGAATACTGCAAGTCGCCAAGTAAGGATATCACTTGAACCACGTACAATAATAACGTGTTGAGTGCAAATATCTTTCCCTACTTTAATGTTAATATATTCTACGGTTACGTATAGTCTGTCTCATAATCTCGTAGACTAAATTGACACATGCAAATGTCAAATTTACAAATAATATTGCCAGCTGTTTTGTGCAGTGTTGTACCTACGATAACGGTTTGTTGAATCGTAACTTTTTATCTATAATAGACGAATTTAATTTTCATTCAAAGTTTTATATTTAAAATTCACGTACGTACACACGGCTGCACAACGCCATGCGTAATCCGACCATGTTTCTTTGCCTTTAAATTAAACAAAAAACATTATAGAGGATAAAAAAAGTATGGTTTTTAGAAGACCGCCGTGTGGGTGTCATCATTATAAAAATTATAGGGCTAGATGATTACCACAACGAGATGACTTCTGATACCTATATACGAAAACTGGTTAAAATATTTTTCCGAAATTAAAAGAAAACGCAGTACTTTTAATAGATAATGCTCCATATCACACCAGGAAACTGGATTCGTTACCTACTTCTAGTTGGCGAAAAGGGCAAATCCAAGATTGGCTAAAATCAAAAAATATTTCGTATGACGAGACAATGTTAAAGCCCGAATTAAATGAAATTGCCCGAAAGCACAAAAAAGCCCATGAAAGAAATGTCGTCGACGAGATGGCTGCTGAACGGGGTCACTATTTTGCGACTGCCCCCTTACCACTGCGAGCTAAACCCGATTAAAGTTGGTCTGGGCTCAAGTAAAGGGGCATGTCGCTAAAAATAATAAAACATTCAAAATGAATGAAGTACGAAGCCTTTTAGAAGAAGGACTTCGTCAAGTGATCCCGCAGCAGTGGAAAGACTGTATAGTCCATGTAATTAAAATTGAAGATGAAATGTGTCATCTGGGCCATATAACCGACGACATTACTGATAGGTTTATCATAGAAGTAGGTGGCGATTCAGATGATTTAGAATATTCTTCAGACATGGAGTTATTATCTGAATCAGATTAACGCGAATACCTGTAATTAAGTTATGTAATTTAAAATAAATAATTTACATTATTAATTTTGTATTATTACGTTTTAAATAAGTACCTACACATTATTTTAGAACAAACACATTATTTCAGGTAACTTATTGTAAAAAAACGATACTTGATTTTATTAACGCTAAGTTTCGGTTGTGCCTCATCACTATTTAAGAATTGCAATAAACTGACAACACTCGTAATGTCAGTTTAGTCTACGGAATTAAAAAACACACTTTAGCATGTAAACTTTGCTCTAAACTCCCCTTTCACTGAAATGTTTGTGTTGCTTACGAACTGTGTTTGATTATTTACATCCCAGGTACCTTTACAGGGACCTTATAGTGTGTGTAGTCTGTCGTATTTTCTATAAGGTGTAACAATGATTGCCAGTCTAGACGGGATGTCTACGCAATTCATATTTGACGCCATACCAAAAATATAAAGACACGACTAGGTGGACAGACGATCTTCTTAAACAGGATAGTTAAAATAAAAAATAAAATGCGGGAGAAAGGAAGAGTGGCTGAAGGTTGAAGACAAGAAAGTGAAAAACAAACCATTATTTTTAATAAACAAACCATATAATAACAACGTGAAGACAAACAAAACACACATTACCACGTACAATCTACGGGACGGTACATTCATTCATGTTAAAATTCTGTACGCACACCGCTTCAAACAAAATAAATTAAAACCTTTTTACGTGGGTGTCTCCTTCCCGCTGCGCACACAAGTTACGGGATCAAGCTCAAATAAAACACTAACTTAAATCAACTAAGTACGCTAGAGAAACGTTTGAGGAGACTTTATTATAATTATAACATTTTGTTAAACAAATATACTCATAAATACCTGTTCTTACTTCTTACATATCAAAATTTCGGGGCGCGTCTCTAATTTCGGTTGCAAAGCGTGTATAAACTGGGCTATAATTGTTAAGACGAAGTGAGCCTACTCGTTTGTAATGTGTTCTTAGCTTTACTGAATTTTAACGAGGCTCCCGACCTGGTGACGGATCGCGGTTCGTGGAATCAAGAAAGTACAATGGAGAGTGGAAATATGTTACAATTTCTACAGAAGGTTTCAAATCCTTTTTTTTTTCCCGATGGGTTTGATTATGTTCAGAAAGAAGTAATGTGTCATGTCACTCATGAGTCATGTATTTATAAAAAATAACTCAAAAATTAAAAGATAAATAACTGTTTTTCGGATCAATAAAGCCTATATGTTTTTTTTTCTCAATGTAGAATAATACTAGAGGCGATTGTGTGCTACTTGAACCCATAAAATTTGTGATGAGATATAAATCAAATTCTTACTAAACCTGACGGTGGTGTGCCTTGTAAAAATGAAAGCCCTCCAGTCAGGGGCTATAGATTGTATGACTATTTAATTGTTTTCATACTTATTTTTCGACAAACCAATCGGATTTAATAAACATTTTTCGCCCTTGACTGTACCTGATGAAATTGAGTTTAAACTTTTGACTCGCTCGATTAGTTAAAGCTCCAAGATATTTGAATCCAAAATTCAAATGTTGGTGTCATCGTCTCTTCTTGCGTTTGTTCAATGGCGTCAATTTACATGACCGAACATTTGTAGTTTATTGAGTTTTCTCATGTTGTGTCTGTTATGTTCACATGTCGAACTTGTCGCTACGTTTATTTTACAAACAAATGTGTTTATGAATGTTTGTGTTACTAAAAGTAAACAAAAAACGTGAGCATGATGTTTTATTTTATTAATTATAAACTCACAGAGATATTCAGGATCAAAGGTTGGGGAAAGAAATATTTTATTATTATTCAAAAATATTTTGAGAGCCACTAAAATATAGGATATCATAAGGACAAGTGATGTGGCGCTTAGTCCTGTTGGTTTGAAATGTTCAAATTATAAAATTACAGCGTACCTACTCATTGCTGAGAAGCTTGATAAATAAATAATCCTTTTCACAACTTCATTCGGGTGGGCTTTCAGTTGAACCAGATGTGACTGTCTACAGTCTACCTGACCTCTAAAACCCATTAACTGGGTAATACGATACCCCTTAGTAAGACGAGTTTGTCAGACTTTCGACTTTCTGACTAACAGTAACAACTGTCAAAGATCTACAAAAGGCAGTCGCTGAGACTCGGAGGAAACCCACTACAATGGATGGTCAGTTGGACACTCATTCACATACCAATCTTAGCAAGCGTGCTTTAACAAAATATGGGATAGCAGCACTAAAATAAAATATTTGCTTTTTTCTAGAGATGTTCCTTTTGAAATTCAAAGGCTTAAAGAAAGACGGAATATTTACATATTACAGTCGTTATATCGTCGTCAGTTCATAAGTATATTATGCAAAACGTTTTACCACAACATTTTACTTCTTGCAAAAACCACAAGAGCCAGACAAGCGAGACGGCGGAAAAAGGCTAAGCGAAACATTTTGTTACAAGTTAATTTATTATCACAAAAAAACACGTTGTAAGTTTAAACGATACACAACCGTGTATTTAAATTCATGAAATTTTAAATATCAGATTTAATTTGAATGACAACAAACACGTGTAATATTAATTTTATTAACCTCCTTCAGCTTAATTACAGTCTGAAACTTTAGTCTTAGATTTCCAGTTAACACGTAAGTAATGTCTCGATTAATTTGTTAGGTAAGTCATTAAAACGTTTTAGTGAACTGTGGATATCACTAAAATGATATATATACAAGGTCTAAGAGACATAGATCAAGTGCCACTTGTTTGATACAACTGACCCTTAATTTTCAAAAGAACCCTTACTTAAAGGCAATATTAGTAGTCAAATAAACTGTGAATGGCTACGTCCTGCAGAGATATTTTCGCACATTTTATTAACTACTTTCTTAGCAATAAAACGTGAAGATCTCTCTCAAAGGGTACTTAAACCGTTCTGCGTTGAGTGTCACATAAACCGGCCGATAGGTACCGGAATTAACTGTTCTCTATACTATAACATTTGTAAGTAATAGTTTCGAAGGCGCAACCCTAGTCTCTTTAATTACATTCTGAGCGAACAGCGGCATGATATGGTTACTACCGTGCCGACATAAATGAAAATATACGTACTTATTTATATACTAGGTATGTAATTTAACGTAAGAGCAATTAATAAGGGAAGAAATTAAACTCAACGAGGTGGAATTTTATGCCAAATGTAATAATATAATACATTTTGTTGCTTATACCCAACATCTCAAGTTAGTCCACTGCTTATTGTAAGTGATGTAAGTAATTACATCGGCCTCAGAATCACAAATAAAATCATGGAATTAGTGACTATTAATAGACTTGTCTTAAGAATCATTATCTTTATTAATGGATTCTCGCCGACCAATCGGCTTGGCGCTTATCTCGGCTTTGGCTTCATCTTAGCTTTTAACTAAACTTTCATTTGGTACGTATTTATGTTCCGAATTCAGGCACTTTGGGAATGGAGCATAAAATAAACAGAATTGTCGCGAAAAGGCTCAGCTCGTTTTGAATTCAAATCTCTGAACGACGGCGTTCAGTGTAATAGCTTTCTTATACGTGTTGTAAAATGTACCACTTTGGGTACTTACTTTATACATGTGTCGTACTTATTGTACATTGAGATCTAAGATAGAGAAAGTACCTACTTAGCCAATAAAGTTTGGAGACGTACAAAGTACTAAGAATACTTACTTATATTGTTTTCTGAATTTAAGCTTAACTAAGAAATGAATATGATTCAAGATTGTTTACAATTAATTAACCAAAATTGAGCTTTATTACACAAAAGAAATGAGTTAGAAGTAAATTAAACTGCGAGAAAACAACAACATTTGAAATTCAAATTAATAAGTTTTAAAGTAATTAAAAATAAAATTACGTCATAAACAAGTACCACAGATTTTTCTAGAGTACACGTACGTGTTTTCAAACGTATTGTTCTAATATTTACGGTCTTTCTCAGTACTTAAATAAAAGTTAACGAACATTTTAAACGGAATTTACTGCGTTTGTTTTAACGAGTCATCTTGGATTTCATTGCAGCCATTATAAATGGCTTTAGGTAGAATAAAACTGGTCTTTTCTATCTTTAAGTTTAAACTTTGGGTTTTAGTTTAACCCTTAATTTGGCAGAGACTGAAATGTAATAAAAACAATATTTTTTCTATGAAAATTTATTGTAGGCATTAACATACACTACAGAAAAATAAAGAAAAAAATCCAGCACTTTCAGGTTTCCTGAAAAATGATGTATGCCACAGCATACATTGCCAAGTCCTATGCTAATTAAAATAATAATAAAAAAGGTGTTATTGTTTAGAAATTGTTAAACACTCAGAATATCGTAGTCTAGATGGCAATTCTAAGGACTTTTACAAGTGATGACACACAGATAAACTTGATATTTCATGCATAATTCAGACGTTAGCATGAAACACAGCCTAAATTGACCTGGTAGGATCTTGGTCAGAAAACGGCCAACAATATCATAATGGGATGAACAAGAACGTGCCTAAAACAGATTTTTCTGTAGATTGCTCAGAGTGAACTTTGATTATTTTCTAGGTCGGGGAGTATTTAAAACAGTGGTAATTGCTTTCATGTATTTCTCTGACGTGACTAGGAAGAACTTGTTGCCCTTCTGAGAGCTGCAGCTAAGCCAGGGTTATAAAACCAATTCTATTTGATTCATGTATGGTAAAGGGTGCAGGGGTGCTGGGTTTCGTGGACTTGCAGGACTAGTGGGAGTTCCTGGGAGTGACTAACTGTCATTCAGTATTGGCACTTTCTTAGAATTTGGTATAGGGAACGGCTGGAATATTTGTTTTCAAAAATTGGTTCATGTCAAACATCTTGGTTGTCACATTCTTCATCATAGTCTAAAATATTCTGCCTGTCCATAGAACTTCTATGGAAGGAGCAGAAGAATACGACATAGAAAGCATGGTGTGTGTTCAATATTAGTCATCAAAGTCAAAAATTCCGCTCCCGTCATAGGGGAACCACTTTTATAAGGCACATGCCCTTGATTTCTGCCACTACGAGTTTGAAACTTTTGCTACCTATAGAAAAAACAAGAAAACTAAAAAGACGAGTTATCTCAAAAAAGCAACCTCAAACTGGCAATGTATGTTGTGACATACGAACATAATGTAGAGTATTTCGTTACAAACTTGGCGGTGTATGTCACACCATACATCATGTTACTGATCGAAATAGAACCATTTTATGTCATGTAATTTTCAAAATTATCATCACACGTATTCCTTTACACAATAAAGCATTAATTGTAATCATTAAACTTTTCCTAGACAATGACATTTTCATAAAAACAATATAAATACATTGGACATCACAGTTGACATTTGCCGGGTTATCGTTTTTTTTACATAATGTCAAAATGGATATTGCTTGATATTGTATTTTTTCTTCAAAATATGGTTAATTATTCAATTTGAAAAAGTTAATATTTCACCCGCAAGGTGACTTTTGTTTAACAAAATGATTTTCTAAAGGTTCTGTATGACAGTACATACCGTGCCAAATTAAGGGTTAAAGAACTTTCAGTGTTTTCTACATGTTTCGCGATAAGCAAATAAGTTTAATTTTGGGTTATCAAAAAACGAGCTGTAAATCTTTTATCATCTAGATAATTAAAGTGTGATGATTTAATATAAATTATTTCATGCATTTCCAATAATTTCAATAAGTAAATAAAGATTCAAAAATATATTCATTTTAAACCTGCGCAGAAAAAAAATAATGTGGGTACTTTTCAGATTATTGAAACGGAAATTGGAAAGATATTATATAATATAAATGAATCGGAAATATTGTTCCAATTAAATGAACGGGTAAGTAAATACATTGCTATTGAGTATGCCAGGGATTATGTCTGAACCGACACTCAAATCATTACCTAGATAGTAATATTCAATCAACTGTATAACAACTCACTACTAACGAAAAACTGGTAATGAATTATTACAAATCCATAATTGGAGTTTTATTTCATTTATTTTTGTACCGTTTTTCCGTACCGACACCAGTCTGAACATAGGCATGCAAAGCTGCGCTATAGAAAGACACAGAAAATAGATAAGAACGCAGTAAGTATAATTATTATAGTAACGAGTTTGCAAACCACTATTGTATTGGATACCTATGCTTGTAAAGATAGTGTGTGTTTTTAAATAAATAAATAGTATCAAAGAGCGGGACCAATAGTTTTGTGCTCTTTTGGTAAAAGAGCACAAAACTCTATCTGTGCGCTTAAGTCCCTTCGTACATTCTTTCCTTCCTTTTCCTTGCGGCGACGCAAGTCTCCGATACCTTACGACTTTGGTATCTAGGCGACTACCGCTATACAAATCATACAGGGGCCTTAGTCAAACAGCATTCGACAGTAAACGACAATCGTTATCGTTCATTAGTCACCAATACATTTTCAACTTTATACCCCAGCGCGTAAAGTTGAAAATCTATTGAAGTTCACAGATCGTTTTCGTTTGTTTCGTTCGTTATCGATTAGCAGTTTTTAATAGAATTTCAACTTTGCGCGCTGGGGTATAAAGTTGAAAATGTATTGGTGAGTGATGAACGATAACGATTGTCGTTTACTGTCGAATGCTGTTTGACTAAGGCCCCTGGTTCTTTAACAGGCCTGCATCAGTGAATGCCAAAGTCGTAAGGTATCGGAAACTAGCGTCGGCTTTTGTACGAAGGGGCTAACTGCACGGATTATATCTACACTTATGCCACCGACCACACAATATGTTTCAGTATACTTGCAAATCCAGACCTGGGAAATATACTGTGTGTGGAAAGATACTTGCACAAATTTTTAACATAGTCACTGTCCTGTGTTTGTGCAAGTCTTGATTTGCACAAGTATACTGGTACGGTGTATGGCCGGCATTATTTAGCGTTTTTATTCGATCAAACACACAGTAAACTTCGTGTATCAACCCGAGTTGGTATCGATACAGAAAATATGAATATTTGTGACCCAAAAAGAGGGTATTTTCTAAACAAGTAGAACGTGACCTATCTTCCTGAGGCAATCAAACTTGCGGCGCATCTGGCGTTAGGTACGATATAATATTACTTACCTATGTAAATACACTTAGGTTCGGCCTTATCTTATCAAAGAAATATTTGTTTATAAAAAAGAATAACTTGTCAACTGAAATGGGAATTTGTTTACATGTTATCTATACAAATATGGCAAAATACCGGTACGAAATTGTTTTATTTAACCGTCAAAGAATTTTGAAAATAATTCCGTAAAGCTGTCCTATACAAATCTTCAATTACTTTCTCAGCCTAAATGTGTGTCAATGGATTTTTTATATATAAAATGTATATTGAATATAATAGTTTAAATATTATCGCGATTTTTATGTTGATCCTATGGAGAAAGCACTTCAGACTTAACAAAGTCTTTCTAGTACTTTATGTACTTCGCTATTCACTCCTTCTAAAAATTAAACTAGACTTTTATTTTCGTAATCATAAGCTTTTTATCATTTTCAGTACCGGAAGCCCAAACGTTTAGGCCTTAGTTTGAGTTCCCAATACTGAAAGTGTAAAAAATACAGCCGGTTCATCATCATCTTATTCCCATATTATGTTTATATTATTCCCACTGCTGGAACTCAGGCTTCCTTTGTAAGAGGGAATGGACCATAATCCACCACGCGGGCCCACTGCGGGATGGTGTATGACACAAATCTTCGAATTGGTTCTATATGCCCTTTTTCCTCACGATGTTTTGTTCACCGTTTTGAGAACTAGCAGTGGTCATGAAATAAATTACACAAAGAAATGTGCCTGGCTGCGGGTTCGACCCACAACCTAAGTCGGTAAGCCGGAGTCGATACCACTGGGCCACCACTGCTCTCTACTCTCCACAGCTAGTTACTACAAAATAATGTTCCATTTTTTTGTCTAACGTTACAATTATGTGAAGAAAGAAAACTATTTTCTAAAAAGGCATTTTCATTATCGGCTCACAAAATACTAGAAACACAACAATTGACTAATAAAGCCTGCATCCACCACAACCGGTCAATCATAGATCGTAGTCAACTAACGACAAATTAAAACGTGACAAGCATTCATTAGGTCGTCACCTAGTGAGTCACCAAGCAGGCAGGCAGTTAGTATACGACGGTACTTGATACATAAATAATTGGTTCCCAGTGTGATGCCACTGAACTGTTGAGCTTCTTAGATATGTTTTAGTTCCCTCTGTATAGACCTGAATTAGACAGTTTTTATCAAAAAAGATAAGTTTCTCAATAATGAAGATTTGTATTAGTAAATTCATAGTTTTCACCTTTTAAACAGCTTAAAGTGCAAGTTGCCTGTTTAACAACAAGAAAGAAAAACATACAGGTTTCCTACACACTAACAGATTAATATCAAACAATCTGTTTTGATTAAATAAAAGATGAAATACAGAATTCACTTTATTTGTAAACGTAAAAAAATTATACAATATCATTTGTATATTGTACTTACGAGTACTCTATCTTTAATTACGAATAGGAAAATTTTCTCAACAAAATTATTTATTATATAAACAAACATTTTTTACTAACCACACACCAGATGTGTATAAAAAGACCACGCTCATCTACAACTGATCTTAACACACACATTTCATAAATATTTAATCAACAATTTGTCAATAACGCCTAACAAAGTAAAGAGAAAAAAAAACAGACGAGAATTACAGGCCTTTCTAAATTCTGACATAAGCCCTATGTCAACAGAAATAAAGTTCAGTTTACTGTAAAACCAGTCGTAAAGTAACTATGATACTGCATTAGTATGGACGACCGACCATATGAGTCCACAGTACAAAAAGCTTATTATTTGTAATGATGGTCGTGGGGTGCATAGAATATGAAAACACTTATTATTTTATCGCCATCTGATGGATGGTGATTACTGTAATGGTGCAAAATTATGATTGTTCCATGGTAGTGCTTATTAGATTTTAATATCGAGTTTTCTTTGTCTTTTTCTAACTACAAATTGTGTCTGAACTTCATTGAAAATACTTATAAGTTTTTAAGCTGATATGGGATATTTACCTTGTAATTATTTGTTTTGTGTTTCCGATATTTCGGCACTGTTGCAAGCGATGTTATCCGGCAAACGCAAATAATACACAATGACAAAATACATATCCCGTTTTATATGTATTTTTGTCGATGTGTCCAAATATTATTGTTAGCAACTCAGGTTGATAACTTAGATTTGTACTTTTTTCGTTTTTTACAACATAACTTTTAAGTTTAAAAAGTAATGTTCATGCTATCCTGTGCTCAAAATAATTAAAGCCCTTTACGAAACGCATTAGTTTAACAATTAAAGTGCAATGTCAAGTTTTTAATGTGCGTTTTTAATCCCCTAAATTAATACAGGCAATTAGTGTCAGTAATACTGTGTAACAATAATAAATTTCATTGCAATTACGACGCTGTTATGTGCATTGCATGATTTTTTAACCCTCACAAAACGTAATATATTCTTAAGCTTAGGGGAAACTCGGAAGGGGAACTAAAATGTGCTTACAACGCAGTATGAGAACGCAATGCTAATGTATCGTTCTGTCACTGAATGTATTCCACATCGACAGTGAAATTCATTTTTTATGTATACTACATTGAATCGATCAATATTTGGTTTATCGGAGGGTGCCGATCGCACCTGCAGCGATCACGAAACTGTTCGTAGTTAAACGAAATTTGTTCACGACGACACACAAGTGTCTCGAAATGTCATAGAGCGAAGGTTAGACCATAGACCGTCGTTTGTGGAATAGAGGCGAACCCAAACCCCAAGCGATGCAATGGCAGGCTATGTAACAAATTATAGCGGGCGGACGGTCAACGGGCTCTTTACGATCCGCTTCCCAGCGCTGATGATGATTTAGATGCAAGGAATATCGGGCGGAAGCGCGATAAACCGCGGGGAGCCGTCGCCATGGCAACCGAGGGTGTCGCGTCCCGACGCCCGCCCTTACTACTAGTTCACGGACACTTATCGTTATAGTAATAAATTGGTCTGGAATTCGTGCAATAACATCCGAGCGAGACGCAATAAAAATGTTGATTTTGTATTCGGTTATGATGGTTACTGTGTTTGTAGGCGATAAATCGAATGTTGTCGCATAGAATTTGCATTCAAATCTGAAAAATATAATGTTCAACGCATTGTTAGCAAGTACTAGACGTTTTATAATGAAAAATGTTCAAAACAGTTTGTCTTCTAACAAACCTTCATCACTCTTCATTCCCATAACAAAGCAGACGTGACATTACGTCACATATCACCAAGTAACAAAGCTTCTAAAAATTGCCATATAAAATGTAAACACGGCACAAAGTCCCCGATTTATTACCCGGCGACTGATGATGATATATCGACGTCGGCTGCTGTGTTGATCGTCACTTACCCTACCCTTATCACGCAGCACGTAATTTCGGATTCATTGCCCTCGGCTCCGCCGGCGGTGTCGGTCCGTGACTTTTATTAAAAAGAAAATATTTCATATTTATGTCTAATGTTCCCACAAATAATAATGGTCTTTCATTTTTTACAGGTACTAATTGGATATGAAACGATGAACCATGGAATCACGCAGCGCGCCGCCGAGCCCCGACGAGCCCGGGGAGGCGGTGTACGACAGTCGTGGAAGGTACCCACACGCCCCGGCGCTACAGCGGACGTTCGCCAGCTGCCGCGAGAGCACGCGGCCTCGCCCGCACCACCGCCATGCCACGTCCGAGCCCGCACGACCGGACGATCACGTACAGCAGTCTTTCGTCACGGCAGAGGTTCACGACTACCCCTCTTCAGAATCCGGCATCGCAGCAGACTGCCCTCATGCTCATACTAGCAATGCTGATGACAGCCCTTCTTACGATCGGTCAGACTTTGAAGGAAACTCAAGCTACAGCCTGAGGCACACTCCTGATTATCACCATACGTTAGATTGTAAACATAGGCCTATTGACTACAATCGCAGCCACACACCTGATTACAATCATGGTCATGGATCAGATTGCGATCGAGCACACGCACGCTCACAGACATCTCGTCGGCCGCATAGGAAACACAGACGAGAGGAAGATGATGGCGCGCAGTCACTCGATGAACGCTGTGCCCGGGATCTGGATGAAATCCTCCCAGCGAGACTAGCCGCTGTAAACTTATCAAGGGAGCCTCCCCCTCAGACATGGAATAGAAGCAATATTGCAGCGACTATGGAGCGTTTTGAACCGGTCGACTACTCATATGCTTACTACGACCATCACTTATCAATGCCTTCATCATCAAGGAAGGTAAATCGTCAGCGAGGAAGGGGTGGCATACCGCGAGATCGATCATCTCGACATAATTACGTGACGAGATATGGCACCGAAGAAAACATTTATGAAGAAATTACCGACGGATCTAGAACGTGTCCCAAACATCGATACGCTCCACGACAATCACTAGTGTCTTTAGATAGAAGTGTTGTTGAGGAGGAAGTTCGTCGGGTAGAATCGAGGCACAAACGAATTTTGGGAGAGTTAAATCTTAGTGTAGAAGCAATGCTCATGCCGGAATGCGAATCTCCCGATTCGGAGCGCGCTGAAGACAGAGACAATATCGAGGAATTGTTGCGAGTTGGTCCGACGGACGAGTTACTTTCGCCGGCAAGTTGTAATCCACCAGACTTAGACTCCGGGTTTAGTGGCAGCAGTAGCGGGGCAAGTTATGTAGGTAGTTTGCGTCGTAAACCGACGGGATCTGTGCCGCACTTGCCCGCTGTGGCATACGGCACGCGCGGGGCCGGCGTGCGCATCCTAGGGGCCGACGAGTGTGGTCTGCGATGCCCCAAGGATATACCTTCGCCACGCAGCTCCAGTTGTGGAGACGCCAAAGCTAGTGGGTTTTGGAACAAAAAGGCTTGGAAGAAAATATCTGGTTTCTCTAGTTCCAACAGCATCAACAAAGCTGGATTAACTGGTGAGATTATTTAAACTTACTTCAATCATTTTTTAATTCTTCACCATCTAGTTATGCATGTAAACGTTTAAGTAGCTGTTTTATCTTAGAATGTTAGCATTGTGTTAGTTCATAACTTCTGTATTTAGCTCAAACTAAACTTAAAACATAAAGCACATACTCCAAACATTCGTCGTCGCCACTTAGGAAGTTTCACGATACACAGCGTAGTATGAACATAAATCCAGTACAGAAATGCATAAAGCATAAACTTTCATTCTCCCATAAAACGTGAATGAATCCTAGCGGTATCAAGTCATGAAAACCCTGAGAGCATCATTTCTTTTTTTATTTTGGCCCGCTTTCGTCCGCCCATAGGCGTTTTTCAGATGGACGCGCGCGCGTGGCTCTGTGTTTGTTGTTTTCATTTTGGTTTAGTTGTTTGTTTTGTTAACGGTGCGGCGTTTTGCATTGCAGGTCTGCTCGTTAGGTACACTTTCCGGCGTAAGTCCGGCTCGCAGGGCTCTCAGGGCAAGCGGCGTGCCGAGCCCGTCAAATGCGATGCGTGCCTCTCACAACGATGTTAGCCGCTCTATGGTAAGGCTCTCCGCCACACACTTGTCACTTTGCTGGCAGAAAGTACTCTGGCTTCCTCTCTAATTAGCTGGGAATTCCAATAACATTCTATAAATAACTTTCTACCAGTAACTTACATGATAAATTATATTACTAACTCCTGAAATTGGCAAATGCGCGTCCATTTCAAAATTTATCTCTCATAGAGACATTCATACATCTGATTTTGTTTTTATTTTATTTTTTATTTTTATCTCACAACTATACACAGCACAAATAAACACTTAACAATGTAATTTTAAACAAACAAAACTACTTAAAATGATAAAGGCAGAACAGATCGAATCGGTCGGGTCAGAAACGATTAACGAAGTCGATACAAAGTTCCCTCATTAAGGTATCGCAGATATTACTTCTGCTAACTTCGACTTAAGATAAGTATTGTTCCGCAAGAGCCGAGACAATAGCGTGCGCTACCACTTAATTAAACCTCTTCGATACGATATAAACTATGAACAAGCGGAAAGTTTCCGTTTTATCCGCCAAGACAAACGTTCATTACAAAGAAGACCATAGATACAATTTAAATCGTTCACATTGAAATGTCTTGGTTGCAGATGACGCGTGTAGGCCAAGCCGAGCTAAATCCAGAACAGCCACTATACCATACAGGTTAATAACTACTTATTACTTACTGTTCGTTCGTTGACCTAACTTAAACATACATAGCAACTAGTTAACAACTTTTATAAACAAATGCAAACTAAATTGTGTAGTGGAAAATGTTCATGTGATTTCAATAGTTTTCTTTTGTTATAGCTACTCCAACGGAAAACTGGTGGTGCCGCTGGATTCCCTAGCACAGAGCTGAGGGGCCGGGCCCCCGCGGCATTCCCGCCTCCAACTCCTCAGAGGGACTCCTCAACACCGCAGGACAACGATGAACACCAAGTGACGTGATGCCACCGGGGATCCTTCCTCTCGTGTTACATTCAAGAAGAAACATTCCATTTGAGCCCAACAATGGGCACCATTAAGTTGCCGACACCTCAGCGAGTCTCAAAGACAAACTGTTCGTAGGTGTATCCAGTGTAAATATAGTGAACAGACGTTGAGTACGAGTATGTAGGACAAACGAGGAGAGTATACGTTGAAGTGATAGAAACGCCTAAATTAATTATTTGTATTGTTATAACGATCGTTTCATAGAAACGTAATGACTACGTTGTTGTTACTTATCAATTTTTAGTAGTTAATAGGTACATGAAAAGGCTGACAAAGTTGAATCCGATTTTGTACATGATATGAAGCTGCCATGTTAGCTAATACTTCAGTTTTGTCTACCAGTTTGGCGTTTATCTGCGACTTTTCTATATCAAAAATATTAGATAAAAATGTAATTCGATTTAAGAAAATTTATTATTCTAAAAGCTACAGATTATTGCCCAAAACATGGTGCTTTACATAACATTACTGTAACATCTGTCACTACTTCCTTTACCGATCTTGTAAATAAATTATTTCATGACCCGAGCTACGAAAATTGTAAGGTCCAATCTATTTATTTCCAACACAACAACATTTCTAAAATTTTTGTTTCATAAAGTTTTAAACGTTTATCTCATTCGGTAAAAATATTGTTAATAATTGTTAGTACATAGTTGTATATTTTGTAAATACATGCGAAAAACATGGTGCACTATTTTGGTTTTTAATTTATGTAAATAGATATAAATGTACGTAAACAGTCACAGTCGTAACGCTTTAATTATATTTTACATGCATTTCTCGTAAACAGTTGAGTGTGCTCGTAATAAGAGTTTGAAATAAAGATGTCAGTAAATAAATATTGTATTTTGTTTTTGTGAGATATTTATTGTATAATGGTAACTGAGTAACTCATTCATGGATGTCTAATGCTGTGTTGAATTGAAACACATGCCTATAGTAGTATTTTGGTATTAAGTGGATGATTCATTACATTTCTGTAAGGCGCGAGGCGTAAGACGCAAGGCGCAAGGCGTCGGCGTCGTTTGTACTCAAGGCAGTCGCTTAACTCGAGCCAGTCTCAGATGAAGCACCGGCTTTACAAGTCCAGTTTTTGACGTATTGGAATTACTATGCGTGCTGATTTACAAACATAAATAAAACTGAACGGCTTTCACTCTACGCCACATGTTGCCCGTAATTGTTCATGATTTTGTATTATGGCCTCCGATTTACAGATGTTACATGTTTAAAAATTACTCTTCCTGTAATTTGGTTATAGCCAGTTAATTTTCCGAAAGCAGATCAGATGCTTATTTAAATTCAATGTTTTAGGAAGAACTTTAAAAGGTTCGTTGTCAGTGCATTTAAAGAAGAAAGTCGTAGAGTGAAATGCTTTTACCGCAATTAAGATTATAATTTATATGTATTCATCAATGTCACAAGAGCAATGTACATAAGTAGTAATATAATGTAAATTTTCATTTTATCAGTCAGTGAAGGAGTCTTACTTGTAACTATTATTATTCTAAGCTCGACTGATACGACGTAAAATAATCTCAATGTTACATGAAATAATATTTCTTTAATTGTCTGTAATTTAGTGATCGTGTTCAAGTCAAAAGAGATTTTTATTAAATAAATTACAAAAAGTGTAAAGTATGCTTTTTATTTCTCAAAGTATTAATATTAACCCCCACTTTGTTAACAGAACACAGAAAAGAGACGTGCGGTTTGTTCCCATTAGCAAAATATACATAGCATGAATAATACAAGGAGTGCACATACGCGACCTAATTTAGGTACCTATGCAGTACCCAGCTGTGAGGCTGTTTTATTTTTATGGGAATACTCATTCACGGGTCCAAAGCTTTCATCTCGCGAACCGGAGAACAAGCCCTAAATTCACCACAATATGCCTTCAATGAGTATAAAATTTCGCCCCGCACAGTGGGGAGCCTCCATTGCTTTGTGCGTGCTGGACGGGTTAATTGTTTAATTGCCAATAAAAATAAAAAACAGAGCAAATACTCTTTGTTCGAGTACATGCAATATACAGCTGCTTGTAAATGATTGTTTATTAAATCGCGAACGATGAAAGGTAGGGAGGACCTATATAGGTAGATGTACAGTACCATGTGAATTTGAATACGGATCAATTTTCGGGGTAAGTTTAATTCAAACAGCCGCAGTTCTCAATAACATAAATCAAGCATAAGATGCTCTTTGACCCAGAAATAGTTTCGTTGAATGTTCAATTGAAATTACTGAGTCAAGTCACAAACGTTACGAAGTTAAGCGTCTCTATCGCATTAAGAAACCATTGACTACAGAAAATGCAACTCCAACATTGTAAAATACCTCGGTAAAAAGTTTAAAACGCAAAGGAGAGTCCTGCGTCCTTGCTTCATTAAGTTGCCAGCAGTACAAAAGGTAATACATTTACTTGAACTTATTGCTGGACCACAGTGAATAATGATTAAACTACCGAGACCACTTACCTTAAGACATTATAAAAGGCCACTTTAAGCAACGTAATAGAAAATTACTCCAATTACTAAATTCAGGCAGGTTGAGTCCAAATCTGAGAGCTCATCGATTTATTTTTTAAGTGAACTTGAACACGGTTGTTAGTCATCTCATTTGACTTTTTAATATAAATACAAAAGCGGAACATGAATCAAAAATATTCAATTCGATCAGGTGAATTATACGAAAAGATATAAAAATACCTCGGTTCATTTGGATTTATTTGACGCGTGTATCACAAACTCACAAAGGGAATTCCTACAATCGAGGCTGTCCTTTATTAATCTGTTGTTAGTCCCATCCGAGCGGTTTCTGTGTCGTCCAATTAATATCAATATAGCGTGCAGGGATTTGAGCATACCGTACAGATGGCGGGCATTACATGTCTCGAATTGTTTGTTTGAACGAATGTTCGGCTCGATAAATTAGAGTCAGGCACAGAGGGAACCTCATGTCGGATGAATTCCCGCGTCGGATGGCTCGCGTATCGGATGAATGCCGTATGTATTGACATTGATATTGGCACTGCCTTGATGGATGTACGGAAATCTGTTTGTTCTGCCGTATCGTTTGTTAGCACTAATAATTGTCTGTCACGGATACGAGCGGCACACTTATCGTGTTTGTTTAATTGAAATGCCTTTGTTGCTTTTGTTATGGATTTGCGGGATCTGTTTATAGTGTCTGCTAATAGGTTTGTGTAGTGACTAAGGATATAATGCCTACACAATACAAAGAGATTAATGTGAAACTAGCTGTATGCTTTAGTCAGAATTCTCCTGAATACGTTAAGTGACCATTCGTATCCATAGAATACCTATTAGGTATATTATTATTCAATAACTGTTCATAAATGACTATCAAAACATTAAATACGAGGAAACACAGCTACACAGAATAAATAACCAACGATTTACCAAAGCCAGCGCGCGGTCTAATTACCACTCAGTACATCAAAAAATAATTTTCAGTTAATTAAGGCTCCGAATTAACGGGCGGCATAAACAAGTCCTCATTACCCACTAATCTCCTAAACAAGAAGGAACAGCAGTGTTAAATAACCTTAAATATAATGGAGCATTACCATTAAACTGCTCCGCTTCGGCCCAAAAACCGCAACACGAAATTAATATAACAAAGTAGAGATAACTATGTATAATGAACGGGCTTGTAACAATAAACGCCTCCGGGCGTTGTTTTTGTTCGGCAATCCTCGGAGATAGGCACTATCTGCGCGGGGTAAGTTGGCCTTAAGTAAACATTATCTGACTTGCGATAGTCCGACCTCTCCCGACCTCGCCCGATCTCTCCCGACCTCACCCTCGCCGCTGGCCAAATTAGTTTTTAACACTAACATCAAAGTAGGCAATAACAGCGTTCGCAACTTGATGCGAGTTCCCAATTTGTTCTCTGTTTGTCAGTTCTGAACGTGTGTCCAATTTGTTAGTTTTTTTTTAGTCTTATCAGGAGAGAAAATGGAGGATTAATTCTATTCTAGGTTGTCTTTTCATCTATCACTAACATTTCTGTACAACAAATTCCACTTAACTCCACGAATTCAGAGAAAAACTAAGTAAGACGAAGTTGCATAATGTGGCTCAAGAGACGGTTTGCAAGAACTGAAAAGTTTTAATTATATTATTACTCCTTGCATCAGTCTTCTACCTCCTGTGTGGGTTTGTATATACTTAGATGTTTCTTAGAACATCTGAACCGAGAGACTAGCTCAGTGTAGAAAATATCTAAGAAAGGAAAGCTTAGTAAATCAGTTACTTGATATCACAAACAACGTTGTGGGCGAAACTGAGATAAATTTAACAATGATGAGGAAAATAAAGTTATTCTCGTAACAGGTGGCTGTTAAAACTGTAATTAGTTAAGTTCTTTCAGATGAAATAATAGGTTAATTAATTTAGCTATTTTGGGAGCTCCTCCATCTTTTCTTGATCAATTACATAGCTTAAAATAGGTTATAAGACTCACATGGTAACTGTTGTTCCTTTTCACGAGCACCTTTTGTCGACGTTTTATAAGTGCCCTCATGGGCCTATGAGAAATAAAAATATTTGATTTTGATTTTCCTTATTGATCAGGCAATTATGATGAGGAATTATATAATTACAGCTCAATTAGACCGCGTCTTACACACTTAAAGAAATTCGTACTATGCACCTACAAATTTTATGGTACCATTGCACTTGAAATTACATTGAAATACAGGATAAAACCCTTCAAAGAAAGCTTGGACAAAAACGGGTCACTGAAGAAAACTATCCATCCGTCCGCACTATGAAACACTTTAAAAAACTGAAAGCAAAATTCAAAGTGTATGTCAGCAACTCAGCACCGCATACGTACGTGAGGTTACTTACCATTCCCCACAAACATCGTACCTACATCTGCTGCATTTTTGCTGACAGGAGTATAAAGTAGTTCTAGATACACTTGTGCAGCTATGAATTACTGCCGCTACGTGGATGCAGGGATGCAAACACTAGAGGGGATCTAACTCGCACGGTTCGGTACACCTCTAGTGGTTTAAGACCGGATTGTGTTGTGTTAGATGCAAAACATGCAGTGTCAGTAGTAACGTAATCTCACCTGGGTTTCAAAGAGCAGAGAAATTAATCTACAAATTAGCATTAGGTAGCATTGACATGAGGAACTTAAAACAAGTGCCTGTCGTATTTATGCCAAAACCAAAATTAGCATTGTTCTTGAAAAATTTGAGTCACTGACAATGTTTTTGCGGTTTTCGAAAATGTGATATATCTCAAGAAGGTTTGCCTATACTCTTGTTCAAACAATTTTTGTTAAAAGTGTTTATTGAGATTTAGAGCATGTATTTTCACTACTCTCTTTTTTAAAACAGATGTGGGTCCGGGACAAACATTTTGTTTAGAAATTGATATTTTTCAAATCATTTTCCATGGAAAAAAAATTAATAAATGAATGAAAAAAGGCTGGCTGAACTCATTACAGATTGGATTACATTCGAAGGATACATTTCATGATTGAATAGAGTATACCTATCTAATCTAGTAGTAAATTAGTAATACCTAATGGCGTTGATGTCTATCCAGTAATCAGACTGAATCATCCATTATCAATACATATTTCTTTATCAACACCAAAGCATTCATATTATTGATAACTGTAACAAATTATTTTGATGTCTATAACTAAAATTATATGTGGCCAAAACATACAGTTTAGATAGGACTTTAGCTGTAGGTCACAACAACGAGGGTATCGTGGTAGACCAGCTAAGCTATTCTCTGTAAAGAAATCTTACCGCTAGACTCTACGATGGTGCTCTTCGACGAGGCGGCCTTGTGATTGACTGATTGTGGAGCATGAGCGGTGAAAGCTAGTGTTGCTGTCAGAAGCTTATTGAATATCAAACTTTAGGCCTTTTTTTTCGTGATATAATCATCAAATGAGTCCTGATGAGGGCGGGAGGGACTGTCAGACTTGTACTTACTAAAATCCACGGTGTCCTTCGGTAGCCCTTTGAGTATCGGAGTCGCAGTATACGTGTGTCCCGCAATCCCGGCAAGGTTATGACCCTCTATAGGAGAGGCCCCGTCATTATGCTGACGCTCTTTGAGGCGCGCGTGGAACACAACGCGCCGTCGACCCGGTATCAAACTTTAGGCCTACGATACACATGCCAGTAACTTGTATAAAAGTACGCAAGTAGCTGGCATCCCACTGTATCATTCACCGATCAGAAGACGTAAAGCGTATAATGGCATGCAAGATACTATTATACTTTTGTGCAAGTTATTGGCATGTGTATCTATCATAGGCCTTAGTCCCAGCAGTGTGGCGTGATCCCCTTGCCGGGGTTGCGGTACATACATATACCGCGACTCCGGTACACAAAGGGCAACCGAACGACACCGTGGATTTAAGTCAGCCAAGTCTAACAGCCCGAAGACTCATTTGATGATTATTTTTACCACGTAAAAAAAAGAAAAGAAAATAAAGCAGCGTGGCCAGACCGCGCGGTCACAAGATTTCGTTTTCGTAGAGTATAACACTGCTGGAGATGGCGGTGAGAGCCGGACTAAACAATCGATCAGTGATCCACATTGGTTTTGAATCGAGGGTTTTCAGAGGGAGAGGATTTTGCCAGCGGGATGGTACATCATTTCAGCCTTAGGACTTCCATTGCTGAACCTTTAACTCCAAGATTTGAGAACGGTTGGAAATAGCTTGCTTCTATCGTGATCTTGTGCGTTTCTTCAAGCCTGTCCACTTTACAGATAAACATTTTAAACTGCATTAGTAAGCCTGTTCTACGAACACTCAAATAGGCCTCCTAATAAAGCTTTTTATTTCAGTTTCTGTACTGAAAGCGAGCAGTGTAAAATCCAACAGCGCGTGTTTAATTAGGCATACTTTTAGGTGTCGCAGTGTAGTCTCTTTGACAGGACACTCGCATGTCGCATAATCCAGCTTGAATTCAACACATATTATCACAATACGCAATCAGCCAACCTAAATTACATGCCACAGCGGACACACAAAAAGACGCACATGCATGCAGTCTTGCCAGGAAAACTAACTTAGACTCGGCGCATCGACTAAAGTCCTGATTTATGGTACCTACTATTTTTTTTAATGCAATTTGATCTAATGACAATAGACACAAGCTCCACTTTAAAAGGGTTAAGGAAGTCGTGGCGTGGACTCTATATACGAAAGAGAATTTGTGTGTCAGTTTGTTACGTTTTCACAGTCACCTCAATCGCTATTTCGATTTTGATGACTTTTTGGCAAAGGTTACAGGCTACTTTAAGGAGGATAAATGGTAAAACGTGGGTGAATCCTGTGGCAAAAGTTAGCAAATGCGAAAAGTAGTTTTTTTGTTGCAATTCGGCGGCGTCTAAATCCCTGAACCGATTTTGGTGTTTTTTATTTTTGGCGTGGTGAAATCATCAAATTAGTCAAATGACCCCGGGCATGGCGGGAGGGCCTGTCAGACTTCAATAGCCTTTATGTTCCGGGGTAACGGTAATTCGTTCATTCTCTCCCTGCCTCAACAATAACACGACTCCAAGCGATTTTAGTGAATTTAGGTTTGGTTTTAATATTTTTAACTTTACTATTGACAATAGTTTTATAAGTTATATTGTTGTACACTAACCCGTGTATCCAGATGTTCCAAAATAAAAGAATTTGTATTTGAAATTTAATATTAAATGTGGGGCAGCGAAGCCATGGACAACAGCGTGTAGTCAAATTAATTTTATACAGAGTAATGTTAAAATTTTCAGTTAAAAAAAGCCAAGGCGTGACATTTAAACCTCTTAATTCAGCAGTCACGTAATGAAAGGTAATGAAAATGGTTGAATTTGAGAACACGGAACAAAATGTTCCGTGTTTGGCACTTCAAAGGAATCTAATTAACTACAGTTTATTTACTGCTCAACATACAGTCAACAAGGGATAATTACATTTTATTTAGTTGTAAACAACTGCTTACAGTTTTCATTTCAAGAAATTTTACTATTTATTTATGAAAATTATTTAATTCAATGGGTATATAGGTCATGTTTGGAACACAATAATTATCATAAATATTATACACTCACTTTTTTTAAAAGTGAGTGTATAATATTTATGATATATTATACACTCACTTTAACGCAAGTGACATACACTTTGAATTGTTAAAGAACAATTTATGATTTTTAAATCATAAATTGTTCTTTATTGTTTTTAAACTTTGCCCCACACTAGGAATTTCTCCTGTATCGTAGGTGCGTTTACCAATGGTGAAACTCACATACAGGATAACCCAGACATTGAACAACTACTTGTAGATCATATTAATTTGTTCCGTGCGAGGTCCGAACACGCAACACGCTGCGCACAACAATATGATGATAAAAGAAGTACATCATTCATAAAAAAATATCATTGATAAAAGATGTAAGTAAAAATGTAGGAGGCCCCTTATTTATCGGTTTACATTATTTGATAATTCTATTCGATAATTAGAGCATCTTCATGCAAATCTTCTTTGACAAAACATCCTTTATCATCGACCTATGATGTGCCCACTGCTGGGACACAGGCCTCCTCTCTGTGAGAGAGTAAGCCATAATCCACCACAGGGCCCATTCCAAAATATGAGTATTTAGCAACAAAATGTAGGCAAAATAACTGAACACAGAAACAATAAAGACAAAGTCAACTTGAAAAGCTTTCACATCATGAAATTTTAATTGTACCACAAAGAGTTTCAGGACTCACAGGTAACTCTCTACAGTTTGAATTTCGACGATAAATTAAACCGCCCGAATTGCTTCAGCGTGCTTACATCGACATTTATTTCAATCTACTGAAAAACAATTACGATACAGTTGAAAAAAGTTCGTACTGTTCCCACATATTGTGTGTTTGGTTTTTGTAAAAAAAAAACATTCCGATAATTCCCGAAACTGCTTTTTTTCTTTCTTTTTGTTATTGCAGTTGGAATTAAAAAAAAAAACTCGCTATACAGTCAAGCTGAAAATTAATTCTTTATACCTACGAAACAAACGAATTTTCTACGAGTATAGATAGTAGGTACATTATATACTTGGTGATCCTTGTGACTTTACCCCCGCTGATGTAATATTATAGCCTAAGTATAGAATTGCCCGATAAATATACTATCCAACACAAAAAAAAACAATTCGAACCAGTAGGTACTTCTTGAGATTAGCGCGTTCAACCAAACAAACAAACTTGAGAACAACACTTTATACCAACATCATCATCAGCCCTTTAAATGTTCCCACTGTTGGAACACAAACCGCCTCGAGTGGGCCATAATCTACCACGCCCAGTGCGGGTAGGTGGATGTCACATGTCTTCAAATATTTGGTTCTAGGACGTTTTAAGAGCAGTGGTGATGAAATATATTACAAAAAGTAATTCGTCTGGCTGGGTTCAAATCCGCGACCGTTAGTCGGGGCCGATAACACTGTCCCACCACTGCTACTAAACCAACATGATGGTATAAAAATATAGATTATAAGAAAAACAAAAATTAGAACGTTCAAAAGCTGTTCTTATAATGAAAATCTCATTGACTTTATGCATTCGCTACAAACGATAATGCAAAGCAAATTAACATCGATAAAGATCCGAGATTTAATGCTAGAATAGTGACAATAACTTGTACTATCACCTCGCATAACTTTATGGTCGGTTCCTTCGCAAATTGCAACCACAGTGTGTGAGTGTGTGTGTAAGTGTGCACCTGTGGGGTGTGGTCGTGTGCGTGGGTGTGTGGTAGTGTGTTTCAAAATAATACCCGATATCAAACGTTTTATTCGAGTGAACAGTTTACTCGGGAGACTGTTCTCTTTTCTGTCATTTCAATGTTCACACTACACTAGTAGTGGTACGTGGTAAGTACACACTACAATAAAGGAACGACCGTTCATCTGCTCCGTTCATTCCGTTTTTCTTGTGAAAGATGCTGATTGCCGGCCCTAATCTCACCTGTTGTCGACATTGTATGAGTGCCCTCATGGGCCTACGTGAAATAAAAACATTTGACTTTGAATCAGCGATACTACTGCCATGGAGTACCTTAAAATTTAGCCACATTCTATAATAGCCATAGTCCGCGCCACCACTAAAGCCCTTTTGACGTCTATGTTGTTACATCGAATTGCATTAAAATGTTGTACCACGAATTTCCCGCAGGATTTCAGGCGTGGTGCAGACTTTAGTATCAATTTTGAGACACAATAAAAGATATTATATTTTATTTATTTATGAATTCTACATTTTTGACTTTTCATTAATGATGACAAAAAAAAAGAAAAGTAATCCGTTTCACCACCGATTGTTAGAACGTGTCGTGGTTTGAGCGTGTATGTATGTGTTTCTGAACGACTTACAATCTCATCTGTATCACCTGCTTCAGATAACTAGGCCGCAGGACATTCTTGTAACTAAGCAGCATCCTGTCACATTACACTGATTTATTTTGTAACGTCTTGTCGCCATTACGAGTCCTAATGGCAGTCTTTGAATTGTTGCCGCTTATAATGAACGAAGTTTTCAAACTAGGATATAATTTTAATAATTTACGTTTGTAGTTTAATGGTTATATGAAATTCGGCTTAAATTATATTTCGCATTATTCCGGTAATATAACAACAAGTATGCAACACATTGTGGTAGACAGATAATTTGCATATCACCAAATATGTACGTTTATTTTGTTTATTTATACTCAAATTGTTTTGGTTATTTCAATTACGGTAATAAAGCTTTGCCAATAAATAACTGTCAGAAAATATTGTAAGGTTTATAATATAAAATAATTCCCTTAAATGTAAACACAAAACAAAAGTAGGAAACTAGGCCATTTGACTTGTTGATATTATGATCAAAGTTGTGTACACCGTAAACCTTTTGGATAATAAAAGCTTCAAGTTAAGACCTCTGAATAATTCCGAGTCACAAACTGAAGATTAAGGAGACTCGGTGACATTAGTGAAATGTTTATGGAAATAAAGACATTACTAGGTAGACGTGTCCCTTTGCATTTAATTAATTATTTCAAATCGTTTAACAACGTCCTCTTCATGATTCTGTTCACTTAGTACTTTTTGATTTCACCCGGTGTGACAAAAATAGGTACAATAATAATAATAATAAGCCCCCTAAAACAACCACACGTCCTGATTGAACATCTAATCACGTGGGGGGCGGACACACGACCGAAAAATTACTGGCGTGGCTAACGTGGCTCTGGAAACCCATTTAACATGGAGACTAGGTCAAAGAAAGTACGTATAGGACCGCTACCCGAGGGCAATCGTCGGGGCACACCTGGGGCCGATGCTGGGTGTCTCAGCATACGATCCATCGGCGGTGGGGGACTGAGCAGGCGGGTTCTCCCCGATAAAAATACTACAGCCGAACTGACAGACAGACTAGACAATGACAGTAGAGCAGTTACATCCCCCGCCTTGGATGTTTCGCAGGCGGCGTCAGCTACTCAGCCTGCGACCACCAAAGCGGGAAAACCCAGAGTGCGCATGAAATGGACTGAAGATATGAAAATATTCATCATGCGCACCTACTATCACATCACCAAACTAGAAGAGGACAAAACTATGTACTGCACACGGTTACATGAACAATTCAAATTACAATATCCAGATATTAATGTTACAGAACAGAGAGTTGCAGACCAAAGACGAGTCATTAATACTTGCCGAATAGTTAGAAAATTTTTACAACTAGACTTAGATAATAATAATTTTACTGCAGTACAAAACAATTCACCTTTACAAACAGATAATTAGAATCTCGCCTTGGTTCACACCCGTGAGATTCTATAAATACCAAGTATAAATAAACCTGAGAAAACGAAAGTTTAAAACCAAAATAATAATAATAAAAAAAAAAAAATGCTCGGAGGAAGGAAGTATTTCAGTAAGTGTTTGTAGGGATCGACCATACTTCCGGGTTCCTGGTCGATTCTGAGAACCGTGAAATACCTCTCCACTCCTCAAGCACCTCAGGATATGTTTGCCCCTTGTCGCTACGTCACCTAGTGCTAGCGATATGTTTGGGGGCCCATTTGTTGAGTGTGCAAGTCACCCCCTGCCATCTTATCATGTATACAAAACATTGATTAGGCAGGGGCCATAGTTTTTCCATAGTTACATATAACCAGTCCACCAAACCCGCCAAACGCCATAACCCAGTCTTTTGTTTCCACATACCGCAATAGTCTTACTCTAACCGGGGGTTGTCCTTGGGTATACTGGCATAGTGCATACAGGGATAACCGCCGGTTTGGGCCTCATCTCATTTAAATTGCGTAATGGGCCTCTGCAAGATGGCTTCGGCTCCTGGCACGCCCTTTAAAAGTCCGGGATCCCATGATCCCGAGATCTTAAAGGAATAAATAATAATAATAATAATATTCCACAACTATCACACAACGCCATCTAGTCCCAAGCTAAGCGGGTTATGGGACATCTCGCCCACGAAAAAACTGGCCCTGAGGCCAGATTTCCCCTTTTTGAAATGTGCATGGGTAGATTCGCCCGAACCAATTTAATAGAACGGGCCAGATGTCTTCTATTAAATAGTGAAGGGATATTTCGGCAAGATCGTATATTTTTAATTAAATATCTGTTCATTAACAATATAATCAGCAAAAGTACCAGGCAAACATAAGTTCAAAGTGGTATGTACTTAAATAATTCTAGGCAGCAGGATTATTTAAGCACATACCACTTAAAAATATCGTAAACTTCATACCACTTTGAACTTATGCTTGCCTAGTACTTTTGTTGATTATTGAATGAACAGAAATATTTAATTAAAAATATATATGGTCTTGCCGAAATCTCCCTTCACTATTTAATAGAAGACATCTGGCCCGTTCTATTAAATTGGTTCGGGCGAATCTACCCATGCAAATTTCAAAAAGGGGAAATCTGGCCTTAGGGCCAGTTTTTTTGGGGACGAGATGTCCCATAACCCAGCTAAACAGAGCTTGTGTTATGGGTACTAGACAACTGATAAACATACTTATATATTTCTAAATACATACATATTATAAATAAATAACAACAAGAAGTGTAACTTTGAGAGCTAACATTAAGTTAGCTCTCAAAGTTACGTACGTTTAAAAAGAATTGAAACGAAATCGCGAAACGCCACGTATTTAGAATTAACTTATGAAAATAAAATATGATCGTATTATGGCCACTAATGGGTAATTGTTCTTTTAACCAACATCAGAAGTATTTAACACTGTTAACGCAAAAAGATGTAAAGGATCGATTCTTGCTCAGATCCAGAAACGAAGGAGGTGTAAGCAATCAAGTGCAGAAAAAAAATGTGAGTCTGCAAAAACACCTACATTTACACACACCTACTTACTTACACACACCTACTTACTTACACACACCCTTCAAAAAAGAACGACATGGCATAAAGTTTATCTAGGTTATAAAAATTCCATAGGTGGATGTATAGTTTTTCGGTCGCTAGGCATATTGCTGGCTGGTTGCCAGATCAAATACCAGTTCTGAGGCAGCGAAGGCCTGCCTAGGGACGGGAACGACACTTAAATTTTAGATTTTTCCTACGTATTCGTGACGTGTTCCATAAAAGCATGAAGGTACCAAGTGTAATAGAGACTATTGTTTTTGAACAAGACCCATTTTTTTGTTTACAGCCTCGAATAAACTTCTTATTTAAGTGGAAGGTTTTCTGAGGGTATTTACAGTATTCGTTTTTTTTTAACCCCCGACGGAAAAAGAGGGGTGTTATAAGTTTGACGTGTCTGTCTGTCTGTCTGTCGGTCTGTGTGTCTGTCTGTCTATCTGTCTGTGGCATCATAGAGCCCGAACGGTTGAAGCGATTTCAATTTAGTTTTTTTTGTATGAAAGGTGACTTACCTGCGAGTGTTCTTAGACATGTTTGATGAAAATCGGTTGAGCCGTTTAGAAGTTATGGGGTTGAAAGTGGGGGAAGGTAACCGAGGGTCTGCAAATATACTCGAGTTGGGTATCAAATGAAAGCGTACTGAAAGGGAATATTGATGAATTAATCGGCAGTAATCTTAGCAACAAAAAAAAATATATAAGTATGTACCTATAAAAAGTATAAAATAAAAAATAAATTTAAAATTTATAAAACCCCAGACACAAAAACCAAGTTCCGTTTAAAAAGTAAAAAATAATAAAAATACGTCGCGTTGGGGGACTGCACAAAAACAGGAGATGAAAAATAATTTGGAGCAGTCCCCCAACGCGACGTATTTTTATTATTTTTTACTTTTTAATTCAGTTTTGTGTTCACATTTATCCAAGCACTAATCCGGACTATGTAGCTGCTATTGAGGTAGATCTGATAGAAAAACCCAGTAACACTTTGTCCTAACTGATTATTGAACCTGTCGCTCCAACCTATGAATCTCGAACTTCGCGCTCAGGAGTTGCACGCACATTCACGACACAAGCAAGACTGTTAGTTGTAATACTGTTCTCAATACATTCTAAGTCATTATCATTAGCCTATAAATGTTCCTAGTAAGCACTATTAGGTATTCTGTGCCACTGCTAAGACACAGGCCTCCACTCTGTGAGACGAAGTGGGCCATAATCAACCATGGCGGCCTAGTAGCGAATAAAATAATGATTCTATTCTATTCTATTCTAGTGCGGGTTAGTAGATGTATCATGTCTTCAATTTCTGTTTCCTTACGATGTTTTCCTTCACCGTCTTGAGAGCAGTGGCGATGAAATTAATTACACAAAGCGCCTGCCTAGGTTCGAACCCACGACCTACAACAATGCTTTTACTTAATAGGTAGGTACTTGATATAAATACGAGTATAAGAAAAGAGACACACTACTTCACTCAATTAAATATAATTGCGTGTAAACTATCTTCAGTCCGTATCGAGCAGTTTGAACCTGTCAGTAACGTAACACAGCTACTTCAACCCATTCGGATGCAATTGTAACGTTCCCAAGTCGCAGTGCACGGTTAGTGAGCTCGTTCTAACGTGATATGCAAATATGAACGTATAAATAAGGCTGTGGTTATAAGACAGCGCAGCGGGGCGAGTAGCGTTTAGTGGGCTTCTACTTTTGGATGAATAATAAGTCAGAGAAGTCAAAATTGCTGTAAGTATAAATTGTTTTATTATGAGTTGTTTTTATAAAAGGTGAGTTGAGATCAACACTGAAAGGGTCAAGTGATCTGTTGAAGAATTGTCAATGCATCATGCTTGTTTATTGGTAAAAAATCTTCTGTGTGACGTGCCATAAACCTGTTATTAGTATAGTGATGAATTTCGTTATATATCTCACAACCAAGTTGCGTAAAACTGTACCTAGATTTATTTTGTAAACTGTAACATTTTTCTAAAAATGCAGTCGCTCAGTGCGACGCTAAATCACCACGCTATCCGCTCTTTCTTGCACACAGCCTACCCGCTTCTCGCTCAAGAGTCTCGTAAACACAGTCTAACAACAACATATTCCGGCGAAACTATCTGTAATTGACTCAATAGGTCTACGAGTAGTTAGCATGGTAAAGAACTACAATAGAAAATGACACTTTATCGCGTATGGACCGAAAGCCAAATACGACGTGTTGGCTAGGTCTGTCCTCAGGGGAAAATGGCGGTTGATAGTCCGGTTACCTTATTTTATTCTGCATATTTATTTCCTACGGCCCTCAGCTCTTGTTTCAAAATCAAATATTTCTGTTTCACATAGAATAATAATTAAATAAATATTTTTATTTGACATAGGTTGTCTTTTAAGAACTTTAAAAAAATAACAACATCTGCCTATTAGGAATTTCTACTTCTGTGTCTTGGTTGCGTATATGCACAATCAGTCAGACCCAGGATTACCGCTTGTACACACGGCTACATATCAAGCTATACAAAACCAGTTTGTCTTGGTCTCGCTTCGTACGATTTTTACACACAATTAACAATCAGCTAATACTGGTTTTGTATAGCTTGATGTTAGCCGTGTGTACATCAAATGTACAAAATATTGTCCCGTACGGGGACCGAAACCGTGACACGCAACGCAACAACTAAGGCCCTTCGCACACAAGGTGACTCCAGTATCCGATACCTTGCGACTTCGGTATCCAAGCGACTATCAGAATACAACCCATAGAGGTTCTGACACAGGCACGCGTCAATGTATACCAATATCGTAAAGTGTCGGAGACTTGCGTCGCCTGGTGTACGAAGGGGCTAAGTTTAGCGACTGAGTTCTGGAGTAGTGTTTACTGTACGAAGTGTAAATGGACACATCACGAAGTCAATAAGAAGACATTCTGTACTTGAAAATATGTAAGCCTGCGCAAAAAGATTTAGGTACTAAGAAATTCCTTGTTTTTGGTGCGAAAAATCGCACAATGGAGTACTTAGGTATAGCCATCGGTTGCTACTGTAAATAACGCTCAATAAACATATATTGCACTAGCTGTTGCCAACGGCTCCGCCCGCTATGAATCAAAAATGATACCACGGGAACATAAGCGGTATACAAACTATCCTATGTGTTAATCCAGGTTATAAACTACCTGTGTACTAAATTTCGCCCAAACGCGGTCAGTAGTTTTTGCGGGAAAGAGTTACAAACATCCATCCAAACATACTTTCACGTTTATAATAGATAGAAGAAAAAAAGAAAGAAAGAAAACACGTTTATTGGCACTTGCCACAAGTACACACAGTATTACAAAAAGAAACAAACAAGAAAATTAAAACTAAACAATTTTAAAGCCAAAAAATCATTTGAAGATAGGATAGTGAGATTATTCAATTTATGGGGCTGTAGGTATAGGAAGCATTGAATACAATGCAGTAGCCATGAAGGTATTTATCCTAAGTATTTCTAAGGTTTTGACACCTAGACCAATACGATTTGAATTTTTGAATATACGTTGTCAGCTGCACAGAAACTGACATAGAGTACCTGCTATTCTGAAAAAAGTACTGTTCCCGAAAAAAAGACACAAGAGTTATTAAAATAATAGCTTCACCTGTTTTTTGTATCATAATTGAAATACATAAACGCGGACTGCAAGCAGATTATAATCCGCATCGATAGTTAAATACTAAATTAACGCGAACGAAGCCAGCAAGCAGGAGCTAGTAAAGTAAAGTAACTACTCCTATTCTTAAAATAAATGCCCTTTTAACTGAATATTTATTTATACTTCACGTTTTCAGTGAAGCAAATTAATTTTCTTATTCAATTGAAATATTCATCCCACCTTTACTATGATGAAGGTTGAGCTTAATTAAGTACCTAATATACTTACTCAAAAATAAGAAAATCCTTGGACCGGACTCGATTGCCGTCGAGCTCAAAGGAACTTGAAACCTTACAAGTATTCGAATTCCTTATTAGATCAATAGCTACCTACATATTTTTTTAATTATAAAAGTACCTCACTACTTATTTATCTTCTCGTACAGACGGTAGCACATCCACTTTACCACCATCAGTATTTCACAATCGAACATGAACCTTATACTATTGTATTAAAGCTGAAAATCATTGGAAGAGCTTGATTTGTTAGCGTCAGTACATTTTGTCCTGGATTACTCAGGCAGCTTCATTAATCTTTTCGATACCGTGCCTAAGTTAGTACATTGTACAGTTGAGTTTACTGTCTAGATATTACGAAGACTATATTTTATTAAGAAGCCAATTCAATCTTTATAATTCGAGCTATAGGGTCTGTTATTAGTTTGAAGGTTTAAAGGTGTGGCTGTTATTGAAGGATTTTTTTATTCTGTGAAGCAAGTTTTTAATTAAGTTATGCATTACCTATAAAAATATGGTATTTTTTTAAAAAGAAATAGATAAGTCATAAGTCAAGATAGTTGTGTCTTTCCACATAGATATCGAATGATTTTGACAATTTTGAATGTGTGTTTTACACTTATAAATTTTGATTATAATCGAATGAAATATAGCTGACTCAAAATGGTTTTGTATCCGAAGCCGAAACCAAAGACGAATGTTCCGTAGAACACATTAGCATAAATCTTCATTAAATCATTTCAATATCAAGAAACAAAGACATTGGTTCATATAATATGCAGAATCTTAGATAATATGGATAAATGTCTGAGGTCCTTTTAAAATAAATAAAAATAAAAAATAAAATAAATACATTTTTATTCATAATTTTTTTACAAATGTATAGTTTAGTAACAGAAAGGTACTATAGTTAAGTCTTATATAATGGTATATATTAATGCCTAAATTAAAATAAGTGAATAACAAAAGTATAGTCATTACAGGTACACGATATTTGACTAGGGATGTAATGTAATTGTATTGTAATGTAAGTTGTATGAAAGTCTCTTTTTGCCAGATCAAAGACAAAATACTAACAATCAAAAATCAACCAGCTAGATCAGGATTTTTCAAAGTTATTAATCGTTTTTTAAGGTTCTGTACCGAAATGGTAAAATAGAACCCTATTACTAAGACTCGTCTGTCTGTCCGTCTATCATCAGGCTGTATTTCATGATCCTGTAGTAAAAAATTTTTATTTGAATGTTCCCAAAAGTTGTATTTCTATTGCCGTCATAACAATAAATACTAAATTTCCTGTCTCTGGAACCCTAACCACCGGTAGTTTTTTATTTACGTGCTAAAATTAACAAATAAGTCCTCCCACCCCTTACTGTCAGACTCGTCCTGACTAATATCCACGGTGTCCTTCAATAGCCCTTTATGTTCCGGGGTCACGGCAATGGAATTAGTCCCGCGACCTCGGAACCACCGGTAGCTTGGAATTGCTTTTTATTTTTGTAAATTTTCCCACGTTTTTTACATTGAAAATGTTTAGTGAAATGGATAAACAGAATTATACTGAAAAACAGAATAAAATATAAGTTTAATGTTTTTATATAGTACGGAAAGCTTCTGCGCGAGTCCAACTCGCACTTTGCGGGTTTCTTATATAAGTATGTACACGCCAAGACATAAACAATGATAGTTTTGACAAAGTAAACCTTATTGGTTTACTCTGTGTGAATTCAGGCAATGGGTCAATAAAATACGACTATCTTAGTTCAAAGATGAGGTTTATTCAATGCTGATTGAGACCAACAATTCTTTGAAATTCGACATATTGTCTCAACATCGATGTTTAAATATAGAGACTAGAATAATACTGAGAAAAGCTCTCAGTTAAAATAAGGCTAGATGTAGTATTCCATTAAGATAATATAATCGTTTTGGTTGAATAATATCTGCTAAGTGGATGGGTCGGGTTGCCATTTTATTTATTATTCAGCATTTATTTCATTACTTCGTATTGAAGACTAATGATTTCCTTAATTTTTTTGCTTTTTTATTACTTGAAAAAACTGCTTTTTTGTACTTTTTTCCCCACACTAAGAACTTATTGTTTTTTTTGGGTATGGTTACATCTACTTTTAAATGGTCGACCTGCAACGATGTAAAATAAGAATATTATACGCCGTGCGGGAATAGATCCCGCGACATGCAGCGCAACAGTTACCCGCTCAGCCACTACGTCAACCATACCGTCAAATTGGTATGTATGTACAAACTAAACATTAACGTAAACAAGCTAGATTAAAAAAGACGAGTATTCCGAAAATGCTGCGACCCAGTTTAGGTTTTAACAATATTTTACAGTGTTACGTACTACGTTCGGTCCCAACAGCAATTTAGAACTCATTATTTATTTAAAACGCGCGATCCACACGAGCGAGTTATGTGATTAATGATTCTGCTAAATACAATTTCCACACTAGTGGAGAACTGGGTTCTTAAAACGTCAAAGTGGACGGCCAAGTGCCGAAATTTGGGTCAAACGACGGCCTGTATCGCAGACTCTTCTCCGACCAAATGTCGCACCTCATTTTCCGTCACTTAGCACCGCGCCGGCTTATATTAACAGAAAACTTATGTACCCCCTACATCACACTTAAAGTCAACTTTGTGTTGTAAGTGTGAAGGCCACATTTCCAATACAGCTGCGAGGCTTTGTGGGGCAGGAAAAATTAAGGCACTTTCTTTGAACGCCCAGTTTTGATGAGTAGCACCAAAGAACTGTGTTTTTAAGAGTCTTTAATACCTATGTATGAATAAAGCTACAAAGGTTTTAATATTCCGTCGGTGTAACGTACTTCGGGTGGAGTGTCGTTGGGTTCCGAAGATGCAAGTGAAGGGCCGGCCGTAAGGACATTTTCTGCTCAAGATACTTTTTTATCCAATTGTTAGGAAGCGTCGACAGCAGTAACAAAATATGGGTTTCGAGGAAATTTTGCTTGTTTACTTTACGTTTAATACCTTTCGTGTCATGCTGAAGAGAAAAACTTTTTAGAATAACAAGAATTACAACATTCTTGGAAGATGGTTGAAAATATTTAAAGAACTTTGTTGTACAACATAAAACAGGTAAAGACGAGGACTTTAAAAAAACAAATTAAAAATAATAATAATTGTTTTTAAGTTATAAACTCTCTCGTTCCAGAAAGAAAAGAGAAAAGAAACAGTGAATAGAGTAAAAGAGGTAACTCACATCCATCCATGTGCACAAAATTTCGCATTTATCTATAGTTTCCATTCAAGAGTCCTCTGCAAAACAGGAACCTAGAACTACTTCTTTTGCCGATATGGTGAAAAAGGGGTCCAACAATTTTGTTCGTCCTAACAAGCTAAGCTCCGTTGCGATTTTCCCTTGTGACAATTCTAAGACCAGTGAGGAAACCAAGAACATGGTCCAAAACATGATCAGCCCCGGTGAAATGAAACTGAAAGTTCGAGGCGTACGCAAAATTGCAAAAGGAGGTCTTATAATCAGCACTGAAACCAAAGATGATCTAGAAAAACTGAAGCGTACCGTGCAAACCGCTTCGTCAGTGCTGACCGTCGACGAACCCCGAAAGCACAAACCTCGCATCGTAGTTATTGGCGTGCCCACATCAATGTCTGAAAATGAGGTTTTTAAGTGTCTCTTTGAACAAAATGTTGCTGACAAACTGCCTTCAATGTCCCGTGAAGAATTCATGACCTCATTAAAACTAAGCCACAAATCGGGTAGGAAAGATGCAGAAAACTGCAACTACATAATAGAAGTTTCAGCCGTTATACGTAAAGCCCTCATCACCCAGGAACGAGTATTTATTGATTGGACATCCTGCCCTGTAAGAGACTTCACACTAGTGACGAGATGTTACAACTGTCAGCAGTATGGTCACGCAGCCAAGACATGCAAGGTCGCTATCCCTACGTGTAGACATTGTGGTGAAGGAGGACACTCTAGTAATGACTGCTCAAAGAAAGACGCTGACCCAAAATGTGCAACTTGTTTACACTTTAAGAAGCAAGCCAACCACAAAACGGGAGACGCGGCGTGTCCAGGAAAAATAGCTGCCGAGTATAGGTTTATTAACTCGATAGACTATGAAGGCTACTAAGAATGCCAGTTTTTAGGTTAAACGTATTTTGTTGTTTTATAACTGTATTTAGAATGCATAATGGAATAGGTATTTAATAGGTTACGTAGAAAATAATATATCTTTGATTCAATTTATTATAAATGTACAAAGATGCAATTACATTTTTTCGCTGCGTTATGCACTCAGTTAGCCATGCACCTACATACAAGATTCACTTTAGGTCAGCAATTAATCTACTAACACGCTGTTCTACTTTACTTTTACGCTATGTCAGTTTTAATTTTAGTATTTTATACACTGTTTATTTATTTATAACTCTAATTAGATATTTTATGTACTGTCTAGCCTGAGACACAGGTTCAACCTAGTTCAGGCAAATGTACAAACAGTGATCTATTTTATATGTTAAGATTATTTTATTGTAAACATGTCCTTTTTATAAAAATAAACAATTATTATTATTATTATTATAGTAGTACCACAGAATAAAATAATAGACTGCGGTAGTACCAAGACACGTAAAGAAAAACAAGTAAATAACCTTACTTTTACCACTACTCAAAAGCATTCACTAAAATCGTTACAAATCAAATACGGATACAAAATAAAATCAAAGTAGTTAGGTGTTAGTAAGTGCGACATAAGTATCCATGTTGGTTTAGTCGGCCGCTCAGTGCTAAGAAAACACAGCTAATGGAGACATACGGTTGTGCCTGTGCAAATAACCGACATCCTGACCTAAGGAGGGTATTATTGTATCTCACGTTTAAATCAGGAAGGATCGTGACTTTCTGGCTGACCAAAAAAAATTTTTTTTTTGTTATTTATCTTTGAATGGTTCTACGAGAGTAACGACTAAGAGTGAATTTCACCGATTTCGTATACCTAAAAGCTCTGTATAAACTACTTTTCAAATCTCGATTGACGTCAAACTTATTCCTCGAGCAACATTTTGGGCACGCCGCAACCGCGACGGTAAGACTCCTCTTTTAGATGTAGCTGGAGAAGTACCACAGCTCGGACCTTCCACCTGACGCATGTCTTCATGTGTCTGATTGGGCGAGAAGAAACGCACGAGTGTCGCTACGGCGAAGATCGTCCGTAGGATACGGTGAAGCATACTTTGCAGGTGTGCCCCATTTGGGCAGAGCACTGCCGTACCCTCACAGAGGCGTTCAGCGTTCGGCATTGATCGAAGCCTTACAGAGTGGCGAGACGGAATGGGAACCGGTTGCCTCCTTCTGTGAAGCAGTCATGCTAGCGAAGGAGGAGGCGGGCACCGTGAAAGACAGGACAGCGTCCGCCTCTCGGTCCAGCGGCCGTGGGAGACAAGGTAACGGACGTCGCGAAGCGATTTCCGGCCACCGTAGGCGCAAGCATGGTGTCATTTTATGATTTCACACCACAATGGCAACAATGATAACAGGGACAATGATATTCTTGGATTTTGCTTAGATTGGGCACGTTGAAATCAAAATTGAAAACAAACTCAATTAAGATCAAAAACTCGGGCTCCATTGATGATATCGCGTTCGTATTCATGTGTAAAGTCGACTATTAAGGTTACAGGACATCGTGTCGAAAACACGTTTTTGCATCATTTAGTGTAATGTTATCTTCAGAACTACTCTTAATACAATGGAGAAAAACATCGTTAGGAATGACAATTATTTAAGTTCAATCCTCATTTTAACTAACTTACTCATTCTAGCCATATATTTTTCGCACCTACAAACTTAGATTGTATTTAACATACCTAATTGTAGTTCAGACTACCTGGAAAACAATGTTATTTCATTAAAATATAAAAAAAAACCTTCTTTATAGTCTCATAAACTAGAAAATTAATAAACGACGTAATATTTCATTAATTTAGGCAGCTCTCTTCGTTATTATAAATCTTATTTACTTTCGAAGAAAACAATGAATTTTCATACTATTCATTTGTTTAATGTTGAGATAGATTGCTCATATAATTTTCATAGGTTTTCATTATATTAGGTTAGTTAATTTAATATTATGTTTGAAATGGAAGCGTTATACAAATATTAAACTCTCACTGTTGCTAAGCTGTCTATCAAAATATAAGATCTATGTTTAGTTCAGCCATGATGTTCTAGTAGCTTTTGAAAATTATTATTCATTATGCAGCTCGTCGAAGCTTATAAAAGCCAATAAGCTGCAGGCAAGTACCAAGGTGTTCTCCCTCAACACCCTCGACATCAAATACAAACAACACCGCAGAATTTTCTCGGCATGAGGCGTTCGTGCAGAAATAATTCAATCATCTAGAGGCGTAAAGCATAAACTGCACTTCGAAAAATTGTTTAAGTTCAATCGAGCGGTACACAACAAACCTCTCGCCCCAATGTCAGTCAAAAAATAAATTCGCCATCAACAGGCATCGCTACTTCCGGTAGGCACTGGCTAGCGGCTTCCGGCATCGATCGCCAACGGATACAGCTATTGACCCCCCATAATAGTGCCGGCGGCTGTTACACCTACACCAATATTGCTTTACTCTTTGCCAAGCACAGACCCTTAATCAAAACACTCTATCGCGTTAACAATAAGAACGATAATCCCCCGGCAATATCCTCCCCTATGTGACGAGTTGTGCGTCGTGAAAACTTTTATAATACCGTTGTTATGTGCTAGTACGCACACCATAGGTATCATTTTCGTATGCAACAATCGTGTGAGCAAGTTTGTTGTGGCTGTGTTATGAGATTGCTCGATCACGTGCTCCAAAGATCTATATAAGGTAGAAGTAGGGTAGGAGTAGGAATCCTCGGTAGAACGTGCAGCATCTGTGAACCTGCTCCGTTCCGGGTATTACCGGCAAACGAACGACTGCGAGTAACAGCCATTCGGGGCTTGAAACTTTGGAGCCCTAGGGTCCCAAACATTCGCATTTCTCAGGAAAGCCGTTGTTATTTAGAACAAAAAGCCAGATACGTCTTAGAATGGGATATTGGACTACCGAATTCAGTAAAACTAACTTTGTTGAGCAAAGTTTCAAAATTGAAGCCAGAATTTAATATAACAAGAACTGCTGTACATTTTATCAGAGTTGCGACTGATTTATTTCAAAAGAATAATAGAAATGGTATAGGTATCTTCGTGGTTTTAATAAGAATATCGCCACACTAATTGAGTAATCATCATTCATATTTATAGCACAGCATGAGCTAATAAATTTCGATGACCCCATAAAACCTTCCTTCCAATAGGAATCGAAAGTAAGTGTTACGCAACTCAAAAAGTTACTGCCGAATTTCACATTGAATTTCCAACTCTTTCTGAAGAAACACCGTCGTCCTTCGAAAACTAAAGTTTTCAAAGAAATAAAGAAATATGTGAGACGGAATCTCTTGGCGCGGCTCGTTGGGTCGTGTGTCAGTTCCCAGCTAGACGTAAAATTAACAAGCCTTGCACCCGACCCCGTTTGTATCAGCTACCGTCTAAATTATAGTGCCAGTGTCTTTGACTTCACGGTTTGCTTGTCTTAAGAACTTTTGACTTTCTTTTACGTAAGTCAGCCCAGTAGATAGATATGTAACGGGATTTAAATGTAGTTCAATTTCAGTTCATAAATATTTCAAACTTTAGGAAATATTGATATTGATAATTTCAAAGATAAATAAAACTAACTATACAAATGATTACATGAAATAAACTAAAATAAGTCTTGGAATAACACAGATATGAAACAAATAAAAATTTACCTTCATCATCTAATCTGTCAACGAAATCTAATAATCACAAAAGTCTGAACCACGAACACAGACCATTAAATACACATACAAACTCAACTAAACACATTTTCAGCCAGATTAATATCAGTCATTAATCAGAAATCTATTTTCTCTGTGCCAACACTGGGTGGTTTGTCCCCGCACTAATTTCCCGCGCTAATAAGCCGTGAAGGAATCGGCGCGCGCGCCGCCCACGTGGCCACCGGATATACCGACCGCGCAATATATTAGGCCTGTCATGTCATAGCCATTGCCTTTTTGCCCTTTTGCCAGGTTATAAATTTGTACTAAAGCTCACAACATATTGGAATTTCCTTTTGATGAATAAATGTTTTTATTAAAAATGTGGTGAAAGAGATCGTTTGTAAAAATAAGTGGAGCATATCCGTATCGTGTTTTCTGCTTTGTGTGTTCATCTGCTAATCCCTATTAAGGACGTAAATTAATCCGTTAATCATTTTATTTACAAGACAAACTTCGACTTCAAAGTGTATTAAACGTTACATGGAAAAAACACAACAAAATAAACTCTTTCCGCATATTTTCTTTCTACAATATTAAATGTTTGTGAAGATGGATAGATTTATGGATGTTGTGAAAACCACCTGATTATTGGTAACCATAAGTATAGTTTTTAACCTGAATCACATAAGATACTTTTTTGCATGACGATGTCGTGGGATAATTTACGAGATTTACTTTGGTTACAGCTAGATAATGTAGGTATAAAGTAGCTAATTTCTAGCCATATCCCGCTCTCTTCATAAAATTTTACAGATATATCTCTAGTTTTTTTTTAATTCAATAACTTGTCCAGTAATTCCCCCTTTTTTATGTAAACATTGCCCCACACTAGGATTTTTTCCTGTGTCGTGGGTGCGTTTACAAACATAATAAACTCCATACACAAGCGCCCAGACATGGATCAACTACTTGTAGATCATACTACGTGCGGGAATCGAACCCGCGATACGTATTGCAGCAGTCCAATCGCTCATCCATGCCAATCTATTCCAAGTTGATTGTTGGCATGTGAAGTGCAGTCGTGGCTTCAGTGACGTGGCCTTTACCGTGTTCTCAGTGACGCGTGCGCTTCCAGATGGCTGAGCATACGTCACTTGTTTGCAACACAAGGTACACAACTCATCGCCTGCATAGATAACAATTGATAAAAAGCAATGTTTGTTTTGCAAGGAGTTTTTGACTCTTGAATGCTTTTAGCAAGGATTCGTTGTTCGTAAACTTACCTATGAAATATTTATTTTGATTTGAAAAACCGCCAATATTTTTTTATAAAGTCGGCAAAAAACATGTTCGTTGTTTGGGATAACACAAGTCCGCCTATCGCATTCTTTCGAAAGATATGTCCCTGATATGGCCTTTACTAGGTAACGTCACATTACCTTGTTGTATCTTTACCTTCCGCATCCATTCTGTCCCAACCACTTTCTTAGGTCGTCGGACTATCTCGCTGGGGAGCATCCCACACTACGCTTCCCGATACGGGGTCATCACTTCAGGAATCGTCTACTCCACCGGCCATCGGTCACAAACTGACACAAAGCCAAAACTTACAACAAAAATGCAAACAGATTTGTCAAATACACAGCTCAGCATTCACCAAACATTTCACAAAAGCCCAAACAAAATGTAATGACACATAAAGGATTATTTCAATCCATTACAAATGCATATGTGCTATAATTTATATCGTACGACCAACAATATAGCACTCATGAACGTCAAATTAATTACAGGCGGACCAGTGTATCTTGATAGTCTATGGTGGCGCTAGTAGCAATGGGGAAGTGTCAAAATCAGTACTTTAAACTTTTAGTTCCTCGTTTCGCCGTCTGTCAAGATATAATGGACTATACACATGCTGTGAAGCGCCGACCACCCGCGACTCCGAATATGATTAACAATCGCTCGTAAATGATATAAATATGAGAGCAACATATAACTTTAGTTTGAATTAATTATTGTAGTAACACGAGATGAAATAAACATAAACACTGTTCTTTGTTTCACTTTCAAGTAAACATTGTGTTTCTTCCTTCTCAGTAACTGTATTAAAAAGAATTGTGAAACTGTGTAAACATTTTTCTTATACTTATATATTTTTACTTTTTGTGTTTAATTAGAACGTTGGATGATAGATCCGTCCTGCCCTAGGTGGAATAACTCATTTGATGATTTTACCAAGATAAAAATTGTACTTAGGTACAATGACACCAATTTTAATTTTATAATATTGCCGCTGTTCGTCGTGACGAAAGGCATTGATCCTCCAGGTTTTTGTTGCAATTTTCCGTTGGAACTTCGCTCCAATAAGCCACAAGTAATTGACAAGTTTTGTCTCTGCCTGAAATCTGCTACATCACTCGATAATTGAAACAAATTCGGATTCCGTTTAAGACTAACAATTTGAGCACAAAAAATACAATAGCTACTATAAGTTGCTTTCGGATTATTATGGGCCTATTTTATGCTCTTGACTGACACACATAGGTAATATGATCTTGTTTGGCCCTGGGTAGAGCTGAAGGGATGGTCAGACTCGTACTGGCTAAAATCCACGGTTTTCCTTCAATAGCCCTTCACGCAGCCCACGGTCACCTGATAAGACGCCCCTCTAAGAGCCGGTATCCCAATTGTTCCATTGTATGTTCCATTAAGGAACTACTAGGATTTGTTTCTCCCAGTAGTTCCATGGAACTAGAATACCGTTTCACCTAATCCCATTTTGTTCCATTACTTACTTCAGACGCCATACCCTTTTGAACTTAGGGTTTCCTAATAAGGGGTCTCATCAGATTACGGATAGGTCTTTGAGGCGCGCGTGGAAGTCGACGCGCTGTCGTCTCGGGCATGTTCCATGATCAGAGGGCAAGTCACTCTATCACTCTATTACTGGCCGTCTTTAGTACGTAGAGTCCGTAGCTACTTCGTAAACCGGTCGTGACGAGGAACCGGTCTAATTCCACGTCATCAGATATGTGGAAGCACTCATATATTGGTAAAATAGAATGTCAAATATGTCAGTCCCAAGTTCGACCTCTGAACTGTGTCTAAAACACAGCCGCGATTTCATCGGTTTTGAGTTGTATCTATATTAAAACCAGTCTGTAACATAACTACTGTTAATGAGCTTTTACTGAACAATACTTACACAATATAGGAATATGTGAACATAATACAATTCACAGTGACATTGTCGGTTTTCATTCATTTCGCTTTGTGCTGCGTTTCAGTGACCGCAGCCTTTCACATAACACCGAACTAATCCAATTGATGTTTATAGCATTGTCGTGTTAAATTTAAGGCTGGTAAACACACCAATGGAATAAGGATTGAAGTAGCGCCTGATTCCGATATCTATTAAGTTTGCGTATGATGATTTATTATTTATTTTAGAATGATGCAACAAAGATTCTGTAATTATTTCGGCGATCTAAAAAGAGTGTCCGTGGAGTTTCTTGCCCGTTCTTCTCCATAGAGATCTACTTCTTGGAACGGGCCATCTACGGTACTTTCACAGTTTTTATGTCGTGTGACTGGGACTGTAGCACCATAATTTTTGTAGTGTTTTTATTTGTTTTTGACAATTCAAAAGTGCTTAACTGGCTGATTTGAAATAAATATTTTGATTTAATTTGATCAGCAATAACTATGATGGAAAAACATCAACAATGTATAGAACATTGGGATGGATCGAAAAGCTAATTATTCCTCGGGAACGCCATAAGGCAATTAAATATTAAATACTCTATTTTTTATTCGAGGTTTAAAACTAATGGCTATAGAAGAATCACCGTGGATCTTAGTCTGTACTAGTCTGACAGTCCCTCCCGCCTCGCCTTCGGACGTATTTGATGTAACCACGATAAAAAAACACTTGTTTAAAAAACTGTCCGTATCCGTTTTTAAATCTTTTAGGTTTTATTTGCAATAGCTATTGTATTTATAAGATAACAAAGAATTTATACAAGCAATTGAAGTAATTGTAGCCGAATCATGAATAGAAATCATTTCCATCAAATAAAGGTGAATGTACAGAAATGGCTGCGACCCACAAAATTGAGCAAGCAGATATTTAGGTCGAAACTGCTTCTATTTCATTTACCAATAACCAAACACTATACAATCGAACTAACTAAACATTAACAGCGTTCATAGGTACATTTGTGGTGGTACTATTACTATCGCAATAAAAAAGGAGACGATTCAATTTCAACTAAGCCGATACCTACGCGCGGGCATGCGGACAGCGAGTAAAGGGCAACTCGCTGTCCGACCATGGACCATGCCCGGGTCGACAGCACGTCGTGTTCCACGCGCGCCTCGAAGAGCTGTCAGCAAATGACGAGGCTCCCTCACAGAGGGCCAAAGCCTGCCGGGGTCGCGGGACTCATTTCCATCACCGTGACCCCGGAACATAAAGGGCTATTGAAGGACACCGTGGATTTTAGTCAGTACAAGTCTAACAGTCCCTCCCGCCCTGCCCGGGTTCAGGACTCATTTGATGATTTTAACACGATAAAAAAAAGCCGATACCTACGCACTTGTTTTCCCAGCAATCGCTTTCTCTTTTTTTGTTCCCTGGGATTACCTGGAAACCCTCTGGCAATGATACAGAAGGAATTCGTACCAAAATTCTCGAAAAGACTTAAAAAATACAAATGTGAAATGTTACAGGTTTATTTTATTGCTATGTTATGTTTTCAGTGCGTCATATTTTTTTTTTTTTTACGTGGTAAAATCATCGAATCAGGCCTCCCACCCCGGGCAGGGCGGGAGGGACTGTCAGACTTGTACTGACTAAAATCTACGGTGTCCTTCAGTAGCCTTTTTGTGTGCCGGAGTCGCGGTATACGTATGTCCCGCGACCCCGGCAAGGCTATGGCCCCCAGCAGGGGGCCCCGTCAGCGTGCTGACACTCTTTGAGGCGCGCGTGGCACACAACGCGCCGTCGACCCGGGCATGGTCCATGGTCGGGCAGCGAGTTGCCCTTTACTCGCCGCCCGCATGCCCGCGCCTACGGTGGCCGGAGGTCGTCCCGCAACAACCGTCGCCGTGGGCGCCTACCACTGCGTCTGGGGCGGAGAGAGGATGGTGTTCTCTCTCTCATGCGTTCCGCCTCCCCGTTCGCGAGCAGAACTGCTTCGCAGAAGGAGGCGACCGCCTCCCACTCCGTCTCGCCCCGCAATATGGCCGCGACCAGTGCAGGGCGTGAGCGGTCTCCGCCTATCGCCCGCGTGAGGACACCGCGGTGCTCCGCCCAAGCAGGGCATTCCTGCACCGTATGCTCCACCGTGTCCTCCGGGCGATCCTCGCAGTGGTGACACCCTGGCGTTTCCTCCTTCTTTATCTGACACAAGAACCTCCCGAAGCTACCATGTCCGGTGAGGACCTGTGTCAGGTGGTAGGTGAGGACGCCGTGGGACCTATCCAGCCACTCCTCAAAGAGGGGCCTTACAGCCGCGATTGCGGCGTGCCCGTGCCTCGGTTGCGACAGTCGTTCCTTCCAAACTGCCCTGAGATCGCACCGGAGCTCCTCCCGCCGCGCCTCGACTTCTCGATGCAGCAGGGATGCGCCCCGGCGCTGCGCCTCCACGCGCCACTCGTAGACGCGCAGGAGGGCAGTCGCCTCCAGATCCCGAGTGCGTCATATTGAGTGGTACTGAAATCGGAATACCTATTTCACCGAAAATTTTTTGTTGTCTAGCAATGAATTTTGCACAGACGTAATAAGTTTTATTAAAAGGTGGTTGTTTTGACCCTAAGTTAAAATTTATAGAATTAGGCTGCATCCAGCATCCAAGCCTAAATTTTTGTCGCGGAATCAAAACTATCTATATTTTTCATAATATTTAATGTTGTCATCCTGCTTCCAGTTTATGTTGCTGGGAACTAATCATACGTTCGAAACCTAAATTCTTCAATTACACAAGTTTACGAATTAGCTCAATTTTCTTTAAAAAAACTCAATGTTATACATAGATATATTTAATAATATTCCAAAAAAGAATCTAGAATTATATTCAAAATTTTCATAAGCAAAAGTTTCTGCAATTGCCTGCGGACATTTCAAAATTTACTCGATTATTACAGTTAATTTTGTGGTTAGCCTAACAAGTTGAACTATAGGGCGATTTGTTTATATACCTAACAATAACAAGATACTTTGCGAAGTATAATAGTTTGTTTACTATTTAGGCTAAGTTAAACAAAACTAACTAACAGCAGTAAAATAGTATTTGGATTTGGAACCACGAACTACCCGTTACGAAGCCGCGGTTTACCTAATGCATACAAACTCTCGTATTCTGGAGTCAATATTTTGTTTATATAACAAGAACCACGGAGGTAAAATAACATTAGTTAGGTTTTCTCTAGTACGGATAAATTAGCAGTATATACTCATGAACTTTTCCATAATGTGAAAAAGTTGTTTAAATGTGACAATTGTAATTGGAATTCATGACTGATGGTTTTCAATCAACACAGTTAAATTAAATGCATTTTTCGCATTGTATCGTAAGCCGAAAATATAGATTTTATGAACATCACACCAAAATTGCTTCAGCCTATTGCGAATCACCCAGATCTTAACGAATTGGTACCTCTTTCGAAGATGAGATTTTTTTTGTCCAACTAATTCAAACTTTTGCATGAATTCACAAGACACCACATAAAAACATCTCTAGAAAACAGTGAACGAACTAAATGAAAACATTATTCTAGAGCTATATTTTATTAAAACGGTTCTATTTTCTAAGCATTACAATGTGAAGTAGAGCCAATATAAGTTTATTTTAGCTCGCGACAGTTTGTCTGAAGCACCCATGTCCTAGGTACAGTTTCATTATGAGGCAGACATTGCAAATACCAGGAATACCCACCCGCTGTACCTTTTAACAAAATGCTTTAAAATGAACATTCTTTTCGCTAAAATATCCTTGTAATTAATTTTAATAAATAAGCTTGAGTGTGCATTGTTAACAGGGTTAGGTATGAAGGATAATATGGTACAACAGGATTAAAAAAGCTACATTTTCTTGCCTTGAAACATTTTATTAAACCTCTCTGGGGTCTGGCGGTTTTTCACGAAAAGGCTGATTGTAATTAGACTTTCCAAAAAATCTATGAAATTTTATAATTTCTAAGAATACCACACAATTTTAAATGGGTTTCTTTTTTGTACCATTACTCGGCGTTTGCCCACTTTAGTTAGATTGATTTCAGAAATGAATATAAATTAATTCCAATTTATTTTTTAGTTTTTTATAAAGCTGTAAAACGCCAAATGAAAGTATTAATTATTTTGTAGTTTAAAATGAAAATGGTAGAAGGTCTTATGGTGAAATTTTCCAAGAAATTTTAACTACTGTGTCTAAAATTAGTTTTACAAAGAAAGGGCAATTATAAATGGTTGTGTTGCTTTCTTCTTCTCGGAATCGCATGTTCGCGATGGTTTAAGTTTTACCTAGAAGCTTTTTCACCTACAAATAGACGTTATGTATGACACTGTAGTTTTATGATTTCAAATGCATTTTTGAGTAGCTGTTGCCAGCGGCTTCACCCGCTACAACTCTAAAATTATCCCACGGGAACATAAAATCGGGATAAAAACTATCATATGTGTTAATCCAGGTTATAAACTATCTGTGTAGTTTTCAGTGTAAGTAGGAAGTAGGATGATCAAATGCATGATTTCTAATGTTTCATATATCCATTTTCTAACTACTTAGTACTTGTACTTCTTAGTCGTTCTTACATTACATTAAATTGGACCGAAATCAAGCCACATCGCACCATCAATGAGTCCCAACTATCCCTCAAAAAACCATCAACAAAATCTATTTTGTTTTTATTCACCTCAACCAAAACTTCTGAATTCCATTAGTACTAAAAGGAAGAGAAGAAAACTTCGAAGAAATTAGGCCCCATTAAATTACTTTCAAAAACATAATGGCATTATTTCATCAGTACAGAAAACTTCATACATAGCTCACGGCGATTTTTCCAATTTCAGTTCCATTCCACTAGCGAATTGGACGCGTCCGTCGAATCGAAAAGGCTTGTTGAAAATTTACATATGCTGGAAAATAGATATATGTATGGCGAGCTCAGTCGGGTGGAGGCAATCAACCCGACGCAAATATCACTGGACACTGTTCTTATTTACATTGAAGTTTTAAATAAACAAATGCTTTAATTGCTGACTATTTACTTGTAAAAAAAAACAAATATAATAGGTACTCGGATAAAGCTCTCAACATTCAGCCGCAATTTATATTTGTTCTTTATTTATTAATATCTCATTTAGAAGCAAATACTTTCATTATTATACTAAGTTAAATAACACTGATTACTGCGTTCTCCCATTGACAGTAACGACTTGTGTAATACGAGCCATTTAGCAATTACGAATGAGAAGGAGTAACGTTTGACTGGGGAACATAACAAAAAGCCGATTGCTCATACCCATATATTAAGTTAATGGGTTCTGGCACTAAGCACGCCCTTGACTTTAACGATGCGGCAGAAGAGGCACGAATAAATTTAAATTGGTCGGACGTCGGGCGCGGCAGTGGTCACTCTGACTCTCACAATGCGCGATGCAGTTTAATGCACACGTTCACATATACTTCAACTTATTATTGCTCCACAAGAATTATGAGCGTGCCTACATCGCCCTTTACTATTGATCTTTTACATGGTGAAATTATTAAATGAGTCCGCCCACTCAGGGCAGGACTTGTACTGACTAAAATCCATGGTATCCTGCAGTAGCCCTTTACGTTCTGGGGCCACGATCACTCGGTACTTCCGCGACCTCTACTATTGATCCAGCATTCAAGTTATATACAAAAAAAGCTCGAATTTGTAAGTAAGCAGCGCTGTGAAAGCAAAATTTGCAAGCTTTTCCTATAACTCTGCTCGCTATAAAGTCGCCTCATTAATCCTTATCACCATGTTTGCCCAATTTATTTCTAAACCATAAAACGTGTCTGTTTAGTGAAAGGTGTGATAACCTAGCAAACTCACTTTCGAATTAGTTAGGATTCATATTTTTAAGATCATCTTATCACCCATAATGTGGACAGACGATCTTATGAAGACCATAAGATCGCGCTGGATGGAAGCCACATACGACCGGGCGTATTGGTAGTCTATAGTGGAGCCGTATGTTCAGCAGTGGACGTCTAACAGCTGATATAATGATGATGATGATAATTAATATTTTGGATGGAAAAATAAACAAAAAACCTCTACCAGTTATAGACTTATTCTTCCTCCGTACTCTAGTCTTGAATCATGTTCAAAACACGAAACATTTGATTTCAGTAGTACTTCTAAAAATATTTGAAAAAGCGGCTCATCTAAAGTAGAGTGCACATTCGCAGAGGCGGTGAGAATCGGTTCCAAGATTGGCTTGCTCTTATATTTGTTACTGTGAACCGTAAAATGAGTGCTATGCTAGGCTAGAATAAAGAACGAATTGCTAAAATACTCATATTACCCTACTGGTTTGAAAATAAAATATTTTGAACGAAACTTAAAATAAAGTGAAAAATGTACGTATCGAATATTGGCTTGAGTTACTTAGTTCAGATTTTAACTGTTTTTTTTTTCATTCGTCACTCTAAAGTTTAGAGCGTAAAATATAATACTTTGGATACAAAATTATTTCTGAAATCAGCTGCAATAACAATTTGATGCTTTTAATAAGACCTAGTTCCAAGAAGCTATGACTAATCTGCTTATGTTTACTACTACAACTTAGTATGCGAAAGTTTGTATGTGTGAGTTTGTTACTGTTTCACGCAACAACTAATGAACGAAGCTGGATGAAAATTCGTAAATAGATAATCTATAAACTGGATTAACACATAGGATAGTTTTTATCTGGATTGTGTCTTGCCGTGGGATAATTTGCGAGTTGAAGAGGGCGAAGCTGATTGCAAAAGGTTGTTAATAGACACATTTTAAAACTATGTACTTTAAACATATTTATTTAGTATATTTTTTAACTCCAGTATTCCAGGAGAAATATAATTCCAGGTTTTATTTTATTATACTGACTCCTTTAATCTTTCAATAACATTGCATTTCATGAGAAAATGTCGAATGAAAACAATTCCCAGAATTAATTATTTTTATACGCATTAACGCATGCGATGCGCATCGTAAAGATGATTTTTGAGGAAAGAAAAATTTTAGATTGCAAGTGGGATTCGAACCCGCGTCTTCTGGATAGGTACTCCAGACGCCTTAACCAACTAGACCATTGCAATCCACACTTGCAAGCCGAAATTCTCTATTCCTTTTAACGCTTCATGATAGCGTGGCGCCATCTCTTGGATTAGTGTTTAACTAACTTCCACCCAACACGTTGACATTACAGCCAAATCAATGTTGTATAATGAGATAGCGTCTACCAAACTAATTAATATTTTTTATACGCATTAACGCATGCGATGCGCATCGTAAAGATGATTTTTGAGGAAAGAAAAATTTTAGATTGCAAGTGGGATTCGAACCCGCGTCTTCTGGATAGGTACTCCAGACGCCTTAACCAACTAGGTCATTGCAATCCACACTTGCAAGCCGAAATTCTCTATTAATTTTTCTTTCCTCAAAAATCATCTTTACGATGCGCATCGCATGCGTTAATGCGTATAAAAATAATTAATTAGTTTGGTAGACGCTATCTCATTATACAACATTGATTTGGCTGTAATGTCAACGTGTTGGGTGGAAGTTAGTTAAACACTAATCCAAGAGATGGCGCCACGCTACCATGAAGCGTTAAAAGGAATAGAGAATTTCGGCTTGCAAGTGTGGATTGCAATGGCTTAGTTGGTTAAGGCGTCTGGAGTACCTATCCAGAAGACGCAGGTTCGAATCCCACTTGCAATCTAAAATTTTTCTTTCCTCAAAAATCAATTCCCAGAATTTTTCACCTCACTCCTATAACCCTCTTCATCTTTATAATCCCAAAACTTTCGAACAGTATTAATTAAGTACCTTCGTGAAACACTAAACATTTCTTGTTTATTATTTTTGTTGCATTTAGCTTTGTCTAATTAATGTTTAAGCCTTTTATAATTAAGCACCTTACTTAATTAAAAAAAAAAAGTAAACATTTTTTTTTTATTAAGTAATCAGTAAAAGCTCATACAACAGACTCGTACTGATATAAAATTGTTTTTTAAATTTTTTTGTTACTTTTTTAATGTGATAAGTTACATGCTTTTGTGTGAAGAAAAATTGTGAGGAAAAAACACAAAATACGACAGGAATTGTAGTTCCCCGCCTTGTTAAGTGATTATGCATGATGCATCACACCCTGTGTTACTCGTCCATCACATAGCCATCATACATCATCCCGTAACGTAATAACTTATGAATAAATAACGCAGTCGCTAAATACACCGCATGGAAGGGTCTAAAAATATGCGGCGGGAAACTCATTTGCCTGCTCTGTTTTTAGTCTGTGGCCGTGTCAAAAGTTTCGCCAGTTTCAAATTTATTTTCAGTGATTAACAATTTTATAGACGTACCTGCTTTTGCCTACAAAAATAGCGAACTAACAAACTTTTTTAAATAGTATCTACTATTATCAAATATTAATGGTTATAAATAAAAACTCTTAATGTTTCTGAAAATTTTAGTTCTGAAATGAATTTCGTACAAACATTAGGAAAGACGTGCATGGTTAAAAAAAAATACTCTTAAAAATTAACTTTACTTATGTTATACATTTCAAAATATTATTATTATTATCGAAACACCAAACGATATCATTCCAACCGTAGACACAACAAACAAGTCCAAAAAGCAAAAGTTGAGTCTATGGAAAAAGAAGCAACAAAAAGGCTTCCATTTTTAAACTCGCTCAATTACGTCAGTCACCCGAACCGCGCTAATCCGCATGGCCACATAAAATGCAACAGAAAGTTTCAGTTAATGAGCAACTGCTAATTTCTTTTAAAGTCTCTATTATGGTGAGCTTATCTGTGGCTGGCGGCTTCTGCTGATTTTTGTTCTCTATCTACAGAACCCAGGTACGGTAATTAACCACGACGCTACTCCAATTTATTGCGGGAAAATTATCTTTGTTGACCCACGCGCCTCTGGTAAGGTGCTTAATTTTTTTCGCTCTTTGTAAGCGTTTTTCATATCCCTCCGTATCCGTCCTTTGTTTGCACTGTCTGTTTATTAATTTGGTAATGGAACGTGAAAATGAACGTTTGTTTTAATACGTTGATAACATGTTTCATTTGTTCCGCCTCGATTAGTTTTGTTGTTTGATGCATTTGTTGATTGACCATTCGCTGTGTAAATTGTGTGGGTTACTATTCTATAATCGCCTCATAATTTAAGTGATGGTTAACATTGGCTTATTTTATTACGCTTTTGAGTATACTATGACTATGGACAACTTTACCAAAATTTAAAATATACAGTCCTGTGCAGAGTTTTGCAAAATAAACCGCAATGGGCTATCTTCCTGTCATGTTCAGCCTCAAAAACGCTAATAAAGCACGGGTTTATTAAAGTAATCACAATTTACCTTTTGAGTCCCTTTAGGGAAAACCGCCTGCTACGTACGTCATCAACATAGCCTAAATCTACTTGTGAAACGAGTGGATTGAGGCCAGTCTTTTATTACGTAATTTTGCTAAATATAAAGGATTCACAAAGCTGCTGACGGCGCTATTACCTTTATGTGGACACGTCATTAATTAACTATTTACTCTTTTTATCGTCGTTTTCTTTGGCAGCTTTGCTTTACTCATTGATGAGTATAGACTAGTCGTCCTTGGTGTCATGGTACGTAGCGAGCGTCTTAACATCATCACGAATCATCGTCATCCCACAACATGTTTTTTTCTTCCATTACATCCAAAAGCCGTCACAGTTTCATTCATTTTTCTTTCATATTATTCCTTGGACAACCCATCCTTTATCCATCTTTTCTTTCACCTTCACCTTCCTCTCCATCTATCAACATTCAAACTCATAACTCTCTTGGTCACAAAATATGACCACAAAATTAACATTTTTATTTCTCAGGAACTACTGGACACGGGTAGGTCAGTCCTAAAACTTTCAATAAGCTATCTTCAGCTAATTAGTAAAAAAAATAACTTGATAGACGAAAACGCAATAGTTACAAGCTAACATTAATAGATCAAAGGCTGGGCCCGAGTAGCGAGCGACATGACACGGAGTAGCTTCCCGGTCCCATTTCACATGTGCACCGGGGAGCGTGGGGAGCAGCCCGCCATTGGAACACTAATGCAGCGTGCATTTTTAATTCATGTCAAGAGTCCCGAGGCGGTCGCTCTAAGTGCGGCCATGCTGGAGTGCCCGAGAGCTTGATACCACCCGTTTACGACTACTGAACATGTCAGGCTGGTAAGCAGTTTAGCTATTTTTGTACTTGGCCCGTAAGATCGACGAACTAACCCTTCACAGTTTTAATTGTAGAGGGAAGAATTGTTCGTAAATGATTTTTTTTCAGGTTTTTTTCTGTTGTTTCCGATATAAATGCTTGAACCATTGAATTCGCTGTCACACAATTGTAATGATAGGCTATTTTACTCAAAAAAATTAAATAGTCTGAAATATAGATTATCAATAAATATTAGACCCTATTTTTTTCTTTAGTTAATTACGAATATACGAACAACGGTATAATTTTACAAGCGTTTTGCAAGCTCAAGCACCCACTCTCGTATTTCGAAACGTTTTAACTTTTTCAAACATTGATTTAAAAAAAAAAGCGTGTACATTATTTTTCAGTACTCTAACGGACAAAACAAATTTATTTATACAGTGAACTCTTCACTCTATTGCACTTATTTATTGGTTTTAAAACATCTAAAAGATAAAGATTATTATTACAGGTACAATTATGTTATCTCAATAGAAAACCAATTTATTTACGATCAGTTGAGGATTATTGCAATTTTCAAACATGATAACTTTTCCTTGAGCTTGGCTTAAAGCGATAGAGCGATAGAAGTACCGTTCACCGCAGAATGTACGAAACATATTTCAAAGAAACCTACAGCAGAACCTACAGCAGAACCTAATTAAATACCTTAGTAATAACGTACATTTTCTTACAAGAAAATTATTTTATATTCTTCTAAGATAGCTCAAACAACTTTATATTTTAATATAAATATTAAATTATATGTAAAGCTTAGAAAGCATCTATGTTTTATTAATTTATTCCACAAAAATACGGAGGAAAATTTATTGAATACCTTTCTACTTCATAAATAAGATCAATGGAATCAGTCAACCGTTGGAATATAAATTAAGTAGGCAGAGACTTGTTGCCTTTAAAGTATCATTAATTTAACTGTCATGAGCTTTCTTAGCAACGCGGTGATGCGGTGAAAATTGTATTATTTCTGAGAAACCAACAAGGTAGGAACGAAAATTAAAATGCTAAATTTTTTCGTTAAATGATATAAGGGAATTCATATTTCTGGTTGTTACATAAAAGGTGGGTTTTCACTTTCGACCTTCGGAAAATTCGAGTTACTACATTTCTAATGCAATTTAATGTAATGACATAAATGGAATGAAATGGTTATGAGTGGTGGCATAGACGTTGTAGTTGTAGTTGTTACTACCATGCGTCATGTCAGTGCTGGGCAAAGTTTAGTTCCACGATCAAACTTTGATCGAAATTATATTATTTAAAAAAAAAACAAAGGAAAAAATATTGAAATGTTAGTTTCTGTTTTTTTTGGTCTCATATTTTCAGGAGCTCTTGCCTTGTATTTTTTCAACCAGGTTACAAATTTGTAGATGTTAAATCCTTTAAATAAGTCTTACCGCCGTGGATGAGCAGATGGGACTGTTAGACTCAAACTGACATCTTGGTCAGTACGACTTTGACAGTGCGTAAATGCACGATCCTCATCTGGTATACTTTGGAAAACCTAGTAGGACCACTAAGCGTAAGCCCCTTCGTACACTAGGCAACGCAAGTCTCTGATACCTTACGACTTTGACATACATTGACGAGTGCGTGTTTACGAAACTCTATGGATTGTATTGCGATAGTGGCCTGGATACCGAAATCGTAAGGTATCGGAAACTTGCGTCGCCTTGTGTACGAAGGGCCTTAGTGTTGAGAAAGTGAGTCGACGTTATCCGAGTACTCATAAACTGGCCGTATTACGAGGGAAGGTCGCGGGTTCGCTGAAAACTTACGACCTGGTCGACGAGGCTCTAAAATGTTATAACTTACAACGTGACGGTTTAAGGGTTAGAGAATGAATAAATTGTCACATGTTCAATAAATTTCAATGTAGTATGTAATCGTTGAACCTTCGTTAAGGTTCCTCGACCTTTAGGCTCGTGACGACATATCTTCTTGAAATATTACGAGACCGTCAGGCTTGTACAAAAAGTAACAGTGTAAACTGTTACTATACTTACTCTATTATTTATGTAAAATTGAATTAAATTATCCAGTTCCAGACATATATAATCTAATTAAACATTAAATGAACAAAACAAAGTCATAGGAGATAAATTAAAGTAGCAAATACTCTAAAATCAAAACTAAATTATATTTATTTTACAACAATCAAACACAACTCAAAAACAGAAACAAATATCGAAATAACCACGCAGCCTACGTTGCACGAGCACTTGATTTTCGAAAAAAAAACCTAAATGTTACGATCAGTTTCAAGTATCTGAAAGTTAGAAGTGTGTGAGTATTTTAATTGCCAAACTTAAAATCATTTTTATGTGCATTCCTAATACCTACCCCGATGTTACATATTCTAAAAATGTACCGTGGATTTGTGCGTGTGGAAAATCTGTGAAAGATTTTTATTTCACTGTCCGTTACGCGTCCGTCCGATTTTGTAGATGTTTTTCACGTCCGCTTTACCTTAAAAATGTATCGTCTATATAGGACAGTGAAATAGTGAGTTACAAATCCAGTTTTTTTAGAAATACGCGGAATTATTCGAAATGAAAATTTTACACGGGGCTTAAAATGTGGGTCATGCTCATGTGAGCAGAGAGAGCTTCCAGGTATGCGTAGCAAATTTTATTTTTTTAATTTGATATAACGCCGAGGAGGTGTGACGTGAAATCTGGAGCAATACTTTCAACTGAATTAAAAAGGTTCATTTACGAGTACATTGAAATTTATTTCTTTCCGAAACAACATTTTGATAAATGGGGATGCTGGAAAACGTCAGAAACATGGAAAGATTTACGGTTTATAATTTCATTTAGGCAAAAGAGGACTTCTTCAGTGGCCAAGCAGCCGAAATGAAATTCATTTCGCGGAAAATTCGTTGACTTTGAACACGCTGAAAGAGAACAAGTAGAATAAGAAACGGGCAACACCAAGCGTCCGAGCTCTGAAACATTTTGTCTTATTTTCCATTTACTGTACCTGCCATAGATTACAATCTGAAAACTTTATAAGCGCCGAGTAGTTCGGAGATTTCGTAGATACAGAAAAAAATACGTGACCACCTTAAGTTTTAATTAAAAAACTTTCTTCTTGAGTTTTTTGCGTGTTTCGAGGCGTGTCGGTTGCGCCTCTAAATTGTTTCTTTATGTGAACCTGCTTAGGTAAATAACTAAGCTCTACCGACCACCACTCCTTAATTAGCCAGTTCTCTATTTGCTGTAAAATCCTCCTTTTGTTTCAAATAGTATTTACAGTAAGCAATATTACAAAGACAATTTGAATGAATTTGTCAGCCTTAGCTAACAATAGAATTTACTATGTTTCATAAATCTTGCTGTCTATTTTACCCTTCGCTGTTATATTCAAGAATAATAACGTTACACATTTTCAGTGCTTGGAATCATGAATTATAATATCAAACCCAAAGTCTTCATATTCATCGATAACGCTTCATATCGTATTTAAAGTAAATATTTTATTAAAGAGCCTATTTTTGAGAAAGGACTTGTAAGTACCATTAATGAACAGTAGCAGGGCATACAATATTTTCTGACTTCACAATTCACTAGCTCAGCTATTATCAGATCAGGATAAATGGTAATTAGTAAAAGCAACTCCTCAGAATCTTTAGAAATAAAGTAAGTTTTTTTCAGTGGCAATAACGAAAAAGCTTCGTGAGTCTGACGAGCAAACTCGTAATATCTATTATTATTTAGCTGTTAAAATCATCAAATGTCCTCCCGCTCTGGGTGAAGAAGAAGGGACTATTAGACTGTTACTTACTAAATTCCACAGTGTTCCTTCAATAGTCCTTTACGTTCCAGGATCACGGTTACCTGTTTAGACAGTTCCGTGACCCCAGCAGCATCCAGCGCATAATCATGTTTCGTGTAAACCAAAACAAAGCCAGATACAATAACAAGGAGAGTCACCATGTTGATGCATGTGTAGTACACCCAGCATATATTGCGAAACAGCAACTGTAGGTATGCAATGAAGTGCAATAGCTCGACAAGGTAGCAGCACACTGTAGTTGAAATGTCAACAGCACGCCACGTTCACCGAGCAATAATGGACTGTTTACACTGTCCAATACACGCCCTTACTCCAACTAAACGCTGCAGTCCCATACACCTGCCGGCACCCTAATGGATTACTACGATATTGATAATTCACAGAACCACTTGACAGTTCTACCGAGTATTATTGCCGACGAGTACTTGAGTACAATTCGTTATTAAAACATTTTCGCTTCGTACAAATTCAGTTGAGTCAATAGGCTTAAATCGGGATAAAATTGTGTGTTTGACGTTTAATTCAGAATTCATCAGACTGTGAGGAAAGTAAACGAAATGTCGGATTATTTCAGGTTTAGGTTAATTACATTTTAAGTTCAAAATTCGTTCCTGGAAAAAATTCGGATCTAGTCTGTGGAACAAAAAAATAAATGAGAACGAATTTTTTCAGTATCATTGAAATATGGCGCTGAAAGTGACAAGACATACTACACACGAACTTTGTAACGACCTATGAGCGAACGTGCGAACGTAGTCGCGATAAATCCAGATCATTAGACCGCATCAATCCGGAGGAAAAAGAAAGCAGAAGTTATTTTGTTCTAAATAAAAAGATATGTGTTGTCGTGTCCCTTTCTTGAACAAGAGTGTCTGGTATGTTTGTTCCATAAGCTGGCAACATTAAGTGAGCGTGGAGCGAGCGTGGCGGGGGCTCTGGGCGCTGGGCGAGCGTGAGACTCCACACAAACGATGAATTATTGCGTGTCATCAATTACCGGACAGACACGACTCACACCGATGTGCGACTCGAGTTTCTGGATACGTCTTGGGATACACGAGCAGACATTGAAGTAATATACCGTTATTGGTCGAATATTATCAAGTAAAAAGGTGAGTAAAGAAACAATCTTACGTTTAAAGACTCACTTCGTGAAATCTTGTTACTAATATAAAATGTGTTAAGTTCAAAGTGTTGGCGTGCTTTTGGGGTGAGATGTCATTAAATGACGTTCTTGGTGAAGTGCCTTTTGAGTTCCAGGACCGAAGAAAATCCATTAAAAAAAATTCACAACGCTACACAACTCCGAAGTGATTTAAAAAACATATGTCGCCTCTGAATTTCATACACATTTCAAGTGATGCTAATGAGAGAGCTATTCAAATACGGGCCATAGCTAAATAAACTTTAGTTTGTGTAAAATACATTCTCTGCCAAATTTTGTGTAGACAAAAACTTTACCTTAAAACAGGAGGAATAATATACATAAACATTGCAAGGTTATAATATATGTCCACTGCTGGGATACAGCGGGCATCCTCTTGGAGAATGGGAACGAAAAAGGAGGGAATGGGCTGTAAAATTAAAAAAAAGGCAACTCATGTATGGGTTCCGAATCATTGTAGTTCTAAGCATGGATTTCTGCCCAACTGTTTTATTCTCTGGAAGAATTCTAACTTATAAAAGATATTTAACCGACTTCGAAAAAGGAGGAGGTCCCCAATTCGGTAAGTATTTTTTAAGTATGTAGGTACACCGTAATCCCCGAGTTTTCTGGTCTGGTGTTTTTTATTCGATGCACTAAACTTGGCATGCTTGGCATTTGGTTCCTATATAATGTAAAAGAAAACTTTTCTTTCGGAAGTTGATGGCAAATAAGTCTGAAAATTTAAAAAGACATCCATGGACTTCAGAAAGAAAAGATGTAAAATATCGTAGTCTGTTAATTTTTCTTTTTATTTTATTTAAGCATAAAATAAAGCAATAACGCCACATTCAGTAGCTCTATACAAGTGACTGTTATTGTAAAGCGGTGTTTACATCATCCTGCTTTATAGAACCTGTACGGCTTTGGCACGCAAACAACACGATGTTTGTTCTATTGTACATCCAATACGTTTGTCTTGTGACGCCATTAATAAGGAGAGTATTGGCAGAGATAGATTGCTATTATGAAGGAGTTCTTACTGTGTGCTCTTAGCCTTTGATGACGCGCACCTTTTTTTCTTTTTTTTTCTATGTGATTTGTTCGTGGTATCATAGAGTGAATTTATTGGTTTCATGTGGGTGCTTGAGGTTGAAATGATTTTGTTAGTGATTTGTTTTATTTGATAATGCCAACTTTACCAAGTAAAAGTTATGTTCTTAAATGTTCAATGAATGTACTACATACTTCACAGATGAATTTTGGTATACTAATTCCAAAGTAACATGGAACGAGTTAGGAAAGTGATAGAAATTATTACTTTATTTGTCAACTAGCTTCTGCCCGCGACTTCGTACGCGGATCTTGTTGCATATGCCAGCGACAATGGGGTCGGCAAAATCGAAGATCTGAAAAGTCTGATACCCAACTCCAAGTGCCCGGGTAAAAAATCCATGGGAGTTTGGACAGTAAATCGTCATCGAAAATCAGTCCGTGAAATTAGTGATAGCTTTGATTTCCACATCAGGTGTTCCAGATCTTAGATAATGCTCATCAGGCTGAACAACTCTTGCTAAGACGTCATAACTGTCTAAGTAATAGTGTTGCTGGGGTTTTGGAGTTCCACATCATAGTTCCATATCTTCAAATTTATTCTCTCAGCAGAAAATGCTCATCACGTGGAACAATATTTGCTGTCGCACCATTTTTGAATCTGTCGTAGTTTAGCTGGTCTGTTGCGGTTCTGCGCCAGTTGTTCAAGTTTCCAAAATAAATTATAGCCTATGTGTTGGCCAGACTTAAGACCTATACAACAAAAAAAGAATCATTCAAATCCGTCCAGTACTTTTTGAGTTTACCCCGGACATACATAGACTTTCCTACCATTTTATTATATGTATAGAAAAGAAAACCAACAGCTGTAAAAATAGATGTTAGGTGATCAAACCTCGGCACAGTCACTCTTTGAAACCACATTTGATAAAAAAACTCACTTTCAAAGCACCATAATAAACAAAAATATTTTTAACGGCTGTAATACCATATCGCTTTCAACTTTATCCACTGAAAATATATATTTTCAAAATAACTTTACACTGACGAAACCGCGACATCAAAATGGAGTCGGAAACACTGAAATGTTGACACAGTTCCACTGAAATTGTTCTTGACAGCTTTAATTTTGGCGTAAAAACGTAATGCCAACGAGCTATGAACTCTTCAATTCAACATCATTGCATTTAATACCATTAACCTTTTTAAGGGACTGTTTTATAGACATATCGTTTTTGAGACTGATGGGTAAAGTATGTTACCTATATGAGTTTCAACATTTTCAATAGAACGAAAAACTCGAACCGTGCGCAGGATATTATGAACCTGCGACCTCCGGATTCAGTACATACGACGCTCTTTCCAACCGAGCCAACGAGATTCCTGCCTGCAGCGTCGAATTCTTCAATCCATTTCTAATGTCTCACGGTGACGTTTAGCACCATATTTACAATAAATGTTTTTCGGAAGTTTCCTATCTATTGAACATCTTAAAATGGGCGACGCATGCGTAGTATTTACGCATACGCTATCCCAGTCCACTGATGGACATAACTCGTTTCCATGCTACATCACCATACTTTTTGACAGAATGGTGGACATAGGTCGGCTAAAGAAGCAGAGTCCGTCCAAAAGCGCGTTGGGTTGCCAATATCGTTTAAGCACGTCTTATGCATCTTCTTCCCCGAGGGGAACAAGATGCGGGATACTTCTCGGGCCGGGCAAGAGACGCACGCCTCTTATAGGCGTGCGTCTCATGACAGAAAAAGGTTAGCCTATACCCCACAGTGGACGATCCTGGGCTAAAACGATGATGACAATAAAGAGTCAATAAGCGGGTCTGGTTATACCTATCACCATGAGGATCGCTCAGTTGTCATTGCAGTAGCTTATGGAGCCTCTGGTGCCCATAGGCTACCTGTGTAACCTCTATGAGTAAAATTTTCTGAATTCCTATGACCATTTTGTGTATTTCTCTAAAAAACCTAAAGATCAATTTCTATAAAATGAAAGTAATTTGAAATAAACCGTTAAAAAACTTTCATCAAGAACTCGTGTCACGTGCAAAGTAGATTTAGAATACATTTATTTTAAAACTTTTAATGTTTAAGTAAGATCTATCTTTACGACTCATGATACTGTATGCATAGGTAATAAAGCACTTAACTCTCCTTCTATTTTTTTTTTCGCCAAATGAGAATGTTAGAATAGCGAGTGTGTCGGAACAGTGTCAGACTTATTGGCTAACTGTAACCACTGTCAAAGATCTACAATGACACCCGGAGCCAACGGCTAACGTGCTTTCAGGAGTACTACTCTCTAAGCACGAAGCCCGTAGTTTCGATCGATGTTTCTGGCGCTTTCTAGTCCGTATTACTTACGGACACAAGATTTATTTAAGGGAGCGAACTAAAAATTCGTGGCAACACGATTGCACAGTTGAGTCACTCAAGATGTAGTCTAAACTCATGAATTGGATAATAATAATGACTACGATAAGTAGTATTCACTAAAAGTTTCGAACGAGCTGGTACTTTCGTTGCTGGATATAAAGAGTAGACCCCTTGAGTCCCGGAGGAAACTCAATATGTCACCATCCACTGACCAACCTCAACAAAAACAGCTTAATCTTGCAGTGGCCTTAAAACAAAATATTGACAATAACATCAAATGCAATTAAAACATAATAAAGTAACAAAAGCAAGCAATTATCTGTGTACCAATAAAGAGAAATACCAACACGCAATATGTTGTTACAATTTGGTACACACGGCTACACATTAAGCTATACAAAACCAGTTTCTCTTGGTCTCGCTGTGTACGATTTTTACACACAACAAACGGTCAGCTGATTCTGGTTTTGTATAGCTTGATATGTAGCCGTGTGTACAACGTAAACAATAAACCGCTTGGTATTTAAAACTACACACTATAAACGAGATTGTAAACTGTTGCCACAAGCACCCATTTCCCTTTACTTTTACAACTTGTGGAACTGTTAGCCGTACGTTTTCTTTCAGGGCTTTTTTTAATTACAAATCGGTTTGTAATTTACTGAAGTATTTACGGGAAACTATCATGGCGCCACGGAAATAGGTACCCGTATTTCCTAAAATCGTTAAAGATATTTCAGAAGAGCTGGCCAAAAGTCTTGTGACAACTACTGCCTTTTTTATCGTGGTAAAAACGTGAAATGAGTCCTCCCGATGGTTTACCGGGAGGGATTGTCAGACTCGTACTGATAAAAATCCGCGGTGATCCTTCAATAGCCCTTTACGTTCCAGCGTCACGGTTACTCGATGAGACAGTCCCCGGACCTTGGGAACAAATAATGCCTTAGGTCGCAAACAGTTAAAAGTTGTCAGTTACAGTTCAGCTTAAAGCTAAAATCTCTCAATGTGAAAGTTAGTAATTAACACCTTTTAGCTTTGACGTCCAACCGTTTTTACGGAACACCATTTATGTACCTCTTGCAATAAACACAGGCTTGAGAAACAATGGCCCAATCAGGCTTTTTGTGACAAAGACGGTACCGTACCAAGGCACAAACAAAAATCTGTACACTGTTTTATGCGACTGCTTTAATCGTTATAAAGCGTCAAAATGACGACTCCACGCGGCAATTCTCGGTTTTAGAGATGGTGTCGAACTCGACAAAAATTTCTGATGAAAAATTTGTCGATAAAATGACGTCATTAGAAATTTTTGTCGAATTCGACACCATCTCTAAAACCGAGAATTGCCCCCTGGTCTTTTTAGGTTTTTTTTAGCGTGATCAAATAAGACCAGGGCAGGAGGGATTGTCAGACTTGAACTGACTAAAAATCCACGGTCCTTCAACAGCCCTAACTTTACGTTCCGGGGTCACGGTAGCTTGTTAGTCCCGCGTCCCTGGCAGGCCCATCATTGTGCTGACACTCAATGAGGCGCGTGTGGAACACAACGCGCCTCATTGAGTGTCAGCCCGGGCTGTTCTTTCTAGGTAGGATACGGTGTTTATAGGGTTAATTCAGTTTTCATGTGTAATATTATTTAAATATTAGCTTCTACAAATTCGATTTTTAAATACCTACTGTAATTGTCATGTTTCTCACAATTTTTGCTGTACCCTGACAGAGTCTACAACGGCCTAGCCTTTTTCCCAACTATATATATTGGGGTCGGCTCCCAGTCGGACCAGATGCAGATGAATATCATTATTTAACATAGATCGACTGCCTATCGGACTTCGGCAACCCAGTAACTGGGTAATAAGATACCCCATAGTAAGAATGGTTGTCAGATTTTAAAGCTTCTGACTAATAGTAACAACTGTCAAAGATCTACAAATGACAGCAGGGACCAACGGCTTTACGTGCTTTCCGAGGCACACAGTAAACTCGCTATGACAGATGGTCACCCATCCACAGGTGGCATGTGCCAATAAACGTTTTTTCTTTCTTTCTTCTTTCACAGGCCAACCTCGGCAAGCGCGATTAAATCGGCCTGTGCGACTGTAATTATTTAGCCACGAGCTCCTCTATTCTTATATCTTCTTACCATAATATGGAATGCAAATAGTTGAAAATGAAAACGACCCGGTATCTGATAATACTATTTGTATAGCGTTTCTTAAACAAAAATCGTAACACAGAAGCCAATCCACTGTCCAAGAATCAGGATAACACAGGCTCACTCACTCAACCAAGGTCACCAGGTCACCAGACGAGAATAAAAGGCAATACTATTACATCAAAGGTCGCAAATAGTCACATAAAATGTACTAACGCGATCCCATCGCATCAACTCAAGTGCGAATTCGACGCAATAAAAATTTCATTACACGCATGGCCGCCGCGCGTACGATGCGAACGATACGACCCGTTACATATATTTAATATTACGAGGGCTTTATTAAAATTGTATCGGACCTGTCCATAGGAGATCATCGTGGATAAACTGATGGTTGATGGATTTTTTCGTTGTGTTCACTTTGATTGTTTATTTGGATGGATAGATGAAGTTGTTGTTGGGATTTGTGGTCAGTGAACCGAAAGAGTAACAACAAGTTTTTCCAATGAGTATCGATTTATTCAGTGGATGTGTTGAGGAAGCCATTTCATGACCGCAACAAAACTAGAAAAAAGATAGACAAATGATGATTAACGAAGTTGTTGTAGTAAGGGATTCTGTATTGAATCGAAAGTAGGGGGTAGTAGCACATCACATCGTGAAGAAAATTTGATCACACTCTGGTCCTAAAACCAAAATAGTCTTTTCATTATAGAACTCTTCAACAGTTAATAGCACTGTTACCTTTTGTATAAGCGTTCTAATTCCTTTTAAATAAATATAATAATTCATAAAAAAAAAACTACAGCAACATACCTCGTTCAGCACAAAGCTTGAAAATGATGAAAAAATATTTGATTTCAAGTTTATTTTATGCGTAATTTCACTAGGAATAAACGAGTGAAATATGGAACAAAAGCTTATATTTTTAAAAATGTATGCAGAGTATTTCAAATTAAATACTGCAAATATTTTTTTTCGATGAAGTTGAGTTTGTATTGGGTTAAATCAACAGATTTAATTAAGTAGTTGTATTTTATTATATACATTCGATTGTTCTATATAAATTACAGATGGTTAGTATCACCAGAAATGATTATGGGAAAATATGCGCACGGGTCGATTTTTGAATATTTTGAAGATGAAGTAACGCTTGCTTAGGTTGATGAAAAATCATTATTACATAACTATATGTAACAATTATAGCATAGAGAAAAGACCAAGCAGATTATGAAACCATCGACTCATGTCTAGAAAGACAAACATACGTAAGTGAGATTTATGTCCAAAAAGACAGAAATAGCTCGCCATTCGAGTACAAATTGCAGCCTCAGAATCAAACATTAAAACCTTACATAAAAGTTACAAAATAAAACGTAATCAATGTTTTAATTAAAAATTTTAATTGTGAAGCGGAGACAAAAGCTCTCAGAGCCAAAGTAAGGCCCGGTGAGTAACTAACTAATGGGCTATTAAATTCAGACAGAAGTCATTAAACGTGCCGTGTGAAGTGTCAATGAGGACGGGATTATGAGAAAACATGTTCGGGAAAATGTTATCAAATTCAATTTTGAGTTTGATGACACGGCTCCACGATGTAACGACGCATGAGTGCACATTAATTACTTTCGTAAAGTACTAGTAAGTACTTTAAGTAAGTATGTACTAATTGTAAGGTAGATTGTAACAATTTGTACATTGTACCTCTTTTCATTTGCAATTAGGGGTTTGTTTTACCCCAAAAAAAAAAAACTACAACTATCACACAACGCCATCTAGTCCCAAGCTAAGCAGAGCTTGTGTTATGGGTACTAGACAAATGATAATCATACTTAAATATTTCTAAATACATACATATTATAGATAAATTGCACCCAGACACAGAACAAATGATCATGTTCATCACACAAACATTTGTCCTGGGTGGGAATCAAACCCACGACCCCCGGCATAGCAGTATGGGTCACTAACCACTAGACCAACAGGTCAGTCAAAAAAGAAGAAGAAACAAACAAGAGACAGGTATTTAACATTGGATCTAAAAGCGCTTATACTTAAACTCATCTTATTTCGTCACATATATGTTTACTAGTCAGTAGGTATGTATATGTTATGGATGCCATTTATTATAATTATATGCTCACAAAAAAAACCTAGTATGAATAATTGAATGCAAAAATTTATCAAAAATGTTTTCGTCACAGTTCTTATCCAAATTATCAAGACAATTATTTTCTCTGATCATTTAATTATTACTTTGAACCTGAATAAAATAACCTGTTTTTGTACTAGACATGTTTTTTAAATGAGCCTCGATGATATAGCTTCCGATTTTAAACGTATACTCAAGAATTTACCCAGGTTTAGTTCCATGGGATTTTGCTTCACACCAAGCACCCATAACTTAAACCAGCAGACCAGTAAAACTTAACCAAATAAACGGAGTAATAAAAACGTTTTTACCTATACAAAGTTGCGTCACGCATTATAAACTTATTCATTTGTTTTATAGGTCATAATTAAAAATTAACTTTTGCTGCAGAAACTGTAGGTACGGAATAAAATTTTATAATTTCGAACAAAATATGGTTCAGTAGAAGTTTCTTGCAGTATAATAATAACCAACAATACCAAAATTAAATTAATACAAATAATAGTCAGAAACTTACTAGTAATATGTACAAAAAAAGAAAAATCCTTCAAATCCACATCGCTGTCAACGGGAACAGTGCCAAGAACGCTGGCAGCATTGCCACTTTATATGGCAATGCTGATTCGTTGGCCTAGAAATAGGTAAAATCATCAAATGAGTCCTCCTATCCTACTCGGGGTGGGAGGACAGCTTTGATGATTTTACTACGTCACGACTGTCAGACTCGTACTGACTAAAATCCACGGTGTCATTCGACTTATTCGTCAACTCGCCCGCAATTATCTCGCCGGCTCGGGCGAGTTGGCACCTTCCAATTTTACCTATTTTTGTTGTCGTCAACTCGCCATTGACCGAAAATCTGACGTATTTATAGTTGTCTACAAAAGTGTTTCAATAAATTTAACATTTAATTTAATTAAACCTTCTTCACACTTTTATGACACTAAACGTGTAAAGTAGGTTAATTGAGGGCCAGTGGGTCGTCTTAGGGGCGGAGTTGTTTTGAGATCATTAATAAAGATAAGCACAAAGACTTAAGTTAATTATGATTTTTTTCATAAGTTAGAATTCAATGTGAAATCTAATCAGAAAGTACCAGGAGAACAGGATCATGAAGAAGGTTTTGGTGCCGAAATTAAATGAGGAATTAAAACAAAAAGTACTAGGAGAACAGAATCATGCTGAAGGTTTTCATGCCGCACAACGAAAGGTCTTCAGAACTAAAAAATATTTTGGGGAATACTCAATACCCAAATTGTACTAGGACTGCATAAAATCAAGGTGGTATTTTTCATTTTAACATTTCTGTCTCACTTATAAGTTTTGGGCAAAATCTATTTATCACAAAAGTACTAGGCTTGCATGAAAAGGTGCATTAAATAATTAAGTAAAGGTACTTCATAGTATACAGGTATGATACACTGTTTTTACAAAAATACAATTAATATAAAATACCAGATATGTAACAAGGTGTTTGCCCTGTGTCTTTGCCCCACGCTTGGGATTTCTCCTATATCGTGAGTACGATTTCAAATATCCAGACTCAAATCTTACAGCGCCTCATACTAAAGTAGGATTTATATTAATTTATTATAACACTTTTATAGATGACTGTACCATTTTTCGGTCAATGGCGAGTTGACGACAACAAAAATAGATAAAATCGGAAGGTGCCAACTCGCCCGAGCGGGCGAGATAATTGCGGGCGAGTTGACGAATAAGTCTGTCATTCAATAGCCCTTTATGTTCCGGGGTCACGTTAATGAAATTAGTCCCGCCACCCCGAAGACTGTCTGCATGGAAAAAAATGTGAGCATAACGTATATTCGTGTGCAATATTAAGCGCAATAACATGAATTTAATACGTTGTTAAATAACATATTACCTAAGAATAAATGAAATGGAAACCCTATATATTTAATCCCGGTGTAATGTCTAGACTTCAGGCTAGACTCAACTTAATCAATCGCTATAGCAACCATTTTGATCAGGCGATAAATGTGTACACTTCAAGAAAAGCTTCATAGTGATGTTCCTAAGTATCATATATCACATTCAAGTATCCTTTTGACGTGAATTAGATCATATAACAATCTATAAATAATAGTTTCATTCACACGCACTTTAGTAGGAAAAAGAGTAATAAATAATACGTGGAAATAATGTGAAAAACTTACAAAAGTAGAGAAGTAATATGAAAATTCTGTCGAAAAACTGCTTATAAAGAAGCCATTATGGAATCACAGCGTACCGATATTATTCAGAAGCAAACACGAAAGGACAAACATAAATTAGCTACCTATCTTTTGCGTAACGCGCCTGATAAGCATTACTCTTCGCTTCAACGTTCCCAGATCAGAAAACAGCGGATATCTCCCCTTATCCGAAGTAGCACATAAAGTATTGATCCATCGCCTTCACGGGATTGTGCGATGGTAATAACGAGACATTATTGCCTAAATAAGGAGCCGTATGCCTCATAAAATTCAACTTCCTCGAATCTGTGAAATAATCAAAGTATTATTGAGTCATAAATCCTTATCTTCGCTTTCAACGGCGACGTATCGCCCCGACTATGTGAATATTTGATAAGTTTTCAACTTACTTTTATGACCCACTAATATTAGGAATTTCGAGTATGCGTCGTAGCGTGTAGATTTTGGTATGGAAGAAGCCGTAACCTATGGTTTCCAGCCGTGTCAGAAGTATAACGACAGGGTGTTTTAAGGGGATGAGCAGTAGCGTATTACAACAGAAAATAAACTAAGCACATCATTGTCAATCCAGCCAATGAAAGATGTGAGTCAATGATGAATCGGCCTTAGAAGAACGGTTGCTAAATCAGAATTAGATGTGTTGATGTGAATTTGGCAGAAAAACTGAATTGCTTATGTTTTTAATCTGTGACTAGTGAATTATTTTCTGCCCTGCAGCATGCTGATCAACTTAAGTGTAGTTGAAATATATTAATATTATCCATCTAACAATACGAAAACTCGAAGATTGGTTGCTGATTTGATTTTTATTGCTAGGATTATATGTAGGTTATAAACAAACTTGTTGTCCCGGAACAGGTCGCTAGGCCATGACAAAATATGCGTAAAGTAACAGCAACTGCCCTAAAGTTAAGTGATATCAGATCCATGGTATAGACTTTCATGGCGCTGTAATAAATCAATCAATCAAGCTATCGATGGTTCGTTAGAGCTATGGTGTGTTTGTCCCCAAAGCGGGACACGAGACTCCCAAGGGATCAGAATCACTAGCGCTGCAGATTTTAGACGACACTTCAGCTATATTTCGGTGGCGAGAAAAACTGTTGTTGTGCTTATTGCAGACTACAATACTTCGTTATTGGAATATTAGGTTTTTTTTTTACTTGCAACGTTTGTAAAGTTCTGCTGAAGCAACAGATACTTGGATTTTAAAAGTATTTTCTGACTCTGAGGTGTCATTGTCAAAAGTATGATCACCAATCCATGGTGTACCTAATGACTAATGATATTTTCAGGCTGATAATAATGACAAATATGTTTTCTCAAATTGACCATTTGTCGAAGGCTAGCGTTAGAGTTCAGTAAAATTTGTCGAAAAAATGACGTCATTAAAATTTTTTGTAGAGTTCGACACTATCTCTAAAACCGGGAATCGGCCCCCTGTTCCGACTTTCGGTATCTCGGTTCACTTGTCCAAGGAGATGGCGATGTAGACCGGGACATAACACACCGGATCAACTCGGGATGGATGAAATGGCGACAGGTACTGTAGGGCTATTCTTTAAAAATTCAGCGACACGGCCGATGAAGCTATGGTTTGTCTTAATTGAACTTTCAACTTTATCTCTACTAGAGCGTACAGTTGACAATCTTTTAAAGAAAAACTGATTCTACGCTCAATGTTCAAATCGTCGACAATCTTCGTAGAGTCTTATTAAGAATGTGTGGTGAGAAAGTGTGTGGATGTGGGTGTGAGTAAAGTATAATACATATCTACCCAATAATTCAGAATATACGAATGATAATATTATGTTATGTACGAAAAACTAGGCATTTTCCTTTCCATCAATAAAATCAATAGAAAAGCCATTTCGCAATTTCCAGACCCCCACGCTGAACAATAACTCAAAATACCGAAAGAATAAAGAAGACGAAGAATTTCTCAAATTACAAAATTGGACATCAATCTCGTCGATATCCATATATCTACGAAGGGATCGCAATTCCAATATATTAAAGTCACATATACCCATCTACTTGCTTTTAAATACTCTCGGTGGTAACGTTGTCCCTAATGAAATTTACGGGCATGCCGAAACATCTCCATTTTGCCCAGCCCGTCGAGCCGGGCAAGCCCTCAGGCAGGCTTTTCATCTTACAGATTAATTTTAAATTAGATTAGATTAACATCCTCCGAATCTGTATCGCTGTCGTTTTTATTTAATCGCTTTTCTGACTTTAGGTGGCTTGATCTAACAATTTTATGGCTGAGAATTTTTATTTTAACAAATGACCAGGTAAACGTAATGAAACACGGGCAGCCTGGCTCTTATAAGGTAAATTAGTCTAATTACTTTTTAATAACAATAAATTCATGATTAAGTGTCTATGTTGCCCCAACAGACCAACAATCCCAGTATATTAAATACATAATAAAGAATGATACATTAGGCTTCTGATTTTTAATCACACAGGATTGAAAAAATGTAATTTATGTTTTAGATTTGGTGAGCCATCTACAATGTATTTCATTTTTAAACCCGTAGCCGTAGACTACACAGCCGCGGGCGTTTAAATTTAAGTTAAAAAACACTATCAGATACCAGTCTCGCCGAAAGCAATACACGGCTATCTACAATCAACATAACGCGAATAAAACGTATGCGATTAAAATCGGAATAAATGTAGTTTTGTTGCTAAAACAAGGGGATTACGAACATCCGCAATGGAACGGTTGTCTGCCAATGCGCACAAAAATAAACTAAACAAACAACGACAAGCAATTAGCACAGAGTATTCAGAGAATGCTTTAAAAATAGCGTTCAATTTACCATGGCAAACAATCAATTAAACATGCCTAAATTTGGCGAAAACATACAATATTGGCCTAGAAAAAGGTTTTAGTGGATGATTTTCAATTTATTCTTGTAGTGGTATGTCTCAGAATTAAACAACAGACCTTTAATTCCGAGACAGTGAAAAGTAAAGGACATTGAACTCTGTTTTGTTTCAGCCGTCACAAACAAAACAGCTTTTTAATTTTAAAGGCGTAGGTTTGAGTTACGAACAACTCAACTTAATTACAATACAAGCTGAGCTTGGAAACTTTTATGGATTTAACCCTCTCTCATCGCAGTAAATTTTTCAGTACCTAAACAATTCCAGATATCAAAATCAAAATAGGTCGAAATAGACTGCTATCTATTACGGCCTCAGATATTTCCGAAGTTTCGTCCACTATTTTCGCGGAAAGAGCTTTTGTGGGCGAACCCGACCCGAGCAGATTGTCCGCATCGCGATTGCACTGGATTACAAACCGATGAAAAATTCCGCGAGTACAGATAGAAAATCGCAAATTGAATAGAATCGTAGTTTTGTACAGTCTGATACTAGCTTTGTTGCGAGCATTGTTCTGTCTGCTTTTGTACTGTTAGACGTGCCGTAAAGTATTCATTTGTAATAACGTTTCGAGTTATAGGTGCAATTTAGATGGAGTATTTGAAATATGAAGGGCTTTTATCCTCTGGTAAGTTTCAAGAAAATTACCGAGCATCTATCAATTCTGATATATAAATTTTGTACCATTAAAAAGCCGCCTCAGCTTTTGAAACAGGCCTTTATTTTGTTAATGGTATTATATTCTATGCTTAACTGCATGGAAGTCCAAAATGATGCCTCGGAAGCGCCGTGACTATTTTTTTTTTCCTGTAAGGCATAAACTAACTGTATGCCAAAAATCCAAAACCGTTCAGCCTTTTTAACTTATAAAACAGTAATTGAAATAGATTGACTTAAACTTCAGAGTTTAAAATAGTACGAATGACTAAGATTCGCTTCAATAACAGACGCCTGCTTTCTTCCCTTTTAATGAATCCAATCGCGTGTTGCTATTTGCGTGCGCGCATGTCAATAATCAAAACTAAGTGCAAATTGCGCAATTGGCATGATTTACGGCACAGTTAATGTAGTTCTGGGCTAATGTAGCTACATCGACACCTAACATTCAACGGCTGACGTTAATACATCACACTACATTAATTCTCCTATAATTCGCTAAACTCGACATGGTCAATAGCCTAATGCGGTGATATTGAATGCAATAATGTGGTAAGTTATTAAACAGATAAACAGATAATATCGTACTAAATAAATCTTGGTTGTTAGACATTTTAGCTAGCTTGCGATTGTTATTTTACTTGTCAGTCTTAAAGAGAGGCATTTTGTTTTTAAAAGGTTCTAACATATCATAGGAGTAGATTTCAAATAGCCAGTCCGCCATCTTGGGGAGGCCGCCATATTGGACTTTTTATGACATTTCTTTGCTAGTCATGTATTGACATCGGAACTCAGACCGTGTGCAAAATTTAAGCCTGCCAGCTTATTGGGAAGTGCCTCAAAATTAAGATGCAAAAACAAACAAGAAAAGTGACTTTATAAAAACGTGGGAAAAACTATGTTGCAGATGTGATCGTTCTGTATTTTATGAATTTCTGAATAACAGCCTACGCCACAAATGTTTTCCGAACCCAGATCACAAACAAAGATTCCAAAAACAAATATTTTTTTATTCAAAGTGGAAACTCAATCGGTGCACTATTCATTTTAGTGGGATCACGTCATGCATCGGGAATCAGACGGAGTCGGGTGAACTCGGACTTTATTCGGGGTAAAGCATGTTGCAGAAGGTTGGCATAAATGAACGAGTAAAATCTTACGTACACATAATGCGTACGTTCGGCAATGGGCGGTTCACATGAGACGATAATGACATCGACACGATTTCGGTGGGAGGCAAGTGTATAAAACTACCCATTAGTTTTATACATTTGTAAGGAAAATGAGCGAGCGATTTGCTAATATCGTGTCGTTACAGTTATCGTTTAATGTAAAAGCGCTTATTCTAGGACGTATGATAGTCGTAAGTAGATTAGTAGTCCTTTTACGTACGTAAATCTTGCCCGTGCGCGTGCATTTTCTCTCAGGCGCTTTCACATAACACGATAACGGTGACGACACGAGATCAACAGTTTATAAAATTCAAGGGAAAATGAGCGTTACGGTCTAATGTGAAAACGCCCATTGCGATTTTTTTTTAAGTGTCCACCACCGCGGAACGCCCATTGCCGTACGTACGGGTTATAAGGGTTGTGCGCATAAGTTCCTGTAACATGCTATATATACTCCGAATAAAGTCCGTGTTATCCCGACTCCATCCTATTCCCGATGTGTCGCGATCCCACCATTATTGCTTCAAGTAGATCTTCTGAACATTTCTATCATGGTGTTCAGGAGCAACAATATCGGAACAGCGTGTTCACTCCATTAACATGTTGCCAATAAACACGGTCCGAGTAACACGCTCGCGTTTGCACAGCACTAATTCGAACATAAAACAGTGTTAGAATTCATCATTGTGCTGGTATTGCGATTTTTGGGAACCCGGATGGTTGTTTTTTGTATGTTCGTAGTTGATGAATCAATCATGTTGAATGAAAGGCATATACCTACAGATAGCGCGCGAGTTGAATGCAGAGCTTAGGAATGCGGTAGTGCTGTTGACAAGGATGGCAAAGTACTAAACTGCAGGCGCGTGAGGTGGGGCGTGCGGGTACCGGGGGGCTCTTCACCTCAGACCCCGACTGCATTCAACTCGCGCGCTATTTGTAGGTATCTACTATTACGTACTTTACAATGCGACTGCACCTTTTTGTGAAAATTTCCCTTCCGGTCTGCTGGATTTAATCCATGATTTTCTTACATAATTATTTTTAACAATTAATAACACTGAGGACTACGTTGCGGGGCTAACGAGAAACGAGCTACCGTGACCCCGGAACGTAAAGAGCTATTGAAGGATACAGTGTATTTTAGTCAGTACGAGTCTGACAGCCCTGGGTGGGAGGACTTATTTGATGGTGTTACCACTAAAAAACACAAATCTTCCCTCTTCATAATATTAGGAGTCTGAAAAGTGTTGGTATGGTGGTCCATGAACTGTTGGTATGGTGAATCCCCGCTGCCCCTCGACAACTTTAATGAGAGAAGAGCGAGTATAAGTCTGGCAGTCCCTCCTGCCCTACCCTGGATGGATGGACTCATTTTTTTAGCGAGGTAAAATCATCAAATGATGAGCCCTTAAGCCCAGGGTGGAGTGGAAGGGACTGTCAGACTCGTACTGACTATCTATGGTGTTCCTTCAATAGCCCTTTACGTTTCAGGTTCATGGTTACCTGTTATAACTGTCCCTCGACTCCAGACAGTCCCACAACCCCAAGTCAAAGCTTTAAACAATGCAAAGTACAGAAAGTATTCCCATTGTGAACAATTTTCAAGTTAACCAGTAATAAATAAAAAGTTCTATTGCTTCCAATTCAATTATTGAGACAATCTATAAAACAAGTGGGAACAAATTAATGAAACAATAGGAACAATCCACAATCAATCAATTAATTAGAGTTACCTCTACATTCTGATGTCAGTCATTAAAGAATTATGGCTTGCTAGTTCATGATAATTTCTTTATCGACTAAAAGCAGGGGTTCCCAAACTGTTAGACGCGCTCAGCCCCCCCTAAACAAGTGGCAAACGACAAACGAAAAGGTGTGTAGTCTGTAACCGATTTTCAACTTTATTTTTTGTAGCATGGCAACCTACATTATGCAACATTATTTTTAATGTGTTTATGCAAAACCAGTACCCCTTTTTTTTATCGTGATAAAATCATCAAATGATACATCCAACCCCGGGCAGGGTGGGAGGTACTGTCAGACTTGTACTGACTAAAATCCACGGTGTCCTTCAGTAGCCCTTTATGTTCCGGGGTCACGGTAATAGAAATAAGTCCGGGCATGGTCCATGGTCGGACAGCGAGTTGCCCTTTACTCGCTGTCCGCATGCCCGCGCCTACGGTGGCCGGAGATCGTCTTGCAACCAGTACCCCTAGAGCACGAGTTTTCACTGTTTTACTTTACAGAGTTTTTCCAGTATTTACAGCATTTCTTATATGAAAATATGGAACAGCGCCTCTGGTGTGCGAAGAAGGAACTAGTTTTTTCCTTGAAAATTGTCAATTTGAAGTCGTCAAAGTTCCAGTTTACTTTACGTCTCAAATACTGTACCCCTAGCACGAGATTTCCCTATTTTACATTACAGATACTTTCCAGTATTTACAGCGTCTCTTGTATGAAAAAATAGAACAGCGCCTCTGGTGTGCGAAGAAGGAACTAATTTTTTCATTAAAAATTGTCAATTTGAAATTGTCAAAGTTCCAGTTTACTTTACGTCTCAAATACTGAAAACTCGTGCTAAGGGTACTGAAAACTCGTGCTGACGGTACTGAATGTACTTTGTTCAGATTCAGTAACAGAATCAATTCAATATTTTTTACACCATGTTGTATTTAGTCCCAAAATATTTTTTTTTCAATTTATCACCAGTAAGATAAGTCCTTCTAAACATAACAAGCTTGTAACTTTGTGATTTTTCATTCACATTTTTGAAATTTTGTTCATAGATTTTTTACACAAAAATACTAGATAGATACCGGCTTTATGTTGTATTCAAAATATTATTTCAAATTACAACCGTAATTGAAAAAAATAGCAACATAAAAATATTTCCTAGACTCAACCTAATGTAACTAATAAACAGTCTAACGTTAGTAGTAACTAAAGTAACCATTACTTGTACATTTTAGCCTTAATCCCGACTCATTTCTTATTCTTTCTGAGAAGACGAACGTCCATCTAAGAGACACAGCTGCTGTAAGTACCTATACGACAAGTACTTTCTCTAATGATTTTACCAAAAAAACAACGAAAAAACACGTACTTTTAGGTTAAGTCCGAAGGCTTTTATCCAAATACGATGCCCTAAACGCTCTACTTAGGCTAGTCAAGTAAAATAACATTTTAGACCCAGAATATAACGAGCTTGGCGTGGCGCGACGCTAGCGTGGCGTGTCTTTGGCGTGTTTTCTTGTTATAGAAATATGTTTATGTGAGATATTGCGCTATTTTCATAGAACAGTTAGCAGTGAGGATACGACGACTAGCGTCACGCCACGCTACCGTCGCGACACGCCGAGCTCGCTGTTTAGCAAAGCCTTTACAATAGGGCTGACTACCGATAGATTTACTATGTTAACCCTCGGAATGTGTCAACTGTCAACGCTTTATTTATTGTACCCTTTCTTTCAAATATACGTTGAGATGGCCAGGGTTACGGTCGTCTTGGCTATAGCTTGGATCATTCATGAAGATGTGTCAGTTTAACACTTCATGTTTTACGATCGCGTCTTTCCCTATTCCGAAAAAAAAAACAAAGTTCGCATTGTAAGGTTGTCGAATGTAGACCTAATATTCAAACGTACTGCTGATTGATTAATTATAAAATTGGATATCTTCTGTCCCTAAATTGCATAGTTGCTTTTCTATGGATCGCCTATCAATTCTCAGTGATGTAAAGTGAAGGTTATTTAAAACGTAGGAATCCTATATCCGAATCTTTGGTTTTTCTTCAAAAACAATAAGCAAGTTCACAGCATCAATAAATTGCCATTCCATTGTATACGTATATTATATATTTTTAATACAATGTACAAATTATTTTATAATTATTTATTTTTGACACAACATCAACATAATACACCAAACCGGTAGTGGAAACTCGTGAAGTCAGCGCACTGAAAATTATATGAATTTTTAAAGCATCTTCGTCAATTTTAAGAAAAATACGGGTCTAATATTTTCTAACATAATAATTAGTACGATAATCAAACTAATTTCTATAATATTTCTATAAACTTGCCTATTACAAATAACGTGTTTAAAATAACTCCAAACAAACATTAACTGCATCAGCCTTGTCCAAAAAGTTATAAAAAATTAAGCGTAGCAAACGGCTCGTAGACAGAAACTCGTAGACGATGAGATAATAGGCTTACGCTCGTAGCTGCTACGAGCATGAGCGATGCTCAACGTGGCTTAAGTACTCACTTTCAAACACTGGCCGTGACTATGAAACTGTTGAAATTTAATAAATTATGAAATCAATATGGTCCCTTTAAATATTCATGGATGACTTTTACTTTTGTGTATTTTTAGTATCTTTACCTTGAATATTTCTATTTTAAACAAATCATGTTTCATTTTAAGCATTCATACGTCACTTTTTTTTATTGATAATCGAAATAATAGTTCGGTTCGGTTTTATCGGTTTTTATCAGCATTTTAATTGCCTTTATTCATTTTCCATAAAAATAAATTACATTTTTTAATATTTTCACAAAATTATATGGAAAACATTAAATATAAGAATTAGTAGCCCACCGGTATCGGGAACAGGGTCCAAGCTAGCGTCGGTAAAGGCTCACTCCCGAAAAAGAAACCTCATAACAATGGGTGCCGTGTCCAGAAGAACTGCTTTCTAAATCAAGCCCTTAATCAGCCCAACGAGCGCCTCCTTAGATTTTGGTCGAGGCTCTTCGAAATTAAGCCATGGGGCGACACGACTATCGGCTCAATGATGGCTCACTAGCACTTTTTTATCGGACGGCACAGTTAGCGCAGTGGCTAAGTGTTTGGACTACTGCGCTGCGTGTCGCGGATTCAATTCCCGCACGGAGCAAATATTTACAAAAATAAAAATGATGAATACACAAACGCCCAGGCGTTTGGGTATGCGAGTTTCTATGTTTGTAAAAACGCACCCACGACATATGAGAAATTCCTAGAGTGGGGCAACGTTATTATAAAAAAAAATAGACTTCCTCTATTGCATTAAGTCCTCATATTATAACTTATTGTTGCATAACGTTTTCAAAAAAACAAAGTTCACTAGAATATTGACCTTTTTATTTGGTTTAGGCAGAATACAAAACAACACCTCCATTTATTGATAGGAAACAAAGTACTAGGCTTTCATAACTCGAGACACGTCGACTCACGATGTATCGCCAGGCTCACCGTTATAGCGATCACCGACGCTGATAAATCTATGACGATAACACTGTGTGAAACTGCCTTCATACACAGGTTACAGGAGAAATTCATAGAGAGGTGCAATTAAAAAGAAAAAAGGAATAAACACATCAACAAATGTTTGCGATCACTTTGAAAAATCGAAATCTTTCTTAGGTTATACTTACGTGATTTCTTAGTTTTATGTTTTAATTTCAAACAAGATATTTCTGGATGATTAATGAAGAAAAAACACACAAAAAAATTTTATTTCTTGATAAAGTACAATTAAAAAATTACCAGCTTATGCTAGTGATCACAAACTGTTATCATCTGCCTAGCCTTTTTCTAAATGTAACTTTAGATGTCGGCTATAGTATAGTCCCAGCTGAACTAGTATTTAATATGGAGCGGCCGCACTTAACAAAGTTTCCAAATTAATAGGTACTAACTTGAGGTACCTACCTGAAAAGTCATAAACAAAGTAGGTACTGTGTGACCTAACTGCTTAATTCAAATTTATTCATACGCTAGCCAACTTACAGAAATATTATACTTTATAATTTCAACTTAAGATTTACTTTAACTTGTTAAGGTTAACTTCATTTAACTTAGATAAAACACCTCCAATTAAATGTTAGTAATTTTCGAAACAGGGAAAAACAACAATAGGTAGGCCAGGTTTTGGAATAACAACAAACAACAAGATAATTCGTGAAAATCATGCCGTTTTTACCCTAAAGGTGGGTCTACACCAGAAAGTAGAGCACGAGCTGAGTACAAGTCGAGGCGAGAGCACAAAATCTACCCGCGGTGACAAGTGTGAAAGTACAAAAAACCTACAACAATGATCACTCTCCTTCAGCTCATTGCCAAATCCCTGCTTGTCAAAAAATCGACAATATAAACGCTAGAAGCGCGCTCGTTCGCCGACTAAGTACTCGACTTGTGCTCCACTCGTGCTTGAGTCGTCTATCGTAGAGTCATCTTAAGGAATACTATGGCTAAGGGATAACCCCTTCACGGGAATATCTAAACAGGATGCCTGCATGGTTCTAGAACGTAAAGGGTGACTGAAGGAACTAAGTGGATATTTAGTCAGTAATAGTCTAACAGTCCCGTCCGCTCCACACAGGGCGGGAGGACTCATTTGAAGATTTTACAACCCAAAAAAATAAGGTTCAATCCTTCACCAGTTTTTCCAAGTAACTATAAAGTTCAAGAAGCCCACTTCATAACTTTTAAATACTTATTTCAACATCATCCAATATTAACAAAGAAACATACAACTTATTCTAAGTAAACTTGAGGCTACCTCACGAATACTTTCGGATATTCACCGACTCAACCAACAGGTGTTTCTATTATAATTATATTAGATTTTGCCCGCAGCATCATCCACGAGTAAGCCGAAAATAATCTTTATGTAACATACTTCTGGGATAAAAGATATCCCATGTCCTAAAGCCAGGTCATGACCTCTACAAATAAATATACACTTAAATCGAAATCTGTTCGTGAAAGTGTAAAAAGGAAATATGAGACTGAGTTACTTTTGTTCATCAACAGCTAGTTATGACGATTTCTATAGTTCCATCTAACTATATACAAAACTCATCAAAGCGGTCCAGCCATATTGACGTGAAAATGGAACATATCTACATACAAACAAACATACATACACACATTACTATTTAGTTAAAATATTAAAAATAGTAGAAAAGTATACATATATTGCCAGTGTTACATACTTCTGGGATAAAAATAACGTATGTCCTAAGCCTGATAAGCCTCAAACTAAAAACTATTCACTAAAATCAAACTAAAAAGAGAGACCGTATCACTTTCACATATGAATATTATAAATACAAATTTACAATATCAATAAATCTATCAAAGAAAACTACAAACGTTAAAGAGCATCCTTCTTAGAAATGTAATGCCACAAGAACGGAGATGGGGCGTTTCAGCTGTCATGTATGGTATTAAGCACCGATCCGGCAGGAATTGAACATCAATATTAAGCAAAGGGGTTCCCCGAAAAACCCCCTGCTTACGCTGGGAAGGAAAACGTGCGTGAAAATACAAAATGACGGGGAACTTGTAGTATCTACCCGTTTCTTACTTGAGCAGAACTGGATTATTGTTAAAGAGGAAATTGGATAATTCAGTCGTATAAATATAAAGCCTATTTGCAGACTGCCAGAAAAAATAATGCTTCTTTTTTAAAATTTTGCCCCACACTGGTTCTCCTTTTTCGTGGGTGCTTGTACGAACACAGTGTTAGTGACTCATTTTAGTGTTAGTGACCAAGTATGTATCGAATAAGCATACTTAAAATGACTAAGTATCTTTTTGGTTGACGAAAAATAACGACACATTTAAACCAGTACAATGTTGGCCAAAGTTACGTGGTCTGCAACTATCTTGGAATCATACGACAACGTCCTTCTTTACCTTTCAAAAATAGAGTCAGGAAAGAGCCATCAACTAAAAGGAAATACCTACCTACTAACCATCATATTTGTCGTAGATACCCGGAATTTCCACGGCACAAATTCTCATAATTCTGACATACGGCCCAACTTGACCTGGGTTTCGGAAAATTCATACTTTCCTCTCTCGACCGGTCATAATCGAGCACTTAAACTCAGCGGACCGGAGACGTCATAACAATAGACATATATATAATTTCCTAGGTAGGTAACATCATGTATTTCTTTAGAAAAGTTTTCAAGAAATATTTCTAGAGGTACCGCAAGATACATACGAGGTATTGTCATGTCGGTCGACAGCAACGCATTTGCATTTTATTCCATTATAACCCTTATTTAATACCACCGTGATAAATATTGCCGCATTTCCGAGGGTCGGATTAAAATACGAAAGAGTTGAGTTTTGTAAAAGGAAATTGTAGGAAAGCACCGATGACATAAAGTTATTTCGGTTTTGTGTTGTTGACTAACGACTTGTACGTTGTAACGTATGTTATTGTGAATATGTTTACGTTTTATTCAACAACTGCTCGCCTTTTGGGACCATTGTGTTGAATAAAGAAAAAGGCAAAATATATTTTTAGAAAGTACTTATACTTATGAGTCAAAGCAATACTCGTGGCTCGAATCTTGTGGGACTCAATCAAGATACCTGGTATTTCCAAACAAATACTCCCAAACCCGTATTCAATATTAAAAACAAATACAAACAACTATCAAATCTGGAAGATTAGACAGAGAATAGTCGTAATTGCATTAGATATATCCTAATACAAACAGGTTTCCTTTTGATTTCCCCATTGCGCGCACTCGCTCGACTTGATGTCACATAATACGTATCAATCGCGAGAAACAAACACCCCGGGGTGGGGCATGTAGTGGAAGAGATAAAACGTACCCCTCTGAGGACTTACCCTCACCTACTGATAAAACAAAATGTTACGCAAAAATGTCTTTTTTTTTGTTTTACACATACGGTCGTTTTGATTTTATTTTTTTTGGTATTAAGTTTGTCGATGGTTTTGATCTTGTTAAACGTTGGTTTGTGTCAATCATAAATAATAAGATTCATATCTGTGATCCGGTTCCTGATTAGGTATTATTTTTAGAGATGATTTAAGTTTGCACGTGTACAGTGGCTCATCGGTCGACTGCTGCGCAGTGGGTTTCAGGATCGATCTTCGCACAGAACAAATATTTGTATGACCTAAAAGTTATTCCGTGTCTTGGTATTTGTGTATGTGAGCTTCTATTTTTTGTCACTTCGTATGATAAATTCCTAGTGTGGGCAATGCCTTTTTTTTTTAAAAAGAAAATGATCAGATCTGTTTTCATCACGTATCTACAAATCTTTAGTTAAAAATTAGGTACTCAAATCTCAACACTAAACCCTCTATTAAGAAACTAATACCAATTTAAGAACATCCGTACCATTTTGTAAAAACAAGTAACCTCATAAATCTACATTTAATCAAACAATCGTTAATTAAATTGTTTTAAAAACAAAGGAAACAATAAACCAACCCCTCCCTTTCATCTTCTTTTATAACGAAACGAAATTAAAAAGCAAATCTCATATTAAAAAATAATCCGTAATCAAAAATAGGCCTGTTTTAAAACGGTGTACTTTTCTCCTAATAAATAAACACGGCACAAAATTATAGCTTCGGGCTCACTCACAGAAATGAAATTCATTTTATTGCGGCGACTGAAGTTTCCATACTTTCATTCAAATACAATTTGGCTAATGTAATTGCTGGGAGATGATTCCGTTTCACCAACGGATATCACTTAGCCGAAATAATCTATACATTTTGGGATAACTTTAACGTAAAGCGAATTAGCGGTCATAATTTCTTATTGCGCATTAGGCGAATTAAAGGCTGAAGTGATAAGATTATGTCGTAATTTCATTTTTCATATAATTTATAGCTACCTCCTCCTGCTATTAAGTTATTCGTGTAATTATGACCTGAAATAAATTTAATGCGCAAGATTTTTTATTTTATTTATTTCGTTGGTGGTTGGTAATGGTATTCCTTGAAATGGGTGATATTAGACCTAATTTGCGAATTATTTTAACCCCAACAATATGGGTTCTGAACATGCTCGTTTGGGAGATACCATTTCTTAAAAGCTTTTCTGAAGTTACCACCTCTCTCCTTATAAATAGCTTATTGTTAAAAATAAACTACGGTCACCACTTGAAATTGATGTTTTAAAAGATGGTAGAATAAAATTTAATGATAACCGTACCTGAAAATTTAAATTTTTATCTGTGCCGTTTTCCCACGCAAAAACTACAGAATCCCAGCACATTATTGATACTACTTTCGCCTCGCAAAAGCTTAACTATCAATCAATCTACTAACTGATAGACTAAACGTAAATGAATAAAGCATGGTTTGCCAATCCATTCAACCTAATCTCAAACCTCTCCACCACAAATGATAAGCTACAATTCATTATCAAGACCTCCAATCCATTAAGACACCTCTATGAACAGTTTGTACACATAATAATAAACCCATAGATTGGATTACCAATACACGAATATACCCGAAGTTAGCCGACTAAAGCCGAAGTGGTTGAGTTAACAAGTTAGTCTGAAGACTGCAGTTTGTAGTCTACATAGGATATTGTGCCGCCCTGGTATATTGCTACAATAATTGCATTACGTAAAGCTGCATTGCAAACTGTAAGCTCTGCGTCGTGACCTAGGAATTCAATCTGGAATTATAGTGGGAGTGACAGTCTGTGACACTGTTTGGCTTTTGAGCGTTGAATATCTTCTTGTATAATAAAGTTTATGTTGGTTTTGGTGATTCGATTTTGTTTAAGATGATAGACCGGAGAGCATATATACTGAAAGCTGAATTGTGTGAGCAAAATGTGACCGCAATTTAAACTGAAGCAGCTGTTCTTTGTTCTTCACTAACTTTTGAGAATTTTTAAAATATTTCCAAATGCTTCGATTATTGAACGCCCAGTAGTTGATATTTGGTTGCTACGTTACACCTCTGTTAGGTTCTCCCGAACGAGCAGGCAAGGCTATGTTATTCAGGGTAAGCCTATAGCGATCCACCGGACATAATCTCAGACATGACTATTACTGAGAAAAACAAAAAAGATGACGGAAATACCTAGTGCAATGCCTCTATGCCCTGCCTTATAATCGATCCTAGGACCTACTTCACGGTCGCGGGACTTATACCATCACCGTGACCCCGTAACATAAGGGGCTATTGAAGGACACCGTGGATTTTAGTCAGTACAAGTCTGACAGTCCCTTCCGCCCTGCCCGGGGTGGGAGGACTCATCTGATGATTTTACCACGTAAAATAAAAAAGGACCTACTTCACAGTTGCGCTTGTAATCACAAAACCAACAATTAATTTAAAAATACTTACAATCCCACAACGAAACGTCAAAAATCCCAACAAGTGTTGATGTCACCAACATAAAAAAGAAATGTTGTACCTATCTACCTATTCATGTGTAAAAAATGCTTTCCGACGACGACGGTTGGCAGGTTTTTGTATCTAGGCCGCTAGGGACCCTAATCTAGCGGAAGGTACCTCTATCACCCTAATCCGTCAAGTTTAAGGCCGACGAGAAAATAAAACCTTGGTCAGAAAACTCCGGAACGGGTCAATAACTAAATCAGGTGTATGAAACTAAGATCATTCTACTTGTCCCTTTACAACTTGAGGACTAAGCGTGTGGTTATAAAACTTAGGCCGGGTTCTTTGAATGTTTATTAGCACTTACTTTTGGTCGCAGGACTTATTTCATTACCGTGACTCCGGAACATAAAGGGCTATTGAAGGACACCGTGGATTTTAGTCAGACAAGTCTGACAGTCCCTCCCGCCCTGCCCGGGGTGGGAGGACTCATTTGATGATTTTACCACTATAAAAAAGCACTTACTTTTAGTGAAGCAAACTTGTTTGTCCCAGTCTCTCAACTGTCAAACTAAAGTGTAAGATAGAGTTAAATTGCGATCATGTCAGATGTCAATGCATAAGCTGATTTATGTTTATAGATCTCAGTCTTAAACTAGCTTAATAAACTTCTGTATTTGATCGAGTAGATTCGAAGAGTAATTTTAGGTAATACAGCGGATAAAGACTTTATCCGTGATCATAGGACTTGCAGCAAACTTCATAGATCGGATATTCAAATAAAAAATACTGATGATAGGACCTATTGTAATTGAACTTAGCAGTTTAAAAACATAGCACTCACATTACATACATACATCGCTCCACAAGGAGCTGTCAGCTACCTGCCTAACGTGGCGTCGTGGGACCGTCCTAAAAGTACACAGTGGCCCTAAAACGCAAAGGACAGCTAAAGGAATAAGGTAGACTTTTAGTTAACAAGAGTCTGACAGTCTCTTCTGTTCCACCAAGGGCTGGAAGCTTAGAAGATGTTAACACCCAAAAACACATCGAAGCTAAAACTATTCAAATACCTGTCTGTCAATAGACACCTTAAACCACATAACTTCAGTACATAACAGATATAATATTCAACGCCGCGACGTGTCCGTGTTAATATATAATCAGCAATAGGGAGTAAATTATTGGGATTCCCCCGACGAATCAATGTTAAATTGCAACAGTACGAGCCAATTGTGCCTTTATAAAACGAACCAAATCAAGCTAAATAAATGTTGTGTATTTTATAGAATCAAAAACTGTTTAATTTTTAATGGAACCAAATGACATATATGTATTCTAAAGTGGATCGAACAAAATAAGAATCATACACATCGGACTAGAAACCAAACAAGAAGCAGGTAAAGGGCATTGGGCGTCTTGTTTGGACATTTGACCAACGGCGTACACAAACGAAATAGGACAAGGTATTTAGATAAATGTATCTGCACCCCAGTGGTACGGATCACAATCTTGTGGGCCTTGGGAGAATTGAGAAAAAGAAATGATTATTACGGAATTTTTAAAACCTTTTGTGTAAGTAAGGAATTAACTCAAAACAACTGGACTGTTTTATTTTAAATGTCAAAATTATTACCTCGATGACCTCTAAAACACCTCGTCTATTTTCCTCGAAACTTAGAAAGAAGATTTTATTCTGATAATTTTGAACTCACATAAGGTCGAGAAATTCCAGTCCTGAATAACCCAACAACACTTCGTCCGACCAGTAATTTGAAGCCAGAACCTCATGCACAGATGTAACGCTAGACCATTGTTTTTTTTTTACGTGGTAAAATCATCCAATGAGTCCTCCCACCCCGGGCAGGCCGGAAGGGACTGTCAGGCTTGTACTGACTAAAATCCACGGTTTCCTTCAATAGCCCTTTATGTTCCGGGGTCACGGTGATGGAACGAGTCCCGCGACCCCAGCAGGCTTTGGCCCTCTGAGAAGGGGCCCCGTCAAACGCTACACCATGGGGCAATGTTTCTATTTTCCGCTTTATAAATGAGTTTTAAAGTTAATTCCTTTGAGCCAGTTTGAAATAAACCATAAAAAGATTTTACGGTCCGGTTCTCACCTCCAATTTACTTTTAATTCATATGGGACAGGTAAATTATGCTGTTAGGACCTCGCATAATGTTTGACTATGTACTGTAGCGACGGCTCTTTATAACGTTATACAGGTGACATTTAAATTAGGTTGCTAGAATAGTGGCTGCTTCCGTAGAAGTGCATGATAAATATTAAAATGAGTTGCGTTTGATAAAGTGTGGGAAGTGCCTTATTCTTACATGTAAAAGGAGTGTGATTACAGGTGAAACGGCTCTTATAAGCCAAATTAACGGGAGATACCGTTAACTATCTAATTAATGCAAATTTAAAGACTATAACAGCGAAAATCAGCGGAAAATGACGTCAGTGTGACTCGACTATTACAGTTTTACAACAAAATACGTATACACACACGAACATCGTAATTGTAAGTTACTTTACTGCTATCTTAGCGAAATCAATGTTGCACTGAATTTTGAACCCAATGTTGCACTGCTGCGAATCTGGAGTGATTCGCTAGTTATTATAGATCTAGATGTGACGTGCAGTACAAAACCTTGTGTACTAGTGTGTGGCTAGTTATCTAACAATATAAAGCCATTGCAAAGAATAAATAATTGGCCATTGTAAGACTCTTAAAAACAAGTACAGCAAATACGGAACATAATAATTCCATGAAACATTACGAGTAAATTGGCAAGAACAACTGAACAAATTCCCTCGACTATCAATTTAATACGAACTTATATTTAGTTGTAAAATCCTCCGTTTTCAATTCTTAGTAAAACGTCACGATTCAAGATTTCCTTACAGTTAGTAAGATAATATCTGCAAACTTGTTATACAGAAGGAACTTTACTGCTATCGCAAGCCTTTTTAAAAGACGGTTAAAAGTTTTCTGGGAAATCTGATTCTGTTTAAAACTAGGTAATAATATATTTATGCAGCATTTTATTTCCGCAGTTCAACGCAATCAAGACATAAGTTGTTTAGAAATAAGCGCCTGTGACAAATTAATAGCAACGGTCCGCATCGACGTCACATGTAACTACTACAAACTGTACAGGAGATGACATCACGTTCGCTGAACATGTAAGTTCCATTTAACACCTCTAGAACCGAGCGAATGGCACAGTAAACTGGAATGATGGTAGACGTAGTCACGAAATGGTATCATTAGCCGAATTACACACGTGACCGCATAATTGAAAGGGACCCCAGTTGCTTACGAGCGGGTCAACCCGGGTGCAAGAGCGATGTGAATAATTTGTGAAACAATTGGCCCTCAGGTGTATGGCTGGCTCTTGACTGAGGAAGCCGGCGGCAAATGAAGATGTATTGAACACATTTCGAAGGGGCGACTACAGATTTAGATGGACAGTTAAATGGTAACGTTTAGGTTAAGAGACTTTATTTCCCATCTCGGTGAACGTTACAAGTATGACTACACTAACAAAATCTTAAAAAGAAAGCAACTTGTAAAGTTTGACCAAGATATTTTCAGGTAGGTAAAGTCATTCACTGTTGGTAAGTCACGTAAAAGTTACTAAAACATTCCTGGTAAACACAAACAAAATCACCTCAAAAACCATGTTTCTAAGAAACTCGAAATCCCTCAACAAAATGTTGTGGGACAATAAACTTTCCGACAGCTTATTTAATATCTTTGTTCATTTCACGTCAGACATTCGTAAAATCGTAGCTAGTCAAAACTCAACCGCATTTCAATGCGTCAAAAACTTATAATTGAAACGTTTTGTGTGCTTTGATGACGTCATAGCGATGACGATGACGGCCCAATCGTCAGGGTTTGTCAGCGACACAGGAAATTACATCTCTAATCTGATTATTCCTGATGAATACGGACTAGTGACGTGTTACGAATCGGTCCACATTTCCCGATGTTTGATTCCGGATTTATTTATTCACATTACATTATTGATGTCTTCCTTTGGTTTAAAATTAATGCTAATGTGTTTTTCGAACGTTAATGTTAATGGTCATGATGAAATCTGAGAGTCTGAATCAAAAGAGAATCATGAGATAGTTTTCCGTGTGAGTTTTATTGAAAGTTATCAACACAAACATATTATATGCCTAATTGATTTGTGAAACGCAGGATGGCGAGACTTTCTATTCTAATTAATTGACTGAAAGTCTGCGTGTAGCAGGTTACGGCAGCTACACACCTTACGAAAAATCGTTACGATTGAACGGTACAGTTCAAACTGCAACGATAAATCTACAAGTGTGTATGAAAAAACTCGAACAAACTGTAGTTTTTCTTATATACACTTGTAGATTTATCGTTGCAGTTTGAAGTGAACCGTCCAATCGTAACGTTTTTTCGTAAGGTGTGTAGCTGCCATTAATTTCACGCACGGTACAAATATTTGTACGACCAACAAGTATTAGTTGCTCCTGGTCTGGCTGTTTGTGTAGGTGAGTTTTAATGTTTGTCAACAAAACCCACGACGCACGAGTAACTTCATGTTATTCCACCTTTAAAAAAAGCTACAAATATCCGAAAATTATAATCTTTTATCATACGAATAATAAATAGTATATTATAACACGACCCGACAACGCTAAAGCTATTACTGTTACTTAAAATAAATCTTGTTTCTACTTAAATTTTTTTAGTACTAAGCTGCAACATATTTCTTTATAAAGGTGTGTTGACCTCTAGTCACAGCAATATTGCACTGAATTCCAACTTGTAGCAATAGTGTAAAAGTTGTGACAGCACACTTTCCCATTTTCTACGAACACTGTAGTTTCCATATCCCTAACTTATCCCTTACAACTTGAGTGGAAAGATAAAGAAGCGAACACACTTGCCTCGGATTTTCGTCGAAAAATCGTACGCATTTAGATCGAATCCTCCACATGTAACAGATCCCCTCTAATCAGATGTGACAATGCGCATTAACCGAATTAATACCATATTTAGATCAGAGCATAAAGCACAATCATTAATTAAATTAAGTAACGGGTCAGTGATCACGATTGATTACGGTCTTATGTTTTATCGAACCCTTTGATAATGGCATTAGTTATGCGTATAAGCAGATCTCATTATCTTTTTGGCAACGGTCCTTTGTGCCATACATTTTTGTATCATCTTACATGTAGCAGCACATAAAATCCAATAATAAATCACTTTAAATGAAATTACTTTTTTCCAGAGACAATGAAGTGTTCTATTGCGAAAGTTTTCTCTTACATTTCTTAGAAATGTACACTCATTAAAACTTGTATTCTTTTTTATCAAAGCTATTTGCTTTTTAAAAGAATAAACTTTGTAACGAGATATTTAATAATTAGACACGTAAATCTCTGAGTCAGTTTGCTGAAAACACGTGCACGGCTCGCAAAGTAGGTACACAGACGGAACTCTTTCAGACAAATGCAGCTGGGAGCATAAATTCTTAAATAAACATTTTATAAATATAATTTTAACGTTTAACGTCATGAGCTTTAATTAAGTAGCAATGTTTTCAAAGGAAAGCTCTCGCTTTGAGGTCTCTGCCGAGCTCCGTAGGGTCTTAATTAGTGTTAATCTTAAGATAATAAGCCACGTGTTTTCACTAATTGGTGTAAATTGAAAGAGTTGGAAATCCCTTTGAGGAAAATTTGCAAATTTTGACATGGCGGCACCCGGGGCCGGGTCAAAGCAACATGTCGTTACTTGTCTGTATAATTGGCTCTCTGATACTTAATGAATTACATTATCCTCGCAGGTATGTGGGACAGATCCTGATTACCTTTAACGTGATCATTTAGTGGGTAAGCAGATATCTGTAGGTATTAAATAATAAATTGGTTGTTATTTATGTAATCCATTTTAAACATCTGTTTTTATTCTAGTTCAGTCGAGCGCCTAAACCCACTTTACTCACCGCGAAATGACCCGCCTTTGTCCAGATATTGTTTTGTATTTAAAAAATACGCAGAATTCTGTCTGACTTTTGAGCTCACTGAAAGATCAAACAGTTACGTATATTTTGTTCGCAATAAAATTTCCATTGTTCTTTCATATTGAAAATTACCTCAACCCACGGCTTTTCCTACGATTTACGTAAACTAACTTATATTTTCACAGCTTTTTATATAAGTATAAAATTACTTATGTACGGACTAGTTGATTGACTTCGGTGCCTATGAGTACCTACTTATTTACTAGGTACCCTTATGCGTGTTTCATGTATATTTGTGTTTAAACAAATCTTTGATGTAATGGTCGCAAATGTGACTGCTGGATGCTCAACGTTTGATTCCCAGGTTGGACGAAGTGTTACTGGGTTTTCCATTACGAATTTCTCAGAAGCTGCCACGTAGTCTAAATTGGTTCCCGTTTGATGGCAGCAGGCTCGCAAAATGTGGCTGTCTAGTAGGTATACTTCTGCCAAACCGTTGGTAATAACGAGGCGTCAAAGGTCGAAGGATTTTCTAGATTTTTTTTGTTTTTACGTGGTAAAATCATCAGATGAGTCCTCCCACCCCATACTGTCAGACTTGTACTGACTAAAATCTACGGTGTCCTTCAGTAGCCCTTTATGTTCCAGGGTCACGGTGATGGTATATGTCCCGCGACCCCGGCAGGCTTTAGCCCTCAGACAGGTGGCCTCGTCATAAGGATTTTCTAGCATCCTAATGTATAATGTGCTAAAAAAATCTACCAGATAATCTAACACAACACTACTCGCTCACACAGTTATGCACATGCACACCGCCCTATTACGCAGACAACGGTCAATACTCCTTGCATCATCACCTCCGCTCGACCGCGCGGACGAGCGGAATCCAAAGTATTCAGCTTACAACAAAAAAAATAGAGTACGCAAATTGGAACAAAGTAACATAAAACTTAATAAACGTCTATTCTAAAACAAAAATCCTTTTACACGTAACTACAATATGTTACACCAATCTCTGCCCCTGCAATAAAATTCCAAGATAGAAAAGACAGGGACAAGACAATATAAGTAGTCGGTGAGTACGTGGGCGTTACAAATAATGTCGTAGAGTTATAAACAGTTTCAGACGCTATAAATAATACCCTCTTTCAGCCTACTTGGCTAAAAGGTAGCCTGGTTTCAGGATTATTTTTAGCAAATATGGCACCTTTAGTTTTTATACTTAAAGCTTAAATTACACTACCTTACTTATATTTTTAATTAAACTCCAATATTTAGAAGGCTTTCTTAATTTCTTAATCAAGGATCTGCTGTTTTCATAAGAATCCACTAACAAATTGTCGAAAATACAGATAACAGTAGGTATCAATTGTAAGAGAGAGCCTTTAGTTTTCTTTTCTCTTTGCGAAATGGTACCTTTCATTTTTTTACACGTAATTATTCAATTATTTGTCATATTCTAAAACAAGAATATGATCTTAACAATTTTCCAGCACTTTACAACCACTTTTTCAAACTATCACGGTTTGCTTCTAAACTGAAAATCTCACTTACATATCTTCCGTGATTAAATATTATATGTTAAGTTTAGACTTAACAACCATTCCATCATACGAATAACGTTGGTATGTGATATACATTTACTTTAACTAAGTAGCGAACATTTTCATACTACCTATGCCTCAGGTAAGAATACGAAATTATCTTTATGAACTTTACAATAAATTACTTTTCATGCCATTAAGAAAGCAGACGCATATTTTCCAATTTATCCGAGGCGGCACGGCCCGACTCTGTTATATATTCCATAAATATTTCAACAATTTAAAACAGCCGTCTTTTTACAAAAGATCTCATTTTCAACCTAAATTATATCTTAGTTGGATAATAATAGCACAAGATAATATTATAATCACTGTGGAGATATCCTCTTAATTAAATGTAAAAAGAAGCTTCGCATGTCCCGCCCTCGGCTTTCGTTTATTCACAACAATTTTAAGCAAGAATGCCTTTGTTACAGAGCCACCTTACGTAACAGAACCAAAGGGAGAAAGTTTCGAGGAGAATCAAAGCTAATACTAAATTAAATCGAACTGTCTAAACTCAATCCGAAAATTGAAATCAAAGTTTAAACGAACAACAGATACATGCCTTAATTAAATTAGGCTCCACGTAAAATAAACTCACCCTCACATCACAAACTCAGATCGAGAGCTTATTATTTCAAATGGAAACAATAACATATTAAAGCGTCTGTATCTCACACCGTTACACTTCATTAAATTCGGGTCAAAACAATATCATACAGTACATTAGATTGTTCGATACGTGCGGAGTGGTAATCAGGTTACGTAAAGGGTTGTTAGTTACGTGTCGGTGTGAAAGTTGCCGACATCGGCCGTCAGAAACAAAGCATCGTATGGAGGAGCGGGGTTGATGTTCCGGAAACTGATAGAATGAGCCCGGAGCTCGCTGCTCGCTACTATTTGCACAAGAATAATACCGTAACGACTCCCCTTGAGACAACGACAAAATGCGCAATTTGTTGAATCACTTGTCGTGACAATCACAGATACGGTATTGAATTGACGTGTTACGTATTATCGTGTGGCGTTTGAGTGTTTGAGGAATACTTCTGTATGAGTTCCACTTGAAGTATCTGTCTCGTTGTATTACATCTCATATGATATCCGAAGGGTTCTTTGTAGGATATAATACCTCGTATTTTAGATTTCGTTATGCCTAGATTTTTCCACAAGAGAGATATGACTTATTGCTAATATAAAACAGAATATCAGGGAAAAATATTTAACAACCAAAGATAGAAAAAACGCTATTTTGACATTCAATATCAATATCAGGACTTTGTCTTTCTCCTCCCTTTCATTTGCCTACACACACACGAGAATCCTGATTGCTACTGAGCTGTTCCATTATACGAAAGATAAGTAGACATACTTGGAGTTGATGAACAACCTTCAGAAATTAAAGAACCACAAACAGAAGAAAAAAACACGTCTATAAGTCACTCTCGACAGACACCTTAAATTCTAACAACGAAGAAAAGGAATCTGTAAAAGATAACCTAATATTGACTCATAAAACCATTAGTACTACGTAAACTAAAGACACTTAATCATCAAACTTCACTTCTGAGAGTACTTGGCCAGCTACTGAGTGGCTAAAACCTTTTTAAAGAAAAAAAAGTACTATTCCAAAGTTCGTAATGACTAAATTGCCGTGGTAGGGGAAAAGGGGCTTATTTCATCGATTGTAGAAGGTAGGTGCTCAGACTAATTCCATTTCGAGTCTATACCAAAACAAGGAGTGTTTTAAGACAAGTAGCAGACTGTGTAATCCAAAATGTACCTTTATAGATAGATTTGAAAGTTCAAATTAAAAGTTTAAACTACTTTTGAGTTTACGTCATTACTGAATCTTTAACTTCATTCTCATGTAACTAAACACTAAACAGTACCGAAAAATGCAGACGTCATGCCTTAGGCATTCTCTTCCAGTCATTACCACTGTTTTTTTTCAGTTTATTACTGTTAAAATGATTAAAGCCTGCACTCCAATTTCCGCAGTACCTTGTGAGAGAAAAATTCTAGTGTTTTTCGTCCATGTTTATTTCGAAATCATTTGACCAGGATTTTGAACTGTAATGAGCCTTTTTAGTAAAAAATCCTCGTATAAAACCTACTTCGACTTCATATGTAAAAGTAATCTCGCTAATAACTTGAATAAACCGTCAAAGGCACGTGTCTCATTCCTATAAATGTGTCAAATTACGTACAAATCAGTTTTTCTGTCTACTATGCACTATTGCACATGTTAAATGTGACCGACTTTTCAAGACCAAGTTTGGTTTTGCTAGTCATCGAACAGCTCATGAAAAAAGAAAAGCACTCTTACTCAAGCCGGGTAAGCTAAAAAGGACCTTGCCTCAAAACGCATTCACCAAGGTTACCGTAAAACTTGGCCCTCGGCCTTGGCCAACAGTGGCCACATAAGACCAGTGATGGGACGCTTTGTCAACCAGAATGTATTACCTAGTCAGACCAACTAATACCTAGCAAAACAGTACAGTTACAGTAACCTTGGTAACTTTAACTATTGAAATGGAGCTGGCTGGCAAGCCGCCACGAAATACTGCAATTTGAACAAATTTTAACACACCGTATATAAGCCAAACCTGGTGTAAAGTAGTGCTTTGGCACAGTTATGTCACAATTAGTGAATTATAACACTCATTGGGGTTAAAATGTGACCTTATTTTAATTAATTAATGGGTATTCCTGTTAAAGAACTCAAATGTACACGTCCTACATTCAAGTCGAGTAGATTTTAAAATTTTGTATGGGATAGCTGGCTATTGTGATGTCGGCCATGTAGAGAATCTTGTTACCTTGTTACATCTTTAAACGTATACGTGTAGACTTACTTGCTATGTATAATGCATTGCGAAATCATGCAAAAACAAACCTGAAAAATCATCTTCATAATTATCTGCACCGATATCAGACCAACATTTGCTGAAGAAAAATACTTTTGTGCGATCAATACTTTCACTGAAGCTGAAAATGATTGCTACAAAAACATCTCAGTTTCGTGAAAGAGGTACTTAGGTACATATGATACAGTTTGCATGTGCAGACGTGATGAGGCTCCATCTAGCCGTCTCCTCCGGAAACTCGTCTCGAAGACGTTCGTCGTTCAAACCTCATTGAATCGTATGCGCAATTTGCCGATTGAACCTTTAGGGTTGGCCTTTTGTGAAAATGCTCCCGGCCGGACCGAGCAGACTAATATAATGACGGTAATGAAATATAACGATGTCTATCACCCGTACCTATCGCTTGCAGACTCAAAATGATGGAGGGTAGATATCAGGGGTTGGTCATCCCGATCATTGATTTAATTAAGCCGTTGGGAGCAGAAATCTTGTTATAATCAAGGGAAATGGAAGTTTAAAACGTAACAGAATGTTCAAACAAACCTTATATGCACCTTTGTATGTATATATTGTGAAAATAAATGGTTTTACCGATCAAAAATATCGGAACGCACGTAACGTAGCACCAAATATTTTCTCTGTTCGTTGTTTGAGCGTAACGATCCGTATGTCAGTGCATTTTCAATCAGATTTATATCGGAGCGGATTAAAATTTTAACGAGTTGTCGTCACACAGGCTTTACTCGTCTTTGTGAGGACTGCCTTTGTTAAAAAAGCTCTATTTGACGTTATAATAAAAAGGAAATGTGAAAATAACCTTTTCTGGTTTCGACGGTATAAATACAACTCGGTTATGTTTATATTAAAGCTTGCTGGGATCACGTAAAACGTTTAATATACATATTTGCCGCTGACAGTTTGATAAATTAATGTACGAAATAATTACATTTTTGTTTGGATAAATTAAATGCCTTTTATAATTACGTAGGACCAAAATTATTTTGCGAGTTGACTGACAAAAACTTAGCTATTACATCCAGTGTCCAAAACATTGTGATTTTTTAAATTTGAAGCATTTACCTTTTATGTAATCTTCTGTTATCATTCTCTCTGCTGTCAGGTTTTTTCACAATTGTGTACCTACTCACTTACCTTAGCAAGTCTTCGGATATGGGTGTGCGAATTGCAAAATAACAAGACGCGACCATATCCGAGCGCATTTTCCAAACACAAGGCAAAGACTAATTAATAACCTTGCCGTTGCGTCACTATTACCACTTAAAGATGGATTAAGTTTGATTAATCCCCCGTCCAATGTTGGACACCCAATAATGTAATACACTTGTAACTGGGATATCGATATGGTATCAATTTAGTGACATAACTGTCTTGCTTTGACGACCTTCGTCGACATTTAGTAAGGTCAATGGCACATCAGTGCCTTGCGAAAATCAACCTATCTGCTAAGACATAAAGGTGCTTCTCATGTCAATAGAATCCTTAACCGATAATGTGCAGTTAAGTGTACATTATTGCTACTAATGACTGTCTTAATTAACGATAGACTTAGACAGATACCTAGATGGATTCTAGGCTTATTGATTTACCTATAAGGCTTGTGTAACATATGTATTTATGTATGCACTAGCTTCTGCCCGCGGTTTCACCCGCGTCATATTAGGCGTTTGGTCCTATGGTGACGTCTCCGTCAGTTCCCTTGAAGAGCGCGATTTCCGACCTCGTGGGTATCTTCAGTGGTAGCTGGGGCGAGAGGAAGAGGATGTCTTTTCCCTCACGCATTCCGACTGCTAACCATTCCCCTTACTTGCCACTGAATCTTGAGGTACCTCCCGAAACGAAAAAACGAAAACCGGTAGGACTGCGTCAGACTGAAGGTGAGGACGCAGCCCGTAGCCTTTCCAAACGATCCTTAAAGTAGGCCGGTTAATATCGACATGAAAAACCAAACATTGCAAACGCGCATGTAACTACGATTCTTTTATATGTTGTTAGGTCCCTTTAGAGTTTAGAGTATTTAACACCCAAGTTTGCAAACCTGATAACCCTGTTCTGTCAATGTCAATGTCGAATCAAAATCGCACTTAACCAGTTTTTAGTATTTGTTGTTATAGCGGCAATAGACACACATCATCTGTGATTTAACCTATCTAACTATCACGGTTCGTGAGAAACAGCCTCCGAAACATTACATTACTTTATAACATCTACAAAAACCAGCAACAAAATCACGTTTTTTTGTACGGGAGCCCCCCTTTTTTACGTGGTAAAATCATCAAATGAGTCCTCCCACCCCGGGCTGGGAGGCACTGTCAGACTTGTACTGGCTAAAATCCATGGCGTCCTTCAATAGCCCTTTATGTTCAGGGGTCACGGTAATAAGTCCCAATGAGAGCCCCCCTTAATATTTATTGTATTCTGGTTTTTATTATGTTTTGTTATAGCAGCAACAGATGTACATCACCTGTGAAAATTTCAAATCTCTAGCTATCACGGTTCATGAGATACACACGCAAAAACTACTGAATTGACAGCACAGGGTTTTCAGGGTTGCAAATTATAACAAAATGGTAGTTACATGCGCGTTTGCAATGTATGATGTCGATATTGACCGGCCTAAAGAGGGATTTTATCGACGCAATTGTGACATATTACCCAGCTCGTCATTATTTTGTCGCGGTATTATTTTGAAACTGTGATATCTCCTAAGATATTCATTGAAATCAAATGATGTAAAGGGCAATTTCGTTCAAAATTAAATGCTTGTGATGATTAACGTATTTATTTGGATAAAGATTAATATCATGTTTATGAAAACACCTTCGCAAATAATGCATTACTTTAAAACAAATTTGGTTCCCATAAAAAAGGTTATAGTGACTTAACCTTTAAAGATAGATATATGCTCTCGCGGACTTTATTTTAGAAAATTTTATGAGGAATAATTCCGTAGTACATAATTTTTGCGAAACTCTAACCGTTTACGCAGCGCACGCGACGGAAGCTCTAAAAAAGGAATACATTTTCCCGATTTTGAAACATTTCTCATTACTGCTCCGCTCCTATAGGTGATAGCGTGATGTTATATAGCCTATAGCCTTCCTCGATAAATAGACTATCCAACACAAAAATAATTTTTCAATTCCAACCAGTAGATCCTGAGATTAGCGCGTTCAAACAAACAAACAAACAAACTCTTCAGCTTTATAATATTAGTATAGATTATCCTGCAGTTGAGATAATTTTTTCAGATAAAATGCTAATCTTGAAAAGGTAAAATGTGACTTGATGTCTGCAAAATAAATTTTAAAGTTGAAAACCTATGTTTCCCAACCAATGTTTTTTTATTTTTATTTTGTAGACTTCAAAATATATTTCACTATCCACTACTAACTATCCAGACCCACCACATACCAATTTCATGTTTTAAACCATAATATACCTTAAAGGCGCTTTTACAAAACAAATATTTCAAAAAACAATAAAGTCTTTAGAAAACATCGTAACAAATTTATTTTCAGCCAATGAAAGAAACCATGTAAATGTAACCACGTGGAAAAGTTTCCAACTTTGCTGAAAGTTGCCGTTTGCAGACTGAAATTATATTTCATTACATTTTCTTTAGTATTTTATCGAATAAAAAGAAACCCTTCATTTTATCTTGTAAAAAAATATGTTTAATCAAAATACCATGAAAAGTAGCAACAAAGTTTTACGTGAAGGATTTCATATCGATATTAACCTAACATTACTTAGCCATATAATCCGCATCTTGGAAAGTAATCTATCTTAGGAAAAACATCTACACGAAGAGAAAATTACCAGTGAAGGTCGTACTCGAGAAAATTCGTTCGAGAGAAGTTTCAGCCCGAACGAACCTTCCGCTGTAAATATACTTACAGTAAAACTTATTGTATCGGTTTTTGTAACCAAATTGGGACTTGTAATACGAGTTTGGTCTTTTATCTAACGAAAACCTTTTTGTTTATTAAACTGACGTAGAGGTTACGTTTCTTGTCTATGGTTGGGATATTCGAACTATAAATCGGTCTCTTTGCCTATGCTCGTGGCCTCTTTGTGCAATTAATAGGCAAACCGATGATCGGCTGAGCTGTTAGTTTGTGTCAATCATTAGTGCGGAACGCCGCCATTTGTAAGTAAAACGTTAGTTTGGTTTAATTGATAGCTGGCAGGTTTCAACCATTGATCAACGTAAAGAGGCATTTAATACTAAAACTATGAAATTTTAAGGTAGTCGTAACAATGTTTAGGCGGCTATTATGGTGTTTAAAAATAGGTATTACTTATAAAATAATTAAAATTTTTGCCAAACCTCAATACTGATTTCACATATTGGTAATAAATTAGGTAACCTTTCAAATAGTTATATCTATTCAAATGGTTTCACGTGCTACCACAGAATAAATTAGTTTTCAACATTTAGCAACAGCCCCATTATCAATTTAATTATAAGTGCTTAAATAGATATACTTTGTTGGTACAACTTTATAACTCCAATAGTTTCTTTCTACTGAACATAAGCAAATATCAAGATCCAACACGAAAATTGAGACCCAGAAATAAAATAAAATAAAAGTATATCGCAGTGCTTCTCCCAATGCAGATCTATATAATATGACAGAGGCGAATATCATCAATAAGTATTAATATTTTCAATAAATATTTAGTAGCCAATACCAAGTTAAACCGGGGCTTTAGTAAAGTTACGGACATAGCCGTTAGCGGGCTCTTTCGGAAATTGCGGCCCTCTAGCGCTTGAGTCGTGATATATTCGGGCCATTGTTGGCCCCAGCGGTGGGCATTTGTTATTCCAATGCTACCGTTATTTAATGCGCCCTAGATAAATATTGTGAACCCTTTTTATGTCCGCGTATACGCAATGTGATCTAATTTTGGTAGAATTTTATAAAAATCCGTCTTGTGGAAAAATGAGGGGTTTCTGTCGTGTCATTTATTGGACGAGAATGATTGCTAGATTTGTCGCAGCCGACGCTGAAATTACGTTTGATATTGATATCTTTGCGTAATGAGGGAAACGCCCTTTCAGCGGTGGATGTTAGGAAATATGGGCTTTTGTTGTGTCACTAAGGGCAAAGTAGCGCACCAAAATATTAAGAATTTTCCCAACTGGATCATTAACGTTGTCATTATGTCATGGGTGTGTATTTTTAAACCACTTATTGATATTTTTATTAACATACTGCGATATTACTATGAAGTATTACATTTTATTAAGAAAGATTCATTCCTAGTAAGACCTAGGGAAAGCTGGCGTGACGACCTAGTGCATGAGAGATTGGCCGGAGAAAGCCGCATAGATAAAGAGAAGAATGGAAGGTTATGGGGAAGACCTTTGCACAGCAGTGGGAAATACAAGTTAATAAAAAAAGGATTATTTCAAGAAGATTTAAACAGGTATCCTTGAACTCTAAACTTAAACTACGAAGGTCTTAGCGCATACAATGGGACCATTTACGTAAAAAAAAGGAACAACACATAAATCTTAAGCCTGTGCGTGCAATTTAGAAGAAAATCAAACAAATATAGCAAGATACAAAAAAAAACATTTTTTTTGCAACAAAAAGAAAGAAGCAAACAAACCAACAGAGTGTAACGTAGTTAACAGTTGGTGTGACTCCGTCGCGGAGTGGTTTCCTACCCAACTTCAATATCCGCCGCGCTAAGTTAGTTTCAGAAACAAACTCGCTTCTATCACTTGCCGACAATAGGTCGCCATTTGTTATTTATTAATTTTATTCAGCACCTAGTTTTGAGAGCATTCGAAGTTATGGTGCGGGAAATATTGTTTAATTGAATTGGTATTTACATATTTGGGTAGTAGAGCTTTCAGTAATTAATTCTTGTTTAGTGTACCGGCAAATATTTCTTGGTTGATGATCATTGTGCAGTGTAGCATACATCTAAATAAAATTGAATTTTTAAGACTATTAGCGACTCATCCCGAATGTATACTGATGGTGATTTTAAAGTAAAGTACAGCCTTATAATTATGTATTTATATATATTACTCCTTGAAAATACTAGCTTTCTGTAAGTGATAGAATTGTTTATCCTTTAAATAGGTTGTTGAGTTAATAAAAAAAAAACTATTTATGAAAGTAAATAGTTTAGATTTACGTTAATTTACAAAGACTGAAAGATCTTATGATTTAACGCTTTGTATGTTACTTACAAACTTTACGTGAGAAAACAAAGGTATTAAGTAGAACAACAGTTTCTAACATAATTATCATTTTCGCATAAACAACTACGTACATATCTAAACAATAATGAACCCTTAGGTGCTTTGGATGATGAGCCATTCAGCTCCTTACATGACCCACTGAGCACGAACAGACGGCCTAATTATAGAATACTTGTGTAATGAACATCTCACGCAAAGCGTAAACAATCCAAATGTTTATAATTACTGAACACACCCACCAAACTTAATCGTTTAACTTCAATTAAACTTCAAGCATTATGCTCCGATAGAAATGTAATTAACAAAACGATATTAAGTGGAAATTAATACAAGTTCACTTTACAGCTACAAAGCTCGTCAGAACTCGAAGTCGGCTAAAACTTGGCTTAGCATGTTTTCACCATGATAAACTTGCCGTTAAATACTCCGAATTCATGCACACGGCCACCTTATTGTTCCAATAATAAAGTTGCATTTCCCATAACGTTTGCGGATGCTATCAGCAATGTATAGTGGTAGGTGTGAACAAGTAGAGCTAACTGTCATTGTCATGCCTGGCCTTTGTACTAGAAACGGGGCTAACTTAATCCACGCTCATGTCGACGCGCAATTGACTTAGTCAACCTAATTTGTATTTTTATCATATTTTTACAGAGAACTTAATCGTTTGTATTTTTAAGGATGACACATTACTGGACACTTTTTTCGAGGTACAGGTGCTTGTAAATTGCGATGCACCAGCCATGTATTTTCATGGTACGGAGAAATACTTTACAGTTAAATGTTGTATTTTCTCGTTCTCGTACTTTGTTTTATTCATCCATTCCTTTGATATTCAAGAAGTGTTTTAAACAGACGACAGTACAAAGTTCGAGAACCTAGGATTACAAGGTACACTGGAGTGATTTTTTAAACCTTGAACGAATTTAATTAAAACCAGTTTCGTAGTACAAAATAAAGGGTGCAATTTAAGTTATTGGCAATATTTTAATCTCAGGTTCTACTCACTATACTGGTTGCATTTTGGCTAATCATTCGCAAATCAAAAATATTTTAATACAAGTACGAACAACTTTAAAAATGGAGTAAATCATCAAACACTACAAGTAATTAAAAAATAATTCATAAACCCTTATAAGTCATGAAGTATCAAAATTTTAAAACGCAGTACACGAGTTTAAGGTTTTAAATACTTGCATCAATAATGTGTTTGAGTTGCGTAATACAACCAGTATCGCGAGTAGGGCGATAGCTTTTTTTTTTAGGTGATAAAAACATCAAATGTGTCCTCCCGCCCTGGGTGGGGCGGAAAGGATTGTCAGACTCTTACTGACTAAAATCCACCCGTGTTCCTTCGGATGCCCTTTACGTTCCGTGGCCGCGGAGAGCCTTAGATTAAAATATTGCCTATGACTTAAATTGCTTCTCCCTGTAGGAGAAGGAACACACAATTGAAGAAGGAAAATTAAATGAGTGGTGCATGCACCAAGTATACAAGTCTATGAAGTCTATTATAGCTCTATAGTCTATAGGTATATAGCCACATGTATCATGTAGATCTCGAACACGCTATATCATGTTCCTGTAACACGATCCTTCACAAAGGACTAATACTCGAGGATAATATGAAGCGCTAGATTAGTGAGCAATCATCGCTACTAATTTCTGGCTTCCAATGCGCAATAACTTATCTACAACGTCAATAAAGTGGCTTTTAGCTTGAGTTTATTTATTTATTTATTAACAAAGGTACAATAACAGCTTCTTTATATAATTTATGACTACAAGCTGCCAATAATAGGTGAACCAACACACACACTCACATTTATATAGGTGGTAACTTAAGCTAAAATCTAAATTAATTTACTAAATAAATAATTGAGTTTAATGTCTAATATTTTAAATACGGAACTTTTTGAGAAAGAATGGATGGATGTATGTTACTCTTTCACAAAAAATCTACTGAACGGATTTGCATGGTATTTGGTAGATACACGGTTATTTTATAACCCGGATTAATAATAATTCTATAGGATACACTTCATCCCGGCATTACGCTTCTGTAGGATATTTTTTGAGTTGTAGGTAACGGGTAAAGCTGCTGGCAACAAGCTAGTAAAAAATAGTTATACGTAGAAATAGAATTTGGAAAATAAAAATCTTTTCAGTCAATACACCCTTTCATACTTGAAAGTAATCTTAGAATTTGATTCCATTGAAAACTTGCTGAAGTTAATTATTTTCTGAAAACATAGTTAAAAAACAATGTTTCTGATTTTAATCTAGGTAAGTACCTATATTAGTACTAGTAGAAGTACCAAGGTACCTAGGAGTAAAGAAAATTGGATTAAATGGTGATAAACTGTGAAATATAAACAATATAATTTAGAAACAACTGATAAATAAATCAAACAAACCGAAAAAATCCTATCCTGCTCTAAATAACGTACTTAGAGCAGGATAGGATTTTCGCCTTCAAAACAAAAAAAAAACACGACTCGACAATTTTTCATGGCCAGCAATAATAACTTTACGATGATTACACTCCTAAATCCAGCAACAATAGTAAAACAAAGGAAGCTCGAAGTTAAAAAATAAGTGTTATTAATAAAGAAGCCAAGGAGAATGTAATTATTGTGATGTACTACTACCACGCCCACTTTTTCATACGGATAAAGGGCAACGCACAGTTGTAGACTATAGTGCCAAAGACAGCGCCGCGGCATCGGCAGCTATAGCTTTTATTGAATTTTCAACTTTATACTCTAGAGAGATAATTACTATTATAAAACTTTGTACTTTAGAGTAATTCTTTTACAAATTGTTTTTTGTATAATTATGAAGATAACTTTATGAATAGAATTCAAATACATTTTTCAATTAAAAAAAGTGCGGCCCACTGGCAAAATCAAGTTTTTCTACTTTGTGGCCCTTGCCAAAGAGCGTCCCACTATACGTTTACCAAAACGCGGTCTACGCGTTGTCCTGCGTGAGCGACGAGTACGACGCGACGCAAGTCGATCTATTACAACTACTATTTTAATATTTACTTCGTGTTACATCGCGTCGCGTCGTATTTGTCGCTCACGCAAGACACCGCATATCACATGTCTCGGTACCTAATGCACGGTGCATATAACTGTGAGGTAATCCTTATCGTCAAGTTGGGTAGTTAAATCAAATGATTAATTACAATGCACAGCACGTGCAGCTACACGCAACCAACCTATTTTCTGAAGCTATAAATAATCTACTTAAGCCCGGATTAATTTAATGAGGGCGAAAAAAAGTTAAGGAACTTATTGGATATTATGGCCGTCTGGTATTGAGGAGGTTAATGTATTAAACTGATTAAGGTCGCAAAGTTTCTGATTATAAAATTATTAGTATTTTTTTATATCAAGCTTGTTTGATTTTATTTTTAATGAGTTTAATCTTGGCTTTCATTTAGTGCAGAGGTAAATGTACACATATAAGTCCTAAGATCCATAATTCATGATCCATGATCCATGTCACCATATTTAGATATTTCTATCATTCTTGTTAATGAAAAAGCTTTTGGAAGCTTGAACAAACTTGTAACTTAATCAATTGTAAGTTGAATATGGCAATTTCTTATTTGAACGCCACTTCGGCAATTGTACTTACTGGGAAAAAATCTCAGACAATTTTAATTTGATAAATAGCTGAGCTAATAACAGTCCTGTGCTTTAAATTACCCTCGAGTTAAAATTATGTTAGCTAATTATCTGAACACAATCAATACTTTAAAGAGGGTGGTACCCCCAATAAACCCACTGCATTTCCCCGCAACCCTATATTATAAATTCAAAGTCTCTAGTCCTTTAATGAAGATGGAACCACAAGCCGAGCTAAGCTCAGCTACTAGTATAACTTAGCCGACGGTACACTGACTACAGTAGGCTTAAAGCTGTTTAACTGTTTAACCGCATTAAGGGCCCGGCTGTCACTCTGTAAGTCTGTAGCAGCCGCATGCCCCAGCTTTGGGAGCTAACTTAATGTGACGCCGACTGTACCTAATTATATCTGTACACTGATACGCTTGGCGAGGGTAGTTAACGGTTGTTTCTTGTTTGGCAAGTTTGGTCTTCAAAGTGAAATGTCCAAAAGTTTTCTACCATCCGAGGAATTTGAATGAATTCAAGTTGCTGATTACGAGAGCACCCTGAAGTATGAAAAACATAAGTAAGTAACTCTGGACCTTAACAAAAACAGTCATCCGTGAAAAAACCTAATCTACGACGAAATTAATAAACTTCGTCGTTTCTTAGAACTCGCAAATAAAATAAAGTATAACGTTTACTTGAGTAACCAAGCAAAAGACATCTCTTTTTTTCCGAAACCTCCAACAAGAAACAATTTACGTGCGGAAACTGTCCGTTTCTCGAGAAATAGTAAATTTGCCTCAAATTTTCGCATGTATATTTCGCACGGTAAATACACAATTTGCCAGGCTGGCATTGCGACGATTCCACGATAGACGCAATAAGTCAACAAGGAGAAACCGGGAAACCCGCGGCTTCCTTATCTAAAATGAGTCGCCCCTGGACACGCTCCCTTGACGACAGAATCAACCATATATTTACCCACTTATGTACATACATATATACTCACTAAATGAGACATACTGTCTGTACTTTACTTCCAAAAATGGTGTACAACGGTGCCAAAACGCTGATTACGTATTTTCTACAGCTTAAGCTTCCGTTTCTTGCTGCCAAAGTCTTTTGTATGTATGTACTGCGGTTGTAACTACTACACATTATGGTAAGTGATCGTCGACCGAGATTGTTCTCATTTTCACACATACTAACATGCAACTTTAATAAAACGACCGAATAAATTAACCTTTCACAATTACCAACTAGCAGGCAAATTTAATGAATTTTCCTAGTATGAACTGGTTGAATAACCTTCTTCGTAAATACTAATGTTAACTCAGTGAAATACGCAGAAATTGAAAATTAAATCCCTCAAAAACTTCACTTGAAACGATCTCAAGTAAAATTCTCAATTCGTAATCCACAATAACTTATTCACGCTAACCTATACTATTAAGCCTTCCGTGTAAACACGACACATTGTCATAAAAGAGAGATTTTCATTCCTTTGGAATCCGAAACGTCACCGAGTGGCCGAGATCAAGAACAAGTAGCGAATTTACCAACCAACCCATCGCCTCTAATGAAGCAGTAAATTCTCCGAAACTGAAGTTTCTCTAACGGTATGCCATTTCAAAACCGCATCAAATATTATTCACGACGGGTTGGACACCATGAATAATGGATAGCAACCCGTGCCCAGCTTAGTGTCAATGAGATCACGCGCACCCGCTTCCATATTGGATTATTGCGAATAAATGACAAAAATGGTTTTCGATCTAGCATCACGCCACACGCCGCCGGCGTATACAGGATTCGTAAAAATGCAATTTATATCACGTAGGATATCGAAATGAGCAAGATTTTCTCTCGCGCCGAATTCATTAAGTTTCATCTTTGAGCGGGGTACCGTATACTTAAAAATACATCGGTATAGGTAATTATGGTAAAAAGATTCGGTCGGATGGCCCGCAGCAACACAGGTAAACATCGCCTCGTATTTTGCCTCCCTTGTAATTGAATAACGACCCCTGCTGGCTCAGCGGATGCTCAGAAAAATAATTCTATTATTGCCCTCTCTTCTTCTGCTCGCACTTTGCATGAAATATTTCAAAAACAATATTAACTTTCGTTTTGTACTGGTACGTAAAATTGAAAATCATCATAGGATTGGCTGGTTCATGTCAGCAATGCATCAACTTGATGTAATAAATCAGGTTAATTTGCTTTGTGTCGGCGATTGTAAAATTGTACAGTACAGAGGATTTAGTTCGTTATTCGTTTGTGCTCTCAATATCTATTTACTGATCCATTAGTTTATTCAGTGAAATCAGATTAATCTATTCTGTTGCATCGTTGGATATGGTCATATGAACTGTCGAAAGAGGCTGCTCTTGTTTGTGAATTCGAATTACTGATTGACATTGCTTTCCTTTGTCCAGCAATACCTATTTTAATCCAAGCTACTCTGACAGTTGCGGCTTCTAACAAAACGCAAACTGTCCGAGATTTCAAATTGACTTGACATCTGAACAACCTTGCAAATATTACCATAGGAAATCAAAGCCAGACCTCATATTTCAACAAAGTAAAAGATGCCACTGATGTACAAACTTCATAGTGAAAACTGACGCTCAACTCTGAAATAAAACTGGGACCAATTAAGGAAAACAAGGTGGTCGTGCCTTCAGATTAATAAGCTTAATTAACGGTTAAGGACCGAGGGAGGATCATTAAAGGCGTCTCGGGAACTACTTACTGTAAACCAGAGTCGTTGGCGTGTAGTATATTTTACGAGTTAACACGTTGCGTGATGATAAATCGTCGTGAAAGAAATGATAGTTTGAAAAAGGGATTATTGGGATTTAGAACTAAATTTTAGGCATTCATTAAATGGCCTAAATGAGATTTAAACTCTAGCTGAATGTTCTCTCAATGAATTGTTTGCGAAAAACCGAATTTGACTTGTTCTAAACTTTAAATATTTAATTCCTGAACCGTCAATTAATAGTTCGGTAATGCTGGATCGGGCAAAAAATACAAAATACCGGTTGAAAATAACCACCCAAAAGAGCATTTACAAATCCAGCAGCTTTATTCTTTCTTTATTCAACAAACACGTATTAAGCGATCAAAACGTCAAACCAAAATCCTGTACCTAACAGGTGCGCTGACCTCGTAAAAAGCCTCGTAGTAAAATGTACGGGAATTGGATAAAATTATGGCGACACAATTATTAACCTAGGGATCGATGTCATAAAAATAAATGATCAGTTTTATAGCGTCGGCGCGAGTCCAATTTTATGATGTGGGAATTTCAGTAGCCTCATGGTATAATATAACGCTTATCTTGTGAATGTCTCGGACCGGGCCGGGATGAAACTACTGAAATATAATTTAGCGATAGTTTCATATTTACAGTTATGTATGTTGCTACTACGGCACTTACAAAATTTTGTTTTGGATCTACTTAATTAAACATGAGAATTCAAAATACTCAAAAAATATAAACCTATATATATTTTACAAAAAAAAATCGAAAAAAATAATCTGAAGTCTTTCATACCACTGCATGGTTTCGTATAAAAATCGTAGCTAATTGAAATTTTTCTAGTAAAAGTTCCAAGTTCCTTAACGAGAAAAGTTTATTAGCACATTCTATGAATTATCCATAGCTGAAGGTGCATCAAGAAGAAAAACAAGAACGAATGAGTAGAAAAATATTAACAAAATATAAGACGTAGCTTGCAAACGCGTCTCCAAGATCTATACAAAATGTACGCAGCATAATGTTACAATTACGTTACACAGTTCGCACGGTATTCGCACGATATGTACGCGCCAACAAATTGCATTCCTCTCCTCACAGCTAGATATTTTGCCTTGCCGTACAAAGGGGATATGACACGCGTTATAAATTGTCTATCCATAGTAAGCGTACCGGTTGCGGACACGAAAACATTAAAATGACAAATTGTTCATCGCTGTGATTCCATTTTTCACGACGAAGGAGGTACGCCCCAACATTACGTAGACGTACCTACGTATATTAATTCGCGCAATTTAATTTACGTCAACGATTGACGCGGTAAATTGACGAAAAAATGCTCCAATATTTTTTTCCATAAATTTCTTATTGATTGCCCGGTCTACGATTGATTTGGTGAAAGTTCACGGGTTTCTGAACATTGCACGTTATAACCCAGGATTGACGGAGTATTTCCTAATTATTTTTGAGTTGATGAAGTATTTGTTTTAAATAAGAAGCTTATAACTGGATCGAGTTTAACTGCTCTCTTAAATTACTTATTCAATTTTATTGACATTGCATATTTATTTAAGAAATATATTCGTTTGATCAGTGGCGAAGGGATTGAAGATCTGATTTTGTACTCAGAACCAATTTGTCGATCAAAAGAGGCAATTAAAGGATGGGGGAAAATTCTAATAATTTCAAATTCCTGGATACAATATACTGTAACTGAGTTGCAGGTTTTTTCGTGAATAGAACTCAGATGGATAAAAACCCAAAAATGGTAAATTAATGTTTTACGGCGAACTATAGTCAATCAAGCTTTTCCTTTACGAGCTATAGCTGTGGCTATAGTAACAATTCAATAATAAACAAAACAAAACAAAATCTAAGACAAAGAATAAAATCTCACAACACAATTTGTCAAGTCCCAGACGGTTCCAACGGCAGCAACAGTCACAATACAAGTCTTGTACGAACAAATTCACATTTAAATGCAACTTAAAGTTTGTCGACTGTACCGGCTTTAGGCGAGCCGCACACGAACGGGTAAACTCGTTACCGTGTAGCTTAACTATTTCTTCGGCAAGTAAAAGCTTAAGCCCGTTACACACGTAATACATGTGTAGACATATCAGTTTCGATTGCTGAGCCGCTATCGCTAGACAGTAAAACGTGGCTGGCTGTTACACCGTCGTGTAACTTTTAAAATAAAAAAGAAACCTTTTAAAAAAAAATAATAAAAATGTGAGCAACCATGTATATTGTTTGCAGCATGTTACATAATATGAAACTATCAACTATGTACGTTCAACCTTTCATGCAAACATAAAGTATGCCAGTAATTTATTCATTTTCTTGTTCCTTTTACTGCAACAATACGTTACAAGCTCGACGCTGATGCACTTTAATTATAGTTGAAATTGCGTAGAAGTCCCTTGAGACAAAGACATAAAACACAAACGTACAACTAGGTCACATTGCAAAATATTTAACAAAAATGCAACTCGAGGAGGAATGCAGAAAGCATTCATTGTTTATGTTTGAAATAGCTCAACACAAACCACGCATTATATCAGAGTTTCCAACTGAAAAGACAAATCAGTTACAAAGTTGTGCAAGACGCGTATAGTAGAGTCGTAAAGACGGGCTGCTATCAATCCGAGACGGCACTAAACGTGGAGCACGAAAGAAATCACACAAAGACACAAACGGATTCGTGATTGCCGAACCTTATCTGTGACATAAACGAATGCCGTAAAACGATTATCAGTCATCTACGATGTTCGTGTAAACACGGGCTGCGACGCGCGTCGCCGCCGCTCATCCGCCACTCGTCCGCCATGTAAACAACAGGCTGTAAACGAACAAGCAAATATAATTTATTAGCGACAAAGCGCTCACAACGGTGACATTACCGCTCACATAAAATCGCTTAAATTCAAATCGTCGTGTAGGTCCCGGCGCGGTCGCGGAGGATTGAATCGCTTAAGCGACAATGTCGTTTCGGTTCGCCTCAAATTACTCGAATGGGTTTTCGATATACCACCCATTTGATGGGGAGCCCTTTTAAGTTAGGTGAAAGCTCCTGGCGCAAATTGTAACCACTAGCCGTAATGGCAACACGTAGTATCTATTAGGGCACCACTCTATAGGCACTTGAGATGAAGAAAGTATCACTTAGGAAATACCAATCGAGAAGCTCCATCCTAATACTTATTAACTGGAATACCGTTTTATTTCTTGGATCCATGAAATAACTCCAATTTCTTGAAAAAGTAATGAGTGGGCCTAAAATTTTATACAACCTGTTTTAATAGAACTCCGATCTTAACAAGACGAAGTTTTATTGAACTTAAAAATGGGGAATAAATGAAGAACCATTTCTTGTTGTCTTTGAGTTCTCTGTAAACTCTGATGGTCCGAAAAACTAATATTTTGTGGAAAAGTTTTTATTACGTTTGTTATGATATTCGCAGCAGGATCCTGCGATGAATTTGGGGATCCGCTTCGTGATTTCACTAAAAACACTCCGAGAGTGGCGCGGAGCCGTGGCTCGACTCGAGCAAAATACTTGAGTCATATAACTTTATCCCTGCCACTCCTGTGACGGCTTCAATTTATTTATTTTGCTTTTTATTCGTAGAGTTTCGGTTTGGTGTATTATGTTAATTTCCAGCTATTTATTTTGAAGCTTTAGGAAAGACGCTTCCAGGAACTATAGGAACTCCAAATTTGAACACGCTACAGGTTATTATTGCTAGACCAAACTTGGCCAGAACGTTCTGGTCTCGTAACAAGATGTTAAAGCCTAATCTCTAGGGCCTACAGTTTCCAAACTTTCTAACACTACAATCGCTTAGCATCAAATAAACTCCCTGGAGTAAAGACACAATTAAAGACTAGTCCCCTATCGCGGCTGCCCCTCGATTCTTACCGCTTACTGGTAAGGAGAAGCCAAAGTAAACACCACAATTTAATTTGTAAAAGGTATAACACATTATGCTATTTTCTTTTATTGCTCGGGTACGGTTTACGTGCTTCATTTCCTTTACGGAGGAGGTAAGATCCAATCAGCTGTTCAGAACTAGAGCCTCGAAGAGTACTGTCTGAATAGCTCGGCTCTTAACTACTGAGGCACTAAAATAATGTACTGTAAACGATTCAAAAAGGTTTAAGTACCTAATTTTTTACGTGGTTTTAAACGAAGTTTTAATTAATTTTGTGTTGTGGTTTCTAGTGTGGCCTTTTTATAAAATAATTGAGAAATTATCTAACTATTAACTATTTATTCCAGTTTAAATTCACTTCATATTTAGCTGTATGAATACCCCGATTAACAGAGTAACCCGAAGAGTATTATTACATGATTTTTAACCCACGGAAAATCTATTATTATAATTAATCATAGCAAGTGTACCGGTCAACTTTAGGGCTCACGAATGATTGGGCCAATAAATTGTGCCACAAACATGCGCAAAACATCAACAATTTCAGATACCGGCTTGACAGCAGCAAATTAATGAACACCGGTCACAGTGGATTTATTAGGGTTCCGCAGGGAGTGTGCTCTCATCGATTACACTGCTCCAGTCATTCCTAGCTTTGCTTCAATATGCTCTTTGAAGTGTACCGAACGGGTTAGTGCTTACACAAACGTCCTTCTTTCAAACTAACCGAGATTTCTCTAGAGAATCCAATCGGGATTATCGTCAGTTATTGAACGGACGCTGTCCATTTGGGATACGTCATTATTTTACCAAATAAAAGGATTTTCTAAAACATTTTAGGGCAAACCAATCACTCTATCTGGCAACAGAGGATCGCCTGATTACATTACTGAATCTAATACAGTAAGACTGGCCTTTACAAGAGCAATTTGAATATAGTGAATTTTATTAAGAACGTGAATAGTTACGATTCCATTGGCACACGACTGAGGTACAAAATTACCTAAGCGTGCGCTCCCACTAAAAGCATCTTATTTAGTATTCAAACTTAGTATGGAACGAATACTTAAATGTACACGAAATTCGTAATAGGACAACTTAATACTGTTACAACTTTTTAATATGATTTAGGATTTTGTATCGGTTCAGTACTTTAGAGGGCACTTTTGCCACAAACGTATATGTATGTATTTAGAAATATATAAGTATGTTTATCAGTTGTCTAGTACCCATAACACAAGCTCTGCTTAGCTTGGGACTAGACTGACGTTGTGTGATAGTTGTGGAATATATTTATTTATTTATAGATACTGTATCTAATGTACAGTGTCGGTAACTACTTTATCTTTTAACAATGAACCTTACCTATAACATTACTAGCCCACCCATTAAGCATTTCATTTCATAGACTTTCGTAAATCATTCGGAATCAGTTCACAGAACATAAATCCTAAAACCTTCATCCAATATAATATCTCGTACCAAAATACACTGCAAGAATAAAGTTTTACAGCCAATGTCGCCAAACTTCGTGTTTTACTAAAAGACTAATAAAAGTGTCCACATATCACCGACGGCTCTAGAAGCCTATCGTCAAAAATATAGCCAATAAAACGGACTATCAAACGTAGCCCATGATAAATGTGTGACAATTCATAAGTTTTGTTCGCGATCCGTTTCTAAATCACTAGATTGTGTACTTTTACTAAAAACGAACGATTCTTGTATTGAATAACTCAGAAAAAGCCGTAGATAAATGGCCCCATCTATTTCTCCAAACGGAGCTATTTGTGATCTGAATTGTAGATTTTCAGTGTAGATAATGTTTGTCTATATTTCACGATAGGAACGAATATATAGGAGACGGAGAGGCATTGCCAATACGTATATTTATAATAATTGTTGGGGGGGTATGAAGTTGAAGTCTCGACAAAGCCCCAGGTTAACGAATGCTTCGCGATCCATTTCTGCCGTCTCCTGAGTTCGAATCACGTCCGTACGAGGATTCTCCCTTCTCTGCTTAGTGCTGTTTATTTGATAAACACATGGCTGTGTGTGAGAATGTATTGGTGAGCTTCGGTACGTCGATAGAGTCGATAATTTTCACATTACTTTCGAATCTGTAAATCCCTAAGCTATGAGCTACTAACAGCTCTATCTTGGACATCTAATGCGAGGTTTTTCGATACGAAAGGGAATCGTTTTGCTTGCCAATTGTTCCTGTTTGACCTTACTAAAAAGGTACTAAAATAGGCAATTAAAAAGCATCAATAAATTGAAAACTATTAGTCTATCAGCTAGAGTTTTAAAAAATATATGACACTTATTTTACCAATAATATTTTCATATATATTTCGCATCAAAAATCGAGAGTAGGGGTAGGTCAGAAACAAGTAGAAACTGAAGTTGCTTGTGACATTTTGCTAATTTTGAAAGTGTCGTATCTTTTTCATTTTGGTTTACGTAAAAAAAGAAAAAATACGTGTCAAATATTTTTTGGATAATTTAACTGCTTTTCAGTCAAATACCTTTAGAGAATGATAAAATTGTGTTCAAAAATACATAGTACGTAGTGAAAATATATTTCCTAGCGGGTGTTACGTGCGTAATATTTTCAGGTTGAACTTTCCCCGGGGCAGAGAGCACTGATGAAGTTTGCCCCATAACTTTTTTGTGGTCATTGAATTTGTTTGCCGACCACTCGCTACCGAGCCATGAAACTTTGATGGAAACTTATACTTTGCAAGGATACTTCTGGCCTCTTTTGTATGACTTATATTCCAACTTTGAACTTGTGAATGTTTATCTAACTAACTTAGCATTGCACGTCTTATTTTTTTTATAAAAAATATCGTCCTGTAGAATAAAAAACAATGAAGGAATGCATTGTTATCAGGTTGTCATTGAAACACTTTAAAATATTTCTCTAGAACATTGTGGATAACAATCCGTCTGTATACCAGCATGTCTTTATACCAGCCCATAACCATATGTTACAAGGGAATAATACCGAGTATACACAATAACATTTATATACAAATGACAAAGAAAACCCACACAATTTAAGACATTTATTTTCCTTAATCAGCGAAAGAACATTATATTGTAGAAAACACAAACAAATGAATGATAAAACAAATCCGATAAAAATCCATAATACTGGAGGCTCATTAGTGAGATGAAAGGAGAACAAGCCACCGTGATATTGAAAGCAACTTCGTCATCATTATAATAAGAGGTTTTCTTTCATTTTCAGGTATTAGACGCCGCACATAACGCGACTAAAGATGAAATCGTAAAAGCTTTTGACAGCCCACCGTAAAAAAATGACAAAGGGACTTCATATGAAGAATCCTCTTTTTATTTAGGTTTCGAGTCCGCTCGTAAAATGTGAAGCCTACTAATAAAATGTGTGCTCGAAGATTGTATTCAACTCTCCCTTTTTGTAGTACCGACGGTCGTTTTTTGAATAACAATAGAATTTAATTCGGGCCCGTGCACAATTTCCGTATGTTTCCATTATTCGTTTCCTCCTTTTGTGAATCTCAAACTATGTATGGTATTGGTTGCTCTTTTATGATAAATTGTTAGACTGTATGCTGCTCTGAAAAATACCGGAAATATTGTGGCAATCAAATAAAATGAATTGAATTGTGCGTTTTTCGACCAAAAGCTGGCAACTGCAAACGTTATTTTAGCATGATGGTAGGCCTATTTTATTAGCATCGAAACGTACTGTTAATGAGTCAAGGTAATGGGTTTTCAATCAGTAATATGAATGAAACATTCTAAATTTCTATTGTTTCTGTGACAATTAGACAGAGTTTTACCAAGAAGTCCAGTAAAACTCCAAGTAGTCAAAAAAAAAACGGAGTGGAAAAGTTTTTAGATGTAACAAACGTATACGAGTACTAACTACATAACTTCGGGTAACAACTCAATCAAAATATAAAAAATATCATAGAGATGTCAAGCTGATAAAGATTTTAAACAGACATTTCAATGTCTTCATATTCTTCACATTACAAATTAATATGAAAGCTGAGTTCTTTTATTGAAAGCTTTTAAGAGACGATCATGAGTCTGAACAAAAATCTTAATATAAAGTTGGCCAGATCATTCTCCCTCCCAATTATCCTTGGAAAACCAACCGAGAAGTCTCATAAACACCCCTCTTAACACTTACAATGGCTCTTAGACCCAAAAACGACTTACTCTTAACTAATAGCACTTTCTGAGATAATATTTCTCTGATGTAGCACTAGGGAGCAATTCTAATCTAGCCATGTCTTGTATAGAGATGCCGATCTCGCAATTATGTACTGCTGAAGTGAAGGAGATCCGACGGACATGAGTTGTTTAATTGAGATGAAACACTCGCCCCCGAGACCACATCCCACAACTTAGTGATCAAACTACCATGATACTGACTGAGACCAATTTATAAAGCAACTACGATTTAAATGGAGTTTCACAAGTTGAACAGTAATTAACTGGCAGATAATTGATGTTTATTGCATTGGTTGTTGAGGTATTCCAACTATTTTGGTTATTCATAGTTCCAATATTCCCTGTCCATTCCACTTTTTATGAACAAAACGCAGAGTATTTAATTAGTGTCCTACCCACGCGCTGTACGTAAATATTTATTGGAATGGAGTGAATTTATTTTATTGGATCCGAGTGAGATACCACGGTAAAGGTTTTCAAACAAAAATTAAGTTCAGTCAACCGAGGGAAACATATTGTAGCATGTTCGGTAAATATGCAAGCATTGACATACCGAATTTTTGGAGCGTGATACAAAAATGTGCAATTTTAACATTCCTGTCTTTGGTCTGGCCGTCATACTTTGTTTTTCAATTGCCATACGTCTGAAATATAATATAATAATAAATTTCCACAACTATCACACAACGCCATCTAGTCCCAAACTAAGCAGAGTTTGTATTATGGGTACTAGACAACTGATAAACATACTTATATATTACTAAATACTACATATTATAGATAAATTACACCCAGACACAGAACAAATGATCGTGCTCATCACACAAACATTTGTCCTGGGAATCGAACCCACGACCTCCAGCATAGCAGTCAGGGTCTTTAACCACTAGACCAACAGGCCAGTCGTTATTTATATGTTATTATGTATTTTTCTGTCTCTCATCGAATTATTTGATTTATCTACATAAGACTGTTTCTCAGTAGCTAATCACCTCTCGCCACTCACAGATCGATTAATGCACCATCTCATATTTTATTCAAGGGAAGGCTTCCGTTAAAATTAAGCCTCTTTGCTGATGATCGTGGGAAGAGTATTTAAGTAGGCTACTTATAGCGAACGCTTCTTGGCCTCGTTTACAAAATCAATGACCGACGGAACGTTGGCTAGGTATAATAGATAGAACATAGACAACGCAGAATATGATACTGACTTTACTGTTAATAAAGTGCTGAAAACTTGAGCATTCACTTGCAATGAGCATTCTTGCGAATGTTACATTACAGAAAATATACAAGAGTGTTTTAGCGAGCATTCTAACGAGCGTTCATTCTGCGAGGTTTTTACCGAGCCGAATGTGAAGATCTTCATGAAGAAAAAAAATACGACTATCGACTAAACCGCTAGTAACATCGTGAAAATATTGTCTCTGTTCGTCGTTCAATTCAACAATATTAAAAACGACGAATGCTCAATGTTCTGTTACTTGTTCTGCTCTAGTCGATCAGCACCTTATAGGCTATGAACTCAGTACACTCTTTAATATATAGCAATTAGTCAAAGAGTGAGTGTCAAACACATACAAATTGTAACAGGTGCTTCAATTTTAATTTCCTTAATAGACCAATATCCGATAATGTCAGTACAATTAGTAAAACAGTCTAACATTTGCTGGTTTGTTGTTTAAACAGACACCTATTAGATAAAGTGCTCCCCATATCAACTCAACCAAAATATGAATCGTCGGGAACAGAGTAAATACTTTTGTTTCAAAAGTTTAATTGGATCCAATGTTCCGAGCCACGCTGAGTTACCCAAACATGCAGAATTTCTAACTGCGAGCACGGATATGTTATTTGAAAAAATAAACTCGTGGTTTTAATTGATGATTTCATGTTTCCACACGAATAACATTTCTCTGAATTTGCTGTTCGCTAACTCTTTTAAAATATTGCCCGCTCATGGTGCAACTCTAAAATAAGTATTGCCTGGCTGTTTTTTTTATTTATTTTGTAGATATTAAAACTTTTGCCTTAATATATATTGATTGCATAATTCACTACATTTAATTCAAACAATTTTCTCATGTATTTCGTTCCTTGGATAACGATAATAAAATAAGTTGTCGACATATTTTTCATCAATTTCAGAGTCAGGCATTTACAGCATAATACGCACGAATACGTATATAATTTATTTGTTAATCCGATTGGGTATTCAAAAAATATATAGATGCCTATTCGGTCGCGGGATAATCCCAGATCCAATAAATTGAAAGAAGCTTTTGTGAGCATTTTACATGCGTCTCAGATATCTACGACGACGGCCAATTTCATGAGATACTTAGCTATTTAAAGTATTTACATTCGGATAAAGCAATTAGATAGTGAATGACTATTGAAAAACAAGGTAAATAATGTTCAGGGGAAAATATATATATATAAAAAAAAAAAAATCTTTTTTACTTTTCTCGAACAACAATAATATAGTGCCACTAGTGTCTGGCATCGACCGACGGATAGTGAAATATATATGAATCAGTTTAATTTGTATATTGGTAGTTTCCGAAGTTGGCAAGGTGCCACTACAGAGCAGTGAAAGTCAGGCTTCGGGGCATAATAGAATTTTAAAATATCGATTTTCAATACCTGCATGGCCATACAAACATCTCTATAGAGACTTGTGGTTTAATAAAGATTTAATCATTAAAAAAATAAAGGTTTCCATCGCGAACAAAATCATGAAAAATATCAAATAAATTAAATTACTCTAAAATTGCCATTTTACAAAATAATTTCAAGGTGAAACTTTTCATAATTATGTCTATCATATTTTTCAAGGGTGTGTTGAAATATTCATGATGAAATGAAATGAAATGAAATGAAATGAAATGAAATGAAATGAAATGAAATGATGTTTATTTATGCAAGTAGGTTATATAAACACTTTTACACGTCTTTTTATAAAACTAGAAGGGGCCGGTGTTTCGTACCTGACTACTCTGAGAAGAAACAGCCGAAACAAACTCAGAGGTCACAGTCTCTTTTAAAGTCCAGACAATAAAAATGTAGAAAAGATTATACGAGGACCATGAAGGTCGATGGTAAGCGAACGCAAACAAAACGTATTTGGTTTCTTCCAATTTTTCAGTATATACGAACTTTTTTTATATATATCATGCATATGACAAGCAAGCAAGCATGACCAGGTGACGGACCGCCTGATGGAAAGCGATCACTGTAGCCGAGACGCCTTCAACACCGTCCAGTGGTATCCCTTGCGCGTTATCAAAATCAAATGACGACACGTTTGGCGCAGTGGCTAAGCAATCGACTGCTTTGCAATGTGTCGCGGGTTCGATACCCGCACGGAAAAAATATTTGTAGGTATGATCTGCAAGTATTTGTTTCGGGTCAGAGTGTTTGTGTATGTGAGTTTCTATGTTTGTAAACGCACCCACGATACAGGAGAAATTACTAGAGTGGGGCAATTTAAAAAAAATAAAAAATAAAAATTGAAAGTCATTCAAAATAGGCTGATTTATCAGCACATTTTTAATTTCAGTTTTCACATTAGACAGTCCCTAAAAAGCGCTATCTACCTACATATATCCTACAGACGGATATATGTAGGTAGATAGCGCTTTTTAGGAACTTCGAAGAACCTAGATTTCATAAGATTTGACACAACATTCACATTACAAATTCAAGCCCTTTTTGAAGGTAGATTGTGCATAGACTAGTCTCACAGATCCACCAACCCATTAAAGTAGTTTGTGACAATTCACAAGTTTGAAGACGAGCGAGGCAAAAGCGATCAAGCGCCATAGAACGGTGGCAACTCTGTGTAGTTATAACTTTTTGCTTATGTAAGCAACTGTTGTTCTATGCCGTGGTCAGCGAAATTGAAAAAAGTTGTCTGAAGTTACTTTGTGCCTATTTTATTGGGAGCAAGGTAGTGAAACTTCGTTGAATATTTTTATTAAATAAACATTAATATAGATAACATTTTTGTATAATATGACAACATAATATGATTAGATCTTTTAGGTTAATAAGAAAGTTCGTAGCTGAATAGCGCTAAAAGAAAAGTCGTAGACACAACTAAACGTTGGATACCAAAATTCAATTTAATGGTTATGCAAACAAAAAGATTCAGAAAATATATAAAAACCCAATCAATAAATAATTTGGTTTTTACCTCGGCTCATCAGCAACCAGTCCCTGTCATTAACTACCAGCAGAGACCGTTGAGGATTTTTTCGATGCTTCGTTTAGTTGTATTTTATATATTTCAAATAGGTACATAACTTAATATATAGGCACATTAATTCTGTAAATAGTGGATTGTGGTAATTTAGAGAATTGCGAAAGAATTTCCTACATTGTTAATAGATAGTAGCCAATAAAATCTCGAACAGAAATGAAGAAATAAATTGTTATTTTATTTAAATGATACTTCAATAGATTTAAATCCAGGGGTCGCGAGACTATCTTATTAGGTTACCGTGGCCCCGAAACGTAAAGGTCTATTGAAGAAACAGTGGATTTTAGTCAGTGCAAGTCTGACAGTCCCTACCCGTCCTGCCCTGGGTGGGAGGACTTATTAAAAAACAGACAAACTTTCGTAAAGAAGTAACCCTCAACAGACGCCATTTTCTTTCCAAGAAATAAACTCATCTACTCACAAGTTTTTTACTTCACGTTTGTGAGGCAGCGGTGTCACGTGTGCCTTTATTTCAATATATTTTCGTCCACGTGCGTCTCGGAAATAAAAACGTGCCAGCGAAAGTGTAAGCAGGAACACAGCTTGTTCGTACATGATGGATATTTTATTTATGTGTGTTCTCAACAAGTTTCATAAATATTACTATGCCTACCAACCTATTTGGGAAAATATACTAAGAAAAAATGTAAACAATGATTAAACAATCACATATCTACCTACAAGAAAAAAAAATGTCTTGAAAGAAAAACAAAGCTCTGCTCGAGAGAAAATAAATATAGGTATGTATGGCTTGAGTAGTGGATTTAAAAGGTTGATTTAGTGTCAAAGTAAATATATAGGCGATAAAATTCCGTCATTCAACCATCATTCATGATTGATGGAAATGATTGACGCTTGTATGACCGCGTAATGTTCGCTTTAGGCGAAGGTCCTATCCTAACTTTAGAGACTTGAATTTGTGTATTTGTCATTTCTGGCTTTGTCACCATTGTCGATGATCGAAAAAAAATAACCCGATTGTCCCCACTGGCGATGTACGGACAATTAATATTCCATGCCGGGGGTTGTGGGTTCGATTCTCACCCAGGACAAATGTTTGTGTAATGAGAATGATCATTTGTTCTGTGTCTGGGTGTAATTTATCTATAATATGCATGTATTTAGAAATATATAAGTAAGTTTATCAGTTGTCTAGTACCCATAACACAAGCTCTGCTTAGCTTGGGACAATATAGCGTTGTATGATAGTTGTGGAATATTATTATTATTTATTGCCACCGTGTATTGGCATTTAATGTATATTGTAATTTATTTCGACTCTGTCTTAAGGTCCAAACTTCCTTACACGTGACTTTCAGTGAAAGCAACTCAATTTGAATTACTTGGTAGTTAGGAGAAGTTTCCTCTTCTTTTATTTAGGTACTAAAGAACAAAACAACAAGGGGCTTAGTTCAGTAATTAAATTGCTTGATAGAATGATTAAAGCAGCTGTTACTATTGTAGAATTATTTTACTAAACATTTACTTTTTATCTGTGTTTGTGGCACGAGGAGTTCTATAGACGGTCCTAGATATCTATGCTACCTAATGTTAAAAAGCTGAAGAGTCAATTTGATTTCAACCAAACAAAAATCCCAGGAACAACCGGTTCGACTTGCAAATTTCTTTTTGTGTTGGATAGTCTACTTATCGAAGAAGGTTATAGGCTATAAAACATCACGCTACGATAAATAGGAGCAGAACAGCGACGACGAAACCATGGCGAACAGCTAGTATCTAATAATAAAATTGCTAAGATTCTAGGATAACAAAGACTCCACTAACCTTTAGATCCATCCTTGCTGATGCAGCCGCGTAATTCAATGGGACGTCACTATGCGGTTCTAAAAAGTCTTTTGGGGGTCCGAATAGAAAACACACACGAATTCATATCTAGAATTGTTCTGATACGATCAAAGGGCACTATATCACAGTCGAAAAGTCAGGTAACACTACTGGTTGAATGTGACGTCACTATGGGCTTCTAAAAAGTCTTTCGGGTTCCGAATAGAAAACACACACGAATTAATATATAGAATTGTTCTACGATCACAACACAAGACACTATATCACAGACGAAAAATTAAGTTACACAATGTGGTAATCGACACATCATAGTGCACGGTAACGCGATCATGCTTCGTTTCGTAGTCGAACGTTGACTAAATGTAGCACCAAGATGGCTGCTCATAGTTGTCATTTCATGAGAAGTGAGTGTAGAATATTATGCGTTCTACCCTCAATTCTAGTGAAGTGACTTTCTGATAGCATGCTGGGTGCATCGGGCATAAGAATTTTCTGACAGAAACTTATTCCCTCGAACTACCTTAAACTATAGACAAAAATAAAATTGTAACAGCATTCACTGGAATTTTCTTACATAAACAAACGCATAAAGTAAACGTACTTAGACGTAATATTTATAGGACTTTCTTCACATCTATAAGTGCTATTATTTAATTTGTATGGTAGTCCTAAAATAAATATCCGATTTGCTATAGATTAGTTAATATTTGAGATTCTATAATTTTAAAACCTATGCAAAAATTACGTCAAACTCTCGTGCTTTGATCTTCAATACTCTGCTCAAGTTTATAAAACGACTGAGAATCAAATTAATTTAAAACTTTACACGCTCTGCAGTTCAAAAAATTCCATCTATCTGATCCTTTACCCTTAAACTAGACGAAATAAAAAGACACCAATTACACCCCTATATTGACAAACCCATAAATATTTAACAGTCAAAAAACCATCAGACATATTCAAAAGGGAAGCTAAATGATTTGTACTTTAATTAAATGCAAACCGCTGTATAAATCGCGACGGAAATCCACTTGAAATTCCCTTAAAGCTGTTAAAAAATGTTAAAAAGCCTCCTGTTATAATTACATGGACCTTTTTACTCGCTGTTTAAAAGAGTACTCTCATTTTATACGACCGTTGGGAAACCATGAAACAGTGTTTTAATAAAATACCTTAATCATTAAAAAATGTATGGGAATAAAGAGTCGTGTTTATTTGAGAAGGTCGTATCGTTTAGTCAGCTTTAAAAGTTTTATGTTCATAATGTTTTCTTTTAAGTTGGTTGTACCCCTGGGTGCAGTGACTGGGTTGCTTGTTTTTCATATTGCTTTTCTTTTCGGTGAAGGCCTTAAAGTTAAGAATTATGTTAAGTCAGCTGTCACTGTTTTTGTAAAAGATATAATGATAGAATCAAATGCACATAGTAAGTTTTATTTTCAGTATTTTTGCAACAGTTTCTGGCATCAATAATATATACGAGTATGCCAATGGCCCATGCCAATTACAGTGTAAAAATATGAGTAAAACTGCGGACAGACAGACGAACGGACGTAGTGAAACTATAAGGATATGCTATACCTACTGCCCTCGCTCTCTATCCAGTAATTAAAACAAAAAATCCAATATTTAACCATCGACATTTCCAATCACATGGAAGCGTAAAAAATAACGACAAACCAGATAAATATGGATGTCATTAATATTTTTACTAACACAAATTGATTGCAAAATCCTGCACATTTTAATGAAGCAATAATCCCCCACATGTCTTTAAATACGTCAAAATATGCGTTCGCAAATAAGCGCATACAAATTAGTTGTAGTTCAATTAGGGAATGTAATTAGGGAAGCTGCAGCGTGCACGACGGTCCGTAGAAATAATTACGATATTGGTGTCGAGCGGCTCGATTTCTACCTAATGAATTACCTGCGAGCTGCAAATTAATTACAAGCTCCACTGCCTCAGCCTCCGAGGACATTGTCGACTACGATATCGAAATGACTTAAATGATTTTCGGTTAATTATACCATTTCATTAATTGAATCCCCCGACATGCGATCTGCCACACACGAAGCCATGTACGTACTCGTCGGAGTCACGGAATGCTTCACTGTCGCCAGTTAGCAATTTACAAGTTTTCCAAGTAAACTGCATAGATATGCTAAAAGTTCCTCTTATCGCCAATCTTGCACACAGAATTGGTATCCACCACCACAATAATACCGATGCGATGTCTTACCCTCAAAGTCGCCCTTCCGATTCTTTCCCCAAGGACCGCAATGCTGACGTGCGGATAAAGAGGGGAGATAAAAAATTGCCTCACGACTGTGACCACGCAGCTGAGCCGGGGGTGCATGTGCATTCGACGAGCAATTTGATAAATTACACCAAATTCAAAGTGATGAAATTTCCCTATGAGGAGATTACACACCGTGTCAATTTTGAAAGCAATAAAACCTTTGCAATATGGGACCACTTTTTTATTACGTTATGTTGTTTGGATTGCTTCTTTTCGCCAAACACATGTTATATCGAATGCCATAAACATGCAAATCTTGAATTAAACATATTCGACATATAAAGGTGCCAACACTTGAACTACTTATGCTTTTACAGCCATATTATCAATTCATAGGCCGTAACATAAGTGTCTATATTATTATGAATAAAGCAACGTTTGCATCGACCCTAGTTATAAAACTGGAATGGTGCTCGTAAAACGAAGCAGTTCTGAGTTGTCTCACCGATCCACAAGAGTTTTATATTTCCTATAAAATATTATATTCTGTGGAGCGTGCAATATTCCAACATTCTACACAGTGCAATTTTCTGTCTATTCTAGTCGTCTAAGAAAGTGCAAGGAGGTTGAGGGCGAGGTATTCGTGCAATCGCTTTATGAAGCGGGGGCGGCGCAAGCACTCAATTGATTTGCATCGCGGACTCCCGGACAAAGCAGCGCCCGACCGACGAGGAATCCCGCTCAATTCACTCCTCAAACTAAATCGGCAGATTAGAATTCGAGCTGTGAACGAGCTGCTACAAAGAATTTCTTTTAATCAAATGAATGTATTAAGATTTTCATCTCTACACAATTGTTGTTGTCCTGCAGGACGGGACAAGTTTTGATACTTTAGTTAGCTAAGCACGCACGCACTAATGAAAGTGAAGAGAAAAAAAAGATCACGAAGCTTTCATGAAGCTGACCCCTAAAATTATATTGTTCATTTCGTGTAATTATTGAGAAAAATATAAGAAGAGCCAGATAGTGTTAATAAACTTTAAGTTATGTTCACCCTTATTATGCCAATACAATGCAAATATAAATACGTTTATGAAAAACATTTGTGCGAGGTATTAACAGGTTGCGCTTGCACAAACAATATGAAACGACAATTGCTAGTGGTTGGTGTAAATGAGTCCGTTTATATTTCCTTTTGGAGACAATGGACCCGGCGATATTGCCCTCGAGGACAACAGGAATAAGTGGGGAAAACGTAAAAATATCTAATTGAATTTTTCATCTCACTCTAGGATTCTCAGGCGCTTTATTAAACTCGTTGAATGGCGAACTGCGAGGGGCAATCGGAGCTCTCTTGATTTGCATTACCGGGAGAAAAGACACAAAGCACTGGCTGGAATCTAAGGAAGGAATTTTGCAGTCAAAGGCCCTGCAAGGAGCCGCTCGCGACCTCTCGGACACGACACTTGCCAAGTAGCATTGTGATGCATTTAGAATTGCAGATTATAACTGTGAACGATGCTTTTTTATTCACTCTAGTATTTCTTCTACGGTCTCTATTTGAAAGTGGATGACGTGGCCCAGTTGTAGAGCCTCGACTTACTTACGAGTAAATTGGGGTACCTACCGAAATCAGGCATGCACTTTGTGAAGAAAAAAAATCCTAATCGGTCCAGGCGTCTTCGAGAAATCAGTGAACATAGATAAAAAAAAGGTTCCGACGAATTGAGAACCTCCTCCTTTTTTTGAAGTGGATTAAAAATTGCATAGTTACAAAACTCGTATGTCTAGAAACCCAACGTATATGTGAATACATTATAACACCCCCCTCTCCCTCATAAAGAGGTGGGCTGAGCACTCAGGTTCATTATGAGATTACAATACTTTTAATCATTTTTAAACTTTGGAATTCGCAATACCCTTTGACTTGCTTACCAAACTATTTCAAAGCAAATCATTCGCAGTTAGACCAACTCAGCTAAATAAACGGCAGTAACAAATATACCAGATATCGTGTAACACAGTCGTGTTCCATATACCCGCTGGCTTGTTTGATTTATACACCATTTTATTGACAATGATAAAGGTCTGCATTGGTACTGACATTTCGTTATGTCGGGGTGAAAAATGGCTCGCTGTCAGTATCGCGATAAACCGATCTTATGTCGCATTAGCTTGTTTTTGTCACAAATACACGATCATTATATTCTAAGAAATCCGAGGGAGGAAAGTTTTGGGATACCTACTGAGTATCGGCATTGCATCGATTATTGCTTATAGTGATGCCTGTACCTGTTAAATTTGATTATCGATACATCTATGTATGTACTCTACACTTTGAGTAGTACAAACATTATACATAATTTTTGTCGTCTTTAACTTTTAATCGGTCGTATGAAGTATACTCATGCATATTTAGGTATCTGACGGATTTAAATTCAGAACAGTATCAAATGAAACCCAATCAAAATAAATGTGAACGAAACGAAGCCGTACGTAACAAGCTTACTTATTTATAATTACAAAATTAAAATTGATTTACCAAATTACACAAGTCAATTACAGAGTAGCTTCTTACACTGGTTTCCAATTACGGAAACAATTTGTTTGTAATATGTTTCAACGAAAGGGTGAATTAATCGTTTTCAGATGCAAGAGAGCGGTTTAAATAAACACCAATTCGTGGAAATTTTATTTGGAGCGCTGTTTCAAAAATACTTCAAAATTAACCCATTCATAACTAAATTGGATGGAAATAGAAAATGTTATCAGGCAATTTTGGGTTGCCTGCGGTGATACCGAAATAGCTCAACTATTATTTTTGCTAGTCTACGGACTAGCAAATTCTGTGATTTAGTGCATGTAGATGCGTCCAGTGCGGTCACCGGCCATTTTTATCGTCACCACTAACGTTCGCGCACCGACTTAATTGCTTTACTGTCGTAACTGAATCACTGTAAATTGTTACCGGTATAGGTAAGGCTAAGGTAAATAGTGCATAAAATCGTATCTAGGCATCGATAAACTTTGCTACGAGAAATGTATGTGTCACATCACTTATGCTACGCACATGCTACACGCACCTACGCGCTTGCTACGAAAAAAACACGTGTGCTACGACTTCCCTTCAAAGATCGCGCTTGCTACGAAAACATTTTTAACGCCTAGTATAATTCCTCTTCTTTCAACCTCATAGCTACAATGTGTTTGTACCCTTACATCCCGGATTTATAGATCGCAATAGTGCACAATAGTGACACGTCAGTCTCATCACTTACGGCCATCCAAAATAATGCGTTTTCAACTGTTGACAGTTACGGAAATAGCAAGTTGTTCGAGGTAAATTATTTACAGCATTCTAGTCTGGTTTTGTTATGAAATATTAGCATTTTTTTCTGAAATGTTAACGAATTCAGTGAAAGGCGACTAAAAGAGAAATTTATAAAAGAGATGGGAGTGGTATAACCCCAAGAAGACCTGAATGTAAATGTGGGTACAGCGACAGGAGTGTGCATTGTAAGGATTGTAGGAAGTGGCGCTCTGTGGTTTCTGCTAAACCCGGAAACCACAGAGGAAAAGGCATAAGATTACGCATGCGAAGAATTAACTATATTCAAATTAAGTAGATTTTAACGCTGTTATTTAAATTTGTACAGTTGAAAAGCTACACATACAAATAATAATAGAGATTTATGAAACATCCACCTTCAGGGAGGCTTGTATCCCAGCAGAAACAACATACGCTAATTATGCTTATACTAACGAAACCTCATTGGAACAAATCTCAAAATAGAAACAAAATCTTCTATTTACACACACAAAGGGGGAATACAATTTACCATTTTGATTTCAACAACAGCAGCGATGAATCCTCGTCCAGTGTTACCATATTCAAACATTCTGTGTTATGCAGATTACACCAGTTTCCTAGTATACGGATTTTCATAATCACGCCTGGCAACTTTGCAGAAAGTAGATACAGCGCAGGTGTAGGAAACTCGCCTTCACAGGAAATTACGTAATACATACGTCATACGCGTTTTCTCGTTAATTCTCTCTGTGATTGAAGAGATGCGGGATTGGTCGTCCAGATGCGACGGTGATTTGCTATAGGTAATACCTTACTAAGGAGTTAGGTAGGTATTCGATTGATGAATGTGTTGATTGTTGTTATACATGTAGCTCGGATTTAAGTAAAAAGTCCTTTTGAGTAGTAACTTATTTTGAAATCAGAAATCAGTAAAACAAAATTATAACTTTTTTCAATTGTTCCTAAAATTAAAAATAGTTAAGTACTGAGATAATTAAACTAAATTCAACTATCCTTGATATAATTTAATTTCCTTTTTACCTAATCTTAATTTTCATAAACTTAAATATTATTTAAATATTTCATCACCTCTGGTCGCAGCAGGAGCGAGGACTATCCTATCAGGTAACCGTAACCCCAGAACGTAAAGCGCTTTTGAAGGTCACCTTGGATTTTAGTCAGTAAGAGTCTGACAGTCCCTTCGGTGAGCCCTGGGTGGAAGGCCTCATTTGATGATTGAACCAAGATCAACCTAACCGGAACCGGACACAAATATAATCTGCTGTCACCAATACACGTTGGCGGGGCTCGTATTGTAGAGATTACTTTCCACAAAGCCTGTGCCCCAGCAATGGTGTGCGCGACGCACCTTTTTACAGTTTTATTGTTTATTTTTACAGTGTTTTTTTATATTTCGAATGTTGTTTTTATTTTATAGTTTTTGTTCCTTTTTGACATTATTAAAATATGAGTCTTCGACCGAGCACCATGGCAGTGGTTTTCTTGACGTAAAAACAGTCCCAGTCTCCAGCAGTGGAAATACAGACCCAGTCCGCTTTATTGCTGGTCCTTCGACAACCAATTTAGTAAATAGTAGTGATGGTACGTACTCGTGCGGGTGCCAAGATGGGAGCTGAAGGGAACGCTGTGGAGAGGGAGCTGGAGCAACCAGAGCCAGGGCCCAGCCACTCACACGCCGACACGGCGGCCGCAGTCCAGACCCCTTCGAGGCCCGTCTCCGGCAATCAGACCCCGCCGAGGTCCGTCACTACCATCCAGACTACGTCGAGACCCGTAAGTAGAACTTCATCTCGTTCTTCTGCCACAATGGTGGCTAAAAAGTTAGCCGCAGAGGCCTTGCATGCTCGCCGTATAGCTAGCATAGAATTAGAGAAGGAGGCCGCAGAGAGGGCCGCCGCAGAGAGGGTCGCCGCGCGAGAGCGCGAGGCAGCAGAGTTGGAACTTCGAGCAGAATTGGCGGCTATAGATGCGGATGCCAGTCATCGCAGTTCGAGAAGAAGCAATCATTCGGTCAATGACTGGCTGCAGAACTCGGAAGATGCTCTGAAAGCTGATCGAGTTGGCCTAGCTGACCCCGTTGAATTTACTTCAATTGTTTCGGTCGGCCGCTCCCGTTTGGCTTTAGTTAACCCAACCCCAGTAACGCCTATAAAACAGGCTGACCTAGCTACCACAGCTACAAACCCTAACATGCATCTCTGTTCCAGTGATTCAGACCGCCTTGTGAAGTCGTTAGGCATTCTCATAGATAATGTTAATACTCGTAAAGGCGCTTGCCACCGTAGGGGTGATAGGGATTTTCCGCTGCCGTTTTTCGACGGTAAATCGCATCTAGAATGGCTTTCTTTTAAAAGAGCCTTTCTGGATACGATGAAGTCACATTCTGCATTGGAAAATCTAGCTAGGTTAAATAGAGCATTGAAGGGATGCGCGCGTGAAGCAGTCATGATGCTGCTGGCAACGGCGCGCGAGCCCGGTGTAGTGCTGCGCGCGCTCGATACGCGCTTCGGCCGGCCCGAACTTATAGTGGCTCAGGAAGCAGCTGCAATGCGCGCTTTACCGCGCGTCTCCGGTGAAGGTAAGGATCTTGCTATTTTTGCTAGTCGTGTTCGTAATTGTGCGGAAGCGATTCGGTTACTCGACCAGCCTCAGTACCTAACGTCGCCAGACTTGATTCAATCCGTTATTTCTAAAGTTCCCCCACTGTTACGAGCACAATGGGTGGCCTACGCCGGCAGTCACGCGGCCAGTGGCCTACCCATACTCGACATGTTCGCCGATTTCCTGGCCGACGTAGTCGAGCTCCAGTCTAGATTCGGTCTCCTCCCTGAATCTGCTAGCGCGCAGAGTTCGACTTCTGCTGTTAATCCTCGAGTCAGGGATAAGGTGCATGCAGTCGTTGATGGAGACAAATCTAGATCAAAATCTAATAAAAATAGTTGCAAAATTCATTGCGTTTTATGTCATCAACAGCATTCGTTGACGCAATGTGACAAATTTATTTCCTTGTCAGTAGATGACAAGTGGCATTTCATAAAAAAGAAAAGAATTTGTCACAGGTGCCTCAACGAAGGTTGGCATAGGCTGAGTTTGTGCTCAGCAAAAAGTTTATGCGACATTGGCGATTGTAAATTCCGCCATCATAGATTGTTGCACAGTACTAGTGAGCGCACAGCCGCGGCTCACGTAAGCTTAGAAGAGGTGGACGATCCTGCGCCGTCCACATCAAGCTCCGCCCCGTGCGCGTCGAGCTCCGTACCTATAGTTACTCTTGCTGAAGAGAAAGAGATTCTGTCCCATGCGTCAACTTCTTTTTCAGCTGAGAGTCCGGCGCAATCGCTGAGTCTTCGGCCGTTGCTGAAAGTTGTTGCTGTGACTGTGTCTGGTCCATCTGGTAGTGTCGATACTTATGCCTTGTTGGACGACGGGTCGACCGCTACTTTCATTGATGCGGAGGTCGCTGCTAAAATAGGTGTTAATGGGCCAGAAGGACACGTCCACGTAGATTGCATAGGGGGTCTTAGCAAGAACGCACTGGTGCGTTACGTCGACTTCTACATTAAGGGTCGTCACACGAAAGATAATCACCTTATTCGTAGGGTTAGATCTATTAGCGGTTTAGGGGTGTCATCTCAGTTTGTCAACAGGGACGCCGTCACGAAATACCCCTATATTGCGGATCTTGCAGATGAGTTGTGTTACGGTGAAATCCATCCGATGCTCATCATTGGCGTTGATAACTGGCACCTCACCGTATCTAGGGCCACACGTAAGGGGTCTAAGTCACAACCTGTCGCGATTCGTACTGCACTTGGTTGGGTATTGTTCGGTTTCGGTTGTAGTTCAACTACTCAGGTTGATGTTGTTAGCCACACCACATTGTTTGAGTCTGCGACTGTAGACCAAAGCGACCGTTCCGAATTAGAGCAGCTTATTAAGGAGCAGTACAGACTCGAGTCTATTGGTATTTCGAAACGCGAGGCACGCAATGCTGATGACGAACGTGCTGGTCAGATTATTGAGCGCACAGCACGCCGCTTGCCCAGTGGTCGTTTTGAGGTGGGTCTGATTTGGAAGTCTGACGTTTTATCGGTACCAGATAGTTACAACCTCGCCTTATCTAGGTTTTTAGGCTTGGAGAAGAAGTTGTGTAAGGATGCTGGTTACGCGGAGCGGTATCGTGCCAATGTTCTCGATATGGTTGGAAAGGGCTACGCCGAGCTGAGTCCAGAAGCGCCCACAGGGCCACGTATTTGGTACCTGCCTCACTTCGGCGTAGTCAACCCAAACAAGCCTAATAAGCTGCGGGTTGTGCACGACGCCGCTGCAAAATCAGAGGGCGTTTCGCTAAACTCGTTGTTGTTACCAGGCCCAGACCTACTTCAGCCACTATTGGGCATTCTTTTTCGGTTTAGGGAAGGCAAAATTGGGTTAACTGCGGACATTCGGGAAATGTTTCCGCAAATTAAAATTCGCTCTGAAGATCGCGACGCGCAGAGGTTTTTGTGGCGCGATAGTCCGCGCGAACAGCTGCGCGTTTACCGGATGTCGTCGATGATGTTCGGAGCCGCTTCTAGTCCCTTTACGGCAATTTACATTAAAAATAAAAATGCAGCCGAGCATCAGCCACGATACCCGGACGCAGCGCGTGCAATCATTTGCGATCATTATATGGACGATTGCATCTGCAGCCTTGACAGCGTGGATAAAGCAGCAAAACTGGCCGCTGATATTTACGCTGTCCACAAAAACGGGGGTTTTGAAATGCGTGGCTGGACCTCCAACAACGCTTCGGCGCTGACGTTGTTGCCTAAGGAGACGTTGCTGGAGGCGCCGGTAACGTCATCCGTAGACCTGGGCCACCTGGCCACTCCTGTAAGAACGCTTGGCCTTATTTGGCAGCCCACTACTGACTGTGTCGGTTTCAATGTTGGATTAAAAAAGGGTGGGTGGCCAAAAAAGCTTACCAAACGGGTGGTTTTGGCCCACGTGATGCGGGTTTTTGACCCTCTCGGTATTCTTGCGCCTCTAGTAGTGACCGGTCGCATCATGTTCCAAAATGCGTGGCGCAAGGGTATCGAGTGGGATGAAGAACTTTCACAGCAGGACAGTGCAGCGTGGAGGCTATGGTTTCAGGATTTGTTTGGGGCTGCCGAATTGCAGATCCCACGCTGCTACTGCCTATCCGACTGTGAAGTGAATCACTGCGAGCTTCATATTTTTTCCGACGCCAGCGAGTCTGCCTATGCTGCGGTGGCTTACTGGCGGTTCGTACTTAAGAATGGAGAAGTCAGGCTCGCACTAATTTGCAGCAAAGTCCGTGTAGCTCCCCTAAAGCCAGTTTCGATTCCACGGTTGGAGCAGCGGGGAGCGTTGATCGCCGCGCGCCTCGCTTCAACAATCTGCGACTCTCATCGTTTCAAACCTGTCAGGCAAGTTTTTTGGTGTGATTCAATGACGGTGTTGAGTTGGTTACGAAGCGAGGCCCGCTCATTCAAGCCCTTTGTTTCGCACAGAGTCGGCGAGATCCTGGAATTAACGAGTGCGAGTGATTGGCGGTGGGTGCCTAGCGAATTGAACGTCGCTGACGATGCAACTCGGTTAAAACGCACTACGTTGTCCCCAGAGTCTCGCTGGATCACTGGTCCAGAATTCTTGCTTTCTTCTGACTGGCCTATTGAACCTTGTAGTTCCTCAGAGTACAAAAGTGTAAATGAAGAGAGTAGGAATCCAGGATATACCATTGCAAAAGTTCACCTCATCGGTAGCGTTGAGAGGCATGTGCCTGTCTCAGCTGATCCCAAGCGGTTTAGCTCTTGGCTGAGATTGGTACGAGCAACATTTAGAGCTCATAAATATTTAACTCGGATCAGAATCCATTCCTTGTCACGTAGGGGACTTCATGTAGAGAATTTAGTGCGTGAGCAAGGGGGGATATTAACGTTTTCTTTTCAGCCGTCAAGTTCTTTTGGCTGTTCACACTCAACGCATGAGACGGCTGCCGATATGCGCCTAGCCGAGACGCACATTTTGCGCCAGGCACAGCTGGATTCATTTCCCGACGAGATGATGCGTCTAAGCAGCCTCTCACCCCTGCCCATACCTCGCACCAGTCGGTTGTTTCGACTGTCGCTGATTGTGGATGAAGAGGGCATTCTACGCCTATCCAGCCGAATCTCCGCAGCCGTGGGAGTGCCTGAAGCCACAAAGAACCCCATCGTCCTCGACGGGAAGCACCCTGCCGTTCAGCTACTGGTGGACCACCACCACCGCCGAGCCGCCCATGCCAACACGGAGACCGTGGTTAACGAGCTTCGCCAGAGCTTCTACTTGTTTGGCTTAAGAAACGTCGTCCGTTCTGTTGCCTTCCGTTGCCAGCTATGCCGCATTCGCCGAGCTGAGAAATTCCAGCCGCCCACCGGGAATCTTCCGGACGCACGTTTAGCTCACCACAAGCGCCCATTTACATTCACTGGGCTAGACTACTTCGGGCCAGTTCAGGTGACTATTGGTCGAAGAAAGGAAAAAAGATGGGTCGCTTTGTACACGTGCCTAGTCGTCCGCGCTATCCATTTGGACGTTGTTGGAAGCTTGTCAACAGATTCTGCTGTAATGAGTCTTCGGCGTTTCGTGGCTCGCAGAGGAACGCCGTCTGAGATCTGGTCTGACAATGGCACCGCTTTTATCGGAGCAAAAAGAGAACTCCGTGCACTCTACGGGGACGCAGCTATGCAATATGCTGCGACGGAGAAAATCAGTTGGCGCTTCATTCCTCCGTCGGCTCCGTTTATGGGTGGAGCATGGGAGCGACTGGTGAGAAGTGTGAAGACAGCACTACGAGTGACCCTCACCGAACGTGCTCCGTCAGAAGAAGTTCTCCGAACTGTGCTGGCAGAAGCAGAAGGCCTCATCAACTCCCGCCCCCTGACGCACGTCTCGGTAGAGCCCGGCAGCGAAGAGGCGCTCACTCCGAATCATTTTCTTCTTGCAGCTTCGTCGGGGCGTCCTATTCCAGCAACCTTGACGGAACGAGATCTGGTGTCAAGAAGCGGCTGGCGCAAAGCGGTCAGACTGGCGGACCACTTCTGGCAGCGCTGGGTAAAAGAGTATTTGCCGAGTCTTATTCCCAGACCCGGGCAAGGTGATGTTCCAGAGTTGGCTGTGGGCGATCTGGTCCTGGTGGCTGACGGCAACCTACCGAGGGGCTCTTGGCCGAGAGGGCGTATCTCAGCTACTTATCCGGGTCGCGATGGGGTGATTCGAGTGGCGGACGTCAGGACCGCAGCGGGCATACTGAAGAGGCCCTTGAAGAAGCTGCTCAAGCTGAGGGTTTAACAAGGGGGGAGGAATGTGCGCGACGCACCTTTTTACAGTTTTATTGTTTATTTTTACAGTGTTTTTTTATATTTCGAATGTTGTTTTTATTTTATAGTTTTTGTTCCTTTTTGACATTATTAAAATATGAGTCTTCGACCGAGCACCATGGCAGTGGTTTTCTTGACGTAAAAACAGTCCCAGTCTCCAGCAGTGGAAATACAGACCCAGTCCGCTTTAAATGGGATAGATATAGACCGAGATTATTTCTCTAACAATGTTGTAGTTGTACAAGGAATTTGATATTCTTTCAGTATCAAAGAGACTATTTTCTATCTTTGGACTTCAATAAACGTATAAATTGAAAGGGGATGATAGATTGTGAATGATTGTATCACTAGAAGGATATACTTGGTACAATTAATTGGTTCCCAGATAGATTAACTATAATAGGTATATAATTCTATATACCTACATATTATCTTCTACGTAAAGAATAATGGTAGGTTTACGAATAAGAATTATCCGTAATGATCGATACAGGATATCACACACACACATCCAATATTTAATATCTATACTATTCTTTTTTTTACGTGGTGAAATCATCAAATGAGTCCTCCCACCCATGGCCCGGTAGAGACTTTCAGACTCGTACTGACTAAATCCACGGTGTCCTTCAATAGCCCTTAACGTTCTAGGGTCACGGTAATGAAAAAAGTCCCGCGACCCTGGCAGACTTTGGCCTTCTAGAGGGGCCCCGTCATTATGTAAACTATCCTAGGGTAACAGATACATTTCAACCAACAATGTTTTGTTTTGATGTGTACATAAATGAAGGGCAGACTATACATTATCCTTATTTTTATCATCCAGCAAAAAATCTAATATATTCTGTATTTGTCGACAAACGGAACAGTCCTCGATCTCCATTCCATCACTTTTGTTCCATAACCGTTACAAGAGAATCGCAGAAAACTCACAAATAGTTGCGCCATTTTAGTTTTATGACTCAACTAAAGTGATATGGAGGTTATGGGACTATTAGCCATGACTGCTGTAACACGTAGACAGGCAGGCAATTTGGAATAAATACCTGTTCCCTTGCCTATTCGGTATCTGATATGACCGTCTCGTAATGTTATACGGTGTTCAAGTTGTGAGCGCGAAAGAAAACGATGTTTTGGTTTCTTTTGGGAGTTAGACACAGTTTTCTTTATCACACATAATGGATGTTCGATTCCTAATAAGAAATCGATGATAAATGGTGAATTAAAATATAAATACCTGGTCTCTCAGTGGCTTGAAACACTGACGTTTTACTCAAGGATATCTTATTGGTATTTCAATCATCATCTGCCTAGCCTTTTCCGAACTATATTAGGGTCGGCTTCCAGTTAAACCAGATTCAGCTGGATATCAGTATTTTAGATGGAGCGACTGCCTGTCGAACCTCCACAACCCAGTAACTGGGCATACGGTATTGCCCAGTTACTGCTAAGACCCCCATGGTAAGACTGGTTGTCAGACTTTAGAGCTTCTGACTAACAGTAACGACTGTCAAAGATCTACAAATGACAACCGGGACAAACGGCTTTACATGCTTTCCGAAGCTCGGAGGAAACTCGCTATAACAGATGGTCACCCATTCACACACCGACCTCGGCAAGCGCGGTTTAACCCGGAAGATCGACCTGTGCAGCTGTTATTATTTAGCCACGAGCTATTGGTATTTCATTGATTTACTAAAAAAAAACATTAGTTTTTACCCTCTTCATGTGAATCATAGTTTTGGCTTCCATGGGTCCGCTGCACTCAAGTTCAGAGAGACCGTATTTAAAAAAAAAATACAAATTGTTGATTAGTATTTGGTGACGACATATGGCTCTGAAACGTGGTCTTTGACTGCTGGCCTTATAGAGAGGCTAAGAGTCTCTCAACTAGTTGTGGAAAGAGCTATGCTCGGGGTTTTTTTGCGGGATAAAATCCAGAACAAGGATATTCGTCGAAGAACCAGCCATAAAGTAATAACATATGTATACGAAACATTTAATTTTAATCATCATCATCAGCCTATAACGTTCCCACTGCTGGGACACAGGCCTCCTCTCTTGCGAGGAGGGAGTGGGCCATAATCCACCACGCGGGCCCAGTGCGGATTGGCAGATGTCACATGTCTTCGAATTTGATGGTTCTAGGACATGCCGGTTTCCTCACGATGTTTTCCTTCACCGTTTTGAGAGCAGTAGTGAAGAAATAAATAACACAAAGTAATGCGCCAAGCTGGGTTCGAACCCACGACCTACAACTCGTAAGTCGGGACCGATACCACTGGGCCACCACTGCTCACCGATACCACTGGGCCACCACTGCTCTTAATCTTAATTTTAATATGACGATAAATTAACATAAGCTGCCTTATTAATTGCTTACCATTTAGGAACAAACCCCTATATGGGATATCAAATTCCACCGTGCATCCAACATGCAATAGATAACAGAGACCGTGCAGATACCTGCACGCAGTAAGCTACCTACAATGTAATTCAATCTCTCTAAATGGTCATATTAGAGATATACAACCCCAACAATATTGTAACTACACTAGCGACCCACCCTGACTTCGCACAAGTGGCTTACCATGACGTTTTAAAGGGAGATCGAGTAACACCAGTGTGGGACCAGGGGGCAAGTCACGGTTTTAGAGGTGGTGTCGAACTCGACAAAAATTTCTAATAACGTCATTTTTTCGACAAATTTTACTGAACTCTAACGTTAGCCTTCGACGAATGGCGAATTTCACATAGCAACATATAAAATTTGTCAAAAAAATGACGTCATTCGAATTTTTTGTCGAGTTCGATATCATCTCTGAAACCGAGAATTGGCCCCCAGTGTGGCTAGCGGACTTGTATAGCTCTGTTTCTTTCCCACACTGGACTACTAGTTACTTAGGCCTAATTATGACATTTAAAAAGAAAATATAGCCTGTCTATGACACTCGAAAATAATATAGCTTAATACTTGTAAAATAATTTCCAAAATCTATTTACTAATTCCCGAGATTAATACCTACAAATAAACAAAATGTTTAAACCAGTTCCCTCCAACCCATTGAGGTGAAATTTTACTCTCACCTTTGATTCTATTTTCGATAATGAGTTTTTTTTTATTAATGCTATCATCATCAGCCGGAAGACGTCAACTACTGAACATAGGCCTTTAATGCTATGACTTGATCCTAAAGAACTGCCTACTGAAGAGAGGACGGGGACATCAGTTAATAACACATTATATTCTTGGTTTAAAAAGTTTTAAACAGGCTTTTTATTAAAAGAAAAAAACGTTTTCAAGGCAGTCAATTTCTAAATAACACTATAGAAAAAAAATATTCCATGAAAAATTAAGAAAAAAAACCCCACGTGTCTACATCATTTGAGTTCAAAATTAACTATGTGTAACAGTACCCATATAATTTAAATGAGCCATATAATTTGTGTAGAAACAAAACAGTTCGGTTCAAGAACTTGCTGTAGCACCATGTTGTTGTTATAATGTTACGGAACAACAGACAACAACTCCGCGTACGCTCTTGTACTGACTCGGAAATTAATATATTTACATACAAGAACAGGTTACTGACTCTCATTTGGTTCGAGAATTCTCATATTGTGTTTCATGAAAGATTTTTAATCAGGATACACATGTTTAATCATTGGAGCTTTTTTAGGGTCTTTTCTGGGTTTATTTGACAGCTGTATTTATGACAATAACAAAGATAAAGTCTGCTGGAATAAAACGTTTCATTTGTGTCAAATAAATACTTATTTTTAAGATTTTTTCCTATTACTTACCAAAAACATCTGTCTAATTTTCAAAAGCGACAACAAAATACTGCGGTCATCACAACTCGCGAAGCACTTGAGAAACATAATACTCGCAACATCAGGTCGTCGGACAACGAAACCCTCAAATTAACTTAATTGCAATTGTAATTGGCAAGCGCAGGGGACCGCAGAAAGAGGAAAATATTTATACACCCTCCCTTCACGCTGAGATATTTGAGTTCTCAGCTTATTGTATCCACAGATTATATGTATACCACAATACTTCGTCAAAAATTATAGTACTCAACAAGTGTTCCCAAACTCTGTTCCTAATTAGTTTTATTTCATCACAGAATAGACCTGTAACATGAAAGTTTCCTAATGAACGTTACCGGCACATAATTAGTTCAGTTCACGAAATGTTTCGGGAGACCCGCATTTTTTCAGAGTTTCAAACCAAAAAGGCGTGCAGAGGTGCCAAAGTTTTTGGAGGGACTAAAATTTTAAAAAGTATAAGCTGGGTATCATTAAATCAGAATCAAAGTTACAATGTTGTTGATGACGCATAATTTGGCAGCCAGTTCCCCTTCCTACTGTTTACACGTCTACTCGTAGACAATAGCATCGTAAATTAAAACAACAAAGCCAATAACAGTAAGTTAAGAAGCTAGGGTGAGCCACAAAATGTGTTTTGTTTCAATTTTATTTTTCAAAGCGAACAATTGGCGCCAGCTCAATTAGTATAATCTAATTAAACAGGAATGGCGTCCGACTGTTTGGAATAAAAGAAAAATATTATCATTCGCTCCGAGAAGCCTCTACAAGATTGTCACTGAGTGTTAATAGGCTATTCTGAGCCATTTCCACGGTTTATTCAAAGGGTTGGACAGTTTTATTCGCTTCGTTAACGGAACTGGAATGACAAGTCTGTATTTATTTTATTTTTTATTCCATTATATTCGCTGAAAGCACTTAAATGAGAGCTTTTTGAATTGGAACAGAGTTTTACGTGTTCGCTGTTTCTGTTTTCGTGATGCAGACGTCTGTTATTTATGTAAATAGCTTTTGTAATTTCACAAATTTTCGAAAGGAAATGCTGCTAAAGAGATCTTCGTTACAGTATTAAAAACAAATAAGCATGACAGTACTAGGAAGATATAATATCGCCAGAAAATACCTTCAAAAGTTCTACTTCATTGTACGGACCATAATAATCAACTAATAATGAATTATGAAGAGGAAACTCGTGTTAATTAATGATACACGGAAATAATCTGTCCTAATTAGTGATGTCCAGATTGCTCATTATATGAAACATGACATAGTGAACACAACTTTATGGAATCACATTATGTACTAATAATAACTAATCTTATTTCTGATATTTCTAAATGGAGCTTATTTCTAGTGTGATTTAGATACACCCATGATACCTTAATTCCGGGAAAACATGTTTGGATGTGTTTATCATTGTCGTGATGACATGGCTGCTCCTGTTTTCCCTGAAGGGACAGGCGCCCTGCTCTTGATATAAATCTTGTTAGGCCAGAGTAATCGAAGGGCTAGGTATTGCCACTAGGTTGTGAAAATATGTTAAGAAGTTACCGCGATACCAAAATGCAAAGGTCCATTGAAGGAACAGGTTGGTTCATAGTCAGTCAGTCTATCTATCATTTGATGATTTGTCACCCCCAATAAAACAGGGTATTGCCCAATCATTTGACACAAAAGACTCATATAATTACATGATTGGAAGTATAGATAAATCGATCCAAAGACTTCAATGTCAATGATCAAATGAGTCCTCCCCACCCGGGCTGGCCGAGAGGGACTGTCAGACTTGTACTGACTAAAATCCACGGTGTCCTTCAATAGCCCTTTATGTTCCGGGGTCACGGTGATGGTATAAGTCCCGCGACCCCGGTATATACCTGTATTGCTATAGAGATGAATTTAGCATCTAGAAGGTATTTCTTCTGTTTTAAAGATGAAGTTTACTTAAAAGAAAATTTGTGTGTTTTTGAGGACACTGCCGACCTTGCAGTTGGTAGATGAAGAATTTCAAATTAAAACATTTTTTTTACAAATAACTTTTTTCGGCTTCAGTAGCTGCAATCATCCACAAATAGCTTGATCCTATAAGGCTATAACATACATTACATCTCACAAAAGTATTCGCTCCCAAAATCCCCAACATTGAGCTTAAATATGAAGATACGATCGTTGTAATATCCGGCCCACATCTTAATATCCGTTTACATCTATCAACCACTTAGATGTCTAACTTGGGCTTAGTTAATCCTGATTAGTTGTTGAACGAAAACTTGAGTACCTTCCTGCCTGTTCAGGGTTAAGATGTTAGAGCTAGGTGTTATAGGAAAACTCACACATTCGGGTCGTCCTAATTCGGTTTTGATTCGGCATTGCCGGGTAAATACACTTGCTCATGACACATCATCATCATCATCAGCCTGTATTCGTCCACTGCTGGACATAGGCCTCTGCCAATGTGCACCACTGAGCCCTATCTTGAGCTTTCCTTATCCAGTCTCTGCCGGCCGCCTATGACACGATGCGGTGTAATTCAATTAATTTTCGTCGCATACCTGGCGACGTTATGAGAGACTGTTCACGTCTCATCCCCGACGAACTGGGTTATCTGATTTCGTTGCAGTATCTGAAAAAATCTGCCTGTATATGGTAAATGTCTTAAAATGTTTGCCGACCGAAGAAGCGATGATACGGCCTAGGCCTAGAAGAAAACGGTTCAATCCAAAAGCCGGCAGGAGTTCCACTGATCAACGTTTCTCAGAATAAATACAAATATTTAGTCCATGAGTGACACCAGGAGCTTTGCCAGTCGATATTATACAAAGACATCTAATTATCTCCTAATTAGTTACCATGTCAAATAATTATCTTCATCATGGCTGTCTACAAATCAATAACGATCCTGTGTTATCCTATTAGAACGTACCAGTAACGAAAAAAAGACCCAAATTCCAACCTTGTTCTATTTTTCCTCCGAAGTCCATTCAATTATTATGATTGAAAAGAGTAATGATATTTTGAGTACACAAGGCTACACATCAAGCTATACAAAACCAGTTTGTCTTGGTCTCGCTTCGTACGATTTTTACACACAGTTAACGGTCAGCTAATAGTGGTTTTGCATAACTTGATGTGTAGCCGTGTGTACTTATCTCGTCCATGCGAAACTATCCTAAAATAATACCTAATACAACGTTTAAAATGGCCTGAAAATATTTTTTCTTCTATAATGGATATTTTTATCAGACTCAAGAAATAAATTGAATTGAAAGGCCTAATTGAAGTGAGTGGTTTTTATTTAACTTTGATCAACTGGGTAATAACAACTGCGGCAAAAAACAACAAAGTATTGTTATCAAATATAAGTTCCACAGAACCGTTATCCATGCTGTTATCATTTGACTCCCAAGAGGAAAGTTATAACAATTCACACCAAACACAGAGTTCTGCAAAGGTCGCGTGGCATTTGCCCGCCCCCGCTACACAAACATTGTGGCTCAGAATGCCTTGAGCTCCTTGTTGCCTATTACAGGTTGGAAATCTCTACTTATATTACGCAGCATAAGAATAAACTACCGCGGCGAAATGAAAATATTACAGAATATATAAAAGATTATATACTACAGAGGATTCTCTGGATAATGGAAAATTATAGTATTAATTAATTTATAGAATGCATGCAAAAAGGGCTATCAAACTTTACAAGAAAACTAAATACAATTTTGAGCGTTTCATACACAATAGTAACGCGTAGGCCAAAGCAGTAAGAAGACGTAGAATCAATCCGATTTAATTTTCTAAATAGAACTCATTTTCTAAACAGAATTAAAATAGGCCAAAATCAAATTCGGAACGAGTCGTCATCATCATCATCATCTATCATCATCTGGGTTCTGGGACAAATGAGGATGTTCTTACCTTCGAAACTAAATACAATCTATCATAACTTGAAAAAAACAAAGTTGATGCCTTAAAAATGTATAAACAAGATACATTGTAAAAAAAAATTACCCTACGACCTTGTAGGAATTTAGAGTCACACACATGCATGAAGTATACGGGGGTACCTTCGATACCAATCCTGAGAGGGCACGGTACCCCGTCGGACCTCCATAACCGCGCCAATATTACGTAAGGGGGTGTAAATTAGGGTCCCAAATATCTCTTTATAGAGATTGCCTGTCCGTTTTGGGAGCGAGTCACGTAATAATACGGTGGTGGGCCTAATCGTCGAATGCGTTGTTTCGTGTGGTATTTACTGTACGCATTTGGACTCCCCTGCGATCAGGACGTGTAATGTCTGAGCTTTCATGCAGTTTATTGCATCGTTCAGTAATTTGCTGAGGTTTGGGAGGAACAAATAAAAGTTTCTTCAGTGATTGTCCGCTGATTGTTATCAGTGGTTTTCTTTGAAATTATGTTTGCGTTTTCCTCCTTCCAGTCAATACGACAAGATCTGAAAAATGTTTTTATCATTTGTTGTACCGGTGTTTCTATTTCAAACCACCATTTTTCAAATAGTAGAATTAAATAATCTTATATCAAATAGAGAGGCGTCTGATGTGCGGAGGTCAGGTAGGCAGTCGCTCCATGTAAAATACTGATACTCAAATGCATCCGGTTCGATTGGAATACTAGCTGGTATTGAAGTTTCGAGCTGGGATTGAAGACTCTTGTCGATTTTACATACAAATATAATTATGAATTATCTCTTGGTAAATTGTACTACCGCTTAAATGAAAGTAGGTACAGAAACAATTACAGGACAATCTTCTAAAACTGCCTTCCGGCCCGTCTGTACAATCCAGCCTGAAAAAATTGGCTTATCCTGACTTTGCAAAATACTTCGCAAAAACACTCCAGGCTTTCACGTTCCACATACAAGACTAATAGGCTAAAACTGGCTAATGGCTAACACGTCGGTAGACTATGCAGCTTGTTACCCAATCCGACGGCCACAGCTCTGATGCGTTATACGATCCGACGTGCATCCGATTGGCTCCCGGATTCGAGGCCTATACTGCATTTACATTTTACTAAACCTTTTATAAAACGCGCGAATATTTAGGAAATAAATGTTTAAAAATACTCGGACATTTTTACAAAAAAAAGTCCGATTAATCAGTTTTATCACATGGATATTTGAGATTTTATTTACTATATTCGAAATGACACACGTTTTAACAAAATGACCATCGAATTTAAAACATTTACTGACATTTAGTCTTAATTCTTTGATTTAAATTTAAACAGCTCGTGTCGAAGCTTAAACAAAACATTATAAAACGTCAAACAATCATTACTCATGTCACCCCTGTCATAAAACGAATCAATAACACAGCTATTACTTCGCTAATGCAGACATATTCCGACAAATACTTCGAAGCAGACACTGACACACCTGCTGGTTCCCATTCAAAGCCCGCAAGGCCGTAATCATACAAAACAAACATGCCAGGATAAATGCTATATAAAATAAAACAGTGATAATAGAAAATGTTCTTGTTTTACTCTATTTTTCTTAGTTTTTCTTCGCTTATCAGACTCGTCTTTGAGATCTGTCTATTACACCGCAGCGAATTTCTCAATCTTATTTTACTAGAAATAAGATTTTGTTGCGTCTTATTGTTATTCTGTCTGTATATCTTTTACAGATTCTGGAAAATGTATGCAGAAATCTAAGGAAGTTACTGGAAGTATTACAAAATGAAAAATAAAGACCAAGTAACTAGCGCATCTAGAAATGTATAAATTAAATTGTTTTAACCTGTTCAGATCTCACTTACTTGCCTATTTGTAATTAACTTTTTTTTAGAGTTGTTAAATCATCAAATGAGTCCTCGGGAACCCAGGACAGAGCAGGAAGAACTATCAGACTCGTATTGACTATAATCCACTGTGTCCATCAATAGTCCTTTACGTTCCGGGGTCACGGTAGAAAAAAAAAATCCTTTACACTGTGTAGTACTGTGTGTTTATTTAACGTACAACATAGATACTTATATCAACCAAAAACAGAACAGGAAATTATTAGTACAAGTGTAACTGCACTTAGCACCCATATCTAATCGCATTTTCAATTCCCCTTGAAAACATCTGCGCAAAAAAATCGCTCGCTAATGACTTCTTTGCGCTCCCTTGAAGTTCTGTGTTACAGTAGGGTGTGACACACGGCCACGTCACGTGTCAGTTGACGGATGGGCTGAGCAATAGATTAATGGAATAGAGCACATACCATAGACGCGTGCGGCCGAAACGGATTTCTGTCAAAGCTGTCACTAACACGTGCGATGCCGTTTTCACGCCTTTTCTAGCTTAAGTTCTTTGCGCATCATGAGTTTTTTATAATATATAAAATTTTAAGTCTAATTTAAATTCATTTCAAAGATTATCACTCACTGAACGCCTGAGGGACGAAATCGCTGTCAAGGTTGACCGCGAGGGAGGTGGTGTGACGATCTGGATCATGTTCGCACGGAAGACATGGCCAAAAATTGCCCGAAATAGAGACGTTTTGAAAGAGAAAGAGGAGGCCTTTGCCCAGAAGTGGGATCCGGAATAAGCTAATAAAAAGAGATGTTAGAGAAATAAAAAAGTTACGCTGCATGAATTATGAGAAGGATAATATGGCTAGAAAGTAGATGATGTTAGGACCACGGGGTGATAAAAAAAAACCGGCCAAGTGCGAGTCGTTCCGCACCATTATCTATAAAAACGGCAAAAAAAAATGTGAGCCCTCTTGTTTTCTCTTTGGGGACAAACCCCTTAAAAGAACTCATTCTATAAAGCTTTTATAATATCTCTAAAACTTTATAAATTCATAAGTTGAATTACGATATTTTTAAGCATTTCTTGAAATTACAGTAGCATTTTGTGAAAATAAGAAGGTGCTGTTTTTTTTTTTAATGATTGTTACATGCGAAGAATTCTAAATCAAACTTTGGCCAAGTCTAACTTATCTCGATGATTGATCCATTTGCGCTAATTAAGTCATAATAATGATATCATTTCAGAGATTCTGTACAGAGTTAAGAGGCTCGTTGGCGACGAAAAATTGGTGAAAGCCAAGCTCCATAGCTCCATAGACTCATCGCCGTAAAGTTGCCTGCCTGTTAAATTCTTTCTAGTCGGTATTCTAGTCGGTCTTCTACAGATTGTACTTCGGAGAGTGTGCCCAAGAACTCCACGAACTCATCCCACCAGCCCCCTTCTATCATCAAACATTTAGATGCTCGGCGCAATTACTATCCTTACCTGATTGCTTTTCCAGCAATTCTCACTAAGCGTTTCCAAGCGTCTTTTATAATGCGGACAGCGAAGGAGTGGAACTCTTTGCCTGCGTCTGTGTTTCCGAACGCATACAACCCTAATCTCTTCAAAGTGAGAGTAAACAGGCTTCTTTTGGGTAAGCTCGTTCCATCGTCGACCTTGTCTAAGTCACTCCTGACGTAGACTAAGACTAAGAGCAAAAAAAATGCGACTAACGCAACGGGAACCTATTAATATGCCTTCGCTGTCTGTTTGTCTGGTTTTTGCGGGTTGTATCTCATAATCGCCAATAGGTAAACAAGTTGAAACTATCACATATTTACTGCTGGCGCTATAATTTCGGAACCCTTTTTCGCAAGTCCATCTCGAACTTTTTATTATTTTAAAATGTAATAGACAAAGTAAATAATGAATCAAGAAGAAAATTATATTATATTTTATATAATATTTGAGTAGATTAATAAACCTGAATGTATTCATCACACGCCTATGTCCTTACTCACAGTGATAACATAACGTTTTATAAAATACCTGTCATTTGCTTTGAAGTCAGACAGGTTTATATTTTAAAGGCTAAAGCCGGCCTAAGCTGGAACACCGAATAAATTGCTCAATTTATCTTTTTTTGGCAACGGTACACGTTTTCGGTCTATTCGTATCTGACTATAATATATTTTGCTGTCTAACCTAAAAAATAAAAAAAAAAACCTTTGAACTTTACTGTATATGAGAGGTGAGTACTATAGAGGCAACATAATTATCAACTTATGTATTATTTACAACTCATAAAACTTGATTTGTTGTTATGTGGACTGCTTCGATAAAATTCTTTAGTCACTTCACAAGTATTATTTTTATGAACCTTTGCTGACCCACTGGTGGACAAAGGCCTCAATATCTTCTAAGAGTGTCTTTACTCATTATCCTCAAGTCTCGTGGTAAGCGTTCAGATCGTCTCACCACCTCTTTATAAAGATTCTAATTGTTTTTCTAAGTTTATGAAAAATATTGAAAGGACAAAATCATTACGAAAAAGACTATCAATTAAATGGCTAGTACGACCACGACCACGACCACTTTATACCTACTCTGGCATGTCTCGTCTACGCATGAAATGAAGACTATTAAGAAGCTACGTAGCTATAACATTGTCGAAGAACAGTCTAAAGCTTATTTCCACTCTCAATTAATAGAAAACCCAACCAACACAACATGCCAACAATTCCTCCCAATCCTTTGTAGGAAACATAATTCAATTCTTCAGCCATTGTGTGGTGGGCCAGGATAAAGCAGTGTGGGTTAGGATGGGCCAGTTTTTCTTATTTTCCCGAAGTCCAGACCACAGACTATACGCCACTACGTCGGGGTTCCGCGTCGCTGTCAGACGGTCATTTATAACGCCTCTGTTCAGCCGATCCATCCATCTATCAGGCACATTGTTCAGCTATGTGTTTGAGGACCACTATTTAGTGACATTGGGAGAGGAAATTCTATTAGAGGGACTTTACTCACTACTGTTGTGAAAGAATTTTAGTTCAGTGTTGAGGATATTTAATTATTTAGGAATTACGTTAAATATTTTGTTGAGTTCTCCGATAGTTGTGCGGAAAAGACCTCTGTAATTAAATTGTGCCTTGAAATAATAAAACTTTAACAACGGTAAAAAAATTATTGGTTCCTAAAAAAATAAAAACAAAGTAGTTTTTTTATCCGGTAGCAAAGAGGTTTCTACAATAATGAGCATACTTATTGGTAGAGTTTTCACAGGATGTAATGCTAGTGGCATAAACTTAATAAAAATCAATTAACCTGAATAACTGAACTGTCTCAAGGAGTTATTTCATTGTAAACCACTGTCTGCCTGCCTACCCCTCCGGTGCTTTGAGTGTTATGCATAGATACATCTCTTGACCGAAATGGAAACTACTTGGAACACGAGTCTCTACATCGCTCACCTTCAGACATAAAATTCCGGTAGATGGCGGGTTAGTTAACGCTTCCTTACTTAACGTACAGATGGCAGCATTTTAAACTTGGACTGGACTTTTGATGTGCTTTTGCGATTGCATGATAATCAAATAATCTTTATCATTACGGGAAAGGTCTACTCTTAAACTAAAGACTCTTGCTTCAGTTGCTTGGACGTGAACGCGTTGTGCAAATAACTCGAACACACATTCGTTGTCCATTTCTGTATGTGTGTGTCCATCCATTTTAAACCCGTGGGGTGTTCAAAGTTTCGACATTCTAGGTGGATTTTCTGCAAATTTTCTCACCACTAGTAAATAATATAGACTGGCACGCTGAACGACAAGCCGCACGAAAATCCAACACCTTTGTATATTGATGTGGCATTTTCTTTGGACAAACAATCATTATTTGCAATGCTTTCGCATATAGAGCCGTGAAAGGTTTGTTTAGATACATTATTAAGTATTTTGAAACAGTGTTATCTACTAAATTTTGTTCAAAATTAAATATCTACTTATTGTGCTTGTAATGAATAACATATTTATTTGGATAATGATTAAAATCATGTTTATTAAAAACCCTACGAAAATAATACATTTTAAATCTAAATTGAACTACATAAAAAAGATAATAGTGAGTTAACCTTAAAAGACAGACACTGCCCCGGACTTTATTTTAAACTTACAAAGAGAAACAATTCCGACATACATGATTTATTAATTATTCTAAACACAGAAATAACATCACTTAAATATCAGTCAATTAACAGATCAAATAATAAAAAGAACACTTACTTAATTTAACTCAAATCAAATCGCATTTTAGCTCTTCTGGCACCAACAACGATGGCTGCCCAAGTAGCATGACACACGTCATCAATATACTCAGGATCCAAATGAAAACCATTAGTATTATTTTCACTATGGCTACGAGTCACCGCAAATCCAGGCAATTCGAAAGAAAATGCCAATGGAATTCCTAAACTATGAGCGTAATCTACAGAAGTTCCGCTACATTTGTAAAGTGAATCTGCAAGATTGCCAACTACTAGACGTGAGTATATAGGCCTCCCAAGATGGAATATGGCACTGCCCATGGCAACACCAACGGATTTAAGAGTGTCCTCAAAATAAGAAGGAGTATTATTGTATCCCCATGGATACAGGATTAAGTTGCCATAGCTATGCATGGACAGGAAAAGAGCAATGCGAGAGGATTGCCTTTGAAGTATGTCCCTGATAACTTGCGTCTCCATTTCGGTGAACGGTTTACTCCCGGGGTATAAGGGGGAGCACGTATGTCCCTCGGTACCGACGCTATTCCAGGCAATATCGAAGTTGCGGTTAAGATCAACTCCTGGACAAAAAGGATCGTTGGGGTAGGCCCGGGACCGGTTTTTACGCCAGAACCGCCTCTAAAATTAAAAAGTTATTATAAATATCGGCATTTTACAAAACAGTCTACTTTGTTGGTCTATTCCCAATTTTGACTACTAAACCTGAGGTTCTAGTTTCCTAATTCACGTGTTTTTGATATACATAGTTAGGTTTCTCATCAGGAATTTCTCAGTAGCAGTCATGGAGTCAGAATTTGTGTGTAGTTCATAGAAATAGACTCGTATTCCATTGCATGGAACTTAAAACATAACTGGTGAAATAAGGATGTACTTTAAATTAGGTACACATAAGGCTTGGGATTAGATGTACCAAATAAGGCCTATGTTCAGCAGTGGATGTCTTGGGATATCACAGGCATGAGGTTATGTTACAGAATAGAAAGAGATAAAATACTTACACCGGAGAAAGTGTGCACATAACCATCAGGGTTAGCAACAGGCATAAGGATCCAGTCGAAGTATTTAACAAGGTCCGGTTCAGTGACATTTTCAGTAAGCTTCCTAATTGCCCAAGTGACAGTTGGAGGGGAAAGCCATTCCCTAGCGTGTATACCTCCTTCAATCATAATGATAGGTTTGCTTTTGTCCTTGAACTTCGTGGTTGATACTCGCAAGAATCTTATTGGACGGCCTTCATAGGTAGTTGCAAATGTCACCAAATTGGTATAATTTGAATACTTAGAGGCGATATGCTCCATATAGGCATTTATCTAAAAAAAAAAATCGGCTATACCTATGAGAGGTCTAATTTTTTGCATTTTGGCTGCAGCTCCTAACCAATTTATGTTGTCTGTCTTTATTTTCATTGATTAGTTGTTGAAGAGTTAAATACCTATATTATAATTTATTACTAGTACTATCTGAATCAATATCACAGATATTTTCTTTTATATTTTCTTCACTTACCTTGTCCCATCGTTCGTAGTTATTGTAGGATAATAATTCACCTTCATCTCTAGCAATTGACTTTGTTAACTCTTCGTTCCTTTTATGATCGTGATCGAGTGCTCTTCAAAAAGATGTTAATATGATTATCCTATATGTTAATCAATCAGGCTATCAAAATCTGGTTGACATTTGCCCTGCAGTAAGTAAGTTCATGATGTTCGTTCTGACTCAAGAGTTATTTCCATTAAAAAAAACTGTTTATACCTCAAAATACTTTATTAAGTAACTGCTAACATGTAGGTATCATTAAGGGAGAAAGGACTGGTTTTAGTCGTAGCACTGTACTGTTGGAGCCTTCATGTTTTGCGCATGTCTATAACGCAAAGACCGCGCATGAGGTATGGCACAATCTGTGCGTAGTATACGAAGATAAATGCTGGAGTAGATGTATATCACTGCAGCGTCAATTAACTGGTATAATAATGATGGTAGGACTCATGACTTTTAATTGCTAACCAGAGCCATTTAGACCATAGATCGTTTATTATGCCTAGCTCGTCACGCTATCTAGTGTGTAGTCTTTTACAGTGCCTTCTTTTACCTAAAAATATTTTTACTTACGATTTAACATTATCAACATGAACTCTGTACTTGATGCCCAAATGATTCAAGTTCTTAACAAATTCTTCTTGTTGTTCAGGAGTCACCAAGACAACAGCCCTTCGATTGACGTGAGGTGGGCTTAAGAAATCCAAACTTAATTTGTTACGTACAGCATTCAAGGCTTTCACTTGCTCTTCAGTTTTTGCTTTTACATAGTAAGATTTCCATCTAAAAGAATGTTTAGTACAGTAATTTACTTTAAGAGGAGTGAAAGTACCTACCTATACTTTTTGTTAGCTTCTCAAGAGAGAGGCCTTTGTCTCAGCAGCGGGATAGTCGCTGATGATTTTTTTTTATCGTGGTAAAATCATCAAATGAGTCCTCCCACCCCGGGCAGGGTCGGAGGGACTGTCAGACTTATACTGACTAAAATCCACGGTGTCCTTCAATAGCCCTTTATGTTCCGGGGTCACGGTAATGCTTTATTTTCTCTTGTACACTTTTATTGGAAAACCAAATTTTATTTTAATGTTGATTTTTATACAATTGCTGGGCAATACTACTCGTTCTATCAGAATAGTTTGCAAAGAAGAATACTCGACCTTGTGGCAGGCCCAAAACAAGATGGCGAGATGAGTTGAACCATCCCATAAAAGACTGTACGAAGTCCACGGGCAGTCTCAAATAGAGAAAAGAGGCCATCATGAACTTAAAATAATTAAAAGTAATTGAAAAACCAAATGCATACTAACCCAGCATAGTGGTCATGTCTGGCATTGGTCACAAAACATAGGGCAACAAGTGCGGAAAACCTTATAACCGAACTTATTTGGTGCATTCCCATCTTAGTTTAGTAGTTCATTGATCACGGCGTATCTCCTACTGGCTAATGAGAAGAGTGCGAGATAAAATAATCACTTTTAATTTATTTTTATCCGGCAAGTAGTTTGTTTATAGATTAACAGATTAGAGAACATTAGTTACGGCACACACATATTGGAAATTCACCTGAAATAAACTTTTTTATTTTATCAAAAACAATGGTTAAAAAAACACAAGATCTTTGTGCAGTAGTAGATAAAGAAATATATTTATCAAACGTTTACGGTTAACACGAAACTTAAAATATAAACAATAAAACATAAAAATAGTTCATAAAACTGAAATAGAGTTCACATTTACGATATCGTAATAGTAGATTACGCACCAAGGGAGTAAAGCATTGCCTTACGTCACGGGCGTATTGAATCCCGAAACGACACTAAGGATTCTGCGGTGAACCTCCGTAGCGCAGCGAGGAGGTTCAAGTGTTAATTCCCGAGTGAAACGAGGGAATTAAGTTAAGAATCCTTAAGCCACGTATTCACTGAGCAACAATTGTTTATAAACTCTGTTTCAGAAACAAATAATTTTGTTTCAGAAACATATAATATTGTTTCTGTAAACACTACGTGTATGAAAAATAGTTATTTGTTATACAAGAGTGCAAAGTTGATTTTTAACCGCGTGCTCAATTTTGATGACCGAGCAAGCGAATGATTCTAAAATTGAATCACGAGTGCAACGAGTGATTCAAAATTAGAATCATGAGCGATAGCGAGGGAATCAAAAGAGCACAAGGTGAAAAATCTTTGCACTCGAGTGCAACACGTAACTTTTCATCCCACCTCAGCGAGGAAATGACTAAATGCAAAAACAAATAAAAACAGATGTACATTGTACAAACACAAGATAGGCTTTTATTTCAGTTTAGGTATTAACTAAGACATTATTTTAGAACAAAATAATTTTTAAATTAAAACAAATAATACTTAGGTAGTAGTTGAAAACTACTACCTAAGAATTATTAAGTTACTTATTTTTATCTTGGTTTGTCATAACATAACAATAAGACGTGAAAGGAAAACCGCACAAAGCAAATAAAAAAGGTAAAACAAAGTACTGAGCCAAGAATGTTTCGGGTCTGAGATTTTAACAAAATAATTGTAGATTACGCTCCAAGGTAGGCGTATTGAATTCCGAAGCGATACTAAGGATTCTGGGGGTGAACCTCCGTCCGTAGCGCAGCGAGAAGGTTCAAGTGTTAACACCCGAAGGAAACGAGGGAATAAAGTTAAAAATCCTTAGTGAAGCGAGGGATTCAAGTTAGCCCAAGGCAACGCAGCCTTACACCCGAGGAGCGTACTCTGCTTTCCCACCTAAGGCGAGGAACATCAAATTTTAAAAATAGAATTTGTTTCCTCGACAACCTTCGAATGTCAAGTGGGCACCACAGCAAGCGATCAGCTGTTGCAGTCACCGGCCGCCATTACTGCTGCTACTCTTTTGTTCATACGATGTTCTAAATTCAAATTTACTTTATTCACTAGAGGATAAAAACGGCTTTTACTCACTTGAGGATAAAAACGGCTTTTACGGTCAGATATCGAAGAGCAAAAGTACCCTTTCCGAGATGGGGGGATGAAAAAAAAATTATATGTTTCTGAAACAAAATGATTTGTTTCAGAAACACGTAGATTTTGTTTCTGAAACAAAGTTTATAAACAATTGTTGCTCAGTGAATACGTGGCTTTAGTGTAGCGAGGGATTCAAGTCAGCCCAAGAGTAGGCAGCTTTACTCCCGAGGAGCGTACTCTGCTTTTCACACCTACTGCGAGGAAATAAATTCGAATTTTGAAATTTGATGTGGTACGACAACCTTCGAACGTGAAGTTGGCACCACTGTAAGCGATCAGCTGTTGCTGCCAGCGGCCGCCATAACTGATACGACTCCTTGGTGAAAGTTTTCATACGGTTTGCTTTGAAGTTCCAAATTCAACTCACATTATTCCCACGGGAATAATAAAATTCAGTACATATATTATTCCCGGCTCGAGCGAGGGGGAATAATGTCATGCTTTACAGTAGGTTTGCCTGACGTATAATATGACATTTACGAGCAAGTAGTGTGAAAAAAATATTTTGTAGAAGACATTTGGTGCTGAGTTGATTCACAAATGCCTGAAAACGAGTGTGTGATGAAATTAGATGAATCTAATGAGTGAATGAAATGGCTATCGAACTATCAAAGTCGGCCACGGTAACGTGTTACGAGATGGAAGTTGGAAGGCTCTCAGAAGGATCGTTATCGAATCTCTGTCGAAGCGTTTCTACAAACCTGACTGACGCAGCCAAAGAAGATGTTGCGACTTTTTACCTCTGAGGTACTGAGACGTACCCGTACATCCTACGGCGTAAGTCAATTTGTACCTTCACGCTCTCCTAGCCTTCTTGCTTTTAGAGGCGCAATCCCAGTTAGTGAGTACAGCATTCGTACCGAGGTTGATCTAAGGCAGCCATTAAAGAACCGATTGGAGTCATTTAGAGTTTTTTATTTTTAACGTGGTAATATCATCAAACGAGTACTCCCACCCCGGGCAGGGCGGGAGGAACTGTCAGACTCGTGAGACTCGTATTGACTAAAATCCACGGTGTCCTTCAATAGTCATTGAAGACTGAACTGACAGAGTGCCACTAAAGTTGTTCGCAAGACTAGGCCTCCCTAGTCTCCCTAGATGCCCCCCATTCAGTGGATGCTAGGTGTCGTAACAGCTAGGTATGAGTTACAGTCACTTAAGTTTTGTTCCTATTTTTTTATTTCATTTTTTTTTATGTAATTGTTTACTCATAATAAACCATAGTTTTTAACCCCTGTTTCATTCTTATCCCTACAGTCACAGAGGTCACCTTAGCTCTCCCACCTTGTCCCTCGAAAGACATAAAATTAGTTTTTTATAAATATCAATTTATTTCACAATATCCATCCCAAACTCATATTGCTCATAACTGAAGAAAAAAAAGTAAATTTGAAAGAGTTACAAAATACTGAAAATGTATGTTATGAACTTATGGTTATTAAAGCAGCATAACTTGATCAACCTAACAATAATTTATCAGATTTAATAATTTATCATCAGCCTAGCCGTTTCCCAACTACGGCAGGGTCGGCTTCCAAACGAACCGAATGCCGTTGAATATCATTTTTTTACATGGAGCGATTTGATGGAATAATAAATAAAAATTTCGAGTTGATCTATGGATATTAATAAATAATCGCCCATATCAATTTTCGCAATTGATAGATAGTGATAATTATTTGAGGACTGATTAAGATATCGTTGTTTTATTAATTTGTGGCAGTTAGTGTGGCAGACATGTTGAAGGTACTCAGTCTGTTCGTTTTCGTGGGCTTGGCTTTGGCCAAACACGAGGTTTATGATGGGTAAGAATAATTTTCTGACATTTTTTTATGAAAACTGCGTGAGACTTGGTTTTACTAGGCTGCTAGGTTGAACTTGCTATTGTCTTAAAGTATGGTATGAATTTCTTTTTAAGAAGATTTTTTATCTACATTGACCAGCCTAAAATGTTTGAAATAGAAGTTTTTTGTGTCATCATCATCAGCCGGAAGACGTTTAGTGGCGTCTACTCCGGGATCTTTGATCCAGGTCGAACTTCAACCCGTATTATGCATTCATTAGTTACCTGTAACTATAATGATGTCGGCGCTCCACCTAGTAGGAGGCGTGCCTAGTCTGCGTCTTCTGTCGCCACTTAAGAACTTTTTTCATAATTTTTGTGCTTTTTTAATTATATCTTTCTTAAAAAGTACGGTTTAAAAATGTTATTGACTAGGTACCACAATTACGAAATCTTTGTTTTCTGTTTTCCAGGTATGGCTTATACAAAGTCTCAGTGAAGTCTGCAGACCAAATTGAGCTGGTCAACCATCTCAGCCACTCTTTAGACCTTGACGTCTGGTCCCATGCGGTGCCAGGACGCGACGGACAAGTCCTCGTGCCTAAAGAAAAGAAGACGCTGTTCCAAAATGAACTCAAAGCTGCTGGCGTAGAGTTCAAGGTTGAGACCGATAATATTAAGGAGTAAGTTGAAAATGCTTTTTAGGTTTGAGGTTAATTATTAAGAGCGACTGTTAAAGCAGTGTGCATGTGTAGTAGTGGCTCTGAGAGTCATATTACTAAAACTACCATGTTCTTTCAGTTGCCGTTTGCGTTCCTGGATCGCGGTAGCTTCATAAGACATTCCCACGATCCCGGCAATCATTTAAGCTCATCAATTTACTTTACTAACTATTTAAGACGACAGAGGTCACCTCCACCAGCTCTAGTAGAACTCCACCTAGTTATACGGTGGAACATATCCACCGTATTCTCCGAGCTGTCAAAAAAATCATCAATGTTCAAATATTTGTCTCTATTGTCTCACCACAAAAGTGCATATTTTGCCGCGCCGCACTGTGGTGTTACTCAGCCAATTCTCAACGAGAGGATCTCGCGGGACTACTACTTCGAGAGGACTACGGACCAGAACAACCTTTAATATCACTTCAGGGATTTTTTAATGAAGTATTCTGTCATATTATCATCAACATATTTCCAGCCCGAGCTCACTCACCGTTTGGCCTTTCTTCTCAATTTTATTTACTTTCCTTTTATAGGCTAAATGTATCAATATTTAGCTAGGGAATTACTGTAACACATTAATGTCAATACCCTGTTACAGACTCCTTGACTTGGAAGACAAACTTCACAAAGCCGCATTCGAGAAGAACAATGGTTCAAGATTGGATTCCCTTCCATTTGACCAGATCTACACATACCACCAGGTTAGTTTTAAATACTTCAAAGAAAAAGAGGCCTTGAGAACATTCAAACCCAATACTAACTTTGGATTGCCTCGCTGGCATTACTTCATTTTTGTTGTTTCGTTAAAATTTAGTTATCTGAAGGGTTATCTTAATGAATTTTTCATCTCAAAGTCAGGATGTGGATGGTGTGACAACCGATGCGACGCCAAACTGTTAAAACTAATGATCATCTTATATTTTCCAGGTTTACACTTTCCTAGATATGTTGGCTGAAGCGTACCCCGACACCGTTACTCTGGTGAACGCTGGCAAGAGTTTCGAAGGCAGGGACATCAAATATGTCAAGATATCTAGCACCAACTTTGAGGTGAGGATGCAAAATTTTAATTACAATCTAGAATTCTGGATCATTTTGAAACAAACACAAAACAAACAACTTAATTTCCATATATGATTATGATAATATAGTATCAACCCACGTAAAAGATTTCAAAAAAAAACATAATCAATTAACTTCTGCGTATATGTCATTAAATTCTACGTTTATCTTTTGAGAATAGATTAACTTACCGGATTTAAAAAGATTAGCGAGCAATGACACGTGCCAGTATGACGCAAATTAATGGGTTGTTGTAATAGCGTGTACGACGAATGACATTTTATACATTTCAAATCCTTATTTTTCGAAATTATTGGATTTTAGCAGGATGGACACGTCATTGTTCTAAAAAGTTGTTACAGAACATCTTTGAAAAGTCTTATTTAAAAAAAGATACACATTTAGGAATCTTCTGTATATACTATAGATAGTTTAAAATCTGTGTAATCTAGCTGTAACACTAATTCTATTTCCTCAGGATACAAGCAAACCTATAGTGTTCATGGAATCACTCCTCCACGCCCGCGAATGGATCAGCTTACCTGTAACACTCTACGCCATCCACAAACTGGTGATTGATATCACTGAGCAGGACCTGGTGAGGGACATCGACTGGATCATTCTGCCAATCGCCAACCCTGATGGATACATTCACACTCATGGAGAGGTAGTGATTGGTGAATTTTACTGTTATTAAAGGCCAGGTAGTCGAACTGATGTCTCCTCATGGGCATTTTGGGAGGATTATTTAATGTAACGATATTTATTTACTTTATACGATATTAATTTCTTCATAACTCTAAATAAAATAAGGATTACATTACGTTTCGGATCTGTTGCCGTTGCCTTGATAGCTGTTTTTTTTGTGTTTAGTTCCGTCTCTGGCGCAAGAACCGCAGCACCAACTACGGTCCCCTCTGCGTTGGAGTAGACCTCAACAGAAACTTCGACGCCTTCTGGTCTACTGCATCCAGCAACATTGTCTGCAGCGACACCTTCCACGGAGCCGCCCCCTTCTCCGAGCCCGAGACCGCCATCATTAAGGGAATCTTCGACCAGTACGGTAGTCGTATCGAACTATTCTTGGACATCCACAGTTTTGGTAGCATGATCTTGTATGGCTACGGAACTGGTGTGCTCCCACCAAATGGTCTCATGCTTCACCTTGCGGGAGTCCAAATGGCCACTGCTATTGATGCTGTCAAAATGAGCTGGAATCCGAACTATGTCGTTGGTAACGTGGCCTTAGTCTTATACCAGGCTTCTGGGAGTGCTGGAGACTATGCTAAGGTAGCTGGTGTACCTTACGCCTATACTTATGAACTCCCAGGATACAGGTTCGGCATTGGTGGTTTTGGGTTCTTTGTCGACCCTGCTTTCATTGAACAGGCTGGCTTTGAAACCTGGGAAGGTATTAAAGTCGGTGCCAGATTTGTTCGTAATACGTATGAAAAGAAGTATTTGTTGAGATAAGATCTTCGTGTTTTGTAACGTTTTTCTGAAAATCAAAATAACTTATGTTTTATCTAATAAATACTGATGTTTACGAAGTCCGTTTCCTTTCATTTCCTTTGTGTAAATATGTATTTTTAACCGACTTCAAAAAGAAGGAGGTTATCAATTCGACTGTATGATTTTTTTTTTTTTTTTTTGTGTGTTTGTTACGCGATTTCTCCGGCGATTGTGGACCGATTTTCAAAATTCTTTTTTTGTTCGAAAGGAGATGCTTTCGGAGTGGTCCCATATTCACCAAGTCAAGATCTGATGATTGGATCCTGGAGAAATCGAGGGTAACCCTCAAATTTTATAGGCCCACATATAGTTTTTCGCAATTATTATGAAGTAATTTAAGTATTTGCGTGTGGTAATCATAATCTCATGTAGCTGAGCTGATGATGGAAGGTACAACTCCTTAACAGTAAGGAGTAGGCATCGACTGATTTAGTTTGTGTTCGCTTATCTCCGGAAGTACAAGTCCGATTTAGGTCATTCTTTTTTTGTTATACTAGGTATCGTTCAACTGAGGGAACACTGCAAGTTTCATCAAAATCGGTTCAGTCGTTTTTGGGATAGGGAATTTTATTAGCTAATTTTGTACATGAGCGATGTTATTACCGGTGCTACGGATTACAAAATTCTAGTGCACATGTAAGAAAATGATGTACCTATTTGACAAGAATTTGGGTTGAATATTTAAACTAAAAAGAGTAAAATAAAAGCTTTTTCAAAAAAAAATGTAACCGCCTTCAAAACCAACCACTAAAAAAGGGTAAAATAACCTACAAAATAACTTTTCTTTCGGGTGGCAAAAAAGACAATTAAATAAAAAACACCGACTTCCGAAAGAAAAGTTATTTTGTAGGTTATTTTACCCTTTTTTAGTGGTTGGTTTTGAAGGCGGTTACATTTTTTTTTGAAAAAGCTTTTATTAGTGGTTGGTTTTGAAGGCGGTTACATTTTTTTTTTGAAAAAGCTTTTATTTTATTTAATTTCTATGGGAGAGAGGGATGTATCCTGTATACAGTGGATCTATTTGTTGCATGAATAATAATAGCTTGATCAAGTAGATCTACAGATCAAGAGTTCTGGGTTCCATTCCAGATCAGATAAACAATGATTGGTTTTTCCATCAGCAATTCCTAAGTAGCAGTCCTGAAATGGATTCGTGTTCGGTGTATTGATTGGCAATGACTTCGCCCCAATTACGTATGGCTTAAAAGACATAACCAATGGACTTTCCTATCAGGTAAATATACCCTGAAACGTAAAGGGACATTTAAGGAACACCGTGGAATTTAGTAAGTACTAGTCTGACTATCCCTTCCACTCCAAACAAGGTAGAACGACTCATTGGATGGATTAACAAACAATAAAAAAGACTGGCACAAGAGATTGGAGCTTCTGTGTCAGTACTTAAAGCGAAAATTACTGGAAAGAGTCTTGAAACTGATTTTGATTCAAAATAAAACTGCATCATTGGTTTTTCACATACTTTACTTATGTATTATTGAGATCTAAAATAATGTAAAGAGAAAAATAAAGTTTCGAATCAAACAAACCTTTTCCTTCAGTTTGTCGTATGTTATTACTTCCCATATTAAGATCCTAGTATACATATAATATCGAATAGTCTATTGTCTATTTTTTCATAACAAAAATTTTACATATATTACTAGTTTGGTGTAGGTACCTATTGATTTTCCAAAATAAAATAGGTAAACGATTAAAATCGAAAGTTTCGACAATATTCGACTTTTTGGACACGGAACGTTTACTTTTCTATTCCATCCAGTCTTGCGTTACGCAAATGTTATTTTTTTAATTTACGAAAACGTTACCCCGCACTAAGAATTTTCATCTGGTGCGTTTACAAACATAGAAACTCACATACACAAAAACCCAGACCCGGAACAACTGTTGCGCCACTCAAATATTTGTTCCGTGTGGGAATCAACCCCGCGACACGCTACGCAGCAGTCCATCACTCAACCACTGCTCCAACAATGCCGTCAATTTGTCTGAAGTTACCTTTATTATTAGCAAGGCATTTTATAAGACATTCCGTTTTCCATATTCAGATAAGATAAAATATCTTCATTATATTAAAATTTCAATTAATCTCATAATTAGTATGTAAATGGTCTCAGGCTAAGGTATTGCTTCAAAATGTTATTTTATTTGTATTTTGTGTCTGCCTTTTGTTATTTGGTGGCTGCGAAGAATGAAGAGTATAAGGGGTGAGTTCTGTTACGTTTTTATACAGCACTAGCTGCTGCCAGCGGTTTCACCCGCTACAACTCGAAAATTATCCCACGGGAACTATCTGTGTACCAAATTTCATCCAAATCCATTCAGTAGTTTTTGCGTGAAAGAGTAACAAACATCCATCCACACAAACAAATTTTCACGTTTATAATATTAGTAGGAAGTAGGATGTTTCATAGAGGTGTAAGCATACAATAAAAACAGACAACAACAGGAGACAGAAACAGGAGGGTCTGTCAGAATTGTACAAACTAAAATCAATGGCGTTCCTTCCATAGCCCTTTACGTGCCAGCGTAACGGCTAACTAATTAGATAGTCAGCGACCCCGGCAGGCTTACGGTCCGGCTGTTTACATGCCCGCGCCTACGGTGGCCGCAAATCGTGTGGTGGAGGTTGTGCTCTCCCTCAACGACCCGCGTCCTCCTTCGTCATACGCCAAGATGGGTGGACTGTTTACTAATCTGCCTAACCGTTCAGGGATCACAGGCGTGGTATTACCTAAAATGAAAATGGCACTTTTTTATACGACTTGGCAGGCCCACTACTGTACCCCTAGAATAAAATATTAAAAACAGAGTAGGTAATCTATATAAAAATCAATGCCACTTTTCGCTGTAATTTTATAACTCAAGAACGGGCTCACCTGTCCAAACCAAATGTTTTAGCTTAGTTCGGACTATTTAGTACCTAGATGATTTATGTGAAGTTTGCACAAAATCGGTCGAGCAGTTCTTCATTTAGTATCACTTTTTTTGTAACAAATGAATTCAATAATTGGCGGATCATTTTATTGATGGAGATTTTGCTGTTTAGTAGACATTATACACCCGTGCGGAGCCGGGGCGGGTCGCTATAGTCAATTAATAAACATATCTCGATATCTAAGCCTCCAACCAACCATGACAGGCATGATAAAAAGAAACAAAAGCCCTAGAGAAGTGCCAAAGATAAACGAGTACGCTCTGTAGTTTTTAATCGATTTTCAACTTAATCCTCGAAGGCATAAAGTTGAAAATCTACTAGCGACTATTTAAAAAAAAACTTGTAGTCGCTACGTGAACTTAATATGATACAATAACAAAACTCCCTCTGATTATTGGCTTAATGAAAGGGATTAGGTCAACTGAGATTAAAAGAAACTGATATGGTATCTCCTAAAGAATTCATAAATGTTTTATCGAAGGTTTTAACATAAAAAAAAATCTTCCCGTAGGATAATTTTCGAGTTGTGACGGGTGAAGCCGTTGCCAAAATGTTGTTTACTATATAAATATTATGTGCAATATTATGTGTCATTCATTGTTTTAATTAGTGCTCATACTACTCTTGAAAGCATTATGTTTGTTTGGTCATAAATGTTATTGTTATAGTCAAAATGGTAGAAGCTATGTTAATGAATTTTGGTGCAAAGATAGGTGGGACCCTAGGAGACGCTCATAGGCTGCAGGCGTCCACCAGTTCATATTAATAAAAACAACATTGCAAAGATTACATTTTTATCTACATTTTATAACATAATTATCTTGGATTAAATTGCACTACATGACGTATTTCATCAGGTGGAATTCCTTGTATGACCTTTACGTCACACTCATATCTGTTAGCGATAATTATGATAAGTCAAAATCTTGAAAGTCAAACAAAGAAATGGAACGAAGTCAAATCGTGGAATCGCGAAACGATTTCTGGCGCGGGACTTGCACTGCGAATAATTAGCTCACCGTCCGATCAAGAATCGGCCTTGAGTATTCTCCTCTGGCGTCAAAGAGGTTTTAGTAAAGTCACAGGGCCAGACAGTGTCAAATATCAGCCTGAGTCGCGGGGATGTATTTGGGAAACAGGCAGACTATTGATCAGTTATTACGAACCCGGCAAGTCTGATTAAGTCCTCTCCCGGTCTCCATTCGTGGTTTCTGGATAAGAGGCTGTTTTAATAATCCCTTTTTTTTTCAGATACAAAGTCTACAACATAAAACTGGACAACTCAAAACAGCAAGAAAACCTCCACCTACTGAAAACTAACTCCATAGACTTCTGGAGAAGACCTAACTTCCAATATGGAGTTGTTGGAAAGGTGATGGTTCCACCTTTTCGTTTCGACTGGTTTGAGAGCAAATTGAAAGAACTGGGGATACAAAAAGACCTGTTTATCGAAGATGTGCATGAGTGAGTAAGAAGTATTAAGTGTTAATAATAGTCTACCTCGAACACCTTGGTCTTCCCTGTTGCAAAAGTTGCAGATTTACAGCAAAACATACATAAACATCTGCCTAAAAATCATAACATGCGCACTGTATAAAAGTTTAACAGAAAATACGTCAAAAGAACCTATGATTGCTAGAATTATTATGAGTTTAAAGCCTTACTTATTTATTGAAGAAGTCCTACTAGGTATTTCAACAGAGGCATTGAAAGGTAATCATAAAACCATTGCCCAATTTCTTCTGTATCGTGGGTGCGTTTAAAAATCTTTCTACTCCCATATACAAATAGGAGACAAAGAAACAAGTACACCTGCTGCCTGTGAGACAGACCAACGGTAGAGAAACGAACCCACGAAATCAACATGAAGTTAATTAGTTTTGGAACTATGTTTTTCAGATTCTTAACAAAAAAGGATATTAGACCACGTTCATCAGACACTGACAGCGATGCTGATAGCGATGCATTTGACGTCAAACAATATCACAAGTATGATGATGTAAGTATACTAAAACAGAACATTATGATCCCTCTGCTTGGACACAGGAAGCCCTGAAAGAGCTCTCAGCAAACTACCCCCTAAGACCCTGGAACACAAAAGGGTAACTGAAGAAATAGAGTGGATTTTGGCAATGTGGCAACTGGCAATACAAATATTTGTACCGCGCGGGAATTGAACGACAAAGTTCTTGGTGATTCTTCGAATTAAGCTCTTCTTTTCAAACATGGGACTGCTATGTCAAAATACAGTTGTCGATTCTACGTTTATTCAATCAGTGATAGTCTGACAGTCCCGTCCACCCATCGCAAGAGGAATTTTAAAATCTCTTTCTTCTAACTTCTAATTTTTATTTTCCAGATCCTTACTTACCTTCAAACACTACAAGCAAAATACCCACAAGCCAAAGTAGAACTAGTAGAATATGGAGTCACCAATCAGAACAGACCCCTAGTATACCTAAAAATTACAAGTAACACAGGCACTGATCAAGAAAAACCCATAGTTCTCATAGAATCTGGAATAAACCCCAGAGATTGGGTGACCATTCCAGCTGCATTGAATATCGTGGAACAAATATTGGGTGAACAAAGATTTCTGGAAGACCTGGATTGGATTATAGTTCCAGTTATGAATCCGGATGGTTATGAGTACACTCGAGATGGTGTAAGTAATTTCTTAATAGATTTGTTAAAAGAAAATTGCTAATCAATCCACTAACGCCCAAAATTAATAGTGGATCCCATTATAGCATTCCCTTATTTCTGACGGCAGCTTCTCATTGGACGTATCAAAACATGGTTAGGCAAATTCGATCGTTGATTGGTAAACAATCATGACAAAGATTTGTTTATTGACTGAGATTACACGAAAATCCATAAAAAACTGTGAAGTACCTATAATGAAACAAAATAAAAAATACGATAAGAAATAGGATAAAAGTCATAATTTAAACCAAAATGGTCCTGTAAATCATCAACTCCATATTTATCGTTAAAGTTCAGCATAATTTGGCATGCAAGATCTGTTGTTTCATCACCATTAGTATAATTTCTGCCAAAATAGGTACACTGAGACACGCAATGTTACAGAACACGTGTGTCAGTGTACGTATTTCTTATTCATCTTTATTATTCTTGTTTAGATTTGAGTTTTTTTTTGTGCTTTAAATGGTGTGTGTACTGGTGTCCACTGGCCAGTCAAACTATTTTCTGTATATCATTTAATGCTAGACATAGGTCTTCCTCATGCACAACTACATCATGTCTAGCTCTGTGTTTCTTGACTTCAATAGTTTCTCCAGACAAAACCGATATTTCAATAAAACAAAAGAAGTTTTACTAATCTTTCTACCAACTTCTTTCAGCATCGTCTCTGGCAGAAATCAAGAAGCACCGCAAGCCACATGGCCCACATCTGCCCAGGAGTAAACCTCAATCGTAACTTCGACCTCGATTGGCTTCACTTTGACTCCAGCTCAAGCCCCTGCAGCCATGTCTACGGGGGAACTGAACCATTTTCCGAAATAGAAACTAAAATGATTCGAGACATCATTGATACTAACGGTTCTAAAATAATACTGTACATATCTTTGCAAAATAATGGCGGATATATATCTTATCCTTGGAACTATGAAAGAGCAGCCAGTGGTATGTTTGTACACCATCATCTTTTAGCTCTTAATATGATTAATGTCATGAACGGAAACTATGTAGCAAATGTTGGATCCGTTTTATTTGATAGATCGTCGGGTACCAATATTGATTACGCTAGGGAAAAAGAAATATTGTTTACTTATAGTATAGATATAGAACAGGGTGATAGTGGAGTCATTATAGCTGAGGACGATATTGGTGACATTGTTGACGATGTTTGGAAAGCCGTTGCTGTGGCCGCTGAACAAATGAATATATATGTTTGAAATTATCTTTGAATGTTATTTATACCCATTGTACTATTTTTTAGCCCTCCTTTGATTGAAATCTATTATAAAAGTAATAAATAAATGCATATTGGTTTGGTTAAGGTGTTAAACATAAAATTTAAATAGTAACTAAGAAATGAACAGTAACATAAAAAATGTACATAAAATAAAAACTAGTAAACCCAACTCTACAATTTTTTTATGGACCAAATGGCAGGTATTAATTACTACATCGTACAAAACAGAATAACATATCTGGGCCAGAAATCTGGGAATGGATCGCTGAGACTAGAAAACCCCCTCCTTTTTGAAGTTGGTTAAACACACACCGTAAACAGCTTCAGAATACTTACGAATAACAATTAAATGAAACAATTCCTAAAATAGTCTTCAAATTCTCGGAGGTGACGATGAGGATTGCTCGGGAGTGAAATGCATTTTATCGCCTATTTTGTAAATAACACCACCATGTAATGATCGTATACCATGCTTCCGGTGATTTGTCAGTGTCTATGACGGAATTGAAGAGTTTTACAAACTCTATCAAGATAGTTATTCCTCCTGCCTTGAGCAGCTCTGTGGTTATCCTGTCATCCCCCGGAACTTTGTTGTTTGGTCCTTCGAGACTTTCAGTTTTATGGATAGATTCATCTCTTGACTGAAACGGAAACTACTTGGAACACGAGTCTCTACACCGCTTACCAACCGTCTAATGACATAAAATTCCGGTAGATGGCGGTTAAATTATCGCTTCCTAACTTAACGTACAGATGTCAGCACTTTCAAGTTAGTAGCCAAGTTGCAGAATAACCTAGAACAGTTGCGAATACCTTTGTTTAATCTAAATATCAAATTATTTTCATTATCCAACGATCTTTGCAGTGCTTCCTTAATAAAACCGTGAAAAGATTCAGTAACATTTCTTTATGATTAAATCAGATCAATACTTTTAACAATCCAGAGGAAAGCTTTTCAGGTGATACAGGTACATATCATAAAGGTAATAAGAATGCATTTAGTTTATTTATTCTACCCTCGAAATCTTTAAACCTCATCTCATCCAGTAACAGTACAATAATTGAAAAGTCATCCAAAACGTACGTCGTCCAAAGAGCCTTTTACACCATACAATTGCTATCACCCGCGAAAATAATATAACTAGGTGTACATTAACACTATCACCTGCTTACCTTCCCACTTCCCAGTTTCCCACGCATTCCAAGACAAACGGGTTACCTACAATACTTGACGTAGGCTGACTACCTGCCTAAACCTGCGCCTGCGCCGCGTGCAGTCGGAATGTTTTGACGTAACAGCTGACTGTTGTAAGACTAGGAGCCTGTTGGCACACCCACTAGATTGAATAGTACTGCTGTAAACTGTAATGATTTCTGGCATATTTATTGGTATTGATTACGGCATAAGTTTCGAGGAATTTAGTGTTGCTGCATTGGAGAGGTACTCGTATTCTAAGGCTCAAGTGAAAATGCTTTGAAGCATGAATGGAAGAGGGACACTAGATAAACCTTTCTTCTAGAAATTACGAGTTATCTCAAGTGTATATGAGACGAAGTTTAGAGTAGACAAAGAGGACGGTAGAAATTTACAGTACTTTAACTAGCCTTTAATGCACTCAATGCAAGCTTCCTTGACTGCGCCCTGGTCATTTGTGGTTTTGATCTCGCCATTTTTTGCACACCTCCAGGGTTTGCGCCTTGTTCCTAGTCACTGTTGGCACTCCCCTATTTTCGGCATTGAAAGTCCATCAACCTTGATACCAATGATCGTAATAAATAACAGTAGTAAGATATGCTAAGGACAGAGAAAAAAATATTTTTTTAACAAATAAATGAAAGCAGGAGAAACAATTTACTTTAGGGGGCCTACCATGACGTCTTAAAACGAAAGTAGTTCCACTGTGAAAAAGGGACAAAGCTATACAAGTTTTCTAGCGCCATCACGTTTCTAAAGTTAGGCCACCAGGTTCAATTTCTCGTAGGCGAAGTAAGCTACCTGTCTTTACCTGTCTCAGGAATGTTTGAATGCAACAGCTGTTATAAGACGGGAGCCAAATAGCACACCCACCTCATTTCACCATCGATTAGTACTGCTGTTCCATCTAATTAATTATCCAATGATGTTCCGTTATTAACAACTCTACAGGTTATAAAATGATTATTCTGAAATAAATTAAGATTTTGTCTTATTCCATTAACAATAATTTAGCGCGTTATGCGCTAAATTATAGGAGACTACACGGTTACAATATTCCCATATAGAAGTCCTACAAAAGTTTTATACCCTTTTCAAACACTTAAAAATTTTCATCGCTTTATAAAATATGGATGATTTGGTGATAGAGAAACCCAGAGGAGCAAAAAAGAAAGTTCTACTTGTGCATCTGTTTATTTTTCGACCAGAATTCCTAAAGAATTCGAAAAATGTAAAAGTTGGAAAAGGCTGATACACCTTTATGCAAGAATACGTATTACATTGTAATGTTCGAGTGTTGGGGGTAGGCTGGCTCGCGCGAGACCATTACTAAAAATGTCAAATAGACTTAAATATAATAGATATAAGGTCGAAAGTAGAATGTTAATTTAAAGTATTGAAATTGTCGCTGGAGCCCGTTTACCAATCAGCATTTTGAGTATTTCGTTATGTTTATCACGTTAGGAAGATTTGTAAGTCCTTAACAGTGTTTATTACTTGTTATTGTAGCAGCTAGATAACATATCCTGCTACTTTCTTGATAACAGCACAATTGATGTAGAACAGTAACGTTTTTTGGGGTTAGTTTTACAATGAAAGCCTGGAACATAAATTACACTTCGAAATAAATAACCTTCATTGTATATAGGTTATTTACGCTTCAGGTAATCTGAAACACTAATCACTTTGAGATAGAACGCTATTCATGTCTCATAATTATGTACGAAAAATTCGACAATAATCAGCATTTTGACAGTCTATGATGATGATTTTTTCATTCATTCCGTTGAGGATAGGCAAAGGTCTTAGACCATACAGCCTGGTATGTGATATTTTGACGGTCGAATTTCGCAATAACTGTTGATCAGAACTATGACATATATATGCTTTTCGGGATCCTCGTTGGAAGATCTTTCCAAATATAATAATGGTTCTCGGATTTATTACACTTTTAGTTTTATTCTTAATCATGTAATAAATGTCATAGACTCCCTTTACACACGCGCCTCGCTATTCATACGGATGCGTAAACGCACCATCAGAATTGCGTTCCGTTCCATCTCGTTGTGGCTGTCTATGACCATTGCAGTCACCAGCGTTTAAATATTTGTTATTTTTATGTGAACTACATAAACTCGACAAGGGAGTTATTTTTCCTGTCACGGATGTGGTAGAGTGTCAATTAGTTTATGCTGTTTTAAAACTAGAATTAGAAAAATAGTTTAAGCATTTTCAATGTCAACATTTCGTGTGGAACGGACCGTCATCGGTTCGTGGTCGTCGATTTCCGGATAGGATCGAACGGTCTGGAAAAGATGATGGCTTGAGCAAGTTGCGTGCCGTCGGACTCATCTACACGACGCCGAGAAGATGGCGGAGCTGAACTGAATATAGCGCCATGTTCGCTTCTCATTTCTCCTTGGGTTTCTAACTTCAAAAGCTACAAAATATGGCTAATCTTTATATCCCGATGGATGATTAGTCAGCGTCAAGGTGCGTCATCAGCCCTAATTTGCTCGATGACAATTTTCCGTACCGCGTGCTCCGTGCGGCAGTCCTAAAACTTCCGAAGGGAGGCCTACGCGGCGGGCCTTGTCCGCTGGGGAAGCTCTCCCAGTGGACGAACCCAAGGATCATCAAAGCCGTTGCCAGCCGGGAGATTCTCCGTGTGCTCCTGGTCGACTTCGCGGGAGGTGCCCTGCGCCCACGACGTGGCGCGCCGGCAGATGGCGTTCGTCGAAGATCCTGGACGATTGACGGCCTTAGTGGTCGCCATCCCGTCGTGATGCCAGACCAACTTCATCGCCGGCGTTCTACTCGAAAATCCACGGCTTCCGGGGTCACATCGTGAACGTGTGAGTGCGTGATCGTGGTACCACGTAAGTCTCTTGTATTCTTTTGGCCAAACTAGAGTCAGTGCGCGTTTTGCATATCACAGGCACCGATGCCCGTCCTCTTTCTAGAACTTTCTGGTCTCAGGATTTTGCTACATCAATTTCCATAATCTGTTTATAGCTGTATAAGTGTTAAATGTTGTAATATACAGTTATCGTTTACAATGTTAACTTATTCGTTTTATTCCAAATGAATCACCCATAGGTTCCCTTTAGACAAGAGGTCCTTGAAACAATAGCCCAATGCTGAAAGCCGAGAGTTTGAAGGCCTACTGTACTACTTTTCAACTTGTAACATAACGGTAACTTTTACGATCCAATATTCTCTCTTTTTTTTTCTTTTTTTTTTTTCACACCGTTACAATGGCGCCCGAACATCTATTATATTTATAATCTATGGGATTTATTTGGAATATTTCTTGTCAATAATTTCAGTTTAGTATTAATAGATTAACATTTTTCAACACATTTTGCATGTCTAGTACATTGTTTTCACATGTCATGTCAAGTCTTACAGGTTATTTGGAATTGCAATAACATTATGTGCCGTATCTAAACAGTGAGTGCATGTTTACATTCTTATCAGTGTAATCATCAACAAAGCAACATTCCATGCTAATGTCAAGTTGATAGCAGTTGCAAACATAAAATTCAAAGAATATTTGTGTACTTGCAATAATAATTTCAATTAATAAACACAATAGTCACTTGCTACACCTTATGTAAGCACTGTTTAGTTACAAACTATTATTTTGATTTAAAATTTTGAAACTTTTGTATTTGTGTCCGTCACAATGGCAGAACCACTTGAAAAATTCCAAGATACAGAAGGTAATAATACTTCTGATAATGAGGATGAGTCGCAAAATGTAACTTATAGACGTAAGGAGGCTTTACAGTCTGCAATGTCAACCACATCCCGTGACACGAAACATAACCCACCACAGAGTCAATCGGCTCCAGCAGAACACTCGACTGTCGTAACTTATGTAGTACGTGACGACAATTTCAAGTCGTGGAATTTAAAGTTTACCGGTGACTCAAGCATTGTAGATTTTTTCTTGCGAATAGATGACTGCATGCGCACTAGAGACGTACCTGAGCAGAAAATAGTGAAATGTTTTTCAGATTTCTTGAGCGGCAAAGCACTCGATTATTATAGGCAAATTAGAGACTCAGTAGTCACCTTGGAAGATTTGCAAAATAAATTCAGAACATTTTTCTCATCCTTCGACAGTGATTTTATTTCGGAAAAACAGATTAGGGATCACAAACAAAACTTAGGACAACCATTGCATATTTATGTATTAGATATGCAAACTTTAAATTCAAGACTAACATTGCCCTTATCTGAGGCTACTTTAATAGAGATTATAAAACATAATTTATTACCAACATATGCACAACTGCTAGCAGTCAATGACATTCAGACCATTGACAGATTAATAACATTAGGCAAGCGTTATGAAGCATATGCAGTTACCACATCAGGTAACTCTTCCTCGAAGCCTATCAAGGGTCAAAAACAAGTTACTGTGGTCAACACTCAGTACAAGAAAAAGGAAACTTTAGTAATTACTTGTCAGAAATGTAAGAAATCCGGTCATTCATACAAACAATGCAGATCAATTCCAGGCATTGTATGTTTTAAATGTGGGACAAAGGGAGTAATCACATCGCGTTGTTCAAAATGTAACCCACCCACAGATACCCACCCTGTCCAAACTAAAAATTCAAAAAACTAGAACGTCCAGGAGTGACTGCTTCTTGCTCGAATAAACAACATCTGGGTACGGTGACTCCTGGTTCATCAAGTGAAAAATTAGATAACAGGATTTTTGTAGAATTTTTAATTAAAAACATACCTTACATAGGACTTTTAGATACAGGTGCAAACCTCTCCGTCATTGGTAACGGATATCATAAACAACTTTTAGATTTTGGATTTCAAATAACACCAACAAACTGGAGCGCAAAGTGTGCCAATGGGTCACAAGTACAAACAATAGGAGTAATGACAATACCAGTAACATTTAGAAATAAAAATTGGGAAATAGCATTTATGGTCATTCCAGAAATAACAGATAACTTCATATTAGGTATGGACTTTGTACATCAATTCGGCATTTTAAATTATTTTAATTTCCATAGCATAGAACTTGTGGGAAAAACTGAAGATACACACCCACAAACTTCAAATAAGCTGTGCGGTATAACATCAAAAAGTGAATTATCACCATTAGAAAATATTGAATTAGGAAAAATAATTGATAAATTTAAAACCATTAGTACTGAAGAAAAAGGATTAGGAAAAACTAATATAATTGAACATAGGATAGTAACAACTGGTTCGCCAATAAAACAAAAATACTACCCTTTATCACCAGTGAAATTACAAGCACTGAATGATGAAGTGGACAGAATGTTAGAACTAGGCGTGATTGCACCATCAAAATCACCTTGGTCAAATCCAGTTGTTATGACACCAAAAAAAGATGGTTCACTTAGATTCTGTTTAGATGCTAGAAAATTAAATGATGTCACTATTAAAGACTCCTATCCATTGCCTTATATATCTTCAATATTAGACAACCTTAAAGGCGCTCGTTATCTATCTTCAATAGATTTATCAGCAGCTTACTGGCAACTACCACTCTGCGATTCAGATAATTTAGACGGTAATGGCACTTCATGTCAAAAAACCGCATTCGTAGTACCTAACAGGGGACTTTTCGAATTTAAAAGAATGCCTTTCGGTTTATGTAACGCTGGTTGTGATATGCAACGTTTGATTGACTCACTTTTTCAACATAAATATGGTGAAAAAATTTTTGGGTACTGTGATGATCTCCTTATAGCCACCTCTTCATTTAAAGAGCATATTAATATATTAAACGATGTTTTGGAAACATTAAAGCAAGCAGGTTTGACAATAAATTTTAATAAGTGTGAATTTTGCAAAGATGAATTACATTACTTAGGTTATGTTGTAAGTTCGAAAGGTCTGCAAACAGATCCAAAAAAATTAGACTGTATTAGAAATTTCCCTAGACCAACTACAGCTAGACAATTACGTGCTTTTATAGGTTTATGCTCATATTACAGGAGATTTGTAAATAACTTTTCAACAATTATAGCACCAATGACAGCATTAATCGGTAAAAGAAAAGGTAAAGAGGCAATAGCTTGGTGTAGTGAAGCAGAAACATCTTTCATATCACTTAAAGAAGCTCTCACTCAAGCACCAGTATTAGCATGTCCTGATTTTAAAATACCATTTCAGATTCATACAGATGCTTCATCAGTTGGCATTGGTAGCGTTCTCGTTCAAGAAATTGACGGTATAGAGCATCCTGTAGCGTTTCACTCCCGTTTACTTTCAAAAACAGAACGAAATTATAGCACAACTGAGCGTGAGCTGTTAGCAGTAGTTGATTCAGTCATACATTTTAGACCTTATATTGATTGCAGCCACTTTATTTTAGTAACAGATCATATGTGTCTTAAGTGGTTAAAAACACTAAACAACCCATCAGGTCGTTTAGCGCGTTGGGCTATGCAATTAGCTTGTTTCGACTTTGAAATACGTCATAGGAAAGGTGCTCTGCACGTAGTTCCTGACGTGTTATCAAGGGCAGAATTCAATGCAGTTACATTTACAGGAGGTAATAATTCAGGTGATGATTGGTACAATAAATTATTTAAAAATGTACAATCAAATCCAATATTTCACAAAAATTATCAAATAAAAGATAATACATTGTATAGATTCAGTAAACCTTCTTCAAAGTTACATGAGGCAAATTCTTGGAAAATTGTCTTACCTCAAGACATAGTACAGGAATGTATAAAGGAAAATCATGAACTCACCGCAATACATCCTGGTACATTTAAAACTTTAGCTAAAATAAAAGAAAACTATTTTTGGAAGGGTATGAATGCAGACGTTAAGTCGTATGTGTCTAACTGTGAAAAGTGTAAGGTTTACAAACACTCAAATGATGTACCACACGGACACATGACACACCAGAAACAAGTGGAGCGTCCCATGCATACACTTTCCATCGATACAATTGGTCCTTTACCTAAATCATATTCCGGACACATTTATATACTTTCAATTGTAGACATTTTTACCAAGTATTGTTGGCTTCATCCACTTAGAACTGCAACCACAAAGACAGTAACTTCATTTATAGAATCAGAAATTATACTAAAAGAGGGCACACCATGTGTCATCATATGTGACAATGCCACTATTTTTCAAAGTAAAGATTTCAAGAATTTCTGTACAAAATATTCAATTCCAAAAATATTTTATAACGCATATTATTCACCACAGTCAAACACCGTTGAACGTTACAATCAAACCATTCAAACTTGCTTAGCAATGTTAGTAGAGGAGGACCAGCGAAATTGGTCTAGGTTCCTTCCTCAAATACAACTATTTATGAACACTACTATAAATTTAGCAACTGGATACACACCATATTTTCTCGCCAGAGGCCGTGAAATCATCTCTGATGGTTCATTGCACACCTTAAGGGGCAACGCACCACAATCGATTGATGATATTCAGCTCGCAAATAGGAACGAAAAAGCTAATTCCTTAAATGAACTCGCAGATATTTTCCAACGTGTAAGCAGCGCATTGACCAAAGCGTACAAACAGAATGCAAACAGATATAACCTGCGTCGCCGTGAGCTCAGGCTACGTGTGGGTGATATCGTGTGGAGGCGTAACTTTGTACAGTCAAACGCAGCAAAGTTTTTCTCAGCTAAATTAGCACCAAGATTTATCAAATGTAAAGTAGTTGATAAACTATCTGATGTTGTTTACCAATTAGAGGAAACAGACACAGGAAATATAGGAAAGTATCATGTCAAGGACATAATAAAAGTGCCAATATGAGTAAATGGTGTTATTTATGCTTAAATTTCAATTAATTGCACAGTGTTACACTTGCACATTATTGGACAAATTTTTTTGGAAGAAAAAATTTTTTTTTCTTTACTAAACTGAATTGCTTTTGTATCAGTGGCTCTTAGCAGCCCTGGTCCCATTTATTTTTTAAAAGTCAGTTCAGAATTTTTTTCAAAACAGTTAAAAAAAAAAAAAAAAAAAAAAAATTTTTTTCTTAATAAAAAGGAAAAACTATTTACTTAACTGACTTATTTTTTATATCAGTGGCTCTCACTACCCTTGATTCCTTTTATTTTTTTGAATTCAGTTCAGTACTTTCTTCAAAATAATTAAAAATAAGTTTTTTTCCCCTTCAGAAAAAAAACTATATGCTTTACTAAACTGAATACTTTTTGTATCAGTAGCTCTTGACAGCTCTGATTCAGTTAATTTTTTCAAATTCCGTTCAGTACTTTTCCCAAAACAATTAAAAATAAGTTTTTTTAACACAAAAAAAAAAAACTATTTTCTTTACTGAACAGAATTGTTTTTGTATCAGCGGCTCTAGATGGCTCTGATAACCCTCATTTTTTCAGAATCGGTTCAGTACTTTTTTCAGAACAATTGAAACAAAGTTTTTTATTATAAAAAATAAAAACTATTTTTCTTTAATTACCTGGATTATTTCTGTATCAGCGGCTTTTGATAGCCCTGATCCCGTTTATTTTTTTCAAAAACGGTTCAATACTTTTTTCAACACAATCGAAAAAAAGTTTTTTTTGTGGTATTGAGTTAGGACGTTAACTCACAAACATATTCGCACATTGCTCGCTTTGAATTGGGTGACGACTCATATTCATTTGCAGCATTGCCTGTCACTCCAGTGACGTACTAAATATAGTTCCCAGTACTGTTTCGCGACCAGCACTGTGGTTATTATATTTTAAAAATCTAATATTAAGATATGTTATAACTATAACCGTTAATAGACTAGGATTATTTGATAACTTTACCTAATAAATATCAATAGTTCATAAGTTAATACACAATTAGCCAATAGTTTAGTTAACATATGCATAGGATTAAAAATGCTTAGATTTAAAAAATGCTTAGATTTGAAAAAGGTTAGGTTTAAAAATGCTTAGGGTTAAGAAATAAGAATTATAATAAGCTTATACCTTATATTTACATAAAATTATAACTTCATATCTAGTTAGTCGTTTCAATAGCTGTAAGAATAATTTTTTTCCTCTGGGTGGAACGGCTGTTTTTTCCGAGAAGAGGGGTATTGTAGCAGCTAGATAACATATCCTGCTACTTTCTTGATAACAGCACAATTGATGTAGAACAGTAACGTTTTTTGGGGTTAGTTTTACAATGAAAGCCTGGAACATAAATTACACTTCGAAATAAATAACCTTCATTGTATATAGGTTATTTACGCTTCAGGTAATCTGAAACACTAATCACTTTGAGATAGAACGCTATTCATGTCTCATAATTATGTACGAAAAATTCGACAATAATCAGCATTTTGACAGTCTATGATGATGATTTTTTCATTCATTCCGTTGAGGATAGGCAAAGGTCTTAGACCATACAGCCTGGTATGTGATATTTTGACGGTCGAATTTCGCAATAACTGTTGATCAGAACTATGACATATATATGCTTTTCGGGATCCTCGTTGGAAGATCTTTCCAAATATAATAATGGTTCTCGGATTTATTACACTTTTAGTTTTATTCTTAATCATGTAATAAATGTCATAGACTCCCTTTACACACGCGCCTCGCTATTCATACGGATGCGTAAACGCACCATCAGAATTGCGTTCCGTTCCATCTCGTTGTGGCTGTCTATGACCATTGCAGTCACCAGCGTTTAAATATTTGTTATTTTTATGTGAACTACATAAACTCGACAAGGGAGTTATTTTTCCTGTCACGGATGTGGTAGAGTGTCAATTAGTTTATGCTGTTTTAAAACTAGAATTAGAAAAATAGTTTAAGCATTTTCAATGTCAACATTTCGTGTGGAACGGACCGTCATCGGTTCGTGGTCGTCGATTTCCGGATAGGATCGAACGGTCTGGAAAAGATGATGGCTTGAGCAAGTTGCGTGCCGTCGGACTCATCTACACGACGCCGAGAAGATGGCGGAGCTGAACTGAATATAGCGCCATGTTCGCTTCTCATTTCTCCTTGGGTTTCTAACTTCAAAAGCTACAAAATATGGCTAATCTTTATATCCCGATGGATGATTAGTCAGCGTCAAGGTGCGTCATCAGCCCTAATTTGCTCGATGACAATTTTCCGTACCGCGTGCTCCGTGCGGCAGTCCTAAAACTTCCGAAGGGAGGCCTACGCGGCGGGCCTTGTCCGCTGGGGAAGCTCTCCCAGTGGACGAACCCAAGGATCATCAAAGCCGTTGCCAGCCGGGAGATTCTCCGTGTGCTCCTGGTCGACTTCGCGGGAGGTGCCCTGCGCCCACGACGTGGCGCGCCGGCAGATGGCGTTCGTCGAAGATCCTGGACGATTGACGGCCTTAGTGGTCGCCATCCCGTCGTGATGCCAGACCAACTTCATCGCCGGCGTTCTACTCGAAAATCCACGGCTTCCGGGGTCACATCGTGAACGTGTGAGTGCGTGATCGTGGTACCACGTAAGTCTCTTGTATTCTTTTGGCCAAACTAGAGTCAGTGCGCGTTTTGCATATCACAGGCACCGATGCCCGTCCTCTTTCTAGAACTTTCTGGTCTCAGGATTTTGCTACATCAATTTCCATAATCTGTTTATAGCTGTATAAGTGTTAAATGTTGTAATATACAGTTATCGTTTACAATGTTAACTTATTCGTTTTATTCCAAATGAATCACCCATAGGTTCCCTTTAGACAAGAGGTCCTTGAAACAATAGCCCAATGCTGAAAGCCGAGAGTTTGAAGGCCTACTGTACTACTTTTCAACTTGTAACATAACGGTAACTTTTACGATCCAATATTCTCTCTTTTTTTTTCTTTTTTTTTTTTCACACCGTTACATTATTCAGTCGTCTCAAATAGTATCAACTACCTACAATTGATGGATAAAAGACTGTTAACAAAAAATATCTGTATTTAACCGACGATATTTGTACCTATTGTTTTATTTCATTTTATTTTTATTCAAAGAGTATGAGTATGTACGTACCACGAGAACACTGCCGACAAACTGTATTGCAGTTTGGCAGAAAACATGTGTAATAATATAAATGTTATACTTTTCTGAATAAATAAATTAAAAAAAAAAAAAAAACAACTCTACAGGTTATAAAATGATTATTCTGAAATAAATTAAGATTTTGTCTTATTCCATTAACAATAATTTAGCGCGTTATGCGCTAAATTATAGGAGACTACACGGTTACAATATTCCCATATAGAAGTCCTACAAAAGTTTTATACCCTTTTCAAACACTTAAAAATTTTCATCGCTTTATAAAATATGGATGATTTGGTGATAGAGAAACCCAGAGGAGCAAAAAAGAAAGTTCTACTTGTGCATCTGTAACAATCAATTATTTATTTGAATGCCAGAATGGGATTTTTCTGATATTTCTGGTATATTTCATCACGCCCCGTCTACTCAGCTTTTCTAAAAAAAACTCCCCAGTCTGCAATGAGCTTTTCGATAACTTTTTTATTCCCAAACATTTGAGACTGATCCATCATCGTTATCGGTTTATAGTATGTCACTTTGTCTTAGCCCTCAGGTCTTTCTGATAATCTGATCAATCCTATCAGCACATTTCTGTTATAGTGACAGATAGTACGTCGATGGATGGATCCTAATGAGCCGACAAAAATATTATATTTATATTAGATTGTTCTAATTAATAGATAACCGAAAAACATCACGTTGTGGCACTGTTAACCGCTTAGCATTTAACAATTGTACAATAAAATTTATTGCCAAACATAACTTATATCTAAACTCATATCGGCAGCTCGTGATTGAAATAGAAAGTACTTACTTATAGGTGTACACACTTCAATTCATTTAAAATATTACCTATTACATGTTTATCTGTCGTTATATCATTATTCGTACATACGAAAAGGTAGCCTCAAGGCACCTATTACTGCTGATAAGTCTACACAATGATGCAAAGGGGCCGTGGATGACATATAGGAGAAAACGTGGAATACTGACACCAATCTCAGATAGCAACCTCTGATTTGACCCGAAGCATTCTTATAAGGAATCCGCCCGTTAGTCACTTGCCATCGATTACGGTTGCCACAGACTACGTACTACCAATCTGCAACAGGCAACCAACCACGATTAGTTTGCATTATTCTAAACTGTGACCTCAATAGTAATTGGAGTCGTGTATACTTCAAGTTCAATGAATTTGTATCAACCTTATAAATTTAATCGATAAATTCCAATTGTTTCATTTTATTGATCTATTAAATAATCCAATAACCACTATAACGGTTATTTGAATTTACGGTCATTTTAAAATCGACCTATTAACGGAATTTATTTAAAACTAGCAACCAACGCGACAGCTTTGCATGTTGCACGCTAATTTTCACTTTTGGGCTCATTTTTGCATTACAATGGCTTGAGACATGGTCTTGAATATGTCTTCTTCATTAACGCGTCTTAACGGCGACCGCAGCTGCTAATCCTGTGTTAAAAGCTATGCTATTTATAATGTTATAAAAAGCTGTGATATTCCGCTCGTTTTGTTGTTAGCAACCCTGAAACTCAACGTCTAATCTCCATAAACGATATCGTAGCGAGGATTCAAAGGTATCATTCAAAGTCGGCGAGCGAACATACGCGTGTTTGACTTATATCTGCGAATGTATCTAAAATAGAGAGTCGACTCCGTAACAGTAAAGCACCGGTTTTTATGGCGCCAGTGTTCCCCTTGCAGGCTAGTGAGGTGACTCACTGATTCTATGTCAGTTTAACTGTACTCCTCGCCGAGTTTTATTTTACGCAGATCAAGAAGCAATCACTACACCAGACAGTGCAGATATCAAAAGCATTTATATTGTGCTCTAGAAACAACTGTCATCTGTAAGTAAAGAGAAATTAAATAAGTATGTTTATTGTTTCTATGATTGTGGTGATGTATGGGAAGTGGCCCAAGCCAATGACAATTGAATGAGAAAGGTTACAGACACAGATACCGGTTGCTTTACTGATGAACGTGAAGAGTTCAAGAGTTCATGTTTGCATAACATTATTGGTGATCACGTTACAGATATATTAGAGTCATTATATATGGTCCTAAACGATATCGAAACTGCACACATGCGGCGTGAGACACAATCCGCAATTTGTTAATGTCAGTGCTCAGTTCTGGGCCATTGAACGGGTCAACTGAATGGCGGGCCTCGTCTGGAATCAAACCGATCTGTTTTTAGGTTGAACACATCAATCAACTTATTGCTTTTTATATCGATACCGATTTGAAAGATAGTGATAACCGGATATTTCACCCAATACGACCTACAAAGCAATAAATTGACATAAATTTCGAAATAGGCAATACATACTAAGTGTGCAAGTGTTATTACACACTTAATTTAGAAGTACATACCAAACTTTCAGTTTCTGCTGATTGTGCGATTACTTTTCGACAAATGCATAAAATTTTAATTAGTCACTGATTTGTCAGGGGTTCCTTCTTAAAAAAAGACCCGATCAAAGATGAGAAACATATTTATGCAAACAGCGAAGACAGCATCGGCTAATAATGTTAACCGGTTAATAATAAACTTACAAGAAATATAAATTGAAAAATGCAAACTACATTATATTACATTACAGTAGTTACAATAATAGTTGCTCTGTCTCGAAACATCCAGTGAATGAGATTAGTCACTCGTTAGCTATGTGGGTTAGTATTTCTGCAATGTGTGTCTTGACTGTTGACCTTTCACTTATCTCCTAGTCAACCCCTTCGTTGTATGGGTTATTTATAAAATTAATATTATTAATAGTTAGGTTGCAACGTGTGGAGTGAACGGCAGCCGATGACCAAGCCTCAGGTTCGGCCTTCGTGTCAGCTGTCCCACCCACTACTATTGAGTCATTCTCAACATCGCCCACTGTCTTAAAGTTACTCCCTGTCATTAGCATAAGCTTTGTATTAATGTTAACGGCTTCCACGACCTTGATGCCTATACTTATTTTTTGAATTATATCAATCAATGTCGATTATATTTGCACGTGCAGCTTGACTAATTATTCTAGTCTCTCGGTAGTTGCTAATGGGCTCTGCGTTAGCGCAGGAGACCGTTAAAGTTTAACATGTGTGTACTTCGACTTCCTCTTTTTGTTTTCAGAATTTAAAAATAACTACTTCTAGCAAAGGTACGATCTAAAATAGAAGGTCATTTATTCGGTGACGCTTCAACGACATAAGTTATGATGTCAGTAGTCATGACTTGAATATTTTAGAGGCGCAACCGATTCCGAGTATTCACTGTATACGTTTAGGAAATGTTTGCGATTCCTAAGTTAAGAATGTACAGGTTAGACAGGTCTTTTTTTCATAGAATTTGGGTTATTTTAACGTCCAAGATGCTGAAGATCCTACTTCTTAGCTAACATAGATTCAGAAGTCGGTGCGACCACACACCATGAGTCCTACTTTAGCTAATAAGTGGCAACTCACGTTGCACCTACAAAAGGGTGTTATATTGAACCAGATCTTGATAAGATACTCGTGCACCTGACGGGCAAGTATAAGTTGGTAGGTATGTATGTCATAACGAGTTGTTTCATAGCCTGAGTTTATACAGTGGATCCTGTCCGGTTTTACGACGTCCGGAGCATCAAGTCAACGGACGCAGGCGCGCAAGTGAAGCTCCAAAATTAGCCAGTGCGAATGCCGACCACGTGACCGGCGCGGACGGGCCCGATGCCCGGTGAGATAATAATTGCGTGTTTAGATGTACTAAGGGGATAATATTCACGTAACCACGCGAATTCATATGAGAATTGTAACGCTTTTTCACTTAAAAGCATAATTGCTTTATCTTCGTGTGCCTTTAAACAATTTTATACGGAGCTCAGAGTTCAAGTTTGAGGGTTATATACGTATTCGCATATTAACTACTATCCTGTCTCGCCAAAATGTTTATCTTGCTTGGTGTTTCGCAATATTTCGCATTCTCGAAGTCCTTGTACCTTAGAATGTAGAGGTGTGCCAAATACAGTTTTAATAATGTCTAGGCCAAGACCTTTTCTGGCAAATGCGGCCCCCGTGCATGTTGTATGAGGCCTCAATTCAAAAAGTTACAACACCGTCATTTATGAGTTCCTCGTGGCAGATTATTGTACATTGCCCCTAAGATAGACAGGAGTGTGTGCTGCATGAAGGGGAAGGGGGGAGTATGCGCATGAGTCACTGAGTGGATTCCATGTCAATGTAGCGCCGTTGAACTTGCGATTATAATACACTTCGTCGCGCAACTTAATTGGTGCTACGGTTTTTTCTGAATGACTGAGATTAAATTGGCCCCAATTATACAGTTTTGTATTCAATTACCCCTTTTATTATAGAGCGCATAATGTTTGAACAAAGAGAGTAATTGGATAAATTTTCTCGGACCGCTACTTTCTGGTGACTTGAGAATTTCTCGGTAAGTATAAAAATAACACTAAAATATAATTCCTTTAACCGCAAGAGAAAATAGGAGCTACTACGAGTTTACGATTTTACGCAGGAATATTTTATGTATCCGCGCTCTATATGGGTAGCACAAGCTTTCAGTTGGAAGGTATATTACGTCAGAGCGTCAATCTAAATGTAAAAACGCGGGTAGGTGTAGCAAAACGACAGACGTATCTTTTTAATCTCTTTTATTTTTAAAATAGTTATTTACAGTATTTTTTATTTATTTTTACATTTTATCGGTAAATAAAGCTTAAATAACCAGTACTCACGTTTGTAGCACTTTTATGTGACTCAAACTGTGATTGGACACCACCTGCTAGTTACATCACTTCTCAACACTTTTTTCACTGGCACTGAACACAAGTGATCTTCAGCATCAACAATGTCTCAACTCAACGACATCATATCTGCTCAGAAGAGCCTTGAGGAGAGCTTCGTCCGGAAGATGAGCGAGTTGGAAGCACAAATACATTGTGCCGGACCTGCCAAGGACACCGTGGCAAGGGTAGCTGAAGAGTTCCGCACCTTCAGGGAGCTGATCTTCAGCATGCTGAACTTGCTGAGAAGGCAGATCAGCGAGTGTGCTAAGCAAGTTGACGGATTGGAGACAAGGCATCGGCGGAAGTCACTCGTTTTCCAGGGCATTGCAGAGGTCGAGGGTGAGGTGAGCAGTGCAGTTATTTTGGAAGTGATCAACAAAAACTTGGCCCTTAAAACTATCAGTTCATCCTCCATAAAGACCTGCCACAGACTTGGGGTGGCTAATAAGGAACATCATAGGCCTATTTTGGTCAAGTTCTCGAGCTATGGAGACAAGTCTGCAGTTTGGAGAGCGAAGACAGGGCTGAAGGGATCGTCTATCACCGTCAAAGAGTTCTTAACTAAGACTCGACAGTCCATCTTTGGGCAGGCGCGGCGACACTTTTCGATGCGGTCGTGTTGGACACAGGACGGCATAATTGTGATTAAAGTCCCAGATGGAACTAAACATAAAATCACATCGATGGAAGAACTCAGTCCACTGTTGGAAAGGTTTCCCGGGGTTCAAGCTTCTTCGGATAACCTGAAAAACCAGATGAGTTAAAACAACGATAAGTAAACAATCTACATAAATATCAACTCACTATCAGCATTTAACGTAACTATTGTGTGGAGTATTAGTTTACTTACTTTCTCAATTTGCCAACTCACACCTTATTTTTTCTGTATGATAACTTTTGATTACTTTTTCTCATATTACTTTGCTTTTCTGTCTCATATTTCTGTATAAATTCACACGTTATACCATTATTATTAAAATTCACCCTCTTACAAAATTAACTCAATGCTTTGACAGCCGCGCTCAAGATAAGATGTCATGTCATGACTGTCAAATTAGACGTCATAGATTATACATTCGGATACGTTCACAATCACTCTGTCTGGTAACTGTTCTAGTGCGTTCCGATCATATTATATTCGAGTTTTTTAATTTTAATATTTTTTTTTATTTTTAACTCTTTGCAAATAGTGTTATGTTATTGTGTTCAGTGTCACAGTTATAAGTGTTCTTTTTGTAATAAATGTTAACTGGCGGGTGGTGCATAGATATAAACGAAGGAATAGTTTTCGTGTAGGTTTTTGTTAAATTTATTTATAGCTTTTCTACTTTATTATTTATTGTATTTTTACTATCTTTTTATTTTAATGACAGATTCTTCCGATAATGATTACTTTTTATCTGCCAATGAATCCACTGCCTCTTCTGATAATAGCTTTTGCTCTATAACTGATACTCTTGGTGATCTTTTGCGCTCAAACTTTAACCAAATTCATAGCCGGCTGTTTAATGTTTGTCACATTAATGCTCAGAGCATTCCTAGTCACTACAACGAACTGTATGAGACTTTTACCAACGTCAACGTCCATGCCGTCCTGGTTTCCGAAACTTGGCTCAAACCTGATCTTCTTTCTACCACATACTCTCTCCCAGGTTTCATTCTTCTTCGGAATGATAGAGTCGGTAAGAGAGGGGGTGGTGTAGCAATTTATCTTCGTGCCGATTTGTCTTTTAAAATTCTTGCTACTTCTTCCTCTAATAATTCGGCCGAATTTATTTTTCTTGAGGTTTGTGTCAAGGGAGCTAAAGCCGTTCTTGGAGTTGTGTACTGTCCCCCTTCTCTTGATTACTTCACCGAATTCGAATCGGTCCTAGAATCTCTGGGTTCTGAGTATGCACATCACATCATTATGGGTGATTTTAACACCAACATCCTTGTCCATAACTCCCCTCGTTCCCGTAAACTCATAGATCTGGTCGAGTCAGCTTGTCTAAGCGTGTTGCCTCTACAACCAACTCACCACAATACTGTTGGTGATGACACTTGGCTCGACTTGATGCTCACTTCTAATCCATCCCTGGTATCCTCACATGGTCAACATGACGCTCCTGGTTTTTCTCATCATGACCTCATCTTCCTTTCATACATCCTTAAACCTCCCAAACCCAAACCGACGTTCCAGCATAGACGTAGCTTTGCACGGATGAATACTGAACAATTTCTTCAGGACGCATCCAATATTGATTGGACATCCCTGGAGCGGGCCACTACTGTTGATGAGAAAGTTAATATATTTAATGCGATTGTTATCAGGTTGTATGACACTCATGCTCCCGTCAGGAGAGTGAAATTGAAGCGCCCGCCTGCACCTTGGATGCACGAGGATATTCGGATGGCAATGCGACGAAGGGACCGCGCGTTTCGGAAGTTCAAAAAGGATCGGTCGGAGGAAAATTGGACTCTTTTTAAAGAGACTCGCAATCGTTGTAACCAGATGATACGCAACGCTAAACGCCGTCACGTTCTTAATAACATCACCAATACTTCTTCTGCTGATATCTGGAAATTCCTCGGAACTCTTGGTATCGGTAGAACGCGACATTCAGACCTTCCTGTTACTTTGGGCTTGGATGATCTCAATCTCCATTTCTCGACTGTGCCCACTCTTGACAGTATAACAAAATCTCAAACAATTCAATACGTTGCTGGTCTGACGCGTCCAAATATTGCCCCATTTGCCTTCACCCCAGTCGACCCGGGGGAGATCAAGAAGATTATCCTGTCTATTAAATCCAAAGCCGTGGGCTGTGATAATATCAGTCGCTACATGATTGTGGCGGCGCTAGATCAGCTCCTTCCTGCCATCTCCCATGTCATAAACTTCTCCCTTTACTCCGGCGTTTTTCCGTCTCTATGGCGGAAAGCCCATGTTCGCCCATTACCTAAAACTACTTATCCCACTCTTCCCTGTCACTTCCGACCAATTTCCATCCTTCCATTTTTATCTAAAGTCCTTGAAGCCTGTGTCCATAAACAATTTTCCCATTTCATTCACCAAAACTCCCTGATCAGCCCCTTCCAATCCGGGTTCAGACCTGGCCACAGCACCGTTACCGCTCTCCTCAAAGTGACTGACGATATAAGACGGGGAATGGAAGACACACAAGTTTCCGTTCTAGTGTTGATTGACTTTTCCAATGCCTTCAATACCGTCAGTCATGAAGTCCTCTTATCCATCCTCTCCTATCGAATGGTTTCTCCCGAGGCTCTGGAATGGTTTACTTCTTATCTTCGAGGGCGTCAGCAATCAGTTTTTGCTGGAGACTCTTCTTCCAGCTGGTGTGATCTTGCAACTGGCGTCCCTCAAGGCGGAATTCTTTCTCCACTTTTGTTTTCTATTTTTATAGACCTCATTACTACCGAACTTCAGTGTGCGTATCATCTTTACGCTGATGACTTGCAGCTCTACTGTCGGGCGGGTGTTGACAACATATCTGATGCAATCAGTAAACTAAATCAGGACTTATCTGTAGTAAAAAACTGGTCTGATCGTTTTGGGGTGGCTGTGAATCCAACTAAATGCCAAGCTATCATTGTAGGCAGCTCCCACAGCACTCGGAGGTTAAATGGTTTGGCGTTGCCGCCGATTACCTTTGATGGTACGGTCATTCCATTTAGCTCTGTCGTAAAGAATTTGGGTGTGTATGTTGACACTTGCCTCGACTGGCGGAAGCAGGTTGCAGCTGTGAGTCAAAGGGTCACCGGAACGTTGCGGTCGCTTTATCGCCTGAAAAATGTTCTCCCATCACATATAAAGAAAATGCTGGTTCAGTCCCTTATTTTCCCCATAATTGACTATGGTGATGTGTGTTATTATGACCTGAATGCAGATCTACTCAATAAATTTGACCGACTTCTGAATAACTGCATTCGATTCGTCTTCAATCTACGTAAGTATGATCATGTGTCTGAACATCGATCCACTTTAAAATGGCTACCCATTCGTCAGCGCAGAGCGTTGAGGGCATTGACTACTTTATTTTCTCTTTTAAATAACCCTACCTCACCTTCTTATCTAACCTCTAGTTTTCAATTTTTATGCTCTGCACACAGTAAAAATCTTCGTTCTTCCAACAATCGTCTTCTTCGATGTCCCTCTCATCGTTCTGGTTTTCTAAAATCATCTTTCCTTGTCCAGGCGGTCTTCCTTTGGAACGAGCTCCCTCGGAATATCAGGACGGTAACCAGTCGGTTCACTTTTAAATTGAAAGTTCGTGAGCATTTGCATAAGATGTTGGCAGATTCAACACAAAATTAAGTTGTTATTGGTATTCCCCATCTTTATATATTTGTATATATATATATATATATTCTCTATTTTACACTTTATATTTGTATAATTTTTTGCTTTTATGTATGTAGGTATGTTTGTAGGTATGTATGTATTTATCTTATTTTTTTTTTTCTTTCTTTCTCTATTTAGTGTATTGTTGCACCTTCTATGTTTGTTTCTCTGCATCTCCCTAAGGTAGACTGGTAGAGAATGCCCAAGGCATTAAGTCCGCCTTTGTACTGTTTTGTACATGAAGTTCAATAAATAAATAAATAAATAAATGCAAAAAACGTTTATGACAAGACAATCGGACACCGGCAGCTAGTCTATCACCTGTCATAGTAATGAGAGGGCTCGCACGAACTGTTTTCTAATAAGACGAGCATTACGAAACATCCAGTGTTGTTATTCAACAATTAGGTGACAATTCGATGAGGTGAGATAACGATACAGCGGCAGGTTTCTGATGCTGTTTTCTCCGAAGCGTGACGGCCTGTCTTATTAAAATTCCTGTCTATTCAGACACATATTCTAGTCAACATGTCGATGAATAAGCGGAATTTATCGATACTGGCCGTCTCCTATCAATCAAAACAAATGTGCGATTTCCGCATGAATGTCTGCAAGACTGCAAAAATTATATTTTTACAGAACCATTACGCAATAGGTAAAAAAACTAGTTATAAATTCCACGCCTATCATTTATTTCACCGAATAAATTTCTTCTTGATTGAAACGAAAGGTGTCTGTTATCTAATTGATAGTCTTAATTGACTCATCACATGGTTAGAATTCAGTAGAACAGTAGTGGAGCTGATCAATCATTTTCTCCAATGTACAAAGACGTGTTAAACTTTCATAGTAGGTACTTTCACGGCTGTAATGACGAATGAGATTGTTTGCTCAAGTAAGACTGACCAGTTTTTCTGTATAAAGGAAAGAATCGAGCGCCACGCGTAACGTATCGTTAATTATAGAAACTGGAATCAACATCTCGGAGCTGTCGTAATGATCTCTCTCACGCATTATTCTTAGGGGCCTTTATCAATCTATATTCTATGTATAAAAGAAGAAACTGAGTGATCAATCAACGCACAGCTGAAACTATTTTGTCTAGAAGCGTGGCCTGAATTTTTGCACAAACGTTCCTTAATTGACGTAAGGGTGCATTCCAGAATAATGAATTTAGGAAATTTAATATAAATGGAATGAAAGTTTGTATGAAAATGAATATTTATTCACCTGATTTGCTTAAAACTTCGAATGCGGAGACTTATAAACCAAATTAATAAAACTAATGTTTTAAGATTTTTGGAAATTCATACCTCAAAGGGGTTATTCACGAAAACCTCGCGGACGAAATCACGTTCGTAGTGTTAATGTGTTTATATGCGTAGGTAACATGCCGTCTCTATGGGGAATCGAGTTCACGTAAACGATTAGATGTTCGTTTATAGATTTACCATGGTCACATGACATACATTCAAATCTAAAATAATTGGTACAAGCTATCAAATTATCATCGACTGACTTTTCTGTCGGCACATGTAGGTTGTACGACGATAGCAACACATGTAATAATTGCCCGTTCACAAAGGGGCAATGTAGGTAGGTAGGTAACAAAAATATTAATAAATAGTTGCGAAAACAAAAAGTGGCACGGACTCATTACATGAGGTAAGAGGAGCCCGTCCTCCGCCAAGCGGAACGATGGAGGTGCTAAACTTAAAACAATTCGATTGGCTCAGGTTTTTTATTGTTATAAAACTTTTTTTGAATCTCCGTGTGAAACAATTTTAGTGCCGCTCTACGCAACACTTAACACAACTGTTATCCGCACATTAGACAAAGGTGTAGGTACGTAATGCTCGTACAATTCAGAAGCTTTAATTGTGGACATAATAGAGAGCTATTGCCATGTACCAGGCACTGCTGTAAAGTCTGTAATGCGAGTGACTACTAAAGAATTCCTCTTAAAAGATACCCAATCACAATTTGCCTGACCTGAGAAACAAACAATAAACCTGATATTCATCAGTTGCACTTGTGACCTAGACCAAGATTAAACTAGACTAATGAGGCGCTAGGTGGTATACTATATGGAACTAAAAACCTGACCCTTTCATTCCGATCCAACAGTAATTGCATGGTACATCGTTCGGTCCAGAAATGTCCATCAAATGTCTGGGCAAGTGTACTTTATGTTTAAGAACACGTTCATGCTTCGTCTCTGGTAAAAACGATAAAACTAATTCATTCTTAGAAGGGATACTAATAGATTGGGGATTTTCAAGAAGAAAAGCAACAGGGAAAATCCATTTCTTGTTTACAGAAGCAATATTAATAGATGTTTTCCATTTTGAATTGAAATTTAACTACTGAAATTACATCGTCAGCCTGGTTATTTAGAAATTCTCTGAAAATCAGTGAACAAGATTCTTACTGGAATTATCAGGATTTATTTGATTATTGTGAAGCGAAACATACTGAAAAGTGACATCGTACGAAAAGACTTCGACTGAGAATATAAACTCATACAGTCCTAGCCACCAAAGCCCTTGAAACAGAAAAAAATAAACTTTATTTATTGACTACAGGGTCAATACTAAATGTAAAAATAAGATTAGGCAGGCATGACTAATGCCTCTCAAGGAGCGGACTGTTTCAGAGTCTGGCGCGCAGTCAATGACTTCCAAATATTTGATTCACCGCGACGCTGCTAACAATTTATTATCCACGTTATTTACTTGAATTTAAAATAAAGACGTGGTATAATAAAATAAAGAATATATTACATCAAATTCCATAAATTGAATCAGGAGGAATCCAACAGAAAAGCTAACTTATTTATTTTCTCATGATCAATACGTTGAAAATATTGGAACATGGAGAAGGCGGCACAAAGCCAAGAAATCGTTCGCTTATGACGCTGTTGTTTTCAAACAACACCTTTATAGAATGACCGTGAATCCTTGAATACATCTCATGTATTATTACATCCTTTGATCTGGATTATTAACGTGAATGATACGCATGAAACATTTGGGATTCACACGAGTCAGTATTCCGAACCATCAGAGGAAGTATTCCGAATAATATTGCTGAAATGATATTGAAATTCGTTCTACAATTTAACCGTGACGGATCAACTGAGCGTGGTAAGCGATCCGTTCGCAAAAATCTATGAATCTCAATCGAAGAGCAATAATCGTAGCCGTCGCATTCGTAGCGCTAGATAATTAACGTAGCGGCATCGGCAGTTTAAAGACACGATAATGTTCAATAAGAAATAAATGTCGTATAACGTTTTTATAAGTGTAAATAGAAAAAGCTATAAAGTTTTATAGTCCTGTTTAATATGAGTGAGTAGTTATAGTAACGTCGTCCGGCGGACACGCGGGTGTGAAGCGGCCGAGCTGTGCCGAGCGGGTGTGTCGAGCGCCGCTGATGTGCGCACACGCCGGTAACCGCAGGTTCGCAGAAGCGCCGCGTGTAAATATTATTGCAGCGAACCCAGTGCCGCTCTTTAATAACGTGGCGAAATGCAGGCCGCGGGAAACATTCCACTGTACCGCTACACGATGAGATATTGGCAGGTTTTTGACCGCCACGCATGTTCATCGACAAGAATTTTCTTTGTCCCGTTGAAGTTCAGAATGAGAAAGCGAAAATACTTTAACATTCATTAATCCAACATACCACAAAGAAACAACGCTTACCTCATAGTTTTCTTATGATGCAACTAAAAAAACAGCTGCCGATCATTCAAGAATTCATCAATGAATAGAAAGGGGACCGTCTTCTCAAAACTGGGCCAAAGCAAATGTTTCGTCAAAAACTGGAAGTAGATTTAACGGTGCTTCGTCGAGACAGTCCGCGGCTCATCATTACATACCCGTGCGTTATGTTTGTTCCTGTGTGGACTTAAATGCTTTGCTTACAAACACATCTAGACTAGACAATCCAAACAATAAAACTGCTTAGAAAAGCAAACAGCTTTAATAAAACTCAATTTCGAACTGGAATAATATATTTAAACGCCATAATAACTTGAGTTGAATGTCGTTTGCCATGCGTGGTTTCTAAGAGTTGGTTTAATGTTCTGAAGCGACGTGTACACGCGTTTCCCCGGAACGACTGAAGGTATACACACATGTGGACAATGAGGGATGTGTCGTGTGTCGACGTGTCGCCGACAAAGGCACGAGGCACGAGGCTATTTGTCAGTCAAACCTACACAATCACGACTGGCCCCGACGCACATACAAATGAGACGAAGCTTCACAGGATATGTAGTACAAAAAGTCTCTACTCTTGTTACAAAGTCAACAAGGTTCGTCTAACCCTCCGATACAAACCTCTCCGCAATATTATTTTAAAGAAATGTTTTCGTTTATGCAACCATCTTTATTGCAACATCAGCTTTGATCCCAAACATTAGAGAAAGTGAAATATTTACGACCAATGCAATCGTAAAAAATTCTATCATACGCATCATATGATTTTGTTGTAGAAACATTTAAGGGAGAGAGAGCAATAAAGCTGATTTAAGGGCTTATAAATTAAACACCTTTCGTTTTAACTTTCTTAAGCTACGCCTATCGAATAACTTGTATTAGTAATGATCAACAACCATTCATTACTCATAAAGAGGTCAAACTTTGTAAGGAAAGCGCTTGTAGCTTTTTAAATTACTTTTCATGTTTGAGTATTTGATTAATTTTATACTTGTCTCTCGACATGGGTTCGGATATGAAATAATAAATGTCCCAATGTGTTGTTCGCTGTGTTCCCACATATTGTCGAAGCATGGTGGATGTACGAACAGCTCCGCCGGCAATGACTCACCATCGACTGGAGGTCAAGAGCACGCCGCGCCGGCTGACTACCTGATGAGCTTAGCGCTTGCCACAAATCAACCTATCCACGCTTCTGCCATTCATATACATATTTATTAATTCAAATGAATAATTTACTGTCTGTAACATACTACCGCTCTCTTAATTAAAAACATCTTCATATCATCACGAATTCTCTTTATTCGACGGAAGCGAAATGTATCAATACTTGGTACGAAATCATAAACAAAGATAAAACCAAGTATAAACACTGCACTGGGTGCAATCAATTCCTTTTTATTTATCGTTGTTGAACAAACAACTCGATATTTCAATCAAAACAAAATGTCAAGTGATCCGGTAAGAAATCTGTTCTTTCATACGGCTTACATTATGCATGTTAAGCACCTCATTTCTTATTTCAACGTCGAATACAATAAAACTAGCAAAGACTTAAGAAATATCGTAATTGAAAATGACTACCAAAATTACCGTAACGGGTTACCTAAAAATATAGCACCATCAAAGAGTGTACGAAATAGAGCACCTAAATTAAATTGTAATTTTATAATAACGCAACAGTAGAATCTATTGAGTGGACTATCATTTGTATTAGAATGTCACGCTCTCCTCAAATCGTTTTATAATAAAGGACAAACTAGCCACGGTGCATTCTCACGATAGTCAAGTGTGATCTCTATATGAATGGCGGCTGCGCGGGCGCTCATCGCCCACGCTTCCACTCTCGCCTCGGGCCCCCAGGCACACGTGACCAGCGGACAGGAACGTCATTCTTTACTTATTATTGTACGAGCACTCCGAACAGAGATCGAGTACCCTCGCCGCTCGCTGCTCAGGAATGCTTGATGGGTGAAGCATCGCTGAAGATTTGCATTACTGTCATTCCCATCCGTCTTGTACACTGCCTCAATGGTCTACAATTATTGTGAATGAACACAAAGCTTCAGAAATGCCCATTACTTGTAATCACAGAAATCGACAGGCGTTTTCAGTTCGATAGTAAATTATAGGTCTAGGCATGGACCGATAATGAATACATCATTAAGTTGTAATAACGCGTTTAACGAGTGTATCGGTATATGTGGATAGTGTGCCATTATTCAGTAGTTAATGTACATCTACTGGCGTGTTCGTGGAATAATTTCAACCGTAATTATAGCTGCGAAACAATTTGTTTGATCTTGTTCGGTGCTGCAGTACCTACTCATACCATTAAAGAGCATTAAGAGTTTGTTTACGCTTCGTGTGCATTCTTAGAGCCTGTGTATAATAAAACATAAAAAAATTACATCAGTATGATAATATGTTGTATGTTTACCAGCACCAGCACTCATCGAAAAACAAAATGTCGTATATCGTCATCATAAAATGTAATAACACAACAAACGAATATGACAGTTGAATACATTTATCTGCAAGAGAACATCTGTTCTATGCTACTTGTAACAAAATAAATGTCTTTGCAGATTATTTATGTGATGTTGCGCTTGCGACACAAACACTACACGTAACGCTGCGATTGTATCACTATGTTACTGTGCTATGGAAAGTGAGTTGGGAGAACTATGAAGAAGGCGCCTCGGAGTCCAGTGCGGCTTGTTACTGCTCGTCGTTATTTGAATGCCTTTTTACAGCGCGGGCGCAGCCAAGAAACCTGTTTGCGCGGGAGGATCGACCACACACCTCGCGTATCATAGAGCAGCGCTATTGCAACGACGGAAATGGCCGACAGAAAAAACGGTTAAACACTGTGTAGTTTTCGTGTCTTGAATCATTCAGATAGTGGGAGACTACCCTATTACCATCTACCGGTATAGATTGAAACTCGGGTCTGGTACTGCAGAAATTCTTTTTACCCTTTCTTTTAGCCATCTGCACGCGTAGCATGGCGATTCTATGTCTATTCTACAAAGAAAAGACAAAGTTATTTCATCATTATTTCTACACAAGTCGACCGTTTTTTTGCACAAATATGACACCATTCTTACACTATTGAAGAAAAGAACGTTTATGTTCCAAATTTTTTACATTACCATGCTTAAAACAATAAAAATATTTCTACGTTCTATCATTTTGTCTACTCTTCCATCGACAAAACCCCTTTCTACGGCGCCATGCTACGCCTGCTGGTCGACCAGCAAATTACGAAACGCCACAAAAATCAGAAGAATGTTTTACGTCGCGAAATCTTTAATTAAGTTTAAATGCAAATAAATTATGCTGGTCGTGTCAACAGCGTTGCCTCATTACGTCTTCATCATGTATCTGAGAAGGCACAGGAGATAGATCGGCGCCTTTATCTTACCATAAAACGATTCATGTATTATGTATTCCGTTAATTAAGCATTTTTACGAGTTTTTGAGTAAGCAGTTAATTTACTCAATTGCGTTGGAATTTACAAGAAAATAAACAATGGAAAACCATGGCCCAAAAGCATGATGAATTGCTTTGACCCGTTTTTACACAAATCCTACTTTCATCATCAAGTCCAGAATCTACTCTTTGTTGCCAACTTAGGTACACCTACATATTTCTATGGGGGCAACATTAGCAAAAAGTACATTTCAGGTAAATTCTGCTTCTGCTCTCAATATCTGCTTAATCCAAAATCCATGTACTCTTCTCTTTTTATACGCCGTAACACTCTGAGTGCTTACACTAACAGAATACAGATAAGCTGGGTAACGGATTTGTAATGTTATGGTCCAAATGTAGGCCGAACAAATAATGATAACACCGAGCCCACCATAAAGATAAGCGGTTGGCGAAATATTTCAACAGGTACTGGCAGGCTGAAATAGCTTTGTTCGACATGATACAAAAAATACTGGGAAAGAAATGGCGTCTAATCTATATTTCCGTCATCGGTATGGTATAGGATTTTGTGAAGAGGTCGCGCTGCAGACTACTACAGTCACAAAATGTCGTAATCACCAGTCGGCCTGCTAAGTATGATAGTTTTGGCAATACAATTATATGTGGTCGTCAATTCTAGAGGTCATTAGAAGGTCCACGTTGAGCTTTACACACAGGTACGATATATCTACGTGACGATAATGATGCTACAAAATATCGATTCTTACAAAACGAACATCATTAAGAAAGATCTAATCTCGAAATCAGTACGCGAAAGTCACTATCGATTTTCACGGAACGTATGCCTGGAATGTCATTACAAACTAAAACATACCACCCACGGTTCGATCGATCACGTTGCAAAGTATTAAGTATTCTTATGAAATACCAGAAATTTTGCCAAGTACCGCGACGTTGCCGACGTTCACACACTTTCGCTGAGACAGTTTGGAGTCGTCTCATGTGGGCTTGTGCCCGAAGGCCAATAAAATAAGACCTCATACAACATACATAATGCATGCAGCTATTAAAGTTTTTAAACCCCGCTGTGGATCACTTAATAATGGACGAGTACATACAATATTACAGGCTCGCTGGGCCACCCAAGGAGTTCGCGGTGGGTTCTCGTTTATTTCCTATTATCTTATCTGGCCTCAAAGATCAGTAAGGGTCACATCGATGGGTTTATGTACTGCGTTGTAAAAATCACCTACCTACTACCTACACCATGCGTTAGTAGAAATGATGTGTCATATTATTATTCATCGGAACGCAAGCGTGACTCTAAAATGTTTTGAAAGATTTCGGAGTCATGGTCGCAAAAAGTTTAAACTTAGCTTTAAGACAATGTAAAAAAGCGTTTGTTAGAATTCCTCACAACAATAAAATATTCCTTAGTAAACAAAATTCACAAAAGCTCTAAACCAAAAGCTTTACAAAAGGCGCGTCATAATCAATGCGAAATAAGCATATCAATTCTTATCCATTACTTTATACACAGTTTTAAGAATCATCAGCATCACTGTATCCTACTATTATTTTAAAAGCAATCTTCAAAATTATAGTCAGCAACCACGACGCTTGTAGTACACTTGATGTATTAAAGAGCACATTTAAGTTTATTTATTTCGTCATGCAAATATTCTTACTTGAAGGAAAATATTTATCGTACACTTGAGGAGGTCGTTCAGCGTCTCGGTCTCCAAATTATGCAATACATTGTGACCATGACCTTTCAGTTATCTGCAATCAAGTGCTCCTGGTGTATTTTATTTTCAGTACAAGTATTATTTCTGTCTAAAACTTGCAATGACGCGTGCTTGCACATTTTTCCTGAAGAGTGTCTATTAATTTTCTACGAGTCAGAGACGTTATGCAAATAGTTGCGTTTTACTCAACATTCTCAAGAGTCTCGTATCTCGTTCTCAACAGCATTGTTTTATCATGTATGCACCATGAACATACGGTATTTATACTGCGAAAGCAGAGATCTCATCAGCAAAGCTTCTACGTCATCTGACTGCGCATGTTTCACATTTACAAACACTTGGTATTGCACCCGCGTGACTTCCAGGTCACATGAGAATTCATTGACGAAACGCTGAGTGGAGTTGACAATGGGAAAATATTTGCTTATTGATCGATCTGTTCGAACGTATATTTTCACACAGCAAATAGAACGGTGCGGGAAGTACTTGCTGCTCGAGGAAACACGTTTAATAAATTAGTGCTGGCTACGAAAAAATACTGGTGTTAGGCAATTTAAGTTCCTATTTTTAGCTTCAAATCAACAGTTCGTTCGATCGTTTAAAATTGTTGTGGGTTAGGTCGAATTTAAGATTAAACGCATAACAGCATTTAAGATTCTAATATCGTTACTCAAACACCTCTCGGTGTTTATACACTTCAAGTAATTATATACTAGTGGACATGAGCGATTCATTTTGACAAATGAATGATCATTAAATTGGTTTGCAAATTGTCGATTTATGTATGATCAACCTTGCGTGCAGACCCCGCTTAATTGTAGAGAAGTTCTTATGCTATCAAGTTATCACAAAAATAAATTGGTTGTTTCAACATTCTGTATAATAAACTGATTGTTATTGATACAACTCAATAAAGAGACAAACGAACGTGTTGAATATTTCCAGTCCCTTTGTGTTTTACTCGATAGTTAAGTGGGTATAAATCGTTTAGTATGACAGATTACTTGCTTCTTAAAGATATGGAATGCAGCAGCATTTCAAATCGGGTTATACATCGACTGTATTACAGCAAGTGAATATTGCGTCAGAAGCAGTAAGAAGTTTGCGCGCCAACTGTGTTCCTCTCACTCCATTGGCCATCAGGGTTACCTCCGTTACCTCTATAAAAACATTTGTTAATGTCGACGGTTAAAAGGTCATAAGCGACATTATGCTCGAAAATTAGTTACGAATGCCATTACTTCTTAAAATTTTCCCCTTATAAAATGACTTTCTTGTTAGGTATAGTATGATCATGCAAAGAACTGCCACTATGTCCATTGTTTTGAAAGTGCTCTCCTGAACAATTTGGTTTTTGTCGCTTATGTCTATTACCTTTTAGCAGTTGATGTCAACATTTACCGTCTAATAAAGAAGTTCTGTAAGAAAACAGGTTTATTTTGCCCACTGTCCAATGTAGCTAATTTCAATTTCACAATAAATTCACAGTAGATATGGTATATTGTTTCATATGTGTTTTTTCTTTCTAGTCGATTACCTACAGTTCGTCGGATAGATGAGGCCTCTATACTGTTTAGAATAAGACGGAGTAAGCCTTAAAGTATCCTAACTAAAATAATAAATGCGAAAGTAAGTTTGTTTCATACATTTTCACGCCTCAACTGAAAGGTTGCATAGCAAATATTTAAATGTTTTGAACACTTCCTACCATAACCTTCAATAAAAATATGTATGTAATCAATGTTGAATGTATAAAAATGAAAAATATGGAGACTAATAAACATTTAAGATATACAAGGTAGTCAGCCAATGGCCGCGCTTACCTTGTTTCTTTGTCGCTTGCCGCGCTCTACATAGCGGCGCACACGCACATTTGACAGCCCTATTTGGCAATATTGACTCGAGCATTTAGCATTGTACAAGCAAAGTAATCTGTTCCTACGCTCACGTTTGCTTTACGAATGTAAATATTCAATTTGCAATAAACTAACTGACATTCGCCTGTGACTATACTTAACACTTTTCGTAATGCTTTGTGTTCTTTAGCAATACCGTTTGCCACTCTTTAAATACAAAGAAACGGTTAATAAATACTTCTGTGATAAATACAGAAGTTTATACTTAGTTTGTTTATACAAACATACATCCTTTACCGGTCATTAGGCGAAGTAAATAGACGAATTATTCTTGTAAAGGTCGCTCTAGCCACCTTGGTCAAAGTCAACTAAACTGCATAACGTTTTTGTCACTTCCGCGGCCATTTGCAGACCGAAAACATTTCCTTGACGATCGAGCCATTACGTGATTGGCTTAGACACAAAAGCTGCGCACTTCTAATCGGAAATAAGTCCACAATGATTTCTTTAATCATCTGTAATTTACAACGACCCAAATACAAAAGAAAAGTGAAACTGAGGGTCATTACCAGAGTTGATTTATGTCTTGTCATTCAATAAAGCACATTTCTACATGAAGGAGATTTATGCCGCGACGTTAACATTACATTTTTCACTGCAGTGAATATAATTATGGTATGTGTGCTTGAAACATGTAGGTGTATTGTTCCACACGACAATGAGTGAAATGCAACGTCGACTTTGAACTGCTCCAAAAGTATTGCGCTTGCGGCGGCTTTGCAAGTGATGAATATTTACGCAACAAGTGACTCGACAGTGACAATAATTTACAGCCGACCTCGACCTTGCCGCAGAGTGCTCCCACTGATTGCCGAATGCAAACCGCGCAAAATTCACAATAAAACACGCCATTTCGAAGCACCCACATACACTACTTTGTTATTCCACAAACTGGGACGCACACGATGTAAATTTTGATAGCCTTTAACTTTTATAGCCAGAAGTTTTAGTTTGAGGTCATCCTGTTTTATGATATTTTTATTGCGAAAAAATCTTTTGATTTGCGAATTAATTAATGATCAATAATGGCATAACTGTAAAGTAGTAATCAAAGTAAACATACGGTGATGTAAAGTTCCCATAGCGAATGCGAGCACAAAGCAAGGTTTGCCAATAACCGCAAGAAGTTGAAAGCAAACTTTTTGCTGGCGAGGCCTCGATGTTTTATATGTTGGTGAGATACTCAAAGTGTAACTGGACCAGTATATATCGTTAAATGATAACGAAATGATCTATTGTCAACAAAGTACTATTTGTCATGATAGGATCACTTGTACAGCTTCCACCGGCCGCGAACCAATTAATTGCTTGGCGAGAGTTAAATGTTATTGTGTCAAGGCTATGAAGTTTTATTTAATTCTCCACTATTATATGAATAGGTGACCCAATTTTAAAATACACTGTTACACATTTTATATTGTTAAACTAATTCAAAGCTACATCGTGTTTATTTCTTTTGATGCACACACAATATTTGAAGATTCAGAATGTAGAACAGAGCTATTATATTTTTCAACAAAATGGTAATATTCCGCTTCGTGTTTATGCAAAAAATCATTCGGATGGAACAAGTTATTCAGCTGCTCTGCTATTTTTAGAAGAAACACCCCAAAATATTCGTGTTTTGGCCGCCATGTCACGTGGTATCACGAAAGACATCTGTTCTGCCCTTAGGACAAAAAAGTGTGACTATTATTTTTTGTTCCATGTCTGGCTGGTTCACCTTCCATTCACCTCCATTTATTCTGAGAGTTTCTTATGACAGCTACAACGTAGACCAAGATTGTTACGTGGGTTGGAAGCATTTTCACTACTTTCTTACATCATTTTTCATTTAAGAAACAAAATATCTTAACAGGCCGCCTACACTTTTAATGTATATCTTAACTAACTGGTTGACATTAAAATGAATTAAAAAAACAAAACGAAATAAGTTGTCCAATCCATACCATGTTTAGGAAGTTGTTATTTGCTACCACTACTATTTGGCTGTCTCTGCCTCACAATTAAATACATATTAGATTAAATACCTAACTATTTCTTTTGAGATTCTGAGATCTACATTAACTTTCATTTGCTGTTAAACCAAAATATTTAAATGATGTACGTGTTCACCATTGTCGGAAGGCTCATAAAACACCTACACGCTAATTAAATTCCCTTTATTTGATGTATGTTACGTTGTCCGAAGATATCACCGAGTACTTGCATAACCGTGGAAAGTGAACCTGTCCAGGATTACCATTCGCGAACAATTGACGCTTCATCGAAATTCCAATTTGGAAAGGACAAAAAAGTGGTTCGAATATTTACAGAAAGTTGTCGCAGGACAGGGGGCATCGCATTCGCTTTCGTCGATCGAGTACGAAAGTACTGTATTGTAGTGCTATCCGGTTTTCTGACCTTGGTACAAAAGAACAACACCAAATACTTATGGCAGGCGTGACTACGCTATCTAAAGCACAAAAAGAAATCACTTGCGAACTTTTTTGGCGAACTAATCTCGAGCAGTCTGATCTAGTGAAAGTTAACTACTTTACACTTAGCTGTACAAATATGAATAGCTAACTATCCATTCGTTACTTCTCTATTTCAATTAACTCTGACTAACGAGAAGCCAGTAGGAGTTGAACACTCCCTTGAAGCAGATAATTGAAAAACTTTCCTTATTTCCATTTATTCCAATTGATCGAACAGAAAAATAGTTACATCATTACAATTCATTGATTGAAATTTCCTACTCTAAATATTCACTACTGATTATTACGTTGAAAGAAAATCTCATCATCTAAAAATATAGCCACATTTATTTCATCATAGGCTTTATTTTCATGTGAGCTGAGCATGTTCCGTGAACGTTAGTTTCTAACACTTAAGATAAATCAACTAATCGTCCAATTAAAGCCAAACATCTTTACACAGATGTTATACGAATCGTGGAATTACCTTCACGAGCGGTGCAGTTATGATAGAGTCGGTAACGTTTCACACTACGCCGATGAGTGATTTCACATAGAAATCAAGTTACTGCGATAATTATCGATTCAATTTATTACCTGGACCATAAAATCCGAGAGGTCGACGACCGAAATTAAAAAATATATATATCGATGCTCGCTATTGAATGGAGAATAACGCCTAAAGCCTTTTAACCGACCGAAGGCGGGGTCTCACAATTTCTCTATAAGTTTACGTCTTCCACGTTATGTAACATTCAATTACGAACCGTAATGGGTATATCTATGACAAATTATCAGCGGCCGCTCCAATGTTGGGACAATGCGAACTTTCCTGGAACCTCATCATCATATAATAAGTCTATCAATCAACGAGATTATTCTATTACAAACATGCTTGCATTCAAATTAGCGGAGCGTGACCGTCGTCACACAACAATAGATGCGGGGCGCGGGTGTCTGCTGGGGCCTGGGGAGGCACTTTCACTGCGCTCTTATCAGCAGCCAGGGCCCGGAGCGCCCCGGAGCCTGGAAGTGGCCGGATGGCTAGCTCCCCGGGCACGCGGAACCAGCGCCCTGCTCAACAGATACTACTGACCAACTAGCGTTACATAAACCAACAGGATGACGTCGTTACGAAGTTTCCACATTTCTTTAGCTGCCTGCCTTCTACGGTCATTTAACTAGATTTCCGTAGTTTTAACTCGAAAGATACAAAAAAGCGCTTGTAGCGGATTTGCTTAATGTTTTTCAAGATTCTAACCGCCAGGAAGGGGAACATTAACCGCATTTGAGGTGTGTCCGCTGGTCTGAATTTGCTAAAACACCATGAGCTTAATTGACTTCTGGATACTATGCTAATTGCTTAGTGTTGGATCAATGATATCCTCTTTCTGCAATACTACAGATCATCATCTCTGCCTGGCCTTTTCCCAACTATAATGGGTTCGGCTTCCAGTCGAACCAGATCCAGCTGAATATCAGCATTTTACATGGAGCGACTGCCGATTGGAAGTATCTACTGCTTTACAGATAAAAAACTCCGGATCTGGTGATCTGCAGCCATTAAAATTGTAACCATCCAAAGGTGTTTTAACGGCGGCAATTTTGTGACACAATCAGAGGAAAACTATTTAGGTTTCCAGAAAAAAAGCCATAATGAAGTGGGCTAACGAGCGGCCATGATTTCTTTAATTACGAGCTCATATTCATGCTTACGTGAACACCGTAATGTTAGGTGGCAAGAGCAACTTATTATTGTGTATAGTTTTATGGTTAAGCTTAGCTGACACAAATCCAGCGACATGTCATGAGTTTCTGCGTTACGTAAACAGTGTTCTATGATCTGCATTAACAGTTTGGATCAAAACTATGCTCGTTCAATGTCCCCTGGCTTTTATTAGGTTGCTGTCTATCTAAAGGATATCTAGAGGATCTCAAACCACTCTAGTGGTTTCAGAAACAAATTATCATTAAAATATTTATCCTAGTTATGAATTTTTAAGCAGTGTATTTGTATCCAACCTAGATTAAAGCTTGTTCCGTTAACTTTTTCGTATATAATTCTGTATAAGTTGGAAGCCCATTGGGATTTCTTTTTAAAACACTTATTGACCGAAATACAAGTTCAAAATAAAAACCCAAATTGTTGCTTGTTTAATATAATCAGCTTGGCAGCTTACTGTATTGGCTTAGTTACAAGAACATTGGCCTCATGTCATTCGGGCTTTAAGCCCATATGACCACACTTTGTATGCCTTCGCCGTGCCCGCTCCGTTAACCCTCTTATCTTCATTGCATGCGGCAGGCCACACAAAACACCGTTACATGACTTTATGCAATCAGAGCTTCCATCAGGTCCTTAAACTTTTATGTCTTTTTGCCGAAATGTCTACCATGAACAAGACCTAAGCAAGTCGTTTGATCTTCATCCGGTAACAACCTTGTCTAAACTACTTTGTACTTGACTTAATTTGGAGCAACCCGGAAATTAAGCTGAAAGCGGACTTAACTTGCTTAGCAACAAGACGACAACTAAAACAATTGTAGGTGAATTGGGGTGGAAGGCGGAATAAAGACTTGCAACTAGGAAGTTGTACATCAAAGTTGCAAATAATTGTATCCTACTTTTTACTAAAGAGGATTTACAGGAAAATTTCGAGAACATTCAATAGCTGTGAAAATACTCTTAGAGCAAGAACAAGCAAGTGGTCATAAAATCTGACCTATTTACTTTAGCATCAAGACAAAACATTAATTATTCCAATTGTCTCCCTGATGTTTATACGTTTTATCGCTGTGGTCACAGCAGATATATAATATCCGGCTCATTGAATTAAATTAAACGACAATTACAAAGCTGAACCTTTATGTTCAATAGGTCAAGGAATTAACACAAATTCTTAAACTCAAAACAAATCAAAGCATTGTCCATGAGGTATATCTAACTGTTATTCTAAACACACAGAAAACAATGAAGTCGCTGAAAGGTATGTGGCAGACGGCTGTGTATCTCACGCTCCATCGACGCCAGTTTATATACGTATTCAGTTCCATCGACCTGGATTTCCTACGAAGAATACAAATAGCTCAACCAATACATAGAATTAATAGACTGAATCACGTCTCGTAATACTAAGGTTTCTGTGTCATCTGTTAGACTCTATTATGCAACGTTCATATCACACATTTCGAACTCATAAAGAAGGGATCAAAAGACCCGCTGTTTACTTTCTGCGACTAAACCAATTGCGCGAGCCACGTGCGACAAGTTACTAGTATTACGACACTATTACGCCTATAGCCTTCTATGACTAGATAACCAGGCACATCAGCGAGCCACGTGATAACATCAGCCGAGAGCGAGACTATTTCATTTGCCATTTCTCCAATTGGTCTGTCATGCAAACGTGCAGCAATGTTATTAACTTATCGCTTCTCATTATCTAGACATTACACTTAATAAAAAAGACTGTTTTCTTCGTTCAAGTCCAACATTCACTATTCAGCGACCAATCACTGTAAAAACATTTCTGAGAAACCTTGGGTGTGCACGGCAGCACTTTGCTGAGATCCTAATTACAACATCACATCCTTATCCAAATAAATCTTAATTAATTACAACCGGATTTGTGATAAGAGAGCTTGTACTTGTAGTTGACACTTTGACATGTACTTGAGACGTGGAGGAAGATAGCTCTACCTAGAAAGCTCTCGCGGATAGCGGTGCGGTGTTACGTCCAACGAAGCAGCGGCCGTGGTTACAGCACCCACCTGCCTTGCAACGCCTCCGCTATTCACCGCGTAAGAAAGCAAAAGAATATTATAATTTAAATAACAGTCATAATCAAGGCATTGAACTTGCGTCCATAAACGAACCACTGATTAATCCAGAATACTTTCACTTGAACCGACCAGTTATCGCGCGGGTGAATTTGACTACGAAAATTATAATAATTAAGAGAATTGTATGGGCAGTGAGTCAGCTAGCGATGCTCGATAAGAAGCCGCCAGTGTCATCGGCTGCGGCCATTGTATCCAATGAACTTTCGATACCTGATTCTTTGTAAGTACAGAAAGAAAGCGGACATTTTCTTTTACATAATGAGACGGATTATAATTCGCACGATTCTCATGGGAGCGTACACTAAACGGATTTCTATTCTAAGCCCATACGGTCGGTTAGGTTAGAGAGTTTAGAGACAATAACCAATGTTTCGCAATCGCCTACAAACTGAGCATGACACTGTAAACGCGGTAATAGTGTTGCGGAATATTCGCAAATTTTCAATACAATAGCGGTGTTAGCGAAGCTTATGCGTTTGGGTAATAGCCTGCTAACAGGACTTACTCTATCCGAGCGACGAGATATTGTTCTTGAACCAAATTCGAGATTCAAAACACCGCTACGTCTGTAACGCTTTGATTATTGTTGAAATTTGGCAAATTCTTTTGAAGTTGAATCACAATGTTACTCACACAGACAGTTTGGGTTTGTGTTAAAAATAAGTATTACATTAGGTGTGAATGTATCGTTATTTTCCATAAATAATATGAGAGGTAAAAAGCGAATCAAAATGAAAGACTATTAGTCATATTTACGAGCGAAGCCACACCTCCCACGTTAAGTTGAAGTGCATTATTAAAGCATAAATTAAAAAGTCCGATTACCTGGTAAATTGGACGCATAGAAATTATATGTGGTTATGTAACGACACCACATGTAAATCACCTGTAATTACTATCAATGAAATAGTGTAGGTAATACCAACAGGTGGGCCTTAGGCTCTATCTTTTCAATAACGTGTTACGCAATCTGTGTATCGTATTGAACCCGTCCAGAAAGTTGATTGTGTAAATTATTTACTACAAAGATTTTTAATTTAGACCGTGAATGTAATTTGTTAATGGTTTTTACAGAATCGATCACTTTCGTGACACTAAGGTCATGCTAGGAAAAGTTGTTCTAAACTAGGCGTCTATTGTGTCCGTACATAGAGCAAGTCTTGTTAGAATGTAAAAAAAATCAATCTGTGCATTGGTTTGCAACTAAAAGCATGTCTCACCAATAGTCAGATAACTAAGGAATGACTTCGATTCTCCGATAATACATTCAGCACTTATTTGCTAATAGATCATTCAACAGTGACGAGATACTGTTGGCACAATGTCTTTCAGGGTCGAAAAATAAGAAAACATCACTCTGCGAACGCTGAATTAATTAGACTCATTAGATCTCACTCTGACGTTAGTTTAACAGTTTTAGAATTTGTTAAACTGACTGAATTTTCTCAGCAACCGCTTAACTAAGGCAAAGATCATAAAGATTAACTTAATTAGGGTAATCAAACGATCAGCACGCAGCACTGAGCTGTGATAACACGAAAACGATGATATAAACTTCCTATCAGTTTATTACATAATATCTCGGATAACGGGGAGCTCTAAAAAGGTAACAACAAAGTAGGTGCATTGACCTCCGCCCCTAGCGCCGACCGTTACCGATTGATAAGGCAGGTTAAATGGTCCGTGCCACCATGAACCCATAACAATGCTTCTCTATTGATACACGCCATTCAATTCGCTAATGTCCCTTTAATTGGTTGAGTGATTTATCTGAAAATAACCGGATTTACCGCTCTGAATTTAAATAATTTAAAAATAAAACTCTCCTAATAGACGAGACTAATCAAATTATACAAACAGCGCAGCGATCCAATTTTCCATCTCTATTCAATAAAATTCGAAACGAGTTTTTTTTTCCTTTGTTTATTATTTAGACAAACCAGTTTCATGAGGTAATACATAATCTGACAAGCTGTTAATTAATTAACAAAACAAACATGTTTCAATGTAAACTTCTTTCGAACATTCAGCTACCCGCTATAAAAGTGGCCTAGTGACTAGGTGACTAGTGGATACCTAAATATCAAAAGGTAACATATTTTTAGATCTGTCTCAGTAGTCACGTTCTATCCGTTACTTTTAGCTCTCAAGACAAACACATGCATGAGGCGCACAGTTCAACAAAATGCCGCCACTCAACCGTCTGATAACTCATCGTCTACCGCCGAAAACTTGGGACAATATGAACATAAAAAGTTACCAGAAAAAATGTGTTCATGGTGTGTTTCCATTGCCACATACAGGACATTGAAAAAAATGTAACGTTTTTACTGGTTTATCAACTCACAAAGGTAATTTTTGGATCCGCTAATCGGCATAATCTTGACGCTCTGTACTGCTGCAAGGACATGGGATATCTTTCAAACTTAGAAATGAAATAGCCTTGGTTTTGTTCTCAAAATAACTTGGGCATTCCTTCCTTTTCTGTCCTCAGTTTTCAGGTAGAGAATAGAGTTCAAGATCACCAAATTCTCTAAAATCGTTCTTTGTATGCCTTGTCTTTCCTGTTACTTCCATTTTATACCATTTCAAAAAGTCGGTTTCCTTCCTACCTACCTTCGTTACGTCAGACCATTGTAGTACATTTAAAGCCAGTCCTTTGTCATTGTCGTTATCCTGACAATGCTTAATAGCCACTATTATATTCCTATTCATTTGGCACCACGCTGTCTACTTTACTTGCTTAATTAATAATTCGTTTACATTTTAATGGTTCTTATAATAACGGATTAGCAAAACAATCACCTGCTTAATGGCCTGTCAATGAATCATAAACGTAAATTATTCAAATGACCACTATTCTCCAAAACGCTTGAATAAACAAAATGTCGTGTTCGAGAGTGTCATGGTAAAAAACTCCATGAGTGGTAGGCAGCTTTGAATCGACGGAAGTCGCCGGCACGACGCGATATTTTGAGCAAGGCGCGTCGAGTATGCGACTTGTAAAGGTATAAATAAAATGTAGTCCCATACCATACCGCTGGCACTTGGTTCTGTAATGAAGATTGAAGTATTGTTGCTTCAATTACGGTAGTAAACAGGGGTCCCTGCAGTGGACACAATTATTCTTTTACTTTGATGATGATTTCCGACGATTAACTGATCTAACTGAACTGATCGCCTGATTACGACCCTGGCCACGTTCACAGCGTATTTCAATAGCCCAGTAAAAGCCCATTAGTACCTGCTGGTGCTAGATCACAAAAAGTACTGAAGAATTAGAACAGAAGGGAGACATCGTCCATATTCTGACTCTTTAGTTACATCGTGTCTATAGAGTGTCTCCATTTGGTAGTTTCAATCCGCAAATATTTATCTCTCTACTTAAATTACGGGTAATAGTAGAAACGAGAAACCTTTTAAGCCATACCACATACTACTAACATATTTTCGTCTGCAAACAAAACTTTCTTCATTATGTTAAAATGCAAATTGTTCGTATTTTACCTCACCAACACTTCCAACAAATTACAGTCAATTTGTTATGCTAAGACCGAAAGGTAGTAGTGTGAACATCGGTTGTTGTAACGGGAAAAATTAAGAAAAGACATGACCTGCAAGAAATTAGGATGAAAAGTGTAATAAATAAGTAAACTGTATAAATTGTGGAAATGTAGAGCGAATATATTATTTAGACATGGTATTCTTTTCATTTTGACCCGTAAGTTTATTAATTAAACGGTCAAGTAACAATTATTTCTAATGGGTCACTAATGTTTTATCCTATATAACCACCTGCTGCACCTTTTGAGGATTTATAAGATTGAGTCCTGCTGGTGCATTGACATTATTTGACATAAACAGTACCCTTTTGAAATCATTGTGCTGGTGGCTACATACTGGTCGGAAACAATGTTACTCCATCGACGCCAAAAAGAAAAAAATATCGTATACTACATGAAAATTGTAAAAGCAGTAATGAAAAGCACCTTTCTATAGGAAACCTTTCCTGGACTTCACCTATAATTCACAACCACAATTGATTCGTAAATAATTATTTAACTTCGTTTTCGTTATCGTCTTCGTTTAAGTTACCTGTAACTTCATTTTTGAAATACTGTAGTTAAAATAAATGGGATCTATCATCTCATTTCTTTTTAAAGATCTGTTTCAATGTATTTCTAACTGCTTCATTGGCAGTGCAGACGCGGGCAAGGAATAATATTGTATAGAATAGACGAAATTAATAACAATAATGGAACTGGTTTTTTTTAGTTTCTGAGGAGTTACGAGATTGTTAAAAATAAGGCTCTATTCAATGCAGAGTTTTCGTAAACTGTGGAAAAGTTTGCTATTACAAAATTATTTTGTTAAATTGAACGTTAGCAAACTGGTGTCTGGTATGACAATCGTAGGCGTACAGTCTGTAACTGCAGGACATAAAGGTACAGAAACGTCTATTATGTGTCTCTTTAAGTTTAATGCTTGTACAAACGTTAGGCATGTTGACAAACGGTGAAATATTATCCAACCAGGCAGGTACCATTAGCATTTATCCTTGGACCAAAATAGAAAGGATATCCGTTCGAACTGTGTGAACTTACATTAGATACATTATTTAACTTAAATACTTCTCAACCTAAGTAATACTTATTAATTTATTATGACATCATAATTGGCAGGTAGGTAGGTACTAGGTGTTTTAACTTCAGTATAGAAAAAAAAAGAAAAAGGTGATTTGTTGTCAATGAAACTCTAGATAATGTAGATAGCATAATAGTTGAACTTTTGTTTACAATATTAGAGGTCTATTCCAAAACCAAAACAAAATATGGGAATTGAAATTTCCGGTCCAATGATGAGTTGAACTCGACTCAAGGACGCACCCAAACCACACCCTACTTCCGTTCCATGAATTGGGGTAAGTAAAGTTTATTGTTACCTAGCGAGCAAAAACAGAAGCAGATGGTCCCGAGCTCACTGACAGCCATTGACTTAAACAGTGAAATCATTGCTGACAGCAAAATTTAGCGAACAGATAAATGGGATCTTCGTCGTATCATGGTTAATTTAATAGCCAATTACGTTGTAAACTGCTCAAAGCGAGGTCAAACTCAAAGTTCGCGGAATCCCTTCCCTGTTCGCCACCCGCCGGTAGAAAGGTACGAAACACTATGATCAAGTTGTCGCATTAACACTTCACTTTCCCTACAACCCAGAATTTAAAGCATTTACTCATCTGCCGGCAAACTACCAGTAATTACAGGCCCACAGGGGTGGTTATCCGAGCCCTGTAATGATAAAGGAGAAACTCGTTGCACTCCTTGATAGATCGCCAATGAAGGATTACTTTCTCGAAAATTAACAGAAAGTAGGCCGTGAGAAATTATTTTTTTCGAAAATATGCAATGGAGCCACAAATATCTCTGACGACGAAGGCCAACCACTGCACGCTGCGCATACTTTCATCAACAAAACAGCTGCTTGTTTATATTGCCATTCGCGCATACCGCGATCCAGACGAGGTACGACTCACTCGTCCGCTTCTATGATAGTTCGGTGAGGTGCATCTACAATCTACTGCATGATCAGTGCAAGTAAATTGCTCGATCGCCTGTAAAAGTTCTCACGGTTAGTAGAATAGAAGGAAAAGAACAACAGCGTCGTATGACTATTTGGTTTTATTGTAAAACCAATTTTTAATATGATTCAGTTTATTTTAGTCAGTTCCCATAGGCCAGCTATTCGCAACTCATTAAAAATAAGCACCTTTTAGAACCATCTAAGACTGTCGGTAAAATTAAAGTTTTATTCGCTTGTTCGAGGCTTGTTCGCTTCGTTACGACATTAAGACAGTTCTAAAGAGGTCAATCTCGATCAATAAATCTGTAATTGAATACACCTGCAATTTCAAGTACCAAGCGCATTTTGATAATAATCTCTGTTGCAGTAGGATACTGAACGTAGACGAATGCAGGTTCAAAATAAAATAAAATGAACGTAACGTAATAATGAAATGACTTGCGAGACGAGGCGGGAAGCATAGGGGGCGCGGTAGAAGCGGTCGCGTGCCCCTCCACCCCGCCCGCACACCCGCTGTCCCCGCAGTCAAGCGAGAGGCGACAGCTAGCCAGCTGCGCGTCTTGTGTTTTTCGGATTTTGCGGTGCGATCGACGTTCCTTTCTGATTTTGTTGTTATTTTTGAAAAGTTATCAAGTATTTAATTAGATAAAATACGCGTGTGAACTTTTTGTATGCAACACTTGAAAACTAACCGTCTGTGAACTTTTGCAGTGCTTTGTGACTTTTTATAGTGTTCGATACATGGATACCTGTGTCTTTTGTCTGTAAAACAGTGGATTATATGAGAGGTGGTGGTATTTAGTTGTTCAGTACGTTATTGTCAGATCTTGTGCCCGTGGACCCAACAGTGTGACCAGTGATTGTTGTCGTGGCCGGTTTCCAGTGAGGAAACTTTCCAAACGTGCATAAAACAGTGGGTAATGCTTACCTAGCGAATGCGGGCCCTGCCTGCACGCATTCCGTAGGGAAGCAAGTGCCGGCAATAAGCATTTTACGGTGAGTAAAGCGCGTTCAAGTTCATCGTACTTTGACCTAAAATTATGACAACGGATGACAACGGCTGGTGACCAGCCCAGTGTCAGATGTCAGACATGATAACGTGCGGTGTGTCAGCGTGTGAAAACCTACTAGATTTATTACGATTGCACCAGTGGTAGTAGGTACGTAGAAGTTATGATAAAACCTGTGTGCTCTGTAAATTATCTTGAATGCAAGGCGTAACTAGCTCAGTGGGTTTATTTAGGTGCAGCATGGAGCCACCAGCTGGCACGAAAAGGACTGGTAATTATTGTAAACAAGTTGTTGTTCCCTTTTATTGAATAACAGAGTGGTGGTTAGGCAACTCCCCTACTTGTCACTGTTCCAAGTATTACTATGCACATCAATTGATTTGTGGAACAACAAACCTGTAAAAGTTTTTAATATTCAGTGTTTTTTTTGTTCAATGCATGAAATGAAAATGACTATATTTCCATTGAGATATAGTTCAATATGATTTCCTTGTATTTCACTTACAATGGCCAATATGAAATTAATTGTAATGCATGGCAATTTAAAATTCAATTTAATTACTGCCCTCAGAATAACTAAATAAATCTAAACATCATCAAAAATTTACACCAAAAAAACTAAAAGCAGAAATGAAAGTAAATAAAAAGGCTAGGCTTCTGACTAAAAACAAACAATAGATAAAACAATGCAAGTTGTTATCTTATTTGCATATAAAGCAGGGTCATAGGATTTCTACTGAACTATTTAGTTCTTTAATTTATGTACTTTTTAAGAACTGAATGCAGGGCTCATAATACTGCAATGAATACTGGAAGACATTTATTTTTTGGAAAATAATGATTAAGAATCAGACAAAATCCTCTTCTCACTAAGTTACAGATTTATTGAACTCAATTAACTCAATCTATCTGTCAAAATAAACTAGTCAGAACACAAACAAAAGTAAAATTATTTAGAATTTCAATGGGAAAATTATGAAAATTCCAACACCTGAGTGGCTTTATTTATTACTAGCTGACCCGGCAAACTTCGTACCGTTTCAGAAACAATTAAAAAAAACCTTTAAAACCACTCTGGACTTCCACATATAATTTAAAACCAAAACCAGCCAAAGCGGTCCAGCCATTGTCAAGTTTTAGCGAGACTAACGAACAGCAATCGATTTTTTATATATAAGAGATGTTTACTTACCTTTAGCATAACTGAGAGAAGGATGAAAGTAAAGTAAACTAATTATTAGTAAAGTCAATCAATTTAACTGCATAATTTAATAACATAACATCTTGGTAACTTGCAGAGTTAAAAGTATGAATTTTATAATTTTTCTTCCTGTAAGTTTATACAAAAATATTATAACACACAATTTTTGGTGTATGTTCAGATAACCAGGCAGAATTTAATGTGCAACTTCCCTTAATTTGCTATTCTTGGAAATTAGGCTATTCCACAAATTGTCATTAATAAATTAAGTTCATTAATTGAATTAGTCTTTCCACAATGCCAGCTCTACTTTCATGGTAAAAACCTATTTCAAACATTGTCATTCCACAAACAGAACATTTTAAATATTGATAATAAAACAATTTGTATTCATTGTGTATTATGATTCATTCATGTAAATGATAATATTATTTAACTATGCAAATCTATTTAATTTTGTTGTCTTCATGGTGGACCACCCAGATTATTATTTTTCTTTTTTCAGTTTGGTAACCCTGATCTCTCTTCATTCATCATTAAAACATTTGTTTCTGAACACATCATCTGATAACCACTATGGAAACATAAATGCTATTTCTGTCTCTTTTATTATCAGTCCACATGTTTTCAGTAACCACCCTCCCTAATGTTATTTGTCTTTCCCACCTTTTTTATTTATATTTCCTTGTTAAATAGGAGGATCATAAAAGAAAGCGTTCTTGTTTCTTCAAAGATGTTACTCGTTTTATTTTATTGTATGAAAGCAATGAACAAATGTTTAGTCATGAAAGTAATCATTTGAGATCCCGAGATAAAGAAGTCATTATGAAAGTTTTATGTAATACAATATAATCTTTGAAGTGCTTCAAACTGGTATCAGTATCATAATACAATGTAATGTGTATTACTGTTATCTTTAACAGGTTTCTCTTTGACCTATATCCGCTTATTTGATTTTCATTGGCATGTTTCATCAATTTCTATTAAATTTTTCCTTTGTTAGAATGATTTAGACTAATTCTCATCATTTACAAACATAATCAGAATAATGGCAGTACTTATCGTTTAACCATTTTCCTAACATTTTCATTATCTTGCCATATTTACTCTTAAAACTGATTCCACTTGCCTGCTTTTCCCGTTTTCAGAATTTACCTTATAATCTCTTTTCCAAGGAAGCTTTGCTTTGTCATGTAAATAATAAACTTGTCATTGAACTTCACATGTACTGGGAAAGAGGCATTGTTTTAAGATTTCTAAGCATCTTGGAATCCTTGTGTTTTCACTGTAGTTGGATATAACATTTGTGTCCAAGCTACCACTTACAAAGACAATGAGGTACTTAAATTTTGTAAGCAAGTTATTTAGGTAACTGTATTTAAGTTAACTACAACATATACTAATATTATATACAAACTATACATAAAAACTTACTAGTAATATTATACCAAAAATAAAAACATTCATCTTAAGGCACTAAAAAACACAACCACATGACTATCAACGTGAACGACAGTAACGGTCCTCATAAAATAACAATTTCATGATTTCATTTCACTAATGGAGGACAGAGGTGTACAAATCAAATCAAAAGCATTTATTTCAAATAGACCAATAGGGCACTTTTGAAATGTCAGACATACAAAATATAATTTAATACTACAAAGTTATGGTGCTACAGTCCCAGTCACAGACATAATATTGGAAATCAGAGAGTATGCCAGAGTAGTAAATTATATATTTAGTAAAATATATAATTAACACCGTCTCAGACTTATTATTTTAGACAATGACAACATATCAAATTTATGTTCTAAGTCAACATGTGACAGAATACCTTTTCGGCCAGCAAGGGCCCTCAAAGAGTATCAACTCCTTCAACACGCACCCTTAATCTGCCACATGTGTTACACGCACCCTTAAGGTTACCAAGTGTACAAGTCACAATTTAATCGCACCTTCGTGCACGAGTTTACATAAATATATAGCACTCGACTGTACACATTTTCACATTACAAGAAACTATCGAATATAAACAAATACAGATTAAACCATTACAAAAACCTAAACCATTTCAAAAAATTAAGTTACACCACGTTCACTACCCGCCCTCTTAATGGGTAATCTCGCTAAAGCTAACTTTATCATGGGGCCTGACAGAGACTTTGTTAACATATCTGCCACCATTTCATGTGAAGGCACATACCTCACCTCAACCTCATCATTCGATATCGCTTCGCGAACAAAGTGGTACCTAATATCGATATGTTTTGTCCTATTATGGTTCATCTTATTTCTCGCTATGTGATGTGCAGACTGGTTGTCATTATAAATGACTACAGGCTTATCACAAGTGTCATTTGTTAAACTTTTTAACAAACTCCTTAAATAAATTGCTTCCTTTGAAGCTTGACTAAGACCTATGTACTCAGCCTCAGTTGAGGACAGAGCCACACACCGTTGCTTTCGACTCTCCCACGTTACTAAACTCTCGCCTAATTTAAACATTAGACCCGTAAAGGATTTCCTATCGTATGACCCACCCCAATCCGCGTCCACGTAGCCAAGAAGTTCTAATTTACCTGACTTTCGGAAGGTAAGCGCAAAATCAGATGTCCCTTTTAAATATCTTAGCACCCGTTTAGCACACTTATAATGAGTTTCATTATAACACGAATTAAATTGTGATAGCACGCTAACGGCATGCGCAATATCCGGCCTACTATTTTGGGCTAAATAATTCAAACATCCTATAAGATTTTGATATGGCAACCTACAATCGGACTCGGAAGCTTTTACCAATTTGATGCCGACTTCCATGGGGGTAACGACTGGTTTACAGTCCGTCATATCGAATTCCTTTAAAACATTAATAACATATTGTTCCTGATCAAGGTAAATTATGTTTTCATCTCTCCTAAGTCTCATGCCTAAAACATGTCTAGCACGACCTAGATCCTTGACCTTGAACTTTTTCAATAACCCGGTCTTCAAGTTTTCTTTTTCATTTTCGTGTATACGACTATAAAAAATAAAAATATCATCAACGTAAATAACTACAACTATTCTATCCCTATCTCCTACTGACTTTTGGTATAAACAGGGCTCTATTTTCGATTGCGTGAAACCTAGACTTAGCATCTCTCGGTCAAGTTCATTAAACCAAGCATTCGATGCTTGCTTGAGACCATACAACGACCTATTTAATTTGCAAACCTTCGTCTCTTCACCTTTGGTGATAGCACCTACAGGCTGCAACATATAAATGTCTTCCTTCAATTTACCATAAAGGAAAGCAGTCGTCACGTCCCACTGATCTATGTTCCAATCATATTCTACAGCTAATGAAAACAAAAGTCGCAAAGTCGAGCTCCTCACCACAGGGGAATAAGTTTCGTTATAGTCTATGCCACGTACCTGAGTAAATCCTTTCGCTACAAGCCTAGCTTTATACTTTGAGACTTTACCATCGCTATCTCGCTTAATCTTAAAGATCCATTTGCATTGAATCGGTTTCTTATCACGTGGTAAGTCAACTAGTGTCCACGTCTGGTTCTCCTTCAACGATTGCAGCTCATCGTTCATGGCCTTCTGCCACAACTCACGATCAGGTCTAGCTAGCGCCTTCTCCACAGTCGTCGGATCACCGTCAATTGCCGCGAGAGCATTGATGCACGTGTTTGTGTAGTCTACTGGCTTCCGTGCACGCAGGTTGTATCTCGGTTCTATATTCATTTCAGTACTCGCTTCTTGAATCGTAGCGGATTCGGTACTTCCTGTATCTGCATCCTGAAAATCATCTTCGTTGTTTGAATGAACATCAGGAGAAACATCCAATATCGCAGGTTCAGTTCGTTCCTCTTCAATAGACATAGGAACAACTGCGTTCTTCGTCACATTCGTACCATCACCTGGAAACACATTTTCTAAGAATTTCACATCCCTTGCAACTGTTATCTTACCAGTCTGTGGGTGCATCAGTCGGTAACCTTTCGTAAGCTCACAATAACCAATAAAAATCAATTCTTCAGTCTTCATGTCGAGCTTTTGCCTTTTCTGCTTCGGTTTCAATGCAAACGCCAAACATCCGAAGATTTTTAAATTACTCAAGTTTACTTTCTTACCAGACCAAAGTTCTTCAGGTACTTTATTCGTGACTGCCTTCGTGGGGCTTCGATTCTTTAAGTAAACTACGGTACGTACCGCCTCAGCCCAAAACTTCTTGCTTAAATTCGCCTCACAAAGCAACGTCCTTGCTTTCTCTATGATTGATCTGTTCGCCCTCTCAGCTACGCCATTTTGTTCAGGCGTATAGGGAACTGTCTTTTGGTGCTTTATGCCAGCTGACTTGAACAAACTGTCGAAGGCGTGGTTGCAAAATTCTGTACCATTATCAGATCTGAGGCATTTTATCGACTTACCAGTCTCTTTCTCCACTTCCGCCTTAAACTCACGGAATTTATTGAAAGTTTGACTTTTATTTCGTAAGAAATACACGTACGTCTTGCGCGTGTAATCGTCGATAAACAGCAACATATATATGGAACCAGCAAATGATGGCTCTTCCATTGGACCGCAGATATCCGTGTGTACTATCTCTAGAATCTGTTCCGCTCGTGTGCCTTTGTTTTTGAATGGGCTTTTACATGTCTTACCTTGTATGCATGGAACACATGGCTCAATGTGTTGTTTACTGTTGAATTCCATACCAGTCACCAAATCTTTTAATATCAGCATGTTATTTTTACTTAAATGCGCCAATCTTCTGTGCCATAAATTTGACAGAAGTTCATTTGACAATGTCGCGTTGACGTAGTTTACGTTTTCTTTCAACTTGAAAATTCCATCAACCTCATTGCAGGTCGCAACTATTTGGTCCGATTTATTTTTAATAGTGCAACCTCTTTTATCAAAATTAACCGCGAAATCCTTCTTTACGAGATCGCTGACTGATATTAGGTTCATAGACAGACGAGGAGCGTGTAGAACGTTTTTCAATGTAAAATCTGAATTTTCGCTTACTTTTGGTACAACATTTCCTCTTCCTTCAACTGATATTTCTTCTCCATTGGCCACTTTAATTTTCAAGTTACTCTTTACTTTCTGATAGTTACATAACTTTTTCGCATCGTAAGTCATGTGGTTCGAGCAACCACTATCTACATACCAACCAGTTTTGTTTGTGGTATTCTTCTCTGCCGTACTCAGGCACACACCGGCATTCAGCTTCTTACATTCAGCCGCCTTGTGTCCTTCTTTGTGGCATTTAAAACATTTGCGCACTGGTTTCCGAGCATTGTTTTTTGGTGCCTTTTTGTGTTCTGAAACAAAGGCCTGCTCACCAGTTCCAGCTTTACCTTCAGCTTGTCGATTAGCTTCCTGCAGCAGTTTGGTTTTGATCTGCTCTAAGCTAATCTCCTTCCCACTATTGTCCACTGCCATTATTATCGGGTTATAGTCTGATGTTAATCCGGCAAGTAAAATGGAAATGATCCAGTCATCTGAGACTTTCGCGTCTATTGCAGCCAATTGTTGTGCTATGGATATTACTTTTGAAACGTATTTCTCCATACATGAAAAGTTTTCCAACTTACATGTCCATAATTGACGCTGCAGTGATATACGTCTACCCCAGCCTTTATCTTCGTATGTTACGCACAGATTGTGCCATACCTCATGCGCGGTCTTTGCATTATAGACATGCGCAAAACATGAAGGCTCCAACAGCAGACAAATCGTAGTACGCGCCTTTCGATCACTATCTTTGAGTGCTGCACTGACTTCTTCGGCTTCTACAGCCTCCCACCAGTTTTTACATTCTAAGTAGTTTTGTACTTGAAATTTCCAAACCTCGAAACCAGATGCACCCTCAAGCTTTTTTATTCCACAAATGGAACCTGACGACAAGTTCTTGTCGTCCGACATGATCGAAATTTTTTAATTTTTGTGTATTTCACAAATCTTCACAATTTACGACGTCCTGGGCCCATAACCTATTGGAAATCAGAGAGTATGCCAGAGTAGTAAATTATATATTTAGTAAAATATACACATAACACCGTCTCAGACTTATTATTTTAGACAATGACAACATATCAAATTTATGTTCTAAGTCAACATGTGACAGAATACCTTTTCGGCCAGCAAGGGCCCTCAAAGAGTATCAACTCCTTCAACACATAAAAACTGTGAAAGTACCGTAGATGCCCGTTCCAAGAAGTAGATCTCTATGGAGAAGAACGGGCAAGAAACTCCATGGACACTCTTTTTAGATCGCCAAAAATTATTACAAGTCCTTTGTTACATCATTCATTTTGTGGTGGTACATTATGTGAGAACGATGTAGCAAGTTAAAAGTGTCCACAGTAAGAATTACAAAAACAAAATGACAATTTAGAAATAAATGAATCAATAATTAAAATAAAAACCGTGGCAGCTAAGAGATGACCAGTCCCAACTGACAGCGCCCGTTCACGAACATGACACACGTATCAGCACCAATCAGCTCAACCATTTTGAAGGAAGCTAAATGATCCGACACATGTGCCACCATCAGCGAGACATTTGAGTGAGCATGACATTCTCCCAACCACCAGGGTAAAATCGAGTCAATAATAATAATTAATAAGTAATACATAGTACTCACATATGTGCAATAAAATTATATAATACTAAGAAATTGAATCGATACAATGCAAAGATAAAATTACAGTCTTCAGCAGCTTCCTTAATAAGTATGCGTGCTACCTAATTAATAACCCTATTGTTGTGGAGCAGGACCAGCATTGAGCCAAGCGTTTTTATCATTAATGTAATCCTCCAACTTGTAATATGCTTGCCTACATAGTGTGCGTTTTATACATGATTTGAATTTTGTTTCATTCAGTTCTAATATATGAGGAGGTATTTTATTGTAACATTTTAGACAGTACCCCATGAAAGATGTGTCAACTTTAGCTAGCCTGAAACCTGGCTGAACTAATTGGTCCCTATTTCTAGTATTGTAGTTGTGTCTGTCACCTCTTTTACTGAATAAATGCCGATTTTTTCTAACGTACATGATGTTTTCATATATGTATTGACAAGGTACTGTCATGATGTTTATATCCTTAAACACTTCCCGTAGAGAATCGCGCCTACGTAGATTATATATGGCTCTGATAGCTCTTTTCTGCAGAATAAATATAGACTCGATGTCTGCAGCCCGTCCCCATAGCAAAATACCGTATGACATAACACTATGGAAATAACTAAAATAGACTAGCCTCGCGGTATCTATATCAGTAAGTTGGCGGATTTTTCTAACAGCGTATGCTGCTGAACTTAGCCGTCCTGCAAGAGATGTTAAATGAGGACTCCATTGTAGCCTTGAGTCGAGGGTGATTCCTAGGAAAACCGTTTTGTCGACGAATTCTAATTTCTCTTGATTCAATACAATGTCACTATCATTACTTTTAACATTCGGTAGAGAAAATCTTATGCACTTAGTTTTCTTCCCATTTAATACTAAATTATTAGCGGTGAACCACTTTTGCACCTGCAGTAAAGCGCTATTTACGTCGTCAAGTTTTGTGGCGCGTCTATTTATTTTAAATATCAAAGAAGTATCGTCAGCAAACAATACCATTTCAGGTTGATTTTTGAATAAATGGGGTAGATCGTTGATATAAACTAAAAAGAGAAAAGGACCCAATATTGAGCCTTGTGGTACGCCCATTTCTACCCGTAACCCCTTTGAAGTGACGCCATTTATTTTTACTTGTTGTTGTCTATCATTTAAATAAGATCTTATTAAATTAAGCGCGAGTTTACTTAGGCCATAGTGCTCAAGTTTTAAGAGCAAGGTTTCATGATTTACACAATCAAATGCCTTCGAGAGATCACAGAAAATTCCTATGGCATCTCGAGCATCTTCCCACGCGGTGTATATGTGTTTTAATAAGGTAACACCGGCGTCAGTTGTACAACGTCCTTTGGTGAAACCATACTGCTGTTCGTGTAATATTTTATTGATGTTAAAATGATTGAGCATCTGATCAAGCATCACTTTTTCAAACACCTTGCTGAAAACCGGCAACACGGATACGGGCCTATAATTGTTGGCGTCTTTACTATCCCCGGATTTAAAAAGCGGTACTACTTTACTGTGTTTCATTAGATCTGGGAAGACCCCTTGATCCACACACAAATTAAATATCGACGCTAAATACGGTGCTACAGTCTCAATAATTGAAGTACAGACTTTGACAGACATACCCCATAGATCTTCAGTTAATTTGATCTTGATTTGCTTGTAAGCTTTTATGACGGCTAAGGGGTTTATATGTTTAAACTTAAATTCGTTTGGGCACGCTGAAACGTTCGCTTTTAATAATTCAATAGAAAGCAAGGGAGATGAATTTAAAGTTTCAGTTGTTTTAAGTGGGATACTGGTAAAGAAATTCACAAATTCTTCAGAAATTTCTTGATCTGAGCTTATGAGACCACGTGAGGTCTCTAGTATCAAATTGCTACTACGTTTTTTATTTCTGTTAGTTTCATTGTTTATTATTTTCCAAACTGTTTTTATCTTATTATCTGCCGATTTAATCTTCTTACTAATGAAGATGGATTTAGCTACCTTACATGTGTTTTTGAAAATTTTGGAGTAAGTAGCAACATATCTATTAAATGTTTCCGAGTTCATTAAAGGCTTAAGGCCGTACAGCTCAAACAATCGTTCCCTACTTTTTCTAATACCTTGCGTTGCCCAGTCACTAAAAATAAATTTTGGGCCAATCGATTTCATTTTAATTTTTAAAGTATTATTGAATGCGGTACGTACTGCTTCAAAAAAGTCTTCATACGATTTGTTTACATTATTTGAACTAAGAATATGGTCTGAAATATGTAAGCTATTAATTAGCATATAATTAAATTTATCTAAATTGTTCGGTGTTATTTGTCTAGTTTGTATTTTGTATTTTGTATTTACCTACCTAATAAATGCTGTACCCACATTTCACAGGTGTACATTATGAAATTCTGCTAGATCAAGAATCAAGTCCACCTGGATCCTTTTTTTTTTTTTTTATCGTGGTAAAATCATCAAATGAGACCTCCAACCCCGGGCAGGGCGGGAGGTACTGTCAGACTTGTACTGACTAAAATCCACGGTGTCCTTCAGTAGCCCTTTATGTTCCGGGGTCACGGTAATAGAAATAAGTCCCGCGACCCCGGCAGGCTTTGGCCCTCTGAGAGGGGGCCCCGTCATTTTGCTGACAGCTCTTTGAGGCGCGCGTGGAACACGACGCGCCGTCGACCCGGGCATGGTCCAAGGTCGGACAGCGAGTTGACCTTTACTCGCTGTCCGCATGCCCCACCTGGATCCTAGAACCTGAAATGCAAATCTGATTGGAAGAAATAATTATAAACACCAGGTCAAATAAAACTAATAAGCAATGAAACTGAACTTGTACCGATTTATGCAAAATGTTTCCATGCGAGTTCGCACATTGCACAGTCTCAAAGCTAACTCCACTCTGACTCAAAATAAACATTTGATGTATAAACTAATTTTGTAATTATTCAAATAAATGCAAGTACTTATAAAAAACTTTATCCAGAGTACCAATAAATAAAATAATATAAAAATTTAATGGACCAGCCAAGTATAATTAATCACCACTCACAATTCATTAAACTTCGGCTTATTTTTATCTAATCTAGATCTGTTGGTTTAGTTATGTCAAAAACTTAATAACATGCACAAGTAACTGTTTTTGATATAATTTAACTGCCCACACACAGAATATATCCAATTTCAAATATTTTTTATGCTTTACAGCAATAACGGTAATTTGAATGAATATATTATACCTTTAATATTCAGTGCGCAAATCAATCGCTAGGTAGTTAATTTTGATCGTTTCTAAATCCATTTTTATCCAGTCTTGGTTTTTCATTTAACTGCCACTTGAACCTTTAGAAGAAATTGTAGATGTTACTTCTTTGTTTGCATAATGTTTTTGACCTACATATTACCTTTTCATTACATACTATTACTCAAAAAAAATGAATTTGCAGTAGAAAAGTACAGACGTCAGCAGGTCAACCTACCACAATCTGTCAAATTTTACCGATCAAACATAATTTTCGAGTATTGTGATATGGTTGAAAATCTATTAAAGAAATTATACAGATTGAGGAATATTGATGTGCAGTGTGGCCTATATCTAAAATTGCACCCTCTGCTATCCTGCTCAGCAATCAGCCCTGAGACTATGAGACTCTTACTGAGTAAAAATCCACCCAGTTCAATTGCCCTTTAGCTTCCAGAGTCATAGTTACCTTACAGACAGTCCCGCAAAGGTGCTGCAAAATCTTTTGAGAATGTCATTGTTCCTGATATATTTTATTCACTGTAAAAGAAGAACCACTCAGACAATACTAACATCTTCTAATTTATAAATAAAAACTTTATTATTCTGTCCTTGTTCGAAACAAAACACATTGAAATCAATCCTCCTAGTGGTTTCCTACATTCGCCGTTATGAAGGCTAATCGCACATCACGCAATTATTATCAGCATCAATTTGTGCCCATTGAGTTAAATTGCTTTCATGACATTAACTCGCGTTGCTTGCAAAAAATGAGACACATGTAATAAAATTAAAACTCATTTGTGGAACTGAAAAATCTACCCTAGCTGTGCTCTCTTCGCGTTATAATAGAGAAATCACTAAATAATCCACCGTACAGGTTAATACGTTAATGTCCTAGAACCATCAAATTCGAAGACATGTGACATCTGCCAATCCGCACTGGGCCCGCGTGGTGGATTATGGCCCACTCCCTCTCACAAGAGAGGAGGCCTGTGTCCCAGCAGTGGGAACGTTATAGGCTGATGATGATGATGATGATGACAGGTTAATAAATAGCTCCTCTACTATACATGATAATGCTGTTATTAGAATAATACAAATTAACAAATTATAACAAATATAAATCAATCATTTTCTAAGTTTATCAAAGATTTCCTATAGTCTGATTGGGCACATACATCGTCCAAATGGGACACACAGTACCAAAAGTCAAATATGTACATAGTTTTTTAAATGGACCAAAGTTAATTGTCTGGTCTCTAGCTAGGTATTAATAATGATTGCATGCTACGTGAAATTGGATCAGACATGATTCAATTTCGCTTAATTGACAAAATTGATAAAAACGTGACTGTAACACCTTGCATGGTTATAATGTTACTATGGCCACAAAATACAATTTGTTGTCTTATGAGCAACTTTAGGATAGTAAATTGTATTATCTATGTAGGTAGTTAAAAAGTACTGGATTTTGATATAATCATGTACTCCTCTTATCATCCATTACACTTACGGTACTCTTCTTACGGTTTTTTATCCAAAATTGTTTATTTTAGTTGTTATTCCAAATGCGAGCTTTGGTGATAAATGAGCCCAGGTTATGGAAAAAATAAAGTAGATTTTTGTGGGGTCAAAAGATCATATGGATCCACAAGAAGCTACTTTTATTCGTTTGCTCTTGCCGATACATGACATGACACCGCTTTAGTTCTGCACTATCTCGCATGAGCAACTCTGGGAACTGAAACGTTGTTTACCAAAAAGTAGTATTATTTATTTGCCTTTGAATCATCCGAAATGTTGACTCAAATAAAGAAAGCTAAAATATTTTTATACTTCGTCACCATTGCCTCAAACAATCCCACGAAAGCTTTAAATGCCAAATTCTTGCTGAATTATGACTTCTTGAATTCGTAAAATTGTTTTAAAGAAACTTGAACTTGTATTGCAGAATTCACAAGTTTATAAAACGATCTTGATAAATTACTCGCGAATTCGATATGCAGCTCCGGTATCGGATTTTTCACGAGCCATTCAAAAATTGAGGTCCCGTTCCAAATGACCAGTTTCGAAATAAACTTCCTGCGAATTCCTCAAGAGTCAAAGTAAATGGTACTACATCTATTAATTTCTCTAGTCTCTAGTTTATATACAGTTGCAATGTTTAGTTCCTTTGTTCTACATGGGAGTAGCTGATGACTAACGCTCACCAAGTCAACATTAGCTTAGGTTATAGTACCAGTACTCAGTGCATCGCTTTTGCAATTATTTTTATTGGAGCCATTAGGGAATGTAACAAGCATATTCCCCAGAAAAGTAGTCAAGTTTCCTCCTTTCATCGAAATATTACTGATATAAACAGTACTGTGGTTTATTCAGGTACACAGTTTCATCCACTTGTGCGCTGATGACGCCATGTTGCAATTACACATCCGCCTGCCAAGCGTGATGATCATGACATCATCGGCCATATTTGTTGATTGTGATAGTTAAAAACTGCACAGGCAATGTTCATGCGTCGATGATTTGTGATTAGGATTTCCCTTTTGGCTACCTATTTATTTCCTTTCTAAGTTTCCTGCAAGAACTTCAAGCAGAATTAAGCTCTTTCGTTTGCTAAAAATGAGAGAATCTTAAAATAGTATTCGAGGTCAGGAAAATCGATTTCGCTCTAACAGAAAGTATTGTCTTTGTGCCTTTTGTTTGACTCGTTTGAAGTGTTTGGTTGATGGTTGGAAAGACATTCGATTGAGGATCTGGACTGATGATCTGAGGATCGTCAAACTACTACTCTTAGATAATTTCTTTAGTGATATCACTATCGTTCATGAATGTAAGCAATCAAGATGAACGTGACATAATTTGTAAAGTCTGCCATTATCTGTGTCACGATTAGGCCTACATTTATGCGTTATCACATGATTGTTCTTATCGCCTAATTGATTTTATCGAATAGCCTACGAAAATGCCTACTTTCACACTTTTTCCTGCTGTCAATCTAAAACCTGGCGTACCGCAGATATTGCAATCGCAACGCTTGTGAAACAGACGGCCTTGTTACGTAATACCTACTCATAGTAATGATAGGCAATAGTAATTATGCTGCTTCATTGGTCCATGAAAACTAGGAAAGTTACAGGTAGTTCTTTTCTGTTGTTCATTGGTCAAAGAGCTTTAGTTTCAGCCAGTAAGTAGCTACTGGCTGAAACTAAAGGACAAGAACGAACGACGAACAAGGAAGTGAGATACTAAGATAGTCATAAAAAGGATGAAACACTTAATCCTTCATTGACTTAAGGTCGCAAAGAAATCATGAATACACGCTGTCGAGCGTGAAAGTCATAATTTTTTTGCTCAGGTCAGGGTAAATTGCGTTTTTCTACTAGGAAATTCCCATGGACGTTACGAAGAGTTAATGGCAAAGGGGACGAACCATTAAACCAACATCCTTCGGAAAATATAAATGTGAAATGCTTACATTAATGTTGTGTTTGCAGAGAGGCGAGCGGAGCGGGTGGCGGGGCGGGCAGCGTTGGGCTGCTGGCCATGAACGCCACCCAGGTGCAGTGCGAGCCCCACGACTCGGTCGTACTCATTAAATGTAAGTAACACCCACTCGTAGTAACCGTTACGTTTGGAGTTTTGGAGTACTCGGACATTGTCTTAGATTGAATCAACGACCGACGGTTAAAGTGTAAACAGACGGGTTGCATCACCTGCTAACATGTGGTCAAGCCGACCACAACGCAAATTCGCAGTTCTGCACAACAAACCCTTTAGCCAATGTTAATGGTTGTTTTGTTGTTGTTGTGCTGGGTAAATGCGATTGTACAAAATGTATTCGCAGTTGGCTTGGCTAGGATAGGAGTAGAAGCAGCCAGCCTGTAAACACTTACATCGTCACCGGGTTACAAAAAGCACTGGAAAGAATCCATGATTATAATGTGTTAGCCAAGATCATGTTTTTTCTTCGCAACATTACGGCCAGCACATTGAATAATTGACTATTCATTAAGTTTGTACATACTTATGTGTTATCATTGTATTAATTTTCCTAGGGGAACAAACAGTACGTCATGGCTACACTCTATTCTGTCTAGTGAGTATCAAAGTATGACTAGATAAATGTTGCAGCTCAGCCTTTTATTCATTTTTATACGCACCAGAATTTGTTTTCATAGATTAGATTATGTTTCATTAGCATTATGTTAGCAGAAATCCCCGACACTATCAGTTGTGTTTATTTTAGCAGAGCTAAACGTAAGCGGATAGCTGAGTCACTCCCATCTCATAGATGTTCGGACGTCGAACTGCATCTCATAAGACTTAAATGGCAGTTTACTTCATAGGGCCATAACAGAATCCTGCTCCTCAACGTCTAGACGCCATAATTATGCTTAATTACGCTAGCATGCTTTTATGGAAATATATTTAGCTCAACGTTGATTTAAATTCGTTCGCCATCGTCAGTCAACCTTATACATTGATTAATCAGTCTAGCGCACGGCTCGCCAATCGCCATAGATTCATTGGCCTCATTGCAATATGCTTTTGTATATTTTTGGACTGGTCTCTACTGCGTACCGCGTCAGTTCGATCTGTTGTTTGCTGGCACGACTATTTGATTGCATACGTCTTGATTCTGCTGTGCATTGGTATTAATTCATGTGTCATGTAGCAACGGCCCAGCAATTTGTTATACACGATCGGTTCTGCAATATTTATATGTGGTTATTATGTGTTATTACATCTCTCGAATATCTTCTCAGCGTGTGGTATGCATTATGATCCGTGTACTTATAAATGCAAAAGCAAGACGCTCGTCAATCGCTTGTCATCTGACTGAAACTAGCCTTGAACTGAGATACATGACGTAATGCCTATGTAAAATAAGCTAAGTTACTGTTGAGGCTGTGACATGTGACACGTCCATCAAGATTTACAAACACTCATTGTAAACAAAAACTTCAAGCTTCATCTTTATTTGTGTGATAACCATAATTTTAATTGTCTGCATCAAATACTCCTTCAGAAGAGCCACGTTACCCGAGATTAATTTCCTAAATATTGGTTAACTTACAATAAACAAAATCCTCAGTAAAACCGATTTAGTAGATGCATTTACTTTAATGAATGAAACATGTGATAAGGTTTCCTCGTTTGCGGTTACTCTATTCCTAGGTTTTGCGGTTATCGAGCGCAATTTACCATTCATTACAAACATTCAACAGGTTTAACTGTTGAATGAGTCGTTTATTCCTTGCCTCTGCTAAAATGACCATTCGTAAGACTGACAGGATGACGGGCGTTAACGGCTATTGTTGCAATAAATATTCAAATTCCACGAAAAAGGACTGGTTGCGACATTGTCAGCGATCTCTTTACATTGTCGCTACGATTAATACTCCCTTCTGAACTCGCCATTTCTACAAATAGTAACAATTGCGTTTATTTCCGTCACTGAAAGTTCCCCCGTTGTGCCGCCGATGCGCTCAATTGATGCGGGAGGCGCACATATTTACAATTAGCTTTGTTTGCGTGTCTGATAATAATAATTGCTGGGCATAAGCCAATGTTGGTATTAATTTTTCAACATGGCTGCTGAGTGGTAGGCTCAGTAACTGCTGCGACCACCAATTATGTTAATCCGGGTTAGTTTTGAAGGGACTGTGCAGTACAGTGCACGTTGCGTACAATGCATTTATTAATTTGTAAAAGTTATGTGAGAAAGTTGAGTTGTTTTTATGTGAGTGCCGGTGTTGTGCGACAATGCAGTTTACTTTGGTAATCGTCGTAAACAAAGTCAAGCTATGTCCGGTGATAGAGGAGCCTCTCAAATCCATAGGTAAACATAATATGACGCACATTATGTAATGTTTAGTCTGGATTATTCCATGCATACTGACTTTCCTCCAAGTATTACAGTGGAAGCTAAAAATAATTTTCAATATAATTTAAATCATTTACCAACTAATGTATACAAAATAATGATTAATTATTATTAGAGCTTATTATTATTATTATTAGCCTAAACTGTCCCACTGCTGGGCAAAGGCCTCCCTCCATTCCTTTCAATTATATTATTAGAGCTTATTTCATATTATTCATGGGTTTAGGGCTGTAAAATAAAACTAATAATCAACTTGTTGATCAAAGGCCAAAATGCATTGTGGTTGCAAGAGTGGCTGTCGAAACAGTTGATCCTGTGGGTCAATTGGTTCATTCTTTTAGGGTCGATAAAGTGGATGAGGAAAGCGGAGAACAATGTCCAACAGTAGATTATGAATGGCTAGTTGATTTATAGATTGAGGGCATGTCTACATGTGCAAACGAATTCATTTCAAACAAATTAAATATTAGCTTAGATTCCAGCAAAAATCTCCGCAACCCACATTAATTTGCACTTATAACTGCTAAAAATAACAAAGACCAACGACATGCGCCATTACCCAGTTTTTAGTTAAACCTGCGAAATATTTTGGCAAGCTTTAACCTAGAATCGTTTCATGAATCATAACCAGCTCGATCTATTTCATGTATGAATATACGACGATAGAACCGTTAGAATTGGTAGGTGTCACCAGCTGCCGGGTGACCATGCGCCGCCCATGTGTGGCAACTCCGAACGATATTGTAAGTGACGTTCTTAACCATCTGAATAAACGTAATTGAACAATTCCTATCAACCCATTGCCCTTATCTACTTGTAGCGGTAGCTGGACAAATTCGAGACACAATTGGTCTCAGCTAATCATTGTTGTGTGTTCAAATTAAATTCAGTGCTTATTAGGACATGTTTATTGCCTCTAGTAGGTTATTTACATTACATTTCCGCTTAAACATGGAAATCAGTTACTTAAACCTAACAATAAAACCACATTTAATTGAAACTACCTTAATTGCTCATTCGGTTGATACTGTTCCGTGTAATTTCCTGACTAAGATCCCTATGACTCTTTAATTGACGTCAATAGGAACAATACGCGAAATAATGAACAGAGATGTGCAGTAGAATGAACCCACATACACACACTATTCCCGCAGAGCACACCATGCGTCAGAAATTATGTCAAGCACATAATGGTCGGCTTGAACGGTCGGCTGCAACGCCCTATTTGCTGCATTCTTATCTGAAATTTGTAATATGGCCGTATGAATCATAATATCTAGGCGGCCTAACAATGAGGCTGACTGACGGGCGCGGCTCCTCAGATCTCGCCATTCTCGACCCACTGCGATACTCAAACTCAGATTATACTGACCGAAACATAAATCGAATCTTGTTATGGACCTGCTATTTCACTATTTACATTTACCTGCATCAGATTATCCCATCTAATGAGGTTATCGGCTTCCACCCAGTTACTATTGTTCCGATTTCTGTTTCGCTGTGCTTTATTAGTAACTTGCCTAAAATGTCTTGTCTTTTAAATTGGCTATAGCGAAGTGTAGTAGTGCCTTTTTTCTTTTACGTGGTAAAATCATCAGATGGGTAGTGATGAGTAGTGCCTGCGTTCTGTCTGAAGGAAGGGTGCAGATTCTCGAACACCTGTATGAATTGGCATTTCGCGGAAATGGAAGAGTCAACAACTTTAATCTCGACCTGAATTTATAAGTCGGTCACTTGAATGAGCTTTATAATACAGAATATTTGTTAACGAAATACGAACAAGATAACTTTAGCAATGTTGTGACAAGAGGGAACTAAGAAAAGGTTATGTTCAAAAGTGGTTGGACTTGGCCATTCAACAACTGACTAATCGCGGTTGCGCCCACACATGTAGACATTATTCTTTAAGTTTTCCGGTGTAGTTTTTTGTTTGAAATCCATCAGAATACACTTGCCTTTCATTACCAAACATCCAAAATCCATTAAAGATAAAGAGTTATGAATTCACAAACAGTAATCAATAATAATGATTCTACCTCTCCGATAGAATGTGAGATGTTCAATGGTTCATGTTACAAGATCCAATGAGCTTTTGAACCTCGACTGTCGGTCCTTTTAACTCGTGTTTTGGTCTATAAAATGCTATCTTCCCTCGTCAGTCTGATTTATCTTTCACCCGCCATTACAATATCTCAAGAGGGAGGTCAACCGTGTTCAGGATGTAGACGTCTTAATTTCGTCCATGATGATAAGAAAATAATGGAAGTAGGGCTATCACTATGATAAATTTAATGTAAACAGCATATTATTGTTTCAAAAATTCATTCGTTTTAGTTGTCAGCATTCCAATCCTAATTAAGTCAAAATCAACTGTGTTGACTTCAATTTTCATGGAATTACCTATCTATTGATAACATTTTTATGTTGTATAGCAAGATATTCTTCGAAGTCTACAGTAGAGCTAATAATTGCACTAACATTTATGTTTATCTTTACACTTCCAGATTCTTTGATAAAATAACTGCTGAGAGCTGTTTATAGTGCATACCTACCTCATAGTGTCAACATTCAATTAATAAATATACAGCTAACTTAAAATAGGCTTTATGAGAACAATTAGAAGTATACAAAAGCATTAACAAACTGTGCAAATATATAATTTAACAGCCATTAACGACCGTTAACGGGTCGTCCACCCTAGGCAGTAGTCAGTGGTCCTCACTGCGGTCCAAATAACCTACTATCATTCATTAGTTCAACACCATCAGCTCATTGAGAAGTCTCGGTTAGTATGTGATCAAACATCGCGATGTCGACACGTGGTCCACGTTAATTGTGTTTATTGTGATAAAAAATTAACCAATTTAATTCTTATTTCTATAGTAATACGTTCATAATTAACTTGTAAAATATGTATAGTGCAGTGTTAAGTACCGTGTTATTAATTCAAGAACCTTGATCTCACAATAGAGGGCGCAGGTTACGTAACGTGGTGTGATGGATATGTACCGGTATGGTGACACGAAGAATGCAAGAAAATGTGATAAAATAACTAAAATTAAACACAAGTTGATAAGGAAACACAGGCTAAGTAGGTAGTTATACTAGTTTTAAGGTGTTGAATCATGGTCACATCACATGATAAGTTCATATTATGCAGAAGTTTTAACGACTTTTGGATCTCGTGTTGAGCTACTTGGGCGTATTCACAAAACGTGGTCGACCCAGCCGCCTACACTCGCCTTCAAGGCCTCTAATCCAATTAATCACCGTTTCGACTTATGAAGCCGAACGAGCCGATACAACTCCGAAAGGATATTTGAAACGAACATTTCCCACTGTATTTCTCCAGTTAACACGTTTCTTTTCACGCTGTATTAAACTTGAATAATTGATGTTACGTCCAGAATTCATACTTATTGCAAAAAAGAATTTCAAACTTTGCCTGCGAACGTCTCTTTGCCTATTTATTTTCTATCCTCTACAAAACCGCACATAATAATTATCTATGGAAATTAGTTCCCGTATAAAACTACAGATTTTTTTTTCTCTTATCATTCAATTACGAGACTTAATTCAAGGTTAATTCAATATTTACACGTTCAAGTTACAACAGAATACATTAGTTACTCTGTGTTTCCATCTGGGTTTAGATAAGGAATAGTAAGCTTTATCAACAATAGTTTACGATGTGTGACCGACGAACAGCTACCTAAAACAATAAATAATCAGTTGAAAACTTCTTGGAATCTTAATCATGTTTTGACTGGCTTTTGACCACCGATATTGTTTGAGTTACGTATTTAAATCAAACACTATTGAATACTGTTGTTGAAATTTTACATCCGAAAGCAGTAGCGTTGTTTAGCTTAAAATGCTTAGATAAAGTATGCTTCTAGCATTCAATATGATCCAGTTGCCCTAGTTTAAAAAATGCAATTCCTAAACCTAAATATACAAACGTACTCCCAAGGCTTAACCCTCCCAAAACGCACACCTTCAAAATTCCCAAATACGTAGAAAAACGCTATACATCGCTTTATAATATGTAACTCTTTTCATCAAAGGCGCCATAATAAAGCTTGTTTTTGTTTACCCGCAGATGAGCACCGGTCAGCTGGCGGCAGTTGGGAAGAGCCAGTGAGTGCCGTGCGGAACACACCGCTCCGGCGCTCACAGCGGCTCAACTCGACCCTGGACTCCAGGTAACTAACCATTGTTCTTTTTCCTTTTTTTTTATGTCAGCTATCCGGTTTCTTTTATGCCAGTGATTCGGTGCCCCGGACGTATACTGTTCTTATAACTACGTGTATGTCTGTGTGTGTGTGATCCTTTAGGTCTCGTTCTAATTAGCGGACAAAATGCGTATGCGCATGTGTGATAATAAACTAATTTTCTTAATTGCCGCTAATTGTGATATATTTGAGTACTTCGTCTAAGTTTGATTGGATAATTAATGTGATTTTCTACTTTATTATTTAATTTAATTCTGAGATCATTGCGCATTTGCCATGTTTGCTTAGAATAGGGTTGCCATACGTCCGGGTTTCCCCGGATTTGTCCTAGTTTGGAGGCCGTCCGGGGAGCGTCATTTGTAGTCCGGGTTTAAAAAAATATATAAATAAAAGGTGATTTCAACTGTTTATCATAACACTGGCTATGTTTAAAACACCTGTTGACATATCCGGGTCATTCCGGGTTCTGGACTCTATAATCCGGGGTTTTCAGGCGTCTTGTCCTGGTTTCCAAATTTTAGATATGGCAACCCTAGCTTAGAAGCACTTCAAAGTTAGTTGTAAAACAAGAGATAATAATAAATCTTGTCATTCTCAATAATAAAATAATTACTAGATACTAATGTTTATTGTAGTTTTAATTGCTGTAGTTAAAATATGATTTTTATAGTCATTTATAACATTTAAAAAGATAAAGCTACAATAAAATAACTAAAATAATCGCATTAATTATTATTATAAATAAAACGAGTAGTGACGTTGCCAAGTAATATAAAGTTTTAAGTAGCACTAACATAATGTATGTAGCACATGTAGGTACAGTCGAACGTAGAAAGCCGTTTAGTGGTGTCAGAACTAAGTGTGATTGATTGTACTTCCAGAATTAGAACCAATTCTCTCCTTTTAAGAGGGTGCTTGTATCTAAAATGGAACACATTTGACTGTTTTACTGTCAATAAAATTTACTGAAGCCAAGTTGATGCGTACATTTTAATGTGAAACGAAACAAATGATGTCTTAACCGAAGCTACTGTAATCATAGGAAACTTTTTAAATCTTTGAAGGGTGTAAGAAGTGAATTCACCAATTAAACTGCGTTCCAGAGCCATCATTTTCATGATTACTATGGAGTATGGAATACTGACAGGTTTCAAATCCGGTTCATAATATTTTGATCGCATTCGGTTTTGTTGATCTTAGTTTTCCCTAGTTTTGCTATACACTTGTTCAGAGGAGAATAACAAACCAAGTTAATTAAGCGTTTCAGTTGGATCTCCGTAAAACAGCTTAGTCATCATTCGACTAATTACTTCATCAGTACCAGGATCTCATAAAACGCAGTACATTATTATTTGTGATGAGAGTCATAACGTTGCGCATGGGCAGTGTTGACAGTTGGCGCATGCGACTTCCCGTCGTTGCGCGGACCGCGGTGTGGTCCAGTCTCGCTCGACAATTAGCGAGCGGCGCGCGTCCAATTAACACGAATTTCCTGTGTTCAAACTCCAGAGGCCACCAGAGGGCACTGCCTCCCGACAAAATGATCATTCACGCTTTAACGGATACCGTCTATTGTCATTCGTTTCAAGATCCAATCGCTGTTAATGTTCTGTTCACAATGAACTTTGCAACGTTCTTTTAAAACCAGTCTGTGACTAATCCCAAAATATTGTACCAGATGTTGGTTTACTTAGGATTAAACTCCCAAGCACTTGATTTTTTTATTCGGTCTGAGAATAAACTAAAACATTCGTTGCAAGATGTTGGAATTTACTGTGGGAATTAGGTTATTGTGACAGTCCTAGGCCTAGCCGATGCCGATGGGCGCACTGATAAGTAAACCAAATTCAACTGTGAAATAACTTGAACTACCTTACGCCCGATATTATCATTTTAGAATAATTAATTCTTCTGATTAAAGATAGCATTCGTTTCCACTTCTTTGCACACTTAAATTATTGTGATGGACCCAAATGATATACAACCAGAACGCTTAGATCCTGGAAGTTGTAGGTGGTTCTGTAGGAAACCAGATGGGCAACTGTCACTATATCTGGGATAGATTGAAAAAACCCTGTTTCGCCAGATTATTGGCCAAACTAGATCCTTAGACGGCTAAACAAACAGTAGGGATAAAATGTTCACTGTATGCTATATATCTTTGCTGTATATCCTTCTTCTTAATCTATGGTTAGGATTTGTCCTTATAGCTCGTATTCGGGGAGGAGATGTTCTCAAACAGTACGCTTAATATTCTGTTTTTGTATTTAACTCCTGAAAATACCTATAAAAAACACCTTAAAATGACTCCGTTGACATCCATTGCATTTGTGTTTCTTTGTCATTATTTTCCAAAAATAGCAACAAAACGTGCCAAAACTTTAACGACACATTTCAAGCAAACGACCTGAGCGCAGGAATATAAATTTAAATATTCCAACAGATTTTTAAGCCCTTTTCTATATTCATATTCAAATTCACTTCATGTTTCTGTATTTGGAGGATAAACAGATGACTTGTGACATTCTGTATAAGCAGATAAATGTTTAAAAATAATGTCAAGGCCCCCACACACCACAGCCGTTGATTTGCATTCGTGTTGATGATAGTAACAGCTCATAAGTCACAATCTATTTTAAACTGAGTCATCCTGACCCGTATAATGTTGATTATTTAACCAATAATTAGTTTATTCGCTCCATTTTAAGTTGCAGTAACAACGACAGCATTTTCCTGTAGTTATTTTGAATGCTCTGTTGACCACAATATGACTACAAGTATATTTTTTTTAGTTTATAGTATTCCTTTTAAAATCAATTTGATTATCAAGTGGGAATGTTTAACATCCTATCCTACTAATATTATAAACATGAATGTTTGAATGGATGTTTGCTATCACAGGATGTTTGCTACTCTTTCACGCAAAAAAATCTGAACAGATTTCCAAGACATTTGGTACATAGATAGTTTATAACCTGGATTAACAGATAGGATCTGCAGGTTTTTATCCCTATTTTATGGTCCCATGAGATAATTTTCGTGTTGCAGCGGGGAAACCGCGGGCAGCAACTAGTAAAATATATAGCAAACAATTTGCTATGAGCAAATGTTTTGTTACGTTATCCATTTTATCTTAGGCGCTGCTGAATCTTTTCTTCAATATTAGTTTTTTGGTTTATGTTGTCTATCACATTTTCTGAGCATGTTTGTCTACCCATGACCACTTTTTTGTAAATTAAGCATATTTAGGAAATTCTCAGTCTTAGCGAAACGGCATCAGGAATTGAAATCAGTTGATGTAACAATATTCTAAATAGACGCCCCAAATATTGGAACTAACATTTAATAACTGATGCTCTTAAGGTAAATCTATACCTTGTCTGTCAGGACATTTAAGCCCTGGAGCGCCTGAGTAACTGAAAAAGTAGGGTGGAATTTTAGTCAGTAAGAGCCTGGCAGTCCCTTTCGTGAAGCGAAGCTTACCCAGGGCGGGTACCTAAGTAAAATTATCTAATTCTAATGGGTCCTCCGTTTGATTATTTTACCAACCAAAAAACAAGGCATCTTAGACCCTTCGGGATTAAAGAAGCTACATCCAGTTATAATATTAACACATATTTCTCTGAATCTGTTGAATTGCGAAAAAATCCAACACGGAAATACTGTTGATTGAGCTATTACCCAACCTAGCATACAAACACCATACCAACCTCGCAATAATAGATATTGATTAAACAAAATAATAGCTATTACTAACAGATAGTGATCATAAGTCAGTAATAAAGTAAACTTTCAACAACTAACTAACCAATCTGTAACGCAATTCATTAACATTGATTGTTTTGTCATTGACTAGAGTTTTTATTTTCTCTAATTGAGGTCAAATGCCTGTTAGCTTTACAACTCGTGATGTGATGAAGGAAATTACTTTTTTAGATCTAGTTTTTTTATGAACTGAAAAGGTCATGTTTGATCCAGTTTCAGAACATGTTCAAGGGTATATTTTTGCAGAAGAACATACAAAATAAGCATTATTGATCTTCTCTGTGTATCGGACCATAATACACCACGTGGGCCCGGTGAAATATGGCAGATCTTTTGTTTCTAAAGCTGCATTCCCACAGTGAGTGATATTTCGGACAAACGAGGATCAGCTTGCAACGACGCACCATGGAAAGAGTGTCGTGTGTGAGACACGTCTGTCGACTGTCGAAGAGAAAGAGCCTCTTGTGCGGTGCGTTGGTTGTTCGTAAATGTCGGCCGTGTGTGTCCGCTCGCAAATCATGCACCGTAGGAATACAGCTTTGTGTTGGCTTACTTTTTATGAAAAAGTCCTCCAAAGAATTGAGAATTTGTCGTTATTAAATGTGCATCCTTGAAGCTAAAAGCTACTTTTAATAAAGAAAATGCTTGTTTAAGTACTGGCACTCCGCCAATATAAAGTGCACCGCTATCAGCTTTATCAACATCGATAGGTATCGCCCAAGTATGCGCTATTGTAAAGCTTACTTATGCTGATTCATAAGCTGATGAATGATTGCAATTACTAACTTAATAATAACTTGCTTATCTTTGAGTATATTGTTAACATACAGCTGCAATTAATTCCATGACAATCTAATGCAACTGAAACTTGTTTTGAAGCTCAGAGAGCAGATGGCTTAAAGCTGATTAATAGTTAGGAAGAATATATTATCATTACGACAAATAATCCTCAGTCAAAGTCAAATGTTGTTATTTCACATAGAGATATGAGAGCACTTATAAAACGTCGACAACAGGTGCTCCTGTCCTTAATGCTCATCGTCCTTCACCGATTTGAGCTGACTAAATCGCTCCAATGCTGCGCTAAGGCCTCTCCAATTGCTGGCTGCTCAGCTCGATTCTTGATACTCTTATCCGGCTTCTACCAGTCACCCTACAAAGCAAAGATACGACTCTGCATCTAGCCTGAAAATTCGGGGCGTCTTTGCTGGCTGTAATTATATGCCGATATGTAACTTTCTGCATCCTTGCTTCTTTATTTCCGTCTCTGTACATCAGACATCCTTTAATCCATCGACTTGGATAATTGGCTCAAGCAATTCTGAAAATAAAACGAAGTGAATATTCAGTCCAATATCCGCAGTGATTATGAATTTCTTGCTACAAACACTCTCCCAGCTCATTGCAATCGTCTGCTTTCCGATCCATATCATAAATAGTGTCAGGTTGCGTGCGCGCCGCCTCAGAGCACAGCATTAACTCGTTTCCCTCACTTTTATCACCACCTGAGATGGTAAACACCTGATGCATTATGTTTTACAAGTTTTTTTTTGTGCAAATCTCATTATAAGCCATTACATATGTATGTTTTTCATGCAGCTGTGCTTGTTAATTCTTCAGAGGAAATCTTAATTAATTGATGATTATCCTAATGGAAATGTTGTATCTGTAATAAACTTCGATGTTAAAACACTTTGTATCCGAGTTTTTATCATTCTGCGTACATTTTATGTATATTAGAGTCTAGGAGACGCTACCTTATCTTCCGCAAGACTGCATCCAATTGCGTGTTATTAATCAAAAACATTATAATGCTATTTTTAACATAAAACCTTTTTTGCCGATTTCTGTTGTATGATAAATCGCAACAGGTGGCACTGTTTATACGTTTAAGTTCATGTATAATTTATTTACATTGAATTCGCGGTTTCCACATGACGACAATGTTTTCCTTCATTGTCTAAAGCCATTTAAACATGATTGAAAATGAAAATTTTTAATTAATTCAGTATGTGCTTATGTGTGATTCGACTTTGCGGTTTACCGACACATAAATTATAAAAAAATATTATTGTTTATAAGTATGAAACGGGTCATTGTCACAGATAAGCTAACTGTAGACAGTGCGTCGTCTGTCTTCCATTTACGGCAACTTGTACACTTATCTTCTGTACATAATTGTCCTGTAAACTATTTTGAATTATACAAATGTTTAGCTTACTGTTCTGTTGTGTAAATTGCATTCAAGATTTTTCCAAACAAGCAAACGCATACGTTTTTGGAAGAACAACTTTGAAAACTTAAGCTTAAAGTTCATTTTTGTGACATTTTTACTATTGGTCTTCATTGTAAACAACTACTCTATTGTTAGACCTTTTGGTCTAAACGAGTAGGATTGTAATTAGCAATTATTAGTTAAGATTAAGACCTTTCATGATTTTACAGTGTTTTGTTTATATTTTATGGTGTGATTAACAGCAGTAACGCTGATTATGTATGTACGTAATTATGTTTAGACTTGGAACTTTGACCTTGTATACAGTATACCTAATGCATAATAATGACTGAGTTATGTAATAACTAGGAAATACGCTTGTCCTTACTGATGACACTTCATCAACTCATAAGAGTTAAATAAGTGCAGCAAGCATGCGCTTGCGCTTCCTCAGTAATGAAACAGTTGATGAAGAAAACCCATAATAACTTAGTTATTTTATGGTATACTAATTAAGAGTTTTATATATTTCTTAGTGCTGAATCACTTTCGCGCAGTGATTAACACTAACAGCATTATTAATGTTCAACCCGTGTCCGCATGAAGTGCAAATCTAAGCACTAAAACATAGTCCTCATTTTGTCATGATCACTAAATGAACTAAGGATTGTCGCCTTTAAGGCTGCAACCGCTTGCCTCAGTTACTGGGTTGTGGAGGTCAGATAAGCAATCGCTCCATGTAAAATACTGATATTCAGCTGCATCCTGTTCTACTGGGAGCTGACCCCAACTGGCTAACATTCATAGTTGGAAACAGACTAGGTCGATGATGATGAATTGCAGTCATAAATCCATTGAGCTATTATTACTACTTTAAGAGACGACACCACGCATCACCACTGTGTCCCATCCAGGATGAGTATGCGCGCCCAGAGCACGCCACAGAGCTGTCAAACAACTGAATACACTTGTGCGCGTTGTCTCATCCTAGATGGGACACAGTGGTGATACGTGGTGTCGTCTCTATACGTAGTAATAATAGCTCAATGCATAAAACTAAGTATTTTAACTAAATCTTCCGTATTCAACGTCAGAATTTTGTATCAAGTCTCAGTTAAGACTATCGTCTTAATCAAATGAGAATAGTAAAGTCGTTAGTAGACTGTAGCAAGCTTCGATTAACACAGACTTAACCCTGGGATCAGGCGATGCGATGGTTGTCGTTTAGAACGCAATTAGCAAAAACAAAATGGCGGTTTGTTTTGACTTTATTTATTCGAATGCGAAATCTAGCAGGCACTTGTGAAAATCTACTTGTGTTGCTCAGGTGTCAGATTTTGTATTGGCTCGTTTAAGTGGCGAATTAGAGGGACGAATATGATTGCTACAAGTTTATTTTTTGGTCAAGGTTAATTTGAATAAATAGGAAATTAGGAACTTACATGATTTGTTACTCTTGTGTTTTTTGGAGACAAACAATATGATTAGACGTCGCTTTACTGTACTAATTTTGCCGTAGGAGTTCTCTTTCTCCTTAAAAGTGAATGAAATCTAAGATTGTTCTATTTAAATTATTTTACTTGCGTGTTTTCCTTAATTGCCTAAAAAGAAACAAAAATCTAGAGCTAACGAAACAAGAGATTGTGCAATCGTTTTTTTAGAAACATACCACAGATTGTCTAGTGCAATTTATCTTATTTACTACGCTGAGAGAAACAATAAGCGACCTTGGAATGAGTAATGTTTTGCTCTACTTTACTACAATAACGGAGAAAGAGAAATAATAACAGCAAAAACATTTGATACAGTAGCGTTCCCTCGAGCCAAGTCGACGCCTCCGTCATAAAATTGCATTACGCAGATTGCTTCGAGTGAGGCAACCGCAAAGACAATATTTGGTCTTTCAACACATCACCAAATAAGCTCTAATGTATTCGCGACTTCAACTCATACATAAAACATTCAATAAATATTTTATAACTGTTGCTACATTATTGTTCTAGCCTTCAAATTATTCTTTGTTTAGTATTTAGTCTAACTGACTAATTGCTCCATTGTTAATATAATTGTCGTCTATCGATTGTTTCGTCTGTCGTCCTCTTAATTTTAAATCTTATTGCCTGTAGAAATATTATGATTGATGATTGGATAACGTTGAATGATTAGCGGAAATTAATTAAAGAATATCGATCAAGCGATCGCCTACTAAGTATATATTGCATTTTATTTTATAGCCTATTTATTACCACATATAATTTGGCATGGTAAATAAAAATATGTTATATAAGTAAAGCTTAATGATTGTACTACAGAAAGTAATAGACTTGTACAGAAAGTTGGATCAGCTCTAGTTTCTATTACAAGTTTCACCAGTAATTATTGTTTTCTATCATTAAATGTACTTCTTCCGTGTTAGCTAATTGTCCATATCCTTCAAATTACATCACTGACTTGGTAAAACCTACTACATACTTAGGCTTTCTAAGGTTCTGTAGAAATTAAAACATCATTACAAAGATTTTTTAAACTTTCCAAATAAATCGGTCACTAATTAGACAGTCACCCTTTATAAATATGTGAAAACTAAGATATTTTTTTCAGATTTTTGTAGAATAGATTGTCTTCGCTTTATCTTCACCCTGAGCTAGTAATTAGCTACTACTGTCAATAGAGCCTAACGCCATCTGATTAAATACGATCATTTTCTAGAAATTATGACATGGTTTGTTACGTTTTACCAATAGTAATGCGATCGCCAATCTGCAACTCACAGGCATCTATAATATTTCCTGTCTTTCCCAGAATTTGTACCGTCTGTGGAACTTCAGTATTCGCCGAATTCATTGAAGGTTCTGCGATATATTCTGAACTTTGAACTAGTATAAAAATAAGGATCCTTTAAAATTGGGCTGCTAAATTTGAATCAGTACCTACGTTAATTTTGCTTGAGACAGACCCCCAAATCATCGCGTTATCATTTCTAGTGTTTTAGCAACCCAAAGTTAAAATAGACCTGAATATTCAACTAATTATGTTCTTTCTTTGATTCAGGAGCACCGGTCAATTACGTAACACGCTGAGCCGCGCTCGTGAGCTGTGCGAGCGATGGCGAAGCGGCGGCGGAGCGACTCCTGCGCCGCCTGCACCCCCTCCCGACGACGAGGGAGGGGGGAGACTGGCCCGGTGGTTCAGCGTGAGACGGGGCTCCTCGCACCAGTACGACATGCATGGACACGAGGCCGACAAGATGCCCAAACTGCCTGAGGTTTGTATCAGATCCTTCTCATCATCAGTCCAGTCTACTAGATTCAGCTTGAACACCAATATTTTACATGTAGTGACTGCCTATCTCACTTGCGAAATTAGTTACTGGATATCACGGTACTCCTTGCAAGAACTGTTTGTTAGACATTCGAGCTACTAAGTCCTTACTAAATCTAAAAATAGAGCCGCAAAGCCCTTTACACCAAAACAAAAACCATTAAAAAGGGTGAATCTTATATTCGACTTAATTAAAATAACAAAGAATACGATACGAGATTACCCACCATAATCTGGAAACTTGGAAGTTTATGCGCCTGAAATTCCCGGACATGCAAAATGTTGCTGTTGTGCTCATGTCGTCTTACACAATAGTAAGAGGATCTCTTGGATTTGTTAACATGAAGTGTGTTATCTAGGTTTTACATAGATTCTTGGAATGAAGATTCCTATTTCCAAACACACTAAGCGTTTTAACTGAATCTTAATTACCAATTAGAGTCAAGATATTTCAAATATTTGCCTGCTTTGTTATTCTGATTTCACAACGGGAAAACGCATTGGCACTTGAAACGTTCTCACTCGCTGGATCGATTCCAGGACCTCTAAAGCATTATCGGTCGAACAGCGCTTTCTATCAATAGACAAATGAGACAGTTTGTAATACTCGTGGAGCTATACTGTTCACTTCTCATAATAAATGTATTTACTATTCAGCATTCAGTTTGTATGAATGACCGGTCTTCATTCAATGATGGCAATGGCATATACATGGAATGCATTTAATAAGTAGATGTATCAATAAGTACAACCCAGCCAGCCAGTTTGTGTACGTGGTAGTGACATTTCTGGAATTACATTCCCAACACAGCTCTTCAATTGTCCTTTTATATGACTGGACCTTATAATATGTAACATTTATCAAGTGTAACATAGGATGATTCACAATTATGTATATTACAGATGAATCATGATCGGGTCATTGAGTAGTCAGTCAACAACAAACCGCAGTAACGAGTGTATCGTAGCGCGCGTCGCCTCCGCGCCTCGGAGGTCTAAGTCGCTAAACAAATAATCTATTTTAACATGTGATATAATGATGTCACAGTGGATACCAGTCAGCTACCATATTGGATTCATGTACACGATAGTAATTTTCTTATTTCAGTTTATTTTTAGTGAGACGACGTGAATAACGTGTGATTCGTAAATGTCAAAAGTTAATTCAATGCCAGTACGCTGCTAGACGAACGTAACAATGTTTTGTCCGTCGTGTATGAAACTGCTCCATGACAAGGCTCAGTATACGTTGTCAACTTTTAACGTAAGTCACGTGGTCGTGTTGGTGTTACTTTTGACGTTTACGTTTTATAAGTAAGACAGTGGTTCTGATGACGCGATTTGTGACGTGATTACACGGGAAGGCGACTCTTTCGGTGTGTGAGAAATTGTACGGCGCGGCCGGAAAGCGTCCTCGAAACGAGTTACAGCCGCGCGAGTTGAATAATCACGCACCAAGTTATTTCTGTTCATTTAACAGACACGCGACTCGAATAGCGTCATCGGAAACTTGAAGCGAATTTGATTTTGAAGATTAGTGTTGTGTATTGTGAAGTGGAAGAAGATGTACAGTGTTTGTGTGACGTTTTCAGTTGGAGGAGGATTTGTTCTCATGCGGCGGGGAGGTGCGCGGCGGACGGGTGCCGCCGCCGTCGCTGGGCGCGCCACCGGACTCGCTGGGCCCGGTGCAGCTGCGCCGGCGACATGTGGTGGCCGCCATCATCCACAGCGAGAACTCCTACGTTGCCACACTACAGAGGCTCATCAACGTAAGTCAGACTCACACACCAAGAACTACATAGGAACTTAACCTACAGACGACCTGAATGGATACGAAAGACAAACCAAGAAATCGTAGAACTGGTTTTCTGTAGCCAACACCTGAAGTCTAATTTAGATGCAGAATTCACATACTTAAACAGTTTTACAAAGAAAAGAATGTAATATAACTTGGAAATGTATACTATGTTTAGATAAACATAGGTACTCAGTTCACACACTCATTAGCCTCTTACGTGTTTCGCTGTAAATATTGTTCACATTGTTATCTATAAGTATCTAACATAATATCCGTCACGGAACTCATAAACCATTGTTGCATTATAACTAGCTGCAGTACAAATGAAGCGACTCCATGCATGACAGATGTCAATAAACGAAGATTGAGATTGAATGACATCACATCACTCATTCGTGTAATTGATGTGTGACACTTCGTAGTGCATGACATTATTAGTGCATTCTTGTTTGTAACTAGAAGTTCAAGCCACATTTAGACGATGCAACAAATAACACGCAAGTTTGACTAAATTGCGAACTGTTAATGGACAATGAATTCAGTTGATCAAACTAAACCCGCAATCAAGTCAAACATGCAAGTTTCTACATTTTCGAAATGGATATTAAGACAAAATAAAGCAAGTACTAACACAGAATGTAAATACATAATAATACGTAGTTGCAATCAAACAGTTTTATCTTTGGCAAATAATCTGTAATTAACCGTACATGGCTACTCACTAAATATTTATGTTGACCAATTACGGTCAACCGAAATAAGTACACTGTCATACCAACTAGCTAATAGTAGTACGTGAACCGGTTTTCTATCATAGTATCTCAGATCGTCAAGTCGCAATGTTTGTATAACATACGCTGACATTTCTCATGACTCCGGTGAAATTCGTGATCGGGAAGGAAGCACGTTTAGATTGATGGCATAATAGCCAGCAATTATAATACGATCATAATAACGTCAGTTCCCATTGCGTAACAAGTACTTAGCGACTTGTGACTTGTAGAACAAGATAAACCGAGCCGGCTTCGCACAGGCAGCAGAGCATGTACTTACACTGTAGATATGTAGCATTGATCTCTTAAATTCCAGTTGTTTTTTATAAATATTTTTTTGTAATCTCTGATACCTAAAATAAATTAAACAGACTTACTATAATTTTCCCATAACCATTTTAATATACAGGGTGAATTTTTCAACTGGGCGTGGATGGCTACTTTCGAAACTATGAGGAATATCGAAAAACGTTGAAAGGAGTCTCGAGGCCGATTTTGACGAAAACTAAAACTGCATCATTGGATTTTAGAAAAGTCCAAAATCCTGGTCAGGAATCGAACCCGCTGATTTTGGAAAAAAAAACACATCCTGTATTATTATACCGTTCGATAGTGTTGCTAATAAGGATCAAATTCTGGGAAGTAATCATATACGGAAAACTTAAGGAAAACGTATAATTACAAAAAAACTGATTAATCTTTAAAGGCAAAGACTGTATTTGAAACATAAGTTACCGTTTCTTCTTTAAAATAATGCTATTTTTAGTTCAACTCAATTAAGTCGTATTGCTAAGTACAGTGGGATTGTTGAAACGTCAAATTCAGTGAGACATTGAAAACAATGAAATTTTATATTTCGAATAAATTATGGCTCAGTAGATGTAAAGTAACATGGAAAAATAGCAATTTCATAAAAATCAGCCATTTCCTTAAGTTTGCCGTATATGATTTCTTCCCAGAATTTGATCCTTATTAGCAACACTATCGAACGGTGTAATAATACAGGATGTGATTTTTTTTCCAAAATCAGCGGGTTCGATTCCTGGCCAGGATTTTTGATTTTTCTAAAATCCAATGATGCAGTTTTAGTTTTCGTCAAAATCGGCCTCGAGACTCCTTTCAACGTTTTTCGATATTCCTCATAGTTTCGAAAGTAGCCATCCACGCCCAGTTGAAAAATTCACCCTGTATATATATTTCCGTTATTGTTTTCCGAAATCTTATCGACACTAGTTCCTCATGTTTCAGCCAGTTTACACCAAACCTTGCTGAATGAGTTATGCACGTAGACTTTCCGCATGAATCAATCCGTACATTGGTGAAAACCATATAAAAACCCATCCTTATTGAGTTAATCGCATTCATATAGACGGACAAACAGACGCGGCGAAAGGACTTTGCATAGGACAAAATATACTCGTAGCACCAGTAAAAGCCACTTTTGTTTTCAACATCAGGGAGGCCTGATTGACTTGACAGGCCACTTAATTAAGCAGTTGACTTGCTAAATTGCGTGTTAAACGTTAGCGCCCATGTCGCTATGCTTATTAATGAGATTACTTGTTCTGAAAGTGGTTGACGGGGTTGAACTGAATAGCTACTCGAGTACTTTTCTTATGTAACTACATGTACGGACGCAATTTCAATTTCTGATGAACTTGAGAATTTTTTTTTATACAATTTTTTAAGTTTTTTTATATAGAAACTTACCTACATAGTTATGCAAGTTGCCTAATATTGACACAATGACTTGTGATTCAAAGAGAAATTACGATGTCAAGATACATTCATCAAAATTCGTGATATTTAACTTAAATAACAAAGGCTTGATTAACATGTATTTTATCAAAGCAATAATTGCGCAGGTTTCACTATCAGACAAAGAAGAGAGAAGCTTTCTCTAAACAACCGTATTTAGAATTTATTATTTTCGCAACTTTCTTTTTTCTTCGGAGACAATTCTAATTTTTATTTTTTGAGTTTCTGAAGCAACAATGGCGGATATGAACAGAAGTCGCGTCGTATTGGTAATGTCAAAAATCTCAACTAAACTAACGTATGTAAATATGAACCTGTCTGGCCCACTTTAGCATTGTTTCGCCCACAATTCACATGCCATAGATTAGCATATTAGGAAGTGGGGCAATTTGAATAGGCACTATTTGCAAGCCGAGTGTACGAGGCCGTCCCTCTGTAATGAAAATGGCGCCGACGTCCACTCGACTGTGTTTTAATGCGGTAAATTAGAGCTTTTGTTCAAATACAGTTTGCTTTATGGTATGGGACATTTCTAATGTATTCATCTGTATGATTTTCTATGAGTCAGTCGTTTCTGCCTCGAGAGAAAGAACGCATCCTAGTTTGAGAATCCTTGCATAAAAGACCGCGCTAGATTTTCTTTTAAGCTTATAATGTCTGCACGAGCCTTCACTAGCTCAAACCTTCTTGATTTAACGTTAAAAAATGTTAAGAGAGCTAGGCACTTCACAATAGTTTGGCTTTATATCAATGAAATAGTTTTTTTAAATCTGCTTTATAGTTTCGAAACTCGGACATCCTAAACCGTAAGGATGACCGAGGTTTCGGTCTTCATCCAGTTAAAAATAATTTAAATTAAATAAATTAACACATAGAATACAATAAAGTATTAAATATCCCATTTTATAGCGATAAGCTGAAAAGTAAGTAGAAATCAATTTATTATTAACATTATGACTAACCAATTAGTTTCACATTTATTGTTATGTTATGGTGTGATATTCCACTTTCTGTTTGTTCGTTTGTTTGTCATTTCTACGAATTAAACTGATTTCCTTATATGAAAGCTGTGTCAATTGGTACTAGAAGAAGGAAAACTATTCATCCTTTATAATTTGAATTAATGTAATATTGAAACAATACGATGTAGAATGTTATTGTTCTATCAATTGTTTAATAAATTTCCTCGTGTCACTTTTATGTGGGAGTTCACCGAGGGACCAACTCACTCAATATAGTATTGTTTTGACACAATATTTTATCCTCATTATTTGGTATTGCTACCGGTGACTAAGAAAATAATATTGTAAACTATCATCCTTAACCCAGTTAACTCTAGTTGTCCATTGATTTTGCAAACAATTATTAAGTAAATACAAAATCGTGTAAATAAGTGATACTTCAGAGAATCTTCTTCGCGTAACGACCTTGTGCAGAACATCTTGTAATAATTATTGCTATCTTTTTCAATCTTTTTACATTGTAATGTCGTCACTTGCAATTATCTTGGCTCCATAAATTGAGTACAATGCAACCGTTACGATTTGCTCACACGCATCTAACAGAGTATTTCTATGCACAATAAAATAATCAAGTCTTAAAAGGGTTTCTTATGTCATACATACATTATAAAGCTGGTACTTGCATAGCATTACCATTTATGAGAAAAAATCCAGTAATAATTACATAAATGACGCGTGTCGGTACGTGAATGACATTTCAGTGGGAACAAAAACAATGCACATACATATTTATCTAAACTAGTTATCAGTAGATGTCTGAGAGATATAAATAGCTAAGTTTACATGGAATTCTCCGTTTGTGGCAAACTGGAGTGTGAAACATGACTCTTGCGGAAGCAATCAGTCTTGTACATTATGTTTTGTCCCATAGTCTTTGACTAACAACCACAAAGGTCTATCCACAATTTACACTCAATAAGCCAACTTATAATAAGAAATGACGCAACTTATGACAGCCTACAAGTTTTTATTTCTAACAAGGTAGAACAAAATAAACATCTCTGCTGGACTTTGCTTATTTTGTTTTAAAACAACATTTGTTTTACACAAAAAGTGATGCTCGATGGTCGGCGGTTACTATCAACATTAAATGTAAATGAACGCGGTAATGCCGGTGCATTAATGTGTATAATTACGTTATATTACAGGCATTACCTGCAAGTCAGGGACGAACAACTTTTTACTCATGTCTATGTATATAACTTCTATGACAAACAAGTGAACAATCTATTTTAATTATGTAATACGTGCCTTTGTTATGGTGTTGAATATATAAAGGCATTATAGTATACTGAAGAAGATTTACTATTTCATAGGATACAGTCATGACGAATCATCACTAGAGAACGGCGAAACAATAATTTCCTATTTTTACAAGCACTTTGAATGTACACAAATATAAGTTGCAATCTCTGTCAAATAATATGTTAATGTATCACACATACTATTATGTCTGTTTATATGTATAAAAGATGCAGTTTTTTTTAATAGTGGGCGATCACAGAAAGAAAGAAATCATTAAAACTGCTGATTAACAAAACATTATTATTTACAGGACTACAAGAAACCTCTAGAAGAGAGTAGTCCAGCGATCCTGAACGCTAGCAAGATCCAGACCCTGTTCCACCGACTGCCCGACATACTACAATGTCACCTACACTTCCGCACAGCACTGGCCGATTGCGCGAGAACGTGGGACCGCGATGAAAAAATTGGTGAGTACTTCAAATGATGGGTAGATTTTCAACTTTATCGCAATGGAAGCAGATTTATGTTCGATTGAGAAATTTTACTTAAGTTGATGCGCTCCAGTCTGTACAAAAAAGTACTGCAGCGCCATCTATGACGCAAATGAAGCGCTTAAACCAAATCTAGATCGCGATATCAGAGTTATCCGTAAAACATAATATAGAAAAACCTGACTACAACTGCCGGGTAGTCGCCCACCATACACTAAACCCGTGTGGTTGCAGGGATAACACAATCAAATTAGTATAGACTAGCGCATAGAAAGATTCTGTTGTTCAACCCGTTGATATCATCTCGTAGGGTACTCTTAATTAGCAGGAGTTGTTTTTATGACTTATCTTGAAAAAGTGTCTAAATATGATGGTTTAACAAGTTCAGCATTCGGTTTTTATAACTGTTAGAATATTCTCAGACAATACAAGATTCAGACGCGAGCTGACGAATAGGGAAGCCAGATGTTTGCAACTTGATTACAACAACTGCGCATCGCTTTTTTGTCTTCGTAAACATACGGATGCGGGCGTAGTATTGATTTTTAATTCACAGTATGTGAATTTTAAACGTAGCTAACCCGTATGTGATAATGCTTACGTCTTCTTTAAAAGTACTTACAAAATAAATACACTTAAATAGCAATCAATAGTTGAGATTAAAATAATTTTAAGTAGAAACGAAAAAAAATGAACGGATGTAATTAGTTGGTAGAACCACTTTAATATTACTTATTTTATGAAGAAAAACAAATAAAATCTAACATAAATTACAATTAATCTTGCTTTAAAGTTCATGGTCTCGTGATTATGATCAAATAGTTTAAAACAATTTGTAACAGACTTAACGTTTGCTTTATTGAAGACTAATAGTTTTGCTATAGAAAACCTCATTATTACTCAGTAATAAGACGTTGTTCTTGCATAAAAGAATACTGAAAACTGGATTTATTTTGATTTTAGCAACTATTAATTAAGAATAGATAAAGGTTGAAGTACTGGACATCTCTAAACCTAATCTTTGGTAATAATGCTTGAAGAGACCCAAATTCACTATCACCATTTTCGTAGAAAATTAAGTACAATACTTAATCTTTAATTTTGATTTAAAAATCTGCCACCATGGCAACTACAAGGTTTAGATGGCATGGTTGGCACAATGCTTGATCGATTGACTTCTGAGCTGTGTGTCATAAGGTTTGATTTTCGCACGGAACAAATATTTGTATGACCTGTAGGTAGTCATTCCAAGTCTGGCTGTTTATGTATATGAGTTTAAATGTTAGTGAACGCACAGGAGAAATTCTTCGTTGAGAAAGGCCTTTTTAAGCTATCGTTTTTTTCCCTTTATTTTGCCAAAAAAAATATCCTACTATCTACGCTTTGATGCTAAGGTTACTGATAAATATTATTTGAGTCTTCTCCGACATAGCTGGTTGGAATCATATTAAATACTTCCTTTTCTCGCAGACCTAAACTAAATCATATTTGAGCATTAAGTTGACCAACTAAAGTTGAAAGGTATCGTTTCTTTTTAATTTTCCAGGCGAGGTCTTCTTGAGCGCGTTCTCAAAGGCCGTGGTGCTGGATGTATATTCGGACTTCATCAACAACTTCTCTGTTGCCATGGAGCTGGCCAAGATGGAGTCCAAGCGCAAGTCGGCGCTGGCAGACTTCTTCAAAGTGAAACAGATCAGTGCTCACGACCGACTGTCCTTCTTTGGACTGATGGTGAAGCCGGTGCAACGGTTTCCTCAGTTTATTATGTTTTTACAGGTAAGACTAATGAAAGTATTGATCTTACAGTGAAAGTCGAAAAACGAAAATAATTTATTTAAAAAAAAATGTATAGCTTTCTGCACTCTTTCTTCATAAAAGCTTTAACTACGCCAAATTCCATGCTCCTTCGTCCGCGTAATTTTCGTGAAAAGTGATATCAAGTTTATATTTTTCGTATTAATATAAAAGTTTTGTAGATTGTGTAGTTTCTGCCTGGTAAAAAAATATTGCAGATTATAATTTTGGTAGTAGCAGGCTATCTTGGTTTACTACTTTTACAAACCGTTAAACCCCAATGAATCTGCCATACATGAAAAAAAATCCAATTTCTTTCCCTATATTTCTCGAACACAATGTTTCTTTGATCTGTCATATTATAAATTGAATGTATCTTAATTATTCATCAATCAATAGTAATCTAAAAAAAAAAATCTATGGTAAGCAAATACAGATAGTAACAGTTTGTAAGAACAACATTCAATGAAGTATTAATTTGCAATTTAAGCATTATTCAATATTGAACAATCAACGTAATCTGATATTGATTGAACAAGACAACCTTTGAACGGACACGTTAACAATTTTCAATATACAAACATACACATTACACGTGTTTTCTCATAACAGGTGCCAGTTACGCATTCTCTTTATAAGCACGTGTTTTGCGATGTTTATATAACTGCTTATAAAAATATACTATACCCATGCAACTACGATAAGAATAAATAATAAACAAGTCAATGAACTCCATTTGTCAGTTGTTATAATTACGCAAAGCACAAAAAAAATCTCTTTATGAATGAATATCTAAGTGACTAAGAACGAATGAATGACGTTGTGAATTGGTGAGTTAGGATTTAGGAATATTGCTAACAGTGGCCGTCTGTTCTGAAATTACTCATACACCAACGGCCGGTCCCGGCTTCGTTCGGGTGGACTAATCTTTTCACACACATACACACAAAAATACAAATCTTTCCTCTTTAAAATATTAGTATAGATACAAAATTGAAACTGTAATGATTGTTCCTAAGATCATGTAACATGAACGACGTTTTCATAACCAAAGTTGTATTATCTCTTGCAGGACTTACTAAAACACACTCCCCCGGGCCACTCTGACCGGGTTTCCCTACAACGTGCCTTGACGAGGCTAGAGGCTCTAGCTGATGCTTTGAACGAGAGGAAACGAGAGGCTGAACGGACTCAGGTACATTACACGACTTCTTAAACCTCATGTAGGCCCATTTACAGAACGCACCTCAAAACTCAGGTGTTACTTAAAACTAGTTTCAACCAATCAGATTCCTTGAATCAAGTTTTAAGTAATGCTTGATTATTGAGTGACGTTCTGTATTATGGGCCTTAGACAATGCATGAGTTTGAATATTGCTTTATTTGTTTGATCAACAATAATTGAATTAATTATTATCACTCAATAGTCTGCATCGAACGCAATTAGCATGCAATTTATTGCATGGACTAAATGATTATTTACATACTTGATTCATAAATCGATAAATTCTGGCTTTGTTTTCATGATCAATATAACAGTAACATAGTTTGAGCCTGAGGGAGCTTGCTCAAGACACGATTCGGGCGATTTGCAATTTTAACTAACTAAAAATGAACGTGGCGAGTGTGTTTTTGTTCATCTACCGTAGATAACTGCACGATTCATGTCATATGTCGTAGTGGTAAGGATGATTTTCCCTTGTAGTTTAAATCGGTCGAATTGCGTCGCATCGCGTCATCAGCAAGCTCTTTTAGTGAATCTTCAATTTTTTCCAGACTTATAGTTGGGACTTGATCCTCCATTAAACCCCTGAATAACATTCGACATATTCTTAATTCTCTTTGCAGGCATTCCGCGCAGCACTAAGGCGGTTGACGCGCGGTGGTGTAGCAGGAGCGGGCGGCGCGGGAGGCGCGGCGCGGTTCGGAGCCGCGCGACTGCTCGCGTCGCGTGCAGACAAGCGACATTTGCTGCGACAGGACGACTTGCTGCAATTGGTCAGTACCCTTTACTCACTTCCCCAATATAGCGTACACTGAACAAAAACTGGAATTTTATTATTACTATATTTAATACTATTTTTATGCGGATATGCCCCAAATCCTGGAATTACTTTTAAAGAGCACAAAGGTTATTTTTATTTATTAAATGAAAAAGTTATTTAATTTAACACATTAATTTATTCGTCTCAGAAATCATCTAAAAAATATCAGAGCCTTTATCACGAGTTTTCAGTATTTTATTTTACAGCGTCTTTCCAGAATTTACAGCGTTTCTTGTATGTAAAAATGGAACAGCGCCTCTGGTGTACGTAGAAGGAACTAATTTTTCCTTGAAATTAATGTCAAAGTTCCAGTTTAAGGCTCGGAGATAGATTTTTGATGTTTTTATTATTATTATTTGTAATACTGCAAGTAATAAAATAACTGTCACTCAAAATAACTAACAAAATCTTTATAAGTTTTTAAACTGAATTAAATATCGGAAACTCAAAACAAATAATAAACATGGTAAATATCCCGTTTTAAACCCTTATATTTGTAACAAAATGTTTGCTCCACAGGAGTTCAACCAATCGGGCGGTCTTACTAAGTGCAAGCCGCGTCGCCTGTTGTTACTGAACGACCTCGTGGTGTGCGTGTCAGTCGGCGCAGGCAGTGATGACGCGGAGAGGCTCGGGTTGAAGTGGGCGCATCCAGTGCAGGATGTAGAGGTGCTGGATACCGGCACCTCGCCTACACTCAGTAGGGTGCTTGCTCAAGGTATCTATGGTGGTTTTATAAGTAAAAACGTCTTTGGCGTCGTTGTGATTTATTTTTTTAGGATCTCCAACAAAGAATGTTTGTACTTTAGTTTTATTTATTATGAGGACATAACTCCTGTAAAGAAGAAGGATCAAAATTGCCCCACGTCCTATAACAACGTAACATATCTCAAAAAAAAGATAAAAATGTATTAAAAAAGATGGCATATTTTCTGAGTTAAATTTTTTACAACTTCATATGAAAAAATTGCTTCGAAAATAGTTCAGGGGCTGTTATGAAAAATTCGTTCTTACGAGTATTTATGGACCGATTTTAAAAATTCTTTTTTTGTTTGAAAGCGCCAAGCTAGTCCCATTGTCATATATTCAGATCTCCGGTCTCCAGAATCCTGAAGAAATGAAAGTAAAATCTCAAAAGTAAGCTCATTTTTGTACTTCACATTATTTGTTTTTCACTCTCTTGTTGTTTCTTTTGATTTATTGCATTTTGATCAGAAAAAGGTAACGAGATACAGTGGTCGACAGAGGTCGTTTCACTTACATTATCACAAATGAGAGAGACGAATAACGATAGCGACGCGACGCGGCAAGCGAAGCTTTTAATAGACGAAATGAAGGATAATACCGTGGTTGAACACAGTTGTTCTTGTATACATGGGCGTAAGACAATGGGGGTATGTTCCCATGTTATGAGTGTAATTATTTGGGCTGTATGTGGAACCAACCCGAAGAAAGGAAAGGCAGGTTTTTTGAACCAAGTTTTAAGGGATTTAGAAAATAATAAATGAATGCTGAGAAAATGACGGAACGAACTTTGGGTTATGCTCGCTATTTGTTGCACAAATTTCCTGTCCAAATTCATCGTAACGTGTGTATTGTGATTATAAACAATAGAAAAATGTTTTTTTTTTTGTAATATCCTTAAATTCCCAGCCCACTCATTTTTTTAATCCATATCACCAAAATCGCCTCTTTTATACATAAATAATATGAGTGTTATTTATTATATTAATAATAATATCAGTGGTATTCAAAGTAAAAATTCAAATATTACTTTGAATACTATAATATTTTTTTTTGTGTTATCATTCTCTTATTTTAGGGTGGAATTATTTTAACTTGGAAAGTAGATGTTAAATGTGTGTCACATTTAACATCTACTTTCCAAGTTTCAACGGCATAGCTTTTACACAAAAAGTGGCTGTGACATACGGACAGACATGACGAATCTGGGGTTACGTTTTTTGCCATTTGGCTACGGAATGCTAAAAATGAAGTTATTTTTTAATTATTCTCACGTTTTCATAATCCGATAAATCAAGATATAAGTAATCGTCAGTTGTTTTTTTTTTTGCGCGGTATTATCATCCTATGAGTCTGTCAGACTTGTACTGACTAAAATCCACGGTGACCCTTCAATAGCCCTTTATGTACCAGGGCCGCGGTTACCAGGTGAGACAGTCCCGCGATCCCGGCAGGCATCGTCATTTGATCTTTTATTGAACAAAATAAATGTAATATATTAAAAACTACCTTTATTGACAAAAAATAAGCTTATTTTTGAGAATTTCATTTCATTTCGCCAGGACCGCGGACACCAGATACCTGACTTTATGGCAGTGTGACTACCTTGGGGTATCCTTTCAAACAGAAAAAGATTTTTTTAAATCGGTTCATAAATACGCGTACGAACGAATTTTTCATAAAAGCGCCTGAACTACTTTTAAAACCATTTTTCCACATGAAGGTGTAAAAAAATAAAGTTAGGGAATATGCCGTATTTTTTTATACATTTTTACCTTTTTTTTAACATACGTCACTTTGTAATAGGACGTGGGGTAATTTTGTATGGGTCGTGATCCGTCTTCTTTATTGTGTGTACATAAATAGTTATATAAAATAAATAAATAAAGAATACACAGACAGTATACACAACAATGACACACAGGGTTCCTTTATGTGTGCTCCTTCCCTTAAAGGAGACCACAGCATGCACATTTATCTATATGTAAACAAAGTTATAATACAGAGAAAAGACAGATAATAATTATATGAGGAAAAAAACTAAACATTTTCATTATGTATTTGTCTTCATGGCATTGGAGACATATTTTTATATTTTGAGATAGGGAGAATTATCTCAAGGTCTAAACGCTTTGAACAACCTACAGTCTTGGCAGAGCGGCAAAATGTCCCAGATTGATTTTGGATCCTGAGATTTGACTTATTATTTAATTTTTGAAGGTTTTTCTTCTACCACGTGTGAATTGCACATGTTTTTTTTTCTTAGCTTAAACTGTCCCACTGTTGGGCAAAGGCCTCCCCCAAAGATAGTTATATCTTTTTGATAAATTTCCCTAATCTTCGACAGGTATGAATCGCAGTGGAAGTTTGCGATCAAACTCGAGCAGCGGCATGACGACATCAACAGGCGACTCCCTCTGCAGCGAGATGTCCGCGCTGATGCACGACTACGAGACTGTGTCCCGCATGGCCGACCTGGCGGCCTCGCTGCGGATGTCCTACCCGGAGCTGGCTGCTGACACCTTCCGCGCGCTGCTGCAGAACATACAGCGCAGTATACAGGTGACGAACATTCACGAACATGATCGAATGATCCCGACACGGCACCGTCTGCCACATAGCAATCCTAGAAGCCCAATAGTGGCTTGGCAACTGGTCAACTTGGTGCAGTGGAAGTTTACTGATGAAGCAGCGGTCGACTGTGAAGCCCCATGCATAATGATGGTCCACCTCCTGTCCTGTAGTCTTCATACTCCGTTAATGAGTTTTTAACGTGGTAAATTATCAAATGAGTCCTCCCTCCCAGAGCAGGACGGGAGGGACTGGCAGACTTGTACTGGCGAAAATCCACCGTGTTCTTCAATAGCCCTTTACGTTCCCTGGTCACGGTAGCTCGTTAGTCCCGCGACCCCGGCAGGCTTTGGCTCTCTAAGGGGGCACCGTCATTGTGCTGTCAGTTCTTTAAGACGCGCGTGGAACACAACGCGCCGTCGACCCGGGCATGGCCCATGATCAAACAACGAGTCGCCCATTACTCGCCGTCCGCATGCCCTCCAATGTGGCAGATTCTTAACTCAATCTTTTACTTTTACAGAAAAAAGACGACGAGATGGCCTGGGTGGATTCCTGCTGCCTCCAACTCACGATCCGTGGTCGTGAGGAGCCCCTGACCTTCCGTGCCAGCGAGCCAGGCGCGCGGCTGGCGTGGGCCACGGAGCTGAGGCTGGCGCAGTTAGCGCAGGCCTCGGCCAACTCGCCCGCCTGGAGGTTCCCGTCACAACTTGCGCCTGCGCATAAGATGCCGCTCTTTGTTGCTGCGACGCCGGTTTATTCGTCAAGGCAACTTACTGAGGTGTGTAAAATTTATTTTTCATCCCCCCATCTCGGAAAGGGCACTTTTGCTCTTCGATATCTGAGCGTAAAAGCCGTTTTTATCCTCAAGTGAGTAAAAACCGTTTTTATCCTCTAGTGAATAAAGTAAATTTGAATTTAGAACATCGTATGAACAAAAGAGTAGCAGCAGTAATGGCGGCCGATGACCGCAACAGCAGATCGCTTGCTGTGGTGCCCACTTGACGTTCGAAGGTGGTCGAGGAAACAAATTCTATTTTTAAAATTTGTTGTGGTAACATCAAATTTCTTTTGCTTCACTAAAGATTTTTAACTTTATTCCCTCGTTTAATTCGGGTATTAACACTTGAACCTCCTCGCTGCGCTACGGACCGAGGTTCACCCCCAGAATCCTTAGTATCGCTTCGGAATTCAATAAGCCTCCCTTGGAGCGTTATCTACAATTATTTTGTTAAAATCTCAGACCCGGAATATTCTTGGCTCAGTACTTTGTTTTACCTTTTTTTATTTGCTTTGTGCGGTTTTCCTTTCACGTCTTATTGTTATGTTATGACAAACCAAGATAAAAATAAGCAACCTAATAATACATGTAGTAGTTTTCAACTACTACCTGAGTATTATTTGTTTGAATTTAAAAATTATTCTGTTCTATAATAATGTCTAAGTTAAACCTAAACTGAAATAAAAGCCTATCTTGTGTTTGTACAATGTACATATGTTTTTATTTGTTTTTGCATTTAGTCATTTCCTCGCTGAGGTGGGATGAAAAGTTACGTGTTGCACTCGAGTGCAAAGATTTTTCACCTTGTGCTCTTTTGATTCCCTCGCTATCGCTCATGATTCTAATTTTGAATCACTCGTTGCACTCGTGATTCAATTTTAGAATCATTCGCTTGCTCGGTCATCAAAATTGAGCACGCGGTTAAAAATCAACTTTGCACTCTTGTATAACAAATAACTATTTATTTATTTATTTATTTCATATAAGATAACAAAGATCCATTGGGTTAGTTACAATATTCTTAACCTATGATAGTTAAAAAAAATAAAAAATGTTAAAATGAATAGTTTGTCAGTTTTAAATGATTAGATGATCTTGTTCAGTTCTTTTTTAACTGTACGTACATACAATGTATGTATTTTGGTTTGACATCTTCAATAGTCATGGCGCAGTCTAATGTAGAGCTTGCTTCAGTGATACATCGAATGTAGTAATTGCAAGTTATGCTCACTTGAAATGATTTGCAATAAGTATGCTACTTAATTTCTAGTTTTGATATTTACTGATGTATATACATGACCAGGTTCCACTAAACCTGAAAGCCGAAATCTATTGACAACACACAATTATTTTCCCATGAGCTAATTGACTGTGTTCCATTTGACTAACAACATTGTGTCTCCCCAGGTGCGCTGTGGTTGCTTCTACACGTCGTGCGGCGGTGGACGCGGAGCTTCCCTACGACGAGCTCGCTCGCTGCTGTGGGTGAGTGCGGGCGGGGCCACTGACAGCCATGTGGCCGTGCTCACACACCGCTCTGCCAAGCTCAAGACGCTCGTCACACTAGACCTGCCCGATACTAAGGTAAGCTTCTCACCTTTATTGTAATCACCGATGTGTTTAGGCAGAAGTGTTTATAATAGTTAAGGACCTAGGACCTCATGTTCGGCAGTCACAGTTGCGACAACTAGACATCGAAGCGCTCACGGGTCAACGAGGCTTATTTTTTCAGTCCCCTGTGCAGGGCTTGCATGGAGACTGAGGAAACCGTTGCGCATGTGCTCTTCGAGTGCACAGGTGTCACCCAGATCAGGACAGAGACCCTCGGGACGCCCAGGACTTACACAGATGTTCTCCACAGACCAAAGAACCTGATCAACTTCTGGAGGGAGGTGGGCTGGTTGGAATAAGCCACCACAGGCCACTATGGCCCACGCACAATGGTCCACATGAAGGACTAAGTGCGGAAACCAAAACCCCTAACAGTAACAGTAACGAGGCTTATTTCATATCCTTTATTGTTATTCATTTCAGGTTACCTCGATGGAACATGCTCGTGGAGTGCGGCAAGCGACGACACTCTGCGGCGACACTGTATGGCTCGGTACGGAAGACAGGAAAATCATCATTTTCTCCGCACTCGAGCCAGAAAAACAGGAGAAACTAACAGAAGTGCCGACAATCGCGTCGATCACGCAGATCCGTTACCATTGCGACGCCATGTTCGTCGGGCTGTCCAACGGGCGCGTGTCAGTGTACCGCCGCAACCACGACGACTCCTGGGCGCTGCAGGAGCCGCTGGCCATCGAGCTGGGAGACCGGCCTGTGCACTGTGTGCTGCCGGTCGACGGCATCATCTACGCCACCTGCGCAAGACGAGTGTTCGCCATCAATGCGCTCACCGCTGAAATCATGCGCATCCTAGAACTGAAAGGGGATGGCGACCGATCCGTCAAATACCTGGCGCATTCAGGTGTTGGCCTCTGGACTGCTTTCTCCGATTCAACGTATGTAAGTTTATATCACGCTGAAACTTTCGAACACCTTCAAAACATTGACATCGCAGCTGACGTTGCGAAAACTATCGGAGCACGAGAGGGAAGCAAGCCCGCGTATGTGTCGGCTCTGCTGGCGTGTCAGGGACTGCTGTGGGTGGGAACCACGGCCGGCATCAGTGTCACCGTGCCGCTGCCCAAGCTGGAGGGACTGCCGCTCGTGGGCGGACACATCGCCGCCTCCTACCACGCGCACGCAGGGCCCGTGTCCTTCCTGCTCAATTTGATGCCGGAAACTAAAGACGTAGACGTCAACACGGTGCGTCGAAATTTATCTAACGCCCGCCACCTCGCCGAGACCGTGAACACTCTGCAAGAGTTCAAAGAAGAGGACGGCAAGGAAGACAATGACAAACCGAAACTAGAAAGGCGAATCTCCGAGGATGCCAGCCCGTACCGACCGCAGCGCGTGCAGTCCGCGGTCGTGCGGCGGAAGAAGCCGGGCGATGTGCGACTCAGTAAGACTCTGCCCAAGTGCGCCAATTTGAATGCGTGTGACGTATACGGGCTGTACGGAGACCTGATGTTCGTGAAAGACTGCGTCGGCGAGGCGGACGTGGGTGGCTCGGGCGGCGAGGCGCTGCGCAGGAGCGACCCCGAGCTGGCCGCCATCCCCTTCCGCGTCAGCACGCTGGACCGACGCCTGCGCATGCGCGCCGGCCGCCCGCGCAGCCTGGACCTGTCCAGCTGGTCCGTGGACTCGCGCGCCTCCAGCCTGTGCACGTCGTCGGGCAGCGAGGAGTCCATGGCGCTACGCGGCGTGTCGCGTACCAGCTCGGGCGCGTCCGGCGCCGCCGCGCTGGCGCCCGTCGCAGCGTCCACGCCCGACTCGAGCTCGGCCAAGTCCAGCGCGTCCGAGCGTTCGGTGTCGCGCGTGGACTCGGTGCCGGGCGAGGTGCGAGCGGACGCGCGGCCTGCCGGACGCAGCCTGCGCGGCGCCGACTACGTACTGGGCGAGAGCACGGCGCGGCGCTCGGTGCTGACGGTGGTGGGCGGGCGCGGCTACGTGGACTGGCGGCAGGTGGCGGACGCGGCCGAGCGCCCGGCGCCCGCCGCTGACCCCAACCCGAAGGACGCGCACCTCATCCTGTGGGAGATGCGCTTGTGACCGCGCGGTGCCTGCGAGGTACGAGGACTTCAGGAGAGTCTCGCCGCTCTCCCGGGGAGCGGTCGCTTGATGGATGCTATGATTGTACTCGGCGATTTATGTGTCATATTTAATTTGTCGATGGCCTGTAAATATAGTGCTAATACGTAGGCTTGCTATGTTAAGTTTATAAGAATACGATGCTACTACACTTACACGTCCGTTAGCATTGCACTGAAATATTGATGTGTGACACAACTATTTACATTTGTAAATTATGCGAAGCTTTAAATTATTTTTTGAAGTTAGAGCTACATTCCGCTGGCTCGACGTTTACATTGGTTTAGTAATTTAACACTTAAGAAGTGGTGCATTATTTTTGTGATCAACTTTTGAAATGTTAGTAAATTTACAAAGATTGATCATGGGTGCGTAATATTTACTGTACGTTTTTAGCGACACTGGTGAGAGTGACCTTTTAGAACGATTGATTCTTCAATCAGCTGAATAATATAAACCTTAAACGTTATACATAATTATAAATTGGACCAAGACTTTCAACGTCTCGATGTGCATGAAAAAATAACCAATTTTCGCTGCAGCTAAAGCATATCAAATAACTCTTTAAAAAAGTCTAATCTGCCACCAACATTTGATTACACTTTGCCAAACGTCGAAAAACATCAAAAAATTATTTACTATGGTTTTATGTAAAAATAACAATTTATCATTCTATTTTCAGTGTAAAATATAATATATGAATAACACGAACCGCCTTTGTTTTAGAATAATTACATTTGTAAAAATTGTTTGTATCAACATGAAATTCCAATAACATTAAATTAGTCTGTGTCAATTTTAACATTTACTAATTATATTTTTAGTTTTGGATGTAAATTGATTTGCATAACAATTAACATTACATAATGGTGGCCTTAATATGTACTTGAAAATTTCCAGTGTATGATTTGTATAGCATTTGTTTAAGCTTTATTGTTAGACATATTAATGTCGCTTTAAGAATTAGACTGATTTAGCTAAGCGTTAAAATGTACTGTTAATGGAATTATTAGTAAATAAGATAAACGACATTTGAAAGTTTACCAAATTTCTGTGCACATAAGTAAAGTAATGCTACATACAGCATTGCACCGAGAATGCACATTTTAAAATCGAACGAAAAGCTTTTTTACATACTCGATTGGATCATTTTGTTGAATTTATGATATACTGTATATTCTTGATGTTATCCTTGTCTACAATCTGTTGTTGATCACGGTTGCTATTCCGTATGAAGTTTGCTCATGTTTTGTCAAAGTTTATAATTAAATTATCACTTTACAACACATGTTGTTTTCTCAATAGTTGATATTGTCTTACAAGTCTATTAAAGTTAATCGTTACTATATTTGTTTTCGGTCAGTAATCTCACAAAACAATAATATTTGTTTTGCACGCCCAAAGAATTCATGTTAAGTCAGGCATTACGAATATTAGATGAACCAGCAAGAAATTTAAATGTGCCAAATTGTAAAATATCAGATACCTACTTATTATTTATGTACATACATTCTGTACATACAGAAATATCATAATTATGACATGTATTTCGTATCTCATGTATTGAGCACAAAATACAATATTACATGAGATCCGAAATACCTTCTTATTAATAATTTAATTTAAATTATGTAAATACAGCAATATAAAACGAAATCTCGAATGAATACGCCGAAACTGTTTTGTTTACCGATAACTAGAAAAAAAATTGGAATATTTATGCTGCAAAACGTCACAAGTGTACTTTTGTGTAAATAAAATTTAAGTTTATACATATACACACTGTATCTATTGTTTTATTGTTACGTACCTTTCGATAAACGTTCCTAACTTTGCGGCTGATGAAATAATCAAATCACCGATGATATTGCGTCATATGCCTTTTTATTTTTTATTTTTTTTACGTGGTAAAATCATCAAATGAGACCTCCCACCCCGGGCAGGGCGAGAGGTACTGTCAGACTTGTACTGACTAAAATCCACGGTGTCCTTCAATAGCCCTTTATGTTCCGGGGTCACGGTGATGGTATAAGACCCGCGACCGCGTCATATGCCTAAACTATTTTTCACAAATTTCACGGAAACCATTGTGTTTTGTCTACATGCCAGCTTCTAGCAGATTTCTCCATGAATTTACCAGAAGGTTACGCGTCATTGTGCAATACCATTTCTTTTAAAACTGTGATACGTACGTACAATAACATGTTTTCCTATTGGCACGTGTGTTTTCCTGGCATCTTAGGAACAAATTCATCAAAGTCATATTTGTACGGAGATAAATTCGAGCATTACGGCGATGATAAGCAAATATCTGTGGAAGGCATAAACAGGTAGAAAAAAAAATAACTGGCTGTATCTAGAACAATTAAAATGTTTTCATTTTTCTCAGCGGGTCTTTAAACTATTACGAATTTTGTAACTTCATTGCAATAAAATTCGTAAAATATTCAATTCTATTGTTCAAGAAATAGAGTAGGTAACTAGATAATTGAAGTTAGAACAATTTTAGCAACATTGATGTTAGCAACGCAGCTGAAATGACGGCGGTGGTTGGAGCAGTAGCCGAGTGATTGACTGCTGTGCTTCATGTCGCGTGTTCGATTCCCACCGGAAAAAATATTTTTGTATGATCCAAAAGTGTGTTTGTTTAAATCCTTTAAATGTTTATTAATGCACCCACGATACAGGAAAAAGTCGTAGAAAATGCAAATTAAAAAAAACAATAGAGTTCACTCCGTTATGATCTAATGACCATGTTGGGAATTTTTATCACCTTTTCAAATAAAAGAAGAATTTTACTAATTGGTTCCAGGCGTCTGTACGTAAGCGGGGAACTCACATACAAGGTAAGAAAGCTTACGAATGAAGTATTTCAAATAGCTTATGCCGCGTACAGACATCGCGAGGCGTGCGACACGAATGGTTCGTCTCGCATGCCTCAACCTGAGGCATACGATGGTACATTTATACGTGCGTCCCGAACGAAACATGCTCAAGCTGAGCAAGCAAACCACCACGCACGGTGTTCGTCAGTCGTCGTTGACTTGCTGTGATATTTGACGCCACGCGTCTTCCCTTTTACATTTATTGTAATAATCAGAATGTTTAGAGTCCCACAACACTCTATTAATTTCATAAGGTTGAACCAGCTCAAGTTGTGACTCGGTATTGACCTCCATGATGCATGCGCGCAACGCAAACAACACCTGTCCGTCCACACGGAGCGCACGGCTCGTACTGAGGCGGCGTTCGCAACGATCGTATGGCGCGAATGCTCACTGTGAGCACACACGTCCACACAGCCCGAGGCATGCGAGACGAACCATTCGTGTCGCACGCCTCGCGATGTCTGTACGCGCCTTTAAAATGTTGTCATCGATTTGAATAACAGGGTATTATTCGGCGGCGATGCTCCTGTAGTATTATCTTCCTATTCCCATAAATTCCCATTAGCTGTAGGTATATTTTTTACCTGAAAATAAAACAATAAATATTTGTAAAGATTTATTGTTAGGAATCCGGTGAGTTAACCATTAGTTAAGGGGTAGGTGCGTAGATTTATTATGGCCATTTTTCTGTTCGCTGATGGGTGGCTACGGTATACCTAGAAGATAAGAATACTTATTATTTCGATTTTTTTCTGGATTAGGCCTATATCAAAGTTATACGTTGCGATAAAGGCGCTCCATCACCGGGAGCATTCGCGTGTAATGTAACATCAAAGTCCGCATTGTGATGCTTGTGCTCAATTGTCTTCAGTCACTGATGAAATTTTCGAATCTGTAACGTTACATTACAGGTGAATGCTCGCGGTGTGGGAGCGCAATTACACGCGTGCGCCCTTCGTATCGTCGTATGCACACTTGAGGATCGTGTGCCAGCAGTAACAGGAACGGGATTATTTACTCAATAATACTGGGTAGGTATTAATAAATAGCAACACTATGTAAACAAAATAGGTAACCTGGTTCCGTTTTCACAGAGCCTTTATGCAGTTTCAACTGGTCTTTGAGTTTGCACTGTTCATTATTGAATCACCCCTAAATGGTGTGATGATGTTAGATGATTTCCTTTAACTTACGGTTCCGCCGCTTGCATTCTTTCAGAGCTTCACTAAAAGCTGCGCATTCGGCGATTTCGTCGTGGTTGGTGGCGCAATTCAGGAACTGTTGTATTTCATATGCGCAGGGGCCGCTAGGTTGAGAGTCCATATCGTAATCTCGCGGAAGGGCATGTACTACTTCTTCTCGGCGACGACCGCTGAACAAACTTGATATGCCTTCACCGACTACGTGACCCTAAAAACGTGAATACTCTTTTGATGTATCTTGCAGAAAAATATGCATGTCTCTTTCCAAAGTAAGTAGGCAATAATGAGACTCATGTCTGTGACTTTTTAATGTGTGTACATAGTGTTACCACAAAACTTAACCGATTGAGCAGATGCTGTGATAAAGAAACGGTACCTACTAGCAATACCAAACATCTTCACAAACCTGTTCGGTATTGTAAAATGGCAACATTAATATTTTAAATATAGCAAATAATTTTGTGAGTATGGCAACTCTCTCTTGCAACGCCGGTCAAGGCAAAACTACATGTCCATTTTGTACTGTGCCTAAATTAATTAATAAACGTTGATATTCCTTCTCCATAACGTATTATTTCGCTCCATCCACTGCCAATAATAACCTGAAAAGGTTATGGGCCCAGACGCCCGGAGCGAAATAAAGGAATATTGGCAAAAAAAGCTGTGGTAAAGCGGCGGCGTGGTCCTGCGGTCAAGCAGTGGTAAAGGGCGAAACAAGATGGACGGCGAGGGCTATATTTTTGGAGCTTCAAATAATCGCATGATATTAGAAAATATCAGTAACTGGCCCACATGGAAATTCCAACTAAAAGTGTTATTGAAGGCGGTAAATGTCTTTGACTTGGTGGATGGCTCATCAAAATGCCCACAAAATGAAGTCGAAAAAATAACCACATGGAAGAGATTAGATGCAAAAGCCCAAGGAATCATCGTTGGAAGATTGGGCAACACGGCTATGCTACACGTGCAAAATTGCGAAACATCCAAAGAAATGTGGGATAAATTAAATACAGTATTTGAACAAAAATCGGATGTCTCACTCCACATACTACAGCAGCGCTTCTTCGAAGAGAAACTTGACAGTTCAGAGGATGTGTCTACGTTTATAGCGAAAATAGAGGCCATTGTGACTCAAATAAAGCTAGCAAAGGGCGAAATTGCCGAAAACATGATTGTTACGAAAATTATAAGTTCGCTGGGTGAAAAGTTCAGACACTTCGTCTCTGCATGGGACTCTGTGCCCACAGAAAAGCGAAACCTTTCAGAGTTGACAGCCAGGCTCATCATAGAAGAGCAAAGAAATAAACTGTACCAAGACAGTGAAAACAGTAGTTCCACAGCGTTTAAAACTAATACAAACCCAAGAAAATGCTTTAACTGCGGTAAAGTGGGGCATTATAAAAAGGACTGTAAGGTAAAGAAGCACAAAAGTGATAAAACTGAAAACATTCTATTTTGCAATCAATGTAAAAAACGGGGACATACAAAAGAAAAGTGTTGGTTTAACAAGGACAATAAAAAACAAACTGAAGATAAAAAACAAAACGCATTTGTCATGTCAGTGTGTGGACTTATGTCAAAAAGTAAAAATAATGAGTGGTTCTTAGATAGTGGTGCTTCTGAGCATATGTGCTTTACAGTGGACAGTTTCATAAACTATAAAAAATTGTTAGTGCCTAAAGACATTGTAATTGGTGATGGGACAATAATAAAAGCATTAGGTTATGGTGATATTAACCTAGAGGCATATGATGGTCAAAATTGGATTAAAACTTCAATAGGCAGTGTGTTATATGTGCCAAGCCTCAAGACCAACTTATTTTCCATGAGTGCTGCTCTGGATAAAGGTTATAAACTGGAGTCGACAGCTAATGAGTGCCAGTTCATCAAAAACAATAGTGTGTGTGCGGTAGCAAAAAGAAATGGTAAAATGTACACAATGTTATTCAGAGAGTATGAAAATAACGCTATGGTTGGAAAAGTAATGTCAAATCTGAGGGAATGGCATGCCAAACTAGGTCATCAAGACATAAATCAGGTGAAAAGCATCTTAATGAAGCAAGATATTAAGTTCGAAAATAATAGTGAAGAAGAAACCTGTTTGCCATGTTTGAAAGGAAAACAACATAAGTTTCCCTTCCCATCTAGTACCCATAGGGCAACGAAACCAGGAGAGGTTATCCATATTGATATAGGAGGTCCAGTAGAACAAACTTCACTAGGAGGGGCAAGGTTCTTTCTGCTCATCAAGGATGATTATTCTAAATATAGAAAGGTATATTTTCTGAAGAATAAAGGTCAGTCTGTAGAATATTTAAAACAGTATCTGAAAGAAATAAAAGTTAATCCCGGTCACATAGTGAAATACATAAGAAGTGATAATGCAAAGGAATTTATCGGTAAAGAAATGGAAAACTTGCTGAAATCACATGGGATACAACACCAAAGAAGTGTAGCATATACTCCGCAACAGAATGGTTGTGTAGAGCGCGAGATGAGGACGGTGGTTGAGTCAGCACGAACTATGCTTCTGGAGAGCGGCCTAAACAAGAATCTGTGGGCGGAAGCTCTCAATACCGCTGTCTACATAATCAACAGAACAGGTCCTAGTCGTGTGAAGGACAAAACACCATATCAACTTTGGTGGAACAAAGATTTTGATGTCAACAACCTTCAAGTCTTCGGTAGTCAAGTATCTGTACATATTCCTGATCAAAAACGGTTAAAGTTTGATAGCAAGGCTGAATTAGGCCATTTCATAGGATATGGAGAAAATACAAAAGGATACAGAATATATTTTCCAGAAGAAGACAAAGTAGACATCAAAAGAGACATAGTATTTATAAAAAGGTCTATAGAAAACAAAGATAAAGACAGAAGGCAAGAAAAGGAGTATCACATAGTTTCTGAAACTCAAGAAGAGACAGAAGAAGTTTCAGAGGAAGAAAAAAGCCAGTATGAGGATATTGAAAACCCTGAAGCAATAGAAAGTGAAAATGAACAGGACTCCATTCACTCCTTTCATGAGGAATCAATACTAGAAGAGGAAGAGATAGAAGAAGAACAGGAAAACTCACAGGAAACTTCAGGACAGACAGAAGAGGCAACAGAAAGATCCAGAAGGGTAAGAAAAAAACCAAGCTGGTTGAAAGACTATGTACAAGAAGACGAAAACATGTTCCTGAGTTACAGCTGTGATGAACCTATTTCCTATCAAGAAGCTATGAAAAGACCAGACAAAACTAAATGGGAGGAAGCCATTAATAAAGAGTTGAAGACACTGGAGGAAAATAATACCTGGGAGGAGGTGACAGAAGTTCCTGACGGAGAAAACATAGTGAGTAGCAAGTGGGTATTTAAAATCAAGGAGGCAGAAGGAAAATCTCTGTATAAAGCTCGCTTAGTAGCCAGAGGATTTGAACAGAAGAACTGCGACAACCAAACCTACTCACCTGTCGCCAAACTAACAACCTTCAAAGCTATGATGGCTGTAGCCACACAAAAAAGGGAGCCAGTGTATCAAATGGATGTCACGGGAGCATTCCTCTATGGTGACATAAATGAGACAGTTTATATGAGATTACCTAGTAATAAGGTATGCAAATTAAATAAATCAATCTATGGTCTTAAAAAATCACCAAAATACTGGAATGAAAAGTTTAATAATTTTATGTCAAATGAAAATTTTTTAAGATCAAAGAATGATCCATGTTTATATTTCAAACAAATAGGAAATGATTACATTTATGTGTTATTATTTGTTGATGATCTGTTGTACTTTGGTAGTAATAAAAAGCAAGTAGGTGACTTTAAAAGTTCCATATGTAAAAACTTTAAAATGAAAGATTTGGGTCTAGCTAGTAATTATCTAGGAATAAATATTAAACAGGATCTTGTTAACTGTGTAACTGTAATAAATCAGAAAAGATATTTGCTAAAGTTGTTGGATTTATATCAAATGTCAAATTGTAAAACTGTATCTACTCCAATAGAACAGAATTTAAATTTTGAATTGTTACAGAAAGATAAAAGTGAAAGTTTTGAAATAGAAAAAGCTTGTAGAAGTTTAGTTGGCAGTCTTTTGTATGCAACTTGCACTAGGCCAGATTTATGTGTAGCAGTAGGATTTCTTAGTAGATATGTGCATTGTGCTAGTGTAGCTTTATTTAAATGTTTAAAGAGGATATTAAGATACATAAATGGTACCATAGATTTGTCTCTAATATACAAATATGATAAGGAAAGTAAAAATGTATGTAAACTGCAAGGCTATAGTGATGCAGACTGGGCCGGTGATGTTGCAGACCGGAAGTCAACATCTGGTCAAATTTTTTTTATTTTTAATTGTCCAGTTTCTTGGTACAGCAAGAAACAGTCTTGTGTATCATTATCGGCAGTGGATGGAGCGAAATAATACGTTATGGAGAAGGAATATCAACGTTTATTAATTAATTTAGGCACAGTACAAAATGGACATGTAGTTTTGCCTTGACCGGCGTTGCAAGAGAGAGTTGCCATACTCACAAAATTATTTGCTATATTTAAAATATTAATGTTGCCATTTTACAATACCGAACACACCCCCTCAACATTATATTTTAATTTCCAGACAACCCTTTAATTTAACAAATCAAAACATTTATTCTTTACACCCCCTTAAGAAAAATTCAGAGATGCTTCCCCTTAACAAACTTTGCAATGCATCTCCTTAAATTATAACATAACCTCTAAACAAATATGCAGAGCCTTAAATCTAAAAATACTAAACAACCTTTACTTAGACAGGATACCTTATACAATATAAACTCAATATTAAGTATATGCCTACTTGCTATAACAAACTTATGACAATATCATATCTCTAAGTTTAACAAAAAGTACTTTCCCCAAAGGTTTGGTAAACAAATCAGCTATATTGTTATTACTACAAACAAACTTTATCTTAACTGAACCTGTTGATATATTTTCCACAATATACTGATATTTTATATCTATATGTTTTAACCTTTTGTTACTGTCATTGTTTTTTGTTATATTAATCACACTTTGGTTGTCTTCAAGTATTTCAAAATCAACATTATAATATCCAAAGTCTTTGAGTAACTTTTTTAAAAAGGAACCTTCCATAATACTCATACTAAGAGCAACATATTCAGCTTCACAAGACGATAATGATACACAAGACTGTTTCTTGCTGTACCAAGAAACTGGACAATTAAAAATATAAAAAATTTGACCAGATGTTGACTTCCGGTCTGCAACATCACCGGCCCAGTCTGCATCACTATAGCCTTGCAGTTTACATACATTTTTACTTTCCTTATCATATTTGTATATTAGAGACAAATCTATGGTACCATTTATGTATCTTAATATCCTCTTTAAACATTTAAATAAAGCTACACTAGCACAATGCACATATCTACTAAGAAATCCTACTGCTACACATAAATCTGGCCTAGTGCAAGTTGCATACAAAAGACTGCCAACTAAACTTCTACAAGCTTTTTCTATTTCAAAACTTTCACTTTTATCTTTCTGTAACAATTCAAAATTTAAATTCTGTTCTATTGGAGTAGATACAGTTTTACAATTTGACATTTGATATAAATCCAACAACTTTAGCAAATATCTTTTCTGATTTATTACAGTTACACAGTTAACAAGATCCTGTTTAATATTTATTCCTAGATAATTACTAGCTAGACCCAAATCTTTCATTTTAAAGTTTTTACATATGGAACTTTTAAAGTCACCTACTTGCTTTTTATTACTACCAAAGTACAACAGATCATCAACAAATAATAACACATAAATGTAATCATTTCCTATTTGTTTGAAATATAAACATGGATCATTCTTTGATCTTAAAAAATTTTCATTTGACATAAAATTATTAAACTTTTCATTCCAGTATTTTGGTGATTTTTTAAGACCATAGATTGATTTATTTAATTTGCATACCTTATTACTAGGTAATCTCATATAAACTGTCTCATTTATGTCACCATAGAGGAATGCTCCCGTGACATCCATTTGATACACTGGCTCCCTTTTTTGTGTGGCTACAGCCATCATAGCTTTGAAGGTTGTTAGTTTGGCGACAGGTGAGTAGGTTTGGTTGTCGCAGTTCTTCTGTTCAAATCCTCTGGCTACTAAGCGAGCTTTATACAGAGATTTTCCTTCTGCCTCCTTGATTTTAAATACCCACTTGCTACTCACTATGTTTTCTCCGTCAGGAACTTCTGTCACCTCCTCCCAGGTATTATTTTCCTCCAGTGTCTTCAACTCTTTATTAATGGCTTCCTCCCATTTAGTTTTGTCTGGTCTTTTCATAGCTTCTTGATAGGAAATAGGTTCATCACAGCTGTAACTCAGGAACATGTTTTCGTCTTCTTGTACATAGTCTTTCAACCAGCTTGGTTTTTTTCTTACCCTTCTGGATCTTTCTGTTGCCTCTTCTGTCTGTCCTGAAGTTTCCTGTGAGTTTTCCTGTTCTTCTTCTATCTCTTCCTCTTCTAGTATTGATTCCTCATGAAAGGAGTGAATGGAGTCCTGTTCATTTTCACTTTCTATTGCTTCAGGGTTTTCAATATCCTCATACTGGCTTTTTTCTTCCTCTGAAACTTCTTCTGTCTCTTCTTGAGTTTCAGAAACTATGTGATACTCCTTTTCTTGCCTTCTGTCTTTATCTTTGTTTTCTATAGACCTTTTTATAAATACTATGTCTCTTTTGATGTCTACTTTGTCTTCTTCTGGAAAATATATTCTGTATCCTTTTGTATTTTCTCCATATCCTATGAAATGGCCTAATTCAGCCTTGCTATCAAACTTTAACCGTTTTTGATCAGGAATATGTACAGATACTTGACTACCGAAGACTTGAAGGTTGTTGACATCAAAATCTTTGTTCCACCAAAGTTGATATGGTGTTTTGTCCTTCACACGACTAGGACCTGTTCTGTTGATTATGTAGACAGCGGTATTGAGAGCTTCCGCCCACAGATTCTTGTTTAGGCCGCTCTCCAGAAGCATAGTTCGTGCTGACTCAACCACCGTCCTCATCTCGCGCTCTACACAACCATTCTGTTGCGGAGTATATGCTACACTTCTTTGGTGTTGTATCCCATGTGATTTCAGCAAGTTTTCCATTTCTTTACCGATAAATTCCTTTGCATTATCACTTCTTATGTATTTCACTATGTGACCGGGATTAACTTTTATTTCTTTCAGATACTGTTTTAAATATTCTACAGACTGACCTTTATTCTTCAGAAAATATACCTTTCTATATTTAGAATAATCATCCTTGATGAGCAGAAAGAACCTTGCCCCTCCTAGTGAAGTTTGTTCTACTGGACCTCCTATATCAATATGGATAACCTCTCCTGGTTTCGTTGCCCTATGGGTACTAGATGGGAAGGGAAACTTATGTTGTTTTCCTTTCAAACATGGCAAACAGGTTTCTTCTTCACTATTATTTTCGAACTTAATATCTTGCTTCATTAAGATGCTTTTCACCTGATTTATGTCTTGATGACCTAGTTTGGCATGCCATTCCCTCAGATTTGACATTACTTTTCCAACCATAGCGTTATTTTCATACTCTCTGAATAACATTGTGTACATTTTACCATTTCTTTTTGCTACCGCACACACACTATTGTTTTTGATGAACTGGCACTCATTAGCTGTCGACTCCAGTTTATAACCTTTATCCAGAGCAGCACTCATGGAAAATAAGTTGGTCTTGAGGCTTGGCACATATAACACACTGCCTATTGAAGTTTTAATCCAATTTTGACCATCATATGCCTCTAGGTTAATATCACCATAACCTAATGCTTTTATTATTGTCCCATCACCAATTACAATGTCTTTAGGCACTAACAATTTTTTATAGTTTATGAAACTGTCCACTGTAAAGCACATATGCTCAGAAGCACCACTATCTAAGAACCACTCATTATTTTTACTTTTTGACATAAGTCCACACACTGACATGACAAATGCGTTTTGTTTTTTATCTTCAGTTTGTTTTTTATTGTCCTTGTTAAACCAACACTTTTCTTTTGTATGTCCCCGTTTTTTACATTGATTGCAAAATAGAATGTTTTCAGTTTTATCACTTTTGTGCTTCTTTACCTTACAGTCCTTTTTATAATGCCCCACTTTACCGCAGTTAAAGCATTTTCTTGGGTTTGTATTAGTTTTAAACGCTGTGGAACTACTGTTTTCACTGTCTTGGTACAGTTTATTTCTTTGCTCTTCTATGATGAGCCTGGCTGTCAACTCTGAAAGGTTTCGCTTTTCTGTGGGCACAGAGTCCCATGCAGAGACGAAGTGTCTGAACTTTTCACCCAGCGAACTTATAATTTTCGTAACAATCATGTTTTCGGCAATTTCGCCCTTTGCTAGCTTTATTTGAGTCACAATGGCCTCTATTTTCGCTATAAACGTAGACACATCCTCTGAACTGTCAAGTTTCTCTTCGAAGAAGCGCTGCTGTAGTATGTGGAGTGAGACATCCGATTTTTGTTCAAATACTGTATTTAATTTATCCCACATTTCTTTGGATGTTTCGCAATTTTGCACGTGTAGCATAGCCGTGTTGCCCAATCTTCCAACGATGATTCCTTGGGCTTTTGCATCTAATCTCTTCCATGTGGTTATTTTTTCGACTTCATTTTGTGGGCATTTTGATGAGCCATCCACCAAGTCAAAGACATTTACCGCCTTCAATAACACTTTTAGTTGGAATTTCCATGTGGGCCAGTTACTGATATTTTCTAATATCATGCGATTATTTGAAGCTCCAAAAATATAGCCCTCGCCGTCCATCTTGTTTCGCCCTTTACCACTGCTTGACCGCAGGACCACGCCGCCGCTTTACCACAGCTTTTTTTGCCAATATTCCTTTATTTCGCTCCGGGCGTCTGGGCCCATAACCTTTTCAGGTTATTATTGGCAGTGGATGGAGCGAAATAATACGTTATGGAGAAGGAATATCAACGTTTATTAATTAATTTAGGCACAGTACAAAATGGACATGTAGTTTTGCCTTGACCGGCGTTGCAAGAGAGAGTTGCCATACTCACAAAATTATTTGCTATATTTAAAATATTAATGTTGCCATTTTACAATACCGAACAAAAATCAAGTAAAAAAAGCACTATTTATCTTCATAAACATGTGGCTAAATGTTTCTTTGTTTTATCTTTGTTATTTTTATATGTATTATGTAAAATTGTATTTTATATATTTATATGGGCGGTCTTATCGCTTTTAGCGATAAGACCGCCCATTGTGTCACCCTATGTATAAAATATACTCTGTACCAGTAATTTGTATGGTGTGCATAATAAAGTGTATTCTATTCTATTCTCATCTTCTCATCATAGAAAAATATGGGGTGGTTATCTTCCCTTGAGAAAACCCTACACCCACACTTTCTTACAATTATAAATGTTCGAAATCAAAATCTTGTTCTCTGACTTACGATTATATCGCTTGCATTCTTTGAGAGCATCACTGAATGCCTGACATTCTGACACTTCTTGATGTGTGGAGGCGCAATTCAGGAACTGTTGTATTTCGTATGCGCAGGGGCCGCTAGGTTGAGATCTCATATCGTAGTCTCGCGGAAGGGCATGTACCACTTCTTCACGGTGACGTCCGCCGAACAAACTTGTAATGCCTTCACCGACCGCGTGACCCTAAAATCGTAAATAAAATAGGGTAAAGTACCCAACTGCTGACCTCCCACCAACTATTGACCGCTTAACAGTTTTTATCAAAAATAATAATAAATCTTCTTGCTGCTGCATAAAGAATACAGAAAATGAAAAATAATTTATCTTGTAATCTATCGGCGTCACAGAAAATTTAAATAAAGCGATATTGCGTCCGTAAACCTATGATAATAAAATACCCTGCTAAAATCTTCAAGAATTTTAACAATTTGCTAAGCTGAAGGTTGTTTTCAATGTCATTTTATTTCAGTTTTACACGATAGATTCCTTAGAGTTTGGTATTTTTTCGTTATTTAAGACAGACATAATGCTTTTCCACATGATTTTCAAGTTTTAATGAGCCTTAACTTGTTAAAATTATGGGGTCAATATGTGGTAAACTCAAATGTATGGATAACCATTTTTCTGACATGACATGTCAATAGCTGGTAATGAACCATATGTACGAATATACCAGTTACTAACACCACGGTTTATACGTATAGTACATTTTAATGGTAAGGTAGCTTAACTTTAATGCATCTGTATTATGCCCATGGGTGTTGCCCCCTTAAGGTGTGTATTTGCATAATCACAAACATAAAAAAATACCTTACGTAGTAACCTAAGAACCTAGCTTAATTTGAGCTCCTAACTTAAATGTTCGGTCTAATGTCACATTCTGGATCCTCCTGAATATTTTAAATTTACTACAATTATAGGAAAAGTGAACGGCTGAATGGATTTTAAAACAATTTAGCAAGCGGATAATATAAAAACCTGGTTAGGTGGGTGTACCTGGACGCAGGATACTTTTTATTTCGGTATATGATCCCGTGGGACAATTGCCGAATATAACACGGGCAATGCGTCAGTCATAAGTTGGTTTAGTGCATAAAAATATGACAAAAGTTACTCTAACCTGCATGTCTGAACAAACTGACTTAAATCATATCCGAGGCAAATTGTTAGGTAGTTTTTGATTTGTGTCTATGTTCTCTTCATTTGTGAGGATCTTCTACATAAGTTGAAAGAGTTAAAACAGTCTTATGTAATTGGGAAAATATTAATTCAAACTTTTTTAAGCTCACATTGAAGAACTAAAGCCGTATTCTTTCAATTTGTTTTGCTGGCGAGCGTTTTTAATCTGCTGCATAATACAGATAAATGAAATAACTACTAATAAAGAGAAAAAATGGACAAAAAGTGATAAAACTACAACAAAACTTCAAAAATAAGTGCAAGAATATTATAGTCCGCATTTGAAGACTGCAGACCAAAATTGTGTGAAAAAAGAAAATGAGAAGGGCAATAAGACTACCTTTGTTTGTTTTTTATAAAATAAAACCTCGTGTCACAGTCCTAATAAATAATATTTGATTTTATTCTTATACTACAGGAGGTCAAAAATTGGTCATATGCATGATGAAAATTTGGTACAGGCATGTTGATAACTGGTCAAATGGCCTGTTTTTGCTAAACTCGAGAAAAAAAAAAACACTTTTTACCTTTGTATGACTGTTTATAATGTTTTAGTTACATTCTCCAATGTTTATTTTATCTTCCATAAACATTCATTTCCACTTGCAACCCGTGCATTAGTTAATTTTTCGAAAGAAGCAAGGAAAACCGCTTAAAGGGTCAATAATTGGGTGTTTTACCCTACATGCACTATTCTTGTTAAGAACCTACCTACTCCTGTTGCAAATTACTAAAGACATTCCTAAAACATGTCCAACATGAGAATAATGAATCAGCAACCGTGGAGTAATTTGAACTTTAAAAAAATACTAAGCATAAAGTTTATAGGAAGCTCTGAACAAGAAGCGGTATTTTAATAAGTCACGCATTCTCTTTCAATGTTTCTGGTGGTCTTGAGTGATGATAGCCCACACATTGAAGTCACTGCCATCGCCATCATGTTTGGAACCAAATAATTCTCTAAAATACATAATTAATAACGATCATTAACTGGTAATTCGAAAGTCATCAGTCAGTTGTACTTAGCAAAGAGTGAAACTGTTATGATTGTTATCTGGCGATCGTGTACCTGGTAGCAAGGTGGGTTCATTATTCCCTTTCTTTAAAAAACTATTTAATTGCTTAAAACGTAATTTATGAAAACACTCCCATTCCGTCAAAACGCTATTGAATTACCTACTTAGAATAGTTTTACAGGGTAAGAAAAATGAACTTTCACTTTCATAAACTCTACCTACTTAATTGTAAAAGATTACTTAATAATTATATTCTTATATAAGATGGCGGTACTATTTATGGTAAAATCATCAAATGAGTCTTCCCGCCCTCTGCGGAGTGGAAGGAACTGTCGAGTCAGGCTCGTAATGGGCCGTTTCCCTTTGCGTTCCAGTGCTTCCGTATATTTGATGTTTATACTTTAGTTGACTCGCTGAGTATTTTTATAGGGAATAGAAATAATTGATTAGTCATGGTTATATGACGCACCTCCACATAATTGGGCTCCTAGTCAAAAATTTATGAAGGAAATATAATTGATTATAGGTACGCTGTATATTTTAATAGTCCATAACCGAAGTCCATAACGCACATACCTATCTTGCTTCCCATTCTCTGGTGTAAACGCAACTTTAAGTGTTGATCGATACCTACTAGCATTTCAAAGATGTTGCAGCACCATACTTCTAGTATCAGGACCTCATTCTCATGATCATCTTCTCCCTTTTTGGAAATGATTGGGCAAATAATACTAAGTAGGCTGACGTTCAGGTTTGTATACTTACCATGGACTTATTATAATACTTACCCGCAAGCGCAATAATAATAAAAGACTTCTAATTTAACAAGAGTAAGAAGAACGTGTGTGAGCTAATTTGATTTTCAACGCTGCATTGGTTATGGAATACCTGAAAGAAAAGACAACCTATAGAGGTTTGTATGTAATGTTAGGTAAAGTATTAACTAGCACGTTACTACATTGTGAAAGTGCCTTTAATAAAGTTGACGTACGGTTCTGTCGCTTGCAATCCTTGAGAGCTTCATTGAAAGCTTCACATATTGAGAGGTCTTCATGGTTGGTGGCGCATTTCAAGAACTGTTCTATTTCTACTGCGCAGGGGCCGCTAGGTTGAGACTCCATATCGTAGTCACGAGGAAGGGCATGTACCACTTCTTCTCGCCGACTACCGAACATACCTGTTATGGCTTGACCGGCTACGTGTCCCTAAAAATACGAATGAAGTACACAATATTTGTTCAAATATGTTACTAGTACTACCAAATAGTAGGACTATTTGGTAAACATGTTTAATATTAAAATGAAAAGTTGAAGTTTATCTTTCAAAATTGAAGGCGTTGGCGTTACCAAATTTCGTGGCCGTGCAGTAGGTTGATCGTAAGGTGTGCGCAAAATTATAAAGATGCAATCAGTTTTAGGGGAGCTGGTTTAAATTGTAGTTGCAAGATTTTACTCATTTAGGTAGTATGAAGAAAAAATACCTTTGGAAAGTGAGAAACGGGTAAGTGACTGACTCACATCATCACATTGCTTTTTTAGATCGCTGAGCAAAAGAGCTTATGAGCATCGGAAATTTCTAGAAAAACTTAACTCATACCTTTGTTGATGATTTATTGAAATAATGACGAATCTTCTTCATCGATCAGTTGCATTTTTGACCAGGAGCCAGACAATGTGGAGATGCGTCACATTACCATGACTATCATTATTTACCATTCCTTTTGTAACTCAAATAAATAGTTAATACCTACTTACAGTTGCAGTTACGCTACTTCTCTTATCGTTAAATCTTTAAAAAAAAAGTATAATAAACTCATAAAGGTAATTCCATAGCGTAAGGACGAAATAAGAGGTCTTCAGATAAACAACGTTTTTAGCACACAATTCTCTTTATTAATACTTTACAACTCAAATAACTACGCATAGGCATTCACTAAAGAGACAATGCCTGGGGAATGAGGTAATACAAACAGTAGGTACACCACAACCTGAACCTAGAAAGGTAGGGTGTCCTATATGGTTGCAAACAAACATGATGGCAATGAGATAAGTGCATAGATGGCACAGCAACAAACATAAACAAAGGTTTGGTCGGCCAGGACTATAAAAACGCACTCATTCTGCAGTGGGGCAGCATCATAAATACGGAACCAGCACCTCATGATAAAAATCCACTCCATACCTCAGCAACAACACGACTCAAGCTAAACTGAGTCTGGTAGATCGTACCACAGCTGTGCCCACGGTGACACCTCCAGCGATCGAGGCAGCTTCACCGAACAATGATCTTCGTTGCGGAGTCGGAGACATCCTTGGTGGAGGACTTCGAGCAGGAGCATGTTGATACCGTGATGAATAACGGGAGCCACTGCATCCAAATGTTGAGCATTAGGGCAGTTTACAACGTCTTATTAATTTTCGTTTAGGTAAATAATAAAAAGCTAATCATACTACCCCTGCTGCTTCCTAGCACCACCACATCTGGTACACATGTTTCTTAGTTGTATTTTCCGATTCAATGGTGCAGATTACAATGTTTGCTTAATTAATTTGAGTAGAGCCTGCAATGCAAATTTATTCCAAGATTTATTTAGGTAGGTACTTAATTACTCCTAAGCGTATGCACATTTACATTTACAGACTCAACTCCTCAAAAATATAATATGTGAAACACACCAGCAAAATAAACTTCCGGAAGCAGTTTTAGATGGGTAGCATGCGTGCAGCGCACGTGAAGCTACGTGCCGTGGAGTTACTGGGCATGGTCTATGATCAGACGGCGAGTCGCCCAATACCCGCCGTCCGCTTGCCCACGTCTACGTTAACCGGAAATCGCCTCATGACTTGCGTTACCATAGGCGTCTAACGTCTTTCGCGGTTACCTACTGATGGGTCGTGAGATGGAAGCTGTCCTCTCTCACGCGTTCCGTCTCCTTCTTTCTTAGCATAAATGCTTTCGCAGAGGAGTAGGTGACTGCTTCTAATTACTGAGCGTGACATTTGCTACCGCCGCCGCCTTCGCTTCCTTATGGACACGGCGCCGGCGGTGTACTACCTGAACGAGTCAGATCTTCACCGTGTCCTCCAGACGATCCACACAGTGCAGTGAGTCATCACTGCTCAATCCGACATAGGAAACAAATTGAGAAAGGTTGCATATTGTTGGCGTGTATAATTGTTTTTTATTTTTCTTTCTCTTGCTGATTTTTGAAAAAAACACCCTGCATATTACCTATACATAAATTATAGGTTTCATTCGATAGTGTTGATAATAAGGATCAGATTCCCTGATTCGACTTGACGATTTTAGTTTTCGTAAAAACCGGCTCCTTTCTTTGCTTTTCGATATTCCACAGTCCCCGTTGAAATTTTCATGTACTCCATGGCAGTGACATATTGGTTACTATTGTAATCTTTAGAGCAGTGGTGGCCCAGTGGTATCGGCCCCGACTTACGAGTTGTAGGTCGCCGGTTCGAACCCAGCCTGGCGCATTACTTTGTGTAATTTATTTCATCACCACTGCTCTCAAAACGGTGAAGGAAAACATCGTGAGGAAACCGGCATGTCCTAGAACCATCAAATTCGAAGACATGTGACATCTGCCAATCCGCACTGGGCCCGCGTGGTGGATTATGGCCCACTCCCTCTCACAAGAGAGGAGGCCTGTGTCCCAGCAGTGGGAACGTTATAGGCTGATGATGATTGTAATCTTTGTGTATTTATTCGCACATTAAAGATTTAAAGCTAAGTTTGTATAAAAAAGTCATGTCACCTCTAGAAAATATGTCAGGGTTTATTTTAAAATTGTTCTCTTTCGTTTGCTGGTGTGTAACATACGTAAATCATGAATAAATAAAACCAATACATTTGTATTTTGGATGTATATTTATGTAAAAGAAATGGATCAATAAATTCAGACTAAAGAATTGTACATCACAATAAATTGTCTTAAAATATTTAAATAAAAAACAATAATACAGTTACTAACAATTTATATACTATGCATAATTGATAACCTACAAAGTTGAAGAAGTCATAACTAAATCAGAAATAATAACTACTAGTAGGTGCCTATTATTTTTATCTAAATCCTTGATTTTGGCATAGCCCTTTTTATGGAAAGTACACATATCTGGTACAATATATTATGTAGAGATGGTTAAAAATTACTGTTTAAAATTTTTAGATCTAATGGCACACTCTAATGGCACCATGATAATAAATTAGACTACAATTTACACATGGTTGTTTATCTTGCATTGACGCAAAGCCTCATTGAAACCCTCACATAGGGTTAAGTCGTGTTGTTGCTGAGCACATTCAATGAACTGCTTGATCTCCCAAGCACAGGGGCCCTGGGGAGTTTGGTTCTGGTACTGGTTAAGAGTCTGAGCTGCCGGCTGGGCTGCTGGTGCCTGCTGCTGTGCAGGCTCGCTGCTACCACCACTGAACATGCCAGTCAAAGCATGACCAGCTACATGACCCTGCAGGAAAAACATGTGATATTCATTGAAATGTGCACTAGCAGGCAGAACAGAAAAGAACTTCTCAAACAAACAAACCTAATCCACTAGAACCGAAAAACCACCTCATATAACAAAACAATAATATTATTTACTGTGCATATATTATCAATTCATGTAAACAAAAGTACTGAATCACGATAACAGATAACGTCACACTAACATGTGACCATCTTCACATTGCTTGGCTCCTAGCCAAACTTAATACAACTGCAAAAGTAAAATCAATTTCAAAATTTAATAAATAACTGTATTTGCTATGGGAATGAGTATTGGTAAGGGTTAGGGTGAAGGTCAAAATATCAGCGTGTTTACGTTACGTAATAAAAAATTACGCACCACTGCCGAACCGACGGCGACACCGCCAGCTGTGGCTGCCATCTGCCCAAACAGAGAAGGCTGCTGAGGTTGGGCCATAGCAGTGGTGGGTGCAGGGCTCGATGGGGGAGCATGTGCTGGAACTCTGCTCGGTGGCGGAGGCGCAGCCCTGAAAACATCCCGCTAGGTTATCTATCTCCGCATGATGAAATATTAAGTAACATTGAAATCCTAACTCAAATAAATAATGCACTTACCGTCGCTGAGGGGCTGGTGGAGGGCTCGCGGATCTTCCACGTCGAGGCATCTTTTATTAAATTTTATAACTTGGGGTTACACAGAAATCCTGTTCGGTCAAGAACAACGCAACACTTCCAATACAACTGACACTTCACTGTCAAATAATGAGCTTCGGAGATCGCAACTGAAGAGCGAAAACTTTTCTAGAATATTTATATTTAGAATTCCTATATATTGCTATCCCTTTTTTACACTCACTTGTGTAAGCACAAACGACAGAGACAGAAAATTTTATTCCATGACCAACATGACGGTAATAATTTTACGGAAGCGTTCTTTTTATGAATTCTTTGACATTTTGTTTTAAATTGACCGAATGGAATGTTCGGAATGTTACTGTAACTTCTTTTAAAAATAAGATATAGCTTAATTATAACAATGCGCAAAAATAGTCTCGAGGTCCAGAAGTAGTAATAAAGATCGCAGAAAAGCAAAACTCATAATATGGCATACCTTTTTATAAATCGAGAGTCTATGCAGGGCAGACAGAAATATTTATTGTGTTTGAAAACAAACTGAAAATTGTTATAGAAATCATTTTATTCACTTACCTGCCTCCTCTTCCTCTGCCCATAATATTTTTGTTAAATGAATTTATTGTAATTTAATTTCAGGTTATTTCAGTGGTGTCTCCATTCCTGGCTATTTATTTTGAATGACGTCTTCGTCAGACTTTATTTATTTATTTTTTGAGTTTCTGAGTAATAAGTTTACATACCAACCAGCAATAATTTCTTAGTTAGCCCCCATTCGCACTAGCGCTTTTTTTCGGGCGTAAAAAAGCGGCGAAATAAAACAAAATAATACATTCCCATGTATCTATTGTATCTACTCACGCTTTTAAAACGCGGCACTTTTTCGAACTGTTTTTGATTTTAAGTCGTGGGTGGCGACATTTAAGCGCCGTATTCACATTCCATCTGCTGTACGTCCCGCCAAGGCCATGCACGATGCACGACGCAAAAACACCGTGAATAGGCTTGACGTACGTCAATATTTTTTTTAAATTGTTTTCTGGACGTGCACGACCCATTTTTCATCCAGCGAGCACCCCCACCACCGCGAACGTCGTGCAGATGGACAGTGAATAACGCGGACGTACGTCAGAGCAGTCCAGCATCGTGCATGCTGGACCGTGTATAGGCTTGCTGTACAGCAGATTTAACATTTAGAGCTTGTCTCAAGAGAAGACTGCACGGGAAAATCTAGCACATTTAAATCATTCATGATATTATTTATTTGAGTGTATTCTGTACGTTTATGATAAATAAAATATTCCAAAATCTTTTCCTTTTTCTTTTCCTCTTTTCTGTTGCTGCTGACAACATCAGAAGAAGTCCCATTTTTTGGCGTTTTGTTAAAACTGCTGGCATTTTCTAAAACACGTCTTTATTTGTTCGATTGATTCTGCTCGCTGGATGCGCGCACGATAGTGTGTATGCTACATCCATCACAGCGACCTTGAGCTGACGTACAGCCGTGACAGATGGTGAATACGGCTCTTTAATGTCACTGTCCAGCACTCAAATTCAAATACATTTAGAAAATAAACGCGCCTCGTTTTAAAGCTCTGACTTGTGAACAGATACAAACATGGGAACATAAACGCTCGTGTGACCCATTCGCACGATCGTTTATGTTCCAATATTCCAAATGATTTTTTCAGTATTTTTATGAAATTCCACTATTTTTTTCCTATTTATTGATATGGTGTACTGAGCCCAGAATGAAACATCTCCTTTGACCAACTTCCACCATCCCAATTTTTTTCTTCCCATACCATAGAATAACTAATAGTCCCATACACAGGTCCCATACAATGAAATGATCCTTACAATAAAAAAGAGTCGAACGGCATTAAAAAATAATTGGTCAATTTCACTCAATTTTATGGAAAGCTCACACTAACTAATTAATTTATTTATTATTGTAGTTTTTAATTGCCTTTATTTGTAGTTTTAATGGCTTGGCGCGAGCGAGGCGCGGTGGAGGCGCGAGCAATGGGCGCGAGCCATAATCGCCGTATTCACGTTCCATCTGCTGTACGTCCCGCCAAGGCCATGCACGATGCACGACGCAAAAACACCGTGAATAGGCTTGACGTACGTCAATATTTTTTTTTAATTGTTTGCTGGACGTGCACGACCCATTTTTCATCCAGCGAGCACCCCCACCACCGCGAACGTCGTGCAGATGGACAGTGAATAACGCGGACGTGACGTACGTCAGAGCAGTCCAGCATCGTGCATGCTGTACCGTGTATAGGCTTGCTGTACAGCAGATTTAACATTTAGAGCTTGTCTCGAGAGAAGACTGCACGTGAAAATGTATAGTGAAACACTTTCAAGATTGATCAAAATCTTTTCCTTTTTCTTTTCCTCTTTTCTGTTGCTGCTGACAACATCAGAAGAAGTCCCATTTTTTGGCGTTTTGTTAAAACTGCTGGCAATTTCTAAAACACGTCTTTATTAGTTCTATTGGTTCTGCTCGCTGGATGCGTGCACGATGGTGTGTATGCTACATCCATCACAGCGACCTTGAGCTGACGTACAGCCGTGACAGATGGTGAATACGGCGCTTTACAAGCACGGCACAGGGCTGCGTTTAAGTCAGCCATCCAGATAAATATTAAATTATCGAGAGTTCGCTGAACGGAGTCATAGGTTTAACTGTCAAATTCAATTGACAGCCCAGCTTGTTATAAGTTATTCTATTTTTTTTCAAATCTTATTTACTTGTCACACACAAATAAAGTTCACGGAGGTGATAAAATAAGTACTTGTTACAAATATTTGTTTCTAGAGAGCGAATTGAGCAAACAGCTCCATGTCAAAGTCAATCTGACAGCCATCTGACAGCAGGATAAAATTTAGCGAGGTAAAAAGGTCGCTAAGATTTATCCTAGTAGGTGAAAACTTATACCAGCGGACGACCGTGAACGGGGCATATAAAATTTTAGTCAGTTTAATTTTTCACCTCGCGGTGTACTTGAACGTGCTGTTTAACGTTTAGTCCGCATATATTTTAAACTGGATGGTTGACTTAAACGCACCCCAGCACAGAGTCTACGCCACCACCTACATGAACTGTGGAAAATTCAAGGAACTAATTTTTTGTATGCAACGACATAGACACTAGCGCCACATCTGAAGTCGTGGCGCGTAATATATAACCTGTGACTCACAGTTCACAAAGAGTGACTGGTTCAACGACTCATATTCTCTTCATTCATTCAATGAATTCAATCGCTATTCAGTCAAGTTTTAAAAGTATCTGTGGTTAGTTATTGTGACTTTGTGACCGCGTGATCGTAGCTGTCGCGATTTTCGATTCCGTAGCTAAAAACGTTTTCGTAAAGAATTTTTAGTGAAAATGGGCGATATTCATGCCGGTCAGAACACTAACGTGTTCCTGATAGGAGGAATTACATTTTTCCTCTGTGTAATAATCCACTTTGTATACAAGATCGCCTCCAAAAACAAGAAAAAGGAAGCACTACAACATGAAATTGAGAGCGATTCTGGTAAGATTTTTATAGTCTAAACATTCTAAAATTAAGTAAGGAAAAATGATGAAAGGCCAGTAATGGATTTAATAAATAATTATGCCTTATTTGTGGGCTATTCGTTGTTTAAAATCGGCGCCAGAAATGTGTTAAACTGGACGAATACCTTGCGGTTTTGTTAGATGTGAATGGACGAAGCTATAACTGTTTATGAAGAATGCAGCTGACACACTTCGGATGTGTGCTCTCATGAATAGATAGGTATATCTTTATACTGTGAGGCATTTTACTCCAAAACCTATGAAAAAGTTTCTAGCAGACCATGCTTGTTTATCAGGAGGAAGCCATGTGATCCCCCACATCCTATCCTACAGGAAGTGTGACTAATTTGTAGTAAAAAAATGGTACCATCCTATAATTTTTTTCCAGCTATGCACATTATTGAACTAAAATTATTTCTATATTTATTCATACTTATCCAAATAATGTATTCATTAATAGCATTATAACTGTAACTTAAAAATGAAATTGTATCATGGTGTCAGATACTTAAAAAAAATACAAGGAAGTTACTGTTATTTTATGTGATAAATTAAATACCACGTTCTCACTTAACTGATGCCACATTGATGCTTCTAAGTTGATTATAACCTTACTGCACCATGTGGGTATCTTGCAAATGTGCATTAGGCTGTTGAGTGGAACCCCTCTGCTTGAAAAAAGAAAGTAATATTGCATTCCTTTTAAATTTTTAGTTTTTTTTTGTATGTTTCCAAGGTGGCGAGCAATATGTTTACCATTTTGAAATTAAATTGCAAATATGACTTAATAATAAACAAGTTGTTGTTAAAAAAAAAAGTTGGTATGACATTCAACTTTTTAAGGACATCAATAGCATTGACATCATAATATTTTTTTTAATAATGCCATAAAACAACAATATGCAGCTGAGCAAATGTTTTTCAAAGAAAACAATAACAGTTAGACTGCTTGCACAGTTAAATAAAGATAAAATAAATATTAAAAGATTTTAGATGTTAATTTATGGTACGTATTGTTTTATATTTCAAGTCTTAATTAACTTTAACACATACTTTTATCAAAAATATTCACTGAGATAAGTATGTTAAAAAAAACTTATTTGAGTTTAAAATAAAAACATGCCAAATTGTGCTGAAACATAGATTTGGTTTAACTAAAAATTTGCAAACAAAAAAAAGACTCAAATTTTTTTTCCTCTTTTCCTATCAGTTTTATTTCAGTGCAGCATGGCCTGGCTCACTTTCTCTCGCCGTTCAAGTGATTATTATTAACATTACGTAAGAAGCTTTAAGCATACTTTCGACATACTAAAAACATAAATAGTAAACTGTTTATATCGATTTTACTTTTTATATTCTTGCATTTCGAACTTAATGTTGTCATTATCATAAACATTGCGATAGTCATTGTTGTTGTTATTTGCTTATAAACAAATGCGTCCCGAAGATCGGCTTTCACCGATCGGCAAAATTCGTTCGTTAAATTCGGGTCGGTTCGACGTTATTCGACCTAAACGTCTAATTACCTAAATTGCATCTCCGAATTATACCTCGCTCCAGCAAAGAATAAATAATATTACTACGCCGGGAAAATTTGCAGAGCCAGCCCCCAAACACAGTTTTTAATCTAATTTGTATTAGTTTAATATTTAATGAACATCTATATACCTAAATACACACACGTCAAAATAATTATTTTTTTGAGCTTTTTATTAACCTGAAACTCATTTAAAGTAGGTACCTACCTACATATTTGAAAAATTACAGTAAGTCGCTAAACTTACAAACCACATGTGGAGCCATAGAACTTTCGAGACGTTCTACGAACATAATGCAACACAACACATCTGCCATCCTGCCGCCAAACGGCTTTGAATGAGTTGAACGTGCTCAAGTAACATAAAAAATAAACTACGATATTATACATAAAGGAAACAAGCTGACTTTCTCACAACGTATTGAATTAACGAACCTTTCTTCGTTTCCGCGGTATCATTTAGAATTTGCGATCTCTTGCAGATAATATTGTGAAGCAAATTAAGTAAGAACTAATTGTTCAAACAATAGCCTGAAAATCTTTCAAAATCGTTTAAATTTCACACGACAAAGGGTAACCGGGCATTTAATTTGTTTAATTAGCCGTAATATTACTGAAACAATAAGCTGTTTGCGCTGAATATTACTATTTTACATGATAATAAAATAAAATTAAAAACAACAGGTATTTTCAGGTCGTTTCGACACTAAGAAATGTTTAGACCGTTCAACCTCGTGAATGTCTAGGACAGTGTTCGGGTCACCTTTGGATTCGCATTTTCATGTACCTATACGATATTGATGATTCACAAATAGCGATCGATTAGTCAGATTTTGTTGAACTCTTATAAATTCTAATCTTATCCACGATCAGTGCAAAATTTCAAGGAATGTCCGTTTTATCGTACTAATTTACTAGTAATTGTTGATAGAATGTTTTTCAAGATATTTATAGGACAGGAAGTATTAGATCTTGGTGCCAATATTTCGTGTAATAACAGTGCTACTACAAAGTTTTCAAACAATTTTTCCTCGTACCTACCGAGAGGAAAAAACAAATAGTCTCTTAAAAAATCTAGTGTTGAAAACCACGTAAAAGTGATTAAAAAATCGAATTCTAGCTCACGCCTCCACAATGACGCGTAACTGACATCATCTTCTAATTCCTACAACAGACAGGTACGAGGAAACTATCGACTTGCAATTGTAACAAGATATGGCATGTATTATATCTGTTCAGAAATGTTTGTCCGTTAGTCATCACGAGATCATGACTACCTATGTAACGGTAATTTTATAAGCATCACGTCAACCTACTTCCAGTTTAAAACGTCGCACTAAGTATGTATTACAAGATTCGTCATCATAAAACAATTTATACTCATCATCTCCACTGAATTCTTTGTGATTTTTATTATACCCAGTTTCTTTGGGAATTCGAAAAACAGGTTAATCATTTGACTCACGAGTTTGTTGTGTAAATGAGTGAATGACCTGTCGTCACTGTGCACTAACATTAAATCAATAGACCACTTATTTTTTTTATGTGTGGTACAGACCGTATAAGAGTGCAAAAATCTTAAGTTCATTACCCTTTCTAAAGCACGCGGTCCTTGTGTCGCTTATTTGGGTACCTATGAATAACATAGATAATCTGCTTATATTATAGGTGCCCCCGCAGAAGAAGTGAGCTCCGAGGCAACTGCGACTGAAACCCGCATCAGCGGAAAATCGAAGAAACGCGCGACATGGAAAGGAAAATCAGAATTCAGTCATCCATGGCTGTTGAAGAATCTCAAGGGACACCCAGGCACCGTTCTTCTAGTGGACTTCTCGGCCAACGGCAAGTTCATGGCCGCTACCTGTGATGGTAAGTTCCCTTATTACATCTTAATTGTTGTTACTAATTATCGTTCTAACGCTGAGAACGATTTTAATTTCCTTCGAAAACTAGTGGTCTCATAATATCTCCATTTTCAAAATAAGAAATAGGATGCGTTATATAGTTTTAAAAGTTTGTAAATAGTATGTGTGGTGTGTTTGCATGTCTTGTAAATATTAGAGAGCGTATACGTATGGAGGTACAGTTTAATGCAGGCATACTTTAAATATTTGAATACTGATAAAATTAATTTGTCGTGAATTATGAGGCCATTATGACGAAGGCTTAAGTTTGACGAGAAAGTATGATAACTGTGGTTTAGCGCGTAGCATAGAATAACGGTTGTAAATATAATTTTTGCCCGCAATACGGTTAATATTCTCTTGTCATACTAAATTAGCAAAATAGAATCATTTAAAATGCTGATTCTAGTGAGGAAATACGAGTCTGATTGGAATCTATAAATAATGTTGTTGATTCGCGAATTTAAAACAATCAAAACGCCTTACGTAATATAATTTGTTTATTTTAAAAGTGCTGAATCTATACTCACTAGACTTGGTGTTACATAAACTGATCGAATCTGAATTTCAACAAGCTAAATTTAATCTTATACATTTAAATATTTATCAAAATGTATTGGGGAATTGAATGTTCGAATCCAAAAAATAAATAGTGTAATAATTTATCTCTTGCTGAAATGAAGATGAACGATCACATAACTAAATAATATATTAAATCGTATTATATTATAGTAAGTGTGGCTTGGACATAGTGCTTTCATAAACTCTTGACATTCCAATGAATCAATGCTAAAATCATTTGTTTCAACAAATTTCTGGAACGAATTGGTAATATTTAAGAGAGCAATATGTACCAGCTTTATCAGTTTAAGCTTATCATGCAGCCATTTGATAATATTGATTTGTCCGATAATAGATTTTGAGAAATGTTCGGTTATTGTGAAATGTTTTGATTGGTCGGATGGTATCGTCTAATGGCTGGATGAGGAAGCAGCGAGGCTGTGGTCCCGCCAAGGCTTCGCGTTTTTGTCCCACTCCGCTACGCCACTGTTATGTGTAATTTGGAGGTCCGCCGGTCGAAGTCGCTCCCAAGGCTGTTAACACTACCTTAATGGAAATATCCAGAAAATACGGCCAAAATAATACTGTTAATTTCACGCCAACAGTTGCATAATCTGCAACGAATATCTGATTTCCCAATCAAGTGAAAGGCGTCAACAAAATGAAGTTGATTATGACTTCCAAGTGAAGTCTTAGCATGATGCTTACTGTGAAATCAGAGACAATGACTTCCCCATACTTGAGCTGAAGATGCTGATAACAATAAGACACTAGCTGCGTAGTATTACATAGTTTTAGAATTTAGATAATGAAATCTAATCTCGGTTATGTTAATAAGTGCATAATACTACATAAGAGTGATAGTCAGGTTATTTAATTCGTATCAAATTGATAAGCATTCTATTACGCATAACGTACTAGTACACTTCATCAATTTCTATATTTAGCAGCATTAACTATTTTAAATTTTATTGATATCCTCAATTTAAAACGCAACTATCTGAAAAAATACCTATCTTATTTTTAATTTACACAAATGTTAAATTATCATAATGGGTCAAATATACTTTAAATAAAAAATAAATATTACTTTAAATTAACTCATTATTTAGTTGCCAAACCGTGGCAGAAGCCATTTTTATGATTAATAGAGTACTTACTACAAATTATACTTCCTGATTGTTTTATCATACCATAGATGGCAAGATAATAACATAATAAAATCCTAATTGTAATTGGCAGGCCCACGAACTATGCGTTTATTAATCTATGTTTGCATCCGCACGTCACTCTGATCATCTCATATTATTCGACAAGTATCATTTTTATGTCCTTGGAAACAATTTCATGGATTAACTTTTAGATGTTAACAATCATTAAAAATGTCTGCTGCACATCTTTTAAAGGACTGCTTCCACCATCAATTCAAGCCGCATCGAATCAGTTCTTGAATAATTTCATCAAAAACAATGTTAAGTAAGTGGTCTGTGTTTAGTGTTGTCTAGTACCGACAATGGAACGACCAATTGAATCAATTATTCAATGGTTGAACTGTTAATCAATCTATAGAGTTCATCAAGAAAGTCATGGCACAATAAGTAGGGCGATTTAAGAATACACAAACGGTTCCATTCTAGTAGCTTTATTAATTGACACTTTGGAAGATTCCTACCGACACTGGTACAAAAAATATAATTATTCAGAGTCATTACATAATTTTGAAGCGAAGATTATTATTTCACGAATTAAAAAAATAGCGCGCGCAGAATTAAAGCAATATGGCGGCGTAAAAAATCGCGGCAAAAAATCAGTTTCCCGCTCTAGTTTGCAGCTGCTGACGATCAGCCGGTATTGGACAGCCGCAGCCGCTTCTGTGGCGATAAGCTAACCGGAATGATCGCCATACCCATGATTGTGGGGTCGCTCACCTCGCCCAAACGTCTGCGACCCTGTTTCGCAGGCTTTGTTTACACTACACAACGAGGTCGAACTATTTAATACTTTTAAATAATAATTGTGACACATTATCGCACGTGCCATTCGTAAAAAAAGTTGAAATCTTATTTTTTTTTTAAATTTTCCAAATCGGCTCCGCCATCTGATCGAACACTCAAATCTCAAGTACATGTTTATCTTATCGTTACTTCCTGTGAGAAAAATTGATGTAACGATTTTCCCAAGTATTGTGTTTAACGTAACTATTATTGAGAAATAATCACTGAATGCATGAAAAAGAACAAAAATATTTTTTGCCGGACGAGCGTACCAAGCCGGTAGTATGTAGTTTATTTTAAATTTAAAACGGTATGCTTAGATGTTGGACGTACAGTCACATGTTGGCAAGAAGTGAATTACATAATTTAGACACGCAATGACAAAGATGCTGAATAATGATATGTATGATTAGCGAGCGGTTGGTATACAGCCGGAGGGCGGAAGAGTACGGAAGGCTATGACTATAACTCGTCGTATCTGGCCATATTAATGCGTGAGTTAAATATTGCCTCCTCATTTAAACAATTCAAATTATTTACATAAGCAACTGGTAAAAACGTACAGTTTCTTCACTACCGAACTAAATAAGCAATATGATTTGGCTTTTATTATAGAAATTTAACCAGAAGCACCAAAAGGAAAATTTAAAATTACAAGAAATTATATTTAATCAATGAACATATCTGTAAAACACGCTCAAATACAACACGTATAACTGATATTACAATTACTTAGGTGGTACATAATTATAAAAACCGCTACCTACATTAATTAATTATTAAGTTATCATTGCGATCTACAATCAACAAGTACTAATTTTCGAGTAGCTTCCATAAGGACTAAGACATGCGTAATGGTGACACGTTGATCAAACCAACGATCTATCCGATCTTCCAAACACTGATTGCAAAAATAAAATCCGTGATAGTGACAATGACGATTGCTGATTCTAATCTAGCATTCGCAGATTAGTTATTGGCGATCTATTTACGTAGCGGAACAATAGATGATGTTTTGCGGACAATATGAAACTGTCGTTATGGTCCGTGGATGCGCGAGGACGGCCGCCCTAGGTCGCTCCATGGTCATGCTTCACGCGTCATCGCGCGTTGTATAAGCTATACCCGATCCAATACCTCGTGAATTGTATAAATACTCGTATATCGCTTGTAGGGACACCGATGATGACTGCATAACGAAATTTAACCCATGCATACAATCAGCAAAAAACAGTTTTCCTGAAATATTAATAGGATGTACCAGATAACAGATATCAAGTTGGTATAGGTTAACAATAAACACTGCCAGTATTCTATTTTGATCAATCAATGATGAAATAAATGAGTGCATTCCACATGGTGCTAATCAAAATGAACCTTATGTTGGATGACTCAAGATAACCAGTCAGTTGCAACATTGTTTTTTCGCCTTCAAATTTAAAAAGTTAAATGTGGATAAACGCCCAATTTGATACAATATAAACAAGTAGGTGAGAAGACTTAAATAAATCGCGTATTTTTTCTTATGAATCTACATATATGTTAAATGTGGAATGATAAGTATTATCTCGTAGTCGCGTCGTATTTGGCCTTGGTTTATTTTATAACGCTTCCTAGTTTCGACGAGGTGTTCGTCTTTTTGGCAAACATTAGTTTTTGCTACGAAAATAATTTTACATTGTCCTCTTTTGTAATTGTTAACTTAGATCGAGACATTGTTATTTGCAATCTAGTGTCAAATAATTCAGACCGACTGTGATTTCCCTTCCGATAGGTACCTAATAAAAATGGTTATTTTGAAAATATTTCAAAAAGTTGTCAAGCAGTCTTCAGGTTGTCTAACCTGTGATATTGGAATTAAACCAGGCTAGCAGCATTTTTAAACCAGATTTTTTTCCATATATAAAAATTGGTCATAAGATAAAATTAGTATTGCACAAACAAAATACATAACAACTCCATAAAATCGAAAAAGTGTTTACCTTGATTTTTTTTAATATCCTCAATAATAATTATTTTGTATCCTTTAAATGACACTAGATTTTGCAACTTGCCTGAGTTGTAATTTTACAACTTGTTTTTAGTTATTATAGAATCTAAATATATTTCGTTAAATAAAAATTTGAATTCCTACTTGTTCTTACACTTCGAAAAATTACCTATTCACTTTAACTTGCTTTTTTAAAATAATTTAGATAACTTTTTCCATGTGTTTTACATACACTACTGCACTTTAAAATAATTTCGGACTCACTTAAAAATATATAAATTGCAAGCAATTAGATAATTTTCTATTCGCTTCAGATAATTAACAATTCACGTTGATTCGTTATAAATTAACATGATTCGAATGAAGATTTCATAACTCTTACTTTTTACATAACCTAGATGGGTAGGTTTTGCTTGTGCTTCAAAATGATAGCCTACACGACATAAACCATTTAAATTCTTAGTTTTTTTTTCCTATTTCATGTATTTAGTAAGTTAAACATTAGGTACCTTAGAGTACATAGGCTATTAAATACTTCTTTCATCGCGTTTGCACCGTGACCGTGTTATGCATTTGTGTTATTCAAGTTTCGTAATGAACTTGTAGGTACTATTCCTTGTTTTCTAGTAGTACTCGTGCACGCGATAAGCGTTACTTGTACACTTAGTGCATAAATCAATTACATTCAATTATTACTATAGGGTATAAAGTTTGAAGGAGCCCCCCTTACCTCCGCTGGGCTGGCGGGACTGTCTCATCAGGTAACCGCATAACCCTGGAACGTAAAGGCTTTTGAAGGATCACGTGGATTTTAGTTGGTACAAGTCTGACAGTCCCGCCCGCTCTATCCTGGGTGGGAGGACTCGTTTGTTGATGAACATCTAAAAAAAGGGCCTAAAGTAAAAACTCGGCTCAGCAAGATTGCTGGTCGACGATGAGTTCGCAAATCTTGCTCTCTAGGCTCACAAGCAAACCAAAACGTCAAAGAATACAATGGGCCATTAAATTATACGACAGGCTGCATGACCGAGTTGTCAGACACGCCACGCGACGTCGCCGACCTCTGAAACAGACCCGTTTAAACCTATCGTGTTGTAGTGCCTCCTTGCTAGGCTTCTGGGTGGCATTGGAGCTATCGAGTCGACTCATTTCATTAACCGAATGCATGCCCCCATATTTGTTGCCAATCTGCATACATGTGCAATTTCAATGACCCTATTCTGCATGAGACAATAAACTATTGCTTAATAATATAATTGCATTGAATTATGGGAATTTTCAATTAATTAAACGGAATCTAGACTCATTAGATTGAGAACTAGAAGTCTACCTTGACACCATTGCTTGCATCTTCTTAAAGATGGTTGGTGCATTTCAATGGACAAATTACGGGATTAATTGCATCGTCTTGCATTTTCATCGTTTAAACACATTTCTGATGTATTTACTTGAAAATGTAGTTTGTTGCTCAGGATTGTTATTTTCTGTAGTTTACTAACATGTACTTGTGAAAAAGTATTTTCATCCAAAAATTCATTCTTTTATCTTATTTATCGTTGATCAGGGAGGTTAAAACGTATTAAATCCATGTAAAGTTGTATAATTTCATTCATTCCATGTATGCTTTATTTTATTACTAAAAATTACCTTTGTTTTGACCGGTTCATTGCAGCAATCCGAGCCGGTTGTTTAATTGAACTGAATTCAAGAATGGATTAAAATATAGTCGTCATACTGAACATTAAAACTTCTCTTATCGCTTATTCATACAACTGAAATGGTTTTACTATAATAGTTAAACGAGGTCAGTTACACACTACAAGTTGCATTCAGTTATGGATTGAAATCAGTGGCGTTTGGATTAGATCTGATAAAGAAAATCTAAACTACTATTGGTAGTTTTATTTTCTTTAGTAATGCTATCTGACATTTAACCTCGCCTAGATATTTCCAGAATTATCGTAAAAGTTGCTTCATTAATTAATTGAATTGGGTATTTAAGCGAAAAGTAATCTTAATTCTGTATATTCAATCCACTTGATTTTATTAAATTCATTAGGAAACGATAAATGAGACTTTTAGCGTACTATTGATTGATTAATTTTATCGGTCAGTAAAACTGAGCTTATCTAGGCTTTACTTAGGATTTTTCTAGCGACTATCTCGTCACTATGGAGATTAACTAAATTTAAATGTATGAACAGTCATGGCACTCCCAGACTATCTACTCGTAATTCCATAAAATCGTTATATCTCGCCGATACGTAGCGCCAATCAATGTGCACCTATATGATTACTTTCTGATCATAACATACCTAACTGCTGATAAGGAAAACTTCCTGGACTTTTAACGTTCTTCGTGTTGCCAATCATTGATAACAACTGCTAATGATGTTATGATGTTATTCCTGTTAAAAAGTCATAATTTAGTTGCATAGCTACATTTCCTGTTTAGAGGATATCGATGAAATATTTTTTGAAATGAATAAAACGGGTAACTACCGCAACGTAATTAAAAGCAGCATTGACGTAATGGTTTCCAAGTTACAGAACGCTCGTAATTTTTAGATTTCCCGCTCTCCATCTTTCACCTCTAATACCAACATTCTCGCCTCAATTCACTAGTATCAGAAAGGTAAAAGCAATATGAATGTAATATCGCTAAACTTTCCCTTTACGGGGTAAGGTACTGTACGGCCACGTAACCATAACATATCGAAATTACAGGTTGCAATAATGCTGTAAAGTGGGTACTAGGCAGCGAGTAGAACCGCAAGAAAGTTAGCTACTCAACTTCCTTCAGACCACACCTACGTGCTAATAAAGACAAGAATGCGATAAACGGTGTTTCTTTGAAATAATATAGATTAATCAGAAAACAATATCGATGTACTACGGCTGAATTTGTGAGCGCGTCATTCATAATCAAGATTTGCCTTGCCTTTTTCGTGCGTACACGTTCTTTATTACACGATAATTGTTACTTCATCACTTATGTGATGGAAGTTCTCATAAATTCCGATCGTAACATTAAAAAACGGTTCATTGTGACTTCCCAATGCGTTAACATAATTCAGTTTTTAGGGTTTCATTGTTTCTAGGAAGCCTTATGCTTGCGTCATGTCATGTCTATATGACATCCGCCGGAATCCTTGGTAGTTCCTCTGTTATTCCATACGTGAATATAATCTTGAAGTTTTCTTTTTAAATTACTAGCTAGAATGACAGTTCGTTCGGTGGCAAGTGACGCCATCTATTATCATAAAAACGTTCTTAAGAACTTTTTGTTGTTTTCCTCAAGAACAATATTTTGATGTTAAAAAGTGACCTTAAATAAACAATTTAAAAAAAAAATTTTTTTTTTCGGTATGAAATACACGCGATGTCCGTTGCTGTACACCAAACAACGAATTTATGCAACATTGCAGAATGACCGGTTCATTGGCTGAAACGTGAAAAAGGGTGACACACAAACTTAATTTTTGCAATTATACTGTTAGTTAGGAACTTAAGATGTTTTTGGTAAATTCGACCATGCAAGTTCGTGGAAAACGATATTTTAAAATTCTACTATAATATTTGGAAATACCACGTGCAGTTTCTATGACTAATTTGACACATCATTTCAACGTCAATATCATGATCCTCTTACTTTCCATGACATACTTAGATTCGCATTTTTAGAAAATATTTTCATGCAAATTCAACCCTATTTGCAATGAAAATTGTGAAGTTTCGTTTTAAGAAAGTATTTTGTGTTGCATGTTTTTGCAAAACATTATCAAATTTTAAGTTATATGATGTAGGCAGGGTTGGGCAGTATTTGAATTACTTGTATTTAAAATACGTAATTGAAATACAAATACGTATTTTGTATTTGTATTTCAATTACTTCCTTAAAATGTAATTTGTAATTCGTATTTCAAATACCTGACGACGAAGTATTTTGTAATTAGTATTTCAAATACATGAGGCTCTAAAATACATTTTAACAAAATACATTTAAACTTAATTTACTGTCATTGCACTCTCTGCATGATGGTAAAGCAGCTAATTAGAGTTGGCAATACTGCACCTGTTATGTACCGACGTCAGCACATCAAGCTACCTACCACAATCTGTCAGATTTCATTAATAGATTTTGAACCTTATCACAATAATGGAAGGTTATTTTTTGATTGGTAAAAATTGACAGTTTCGGGCAGGTGGACCTGCTGGCGTCTTTATACTGTACGCTGTAACTGTACGTCGAACATGGCGAAAAAAACGCAAAAAAAATAACGTTGAATTGAGAACATTCCAGGCAGACATAAAATGTAATTTGTTATTAGTATTTTGTATTTCAATTAAAAAAAGCTAAAATACAGTATTTTGTATTTTATATTTTAAATACTTTACTTAAAGGTATTTTGTATTTTATATTTTAATTACTTGCGATACTGTATTTTGTAATTTGTATTTCAATTAAAGCAGAGCATGTATTTTGCCCAGCCCTGGATGTAGGTAGGAAAAATAGGTGTTATTGCCTATTTTTCACATGTTGCATCTTTGAGGTGTTATAAATCTTATGTAATAATAAATCTTAATCTAGTATGATAATTGCGAATTTTGTGACTATGAGTGTCTGTTACTCTTTCACAAAAAATCTACTGAACAGTACAGAATAATGTAACGTTTTCCTGGGTTCATTTTCGTCATAAACGCGGGCGAAGCAGCTTGCAATGGCTAGTTTGTCATAGTATTCAAGCCCTCAAGTCATATTCAGTTCAGATTTTTATCTAATATATCAGAAATCTATGACTTTCTTGAATCTTAACTTTGTTGCCTATCTGTCTGCCTGACTAATTAACTTTCAAGTAATAACATCTTAACAATTATAATTTATTCAGTGAATATATAATCTAATAGCTACATTTAGATATTTTTCATTCGTAGTAGAAATCATTTGTATAGATCAGTTGTTTCGTTTGCGAGAGACAAACCTTTAACCCCTGACCGCGGCGTATCTGATCCACCCAAAATTTCCATAGCATTATGTAAAGCATCTTATTACATTTGTTATGGAATTGTTGATGAAATCGTAAAGGAACTAACCTTGTGCACGTAAAATCTCCAAGAAGAGCCTTGTACTTATGTTTGTTTTATGTACGTTTATTGCATACACGTTGTATAAATATTAAATAGTTCCATCTTATCATTCTTTGTACAATTCGTTTGTCTAACCGTAAGTTTGTGAACTAAACGTAGATTTTTTTCTTGTCTATTTGTTCAGTTACAAGCATTGTAATCATGAGATCAGCGATGACGACGTTTCTAAGGTCATCGAATTAGACGTAGGCCTCTCTGACGTGTGTAACATAATTAGTCTATTCTTTGTTACTAGCTGAAAGAACACACAATTTATAATTAGAACTTGTCTGCACTAGATGAGGGTCATAGTTAAAAAAAGTACTTCGAAACCAAAAATATAATTCGAATTCAGTTTTTTTTGTATGTTAGGTATCTGAAAATCGGAGTCGCAATAATTTATGATCCCTTTTTTGGCAAATTGTTATTTATTATATTGATATAATGTATTTATCAGATTAGGTAATTGAATCATAGGATTATAGCAAACTTAGCTCTCGATGTCGGTCTAGTTTTCATAAAGGAGCTTTTCAGAATTAAACATTAGAGTATAGCTGTTCATGTAACTACTGTTTTGAAAATTTCTTTCGAAGGCCAGCTGCACATTATGTAATTTTTCATTGAAAATATTGTAATCAATGCGTTAAAAAACTAAGATAAATAAATATGATGTCGTCAATGATATCTACTTATCTCAAAATTCTTCAATGTTTACATAAACATGCCTTTTTACTTTATCTCTGCATACTTATATGTACCTACCCACCTACTTTCAGAACTATCAGTAGGCATTTAAAATATAAATACGCAATTCGTTTATATCAGTAAAATAATGGTTACAGTCATTATCAATAATACATTAATAATATTAATACGTAACTTATGAAATGAAACCGCATAAGAATTAGGGAACTGTGTTAATCAATAAAAGATAATTGTTACAAGTGTTTCTGTTATCTGTCATTTTTATGAGTTGAACTAGGAAGACAAAGAGCTGTGCCCACATCACTGTCACGGAGTTATCGCCACGACAGAGTTCTTCTCATTTGTATGTATCACCAGACTGTGACCTTCCATTGTTAGATTCTGTAAATAGGCGTTTAGTGCGCGGACATGTTAATTTGGCGTGCACGGACAAAGTTTCCGTGGATGCTGCGCCTGCGCAAGTTGAAAGCGAAAGCTGAGATTTTTAAACAAAAGTTTTGCTGTCGAAACGGATACAGACTTATAAGTACATTTCCGCTTAGTGACAACAATAAAATTTTATGCTAGTTTGCTACGAAACCGAAGCACTTATTTTCTGACACGATTGTTCAATAAAGCCGGCATGATAAACGAGTTATAAAAATCGGACATGTTGATACATACTGCTATTTGTAAACATTGCTTGTGATATAATCCTAAAGTCGGATAAAGTGATATAATGTATGCGCGCGGCGCTCCGGACTACTTTCTCTTGAATTCGGTCGCGAAAGTTGTCTCACACCGCACTTTCTACGGTTCAGTATGAGCGTTGTGCCTTCTTATTACTAAAACAATATTTTGCATTTTAGTTTTTGTTTATATTTACTATAAGACTCAAGATCTAATAAGATATTTTGCAAAGAAACTCTAAATAAACACGGTTAATTGTTCTACATTTTGGTAAAACAATGCGCGATAAACAATCGATGATATAATCCGTATCTTTAACAGCTAATAGATAATGATTGGAGCACGATATAACTAAACACTATTCACGTAATATTTACACATGTGTAACTAATTTATGGCCTTCAATTTGCTAACTGGTCATTGGATAAACATAGTTTCATGATGTGTACTATTATGTATTGTATCGCTGTTTCCGTAATAGCTGGCAGTGATCAACGTTGCTAATGTTGGAAAGCTAAGTGAAATGTCTAGCTCGCACTGGGTGCAGACCAAGTCACACTAAACAAGTCGATCCACTTTCACCCTCCTTGCATCCGAGCCAACTCTCAATAAGCGCTTAAAATTTCAAACGCAATATTGCCAATACTTTTACGTGTCTATACTATAAAGGGAATCGTGTAGAAATAATAGAGGAAAAGAAAATGCGACCAAAATATACATTAATTCATTTGATGAATCATTTTTAATCAGTATTGTGAATTGTAGTACTGTTCTAGTTGACCGATCCGATAGAGTTAAGAACACGTGGTACGTTATTGCGCTACAAAATTGTTATGCACCGACCGGTGAACCACGCGGTGTGCGTAGTGTGCGTACCGCTAGTAATACGTTTTTACTATTTAGGTATAATTACCAGTCAGTTCGCATATCGCTCGCCACTCAATGAACTTATCTTAATTAAATTATCGCTGGTGAACAAGTGGAGGCGCACTTAAATAAATTGCTATTGGACTTCAACCATAACTGATGATTAATTATACCTATTTATAGTGTAAGATAAATAAGTTCCTCTTTTCTGTGACTAGTCAAATTCGTAAATTGTATTGCTTTGACCGCGGTTTTGTTTGTGCGCTGTCAAGCCTGCCATCTAGTTGTAAAGTGTAGATTCACTTGCTTGAGTAACCTGACTCAGCGTTCTAAGCGTAGCCGCCAGATGGCGCTATGAGTACAGAATATTGTTCAGCAGCGCTCTTCATTTTAATTTTAGCGATTGTTTATTTATTTTTTTATTTTCAATTAAGCTATAAGCATTTAATACCAAGTTTTTAGAGTGTCAATGTAAATAAATGTTTTAAAATAAACTATTGTTAATCAATCGTTAGGTAGTAGTTGGTTTTTTTTGTCGCCGTTTGACTGAAAACATGTCAGTTAATTGTTGATTTCAAGGGCGTAAAAATTTACAAAAACTAGGAAAAGAGTAAAACGTCGAGGTCTTTTGTCTCCAAACAGCGGCGTCACCCCAAGTGCGGAAGGTCCTCGGTTATAACCTTGGTTCATGCGCATTTACACAGTCAACTTCAGTTTTAGAGTTATTGTACTTTTGGCGCCATGACGGGAACGTCCATTACAAATTTTTATACTTATTATAATTTATTTATACACACAATGGAGTCCGCAATCCTCATCTCCTTTTTTATCTTTTATAGAAGAGTATGTACACCTATTTATGTATGCCTATTTATCATCAACACATTTTTCCTCAATTTACCTAATTATTTAGAAACTTAATAAGCAAATTACTTTCAGAAACCTCATGAAAAGAAATAAATTCCAGGAAAACCTGTACTTAATGTATTCAAGCATTGTAGTTCGGTATTTTGATGTAGCAATTACGCAAATGTGCTGAACCGAATCATGCACTAGTTTGCATACAGCTATGAATGACGCTAATATCATTTAAAACGAGTAAACAAACCATGACATCAGCCTGCATGAAAATATGTAACTCGAATCAAGTTTTTAACAACCCATTGACAATTACTTACAAACAAAATAATAAAACCTCATAGGTTTTTGAACTTTGGCTGTCATCCAATGTATCTATGAAACTGGTTTAATAATATAAGCCTGGGAAACGTGAAGAGACATTATCAATTAATGTCTTTTCTTCGAACTGTAATTATTTTCTTATGTTTTCCACACAATTACATAATGCATGTGTATTGCGTAATAGTATTTATTTTAATTGTGTAGCTTCTCTTATTATGTTTATTTCCATTTATTTATTTATAAGTATTTTTTAAGTTTATTTTATTTTACATCAGAATTGAACAAACGACCGTATGGACCATCGAAAATGCACATGACAGGCAATTTATGTAACATAACGATTAAACCGCTACGCTTTATTTATTAACACTGGTGATGGTATAATACTAAGATTATTTTAAATATTATTTTTATAAGAATCAACTATTGGCTTGTGTACTCAAAGAGTCGAATTTCGCGAATTTAAAGTGTTAAAATTTAAAAGCTGGAAAAAGACTACGTGCTATTAGGTTATGTTTTTAAAAATAATGATTAAAATGACTATGTTTTAAAACGTTACAAATTTGGTATTCAATGTCATTGAAATGTACTGAAATAATAGGGTTTTTGCAATGAGCTTGACCTTCGTGGACGTTCACTTGATTTTTTTTAGATTCTTGACTTTAATATTTTACTACGAAAGCCAAGGGCTGGAAGATTTAAATGTTCTTCTAAAGCTTTTTATTTAAAGTATGATTGATATTTATATCAACTGATACGTGATTAAATAATGCTAAGAATTATTAGCAAGTAAATAGAAAGCGACTATCTGGTTTCTTCTTATTCATATGACAGTGATTTATTTATGCCATCAGTCACTCATTTGCCTAGAAACTATATTTCTTATGACAAGTCTATGGAAATGGTTTTTTTTTTTAATTTTGATTCATAATGTAATATGCCAATTTATTTGCGGAAGTCTTTGGACTTATATCTCCAGTGGCAATTCCTGATTTGCGATAATAATTGGCCTGTTTGGTGCTAATTTGATTAGCTGATAAAGTCATACCATGTTTACCACTACTACACAAGGCTAGGCTACAAGTAGGAATCATAAGTCATAAATAAAAGTAACAGGCGTGCTAGTTAGATTAGCGCCATTCAAATTAGACCGATGTAACGTAAAAACGCGTAGTCCTTGGGCATTCAACTCTTTAACCGTTAAGAATCAGCGTTCAAAGCTCCGTCCAGAAGGCTATCTTGTATTTTTGTAATGTATTAAAGAAAATTAGCGTCTTTCCACTAAAAATTCAGACCGTATTTCGTTAACTGAAAAAATTGAACTAGTCCGTCCGTTAGATTATAAAAAATGTAATCCGTATTTTTGCTTTTGTTAGTTAACAAAATTGTCGAGAATACAATTCTTTTAAAAATCACAAAACGTCACGCCGTCTGTAACGTCCTGAATTTTGATGCGTTATAACTTTGTTAATATTTATTATTTTAAATAAACTACCCTATTTTTCTATTTTTCTTAATCAAACAAGTAGGAAAAATATTCTATAAATGTTGCCATGTCAGTGTAATTACCTGGGTTGTAAACTTGTAATTTTTATCATGGTTAATTAAAATTCTCTTTCAACAAGAATGTAAAGTGAATCCTTCGTCTTCAGTAAACACAAAGTGGAGTCGTGGCGCTCGCAAAGAACAAAGCCCGTAGCACTGAGTAGGAAGCAGGAAAATAATTCAATGACAGGCGCATCCTAAGTACACAACGAACGACGTTGTAATTTATTGAAAATGATCTGAATACTGAAGCAAGACATTTGAAGACATAGGTACTGTGACGATCGAACAACACCTTTGTTCAAAAATAAATCGGATATTGGGGGCGTAGCACTGTTGCTACGAAACGCTACGATTGTGTCAAAAGCGAAAATACTCCAACCATATAAAATTGTTACATAAAAACCTTTTCAGCGATTCTATTTCCGTTAGTTACTTACCGAGTCACTATCTGTTGATATTTATCTATAAATATACAACAACATGGGTAATTTACGGTCTTCCGCGCCGGGAAATACTTTTCAAACGAGCAAATCTATGTAATAGAGTCTTTCAACCAGTTTCTTTCTGATTGGATTAGATCAGCCATCGCTGTTCAGAGATGAGTAAATAAGGATGGAAAATCAATAAGTTTAATTCAATTTCCGATTGACCCAAATTAATTCCGATATGAAATTTTAACGAACGCAGATGTCGTTTTAACATAATTTACTAATGAAGTCTTTAGTTAGTATCAGATTTGACCTCAAAAAATTAAAAATGCGTAGACATAGCTGTCAGATTTTGCGTTCTTAGATTTCTCTCATCTCAATTTTGTTTGCTAATTTCTCGAAGTTGCTCGAAGCCGATTGTCGAAATGGCCACGTTTGCATAAGGCCATGGCCGCCGAAATCGCGTCACCGCCTCTTTCAATAGGCAATAATGGCTCCTAAGAAGTGATTGACTTGACAGACAGATACTTTTAGCTGTTAGTGTGACAGAGTTCATTTATATTTCAATTTCTAGGTAAGGCGGCGCCAACCTCCACTCTTTGTCCTTTACATGTCAGAAGACACAGATTCCATGGTCAATTTTATCGTCATAACAGTTTTTTCATTTTCTATTTCGTTACAAATTGGTTGCCATACTCTCAGGAACCTAAAATGTTGCTAAACTATTTATTTAAACACTACAGTGTGTTTTTATTAAAATAACAAATGTAGCCTGCTTTGCCTCCGTGATGTGTATTTAAATAGTTTGAAGCCTCATAGCAACGTTTCTATGTCCGCGTTTGTATATTTTGGAATAATCCAAAAGCTGGGTCAGGCCGTTAGTTTGGAGTAGGTATGTTAAAAAAAACATTGTCAAAACAATAATGTTTTATATTATGTACATATTTCGCGTTTAAATTCGACTAATCGTCATTCATGACACACAAATTAAAATGGGAGAACAAAAGAGGTTCGTTCCGTTACTTCCGCTAACGTCATCATGCACTCCATACAGATGCTGAATAAATAGAGGAATTCATAGCGATACTGTAACCCACTTCTGTTGCCAATTGGCAAGGGACCACATCCGCCACGAATTTAACTTTATTGATTATACTTATCGAATTAAGTGCAAAAATAAATAATGATTCTGATACTGACTTATGTAAGATTCGTTCCCTATTTAGAAACAAGAACACGTGCTAGAAATACATAGTTGTTGTTTCGCGTGTAAAAGACGTTATGTTAAGAGTTGCGAGGTCAGTTCGACAGTTAGGTTTATGGTTAACTTAGTTACGGTTTACTAGGCTCCGGAGTTACTTAACAGAACGTTTAAAAGATTAGTGTTAAATAAAAAAAATACGAGTGGTTTTCCTTCCTTATTAAATAAACGTTTTTACCTGATAACAATTTACATAAATGGTGTATATTTTATACAGTCAGTTTTTTTTCTTACTTAAACAATAATGATTAAAAGAAAGAAAGAGTAGTCGGAATACAACCCCCCCACTGAAATTTTAATTGCTAGACCTTCAGCCCCATTACATGGATAGCGGCTTGCATAACACTCGTACAAAGGCACTGCAGCTTGGTGTTTCCGTTTAGAAACCAACCGTTTAACTGATTGAGCAACTGCGATGACTGCGGTCGCGTCCTATTCACATGGCACTCTGATACTCAAGGGTATGTGCATCAAAGGCTATCATCACCATTTTTTTTATATTTAAACTAGCTGACCCGTGCTCGTTTCGCTGAAAAATATTTTATTGTATTCTCTATTTAAAAAAAAAAAACATGAAAATATAGGTGCAATGTTTCGAAAGAGTGCAACCTCAGTCACCGTGAAACGAGATTTCATTTCAGATTATGTATTTTATAAAAAATCCTCGGATTATTCATTCTAGTCGTAACAAAAGTCTAATTTTTATGTAGTAGAGCGAATATGCGCATAATTCGTCTACTAACGAGCGTAAAGCATAGTATTTCTTAATAAATCTGCTTGTGACGTGTTTTTTATTATATCAGACTATAGCGTTTAGCAATTTTCCTTGTTTTTGAGATCCGGTAATTCCTCCTATACGATGAGGGAAACGGATTTGTTTCTGCAGAATATCCCCCATGAGGTCAATAAGATGTTTTGACGTCACACGGATAGGGTTATTTCGGTCACACATCCTTCTAGTGATGTCACAATGTACTTCCATGTGAACGCTAGCTGCTCGATAATTGACTCTACGCAGTAATAAGCTTTGAGATCGAGTTCCGTCTGTACCGGCGATGCTCTGATTATGTACCTGCAATATATAATAGCCTGTTCACCACATAAACACTATGTATTTGCTTTGACTAGTTAGAAAATCAATACGAAGGGTCGTATTAATATTCAGCTATGCAAGTAGATACCGATTTTCCTTGCGAAATTGTAATTATCTAAATTATTGAGATACTCATCCAATTATACTTAATTACTTACACGTTATTACTCTTCAATTTATTATATTTTCCGGGGTTATTTCAAAAGGTAAAAAGTAAGTAAAGTAAGGTCAGTTACTACCACGTTCATGTACCGTACGTCATCGATCGCTTTATTTACAGACGAGGCATGTACTCTAAAAAATTCATTCATTTCGCTGGTATCGAGGGCGTTTTTGTTTATTCAAGAGAACAATTTGCCCTATTTGTTGTAGTACCTAAAACTAAAAGTACAAGAACAATTTTAGGTTTTCTACATCATTGATAGTAACTAACCTATTGTCTTTTAACACCACAATGACTCATTTCCGTTATTTCATACGATTTTAGAGCTCATTTACATTTAGTTGAACACTCGGACGATTAATGAACCTATTCTACTTTCCGGGAAACAGTTAATATAAAGGATTGGTTTTGTATTCACAAAAAGATCGCTACTGACCCTAACATGTATGCTACTGGAATTACTATTCATTATTACATCGCCTTTGCATAGACGCTCCGTTACGCAGCGTAAACGCAGCTTGGTGTTATAAGATCGCATGGACGCTCCGTAGCATCGTATTGAACCCGTAGCAAACGCAGAAAACTCGTAGGCGTATCCGTAGCACTGCGTGAAAGCTGCGTAGCATATCGTAGGTATTTCGTAGCAGAGCGTTGTAGCTGCGTAGCAGTCGCGTAGACATTTCGTAGCAATGCGTTGTAGCTGCGTAGCAGACGCTTAGGTATTTCGTAGCACTGCGTCGTAGCTGCGTAGCATTGCGTAGGCGCTTCGTAGACGCTCTGTAGCATTACGTCGTATATTATAACATTGCGTTGAAGCTGCGTAGCATGGCGTACCTTTTTTATAGCAACGTGTTGAAGCTGTGTGAACACTATTTAGCATTGTGATAGAGTAAGAAAGATGTTGCATAGTATGTCTGTAGTAGTACGTGGTAGACAAGAAGGCATTTGATTGTCGCCTAAAATATGCGTAGGCGCTCCATGTTAAAAAGTCTTTCTTAGCCACTTCGTATAATAGCTTTCCGTTGAAAAAACAAGAGATATATGTGAAATTATCAAAATTTTAGGTAACACTAGTAAGTACTTAAATCGGTATTTAGTCAGCATAGGAACAAGCATTGATTTTCAAGGTTTGTCAGCTAAACGTAAATAATATACCTACAGTTTTTTAAACTCCTACACATTTTTTGTTTACATTTTTTTTTCGTTTGAATAATACTTAGCGACAAAAAGGCGACAAGTAGGTAGTAACTACTTACCTACGTCCCAATTATGGTACTCAACAATTTATCAATTGAACAGTTGAGTTCCACTGTAGTGTTTGACCGGATTACTTCACGACTTGTACCGATTTGGGGTCAAAACTAAATCAAGTACTTACTGTTGTTCTTGGCAACAGTTTGGTGTAAATTCAAATGTGGCCTGATTTCTGTTTAGTTCAGGATCGTAATATTTTCTCGTAAAGCTTTACTAGAGTTGTGCGTTGGTCCTAGTTGGAAATCAATTGTAACCGATCCGCGCAATAATACATATTATAAGAAGTTATGAATTTGTAAAAAATGCCTTTGAACGTCTGTATTGCCAAATTGCTGCACGAAAACAGGCCTTCCGTTCACGATTTCAACCACTCCTATATTCAGAATTCAGAGTATTCCATAAAAACCGTTTATTAATAACGTGTGCGTGAGGTTTTTTAATCTTCCACGTCGATCGTGATGATTAAGTGGATGGCATTGTACTCTTCTGTAAATTAGCGCAAAGCAATTTGCATATGACGACAACACCGCTCATGGACTAACAAGGCCGATGACCGCCATACGTTTACTTCGCTAGCCATCTAGCATAAAATCACCGGCCGCAGTTACACATTTTTGCTTAAATAACCTGTTATCAAACAAATAGCCCCCGTGTAACGTGAATGTATAGCTGTTACGTTTCATTAGAAATACTTAATTTAATAACGTATAAATCGTGGTTTCCGTGCGGAAGAAGAGATCCCTTCTTTTGATATGATTCTTGTGAAAGCCAAGCCCGAAGCCATGCTTGAGGGACTGTGACAAGAGGATAGGCGACATTAACCTTCTAAGTGCCAATAACAATTTATGGATGAGGACATCAATCGCTGTTACAGTCTCCTGAAAACGGTCGTTTTTTTGTAACTATCTAATAAAACATATTATTATATTTATTGATTCAGATTATAAATGAAGAAGACTACTAATCAGGGTTCACTAATAACAATAACATTACAAAACTGTATAAAATAGGAGGAAAAGAAATTTTAAAATATGATAGTCCTTAAAATAAATCAATTAGATTTCATAGACTTTTGCTCTTCAAAAACATTATCATGGTGATTGACGTGGTTTAAAGCTTACCAAATTAAATAAAAGTACCTTTGAATCAGTGATAGTTAGCAGGAAACCACTGAACTGTGCAAATCAATTGTATAAACTTCATTAAAAGAACCGAAGGAGAAACATTTTTTGGGTGGTAAAAAACAAATTAGAGGCTTTTTGCTGCTTATAAACTAGCCTTTTTAGGGCAGAAAAAGCTACATGAAAAAAAAAACAATTCACTCAACCAGTAACTATCACTCTGTAAAGGCCATGGGCGTCATGGAGGTCTTAATATCAGGAAAATAATGAATATTTTTCGTATTGTACAACTGAGCTGAGCAGCTTGGCTAATTGACAGAAAAAATCTTCTAGATGATTTTAATGATGATGAATCCAATTTGTTGTTTGGAGCCAAATCGTGTTAGCCGATTCATCAAAACTAAATAGTAGGTATATGAGTTATAATGATCATAATATTATGAACTTATCACATCTTTACGTAGTGTGACGCACGTTGGAGTAGCGTCGCGCATTGGCATCGGGCCACAGAGGACTCCGCCCGACTCGGGCAATCCAGTGGCGCGTGTCGCCGCCTCGTTTGCCCTCCACCTTGAAATTTTATTGATCATAGCTAAAAATAAGAAAGCATCCCGCTACAATTTATCAATCTATAATAAACCCATTTTGTAAAAATCCTCAATGAAACTGCGTCACGAGTTCACGGACAAAGCGTTGGGTTACCAAAACTACGATATTATTACGACCTGTTTGGTTTACGACAGCTTAATTAGCATACACAACACACTGTAGATTTTATTTAAGTGGGTCGTATATAATCAACTTCAGTAGGTATATAGGGAAGCACGATTAACACTACTGAAAATGTAATATAAAAAATAAACAGTGCTGATATGCAAGAGTTCCAACAACTGCGCAGTAGTACACAGTACAGATAAGCGGTCAATGTAGGAAACGTAGACTATCGGGTAGTTTCAGATAGGTCGCTGTCTGGAACTTATGTACTATTTATAAATCATTAACTTCAATTACTAAACGATGTTATCACATCTACTTATTGAAGAAACAACGGTTATGTTACGGTAACTGCAATTAATGTTGCCCATGATAAGAATTCCAAATAGATAAGTGCACTATTTTTAAATCTATGATCTGTTTTTAATAGAAGCCAATTAGGATTTATCATTAGTATTTAGGTAGTAAGTACAAATTGATACAAAGGCGTATGTGTGGGCTAAAACCCACGTACTGAGTCTTCTTGTTACCAAAAACAAATTCTTAGGAATATTATACCAAACTTTATATATAGACTCATTAGGTTGGAACTGCACGTAGCGGCTGACCATGTCCCACGTTTTTACGTATGCATTAGATATAATAAGTTCTATATTTGGTCTCACAGTGTTTTGGTGTATTAATTCTTGCATCTGTGTAGATGATTTGCTTAGATTGTTTGATAGACCAAATAAGGCTGCCCGATCAAAAATAGAAAAACCGGACGTAGATTCTAAGACAAGGATTTAAATTAAATTTTAAGTTTAGTTTAACTATAATTCATCTGCCTATTCTATGATGAAAAAAACTTGTTTATTACCTTATTCCTTCGCTTGGTATACAATAAAGAAAGTTTTGTTTATTTTAGAATAGGCAAATACATAAGATTAAACTCAACTTAAATGTAAGTAAGAACCTTGGCTTAGAATCGATAAACAAATCATTCTACAGTATTGAAAATCAGAAACTTGTGCAATAACCGTACTGCAAATAGTAATCGATGCGTTCTAACCGTTTTCAAATAGTTACCTGTTCGATCATTATTATCGGCTGTCCATGAATTATCAAACGTCAATTTACTCCCATTTATCTTTGACTTTGATGAGTATAAAAAGCATTGTACGATAATAATTACTAGAGCCTGCTTATAACGTAGGTGGAAATATGAAGGTAACGCTGAGCACACATCTTTGTGGATAAACACTTCCACTTTGTCCTTTGTATTGTGAGGCACGGTTCAATCTTTAAACTTTGATTTCGATCCTTATACAAAAGGAAGCCAAGTTTAAGATCGTTTTATTTATATGTTTATTGTGAGTTTAACTCAACTCGTAATGACTTGGATATTATAATATCGTAAATGTAATGTTTTGTTTACAAAGATGATACGACAAATTCAGACGTATCATCGTATGCGTGTCTCGTAAAGGTAGTATGTGAACCACGGTGTCAACGCTATAAGTGGACGTGCCCCGAAAACGTTATTTTTCCGGTTTGTTAAAGACTTGTTTGGTCTTCTTTAATTCACCGTTATTTCAATAGACATTATTAGCACCAGCTCGACCCATGCTAGTGTTTATGAACCTCGCAAGCCATTTAGGCAGCTATTTAGTTCAAATCTTTCATAATTTAATGCTAATCTGCCTCATATCATTTACCTACTTAAAATCAAATCGACGTGTCCGATGTTTATTGGTTACACCAACACTTGAGAATTTAGCGGTTGTCTATTTGTTTACATTAGTGGGTGTGTTATTGCGACACGTATTGTTCAATTTGCATCACCCTTCTCTTACGTTTCCTTTGTCAATTATTACATATTTCCTATTGTTAGTCATTTCTCCGAACATTTGCTGCATTCAGCGAATTTTAATATCGATAAGCTTATTCATATGACTTAAACTGCGAGCCATTCATACGGTTGGCTTAGTCACTGGCTACGCAAACTCCTTGACCTACTTGGAGTTGCGTGACAGTGGTCAGCTGCCGATGATGTACAACTTTCACCGAAACACTGTGGCGCGATGTTATCACCCGCACCAGCTTTGTTGTTACTCTGTGACCCACACACTGATTATCACAGTTATTTTGGAACCACAACAATGGGAACGTTAGATATTTAGACAATGAATTAATTTGACATGAAACTGTAATTTAGTTTTATCAATTAACGATTCTAGGGTATCATTTAAACAAGAGATATTAAAGTAAATTGACACGTTGTGGTCGATTCTCAAACTGGTTATGATTATAATGTAACAGGTTCCTTCGTTGCGATATTACTGATAAATAATGGTGTTGATCATTGAGTCTCAGTAAAAGCATTGAAACACACCATCAAAACACCGCAAATAAGAAGTGAGAATAATATTATCAATCAAATTAAATATGGTTTTAGGTAAGAATCAAATGTTTTGTTTGTCAATACAATACTCGTGAATTGTGTTTAGAAATCATCACCGATTGTAGTAATAAACACAGTTTAAATTTCATTATTTAAAGACCATCTTAATTTTCTGGGACATCAATGTAATAACTTGCCTGCAATTATTTCTCAATATGGTCACAGTCTGTCGGCAATATTTAACTTGCGTGTGTGACGTCGAGCCTGTCTGTAATCATTCACCATATATATATATATTTTTACTGTCAAGGTCTTTCGAACTCAGCATAGGTAACTGAAATTTAAGTTCCGGTAATACTCATCGCTTGCCGTGGCCCACTGACCGCGATCGCGAGTAGAACAACTAAAGTAGGCGTTTACGTTTATTATTGGCGTCGTAGACAACTAGGTACTTATTCCGTTTATACAGCTCTCTTGTAACGGAGATCATAGTAGAATTGAAGTAAATCCAGATGAGACATGGATGGGGAATAACGCTAGTCTCAGTTCACCTATTGTACCGCGTTCGCACGTAACATAAACACGTTTAAACATTAGTTAAAGAGTGCGTTCAAACTGCATTGTTAATATTCTCTAATGAGCCTGTTAAATAACGATAAACTATCAATTAGTAATTGGCACTTTGTTGATAAAATATAATTATCTTATCTGTCACTCATCGTCTAGTTGACATATTTCCTAATTATGTATTTCCACATTCATTACAATCATTTTTAAACGTAACCGTATTTCTGGTTCGTGTAAAAAATGCCGTGTTACTAGTATTAATATACGATCGGCTTCATTTACATACTACCAACGCACACACCCACAAAAGAAGTTAATTTCAAACATCACAGTAAATCGTCCTACTTTTTCTTATGTAGGTAATCTGCTAGAAACATACAAAGAATGTTTATGTTTACAAGTGAAAAGAGGGAAATTAATACTTATTCAAATAAGTTTGAAAAAATAACCAACAGTTTAAACAGGAAATGTGTATTTAATTTTATATTCAAATAAAATCGTAGACAATAACATTTAGATATTTTGCCATTTAAATATTAAGACGTTTTTCATTCAAAACTGTATTTCATTTTATGGTATTGGAGACCCTATATAAAAAGCAGTTCAAGGAATTTACGGTGCAAGCAGCATTGCTGCTCCACAATCCAGTGTAGAGTCCGGTTCCATTTCTCAGAGTGGCTCTACAGATTCGAAGTTTTTCTATATTTTATTTACTGCATCGCGCTATCTGACGTGACTGTGTCCTCCCCAGACAAGAGAGTTAAGTAGCAATCATATCAGTTTAGACACAGTGTTCGCACGGGCCCACACTTGTATCGTGTACGGTACCGTTCGGCGAGTCGATGCGCGTTTGACATCGAAGGTTATCGCCGGTGTCAGCGACCAGCGCGCCGCGCCCACACGCGCTTCTGTATACAAACAACGGCTCGGCACACATGCTCACACACTCGGCATATATACATGTCGCTACGTCTACGCTACTCAACACCAACCACGATGGTACGCACCGACAGACAGACATATTATTGCGATTATATACCGTATCCTTCATGCGCACATGCGCTTGATAGTGAAGTTCATTACAGATTATTGATCCGAATAAAAATAACTTATTAGAGCGATTGTTTATCAACAAAAACAATTAACGTGTTCTGTATACAAACATATATCTTTAGATACCTAATTGTTTCAAATGTTGGAGATATCCTCATTAAAAGTAAAACACTAGATAAAACTGATAATGCAAACATTTATTGGAAAATCATTTAAAATTATTTCCTCGATCTATACGATGCCCTATAAAATTTCTTCCGTAGCACGACATTATCTGTCTTTAGTCACGTATGCAAATATTCGGAAAAACGGTGTGTAAGTTTCATCCTAAACTGTAATGACTCATACAAGTCATACATTAAAATAAATAATAGATCACAAAGAAGGCAGACTTTACATATGTACTCGAGTCTTTAATCCATACATAATTTAGCCCTTCATCTTATAAATAAACCCTGAGACAAACAGAGAGAGTTTATTTTTAAATACTATGTGTGTTTATACACAGCGGAGTCAGGGTAGGGCAACGGCCGTCCTTCCTTCCGCTACCGCTCGTACTCCCTCACTTACAATTAACTTCTTGTTTATACGTAACTATACGTATAACTATCTACTGGCTTCTTAATGATTTCACCAGAAATCATATTAACGAACATTACCAGTACACCAAAAAATCTATAATTACTGAATCATTAGATATTTATTTATTTCATTTATTCTTGGTATTTACAATTTTTCAATCAATTAAACCATATATAGTCAAATGTTTCATAATTATAATCCATAAAGAAATGTCATCATGTGGCATTTTCTCCTAAAAATACCACATGGTGTAGTTTTTATTTATAAAACTGTTCGTAAACACCACGCGGAGCATCAGCTGATCTGTGTAAACAAAGCGTGCGGGACTTTCAGAAAGCCATTTAGGATTAGAAGTAGTCATAGCGATGTTTATTTTAATTTATATGAATGCGACCCCTTTTTCAAAATGCCATATTTCGTTTAATTACTAAAATAAAGCCTTTTATTGTTTAGAAAAATGAGAATAGGCCGGTCGATTGGCCTGTCCCGTTAACGAACGCGCGCTACCTGCGTAACGTATAAAGCGTAGGCTGCCCCACCATCGCACCATTAGTACAGCGCCCGCGCGCGCGATAGCACGTATCTTTCGCTCCGGCTCCGCGCTCTCGTTCTCGACTCTATGTGTACACAAGCCATTACGGAAACATGCATTTTTGTATACCCTTTCACGATTGGTTTTATGAAGAGACCCTCGCGACGGTGGACTCGGCCAGCACAGCAGCACGCCGGCGCAAGCCGCGTGATAGACGACACCCCCCGGCCGCGCCGCCGACGCCGTCGACGCCGTCGAGAATCTCCACTGAAGAACTGGTAGAAGCACTACGACCGCATCTGCTGTCACCCAAGCGCATGTGGACGCTGGGTTATCCGCTCGAGATCGAGCCGAACTCGTCGAAAGCGGTGGTGTATATCAATCCGCCGCATCGACCTAGACCTCTGCCGGCTACAACATGGGACGTCAACGCGCCGGAGTTTGTGCCCGGCTCACAAGGCGACAGCGGCCGCGGGTCGCTGGGTTCGAGTCCGCGCTCTGACAGTGACGAAGAAGCGGATACAGTGGAACATTTGTGTGTACGTTGTGATAAAATGTTTAGAATGACTCGTGAAGGTGAATATCTGAAGGATGAACCGTGTGTACATCATTGGGGACGTGTAAGTGGTGACTGTCGTTACACTTGCTGCAAGTCGCCATTCGGCGCCAGAGGTTGCAGCTCAGCCCGCTTCCATGTTTGGAACGGTACTCGTCCAGGTATGAATGGGCCTCTCGATGGTTATGTGCGTGCTCGTTCGCCTCGCGGTGGTGTATATGCCATCGATACAGAGATGTGTTACACAACGGCAGGCCTGGAATTAGCTAGTATTGCGGTCATCGCCGCTGATGGCCGACTTGTATACAAATCACTAGTGAAACCGAGCTCACCTGTAGTCGATCACAACACCCGTTTCTCGGGCATCAGGCCGCGCGACTTGGCGCGCGCGACTAAGACGCTACGAGATGTACAAAATGACATACTTGGATTCGTGGGTACGGACACGATCCTCATCGGCCATGCTCTGGAAAATGACCTGCGTGCACTGAAGCTGTTACACACGGCCGTGGTGGACACATGCGCGCTGTACCCTCACGCTCGAGGCTTCCCGATGCGCCGCTCGCTGCGGGCGCTCTCGGAGGAGCTGCTCGGGCGGATCGTGCAGCGCGGCAGTTCCGGCCACTCGCCCCTGGAAGATGCCCGAGCTGCGATGGACCTGGTACTTCTTAAAGTACATGAAGAACGAGCCACCGCACACCGGACACGTATTTCGGCCCAACTCTCCATGCTACAGCCGTACGACCCCTTAATAATGCCGCCTCAGTACTGAGTTAGACAATAATAAGTTTATGACGATTGTTCTATGGACAAAATAATGATTGATGACTGACAATTTTTAAGTGTCAAATTCGTCACGTTGACGGAGCTGCGCGTACTGTAACACAGTATGTGCCTTCGAATTGCAATTACAGCAATAAACGTGATATTTTTTCTTAAAAAATTTGTTTGTTTTATCCTGTTCCTAACACACACAAGAAGCAATTGGGTATGTACACACATAGAAACAACTTCTAACTGAGCTTAAATAAAACACCATGCATCTAAGTTAACCTGAACGTTTCCTAAATGTCAGAATAATATGAACTGTGACACCATTTTATATTCAACTTTAATAATCCGTTAGATTAAATTGTGGTAGTGTTTTGTGTGTCACTGTAGGTAGAGCCATAAAAACTTTCACTGTGTTAGGTTTCTCTACTACGTAACCAGTGCTAGTTTAGCTATGCAACTTGACAGTTTTTCACTCGCTTAGTTATCATTATTTATCAGAATAAACACTTATAACAGGCTTGCTTCATATTACTGATAATTACGTAGTGGTCTCTACGTAGCTGTTGAGACTCGCTGTATATAAAATGTTTGTCTGACGTAAGGGATTCCCAGATTGAGAGATAATACCAATACTACTAATGATTCATGAATGAAGGGTAACGGAAACACTACAGGGAAAATCACACGTGCGCAATCTCAGTTCACAGGAAACTTATGATTCTTAAACGAAACTTCCTTAACATTGTTGTGATGTTTAAATTTTATCAATATTCATGACCATCATAATATAATGATGTAATTTTCCTAATGACTAAGCCTTGGCGTCAGCATATTTTTTGTTATTCTCAAGAACTGAGTCAGCGCGCTACGATGTGGCTTCCCGGTAAAAGCTTTTACAATGATCGCCTGACCTATATGATGCACAAGAGTATTAATCATAATACATAGTTTTAATTCAGCTCTTCAAGACGAAATGTATATAACGCTCTAGTTTCATTATAGAGAGACGCTTATTTAATCAGATATAATTGAGTGACCGTGCACTCGGAGCCAGTTTACGTAATGTTGTTACATAAAGTATAAATTATGAAACAAATATGATATGCGCCCCCAATGTCTTCAACTAGAAATATCTAATTCTTATATAAATTCTACATCTTACATATTTTTATTTGGTAGAATGCAAAGTTTTGATAAAAATGAATTTGAATCTGTTATGTTTACTAGTTTAGGACAATGTACGACCGAAACATATATGTAAAATTCATAAGATACTGCGTATATCAGCTAAGAAAAGAGCAACGCCCTCCCGTCCGGTCGTCTGTATGAGCGTTTTGTTTACGTTTCGTGTCGTCCAAAAACGTTTAAATTGAATTCACTAAAACATCACACATCAACTATGTCGAGCAAATACTACGCGCTAGATTTATGTTTGCTAAATGAACAGAAAAATGGTGCCAATCTAACAGGGCCACCTAATCATTGCTAATCATTAAGGACATGTATTACATTTACGATTTCCTTAACAGATAGTGAAACCTATTCTTAACAGCCGCTCCACGCTGTATTATCTAATCAATGTGTATCATAATAATACATATAATTAAATTAATATGCAGTAGGATTTCTGAACATTACATTTCTCTTTATCTGGGCATCGAGATATTACAATATGATGTCAAATATTTGAAATAAACACAATAACAGCCGGCTTGTTATGAAAGATAGCATAGTTTGTGATGTGACTCTTAGTATCAACAAAAAACATTAATGACGCGCTGGTTATCTGCCGGTGAGCGAGGCACACTTCCACGAAAGAGAGCAGACGACAGCCGCTCCACGTCAGCACCGGATCGAACGAAACAGCCCAAAATAGATCAGTACAGAAACGTAAGTATTGTACAGTACGATGAATTCGTGATACTGATAATGATATCAGTACAATCAGATGATACTGGCATGTTTGTATCGCCGTTTGTGTGTAACCTCCGTATCGCATTCGTGTTGTTTGATTGTTACAGTCGCTGTGTCGTAATTTTTGTACGAAAACTCGATAAACGCGTGTTCACTAATGCAATCGAAGAAACTATAAGCTTATTACAGTAGTGTTCAATTACATTCATGTTAATGTTGGTGTTTCTGTAGCGTTGATCTTTTTCCTAACCTTCAGTCACAAATGTACATTGTTACCAGTCAAGATGGATGGTAATTAAGTACCTATTTATTATTTCTTGTTGGTGTGTTTTTCTTGAAATTATTGGAGCCATTGGTTTAACTGTGTTCGTACGTAGAGGTGACTTATGCATAGTAGTATTGAGAGTACGTCGTGTTGGCCTCCATGGCGCCGTCGTCGGACTCGCCTCCGCGTCAATAGGTACCTCTTTCACAATAATACTTGCACAAAATGAGGCGTTGTTTCGTCACCGGCCACACTCCGACACGCCTACGTGGACCTCACCATGCAATACTTTATTCATGGGCGCTTTGTATAAGGCGAACATATACTTACACGCTATCTTAGTACTTTACTTACAGTACGGGCTTTATTAGAATTTGAGAAATTTCAATACCACGTGTCAGTGAACTCATTAAAACGATGATTCATGAGGGTGTGTTCATTTAACCAAATCAACGAAAATTTAAATGAATTTATTGTTGTAGAAGTAGGTAGTACATGTGTTACCGCCTACTGCCTACATAAAGAATCGCGATGGTGGCTGGCCTCAACCAGACTGACAATGCCATTGGACCTTGAATTTGGTACGAGTATTACTGACACAGACGAGTTTTTGTCTCGGATAAGAATCGTTGGGCTCATTATGTATGTACCTATGAACCAACAGTCATGATTATTTAAAATAAACACAAAAATATATACGTACCTATGTAACAATCATACATGCTGGCTGTTGTATATTTTTTTTTTATTTCACACTAACAACAAACTTCCTAGTTCTTGATGCTTGAAGAGGCCAATGAACGAAAAGAGTTAAACGCGTTCAGATTTAAAAAATATTTTATTCTTGTAATCAATTATATTTCATCGTTACGGATCTTCAGATAATAATTTAATTACTAGGATATTGCTAGAAGGCACATCGTGACATGAATTATTTAAACGAAGCACAAGGATATGCGTTGCTGTTGTGTTGCATCTGTTAAAACATAGAGCACTGTTTCAACTGACTGGGCACATTAAACTGATTGTAACATTATACTGTTATTTGGGTGTAGGTCACACTGGCAGGTGCCTTGTATACCTAATATTTTTTTTCCAATTACTGAACAATGTTTCTCCAAAACGTTTCCTGAATTGACAATATTTATTTATATACTAACCGTCCAAGGCTGCTTCGCACATAATGGCTCGTGGTATCTAAAAAATAACGTAAGCATTCTAAGTTGAGATTTGGTATTGTAACTCTAACCATGAAATCGTTGCCCCTTACTGTTTCGCACGGTAGGGAACTTAACTCAGCATTGCCTGAAATCATGAGGCCTTGATACAGTGACTCAGTTTCGATATCTCGAGTGGTCCGTTGACCTTTTACCGGTTCACTCATTGTTGCATGCATAATTCATTTTACTTACTTTGATAGTACATAACAAAACTATATTCCGGTGCTTATTATACTTCCTAGAAAGAACACGAGAAAATCGTTGAATGAATAAAAGATAATAGTATTCTGTTTGAGTAAATACTCCCTAGCTACATAATCATATTCAAAAATGAACGACTTCATACATAATTGATGGTTTATAATTAGTTCTCGCGGGAAGCCAAGTTGGTTAAACCTGAATTATTATAATATGTCTATATATAGATATCCATCAAACCGCATGACCTTCAGTTTTTATGTACAATAAAACACAAAGTAATTAATACACAAATTAATTTACACAAGTTTGTCTAGTACACAGACTTAACTTGTTACTCATAATTTGCGAATTCGCGGTAACAATGGGCCAATTCTGACTCAAATCTCACAGAAACAAAAACGGCCAGTCAATGAGTAGTGTAAATGACAGTTGGTAGAGTTTTGTTACCCGAAAACAATACGAATGTAGACTGCTACGCACATGCAATATACTGTTATAATATAACGTACTACTTACCACAGAGGGTAAATTACCTTACCTTGATTCGACCACTGAAAAGAAAAATAATTGACTTTTAAATTACTTATAAAACTCTATTAGATTTGTTACTTCAATCAAAACTTACAGAATTTTTATGACTTTCACAAACAATAGAATTTAAAACACGTTAACATTCTCATATAACAGTATTTTGGGGTGACTTCGACGCGCTCCAAAGGTCGAATCCAAAAAGGTTCTATGACCTTACATTGATTTTATGTTTCTTTGAATTTTGTGTAGCAGACGTGCGGAAAATAAGAGGTTTGTCTGAGAGCGTTTAATAATCGGTAGGTATTGTACTCAGATGGCTCCGTGATCCTCTGGGACGTTCGGGATCTAAACCAGAAAGAACACAAAACGTTGCGTGTGAACATCGAATTTGACCACGCGTCCCACGTCGCCTGGAGTCCAGACTCGAAGGCGTTTATTGTCCACACCGTGCGTGAGAATCACATCGTAGTCTACAAGATAGAGAAGAAAAAGGACGGCACCATAGGGTCGGCGGCGCCGGTCATCACGTTCGATAAGGTTAGTAAGTCTTTGTCTCGACCACATGGTCTCTACCTGAAACGGGGCTACTCAAAATTCTTGTCGACTTGTTCATCGCTCGAAACTATACGTCACATTTTTGTCTGTTGCCCTGTCGTGTGCAATGTCTCCTTAAGTGTTTCACTCTCTTTATATATGCCTTCTTCGGTGATGCAGCTATTAAGTCGTACACATCTAACGAGCCTCTAATATTCGGTAGTCAACATACACAATGTAGAGTTTATGCAACCACATTTTCTTGGCATACTTTTACTGGTAGTTTCACTAAATGTAATTGACTATTATTGTTGAGTTTATTGTCGTCGAAACACGCAACTTATATGCTACTATTAGTTATGTAACAGTCGTTTGTTGTTATCTCTCGTTATCTCGGCTGCAGATGCATCGTAGCATCTCACGACACGCGCCTAAACGCACAGGCGGTACATTGTACCAATATGTATACGTGTACTATCTGCTCAAATATACATTGTATTAATGCTCAAGAAAGTGGGTCAATAGGTTATATACCTATTCGTGTCATAATAGTTACATAAAAATTAGTAGCCAACTCTGTGAAACCATTGTTTTGATAGCAATGTGAGAAAAGATTAGGTGCATGTATCAAATCACAAGCGTGTACGATTTCAAGAGTAGCATATTAATAAAGAACTGCATTATCGTAGGATACTTGAGAATTGATGCTTCATTAGTATTAGTCCGCATCCTTATCTTATCGAAATTATTTAGGATTAAATTGATAAATAGAACAAATATTTTTATTTATAATCTGGGTTCATCGTTTTAGGCTCATTGACCTAATGGCGTGTCATCGCTGTTGTGTTTGCCCTCTAGACTAGTCTATTGCGAACCGTGTTTGTTCGCACTGCATCCTCAAAGTCACATTCATAAGTATTTTGATCGAATAGGAGAGAAATATTTACATTTGGAACAATAATGTGAAATAAACATTAAAGCGTGGCGCAGCTGAAAATAGGTGGGCGTCATAGTGTAAACGCATGCAAGGAGCAATGGCCGCCGATGTTGAAAATTCAAATTAGAGTTCAATATACATGTATGCTGGTCGTGGAATGTTTGACCGCAACCACTACGTTTTATGAAAGTGACCGATACTAAACGTCTTTTGAGATGTCACATCTATTTTCTTATGATCACCATCTTCAAAGTTTGTTTTTCTGATATTTTAGAGAATTATAATCCTTATGCCAATTTACTCACAGAAGTCTATAGCTAATGAATTTCAATGCATGATCTTAGATCCAGATTCTATGTTCAAAGTGTAAAGTTTTTCGTGAAATCACTTTTTCATAAATGTGTGAGTGAAGCGCCACGCACACATTTAAATGTTTTCTGGGATATTAACTAGTTTTACGTAGCGAACGAACGAACGGGATGTTTTATCATTCTTTTTTTTTACTTCAATTCTCAGTGGCCTACAATACTGTACAATACTTCTACTGGACATTCATTAATCTAAGTCCTTAGTCAGGATTTTGTTAAGAATGTATATTTTATTTTAGGCTAGTCTCAGAAGTTTCTCGCTTAATATCAATGAACCTTTTTACAAACACATTTTATTACTCGTTCCAGGTCAACTTAGGTCATTTAAAAATACATTTCAAGATCGAGCGAGTTGTTATGAAATAAAACGTTATTGCACAATAGATTTTTTGCCTTACAAAAATAAAAGGAGGCTACATTCAGTACGAACACAGTCTACCTTTGCGAACCAATAAATCAGTACTTCTGATATGTAATCATTTATTTGTTGCATATTTTTTGATCCGTGAATCATTCTATTAGCGCTGCGGAAGTACATACGCGAGTGATGCAAAAAATGACGTATGATGACATTGCTCCGATTAGGTCAGTGCCGAAACGAGAAACGTCATAAGCGCCATGTCGAGATGTTTTTATCGTACAAATAACATTATAAAGCGTTTTTTTTTGTTACGTTTACATTAATAGCTTGACGTCTTGGGAATTTGCTGTTTAAGAAAACAAGATTTTAAACTTAAAATCTTAGAGGATATTTCTTGGAAAAGAGTAAACAAGGATAACTAATGGGTAGTCAGTATTGTCCTGTTATAGAAATTACCCTAATTCTTTATCTTTTGTTGCCCACAATATACAGATGATATAAAATGATGATATAAATACTTGTCTTTTCTATGCGTATAATCCGAGAGGATATTTTGAATACAGCCTTTGAAAATTTTTGTCCCTTTATTTAAATTGCAAATATACCAATAATTTAACCATATTTTTCTGAAGGTATTCCGCACAATACGGATATAAAAATATATAAGAAGAAAGGAACATACGTATAAAGTAGCGCCTTTCTTTCTAATTCCTTGTTTCTACTTCAAATTGAAATGGGAGTCGAAAACAACAATTACTTATTTATTTATTTGTGCACACACAGAAAACAGAAACAGACAGACAGAAAACAGTATAAAAATTAACACAAACGTACAAAGGTACTTTTGTTCCATTAACAAATCTATTCCAGCACGCGTAGCATGACGCCGAAGAAACTGATTTTGTCGACAGGAGAATAGACAAAATGACAGAGCGTAGATTTTTATCGGTTTCAGCATAGCAATGTTTAAAACATAGAAAATATATGTTTCTATCCTTTAATGGTGTATCGTGTCATACTTGTGCAAGAAACAGTCGATTTGTATAGAAATAACGATGAAATATCTTTGCCTTTTCTTGGTAGAATAGAAATAGAATCGACATGCTATGCTGACCTTAGATAGAAAAGAGTACCTCTAGTCACGAAAAGTAGACAAAGTATGACAATTACGATTTGATGTCTCTGAACTTTAGCACATGAGTAATTAAACGGATGTGACTTTAGTTTCTGATTTTGTAATTTAACAATTTATCGATCAATCTCCCAGAAAGTTCAACGATCCTTAATCTTGTCAATCTTATTTTCGACATCCATAATCTCTTGATCAAAAGTCTTTGGCACTCCTCGTCTAAATATTTACAGAGCTTAATTTATGTGTTTTGCACTTTAATGGCATGTATTTAGAATGAAGGTTGTGGAGTACATCAACCCGTGAAGGTTTATTCAGAGCTCGGACTATGAACGACCCATTGATCGGCAGGCTGATGCTGTCAGCATAACCAATTGCTGTTGTCTATGCACCCAACGAATGATGGTCCTAAACGCAGAGCATTAAGCAATCGAAGAAAAGGACGTTCCACGTCATTTCAGGTGTTGTTATGTCAAAGTAGGCAAAGTAATACTCATTGATACCTCCTAATTCTGGCATATCAACGGACTTTCATCCTGTCCAGATAAAGCCTTTGTTCCGCACAGAAAACTCGATAGGTTCGGTCTTATCGACGCCTGATTATGAAAGCCTTCACAATCACAGCAATTAGTCAGCGTCAGTTCTACTACAAGCTACGATAACACTGAATCAACACGATTATAAAAAAAACAAATCTGTTTTCAAACTGATAACATTACAAACAAATGTACACATGATACTTTAACAAAGATGTACTCGCATATTCTTTCACCACCCCGGAAAACTGTATGTTGTGTTCATGCAAATAATTACACAGGCTTTATCAATAAAAAGCCTTTGTTTGAAGAATAACTGGGTTGATGTACTCGTTATAACCGATTTGTTCTTGTTAATATAGAATTTTATGATATTATCATTTAAATATAGGAAATCATTTTCATTGTCTCAGTAGGTTGTACTCAAGATCGGCAGATACTGAAAAACTGATAAAAATATACAATTTACTTATTATTACTTATTATTCGCGTTTTTGCGGTTCGTAAGAAGCCTACAGGAACGTAGTACTGTTATGCTGGGCTAAAATGTATCCTTTGATTTGTTTCAGACCCATGTGAAATGTGCTCAGACATATTTAGTAACAAACTTACCTACAATATTAGCATAGAGGTTATCATCAGACAATTTTATCATCACCAGACATTTACACTTATGATAAAATCATTGTAGACATTGTTGTACCTAAATGAATACCGGAAAAAAGGTGGATAACCTACTTACTTCGATCAAAGGCATTAAACATGTCGTCTAGTGAAAAATTAAACCTAATTCAGTAGGTTTTAAGAAACAATTTTTTTCAGCAAAGGTGAAGTGACGGAAATCTATTTCTTTTTGACCAGTAACATAATTCTACGGATTCCGCTGTCTTTGCCTTATCAATGCAGTTACAAATTGCACGTACTTTTAAGTTTAAAGTGAGTAAATCAAAACAAATCATTTAGTTGGATCGTTAGTGGTAACGCATTAAGGGCGGCTGTCTATCAAATGAAGACGAATGGCCAACTCAGGTAGCCATATTTATCAATATTGTCGTGCAACTAGGAAGAGGCCTCAATCATTTAAGTGGTAATTGACGTAGATTATAGAGGTCGCATGTGTGTGTTTGTGTAGCCATTTTCTCTTTCAGACAAAAACGTTACAGCCTTTTAAATTACCACTGAATGGTCGGTATTAATTATTTGTTCTACATTCGGTAACAATAACAAGTGGCCACAAAGACCGTAGGAAGTTCAATGGCATCGGGAGTTTTCAGTAGAATAAATTGAACTTGTCAACCTTGATAGGAAGACTTCTCAAAGATAGTAGTAAGATGGAGACTGGAAGCTAATAAGGATTATGACGAAAATGAAAGAGTACATTTGTGCACATTTTATAGATATAAGACGATCGTTCGCTATTCACGGGACTTAAAGAAAGCTGGCGAAATGGCTGCTCATGCTCACTACAGTCCCCAAAGGTATAAAGGCATATGAATGAATGAAACATCACTCGCTACTTATGACAGTAGGGTACAACATGAAAGTCAATAATGCGCTGCTACGCCCTTCGGGCTGAAAATTCGTACGCTCGTGACAAAGGTTTCTTTTTTTTTGTGCGCCCCGTCACGTCAGCGCCGCTTCGCTCCCCCGTTGCAATTGGAATTATCAATACTGAGCTACAGCTACAGGCTGCCTGTCTGGGATTAACTTGACGTCACATTATGGAATAGCATTGTTTATATGTATAGGGCATTTTGGCTGAGTTGATTACCTATTTCTAAATTGTTTTCTGGTCTAAAAATGAGCTTATTAGTATCGAAAATTATTTTAAGACATGTTATAGAATTAATTCGGGGATATATGGCATATAAAAAATACTCCAAAGTAAGTACTCGTATCAATAATGGTATTAGTAGATAAACACCCATTTTAGATTGTATTTATCTAGCTAAATGACGACTAGAAGTTTGGATGAAGAAGACATCATGCTACGTTGACCCCAAATGAATCCCTTACCGGCCGGAGAAGCAACAAGTGAAGGAGTCGAAAGCGTTATTTAGCAAATGAAAAGCTTGACTTAATCGTCACAGATATCAAATATTTTATGTCCTACAGAACAAAGCTTTGTCCGTTGCATGTTTATATACAATGCAATACATATTGGTACAGTGTGGCGGGCTCCGCGGCCCGGCCGATATCGGCTCGGGCAGACAGGCGTTACTGCGCAGATACCTACCGCGACTATTTCCGAGATGACCCACATGCATATGACTGTGCTTATTGATTTTTAATTGCTTTCGTTCAAATATATCCCTACACGTGGAAACACTTTAGTTTATACAACCACCTTTATCAACGCAGATACAGTAAAAGTTTTAGTAGATATTGATACAAATATTCATAGTTGGCCAATTCCAGATATTGTGGGCGTGATGCCAAACTGCAAAGACCATTCAATATCCTTTGGCTGTATTACGTAAAGCTACGCTCTTTGTGTGCCATAGTTCAAGACTAGGTACTAAAGATGACTCATGCACGAGTTGTAAAAATATGCGTAAATAACTGTATGTGCAATACGACTCCTTGTCAACATTTTGCCCCTGAAAACATATTAGTATTGAAAGCCTTAGTCATTGTTTTATTCAATACCTAAAATATTTCTATGAATTCAGAGCGAATAACAACTGACGAAGTAATTTCATGGGAATAACCGTTAACATATTACATTATTGATTCAGCATTCACCTTGGATGTCGTTTAATTCAAGTGTTTAAATAAGTATCACTTGTTTAACACGTATTTTAACCCTAAATTGAATCATTTAAAACCAGCGTCATAACGCTAATTTAGAACTGTAAATAAAAGGCAGTGAACTAATGAAAAAGCCAATGTTTCACTCGGATTTCAGCTTTGCATACTCAATACTCAATTCTTTATTGCATTCCATATGTAACAAACTTAGATGGTAAAAAAGAAAATGGCACAAGATCAAATATGGACCCTGTCGGGCACGCAAAAATTAGGAGAGAGGAAGAAGGCTGAGTTACAATTTACTTAATTAAATCAAAAATATCATAAAATGTCTTTCATTTGGTATTAATTATAATTAAAACATATTTTGTGTAGATAGGTGTAGATAGGTATATCAGTTGTTATTATAAATGTATTTGCACGAGATACAATGTTTTATATTAAATTCTTAGAAGTTTCGCTTTATTATTATTTACCTAGATTAATTTATTAAAGAAAAGAAAATATGATATTTATTTTTTATTAATTATTCATATTTTTATATTTTTACTTAAATATTATCTGTATTCAATTTAATATTTTATGTATATATTATGTTTTATTAATATTTATTATATAATTATATTATTATTATTTATCAATAGATTTATCATCTAGAAACTCCTTTACGGTGTAGTATGCCTTGGACTCAAGGAATCTTCTTAATTTATTTATAAATATATTTGTTTTGTTTTCTTCTCTAATATTATTTGGTAATTTTTTATAAATTTTGATGGACATAAGCTTTGACAAACAAAGAAAATATTTGGTCGTTAAAAGAGTATGAACTTGCTTTCTCCGAACTTTAGTGGTCCTTCGCATAAAATTTCACGATGCTAAGTAAATCTTCATCTTTACATAGTACGTAAAACTACGTCGCTAAGTCTGCCTGTACTTGCATAACTTCCGAATTAATGTCAAATGGGATACGTTTTTTAATTGTACAAGAATTATTGAGAATGTTTTTTTTCTATTCAGCTGGTACGTCCGAAAATCCCATGCCAAGTCGGGACGGGCCGCTAGTACCTAACCAATATATTCCGATGAATGGTGAAATAAGCTTCGGTTTATAAATAACGCCACCGTAGCCATGTTTTACCCAACTTCTAATATTAGACGAAGGTAGCAAAAGCTGAATAAAACATCTACCCTCCTATTTCAAGAAACGTTACACTGTTGACGTCATACAACAAGGCGTTATTGTGACGTCATAATGAAGCTCTATGAGAACGAGTACTATTTTTGGTAGCAATCAACGTGTTATTATTATGTAATTAATTTATCACTGTAATTATTAAACGTGTTTTTTAATTGCTGCTTGATGTTGAATGCAAGTTTTGATGTTGTTCCGGGTTTTGTTGGAGCGAAAAGACGCGGCTATAGTAAATAAATTGCTTGCTAGACTTTTATAGCAAGTTAGTTATTTGTTTTTTGAGAATAATTCTGTTTTAAATATGAAAATCAACGAAGAGCAGATTCTAATGAACTATGTCGAAACTGTTACGTAACTAATTAAATTCTGGGTATCAAACCTTGATGCATACGTAAAACGATGTTAGCTTTCCCCGAAAACATTTCATCAGAACCATACAATCCTTATTGTGAAACAAGAGGGAGAGTTTCTCTTTGAAATATTTTACGTAACCATCACTTGAAAGTTTTCACTTTTACATTTTGTTTCACACAAAAGAAGTTCAGTTTATTGTTTCCAAACCCATAAAAAAACTTGTAGAATTAATAAAATGAAAACATTTTGCAATCTAGCCTTAAAGCAAGGCCAGAAAGTGCTTTATATTTTCTCAGAAAAAAAAGTGAGATGGATAAGGTTATTTACGTAACGCAACTTTTCAAATATGAAGTTTTCTGCGGAATCAACGATGGACATAAAAGATCGACATCAAAGTATCAGTTTCTAACTGTCACGGATCTGCGACCAGACTCGCATGTCTTGACACTTGTCGGTCAATTGAGGATCCTCACTGATGCTCTGATCTCCAACCCTGCTACTCCTTTCCCCTCTTTCTCGGTATGCCACTGATGACCAACCAATTTAAGCATGGGAATGAGCTTGAGGAAGTCTTGTAGGTCTAGCTTGTTATTCTTATGAATTGTTTTATTGTCTGCCTTTTCAATGTCCCAGATAAACCCTTTTGTCTCGATATCGGACTCGAAACTACTACTGTATTTAAATATGTTTGCAGTGACTCTGCAAATCATGGTATTTTAACAAACCCAATATCTAAACAAAAGATATATCTATGACATTCAGACAAGCAGACAGTCAAACAATTCATGGGGGTCCTGAATGGTTTAGTACTTACTCACTAATCGCGAAAAGATAAGAACAACAAAAAGAAAGAAAAAAGAAGACGCAAAAACACAATCAACCTTGTTGTTAGTTCCTTGTTATGGGTACGATACAACATATGATTCCCAAGTATATTAACAGCTGGTGACTCACAAGTCGCACGGTTAGCGATAAGCTGCTGAATTGTACTCAATGCTTAATCATTTGTGTAGCCCCTATAACGATATTGGCCTACATACCTATTTGTACGAATGCGAACACACCCACTAATTAACGTTGACGGCCAAAATTTTCACAATTCCTGCACCGGTGTTCATTAATTTTGACTGAAATGCTCGCTTTAGTAGTCCCTAAATTTTGGCATAGTGGAAATGAAATTGATACTACTGTGAGATTCATTGTTTTCATGGACCGCAGGCTGCCTATTGTTTGTACTGGAGAGAGTAATGAGCGTCACGTTCAATGAATAAATTAGTACGTAAGCGTATATTGCTGAGCCACACCCACATATCACCCAATTTGCGGTAAACTCTTCTGAAGTTAAGGTCATGGTAACTTATCTGATGTGGTTTGGCATGAATGAGAAACTCTACTACCCTTGAAGCGGGTTTTCGCAACATGACTTGATTTCACAAGTATGTGCGGTCCACTCGGTCGGAATAATCCCTTAATCACCAGTTACGACGCCCACGGGAAGAAATGGGGTGCGCTATTATTAGACAACGACCACACCGCCAGCCGGGGATGCGACACACGTGCTGTTATGTGTAATATTTCATTAATTCATCTACGATACTGGTAAACAACTAGAACTGCCCCGTAAGCTTTTTATTTTTCTGATCCTCGTCGTTTACAACAAGCGGTAGAATGTGCGCGTAGAGTAGGTGCCACCAAACACCATGTCCTTTGTGTTTTGTTATTTTATTGCCTATAAAATGATCATGTTATTTACACAAAATAATTTAAATAAATGTATAAATAAGTTCCATTGTCTTCCTTTGCTATTCAAGGCAGAACATGCTTTGTTCATTTTTGAATAACTGTATTTAATGACGCCAATTTAAAGCGGACTGTAAAAGCCATAATTTCCGAATATTTCATCCTTATATTGTAACTTTCCTTTAAGGACTAAAGGGAAAGGTATTCATTTCATCACAAAAGATTTTTTTATAGACCAATTAAGTCGTAAGGAAGACTGGTACAAATCCTGAGTGAAACACGCGAAGAATGACTTTACTCAAAACGGCAGTTTATTTTGAATTCAATGGTGGTGATGAAATACACGTTTTTTAAATCGCAATGCTTACTGTTTCACAACCTGCAGTTTTGAAACGTTACATCATATATCTGTGATGTTAATGAGATTATATTGAATGTTACGTGCTTTGTGCAGAAGCTAAGTGTCGATTGTAGACAATATCACGTATTTATCACTCACCAATGTTCATTGTAAAACGAACAAAGATCTGTTTGTTGCACTTATATCTGTTTTTGTGTTTGCGATGATGCAAGCTGTGTAACGTGATGTCAGTCAATGATATACAAATATTTTAACTTAAACTAGATGATACCGCTTGTATTACACCTACGTATATCTAATACGTACATGCACATAATGGTGTATCTAAATCTTCCATACACGTAGGCTATAATCACACAGAGCATAGGTACGTAGCTTACTATCAGAACATATACAACATAACTACGTGATTTATCTAGTCTTAATAGTGCTTAAGCATGATTCAAGTTGCAACGCATATTAAGGAATTTACATAATCAATTATTCCGTACAGACTATATCGCCTTTAATGAACGTATCTTCCGCTTGTAAATAAAAAGTTGGATTCACCATAAAAGTAGTAGGAGGCACAATGTCAGTCACGCCTTCATAATATGTATTTCGACATTTTGTATAAAAATTAACAACCTTGTGTGCTCGGCAATGAACCTCCGCAAAAAATTATAAAAATATGAAATGACTATTGTTTCGTCCGATGTATGAATCTGTATGAAAATCTGTTTGTTATATATCTTACACGGCTCGTGTTTTTGTATGTTTGCTATTGTTAGAGGTGATACGATCACAAGATTTCGCTAATTGTGGTGCATGAAGCGACTCTCGAATGTACTCCGCACTGTCTCAATGCTGCAATAATTCCCATCGTAAAAGAAACCGCTAAAGAAAACGACATCATATCATGAACTTGTTTTCTGTAACAGTGTCTCCTACTGGCGTGTTTAAATAGAAACAGTTTTCTAAATGTGGTGTGCTTTTCAAACATTTAAATAGGTCACAAGCTCATACAGTTAACAGATGTTAATTTTGGTTAGTGCTGATGAAACCGACGAATGAAAAGACATATCACTATTGTGAACTATGATTGTAGAGGCGGTTGGCTTTGAACTAAAACGATGATTTAATCGAATCAGTTTATTGATATGTGATCTAGAACACGCGCAATCACACTTATAAATGAGGACTACTGTTAAAGAAGAACTGAGATTACTGATTTTATAAGTAGATGCAGACACAGATAGTACTAATATATTTACAATCGATATTATTTATCATACATTGTAATAAACAATATATTCCAGTATTGATTCTAGTCTTTATAACATTTACACAAATATCGGGGTCGACGTAATGTCGCACTAGTTAGCGGGTTGACATGGTAGAGCTGCCATTTATGCAAGTGTTGCTCTCAATAACCTTTTTCTTTGTTGTTGTATTGCAGCCAATAATCTTGACTCAGTTGCTTAGGTAAAGGCCAAATAGGATACTCGGTTGTTGGTTTGATCTGATTAGCAAGTCTTTGAAAAACGTTGTGAAAGTTGAGGAAAGAAAGATGTCAGTGTTGGTATAGAGCTAGAAATAATTTTGTGCGCGGTTCAACGGTTCATTACGAATATTCAGGAACCTCTTCATACAACACCTACTTGACGCAATGGAGAAAATTATTGTGAAGTTGTAACAGACTTTTGGCGTGACCACCCTTTGGGTTCAAGAAATTCATAATTTGTAGTATCGATACGCAAGATGAAATCAGACCATTTACGAAAGAATTCTTAGTAAAATGTATTCTCTTCGAATTAATGCAACAACACACAATTTTGAGAAACTAACTCGAGATGAGTATGCACAATATGATAAGGGAAAAAACACAAATTGAACAGGGGTTTCCACTGGGAGTGATAATAAAATTGTCGATTGTTAGTAATAAACACTGTGCCGAAAATCCCAGAAAAAAGTACCTACACGAAATATGATTTGAGCTTGCGTCATCCGGGTCACGATACTGGGGCTCAAATCGGTTCATCATGACCCCAAAAATCTGTTTCGTCTACATAAATCTTTAATAAGCAGATATCTTGTAACTATGTGCGGCGATTAAAAAAAAAGACCTTCCATCGGAACAATGGCACTTGATGTTGGCGGTACAGTGATCAAAGCAATTTACGCCATCTGTTAAACGTTTACGCTATCTTCGTGCGAAGGAAATAGGGCCTGTAACAGCATACTTATTACAATATTATGGTTGGCTTATTGTGTGGCCGATTGTATTGGCTGTATTGCTCAAGTATAGCTGCGTTCGGATCGTCGCACGCGCAGCCTCGAATAATATTATTTTTAGCCGCAGGAAGGTTCTCCGGTTCGTTTTCCGCACGCATATGTATATTGCTTACATAAAACATGATGCGCGAGGCGACAGGACTACACTGAATATTCAACAATAAACTAGTTCCGTGTTAACCCATGCGATTATTCGTACTTAGGTGTCAACCTCATTATTGTATAGGTACCGCCTTATCTATTATAATCCGTTGCTCAAATATTAGATTTACATCCATGTTTGGTATTACCTCTTATCACTTCTAGTTTGCTTAACAGTGCCAGCACTTATAGTGACCTCTTTCTGGTGGTTACAACGCAATAGAATAGAGCATTAAGATTAGGAACCTAATTTCATGCCTAAATATTTGCATTCGCAGGTCCATGAAGTAGATGTGGTCGGTTTCGACATCTCCAGCAACGGCAAGTTTATGATGTCCTGTTCATCGAACAACGACATGGTGATATGGGACCTGAAGGGGCAGCAACTGGACAGGCTCGACACGTACTTGGTGACGACACACACCGCCAAAGTTTCACCGTGCGGCCGCTTTGTGGTCGCGACGGGTTTCACACCCGATGTCAAAGTGATGGAGGTTTGCTTCACAAAGAACGGGGAGTTCAAACAAATCACAAAGGCATTTGAGCTCACCGGCCACTCTTCAGGTGTATACGACATTGCCTTCGACGTGGATACGTCACATATCGCCACTATATCGAAGGACGGCACGTGGAAGCTATATCATACAAAGAGTAAGTATATGACATGTAATGTAATGTTAATGCGCAAATGCTTCCTTATTATCACTTGCATTTTACGTACATGTAGTATTGAGACGTGACTCGGGAGGAATATGTAAAGTAAGCAAGAAGCGCGAAAGTGACGTCATCGCCGGAGGGTCGCCCCGCGAATGGCGTGTTCGTTTCTTTTGATAAACGTTCAAATAAATTGGAACTGGAACACTAGTTAATTCATTGTTCTTTTATCAGTTTTATTGAGTCATTAACTTCAGCTCTCAATATATTTTTGGGATACTGCGTTCTTATTTTACCTACATAAGATTTAGTACGTGGAGTAGTTTAATTAGTGTGACGTGTGTCTTAAAGTATTTAATTAATTTCTATTGCGCAGATTACTCTCACACTCATGATTAAAGTCAATGAATTATTATCATCACCTAATTGGATTCATCTGATACCACGTGACTGTTTCCTGATGTTGTTGTCAATATTGCTGTAAAAATATTTATTTTGATTGGCAGAATATTATTGCGTTTGTGCCGGAGGTCATATACATAATAACTAGTTGATTTTTCTCATTATACCTACACGTGTCTTTATTTCAAATAATAATATTCATGCCAAGTAAATGTATCCTTACATAGCGTGCAATTTACGTGTGCTTGCACACTTGTGTTACATTTTCCTGTATTCTTTTCCCTATGTTAAGTGCCAATTTATGGACTGTTGTTTAATTCGGTTTTCTCATTATGTAAATCATATTGCATGAAACAGCAATAATTTTAAAAATGATAATTTGAATCTATATATGAATGTCATTTATAAAAAAATTAAATGCCGTGTTTCTAGACTCAGTTTACCCAGTTTAAGTAGTACGTTGGCTGTCATTGAATGAATTTTATGTAGATTTATATTAAGTAATAGAATATTGTAAGTGTGCAATATCAAGGTTTTTCTTCGAGAATAGATAAAAGATGTATCTACAGTGACAATTAACTGAACCTTTGCATAAACTCAAACAAATAAAGAATCATCAAATTCTATTCGATTCGTATTCTAAAAAATCTTAAAAACTTATGCAAAGGGCCAACTAATTGTTATAACAATCAATATTAGAGATTTTAATTACATCTCGATTGGCTTGTAGTTCTCGCACCTTGCGGGGTTTTATTTCGAAATGTTATTTGTTTGCGCACTCTACGTTGACACAGGTCACGGCTGCCAGTAAACATTGAACCGGCTTCCTTCCTTTGTTTCTATATACCATCTTGAAAAATCAGCAAGATTGGATAAAATTAATAAATCAAATGACCGACGCAATTGGGAATTGTGGAAAACATGTGTCTAGCTATCAACGTCTCTTTACTACGTGATGTCTGGGAATTACTAATGCCATACAGACACGTCATATGGGTCAGTCCAACTCTACACCATACCTTATTTGAATGTATTAAAGCATGATGTTTCCATTCGACTTATTTAAATTTTATTACAAGTTTATTTTAATAGGAAAACGAGTTACGACAATCCCATTTCGAGTAACTTGTTAAACATGCTGATGATTCCAATATATTTGATTTGTTTATCTATATATCGCGTCAGAATGAGTTCTCAGGCCCCTTGTGACGCGCGAAATTAACGGTATTGGAGTATTAATAAATGATGAACGGACATTAAGTATTCTGACACCAAAATTTTCGCTTAAATAGAATATTTTAATGTTGAATTTTTATCATAAACATTTCAAAGAGGAGTAAATTAAGCTTCTTTATTATTCAACAATTTATGCAAGTTCTAAACTAGTCTGGAATTTTCGAGGCTTCAAAAACAAAGTTGTTGAACTTTTTTTCTTTGACCTATTGTTAGATTTCAATGAACTTAGTAAGTACTACCTCTACATTTTCTATTCTTTTAGAGATTTCCCTACATTATGAATTACTCCTGCCAAATTGTGCTACGGGAAACTTCTATTCTACACTGGACATGAATAGACTTATCCGCTATATCTACTCTCCATTTGACTTTTTCGCTTAGTTTATTTTCTGTAATATCAACAGGCTTGTAATTCCCGAAGACTAAAAAGCAGAGGTGTACTTTATAGTACATCCACATTTCGTCAGTTAAAGTCTAATGTAATAGGGAACGAGTCTGCTGCCATGAAGCCAGTCTCTAGGGCTGCTAGTGTGTAATTTTGATAGAGTAGCCTGATGGCGCATTAGACGACCCAGGAACCATACGTTAAAAAAAATGCTTGACAGTCGCACTCACGACAACGAGGAGGCCATTATCATTTATATATAACACCATCTGTCTCTGTTCCAGTTGAGTACACCCGAGGAGAGTCCCCACACGTTCTCGAGACAGGCACATACGGACAGACGGCCAACCCCCCGCGCATCGCCCTCTCGCCCAACGCAGAAGTACTGGCGGTCTCCGTGGATTCCTCTGTCGAGTTCTACGACACCTACACCGGGAAACTTTATGATACCGTGGAAAATGTTTACTCCGGTAAGTTTATTTTTGTCTGATTAGTTTATAGAACTGAGTTTTTGCTTGGTTTCTGAAGTCCGGAGACAATCGAAAGGGTTAGGACGTTCGATATCGCGTTTCTAAAGATGTTTAGAATAAAATTGCTAGATAACTTTGCTCCCTCGGTTCTACTGAAATTCAATATTCAAAAGAAACAGGTAGGTACTACTACCCTTCAACACTTACTTTTACTGTCAAGTAAAAGTTTGTTACGAAGTTATGTAAAATATTGATAACTTAAAGAAAACGGATCGATATAATTGAAGGAAGCTTGTTTCCGGTAGTTACCTGTAACATTTAGTAACAGCGATGTTTAAAAACTTGAGTTTCGGAGCGGATAGATTTTTGGGGAAAATACCTACTATGGCTCGGAATTCCCATTTGATAATGTATCTGCGTGAGCAGGAAACTGAATAAATAGGTATTTAAAACGTCATACGGTCAAATAAAAATGTGTTTTATGTCATTTGCGATTGCCCATCGTAAAGGGTTTTACAGTGTCTAATTCATTTTGTTTGAAAATGGATACAATATTCGCTTCCTTTACGTTGTTGTAAATTTTAATGAAAAATCATAATAATAATACAAGCAGTTTTATGTGATTGTTTTCACATAGAAGTAGTACCTATATAATATTAGAGCCTCAATAGAATAATCTATCTACTAGATAATTCTTTTTTATCGATTATGTTGTGGTGTGGTCGTATCATTCGAATAACGCTGAGACCATGGCGACTAAAGTTGACCGTCACAAATAATGATTCTTGTTAAACAAGCTCTTGTTGATTCACCTTATATTCCAATTTCCCAAGTATTATAAATATGGTGTTTCCATTATACAACTCATTTAAAAGTCAAGAAATAAAACCTTCAAATGTTGCTCGATGCCCTAAGTAGGTTTTATTTACGTTTATTGCCGATTTTACTACGATCGATTGACGAAGTAATAAAACACTAGCAATTATATGGCATAAATGACGAAACATAAACAAAAGTTGGGCCTTTACTCTTCGGTTTTAATGGGCGTGAAACTTTTGTATTTTTAACTCCGCTCCGAGGCTACAGGAGGCCGTGAATTATTGAATAGGCAATTCAAGGTATCGTTCATTATCGATCACTTGCACATAAAGCTACTATAAATTCACTAGTTGTGATAAGGATGACGGCTATTTATCAAAATTAACCCGTACTCTTACGCAATTAAGCCTATTTTTTCCTCGTCCTTGTTTCAGGATTAATAAACCACATGAAATTTGACGCAAGCGGAAAATACTTGTTTGTTTGCGGTGACCGCGCTGTTAGAGTGCTGCACAATGTATGCGGTTACTTCACCACCATACAAAGTTGCATCAGGCTGCAAGGGTCCAAACAAACCTCGGCGACTGTAGAACGACAGAAAAAGACCATCCAAGAATGCAAAGAGGCGCTCGCGAAATTCGGCAAGTAGCGCCATCTACTGTTCTTTATGTTAAGACAATGTTGTCGGAACTGCATTTACTTTGAAATATTTTTATATTTACGTATACATTTGTGTAATTGTCAGTGTTGCCAGAACATGCATTTATGGAGGTTTATCTCGGTTAAGAATTGGATTAGATTATTTTCAATGCATTTAATTTAAAGTTTCGGTAAGTCATAGAAAAAGGTTGCATTATTTTATTTGTTACAGCTTTTTAATATGGAATAGATTAAAATCTGGCAACCCCGACGATATTTCTAAGAATTTAATGACTAAGTTGATTATCATATTGTTTGGTCACCAGTGACATCGTTTTATTGTTGATCTCGGTCCAAAGTATTCTCAAAATTATTGATTAATCCTACGAATTTGCATAAATACGAATTTGTAGAACATTGTATTGCACGACTGAACCAATAATGTCTGTTACGTGATATTCGTGTAACAGCAGTGGTAATTTGCATGTCAATTATAATTATTACTGCTATTGTAAGACCTATATGATATAAACATTATATAACGTAACAGTCCGAGACAGCTCAACTTTTGTTTTTATTTACAGAAATACAGAAAATCCTATAAAATAGTTCCTAATCATAATCACAAGTTTTTCCTTGCAGTGTTCCTCTAATTAATGTCTACACATTTTTGTAACAAATCACCCATTCGGATACTAATTATAGTATTGAATTTAAATGAGTCCTCCCGCCCAAGTTGGGACTGCAGGGACTGTCAAACTTGTATTGATCAATCTAGTTCTCCTCTTATATGAAAATTACAATTTCAGACAAAATTACTGCTATTTATTATTTTAATTAATTCACAAGATGTTGAAATAAAATACCAGAAACACGAAGACATAGCTCACTTCCACCTAATAAAGAGGTGGAAGTGAGCTATGTGTCGTAATTCCTGAAGTGTTAACCTTTTCAAGTGTAGAGCCAGGGTCGGTTTTCACAACCGCCACGTCATAGTTCAGTGTCTTTACGTAAAAACGTACAAATTATATTGTTATTGATCGCGGCCGATGAGTCGCGGACCGCGGCACCTGCATGCGAGTCGATATTACAATTAAGTCAAGGAACTGAGTAAGGTTATTTTTTATATTTACAATATTTCTTGCACACATTTTCGTGCATTGTTCGATGTTTTCTCCCAGTGATAATCTCTCTGCATTTAGTTATAATTAATTTGTCAATAAAATTATATGTTTTTAAAATAGTGTTTCTTTTTCTAAACATTTCTAACGGTTCTGAATATAAAATCGTAAAAATAACTTAATAAGGTTGTAAATATTAATGTAAAGCAACAATTTAATTGTTAAGACGTCAAGGTTGGCAGCTAAACGCATCTGAACAATTAGCGTCTGCGCTAGGTGTCGCGGGTTCGATTTCCGCATTATGTATAAATATTTGTATGGAAGATGTTGTCCGTGAGAACTTTGTTTGTAAACGCGCCCACAATGCATGAGAAATCTGTTGTTAAAGCAATAATTGTTAACGCATGTATCTAGTATCTACAGTTAGTCACCGTTTTTTTTATTATTTTTCCAACATGTGACATTATTAATTAAAACGTTAGGCTATACAATGTCCTATTCCTAGTAGGCCATTAAGAATTGAAGAAAAAAATTATCCCCTTCGTTTGATTCCTACGTAAAACACGTGAATATTTAATCTAACACTAAAACATTATACCACCTAAAATAACATTCGCTCTAACCAAACTCATGTGTGGACACAGCTTCAAAAAGAGGTCACAGCAAATTAATCGTACGTGTGGCACATGTACACAATAGAACAATGGCTTTAACGATATTTGGCGTAAATGTAATTTCTTCAGTTCCGTCATGAGACGCCTATTTTTTTTTTATTTCAATAATGAACCAACTGTGTTGCTGCGCAATGCGTTATTAGAATAAAATTCAACTAACGAGTTGAAAATTATTAGCAAGTGACCTTTTTAAGAAAAGAGAAAGTTGTAAATTAGTATAACACACGGATACCTTGCTTGGAAATTTGAATATGGAAAAACAACGGCGTGGCTGGGTAGCCGAACATTGATGAAGATGTTTCGCTTCGGATCGCGGGTTAGTGCTCCACATCATGCAAGCTTTTGATTCTCAGCAGTAATGTTTGCCAAGCTACTTCACGTAAATTGCCAATTGCAGTAAACACGGTTCAGATATTACGCAAAATTCTTAATGCAATTTAGTTAGTAAATGGTTGTGATTTGAGACCTGACCACAGCAACTTAGTTTTATCTCAGAGATAGCGTGGTCTCCATAAAATCAAATCAAGTACGTAGTAATATTTAATTAAAAGCCGTTTTAATGTTTTTAATTTAACTTTATTGTGTTTTGCACAAAAGTGACGTTATCGACATTACACTGAGATACTCTGTGATTATAATTTAAGTACAGATTCACAGCTTCCGATAAATAAATATACTTTAGCTTTTAGGCGTACATACAATCAATAAACGAGTCCTCTATCAATTCCATCAATTTTGTCTGAAAATAGTCGATCTGGTGCCAAAATAGATTTATTCATCTTTTAAAACAATTAGAACATTTCTTCACTACGATTCTTTTGAACAGATTACATCTAATGCAAAAAATAATTACACTTCGTATCTATTTATTATTATTTTGTACCAATCTGCTGTTGAACTGTTTTATTCAAATAACTATCTATAGATATACTGTACTGATGGTGATTAATTTTAAGAAGGGAAAGCAGATATATGTAGACTTTAAGTGTAATCTTATTGTTAAAATGCTCTCAACAAAATAAAGGCAGTGTAAGTGAGTTGTGACGACAGAATGTAACAGTTTATATGAAACAACACTAAAAATTAATTCGGTTTATCAATTTTTAAAGCTGAAATTGTTCACGACAACACAAGCACACAACGTAACACAATACAACATACAAACAATACATGTACCTTAGTTTAGAATCGTTAACTATTTAATGAGATACATTTATATAAGACTGGTAACAGCAATAACAATATTTTGTGTAAACATCGGGTATATATGGACAAATAGGTTACGAATAGAAGTTATGATAAAGTGCATTAAAATAAACAGCGATTATGTCAAATGTAAACATAGGATTACATATAATGATAGTCGTTATCGTCATGCAACTGTGTCTAGATGAACCTAAAGGAACTTTATGAAGCCTACGTCATTCACCAAGCATTGAGTCGAAGAAATAAACATGATTAAATATTATGTACGTGTTGAGTTAGAAAGAAGCGGTTTCCTAACTAGCATAATATTCGAGAACTCAATGAGAACATGACAGACACAATTAGGAGTCCGCTGTGTAACATTATATGATTGAAGACAATAATCTGGGTGTGCACTTCCTACTAATTATGGCTACTAAATGGACTTTAATAAAGTCATATTAGTTGTCTAGATGTCTGGTGCTAGAAACTTCTATTTTAGTGAATGATAAACCTGCTTTACGAGCACATACTGAGCCTATAGAATCTACAGTTACAATACAACATAAAACATTATAACACAAAATACCGTGGCCACAATCTGGTTTCGGGGCCAAACATCACATTTACAGTAAAAAAAAAACTGAATTTACTTTTAACCCGCAGCGTGTTAGTTAAAATAGATTAAAAACCAAAATATCCATTCATATTATCATGTTAAAATATCTGCATTCTGCAAACTGTACTTTTCCAACACCATGTCAATTCTTCTCGACTACATACGCGCATTTCTTAATTATACATGCCAATCACGTATTGACTTCACGCACATGCTAATTTTTAACCGACTTCAAAAAAAGGAGGAGGTTCTCAATTCGGTCGGTATGTTTTTTTTTTTTTTTTTTATTTTTTTTTTTATGTATGTACATCGATTACTCCGAGGTTTCTAGTCCGATTAGTGTGATTCTTTTTTTGTTCGATGCAGGATACTTGCAGTGTGGTCCCATAAAAATTTCATCAAATTTAGTTCAGTACTTTTTATTTTGTGAGCATTTTTATTAATTTCGCCTACTTGGACGACATGATGATTTTTACTTTTTGCGTGTTTGTTACGCCATTACTTCGCCAATTGTGGAGCGATTTTCAAAATTGTTTTTTTGTTGTACTAGGGATCGTTCACCTTAGGGAATACTGCAAGTTTCATCGAACTCTGTTCAGCATTTTTTGAGATAGAGAATTTTATTGGAACTTTCTTTTATGCACAAAACATGGGCGATGTTAATACCGGTGCTACGGATTACAAAATTCTAGTGTACATGTAAGAAAATGTTGTATTTGCCAAGAATTTGGGTTGAATATTAAAACTAAAAAGAGTAAAATAAAAAACTTTTTTCAAAAAAAATTTAACCGCCTTCAAAAACAACCACAAAAAAGGGTAAAATAACCTACAAAATAACTTTTCTTTCGGAAGTCGGTGGCAAAAAGACATCGAAATAATAAAACAAAGCCACCGACTTCCGAAAGAAAAGTTATTTTGTAGGTTATTTTACCCTTTTTTGTGGTTGTTTTTGAAGGCGGTTAAATTTTTTTTGAAAAAAGTTTTTTCTTAACTATGGTTTCTTAAGCAATAATATGTTGGGAAATGGCATCGATACGTCTGTTAAAATACATTGCTTAAAACTTGAAACACTTTTGTTAATTCACAGTTTTAACTGGCATCGTAAAATTTAGAAAAACACGTTCATATATAAACAAGACTAGATCTAAACCTACTGCACAATTCCGTTGCCGGTGTGTCCATAACTTTACAATAACTTAACCTACACAATAACAACAAAAATGCCTCACATTAAAAAAAAAAATTCTCGACGTTCTTTTAGATTTTTGTATATCGAGTAGACACTCCATTTAGTATTGTCGCGATGAATCATGGCATATTTCAAATAAATTATGTATTACAATTTTAACAAGAAATTTAAATTCTGAGTAATGTTTGTTTAATTACTTATGGTTAAATGAATAACGAGGAAAAGCAGTTCAGTTGTTGATCAAACATTATTTCTTTACACATATTGTTTTGTTTTTGGGTGGCCTTGATTACACACCAAAAAAACGCTTTTAATGAGATTCCGTGTTTAAAATTACGATGAGGTCGCCATAGCGGTTTTGAACAATAGAGAATATGTATGTTGTGCAAGTTGATGTACTAATAACAATTTTTAATTATACATAGTTATTTGCCATGATAAGTAATTCGAATTCATTGTGTAATAACCTAATTGCCAGATGCTGGGGACGCGTAATGTAATGGATATTTAAATGAAATATGCATTAGTATCTATTTTATAATGATTAGAGATCAATTTAGGTATCAACAGGAACTATAGCATAATAATTTGGATGGAAGTTTGATATCAGTGAATACGATTGCAGCTAGTTATTTAAGTCAAAACGTTATCTAATACTTAACGATTTTACAAACGTACATATTCCCGATCAGGAAATCTTAAAATTAACAGATGTCATTCATCCTGGTCCAAGTAAGCCACTCATTCAATCTTCGAATATCATATGTTATAAATTACATAAAGACCAACTTATATTGAGATATTATATTATATAAGATTTTAAAGTCGATACGAAATAACGATAGCTTGAATAAACAGTCAACTTTACTAAACATAAGCGAAGAGATATTTACTTAAACTAGTATAATCTGAATAAATTAGGGTGATTTTAGTACTTATGTTTTTTTTAATTAATTTTATGAAAGAACTTGCTTCGACCGCATGATATGATGGTTTTTTTATTGAGCAATCCATAAATATAATATATTTTTTTATCTACAAATTCAGTTCAAATGTGTTAAGAATTCAATAAACGCTATTTTGTTCGCAAATTTCTAATAGCATACACGATTACATTTTTTAATCATAATGGTTATTAATCAAAAATATGGCAGCGAGTCCTTGAGAATATTAAAAAAAATACAACTAATTTTATAATTTAGTAGATTTTAGAGATTTTGAGTTTTAAATATTGTATGTAAAATAGAGTTTTGAAGAACAATTAATAGTAATACGATTCCTTAAAGTTTTAAATGATCACATACGTAGCTATTTCTTTATAACTGTTTTATAATTAGATTCTACTATGGTTTAAAGGTAAACTGACTGATATCAGAAATACAGGCAGCTGAACTGAGGATCTAAAACGGCTACTTTAAGCATTTTACCTAACGATTCACTTCGTGCATTTCCAGCAACGTCATTGGCTGTTCATTCACGTAGTGGGTGATTTGGAATATTCCTAAGTGGCCTTTTTAGACCCGCTGTACGTAGTTATTGTAATTTGGTATGAAGTATGCAACTAAACTATTACAATATTATTTATATGTTGCAGCTCTATTAAGTGTGTTAACTACAAAGCACGGAGACGTTTCGTTGGGATTTCCAGTACGCTGATCAAGTTTCCTATCCCCGAAATTAATATTCTTTAACAAACCAAATTCTGATCCGATTTCGAAAGCTGTGATAGGAAAATGCGACCGTTGATTGATTACAGGCAAAGATCGGGACCCAGGTTATAACCGAGATAGGTTATTTGATCTGATGGATTATTAATTTCCATCTTTAAAGAGCACAGGACTGTCGGTATGACGCCAGCATTCAATCGACACGACAAATTTATAACAATGCACTATCACTAAGCGTATCAAACAAGACTACTGGATATGTAACGCGAACAACTGATTTAGAATTATTTTCATTTTTATTTTAGTCATCTAGTTTGTATTAGTTGTTATAATAGGCGAGGAGTACCCTAAATATATACTTTATCATAAATATTGTCGTTATTCACTATTATTGTGTGAGATTTCCCATTTCTTCGATCAGAAGTGATACCGAACACTAATTAATGTTAGTTTTTAAAATAAATGCGCTCGTCTTACGACTAGTTAAAGCGAAATTAGAATCGCCAACAACATTTTTTGATGCACTTAAATAAATAAAGTGATTATGTCATCGACAAGAATTATAGGCTAAATTCAAAAATATCGCCGATTGCACGGTGGATCATCCAGTTGCACTAAAAACACAAAGTGCAAAATATATAACATTATTATAAACGTCACCATTCAACGCCATATCTGGCGAAAATAAGCAAAACGAAAAAATACATAAAAATCAAAATCAGTCATAATATTGTCAAATTCCGTATAAGCGCCGAACTAAAATCGGCAAAGTAAAACTTTTAGAAAATAACTTAATCAACTTAATACGAAATAAATACTGTAAGTACTAAAAATATAGTATTCAATAACGCAGTGGCCTGTGCGCGGCCGACTAAAGACTTTGGTGCAAGTATCTCCCCCTCGCAGTCCGTGGATATGGCCATCAGTTCGATTCTCCGTTATAATATTGGACTAGCATGAAATTCGTTACGATGCGCTCTCCAGCGCTCCGCTCCCTTCTCTCTATACGCGACACCTGCAAATTGCATCATTAGATTATAAGTTGGGAGTCAGAGAGTGTGACGGAAACAATGTTCTATAAAGCTTAAACTAACCGATTATATATTTCTAAGTTTGGTATTTATTGATGGTACTTTTAAATGAAGATTTGCAATTAGCAGGGTAAATAGAGAATCAACAAGCGTTTAAGAAGCTACTGTCAGATTAACGATCAATTTAAAAAAGGGACTTACCTTCTATCATCATCAGGGGTTCACCAATAAGTGTGTAACCTCAGACAGTCGGCCGCCAGGTCTGCGAGCAGCGCCCGTCTGTCGGGCAGCAGCGCCAGGCCGGCCACGCGGCGCGGGCGTCGCTCGTGCAGGTCGCTGGCGGCCAGCAGGCGGCCCGCCGCGTCCAGCACCAGCAGCGCCGGCCGCCCGCGCACGGCGCGCGCGCACACCACGCGCACCGACCCGTCCGCGCACTTCTCCACCGCCACGCCGCCGTAGCCGCCGCGACCTGACAGAAAGGGACATATGGATGAAAATATGCCCGTATTCTTACGAAGCTATTGAGGCAGTGACTAAACGATTGATGACCTCACTGCGTATTAGATCGATTCACGCAATGTTTCTACTTTATAGTATCCGTCAGATAAGTTTTGAATAAAATTCGTTGACCCCCGTGTACCAATGTATTCCAATATTTCAAAACATTTCGAAAAAACGTAATGAAAGTATCGTAACACGATCAAAACAATCGTGGTAAGAGGCGACCTTGACCTTACATTTTATTTTGAAATTCGAACGATGGTATTATGAAATTAGAACGATACATTATCAGGATCAATGACCTTTAATGCAAACTTATTTGGCGATGATTACAAAAAATAATTTGCTTTATTAACGATAACAATATGCAGCAAAACAATGTACCTACAATTATAACACTAGTGTTATGCTGGATAGCTGTTTAATGTGACTTACAGACAAATAATAAAATATGGGTGTAATACAACAAAAAACAGTCGTATTATGATGATGAAAACTTTATATTTTTGCTTACCTTTAGGCACTGGTGCAAATACATTTTTGAGATTCCCCTCGATGTCGTACACTCGAACGGCGACATCTGCTATGATGAGCAAGTCGTCTGACAACGCGAGACCGCCTACTAAACCTAGCTCGCCATTTCCTATCTGGAAAATTAAGATGCCTGATATTAATATACGAAACAAGGGTCATAGTTACCAGATCCTATTAAAAATTAAAGTTTAAATTTGTAGAGCGAGAATTATCATAACCTCACAGTTTTTTACCTCTAATTTTATTAATTTCTTTCTAAATCTTCATGTGCCATATTTAGTCCTAAATCCTTATTAACTTTAAAGCAATTCCCAGCATTTCTCGGCCCTCCCCTGCTATTATTTTTCCCTCTTACAGCTTTATGTAAACGTCGAAGGTTCCATCTATCTCAGTACCAAGATTCATCGATTTACGGTACAAACATTTCGCATTTATATTTTTTTACTTTGTACTTTACCTCTCTCTCAATATTCCCGTGACTATCGAACAGGAACACAGCTCGTGCGCCGTTATCGGCCACAGCCAGCCGACGTGAGGCCGGGTCTGCCGCCACACACACGGGCTCCACGAGACGATCTGATTGAATCGTACGGAGAGTCGTGCCGTCTGCTGTCACCTAAAAAAAGGGAAAATAATGGAATATACACATTGCCTAAAGTTGGTCGTAAATACGGGATCTGTCTTTTAAATTGACCAACAGGGAATTTCTGAATTCGTAAGATATACGAAAAATTTTTTTAGGAAACTTGAGCTCTTTTTATGTTATTAATTGTGGAATGTTTGTGGTACTGTGTGAGTTTGGTCCACAATAATGAATGAAATAGGCATTATTTTATGTCATTTGTCTCTGTTTCATGTAACTGATACAATGAAGTGATCCTTAGGTACATAAAACAGAGTCGAATGACATTAAAATATAAAAATACATAAATACATATACAACGTATATCATTTTATGTCGCTCAAACTGCACTGACACCGTATATGTACAGCAATAATTAAACAAACATAATTTGCTAATTTGCTATTCAATTGCATCTGTGTCCGTCATCATATCACCATTGACATTGGTGAAACACACGAATGGTCAACGTCAATATCAAGTCATTATGCATGTCAGTCACATTATTTATTTTTATTTATTTATTTATCCTACCTTCATTTCAGGCATCTAAAAGGCCCCCCACTTTGCTCAATATAGTTGGGAACAAGAATAACAATGTGTATAGCGCTAACCAATCAACAATCGAATTTACTTATCCAAATCTTTAAGATCTCTAATCAGCAGTCGAAAACAAAGTCGTAGACTTTTATTGCAACAGACATAATGCGTGATCTACACTATCGGCGATAATCGTTGATCGTAGTATCGTTTGCAGTCATTTCTCGAATGGTAAGTGTACAGTGGAGAATGCTTCTGCTAAAACTTTTTTGATGGATGCCAGGTAGTCATTTTAAATAAAAACTGCACAGATTTTGTAGAACATTAGAGAAGGAGAGCAGAGGAGAGGTTTGTTAATAGTAACTTCGATTGACTGACCTCAGTAAGAGTCCTTGTCCGCCAGTTCACAGCCACTATGCCTTCAGCAGTCACCGCTATCCCTGTACAACTCCGACCTGCTAAACCTGGAACATATTCATAACAGATGTTATGCGACAAGACAGAATTCATGTAGTACAGTAGAACTACAGTCAAATGTGAACTGTATTTACAATTGGTTAGAGTTTATTTTAGAGCACAAAATGGTTTTGCGACTAGACAGCAAACACGTACAGCAGAACTACAGTCAAATATGAATCTTATCACTGATTTTTTAGAGTTTATTTATTTTTAGAGAGTACTAATGCTTTGAAAGGCTCTTTAAGGGCTAGTTTTAATCTTAGTAGTTGAATAAATAGTATACCTTCGTTAACGATATGCGTTTTGAATGCGAATGTCTCGTCGTCCAACACCTTCACTCGTGAGTTGCCTGCGTCCAGGACGTAGATCTCTCGTCGTTTCGGGCATCTGAAATGATTATATTACCTCAGTTTATTTGGGGAACTATAGACAATAATGGACTACTCTGTCAGGAAATCCAGTAAAAACAAAAAAATATGTTATACACTTCTTATACTTTTGGCCAAACATATTTAAAGGTGCCATCGACACATTAAGAACAAGAAAGGGCTGGTCGGCACGGAAGGTGTAGTCACGGATTCGATTTTCGCAACAAAAAATTGTGTTATCTACCATCAGTTGTTTGTAATCTGGGTGTTTGTTTATGTATTTTTACCCACTTATACAGGAGTCTTATTTTTCCTGGTGGGGTGATCTTCAAAAGAAAATAAATAAATAAAAGGTTTGTTTTAGAAACAATACCATCGATCTTAACATGGTATCTGCATTATCTGCTGCATAAAACCAGTGTCCTCACCTAGCAATCGCGACAGGCTGACTGAGCTGTTCCTTCCCGGTCCCTCTAGCGCCCCACACCAGCAGCGGGGCCGCGGTGGCCGCGATCTGCGCGCGCAGCGGGGAATCCCGCACTCCGCGAGCGAACACCAGCACACGGACGCACAGTGCACCCGCGTTCCATGGACGCATTGTGATTCTGGAAAAGGGATGTTATGGTTTGAGTTAAAGGCCAGAGATCTCCCGACCGCAGCTTTCAGCAGTCAGTTGGGTATTGACCCGAGAGTTCTTCCGCGATGGCGCTAGACAACTTGTATAGCTCTGTCTCTCTCACATTAAGACGTCATGGTAGGCGACCTGATGTCTTCCAGCACGCATAGGATGGCATCGTAGAACCGGGTTTTGTCGAGGAACAAAAATGGGTAGAATTTAGAAAGATATTAGTGAAAAAAAAAGTTTCTGTTCTTTAACTAAAGAGACCGACGGAGAAGACAAGACAAGACAAGACCGGTAGACAACTGCCTACCGGTCTTGACGTAGTTGGGCAAAAAACATGACAAATTGTATATAAATAACTTTGTCTATTCTTGGTATAATAAAGACACAGTTGACTCATTATGCTAAGGGTGCTGGTTGTGTCATATTGTTCGCAGGCATTTGCATTTCATAAGAAACTATAACAAATGTAATTAGTCTATCTATCTACCTATCATACGTCTCGAATTGTAGGCACGCTTAGGGAGTGATCACACTCATTAAAATGGAATTACCGGAACGGAGAAAGGAGCCGGCCAACTATAACTAGGTGATTTTTATGAAATTAAAGCGAATAGTCCGACAAAGTATAATAAACGATGTATCTTTCGCTGTTTTTGACATACACATACAGATGATTTAGAGTCCGAAAGTTTGGTCATTTCCCAAACATATTTTTCGCTTTTAAAGACATTTCAGATTTTATACGTTTTCAATAAATAGTTAGTCAAAACAAAAAGGATTTTAGTCGCGACGGTGACCTCATTCCATGAGTGCTCATGAATAAAGGCTCACTTTGATTCTAAAATTAGAAGGCCAAACCCAAAACTTGCATGTCAGCAAATGGTAAGTAATCTTAAAAAACAAATTGTAGTCACGAAACTGGAAAATTAATTTAGAAACCTTGCTTTTTGATTAAAACTGGCGGGTGTATGTTTATGTGTGTGACCTATACAACTATTTTCACATAAGAAAAAAATATTGGACTTTAACCTGTACAGTTTGCAAATAACCCTTGTTATGTATGTATGTATAAAAACAATAATAAATAACTTTAAGTCAAGTAGCGTCAATTGAATTTGACGGCAACCTTTCCAAAAATACATGTTCGGAATCGTATGTTCTAACTCTGAGTGTTAAAACTATTTGCTGTCTTTTTCTTTAGCGCGACGTTGCATGCCTATGTTACCCTATGCGGTATATGTATTCTACATATAATACGGTAAGATAGGAGTTTTAACTACATATACTCATGACCTATTCCATTTCTTCTGTTTCTCAGCCAAAAACACCTATCATATTGAAAGCTCACTCTTGCCATCAGCTAACAAGGGATAAACTGTGTAAATGTCCATTGGTAAAGTCAACGGATCAAACTAAATATTTGGGTATTATCCTTGACAAACACCTAAACTTTAAGTCTCACATAAATCTCCTAACTGGAAGAGTACGCAAACTTATATACATTTTTAAAACTCTTCGAAATATAACAAATCCAACTGTTATACGTAGCGTTTATTTTGCACTATGTTTGTCAATAGTTACATATTGTATCTCGTGTTGGGGCGGTGCTGCTAAAACCACCCTAAAACCTTTAGAAATTGCACATAGGGCCATTTTAAAGGTAGCAACATCTCGTCCAATATTGTTCCCGACCGATCAATTATATAAGGAATGTCAAGTTCTCAACGTCCGACAGCAATTTATTTTACACACAGTCATTTTGCAGCACCACTATACCCCATATAGAGAAATTACTAAACGACGCAAGGATAACGTTTGCATACTACCGCAAGTGCACTCCTCATTTGCAAAAAGATTCTTTTATTATTTAGGTCCGTATCTATATAATAAAATTAGCAAAGAGATGCAAATCTACGGTTTATCTTGCCATAATTGTAAAAAAACTATCAAACTATACCTCCAAAATTTGTCATATGATGCAACTGAAACTAAAATAAAATAATGGGTACTGCACTGCGCTATACAATAAATAGTTAAACATCTTACACACACACTCCACGTACACACACTCACAAACACTTACACACACCACACACAACACAAACACATGCATATATTCATTTACCCACATTTACTGACACACTACACCCACACAAAATAAGTAAGCAGAATAAAATTTCTTTAAAATTAAAATAAAAAACTAGTATTTAAACAATTGTTATATGTATAATTTAAACTGTAACATCAATACTCGTTCGTAATATTATATGTTATGTATAAATTGGCACTGTACCTTTAAAAATAGGGGACCGAGTCTGTTTCTCCTTAACACAGGTTATTTCATAACCTAGCTAGGAGAACAGTGCTACACCCACTCGATTGTAGACTACCTAACATATTCTGTAAGACCTTTCATGTGAAACTGCAATCTCTGTATTTTCCGTAAATAAATTATTATTATTATTATTATACCTGTAAAGCCCAGTATCCAAGTCTGTGACGGTGCAAGGCAGGGGCGCGTCATCGATGGTCGCGGCGGCACTCACGGGGTCGCCGCCCGTGCAGCGCGCCTCGCCGTGGTAGTCCACTGTGCGGAGTACCACCACCACTTCCAACCCACATACACATGCTGATTCTGGGAAAGAGATATTGGGGATTATTTACGGAAAGGATTTTAAAATGAAGGAGAAAGAAATAATCTTATTCCATTCAAATATGATCCAGTTTACACTGTGATGGAAGCGGTGTTTGGTAAACATGGTTACCAGTCTACTTCTGATACGACCCGTTTATGACCGTGCTGCAAGCGGCACTAATCGCGGCGAGCGGTAAGACCAAACGTATAGAAATGTTTGAAACACGCCACGAGGCGGCGCCAGTAGCGGATTTTATGTGCTTACAAAATAACTAATATCTCATTTAACCAAAGTCGTAAACGGACCGATAACCATACACCGTCAAGTATACTGCACGCATGCAAACTTGACGTAAAACTTATCTAGTCTGACGGGGATGGGGACATAGAGGGACAAACGCCTGCAAGAGTCGCGGGACTGTCTAAACCAGTAACCGTGATCCATTTGACGACATATTATTTATCGTGACAAAAGAATAAACTGGATCGTGCGTGGATGGCATTAGAGGAAAAATCGTTTGTGTAAGAACAACTTGATTTAACCCAATTTGTGCCGAACGCGACTAGCTGATGGTAGATGCAGATGAGCAGTTGAGCACGAACAGAACATATAAGTCGAATAATTACGTGTGCTAATTATTTCGGGTCGGCGTTTTGGTTCAATTATTTCCTTATGAAAGATTTACACTGATCTTGTCTTAAAGTAACGTATGAAAATGTTCTGGTCAAGATAGTGGTTGAATGACGCCATACAAAAAAAATACTCTTGCTCGTTAAATTGTGAGTTAATTTAAACAATGCTCAACACAATTGAATCTATAAAATGTCTGACTTTTTGTCTATAAAGTCTGGCAGACATCGCATGACCAAACACACTATGTCGCGGACGGAGCCACTCGCATTGATTTTATATATTATACAGCACATAGTAACACTCCCATTTGTTTATTATGAACGGCAACTACGAACGCAAACACTAGAATGCATAAATTATGTTCCACTTTCTAAGTTGATGGACATCACTGACTTATGGTAAAGGAAAATATCGTTTGGACTCTTCGTTTGGAATCCTAATGATCTGAAATTAGCGGCACGCAATAAACAATTGGCGATCAATACTTGTTTATATTCTGAATGAAGGCAAGGGTTTCTTGGCTTTGCCTTGTAATGGCATTATTAGTATTAAATTGAAATAATAATATTGTACCTAAGTATAGAACTCGAATTACGCGACTACCCATTGCAAGCAACTACTGTGTTCAGTAGCTTATGTTACGCGTGGCTGTCAAAAAGTTTATTAATGTATTTTGAACTCACCTAACTGCAACGTACAGAGCCCAGGGAAGGTAGTACTAGTCCTCACTCTACCCAACTCTGCTAGTGCTTCTGCGAACCTCTGCTGAGCGTCGTTGTGAGCGAAGTCCACGGCAAGGAAGGCATTCTCCCGAGGTTCTGCGAGAGCGGCCGCGTCGCCTAGCCGGGCGCCCAGTGCAGCCGCCCTACTGCTCACTTCACGGACTTCCACTTGTTGTTGGAGACCTGAGCATTCTGCTTCCACCTGAGAAGATAGATTTTAGGTTTAGAACGTAAAGGCGCTCCCTCACCGCGAGCATTCACCTGTAATGTAAAAGTGCGTGATTTGATGATCTATTGTCTTTCGTTACTGATGAAATGTTCGAATCTGTAACGTTACATTACAGGTGAATGCTCGCGGTGAGGGAGCGCCATAAGGGATAAAAATATGATATCAGTAAGTAGTATGTTTTCCCACCTTAGCCTTCTCTGCATCAATCAATTTCAGTTGTTCCTCAAGCAATTTTCGTTTATGAGTAGCGGCAGCCGCTGCGGCCGATTTCAATTCGCTGTGACGTTTATCGATTGCAGCCTTTAGTTCTGCGAAATGTCGGTCTATCGCTTCGTCCGCCGCTGTCGCCGCCGCCTCGAGTCGTCTCAGCTCACTGGCCACCGCATCCCTCGCCGACCCTAACTTACTGAGACATTCGTTCGCTCTATACAACAGTATTTCAGACATTCTTTTCAATGCTATAGAGAACGGTACAACTGTGTGATCGCAAGGAGTGTCGCTATGGGGCCCGTCAGCGCAATGTCTACAGAAAACACAATCACAGGTCTCGCAGAAAAGTAGTTCTCTGCCTGGATGCGAACTACATTGTGGTATAACCTCCCGACGTTGGCGGGCCATTAAGTCGAGCAGTTGGTTGACGAGGAAGGAGGGCGGGAGCGCGGCCACCCCGCCCCGCGGTATGGTGATGAGTTCGCGACAGATAGGACATCGGAAACTACCAGCGTCTCTGGTCTGTGAGGCAGCTATTCGTGTGAGACAGTGGAGGCAGACTGTATGTGAGCAAGGCAGAAGCTTCGGTGTGTGCTCTCCTCCATCATAAGTGCCTGGAAAAAAAAAACAGAGCCATTGTAAATAGCTATATCGTCAATAATTCAAGATTTAAACTTTTATGATTATAGTAATTGATTATTCATTGTTCATACTTTACATATTTCTTGGCAATTATAACAATGTTAAGTATGTACCTATTCATTTAATCAGCAACAATAGCCAGCCATTATATCACAATTAAATGTTAGCTCTTCAGCAGTTGCCATAGTGTTCAGTTTTATCTGCATGTCATAAACGTAATTAACTACAGCAGATTATACAGTCAATGATGGACATAAGGCACTGATTAACAAGGCTCGAGATTCTAACAGCTATAATGAATATTAATGATAACATTTAACATAGACCTACTATAACAAAACATGCTAATAGCAAGTGTTAGTAGCAAGAGTAATAGAAATGATGATAAGAAGATACTCAATAAGGAAGTTTACATGTCTTTGCTAGACTACTAGGCTCCTTAGCCTAGTGACCCACTAGGGTTCACTTCTTGATAAGCCCTTAATTCACTGAATATATGTTGCCAGTAACTTGCACAAATGTAAGCTAGTATCTTGAATGCCATTAAGCTGTATGACTTCTGAATGGTTAAGATATCCAGCAACTTGCATACTTTTATAAAAGTTACTGGCATGTGCTTTGCATGACTTATATCAGTTATTGGACATGTTAACTTCCATATCTCGTATGTGAGAGGTGTACTAACATAAACACGTGCCGCAGGTGAGGAAGCTCTCGTTAAAGTCCTCGTAGTTGATGGAGACGGTCTCGACGAGCGTGGAGCTCATGCTCGCCATCCCGACGCCCAGCCGTGAACTGGCACATAAGAAACATGATTTTTTTACTTATAAACTAAAGATGGTAACACTGACATGGATACATGTGGTTTTAAGAACATGCAGATAGAAAAAAAAGAAGCAGAAAAAGAAGAAGGATTTATAAACAAATTTCGAAATATTATGCTGTAAACTCTCTATAAACTTAAGAAGTACTTATTACAGTCTAAAAACATAAAACATTTTCTTCTATGTGTTTACCAATTGCTAAAATAGGAAATTACGTCACAAGCAGCATTCGATTTTTGATTTGCCACAATTCACAAGTCCCAGATCAGAAATTTTATATCCATTAAATTGACCACACTTTTTATTAATTACACATTATTATAACACAGAAACAAATTCCTAACTGGTGTTTTTGTAAACCTACAATCTAATTAAGATGTGTAATCAAAATGAATTAATTTTAAAGCTGTTTTTGCTCTTGTATTTTTTACTATGTTGCTGTTGAATTTAATTCAATGGTTTAACTTGATCAATATGCTTGAATACTTTAACAAGTTCATAAGGAAAATTAAGAGAATAATAATTGTGTAATAAGGAAGAAGTGGAGCATTGTTTGTCTGCAAAACAATTTGACCTTTGGTTAAACACATGTGCACAACAAATGGCATGGTAACTTTTAAGACCTAAGTAATCCTGCTATGTATCATCAAATTAAGTTTAATTTTTGGTTCAGTCTCCAATTTAAATAGTAACTTGAAAGTTTTAATACAAGATAGCATGTATCATAATGCTGAAGTCTTTTTAATGGTAATTTTGTTTACAGACTGTGGCAATATTCATTTAATGTGTAAAATTCAATTTATCTAATACCTTTTTAATTATTATATGAAATATCATGGAATGTTAATGAATTACTGACATGAATCTTGATTAAAATTAATTCATAAGTATTTTATTTACTGGTGAATCAAATGTAATGTGCTTGGTATACTAATATCATAAGTGTCTGGAATTTAGGTTGGGGACTGATGGTTTTGTAGTAAGATTATTTATCAAATGTTTTTAGGTACCTATGTTTACGTTTTCAAGGGTGAGTTTGTTCTATTTTCTTTTATAAATTGTTTTAATTTTAGTGTAAGTAGGATGTACAAAAATGTGAAATTGTGACTGTTCATTATCATCATCACTTCAGCCTGGGAGCATTTGCTGTTGAAAAGACACCTCCCTTCCTCCGGTCTTCTGCAACATTTTCCAGTATTAATCCCGTTGATAGCACACAAATGTTAATTCATCCGAGCATTTGAATTACATATTACACAAGAAATATGGTAGATATATTTATTAATATTTCAAATCCATTACACCTGATCCAATTTCAACATTATTAGATAGATAGTTGTAACGGGGTTAGCTATAAAAAAGATAATGCTATGTAAATGTGCACAGAACATAAATATTCATGATTCACCAATCAGTGTAGATTGCTCTCGCTTCAACCCATTGCCTCCAATTGAACTAATTATGTAATTGTTTTGACGGGATTCTGCCGTCGATGTGTTGTTTGAAACACGTGTTTTAGTGGATCTTTTAACAAAACGCCGCTTTTTTTGTGTTGAGTGCTTAATTTAGTTCTGTTTGTGTTCTGTGGTGTTAAGTGTGAGTGTTTGGTAACTGTTTATTTGTATTTCTCCCCATTTCCCTCATTTTTAAATGAGGGAAATGGGTGATGACGATCCCCCTGACGGGGGTGGCAGTCGTCCGCCAGATACAAGAATGGAGACCCAGGATATAAGTCTTTCTCTTAGTGGTCAGCCTGATAGGAAACTGAAACGTCCCGCTACTGACGATACGCCCCATGAGCCCAAAAAACTTATATCGCCTTCGGTCTCCAATCAGTCTGTCTATGTGAGAGATGGTTTCGAGTCAGACTCTAAACTGTCATATAATAAGTGTGACAATGGCCCCTTTATAATCCATGTCACTCGTTCCGAACCCGACGTATCAGCCGGTCACTCCATTCGACTGTTAAAGTTTGCCCAGCTAATTCATCGCAATAAAGTAACTGGCATAGTCGAGGGGGGAATTAAGTCTCTGGGGAGAAACAGGGTATGTATAGAATTCCGTTCAGCTGATGATGCTAATTTATTTATAAACAACGAGATCCTGTCAGCTAACAAATTTGTTGCAAATATCCCAAGATTCCACATATCTCGTATGGGTGTTGTAAAAGACATTCCAACGGACTGGTCATTGGAGGAATTAGTAGAAGGTATCAAAACCCCTTCAAACTGTGGACAGGTTATCAGGGCCCGTCGTTTAAACGTAAAATCAAGAAGAGATGATAGTGTGACGTGGATCCCGTCTACTTCAGTTGTCCTGACTTTCCTTGGTCAAACTCTGCCTGAGAGAATTTTTTGTTATCACTCTTCCCTTCCGGTTTCTACATATCAGCTCCCTACTATCCAATGCCGTAACTGCTGTCGGTTTGGACATGTGAATTCACAGTGTCGCTCCAAATCACGCTGCTATAAGTGCTCCCAAAATCATGGTGGTGATAGCTGTTCTGTCCCCCAAAACAAATTTTTCTGCATCCTTTGCAACGGTCCACATATGGCTACAGATGCTAAGTGCCCGGAGCATGCCAGGCAAAAATCTATTAAATTGGTCATGTCACAAGATAGCATTAGCTACTCACAGGCTTCCCTCAGATTCCCCTCCCCTAGACGTTCGTATGCGGACATAACTAGCTCATCCCACTTTCCCACTCAATTAGCCCATCCCCTACAATTGTCCCAACAATCCCAACTTTCTCAAGATGTTCAATCATCCCAGCAATCCTCTTACTCTCCCTTACATCCTTCCCAATCCAATCCTCAGGTCTCTTATACTAAAACTATATATAAATCCCCTCGTCCCAGAACACCTTTGGGAAAATCTTATGACATTATGGCTCATAGAGACATAATTAGCTCTCCCCAATCCTCCCAGCCTAACGGCTGTGGCCTGTCCCCTCCCCCTGTAGAGTCCACCCCTCTCCTTACTCCAAACGATAATTTGATTGAGCTCCTCACCTGCTCCCTTATTAATATGATATCCAAATTCTCTGACTCCTTACCGAACAATGTCGTTATCCTACTCCAGCAACTTCTCGAAAAATTAATTACCAAAAATGGCGACCCTTCTTCAGTGGAACTGTAGAAGCATCCGCCGTAAAAAACATGATCTAATCTTCCTAATAAATCGATTTAAGCCTGTTGTCGTTGCCATCTCGGAGACCTGGTTGAGACCGGGATCCATTTTTAGGGTCTCGGGGTTTTCCTGCCTGCGGGATGACAGAGATGATGGGTGGGCAGGGTGTGCCCTCCTAGTATCAAGATCCATTACATTTTCACAGATTGTCATCCCTAGACACAGCTCTGATCTTCATGTAGTTGCAATGAGAGCTCAGAACATTTCTTTTGTATCTTGTTACATTCCTCATCCTAATAGTAGTGTCATTTCTGAATTAAATAATATTCTTTCCTCAATCCCCGGCCCTCTTATTGTTTCAGGTGACTTTAACTGTCACCATACAATGTGGGGGTCTCACTACATAGATTCTCCTTCTTCCTTTTTTCTTGATTTACTAGATGATAATAATCTTTGCATTCTAAATGATGGATCCGCAACCCGGAGGACTCCTCCTGGTCAAAATATCAGTGTCCCAGATTTATCTCTTGCATCTCCTTCTTTAGTCAATTCTCTATCCTGGTCAGTTCTTCCTAATTCGTACGGCAGTGATCATTTTCCAATCCTAATCCGCCTCCTTCAGTCCCCTGCCTCCCCTCCTACTTCCCCCCCCTTACAGCGGTTCAGACTCACTGATGCTGACTGGGACAAATATTCTTATGCTTCTGACTCTAAGATTCTCCGTCTCCCCCCCGTCGATCACTCGAACTTCCTTACGGTATATGACGATTTTATTTTGTGTCTACTCTCAGCGGCGGAGGAATCCATCCCTCTTAAAAACTCTTCCCGTGGTCGTATCCCTTCACCTCCTTGGTGGGACGCTGAATGTACAGCTAGTGTCCGTTTACGCAAAGAAATGGAGAAAAAATATGCAGATAACTTAACAATGCAGAATTACCTAGACTTCCAAAAATCCTGTGCTAAAACAAAAAGGCTTTTATCTAAAAAGAAGTCAGAGGGCTGGCGCAGGTTCTGCGAATCCTTGTCCCCCTGTACTCCTATAACAGTTGTATGGCGCAAAATCAATAATTTTCGTAGAATCTACGTAGAACATATCATCTCCTCGAATGATCCTGCTGCTTGGTTGGATGGCTTTCTGAACAAACTAGCCCCTCCCTTTGTTCCTTCCTCTGACTGCTTTCCTGTATCCCAGCCCCCTTTCTCCCCTTCAACTGACAGAATGAATGATCTGTTTTCTTATTCAGAGCTCGCTTGTGCTCTTGACAACCTCAGGGATTCCTCCCCAGGCATAGATGGCATTTCTTACTCTTTCATTTGCAAACTATCTCGGTCTTCAAAAATGATTTTCCTTAACATTATTAATGAAATTTTTTCCTCTGGGCATGTTCCGGAGTCATGGAGGACCCAAATAATCATTCCAGTTCTAAAGCCAGGCAAGGATCCGAATGACTCGTCATCATATCGCCCTATTGCCCTATCTTCAGTCATAGCTAAAATCTTAGAACACCTCGTAAAAAACAGACTGGAATGGCTTCTTGAGAGTAGAGGTCTGCTTTCAAGTAGCCAATTTGGATTTAGACGAGGCATGAGCACAATGGACAGTCTAAGTATCTTTACATCTGAAATTAGGCTCGCTTTTTCTCAGAATGAAAATGTTATTGGGGTCTTCCTTGACATCTCATCTGCCTATGATAATGTCCAGCTTCCAATACTCAGGCAGAAGATGCTCGATCTGAGTATCCCTGTGAGACTGGTCAATATAATCTTCAATCTACTTATGTGTCGCTCTATTTGTGTCCGTTCTAAAGACTCTCTACTCCCTCCCCGTCTCGTCTGGAAGGGCCTCCCCCAGGGTTCGGTCCTAAGCCCCCTCTTATATAACTTATATACCGCCAACCTTGATTCAACTGTTAACTGCTTCTGCAGAATTTTACAGTACGCGGACGACATAGCGCTATATACCAGATGTTCTTCTCTGTCAGTTGGATCTTCCCTTTTAAACTCAGCCCTTCACTATCTAAATGATTATCTTTCAGATCACGGTCTAAATTTATCCATCCCTAAATGCAGTGCTGTAGTTTTCAGTCGTAAACGAAACATCCCCCCTCTAAATCTCACGGTAGCTGGTGAATCAATAAGATTCAAGGATAAAGTAAAATTTTTGGGAGTTATTTTAGATTCCAAAATGTCTGGCCTATTCCACCTCCAACATATTTATAATAAGTGTGAAAAAAACACCAACATTATGAGATCTTTGTCTGGAGTACGTTGGGGTTCCCACCCCTTTTCACAAAAAATACTTTACAACGCCATTATTCGTAGCCACTTTGATTATGGTTGCTTCATCCTGGAGCCCTGCAGTAAGCTAGCCCTCAAACAACTTGACAAAGTCCAGTCTAAGTGTTTACGCATAATAACAGGCGCTATGAAATCTTCCCCTATTAACGCCCTTCAGGTAGAGTGTTCTGAACCTCCTTTACTTCTCCGCAGACAATTTCTCGCAGATAGATTCTTCTCAAATGTATCCCAATTTTCCTCTCATCCGATTTTAAAAATCTTACATCGTCTTGCTCGGTCCATAAATTCCTCTCCATATTGGGTTAATAAATCTCCCCCATTACTGGTTAATAGCCTCAATACTCATAAAAATCTGCCATCACCTGTCATGCAACTGGAAAAACACCCTTTGTTTATGGTTAGTTATGATTCGCTTATATTTCAGCCGGAGGTAATTTTGAATTTTGGTATCGAAAAAGACTCTGAAGATGCAAATAGCAAATTCAACAAAATCATTAATAATAAATGGCCAGACTGGGTTTTGATTTTTACTGATGCCTCAAAATCGGACTCGTCTAATGTAGGCGCCTCTGTTTTCATTCCAAAATTCAATGTTGTTCTGAGCTTCAAATGCCCTTTGGAATGCTCTATTTTCACTGGTGAAGCTATCGCTATCCTGGAGGCTGTCCTGTATATAGATTCAAATCGAGACCACTTCCGTAACTCTATGATTCTAAGCGACTCGCGTAGTTGTTTAGAAGACTTGAAAAAACTCCCCTTTCATTGCAAATCTAATTCTTTTATTACTCTTAAAATCAAAGAAGTTCTTCACAACCTACAAAAATCCGGAATTACAGTAGTGCTAGCCTGGATCCCGAGCCATACGGGTATTTCGGGGAACGAAGCTGCCGACATCCATGCCAAACAGGCCATACAAATAGGTTTTACAAACCATTCAAGCGTCCCAGCTCGCGACCTTTGTTCTTTGTCCAAACCACGCATGATAAAGTCTTGGGATAACTTATGGCAACAGACAAGAACTGTAAAAGGGAAGTATTATGGTAGCATTCAGCCGAGTATTCCATCTAAACCTTGGTTTTTTAAATACAAAACAATCAATAAGCCAATAACTTCTATGATTATACGCCTTCGTTTGGGTCATGTTTGCTCCCCAGTCTTTTTAGCTAAACTCCGTATACGCGATAATTCCTTATGTGAGTGTGGCATGGAAGAGGGTACATTGGAACACGTGTTTTTTTCCTGCTCCAATCTTGTATTTCCTCTTTACGATCTCCTTCCTCCGAACATTCCTAGACCCATCAACATACCATCTCTCCTTACCCTTTCTAAATCTTCCTATATTAATGTTTTGTGTAAGTTTATTCGTGTCAATAATATTAAACTTTAATCCACATCTCCCAACGCTCCTTGCTCCTCAAGTTAGTTTCTTTTCTCCCAATGTTTTGTTCCTGTAGTAGTGTTTATGTTCCTGTGTCATGTTGATCTAAAATACTAAATTCTACTAATTGCATGCTCTCATGATCTTGTTTTAGGAACTCAACTGGATTTGCACCAAAAAGCCTACCAAACCGTACCATAGTCAATCTTGTTCTACTTGTTTCTTTCAACCTTGACATTGGCAGAATCATCGAGTAAACGATGGAGCCATCAAACTAAAATTGGAATTGGAATTGTTTTGACATTCATCATTGTAATCTAAATTATTAAATGGATTTATGTTACTAATCATAGTACCTTTTTTATCATAGTAATTCATCCAATGAGTCCTCCCACCCAGGGTGGGACGGGAGGGACTGTCAGATTTGTACTGACTGAAATCCACGGTGATCCTTCAATAGCCCTTTACGTACCAGTGCCATGGTTACCAGGTGAGACATTTCCTCGACAATCATAGTACCTTTGTGCAGTACTGCGAGTGACGTAATTATAATACAGTTGAGTTATGTATTTTCGATTTGATTTGAATGACTAATGAAGGTTTATTTTTAATGTTTTCATAATGCTGCCTAAACATCTGTTCTGTTTTAAAAAAACCAGACATGAGTGTTTTTTTGTGTTGTAAAATCATCAACAGAGTCCTCCCACCCAGGGCACGACAGGAGGTACTGTCAGACTCATACTGACTAAAATCATCAATCATGTTGTTCTTCAATAGCCCTTTATGTTACGGGATAACGGTAATTCAATAAGTCCAGCAACCACATATGGGTGCTAGTATTAAATTAAGTAAGAAATTTATAATTATTTCAACTAGTAGACAGAGTAATTATTCTTAGTTACTTAGGAAAGTAATATCCAATACAATATCATGTATGATCCAGTAAACACATAGAATATAAATGTTTATTAACCTTGCCAAATAAACAGATAAACTACGACTTATCTACCAGCTGATTTATTTATCTTGAATAAATAAATAAACCAGGGATTAATGTCTCATTTACATATTACTAACTTACATGAATAAATTACATTGAGAATTGTGGAATAGAGAGAAGATGGAGTTTGTACAGCAGTGAACTTTAGTTAAGATAATAATATTGAATTAAGAATGTAAACAGATGATAGTAACATAGTAAGAAAATGGGCCATGTTATATTTACAGATGATGAAACTCACCTTTAAAGATTAAGATAAGGTGATAACTCTCAAATAAACCAGTAAAAATACAACACACACATACACAGTCACAGAAAGTTCATTGACCTCACAAAATTCCTTTCAGTTTTGTTATTATTAGTGTGATGCAAAATCGTGACCATTGCAATGTGCTGATTTTAACTAAATATGAACAGTAGTGCAGACTGTTATGTATATATCAACTGTTTTGCTACGGTGCTTGACGCATACCCTATAAATATTGTTTGAATTATAATAACGTTAATGCAATAAAATATGATAATACTTACAGGAAGGAGCAACAATACATGGACGTGTTATCAGGAACAAATTACGATATGGCTCAGTCTACGTATCTCATATTACACGCGACGACACTGACACTAACTAGCTTTATGACTTTTTTAAGTAAATTGAACGCGTGAATACAACGAAAAGCGAACGTAAACACATATTTTATTAACACGTTAGCAACTTCACAATCACGCACACTCGTTAATTATGTACACAGCACATCTATACTTATTTTTAATAAACGACTTTCCTAAATGATTATAAGCCACACATATATTTAACCATGTAAAACTTAAAAGCTCTTTCGTAATCGATCGATAGTTTTAACGAAACTATTCTCATGACAAAGAAACTTCATTACAATGGACTAAGAATCGATCTAACTTAATTGTAGGAAGAATAAGCGCGGCACTATTTTGAGACAGCGTTTTTATGATTTATTGTTGCTTTAGTCATAGTTGGATGAAAATCCCTACCCAAATATTTATCAAAACTATTTTGTATCGACCATTAACCTTACCATCAGCTAAACATTTTGAACTGTCAAACATTAAGGTTGTACCAACCAACTTCTGATTAATACGGTCATCTACATTTATCGATAATTTCCTATTTACGAAAACAACATAATTAACCACTTTTTCTTTTTGCTTCAGGAACTTTGCAATTATGTTAGTTATTCAAATAAGTTGTTATTATGAACTTTTTTGGCCTCGATAATTATCCAACAGCCACTCTAGTTCCTTTTCGTTTGAGTTCCAGTCACCGTCAACAGCTTTTCATCATAGGAAACTGTCTTTGCTGATCACAAAATGATTACGTTTACCATCTTGGTAAAAGTCGGTCGGGCAGGCGTAATAAGGACATAAATTTTTATCAGGTTATTTTAATAAATAATAATAGAAGTGACTTGCAGTTTCGATATCGATATTGCTTTAGATTAATCGCGCAACCCTACTAAGCTAGTGCTGCCAACTTTAAGAAACTTTAAGTGCGTTCAAAAATGTCTATTTTGCAGCGGGTAATTATAAAACATCGAAAAAATGAAAAACTGTTTTTATTTAGAAAACAAAAATTAAAATTTTCCCTATTTCTACCGAGAACAAAGAGACAGGGTTACAGGGAAAATTGCAGGCATTAACAAATTCTCTACGGCTATTATGCTCTGCAACTCATTTATCCTAGACGTCACATAACTACATTTTTTATTATTAATAAGTAGCATCTTGTTTTTAATTTGCTTTAGGATTAGAGCCCTATAATAAATTAAAATAAAGGTATTTTTGGAGCAAATTAGCAACTGCAAGAAATAGGCACTTTCATTAATAAGTAGCATCTTGTTTTTAATTTGCTTAGGGATTAGAGCCCTTTAATAAATTAAAATAAAGGTATTTTTGGAGCAAATTAGCAACTGCAAGAAATAGGCACTTTCATTGTTTGGATGGTTGTAATCAGTTGTAATGTACGATACACACACATTATCAGGTTTTTGAGTTTTCTCACTCACGGAAATGCTAGATTATCTTGTCGGTTTCGTTCGTAAATTACATTAATTTTATCAGCTAGTATTCGTTCAGCAGCCGTCGTGCAAGGTCAAACAAATCAGTTCTCAGGGGCAATCCGGACGGACCTGTCTTCATTCTATTTATGTTTTAGGAGTTTTTAGTGTTATTTTCGGTATATACGCAGTAGATAAACATGAGTAATAAATATTTTAGCAAGTGTTATATCTTGTTTAGTGTTCGAACGCAATCATCCGTTCAGTAAGTATAAAAATAATGATTTCTGTATGTTTTGCATTCTGCATGCCTATTAAGCATGTGTCTGTTATGATATTGATTTGTGATCACTGCGTACGCGCAAGTTGTTATTCATTCATTCAGGTAGCATCGTACTGCGTTATTTGAAATCGTTAATTTCTTTTATTTATTGATTTATATTTTAGTAGGTAGGTACATTTTACTTTTTTGAACGAGGTACCTACCAAATCATCCAATAAGCCTTTCTGCCCTGGGGGCGTATTACAAAGCTCTCATTTCCTGTCAATTTACGCCTTAAAGTGAGCTGCTATGTTTATTCGTATTACAGGATACACATTGACGGCCAGTAAACAGTCATGTGACATCTTGCCAACTTCTGCCTGTGCTTGTGCCAGGAAATATCGTATTACAGGTTACATAATGACATTTCAAGGCCGGATTTACTGTCAAAATTGACATCTCCTAAATCATTCAGTTTACGCCACTATTTAGTAACTTTTACTGAATTGTTTCTTTTAATTTGTCTTTAAACAGTTAAAACTACCTAAATTAAACTTTGGTGTTAATAATTGAGGCACTACCGAATATCTGGAGAGTGAATACACGATACAATGTCAGCTGACGAGCTTTATAAAAACGACAAAAATTTTACCTTTTACGACACATGTACACTCATTTACTGAACGATAAGCAATAGGTAAATAGATTCATGTACAATACGTAAACATTTACTCATATAATAATAGGTATATTGTTCTAAATAAAAAACATGTTTCTCCTGAAAAAAATGTTTTATTCTGTCGTAGTTACATCCACTAATAAACCAAACAAAATGTATGATAGGACGCAAACCCTTTGCTAAAATTAATAGCCTCGCGCAGCATCATTCCAGAAATGGTACAGTCCAATGGAGCCAAAACTTGTGTTCAATATTTATTTGGGTACATTGGGCAGTCTTTGATGTATCAACAGACATTTTTAAGTTCACTTCCTCGATTGCTTCTGGTACCACAATTTCGCAGCCAATTTCAAGAGAACTAGTTTAAGTACACTGTCTTTCGGTTTGAAATTGAATAAACGTCCTAGGTTTTATCATTCCTTTACTTGTTGAAACATTCTCTCTCTGGTCTAGTTTCATGTCTTAGGTGCCTTTTTGATTTTGGATCCTCTTTCTTAAAAAATAAAATTGGAACATTGTTGAAACAGCTCCATTTTTCAATTTTTTCCGCTTACTTATAGTCCATTTTGTTTTCTTACTTTTTCTGCGGTAGGAAAACGGTGTACTCCTTTATTAATGCAGTAAAAAGCACTACATATTGGCATTATAAATAAATAAAATACGATATTCTTGTTTGTTTTGGTAATCAAAACCGCCACAGATAAAAAAAAAATAGCGAATACGATCGTTCAGAAACAATCCCCTTTGCGAGAGTTGAATATTTTGTATTAAGTTTTTGCATAAAATGACAGTAAATGTTGTTCAGTTTGATTGTAAATATTTAGATTGTTATTAAAATACAGTTTAACTTAACCCATCTTTACCCATCGTTGCGCAAGCGCAACATTTCAAATATGTTTTTTTTATTTAATATTAAATGAGAAATAAATATATGAAATCTAACCCAGTCTCAAAAAGAAGAACTAAAAGATGGATTAATTTTTTTTAATGGGTTTTTAAGTACAAATACATATTTTTTTTATCATCTAAAAACTGCTAATTGAGTCATCTCGAGATCGATATATTCATGCAATCATAAAAAAATATTAATTGAAATGAATTTATACTTTTTATCCTGTATAAAGTTTTAACAGTATCTTATTTATAATATAAACCCTTTTCTTGGACAAAACTACTTGCGCATGTTGTTTATCTTAGATTTCTAGGAAAAGTTGCGTATACGCAACGTTGGGAGTAACAATAGTCAGTTTTTATTGTTACTCAGCTTGCCACTTATGTTAGAAATGTATTGTAAATAATGGGTTCTCGCTATTCAAAGAGTAGAAGCTCTTTTGTTTTATTAGTCAGTCGGTTATAGAACGTCGAGCCAGCAGTGTCACATAGTAATTTCTAAAAATAAATATCTGGAACTTTTTAAATACACACCGATTTACCCGCAGAGCCTGGATATTCACAAGGTGAGCTCGGTCCTTTAACTTCCAAGATGCCAAGACTGTCAAAAGTCACCAAAATGTGTTCAAGACTTGAAGACTAGAACATCCTCCATCCATCCATCTCGGCCTATTGCAGTCCACTGCTGGACACAGGCCTCCCCAGGGAGCGCCACAGCGCACGATCCGATCTTTTTTCATCTAGCCACTGCCAGCTTCTTCAGGTCATCAGTCCATCTTACCGGGGGGCGCCCCAACCTACGCTTACCTACACACGGTCTCCATTCGAGAACCTTCCTAGACTTCCTACTCCACCTATCATTCATCGATTCTGCGGCAGACATGACCAGCCACTACCACTTCAGCTTGCCTCAGATTTGGACAATATCTGTAACTTTGTTCTTATGCCGTAAGACCTCATTCCGGATTTTATCCCTTAGTGAGACCCCAGGCTTTATGCCTGAGATACCTATAGACCTTTCCATAGCAAGCTAAGTGACATGAAGTCGGTGGGCAGGCTTGACTGACATGTCCCACATTTCGGCTTCATAGGTTAGGACTGGAAGGACGCACTAATCGAACACCCGGATTTTCAGGCACTGCAGCAGTGGTGACGTGAGGATATGACGCATTTTCCCAAATGCTGCCCAGCCTATCTGCACTCTTCTGGCAATTTCCCGCTCGAAGTTGTCTTCACCTAGCTGTAATACCTGTCCAAGGTAGATGTATTCTTGGACAACGTGGATTAACGGAAATTGGTCCTGGGATAACAAGGTCATTGAACATGACCTTGGTCTTGTCCAGGTTCATCCCAAGACCCACACATCTCGAGGCAGCATTGATACTGTTCAGAATTTTTCGCGTGTCTTGAAATATTTCTAATTTATTTATGAGACTTGCTTGTTCAATTTATGTCCAACAATCCCAACGTTGCGTAGACGCAACATTTTACGGAATGAAAAATAATTAATCAAAAATTTTTTTTTTTTTAAATATCTCTTTTTTGATGTATTCATAAACGTAATAGGCAATAAAAACATAAAATATGCATTTATTTTTACCCTTGGGAGTTAATGGGTTAAATATATCCTAAATTTACAGTGAAAAATAATTTTTTTACACACAATTTATAAAACCGGTAATCATCGGTAACTTGTCGATTCGATTTTTGAACGAAATCGCTAGCCCTTCGTAATCATCCAGAGACAAGTATTCCTTGATGATTCCTTGCAGAAATACGAGCTCCATAATACGAAATAGAACAAGCCGGCTTGAGGCCGTAAATTCACATGCCGGAAAACTGCAAGGAATGACAAAATGGCTGTAATACCCCCCCTGGGCGGGACTGTCAGACTCGTACTAACTAAACCTTTACGTTCCAGGGTCACGATTACTAATTCTGATAGTCCTGTGACCCCGGCAGGCTTTTTTTTTGTGGTTAAATCATTAAATGGAGACGAGGAGTGCCACTCGTAGTGACTAAAATCCACGGTGTCCTTTATGTTCCGGAGTCACGGTAATGAGATAAATCCCGCGACCCCGACAGACTTTGGCCCTCTAGAGGGGCTGATGCTTGCTTGCTGATGCTTTTTGAGCTGTGCGTGGAACACGACGCCGTCGCCGTCGACGCGGGAGCACTCAGGCACTCAATTAGATATAGGTAATTATGTGCAGGCGCCAGCTCATCAACCTACATCAAACATAAACCTTTTTTTATTGTAATAAAGTTGAAAATCGATTAATAGCACTTCAACTTACTCCAATCTATAAAATATTGATAGATTGGAGTACCTACTAGGTTGATGTGCATGTCTGAACAATTGAGTGCCATACATAAGTACCTGTAAGTAGTAAGTTATCATTATTATATGCCAAATATACAATATTTATAAACTGAGGCCTATGTCCAGCAGTGGACTGCAATAGGCTGAAATGATGACAATGAGGCTCTAAAATACCAGTATCAGTTACTTCATTCGACTACCTCGTCGTCGTCTGTCGAGTAAGATACGATGCATCCTTTTGTTTTATACCCAGTTGATGGCAACACAGGGGACTATTACCTGAAATATATCTCGTCACGGAACTGCCTAGACAGGTAATCGTGACCTGGAACGAGGCTACTGAAGGCTTTGAAGGAACACCGTGAAATCTTGTCAGTAGGTACAAGGGTGACAGTCCCTTCTGCTCCACAGGGCAGGAAGACTCCTGATGATTTAACCAAGAATAAAATACATGCAAATTTAGCTGTATAGCACTAATTCTAACCCTTTGCACAACCTTTTGGGAAACACTCCTGTTTCCTGTTTAAGTCGTATTTTATTTCAGGAATGGGAGCCGAAGTTACACATCGGCTGCCGTACAGGAGCCAAAGCCATTTAAATCTATACCTGGACTTTCATCTTTGCCAATAATTGGCCCTTTGCACCATTTTCTACCTATAATCGGTAAGAAAAATTCTAAAATCAAACGTAAAAAGATTAAGAGGTCTTTTAGTTGTCGGCTTCTTTTTGCGGAGCAATTAATATCAGCTTCGAAAAAAGTTTATCCGCAGATTGACGCTTATTAATGAACTAATCTTTAAAGATAAAACTATCGTCACAGCTTTCGCAATTTAAAAATGCGTTCACGTATATCTTCAGGGCAATTTGGACCAAAAGCAAACTTTTTCGAGCTAACCGGTATTTTGCACAAGAAGTATGGTAATATAGTCAAAATGCAGGGGGTTTTAGCAAGAGCAGATATGGTCATACTGTTCGAACCCGAACATATAGATCAGGTAGGTACATAATCAAAATTCAGATAATGTACGGATTTGAATAATTGTAATGTAACCAATTGATTTGAATCTTTTTTTTTAAGGTTTACAGGGCACAAGAAGCAAACCCTTTGCGACCCGGTTTTCAGACACTGGAGTATTTTAGAGAAGTAACCCAGAAGGGTACTCTTGATGGCTTATATGGATTAACTACAGCGTAATGTTTAATGCTGAGATTATTTAATTATTTCTGAATAGCGATAAAATTTGTAAAATGGATATTAATGTGTTACAGACAAGGAGACAAATGGCGCGATTTTCGTACAAAAGTCAATCCAGCTATGCTGAAACTTAAATTGGTGAAAGTATACGCGCCAGGGCTTGATGAAATCGCTCGTGATACGGTGCAGAGGTAATATCCAATATTTGTAATGTTACCTAGATTCTTCTATCTCAGTGCCTCGATTAACTTCGGATTCACTTTTCAGTATTAGTAGATATGCTAAATAAAACTGATAACAATCAATAATAAACAGATTTCTAGTAGCTAGGCCACACTAAAAGCAATCCTCGTTGATAATAGTCTCTAAATCTATATTTAAATTATAAAGATGACGAGTTTTTTTGGTTCGCGCCAATCTCAGAAACTAGTTTAAATTGAAAAACCATTTTTGTGTTGGAAAGATTATCCAGGAAGGCTTTATAACATCACCCGACACGACCAATGGAGTTGGCTCCATTGGTCGCAGCGGGGGTGAAACCGCGGGGAATAGTTGTTCGTATTCAACGCGATAATCAATAGCATTTCCAGTTAGTGTAGCCCTAGCATGCCCTAGCGAAAGTATTATGAATATTTATATTCATAGTTAGTTGAAAGTACCTAATATAGAGAAAATTTATACTTTTTCTAGGCTAAAACGATTGAAAGATGACAAAGCATATTTGGAAAAAAACTTTGCTCTGGAAATAAATAAATGGTCGTTAGAATCGATAGCCCTTGTGGCTTTAGGGACGAGAATGGGATGCCTTGATGACAATTTGCCAGATGATCATCCGGGACGTAAATTGATGCAGTGTGGAAGAGATATAATCGATACTGCATTTGAACTTGAATTTTTTCCAAGCGTTTGGAAATACATTTCGACACCCACTTTTAAGAAGATAATGAAGACATTCGACACGCAATGGGAGTAAGTTCAACATAATATAATGTATACAGTCGTTAAAAGAAAAATCTTTAATTGACATTTAAAATAATTCCCGCAGAATTAGCACGAAGTACATTGCAGAAGCAAGAAAAAGAATAAACGAACGAGGATATGAAGTTGCCGAAGAAGAGAAGAGTATAGTCGAAAGACTGTTGGCTATTGACGAAAGAGTAGCTGTCTTAATGGCTAACGAAATGTTATTTGCTGGTATTGATACGGTAAGTGTAGATTCCATCGGAGGCATTGGCCTGAAAAGTGACCTTAATATAATAAGAGCAAAATTGACCGACCGTATTTTTTTCAGACTGCATTCGCAGCTACAAGTGTGATGTACAACTTAGCGATAAATCCGGAAAAACAAGAGAAACTTCGGGAGGAAATACGTTCCGATGACCCGCGCAAACGGTACCTCAGAGCTTGTCTGAAAGAAGCACTCAGAATATGGCACGTGGTCCCATCCAACTTGAGGAGGACTGATAGAGAACACATTGTGGGTGGTTACCTAATTCCTAAAGGGGTAAGAATTAATTTACAATGATTTAGTTTAGCCTGCAAAGGCTATACAATTAGAATAGTCTGCAATGTATTCAAACTTGCAAGCAATTTCTTTATTATTTTTCAATATCCATGTAAAATCAACTTTATTTGTGTAAGTTAAGGTTCATAGTAGTGTAATTGGATATATTTTTTTAATGTTTTAGGTTGATGTGATAGCACCAAACGAATATCTGTCCCGGTTGGAAAAATATTACCCGCGTCCAAACGAATTTATTCCCGAAAGATGGCTGGCTGATAAATCTGATCCTCTATATTATGGGAACGCACATCCAATGATCACATTACCCTTTGGATTCGGCATAAGGAGTTGTATCGGTAGAAGAATTGCTGAATTAGAGGTTGAAACCCTTATGAAGAGACTGTTCGACGAGTTTAAAGTCACTTGGGAAGGACCTCCGATTAAAGTTGTCAATAAATTGACTAACGCGTTTGTTGGACCTTACAATTTTAAATTTGAAAATGCTAAATAATCTATATCCTGGAAATAGTTTTTTTCATTATTATTTGTCTGTTATAATTTATTTTGTATGAGATATATTTTGATATCAAGTTTTAAAGTTTTTTGTTGAAATGTAATCTGAAATACCTTATATAAAATATTTTGATAGGTTCTACTTTAGAATATGGCAGAGGATCCCCCTTATATTACGTATTTTAACTGTAAAAAATATATATTATTACTGTTATAATGGTTTTCTATATTTCGCTTGTATCCATACTCTGTACATTTTCAAAAGTTTCCCTCTATTGACTTGAAGTCTTCTGTCAATCAGATTCTGTTCTTCTATAAACCCAGCTCCTTTGAATAAGTTCGTTATTTCTTCTTGTGTGAAGAAGTAGACTCTTGTGTTGTCTCCTCTCACATAGAAGTTGTCAGATATGCATCTCCCTTTCTTGAACCTCAGCTGTGCTAAGTCATAGCGGCCATAGTCTCGGAACACCAGTAATCCACCAGGCTTCAGGTATTTATAAATATTGTTGATAACAGTTGTCATCCTGAAATTGAAGGATGATATCTTATCAATTACTCAAGCTAGATTATCTGAACTTCAAATTGGTTGAATCAGTAGCTCAGCAACTATTGCTGTGCTATCCAGAGTCCTTTTTCTACATGGAATAAATATTTGTCAGGCAATGTTCACCAGTGGAAATCTTAAGGCTGATATGATGATGGCTTCATTATGTTATGTTAGTTACTAACATTATAACTAATACTAAAGGATAAAATTTCATTCAAATGACTAAGAATTAGTTACATAAGCTGATTGTTGATCATGATCTGCCTTGTGTAGGTTGGAGGATAACACATGTTTTAGTAAATGTTCCTGATTTTCAGAATATTTTCTAACATTGTTTTAAGGGCCCTAAAAATGATACTCACTTTGCAGGATCAATAGCAGATAATACAAATATCAGCACAATGATATCAATAGAGTTTTCTTCAAATGGTACTTCCCACTTCTCAAGTGTGGCGTCCAGTACAAACACGTTACACCGATTAGTTTCATACAGTTCACTTTGCTGCATTATCTCTATCGCTTTTGAGGAGAAGTCACAACCGTAAATAAAGAGGTTTGGATCACGACTGTATTGCAGTATTGGGAAGATACAGTTTCCAACTCCGCAACCTATTTCAAAGATGGTGCGTTTAGTGCCACTCTTGGGCTGTTCAACAGATTGAGTGGCATTATTCTCGCCTTCAGCGTATACCCTCACTGGGGCTGATGTGTTGTCTGGAGCCAATTCTGGAAACTCGGTGAAGAGCCAATGACGATCTTTGAAAAATCTGAAATTGTTTTGAATGTGTTTTAGTCAAGAGTCACACAATTTTGTTTATATGCCAAACATGTACAAATTATACTAATTAAAATTTAATATGTAAAATATGATAAAAAAAACGAAAATGAGAGAGAATCTTGGCAATGTCGGTTAGGTTATGTATAACTACATACATTCTAAATGACCTGCTCGAAGGTTATGTTTTTGCCAAACCAACATTGTAGGTTAAAAATAGCATAATATATTACTTGTTTTGATGTATATCATAGAAGGCATCCCAGTGTTTGTCAGCTTCATCTTCTAATGATTTTAAATGTTCCTTTGAAAGTGTTACTTGAGAATTCTGTTCAACTTTTTCCTTTGCAACTGTTTCTTGTTCCTCATCCCAATCGACGTTGTCCCTAGAAATAAAGATATTTTACAAACAACTCATTCTTCTAAAGGATGGATTTAGGAAATTAGAGTTCAGAAGTACCAGGCATTAAAAAGGTAAACATGTTTCAAATCATTCAAATATCGACCGCCACCAGCAGGCTTCTTCCTATGCCTAGTTTTTTCCCGTTCTAATATGTTCTTATCACATCGAGAGTTCTTACAAAATCTAACCAAAGTAGTAAATACGGTACCACGCGTTATGTTTGAAAACTTCATCAGCATTTTCTAGATATCTGTTGCCGAATTGAGCTCTCTTATCAACTGTAGAGTCTTCCATTTGCGGGTTTTTCTTACGTTCTGTTAATTATTCTTAGGCATTCATCAATTATTGCAATTTTCAGTTTTGCTGAAAAACAAAGCACCTCACACGGCCTAAACTTGACACTGACGTTTAACATTAAAATGACACTAACATTATTGACATTTGGCATGTCAAAATTTGCTGCGTTCCGTTCATTCATAATTTTGATACGCACATTTTTTGTTATCAATAAATACACATCTGAAACAATAAGACGGCGTTAAATGTATTGATTATGGTTATAACTAAATAAAAATACACAATTGACATAATGTATGAGTACATAAAAGTTTGCTTCTCCATTTTTACGCACGTCATACAAAATAGATACTCTGGCTGCCAATAGATGGCGGGACGATCATGAAACATCTGGAAATGGTAAAAGTCTTGCATTACTTGACCCTAGAGTTTTAGTTTTCTCTTGGCAAACTTGGTGGCTAAGAAAAAGAAATAGTAATTTGCATCTTGAGACATTAACGACAAACATTCATCATATTAGGAACCAAGATCATCATCATCTGCTTAAACTTTTCGAGTTTCAGTCTAGTTATCGGATACAGTGGAATGAACAAATAGATAACCTACCTATTACTATATTCCTGGCTAGGAATATTGAATTTTCCAAAATCCAATGATGCAGTTTTAGTTTTCGTCAAAATCGGCCTCGAGACACCTTTCAACGTTTTTCGATATTCCTCATAGTTTCGAAAGTATCCATCCACACCTGTCGCCAAGTCCTTATGATGATGATGTATACTAAACATGTACACTTATTCATCTGACCAGCGAAATACATATTCCAATAATGCATTGCTGTGATTTACTTCATTGCCTTGTTTCCAACTATTATAACAGAAAGCAAGTATAGCATGTTGTGACCCATACCGTGTGTGGTGTCTCGCCAGTCATCCGTGTCCAGTCGTGCAGTTAAGGTGAACCTTCTGCCTATCTCGCCTGTCTGCGTTCACCACCTGGGGGTTTAAATATATCATGATTCCTCCCTACATGGAATCACCCAAGCGTCCCAGCATCACCTACATATTGGTATCACTATTGATATTACTATTGGTATTACTATACATTAACTTGACCTTTATATAATGTCACTATGGTGACCAGGCTTAGTGCTATGGCACCACGGAGAGGGCCCCTACGTCCCTCACCGCGCTCACTCGTATCTTAAATACAAGCCTGAGCTCGCCTCTTCTACCGGTAGGTCCCAGCTATATCAGGCATGGGAGTACAATTGGGCTCTTTCCTTGGCAGCGAACCCGCCTTATGTGGTGCAGTGGCCAGAGCCAAGCACTGATGAGTGTTAAGAGCCCTATAAATCAGTTACTATGGTGGGTAACCTGATAAGGTCCATGTAGTCCCCGAAGGACTCATTATATCAATTTACTTAGTAGGTAGTTAGTTAGTATTGAAATGAAATTAAGTGATCCTAAGACACTTAGCTAATCCAATCCAGGTTCCTCTCGAGATAGCTGCACAGCACTTGACACTGACTTTAATATTAACACGCTACTACACACTAGCTGTACTTGAAGAGATTATGAAACTCAATAAACAGTAACAAAGTGATATCTGAATTGAAGAGTACCGATTGGCGGCAAAACGTACGCTAATAGAAAAATGACAGTCAGAAAAATGAGACCTGCTTACCATAGAGTTTCAATGTTGCTATATACAATATTTACATTTCGCGGAATGTCGCGACACTCCCGCCGGGAACGGTTAAAGTAAAGTTGACATCAAATTTTGCGTCCATTCCCTTATCTTCTCAAGGGCTTTGGCTGCAGCGATTCGTTTAATTTTGACTTCCTCAGGTCGATCCTCTTCAGTTGACGTATCCTTGTCTTTCATGGAATCTTTGTCCACCATATTATTTGAATGATCTCTCAATTCTTCATTTTGAACCCTATCAGTAGTATCAGCACTCTCAATCTCTAGATCCGGTTCTTTATTTGTGACACTCACCCTATCATCTGTCATTTCCTCGTCTATTTCCTGATTAGCAGTTGTCTCTTTCTGGGCAACATCTGCCTGTGTGATAACATGAGGCAAAAGTTCTGTGTCCTCTGGAGATTCTTCAGTTAACCGAGGAGATTCAAACTTTTCTTTATCTTGAGGTATTGTATCAGGTTGTTCGTTGTCTTCTATTTCTAGAGGATATAAATGCGCAATGGAGCGCGTAAATATAGTCTCCCCTACTTTTACTCGTGCGACTCTAACCAAACCGTCGGAACCCTTTATTAAAGAAACTATCCTTCCTACTTTCCAGCCTTCACGGTTCTTGTCTCCTTTCATCTGAACTATTTGGCCTTCTTTCGGAGTTAGTTTGGAAGTCACTCGTGGTTGTTTGTGTGAGTGACTATATCTCTCCCTTAACGTCGGTAAGTAGCGATTTTGAAACATTTCTTTGAATTCATCTAACATTATCCGAGATTTTCTCCAACCCATAATTAAATTGGTTTTTGTTGATGTGCCTTGTACTAATGCATTATTATCTGCCGTTTCTAAAGTGACACATCTGCCGGGTTGAAGAAAGTCGGACGGTTTCAGAATATGTTCCAACTCTGTATCAACACATGTTAATGGTCTGGTGTTTATTACTGCCTCTATTTCCTTTATCATTGTTAACAGTTGACTGTCTTTTAAGAGGTGTTTTTGAAGTGTTCTTCTCATACAGTGTTTAACTAGTCCTACCAAACGTTCGTAGAACCCGCCGTGCCATGGTGCAAGTTCCGGTATGAAACGCCATTTTATTTTATTGTCAACGCAATATGCATTGCCCACTATATCTGCGATGAGTTTAAAGTGTAAGGCGTTGTCGGAAGTGATGAGAGCTGGAACTCCTCTGGTTGCAATCATTCGCCTTAAAGCGAGTAAACCTTCGTCAGCCGATAGATCGTCAACCACTTCCAGATGTACAGCTCTAACTGCAAGACAAGTGAATAAGCATATCCATCTTTTGGTTATTCCCTTTTCTGTCTTAACTAATATAGGTCCAAGATAGTCAGTTCCGGTAAAGGTAAATGGTTTGCTGTACTTAACCCTTTCATGTGGTAGTGCAGGTGTAGATGGCAGTTTATATGGCCCACCACCATGTTTCAAACATCGAGGACATTTTCCTAATATTTTCTTAACTTGACTTTTGCCTTGCGGTATCCAATAAGTTTGACGTATTATACTCAGTGTATGGTTGACACCAACATGATAATTCTTTTCATGCGTGTCCTTTATAACTTTATTAGTGAATTCACAATCTTTAGGTATAATTACCGGATACTCTTGTCAAATGACCATTCAGCATATTTAAGTCTGCCCTTGCAACGTAATATGTCGTCAATGTCCTTGAATAGTCCCAGATTCCGACTGAGACTGGTCTCTTTGCCATTCACTTCATCCGGAAAATGTTCTGCTTGAACTTTCTTAATTTCTTTTAATATACTGTCTTCAGGTTTCATTCCTTCTGGAAGTTCTTCTAGTGATTCTTGTAACTGCTCACTGCGAACCTTATCTGACCTTAACTCTTCATCTGGTCTTATATCTGTTTGTAGACTTTCTGCGTTTGGCAGACCCTCCCGCGTCAGAAGAGAAACTGTTCTAGATGGTCCGACTGGCCATTCTGTATGCTTCTTCTTCAAGAATTTTGGTCCCATCAACCATCTTGATCTCTCATCTTCTGAAGCGGACGGTCTGGTTCCTACATCGGCGGAGTTCAGTTCTGAGGGTACGTGTCTAATTATGAGGTCTTTATTTTGCTTCACTTCTTCCAATCTTCTGGCTACAAATGGCACAAGCAGTTTGTCGGAATTGTACCAATCGATCACAACCTGACTGTCTGTCCATAATGTCTGTCGAGTGACATTCAACTTTAAAATTTTGAGAACATATTTGATCAGTCTGCTCCCAATTAGAACTCCAAGAAGCTCCAACCTAGGAATTTTCAAATTTTGTTTGTCTTTGATTGGTACCAGCCTTGATTTACCTATCAAAAAATTAATGGAATTTCCCTGTACTAGATAAACTACAGCAGCATAAGCCTGCATCGAGGAATCAGTGAAGCAGTGCAATTCTGCGTTTTCATCATTAAGGTTAGTAATTCTTCTGGGTACACGTACATTTTCGACTTCTTTCATGTCTTTCACAATCGTCTTCCAGCGTTCTACGGTTTCCTCTTCTAAAGCAGTGTCCCATTTCGCTTTCGTTCTCCACAGGTCTTGTAGAAGAATTTTGGCTGCTAGCATAATGGGCACGGTGAAACCGCAGGGGTCGTAGACAGCTGCTATCGTTTTCAGGATGCCTCTCTTTGTGTACTTATTATTCTCGTTGACTCTTGCCCTTATACTCAATGTATCGTCCTCTAGATTCCAATCTAGACCTAACAATTTTACTATTTTTTCAGGACATGCGTCTGGAATATGATCCAAGAAGTCTTTGGAGTTGGAACTCCACTGCCTCAAATTCATAGATATCTCATTAAACGTGTTCTTTAAATCGTGATACAATTCTAAAGCTTCGTGAGCACTGTTGGTTCCGGTTACAAGATTATCGACGTATATATCGTTCACTAATTTTCTAATGCTCTCGTTTTCCGATTTCATCATGTGATGCTTAATTGTGGCGTTTAGAATGAACGGAGATGATGTTAGACCAAACGGAACACGCGTGAATCTAAGGTGCATGATATTATCATCTACTGCTGGTTTCCGAAGATCCTTTAACCATAAGAATCTTGTTACGTCCCTGTCTTGTTGTTTAAGACCGATCTGGAGAAAAGCCTTTTCCACGTCGGCTGTTATTCCAATCGCGTGACACCTGAATTTAATCAACAACCCAGTTAAGTCCTCTAGTAACAAGGGTCCAGAGTAGAGATGTTCGTTTAAACTTTTGTTATCCTTAACCCTTGCCGAGGCGTCGTAGACAATACGAAGAGATCTTCCTGGTGTCGAGACGCCATGGTGAGCAATATAATGCACCGCGTGGTCCACATGTCCGTCGGGAACTTCTTCAATTATCCCTTTATTTAATTGTTCTTTTAATGTCTTATCATATAAGATTAAAGTTTCTGGATCTAACCTTTTAAGCAAGTTTACTAGACGTCCGAATGCTAATCCAAAGTTAGATGGTAGATTTGTTGGACTATCACTCCATGGCCAACTGACATAATATCTCTTATCTCTGTATTCTGTTGTTTCGTTGAAATGCTTTATGGCTTCTTCGTCTCTGTTTGCCTTTGGTGAATCAGTGATTCCTATTGATTCTAAGTCCCATAAGCGTTTTAAGTCCCCATTATCTAATGGTGGGTCTAGATGAGCCAAACCGACTTCACAAGAAGTTTGAAAATATGTCAGAACAGACAACTGTTCGATTGGTTTAGTGGATATTATACCAGAAAGTATCCAACCGAATTCTGAATCAACCAAGTACAAGTCTTCTCCAATTTGTATCTTGTTTGTAGACATAATCGTATAATAGTAGTCGTTCCCAAGTAATATGTCAATCCGATCAGACAATGAGCCATCATCAGCTAACGGGTAATTTCCATCATTCTTCCAGCCAAGTAATTCCTTTGGATAAGGCACTCCTTGCGATATTGATGTTACTACATTAGCAAATATAGTTTTGACTGTGTTATTCTTCGTCGTGATGCCTAGTTTTACTAGTGGACTCTTTATCTTCTTAGGATTTTGGCATCCAAAAGTAAATATAGCTAAATTGTTTTGTTCTTTTGCTTGAAGATTCAGTTCTTTAGCCATCCTTTCGGTTATGTAGCTTCTTCCACTTCCGGTGTCTAGCAAAATCCGACAGGTCCTTGTAATATTATCATGACCTCGTACCTTAACTACAGCTGTTTGTAATACAGTATCCTTTCTGCTTATGTGCATTGCACTGGTGGATGCTTTCTCTTCCTTTGCTCCTTGAAGCTTATTGGGACATAATGCTTGATTATGAAGTCCGTATTTACCGCAGTACTCGCATTTCCTTTTTCGACGACATTGAAATATAGTGTGTCCTTTTCTAAAGCAATTAAAACATCTATCTTTCAGTTTTGCCTTTCGTTCATCAACGGTTCTAGCTTTGTCGCAATTTACATTGAGATGATCTCCTCCACAAAAAATACAATGCCAATGTTTCATTTTCTTTCCCATTTTATAAGCTTCCCTTTCTTTTTTGTTATCAAGTTTCCTTTTAAAAGGTTTCTTGTCCTTTGAGTTCCAGTTCGTCCTAGTTTTATAGTTATTCTGCTGTCTCTTAAACCCTTTTGTACCATTTGAAAAACTATTCTTTGAGGGACCTGGTTTTTCTAAATTTGCTGCGTCCTTGACGTGCAAGGTCTCTGTTGTGTACGGAACCTCGACCGTATTACTCGTACAAGGTTTCTGAGTTATCCTTATCGCTTCCTCCTTTGTAGAGACTATCAAAGACAGATGCTCCAGGATGTTTTCTACGGTTTGTGTACCATCAGACCCAAGTCTCATCTTGGTATCATAGATAATATCAGCAGGAAACTTTTCCATGACCAGGAATCTCATTTGATTGGTATCCACATTTTCTCCCATGGATTGGAGAACTCTTAGGTGTCGTTGGAGTTCGTCCAATGTAGTTCGGCAATCATCAAAATTTTCGGCATGTTTCACATTGTTCAGTGCTCGGTGATGTGCATGTATGACTTCATGTTCTTTACCATACCGCGCCCTTAGAGTATCTACGGCAATTTGGTAACTCTTGTTAGTCGTGTTAAATCCATCCACTAATCTGGCTGCGTCCCCTTTAAGAGAGCTCTTCAGATACAATAACTTGTCAACATCATTCAATTTTCTTCGGTTGATACTTGAATTGAATTGATCCCAAAACTGGTGCCAGTCCAGCAAGTCACCACTGAACTGCGGCAGATTTAAATCTGGTAGCTTGCTATATGTTGACGGTTCAGCTTCCTTTGCCAAAGTTGTCGGTTTTTCACATTTTAATTTTAATTTAGTTTCCAGCTCGGCCAAATTTTCTTCACCTTGTAGCTGATAAGTGGTGAAATTAGATATCTCATCGGGATCAGGATTCTTACAGATATTGAAGTAATTATATAGTTCAGATGAGAAACGAGACAGGACAGATTTCAGTTTAGCTGATACTACTTTGGATGTGTCTAAGTTTTCTTCATTCAAGTTATCACAGAGATTTTGAGCTTGAGATGAGAGCAATTTTATTTCTTCAATAAATTTGGACAAACGATTCATAAGTATTGCTTCCATTATTTAGGAGATAATTCTGAAAAATAGTTATATATCTATACATATGTTTATTACCTATGTGTGTATCTAAGAATATAATTATAATATTAGCATAGTATATTTTATTTGTTTGTCTCAATGTATCTAGTATGTTTACTCCTCTAATTAGTTATTCCACACTGTACAGTAACAAAGAGTAACAAAATGAGACTCTAAGTTCATTAGTAATAAATTGATACCTTAGAGGTAATAATGTAAGACCTAATAATTATAAAATTATCCATGACAACAAACAAATATTCCATGCTGGATATAAGTCTGTGAGAAAAGTTAGTTTTAGCCAGAAAAGATATTGTTTATGTTAGTACATACACGGGAAGCGATTTCATTGATATACATTTGAATAAAATGTGGACATAATCACATAATGTTCAATCAGTATGTAATCATAAGTTAGGAAACTAAGATTCTGTTAAAGTTTCTATATTTTTCTCAGATTTGTAAATTGATTACGACGTAGGTATAATACGCAGTGTTGCAGCCCTACAGTCGGGAATAACACTTTGCATGAGCCTCCGGGCTCCGGCTCGTGTTGACGCCGTTCCAAACTACCTACATGTCACATGAAACGCTTTACATTTTACATTTAGTTTCGAGAGAAATCACAGCTATTTCTAGACGTAATTATTGTTTGTCATTAGCTTTGATCACGTATTAGAAGGCTAAAACCAACTTTAACCCATAAACTATTCAACAACAAAAAACTTTGCCGCACACATATTTTATCAAACAATAGAAAACAAATAAATCTCTTAAAATATCTCGTCATGACCCTCACCTGACAATAATTTCACTGTTTTATGCAATTTCAAATCACTTTTGAACCTTAAATTCACTTTCAACTAGTTTTTTGCAAACTTCCCAAAGAAAAACGAAAAGTAAATTACCGCGAAATGGCGGCAGGACCAGTGTTGCCACAACTGAGTTTCCAAAAGGTACGTATCCTACGCTGAAACGGTAATGAGAGGTTTTCCTTTTAGAGTTTAAAAACTCATAAATTAAAAAGACTGGTAAATGAATATTTTATTTTTCTTTTTCCTTGTTGTTATTTATTTTCAAAATGCCATTTGTGTGATGTGACGTGACTGACAATGACATGACATTTTATTTTACGACTTTTTATTTTACGATCTCAAAATTACATCCAAGTGAAAAAATAAAAAAAAGACGTGACGTTCGTTCATTGCAGTAACATATCAAGTTCAGTGCCATCCATCCATTGACTAGGGAAAACATAAAAAGAAAATCCCTCATTATTGTGCTAAAAAGGTACGAAACGAGGTAAAATTACACATTGCACATTGAAGGCTAAAAAGGTACGTAAAATGTACCTACGCTAATGGCAACGCTGGGCAGGACGGGACCATATCCGTTTTGTTAAGCCGTCTTCACACTTAGTGTCTATTATACGATAAGTTGTCTTCGCGACCTTTTAATCAAATTAAGATTTTCTTAAGTTGTTTAGTATATAATATTATTATATGAATGTATCTATGCATCTATCAATTATGCGTAATTATTATGTGAATAAGCTTGACATAAAATGGTTAAATTACTAGCATTTATAATTATGGTTGTTCATTCAAAGATCAAAATCCAGGTAATCGTATTGTATTTACATCTAGCTTTATGTACCCATGTTTAGACAACATTTATTACTTATTATCTATGAACAGATTTCTTACTAACTATTACAGTATACCTGATACCTATTTTAGTATCTTATTTGAAATTAGTCAAAACCGGTTATGATCATAACCAGTGATTTGTTCAGTAAAACAATTATCTATGTTCCATATAATGTCAGCCAATTATCACAACTTGTTTCCCTCATTCCAACTACATTGAGATACTATCGCGACCAGTCGCATTGTCTATAATACCCTTAATGAAGGTTTCAAAATTTTTCATTTTTCGTAAGTTCCGTTTGAAGAACTCTTTAGTAAAAACAAGGGAGAAGCACTTGGAACTGTAATTCTTGGTGTACTACCTGAACTTAATATTAATGCTTTTATATAACAAAGTAGTTATTTAATACAAATATCAGTAGCTAGTTGAATAAAGGAAAACAATAAAGTCAAGTGCAAAATTAGTTTCTTTTACTGGACACAGATGGCGCTACGAGTTATGAGTCACAACTTGCTATTTTTTAGAAAGCCTTATAAAATCCTTTCATAATGCATTATTAGTTTTATGGATTCTCATCAAGGATCCCAGCATCTCCACCATGTCGCCAAGTCCTTATGATGATGATGTATACTAAACATGTACACTTATTCATCTGACCAGCGAAATACATATTCCAATAATGCATTGCTGTGATTTACTTCATTGCCTTGTTTCCAACTATTATAACAGAAAGCAAGTATAGCATGTTGTGACCCATACCGTGTGTGGTGTCTCGCCAGTCATCCGTGTCCAGTCGTGCAGTTAAGGTGAACCTTCTGCCTATCTCGCCTGTCTGCGTTCACCACCTGGGGGTTTAAATATATCATGATTCCTCCCTACATGGAATCACCCAAGCGTCCCAGCATCACCTACATATTGGTATCACTATTGATATTACTATTGGTATTACTATACATTAACTTGACCTTTATATAATGTCACTATGGTGACCAGGCTTAGTGCTATGGCACCACGGAGAGGGCCCCTACGTCCCTCACCGCGCTCACTCGTATCTTAAATACAAGCCTGAGCTCGCCTCTTCTACCGGTAGGTCCCAGCTATATCAGGCATGGGAGTACAATTGGGCTCTTTCCTTGGCAGCGAACCCGCCTTATGTGGTGCAGTGGCCAGAGCCAAGCACTGATGAGTGTTAAGAGCCCTATAAATCAGTTACTATGGTGGGTAACCTGATAAGGTCCATGTAGTCCCCGAAGGACTCATTATATCAATTTACTTAGTAGGTAGTTAGTTAGTATTGAAATGAAATTAAGTGATCCTAAGACACTTAGCTAATCCAATCCAGGTTCCTCTCGAGATAGCTGCACAGCACTTGACACTGACTTTAATATTAACACGCTACTACACACTAGCTGTACTTGAAGAGATTATGAAACTCAATAAACAGTAACAAAGTGATATCTGAATTGAAGAGTACCGATTGGCGGCAAAACGTACGCTAATAGAAAAATGACAGTCAGAAAAATGAGACCTGCTTACCATAGAGTTTCAATGTTGCTATATACAATATTTACATTTCGCGGAATGTCGCGACAACACCCAGTTGAAAATTTCACCCTTTAAAGCCGTCTCCAGGCCTTGAATCAAAATCTGTCTTTCTCCTTAACAAAATTAATTAAAATCGGTGAAACATTTTAGACGTCAAAGCAAATAAACTCACTTTGGCTTACGTTATAGATAGGATAGGTTGTTTATCTCGAGCCTTCGACATCCCTCGACAAAGATTTGCCAGCCGACAAGAAAGTCGCCGAAACATGTAGGTATAGGTGTAGCGTACTTAACATCTACAAAAAAAGTACACTCGCGCCATCTATGCAGTGACGGACAAACTAAGATGCAAAAATATCTACATCGCGCAATCAAAGTTTACAGCTTTCGATGTATACAAAGAAAAATCTGAATATGAATGTTGGGCAGGAAGCCCACCAGACACAACACCCGTCTGGTTGGAAGGTACCTTCCTTTATACCGGGTAGCCAGGAACTTTCCACTCTGTTCCTTCTACCCCCAAATCTACCTACCTAGGAGCCTGTATCAAAACATACCTACCCTTAGGAGGTAAGTAAGTTTTGATACATCCAGTAGCGAGATGAGTTACATTTGAATTAGGGGTACATAATTATTTCCTACCTATGTCCTGAGCAGGAAGCAGCGGGATGGTGGTAGAAAAAAAACGGATGAGATATTGTGTCTCTAATTAACCCCATGAAGATTACCTACGCCTCCCTACGCTTAAGTGAAAGGGGGATTATATCTCTAATGAAATTCTTTAACAGAGCTCTTGTACAACTGGTTGGTATAAAACGTGTATCTAGGTTTAGTTCAGGCACCTATCCATATATCAGGTAAATACCGAAATATTTCTGAAGTCATAAGCTATAAATATATAATAGAAGTCGCAGTCAAATCTACTAGTTTAAGAATATCATAAGTCACTTTTGGACCAATGTTTCAACTCACGAATTTATTACAATTATAACACTATGTATTATCTGGATACAGTGTTCATAGAACTTCCAATTTTGTGTCGAACTTAAAGTTATTGCGTCATAAAAGACGGTCTGATGCTGTTCTCTGATCAAAGTAAACACCATAAAAACGATTCCACGGGTCATTAAAGACTTTCCACAAACGAAATAGTCGCACGTTCACAATTTATGTCGTCGGTATAAGGAAACTTAGCGGGACATACTTACGTAGTTACGTTACCTATACAGGAACTGGTAGCTGGATAATGCAATAGTCTGTTCTTTGAAAATGCGTTTTTCAGGTCAGAATATCTTTCTTTTTTCTTTTCACGCGGTTAAATCATCCAACGAGTCCGACCCAGGCCAGGACGGGAGGTATTGTCAGACGTGTACTGACTAAAACCCACGGTGCCCGTCAATAGCCTTTTACGGACTGACGTTGGTGGTAACTACAAGAAAAGGGTTAGTAAAAGCAAAACGTAACCACCACCATCTACCCTCTTCTTTAGAAATTCATTTCTTATAACATCGAAATAAAGCAGATTATTACTTATATTTTATAATCTGTTCCATACACGAAATTCAGAATGTTGGAGAGCCCAATAAAAATGTAATACGGTACGACCGATATGACAACCCTAGCCTTTGGGGAACTTTATGCAATCGTTGGGCTTAGCAAAATTTTCCGACCTGTTGATTATTTCACTACGATTTTTTCCAGCATCACTAAATATCTATTAAATAATAGTAGATTGTTATACAAGGGTGGAAAGAAATCAATTCCCATACGAGGTATTTAGACGCACGAGCGAAGCGAGGGCGGCTATAGTCCGAGTGGGAATTGATGACTTTCACCCGTGTTAAACACTCTACTTTTCATTTCAAATATAAGGAAAGTAAAAAATAGTAGTTTTTCTAAAATATTTATTGATAGTTATAACATGAGTAGTACCTATTTAGTCTTTTTTAATTTAAATTTCAAATATGGAACACACCGCCCGCGTCACCGTCGCTCACCCCACTTTAATAGGTATTTTTTTAAATTCACATTGGCCGTATACACTCACAAGACCGCAGCATTTTTTTTAATCGATATTTTTCTTAATTATGTAAAAAAAATATAGCCGACTAAATAACCAATTTTAGTTCTATTTTTAAAATTCATTCCCGCCCTAGGGAGGGAAGCAATTACTATGAGTCTTTCCCGCCCAAGGGAGGGAAGCATCGTTTTCGACCCGCTGCTCTGATCAAACAAACACTACTTTCCGAGTATGAGAAATGAAAAATACTTTTGAACACATTTACTAATATAAATGCCATGTATTATAATATCCCTTTTAACTTCAGTTCCCTGCTCTTTCAAAACAGAATTTAATCTTTCAGTGAACACCGAAAACGTTTCAGAATCGACCACTGCGAACGAAAACCTTTGGTGATAATGTATGTAGGCGTTGTTCGACATAACTACCATACTTAGCAAGCGGCATAGACATGTCGAGTAGGTAATGTCGACGCGAGGCAGTTTCCAAATCGACTGCATAACTTGCATGAAGTTACCAGCGTTTGCAATGGAGACATATGCGACACACAGTTCACAGACTTGTAGCTTGAATTTGTGTTACGACTTGGATATTTCATACTGTACCTACACGTATTATTTACCAAGAAACTAGATGTTCTCATAGTTTACTGTAGACACACGCTCCGTTTATTGAAGCTGACAGCCAAACTATAGAGTACATTAAGGATTATTAATTGTGGAGCCATTAAAGGTAACCTTTGATCGTAGTTTCAAAAGCTTGGGGTTTAATATTGAGATGAAATACGTTTTAAGCTGCGGAAATGTTAGGATGACGCAGGCATTTTCCGCTTTACTTACTGCGCCTAATAGACTAGTTTGTTGAGAGAGTTTTAGTTTCCAACGTAGTACTTCGCTACATTTTTAATTAAGTATTTAAACATAATCCTGTGAAGCTTTTTAAAAGATTTCCTTTTAACTTTTCTTTTTCATTATTTTAGACATTTCAGTTTCACATCGGGGTTCTTTCTAAAGGTTAATAGTTTGTTTCTATCCGGGATCCTAGTACGTTTTCATATTTTTGAGTCTTAGGCCGCGTTTCCAGTATACAAGTTCCTTGCATCATCATCATCATCAACCTATGTTTCCACTGCTGGGATCGAGGCCTGACTCCCCCAGTGGAGCATAATAATCAACCACGCGGGCCCAGTGCAGGTTGATAGATGTCACAAGTCTTCGGATTTTTGGTTCTAGGACATGCCGGTTTCCTCACGATGTTTCCTTGTATGCAAGTTGCAAATTTTATGTAACTTGAATAAACCTGCGTACAAGTTACAAGTAAGTAGTTTGAACTGTACATTGTGTTTTTGATGGAGAAAAAAAAAACATACGAAATAGTTGGCGTAATAAACACTAAAGGCGCTTTTGCATTTTTATGCAATTGATTAATGCCGTACCTACATACTTATTTCAAGTAAGCTGTGAGTAAAATAAGGAAAACTTGTGCTAAAGCCTCTGGTTACGTGACGTCATAATAATATGTAAGTTCATAAAGCTCTTTGAGAAATAAGTTGTTCGGAGTATGTAGTCTCACTTTATTTATTTAGGTAATTACATTATGTAGGCGCTTTTTCTGCGAACTCATGACGAATTCCCATTAAACCCTTGTGGTCACCAAGGCTTGAATTTCCACACTTGACCTTATTGCTCGTATAATAGGGCTTAAAACTTTTCCTCCACTATTTATGTTACTTACTCAGACGTGGGAGGCATATTATTGTGAAGAGTTATAAGCTTCGTGGGCGTGGAAGCGTGGCCCATCAAGTACTTTACGTTAATCCGGCTCCAAGGACCAAAATACTGAATAGTTCCAATACGCCAGTTCCCGGTTTAAGTGCCTATTGTTCCTTATTGAACATGTTTTGATATTCGGTTTACTTTTCACACTTTGCACACTTCACCGTAATTAAATATGTTCACGTCAGAGGCAAACTAAAGAAGCAATTTTAATTCTTGAAATATTTTCCAAAAGAAGTTCCTTTAGAAAATGAGTCTTGATATTGAAAAGCTTAATAAAAAGGTCACACAAACACATACAAGACGCAAGACTTCTATATAAAAATAGCTAATAGGTCGTAAAAGTTGGAGTCCATCATTTTTATGCCAAACGCAGCGTGTGTTTCTGCCAAAAGCAAAATGTTGGCACTTAATTGCAAGTCTACTTGACCTTTTAATCAATAAATATCTTGGTAGCGGTTTTATGTATTTACTAATGTTTATGTAAGTTGTATTATAGGTATGTGCTTCATTTCCGTAGTACGTGGATGTGGTTAATAGTGTTTGAATGTATTGAAAAGGTTCGTATATATTATAGGTAGGGAAGAATCATCATCATCATCATAATCATCAGCCGGAAGACGCTCCACTGCTGAACATAGCCTCCCCCTTAGGCCGCCACGCCGAACGACAATTCGCCACTTGCATCCATCGGTTGCCCGCGACCATCACGCTGTCGTCGATCCACCTAGTGGGAAGCCTGCCTATGCTGCGTCTTCCTGTCCGTGGTCGCCACTCGAGAAACTTTCTTCCCCATCATAGATAGATTACGTATGTAGTAGACTAAATCTTGTGGTCAAACTACTTTTGAATATGAGAATCTTGGATTCGATCTCCTGGTCGGACAATGTTAGGGTTTTCCCTTCAGGAATTTTTCAGCAAAAGCCGTGGAGTACAAAGTTGTCCATGAAAAGAAAAGATGTATTAATAGGCACTCAAATGCTTCTTTCCATCTACTTTTTAAATATTACTTGGATGACTGGCTTGACTTTATAATTTATTTTTATTATCATCATCTGCCTAGCCTTCTCCCAACTATAATGTGATCGAATTCCAGTCGAACCCGATGCAGCTGAAGCGGCGCCTATCGGACCTCCACAACCCAGTAACTGTATAATACGATATCTCATGGTAAGATTGGTCGGTAGACTTTTAGAACGTAGTTGATTAAAAGAGGATGTAGTGACAAAAATTTAAAGAAGTTTGCCTAGATGTTTCGGTTTTAATAAATAAATGAAAGTCGTTACTGACATCATTTGTGAACTCCTATGCTAGTATGAACTGTATTACAGTAGTCAGTGCCTTCACCTTGCACTTCCACTACTTACTTTTCTTTTTATCGTGGTAAAATCATCAAATGAGGCCTCCCACACCGGGCAGGGCGGGAGGGACTGTCCACTACTTACTTACACTGATTTAGCCAATAAAGCTAATTTTAGCCAGTAAAATTTTGTAAAGAGGATGTGTGAAAGGCGACTAAGTAAAAGGATTTTTTTTAAGACAGATGTTATTCGGAACGCCTTAGGAAGACTTGTACTGACCTTTTGATAAAGTGCTTCAAAAGCATCAGATGCGTAGTAAGTATCTATTCGCAATCACGTATGACCAGATACCAGATGTATGATTGTGGATGACGCGAAAAGCATATGTAAGGATCGTAGCAGGTGGTTTCTTCCAACCCCCATGGGAAAAAGGCATGCGGCGCTTTTATTAATTCAGACTTACATCTACGAAGACGAAATTACTGTAGATCGAACACAATTACCTACAAGTTCTTTCTATAATCTGTATTTTCAATCGCGCCTGCCCTGGGGGCGCATTCGCGTGGCCTTCGGGCTTGTGCACAAGTATTTATTGCCACTCCCTTTGGATATAATACAGGGAGTCTGCTGAAATACATTACACAAATGCCTGATTTCAAGTTATGTGCGTCACTGCTTTCCATATGTTATAGTTAAAGATACCTACTCGTACTACCTTTTTCATAAAATTTCAGCTGTTTCGTGTATTACACTAAAATTGAAAGGAGTCGTGGAGGATATTTTTTGACGCCATTCATTACTTTATTTAGTTTAAATTTAAATAAATAAGTTGCGAATTTATTATGCCATTTGTTAGTTTTCACACTACTTGCTCGTAAATGTCATATTATACGTCAGGCAAACCTACTGTAAAGCATGACATTATTCCCCCTCGCTCGAGCCGGGAATAATATATGTACTGAATTTCATTATTCCCGTGGGAATAATGTGATTTGAATTTGGAACCTCAAAGAAAACCGTATGAAAACTTTCACCAAGGAGTCGTATCAGTAATGGCGGCCGCTGGCAGCAACAGCTGATCGCTTACAGTGGTGCCAACTTCACGTTCGAAGGTTGTCGTACCACATCAAATTTCAGAAATCGAATTTATTTCCTCGCAGTAGGTGTGAAAAGCAGAGTACGCTCCTCGAGAGTAAAGCTGCCTAGTCTTGGGCTGACTTGAATCCCTCGCTACACTAAGGATTCTTAACTTAATTCCCTCGTTTCACTCGGGAATTAACACTTGAACCTCCTCGCTGCGCTACGGAGGTTCACTCCAGAATCCTTAGTGTCGTTTCGGGATTCAATACGCCCGTGACGTAAGGCAATGCTTTACTCCCTTGGTGCGTAATCTACTATTATTGTCAGTTAAGTTTTGAATGATAATATATGACAGTGGTGCCCATCCGGTCGATCGCGACTATTAGTCCAGGCGATCGTGGCAAGGTAAAAATAAAATAAGTAAATTATCAATTATTAAACATATTACCTAAGTAAATATAAGGAAACAGTCTCACATCTAATACGAAAAGGAAAAAATAATATATGATTGGAGCTATGCTGTTTCATTTAAGATTTCAAGAAGTATGAATGGTAGACCACACTGGGTTTCGTTAGTAATCAGTAGATCTTATGTCTAATCAAGTTGGCCACCCGTTATATATTAATACTAAAAACTCTTTTGATTGATTAATCGTTTCATTGACCAAAGTTTTTGAGTTCGTTTTTTTTTAACGATAATACCTCGTCTGATGGTAAGTGAAAATGTGGTAGGTAGACAGGAGACAGGAGTCATCTATTCACTCTTAACTTGAAGACTCCAAGCCCAAGGTAGCTTTCAGGAAATACAGACCCCGAATGGAATTACATTCCTTAGTTTTATTTCACTTATTTAAGTATAAAAAGTTTTCCACATTTGACAGCGTGAGGAGGTTATAATAGTCCCAGAGATTATTTCCGACTAACAAACTTTACCTCTTCGTATAATTAAGTGTAGATTAATTTTATGTCAGTTTAGTATACCTCGATTGGAAATTAAGCATTAATTAATTAGCGGCTGAAAACCTGAAAATGAACCCTTTCATGCTTGATAAAAAAAAAACTCCGTTATTATTATAAAACTCTATTTTGTGGTTTAGACCGGCCATGTTATACCACAACTAAGTACCAGCTACAGGATGATTTTATGTAAGTAATAAAGTAGATGGCTCCACTATACATTAGCACACTTTGATTTCCATCGAGGGATCACTAATTACCTTGATGGACCTCTTGGATGAAGGGAGCAATGGACGCTGAAGTGTGTCCACCTTGGGCCATTGTGTACGGGAATCATCAGGGCTGTAGCACGTCATCATCTCTCATCAGAATCATTTTATGGTTGTTTTAGCCGTGGGTAGTCGATATTTGCGACTCTTGGAAACTTAGCGGTAAAATACGAGTCGAATTATCATTTAGAATTTTAGACGATTGATTTTCGGTGCACGGCTATATCGACCGAAAAATCGACTCATGTAAATGCTTCTTAATGCAAATGAGATCTGTAAGTGTGCATAATGTCTTGCTAGCATTCTCGAAATGAGGCTGGAAAACTATTTGAGACGAAGAAAACTTTTAACCAAAAGTGACATATTTCGAGATCAAACCTTATGTGACGATAGGTATCCACATTTCAGTACCAGAAGAGAACCGTCTAGCAGAACTTAATAATAAATAACACGAATCCAATAACTCACGCTCGAACAGAATTTAATTTAAAACTAAATCTTAAGGATCCCTATCATTTTATCGTGAAGTCTATTTCTAAAACGAGACACCCTTGCAGGCTCCATTAGAGGCAGCGGTATCGGCGGGGTGGCGCGGTGCGGGCAGGCAGGGGGGAGGGGAGGAGGATGGCTCTACAAACAATCCTCGCGGATATTGAACGGCGATGCGTTCGGAAATGCAGCGCCCGCCGGCTGCGTGCAACGGAACGCTCGCTCACGTCTCATCGCGAACCAACGTGTGAAGATATGAACGGCCTCATTTTCATCTCGTTTGTATTCACATTACATTTCAATTTTGAATAGACAATAGAAGATTTTGTTTTAGAAACACCCTGTTTGGTGCTTGTTGTTTGAATTGGATTCGGACATGAATGCAATTTGATGCCGTTTATTTGTTGTCTATCTTTTTTAATATACACCTTTTCTCGACACTAACAAGATTAAATATTCTGGTAAACAAAAAAGCAAGCAAAAATTACTTTTAATAGGATTCGTTTTACGCAAAATTGTTTCGTTCAACATTATCCTAACCATTTTTAAACTAAGAGCAACAAGACTACCTGGAAGGTACGATGATTTTATAATAAAAAGAAATTGCGCCGTAAACTCGCCGTTCATACAGGAATATCCTCTTTTTACTAAGTCCAACCAACCTTTCAGGCTGAAAACTTAAATTAAAGAGAGCCTTAGCAGGCCAGTAATATGCGAAGCTTTAAAAAAAAACCTTGATTGAAATGGACGGTTCTAGAGCTCGAGATGTTATGTATATAGCTAGTGAAGTATATATGTAACGTGTATAGATAGGTGGTGAGCCCAGCCATCTGTTGCGGTCAAGTGTTCTCCTTCCGAAGTGGGAAGAGCCTCCATCTTTCATGGACCAAATAAAACGATGCGCGCAAAGTATATATAACTAATGTATTGTATTGTACGTCATGTGGGTGGATCTTAACGTTCTTCTTTTTGTGCGAGAATAGAAAGCATTGTCGTTGTTTTTTTGTGATGGATAAGTAAGAAATAATAAATCTTAATTTTGCTGAAATAAGTTCCATTTATATGCCCACTAATTAGGTATTTACTACCTTACTACTAACCTAAATAATTACAGCCGCACAGGCAATCTTCCGGGTTAAGTCGCGCTTGCCGAGGTTGGTCTGTGGATGGACCATCTGTCACAGCGAGTTTCCTCCGTGCCTCGGAAAGCACGTAAAGCCGTTGGTCCCGGCTGTCATTTGTAGATCTTTGACAGTCATTACTATTAGTCAGAAGCTCTAAATTCTGACAAGCAGTCTTACCATGGGGTATGGTATTTCCTAGTTACTGGGTTGTGGAGGTCCGACAGGCAGTCGCTCCATGTAAAGTAAGTACTAATATCCAGCTGCATCTGGTTTGACTGGCAGCCGAACCCAATATGGTTAGGAAAAGGCTAGGCTGATGATGAACCTAAAAGAGTCAGTTTGAGAACATTAATTCAGGAGGTTCTAAACATAGAACCGTGATTCTATAATAATGTCAAAATTAGCTACGTTAAAATATTATAGTTTTTAAGTACTTACGTAGATTGGAAGCCAACCCCAACATATTTGGCTCAAAAAAGCCTCAGCAAGTGATGACGATGATGACTTGTACAAATTATGGCAAAACTATGAACTGAGAGAGGCTTAAGTCCAGTCTGCTTGTCTTTCGAAAGTCGATGATTTTGATTTTCATTTCTGTTAGGTACAGACTTTAAACTGGTCCAGTTAGCGGGCCGCTTTACTGGGCACAGACGTGATACGCAATGAATCCAATATGGTGCTGAATAAAATCCAGATGTAATGACCACATTTCTATCTGTACAGTATTCTTTCAACAAAAGAAGAATTCAATCAAAAAGATCCAGGTGTTTTTGAGTTATCGGGTAAAATACGTTAAGAAGATGCGAACAAAACAAAATTCAGAAGGTCCTCCTTTTTTTGACGACTCCTAAAAATTTAATTTCTTGTTAATCCAAAAGTTTGCTATAATGTCACCGTACCTAATGTGCCACCATCTTGTATAAAGGTCTTAATTAAATAAAAGTCTCTTAATCCAACCCGTTCACTTCACAATTTATAAAACACAACAATAGGAAACTTACTACAAAAAGAAACAATGGCTTTCATAAGGGTTAACAAAAATCTGAAGCAATGTAGAAACAATTGTACAATCCCCTTTTCCCTAAAAAGATTTTCCCAACAAGTTGCCGTTTTCATTTTTATTAAAAACAAAACATTTGTATTACAAAAGCCTTTGTACGTTATCGAGTCTGGCTCCTTAAGAAATGAAAACGATACGGTTGCCAGGAACACAGGTAGCCAATAGGGATTGTACGGACAAACAGAATAAGTAACACAGACGTTATATTTATTTTCAATTCTATTATTTATGGAAAATGTTGGAGTTTATAATTTGTTTCTGAATTAACCGTTACGTGTTTTCCCAGACATGGAATGAAAACTTTGTGCCGACACGTGACATGTTTATTTCTCACATCTCCAAAGTCGACTAAGGAATAAAGTTACGGGTTGTAATTATCATATTAAATTAACCGTCTTTAAGTCTCTCTGCACACTGGTAAAGTATCTAATTACGTCCGCTGGAGCCGTGCGAAGGTACGTACGTCCCCAACGTAGCTAATTCTCAAAGGGAGAGTTTAAAACCTCTGGAATAAAATGGCTGGACAAAGAGCCTGATTCCAAAGACGAGTGCATCCCTAGTGCAAATGTAAGTGTGTGCAGACATTGTGTTCTGGCTTACTTCCAACATCACGACCCTTGGTTACAGCCCGATGTGCCATGTACTATGGAGTAATGGTAGATGGCTACGTAATCACATAAAAGGTCGAGAGTTGAACACACAATTTCGAACATCGAATAATTTTCACAAAAAAAAAAACATCCGTGCAGTCGTTTTGATCGGGAAGAATTCACGCGAATATTCAAATTATTCGCTTTATTAAATTTCTACTTACGCCCTCTTAGTGTTTTGGTGCGTTTTGCATTTTTATGAGCTCCTTGTAAATTAATGTTCAGTAACTAGTAAAGAAACTGGTGTACAACGAAACAAAGTTCGAAACAAACGTAATATTAATAGTCATTAATAAATTCAGTATAATTGAGATAATTTCGGAAGAGTTGGTAGCAATTAGCGTCAGTCGGAGGCGGCGGAGGGTCCTCCTCACAAGAGCCATCTGGCGGGCCTCCAATGTGGCTCTCCTTAACACGAGAAAATTCACTCGTTCACCGGCAAACTGTTTCACAATGACGATGCGAAGAGAAATAAAATTTGGAGATGTCACTGTTAACGACTGCTGCCTTTTACTGCAAAATACTTTCGAAGCACCTTTCAAAAAATAGGAATGAACCTTTAACGGATTCGTAGCTACGAAGTTTCACTTGATACTGTAATTTAAAAAAAATACATTTAATTACCAAACTTGATATTATTATCACCCTATAACTTAGTTCCATGTCCTTTACCTTCATGATGAAAGGAACACTGAACCCTGAACCTTTCATGTGAATTCATTGAGTAGACGCTATCCCTCTGCTTCACTTCCGCTAAAACCTTCTTCCTACCTTCAAATAATGCATGTTTTTTTTTGTCGGCTGGAAAAACATCTAACGAGTCCTCGAGCTTTGGATGGAGCGGAAGAGTATGATAGACTCGATGAACTATAAACCAAACTGTTCCTTCAGTTGCCTTCTGCGTTACAGTGCCGCGGTATCCTTCTAAAATAATTTGCGGACATACACAAAAATACCTTAGCTAAAACCCCTTTATAACTAAACCATTTAAATATATTTGCCTAATGTAATTATGACGTATAATATAATATTAGATTATATATTCACAATTTGGCGTAGCTCCAGCGTAGCGCGTCGTAGCAAGTATTCCCCGAGCTTCAATTGTGCAGTTTCTGTTTAACTAGTCGAATGTATTGCGTTAAGTGGCTCGAAGTCTTGTAACTAACTAAATAACTGACTGTTTGTAACTCCCTTTGGAAAAGTAGGTAATACTAAATTACATACTTGAGAAGTTTCATGTCTTAATTAATTAAAAATGCTGTGAATGTGAGCATTAATATGCGTTTTATTGTAAAATTAAACATATGATTTAACTTAATCTGAATACATTACAACATGTGTTTCATTAAGGTGCAATAAAGAGTAATGAAGACATGTGAGGCGCGTGGCGAGGTACAGTCACGGACGCCGCGGTACAGTTGTGGTACAGTCGATCACAAAACTGCGTCTCGTCTTACATCAGTGCCTCAGTGGTGAAGTGGGCAAGCAGTGTGCGGAGGTCGAGTGCCCCTGGCTGGCGTATTTCCAAACTATTCACTCCCTGTATGTACGTATTTGTCGCTTTCTATCGATTTGACTCACAGAAACTGTAATTTCTGAACGACACTGCTGTTTTTTGTCCAAAAAGATAAACGGCCGTAAAATACAAAACGCAGACATCAAAAATAAGTAATAAAGTATCTGTATAGCCACCTTGAACCGTCTTGATTGTACAAAGTTTAAATAACTTTTGAGTTAACAGTGTTTGTTGCGTGGCTACGAACTTACGGCCAGGTGGGGGAAATTTATTCCATTTATTAATATGCAGGCTCCGACAGGTTTATAAATCCCTTACAAAGTACACATCGGGCGGCGGGCTTTCCTTGAGTTTGTTAAGTGCCTATTATGGCTATTGGTAAACAGTTTCCAGTAACCTCGTGCTTGCTGTTGGTTACTGTTTGATACTTATTCAGTTATCTACGACTTGTGATTTTGTTGATTCGATACAATTAAGTAAATATTGATGCGTTGTTGGTGAGTGGATATTTGGTTCGGTTCCCAGTTTGGACACAGTTTTATTAGATCATTCGATTAATAATTCCTCGCTAACATTTTAATATGTAAATTGTTAGAAGGAGTACCTATAAGTGGTAGCAGAAGTATTTATATAACTATACTTCAATAATATTTGTGCCCAGTGGATAATACAATAGACTCTTGCCCTACCAATGATTTCAGTATATGTGGCGAAATTAGTAACGTATTCTTACCTACATCACTGCCTAACCCTCCAAGGATTACATAGGCGATGTCATGTAAGTATTTGACGAAGCAGTTGAAGAACTTTTGAACTGACAATTTCCATACATAGGTACTTACGCTAATACGATCGAGCCACGTTGAGTGTGATAGGTTTATGTGTTGGTGTTATGTATAATGTAGCGAGAGGAGACGGGGTGGTCTGCACGCGCTCGCCGAGCTTCAAACTTGAGTGGCCAACTTCGTCCGCCACGCGGTGAAACTTCGTTTTTCATTTAATTTGCCCGAAACGAGTGCAGCTTACAATATTTTCAACGCTTGCAACTTTCGACTTGGTCCTTCGTTATAAATTTTATAGTTAGACCGGTGTTGTTACCCTTACCTTAACCATCACTTATAAAACCGCCCCAACTGTAATGAATTTAGTGCCTGTAATGTCAAGCAAGCTAGAGAACACGACAGTTTTAAACTAAGTTTCGTGTGGCGAAAAGTGTTCCTTTACTGTTTCTTTCCCAGTTATGACTTGTGTTTAGTGTTGAGATTACAGTTTTGTTTTATAGTTGTCTGCGTAGGAGTGATCATTCATAATCTCCCTACGAACAGATCGTATAACCGTTCACATAAAGTTGTCGATAGTATCGTCAAACGTATTGCGGACGGTACATTATTTTTATGTTCCCATAAATCGGGCATGTACTATAAGTAGGTAGACGCTGAGGCAACAGCGAACGGTTTTCAATAAACAAGCTTAGCTCTGTGAGGCGTGAGCGCACGGCTCAGTAGTCGCGTCTGCAGTCGGCGTGCGTGCGTCTCCATGTAGAATGTGTCGCAAAGCCTTTTTAGTGCGGGGCTGTAGCGGAGGCTCGTTCCGGCGGACGATAAGGACTGATCTGCGGAAGACAGCGCTGCAGCGTGCAGCAGACGCGATCGATACTGCAGCGGGGGCGCGCCTGCCCCCCTGCCGCCACCACCGCCGCCCCCCCCGCGCCCCCTCTCCAGCCGCCGGCTGAAACTTTCGCGATAAGTACGGAACTAGCGCGTGGCGTACGCAATGCAATATTGTTAGCCGGTTACGAGTCTGAAACAGCGGATATTAAGGCTACAGAAACTGCCGTCCCGTTTTTACATTGTGCCTGAGTTTGAAATGCATACCGAGTTACGGCGCATTGTATTAATTTTTATTATCTGCTCGTAGGTACGTGTTTACTGCTAATGGTATGTGGGAGCGTAGCATACCTACGCTTTATGGTAGAGCTGAGATAGAATTACTCGAGCATACGCCGTATACGTAAAATATGCTCAAAGCACTGCCATCAAGTTTAATGTTTAGAGCTTACGGTCATAGAGACTTTCAAAACTCGTGTTCATCTTACTGCTAAATGAAAATCACATCGGAAAAGTTCATCGTAGCAACTGCTACGGGAAGAGATTTCGTTTGCTATAACTAATTACATGCAATAATTTATCTTTAAAAGTTCTCGTAGAAGTATGCCTATTACGTGCCCAGACGTGCATATATTCGCCGCCATAAAATATTGCATATTACATCAATAAAGCATTTTAATGACAAAGAAGACGGTCGGCATTTCGGTGCACCGCGGCGCGTGGAGTTGGACAAGAAAGTTGCCGTTGGTCGCGAGACGGCGAAGTTTTCCAGTTCCGACCACGCCTGGCACATACGGTTTGCAGCTACCCTCCCCAGATGTGACACATATATTTTTTTATTTCTTACTAACATGTTCTGTAATATTTGCCGGGAATATCGCCACACACGTCCGCAAATATGATAGAGATGCGAATATGAGAATTTAATTACGGTCTTCAGCAAAATAATTAGGTTTCGTATCGTGATTCCTTTCAAGAGTCTTGGTCTTCGGTTTTTTAATATCTAACTTTTAGCTTTCGAAGCTTTTACTGGGAATTTAAGACGGCATTTCTGTAATGGAAATATTTTTAATGACACTGCAGTGAACTAATTAGGAATTCTAGCAATACCTACTCAAACAAAGTATTCAGCAGAACTTAAACACCCTGCAAAATAAGTACGATTAATTAATTTTCGTTGTACTCATTAAAATGTCGCCAGTAGCACGAAGTAGGTAGTACAAATCCGGTATTATTAGCCGGCGCAATAATTAAAACTTTTGGGAACTGTAGCAAACTATGAACGTACCTCCGGCAAACTGGAGGCGAGGCGGGAAGATCGTGATTTCTTTGACGAGATGTTAATAAATGGGGCGCTTACACCTTATAATTGGGAAAAACTGTCGCGTCCTCCTCTCAGTTACAGATGGGAATAAATCTTTATGTAGACGGGGATCGCTGGGTTCCTTTAGCGCGCTGTCGGTAACTTATTCCGGGCACGCGCTTACTCTGTCCTCTGAATATAAGGAATATAAGGCGTTGCGGCCCATTTATTGCACGGCGCGGCGACTGGCTCCCAAGTCCCGCTAAAGATGTTCAAACTACGTTAAATAATTAATGACGAACGTCACCTAAGGCAAATTTTAATTATGTTCAGGCACGGAATGGCGGATAACTAAAGGTTTTTGAATTGCAAATACGTTTATAATCTATGGTTGGGACAGCTATTTGCGTTGGTTATTATTTTCTTGATTATGTTTGTACGGTATGGTTGGTGGTATTGGTTTTTAATTTATGTGCAAGACAAAAATATAAAAAAAATTAGTATTATGTTGGCAATCTATGATTATATTGTAAAGTTTTTGAGCATTCTTAAAGGAACTTATCTCTGAAGCTAGCTCTGAAATGAAAATTCTTTCACCAGTGGAAGCTGGAAGTCAACTGAAAGGCCGACAAATGGCAAGACGATTGATTTTAAACTTATTAAATACATAATATATTTATTTATTTAATAAGTTTTTCGAGTTAAATCAATCGTCTTGCCATTTGTCGGCCTTTGTGTTTTAGTGAAGTTGATAGACACATCTTTCACCTTCTCTCATAGTACAAAACTTGACTTAAGTTTCTCTACATACTATAAACATTGGCTTAAGCTTAGATCTTTAAAACTAAGCAGCGTATTGTGATGTGAGTTTAGTTTATTTTAACAGCTAAGAAAATTCAATGTATGTAGGTATAGTGGCGAAGATTCCCACGACACGCAATAATTCGGTGGCGGTTTCCAAACGAAGCCAGAGCTGGTTTCAGTTACAAAACAAAAGAAAAACCAACCAACTTTATTTTAAAACCAAAAAGCCTTGTTGACAGCCCTAAAAAAACCATTCACCCGGAACAGGAAACGAGCACGAAAGATACGTATTTACGCATTGATAAAACTCATGGTGTAGTGGTTTCAGACCGACCATAACCATTGCCCATTGGCTGTTGGTTGTAAGGCGCCCCATGAGCCATTTATTGCCCCAACTAGCCCCATCCACGAATGTTGCAATTATTCCGAGGAAACTTATAAATCACTTTAAATACTTTACATTTGCTGCATTGCGACTTGAAACACTATTATTGTAAAACAAGTTTTAAAGTCTTTATAGGTAAGTACTTATTTCAAGAATTGCATGCTTGCTTGTAGTGTTAAAAAGAGAGTTTGCTCAAGATGTGTTTGTAGACCTGTGTGGTTGATTTTTTTCAGGAGCTTGCATCTTATTTTGTGTGTCAGATGAATTGAGAGTGGCCTTTGCTTAGCAATGGGATAGACGAGGCTTATTATATAAAAACTAAAAAAAAACAAACCGACGAAACATCGAACTGAAAAGCAAATAAATAAATTTTGAGGCGGCGCCAAACAAATTTTTAAAGTAACTATTTGAAGAGCAAGGTTGTCTATCTTTCCAAAAAAATAAGATTTTTTTAAATCGGACCACGTTAGGAAAAGTTATGCGTGGTCATACATAAAAAAGTACATGTCGAATTGAGAACCTCCTCCTTTTTTTCGTAGGTTAATAAGTCCTTTTTAAAAAAAAATCAAACCGACGAAACATCGAACTGAAAAGAAAAAAATAAATTTTGAGGCGGCGTCAAACAAACAAACATCTATATTAACAATGTGAAGAGCAGAATAGCTCGTTGTATAGCTTGTCGTGGTTGAATAGCTCGTCGTACCTATTCGTTGATTGTTTCTTTGGCGCCGCCTCAAAATTTATTTTTTTCTTTTCAGTTCGATGTTTCGTCGGTTTGATTTTTTTTTAAAAAGGACTTATTTTTTACTTTTGAGTTTCCTATCTCGTGTCATATTATATAGCAGAGATGTGGAAAACATAACATGATGGCGTCACCATCATCAGATCAACTGCAGCTGTTAAGGACCTCTAGCTACTGCCCTCTGTCACCATCCTCAGACCCTCGATGACAATTATAACCCAGCTAGGTATAAAGTTTTCATCAAGACTAGTGAAATGAGCCCAAACACGATAAAGGTGCTGTTAACTGTTGAGGACCTCTTGCCCCTGTTATCCGTCACCATCCTCAGACCCTCGATGGCAATGACACCTCAGCTAGGTCTTAAGTTCTCATCAAGCTGAGTGAAATGAGCCCAAGCACGATATAGCTGTTGTTAACTGTTAAGGAACTCTTAGGACTGACTTCACAAAATAACAGGGATCTACATGATCTGATGATGGTGACGCCATCATGGTATGTTCTCCGCATCTCTGCTATATAATAATGTCCTCTGAACTACAATTGTTAACTTTATTTCAACAGAATTGGTTCATAATTGAAAATTCTGTAGGAAGATTGACAATTAATTCTTTTTTTTCTACCCTTAGAGGCCGATTTCAGTTTTGAAATTTAAATGGGACCAACTTTGAGATATACTCTTTCCAACTAAAAAAGAATTTTTGAAATCGGATCACGTTTGGAAAAGTTATGCGTGGTCATACATAAAAAAAAAAATAAAAAAAAAATATACATGTCGAATTGAGAACCTCCTCCTTTTTTTTTCGTCGGTTAAAAAGTAGGAATTACACGAAATAAGCGTTAGGTACATTGATTGTTTTACATGTCTATTATTGTCTATACGTGCTACATTTTACATTTTGAGACCAATAGTTGCTTACCAAGAACAATTAAATAAACATCTATAAAGTCACTTGATTAATTTCTTAACGGTTTTTAAAATAGGTTCGCGTTTGACGGTGAGCAAGTAATATGTGTAAATAAGTAGTATGTGGTATTGCCCAGTTACCGGGTTGTGGAGGTCCGACAGGCAGTCGCTCCATGTAAAATACTGATATCCAGCTGAATCTGGTTTGACTGGAAGCCGACTCCAATATAGTTTGGAAAAGGCTAGGCAGATGATGAAGTATTATGTGGTCGACGATGAAGCACGCTTGCCTAGAAGTAACCTGTTCAATCTTGACATGAAGACCCCAAGGTAATACAGATACCGGCAGGGAATTCCGCTCCTTAGCTGTGCGTACAATAAAGGTATTGAAAATTGATTGATCGATTGTTTAGCAACAGTATTTTTTTAAATAAAATACACATCTTATTTCAATCAAATCAGTTCAAAAGTTTTGAAGTGAAACAGTAACAAATATCCACCCAGACACTGGTATTTATAATATTAGTTAGATTTCTGGACTGAAAGAGAAAAATAAAATTTTGATACCTACTTCATAAAGCTTAAAATCCTTATTCAAACACAGACACTTATGTCAAAACTATTGGCAACACGCATAGTATATAAACAAACTACATGTCTGTCTGCATATTTAAGGGGTCCCAAACTGACGTACCTATAGTTCAACAATTACAAATTATGGAACCAGTCTGTTAGCATTGCCTTCGAGCCCCGTAATACCCATCTCGCGCTTGACTTGTACAAATTACACAGATCATGATAGTACCTACACATACACACATAGTGTTTGTTTAACAAACACATAATTAATAACATTATATTACGTCTGTCATAGCAAAGGGCTTTTTTTATGGTGATAAAATCATCAAATGAGTCCTCCCACAAAAGGCAGGACGGGAGGGACTGTCAGACTCGTACTGAGTAAAATCCACGGTGTCCTTCAATAGTCCTTTTAGTTCCGGGGTCACGGTAATTAGACAAGTTCCGCGACCCCAGCAAGCTTTGACCCTGTATTCCAAATACCAAAGGGTTAAGCAAAAGTGTTGTTAGCGTAAAACCCACATTCCATATGTTTTTTAAGAAAAAAAAATTGACCCGTACTAGGAATTTCTTCTGTATCGTGGGTGCATAGAAACTCACATAATACAAACACCCAGACCCGTAACAACCACCTGCAGGCTACACAAATATTTCTTCTATGCGGGGATCGAACCCGTGATACCGTGCCACCTAGCAGTCGATCACTCAATCACTGGATAGAGTTAGTTTATGAGGCCATACTACCTCAAATGGCTTAGCAGAATCCTCTGATACGCCAAAAATACTGCAGTATTAATTTTGAAATAAATATATGGTAAACTTGAGGATTCATTTTAGGTCGTATGTTTCGCGAAAACACGATTCCATAAAATTTTCTCTATGGAAAAAAAAACCCAAAGTTACCTCTAAATTGAACAATAAACCGCTGGCAATCATACAATACTTAAAATTAGATTATGAAACTTTTTATACTAACTGAACTAACTATAAAGCAGGTCTTATGCTATTTAGTTTTTCGAATTTCCTTTTTTTTTCGCCTAAAAATAAATAGATTTTCGCGTAGACAACTAGAAGAAAGAGTAAGCAAGTGCGAGCGAGTAAGATTATATTGTCTCTAGTCTCTTGCAAAACCATCCGCGATTGAAAAACCGAACAACGCATTGCCCAGCGGCAGCGCAGGAATCGAACCCAAGACCTCAGTATTAAATATTACAGTTTTTGACCTCGTAATTATTAAACAAGTGGTTATTTTCACAACATTTTCTTGGAATTAATGGAACGTAATAAATTGAGATATCCTTAACGTTTCGTATAAATATTATAAGGAAGGGGACAGCTCATTGCGTATTCCACTCACATATAAGCACTTCGTGAAAATGTGACTGGTATGGGTACAAAGAAGCTGTGTTCTGTTTTAACTTATAAGGGATGTAATCGTATTTCTATATCTAGCCTATTTTCTTATATGTATAGAGCTAACAATTTTTATAACTTTTAAGGATAGTTCAGTAAATTCTCTAACTCTACGAAGTGTATTTTATTTCGTGTAAGCACCTTTTTCCTCACATCAACGCCCGTGTACATAAAGCACAAAGAGCTCTCTAAAATGTGATGCAGGAAACACAACAACATGTACTTAGTTTTATTTTTATAGCAACGAGGAAGCTTTCTTTTCGTCGCTACTTACTTATGCATAGTTTCAGATAAGTTTGCATGAAAATGTTGTATATCCCAGCGTATGTTCGTCTTCACCAGTTCCATATTTATGACACGCAAAATAAAATGTTGCTGCCTGTCGTCGATGTTGATAAAAATGCAAACCGTAGCCGCGGGCTCGCCGGCTCCGACGCCCACTGAATATGGCTATCATGAGGATGGAGACAAGATTACATTTTAACAGTGTTTACCCAGAGAGACGGCAAACAATTTGCTTAACTTGTACAAGAGCGCCCCAACCGAAGGTCTCAGTAAAGTAGTAAAATTGGCCTTAAATGCTTATTTCGGGGAGTCGGTCGGCGTAGTACGTAGAGCTACGCGAGTGTAGCGCGTAGCGTCGGTCTCACCTGACCGTCAGGCGGTCGCAGGTAAACATTGTAACGTGAGCCGACCACGTGCGGAACATGTGACCGCTCGCAGCTCGCCGCGCCGCCCGCTGCTGCCGCTCGCTCAAGCGATCAACAACTCCGACGACATAGGATCTCTAACACCAACACACAAATTTAATGATTTTTACCCAGTTTTATTTTATCGAATTTCCAGTGAGGAAGCGCAGTTACCGAGTTGAACCGGTGGGCGTGTTCCAGACAGTATTGATTTTGTTCTCTCTTTTCAGTCGGCGAGGCATGAGGATCGCGCGTGCGAGGGAGAGGGCGCTACGGGCAGGAGGTCGGCGCCTAGTGTAGAGTTTCCGTGTAAAACCGACGTCGGCTCCGAAAGGACTTAACTGCGGGATGAATGAAAGCGTGTTGCGATCCTGAAGCGACGGCCGCTGTCGACGCGTCCGCTTCCGGTAAATCCGCTCTACAACTTCGTGCACTTAGTTTTGTTTAAAACTGTTCCTATTGCTCTTTCAAAAACTAAACTTGATAAATATTGCTTGGAGGCAATAAATATGGGAGAACTTCGATACTGATACATTATATCTTTGCATGTCAAAAGAATATCATAAATCATACAATGTGGAGATAGCAGTACGAGTGAGTGCTGACATATCATCAATTATTAATATTCAATGGATACTCTTTATATTTGACTTCAACGCCTAACACAGCTACACTTAATGTTGTGAATGTGTTTAAATATTGAGCAAGTGCGTGCCGAACACGCATTACGGCGGGTTTCCGTCACCGTTATAGAAACAGTATTTTCGTAAACCTATTTAAACATGTCGTGGGTTACACGTAATAACTTTTACTCAAGGTTTTGTTAGACGTTTGCAGGAGTTAAGTTAGTTAATCGACTTTCAAAGTAATAAATAACAAGTTATAGTAGCCGAATTCAAAACAATTGACAAGTTAAGTTCATTTATAGACTTGTCAACCACAAAGCCTTGACTGTAGTTCGAAACAGGTTCGCTATGTTTGGACGCATGAAAAGTTTTCCGAGATTTTTTTAACTTGTGATGGATGAAAAGCATAAGCAAATGTATGGCCCTCGATATTATAAGAATATGCGATTGGTCGGACAGATGACCTAAGTCGACCGTGACCTTTCGGTATTACCGACAGTAAAGTAATTTGTGTTATTGAAATAGGTGTAACTTTATTTAAGTCTCGGGAGAGCTCTTTCTTCTTAAATAATACTTTTACAGTAAAGTTTACTGAGATTTAAAATAATTTTACTTTTAGAAAGCTACATTATCGCAGAGTTTATGGCTGTATATTTTGAAACTGTTAGGGCGCTTTCACATTAGACGATAACGATACCGACACGCGCAAGATTTTACCACGCTACAAAAAAAAAAAAAAGGTGAAAGCGCCCTTTCCCATGCAAAACCGGGGTCAGGTGCTAATAGCAGATGTCAAATCTCATAGTCCATCTAAAACATTTAAAACGACTACAATAAATAACGTAACAGTTAAATGTCTCGTTTCGCCTGTTTTAATAGATTTACGAAAGGAATTCTTCGAAGAAAGATTCCGAAAAAGTTAGGGTGTGAGTATTTTCGCCAACATTGGTGTGAAGTGCTCGCCTTGCATTCGGAGGCCGCGGCTTCGCGTCTAATACTTGTGCTTCCACCTCGTTTTTTTTTAATATCAACAAATGAGTCCAGGAGGACTCACGAGCCCTTCGAACCCGACCTGGGCTCCTACCCCTGCGAAGGGCTCGTAGTGACTTAAATCCACGAGGATCCTGCAATAGCTCTATACGTCCCAACGTCACGGTTACCATAAATGACAGGCCCGCGACCCTGACAGGCTTCTCATTACAATTTGATTAACTTTCAATTCGTATAGACCGTGAAAATTTTCCCGTCTCTTTGATCTTTTTAGCCATTTTCAGGTTTATTTGAGTCAATGAAACAGTTCTATATAAAATATCATTCATAAACATTTGTATTCATTGAGCTTTACTTACGTGCAGCCTACGCAAGTAGTTTAATTTTTGATACGCAAAGTTTATTGCCCTCCACTTTCAGACGATGCTTCAGGGTCCCTTTTGTGAACGCTCGCTGAATAAAAGGTTTAAAATTGTGGCCGAATTCGTGGGGACATTGCAACATGCAATGTAATTAGTGGTGTAATGTAACACAGTCGTAATTCGGAGAGTTTAGCAAGCGTGTAATGACCGTTTCGAATCCATTTTTGAACTTTTCATTGTCATTCTCTGTTGTGTTCGTTAAACGTTGCTACCATGTTGCAGTTACGTGGATGCCTCATTTTTTACGTACGTTTAATGTACGTACGTACTTCTTTTTAACAAAAGTTACCCGATTTGAGGAAAATTGTAAATAGTGTCCGTGAATTAATTTGGTCTATTTTTGATTTTCCCTATTTAAATTTAGAAATTGTTTTGATTTATTAGGAAATGTTGTCAAAATAGAAAACTTATATAGAAACAGAAAATATAAAAAACTTCATGTATAACTGTTGTCTATATTGAAAGACATTTAAATTCATACTATAAATTATTCTGTAGAATCTTTATCAACGTAAATATTTGAGAGTTTCAAACTGATGGTAAATAGCAAATTTTGTCTCCGGCCAGTACAAAGGTTAACAAAGGTATTTCATTAGGCAGTGCTGAAACCTCTAAGAATAGCGGACAGTAAGAATAATAATCGAATCGACGGTAATAGCTCATTCCCTGATAACAAAGGGTTCGTTCATGCGAATTGAAATCGGTAAATTGCTCTTACCTACTTCCCGTTGAGAGGTAATTATTGCTATAATTGATTGATTATTACAAAAATGTACCATAGAGCCGATAAATGGAACCATTCTCTAAGTCTAAACAATTTCTTTAGCAAGCATGGCCCATAGTGTACAGGGGTATTAAAGATTTAAGTAGCTTTGCTCAGTCTATTTACTTACTGTCTTTGTCAGTTTATTGACTGAGTAAAACAGACATCACAATGCGAATTTTGACCCTCAAACCAAAGGTTGAGGAAACAATAAATTAAATGGTTTCGAAAACTAAACCGCCTACCATTGACGTATTTTCCAAAAAATAATCCTTCGTTGTATAGCAAAACGTTTTCGTTTTGTCAAATTGGGAAAACTGCCGGTGGGCAGACGAAAATACCGCTCTTAATTCAGGAACAGAAATAACAACGATGAGACCGTGACCTTTTGTATTCGGGAGATTATTTATATGTTAGCTTTGCGCGGAATTATTCTGTGAAAGCAGCTTTTTCAATAACTGCAAAGATAAGAGGTATATAGATAGTCTGTTCAAACAATGGAAGTCGTATAATGCAGCGATATTGGTAAAAATTGAACACTGCACCAGATGTGACGGATCGCTCCCCGCCTCCAACGACCTCCACCGCCACGAATTGAGGTCCCATAAAACATACACGGTAAGTTAACAAGTTGAACACTCTCATATCCAAATTATTAAATAAGCGTACTTAGGAGAACAAGTTTTCGAATAATGTAAGCCCTATCAAAGTCTGTTCAGTGGTTCTTGAGTTAAGCCAGACACAAGAAAGGAGGAAACTTGCTGCTACGAGTACGTTGTGATTACTGTCGGTAAACCTCTCCAACATACAACTATTTGAAACAAAAAAAAAACAATGCTCTGTGAATTTTTCCGCACATTTTTCCTTTCATCGAAATGTAGTTTTATATGAAAGCTTGCATCGAAATTATTTTAGCGCGGCAGTCGCTTGTATAGGCGAGGGGAGGCGATGTGTGGAGGACTTTGTAAACATTCGAGACGAGACTATTATATTATAGGTACGAATACATTCAAAGGTCGGAACCTTTTGTAGCTTTGCGCGATGACTGAGCACAATTTAAACTTTTATCGATTTCTGTTCCATTTCGATGAAAAATACACTCAGGTAGAATATTTTCACCCCGTCTATGTCTACCTAGTACCTCATACCTTCATATTTCAATACAAACAAGTTAAAATGTATTTCAAATAACAAACATAAACTACTCAACGCCTACCACACAAGTTATGTTGAAAGATACACTGAGTAAGGTAATAAATATTGTACGTCGAGAGGCGTTGAAAATTAAGTACTTAAAATAATTTCACTCATACATTTAACAAAGCTTTTACCACACATTAGTCTGAAGTTTGTGCTGTGCCTGGCTCATTTACTTGAGTACTGTGTCGCTCGTCTAAAAACTGTGTTTATTCAAAATTCTTGGAGATAACGAGATGAAGCGGAACATTTACGTCTAATTTATACGGAGACAATGGAGGTGGTCGCAATTAGTGAAATGGCCACTGAGAACAAACGCGTTTCCAACAAAAGAGTGGAGGCTTCGGCTCAGACAAGGGCCCTCTTTCATTTCTTCCAAATGAGCAAACTACAGTCGCTAGTAGGGAAGATTTGTTGTTCAAGAATGAAGGGCTCACGAGTGAGCATTGTTCTTTCAGCGGCCAGTTTGGTAAGCACTTGAGTTCCGTTGTTCTAATCAAGATTACGAGGGAGAATTATTTGATTTTGCTTGTTATTTGTTTCAATACTACCTGATGTTATCGTTGAACGTACGTTGTAATTTGTTCTCCGCTTTTGACTTATGTACTCTTTGTTAGAGGTAATTCATTCGAGTGTACCTAACTTACAAATTAAGATAACGAGTTTAGGGCCCACTTAGTTAATAACATTATTTGAAACTTCGTGCCTACAGGCATCCTACGGGAGTCCTTGCTATATCAAACGCCTTTGTAATTAATTTGAGATTGCTTTCACAAACCTAATTTTGTAGTGCTCAAACAAAATGTTAAGGCACTATCTAAGTTGGTATATATTTATTACGAAAAACAACACAACAATAAATAAACTTTACGTATTTTGAAAATTAAATCCGAGAAACAGACAAACTATAACTGTAATAGTAAATCATTTAAAGCAAAAGCAATTGTAACGGTTATAAATCAGGTGAGTTGGACGTGCATACAATTTAACAAGTCTGTAAGTTAACAACACATTACTATTCCCCCCGGCTGCCAACCGTACGTAGGTACTACGTATATAGTACGTACACTATTCGTAGTTGTTCCTGGTAGGTACGGTGTAGCCACCATGAAATTATATTAGGATTTGCACAGGTTAGTCGGCGTATGTTCGTCCACACGGTTTAATTGTTCTGTGTTCCTGTGAAGTCTGAGATATACGTGATGCATTGCCTTTGAGCATGTTTTGGGTGTTCTCATTATAATTTGTTTTATTTCTGTCTAGACATAGGGACGACGTGACGTTTCCATTACAATGTGTGAGTCATTCACTTTTGTTTTTTTTTCAGAGGCTTTATCAAGAGTTTTCATGTTTTTGTGATGTAAAGTAAACGGCATTTAGACATTAATTTGATGCATAAAATTAGTTCCTCGCTCGTTTTTTATTTTACAGACATATAAGTAATACGTCGTAATGCTCCAATAACACCAAATATACAGGGTGAATTTTTCAACTGGGCGTGGATGGCTACTTTCGAAACTATGAGGAATATCGAAAAACGTTGAAAGGAGTCTCGAGGCCGATTTTGACGAAAACTAAAACTGCATCATTGGATTTTAGAAAAATCAAAAATCCTGGCCAGGAATCGAACCCGCTGATTTTGGAAAAAAAATCACACCCTGTATTATTACACCGTTCGATAGTGTAGCTAATAAGGATCAAATTCTGGGAAATAATCATATACGGCAAACTTACGGAAATGGCAGATTTTTATGAAATTGCTATTTTTCAATGTTACTTTACATCTACTAAGCCATAATTTATTCGAAATTATAAAATTTCATTGTTTTCAATGCCTCACTGGATTTGACGTTTCAACAATCCCACTGTACTTTGCAATACGACATTATTGAGTTGAACTGAAAATAGCATTATTTTAAAGAAGGAACGGTAACCTAAGTTTCGAATACAGTCTTTGCCTTGAAGATTAATCAGTTTTTTTGTAATTATACGTTTTTCTTAAGTTTGCCGTATATGATTACTTCCCAGAATTTGATCCTTATTAGCAACACTATCGAACGGTGTAATAATATAGGGTGTGATTTTTTTTCCAAAATCAGCGGGTTCGATTCCTGGCCAGGATTTTTGATTTTTCTAAAATCCAATGATGCAGTTTTAGTTTTCGTCAAAATCGGCCTCGAGACTCCTTTCAACGATTTTCGATATTCCTCATAGTTTCGAAAGTAGCCATCCACGCCCAGTTGAAAAATTCACCCTATGACCAAATAAATACATAGTTTTCATGCTACGGCCTCAGAATATTATTAAAACTGTGTTTAAATTAAAATATAATATTTTCAAAACAACGAACGTAGCTGTTATGTACATTCCGCCTTTATATGAACTATGTTTAATATCGTCAAAAAAATTAAGTAGCTATGAAGTAGGTATTCTTTCTCACAATTTCCTTTTATTATTACAAACTGAATTCTTGATATCTTGTAGGATGTCTACGTGGGAGTTATATAACTTAGTTTGATATCTAACAACCTATTGCAACTTTCTGTGGGCGTTACAAAGCTTTAACACCTTTTGAGGGCTGTCAAAGGTTGGTGAGCAATTTCTTGTGACATTTTTCAGTGATGCTGTTAGTTACGAAATTATTATTAACTTTATATAAATTTTATATGATTTTCATAAAGTTAGAAGATTTAATATTAACTTTATATTATAGGTGACAAGCTGTTTTGATAAAAACAGTTATAGTAAAACCCATGGAAAATCATCAAATGAGTCCTCCCCCGCCCTAGGCGGAGTGGAAAGGACTGTCAGACTTGTACTGACAAAAATCCTAGGTGTTACTCCTTATTAAAGGAACACCGAGGATTTTTACTTTCCAGGGACGTGGTTAACTGGTTAGACGGTCCCGTGACCCTAGAGTAAAATAGTAAAATTACTAAAAATCTTCATACACAGTCCATTACAAAATTTCATCAAAATCAAATCAAAATCAAAATCAAAACGTTTATTTCAACTAGGCCGTAACCGGCACTTTTGAACTGTCAAAGACAAATTAAAATTAGTACAAAAATAGTTATGGTGCTACAGTCCCAGTCACAAGACATAAAAACTGTGAAAGTACCGTAGGTGCTCATTCCAAAGCGTAGATCTCTATGGAGAAGAATGAGCAAGAAACTCCATGGACACTCTTTTTCAATCGCCAAAATTATTACAGATCTTTGGTTACATCATTCATCATCAGATGGTAGGTACATTATGTGAGAACGATGTGGCAAGTTATTAGTGTCCATAGTAAATATAAAAAAGACAATTCAAAAATAAAGTTATTAATTATTAAAATAGACCATGGCAGCTAAGAGATGACCAGTCCCAACTGACAGCGCCCGTTCACGAACATGACACATATATCAGCACCATTCAGCTCAACCATTTTGAAGGGAACTAAATGATCCGACACACATGCCACCATCAGCGAGACTTTTGAGTGAGCATGACATACTCTCAACCGCCAGAGTCATTCAAGTCAATGACAGACGTAGGATTTTAGTCAAAGATAGCTCATGGTACTCACACAATGCTGGTAATGACTCTATATAATACTAGATAAATACACTCTATACAATGCAAGAGATAGTTAAACATTCTTCATCCGCTCCGACAATATTATTAAAAATGAAGGAAACCTACGACTGTCGTACTAAAAATAAAATACACATAAAAAGACAACAATAAAATGTAAAGTAGGACAACAATGCCCGTTGATCAAAATAAAATAATAAAACAAATACAAACACATAAAATAAAATAAAACAAGATGACTTAACTAAGTCATAAGAAAAAAATATAAACAATTATATGAAGTCATATAACTTGTCCGGAAAAGAAAAAAAAAAGGGTAAATAAAATAACTAAACTGGGAAAGAGCATGAAAGCCGTCTTAACTTCAACAGAGTGACCAGCTGTTATTATCCACTAAGTAATCGTTTACGGAATAATAAGCCTTAGAACAAAGGATGGATTTAATCTTAGATTTAAACTCATTAAACGGCAAGTTTAGCAATGACGGAGGCAATTTATTATAGAATTTTATACCAAGGCCCACAAATGAGTTATGAACCCTATGAAGTCGATGAAAAGGAACGCGCAGGTGATGCTTATTTCTCGTGTTAATAGGGTGAAAATCACTGTTTTTGGTATATAGGTGTAAATTCTGCCTAACATATATAATGTTGGCAAAGATGAATTGAGATGCCACCGTCAGAATGCCAATCTCCTTGAATAAATCCCTCAGAGAAACTCTAGTACCCAGCTGATAAATTGCTCGAACAGCTCGTTTTTGTAAAACAAATATATTTTGAATATCAGCCGCTTTGCCCCACAATAAAATGCCGTAGGACATAAGGCTGTGAAAATAACTAAAATAAACTAGTCGAGCTGTGTCAACGTCCGTGTACTGTCTTACTTTTCTGACAGCGTAGGCTGCCGAGCTTAGTCTTCCCGCTAAACATGTTATATGCGGACCCCATTGAATTCTAGAATCTACTTTAATACCCAGAAACACAGCTGAGTCAACAGTTTCAATTTCTTCATTACTTAGAACTATGTTAGGACCTAGATTTGTAACATTTGGCAAGGCGAATTTTATACATTTCGTTTTTTTGGCATTTAGGACTAGGTTGTTAGCAGTAAACCAATCCGTGACCAATGATAATGCAGTGTTAACTTCGTCAAAATCTTGTCTATTTCTATCAACTTTAAATATAAGAGAGGTATCATCTGCAAACAGTACAATGTCGCAAATGCCCTTTAAAAGATATGGCAAGTCATTGATGTAGACCAAAAATAAAAACGGACCCAGAATTGATCCTTGAGGCACACCTAGCTGGACAGGTTGACCAGAAGATTTCGAGCCATTAACATCTACGCATTGAAATCTATTACGTAAGTACGATTCTATAACATTAAGAGCTTCGTTTTGGACTCCGTAATGATGTAATTTACGCAAAAGTGTATCATGGTGTACGCAATCAAAGGCTTTGGATAGATCACAGAAAACACCAATTGCATTCTTACTGCTCTCCCACGCCTCAAATATGTGCTTCAGCAGAGCAACACCTGCATCAGTTGTTGAACGACCTTTCGTAAAACCATATTGTTCACTATGAAGGAGGTTATTTACATTAAAATGACTAAGCAACTGCTTGAGTATCAATTTTTCAAATATTTTGCTAAAGGCGGGTAAGATAGAAATGGGTCTGAAATTACCAATATCATTTTTATTGCCTGATTTAAATAATGGTATGACTTTACTACTCTTCATGAGGTCAGGAAAAGTACCCAGATCTACACATTTATTAAAAGTAATTGCAAGATAGGGGGCGACGATGTCAATTATTACTTAAATTTAAATTTAATTGAAATTCCCCAATAATCGCCAGTATGTTTCGATTTAAGTGTGTTGAATACATTTATTACATCATATGGTGTTATGTGTTCAAAACTAAATAGGTTACCGCATTTAGGCACATTTTGTTGCAAAAAGCTTTCAGCTTTAGAAGGAGAAGAGCTTAAGGAGCGAGTCGTAGTTATAGGAATATTTGCAAAGAATTCATTCATTCATTCATCTTCCTAAAATCTCTCTCTCATCTTCCTGCCCTTATCCCATACTACTTGTGGTCACGTTTTCTTCTTCTGCGTTCTCCCCTATCTGACATCACGGCATCGTTTACTACTTTTTCTTTCGTGCCATTCCTCACACAATCCATGCCTCTTTTCTTTGGTATGCCCTTTCCTCTTCATCCATCCACATTCATATCAGGCTCTTTAAATGCCACTCTATAATAAGTAAGAGAGAGACGTATATAAATACAACCTTTCTATTAAGTTAAGCTTCGTTTAGTGATTGAGTTTCCAAAAATCCTCTCATATACAAATTTCTTTATCAATCTTTATACACTTTGATATCTTTGACAGTCGTTACTGTTAGAAGCTCTAAAGTCTGACAACCAGTCATACCACGGGGTATGGTATTACCCAGTCACTAGGTTGTGGAGGTCCGATAAGCAGTCGCTCCATGTATAATACTGATATCCAGCTGCATCTGGTTTGACTGGAAGCCGACCCCAATATGATTGGGAAAAGGCAAGGCAGATGATGATGATGAATCTTTATACACTTTGTAAAACATTTTAGTTGATATAGACTGCGTCAACTGCCAATCAGGCACAGTATATAGATGGATCGAAACAATGTCCGGTCTTTAGAACACCTCGTCAACCTACCCCATCGAGGTAAAGGGGAGTGATATTAAGATAAGATATCCACAGTTATGAACTACATAATAGGTACATAGATGACGAACTAGATACATAAGTACAAATTCAATAATTTCCGTGCGATATCTATTTAATTTATCAATGTGTGCCGTTAAACAGTCGATGACACGGTTAGCTGTGAAATTCAATTAAAGTACGATTATTAATTGTAGTCAGTAAAATGACATTTCCAGTGTTGCAGGTTTTTCGTCCCAAATAAATAGTGATGTGGTTAATCGAGATTTAACAATTAAAAGTTAATCGAGATAACATTGTTTTTAATTCAATATCAAATTGCCTTTAAATAATAAAAAAATGTAATTTACGCTAATTAAACAGAAGAAACCGTGTATCGGTAGGTAATTAAATCTATACTAATATTATAAAGCTGAAGAGTTTGATTCTTTGTTTGTTTGAAAGCGCTAATCTCAGGAACTAATGTTTAGAAATGAAAAAATATTTTTGTGTTGGATAGTCCATTTATCGAAGAAGACATAATGTCCATTTATCGCCTAATAATTTCACATATAGGCAGTGATGAAGGTTTTGTAGAAGCCTTAAAAAAAGAAAATTTAAAGCCAAATGCGGTGCTGGTTTTAGATAACGCACCGTACCATTCAAGAAAAGTCGAGCGTATCCCTACTTCAAACTGGCGGAAGGCTGATATTATTCAGTGGTCGGATGAAAAACAAATTTAATATCAACCTACAATGATAAAGGTTGAATTAATAGAAATAGTAAAATTACAAAAATCTAATTACGAACGGTATGCTGTGGAAGAGTTGGCTGCTGAATACGGTGTCACAATCCTGCGTCTGCCTCCTTATCACTGTGAGCTCAACCCAATAGAGTTAGTTTGGGCTCAAGCAAAGGGGTACGTCGCCAGGAACAATAAAACTTTTAAAATAAAAGACGAAAAGCAATTATTTGAAGAAGGCCTGAAAGAAGTGACGCCTGAAAATTGGAGAAAGTGCATCAACCACGCCATAAAAGTCGAAGACAAAATGTGTCAAAATGAATGTGTGTGACAAAATGAATATGTGGATTCATTCATTATAAATGTAACTAATTCCGATTCCGATTCTGAATATACCGATTCAGAATCGGAGTCGGAACTCGGAATCAATGACAACCGTAATGAATAAAAACGTATAAAGTTACTTGTATATTCCCGACTTTCTAGTGTTAATTCCTCTGAATCTCTATACATTTTTTCCCCAGCTTTTGTAATAATTTTGTATTGAGAAATTGTAATATACTGGTATATAAGGCCCATATTTCTAAAATCGTATTATTTAATACGTTATGTATTAAATATTTACTATAAAAACTTTTTGACAATAAAATAAAGCATGACTAAAAATGTCTAAGTCTATTGATTGCCGAACATCACTATTGTAGCGGGTCACCCTTTTTTGTATCAGTGACAGTTGGACTTGTCATTTTACTGACTACAATTAAAAATCGTACTTTAGAAAATGTTATTGAAACCTGATCTCATTTCGTGCTGCGAGCGTGAAATGTGGTGACATTACAAATATTTGCTGTTTATTTGATGATATTTCAGTTAGATAACGCACGTATGAAAGTTTAGGGAGCGGTGAGTGATTGACTGCTGCACTCCGAGTCGCGAGTTTGATTCCTGCTTGTAAAAAGTATCTGTTTAAAAAGAACATAACACTACTCTAAAGGTGAATGGGATACTAGTGTCCCAAGCTACATTGCTCTTAAATCGGGTAGTTTATTTTGCTTATGAATCACAACCCGCATTGGTTAAATTAAGCTTTTCAATGGTGTGTATGTAAATGTCGGGGCTTTTTTTTTAATAATGGTGAATAACCACTTTACGTGGCGTGTCTAGGAAAATAGGAACTTGGAAAAGCTATTATTTAGGGATAATCCGAATGAATCATCATCGTTTCCAGCGAGACGATAAAACTTTCACTGCTAATTTATTCCGTACTGTTACGCACACATGCATACGATGTTATTTGAATTGTGAAGGGGACGCAATCCCTTCACAAATATGAAACTAACATATAATTACTATCATTGTAATGCATTGTCTATACATATAGCTATCGTGTTGGTAGCTCAAGGCGCGGTGCACTGAAGCGCAGTGCCACCAAAGAGTTAAGTTTCCGTTTGCATTGACAGACATAGACATGTGAGACATGCAGACATACAGACAGACATACAAACACAGGCACGTGTCGTTGTATAGGCATAGAGTAAACTATGTCGCCGCATTGAACACTACGCGGCACAGACTGAGAGGACGAGGTCGATTTGATAGCGATGGATTAGCGATATTCTTTTGTTTTCAGTGGAGCTGTAACTGAATGATAAATAATAACCGCAAATTGTGGATCTAGGGGCGTATTAATATCACGTAGGGGGGCGATAAACAAGGGCCCCGATGTGCAAAAGGAAAATGTCACACAAATATCAGAAAGTTTAGTTCAAACACAAGTTAAAAAATTAAGTTATCGTGTTCCAGAAAACATTATCGTGTTGCAATTTTTTGGCTTTATAAAGAAGCTTTCATTTGTATTGAGTTTTCTCAATGTTTCAACTTGTTTACTTCTTCTGAGAGTCTAAGTTTAAAACAACAGCAACAGTTTAGGTACTGTTTTATTAATATTGCAGAAATCATTCTTGACAAAATGCGAGGGCACTGTTAGTCTATGATTTGTGACGAAATTGAGAAAAAGAGACTCAACATTTAAGTACATACTAGTACATCAACCTATCCCTGATGGTCAAATTATCCTAATCGAACATGAACCTTTAAGTTTTGAGACTAAGCTGAGTCTGTTTAAAAAATTTGACAGTTTGGGGTAGGTTGAAGTGTTGGCTGTACTTAGGCTAAAACAACGCTCATGATCAATGTACTTTTTATCTTAAATTCAGTTAGGTTAAAACATATCACCATAGGATGACTTACAGCAGTTTGAAGATGGTGCTATGGAAGAATATTTTTTTAAAGGTATAATGTTCTGATAATTAGGTGCGTCCATACAGAGCCAGCAGACTCGCGAGGCTGCTCGCTCTGTATGGACGCACCTAATGAATAGTATTGAAAGATGTTGATCTTCATCCCTTAGGTGTACGAACCGAATCCCTTATATCTATTTATATCCAGAAGGTGTTATCAATATTCATGAGTCTTGTAGGACGCCCCTACCTATGACCGCCATTAAGTCCTAACCTCCTACATAGAACAAAACAATGGCATATAGTACCTAGTACCTATCTTACAGAGCCGTAGCTAGGGTTGAATTACTGGTTGCGGGACTTATTTCATTACCGTGACCCCGGAACATAAAGGGCTATTGAAGGACACCGTGGATTTTAGTCAGTACATGTCTGACAGTCCCTCCCGCCCTGCCCGGGGTGGGAGGACTCATTTTAAAAAAAGGGTTCAATTACTGACGGCGATTGACTGCTACGCTGCGTGTCGCTAGTTCAATCCCTAGATGATACAAATATTTTCATGATCTACGAGTAGTTGTTCTGGGTCCGGTTGTTTGTTTATGTGAGTCGATGTTTGTAAACGCACCCATAATACAGGGAAATTTCTAGTGTGGGGCAATATTAGAGACCAGAAGTGAATGATTGTGGGAAATGGTTCATTCAGTTGATGCCGCAACTCTAGTTGTATTTTTTGCATATTATTATTGTTTATTCTTTGGCCAAGGTAAAAGTCAGCTTTTGGGTCACGGGAAGCGTCAACAACTCTTTTTGAAAGGTCTCTGAAGAGGCTGTGAGCACTGAGACCCCATGGCCCTATAGTTTCAACCCAAACGGCTAAGGCTAAGCTTAGCCATATAAAGAGGTAACGCCGCCAGTCTCTTGGGCACATTACCGACTGACAGCGTTGAGGATGAATTTTTCGATGCCATGTAATATTTTAATTTAGTTATTGGTTCATGTACAGTTTTATTATTGATTAAAAATACTTAAATATTTCTAATTTTTAGGTGCCCTATCTTGCGTTGCCCCACAATGCCCCACCTGACGACGTCTCTGGTCTGTTACCTACGTCAATATGATAGACGCAGTAACCTTATATTAATTTTAGATCAGTGAAAACCAACGGTGCGTGTAATTTGACGCGATATTTAAGGAAGGCTATCGCAAGGATAAGATCATACGACCCTTTTCCCTTTTCCATAATCTGAACTATCGATACTGTGTCAAATATTTGAAGGATAAAAGGACAGGAGTAAAATAATTGAAGGTTTTTGTGTTTATTTTTTACCGGAATCATCGGAAGTTGGATCATACTAGCTATTTTTGTTTTGGGTGGAAATTTCATCAAATGCAGTGATACTGCTCTCGGCGTAGCGAAAGGAGACTCTTACTAACTAAAATTCTATTCTATTCCTTCAGTAGCCCTCTGCTTTCCAGGATCATGGTTACCTTTACAGATGATCCCGTGTCTCGTCTGTCTATTACCTCAAGTTATGGATAGACTCGGTCTGAATAAACTCCATAGGGGTATTTTCGAGGTAGGTTTTTTGGTTACTTTCCCTCCATACTGAGCTGAGAACTGTCAAACTTAGCTGGGTGAAGCAAAGATATGATAGGTCCTTTAAAGAACACTCGAGAACATTCGTTGTAGGTCGAGAATCGAGAAGATTTTACTTAACCCCTAAGATCTTCCGACATTCTCTCTCACACATAATTGCCGAGGTGCAATTGATATGAGAAGCTGGCTGACCCGAATGTGGGTATTTAATAATTCATAGGTCTTTTAAACACTCGTACAGACGCCAGTACATCAAGCTACCACAATCTACCAAATTTCTTTACTAGATTTTCAACCTCATCCCAATAATGGAAGGTTAATGTTCGATTGTTAAAATTTGACAGATTCGGGTAGGTTGACCTGAATCGAGATTATTTGAAAAATCTGAAACGCAAATCGCTTCATCCACCGCTACAAATCGCACCTAGTACCCACACCAGTAAATGACACACTCGATGTTCTGATTGAATTGTTTACCTACACCCGATGTTGGTATAACTAACGTGATTCGCGTTCATTAATGTTTCACGTATGGATTTAAAGTTTGCTAGTTGATAGCAGTTTATTCAGACGCTAACTCCGCTTGAGTTTGTTTCGTCGGGCCGTGGTGTGGAGCAGAGACTGCCGCCGGGATATGCGTTACTTGTATATAGTTAGGTAGTGCCATTTCATGTTAACCTGGTACTTGTTAGGTAGATTTCTGGAGTCTGTGCAGTTCTATGGAATTTTATATTCAGATAGATCATACTGTCGAGCTGGGAGAGGAAGGCCAAACTAAAAATGGATAGATTGGGTTTATCTATTTGAACATATTGTGATAAGTTAGAAAGAGAAGTAAATGATAGTGTGACAGGACACTGGGGAGGGTGGAAGACGGAAATGTAATAAAAAGTGTGTGTCCACATAGGGCACCTGACACCAAGAGGGTAGGTATGGTTCCTGTAGCTCAGGTGCCATTGTCAGCGGGTGCCGTTCGAGGAATACCTCAAATTATGAATGAATAACTTCAGAAGCTTGTAGAAGTAACAAGATTAGGACCGTCTGTAATTTTATAAAGGGCTCTAAAAATCACTAAGTTAGCTTTTCGAAAAGTAATAATTAAGAACTAGGTATGGAGGTCATAATGATAAAGGCGGTGATAATAAATCCGAAATTTGCGTATGGATATCCCCGTTATCTGAAAAGCAATAAAGTAGGTACATTATTTTCAAAAATATTAATCGAATAAAATACAGGGCTCAATCAAATTTTTGTGCACCAATTGAAAATTTCATTGCATTTCTACAAAACGTTAGCAAAAGCCTTTGAGGATATATTTATAATGAAAATATTCAGTATTATGCAGTGAGTTCCTCAGTTCACCTATTTACTAGTATAACAGAACAGTAACCCCTTTTCCTCAGCCAGCCAGTTTTACGACTCGCGCTGGTTGATAACCAGCAAACATCCCGTTTTCTTTTACAACCAGATCAACGTGCAAATGTAGTCAAACATCTCGGGTATAATACGGTTCACGCAGTCAGGAAATTCAGCCCTATAGGTGTCGGTAAATAGGACGGCAGACAATCAGAAATCGAATGCCAATCATGATAAATAAAAACAGTTTCCCCCAAAGCTCTTTATCCCGAAAGTTACTCGACTCGACACACGCGACTACGCGAGTAATGGCACAGTAATTCGTTTTTGATGTCTGTCGCGTAATATATGGCGTGCTAATCAAAATATATTGCCGACTCCTTTATATTGTGCCGTTGCATGCTCCCATTGTGATACTTGGCTCTTGGCACTTGGCATTTGACGCTTACTGACACGTGGCGTGTCTCTGACGAGTTTAATAGCTTGTTCGCAGCTTCTCATATGTCTTTTCATTTCATTTGTGAGCGAATAAAGTAGCACGCATATGACGCAAATGTTCGTCGATAACTTTTGAACCAATACTAATAACTAGAATGCAATCATTTTGTGAAGTTTCATATTACATTAGCACTAATAAAGTGTGTTAACGCTTTTACTTAAAGCAATATTTAGGGGGACCACCCCTTTAAGGAAGTGTCGCGCGCCCCAATAATTTAATTGTGAGTTCATAAATGTTGAGTCAAGAAGTTTGATCGAAGTAAGTACACAAATCGTAAACTTTATATGTACCGTATACACGCCTGCCGTCACAATTTGAACGTAATTCAGTTTTATTCTGCTGACAATATTGAAAAAAGCTTAAATACTGCCTTTATTATTATACATACTGGTATCGAAAGTGTAAGTTTTAACTCAATTACAAGTTGTACTATAAATCAATTGGTGGCGGAAAATCTCGTAACCTGTGGCGGTGTACGCGCCCTACGCGCCCCTTGCCGCTCCGCTCCCGTACTCCGCTCTCCCGCTGGCTATTTTTGCGCAGACGTAACGATTGGCGACGGAGGCGCCACGCGGCTGAAACTTGAACCTTTTGACAGGCGGGTAAAATGGCCGCGTGAACACGCGATCTGCCACGCTGAAGTCGCTACGTACGTCACACGCGAAGTTATTACTTAACGCCGGCTCAGTAAATTATGTTATAGTGCTTTTGATCGGTCTTTATATTGCTAATCGTTCGTAAAAGCTATTAAAATGGCTCTCCATCTCGAGACCGCGTTGCAGCGCAAGTTAAACTTCAAGATGACCACGGTAAGTGCATGCCGCCCGCCGCGCCGCGTATCGATCGGAGCCCGCGTGGTCCGAACATATGGTGGCCGCTACGAGCTCGTAGCACGGTGTAACCTACGAACTACGTCACATGAAGCCTACCAACGCATCCGCGTTCATTTTACATACGAACGCTAATGTTATTATGACACAATCAGCTCCTTATTATTGTATTGTAAGAGATCGCTGTGTGAGCGCGTAAATAGGTAAATAAACACTTGTAGAGACACGCGCTACGCCGGCGTCACAAGCCGGAATATACGGATTACATACGGAAAAGTACGATTTATTTGCGTTTTCTGACAAGATTACAGGTTAATATTCAGGTAACAGTAAATGTACACTCGCTTAAAGATGGAAATACTCGATTTTGAGGTAGATTTCCGCCGGTAAGGGTAAGGTACTTGTGCCGCCGGCCGGTAAAGGTCTTTAAATAGTTTTCCCTATTTATAGATTGTACGTTGTTTTAATAACATATTTGATCCCATTAATGAGATAAGATTACTTGGGCGTAGGCTGTATTCACCTCATATGTATATCTATGTTAGCGTGGGCACTGTGTGCAGGCTGTGGTGCAATTTACAAATTAAATCTCGGTTTACGCCTACAAACCGCTGAAAGGTCATGTTCCTGAAACATTGAAATACAACAGTAAAAGGTCATAGGTTAGGTTTTAATTGACCGCGACGTTGTTGCAGTTAAATTATTACATTCTGTAATGATGAATGTTAATGAATGACATTACTATTTGTTTTCATTAAGTATAAACAAGTGGGTGTCCATTTTGCAGCATGCCCTTTTATTATTTACAGTTTTTAGTCATGTTATTTCATTTTTAATTGAAAACCGCTTTGTTGGAGTGAGAAAGTGAATCGAATGCGTTAGAGATTAGAGAGAGACATAAAATAAGCACACCGGTTGAAATGAGGATGCAATCAAGATTCTGACTTCGCTGTTTGGTAACACAAAATAAAAGTTGACGTCCTTTGACGTTTACGATTTTGTTAAGTCTTACTGTTGGTTGGTCAACCAATTTTGCGATATCTCTGGTAATCGTTCTACTACTTTGGAGTTACAACGGCTAATTTGCATATAACCCTTGTATCGAGATAAACCGGAACGAATTAATCAAATGCCAGCCGGTAGTTTCAACAATTACTTAACTTTTAAGTAATTAGGAAAGATAACAACTGTTACTAATAAATTCAAGCGAGTTTTCTTTTTTCAAGTTAAGCTGCTTTTTCTTAGTAAGTTGATTTTTGAAAAATGAGTTTTCGCTTACTTACCTAGATTGTTCAAAATTAATTTTTTAACCTGTAAAACATAGTTGAGAAAATAATAGTTTTTATTTGTCATCATTTGTACATGAATAATGTAGACCCTGATATAGTACTTAAAAAACAAAGATCAAGAAAATAGATTAATGACCCCCATGCTAGAGAAATCCTGTGTTATGGGAATCATTCAACCGTCCAAATGATATGACAGCAGTGTTTTAAAAAGTAGATAATAGCTTAATTAAATAACAAATAAAATAACTGTAGGAAGTACTGACGACAGTTATATAACATAGCAAGAAACCAACAAATATTGTAGCTAATGGCAATTATGATGTCGGTGTGATAGTAGTGAGGTGTGTGAGAGGAGGAGAGTGTAGTGAGATGTACCTATGAGTGGGTGAGAGTGTAGTGAGTGTATGATGTCAGGTTATTTAGATTGAAACAACGGGTAATAACGGCTATAGCAGTGATTTAATTCATGTATAGATGATGAACTGAAAGAGTTTTATTTGTAACTCGGACGGGTTCAAATTATATTCGACCTACTCTGTGGATTATCCAAAAGTTTTTTAACGACAAAACTTGTTTTGAAAATAATAAATATCGGACATAATTTCATAGGAATAATAAGATCAAATTTGATGCAGTCGTTCGGAAGTTATGCGTGGAAAGACTGACGACTTTGTTTTATTATAAGATTTCCTTACTTTAAAATGACGAGCGGGCAAAACCGACGGTTTGCGGTGCGTAGCAGTTTCACGGTAGTCTTAATTTTGTTTATATTCGTAATACAGTTTTAATACGAAATGTTATTTTAAAATTAACTTGATTTTGAAATACAGAAATTCTATAGGTAAATTGATTAAGTATTTATCTGTTCTACACACGTGTCATAAAGCATAATTTAAGCCACAAAGTAAATAACAAAACGAGTTGTCACGACATAATATATGTTTTGATGTATTTCACTTAGGGCACCTAGCACCCGCAAAAATTTTGACAGGAGCCTTATGTCGAATAGATAAGGTACCCGTAGCTCAGGTGCCATTCAGTCAGCGGGTGCCCTAAGTGTATAATGTGAATATCTCTATTTTTTTAATGCCAGCTGTATTGCAGAACTTCATCTTACTCTATCGCAAAAAGTAGATCATAATAAAAAGCACAATAACTTTACGTTTGTACTTGAATTTAAATCTTGTAGTACAATGACACAGCCATAAAAATCATAGGCGCCTAAATTGGCGCTTCACAGAGGCTACAAATAGGCGCCGCGGCCCTGCCCCGCATGCGTCTACTGCCAAACATTTATTACAATGATTGAAACACAAATACCTCCACACTCTACCACATAAGTGTGCGTAATTAAAATTTCCTTTTACTACAAAACCTGCTATCAAACCAGCGAAAACTCATCAAAATGCTTTCCTCTCTTTTTGTTCTAATTTTCTTTATGTCAGTGAGTTTATTTTTTATTTGCAGAACCTGAGTAAAGTAAAACAGTTTTAAATTAAGCCCACAGAAATGTTGGGCTTATCCGCTTCGGCAGAATTAGATGTACAACATAATTAAAACGGAAATGTTGGTGTATTTAAGAAAAAAAAAGATTAAAAAGATTAATGTTGCTTCCATTTCGTCTATTTTATTCTTGTCTTCTGCGAAACATCAATTCGATTACTTATCGGGAAAAATATTTTCTTTTTTGTTCTGTATTTTTTTTTTCATTCTTCAAGTACACATCCTTACACACTTGTCAGTATTATATTTTGTACGTGAAATTCGTTTTATTATTGTTATGTGGTTTTCGTGTCTGTACGTAAATTATATTATCCGTTTTCTGGTTCCTGCAATGACTATTGGGCTTACAAAAGATAACATGTGTGATGTTTTGTAAATGAAATGTTTTGTAACTCAATATTCAACACCTTAATCTGATTATGCGATAGAAGTTAAAAGTTTCATTATTTGTTTCGTTAAAATAACATGAATGTAATAAATTATAATAAAGGCTTCTAACGACCTTAACATAAAAAGGATACTCAATTGTAAACTATTTGCGGTTTTGTTGGTGCATCATCAGTCTAAATTGCCATGAGAACTAGCTCCGCATTTCCTAGGCTCTGGCCTATATAATGCGATAACAACAATAACATAACGCGTTTAAATAATAAGCACTTATCAATGAACAACACGTGTGAAGTAATACGCACATTACACAAAGTGGGCCTGACAAAAGACGATCTACGATTCTCATTTCCACAGTGCGTAGCGCACCTACATTCCGCATTCCATTTTACATGCGCGTGTGTTAAATAAAACATTAATCTCTACTAATAGGATGTTACCGTTGGAGGCTTTGCGTTCAGTTTAAACGCATTACGTTTTATTACTTATCTGTAAATCGTCGCAGCTCGGGCGCACACGTAAAGGCAGCCAGTCATGTGGAACGGAACGGAAGGGTCGCTACACTCCTTGTACTAAATGACGCTTGCCTCACACTCTTTTGAGTGAGAAATACGTAACGTTATCAAAAGGTTAGTGAAATATTGGTGGCAAATACACAAAAAATTGCGTCCTTCAGTCCCAATAACTTGGGACTGATTCGTTGAAATATTTCAGGTAGTAAACCAAATATATAAAGGTTTCTACCTCGCTACCTAACGCGTAAATCAAGCACTCTTTGAGGTCTATTAATGTTGTCGTGATCTGAATTTGTATTGATTACCGACTGCCTCTTCTACCTCCGATTTGGTTACAGAAATAGATTGGTTCTGAGTATCATGCTGGTCGTGATCATACAAAATTGGTAGCCGGAAGAGATACCGTTTTTCTTTTTTCGCATGCCGGAAACCCTAAGTAACTAGCTTAGGGGGCTATAGCGAAAATGGGGGAAAGATCTGTAATAACAGATTCATACCGGCTATAGAATTATAGATAATGTCGGGAAATTGAAGTCAAAGTCAAATCATTTATTTCAATTAGGCCATCAAAGAGGCACTTTTAAACGTCGAATTAAAATTAAGGAAATGGGATGGGATGGGATTGATTCTACACCCATTCGCAAAGGTAGGTTGTATGAAGAAGAATGGGCAAGAAACTCCATACTTACTCTTTTTAAAAATGTTTTACAATATTTTTTTACATCATTGAAATAAATAATGTAAAAGCAATGTACCTTGAAAATCTAAACAAAACATGATTCAAAAATAAAATAATAGGGAATAAAGAAAATAGCAAAAAGGTACATGGTGTTCACATTTTAACAAAATATTGCAATTAAAGCTATTTTACAAATACAATTTATGGAGTGTGTGAGCATTCAAATTTCAACCAGCTTGATTCTGTTTAAGCCCTACATTGTACTATGGAGCAGGACCAGCATGTTTCCAAACATTTTTATCTTGAATATAATCTTCTAATTTATAATATGCTTGTTTACTAAGTGTATTTTTTATATAACTTTTAAATTTTCTTTCATTTAGATTTAAGATTTCACTCGGTATTTTATTGTAACACTTAACACAGTACCCCATAAAAGATTTTTTCATCCCCCCATCTCGGAAAGGGTACTTTTGCTCTTCGATATCTGACCGTAAAAGCCGTTTTTATCCTCAAGTGAGTAAAAGCCGTTTTTATCCTCTAGTGAATAAAGTAAATTTGAATTTAGAACATCGTATGAACAAAAGAGTAGCAGCAGTAATGGCGGCCGGTGACCGCAACAGCTGATCGCTTGCTGTGGTGCCCACTTGACGTTCGAAGGTTGTCGAGGAAACAAATTCTATTTTTAAAATTTGATGTGGTACACAGGTGGGAAAGCAGAGTACGCTCCTCGGGTGTAAGGTTGCGTTGCCTTGGGATAACTTGAATCCCTCGCTTCACTGAGGATTTTTAACTTTATTCCCTCGTTTCTTTCGGGTGTTAACACTTGAACCTTCTCGCTGCGCTACGGATGGAGGTTCACCCCCAGAATCCTTAGTATCGCTTCGGAATTCAATACGCCTCCCTTGGAGCTTAATCTACAATTACTTTGTTAAAATCTCAGACCCGAAACATTCTTGGCTCAGTACTTTGTTTTACCTTTTTTATTTGCTTTGTGCGGTTTTCCTTTCACGTCTTATTGTTATGTTATGACAAACCAAGATAAAAATAAGTAACTTAATAATACTTAGGTAGTAGTTGAAAACTACTACCTTACAGGTGTTATTTGTTTTAATTTAAAAATTATTCTGTTCTATAATAATGTCTTAGTTAATACCTAAACTGAAATAAAAACCTATCTTGTGTTTGTACAATGTACATCTGTTTTTATTTGTTTTTGCATTTAGTCATTTCCTCGCTGAGGTGGGATGAAAAGTTACGTGTTGCACTCGAGTGCAAAGATTTTTCACCTTGTGCTCTTTTGATTCCCTCGCTATCGCTCATGATTCTAATTTTGAATCACTCGTTGCACTCGTGATTCAATTTTAGAATCATTCGCTTGCTCGGTCATCAAAATTGAGCACGCGGTTAAAAATCAACTTTGCACTCTTGTATAACAAATAACTATTGTACTTTAGACAATCTAAAATATCGTTGATCAATTTTATCTTTATTTCTCGTATTAAAATTATGTCTGTCGCTTATTTTATTAAAAAGATGAGGATTTTTCCTAACATGCATTATATTTTCATAAATAAATTGACAAGGCACTGTCATTATATTTATCTTTTTAAATAGTTCCCTAAGAGATTCGCGACGACGAAGATTGTAAATTGCTCTGACAGCTCTTTTTTGCAAAATGAAAATGGATTCAATGTCAGCTGCCCGGCCCCACAGTAGAATGCCATAAGACATAATGCTGTGAAAGTAGCTGAAGTAAACCAAACGCGCAGTTTCGACCTCGGTTAACTGCCTTATCTTTCTAACAGCATAAGCGGCTGAGCTTAGTCGCCCCGCTAGAGATGCTATATGGGGCCCCCATTGTAATTTATCATCTAACGTGATTCCTAGGAAAACCGTCTGATCAGTAAATTCCAATTTTTCTCCGTTTAGTAAAATGTCGCAATCGCTACTTTTAACATTTGGCAAAGTAAATCTAATACATTTCGTTTTCTTTTCAGAAGAATGAATGAAGAATCTTATGTAACTAATATCTATTTATTTAGGAAACTAACATTTCCTTATGCGCAAAGGCAATGGTTATGCTTATGTAAATGGCGATGTCTCCATATTTGGTTCCCTTGAACTATTCAGTGTTATCTTAGTGAAAAATCATAAAACCATATGTTTGATTAGCTAATCTGAAATAACAGAGGGACCTCAAAATATATTACGTAAAGTAGATAAAAATAAAACAAATTTCGCGAACCTTCACCAATCGAACGTTATCAGTCATACGGTTTTTCTCATGTCAAGATAAGTACATACTTACACATGATAATATTTATTTTGTGATCCGCCACAAAATTCCTGAGAAAAAATAAATATAACGGACCGGTAATCCAGTAATGCTCTCAAATATTTCTGATACAGCAAATCTATAAATTGTAAAGCATTTTTTCAATCGTATTGGCTCAACAAAAGAAAGCTACACACATAAATCACTCGCGCCTTTTCCTTATGAACGTTACTTCAGGTTTGAAAAGATTTTCTTTCATAACTGTTGTTCACTCACCCCACAGACTGGTAAAGATGATAGAAACGACACTTGAAGTGTTGGAAGCTGCACTAAAAAGGATCATTTGCCGAAAATCAAAACTTTTGATTCATCGAATACTGAAGGTTTTAAACATAATGCAGTGAATAAACTAATTTATTTTTCTTCTTCTTTAATATTCGTAGTCGATTTGAACCTCAAGTAGGTATAGGTTGTGCTTTTGGTTGAGTCCGACCAACATGTAACGTTTCTTTTGGTTGATTCCGACCAATATGTATTGTTAGTGCTTTTGATTGAGTCCGACCAACCTGTATTGTTGGTGCTTTTGGTTGAGACCGACCAACATGTATTGTTGGTGCTTTTGGTTGAGTCCGACCAACATGTAGGTATTGTTGGTGCTTTTGGTTGAGTCCGACCAACATGTAATGTTTCTTTTGTTTGAGTTCGACCAAAATGAATTGTTGGTGCTTTTGGTTGAGTCCGACCAATATGCATTGTTGGTGCTTTTGATTGAGTCCGACCAACATGTAATGTTTCTTTTGGTTGGGTTCGACCAAAATGAATTGTTGGTGCTTTTGGTTGAGTCCGACCAACATGCATTGTTGGTGCTTTTGATTGAGTCCGACCAACATGTAATGTTTCTTTTGGTTGGGTTCGACCAAAATGAATTGTTGGTGCTTTTGATTGAGTCCGACCAATATGTATTGTTGGTGAATTTGGTTGCGCAGGATGGGCAGGAAAGCTAGTGAGATTTATCCTGTAACAAAGCTTCATCTGCTGTGCTGCTGGATTTGTGTTTAGAGAAAATGCGGCAATTTATTTTTTACCTTTGATTTCTTATTTCACATAGAGACATGGACAACTTTTAGAACTATTGTTTCCTACATGAATATAAATGTATGCCGTTGTTTTATTTATTTTCAAGAAGGGCAATATTCTATACATTATAATGCTCTATGTTACCTACAGAAGTTCACAAACTTTGAATATCATCGACGAAACGGAACGTACTTTTTTTTGTTTAAACGTCTAATGGTTGGAGCTATTTTTAATATCGCGTAGAATCCACTTTGTCACTTTTATTATAATATAAACCACAACAAGGCGTAAAGGCTTTACCTTGTGCCCACGTATTTTCATTTAAGCTTCTAAAAGCGTGGCTGTACGAAATTAAAATAGATATAATTTCCTCTCCCGCCTTATTAGTCCAGTGGTTTGTCGAGTTTAAAGTTGTAAGCTTCAATTACTCAGAAAACCTCGATAAGTAGCTTAAAGTTTAAATTCTGGTTCGATAAATTGCAATAGATTCACTCCTCATTAGATGGGATTGGAAACCCTCTTCGGAAAATTGTTGAGTTCCGTTTACATTTAGGCTACTAGACATACCTTTATTCAATGTAGATTATTACTCTGAATTTAGAGATAGAACAATTATACGTATAGAAATAGTTACCTAATTAATTTGATTACCTATGTTATAAATTATATTTTTATGTAGATGGAATTCAAAACTCAGTAATTCAATCTATAATTTCGACCAAAGATTGTATCGTCTAACTAACCATCATGTGAAAATTGAAAACGGTCTCAAAGCTGAAAAGTTTTCTAAATATAATTTCACATTTCCATTCCGGGTATTCATTTCGATTCACAAATTAAGCTGTCTACAAACTTAAAATGTGATATCAAAAGTAAAATAAACATGATATTTAGTAAGAAATCGGTGTAGTCTGAACACAGTTCGGCAGTCCTTGCTGGAAGCCGATTAGTTCGCGAGTGTCTCTTGGCTGCAGTACTTAGCTACTTGTTTGTTGTTCTTAATGAGCACTGCCAGCCAACTTTGGGCTGTTTTCGCTTCAATTAAGACTAAAAACATGACCGAATGTTGTCGTTTGGTCGCTCACTTGACGTTTGTCGGCGCCCTGTTTCACAATGCTTGAGTATTAAATTAAATATGTATTGTGTTTTTATTTACTTGTTGGCTTCGTATTGTAATGCTGGTTTTTGAATATTTGAGAGTAAGGGACAGATTGTTTAAATGCATTTTAGACGGTAGTTATCATGTAAAATTTTACCTCCTCAAACACCAATACAATAACCTTCTAATATTCTAAGGAACCAAGGCCCAATCAAAAACATCACATGTTGTGTACCTACGTCAACTGATTAGTGTTTGATAAAAGCTTTTAAATAATCGCAAATGAACGTTGATGATGCTGTTAACCTCTGGACCATAGCGTTCCATTATCACACCACTCAGTACGTGCGTACCGACGCACACAGTTTTTTCTTTTCTTTAATTAAATTCACGGTTCGTCATCGCCAGGCACCTGATAATAGTTATTTGTTATACAAGAGTGCAAAGTTGTTTTTTAACCGCGTGCTCAATTTTGATGACTGAGCAAGCGAATGATTCTAAAATTGAATCACGAGTGCAACGAGTGATTCAAAATTAGAATCATGAGCGAAAGCGAGGGAATCAAAAGAGCACAAGGTGAAAAATCTTTGCACTCGAGTGCAACACGTAACTTTTCATCCCACCTCAGCGAGGAAATGACTAAATGCAAAAACAAATAAAAACAGATGTACATTGTACAAACACAAGATAGGCTTTTATTTCAGTTTAGGTATTAGCTAAGACATTATTATAGAACAGAATAATTTTTAAATTAAAACAAATAACACTTAGGTAGTAGTTGAAAACTACTACCGAATTCCGAAGCGATACCTAAGGATTCTGGGGGTGAACCTCCGTCCGTAGCGCAGCGAGAAGGTTCAAGTGTTAACACCCGAAAGAAACGAGGGAATAAAGTTAAAAATCCTTAGTGAAGCGAGGGATTCAAGTTAGTCCAAGGCAACGCAGCCTTACACCCGAGGAGCGTACTCTGCTTTCCCACCTGTGTACCACATCAAATTTTAAAAATAGAATTTGTCTCCTCGACAACCTTCGAACGTCAAGTGGGCACCACAGCAAGCGATCAGCTGTTGCGGTCACCGGCCGCCATTACTGCTGCTACTCTTTTGTTCATACGGTGTTCTAAATTCAAATTTACTTTATTCACTAGAGGATAAAAACGGCTTTTACTCACTTGAGGATAAAAACGGCTTTTACCGTCAGATATCGAAGAGCAAAAGTACCCTTTCCGAGATGGGGGGATGAAAAAACTCTTTGTATTACGTGTACACATGTCATTGACACCGATACGTTTTCATACACAGTTATTAATATAAAAAGTCACATAGCTGATCTATCGAACTGGTTATCGGATAAAATAGCGACAACAACATATTAGCAGACAAAAAGCGAATCTCGTTTATCCTATTTTTGATAACATTGGACTTGAAAATATTTATTCGAGTGTCAGTGTTACAATTTAGTGCTTTATGTAGGCACGTTTTGTTGTTGACATTTAACGTATCTAAAAGGCTGATGCTCGGAAAACAAACCGAGTTATAAAATATACAATTGTACAGTACACTAAACAGTAGCGTTCAGGCTCATTCGGAGCACACTCGTTAAGCCCGCCGGCGATCAGTCCCCGCTTCATTTGACTTCAAGTTCACACAATCAAAAGGCTCGTTTGTTTTAAGATTTCCCTTCTTAGCTTGAGATCGCGAAGTGTGGTCCGATCTCGAGGTCTTTGCCCCTTAACACGTGCGAATAGCAGCCACACCCGTTAACGGTAGTTACCGCTCATAATAATCTTTCGTTTAAATAGCCAGTTAAAGTAGAAATACCATGGATCAATCGAACGCAGAACGTGAGCAAATAGAGACCGCCAGCAACCTAGACCAATTAGACAGATTGACGAGGGAGGGGTATGATAAATGTACGTGGGTTACATTTTAAACGTCGCAAAACAGGTAGCTACGAAAATATGATGCACTAAACCCGAGGGCAAGCACCTTTTAAGTATAAAATAGTAACGTCTAGCCTTACTCCGAAAGTCTAGCATCGATTTTACATACTATTTCAGTAACCCGGCCTCATGGCTGTTCTGTCTAACTCGTATTACAGAATCCACACGAATGTACTGAAGACATTCAATCATCTTGTTCTTCACCCCAAGACTCTCGGTGTATGATCAGACTTATCACATAAATTATAAATGAACTCTGTCAAGTAACGCCTACGCGAGTTTCCGCGGCTGACATATTGAAGTGATTTTATAATTGTAAAGCTAAAAAGTAAACATGATTTTCGTTTCCCATTTAGAGAGCAAACACTCTTGTTTGTCGATGAGCTCCCTCAATGATGTACACACACATAAAACGGGCTTCACTGTGGTAAAACGAGCTCACCATAACTAGGCAGAATACCTATGTATATTTTTTTACTTGACCTAAATGATAAATTAAAACTACCTTTCTTGGAAAGAAATAAGAAAAATAATCCGCCTCAGACTGATTCACAGCGTGAAACTATCAGGGCTTATTTGAAGTTGTTGGCTGTGAAAATATTTCTGAAGTCTAAGGCTGGAAAAGGCGAAGCTTTTGTTCTTATTTTGTAAATAACTACCGATTAACGTAGTTGTGGGACTAAAGTTTGTACAAAAGAAAGTACTTAAGAAAATAAGTTTTCAAAGGCAATAATATCAAAAGATTTCCATTAAGGTTTTCATCTAATAATAACATTATAACGATAGCCGATATAATGGATATTACAGAACAAAAAACTGACACAAATAAGTTCTTATTTAGCTATGTAGCTTACCAATGCATTTAAAGTGATTTATAGCCATATAAAACTGTAAATATATTCTCAATAACGATGTATGTTCACTATTGAGTACGTCGCAGACTGCCCTTTTGTGTCTCCATTTTGAATTCGTAGTGGGTCGTTAAAAATCTCTTTATTGTCAACTTATACAAGTATACAAAAGATATTATTTTATTACTTTCAGAGATTGGTCGTATTGAGTTTAGATGAAGATGTAGCAAGCGCCTACGCTCATTTAATGCACAGTAATGCGCGGGAGTGCGTTTCGTTGGCAAAAAATGAAAGTTGTATACGAGAGGTAAAGCAGCGTTCATTTGTACATTTTGACGTATTTTAAAGTGCTTGTATGACATCGGAAAATTTAATGGTATGCCAGTGTGAAAAATGAGAGGCAAGAAATGTAAACAGAAAGAGTTTAGTATTTTTTTAATTCAAAATTGCGTTGCTTTTGATTTTTGAACGGAGCATGTACGTAGGCACAGATGGCATGCGTGAAAAACAAATGTATTAAAAATTCGCCTATAAATAGCATTATTAAAATCCGATCGCGGCGGCTGTTGAACCGCGGGGCGCCACGGGGAGACGGCTAGCGCGATAATTGACTATTATACTGTTGTCGACAGTCATAATCAGTGTTTTGCATAAAGGACAGTGTTCAGTGTTCATGCGAGCAAATGCCACTGTCCACACACCTATAGTTTATTCGAGGACAAAGCCAAGTCTGGCAAAGGTATTCGAATACCATGAGAAAAACAAGATAATGCATTAAACGTGATAAACAGAATAGCACTACATTGGCACGTATTTTGTGAATTAAAATAATATCTAAGTAGACTTTTGCATAATATGTTGTTTATTTTATGCCAAAAAATTCCATGTCCCGTTAGTCACAATATTCACGAAAGTGAACGCATGAAAAAGCATTGTCTTGAAATGTCTTGTGAACTTGTGAAGGACGGTCGCTTTTCTCTGAATTTTCTTTTCTGTTTACGTTCAGGATTGGTAGGTTTGTTTCTTTAATTTGATTTGAGGAATGATAGTGTCGTCCTTATATCGACCTTTGGTGGTCTGTTTACCAATTTTTATGAGGCTATTCACATACATTACGTTACGTGAAGGTATTATTAGATGACGTGTTCTATTTTCCATAGAAAGTAATCAGAACGTGATGTGTGGGTTATTTTTTCGTACTTTTTCACTATTTGATACAAGTACTAAGCTAATCTCATCCTAACTTCGTTGAGGTCGCGGGGATGTCTGGGGTCGCAGAACTGTCACTTCAGGTATCCGTGACCCCAGAACGGTTGGTTGACAACCAACCGTTCTGGGGTCACGGATACTAAATTAAAGGGAGGGAAACCTAACAACAGCTAGTAAAGTATAAAAGAGGTCTATTCCGATTTCTTTTTACTAAAATTTGACATTCACCGTAAGCTAGTCACCTAGTAAAGTTTAATCAACTTTGAACCTAATTTATTCAATGGTTATAAGTGTGTGATATATAAAAGGACTGTAATTAACCGGTCATAAGTGTGATATGACAACTTTTCAAGATATCTATTTTAAATTTATTTAAAATGATTGTGAACACATGAGTGAAGTTTACGTTAATATTATATCTACTAAATATTTGTATATTTATGCAATACCACAACATCAACAACAATCTGAATATATGATAAAAATTACATGTTTAATTTGTGTTATGTCAACGATGTTAAATACAGCGCGTATGTACTGGAAAACCTCTTTTTTCACTCAGACGAACACGAAAATACTCTAAAACCTATACAAAGTAACAGCAGCTGGATTTGATTATTCAAAAAATGTTTGAAAGGAAAATGTTAACTCGCTAAGCCTAAAAGGCACAGGACAATAAACGATTTAGCTCGCTCTCGGATTTTCCACGATCCAAGGGAACCCTAATAAAGAGTTGTTCAGTTTAGAAACACTTTACAAACGTTTTCAATAACAAAACCCTTTTTCAATTCACAGGAAAACAAAACATTTATCAGACTTTGTTACTTTTAAACTCAATGTTAAAGTTTTTGTGAATGTACGTTAATCGTAGCCTGAGAGATGAGATGTGTTTACTTATGTATAAATGGTCAATGAACAGCAGCCATGATTGCGCATGTAAACACAATAATACTTACATAAATAAGTATGTATGAACCTATTATAAAATTCACACTCGCACGTGTTAGCAACGTGTCCATGTAAGTATTATCTATATACAATAAAGTTTACGTTTATAGGTATGTAAATGATACATCAATAATGGCACACGCTGAGTCTAAACATCTGTCCAATTCTTATACGCAGTTACTGACGTAATATTAATTAAAAGTTAACGACATAATGACGCGCCGGAATTTGATAAATCTTCGGAAAGTGCGGCTGACAAGTAGATAAACATTCTACATTTTTTATAGAACAAAGACGGGGACGTCTGAAATCTCTGCGGTTTGCTAGTCTACCCGATGCTCTTAAGCTCCTTCTATCTCCATAAATAATAGAGCAAGGATCAGTTTCAAGCCCTGTCTGGTTTAAAAATCAATATTTGTAATACAGAGATTCGCGCTGAACCTGGACACGGAAAGAATTTTCACTTATTCTGTTTGCTGCGAGAATTCTTCGACGGGGGCAAGAATGTCGAATTATTTTCTTTATTCAGTTCAAACTCGCACAAAAGATTTTGCACAAACTCTACTGTTAGGTTATACCTACATTGGCGTTTTGTCAAAACTATTTCTAGATCCGTTTAGCAAACACTTTTCTGAATGCTCATTGTCTGGTGACGACTTGTAAGAACAACACATGCTACGACAAAACAGTCGGGACCGCTTCAATTTCCTCAACAAACAGTATTAAATAATCGGATTAAAACTTTGAGCTCTGATGATTGACTTATTCGTCAACTCGCCTGCAATTAACTCGCTCGCTCGGGCGAGTTGGCACCTTCCGATTTTACCTATTTTTGTTGTCGTCAACTCGCAACTGACCGAAAAATGGTACAGTCATCTATAAAAGTGTTATAATAAATTAATATAGAAACCTACTTTATAGTATGAGGCGCTGTAAGATTTGAGTTTGCATATTTGAAAACGTACCCACGATATAGGAGAAATCCCAAGCGTGGGGCAAAGACACCTTGTCAACTATCTGGTATTTTAAATTAATTGTATTTTTGTAAAAACAGTGTAAAATACCTGTATACTATGAAGTACCTTTATTTAATGATTTAAATACCACCTTTTCGTGCAAGCCTAGTACTTTTGTGATAAATAGATTTTGCCCAAAACTTGTATGTTGAGACAGAACTGTTAAAATGAAAAATACCACCTTGATTTTATGCAGTCCTAGTACATTTTTGGGTATTGTGTATTCGCCAAAATAATTTTTTAGTTTTGAAGACCGTTTGTTGTGCGGTATGAAAACCTTCAGCATGATTCTGTTCTCCTAGTACTTTTTGTTCTAATTCCTCATTTAATTTCGGCACCAAAACCTTCTTCATGATCCTGTTCTCCTGGTACTTTCTGATTAGATTTCACATTGAATTCTAACTTATGAGAAAAATCATTATTACATAAGTCTTTGTGCTTATATTTCATTAATGATCTCAAAACAACTCCGCCCCTAAGACGACCCACTGGCCCTCAATTAACCTACTCTACACGTTTAGAGTCATAAAAGTGTGAAGAAGGTTTAATTAAATTAAATGTTAAATTTGTAGAAACACTTTTGTAGACGACTGTAAATACGTCAGATTTTCGCTTAGTTGCGAGTTGACGACAACAAAAATAGGTAAAATCGGAAGGTGCCAACTCGCCCGAGCGAGCGAGTTAATTGCAGGCGAGTTGACGAATAAGTCTGATGATTGGGACAAATTACGTTAAAATTGTTAATAAACGCTTTAAAAAGTTTTGTATAAACCATTGTAGCAAGTTGGTGAGATTACTTTGAAGTGTTTAAGTCTGCGGGTTGGTTTGATGTTCGTCTGTGCTGGATTTTAAATGGGTGCAAATTGTTTACTCATCCGGATTGCTCCTCCGTCTGTCTGTAGGAGGCACAGTGCACGGCGCACGTGCGTCTCAGTGCATTGCCTTTGTTTTCAATGTCAATAAATGGGCGATGAATCAAGTATTGTTTGCGCGTCGTATTAGTTCCGTAATGAAACGTAGTTTTCCGAGAAAAACGTTAGAGTTAATTTAAGTATTGTGGCAATTGAAATAAATGTTGATGTCGATGTTAGACTACAGGGAATAAGAATATAGGTCTGTTTGATCACAATAATGGACGCTTTGAAGCTTACTTTTCCGCTTTTGAAAGAGTAAAGAATATTTTATTTTGCTTTATGCAAACAAAGTACCCAAGTAAATAACGATTTGCTTCAATGATGAGACTCATATAGCAGAACTAAGTAATGTTGAAAGTTGGTGTTGTCTATGACGTCAGTGGATTCATGGAAATCAGATATTAAGAGCTTCATATTCTTCATTGAACGCAGAGAGAATGCAGCCGCGTCCACAATAGTTTGCCCTTAACCTTTGCAATGCGTGGGAGGCACTGGGGGCCACTGTGGAGGGGGATGGCCCATGCTCACGGCACTGTTCAAACTAACGAGATCTCTTTTATTACTCCATCCATTGTTGAGACTAAAGCACAGTTTAGGTTTTCCGTCATACTAAACATCTATAAGTTTAGTATTCGCTTCATACATTTTGCATACATTTCAACATTTTTTTAATCATTTTTATGTTTCAGTCGCCAACGGTAAGTGTAGGTACTTCTTGTGGGTCGCAGCGTCACGTATGGTACTGAGTAGCGTTGATTACAAGAATTTGTATAGAAATGTGCTATTAATTGAGGACTATGATCTAATTAGCGGTACCAATTTGTAGGATATTATTATTAGATTAATACAGATATAAGTAGTACCTAAATGATGTGTAACGTCTTGTGTGTAATTGAACAATAGTTTTCGCTTCATTTGCTAATGAGGGGTTTGATCGGGGTTCTGATAATTATCGACTATTTGTACTATCTTCGCGAATTCCGGCAAACTGTTATCATATTATATCTTTTCCGCTTCCTTGCCTACGTGATATATTGATTTCGTCGTCTTTCTATGCTTGCCATATACACACATAAACAAAAAAAAACCTTTGCGATCACTTTGAAAAATCGAAATGTTTTTTGTTTCGTAGAGTATACATATGATTTATTCTACTCTTTAGATTAATTATTAAAAAATTTAGAATATGAAACAGTACAACTGATTTTTTTAAAAAGAACAGATTATGTTTTATTGATCACAAACTTTTTTTGATGTGTGTAGGTGCGCACGGAAGATAAATTAGAAAAGTAAATTAACGGCTAGAGATTAACCTTTTAATATGTTTTCGCATATCTGCCAAAAACACAAAAAAAACGATGATGGTTTTTTAAACTGGTATTTATAGATCCTTAATTCATTTTCGATCAACAACGCAAAGGAAAAAGAAAGAACATGTACAGTCAGATTCAGAGAAAATTCACCCCCTTTGGTACTGATGTCAGTAACGAAAGGGGTGAGTTTTCTGTGAAGCTTACCATACAAGTTCTTGATTAAATAAAGGTCACTAAAGTCTTCAAGAGATAAAAAACCTAAATAAAAACTCTAACATTATTTAGCTTGTCGAGTCTATAAATTAATTACAAAGCTCACAAAGCTTTATTTATCAAGCCCATGATTATTTCGAAATCGTGAACAGAAATGGCATAAACAGATATGTAACGTGGACATCTCGTAACCATGGCAACCGCAATTATTATTTTGGTAAACATGCGATAATATTCGCACTTAATGTGTAGGATACGCCAGTATTATATAGCAGTTATTGGTGTAGGATTAACTGCTAATTTTATATTTTTAGGAGCTATGCTTGCGAATCTAACATTACAGAAAAACAAACGAGGGCGCCCCATACACGTCAGGTTTGCATGATGGTTTTAACCTTGCATGCATAACCGACAGGCAAGCCCAAGCGTGTATAATGTATGTGTTAAACTGTACAGTTAAAACCATCATGCCAACCCTCATGTGTATGGCCTCCATTAGCGAGCATTCTAAAGAGCTTTCCAGCGAGCTTTTTGTCGAGCCGACTATCAAGTCTGACATCTTCGTGTAGACCAGTGGTTCTTAACCTTTTAGTCATGAGGGACCATTTTACCTAATGTTTGTCTTGTCGGGGACCACCCAATTGGTTTTCCAAAATTAAGGATTGTTTGATAAAGAAAATAAGCAGAATTTTATAATTAGCACTCATTAATTTATTGTTTAGCAAAAAAGTAAAAGTTACAAATTTTAATTTAATGTGATTTTTGTGACTGCATACTCTTTACTAACTTCTGAATTCTTGGTTCAGTGCTACTCAAAGCTAAACGAATGTCGGCAGTGGCATCCAACCGATTTCGATGCTTGTTGACGTCACGCCACATATTATCAGGATGGCTTCGTGGACCACTTGGAATGCCTCCAGGGACCACTAGTGGTCCGCGGACCACCGGTTAAGAACCACTGGTGTAGACGAAGACGACCGTCGACTAGAGCGTTCGCTAGAAAGATCATGAAAATGTTCGTAGCAATGTTTGGCTCTGTTCGTTGTTCAGTTCCACAAAATTCAAAACGCTGTATGCGCGATATTCTGTTACAAGCATAGATATAATAAAGAAGATAGATAGAATACTCTTTATTATGTACACCATACAAATTACAGGATAAATCCAATCAATATTTTACAAGTGAATGCTCAATAAGTCTATCAGCACCTTATAAGTGATGTTAATATAGATTTCATACAAATAAATGTTATCGATAATTATATAATTACTATGTACTACTTGCTACCTATATACTTTACACATTCATTATTTCCTTCTTGAACATATAAATGTAAACAAATAATAATGTTATTCAACTTACAGTTAATGCTAAAACTTTATGACGTTTCCTAAAGCATTATCAGTCAATTTAATTCATATTTACCTATTGATATCATTTGTAAAACAATTGAAAACAAGAAGAGGAGAAAGGAATAGTCTCGGTTTGCTGAATTGCCCACGCCTCGATTATTTTCAGCGTCGTCTCGGGTATGTTAACAGACAATATTATAATGTTACAACCAAAGTTGTTGTCGAACCTCATAAAGGGAGTTACCGCCTTTAGCGGTGAGCAACAGAGCGACGGGCAATTCAAGTTATCAAGATTTCGTGTTCTTGTAAGATGTTCGGAATCTTATAAGAACAATGAAAAGCCTTGTGCGTTTTGTGTTGAAATTAAACTGAGATGTGTCGATTTAATTTTCCTTTTCTGTTCTGTCATATTTTCTTTTTCTGTCATTTTGGTGGAGCTCTTAACTAAATATTTATAGCAGCACAGGCCGATCTTCCGGGTTAAGCCGCGCTTGCCGAGTTTCTGTGGATGAATGCCTCGGAAAACACGTAAAGCCGTCGGTCCCGGCTGTCAGTTGTAGATCTTTGACAGTCGTTACTGACAACCAGTCTTACCATGTATGGTATTACCCAGGCTAAACAGATGATGCTTAAAAGGCTAAGCAGATGATGATGAACTGTCGTTCTTTCCCACTTCTGGGCAAAAACTCCCTCAATATCTTTCATCTTTTGCGCACCATGCCCATCAAGTTAGGGTCTTATTAAGCTCGTCAACGTATTCCTCTATTCATGATCTACTTGTTGTTACTCTTCTGGGCTGTAATATGAGCATGAAGCGACGCAAATGTAATAAAACATAAAAAATTAGAGCTTTTAAAGCATTATAATTTTTTCTACAATTTGTCGGTGTCACTTTCCATCACGTCTTAACAAACTTGGATGGGACTTGAACTTTTTCCGGGCCACCCAGTGCTACCCATGTCACCCAACTTACGCGGCCCGCAAAAGGTTTTAGTAATTTTCTTACGGGAAAAACATTAATTACAAAAGTTTGAATTTGTCCTTGTGTCTGGGATGGCGGTGTTTTGGTCGGAAACTTTTTAGACGCGGTTCGTATTATGGGGGTTTTTATTGTACTTGTGTTTAAATGTGGGAAGATAGACGAATTAATAAGTGTTTCAAAACTGTTTTGGTAGGACAATGTTGATCAAATTAGGCCATTTTGAAATTCGAAATGGCCGGTGTATATGAAACAGACTTTATACAAGTGAGAGTTCTTATGTTCACCACCAATTATATAATTATCACGTATTAGTTTTCTTTGATTGATCACGCAATCTAAACATGTAATATATTTGGACGGAGAAATAAAATGCATAGGTATCTATGAAATCTGAACGAATACGAGATTTTTTCATGAATATATGTTGCCGATTTCAGGTAATAACACTAGATTCCTTCACCTCGTTCTACCACCAAGTGAAGTGTCTTCTTTGATTGACTAAGAAAGTGCATAAACAAAGCATAAAAGAACACTTTGCAACGAAATAAATATATTTATGTTCCTCGTATATGAATTTACATTTATTTGTTGTACGTGTTCAAAATTAGTTGCAAGTCGTGTAATATAATTTTATTTGGTCGTAATGTATCACATCTCTACCGTGTTACGACATATCTCCTTTTGTTTGACACTCAGATTTGACAAGGTTTATATTTTGATAAATGTGTTTACCGACCCGACGCGCTTTGTGGACTAGCCATAAAATACTCTCTACTTACGATATTCGCAAAGCATTTTGTTGAACAAACTTGATAAAAAACCTAAGGTTAGCTTCAAGAAGGAATAATAAAATAAGCAGGAGAGATTTATGCTTGTTTTATTACTTTAAAAAAAATATACCACGAAAGACCCGAAGGAAATTGCAGAAAATATGAAACACAAAACGTTAATGCTGTAAAGGAACTCATTCATCAAAATTGAACCACCGCTGCATAGCTAAATTAAAAATAAATTTTCAAAGAAATGCAACTTTTCATACTTCTCCTTTATATCAAGGCTTTTAGTTACATTTTTCAATAGAATTTTAATATCTACGCAATTGAAATCTTCGTTTTAATAGTGAAGGAAAAATAAAAAAAGCGCTTAGGCTCCAATCTTCCTTCTGTGGAGCATTGATTGCACCCCTACCACAGCTTTGTAGTTGAATAAAAAGTCGCTTGGTAAAATGCCAGCGCGATGAAAAGAATAGCTTCGCTATACTGAAATATTATGGGAGCTCTGGGCTTGTGTACACTGCTTTCTGCGTAAATAAATTCAATGGCTTCCGACGGATAGTAATTTTTCTAATGCTGGGGCAGTAGAAATGATAGAAGTGGTTTATGTTCTCGGCGTAGCGATGTTATATAAACTACAAATTGGTAGGACAAAAGGGTCGAAGGATGATTCATTACAAAATTGTTCATGTATCGCCGGAATTTGTATTGCTATGTGGTTACGAGTTTGTGTAGACTTGTAGGCAGTGTGCGTGCACTGATATTTATTTGTCGTGGAAGGGCGCCGCCGACCGACAGCGAGTGTCTGGTCGGCCGACTTCGACCCACTACGGGGGTCAAGGATCCGCGCGCGACGCCCGACGGCTCGTGTAAACGCCACTTACTCATTATAATCATCCTGTTGCAGCCGTTTTCATATGTCGAACATTGTAATCAACGTTTACCTTATAAATAATTTAAAAGGTTAATTCAGTGACCTAAATGGAAAACAGTGTCCTTCGTTCCACATATTTATTGCGCTTTATGAAGCTTAACATGGTAAATTATGTTTAACCACTTGATAATATGAATGTGAAAATAAATTATTTATTGAAGATTATATCGTGTGACATGAATTTACGGCTCTGCGATTTCCTTCCTCTGTGATACTAGATGTAATCTGAAATCATTAATTTACGTAGGTTACACAGGATAGTGGATCAGTTTTGTATAGGTACGTAGGATGTACTGTGTGCTTTATACATGAATAATATGATATAGTCGTGCGTCAGTAGGTACGCTAGGGTTGTCAGTAAACAGGAACATGTTCCAGGTTTGATAACACGTCCCGCCCACGCAATGCCCACATATCGCAGTAACGCTGTATCTACACGCGCTCTGTTCTATCTCGATCATTGTTACGCGACACACTTGAAAACTGAACAGATAAAATTGTTCAGCTATCGCTCGTCAATTAGATAATATTATGTCATTTTATAAAATTACATAAATGTCATGGGTTTTTATGTTTATTTTTTTATCATATTGTTATGTTTATTTTTATCTCTAGCTGTTTCCTACTAATTAAACTACAAAATCGTCAATATGTGCAGCAGATTAGCGATTTTGTAAGTCTAAAAGACTGTTCCCTATATCTAATACCTTCGCTGAAATCTATTATTCGAAAAGAAGTGGCCTCTTAGCCAAAAACAAATCGGATACGCGAAATCTCCATATTGTAGTGAAATTCCGATCGAAGTGTCTGTTAAGTTAAAAAGGGTTTGCTGTTTTTATTGCAAAGAGAAACGGTCACAAACAGTAGTAGATTTATTCTTCTGTCCTAAAATTTTTCTTTTTTCGCAATCTCCGTAATGAGAAACTCTATATCTTAGGTTTACTTTGGTAATAAGTCTTAGCGAAGACGATAACAGAGTGAACTAATGAGGCAGAAGAATCCGCTGGAAACATTTGGGTATTTTGATGGACGTTCTACATTTAGGTAGATTTGTCTGGATCATTTGCAAAGTGCCACGTTGCCTCTTTGATTGTAAAAAGTCAAATCGCTGTCTTGACAAAGATGTCGGGAATTACGAGTGCCTAAATCATGAGTTATACGGCAAATTGTACTAAAGTATTTGAAACTGTGTAGTCGGAACGTTAAAAATTTATGGATTATAGGCACTAATAAACATCATACTAATTATGTTACAAGGGTTTTAAAAATGAATTCGCTGCCCTTTTTCGTGCAAATAAGTAGTATCTGTTCATTGTATTAAGCTTTTAGCGAAAACAGTGTTTCATTAAACAGAGTTAGTAATTTTTGTTGATAATTTAATTGTGCTAAAGTTCGCCTGGATTAGGTTAAAGCGTACATAAGACGCACCAAAGAAGTTTAATTACAGGAGTTCAGCACTGTAACTAGAAGTCTAGAAACTACAAGTTGAGAGGCGACATTTTGCGATACACGTACTACCTACACGGAAACTTTGATTTCATTAAATCTTGGCGCATGTATAGGGGCTTAGAGATTCATGACTTTGGAATATTTAATTTTATACGTCACGGTAATGTAGCCCGCATTGAAAAGTCGCGTTAATTCTGAAAGTCGTAAGTCCTGATTCGATTTACATTGTCAACTTAACTTTCGTTTCGGTTTATTAGTATCACACTCAAACGTTGTTCGTTCCCACGAGTTTTATCCCATTATATCCCTGTTTGTTTTAAATTACTCAACATTTTCCTCTAAATTATTAACCGCCGCCATAAATAAATTGAACGACGCGATACAACTTCAATCGTTATACTTCTCGATTTTTGTTGAGCATAATTTGACCTTTCATGTTTTATTTATACAAGCCAACAGAATATTGAAATATTGTCGGGTATTAAATTTCTTTAAATACAGGCTCTCGGTGGTGGGGTACGCGCCTCCCTCCCCCATCGCTCCCACGCAATCTACTAGCCACCTACGCCTTTTACAATTTATTTATAAGTATATCTATAGGCACTAGTTCAATGTGTAATCTAGAATTCCTAGCGAGAAATGAATGGTGCTTGCTATGCGTGAGTAATGAGCGTCGGCTGACTCAGCGGCAGGTGAGATAACCGACGAATTACTTACAAATTACAATCTCCCTTTGTAGACCACCTCCTCCATCACAATATTCCTCATTGTCGAGCCTCTAGAGACACATTGTGAACAACCTCGATATCTGAAAGGGAAGCTTTTTGTTTCGCGACACAATAAATAATAATGTGCTTACATAATATATTTTTGTGATATAACTAGGACGTCATCAGTACGAGAAAGAGCACATAAATCATTCGGAATATGGTTGTATGGACGGGGATGTGAGTTACTGGGAGCTTTGACTTACAGCATATTAATTAAAATTGAACATTTTTTTATGAAAGACTCTTATTGTTTTTCTTAGCCTGTTTTTCCAAAAGCTGACAGATATTACATGACTAGATTTTTATATGTCTCAGTATCACAAAAATGCAATGCCAGCAAATGCCACACCCGATCGGTACCATATAACAGGCAATGTTTTTGTTGAAACATGATGGCTTTTTTACAATCTCAACCGATAACACCCAGTTCATGCGCGAGTTAAACTTGGCCCATTAATTTATTTTAGATCTAATTGCTCGATATTTTTAGCCGTTTATTTTTAGGCTCCACAGCTGCGGGTTCTTGACCCTATTTTAATTGACATACATTGTGTTTTATACATGATATATTTAAAATACTATAGTGGCATGAATTAGTTTGTTTTTAGAGCGTTTTTTCAGGTATACCGAAGCTCACTAGAGGGCTTGCTATCAAATTACCATTTATTTTTCGTAGTGGTGTGCGGGGCGCGCGGGGTGCGGTTATCGTTCCAATCGAGACCGCTGATGGATTCCCACTGTCACCAGAGAGATACGACTATTTAATTCGAGTTTGCACACAGTTTTTGTGAGATTTTCCCCTCCCTACTTTACAGTTTGTGGGTCCGATGCCAGGGATATTGAAATATTGGTCTGACAATTTGTGAAACTTTTCCTATAAAACAAACATACGTATTGCGAATGTGACGCGACCAAAGGGTAAATAAGGGAAGCTATAGGTAGTTGATGTTTATGTTTACTTGCGATTTATTAAAGTGCCCGTTGAATTACTGTAATGAACTAATGGCCTCACGATTACGACATTACAAACATTTTGACATTTCAGAAGTTCAAGCTAGTTATAAAGTTTAGCGATATTTCGCAAGTTATGACGATATTCGAAGTCTTAGTTTTCTAGTACATCACAAAAAAGGGTAGTATCGAACACAACATGTTATGTCGTTTTTGTAGTTTGTTTTCCCCTTGTCGGTCGTAAGTAATTCCCTTATCCTCGAAGAAAAGTTACAGCAGAGGGATCCCTACTTTACACAGGCCTCTAGTTTTTTTTCTTTATTTTTGGGAACGTATAATTCTCACTTTACCAAACAGAAAACCCGCTTTTTTGTTCTCGGCCCTTTTATTGAATTCCGCACTTGGTAGCTGAAGGAAGTTTGTAGTGCCTACCCTAACAACATTCTACAAATTCCACGTTACCTAATGTGATTACAGAAATACGACTGTCACGTTCATTTTTGGGTTCCGTAAGTCCCATTGCTTTAATACATTTATTCGTAGCTACTACTACGGAATGTTAGACCTTTATTTATGTCCCAAACTTGTAAGTTTGGATCGAAAACACGCAAAAAATATGATATCTTTTCAAGTTTTAATGACTCTACGAACTGAAGAGGTTTTTGAATGGAGCTTGTTTTGTTAAATAACAATCACAGTTCTTGGAAAAGCTATTTCTAGAAAAATAGACTAGAATGGGATCCTTTAGCTGGTTGCAAATGACGTTTTCTTTGTGTTGTATCTGTGTCAAACGTTGGAAAGAAAGTCCTTGCGGGTGGCATTGCAACGTGGGTGCATTGTTCTCCCTACACGACTGACTTACCGTCTACGTACTCCGGCGCAAGTGGGGAAACTACAGCGGGTTCATTACTGAGGCCTTAATTCTTTATTCTCTTGAGCTAGTCTAAACTACAAGTACAATGGAAGGTTATTGGCATTACTTCCGTTACAACAATCGGGAGTCCGCCCACGATGACGTAGCGTGCTAAAAGCAAGCCGGTGCAAGCAAAAAACACTGAGTCCTTGAAAGGCAATGCCCTTTGAGTTCTACCAGATACAGAAGACGTGCAAGTGCTTATCAACTCCTCGTAAATACGTATTTAATAAATAATCATTGAACTGTTCGACACCTGTCGCAAATAGCAAGATCATCATTATGAGTGCCTAAAACACTATCTGCGGATTAGTTTTATTGCAGCTATATTATAATATCAATCTTTGCAAAATATATTTTTAGCGCAGAAAATATATAATTATGAGTCAGTGTTGTTACGCTTTCGCTTGCCTCTTGCATTTGCTAGGTTTCTGATTATGACGTACAATACATAACATGTTCATCCTTAAGCGCTTCGTTCGGAGAACCAACAGATACGCAATAAATTCTTAGGAAACTAGCTTCACAAAGAGCCTTAACAATTTTAAATGAATTGCAATGCCATGACATCATTTTGAAATATTAAATTGCCTTTATAATTTAGTGGTCTTACTACCTGATCACAACAATTTTAATGACGGTTAGGTACTGATTGTTCTTCTTAGAAATAAAAAGTCGAACCCACTTGATTCGATTTAAATTGAAGATAATATTATAGTGGGTAACGACAGCTGGCTGACCATAGCTAATACAAAATCTACTTATACATAAGTGCTTAGATGTTATCTAGGAATGAAATGCTGATTTTTATGTAGATAAGCTTGATCTGTGACCAGTAAATTTTCCTTTCGTGATAAACAAACGTATAGGTAGGTAGGGTAGGTACTACTGCGAGATAAGATCTTCTTTAATGTGTTCTAGGACCGGGATTGATAAAAAAAGAAAATGGGATCCATTTCGCCGAGATCGGGTGGAAAGAGCATTTAAATCGTAAGTCATTCAGGAGGGCTAGCGTAAACATCGTGGCGTGGGATCTAAAAGCGATTTGTCATCCATCACGGGTGAAGCGGGCCCGCCAAGTGCAGTCCCATGTCGACTGTGACTCATTAGACAATCGATCCTCGGCAAAAACCGGCAATGTTTCTATTTCTAACGGCGAACTCCGCGGTTAATGTGCCTAAAATAGGACCACTTTAGGCGTGATCTGTGTTGCTAGGATTGAGAGTAAGCCGCCGCCGACGTCGGCCATTATGTGGTGCCGCTCAAAGGTGAAGTTGTGCTACTTCGTACGCTGCGATGAGAAGTACTAACCACAGCACACAGAAATACGATATGTTATTTTGTAGTTTGTTTACTAATTAAGTGGACTTGCTCTATATTCGTTTTGATTGCCGTTTAGCTTGTTTTGCAACCAGTTACAATACAGGGACAGTAGGTATTCTACGTGTTAAATCAGGCTATAAACAATCTGTTTGTTATTTCATCCAAATCCGTGTTTGCGTGAAAGAGTTAAAATTTCATCCATTAATTCAACCGTAATAAATGAACTAAGTATATTATAATCAGTCAGCTGCTGAAGTCAACCATTCTAAAACGACTAAACTATAAGTATGTGATTCAATAATATTTACAATACTTTCATAATTCATACGTAAATATTGGAAACAACAAAAATAAACTAAAAAAACGTTCCAAACCTTTCTGTTTATTGGTAAAATTGGGCCAATCTCGTTTTAATGTTGACTCATATGAGAGCAAAATAAATTTTAGCACAATTGGTCGGAATTGGTCATCAGGTTGATTGACCTTGCGTGATGTAGGTAGTTGTAGGTACTCGCGTGATAAGAGAACAAGGGTCAGCGCTTCAGTTATCAATGGCTGGGTTTAAGTGCCGTCTTGAGATCAGGCCCCCGCGTCTTATTCCCACATGTAAAATGATCTGTACTACTAGTGTGATTACTCTTTGGGTCAATGACTCGCGGCTGAGGATTATTTTTTTGTTCACCACTCACTGTTACACTAAACTATGTTGACCAAATTAGCCTGAAACTTGTAGTGACTAAAACATACTATTGACTTACTTAACAAAACTGCGTTCTACTTTATGAAGAGGTTATCTAAACCATCGAAATTTTTTAGCGTAATGTATCTATAGGCACGGTATGCCTACGCAGCGTCCGCGCTACGTAAACGTCTACGATTTTGCTACGCAGCTACGAAGCGTAGCAGCGTAGCGCGATGTACCGTAGATGCGTTTTCTCTGCGGCGTTTGCGCTACGAAAACGCCTACGAATATGCTACGCGACTTCGACGCCGCGTTTTAGCTACGACAGTGCTACGAGATCGCCTAAGCCGAGTTTAGCGGTTGCCGCACAAAAAAGCAGTTCCTTTATAAAAGATAATATGTCATGTGTTGGAACTAACAAAAATCGTGTGCGTAATCCTATTGGTAACACAGAGATGATGTTGGGAGTTGGAAACATGATTACGAGTTTCCAACTCCCAACTGTATTTTTCAGAATGCAATCAATTCAGGAAACTTGCACACTTTAGTTCAGAGTTAAATATAGTTATCTACCTCAGAATTTCTTACACAATTTTAGACTATTAGGTTTTGTAGGTTTCTTGGTAATTTTATTAAAATTATTATCCGGGTAAAACGTTATGAATAATGTATGCCTAGGTAGACGATTTTGAATTTACATAGAAACGAAGTAAATATGAACGTATGTAATGTACGATACGGTTTTAAAACTGCTATAAAATATTATATTTTTACATTTTGCTCAGTAGCCAAATTTCAAACACATTTAATTTAAAGTTGGAATTTTATGAAGGTGGTTATCATATAACTACTCTTTAATCGATAATTCTAGGATTCAGAACCAACATATTTTAAATATTACAAACGTATCTAAAAATGCTTTAATTGCAGTAAAAAAAAAAAAATAAGTTGTTAAAATAGCAAAAAACTTAACCAAGAGCCGTATTATTTTCAGCTGCAATTCCACTTCTATTACTAAGACAAACACTTCTTAAGCTAAGTGTGGAACCCGATAACTGAGATACCACTTTAACTGAGCAACTGAGCATGGGAGTAAATGTGCCGCCCTTTGAACAGCCACTTACGCGACACATACATACATACATACAGGCCACTGCTGTGCCTCCCCATAGATCTCGACGAACGATCTTGGGGGATAATGTCATAATCCAGGCTTGGCAGGCAGATTGGTGATCTCGGTATGATGTAGAGAGTAAGGATGGTACTGCACATCCATTTCGTATAATCCTCTAGTCTGCCTCTAATAAAAGGATGGGATGGGGGACAAATCCGTGTTCTCGGAAGCCGGGTGCGTTCGTGCGTACATGTCTGATGAGTTGTCTTGTGCGGGTTTACTTGTAGGTATACCTACACCTTTTGTCGTTTTAGATAAGCTTATATAATTTACACAGTGATGCACCACACAAATATTCACAATAACAAATTAATTATTCAACTAGTCAGATTAAAAACAACGCTACGTCATTAAGACAAATGAAACTCGTAGGCTAATATCTCTTAGTCATGTCTAATCGAAATACCACACGGGATTTTCCCGTGTTCAGCAAAACCATAAAACCATTCAGCGAATGGCGAACGAACATCCAATCGACGAGCAGATAATAAAAATACGCAGCGCATATGAAGCTCGCCAACCTGTACTTAGTCTTTTATTTACGAAGAAAATGCGGACGAAATATTTCCATTCAAGTTTTTTAAGTTCCTCCTCGAAGTTCTCGGTTCTCTTGGATCCTCCTCATAGTGTCATGCGGCTCTTTGTTCGCACACAATGGCTCGGTGGCTGCATGTGTAGAATTGCGCAGGGCCGCAGCGCAGACCGGCCAACTCATTGCATCGAGGATATTTGTCATGAGAACGCCTAGTTGCTACCCGCGCCCGCGCCCGCGCCCTGCTGCGTCATACGCTCCACCGCTATTCATTTTCTTACCTATTCATCTTGAAACTCATTTTGAACTTTTATTCTCGTTCTTATGTTCCTTATTGTGGACTGCCCCGGGAATTGCAGGCTGTTAGCCATTTAGGCTTAATAAAGGCATTACCTTGTTCTATAAATAAAGTCGTAGTGGCAGGATTAGTCTGACTAGTGGAAACTTTATCTTTACAAATAAAATTTTCTGTTTGGCTTTTCAATAAACGATTACATTGCCAACTTATTGTTAACGTTAGATTTGCTATCTAAAATATCAACGATCGCAAATAATATATATTTATAATTATAAAATAATATTTGTTATAAAATCAAAATAATCCGATCAGATACACAACATTGAAACATAACAAAAAGCTACAAGGCAAAAATATAAAGGAAAAAATAATATTAACCATAAATAAGTATTTTTTCACCACATTTAACTTCAAATATGACGCAAAACATAGGACTTATTTATTGCTTGCATTTTTCCTGATTTGGCCAAATGGCTACCTAACCCTTTATTGTACGCAAAGTCATTTAATGCAATAGAGATGCATAGAACGACAAGTTATTTCAGTACATAGGAATTAATTGAACCGCCGATGCAGATAATAGCTTCAATTAATAATATTGAAGCTCCGTAATATTATTGGACATTCTTAAGATGAGTATTTAGAACGGCGTCCTAACTATGTTTTCGCTCGGTAAGGGTATGTCTAGATAAATTTTGTAGATAAATGTCTGTTGCAGAGCCGACTCGGCTGCTTCAGATAAGCTGTACAGGCATGCAACCTGCTAAATATGTGTGCGATAAATCAGTGAATAGAATACAAAGGACGGGTGTTTCTACTAAATTATCGTCCAGTTTAACAAACCGACCGGTGTTCTTAGCTGAGATAGCTTTATGGCAACTTTCCAATGGTATTTCTTTTAATAAGATTGTCCGGGCTTTCCTTTACGAGGTGAGCGGAACCCGCAAGGGTCGCACACTCGCACCTGTTGACTCTAAGTGGACAGTATAACGAGTTAAACCCACATTGTGACAGAAGTTATCCATTTTCTTTTATCGTTCTGTTCTCGAGTTGTAGCGTGGTCGGCCGAGGCGCTACAATTGGTTTTACCGTTCCTTAATTGATATTATCACGAAGGCGTCACAATATTCATATAACGTTGACATAATGTTAGGTATTAGCTGATGTAGCGCGGGGCCGCGAGTAGGTAGGTCCGGATCGAGGGCCCATCGAGTATTGGTCCTCGAGACGAGCGCCCTGCACCGGAGACTCTCCATGTACCTACCTATCGACGCTTTGTAATCACCGTCCTCTCCCACCGCCTTTGAATCACGCCTATTGTTAACATTTATCTCATCTACATCACAAAAAATAATTTGATATTGTAATATAACATGCACCAGTTAACTGGATATTTAAATGATAGCACATTTTTTCTAGATATTTACAGTATTTCGATTGGCGATTACTGAAACATGAAAACATTGATTTACAGCCCTCTGAATAAATGAATAACAACTTGTTTGAAGATTACAATATTTTATACGGTGAATTTGTTTCATTCATGATTTTTAAAATATATTCCATGACTAAGTCATGTTTTATGAAGCATCAAGTTCATATAATACTTTATTATCAAAACAATTTCACTTATTCACAATGTGGACTTTACTTGATGCGTGTGAACCCAGGACAGGATGATTGTCGATCTAGTGCATACCAGTGGACAGGACATGACGTCACAAGACGTGCACAGACATCCAGTATCTTGATGCAATCAATTATCATTTATTGCAATAGGTACCTAGTAATGCGTAGAGGGTCGTAGTGGGTCGTCGTCGGAGAGACTCCATTGTCTTTGATTAGGCTTCCTGCCACTTTATTGGACTATCGCTGTGAGAGCAAATAATTGAAACGTATATTGAATTGTATGTGTCATGTTGCGAACTAGAGAAATTGGTCTTATATCATGTATTTCGCGCACTTATTTCTAGGACTGAGTGTGAAATTTTAGTAAAACAGCGCTGTTTTATTTGCAGTCGGTCCAATCTAAATATAGAGCCAATTATCCTGCCGAGTTTTGCGAATACTTAACAAAGAAGGAGCAACTTAGAATGGACCGACCACAAACTACATTGCGAGATTCAGACTTACCAAAGGGAATGTAAAGCAACTTGTTTGTACTTAAACTTTAAATTGCATTTTAAATTTTGCTCGTTAACATTACACTTACTCATTCAAACAAGCTCTTATATTATTCGCAGAGTTTTCTAAATCAAAGAATAATTAAGTCACAAGTTCAAAGATACCAGTGCCACTGACACTGACATTTTTTCTCATAATTTGATTTAAACATAAATAAAAACATTCACGTACATCATTTAAAACATGTTCGTGTGTCTGATGATAACCATCAAGAAGTGAGTCCACTAAACAGACATTACGCAAGTGTTTACGACAAGACAAGTAACGCCTAGAAAATCATAGGAATGCCGTAACAGTTGATGCAAAAAGCCAGTTTTAACGGTACTAAAACATATCTATCGACGATTGGTGTCTGGTCTAGCCATTGCAAGACTCGTATGTGATCTAATTGTGGCATGAGGCCGCTGACGTAACGGGCTTTAGAGCCGGTTGACTGACCGCATCGCATGCTACCAAACGGCATCCCGAACGAACTAAATCGTCTCCATTTATTACTAGCCGCAGCCCGTCAAGGCAATCCTCTTAATTTTGCAACATAACACGGGATGGCTTGACCACTGCACACGCATAGAAATAGAATTACGAGATGCGGTTTACTAGTGATATTCAGCGACATACAGCGACCTTGACGTACCTGTGTTGGAGAATTTTTTGGGCCGTTATATAGTCTACACGTACACAACACACACAACACTATCTACAAAGCCGACGTGTATCAAAAGTCGTGAGAAGTTTCTTAGTTTGGAGTTTCTTTTTATTTCTTCTGATTTTCAATCATCTTTTCAATTCCGAATAAAATGTTTCGATAAGATTTATTATAGACTGGGAGTCGTCAGTGCTAAGGGTCGTTTCCTCCTCGTGGTATCATTTTCTCATTAACCGTCTTCCTCCATTCGGTCGGCGGGTAAACGAACTGCGGCGGCGCTACGTCGGTGTGGGTGCGGATTTAGTTGGATCAACACCTTCGGCGTCCCTTATTTTCTGACTTTCGTCTTCACAATTCGCAGTTAGTTTGGCCAAGATTTACAGGATTTGGGTGTTTCTAGTAAGATTGTATGGAGATGATTTTTATCCGGAGTTGTGGAATCGAGTAATGCGTTCAAGATCGAGGCTCGGCGCAGCTTCGTGGAATCGTGAGTGCATCTGCACATCATTTACAATGTTAATGTTGCGTGCTTTTGCTTTGAAAATACATTAAGCAACCAATATGGTGCTAGAGAAAATTACTTTATTAATGATCGAATTTTTTAACTGTATAATGATACAAGTAAGGCGTGCAGTATTTTTGTTTCTGTCCTTATTAGCGTACAATGATAAGTTGGAATGATTAATGTCCGCAGAATATTCACCTGAATGGTTTTATTTATTGCGTCTTTGATTTAATAATAATTGCAGGCTATTCATAGTCGTCAGTTTTTAGTTTTGAGAGTCGTAATACAATTTGGTTAGCATCCTCAACGTCGAAGCTGGAGCGAGCCAGGGTTAATCTTAACTAAGTTAGAAGTTGCAAGTGCACTGCGCTGATACGGACCTTTGATATTATTGCACTTTGCTCTACTAAACGTAGCTCTCTCTATAAAATATTCCACTTCGGGTGGAAACGTTACTGCGACACTAATTTAAACAAAAACGGTTACAGTGCAAAACGTGACGCGTTTGGTTATAAAATGCGACGGCCTCATATCAAAGCAAAAACTTTATGAAAGCTACTGGCGTGCAGTGTGCCGTAACAAAAACTGTTGAAAAACTAACACATTGTTAGTTGTATTAAAGACAATAAATCACGTTAATTAATGAAACTGTAAATTGGATGTTTCATTGAAAAATAATGATAAAAAATAAATAAAAGTCGAAGTCGAAGTGGATACTCTAGAAAACTCTAGGATTGTCCCATTACCCCTTTTTTTACGAGGTAAAATCAAAATCCACAATGTCCTTCAATAGTCCTTTACGTTCCGGGGTCATGGTAATTCGTCCTATTACCACTTAAGTACGGAAATCCAAGTGTGTCCACAATAATAAGATACATAAGATGCAAGTGGCCGCACGTTCCATTTTAGCTTTGTACCGCTACCACTAGTGGCTAGTGGCGAGGGTTCTGAGAAAAACGCCAACTGGTTTACACCGCCTTCCGTTCCACCTTCTTAGATGAACCTAAGGAATGCGAAGCGAAATTACTGTTGTTACTATGCTTTTACTGGATCCTGATACACTACGCTTGTGCAGGCTTTGATTTTGTGCGAAAACTGTCAGGACATAACCACAACTTACACAAAAACTCTCATTTCGTAAATCACTGTCTACACGACAGACTTCGTCAGTTTTGTCTTTTTGTCACATTCCTTTATCTAAATATTTACCTTCACAAGCACACAATCTCAAGTGAAGACACACGAGAGGTGAATTTAATCTCTTATCTCATTTAATCTACAAGTTGGCAACTTTGAAGTCTGCAAACTATTTCTCCAGGATGGAATGTTGTCATAGAGACGCTGTGGTGGCTTGAGTAAACATACGTGAACATTTATGATTCTAAGAGGACTTACACAGTGGAGTTTAAAATTAAATTGTTTATAGTTAGACTTCCCTGTTTATCTATCTATGATGTGATGTTAAAGATAAAAAATATTCCATTTGACATTTAATTTGAAACAATAAACAAACATAACAAGACAATTGCTGTTATCGTTGATGTACCGATAACATTTTCAGTTCTAGTTTGATAATGGAAAATCGATAAAATATAGGTTAAACAAGTACCTATTAATTATTTCGTAAATGCAGTGCTTATTAGTCATTGAATACTTAGTCAAGTATCCCATATTATAAATTATATCATTTATATTATGTAACTAGCTGTGCCCGCGACTTCGTTCGCGTGGATGTCGGAATTAAACAATGTATTTTTTAGTTCTAAGCGCTTAATTCAGGCCACGTTTTTCATATAAACCCTGTATTTAGAATTTTCGTAGATTTATCAAGAATATTTGACACCTCTATTCCAGGTTTATGTAGGACTGTTTTCCTAATGCCCGCGCTATGCACTCCACTCCACTGCACTCCCCTCCGCTCCACTCCCGTCCGCTCCACTCCCTTCCGCTCCACTCCCGTCCGCTCCACTCCACTCCCGTCCGCTCCACTCCCGTCCGCTCCACTCCCGTCCGCTCCACTCCCTTCCGCTCCACTCCCGTCCGCTCCACTCCATTCCGGTCCATTCTGGTCCATTCCGATCCATTCCGGTCCGTTACGGTCCATTCCGGTCCATTCTGGTCCATTCCAGTTATTTGAATAATGTAGTTTTTCTATTCGAAGTTAGATCGCGCGACTGACGTACGAAATCAATGCGAGACCAAAGTGCACCTGTAATTTTACTTCTGAAACACTTTAAATTCAAATATCTTTTGATAGACTGAACCGATTCCAATGAAACAAAAACTAAATTCCTCTTCAAGTTACGCTTAATCGTTTTGTATAAGAGTTATCTACATTAATTTCGTACATTTTACGTGATACCTGGACAAATACACAGACAAACAGACAAACAGATAAACAGACAAACAGATAAACAGACAAACAGACAAAAATTCTAAAAATGCTAGAAATGGGTTCTATTGGTTGTCCTTTAATACCCTGGCTATATTTTTTGAGTTTTTATTGAATGTACAAAAATAAATTTTCTACAGTTTTATTATATGTATAGAATATAGATATAGATAAGTATTTGTAATCATGTTTTTCCTTATACGAACATAAGCATGTTCAAATATGCAAAGGAAACGAAAGAGGCTTTACTTGAAATCTTTTACAAAGATTTGGGAATCTATTAGAACAACAAAAAGAGTTGTATTAAACCTCTTAGAAAGTTCACCGGTTTGAGTTGTTTGTCATTGGTACAAAGTTCAGAGGCCTAGGGAGGCTTATCGGCGACTTAAACTTGGCCAAATTTGGATAGTTTAAGAGTTACGGGTGAAAAGTTCATTAGAAGTTAACGCCTTTTACAAACATTAACTACCGCCATGATCTTTTAGATTTCTTGGAACGAACAAACTGAAAGAGAATTTTGAATGTTTGGATAGGAATCAGTAATTTACTAGAAGTTATTAATTTCTGTGCACTATCTGAGTTTTAGTTCAGTTTACCTAGTCGTTATATGATGGGCTTTTACATGGGCATGTTTTAGAGAATATTTAAAATACCGTAGTTTTTCTCAAAGTGTAACTGGTTTAAGCAAAATTAAGATTTAATTGGTTCCAAGTAATAAAACATTGTGGGTAGAGACTGTTAGTAATCAGTTCTAATGAAACTTGTATAATTATTGGTTGTCTATTTTATATTTCTTTTTTTTAATCAAGTAATATGACGTTCTAATTATTTTTATAGTCACTGTTTAGATAAAAATAATCAGGGCGAAGAGTAATTAACATTTTTAATTAAGGCAAATTGTTATTTTTAATAATATGGTAATTTTTTGGTAGCCGAAATTAGCTAAAATTAAAAGCTAACTAAAATTAAACCTGTATGTTTGAAGTTTTTTAAAGTTGCCTAAACATAGCCAATTAGCGATAATTTTACACTCGATATCAACAAAAGAGTGGGTTAATATCCTCAAATTATTACCATGTCTGTGAGTTAGGGCTAATAATTCCGACCTTTGTCCATACAATCAAGCTAAACAATTAGTACATTGTGTCTGCTATCGACGCAATCGATAAAACTGCAAATATTTACTGTCAAATCGCAGAGTCGACGAACTGATAAAGTAAAGTCATTACTGTTATCTCGAATTATCATCTTAATGACGAAAGCCGTTCATATTTTCTGAGAAGTGCCGCTTCGTGTCGCATGACGTCAGAGACAGTTTCGATTAAAACTTTGTTATTTCGATAAAATGTTGATATCAACGACACCTACGTGCGAAATTGATAACGTTACAAGAATCATTGTTTCGAAAGATAAAGAGAAATGCCAATTTGCTTTGGAAATACCTACGTTTTATACTTCCGGGAAGTACCCATACTTAAAATTGAGAGTGGAATACTAAAGTGTTCTTTTTTGCCATTTTGGTTCGGAACACTGAAATGGTGTGACTGAGAAGTTTCACAGAAGTGGTCAGATTATTTCTCGTACACACACAGACACATCCAACACAGGAATTACGTAGTTTCAACTCGGCTGAGAGCGGAACAACCTTTCATACTGTCGATGAGAGACATGCATAATTTCCGGAATTTAGAAGGCTTCATTATTGTGCCCGTTTGGAATATCACTTTTTCAGTGCACTGAAGCGCTAGCACGAGTGCGTGTCGTAAATGTCAAGTACATATTTCGATTTTAAAATTGAAAATACTCTTATCAGAAATAAGAAAGAAAGAAATAACATTTATTGGTACAGACGCAGAGAATAGCACAATTTTAATATAAATTAAATACAACAAGTGATTAAAAAAAGAAGGAAAAAAAAAACCAAAACTATCTCAATTGAATATCTATCACAAATAATACCTTTTTATTTGATTTTATGAATTTATTTATAGTTACAAAGCGATTCGGCGCTCAATCTGGATCTGACTGTTTGTGTATGTGAATTTCAAATATTTGTAAACGCACCCACGGCGCAGGATTGAAAGTGGGGGCAGAGCATAAACATAAAAATAAATCATGTTCGCAAAATGTCTCTTCTGTAACATATTAACTAGATAACGCAATATGCAATAGGTACAGTTTTTTAATTTTGTTTATGCAAGAAAGTTGCAGTTTCGATAATTTCCCGGAAATACCACAGTGTTGTAAATATAAGGGTCGCGGAACTCACGATTTACCGTAACCTCGGAACATAAAGGGCTATTGAAGGACACCGTGGATTTTAGTCAGTACGAGTCTGACAGTCCTTCCCGCTCTCGCTCTGCCCTAGGTGTGAGGACCCATTTGAGATTTTATCACGGTAAAAAAAAAGGTGGCAAATATCTCTATATCAAAATTCATCATAAACGATTCAGGGATTGAATTCTGAAAACCAGACAGATTTAGTATTCATTAATTACAATGATTTATGAAGAAAAAGATACGTAAACTCTATTTATTATATATTGGAGGCATACCTTATACATTTATATAAGTATTAGTATTAATAATACCAAGTTGTCAATAATATGAACACGCAGTTATTGGATCATTAGAACAGATCATATAAATGAAACTTCCATATCTGAATGGACCATAACAATTGACATAATCTAATCACTTACGTCATATCAATCCTTTATGTTATATGGTTTATAATATTACTTAGGATATATTATATATATTTAATACGTTTTCCTCATCACATCAGCTGGATTATATCAGTCAAATCCATTACCAAAAGCCATATTGGACCTTGTGGTTTCTCCGAAAACTATTTGCGGATCAATCACCACTTCTACATTATGTTTTGGGTCTTACATTCAAATTATGAGTATGTATGTATTAAAAACAAGCTTGACTAACGTGCTATTAGCCTGTTACTATATCCCAAAAACCTGTAACGTAAAGTACCTACTTGGAATAGTGAAATCCATTTTGAATAGAAGTTTATTGAACAAGGGTCTTACTGAACCATACACCACATTGGTATACACCATTTTAGAGAGTCTTGCCATACCTTATCACTTCGTTTTGGCACTCGACGTGAGTTCGTGATATAATCTAGACGTCTCTCCCGACATTCGAGAGATTTTTCGAAGTCTGGACCACATCACATACACATGCCTATTGCATTTACAAAAAGACTATGTTACGTCAGACATTCGGAAAGAGATAGAAATCACGAAATTCGTAGTTCAGAATACGGCTGTTTCTATTCGCGGATTGTCAGTTTTTGATATGCAATCTGACTTTTATAGCCTAAACGGAATTGAGAAACTGGAAAAAGGTAAAACAATTACTCTTTGTTCCGTAACCGCTACGGAATTTTGGCACATGACGGACAAAACGCGTCACGAATTACCAATGAACAAACTAGGAACGTTTTATGCAAACACGTTGCAGAAGCGTGCGTCCGTAAATAAATAATACTATTGATTTATTATGTGACGTTGCAATAAAGCGTTATCTGAGGCACAACAGAGGTATTTATAAAGTTATATAAATATCTCTTTTACAACTCAATAAAATACATCTCACATGTGGGGTCATTCCACTATATTTTCTGCCATTCGACCTTTTAAGTTTGAACAAAGAAATGTGTGTGCTACCCATCCCTTTTCGATAATTGTATGGCGAACTATAAAACATATCGATTGGAGTGAGTGCGCAAATACAAATATGATTTTGAGTAAAATAAGAATGAGGGACATAGGTCCCTAAGAAAGTATAATGGGGAGCGAAAAGAGTTAAGAATGTAAAGCTAACTGAAACTTTTATTTTGGCCTGAAATGTAGGAGTTTTAGATTAGTCTTTAATCTGGTTAGGTGGTCAGACTTAAATAATAGCTTACGAAACATACAATTAGTGGCGTATCAAATGATTGAGGTCGTTAAGCCAGACAATACATCCCGTAATTGTATAAAACTGTCCACAAATATCGAATTCGCTGAAAGAAACAATGCAATCACAGTGATTCAGTTGCGCTCACCGAAATCCGAACAAATCGGAGTCAAATGTAGTGAAAAATAGCCGCGAGTGTTTTTTTGATGGTGGCTTTAAAGTTGCCTCTATCATTGTTTACACGGACACTATTCAATACAAAAACATTTAACACGGCATGAAATTTTCAGCAATAAAATGTCTATTCAATACCACTTAAATAAAAACGGAAAAAATTGACCCAGATCCACGTTTAACCGAAGAACGGATGTTTTTACAACTAATCGTTTCTTTTACGCCTGGATGGACGTGAACAAATTACAAGGTTTTTGTAGAACCGAATCTTACAAATATATTTCTTTTAGCCCTTAAACAGATGAGGCTTCTTTTTGATCTCTACAACGTGCGATCTTGATGAAAATATTGTCATGACCATAAACAACACGCTGGCAAAAGGATTAGTGATCACAATATGATATAAGCTTATAAGAATATGTTTCGCGACCTTGTGTTCTGCGTCACATAAAGTTCCACTCTACCTACCCGCATAAACTTAGGTGTGGTTCCGGGAACTACTTAATTAGCATTTCACTCCATATTAATCTCTTAATACTGAACCAGAGCCTCTAAATCTGACCTTTGATAAAACATAATACTATTAGCAATAATCATTTCCAAGACGGATCATGATACTAATGAAATAGGGAGACCCAAAAATGAAATATTGTCCCGCGAATTTTCGTCGAAAGCTCCTCTAATTCGTTAGCAGGAAAAGAATTGTGTGAAATGTAGGTAAATATGTAAGAGTGGAATAGATGTAGTACCGCGACAAAAAGCCGGGTCCCGGGTCTCGGCCGGCGTGCCGTCGGCTCGCCCTGTCACTACCAGCTCTAGATTATATCGCGAAATCCAATTTCGTGGTTTTGTTATCGCTCTCTCAGGAAATTCACTAGATTATTTTCTTCTAATGAAATTTAAGTTTTATTTTAATGTGTTTAAACTGAACTTTGATAGCTAAGCTTCCGTTGCATGCTCCGCTTAAAGAAAATATTTATTCCAATTATTTGGACACATTTTGATGGACGTAAAATTAGAATTTTGTTTAGGTACCTACAACAAAATGCGTCCTTAGGGTGACTTTATACTCGCTACAACAAATTAGTCATGCAAGCTTACCTTGGCATGAAATAAAAACAGAACGTTCAAGACTTCAGGTTTCGCTAAGTAGATTTATTATTGGATAAAGTTGTACGACTTAGTAATATTATTTGAGAAATGAACGTAATGTCAACGGCGGCATGCGACCCAGGCTTTGGGGCAAGATAAATGAACAAACACAATACAACGTACCTTAAACTTTTATTAGAAATATCAAAGAAAATTAAAAAAGAAAATCAGAAAATTATATTTCTGGTTACATTTTTAAAAATAAAATTGGCTGGCTGCAAAGACTAAAATATTTTCTAGATATTATTTCAGGTCTTACTAGTGGAAAGACTAAACCTTCCTCAAAGAATAGGCTTACGTTCGAGTATGATGAAACCAGTGAAATTCAGTTCAGAGGATTTCAGGATTAACTCGCACGGCCAGATAGAACGCGAGCTGTAAAGGAATATCAAATATTGTTCTAGTAATTAAGAATTCGTTTGTAAATGAAAGTTTAGCATAAGAGGAACATAATTTCATTGTATAACTTGATTAAAGCCCTGAATATAATTATGTATTTGTAGACATAATAAAAAGTAGGTAGAATTTCGGGCATTATAATATTCTTAGAACTAAAACAACGATTTGATGATTTAGCTATTCGTGGAATCAATGCTCTGAATCACTTTAAAGAATCATTTCATTATTGACGGACAATTCAATCACTGCATCCTTATTCCATACTTCGTCTATAAAACCGCAGCGAATACAGAACGTGAATAAAATCTCATATTGAACATTAAACTTGTATATGATCGCATTATTTAACCCTGCATTCGTTCTAGGGTTACAAAGCAGTCGTCATTCTTCTACGGATTAAAATGACTTACTTTGTTGCCCTTACTTTACCTGCATACTGTCGCAGGGCGGCGTCCTTACAACGATCTGTGACTCCGTGAACGCTTACTCCGCCAGCCATTGGGGATTTGCTACGGTATTGTGCCTGCAAAAAATAAATTGCCCCAATACAGCTCGGCTTAACAACTTAATTTAATTAACAATCATCTTAATGAAGCATAAATTGCCCGATCATGGCTGAGCCGTACGCTTGCTCATATTTGTTGTTTGTTTTAGTATTTAATTTGTCTGATGCGCAGCTAACATTGAGACATGCAAGTCTCAATTTTTTAATGTTTCTTACGAGGCTCTTACTATGTATGTCGTTGTACAATTTAGAGCAATTTATAAAATTATGACTAGTAACGATTCCGTTTTTATAGCGGCTTTTAACAGTTAAGTGCATTGAGAAAATTCAGATAAGATACTTTAAGTCAAAAAATATGATTTGTTTAAACAAAAGGCAGAAACAAATTATGCCTAAGAAATTCAGTCCCCTCCTCGACCTCGTAAATTCAAATTTACAAGAATAGCAAGAATTTGTTGGCGCATGTATCTCTAACGAAATTTATTCTGAAGGATCAGTTTGGGACATCCCTAGTCTATCTGCTATATGGCTGGGGATCCTCAAGTGTCGTCCCTCCCAGCAGTTAATGCTTAGTACAAACCTTCAATTCATATGAGCCTGGAATACTAGAATTGTAAATGCGACCGTGTGATTTTATGAAGCCTAGAAGGACGATTCCATTAGAGCTATCAGTTTCAAGCCCTCATTGTTAACTGCCATAACTTTATAAGATTTATCATCTTTTGTACGCACTTTATGGTTTAAGAAAACAAAACCCTTTACATTCTGAACAGCCATTCGGAATTCAAAGGATTCAGTTTTATTGTCAATTTCATTATCATTTATAGGTGGTATTGCGTCTTCAGTTTCTTCAATTCAACAAATTACGGCTAATTGGAATCATTATTATCGACAAAATATGTTATGTATGTTTTTTTTTTAATCATATAACAATACTTTAAAATATAATGAGAGGTATTTTGCGTGTGGCGTCTATATTACAGGCGCAATAGAATCGTAAGCATCAACATTGTTATTATTACCTTACACATGGCTACCTTCAGTCAGACTAGCTCGGTAAAGCTAGTACATATACGTTTGCATACCATGAACATAACCATTTGGGCCTCGTACATAGTTAGAAACTTTTGGAAATCATGCCTATATTATGATAACATCGCTGCAGAGGAAACGGCGATGGTCCGTAATGATGTCATTTTGTTACTGATAATGTTTATAACTAGACAGTAAATAACTGCAATGAGCTATCCTTGTGATAAATATACATTTTTAGGAAATATTGAATAAATATTGTTTCTGCGATAACATACAGTACACATCTGTATACATTATCTACTTGGATGAGTTAATGGTTAGTTAGAACCCGGTTAACAACAATTCTGAGCGTATTGCTTTAAATATTTTTAGACTGCTATATAGATCAAGGGTTAAAATAAACTGCGGAGTCTAGCGCAGATCACGAGCACGAGGCATAAAAGTTGGTTTTATACTTTTATGCGATGAATCGCTTCACTATTAACGCGATGGAGAGGCAATATCTCGGTGTATTGCAAAAGAATAAAAAGGGAAATAAAGTAACTTGTATGGCGGGTCGGTTGCAAGATGCAGAAATCTGTGCGGTGTGGGCGTGGGTGAACCGGTCTAGACGAGATGAACTTTAAGGATCCGACAAAACAAAAATAAAAGTTTGCTATATCGCGACACCGAGCCGGGGACGCTGGCCTTAATGTCTGATTTTAGTCGCGACTTGATTTAGTAAGATTTACTAATCGTTAAGAATTCATGGAGTATCACAGGGGAGTTGTCTTTGTCTTTGAATTTGAAAGTGAAAATCACAAATACAAAATCGTCTTAGTAAATGAAATAGAAAACAAAAGACATCTCATCTGTTGCATGTCTCTCTTCGTAAGTTTTAAGAACTGACTCAAGAAAACTGGTTATTATGATACTCTAGGCTCGGTTGGCCACTTATTCACTTTTGCTATCATTAAACCAACATTATTGCCATACATGATTTCCAACGTGCTTCATATAAGTATCGGTTCGGGCTCGGATTATTCCAAAAAGGAAAACCACATAAACAATACTCAGATGGGGTTTGATAAAAAAAATCTTATTTGCTAACTACTATTATCCTCGTATATTTTGTTTCCCTCTATAACGTTCCTGACAAAATTGCGAATGATATCAGAATTAGTTTGTGTGTACCTTATCTGAAGAATGTACATTTTATAGAGTTGCAATATCTATTTAGAATAAACTATGGTAGAGTTACTGTCTAAAATAGACCTTGTTTATTGGTAAAAGTCATTATTTGAATCAGACTGCAACTACGATTGTTTTATGCAACCGAGTTTAATCGCTAGTACAAATGCAATTCAATTTAATGAGATTTTTCTAAAGCACAATGAACTTTGTCGGAGTTTACTTTGAACTCCCGGGAGAAAACCTCTAATTTACCTCGAGTGGACACAATTGGAAGAAAACACAAGAGAGGGCGTCGCGCCGGATTAGATTAGCGCTGATAAGATTAGTGGCGTCGCAAGCGGGCGATGCACCACCGCACCGCACCGGCTGCCATGTGAACCTGCTAATTGTTAACTCCTCCCATTGTGGCCCAATCTACTGCTGGACCTAATTACTGCACAACCGACTTCCACGTGAGTATGCGGACGCCTGTTGGTGGGTCTTACAAGAATCTCAAAGGTGAGGGATGCGACGTGCGGCTAACCACTCGGTAATTTTGGGCACATTGCAGATTGGTAGCCTTCCGCGAGGCGCGGACCGGAGTTTCGCGGGCTGGACTCGGGCGGGGCTGCACCCTAATGCAATGATTCATATTATTCGGTTTGCGGGCGAGTTGAACGTCTTCCATTATTGTCATTCATCGGAGGAAGTGGGCGGCGAGGGGCGGCGCGGGTGCCGGCGGTAGCCCCCCGCTCGGGTCTCAGTCGCTCGCCGACACTCTCGCCGCCAGCACGCGAGAGCCGCGATGCACGTTGCCTTCGCTTGACGCATTCAGTCGCGATCCGCGTGTGTGTGCCACTGTGCCCTCTCCGTTATCCGAGATCGGAGCTCGTTTGAACCGCGTGCAGTGTACCCGCAGCCAGTGCGCCTCTTCGGATCATACGGTCCGAGTGCAGCAGCAGTGAGCAGCGCTGAGCAGTGGACGTCAGTGAGCAGCACTCGCAGCCGACGGCTCAGCTGACCGGCACGACTGCCTGACTGCGAACGCACGGTGAGTGCGATCGATCACTGCATGCACGCGCTCGACATCACTTTGTGTCTATTTCGAGTCGCTCGCGAAACAGCTCCCGATAGATCGCAAGTACGCATCTCGGACATCACGCCGACAGCTGCCAAACGTCGATGATTTTGTCGAGGAATAAAGACTTATGTCAAGTGTCTCCGCGACGCAAGCTGGTGCAGCGCGCGTGTTGATAAACAGTGTCGGTTTACTGCGAAAATGGGTAGCAAATCGAGGTGCTTCAGCCGTCCGTGGAAAATCGTTTTATGTTTCAAGTTGACACGTTTGTCTTCTGAAATGAGGTGACATCGGTTTCGGATTGAAAACATTGGAGTACGGAAGATTTAAATGAGTGTAATTTGATGAATATGTGGTGCATTAGTGAACCGGTGCGGCGAGTGCGGGATGCATGCGGTCCGCGCCGGCAGGCCAGCTGACTTCCGTCGCGTTGCACTCTTGCGCAAAACGCACGTCTAGTGGCCCGCCCCACGCTCGCCGCCGACTGTCTGGCCCCCACTACAACTGCCCACCGCAACATGTCACCGAATACCAATATTTCGCTAATGGAAATATTTATTGATCGCACACTTATCTGCGTTTTATGTAGAGACTTCACGAACTAATTAGATTTGCGGTATACCTCCGCACGTATAATTACGTATTAAAAAACATACGTTACCAAAGTATCATAAAAACTTTATAACAATGAGGCCATAATCGATTGCATAATATAACTAAACAATGAAAAGTATAAAAGAAATATGTAAATATGTATGCATAGTGTCTACAGGTAGTTCGCACGTACAGCAACAAAACTTGTTATCTCTTATCAATCTGCTCTTGCGAAGGTCGCGCTGATACGCGGATCCCGGTAGTTACCACTCACTGTGTGGCTACATAAAGAAAGTTCGAATTTAATGTAAACCTACATAAATATAAGGAAAACATAATTAATATTGTTACAAAAATACTAAAATTTTCGCTGGTCAATTTAACAAACAGCTAAATAATATTCTGGTCATCTCATCCCTTTATTTTCATAATAACGTTACCTAGAATATATTTTTTAATAAATAGCCATTTCACATTCATACTTGACACTTATCACAAATTCCATTCTATAATAAAAAGCGTAGTAAATTTATAAACTATTTTGTTGTTTTCAATAACAAAGTGCCCTTTAGAAACGACAACAGAACTAAGTATGTTTAGACAGGGGCGCAGCTTAATTTTAATCACAGTCATGTTTTACAATAACGAGTTGTTTTAAGTAAAAATGTTTGTGAGTCTGTATATAGGCTGTACCTTACACAGTCAGTATACGTAATAATGTAGAGTAGCTCACTATCCATTTTAATAGAAAACTCGATTAGTTAGGTAACAACGTTAACTATACTATAGTGGTAAATTAACGTGTTCATAACTCGAATGCATTTACCGTATCTATTTTATCAACGGTTGGAATGAAAATGTTTGTGATAAAACCAAACGTTTAACACCCCTGAAGTGTTCCTTGGCATAGGATATTGGGATTTTTGCAAACATCATGATAATAAAATTGACATTTTACAGTTTATTATATTCAGAAGATATTATTCAGTCAGTAAAATATTTTTCTAATTCATTGTCCATTAATAGATACCTCTCATGACCTGTGATCTCGTTTAATTAACTGTTACATAATGTCCGGCCAAAAGAATGCTCTGTGATCCTACAGGTCAAATGTGTAAGGTCAATGTTAATTTTAATAAACACTATTCTAGCTTGTTATCACAATATAAATAATATCATTGCTGTAGCGCTGAAACAGTAAAATTTCTAAACTGTAAGCACCCTTAATGTTATTTATAGTTGTCGATAACTCACTTTGAACCCTTACTTTCCCGTTTCCGAACTTACATACAGAAACTTATTTGAATAGGGTAAATACCTATTTATGTATTCTGAAGACGCTACAATGTTTCCGTAGCAAAATTCCAAATATTTGGAGACAATTAAGCCGTTTAATTTATGTAACAATCAGCGATAACATACCAAACACGTCTCCGCTCAGATAATAACAGGCACTTGTGACTATTCTCATTTATTTTTCACTGATAACAGTTTTAAAATGTACGACCAAATCGCCGACTAATGGGTCACTCCATTGTCAGCAGGTTATTCAACATCGAAGAATGCTGAGCGCATTAAGGGCAAATAGACTCCCGTATCACCAGTACAAAAGAGTATTGACACAGGGAGATAAGCGTATCTGAGTGTACACTAATGTAGGTATCTGCGGCTGGTTTACACTCATTGTTCCGTTATCATGTACGGTTAGCGCATTATGTGGCCGATAAGCAAATAAATGGCCGTTCTTTACTGTCTGCAGACACGTCGCCGGACATTTTGCTCGTCTCGGCCTCATCTTGTCCACACATTTGTTTTTTTTGTATAAAGACATGCACACCGCATTGCGACAGTGTTTTGCACTCAGTCTTATTATCAACTTTGCAAGCGGCTACGAATTATCTCTGCAATTTACTTGTGGAAATTCGAAAACCGATTAACATTTAAATTATTCTACATCGAAATTATCATTCTGTTGCAAAGTAAAAGTCTTTATTTGTTGTAGTAATTGAGTATTACCCGAAAACTTCGAAAGGTATTGAAATTAAACGCGCTACGGACATGCTACGCAGGCGTAGCATGTTCGTAGCACTCTCAATTTTGGTGGTTAGGCATTATCGTTATTGATTATTAAATCTGAATAAAATTGTGACAATAATATACATTTCCGTTATAAATATTCAGAATACAAACTACTAATGTGTGACAGTATGTGAAAATTCCCCCGTCTACGAGCTTGCTACGGCTACGAAGTTGATGTAGCATCTACAATTTGTCGTAAAAAGTGTTTGATTAGCGTTTTTCTCGGAGACTTGATGTGAGTCAGTGGTGATCACATCCCGCGTAGTTCACAGCAATTTTCATAGTTTAGCAATTTCATTGGCAGCGTCTAAGCGGCGTGTCGGCGACGTTGCGTCGCGTCGCGTTCGTTCACTTCGCACGGGCTATATTTAGTGGGAGCGGCGCGGCGGTGGCGCTGCGCTGCGGGCACGCCGGCTGCACGGAATGCAGTCCGCCGAGCGCCTGACCTACCGCAACACGCCGTACCACTGTCACAGTTTCGGCGCACGCACAGCCTCTCACCGCGCACACATCAGGATGCACCGTGACACACGTTCCACACGTCTCGCAGACGTACCGTTGCTTGACTCGTACGCTCTTCCACATTTACGACCACACTCGTAAAAGTACGATACGTACTTGACACCAATTACATTGGAAATGGGTAGGCGCTAGGTGCAGCTTGCAATTTCTGTAATTCTTAAACATTACTGTTATGTATGTTCATTGTGTAGACATTCGGAAAATTACAGGATTTCTATAGACGAAGTATTATTTCAACGCTAGAAGGGGTGTGAACCTTGGTATCAATGTTTTTTTCTTTCGCCAGTGATGTTTAGTCGACTACGAGTACGCTATAGATGTTGAAAGAATTTTTGAAATAGTAATCCACTATTATACTTCAGTGGAATTATTACAAAGTTTTTAAAAACTTTTTATCGATGTTTAAGTGTTATGCTGGAACAAACTTCATAACGTTATGTGTTCTTCCTTACGTCATGAAAGAACATTTATTTTTCCTTTAACTACAGTCTTGCGTAGCATGGTCATGAATCATTCACAAAGAACAATCAGCTTCCACACGAGCAAAGGATATTAACAAAATAAGATTAGAAAGGTTTCGGTCAAATTGTATGAGCTCAATCCGCGTCTACGTACTTGCTGTATAACCTAATATTTATTCCAAACTGGGGAGATGATTACCATAATAATTTGTGTCATGTCATGTCGTCGGGTACAATATAGGCGATGGTTGAACAAGACACAGCCCTGAATAAACGCTGAGTCGTTCCACCTACGTAGTCTGAGTGTAGGGGTGCGTCGGCCGGGTGGCGCCGGCTAGGTCAGACGCCGCTATTAGATCCTCAGATTGATCGCAGCTCCGTCGCGTTTCTTGTATAGACGTCTTATTTTATTCGCCAACAGCCAGCGTGACGCAATATCGCAACCATCATGTTTTTTTTGTTCGGCTAGGGTTTATATAAGGCTTCCTGTCGTTCGCAATTAGTGTCTGTACTCCTCTGTTGAAACAACGAGGCCGCATCTCAACCCTGGCCTGCATCACGTGTAGAGCAAGGTTATTTAGCGATAAAGGATTCTACATACCTGTGCCGATAATCGTGCTATTATTATGCCTAATCGCGATATCACAGTTTTGCATGTTTTATAATGATGATTATTTTACATTGTTTCTTTGCCGACTAGGTACGATATTTCAATAAAATATAAAAGATGTGAGAAAACGGAAAAGAATTGAAGATATTTTACTTGCCTCCCTCGAGTGTTGAATGATCTTGAAAGCAATTAAGTCTATTGTTCTAATTAGATAAATTCAATTTCCAATTTCATAATGCAATGAACACTCAAAGGCAGAATCGAACAATGTGTGACGTCAGAAATAGAACACACAACTTTTATTACTCGTTATCGCAAATATTTGTTGCAATCCATGATAAAATAAGAAGTGCTTTGCCAGGCGCGTAGATAACCATTTTTATATTAGTTACCAAGTCGCCTTGTTTCATAGTTTATACCTATGACGCAAATAAGTTAATAAAAACATTTCAACGGCACCTTTGATCAAAACTTATCGTATTGCTTAACTCATTCAAGTTTAATATTCTGGCTTTTCGAATAAAACACAAACTTTTTTAATTCTTGGAGAAATCTCGGCTCAGACATTATGCATGCAGCATGCAGGCGACCGTAATATCTGTAGCCGACCATTTTTGGCATCCCCCAGGATGGTAACTCATCGAAATACCTGTTTTGATTTAAGATAAATTATACTGCATCAACATTATTGTATGAAGAGACTGTACCATTTCCTTGGTAGACTTAGAATAAAGTCACATATTCCATTACGTAGAGAATAAATTGTCGGAATGTCTTTCTGTTGTTACGATGGTATAACTTACGCGCATTTCCACGATTTACGGCCACTAGAGTGTAGCCACACACCACACCTACTTTAATGTTAGAATATAATCCCGCGTTAGTCACTATAACGTTCAGATCTAGAGCAACTTAATAGAAACTGAGTATGGGACAGTAAATCCGTATACATTACACCAAATTGCACGTAATTCCGAGACGAGGCATTTCGTGTGAGGAGGGGACAGATCCTAAAGCTATTCTAATATGTAATGAGAGAAGGGGTTTAATTGTTTATTCTGTAAGTTCATTATTTCGACATCGTGTCTAAAACAATATCAAGGGTTGTAAACTGTACAATAAATTATAAACGTTTAGGATAGTACTCGGCAATCAATTAAATCGTAGCACATAAAATAACAATAAAAAACGAACTTCGTAGCTGGACCAGTCCGTTTTCGCAACCGAGAAAAATATAATAATATCCATTATAGAAACGGATAATAAAGCTTACAAGAAGAAATGATTTATGTCTGTCCACATTGAATTGTAATTTGTATCTAGTTTTCTGAAAAGTATTCCGTAGTATCACGAGATATTGAGGAGAAAAAATAAATGTGAAACTATGTATAAGAAGGAAACTTTAGAAAAAATAAGGTTTATTCCCTTCCTTTTAGCTCCGCTTAGTCGGATAATAAATCATTCCGCTGAAGTAAATCGTGTTTAAAATTTTCGCGATACAAATTATACGGAGCACGAAAGTTGAACGTTTGGATCAACGCGTTATTCGCGAACATGATACTCGTACATTTGACGTGTTCTGTATTTCTTTTTTCATTCAACAACACATGATGAACAGTTGTATGAAATCGTGCCATATGCGGTGCAATTATCGATTCGCCAGAGTACGTGTGGGACGCGTCTGATTATTATCTGAGCATCAACTTTCATTTTTCATACTATCAACTGCATGAAGCATAGTCTTATAAGTTGTAACAATGGAACGATCTTGCAGACTCGAGTGCGAAACCTTGCGCAGGGCCCCACAGAGCAAAACGTCGGGAATTGTATTCGAATTCGCTGTAAACCGGTAATGTTTAACGCTATAACAATGAGAAACAAAAAGTTTCAAGGCATAGTTCAAAGAGTACCTACTGTCTGAAAGATTACAATGTGAAGTGAGCCGAGCGTAATTTTCGTAATCAGCAATTTAAATTCTAATTGAACAAGACCTTCGACCGATATTATAAGAGTAATTTTAGAAATAATAGAAATGGTGTTATCTGGCGTGTAGTGGGCCCTCGTCACGTCGCGCGTGGATGTCACCGCGCTGATAACGGTCGCAGTCTGTCATGTGCGACAATGCGCGTTACCTAACTCAACTGCGATGATAAGGCAGCAAACAATCGCGGCCGTGAACGTTTTACGATTGATGTTAGATCACATCTTCAACGCTATTCCTGTACACGTATTGACTGTGCTGGCCTCACACTCATACCTACTGCAATTGAAGCAAATTATTCGGTTTTTTTTTCGAGTTATCCGCCCCGCTCATATTGCTGTGGATCCTGTAAGCCAGGATGTATTAATATAGACTCCACTGAAAACAGCAATGACACTGAGTTTGTGCAAGGGGGACTCAATTGTCAAATCCTTGTCATAGTGATTTGGATTCGAATACGAACATATCTTTCAGTACCTAGATTCAGTATATCACTATTTCATTAAATGGATTCCACTAAACGCACAACGTCATGACATATCGCTTCCGCGCACCTTCGACGACTTTATTACAAATCGGCCCCATGTATTCCGAGTGAGCCACATACATCAAATAACAGTGCCGTTTTATTGCACATCGTAAATCAATTCAATAGGTGTTGCCCCAAGTAATTTTAAAAGTTCTCTTGAAAATTTTCCTTGAAAACTTTTGCAATTTGTCTGAAAAGATTTTTAAGTTACAATTTTATTGGACCACGCACATTAGAGATTTCAAGATATTTGTAACTATTTTGGAAGTTTGTCCGGACAATTGTAATTATTTTCCTTCCAAACACCGCGTTCTTTTTTCTCGAGGCTCTAAGCATTTAGTACCTAATATTGTGCAGCTACTGTGCCTTAAGACTCTTGGAATCTTTTCAGCACGAAGCGAGGGGGCTTCGCCCTGGGAGGGGTAATAGCGCTCTCGGCGTGCGGCGAAGACGTCGATAATTGGGCCCATTAGGCGTCGCTTGCAGGTGCCTCGAGGCCGGCGACAAGTTATTTAGAAGCTCTTACACTAACGTGGACCCACCATAACTTTCTTTGCCATTAATTCTCGCTGTGAGCTTATGGGCGCAGTTACAACTCATGAAAAAGTCGCAATACAGTCTTTATGAAAGTATTCTTTCCTACTTTTTACGGAACTATGATTGCGATCCAATTTATGAAGGAATAAAAAACCTTTCAAGTGCGATTCAGACAGGCAGCCCTGAAAACTTAGTATTTAGGAAAATGTTCGAAACCATGTTTATAGAGTTAAAAGAGTACCCAATTCAATATACATATGATAATTTCACTACGGATAAAAAAAGAATGGTGTTAAATGGAAATAAGTATTATCATTCTTTATTGATAAGTCATCGAAGAGTGCACTGGTATGTACTATACATTTTGATGACCTAATCAAAAAATTAATCATGCCTACGAGATAAGAACGCCCATGATTCATTTATTACCAATGCAAGATAAAATCAATCATTGATTTGCAAAAATAAGTAACGGAATTTGCAACATTTTCTGAAATATGTTGGCATTCAAACAAAAAACATTAAATAGTGCGAAATATTCAATTTTGAAGAAAGAATGTTTTATGAAAATAATACCTTTTACCGGAAATGTGCGACCACTCCCATCTCGTCGCAAAATATAAGTGCCAAAAATGTTACTTTAAAATTTTCTTTGACAGAAATATTACGTCTTCCACGACCGAGTGTTTTAAGTTTTATGGAACCATCGAATTTTCTCAAAGTTTCCATCCCATCGGCCTCAATCCTCGCTCGAAGCATTTTCAAAGTATTTAACATTTTCTCCCGACGACAGACTTTTAGTATGTCAAAATTTTGTGTTCTACTTACTGCACCCAATATTTTCACTTTGTATAACATGTATTTCTCCTTTTCCAGGTATGTACAGATTTACTTCACGCTCGTAAGATGACAGAAAAGTTCAGTAAGTGTGACCATGCTACAAGTGATAAATAAAAGCAAACAAATGATTGAAGCACAATCGAGATCTAATTGATTGAACATCGTTGAGAAGGAAATACCAGTCTGTGAAGTGATTATTCCATGATTATTACATTCACATTGTCAATGAAATGAGGACAATACAGTGGTCTGAGGATGTCAGAGCCGACAGGGGCTGAACGTTGGAACTTCAATTAAATCAGAGGGTTCATAACCTCTATCGGGAGCCGCCCGCATTATCCTGACAAGACAGCCAATCACGATCGGGCTTAGCGGTCGTGTACAACATGAACGATTTGAACGAATTTAGTCATTCACACGTTCGGTCCGCTGACGTCACATGCACGACACTCGACCACCCTTTGTTACCATTTATTGAAATTAATTATTGTTGTAACAATCATTTGTTGACTTTCAAATCACTTACGTAGAATACCATCTACGTGGAATCGTACAGCATATGAATATGATTTAGTTATAAACGGAAAGCAATTCAATGAATCACGCTTGTTTTTATGTAAATAAGTAGTACATTATATGGAATATAGACGTATTCTGTAGATAATAGTTGCACATTTGTTTGCATGTGTGTCTAGGCGACGATTCGACGACGCCGCTGCGGATATCGTATTTGTGTTGACCACAACATGCTCTCCGTTCGATCTTATGGCGCAAATATTTGTCGAGTAACCGATCACCGACCTTATTGACTGCTATGTGATAGCCTTTGCAAAACACTACACGTGATACTTTCATATTAGGAGTGAAGTGTGGTGGCGCGGCAATGTGGTACTTACTCCCACAAACATCAGAATAGCACTTAGTATGGAGAGTAGAGAAATCTTATATGTGGTTTTGGGTAGACGCTTAATGGTTTCCTATAACCCTGTTTGAAAACAATCCATCTATATCAGGGTGATCAAGATTATGAGCATAATGTTATCGATAAAGTATCAACAATCGTTAACGCATCGGTGAGTATTTAGGGCTGAAATCTTGCAATCGATGTGATAGCTTGCTTGACTGTTTGTTTATCGTGTATATTGTTCAATAAATGTTGTGAGTCTTATGTTTATTCTATCGATGTCATAACTTCTTTCTTTCGGTAGTTTTGGGATAATTGGAAAAAAAAAGTTGAATAAGAATTATAATCGAATCAAACGTAATTAAGCATAAGTGAAATATAGAAATACGTGGAACATGTTTCAATAATGTTTAACCTGAATTTCAATAAGTAATTAATATCAGCCGGCAATCCATGTGTATATCACAAACAGATTACACGATAACTGTGATACGCTATCCGCACTTCCGGGAAAGTGTTTTATAAATTCGCAAAAAGTAATGTTTGTTCGTAATCGCAAAATCTACACCTGGATTACAGATAGGCAACCGGAAAAAGTTATAAAAAAACGTCGCGTGCGGTTTTGCACCCCCCCACCCTTGCACCCCTGCGTCAACCCTCCACCCACCACTAATTAAAAACTTCGCCATCTGATGTAAATTAAAATGTCAGTAGATATTTTTTATTCTCACCATATAAAATTGCAAATCTCATTTGTAATGATAATGTAATTAAAAACAGCGTTATTAGCACTGTTTAATGATTTTACATCTGTGGCTTGTTATAAGGCTTTGTATGGACGCTTGTTATTATAAGATGAGTTGTTTAATTAAATGGTTTTATGACTGAACAGCTGAAAAGTGAAAGGCTCTCATAATTGTTTTCTAAACGATTATGACGGATAGCAAATGATAATTACATTCGATTGGAATAAAACAACAACAGTTAAAGAAGAAAAATCAATTGCAATGAATGATGAATCTATTTTTATCCCGTTTCTAAATCAATATCCATCATGACTGAAAAGTTTCACTAGGTAATCTTATTTCACACTGTATCTACAAAAATTGCAAACCTACGCTTTATACACTGAGATAGACGTCACACTATTGCATGCAGGCAGGTATGATGCATCCTATCCTAACATTTATGACGTCATAAAGCAACTCATTACCCGACTCGAAGCCCCAGTTTCTGTTCCAAACTTTTAATGTGCTTTCTATTTTTAATCGCTTCACAAAATTCATTGTTTCGATGCTTATTATCCAGTGGAAGTGGGTCACTCAGCGCTCAGTAACGATGCACTGCTAACAGTAATATTTACCCTGCTTACCTATTGTTGTTTACCCTGTGGTGTGTACCAATTTCATTTCAAAAGCTTCGCTTGTCGGGAAAAATACACAGACTGTTTCAATATTTGCACTGTAGAACCAGTATAACAATCAAAGTAATCAATCCTCTAAATAATAAACGGACATTTTCCCCAGCATATGGCATGGCTACTGCACAAGACCGCATCGTCACGCTGACCGCACCTACGTCATTGATTACAGAAATATCATTTTACCACAATGATGAATAATCGTTCAGTTTAATAACGGCCAAGCATTTTAATCATCACAGCTACATAGATTTTAATTACACATTCTGTAATACATCATCTTTAACGAATGTTTATTTATGGTTCGCTATGAATCAGCACGAGAAACGTATTAAACGCGAAACGGTACGTGATCGACTCCATTCCAGTTGCAGCGCGCGTCCGCGAAAGCTACGCCGCACGGCCGCATGCTGATTTAAAACAACGGAATGTCTGAATTGAAACTGTAGGCAACCGCCATTCCAAGCATAGCTCTATCGTCTAGAAACTTTATTAATCAATCGCACAATAAATACCTATGCTTCAATTAATATTTATTAGTCGCAGTACCAGTAAACTTGCTCCACAAGTTATTAGCGAGCGACTGGAAAGATTACGTGATTAAGTGCAATAGAAGATAAAGCTATGAGGTGAAAACCGCTGGATGAGATGCATCAGAGTGTTAGCATAGTGTTTGTGAATTTATTGCGATATGGCATTTCCCATTACCTATGCGGCCGAGGCTGGAATGTGAGGCGCTCGGCGGCTCTGTGGCTCGACGGTGAATCATACTGTGCGACGTCGTCAGCCCGGCCTGGGGTCACGTGGTCTGCGATGCCGTCATTGTTGCATTACGTAGCTTTACGACCGTCAAACTACTGTACAGATAACGATGAACATATAAGTGTTTAATGTACCATAAATGCCATTTTTAAAACGCATATTAAAGCAACAGTCGCCAGGCAAAAACAAGGCCGCGGATAAACTGCTGAAATTGTTCAAATCCACTTTAAGCGAGAATAACAGGATTTGTTGGACCCTCGCATAACAGAGCGCAATTCTGAAGAGTCACCGTTCTTTTTATATGAAAATGTTATTCTGGTAGCGAATAAAACGAATAAATTGACAAACCGATGTCTTAAATCATAAAATCAATAGGTACTAATGGAAGCGTTAGCTCCTGAAATCGTGTAAGAATCCATTAAGAGCCATCATCTCAATTTAAATGGTACATCCATATTAATGGTTCCGGCATCAGTCAATCGACTCAGTGTAAGCGCGTGGAATGTGTGGTATGTGCCGCCGCACAGAACACGCTGGTCAATTCAAAAGCTATCTATCATGAAATGCGATAAGCGTCCAATATAATAACCGATTTTCCTCTTTATGACGTTGTGTATAGAGGTGGCGATTGCATGACTAACGGCCCTACGTTGAGGTCGATATATCTCGGGGGGGTTTATTGGCGAGAATTGGGCGCATCCCGGTTGTTCGACGAAATCGCTATCCTTCCTACGCGCTATTATCTGATGGGACTTAGTTTGGACAAACCAGGTTTGATGCCACGTTAATGTAATAACGGCTAAAACTTCCGCCTCCACCCTAACTTTGAATCCGCTTTGGTTCCCTTTAAATTTGTTCGTTTTGATTCGTTACATCAATACTTTGGGACTTTGAGCATTACGACTGAAACTTTGTATTCGTTGCAGATTTTTCAAGCGAGTTTGTGAATGTTTTAGTAAGTTCTTTGTTTTTAGAATTGCGGGAATGTACAGAGCCTGGCTGTTAGAGAATAACTTATATTGACTTACACTTAAAGTTGGATAGACGACTGAAACGTGATTATCTGAAACTCTAGTTATTACCTCTTTACACAAAACTACATTTGTACCTGCCTCCAGGTACTTACTAGAGAAGGAGCTCATTCTATAAAGCTCGTAAAAGGTAAACACCAAACCGCCTACAATTGTGGTGAGAAATTAACATTATTGTACTAAAACGGTTGCTAAAATTAGATTCACGTAAGCATATTTCATACCATTTTCCTGGTATTAATTAAATTTCCTCATACTAGGACACGTTCTCCATATAGAGATGCATTCACTAAGGCTAAAGGATAGTAACATTAGTTAGAGCCAATGGGGCACCTCTACGCCTCGTCCGCTCGTTAACGACTTATTCATTGGTGGCCATCTGGCCATGTGAACTCAGTCACTTGCCCTTTTTATCTCATGCCCTATTTTACAAGACAAGTCAGATTCTATCACTAATTTTCCATAGATTAACTAAATTGATTAGTCATTTTATCACTTTTGTAACGATGCTGCTGTGTCGATCGCAACTGCCAATAATTATTCTATAGATTGAATTTACATTATAGACACCACGAAAAATTATGCCCACTAAGTAGAAAATCCTTAGAAACTTGTCATTACATTTCATGATAATTGACACGATATCTGAAACCCGTTATCGATGTTCCAGCGAAGCGTGCTCTCTTCTTCTGGGATTTTCCCACTTTGCATAAATGAATGCAAGGAAAAATATTCATATCTAAGTGCCTGTAGCTATATAGCTGTTCAATGTATTCCCATCTGTAGGTATATAATGGGATGAATGTAGTGTGCCTCAATGGTTTGGAATATTTGGCCTGTAGGATAGGGCTGGCGTCGCACACGCCACGTCAGCTGCGCCTGCGATTGGACGAGCACACTCAATTGGTTCTTTGTGCGCTCGCCGGCAGCCCGTGTCGGCTCATCACTTCCCTACAATCATTGACGGCCCTATAAATAGCACTCATTGCGACACCAAATTGATCGATTCATACTAAATTGGATATTAATTTAAACGCACAATATTCTCACACAATTTAAATAAGGCATTGTGCTCAGAGGAAATAAGAATTAATATTGTCTGCCCATTGTGCGCCGTTATGCTTTACAGCGTCTGTCTGTACTCTGCGTATAATAAAGTTTTATTATAAACAGATTTGTATATTTTACCCACATCGTCGCTCAAGTGGCATTTGGCTATGGACCTTTCAGTTCACTATTTAATTATCTTCACTACTAATATGTCAAGAAAGCCATAATTTTGTTCAATACTTACACAGCTGTAAACACGCGTGTTTCAGCGCAGTCATTCTCAATGTAGCGCGTAAAAGTAAGGAAAAACAGAGTTCCGACATTTATGTTAGGTTAAAACGAAATAAATAATAACATAAAGTTGACATTTATTGCGTTTTTGTTTCAGCTACAAGTAGTAACAATAAACATTCTCACGTATGTGTCCGTATCTCATAAGTACATTAAACTTTTACCGTAAAAAGTTTAGGAGATGTAATCCAAACAATGTGTGTAATAGAATTTAACCAAATATCGAGTAACACGATGCAATCAATCCATTCGTACAATATGGCTAAATGTTTAAACCTGAAATTCACTGGGACCGGGGTGTAGGTAGCCATATATTTATCAGTTGCACAGAGCGACGTTTTCCGTGATTAATTCAATCGGATGCGCACGATACATCGACCCCAAGCCAGACCTTTTGGGAAACAGTCGCTTTGGTTCGTCCAACAGGAAAAACTAGAAAAATATTCCCATCTGCTGCATAGCTACTTATTTCCATGAAAGTTACATTTTGCTTTGATGCGAGGCCTTTGACGATAGTAAATACAGGAACAACATTCTTTTTAATTTCCAATGCTAGCGTACAAAGGAGCCAGTGAATTACAAAACGTAAAGCCGACACTAAAGCCTGCGTTTACGTTCTCCTGTAATACACTGAAAGACAAATCTGTTCCATTATTTTTAAAGTCTTTGAGAGCAGGGAGATGCTACTGAGCGTTATGATTGGGAGGAACAATTTCCCGGCGGGACAGAGAGCCTCATTTCCTGCCAGTTCGCGAGCTGGGGCGATGCGACTCTCCAAAATATTATTTTAAGCTTCCGCGAACATCTTTCAACGCACGACAAGCTTTATCTCCATATTTTTGTTTCTAAATAGCGCAGTGAAACGGGTTAAACATTGTATTTCGCTTTTAAAAGCAGCAAAATGTTTACTGTTAGGAACCGAGTAACATTGAAGGATTATACTCATTATGAATTTTAGACGAAAACCCAGCGTTATTTTCTAAAATAAATGCGCAATATGCTCCTTTGTTTCTGCATATCCTCATGCGCATTAGGCAAAACCAAGGATGTGAGAATGTAAGTAGTGAAGTTGTTCTGAAAAATCTCAGCATTGTCTCAACTTCCGCGTGGGTGACTCGATGTTGGAACGAGCCAAAAACATGAAAGTACGATTTAGTCGGCGGTACACATCTTTTATTCTTTTTGTGTCTCCGCTACTCTAAAATGCAAGTGTACTTCAGACAGTGTTTTTATCAAAGATACATTTGAAATGCAAAATATAAATTCTTTACAAAATGTTCGAATCTTGTGAATTTCAAGAGCGGCTGAAATTATTTATGTGAAAAGATCGCTTTCTCGTTGAATGTAGGTGTTTAGTGTAAAAGGAATACCTTTGTGGCGAATACTTCCGCGCAGTATATTTATGTAGGTTCGCCGAGCAACCCGGAAGCTGTTCAATTAAGTCTGGTATTTAAGGTTGCCATCCACCGGCAAGCTCTGATTGCGCCTCACCTCCCCCTCCCGAGGGAATTCCTATCTTCCTTTTAATTTTCGAATACAATAAATACTCTCTCACCAAAATGTCTTTGCTAACAAAGAGTTTTTTCACTGATCTTGGTGTATTGTACAATTTTACGGCTCGGGATAAATTATAATGAACTTTTAAGCTGAAAGCTTCGCTCCTCTGAAATATTTTCTATAATGAATCACACAAAAGACGTTAATGATTTAGATGGAACTCACAAGAGGTTCCGGTATATTTATTTAGTATCAAAACTTAACCCTTGGGACAACATCAAAGTGTCGATAAGACTATTATGCAAACTCCCAAAATGAAGGCTTCAGAGCACTACGGTCACTTCACTTCATTAAGTTTACTCTCTCTTCTCTCCGCTTACATAGATTGTGTTCAGTTTTCATGTCAATACTATGTTGTTCACTCGTTTTGTCAACAATGAAATTTTTGTAACGCACCGTAGAACTTCGTAGCACGTTCTGCGTTTTTTCGTAGCACCATTCCAAAGTATCCTCGCGTTCATTAATTTTAATACTAACTTCATAATCGATGGCTGATTATTAAATGTGTCTGTATTTCAAAATAAGGTTGTCGTACATAAACAGATGGCGGATGGCTCTCAAAGTTTGTCAAATGTGAACGCAATGAGCTCTGCGTGTCTCATCTCCGGTATCGTTTCACTTAGCGCACCCATTCCTGAACGGACACAGTTGAGCGGCCCGGGGCGAGGCCGGCCCGCGGAAACGTTACGACTGGATCTACTAGAACCGTCATAAACGGCAACACCATTTACATAATTATTAAATAGGCAATCGTTTCCCAAGCTACGTGTAAATTGCTTACATTACCTTTTGTAGAGATTAACACATTGTATTACTGTTTTGTGTTTTCGCTCGACGTTAATTTATGATTTTTCCGTGATTTACTTCCGCTGATCAATATATAGTATTACTACATATAAATAATAGCAAACAAGTTAATTTTGTAGCCCATAAAATAAAAGAAACGGCTTATCCACTTAAGCTTGTCATGTCTGAATAGGCGTAAAGCGATGTTAAAGCGCAGCGCTATGTTAAATAATGAATTTATGAAGCATGCAGTTCCGGCATTCGCTCACTCACTAATTTTCTATATACCTGTTTACTTAACATTAGTTAACAACCTATTAAATGTAAGTATAAGAAGTATTTCTGTAGGCTTTTCCAGTTTCCACTTTGTCCAATGACACCACTCAGATTTATAACTCGCACGTCGAACTACACAGTCGCTGTGGTTAGTTTTACGTTCGCACTAAATCTCACACGATGAACTACCCTTTTTTTTTTTTTTTTTTTTTTTTTTTTTTTTTTTTTTTTTTTTTTTTTTTTTGTTTCGTCTGGTACAAAGAAAGTGGTGAAGTACTCAGTAACTCAGTGCGGATCGCTATTGCTGGCATCGCTAAATACGTAGCAGTATTAGCGACAGTGATTTTTGCATTAAGCGATTCAGTGCTGTATGTTACTTCTTGGTTGAGACAGTTCATTTGAGCTGTTAGCAGATAAAGCTCCTCTGTTTCTGTGTTGAAATTTATTGCGCTGTAAATCCACCGCGCCTGCCGCCGCCCGCCGCCCGCCGGCGCGCGGTGACTTGCACTTCGTACTCCGTCCCTCCAAGGATCAGGCGCTTTTAAAACATTTCAGTGTGCGCCACGAAAGGGGACATTAATTAATTTCGCCGCATTACTGCGTGCGTTCAATTTGAGTGTGACTGCGTCTTTATTCCTTTTTGTAGCTCTCCACTAGAACTACACGTCCTTCGTTTACGTTTAGTGAAAGGGTTTTTGCTCCCCGACTTTTGAGAGGAATTGCAAAGTAATTCCGGCGCGCCGCTCTTCCACTAGATAGATTTGATCAATTTAATGGATGAACGGTACGTCTGACTGAATAACAAAAGATTGCGGCGTAGGAGTCCTCTACGAGAACGGAGATAATTTAGTAAGCAGTAGGTGCATCCTGTTTACTCTCCCATTCTGTAACCGTCTTGTATAGTCGTAGCTATACATAATAACCGCAGATTACTCATTTAAGCATTGCATACAGCGTGCCTCGTCTATACATGTTTATGTATTTATTGAAGCTATAAATAAAGCTGCCCACATGAAGCTAATGAACTGTCTGTACACTGTTCTTCAACTAAAACCCCCCCACTATTGTTATTCGCATTAGTGGTTGCTACGCTTAGTCCCCAAATTCACATGCCACCCCGACGCCCTACGCTTTTGTGCTGAAATCCGAGCGGTCTCCGATTGCCAGTGACTTGCACTTTACTGTACCCAGTTAATTGTGTCCGCCACCGCGCTACATATACATACATTTACGTAGCACCATGCGCCTACATCTACCTACGTGGCTACATTTGCCTACGTGGCTACACATTTCGTCCACGTAGCGTCACTGCTACGAAAAACGCTACATTTTGTGTTTGCTACTCACCGACGCGATACGGTCGTGCGACGCATTTAGGCATATTACCAATTAAACTTTATTAGGTTTTTAAATACCGTTACGAATTAACCATGAACTCCTTCCGAGTAAATAAGTAGCAACAGAAAATTTTAAAAAAGTGTGGTAATAAAATATTAAGTTTTTTTTTTCTTACATATATGGGATGCAAGTATCGAACAGACACAACATAACAGCAAACTGCAACCGCACTGTTACCAAGTTGTTAACGATACTCGGAAAAAACGATAAGAAAAAGTGGGAGGCATGTTTTATTAATTCTCCGTACACACGGCGCGGCCGCGGAATGGAGTCGACCGCCATTTTTCTGCGGACGAGATTTAAATATGGAATTCCGGTGTGCGAGCGGGAGAGGCGCGTGCCATTGACCTTGCGGCATCGCCAGGGCCGCGCACGCGCCGCCCGCGCGCCCCATACACATTGCACTTTTACGTTTACATTTTATTGCATTGTTGCATTCATACGTAGACGCCTGTATTATCTCCCGTCGGTAATCTTAATACATACGTGACCAATACCACAGCTCATAGGATTAAAAAATACTGGGCTCTTAAACAATGCTTAAAGTATAAACTAATAAAAGTACTAGAGATGTTTTTTTTAAAGATGCATAAAAAACCTGTTAACTTTCATTAAGGATTTCGTTTGCTTATTTAAATCCGACGAATCAAGTTAATAAAAATACAAATAGGTACTGCATTTTTCTAAGGTCATCAAGTTGCTGTCTGTGGCCATGTGTTACTGTTTATAATGTTTCTATATATGAAAATGCTCCTATAAGAGCATATATTATGCATAACATATAAATAACATCACCACCACTATTAAAATCCAATAGAATGTGTGAATAAGGAATTACAAAAACAAAGGCGCAAGTGTTAAAGTCGGCAACTGAAGTCTCATTGACAGGATTGCGTCGCATCCCAAATATCGTCTGCCGTCGCACTCCAACACACATCAACCACTTAATCAGTGAAATTACTCTTTGTTTACATACCCGTGTTGGAAACTTGCCTAAATCACCGGCCGGCAATCAACGCTATGACAGAATCAAGCACGAAAACAAAATACACGCAGGAGGCGTGGATCGACCATTTAAAACAAGTGTTCAACGTATATTATCTTTACATCCGCTTTCAATCTCGCCAGATGCGAATATCAGAATATTTTATCATGCATAGACTGTAAGGTGGTATAAGTGTCTGATAGTTATCTGGATGATATCTCAGGTGCTTCGTTTAGACCGCAGTCAGACTTTCGGGCTTCCGCTCGCTCGAGCACACTGTAATAAATTATGAAGTGCTCTCAGAGGACCTAAATGCTCCATCTTATTCTGTGAACGTATAGCTGCCGCCTGGTTGCATGTTACACTGGATATATTCATTAAACTACTAGTGAAAATTGCAGTTTATCCTCTCTATTGCTCCGAACAATCATCAAAACAAATCAAAGAAGAAATAAAATTACATGAAGGAGGCGTTAACATTACATTGAAAACATATCAAGCGTATATCTGACATCTAATTTATTCAATCGATACACGCTGAGATCCAATCGGAATGTAAATCGATCCAATCGATTCTCAAGGACCATCTTGCAGTCTAATGCCTGTATGAATACGCTCTTAAAATAGGGCATGATATGCGCCTGACTCGCCAGTCTTGCCACAGTAATCTTCTTATATGTAAAACATTCAAATGAATTATGCAGTTTTTGCACACATACACGTATATTTTCGGATTCAATAAGGCGTTACATGCACATATTTTAATTAGCATTTAAATTGAATTGTTTCTCGTGCAGCATTGTACTAATCGTGCTCAGAAAACCATTTGCGAAGTGTGCTGATTATAGGATAATTTAGTTACCAGACCACGATCTTGTTTAAACGTTAAAAATGTAATTTTATTAGTAAAGTTCAGTAAAATCTGCAAAAATGATCCCCCAAATCGATCTGAATACCACCGTACGCTACGCAAACAGTCCAATTCAAAGCAAACTATCCAATTGGAATCAATTTGTCCTAACACGATTCGGTTTCAGTAACTTCGGATTAAAGTGGAATTCTAGGAAGATCTAAGACCACCTCAACGGCAAGCCTATTACGGCGAGCATTGTGTTATGTGAGATGGCGTCGCGCGTCGCCTGTAGTGTCTCGTTGCACCCGACAACGATGAAATACGCTCACTTTACTTACTTTGCTACCACTCTTGGAATGCTGAACTTCCAAAAATGTGCTTACTTGAGTCTGGAGAACCTTATTTAGTGTCGAGCTCGTGTCTACACAATGAAATCTCAGCTTAAATCATTGGAATCGTAAACTTTCAACGTTTCATTATGTAGAGAGTTAGCACTCCTGAACAGACCAGGCTTTCCTACAAATTACACGTTATATGAACAAAAGTTCTTCCTGTTTACAGATAGGATCCCTTTGTATACTAAAAGGACCGCACGTATGAGTTTAAAAACGTATTTTGTCGGTAACAGTCCGGGTAAAGTTTCAAACGGATCGGGGAAGCGCAGTGGGCACTAAGTGGTTGATATGTTGACCACAGTCGGTTGCAACTTTGTGTATGCTACCGACGACTACAGAACTACTGGCTAGTGTACGGTTTCACAGTAATTTCCCTGTCCGCAAGCAACGGACTTTTTGTGGATCAAGCCCGTAATGCGCCTGTCTGGGCGGACGCCTGTCCCGCAATATTACGGACTCTCAGCCACATAACAAAATTTTTATGTGTTTCAAAAAATGTGTTTACCTTATTACAAATGAGTCATTTTAAACTGATTCATATTCTCAGTAATAGCTTGTTTAAAAACAAATATAACGTCAAATTCTGTTTAAATTAATTTTATTCCTATAAAATTTATTATCGATTCAGGAAAACTATTTTGTGGTATATGATACCAATTTATTTTCAATGTCCTCTTAATAAATTCAAAGCATGAGGAAAAATACAGATAGAATTAATGAAATCAATTCAATTTAGGACGGGACCATCATTACTCTGAGCGGAATAAAAGGGGAAGAAACTTTGTAAAAGCGAAAATTTAAATGAAAGCGATTCACGGTGATGCTGCAACTGTTTCTCAAGTTCTATTGAAAAAATATTCTGCGGGTTGAAACAATAATCTGGTGACTCTTCAAATTCTCACTTTGAAAACAATCTTTTAACAAAATTTAACAAAAGTTTCAATATCCCAGATTTTGGAGCAGAATGTGTTAACAATCTGTTTTCAACTTGGCTCGGTTTCGCTCGGTGTTAACCACAGATTTGTTCATAGTAACTTTACTGTAATACTCTTTAATTTATGTGGGCCAACCTTTGCTAATGTTATTCCTTTAATCAATTTCATTTTGGTCAGTAAAATAATTTACTACTAAGTATTTGATTCAGGGACCATTTCGGTTAGCCGTCTCAAAAGTTTTCCATAACGGAAAATTCATACCTGTGGACAGCTTAATAATTATATAATCTTTTATTTCAATCTGACTTACCACATTGTTAGTGCAATTAAACATTCTCTGAGCATAATTATCGGTTATGCTTAATTGCTTATTTCTTTGCTTAGCAAATTATTTCCATTATTAGGCAATATATCACTACCAAGTACAATTATGATCGGTTATGGTTGCTTGTAAAAACTTCTCAGGTGTGATAAAAAGCCTCATTGGCTATTAATGTATTTCATACATTTATTGATCTTTCATCATTCAGTGCAATTAGGCGCTTGCAGTGCACGTATGCGCAGGCGCACGCGGCACAGTTATCTTTCGCATAAATTATTTATAACTTCACAGCTCCCCCCAACCCTGCGACTCCCACCTCCCCTCCTCCCTCTAGCCCGCAGTATGGGCACGCGCATACGGGCATTATGAAGTAGGAAACTTAACAATTAATTACACTGATTGAATTGTCTATCTACGCCATTGTCGTCATGTCTTTCTTCCATTAAGTTTTTATAGTTCGATTATTACAGTTTATTACCATCATTATGTTTTGAATGTACAATATTGATTATTAGTGAGATAAGTTGAACTTCGGTAGAACTGACGGTCCCCTTGCTTTTGTTAGTTCATGCTTTATTACAGTAATCAGAGGAAAAAAAAGTAGTTTACATTGAGTTGGATAAAAGATCAAATTAAAACTACTTTGGACACTCATCCTTACTTTTGATTTTCTTTTCTTTAACTGTCTGATTTGGTACTCATCAACATCACAGTCAAATCAACATATTTTTTTGCAGTTGCGATCGCAGCAGCTTTGTAATCGCAGCTACAAGTTTCTGCCCCGTCACGCCAAATTACAAGTTACGCCTTACGAACGCTACGAAAGCTCCACTGAATTTACTGACTAATTTCCTGAATCCATTTATTACGTGAACAGAGAACGCATTACTACGTAGGGTTAGCGCTGCGTTTTAGTTAGATTAGAACGATGGTCACACAAAAACATGAGAGTCGTGAACCACGCCGTTTGACGTGCACGATAGTGAGCGCGTGGTTTTCTGACATGCACATCAGGTGTTGGTGTGACGCGACACGTCAGACGGCCCCGGCGACACACGGACGTGCCGCGCGCGTGCCCGTATACAGCACGACAGTTCCGGTGTATCGCCTCCGGGGCCCGCAACCCGTTCCGAGAGACTGATGACCGCAAGATAACGGAACGCAATACCACTAGAGAGGCCCGCCCAGCGCATGCACCCGCCACGCCACCACATTGCCGCCAAGGGAACCACGCCATTCATTTTAGCAATCTCACAGCAAGTTACGTAAACGAAGGGCCGTTAAGTAAATGCCGTGTTGCTGAACCAACCTGTTTCGTACAAAATACTGGCACGCATTCGTGTCATGGGAACGACAGACGGCTATCATAAAATCCATCACAGTCGCAAAGGTTTACAAATCTCGTGTTCTTTTAAGCACTTTCAGCAACTAACTAAAGTGTTCGTTAAAAGCTCTCCCTGTTCTTTCAAAGCGTTTTATTTTATCTCCCCATAAATTTGGATCCGACGGTAAAGTCTTAGCAGGTACGCCAGATTCTCAATTCTACAGACGATGAACTGAAAAAAACGATCAAAACAAACAATGGCAGCGAGGCGGGTCGAAGGCTATTCAGAAGAAAAAAATAAGCATGGAGCCTCAACTCTGTGCCTACGACAAGACACCTGCGCGCCAGACGAACAAAAAATTCGCGCAAAGCAATCACACGACGTAGCAGCGTAGCTCGTGTGCCGCCGCGCGCCGGCCGACTTCAAATCGAACAGGAAAAGAATTGCACACTTTCGTTGCAGTTATAATGTTCATTCGCAAATATTTCACCTGCAAAGCGGCCATATTTCTTATTCATACTTTTAGAAACGTATTTGAATGGGCTATTTTTCATTTATTTTATAACATTTTATGGAAAGAAAGAATTTTATGTTACTCTGCATATCGTACTTGCCCATAATGTATTTTACTGCAGGTTTTGACTATAAAGAGATTAAGTAAAACACAAAAGCTCACAATGTAGAATTACGTTCAACATTGTGTACTTTTTGTTGCAAGCCAGTCCGCTCACGATACAGGCTGCATATCAAAAGTAAATTATAATCATTCGTTATGTAAATACAATCATAAAGAGCGAGAGGTTGTCGAACTCGATGATAAATAAAACGTTCCGCAGTCGTTTATATTACATTGACACTTATCTAAATCATCTTGATAGGACAATATCTGCACAGTCGGGCGTGCTGCGAACTAGTGCTATGTCGCAATTTCGTATTTAATAACGTCTATTTTAAATCGATATAATATAAGATAGGATTGGTTCGTTATGTGGTAATGTATAAGAAGCAGAATCCCCCGGCCGGTGGTCGAGCGAGACGGTGATTTTTCGCAGCCGGATACCGTGTTACTTTCAACTATAAGGAATGCGGCCATTGGCCAGCTTCTCATGCGGCGGCCGGCGGCGCACCCGTCTACTCCATGTCGCAGCACTATGCTGTGTGCACCTCCTCGATGCTTCAGCCACCACGGCAAACATACTCTCTTGTTTAAATACTAATTTTTTATTCAAATAATGAGCCTGTTTAGTTAAAAATAGCATCCAATAGAACATTATTTTCTTAATTTGTAAGAGAAAGGCTTGTCGTTTAACTATAACGGTTAATGCTAAATTACTGGCATGTTAACATAATTTAACATGCCAGTAATTTAGTAAATTTAGTAATAGTAAAAACTATTTGAAATGTTTTTTTTTTATATTATATGAAATGACGTACAAATTATTGTAACAATGAAATTAAATTGCGTAGCACTCTCAAGTTACACAAAATGAACAAGAGCGCTTTTAAGTGACATTTTATCATTAATTTCCCCGAGGCAGTCCACCATCTTTAATCTTATCTCATTTACAACAAGCTGGCTGTGTGGACAACACAGACGGCTCGATATCCTACGTGTAAACAGTTATCTCTCGCCGATAAATCATGTCATTGTTTTGTGAAAGACATCTGACAGACAAGTATTTATTTCCTTTTCACACTAAATTACTGTAAATCAATGTTAGCTAGCTACGCGGCTTTGTGCGGTATTATTACGTAAAATGTTGTAGGTACACTTTCTTCCTAGTAGTAGTATATTACAAAGAGCTGATTATGTGAACGAACGTGGAATTTAATCATTTATCTGCACGCTTCTTCCTGACTGGTAGCAATCCAAACTGCATGTTCAGTAAGCCCGACCCTTACCAGCGCAGGCGCAGCGTTCATCCGTTTTACTACCACAATTGACTCCCACAACTCGCGTACGACGGCAAACAGCTGATACACTGTGTATTTTCTCTCATCCGTCGATAAACAAGAGAAACTAACAAAATAAATGAAACACGGCTGCCTACAGTTTCTAAATGCCAAGTATTTATGAATCATATACATAGGTACGTGTGTGTACAATAAGTTTACACGCCGCCCGCCGTCTGGCCTCGGGCGCGCGGGCTAGCTGCAGCCCGCTCTGTGACGTCACTTGATAGATTAGGTCAACAATCAACATTACCATCTCCCGCGATGATAGCATACCTACATCAGAGATTACTCTCCGCGTTATTTAGGTCGTCCTTTCAGAGTTTTTACGTCCATCACGGCAGACAAGGACGCTCGCTTATCTCTCCGTCCGCCAGCCGTGCACATATGATGCTTGCTTTGCAAACATAATAACGTGGAGTGCTGATAATATACCTAAGTCTTTGTGCAAACCGAGATGTTTCACATATGAGAAACAGCTGCTATGTATCATGTACGGCAAGGAAAGCGTAACAAATTGTATATTACAGTAGCGATGCTACACTGAAAAAATATTAAACACATTATGGACAGTTGTCTGTCGGAGGCCACACCTAACAAACCATGTAAATGTCGTCCTACAGACAAGAGAGATTTGCATACCAACCGTTTGTATTTGCGAATGGCGTCTAGCACCGAGAGCTTGTCGAAATTCGCAATGCTAATAATACAATGGCCAGACGCACCTCGTGTAGCAGCGCATCTGTCGAATTCAATCGAACACATTCAAATAAGCAACCTTATACACTCGCGACAAGTCGCTATTTACCTTGAATACTAGTGTTCAATAACGAAAAGAAGAACTAGACACATAATTTAGTGTTCTCCTTTGGCTGTGAGCGATGGCAAAGTAAAATCGCTTTATTTATGAATGATTTTAAACGCTACAATCGCGTGACGGGCACGTTGCAGGAGCTCTTTGTAGGCTACGCCGCGCCGCCGTCGTCGTATTCACGGATAACTTTCGACAGTCATTGAATGGAGGGTTCGATGACCCGGCACCGAAGCGTTGTTCGAATTTGCATGTGTCAATGACACGATCTGCAGCGCGGCGCGCACCGCTGCGGCTTATACTTTTCCTTTCAGTCGTCGTCGCTCACCGAGAAACACTTTTCGGAATGACCTCGTGACACAGCTGCATCATCGGACTCGCACCGGTTTTTTTTAATGATACATGTGTTTGATACTTCGAAAAAGATTGATGCACGAATACGACTCGATGTAATTTATTTTAATGTTTACAATGAGACACCCCGTTTATGTATATGAATTCGGTCTCCATTTCTGCGTAAATAATACGGGGCGGTGTTTCCATTGACGTGTAAGTAAAACCTAAAATCTTGTTATGACGGAGCCGAGGGCCCGCTCAACAGGTGAGCGCTATAAACGTAACCCACTTTCCCACTGCTAAAATACATTCGTATTCGTACAATAGTTAAGTTGCCGACAAGTCTAAAGATAATTTTGGAGGAAAATTAATATCTAGCAAAGAGTTTAGCAAGAATCTTCCGGCCATCAAACACGTCGAGTCGGAACGTGCGAAATCCAATAAAGAACTTGCGGCACCTGTGCCTTATTACATTCTTTTGGTGGTGCTCACCGGTCGGGCGCGGGCGGTCGCTGCTCCACTGAAATTCACCCAACTTTCCATGCCAGGAGATTGCTTGTTGTACAACTTTTACTTTGAAAATTCGTTCCATTAGTATCAGCGGTGGAACGAAAGTTTTATCAACGAAATGTTTTCATAATTCGGTATTAAATTCCTCTCCGTTTCGCCTCCGAATGTCGCTATCTAAGTCAGTAAAAAGCTTTCGCTGATCTTACATTCTGTTCAATTGCAAAACTATTAACGTTGAGCAAGATTGAATTGCATTTATTGTTATAAATGTGTTATCGTTATATAAATAATAAGTAGACACATTTCACATGTATGAAACAATGGCGTTCCCTTGTGGGCGTCGCGATCTTAATTGCAAATGTGTTATTAGCATATGCGCTTTGTGAGTTCTTGAATGGTGCGGGCCCAAGGCGATGTGCGGTGTCCTTACGAGCAATAGATGGATGTCACCACGACCACAACTTGGATACTAAATTAACTGAACATGAATCTTATTCCAACACAAGGATTTGCATGATTTTTTATTACAGCGAACATACCACCTACTCTGTTGAGTATTAAAAGTTATTGGAGGACGTGTGGTGTATTCAGAGTACGTAGGTGCATACAGTACTCGACACCGACGCATTGCAAGTTAAAATTAAATTATTTGAACAGTTTCACAGTAAAATGAAGCCAGTTTAAAATTTTATAAAGTCCAATACGTTGTTCCAACTAATTTAAGTGGTACATAACTGTGCTCACTGCAGCGTATTTAGCCACTAATTAATAAATAGAACACTCTAAACATAGTTTTCCGAATGGCAGCGCCGAGGAAATTATAATTAGTAACTGTGTGTGAAACATAATTGGTTTGCACCCATTACATAGTGGATGTATGTATATCGTATGTACGTATGCAGGCGGCTCAAGAATACTGTGACTCACGATTCACGAAGGTGAATAGAAACAGTGTGATAGCAAAGATGATGAAAGTATTGCTTATTAAAAATGATGTAAGTATCGGTAAATAAAAATAAGACAAGTGTTTTAAAATTGCCATTCAAATGCCACGTTTGTTTCGCATGGTGTTAGGGTTAACGTTTACGACAGTTATTCAGCTATTTATGACCAAAGTTAAAATCTTAGTACAGTTTTTTTTTTCAAATAACAAAATTTGCAAAACGATAAAACGTTTAACTACGGTACTAACTGTTTTAATTACTCAACTAATTCAAAATGTTATAGCCTAAACGGGTTTATTATCAAGCGATCCGGAATTATTTGTGTAATTTACCGCCAAGATTACCTTATACAGTTTCTTATCGTCTTGAGTTTCATTAGTGATTCAAATTTTATTAAACGGTGCTACCTAGACGGTCTTGAACTTGTTCTAAATGATTACGTGTAAACATGATTGGTGTTATCAGGGGTCAAATAAATACCATTTATAACTACATAAATTGTCATAAGATAATAAAAATTTACTTATTAAACAGTCATTGTAAATATAATAAGTTTCATAACAGTTAGAAGTAAAGGCAAAGTTCAATTATTATCTTTACAATAGCTAGATATTATAATGAAGTCGGGACTTCCTTCGCTCCCCTTCCTTCCCTTAAGTCCAAACATTATAGGGAGGTATTCCACGATGGGCACCCGCTGACAATGGCACCTGAGCTACTTGCAGCTTATCTATTCGACATAAGGCTCCTGTCAAAATTTTTCGGAGGTGCCAGGTTACATAAAGTTTTGAAAAGCTTAATAAAAAGATCAAATAGAACCTTGTCGGGAACATTAGCACCATCGAAATGGAATTAAAACAAATACATAATTTAATAAATGATAATACATAACAGGAAAATGTTGCAGGACTTATTAAAAAGAAATTATCACTCGCGTCGTATAACATTTATCACTATATTTCACTTAGTAATTAGACGGTTGACTTTCTTTATTTATTACTTTGAATAAGTATCGTGTTGCTATGCAATGTTGTTTATAACTTGTCACCATGTTCGGCTAATTACGACTGTTAATTGTTACGTGTGACAAATTACTTGGTTTTGTGACACTTGACACTCTTTTTAGGGTCCCCACACTTCCAGAAACCCCTTTGGCTTTGGGTGCAGTTAAAACATTGGTCGAAATGTGTCAAGTTTATGTAGCGATGTTCTCACCAGTAATATCATGTAAAGAGCACATGTGACTAGTTTGTATGTACAGTTGCCTCCTGTAAAGGCTTCATAGGTATTCATTACATGAAATATCTACGGACACAGACACATAAATAATTCAATTATTAGTACTCTACGGGAATTTTAATTCGACTTCCTTCTTCCGCTAGTTCATAGACCTCTATCAAAACTATATGCTAATAGAGTGTTAAAAATATCATTCGAACGTCTAACAACTGTACAGTTATTCCAACAGTACACGGGTTTCCCATTTTTATCTAAAAATATGAACAAAGTTCAAAGCCATATACAAAAAAGTAAAATAAAACCAAACTTCGGATGGATTACCGGTAAATTAAATTAAGGAATTAAGAGCCTATGAAATACACACGAGCGAACAAATGGCTCAAGGTGAAATTGTTATAATTCTATTGTAATCTAAGTACACAAAACTTTCCATGTGTAAATATCTCGCCATCCATTTATTTAACTAAATGTAGGTAAACTTGTAATCTGTCATAAATTATTCATTTGTAAATTTCTGAAGAAGGTTTACTGTTAGTTTAATTCTGAAACAAGTAATTTAACGTTAGATTTAAGTTTCATTTTTTTTTTTTCTGCTTTAGCGTATGTTATAACCAAACAGTGCTTTTTACTAATCACCAACTTTATTTTCATTTCTTTCTTGCAGGTACGTAACAATTCGTTATGCCAGACGCAAAGGAGTTACGTATACAGTAACAGCTACGTATACCGAGTGAGTATCAACATTATTATATTATGACGTGACGCAAATACACGTATTGACGTCGATAAACGTCACTACGTGATAAAACGTCACGTCTTGATGTTGTGAGTAGTTATAATAGTAGGTACCAATAAAGATTTTTGCTATGGGTAATAAGTATATATTTAAAAGAAGTATCTTGCGATTTTTAACAGGCTACGTAGCAACTTAACTGAATATTTGCAGAAGCCCTGGAAATCCAGGAATCAATCGGCCATGGTTAATCAAATCTGTGATCAATATAGTTGCCTCGTTGATCTAGTGGTAACTAAAAGTTTCAGTTAAGGTAAGATTATCATGTTCTAAGGCTTTTTGCTGTTTAACTAAAATTCTAGTTTTAGCCTAGGACTAGATTTTCAATAGAACACAATTCAGCTTAATCATGTAGAGTGCGTGTACACAGTTAACTTTAGCCAAACTATTTAACGATCACAAGCATTAGGATTCTTTGATATTTCATCTGTAACACAGTCCAAAACCTCTCCCGCCGTAAATCGCAAGAAGTATTTTATAGCGTGCGAATTGAAACGTGTCGGACCCGAAATGGGTTGATAGTGCGGACCTCAGGTAATTCTCCGGTGTAACAAACGGTTCCGAATGTGTGTAGCGATTTGTCAAGCGGCCAGTATCGGGCCCCGAGTGTTTGCGACAACTGTCCCTCGAAGCCTTCGCGATCTCTTTACGACGTCGTATATCGTACGCGCAGTAATTGAAGCCAACAGTGCGTGTCTTGTTTGTTTCTTCTGACCAGCCGGCCGCCCGCTCGTTATGTTCCAACTGTAAACCTCAACGAATGATGTGCTAATGTAATTTTTATATTGACTCGATACGCAACTGTAAACGTAATCATTTCAGAGGGGATTCAGTCGTTATCTGAGCCTCAGCCGTCACGAAAACGTTCATTATTTGTATTTGAAATTCATCTACGGATTAAGTTAATGGATGAATCGTTTCGGGCTCGAAATCACCTTTTTTGGCGTCGACTAAAAACAGATTTAAACGTTTAAATTAATTCGTTTCGTTTACTTTAATGCGAGGGAAACAAAGCTTGATCAACTCGTTGTCAATAAAGGACTTCCTGAAATTAAATTCTTTTCATTTCCATTTAACATAAATTACTGTTATGCTGAACGTTACATGGTCTGATTTTATCTCGCACATGACGTATAAGGAAAATGTAATTAATTATCTTGACGTTTTTACTAACTCCTCTAATTTGCAAGTCACGCAGTGTTAATTATTACATTATAATTATATTATTAAGGTACTAATTACAATGCAAAGCTTTGTTAAAGGTAAAAAACCATGGTTAAAACAAACAAACGCACCTATTATCAGTTGAAGCTGAAACTGTATCCACTATGTTTCTGTTACATAGAAAAACTACAAGATTTAGCAATATTGCAACATTTTACGGCGGCATTGCGAACACACATAAAATTTATAGGCGTTAACGTCTCTAGGCTGGCAATAAACAGTTAGGCCGCTGAGTAAGCCGCGGGAGCGCCACGGGACCTTTTAATATTTTCTTGTGCCTTGGGCGAGTTTGGGAGAGCAGCGCGGACGCATCAGTCCGCAATTAAGGGCCAGACAAAACGTCGTCGACGGGGAGTAGCGCTTCATCAAATATTAAAAGCAGCCCGTGCCCGTACGCGAACAAATCCTACAGCGCATTTAATATTTTACTTAAAACGGTCTGCGGTTTCCGCCAGCTGAATTTTCTTGTGGCTTTGCACGGCGATTTAAGTTTTGTTCGAGTGGCCACGAGGGTAGGCGCCGCTGTTAAATACTTGATGCGATACTGTTATTAGGCGTGATTCCATCGAATATCACTAATATAGTGAACTCTGATGTAGGCTCCGACAATTTCCGGGGTTGTTAATTATTAAATGAAATATGGTGGGCAATGTTCACCTCTTCCCTCTTAAATTAATTTCGGCTGGCTCACGAAAAACCCATTCTAAACACTAAGCCATATACAAAGCGAAGTGAAACAGTCGCTAATGTGTCCACCGAAAACGAATCGTTGAATCGTGCTCGCAGCTCCCTCGCCTGAATAACACAAGCTAAATGCGGGAAAATATCGGATGCGGTATTAACTCCCCAACTCAGTAGCTAATGAATATTCAGACAAACTGACACCGCTTGTCTTGAATTTGCAAGAAATAATCTCGGCGGCCGACAGCTATAAATCTTAGAGTATCCATCAGATCTTAGACATTCATAAAAACCGCGTCTCGAGTTTTGTTTACGGTTTGGCTCAAGTCCATTATGTACTCACATAAAACCTTAAAGTGATATCAAACTGTAATAATAAAGAACTTCTTCGTTCCACTACAAAGTTTTTGCCAAGCGCGACACGTCCAGTTAGAGAGCGTAGTTTTTGCTTTGTTCAACGACCCAAGTGCGACCTAAAAAAAAAGAAAATTACTTTCATTAGGCGTTCCATTGCACGAAAGATAAACATTTTCAGCAGTGCTTGCTTTTTTTTAATTATTGCAGTATGTATCGTTTAATATTGTAGTAATGCCGTCGTGGTAGGAATGCCGTCTGCTTAGAATAAAATCCTAAACTTTTCGGAGTAAGTCGTCGGCGGCGGCGCAGTGCCGCATCGCAAAAACGATTAGGTAAAGTAACAAATCGGATGAGCTTAACTTGTCTTCCACATGTGTTGTGCTGTCTGAACACTTCCACAGGATACATTTAATGGTATTAAATTACAATTTCACATTACTAATGCTATCCTGTATCAGAGACTGGATTCTAAAAAAAACATGGAAAGAGAAAAAGTTTTGATGCAGATTTGGTTGAAAATTTAACAATACACTGGAAATCCATTGTAAACGACGAAGTCACGTAAATATTATATTTATGTAACGTAATACATCGTCGTAGCGCACGCAATTAAGCAAACAAGGAGATTTCATTAAAAATAAAAGAAGCCCGCGTCCCCTGGTGAACAAGGTACATTGTATTATTTAGTACGGAGATTATTCTTCTCTGTGAATAATGCATGCTGTACGCTCCACAGACATAAAGCGCTTTATAAAGTGGGATGTAATAATACACCGTGTTTTATTTATACTTTTGTAATTCGTTCAAAATCATTCTGTCCCGAGTATCACTGCCAAGCTTATGGATCTTTCATTTTGACGAAAGAATAAAGTATTATTCCCATTCCATTTTACTTAGGTACACATTTCTTTCAAGTATTTTTGCTAAAATATTTCGCTCACGAAATATACCCGGTTGTAACCGACAGTAGCGGGGAGGGAGATGTTTTCCTTTTACACCGGCGGTGTTTGGAATTCCTGCGTCAATTAAATGCTTGTTTGTAAACACGACAGACACCGAGAACAGTGAACGCGATCATTTTCACGGAACGCGCCTTTCCTCGACCCCCTGTGCCGGTGTGGGGCGACCTTCCTGCGCCTTCTTTGCAACCAGTCCTTTGAGCAGGGCGCCCATACAACCCTCGCAGGTCAATTGAGCGCTTAACAAAGAGGCGAAGGAAGACTAATTAGTTGCACATTTTGTGGGTCTTTTATATTCAACCTAGTCAAGGGTTACACGTGTAACAAATAAAGAACATAACATAATGACATAAACTATAAGACGTGCCACAAAATGTGTTACTTTGTCGTCACAATTGTTAACATGAGACAGTCGCAAATTAATACAAACATGTCCAATGAAAATCGTACGTACCTACGTCACGTAACAGCCGATAAAAGATGGCGTGTTTGTCGTTTTGTTTCCATTCGATTCACCGAAAACTGTATTGTTGTGGTGGACAAAGGGCGGCGGAAGCGGAGCAGAACTATCGCCGGCTGGAGCGGAGCGAGCGAGCGGGGAAAGGAAAGCTGTCTTCCGCCATCTCCCGGCCGGTGCTGATTACCCAGAGATGCTTAAGTAATTTCGTGTCCGTCCCTCGTTAATTGCGGGAAATGAGTTAATTAATTGTTTTCCTTTTCTCTCAGATTTGTGCCATTTAGAGGCGGCGTTTATTCAATTGATTGAGTCTATTTAAAAGGTGCTTTCTTGACTCTGCTTCTTTATGGGGCCAGATTTTACTGCATGAGGCTATCAAGTTATTATTTAATGGACGTAGGTAACAGTAACTTCTCTAGTTTTGTAACCTTTTAGAACATTAAATTATTTGGACAACTAGTAAGCGAGGTGCGTGTGAAAAATAGTAGGCTTCAGAAATTAAATCAGAATAGAAAAATAACCAGTACCTAATAAAAAAACGGTTGAAAAAGTTATCCAATTGGATTGATTAAAAATATTTCACGTTCCGGAGAAGGAATACTATGAAAGAAGCAAACTTTATCAGCTACTACTGTGAAACTATTCTGTTCAACGTCTGTCCGCAAACAACGTTATTAGGAGAGCAGACAGTACCTACAACCAAAATAAACAGTACGTTTTAGTATTTCATGGAAACTGATTCCTGCGAAAGTAGCATCATTAAAATTAAAAAAATGTTTCGCGGAGTGCATCTGCTTTTGTGTTTTGTCGATGTATTTATAGGGGCGAGGGCGGCGGCCGGGCGGGCGGGCGACGACCGAGCCGCCCAAACTCAGCCGCACTTCGTTTGAACAATTTGTTATTTACGTGTTATGCACCTCCTAACAAAACACAATCAAGATACTTTGTTAGAGAACATTCAGAATACAGTATTGATGCTGAATTATTATCTCTAAATGTAGCGGTGATTTATGTAATGTCCTATCTTATCTTCAGTGGTACAAGGGTCGGATTAGCACCGACGCAAAAAAGGATCATAACCTCTTTTTGTGCTCTCGACGTTTTTACTTAATTAACGCAATATACTTACCTACCGCAATACCTATTAAGTATAACAAATCGGAAAATCTTACCGGATTATTCGTTCCGTTATCGAGCCAGCCGTTTTAACTTTCAAGTTTAATTAACCTAAATATTAATATTCGTAATCGCAGGCCGCAAATCATCCAACTGAATATCTATGGTAATGGCATCTATAATAATTCGGTGCCAACAAAGTTTTACATGATGAGGTTAACCGTGGAAAACGAGGAATTTAGAAAATTAGCTTTAGGGGATTTTCATTTGTAGCGTAGGCAGGTAAGTTATTATATAATGTACGTACGTGTGCGCAGATTGCCGTGAATTACTGTATATTGGATCATATTCTGTGGGCGGATCTAGATTATCAAAATCACACTAGATGACTGTTCCACAAAACCCAATATTTATTTAATGACACACAGATATGAGGCCTGCTAATGACCTCCGATAAGCTGCGCAAACGATCATTATCGGAACGAAGTTGTCAACAAGGTACATCACTTCTTGTCTCCTGCCAGCTTACTATATTCCACGCTAAAATGGACGACATTATTCGCCGGACTCACGTCATTAGTCACCGTCCGCCTCGCATAAGAACCAAATGAATCGATACGTGACGACAGAAGGAGCCTGAATATAAATATCCTAGGAAGGGTTTAGGGGAGCAATGTGCAACACATTTATCATACCTTCGGTGAACGCTCCGAGAAGTAAGCCGAGTGATAATGTGGGGGCGTACACGTGCGCTCTACAAAATAACTACTGAAACAATCAATCAGAATTATACTGTGTGACGTTTCAAGATGCGGCATTGGCGATCGCAATCGCGGTTATTTTTCCATTTAGGTTATTTTTCCATTCTCTCATAAAAAAGACGTGTGAGCACTCCATTAGTTAATAACTACTCCGTGGTCGAATTTCACACAAACGGAAAGTTATATTGATTGTAGCAATAGACTGTCAAATAGTGCAAATATAGTTTCAGGTTATGACGTCAGAGTGGAGTGCATCGCCGCCGACCGGAGAGCTCTCGAGCGACCGAGCTGACCTCCACCTTGCGCAAACAATCGGCTCCGCCATTCAATACCGACACTGACAGCCTTCTGAACGTGACACATTGACTGTCTATGATTTTATTAGTCTGTCTATGTTTGTCCCTTTTTTTATTTGAGAATGACCGATGTCTATTCACGGTCTGTGAAGTTCATAACGATTCGTTTAACGTACAGAGATTAAAATGGAAATAAAATAAACATGGCCAGGCCAAAAAACAAAATAATTTATGTGAGTTTATTGTTGTTAATTATTGTAATAAAAGAATACAATCAGATATAAAAAATAAAACAGGTTATGTATCATAAAACCAGAGACAACAAAGCTCTAAATAAGTTTCTAGATTTATATTTAGACAATTCCTCAGTGAAGTTTCATGAGGTATAAATCTTAGGATGTTACGCTAAATAAATTAGCAGGCCCCATCCCCCGAGAGGTCAGATACCATCTGTTAGATTTATACGAAGCGATACAAGCATGCCGCACTAAATAATATTATAACAAGTTACACCACGCTATGTAAAACTTCATCGTTTTGTTGTTTTTCATAGAGATGGGAATTTAGAAAAGAAAATCTTCCTGTTTCGTGCAGAAAGTTTCTAATAAAAATTGCTTTTATTTTCATAAAACTGAATTTCACTAACATTTTTCTTCTCGAATTTCGCATAGCTTTGTACACAGTCAAACATTATATTTCTCTTGAGAGGTAGAATTTGAAATAACAAAATAAAATTGATTACATATTTGAAACTTTAACTTGGTTTCGAAAGCAATTATATTACGGTGTGTATTCAATAACGCAACGGTGGGATTACAGAATGTAACATTCAATATTGGGGTTTAATTTGGGCAATGTCAACGTCTCGGGAAGGAATAGCGGTGGCATATTGCGGTCTAAATACCCGTGTGATTGGAACCGCTTTCCGTATTGGATAATCGTCATTTGCAATTCAAACTAAATCATACATAAATATCAAAGTTATGATAGCAACACAAACTACTCAACTTATAAAACTATAAAAGGTGTTAAACCCACTCGGCTTCGCAAAAACTAGAAGATTACGTCGTAGTGCACTTTTCGTTACACTAAAGCCTTCGTTTCAGCCGAAGACAGTTTTCGCGTTTTCCTGTATACAGTATACGTAGCTACAGTTCTAAGATCCGAAGTGAAAAGCTCTTTGCTCTAATAGCATTACGACTCTGTTGCCTTTTAAGTGAAGATATAACGGAGAATTTGACAGGTCCCTCTGAATCCTAGCTCTCCCTTACAATGTAGTTGTAAATGAATTAAAAGCGGAAATAAAATGGAACTGCGGAGCGCGCCGTCTGTTTACGATCGTGTAAGCCAACGACATTATCTCCTACTTGCCTGGATTTTGGTAATTGGCTGTACGACGTAAAACGATTACCTAAATGCGAAATCCTTTTCTCTCTCAATCCCTAGGCTATTTTGGTTGCGTTTTCTCAATTTACCCGCCGGTTCGGTAAACGAACTCCAAAATTGTGAATCAGACTTGATTGAATCGCAGCCGTGCCCGCGGGAATGGAGTTATTTTCCAAGCTATTTCATGGCACGTCGTACGATCGACAAGTCTCACAGCCGTGCACTCGCTCGCGTTTCATGTTTGTACCCTCTCGAGAAATTTCTTTCAGTTCATTTATTTGTTTGGAAACTGTCGTTCCACTCACAACACCCATATTTGATATTGGTACATTTTTATGATTTGTGAAACAATTGCCTTTGGAGGAACTTCCTCTTTCTTTGAATAAGTTTATCCTTATGTGCTTTACAAAATGAACAAGACGTAAAGATTTGCGGAAAGTATAAGCGCACGTCGGGCCGTGATTGTCAACTGCATAAAGAGTAACTACCTCAGCACATTTGTCATAATTTCTTGAAAATGTGAGCGCACTCGTATTGTATGAGGGATAATCGTCAGCAATAAAAGAGCTCATTTGTGTTACTGGTCCAGTTGTTTCGATTCACGTTGCTCGGACAATGGGCAAACGTACGCACAATGTGGCCCCATCGTCATCAATCAAAGTCCCTCGCCCCACCCACGCACCCCACAGACCGTCCAGACTGATTTACCCCTTACATTACAAGCAAATGCACGTCTACGTTAATACCAGCCGACTGCGGCAAATTGAAACTAAAATAGCAGCTGTAAAACTAAAACAACGGCTACATGTAGACGAGTAAGAACGCATTTCAATGGCATGAGATTTAAATTGTTAATTTTGAATTTAATAATTATTTCGTCAACGTCTCGTATTTCTACTCATATATTTATATTGATTAAAACTCAAGATTAAAGTCACCTGACCGATTGTATCAGAAAGATGTTTATCAAAAACACAAACACATTTGATTTGGTCATTCCCTTCCTCCATGCCAATTCCGTTTTCATTACCGTTTCGTGTGTGTAAATGGTAAAATGGATGCCCCGCGCTGTGATGCTGTGCATGCATGCAACAGACAACACAATGTCAAAAGGAGACAATCAGTAATCATGCGTCATCCCCGAGAGATTACTCAAACCTGCCATCTGCGTAGTGTACACACGGCACTGTGTTTACAGCCTCGATTATATCTGTTCAGGTTTTTCTGCCACTTTTGTCATTATCAACTAGTATTCTACGTAACTTTTTACGTCAACAATCTACTGGAAAAACACTATTAAATATGCACAAACAAAAAAAATCATGTTTCCCACAAATTAATTCAAAAGTAAATTAATATTATGAAATAAAATAAATTGTTGAGGCAATTTAGGTGGAAGGCTCATTTCCATGCGGCCGTACGTCCAAACAGGCCGGTGAGGCGGGCCGGACGTCGCGTGTCCGACCCGGACATTCCCCACCCTCATTACCACTTTAAATAACACTATTCCGACCAAACTATTGTATTTAGTAAGAAGTGTATTAGAGAATTAGGTTTCTAAGAATTTTGTAAGCAGGGTATGTATGGGTCTTTTTTTTTTAATAGTTTAGAAGAATGCAACGCAAAGATTTGATTTAAAACCTTAAATTATCAACTTACTGTATTATTCTTTGTATTGTTAAAGATAAAAATAAACCTATCAAATATTTTGAAAGGTATTATCAGTAACAGTCTGTAATTATAGAGCTCTATCTCTTGATGGGTTACATATTTTTGGTAACATAAAAAAACCGGGTATTAGATTCCCGGGATTCAATTACCGGACAGATAATAATAGCGTCGATTGTATCGGTTCCTAATTAGAATAAGTAATTACGTTGTATTGATAACATAATTACTGTTGTCTTTTTATCAGTTTGTTCAAATAACCTATTTTCTTCTACAATCATTTTCGAAGTGTCCATCATAGATATTTCACACTACCTTTGGCATATTTCGATCTATCTATATTTGAAAACTAAAAAGATCTATCCAAAAACCAGTTTTTGTTTGTTAAATTCCTAGCATTCCTACGCATTAATTTTCATTTTAACAGAATTTTATAAAATGCTAACGGTCGTCTGTCGTCCGGCACAGTGATATTATTATACCTACTGCCTATGCATATTAGGTGTGAAGACAATACCTAACCAACCGCTGCAGACTGGAATAATCTGCTAAATTGCACAAACGATGGGGGAGTACTTGCAACCCTTCATGATCGCACTGTGGTGGCTAGCGTTAAATACAATGCCAACTGTATGCCTATGTGGCTAGCTATACAGAGCTAGCCCAGCGGGCACTATTGATAACAGACGGGGCTCCACCACGCATTGTCAGGGAAAAACACAATGAAAACTACACATACGTAGATAGTGAAAAGAAATTATATTTTCCCCGAGATTCATATAAATAAACGGGACAACAGGGTGTACGTATGTTTTTATATTTTACGATCACTTTCGACGCATTAAGGATTATAAAAATTCAGCACCTCAGTGGCTGGTAGTTATCTAACACATTCTTATCATAACACTTCGTCACGGTTTACATATCGGTATTTGAATAACAAACACAGCATAACAAAAGATCCTTAATCGTATCTGCCTTTACTGACGGCTGCGGCACATACAATATGCCAACATTAGATGTGACACCATCCACAATCGGTGTTGCCGTCCGGCGCGGGGGCGTATGATTAGAAATCGATAACCATGCGTCACATTTCTGCTCACACTTATGTATTGTTGATCCTCTATTGTGATCTGAGCCAACGTTATCTGTTACAACATTTACAACGCTTTTAGTACGTCGGTAATCCCAATCAGTGAGGATTTCGTCATTTCCTTTTGTTGAACCCTTATCTCGACGATTTTTTTTGCTCCAAGCTAGGGTACGGACAGTTTTAATAAATAAACATCTGTCGGCTAGAGATTTGTTGACTGAAATAGAACTGACGCAGACTACAATATCCATAGAAACAGCTGGCTTCTCAAACATAGGGAAATTGTTAAGTACGAGTATCTATCTAATCAAGAAGTTGATACTCGAACAGGATATTTAGATAATGCAAACTTGGTGTTCAAGTAGTGGAATAGGAAGTAAATAGTTGCTATTCAAAGTGTCAGTTTACACGATTAATGAAGCTACTGATGTTTAAGCCATTCTGTGTTTATGAAAGATTAAACAAGCCTGACTAATGACTAATAGCGGCTTATGACTCACGTTGGATGCAGATGAGAAGACATTCTTTATAAAATGCACCTAGTAACAGGAGTCAAGATAAATATAAAATTAGACACAACATAAAAAGTAGAGTCCATAATTATAGCATTTTCATTCACAGTTTCAGAACATTTTTTTCGTGAAACAGATGCTTGTTATTTTAACTGCTTTAGTTTAAAATTGCGGACAATAAATTGGTATATTATATCGGTACTTTTAATTACCTTACAGTTATTTTCGGCATCGGTGACAATCACAATTCGCAATAAGTAATTGAAACGTAATTTTAAGTGAAGCTCTATAAAAACCTCAATCATAAACACAAATACGCACGTTTCACCAATTTATAACTGTTGGCATGTCAATGAAAGTAACGTTAATGAGTAATTGAGTGCAATTAAGAGTAACACGCCACCGCACCGACGGGTTACATGCTCGAAAGTATTGTTGTAAACACTCATTACATCATTATAAAAACTAAGACCTATTCGCATCAATATTTTTTTTCCTATGAAATCTTTAGTTTTAGAACTCATACCACGTCATACCTTTTAAAAGATTATTTTATTTCGGCCTCGAGACTGCTTCTTATATTTTTTTAGGATTTCGTCTGAGCCTGAACCCTTATAATGGCATATTCGTCCCTTCATATGTCACTAATGTCGCATACTCGTAGTTCTTTCAATATTACGGGTTTGATGAAAATTCACAAGGAAATCCTTTCATCGTAATATCCATTTGGATGGGAAACTGAAAAATGATTCTGGAATTGTACTCTTTAATCATTGTGAGCTTAGTAGAGCGTCGCTGAAAAGATCTTTTAAAATGAAACAAATTCGCCTCAGATCATTTTTTATTTTGACGTTTTGATTACAAGCTATGAGCCCCCAAGTCGTTTGTCCTACCCTTGTTCTCTATTAAAGCATTTCTCGTTATAAAAATAGAATGGTATTAAGTGAACAAATATTCGGCAGCCTCTTGGCTGTTCGTCTTTACTTATATTTCATCCTCAACTAGCTTGATAGTTTCTGTCTACTTACTTTTTTGGCTACGTACCATATCGTTATTTATACACACTATACATATTGTTGGAATCCAGACAAAGCATTTTTATGGCTCCTAGTGAAGGCGTAACACTCTTATTTGGGCGATGGTCGCAAGCTCGTTCTTCTCATAGTTTGGCGACACCATTATGGCATTCTGAGCGCGAGTGAACAATAAATCTCCCTGGGGCTCCGCAATGTATTCTGCATGCAGGCTACTGCGCTTCGTAGCCTGGCAATTATTACTCTCTGTACGAGATTGCTAAGTTACCAAGCCACTGGAAGTACCCGAGCTAGATTTTTAAACAGCTTTAAAAATAGAGGTTCTTTTACAAGCATACCAGGAATATTATGCACCGTGCTCTTTTGTGTCATTCTACGCTATTGCACCTAATATCAGTTGCGTATTTATGTGTTTACAAGTATCCTTTGTCCGGGGATTTGTAAGAAACCGCTGAAATGACTGCAATGGAAACTGTTTTTGTCTTATTGCACATGGTTCAACTTAGGTCATCTAAAAACATTCTCGGCTCACAAGAGCTTCGCTTGGTAGATGCCTTTTAAAATTATATTATTCGCATTTAAATACTGGTTTTTATCAAATTGATATTAGTAGCTATAGCTAGTTTTAAATTCGTTGCTATGTGCAGATATTAATTAGGTAGTAATCTGTTGTCATATTTACGTGGTCATGTACCTAGTTACTTACATTTATTTTTTCATGCAAAACAATTAGCTAAGCTGCCTTCAACCCACTGACTCTATAAATATTCGTTTTTGCACGAGCCTACATAGTACTACTACTTACGTAGGTACCACGCCGCTAAGATCTACTGCACGTTTAACAATCAAAGCTTTCAAACCTGTTTAAATATTTTCAAGTATGTGCAAGCGCTGTTAACGTAAACTGTGAAGTGAGCGTGTATTAAACACTACCGCTAGACCGTAGCTGTAACCTCCTCAAGTGACCGAGCGATATTCTACGAAGTCATCAAGTGGCCGCCTTCACTAAACTTATCAGAAATTTACTGGTATATAGATGATGGCTGGGAAGCAATAAAATGTCTGCCTGGATTGGATAGGAACTGGCGCGCCTGTGTGCAAATGATCCGGCGCGGCGTACGCCGAAGGACGCGGCCGCATTCCGGCGCGCACCACTACACCGAGATGACACACATACCGACACGTCGCCGCTGTGTGTGTGCAACAACACATTAATGTACATAAAGTACATAAGGCACTTTTGCAGTACGCCGGAGTTGGCGTCGGTGTACCGCTAGCGGTGTGGAATTCCTTATTACGATGCAACACGTTGCATTCACAAAATTGTTTAGAACTGTTATGTGACTCGCACGCCCCGCACGCCACACGCCGGCTACGCACCGCACCGTTATCGATCCACATGCTATGTTAAACCTCAAATTATTCGTGGTAAAGAACAGCGAGGCAGATGAATATTAAACCACAGCAGCTTCGTTCGCATCGACGTGAGACATACAGACAGAACGGAATATCTGCAAAGCGGAAACAGTTTAATCACGCAGCGTGTACGGTGGCAGGCGCTAATCTCGCGTCGCGGGCAGCCGTCGCCGAAGCGAATCGCATACAAATGTGCCGCCAGTCAGAGCAAAAACTGCTGAATAATGTCCCCTCACAGTTGTACCACTCGTACGAGCTTTATAGCACACATAATGATGCAGTCACGGCACGCTCTATGCATTTTACAACCTTATTACTTTCGGAGAGCTTTTTAATATGAAGCTTATGGTCGGGTGTCGGTGTGTCCATGTGCCATATTGGACACAAACAGCGATCAGATCAGCGCTGGGGTCAGGTTGCTGGCATGTGCCAAGTGCGTCACCGCCTCGGCTCGTATGACTAAATGCAATGGCCACCGAGAAATGTGTACAGTGTGTTACTCACCTTATTCACCTTTTTGATCTTGCTTTGAAGATTGTTTTAGGCTTCAGAAGGTGAGTAATGATGATTATTTTCAACCACTGCTATAAGAATGGTATTTATATCTGCTGAATGTAAACTGTATTTAAATTATATCAAACTCGCAAACATAACGTAACTGACCTGCGCAAGGTAACATTTTTCAGTGAATGGAGTGACTGATGACGTTTTTTTGTTATTCACTATTCACTGTTCGGGGAAATTGCTGAGATTATCGTCATTCAATGACTCATGGCGTCTATGTCTGCATCGACAACAAACTTTTTATTATTCTGTCTAGTTATAGTTAAGGTACACTTGCACCGTAATACGCCGTCCGCACTTTTTGTAGACACAGAAGACAAAAAATCTAATTGTATTGTAAAGGTGGTCAGGCCTGTCACGTTTGTGAGTAATCTATTCCACCGGTATTTGTAAATGTCGAACAAAAACGGAGTCCGTTTTCAATAAAACACATTATTCAAAAGTGACGCTCTATCGGATAACCATTGATGTAGTCGAAACAGTAGCGACATAGTACAAATTATTTACATTGCCGTCGGCGGAACAATTTGGGAGCGGTATCCGGAATTCATGGAAGACAACTGCGCTCGTCATCGTGGCTTTGTTTGCGGGCGGCTGTGAGCTGCCGGTAATCAGACGAGCCGGGACGGATTAGATGCGGTCGACGGCCGGGGGAGGCCAAAGATGTGACTGCGACTAGTTGAAACGTCTGGCGGCTCGTAATTTGCGGAGCCGTCGCCGTCGCAAGGGTTGACCTCGTCTGGTGATCGCCCACTCAATTAAGATTTTCACTTATCCAGACTGCCTTAATTGTAATTACAGATTATTTGCGCATTGGCACATCGTCTACAGATCTATAGTTCTTAACAATAGTTATTTTCAAAACCTTTTATATTCAACAAAGACATTGATGACACAAAAATGTTATTCGCTCAATAAAGTCTGGAGAGCGTAAAACCGGTGGTCGTTCAATGCTTTTAGTGAAACCCCACTTTATTTGATCCTGGACGCTCTTACTAAAGTCGAGGAGTAGCTACAGGGAGCAATTTTATTGCCTCTTATTGGCTAACGTTCAAAGTGACAACTTTAAAGACTGTACGAACGTATTGGACACGCGGCCGACGCTGACTTTAACTGGCTAACGTGCTCTCCGTGTGTAATTCCATTAAACGAGCAGTGAAATCTCAATAGATCCACTTTCGCTTTAAATAAAGACGAAACACAATAAAGTCATGAAATGTAATAAGACACTATCCCGTACCGAATCGAATTTGATTTTGATTCTTGGTCGTATCGAATTTATGTCCATCGAAGTTTGAATGGACAATAACTTTGTTAGTTCGAGGCGAATGATCTTGCTGAGAATTATAGCAGTATCCAGAGTCGCTCATGTTCGCTATCTATTCACAAGCAACTTATATAATTTCCTGAATCGTACCAGTCTTGCTTGAACTACTTGAATGAATAATCAACTTCCAGTTTTAACTAATAGATAGTCGTTTGTTTAACTAACAGTATAGATATTGTTTGACGCTGTTTCTTTAGCCCTTGTATGTCAAGTGTTCTTGCAGTTGTGTTTAAAAGAAGTTTATCATGTAGGAATAGCCGATATATATAGTAGGAATATTGATGCTCTCTCAACCCTGGAGACAAGCTGTACAGAAAATTAATATTTAAAAATTTTAAGTAAGGCGTCGAGAAATGAATCGAGACTTCCTTGATCGACGCACAATGGCAACCTTGATATAGATGCTATATACATAAATACTAAACAACATAGTGATATCACAAAGCAATTCCAGTGTCCTCGAGGCTATAGTTACAGGCGTGTCCATTCCAGATTAAAAGCGGATCTTTAGTGGGTAGGGGGTGGTGGTGGTGTGGTGGTGATGGAGAGTGGGGGGGAGGTGGAAGAAGAGGGCGGGGTAGGCGGCGCACGCGGCACGGGGCAGCAACAAGCTGGCGAGACAGAGCCGGCGCGACCCGACGACGCCAACAGTCCCACTCAACATAAAACTAAATCTCCACAGACAACAAGAAAACGCAATAGCTCTCCACAAAAGACGTGAACACTGGCTCGAGTATCAATTCTCTGCTATTCGGCCCGGCGAGTTTGTGTTTTCCTCACTGGCGACATAGTAAGCAAAAGATTTGCTACTTCAGTTTTCTTCAGACAAGCAGAAATAAAACCGTGCACTGTTTTATACGTAAGCAAATCCAACTCCTTACTTTTGTTAAAAGTTTTTCTATTTCTTTTTTGTTCGTTTAACAAACAATTCTTAAAAGTGTTTAAACTTCTGGCCATCCTGGATAAAAGTAGGAAAAACCTAGACGTTTTAAATGATAAATCACTAAGGAAATACCTAGCATAGTTGGATGAAGTTAAATTACAGCTCACTTCATGAGTTCCGCAAAATGGAATGAAACTTCATTTACGTAGACACGTAGAGTCGCGAGAAAATTGACAATGAACCTTAAAATTCATGTTGCCATTTTAGTGAACATAGCTTTAACGACGTACTAACTCACTTTAATGTAAGAGACCACAATTTTGTGTAAGTCTTTAGGTAACGTCTCGGAAAAGTTCCAATATTTTCAATACACTAATTACATAGGTAGGTACTTCATCAATAATCTTTACACGTAATGAAAGAATAAACCCAATAAAGATATAATCTAATCTCCTACCCTCAGACTTACAACGGACATAAGGTCTCAGCATTTATTGTAACAAAAAAAATTACGCTAATTCCTTAGCGGTCGCCTCACGCACACTAAGCGGATTGCCAGCTTATCGTCTTACAGACACACTCACCTATTTTTTCAATAGCAAAAAATAGTTTTAAAAGTATAAGAATGTTTATCGAGAGAGAAAAAAACTACAACAAAGCCCTGATCCTTGAGGCTTTCCTCGTGGGTTTTCGAATTCCGTGACTCAAATAATTAAGTCCCCAAGATGGGGGTCGCTGGGTGAAATTATACATTGTTATTGCCACCATAAATCTCATTTTGGGTGAACGCACTCGCTCAGAATAACAATTAAAGACAACAAAAATTTCATATCACATCATAGCCCTCAGGCGCAAATGTTTAACTACATAACTATGATCCTTCCTGTGCTCATGTGTTGTGCTCGTATGCTTCGTGCTTATTCACCCGTGCTGTGTAGCAGATTCTGATAGACAAATTACTAGAATGGCAATAAACAATGTTCGTCTATTACCCTGATGATGTTGTAATAGCAGTATCTTCGGATTAAATGCTCCAAGTTCTTTGACTATTAGCGTCGTGAATTTAATTCTCGTTCGCGTCAAAACGTTGGTGGCAATCATCGGAGATTCTGGTTTACGATATTCTCATTGAAGAGCTCGTACAGAGCTGTAGATAAAAGAGTTAGTTTTGTTCGTGATTATCATGATTATCCAAGTAATGTTGTATGATGAGTGAAGCCTTGCGCGTAACTGTTATTGTAAATACGTTTGCCTACACAAGTAGTTTAGCTGAATTACCGGACACATTGAAAACCATTATGTACTCCTCCGTATAAATTTTCGCAATACGCAATTGCATTCACAAATCAAATAAAAATAGAAACTAGCCAGATAAGATACGCATAGTTCCATGTAGACAAGTAAAACTCCACATAGATCTATGTAGTACATTATGTGCATGTATAAGGTATTCTAGTCGTTTGCGAAAGTCTGCAGACACGCTTCGTCACGGCTCTCGGCACACAGATGCCAATCTGTTAGAGTCATATGTCTACGTCAGTGGCGTGATGCAACATTCGGAGTCCCAAGATATACAAGCATCTGATATGCTCCTGGCTTTACATCCACTCATTAAAAAATAACCTTAATCTAACTAGTAGCTGATCTGAATCTTCAAAATGTTATCAGCCTCCCGTGTAAACAACTTATCGTCGTATCTACCATGATACTTTCTTGTTAACTACATACATATTATTGTACTTTTTGGTTTAAAGACTAAATTCAAACAAAGATGCAGTGTATAAAACCAGTTAGCTCTGATTCGCATCTGTTTTTGTTAGAAACTTTTCGCTGCGCTCCGCTACGGTCCATAGCCGAACTTGTTACCACTAGACTAATGAGGCAATTATTCCACTATAAAAATAAATTACCAGATGATTTTAACTATGCTACTAAAAGTGACGTTCAACTTAACTTTATTAGGCGTCCAAAAGACACGAACGGAGGACTAATTTTGGAGGACGAGCTAAAATTGTTGCAATAGAGGACGAAGAGTCAAATATTGTAGGTAAACTAATTAAGCAGTAAAATGGTTTTAAAATTAAATTATACCTGGCTTGCCTCCCTCGCTACGGTATAAACCGACAGGAATATGTTTGCGCGCCATGCATTATCGAAACAAATGGCCGCTTTGCAGTGAAAGTTGTACTGACTACACAATCACGACAGCTTCATTCATTAAATGTTTTCTTATGGCTTTATTTCTCCTGTTGCAAATAGTACAAATTATACTTACAGCCCTCCATTGTTTTATGCTATTCAACATAAGACGGCTTTTACATTTAAATCTATGCAGTGGAATTTAACCGAATAACTCCATAATTATTGTTTACTGATCACTATTATTATTAAATCCACCTAGTTACATTCCATTGCTATGCACGTGCCTAAACAAAATGTGTATAATTATTCATGGAGATATAGAACTCACTATAGAAATATCTAGTGGCTTAGAAGCTGACATGCGCCCAACCGAGTTTATCGGTTACCTATCCACTTAAGCGCACGAAAAAAAGTCATTGAAAAAATTCGAATGCTTCTCTATTACATCCTGCACTGTTGATTTCTGTAGGAGGCCTATATCCTGTAGCACTAACAGTTGTTTTGCATTGTTCCCAGAGCACCGGCGGCGGTTGTCGCTCAGCGAGCAACGCGGGTGCGGGCGCCGTGACGGTCGCAAGCGGGGGCGCGGGCGCAGGCGCAGGCGCGTGCGCAGCGCGCATGGCGAGCGCGGGGGCGCAGTACCGCGGCGGAGCGCAGCAGTGGGCGGCGGCATATGCGCCGCAGCCCTGCCGCTACCCGCCGCCACAGCCGCAGCAGTACGCAGCGGCTCCGAGCCCTTACACTCAGCACCAGGTGAGTCCAATATGGCAAAACTGCTCATACTTATAGCAGCAATCCAGGCAACCAATGATCATAATTCTATATTTTGAATAAGCATAAAAATTGGGATGTCTGTGTGGTTTTATGGTGTTTGAAATAACATTTATACCCGATAAATAAATCCACAAGAAAAACGTCTACAATTGCGACTAGTGTTAAAATTATTCGCCAAAACACATTTCAACAAACGCAAAAATAGTAAAGATATTCTGCCTTGGATAGCAACTAAGCTTAACCGCAATAACGAGAAAAATAAAGAAGTAACTACTAACCACAGTAAAGCTGTATAAAATAACCAACACAACCTTAGATTTGCTCTCTTCGGGCTTCTCCATCTGAAGTTATTGCGTGTTTTCTTGGAAACTCATATATCTGCCACAATTCCCGATGTAACGCGATATTAATAATACGTTTCATAATAGGTTTTGTAATAATAACTTCCGCGATACATTATGTTTATCCTTCTTCCGGCATTCTTTCAGTGAGAACATGACTGTGAATCATAGAGCACTTACTATTTTTATACCGGCACACGTCTTGAATCTAACCCGTGCTCTCGCTTCGTGTTGTAGGGCAAATGTTGCGTATGTGCCTGTACTGTTTTTTACTCTTCATTAAATCGAAGTCCTTGTATTACAGATGACGTAATAACCTTTCATTAGTGGCTTGATTCTTGTCAAGATTTTGATTATTCAGATATTTTCGCGTCACCTCTAAAATTACGCAGTTTACGTAGACATTAAAAATAAATAATTTATATCTGAACTGTCAAACTTTCGTAGAGGTGTTCCCCTAACATTTCAGGTGCCTGAAACTTTTGGAGTTCTTAACTGAAATATCACTTAATCTTTAACAAAATACTTCGTGTTAAATAAAATCGTAGCGTCTCAGCTATCCACAAGATCGATAAAGTATTCGCATGAGAAACTCCGCTACGAATAACTTCGTGCAGTCAATTATGTTGGCACCAAATACGTCCATCAATATCGCACCCCCATTTTGTCTCCTTGTAGGTACTGAGCGCAAGTATCCCATAAATAGTAGAATCTTTAGCCGGCGCCATCTTCTGCATGTTCTAATGAGGTGTATTTAAGTTTACGATCGGGTTTACGAGCGCCGGCGGCCGGAGGTTCCGCTGTCCGCCGGACCGCGAACGTTTCCTTAATGTTGTGAAACGTTTTCCTTTCATTCAACTAATAAGTGACTATCAACTTAACTTTCTTTAATGTAAACAACATCTCTGCTTAAATCAATAAGCGTGAATTCTAGTTAGCAAGTGGCGAACCCCTGGCTCCGTGGCAACATTGCTTACGGCTCTGGACTGGATAATTAACCGCGAAGTCGGCTCGTTGACATCGCTCCATCAATTTCTACACCCGCCACGGCTGTAGCTCGTTATGCATTACACACAAACAATATTATGTGATTAATGTCTTCTTGGAGCACTTAAAACAACACAACTAAATCGTGATTTGCATAAAACTAGTTAATTTAGAAGTTTGCTCTGTTTATCGTTGGGTTTGAACTCGTACATTGTTTTCTTTGCAGAATATAAGCAGGAGATTGATAAATATGTAATTGTTACGATATTTTCTTTTCACAAATCGAATTGTATTAATCCATAGGTATAGATGCGGTGGTGAATTCACAGAGCATTCCAAACAAAACGGATTAGTATAAATATTTTCTAACAAATAGTTGTGTGATTCTTTGTGTACAATCACAGTTTTGTGGGAAGTGTCATTGAACAGAGAGCTTACTGGGCTGTTTACGAGGCGACACAAACCAGATGTTGCACAAAGACCGGCTGCACCTCACCACCCTCCTCCACAAGAAACTCGTAAAAGGAATTTCTCGCGCCCTTATCGCTTTTCGAAATAAAATGTAGCTCCCCGAGCCGTACGTGTTTTATTACAACGCGTCTCCTTCAGGATTTATCTCATGGTCGCCGCGCCGATACTGAACTCGTTTTTTTACACCGAGAAACATTTGAAAAAGAACTTCGCTTATGCGATTTGCTCTGCTCGAATTTTCCTTTTACTTGTGCAATTTTATATCGTGGTTAAAGATCCGCTGTAGGAGTTCTGTCTTGAGGGATTACCGATAGATATTTCCATTGCTCTCTTTACTTTTCCTTATCCATTTGTCAAGTTATTTTAAATTCGATAAGATCGAACAAATTAATGTGTATGTCTTATAATAGAACATTAAAAAACGTTTTGTTTTCCGATAAAGTAATCGTAGTCGTAAAATAGTGGACTTATCAGTTCCGACGATTCTTAACTGTCGTTGTAACGTTACGTTGAAGCAGTCAATTACAGGTTTGTTTTAACTTTAATGCCGGCCTCGTGTCTTCATTTACCGTAACAAACGCTATGTTGAAAATCTAAAAACTAACACTTATGTGCATTTGTGATAAAATGAACAAACGTGCAATTTCCGCTGTGAAACTAGTAAGTGGTTCATCTTAAATACATATGAATTTTATTTCTGGATATACCCTGCGTTACAATAAAAACCCCGTGACAGTAGTAATCAGTTTATTGTCCCAGTTTTTAGTGAACACGACTTTGATTGGACTTCGCCGTCCCCAGCCTGTAGTCGTAACATATATCTATGACCGCTTGATTAATGGCCGGAATATGTCAGCTGTCAGGGCTGTCACAACTCCGGAGCTTGTTAGATCCATCGCGCCCCTTCCCAAATATGGCAGCCCTAAATAGAGGTTACGTTTTTTAGTAAAGGACCCAACGTTTTTATCGTAAGGAGTGACAGAAGTGTCTGAGTGTAATACTCTAATGCGTTTTACGTCCGAGCCCGCCCTAATCCGCCGGTAGCTCTCTCTGTAGCGATACCCGACGAGGATGTTCTCATATTTCTGTTTTATTTACCACGGTGATGTTAATATCTAAGGTTCACGAGGAAGGCTGCGGCCGAGATTAAGGTAGTAATTCCTTTCCTCGTTTCCATTAGAATCATCTAGGCCAAAGCTAGTCGACTTCCTGGCCACTTCATTTTCACACGCACGCACTCAAAGATTATGCTGATATATTTAAATGTATTCGCTGCGGAGTTTTTTTTTTTGTAAATGAAATTACCACATTTATTTTGGAAGGTTTCGCTGCCGTATAATTTATATTTAGAAGATCCTTTTTCAAAGTCGAACACGGTAATGCGTATAACTGCGTCTATTTTATAAATGAGGCAGGGTCATCAATTACATCCCAAGCGACGATTGATGAATACCGGCGGCGTGAAAGGTTCTCCGAATATTCCCAAATAATTTTGCTATTATCTAATCACGTGATGTGCATGTGTTGACTTTGTGAGTATAATAGTTTATTTCGGTACAATGGGGCAGAGCACGTCCCACGTGTGCCACCCTCCCGTAAGTCGGGGTGAAAGTATAAATAAACAAGGCTTGCTGATATCTGTCATCCAACGAATTAGATTTATTTCGGCTCTGGCGGAAGGTGAAGCACCCTAGCCCTCGTGGACAGCCGCGGAAACATAGTATCACTCTCCTATGACGGATATTATCCTAATCCAAAAGGTAAAAAAAGATAAATGAAAGATATTGAGACATGATGCGCTTGCGACAATTTTTTCTCTGAGTGCTGCATAACTATACAAATAATTGAATCGGTCTACACTTTTCTTGTCCCTTTCGTGTAAATGTTAAACATAATGTAAGTTACATCAAATTGTTTTTATAGGGTAGGGTAGCGTCGGCGTTGAAACTTGTCCAATATTGTGAACTATAGGTCGGGTCAAAAGACGCGGAAAAAAGAATCATTTTTTTCTTTGGTAAGGGTGGTGTTTTTTTGTTGAATTATGTAAATGTTGGTGTGACAGAGGGTAGGGCCGCCCGGCCGCGGCCGCTACCGATATTTAAATTCGTCCATACCAGTCTTCTGAATCATTTGCCTCTGCCAATGGTTTTGTTTTTCGACTTAAATAGAGGATGATCAATGAGCCTTTAAGTTAGCCTTTGTATGTAAAGCACTAGATGTTTGAGCAGCAATTACTGCTTGCTAAAATTTCACCTGTCCATCACGCCGAAGCCTATCTACTCGAGTATTCTAGCTTCAATTATCTCGTAGCAACCTTATTTATCCCTGCATTTGTTAGTTACGACTTTTCAGGTGTGAATAATGTAATCCCCTCATTGCAGTAGCAGTCCAGTTAGGCTGAATTATTAATACATTTATTTCTTACGTAATTTTGATTTTCTTTACCAACTTGGTCACTAATTACCGTTCCGTAACCTCAAAGGGCAAATTTTTACAAAATCTAAATATACATAACATAGTCACTCATCAAGTGGACAGTCTCGCCGTAGTAAATGGCGAATGAATTGATCGATTTCCTGATTGAATCGACGATAAAACAAATGGAGTGCTCAATTTAAATAGATTGAATGGGATTTATGTTTCATTTCGTGAGCTTCGGTGTGAATCAGTCGGATCTCGCGCTGTGAATTCACCGGCCACTGCAACAGCGGCCGCGCGGCTGCTTTAAAATTGAAACCGGAATTTCATCGTTTATAAAACTCATTATAAAATTCGGACGGATGGGTTCACACCAATTTCATGTTCCTAATTAACGGAGAGCGGGTAATTCGAATGCAGTTACAATAGTTTGTACAGTTTGCGTGCTCGCCGGCCATGTGACGTGGTCGGCGGTACCGCGCACGCACGCGCTGCGCTATCGAGCCGGGACCAACTGTTGAGTGCTATCTCCCGCCACCCCATGCCTTTGAGATACAGCTCCCCTCGCGGCCCTCCCACGCGCGACGCGTGACGTCATCACCCACAGTCATATGCTCCAGAGTCCCGATGGGCAACGGCGACGTGTGCGTTCACGTTACATCATTAAATTTAACTGTGGACAGAATTAAAATCGCATGTTTTATTGCCATGTTGATTGCCGGCGGCGCGGCGCTGTGCGACGGCTACGCTTGCAACAGCTGATGTTACATTCGAGTCACTTTTGTAATAAGCTGGCTTGTACTGTCTGTCGGGAGAGTCATTTTTTTAGTTTTAGACACATTTTCCTCATAGGAGAATATGTTCCGTTCTTTTAAAAAGGATGCTTCAACTGGAATTAGTTCAGAAATGTTAAGTGCAAATTATTTACCAACGAATTTCTGAATTCCTTTTCAGTCTATTTAACCCTCTTACTTGGAACTAATAACTATTATATTGGAATCGTTTGTATGGTAAAACTGAGTGAAAAAACGAGACTATATTCTTGTTTACCACACTCTGATGAAGTTTATCCAACTTCGAAACTATTAAACAGAGAATTTGTTGAGAAAAAACATTTAATAAGATTATGGGGAACTTGTTTGTAACCTACTTATCAGTTCTTCTTGGTAGAAAAGTACGGGACATGACAACAATACAAAAAATAAGAATAATGTTTCAAGCACATATTCTGAAACATTTCTTTGTTAGCACTTTAGTTAAAGAACATTTTTATTAAGACTAAGTAGTACATATTTTCTGAAAGCTATTCTTATAACTATGTTGTTATTTATAGCAAAGTAACTACGTGTGGGTTTTTTGTAGGTGGGTATATCTTACTGTAAAACAAGTAAGCATTCGAAATACTTAAGTACTAAAACTTCGCCACAAAATACACCTAATCAGGGCTCTACCAAACACACAAAGTAAAATTCTTCGAATTTATAACAAAAATCATTTATTCACAAAACACGTCAAAGTTTCCACAAAGCAGGCACTTACGGCGAACTTGGCGCAACTTTGACGCGTGATGATTACTTGTCATAACTGTCACCTCCCACCGTTCCGTCACTTTGTACCCGGTACATTTGACACCTGTCGAAGCTAAGCCAGACTGATTGGAACTTACTTTCAGCAGGATTTTGTGGTTCTTATAAGCTTACAAGATTGTTATTTATGTTTGCGAAATTCGCGTGTAAAGTATTGATGTAATCCGTGATTTCGAAGCGCAAAAAGATTTTTACCAAGCACTGATTTTTATAATTTGATAAAGGTGGCTAGAGTGGCATCGTTTATTTTAAGGAGGGTTAGTAGAAGACGAACATTGATGATGACATTTCGAATAGGATAAAATCAAAATGCAAGAACACTGAATGTTCTAGTTAAGGTTCTGGTTTTATGTTTGGGCACTTCCATTCTGTTGTTTAAACGCTAACTACTTCCAAGACCTAGTTTTGCTGCACTTTATTTTCAGCCACAAGGCATCGTAAAATACTGTTAAATCTCGGTCACAGTTACAGTGGCTGGTATTTCCGTCAACAAACTCCAAACATGAGCCGAAGTGTAACCAAAGTTCGGTTGTTCCATCCCGCGAGTACACTGGCGGCCGACCGACCTGACTCACTTAATTATCCATCCAAAATTTCCGAGTAGATAATAAAGTTAAATTGAGTAAATTGCACAGGTGGCCGACATAATGTGAACTCGTTGTGAACTACACAGTTTAAATAGCTCTAATCGGACGTTTTGCCTTTTAAATGCCACTTAAAAGTTGTCTTGTTAACGATTGGTAAGACTTCACCTAAAGTGTGTCAATTACATTAATCATTATTTCTTAATTGTACATGCACTTCAGCATTAGTTGGAAGAAGGCTAAAGACATAATTTATGAAAAAAAGATTACACTTTAGCTATAAAATGTAGATTCACTAATTTCCGCAATGATATATCTATTAAAATCCAAAAACCAACGTCAGCAGGTTTCAGTCTTTCTGTAAAACGTTTATACAGGGTGTTTCTTTTAAATTGGCCAAAAGGGAGATATCTGCATCCATAAGAGATACGGGAAAACTTTCTTAGGAACCTTTAGTTCTTTTTAGATACTGATAATTTTTTTGGCCAAGTGTGAGCTGTCCACAGAAATGAGTGAAATTGATCAATTTTTTTTGAAGCCGTTCGACTCTGTTTCCAGTAAGGATCATTTCATTGTATCGGAAGCAAAAAAACGGGACGGCGGAAGTTGGTCAAATTTAGCAAAATATTTTTTCATACAAATTGCATGCCAGCCAAAATTATCAGTATCAAAAAAGAGCTAAAGGTTCCTAAGAAAGTTTTCACGTATCTCTTATGGATGCAGATGTCTCCCTTTTGGCCAATTTAAAAGAAACACTCTGTATAGATCTTCGATTTGACGTACGTCGCTTTATTAAATTAGAAACATTAGCATTACCTACCTAGTCGACACAACATCAAAGTTTAGACCAAGTTAATAGAAACTAAATAAATTATTTATTAACTTGCTTTAAGTTCCAATGCCAAAATAATTAACGAACTAAAGTTTCCATAATGAAAAACGCAACCAATTTTATTTTCACTTTGTAATTCGTTTACGAACCTTTATCGAAATCGTGGCGGGTCGCGGTATAAACCACATATTTTGCTAATTTGTTTTTATGTTGGCGTATGTATCGCCGCGGTGGTCGTTCCGGCAGTTAGCACAAATTGGTCCAATTACCGTCGTCTACAACCAAGATACCAATTGGATTACGAATCTAAATTCCTGCGGTAACCCCGGGAAAACTCCTCTTAAACGATCCCTAAGGTAAAAATAATATGTGTACCCTGAACTTAATTACACAAATGGTAACTTCACAGCACATATGTAACTCCACTTGATGAGTTGTTACGTCAACGACACGCACAGTTTATGGGATTAATATGTTAACTAAATGCAAATAGCAGAACATCGTACAGTACCCGGTGTAGTCTGTCTGCATGGACTGGTTCCAACGTAACTACCTCTGTGAAGACACATAATTATCTACTGTTTTCATTAACTGAAACAAGTTAATGACTTTTCTGTCGTTTGCTGTGTATACCTGAAGATAAAAAAAAATTGCGCTAACGTTAAGGAAAAGTTTGCAGTCCTGAACGGGGTGAATTTTTATACCATAATAAAACCCTGGGTTATGGTCCTTCGTTCATAGCGATCATACCTTCAGATTACACGATATCCTTGTAATCAATTTTATGTTTGCGTTATCAAAGCGTCGTTTCAGGCTTCGAGCATCTAATGTAAAATATATCCATTAACGTTTTCATGTTATACTTGTTTATCGAACCAAATTGCTATTTCCAGTCGCGCGAGTCCCGAGCCTCCTCGTTAATCCAAACTAACTGTTCATCCATTAACAAATTGTGGCGTTCGTTGCCGGAACGGAGCACGTGCAATCCGTACCGTTGGCTTTTCTTAACTCGGCGGGTATCGAGCATGCGAGTCGATTAAGGGTGCGTGCTCAGAATCGGCATGCGCTCATTACTCCTCCCTATTCATTACTCGTCGGCTAGATAACTAATAGTCGCCGTCTTAACGCGTTTCACTGAGAACAGTTATTTCAATGAAGTCGCGTCGGTGGGGCTCCGCGCACCGTCTTATTCCAGCCGTTTCGCTAAGTTGCTACGAGCGCGCATATTAACACTTTGATCCAGTGAATATAATGTAATCGTTCCGACACCGAGCTACACCGACAGCGTGTTCACGGAGATTACAGCCATCGACATCATGTCTCGATTATACACGCAGAATTACATTTAATTAAATAGTTATGTAACGTGTTCACGTTGTTCAACACAGTCATAATTCAAGACGTTCAATTTGGTTTATGTAATAGGAAGAAACAAACTAAGTACCTACACTAATAACAATTAATATACTGCACTTTAGTGATAAGAGAGTCTGCTCAACTCAGTTGGTGATGTGAAACTTGTGTCGTAACGTTAACTATGGTAGCTTATTAACTGACCTCTTCGCAGGAGTTTTTCTCTCCTCATCAGTGCTGTTCTAATTTTGGCACGAGATCTGAACCTCCCAAGTAACAACCTTAAAAGTTTTATTTTTTGTAACGTTTGTCATAATAATGTATGTGTTGTTTCAGTACACGGGCACGGGAATGGGCGGATGTGGCGGAGCTGGGGGCCGCGTGCCAACGGCAGCGTCCCCCGCCAACACGGCGTCGTCGTCGTCGTCCAACACGGGCTCAGCCGGCGGTACACGCTCCACGTCGCTGAGCACGGCGCCGCCGCCGCCGGCCTCCTCCGCCTCCACGACGGGCGCCGCCGGCGAGCAGCTCAGCCGCACCAACCTCTACATCCGAGGCCTCAGCCAGAACACCACCGATAAGGACCTCGTGCAAATGTGCCAGATGTAAGCTTATCACTCACATTCAACATCTGTCCCGATCATATTACCATCGTTAATTTACGTATTGTTTTCAGGTATGGCAACATTATTTCAACTAAAGCAATATTGGATAAAAATACGAATAAATGTAAAGGTAAACAACATTCATACCGTACGTCCTCTTTTATATACACAGTCATAGCGAGTTACCCAGTTATGTACATGTAAAGTACTATACTAGTTATAAATCTGTGCATAGTATCTCACGTATGTATTTAAATATTGTTTTACAGTTTATTACTTGAATAGAGTTGCATTGATACGATTATTCGTAATTGAATTATTTAAAACAATATATTAATATTTTCTAGAATACCATATACCTACCTTCATTAAACTAACCCATCTATGGTGAGACTTTTTTCCAATATATGCACGAACACTAGATACATTCAATTTGATTCATATTTATGATACATAATCATATTTAAATGTTTATTTTTATATATTTTTATCGTAGATATATTATCATGTTCACTATATTTGCACCCAAGCACAGATGATACTAAATTATTACCTCGATATGAAGTTTGCACAGTAATTTTAATGTTCATCACGATGTTACCCTTTTTCGATGTCACATTTTCATCACGCTAATGTCGAGTAGGCAATATACTCGCGCTCATTAGTTACATATCAAATGTATGTACCATAGCTGTTATTTCTTTGGAATTTTAGATATATGTTTAACATACATACATAAGACCAAGCATGAGTCATCGAAATTATAAAAAAAAAACTTTATTAAGCGGTCCCTACCGGCTGAGGTAACTCCCTACTATACAATAATGTAACTTTTTTTCTCAGGTTACGGTTTTGTAGATTTTGAAACGATCGCGTCGGCTGAGGCAGCTGTTAAAGGATTACAAGCCAAAGGTGTTCAGGCCCAGATGGCTAAAGTGGGTATCTGGTTCCTGCGTAGACTGAACCGTGTACGTTGTGCATGCAAGTAATACTATTATGACTAACCGCCTGCTCCTTGTCCGCTCTCTCATCCCATCGTCTTCTATTTCTGCTCCTTCGCCTTTACTAAGAAGACCTACGACAACTAACTTTTAACTTCCTGTTCCGACTAAAATCCTTAAATATGTAATGAATGTCCTGAAGCCATTAAACATAAAAGGAATGGCAACTGTGAAATTAAGCGCAGTGCAATTGTTTCTTGTCGGGAGTTGGAATCGTATAAAGCCTTTCATAATTTAATTTATATTGGTCGTTAGTTAGGACGATGGCAGACTTTTGCCATTTGGACAGTTGCCTTCCCCATTGATCCAACCCTTTATTCCGTCTTCCCTTACTTATAGCTTTAGTACTTATACCCCCTATCTATTTAAGAAGTGCTGTTAACTTACATAACTGAACGAGTGTTCCCTATCTTGTAAACTTGCTAGATTTGACATTTTTGCATAAATGTAGCATCCCGATCCATGTAATTTGAGGTGAAATCTTCGATGTGCTCCTATTTTCCACATTATAATGCCTAATTGTTTGATTCAATAGATTGTCTGTCTAGAAGTAGGTCCTGTGTTTAGATCTTCGACAATATGGGCGATAAATACTTTGAAATGTCCCGGTATTAACACAGCTACCACCGAACACGATCATTCATTTGTGTAGTCCATTTGGGAAACAACACGAGTGGTAATGTTGTGTCAGCGTATTCACAAACGAACAATGTAACACTAATGTGTTGTAAGTATGTTATCCCTTCAATGGTACGCAAATCGACGCAAATATAACGCTTACTTAATTCTATACTTCAGACATTGTTTCATCCTATTAATTCTATACTATTGTCGTATGCTTCAGCGTTATAACAATGTATAATTATATTATCGCTACTGGGCTCGGGTATTTCTATGCTTTCGATATTAAATTAGTGTGTATGCGAATTTTAACTAGCTTCGTAATCTCTATGCTAATGTATAATGCCCATGTCGTTGATAACACCTACGTAATATTAGTACATTAGATCAATCTGCTGATTAACGTCAGAGCTGGCTTCAGTGTCTAGATATTCTATGCGGGCTTCAAGCTAATTTTAACATTCTAAGAACAATTTCACAGACACGTTAAATTAACGCTTAGAGACATTTAAATTAATAGTTAACAAAATAAACAAGACATGTTGTCATGCAGCCGTTGACACGTTGTGACGTCTCAGTCTGCTCCATCACACTCACGTACACATTGGAAACATGTAAATAAACAGTATGTATTAACTCCCCGAATGACAATGCTTTCCTAATGGTGGGTGGCAAAAGCAACCATGCAATGGGTATGTCCGTGTCATATATGTGCACATGAAAGCATTTCCAGTGGTTCCGGGGCTTGTCACATGGTATATGAATCTCAGATCCCCACAACAGCTCAATGTGCTAAGCACTTTCAAAGTATTTCAGTCTCAGCACTTGTTTAATATTGCTAGACACCCTCAGTGGTGCTCGAAATTTTCTGACAATGTCACTGAAACTTCCAATTTGAATTTTTAAACATTGAAGATTTGGAGAGCAAGTTCTTCACCTATTACTCCGGGGCATTTACAGCAACAAGAACAGGATCCCACCAACCTGTACATGGCCAACCTGCCGCCGCACTTCAAGGAGAACGATGTGGACCAACTGCTGGCCAAGTTTGGCCAAGTGGTGTCCACACGAATCTTGCGTGACACCCACGGCCAAAGCAAAGGTGTGGGCTTTGCACGGATGGAGTCCAGGGAGAAATGCGAGCAGATTATTCAAGTGAGTCAGAAAAATCTTTCTTATATAAAAGAGTAGCTACGGCACATTTATCAGCAATAGAACCGCTGTTGGACATTTTGTTTTGTCAGCAAACACACGAAACTTATCTCTGATCCTTTAGTACTCCTTATTTCGATATAGTCGATAATACTCCTTATTTATTTTGCATATTTCCAAAATCATCCGAAGATATTCCATGAGCTGAACTGTTTGTTTTAGATGTTCAATGGCAACCCGATCCCGGGAGCTAAGGAGCCTCTACTAGTTAAGTTCGCCGACGGCGGTAACAAGAAAAAGGCGCTGTACAAGCAAAACGATAATAACGGACGAGCATGGAGGGACAACACCGACTCCATTACCCAGGTAGTCAGTGGACAGCTATCCATTGATAACTAGCACTCATCAACATCATCATCATCGTCATGATCACAATCACCATTCTATTCGATTATTAAAAATAAATCATCTGACCTTTTCAAACCATTCATCAAACGAAACCCTCGCCAAGGGCCGGAAGGGAGGGACTGTCAAACTATTACTGGCTAAAATCCACGTGAAATAACGCAGCTTAACCGTACGTTCTAATTGATAAGCGTCACACAGAAATAAGAACCTCCTTTAGTTTTTCATAAAACAAATAACGTGGGGTTTGTTACAAAGAACCGGTTCCCCACGTAACTCCAACGTCTTCATTAGCGATGAAATTAGCATAAGGCGCCTTCCGGCTGAGATAGTTGTGTAAGTTTTATCAGGGTGGAGTCGCCGCGTAGCAAGTGCAAGTAAATAAATATGTAACTCGTTATCTACGCCGCTTTACCTTCTTCATCAAAGTAAAGAAAAGAAACCGCATTACTTAGTATAATCTGATTGTATTAAACTGGTCTAGCCCGCAGTTGATTGGGAGAGGATCAGTTCATGTTAGTATCTAAAATCTTTGTTCAACTACTTAGAAGTTAATGAAATGACGGTTTCAGTTTCTTGTCACCGTGTCTATTGCGAATTTGCGAGTTTTGGAGCACCGGATGCTTTTCAAAATAAATCATTGTACTTTTATACAATTCCAGGCCGCAATGGCAGTGAGCGGTGTTTACGCCGGTGGAGTGGGTGGCGCGGGTGCCGGCGGCGAGTGCGCCGGCATGTACCGTGGCGGCGGCGGCGTGTACGGCGTGGCGGCCTTCCACCACCACCCGCAGCTGCACCACCATCACCACGCGGCGCACCCGGCCGCCTGGCTGGCGCCCTACGCCGCGCTCATCCCGCCCGCGCACCCCGCGCACCACGCTACGCACCCCGCACACCCACATATACCCATCGACGCTGTGCCTAGCCAATACGTAAGTGTCCCCTACTCATTCCACAACTAAGCAACTGTCATTCTCCCTATTAGGTGCATCGTTTCCTGTCTTAGTCTACGACTTCGCAAGAACTCGATTGCGGGCCTTTCAGAGGGCCAGTCCACATCCAAGCCGAGACACGAGGAGTGCGGTGGCGACCTTTGTAACGGTCAATTAACTACAGAAGTATCGAGTCAGAGGTTTACGAGAATATATTCAGTCTGAAACATTACAAGGCTGATAGTAATTCTCTGTTTTCCAGGTAAACTGGGACAGCTTAAGGCCGGAAAATGAGTTATACGTGAGTGCACAGTAAAATTGTAATCGAACGCTCTAACCTTCCGTGTCCCATTGCTTACGATCCACCGCTCACTTAGCGCTCCTCTCGCTTTCTCTGCCACACGTTATGCTGCCACTCTGCTATACGACACTAAGTGCCTGGTGTTACCTCGTGTTTGCTAAAAATGGGAAATTAATAATACACACAAAGATGGATGATGTTTAACCGTTCAGTGGAAAAAAGAAATGAAAATTAACACACCTGGGGCAATGATATATCGATAGAGCGCTGAGACGGCACGATGTTGTGTTGCAGTATTTCACGTCGCACCCGTATCAGTACTTCGCGGGTCCCACCCCGCCGATCATCCAGATGCCGATGGAGAGCGAGCACGCGTCCACGGCGGCGTCGCCCGACGAGGCCTACCAGCCGTACCCGCCTCCCAAGTAGACCGTAAGCCACGCTACAACACTACGTGCTGTACACGAGCCAAAAATCAAAGCAACTGTGACTTTTTACGATGTTAATTTGTTTTAGTTTTAATTTGCGGCCGTTATAGACTTCATCGAAAGCTCCGCTGCGCGGCGCCCTCGCTCCGCCGGCGCTCTTCTACTTGTTAAGCCTATTACTTGATCGCCTCGACTATTTATTTTCTCGACGGGCTTCGTATTTGGCTGGTCCTCTTGGCTTTATGCTGGACGTTCGATTTGCTGTGATGTTTTGATGAGGTCTTTTGACGGTTCGAGGAGAGGATTTGATGTATAGATATAGTTGCAATTTTAAAAGTGTTTTGCATTATAATTTTATTATTGTTTTATGAAAATTCATTAAGATTTTAGGCGCAGATTTCGTACATGTTGACAGAATTATTTAAGATAGTTAGGTATTTATTTTAGCGTAGAGTGTTTTCATGCATGAAGAGACAAATAAAACTTGTCCTCAATGCAGAAAAATCGATAAATTTTATAATATTATTTGATTGCTAGTGTCATACTCAAGACTGTAACTATTCAGTTACCGTTTATTGTTGACTACGTATAGCATAAACAATGGACATCACTAAAATCAACCAAATGGTGCAATCACATTATACAAAAGTATATTGAAATTTTAAAATATTTTGTTTCATTTTATTTAAAATATTTTTCGTTACTTCAGAGTGTATGAGGAGAGCAATATCTGAGAATCGGATAGAAAGTTAGGTGGAAAAGGTCATATCATGGAATCAAAAATATTAACAAAAATTGTAAAGAATAATGAAATGATTATGTGTGTAAGGGTTAGTAATGGTGAGTACACCGATTAGATCTTGTACGATAAAAAAGCCGGAGATTTAGAATCTTCCGATGAGTTTAGGTATTTGTAAAATACAGTCGTTGCGTCATTTTATAGTCGGAAACATAAATTCAGGCAGCTCTACGTAGTAAAGGTTCCGCTAGAGGACCGCGGAGCAAGTTCCTCCGGCCTCCGGCGATGGAACACCAACTGAGTGCGAATTGTGTAGACTAATATACGTTAGCATGGTGCTCTAACTCATTATGTTCCCAGAATATTTGTATGAATATGTATGAAAAAACAGTATTATTAATCAGAAACAATGTTCATACTGGCGCAGTCTTCCAAAGATCGCGATTCATTTTCGTATGGCTCACTGACCCAACGAGCGCCACGTGTATGGGCTGTCAGCCAACTATTGTCTCTCACGAATAGACAAATAACCTCCCTGAACAAATCTATTACTTGTAAGAGGTACGTAAAATTATATTCCTTCTTAAAGTCATTATTTCTCATCACAAATAGGATTATCGTGTTTCTTATTATTTCCTGCGTGTATCTAGATGCGATTATGAAACAAACTTCAATAACAATAACGTCGTTGCCAAACCCGAACACAGACTGAATTTATGTATACCTACTTGTAACTTCCAAATATTTCTGACCTTGTTTTGGTTCATAACATAGGGACTGCGAGTGTAGACTGTAGGGTACACGCGTCTAACTGCTACGTGTACTGCGACTACTGCTTGGGCACGACTCCACGTCTGCGCCCCTGGCACTACAGTGCTGATGATACGGCAACATTTAGCAATAAGCAGTTGTATGTAAAGTCTATTTATACATTTTACGAGTCTATACAAATTTTTGTACGTTGAAAACACATGTTTGAATACGTGAATAATGAAATGATCCTTTTTTGAGAATCATGTACTGAGTCAACTGTAGTTGTTATTTTGTAGGCGGTCGGCACATTCCACTAGAAGAAAACTCTTACAAAAATTCCACGATTGATTTCCACATTATAAAATGTAAATGGATTTGAAATCCAAGTGTAAACACACCGTTTTGGTGTAATTGAGCACTTTTTGTACCATCACGTAGGTTTTGGGTACACTTTATGACTTTATATGAAATTTGATATTTTTATATTGAATATATATAAATTATACATGGATATGTATACATGTATATACATTGTTGATGGGTACGAGTAAAAGCCTACTATATCGCAACTGTTTAATTCTATTTTGGCACGTCAAGAGTTTCATCAGAACCAAAGTATACAAATCATTAAAGTCGAGTAAGAAGTAGGAAAATATTTATACAACTCAGGGACTGAAGACTAGTTAAATGTTTGATATATTAACTGTATTTTAACTGACAATTAAGCGGTAACCTCTTTGTTCAAAACCTGTGAACCGACTTAAAAGAAACAATACAGGAACTGAAACTAGCTGACGACAGGTTTTGAATGAATAACGTAGATTTTGAACGAGTAAGTAGATCTGTACTTGATTTGTAAACAAACATTTTAATTTATTCAGGAAAAGGCTGAACTGTACTGTCGTTCCGTATTGAATTACTTTTTGAAATGTACATACATTAGCTCAAAAGATTTTCACTAGTGTCGTACTAGTAAGTACTGCTAAACATCTTCCACGTAGAGGCACAACGTAACTCACGACTCTCGAGTGTGAACGGACAAAACGCAAACACGTAGGTAGCCCCAGATAGTAGTTGTATCAGCTGACTGCCTCACGAGCTGCCGGACGATCGCAATGAGCGGACACGGTTCGACGCATGCACTCGCGCACGCAACTCCGTAACGTTCGGGTGACAACTGACCCGCAATACTCCGACGATCAGGCGAGGACGAGGGCGACGTCTGATCAAGCCAAATTTTATTGTACTGAATAAGAACCGCCTTTACTTGTGAAATGTAATAACCATAAAGTGCAATGTAGTACCGAGCGTCGCCTGGTACTTAGTTAAGTATTGATCGTTTAGTGTTCCACGTACACTGTGGCTTCCTGTAAATGCAGTCTTCCGATAGATATTTCCGCTAAACTTTGCATTTAAAATTGATGTCGTCAATGTATTAATTAAATAAATTCATTTCACGTTATGAGAATCACCCAGGCCTTGGTTGGCGTACCGTTTATAAGTGTATCGTATGATTTCCTCGCTCGAATGTTTTAGTTTCATTCCAAGGAGCAAATCGTTGTTTCCGTGAATCGTCGTTGTATAAACAATATGTATGTTAGAGTATAGTCATGTACCAAAACGAGCTCACGTGTCGCACGTGACGTATTCATCTAAGTGACTTGTAGTTATAGCGTGGCACGGTCCTGTGTAGTAGAACACCGTCGAAAGCAAAGTATTTTAGCACGAAATTATTTTTCTAATGCTTCCCTTCCATTTAAGCAATAATAAGTTGATTTGATGGTAGTGCCTTCAGCTTCCTCTAAAGTAATGCTCAGTATGAATACAATATAGCAGTTGCATGTGCTTTACACAATATTTTTACAGGTAATAGAGAACTTACCGTATTACATAAACGTAGTGATAATGTAAAAACTATGTTTAAATATTTTGTATTAACAACTTGAAGAACATAATGTGGCTGTCTAATCGTTGCATTTTTCACACATGATGTAAAATTAATAAAACTCGACAGAAACGTAGATGTTCCTAGTTACACTCACTTGTACATTCTAGACATGTGTGATAACTGATTACAATACTTTACTTTGAGATTACGGACGATGATTTGTATTACTTACATTATAATATTATATGTAGTGAGAACTAAATAAAACATAAGATGAGCACAAAGATGCGATTGGGGAACCAAGTCTTGAAAACCAAAACATGTTTCAACAGAAAATCATGTCGAAGAATAGAAATGTTAAGTAGATGTTTTAAAAATAAGTCATTTAATTATAAGCGAACGCACGGATATGTCATACAGTGAATAGTGAAGCTACGGGCACGATAACGAATGACGGCTAGGAATAGTTCTAGGCTTAATTATAGATAGGATAGAATAGAAAACAATGTTTCGACGCTAAGATAGATAGCATAGAGCCTTAGATTTAATATATTGGTGAGGCGCGCGGCGCGGGCGCGTGCGCCGGCTCTAGGGTAGTTTCCTTTGTTAGTTTATTAAATAATTTAATTTGAATGGACTGAAGCCGGCCCGCCGCCCGCGCCGCCGCCCTAGCGTAACTAACGTCTAAGAGATAGTGAACACATTCTTGATAAGTTTCAGTTCAACAAGTTTGCTTTCACCTCTTTCGTTATGTAGTTCAATAAGTGTAAAGAAGAAAATTACATGAAAAAAACGGAAGTGTCGATACGAATGTATTTGTCCAATGTGTATTAATATAGTGTGGTGTTCTACCCAGCAGACTAGTCTAGACAGTAGAATAGTTTAGGTAAATATTTAGTTAGGTAGTATTATAGAATTATGAATGCAAAAATAAAAACTTCATAAAATGTAAAAAAAAATGAAATGAAATTGTTGGTAAGACAGATTATTTTTAAGGGACATGTTGCTTCGTTGTGTTATGATGTGAGGTTTGGCATAACTATGATAATAGTGTAAAAGCATTTCTCGCAGAGAAAACACAAAGAGGAAAGTTATGTATCTATTTTGTTACAAAGTGTTTGCAAGTTTCTATATTGTGCTATGAGCATTTTATGTGACCCGCATTATTTATAGTTATGCTGAATGGAATCTAAAATATAATATAAATAAATCAAAATGGTACTAAGAAGCATGTTTTATTGTGACGAGTCATGTTCCTTTGCATTGAACATATTTTGTAAGAGCAAAATGATTGAATAAAACAAGCGAAACCAAATCTAGTACATTATTTTCTTTCCATTTCCCTTATTTTTAAGAAAACCATTTTATTGGAGCCAAAACTTTGGAAGACCCAGACGTTCGGAAGAAACTCAAGTGAGGATGACTTCAATAACATCCGGCATAAGGAAGAGAATGCCTTCACAAAAGAACCCTGACTCTCATACAATAGACATGTAGAACATTAATTCATCTCATGTTGGTCGTATTACACAGAAAAAATTCCTAGTACGAGAGCAGTTATTTCCTTTCTCCTGACAGACTAAACAACACAACCGATACCATTGCAATTGTTTTCAATCTATCAAAGGTGAAATTGTAAGTTGTAATGTAAGCAGCATTATGAGTGATGTTGGAATTTGAACTTATACTAAGCTGTGAAGGTAAATTATAAAATGAAATGAATACTATAACTGCAAACAACTGCGACTCTAAGCCGACGATAATTTTCGCTCTCCTTCGAATATCACTCCTGCGCAAGGCAAATAAAGTTGAAAATACATCAACTTATCTAACTGGAACAGAGGTACGCGGCTTTCAACTTTATTTCAATGAGGCTAAAGTCGATTATAGTTTGTCAGTAAAATTATGAAATGGGTGTAGTGTTTTTTCGTCATGCGGGATTTACAAAAAGGCATTTTGTTAAATTCTAATTACTAACTTACTAAATCATCATCTGCCTAGCCTTTTCCAAATTATATTGAGGTCGGCTTCCAGTCAAACCAGATTCAGCTGGATATCAGTATTTTACATGGAGCGACTGCCTGTCGGACCTCCACAACCCAGTAACTGGGTAAAACCATACCCCATGGTAAGACTGGTTGTCAGACTTAAGAGCTTCTGACTAATAGTAACGACTATAAAAGATCTACATATGACAGCTGGGACTAACGGCTTTACGTGCTTTCCGAGGCACGGAGGAAACTTGCTGTAACAGATGATCACACATCCACAGACCAACCTCGGCAAGCGCGGCTTAACCCGGAAGATCGGCCTATGCGGCTGTAATTATTTTGCCACGAGCTCCTCAAGTTAAGTTAATTACTAACTTACTAAATGTTGACGTAAAATAATTCATAAGCGGGGTTATAAATTACCGAGAAATTGAGCCAAAATTAGAAACTGAATAGATTCAACTTATTTATTATTTCTCTTATCACTAGTACAAATATCTAAATAACGTGACGTATACCTAAGACGGACTCTTCACTCGAAATATTTTGTAAAAAAATTAAATAAAAACGTCAAAATATATTTCGAACACTGGTAGGTATTGGTCAGTCATAAAATGTAAATGTTTGCTCACGCGCTTCCGTAGTGTTTCGCTTTGAATATTCTCAGGGTGTTGTCACTTGAGCCGCTGACGAGAAGTGAGGGGTTGGACCAATCACAGCACAGGACTTTGTCTTCATGTCCAGTGAGGTCGTATAAAGGTGTGCGGGGACTGAAAAATAATAATAAAATGTGTTGATTAAACAATTTTGAACCTACGTTAAGAATAAAGAGGTTTAGTTGCTAAGATATCACTCAAACATATATTATTTTGTTGTTGCGCTAATGCAAGGCTGGGCAATATGAGAAGAAAAACAAATAGCAGAAAACGAAGAGCAGCCGAACAGTAAGGGTGAAACCATGGGGAAAAGCTACTTTATAATAATAGTAAAATTCAAAAGGAATCTAAAGAAAGATACACTTTTATTTATCGAGGTAAAATCATCAAATGAGTCCTCCCACCCCAGGCAGGGCGGAAGGGACTGTCAGACTTGTATTGACTAAAATCGTCATTGTGTCCTTCAATAGCTCTTTATGTTCCGGGGTCACGGTGATGGAAATAAGTCCCGCGACCCCGGCAGGCTTTGGCCCTCTGTGAGGGTTACCGTTATTTTGATCACGCTCTTTGAGGCGCGCGTGGAACACGACCCGCCGTCGACCAGAGCATGGTCCATGGTCGGACAGCGAGTTGCCCTTTACTCGCTGTCCGCATACCCGACACCACTTGGCATGCAGAGGACTGCTAGGCTTCTGCTCGACAGTTCGTGTCAAAACACCAGGTCGGAGGTTCCTCCCTTTTCAACACAAGGAACTTTATACCCCTTTTTTAACCGACTTCAAAAAGAAGGAGGTTATCAATTCGGCTGTATGTATTTTTTTTTTTTTTTTTTTTTTTGTGTGTTTGTTACGCGATTTCTCCGGCGATTGTGGACCGATTTTCAAAATTATTTTTTTGTTCGAAAGGTGATGCTTCCGGATTGGTCCCATATTCACCAAGTCAAGATCTGATGATTGGATCCTGGAGAAATCGAGGGCAACCCTCAAATTTTATAGGCCCACATATAGTTTTTCGCAAATATTATGAAGTAATTTAAGTATTTGCGTATGGTAATCATAATCTCATGTAGCTAAGCTGATGATGGAAGGTACAACTCCTTAAGAGTAAGGACTAGGCATCGACTGATTTACTTTGTGTTCGCTTATCTCCGGAACTACAAGTCCGATTTAAGTCATTCTTTTTTTGTTATACTAGGTATTGTTCAACTAAGGGAACACTGCAGGTTTCATCAAAATCGGTTCAGTAGTTTTTGAGATAGGGAATTTTATTATCTAATTTTGAACATGAGCGATGTTATTACCGGTGCTACGGATTACAAATTTCTAGTGCACATGTAAGAAAATGATGTACACTATTTGACAAGAATTTGGGTTGAATATTTAAACTAAAAAGAGTAAAATAAAAGCTTTTTCAAAAAAAAATGTAACCGCCTTCAAAACCAACCACTAAAAAAGGGTAAAATAACCTACAAAATAACTTTTCTTTCCGAAGTCGGTGGCAAAGAAGACAATGAAAAAAAAAACCACCGACTTCGGAAAGAAAAGTTATTTTGTAGGTTATTTTACCCTTTTTTAGTGGTTGGTTTTGAAGGCGGTTACATTTTTTTTTGAAAAAGCTTTTTTATCGTGGCAAAATCATCAAATGAGTCCTCCCACTCAGGAAGGGAAGGGAGGAACTGTCAAACTTGTACTGACAAAAATCCACGGTGATCCTTCAAAAGCCCTTTACGTTCCAGGGTCACGGTTACCTAATGAGACAGGCCCGCGATTCTGGCCTTCAAAGGGAGTCCCCCCATCAGATTGCTGACAGCTCTTTGAGGCCCGCTTGGTACACGATTCGCCGTGGATCTGGGCATGGTCCATGAACGGACGGCGAGTCACCCATTACTCGCCTTCCGATCGCGCAAGTTTGTACCGCTAAAATATCTTGGGTAGTTCCACTTACCTCCTAGTTTCCCATAGTTTGACTTGTGCATCATAGCCGGCGGAGAGGAACAATGTGTCTTTAGTTTTGGACCAGCGGACGGACTGCACCCACCCTGTGTGAGAAGTGAACGTCGTCTTCACGATGCTCTCTGAAATATAAGTATGTACATAATAATTATGTTCTGCAGCACATTTATTGGGCCGGCTACGTCTGTAGACGGACCGACGATGGGAGATGGAGTAGACGGGTGCTAGAGTGAAGATTGCGAATGGGCAAACGTAACGCGCTGCGACAAGATGGGTCGATGATTTGAAGAATGTGGCTGGCAGCAGATGGATTCAGACCTGGAGGGTTGGCGTTCTTTGGGGGAGGCTTACGTACAGCAGTGGACGGCAATAGGCTGTTAATATATACATTTATTTCTATAACAGAGAATGTAGATAGTGGCAGTGTCACAAAGGCATATTGTAATATAGTGGAGTGCCGTAAGGGTTATACCTCGGAATCCAAGACCAGCCAATGAATCTAAATCTAAAATAATTGTATCCATCCCATTTGACAGTACCTACTCGACATTGTAAACTAATATTGTAGGACCTTATAAATATGATAGGTTTATGCAAAACCTATTGTAGCTATCTTTAATTATTAACAACCATCGACAAGTAAGTAGTAGTAAGTCCTAAGCGCATATTTACCCAAAATAAAACCAAATATGTACCTGTAGATCTAGGGTCGTATAAACGAATGTGTCTGTCGGCTGATGCTGTCACTATACTGTTGTTTAGTGGAGACCAGTCCGCGTCGAAGAATGCTTTGTTACCTAGAAATATTCCAAATAAAATATATAAAATACTAGCAGCCTCAATAATGTCTTGCACATTCAATTTTTTTTGTCAATCAGAATGAATGAGATGCTATTTTCACGACACGTTTGGTGCAGTGGCTGAGCATTTGACTGAAGCGCAGCGTGTCGCAGGTTCGATCCCCGCACGGAACAAATATTTTTATGACCTACTATTATTTGTTCTGGGTGTTTGTCATATGTTTTTCTGTGTCTGTAACACACCCACGACTCAGGAGAAATTACTAGAATGGGACAAGGTTTTTTTTAAAAAAAAAAAATTGTGCCTACAAAATTAATTACCAGCAATTTCCTGTTTGATGCCACCAAGTTCACAATCCCACAGTTTCAACAAATGATCCCATCCACTGGACAGTACTGTGTTGAAATCCATCCATTGCACGGCAGACACAGCCTCTCGATGGCCTTTCAAAGTTGATAAAGGTTCCTAGAGGAATAAAACTTATGTATATTGGACTTGAAATCAAATAAATGTTACATGAAACTGGAAATGTAGCTGACCTGATCCTTCCTAACCAATAGCACACTAATATAGATCTTATTCAGATGTGATAAAGCGCTTTTATCTTAAAAGGTAAAAAAAAAACCGAGGCATTGATTTTTCAAAATTAAAACCAAACTTTAAACTAAACTTTATAAAGGTTGAATATGAATGTAACTTACCCTTGTGTTCCCATGTTCAGGTTTGCTTCGTTTCTTTGCTGGTACATTATCCTCATCTGATAAACCTGAAGTACATTTTAAAATATTATTGATTTATCAAATCATCTGACATGGGCGAGTGGAAGAAGAAATGTTTGAACCACGCCACAAGACGACACTCATAGCGAAAAAGCGCGGTATTCTCTGAGCAACTAGTTCATGAGATACACTGTGGTGACAGACGGACAGACAGACAGATGGACAGCAAATCTTTGTAATAAAAAGAACAATAATAACATTTACTACTTAAAATAATAACAAATTACAATAAATGTGGGAACACTTCTGAAAACTTAAGGGAAGCATAAAGAATTTTTCTTATTCAGTTTGATCTGACTTACTGGCACTCCACAAGCAGACATTGTTGTCCCAACTGCCCGTAGCAAAGCGGTTGGCATCAGCTGAAACTGCAATACATTCAATTCCTTTGTCGTGCCCGCGACATGTCACCACACAGTCCACTGAGTTGCGGGGTACATTCCACACCCAAAGCATGGCTGACTGGTCATGAGAGGCACTGGAATCACAGAAATGTTTTAGAAATAACTGTTATTCATTCAAATTTAAAATCCAGGTTTTTTATATCTTTTAGATAGAGTGACTGGCCATGGTAACCTTATAAGACAATCCATGATTCATTGATAGTTTACAGAATTTTGAAGAAAAGAGGACAGATTGTATTAGGAGAGGCCTACATCTACATCAGTGTGTATGGCAAAAGGCTGTGTTGATAGATATTATTATCTATCTTACCTGGCAAATACTGCTTGGTCATCATTGAAAGAGACCCAAGAAACAGCCTTGACTGGAGATGTGTGACCTGGAATGGCAAGCTTGTGTTGACCCTTAGTACTCCAAATGTGAATGCTGTTGTCATAGCAACCAGATAAAATCCTGAAAAATGAATAATGTTCATTACATTCACAGTTAATTATTGCAACACCTAACATCAAATTTAGAAATGAATGTTAACTAACCAGTTTGAGTTAGCGTGAACTGAAGAAACCCAGTCATCATGCATCAAGCAATCCTGTGGTGCTGGTGCAGGAAATCTTTCCAAATATTCTATTTCCAATGTTTCTTCTGTAGAGGCCCCTTTCTCCTGTAAGTGCTCTGCGAGTGTCGTACACAACAGCTCCCCACATACTAAGAAGTCAAACTCAACTGCCTTCTCTAGTGATGGATTTGTCTCTTTCAACAAAGCATTTATCAACGTATTAAGATCTGCCGGTTGAGTGTTACTCTGAATTGCATATGGACTGTCTGGTACAGCATATCTATAGCAAAAAGAAAGATTATTTAGTATGTATATCAAACCTAGCATGCCTCGCCACGCCGGATGGAAAAACTTTACTCACTGTTCTTGTTTGGTTATAAAGCGAACTTGCAGTTGGACTTCTGCTATTCCAGCCATCGTAGTATTATAGTAAATACAGACGATAAACTAAGATAGTAACACGCATTCAATAATTAATTTCAACAATTTTTGTAGTTTAAAACTTCGTGTTCAATTCCGAAATCCGAATTGACATAACCATGACAATCACATTGACACATGTTTCGACGTACGTTTGTCAAATTTGACATCAATAACCACGTTTAGAATCTAGTTTTAGCCGTCTAGTTCAAAGTTAGCTTTGCATTACCGAACGAAACAACTTGCGTTCCAGATCCCAAATTGAAAAAGTTTTTGAGCTGGTTCTGAAGCATACTTTCATTTTAGCGGTCTCTTTTTTTCATTGAACTTTTAACTCTTTCTATAGCTGCCAAAGCCATGCTAGAAATTCAAAAACGAAATGCCAAAAATGACATTTAAGATTGAGGTTATCTCATATGTTTGGAGTGTGAGATTCATGTGTTTATTATATGTTTAAAGAATAACTCAATAATTACAGTAGTCTATATCATCAAAATGGGTGTAGTGACTACCGGTGTTAGTGAAAAAGAAGTCAATTATACGTTTCAAAGAAAAGCAGGCCGGAGTATCATTGAACGTCGCCCCGTTTTCTCACCTGATGGAGAGTATGTTAAATTACGATTATTAATTCCTCTCTAGCCTTGTCTTAAGGTCAAAACTTACCTAGCTTAATGTTGATTTCAGGTCACTAGCAATTATCGTAGAGAACATTGTTCGAGTGTATAGTATTCAAACAGGGGACTGTGTACGTACGCTTGAGACAGAGAGTCAAGTAAATGAGCTAATTGCTATACAATTTCCCGAAAATGAAGATTATAACTTGTATGGATGCTCAGACACCGGCTATGTCACAACTTGGACTTGGGCAAATGGAGCTGTTCTTAGAGAAATTGTAAGTTTTCAATTTGTACAAAATTTTGAATCAATATTTTCACTTAAATGGTCATTGTTTCGTTTAACTTCGCAAAAAGCATAGAAGCTCTCTTTAGTATAGTACTTAATTGTTAATTCACCATCTTTAATTTTTATTCATATTTATCCTTTAAAGTGTTTTTTATTTCAGTGTTTGGTTTACGGGATTCCTTTGCGTGGCATTGGAACAGTACCAACTATTTTATTATTCTATTAATTTATGAAATAATTTATTCCTTGCAGAAACTGCGGCTCCCAGATAATGTAAAAATACATACTTTTGACCTTGTAGACAGCAATGAATGTTTCGTTGTAAGTTCAACAAAACAGAATCAACTACATCTCAACAGTTATTCCGTAAAGACAGGAGAAGTGATATATGAATATAGAGACACCAGACCAACATATGGTGAAATGATATGCGTGTCATTAGGTTGGTGTGATGGAGACCGATATGCAGCAATAACAAATGGAACTAGAAACTTATACATACAGAATCTTCAGCGCCCACATATTAAAAGTCGGTAAGTTCCATTAAAATATTGCAGTGAATGCAAGAAAGAAAAAGTATTAATAAAAAATTAAAATAAAATACTACTTTATGTGGAGATCTAAAGGGGAGGCCTATGTTCAGCAATGGACGTCCTATGGCTAAGATAATGATGATGATAATGACAAACTAGTGACTTTACTAGAAGATTGTAAGCCATTAAGCAATGGATTTATAAATTATCAAATTTTGTTTTACACTGTATGATATGATCACTAAGGGGCAAATAACTTTAAACTAAGTAAAAAAGAAACAAGTGTTATTTGTTTAAAATTCATAAAAACTATGCAACTTTATCTTATAGCAAAGCACAAGTATGACTGAATGAAAAAAAATTAATAATAATGTAATCAAATCAATCAACAGTATGGTATGGTTGGTACGTGCAGCAGTTTGCTGCACGTTTTAGTCACACTTAATAATTATTTATATGATCTACGTTTGAGTCTAGGTGTTTGGGTAGATACCCAAGCACCTCAAAACTCAGATGAGTTCTTATATTTGTTAACTCACCTGCGATGCAAGAAGAAGTTCCTAGCGTGGGGCAATGTTTAATAAAAAATAAAGATTTATTGACCTGTATATTAATTTACAGAATAACCAACCACAATGGTTACCGCATAATGTCGGTGACTGCCAATCCGAGAGCTAATGCTGTAGCTATCACAGACACACTGGGTAGAGCCACAGTCATCAGAGGGAACTTGTTTAACTACAATCAAGTTGCGAGAGAAGTGTTGCATTGGCATTTCTTACCCCCACTAGCTACATGTTTCTCTCTACAAGGTAATTTCAATAATACTTTTATTGTGCTCTTACGAGAATGACTGACTGCAAATAATATTATAAATAAGTACTCTTAAGATTTTCCATATGTTTCCTTTTGTTTGAATATTACTTACATCAGCAGCGGAAGAGTGTTTTTTTCCTAGTCAAGTGTCCACAACGACGATATATTACTAGACTCCTAATAACAGGCGAACGATGTCTGTCAACACATTAGGCAAAAAAGTCTTATATCTGTCTTATTTCGACCACTCCTGTGAGCCATAAACATACCTTGAGACAGAATAGGCCTTGAGTTAGCCAATCACAACGCAGTACCCCGTCCCCCTCGCTTACGTAGTACCTAGCAGCGAGTTGACAGAATATTTTTTGTTCCTTAGATCGTGCATGCGGAGTCTAGTAATATATCGTCGTTGAGTGTCCATTAGCTAGTGACGCAGGAGCATGTTGGTCGTTTTTGTGTCTATTTGAAAAGAAGGATGGACAAAACGTCCCACCCCTTGTAACACTTCCATCTATATATCAAATAAAAGCACTTGGAAAGTGTATCATTTCATTGTATGACAGCAAACCTGTAAACTATGGGAGAAAAAAGTTATTGAGACTTATGTGAAAATACCAACGATACATAATGTTAGGCAGAAGTCATGTATGTCTTAAATTATATTAATCCATACTCAATACTGTGTGCTAATGCATCGTTGACATTACCTGTATTAAAAAAAATGTCACATGATATGCAAAAAAAATAAAAACTTGCTAGTTTCTTTAACCGATTCTCGGACTACCTTCAGCTCGTCCACGGTTCTGTGCCTTAACGATTGGGTTTGTCGACTACGAAAGTAGAACAAAGGCGTCAACTATTGTGTTACGTGTTCGCGATCTTTACTTCGAATCAGAATTCGTCATAATATGTTATTACGAGAATATGTATATGGAAGATCGGCCGGGATTCACAGAGTTTATAATGGAACACATTGATTTTGAAAATGTCAGTTTTAATATTTAATTATAGCGTTTTTGAAAAAGAATAAGGCGCTATCTCCACAATCGATAGAATCGTGGCGATATTATAGTCGTGCCACATATTTCCATATACTCTATACGAACGTGTCTCCACACGGCGATGTTCATAGATTTTCACATGGAAATGATGGGTACAAGCGTTGGCGTTGGTACGCATCATTACCATGACAAAAAGCTATTCAGACACTGTTAGCACTTCGGACACTAATGAAGGAAACCAAAAAATGACGTCAACGACCAGCCATAGTACACTGGTGTTTTATTTACTCCTTTGCTTCCTCGTTAGTCAGTTGAGTAACGTTTTGGTTGTGGCGGCATGTGACGGTCTTATGGCCATGTTCTTCTAAGTAGGGCCTGTGGTACTCCTACCACAGCTTTGAGCCTCTAAAGCCCCAATCTAGTTTAAATTCATTATTTTCATACAATTATTACTACTAAGTGCTATGATTTTCTTTTAAAGAGTCAGAAGTGGGTGCCGCTAAGTCAACAATGTTACTCTTTCTCATGATGTATACACATATTATCATGAGAAAAAGCTAAGAGCAATGTTTTCTTCTGAAAATCGAAATTCATCTTTTTCAAAGCGAAACTTTTTTCTCCTATAGTTTGCAGGTTTGCTGTTATACATTGAAATGATACACTTTTCACGTACTTTCATTTGATATATGGATGGGAGTGTTACAAGGAAAGGGACGGGGTCCATACATTTCTGCCCATTCTTCTTTTATGAGTCAAGCTTAAAATAGCGGCTTGTGCGCGTGCAACTGCCCGTTTACGACAGAAAGTACTCCGGCCCACTCCATACACTTGTGTCGGTTTTGACCGACACTCATATAGCATAGGTCTGGTAGATTGACAGTCAATTCCTAGCAGTATATAGAAGTCTTCTATCATATTCTAAACTTTAATGTATTTCAATTTATTTCAGGCAATTACCTATACACCGGTGGAATGGAGAAAGTCCTTGTAAAATGGACTATTGGCAACTTAGCATACAGAGCCAATGAGAAGAACTTCATCCCCCGACTGCCAGGAATGATCAGATTTATTACAACCAACAACAGTCACGTCGCCATTACGTTAACGAACAACTGTAAGTGCAAATAAAATTACTGCCCCCCTAGCCAAGTCACAACAAGTCGTAAACGACAATTGCAAACGCCCGGTACTCTCCAATAGATCTTCAACTTTACAGCATAGAGCTTATAGTTGAAAATCTATTAAAAATTTCTGAGCGTTAGCGACAGGCAGGATCGAAAACGATAAGCAATCTCCACTAGATCTTAACGACGTTATATCCAAGCACATAAAGTTTAAAATCGATTAAATCCTACTGAGTGTTTGCGTTTATCGTTTGTTACATAGCTACAGGGCCTAGCTACAGGGTCTTAAAGCGAGAGTAGTTCCACTGTGAGAAAGAGACAGAATTATACAAGTCGTCTACCTCTTTCCCACAGTGGAACTACTTAAGCTTTAAAAAGTCATGGTCGGCCACCTTATCACTTAATTGTATCTTTTGAATGTTCCTAATAAGTTTTGAATACCAATGCTAGATTTTTGTGTCTCTATTAGACATCATTGTAAGTAATCTTGAAATGTATGCTCATTTTAATTACAACTTTATACTAAATTCCGAATATTGCAATGGTAAATACTAATACATATATTATGAAGTACAGGATCCAATCGCGAAAACAAGAGAATCGTAACAAATATTACCTATCAATGTGAAAGTGAGTTTCATTGTCACCCTTTCATACAATATTGGTACAGGCATAGATGGCGCCGGAGAGGGCCCGATTAGCGAAGCCACGTTTAAAAGCTAGTTACCTATAAAATCATGTTTAGGACCAAAAACCTCTACCTTCGTCCTTCCTGGGAAAAGGTTGTCGGGAGTTGTTCTATAATATTGTTATTGTACACACGGCTGCACATCAAGCTATGCAAAACCAATACTAGTTGACTATTCTTTGTGTATAAAACTCGTACGAATCGAGATCAAGACAAACTGGTTTATGTATATCTTGATGTGTAGCCGTGTGTATGTTGTTGGAAATAAATCCTTGTACCGGCAACGGTGACTAAAATCCCATACAAACTGGCCCCACTTATACTTTCAGCGGTAGTAATAGCCAACGCACAGCTGCGCGTGGTGGGCACTATCCTGGAGTGCGGCGGCGTGTCGCCGGCGGCGCGCGCGGTGGGCGGCGCGCTGCTGTACCACGCGCCGCTCGCCGCGCTGCTCACGGCCGGCCGCACGGGACATCTGCAGCTCTACTCCACTACTACCGACAAAGTACTCTACAATGTAAGTGTTTTGACTGATCTTTTCTTATGATTATTACTAAGTACATAATAAATTAAGGCCTAAAACTAATTTGATAAATGGTATTAATCTTTCAGAGCAGTGGTATCGGTCCCGACTTACGAGTTGTAGGTCGTGGGTTCGAACCCAGCTTGGCGCATTACTTTGTGTAATTTATTTCATCACCACTGCTCTCAAAACGGTGAAGGAAAACATCGTGAGGAAACCGGCATGTCCTAGAACCATCAAATTCGAAGACATGTGACATCTGCCAATCGGCACTGGGCCCGCGTGGTGGATTATGGCCCACTCCCTCTCACAAGAGGGGAGGCCTGTGTCCCAGCAGTGGGAACGTTATAGGCTGATGATGATGATTAATATTTATATATTTTAGAAATATATTCGCGAATCATTGCATATAACTGTACTGGAAATGTTCATGTTGTTTAATTACATGCTCTTGCGTGAATTATAAACTTAACAATAAATATCTTATCAGACTCAGATGTAAATTCTTTAATTAACATCGTTACGTTATCTAACATCCGAAATTAATATTCTAACTCAATCCTTATCCCGTTCCTTTGTATTTGACGGAGGCTTCTGATTAAACATCTTTAAGATTTTGATAAAGAAATTCAGTCGTCGATTTGTTACAGACAAAAATCGGGATCATTATAGCCAACGAGATATGTTAATTTCCAGAATTAATTTACCATGATTATCATCCATAAATATGTTACCTAAAACACAATTTCTCTTTCCCATTACAGTTAGACATAACAGAAATGAATAATTTACCATCAGAAAGGTGGAATCTATTGCCATTAGAAACAGAGGTGACATGCGCTGCAGTCAGCGGCAACGGCGAATGGCTGGTCACTTCAGAGTATCGTAACGACGGTATCACATACCCCGAGGAAAAACTCAAGTTCTGGTCAGCACAATACAAAAGCGGTTCCCACCTACCCTTCCAACTCAACACATGCGTCAATCTATCCCACGGAGGTTGCAATGTAGTCTCTCTAGCTGTCAGCTATAGAGGCGAGGTTTGCGTATCAGCCGGTACCGACCAAAAGTTTAGAATATGGAAGAAAGAAAATACTTCAAAAACTCATCGCAAAAAGATCGCGTGGACTTGTTTCACTGCATGTTACTACTCATCTGGGATTGGTCAGTTTGTTTCAAACAGTGTTCTTAACAACTTCAAAGATGGCGCGAAACATAAGCCTGGCAAGGATGAAGACTTGCCGTATTTGAGAGAGGTTGAGAAGGAAAATGATGTTATAAACAAGTTGTTTAACATCCACAAAGAGCATTCTTTAGTTGATGATGAGGCTATGAAAATGACTAAAAGGAGAGATAGTGAGTATGACATGGGAGGTGTGGCCATATCACAGGACGGTTCTCTGATCGCCGCGTGGTTTGGCTGCAAGTTGACGTTGTGGGACACGCATCTATGTAATCTTAGTACTACGCTGTCGCATCCCGCGTTACGGCCTAAAGGAGTACACGTACAATTTGGAAGCAGGGATTCTGCACATTATGTAAGTTTAAATTAAAAGTTGGTGACACTCCAAAGGTTTCTGACTTCAGAACTTGCCTAACTCTAATATTAAATTCCATTGATGGAGCCATATAAGATGAGAAGATAATCAGTTTTGCAAAAGCAGAATAAATTAGTCATAAAAAATTTTGCATACTTACTCAAATTCTCAGTTCAGTATAAACCATAATAAAGGACAGACGCCAACACAGCAACCTACCCCAATCTGTCGATTTTCTTTAATAGATTTTCAACCTTATCACAATAGTGGAAGGTTAATGTTCGGTTGGCAAAATTCCACAGTTTCGGGTGTTTGGCCTGCTGGCGTCTGTACATTCTGTCTGTCTATCTATCTTTCTATGTATTTTTTTTTGCTATAATGTGTTTCCCGTGTTTATTCCCAGTTGGTATGCACAACAGAATCTTGCCTGGCGGTATGGAGTTTATTATCGCTGACAGTGAAATGGCTGGTACAAATCAACCCAACATGCTTGGCTGCTCATAGGTTCTCCGGTAAACTGGCTGTAGCTACCAAAAATAATGATGGTGAGTACCAGTGAATGTATGTATATGCATGGTATGAGGACCATGTTTTGTCCATATTTGAACGAGATAATTACCGGTCTTTAATAGCCCGTAGAGCTCAACACACAGAAAAAAATCTTTTTTTTAAATACTTTTAAGGAGAAAAAACGTGCCTATTATAATACTTACGTACGTGAAATCTGAAAACAACACTTTTTTCGGTCGCCGTGTAAAACTGAGTTTTAATAATACATTCTGTGATCATTATTATTTTATTATTGAAGCGTCGTATTTTATAGCATAGTATTTAAATTCTCCTTGGTATGTATTAAAACAGCTTAAATCAATCTTTTAATATAATCTTTTAACAAAAAACCTTTTTATGGGTCTATATTTTTTAACCACCGATTAGCTAATATCGTCTTTTAAATTTCAGTTCACGTGTTTACTCCACTAAATTCAAAACCTATACTAACGAAGAAGCGGTTACTGGACCCAGACACGGGCGAGTTCAAACAAATTACCTTCGGCACTTGCTTCGATGATGACATCAGACTGTACCTAATGAGAAATAATTCTGTAAGTATACAGAATCTCTTTTTTCTTCACGTGGTAAAATTTTTAAGGCGTATTGTCAGGGTCTGTATGCGGGGGCTCTTTGGGTCAGCTACACCAAAAGGTCGCTAGATGTCCTGCGCGTCCAATACAACAATATTTTTAGGATGCTGTTGAAACTGCCCCGGTTCTGTAACGCGTCAGAAATGTTTACACTGAATCGTACTGGGGGGGTATTACAACGTCTTCAAACCAGGCTTGTTCCAGTGAGTGAACGGGATGGCGCTAGACGACTTGTATAGCTCTGTCACTTTCACTCGCCGGAATAAGCCTGATTTTAAGACGTTGTTATACCCCTCCTGACGGGTTCCACGCAGTCGTACGGAAGAAAATAGCCTCTCTGGCAGCTAGAACCCGGGCCAGTGACAACAGCATTGTAAAAACAGTGGCCGAGAGTGTGTTTTCTCCTTTCCGGAGGCATTTGTGGAGAAGATGAAGGAATAAAATAAAAATAAAAATCTGGTTGCGTCTTCTGTGCAAAATGTTTCTCAAACAATTTTATATTATTTTTGTTGTCCGATAAATTGAAAATAAATTATTATTAAAATCATCCAATGAAGGCTGCAGGTATTCATACCTATGTGCGATACGTAGTCTGTTACCGTAACAGATCCGATTTTGGACCGAAAAAGCACTGTGCTGCTACTAGGCAGTGCTAATATAAGGCTTCCCTCCTCTCTTATAATTTCAAACGGCTGTTTATTAGTTGCAGTCTCATTAACCGGTCTATTTTTCATTCAGGAGATCTACTGCTTAGAAAATGAACGGACAGAAGAGAGTCGTCTAGAAGTGATATCGCACCGCAAGCTGCCCACGTCCAACTTCAGCGCACTGTTGGCTGAACAACAGTTGTCTGAGGTGCAGTCTTCCACCGCTGACACTAATGTCTTTGATGTCAACAATCTCGCTGGCTCTACTATAGCTCAGGTATGTCATAATAACATTACCTTCAAGATACATCAAACTTTCCAGACAAATGTCGAAATATTTTCAGGAATTAATTTAAATACGGTACGATAATCTAAAAATTTAACTGTCTTCAAAAACAACCACAAAAAAGTTCAAAATAACTTTCGAAAGTCGGTGGCTTTGTTCTTTATTTCATTGACTTTCTTGACAGCGACTTTCAAAAGAAAAAAAAAACGAAAGTATTTTTCATTACCGTATCGGTTGGTAAGCGACGAAGTTATGCACGAACAGTTTAATCGAATGCAGCTGGATAGCAATATTTTTCATGGAGTGACTGCCTGTTTGACTTCCAAACCAGATAATACTAGTTAATGCAGTACACCTCGATAAAACTGATTGTCAGACTGGGTGCGCTGACTACATGTAACGACAATCAAAGATCTACAAATTATAGCAGGAACTATCGGCGTAATGTGCTTTCCGGCGGCACGGAGGAATCTCGGTATCTCCGACTGACCTAGGCAAGGGCAGCTTAACATAGAACATCGTGCGGCTGTTATCGCTTAGCCACGAGCTCCTTAACACACGCAATCAACATAAAAAAGACGATTTAGCCCATTCCTAGATATATGCCTGTTTTGTACGTGGTAAAATCGTCACAATGTTCAACTCTTCTCAACTAAAATCCACGGTGTTCCTTCAATAGCTCTTTAAGTTCAAGGTCACAGTTACCTGATGAGACAGTTCCGCAACCCCGGCAGACTTTGGCCCTGTCAGATCCCACGCTGGATGGAATGGAAAGGAAAGGACTGTCAGACCGAACCGACTAAAATCTACGGTGCCCCTTCAATTCCTTCGTTCAGGGTCACGATTACTGTTTTAGACAGTCCCGCGATAGATATAGGCCTCTTTCTTGTATAACACACTACACTAAGTTTGGTAGTGTCATCCAATTTCGACCCACGTGGCCCACAGAACTAAAGCAAATACGACACGAAGCCGTTACAACACAAAAACTATAATTTCGTAAACAACAGCATAGAATGAAAAACCGGTTTTCGCAATGATTGCTTTGATATGATTGTGTCGATCGATATATTATCCAAGAAATGATTAAACAAAACATTAATTAAATTAGTTTATTTCTGTGGAATTTTTAATATTAGGTACAACGAACACACAGGCAGACTACTGCATTCGCAACTTACTATCTTATTTGTCGTGTTTGTAAACAAAATACATGACTGTGATATTTTTTGGAGTTAAAACCCAATTTCAGTTTTCGCTTATCATTCTGAAATCGATAAATTGTCATAGGCATTATTTTAACGTGATTAAATTATCAAAATGATCAGGCCTCCCACACCGGGCAAGGCAGGAGGGACAGACTTGTACTGAATAAAATCCACGGAGTCCTTCAATAACCCTTTCCGTTCCGGGGTCATTATCTATTGGTAAAAAAAAACGGCAACATTCACAATACAATCGTGACCAGGGTTGATTGATAGTGAAAGCACATTGACCTTTTTATTGTTGCGTTAGTATCCTTGCGACATGCATATTAACATTATTAAGCTTTATCAATAATTTGTCCTTGAAGTGTTGAACTACTCACTGGAGAATAAGTAAAATCGGATAAGAACTATTTATTATTTTTTAAACATCATTTTTTTTCTGCTGTGTCCCTGAATTCCAACCAGCATTAAAAATTGCACACACCGTGATTGATTAACTACTCAACATACCTAAGTTGATCTTAAAAAAAGTTCATAATTTCTGCAAAATTACACCCAAGATTCAGTTGTCTTATAGGATTCTGACTTTTATGCAATACACGTATTGATGATTATTTATTTAACCTATGCTGTCCTACTGATGCGCAGAGGCCTCCCCCAATGCCTTTTGATGAGTATGAAACTCTTCATTTTTTATAACACATTTACGTCATTTTTAATTAAATTTAATCCCTGGTTGTTTATTCTGTACCATGACATCATGTAGGACGTATATTTACTTTTAGATATCTTCCGAATGGGTACAGATGTAAAATAAATAATAACCGTTTAGAATTTACTTTGTTCTTTTTCTGTCAACAGTTCCTTTAGTCGTGAACGTTCCTTATTAAATCGTCATATAAGAAATGTTTGTTTGTTTCAGTTCTCGCTAGCATCGCCGCATATGGTACCACCCGTAAGCCTTCTCTGCACGTCGTTCCTCCAACGCCTCTCTGGTATGGAACAGCCTGAACAAACTGATGACTCCCAAGAAGACAAGCCGATGGAAGTCGACCAAGAGTCCAGTGATGATGAAGACGGCGACGAGTCCAAACTGAATGGTCCATACGCTCCAAGAGTGACTGAACTATGGACACCGAACTACGAAGCCGTTAAAGAAAAGAAATTGAACAAAATTATGCACGAACCTTTCCTAGACTTACATTCTACCAGTTCTATATTTAGCGTGTAGTTCTTTGAATATATGTTTTTAAACACTACCAAACTTTTTTATTGACTTACATCAACCACCCACCTGGATGGACACCCATGTTTTGTTCTTGCTGTCTCTACAGTAAGATTTTCTGTGCTATCTGTCACATTATAATATTATCTACAATACCTACTATTACTCCATAAAACATTGTGATTACCTATTTGTTTAGATACTACATTGCTAATGTCACAAGATACACGTTCATAATGGAATTATTAAGTCAAGACGAAATTAATTTCATCGCAAAACAATGTGGGTATACAAAAGTGTTAAATTGGAAAATGGAGGAGTTTTCCGACAAAATTATTGGATACCTGGGTGACCATATGAAACTTATAATGGAAGTGGAGGCGAATGGGATCAGTTCTACGCTTAATCTGTTTGTAAAGTGCTTGCCGAGGGACGACGAATGGAAAGCGAACTACCTTAAAGAGCTTGGATTCTTCAATAAAGAGTATGCCATGCTGAGTACGCTTTTTACCGAATTTGAAAATGCCATAGGTAAGATATACATTTTGCTGCATCCTTATTATTTTAACTGCTGTTCCTATATGTACCTACATACCTACCTAATAACTGGTAACATGTCAAAATTCGTGTTTTTATTGCTAAGTAAACCCATTAGTAATTATTTCTTACAATTTCAAACAGATTCACGAAAATGGCGTCCCAAATGTTTGTTTATCAAAAAAGAAATATTTGTATTCGAAAACGTCTTACTTCTTGGATACAAAATGCCACATCACCAGGACACAATGACTTTCGAAGAATTGAAAGCGTCTGTTGAGACGCTAGCAAGGTTTCACGCTCAATCATTAATTTATGAAGAGAGGAAAAGTAGCCAGTTGGGCAGACCATATAGAATATGGGAACATTACAGTGACGACCTGAAAGAACCCAACAGGGGACTTGATTGGCGAGACACAGGACGGAATGCTGTTATTGATTACCTCAAAATATTTTCGAAGTATAAATCGAAAACAAACTTCAATCAGTATGTAGAATCTATTGTGCCTACATTATTTGACAGCGCTATGGACCTTATGAAGCCCAGCTCGAAATATCGGAACGTAGTAGTGCATCGCGATCTTTGGACCAATAATATTTTCCTAAAAAAAGAACAAAATTCTTCATGTCACGCTTTGTTCGTTGATTTTCAGACTGTTATATATTCTTCTCCGATGCTCGATCTGTCCTCCCTGGTGTATTTCAATACTAAGAGGAGCGATAGAGATGAATGGACGGATGAACTTATGGAAGTTTACTACACAGTGCTATCTGAGGAGCTGCAGGCTAAAGAAATAGACGTAAAGCACATTATTGATAAAGACACTCTGGTCGAATCTTATAAGAAAAGTTTAGTATTCGCACTAACTCAGGCTGCGCTCATTACACCAATCATAGCTATGAGTAAGGAAAAGCGAGAGGAGATATTTTGTGACCCCGAATCATCAAAACGAGCCAACGTAGTAAGCCGTTCTCAAGAGTTTATAGATTTAGCTAAAGAAGACGACAAATACAGAATAAGAGTTACTGAGCTATTAGATGAAATAGTCGAGCGATTCGTGTTTCCAAAAAGTATGGCCACAAATTTTCTGTAAAGAAATAATAATGAAATTATGATTATGAACCCATATTATGTAAGAGTAAGATATATTTTATAAACGTAACAATTACTATGTCTTGGTAATGATTTGTGTACTCAGCTACATAATAAACTGATATTTTCTATGTTTGTTTTATCACTATGTGTAACCTAGATAAAATCATCAAGGAACTACCTATATAAATATGATATAGTTTTACTGTCAACATCTGAGTGCAGACTTGTACTGACGGAAAACCCCCACCCTTCAATTTCCGTCATAGCTTGTTGAAATGTTGCTGCAATCCCGGCAGACATTTGGCTCCATCCATCAACCCCGTCAGTTATGTTGACAGCTCTGGCCTGGGCCTTAGCTAATGATGAGCTACACATTGCTCGCCGCCTGTAAGTCCGAGTAAAAGCTGCGTATTTCTCACCCCCGCACTTCTCTGTCTACCTATCTATCCTCGTCTCGTAAGATAGTACAGTACAAAACGATCAGAGCCATTGGCGTGAATACAAGCCTTAATCGGTTGAAATATAAGCATTCTGAATATCCATATCCAGAATGTCCGCATGATACTGAACAATGTTTGTTCTAAGACTTTAGGAAATATCTTGCTTTTTCATACAAAATGTGAAATTGATCGGGCCTATCAGTATGAAAAATCTTTTTTTTTTTTTGCAATTTTCCAGAAGTCTTAGAACAAACATTGTTCAGTAACATGGGCTGAGTTACCCCACGAAAGGTTGTGCGCTATTTACGTTACACATTGTATATATCTTTCGTTGTAGCGTTCTAGCTTATTTGCATATTCTAACGTACGATGGGCCATCCTGTCATAGTGTTTCTCTAGCTATCTTATATTTAATCTTATGAATTTACCTATATTTACGATATCAATATTAACTTAGCGATTTTAACAAAATTGTAATGTACATTTTAAGATTTACTCGGCGTCAAGCAGCAACACGCACATTTTGTCTCGCTAAATGTAATTGCTAATATTTTATTCCGAACCAACAATTTATTAGACATTTATTTTAAAAAAAATGGCGACTGCTGTTATCGAACTTAACGACCAAGTTACCCACATAACAGAAGAAGATATCAAATTAATTTTGGCAACCTACAACCGTGGTAATGAAGAAATAGTTATAGAAAACTATTCTGTAAACCCGGCTAGTGACAAAATGTTGGGATTTCTAGCAGAATATTGGAAAGTGAAAGTTCGTTTGTCTAATAGCAAAGTTCTTTACTTCTTCATCAAAGCCATCTCAAGATCGAACGCAGCGAAAGCAAACATGGTGAAAGAGATGCGACTTTTTGATAAAGAATCGTTCTTCTATTCTGTGATCAAGGAGAATATTGAAATACCAGGTGAGTACCAAGCATCGTTATATGTCTTCCGACAAAATAATATGAACAGATTATTCATAATTGGTTGTATATTAATTATTTCAGGTCTCAAACCGTGGGCTGCAAAGTTAATAACATCTCTGAACGATGCAATGGTTTTTGAAGATTTGAACGCCGCGCAGTACAAGTTAAAATGTAAATTTGATAGGTTCGACACAGCTCACACTCTTCAGGCACTAACGACGTTAGCCCGGTTTCACGCGTCTTCCATTATTTATGAGGAAAAGAAAATTAAGGAAACTATGGGGGAATATAAGGGAATGATTTATGAATACCCCCTTGCTAAAGATGGATACAAACTTGAATCTAATTGGTTCTTTCAGTGTATGACAGGCGCATTAGAAGCTATGAAATCATTTTCAAAGTATGAAGATGCAGAAATGAATTTGATAAAGACCCGCTGGCAGGACGTGTGGTCTACTGCTTTGAGTTTAGGCGACTTTTCTCATGAACGGAAGAATGTGATCTGCCACCGCGACCTATGGAATAATAACCTTATGTTCCACTATAGTAAGGGCGATGATAACTGCTCGAAACCAGATGATTGCGTGCTTATTGATTTTCAAGCTATAAGGTACCAACCACCGGCTGGTGATGTCATGTTATTACTCTGTTGTAATTTAGATCCAACTTTCAGAGTAGAAAATATTGAGACGTTCTTGAATTTCTACTATGAAGAACTTGCGAAAGTACTAAATGACCATGATGTCAATATCGACAAAATATTGGTGAAAGAAGAATTTATGGCTTCTGCTGAAGAGCAAAGACAGTGGGGGCTTATCGTTTGTGCGTCTCTTATACCACAGTTTTGGTTAGACGATGATCTAACTACCGAAATTTTCTGTGATAATGCTCAATTTGATGAAATACTTTCTAAAAATAAAGGACTATTTATAAAGAAAATGATGGAAAGTAATTCTGATTACAGACAGAAAGTCATGGAAATCTTTGAAGAAATCGCAGACCGATATTGTATACATGACAAATAATACATAAGCTCTAGTAAGAACAAAAATAAATACAAGGTGCATATGGTTCTCTTATTATTTAATTAACTAAACACACGTAGAGTAAGTACTTAGTTATAGCTGCTGTGTACCTTATAATACTGTTAAGATAAAATTACGTAAACGTGTCAAGATAACGTTATATAAACTATGTTACTGATAGTTCTAGTAAGTAATTTTGGTACTGAAATATAAAACAGTGAAAATAACATTGCTTTTATAACAACTACAAAAGATTACTTCCTCTTATCGCTTCGATGAAGAGCCTAATTTACATAGGCTCCATGAGTATCTAACAAATCTTTTACCGGAGATTTCTCCTTGTCTCCGACTTTCCCGTTGTATGTCCAACCCCAGTTTGGGATAAACTTATTATCTTGTAGACGTCGCATACCAAACCGCCTGTGCCAAGGATCATCGTCTCGCTGACTATATATATCGCAAAATGGACGTATTAGCAGTATGTAAAACAGTTCCACAAAGCTGAGGATGCTAGCACCTAGGAATAAACCGCCAGTTCCACCTGTAGATACTGTAAAATAAAATTGAACAGTTAGCTCCTGTACTTCAAGTTCTTTCTAACTCCCCTTGAATTTCGTAATTTGATCTCTCACCGACTAAATCCAACACTCCACGCACCACATTCCTCCTGTAGCGCTCACTGGGCAGCACTGCTAGTTCTATCTGAACACTCGCGTAGCTGTCAGTGGTGACGAACTTGAAGTCCTTCGTGATTGTGATCTCGGCCTCCGTACACGAAGGTAGGCAGTTGCAGGATAGGCCGGCGCGAGACGACCAGCGGGCTTTGAGGACCTACATTTAAAAGAGATTTTTACGCAGGGTGCCATCATTATTACCTACATCAAATATTAACCGAAATCATTATCAATTAATTGAGACTTACCGAAAGTTCAGTGACATGGCTGTTCAAGCAGATAATACCACTGACATTACATCTCAGGTGTTCCGGAACATTCGGCATGAAGTAATTAGTACAGTTACAAAGCTGCAATTGCGCGTCTTTTCTACATTGCACAGTACAAGCGGTATACGAGTAATGATGATAAACTTGCAAGAAGTTTTCATCAGTGTAGCGACATTTTCGTTTTTCTGGCGTTATCATACGGGCTCCAGCATCATTCTCTATGTTGCGTATCGTTATATAACGCCTACAAATCATGGAAAGGATTAGGTAGGTACTAGAATTAACATTATAACAGCACAGTATATACCGTATGTGAAATTCCTTGGACTCAATTTGATAAGTGTCACCTAATTTGATGAACTCGTTAGATAGTAATCCTTTTACGAGAGCGATGCATGCGATGCTATATAAAACAGGACGACATTATTTCATCATGATTTCTCATACCTATCGAAAATGTTGCTAAATATGCATAGTTATAACTTACTTGTGAAATATTTCTTGACCCACTGTTAAAACATCTGATCCGATAGTTGTGAGGGTCGGCACTTCTTCCTCGTTCAGAATGTAAATGTTTGCAGTCACCATCACATCGAATTTGATAGCTCCAGGTCCTGTCGTGCGGTTACTCACCATGTCTAATCTAGGAGCATTTCTTTCTCTGAAAGAATAATGTTCAATAATTAGCAAGTCTTATGTAATATCTCTAAAGATCTCCCCATTTCGTTCCTAAGATAAAACATTGCAGAAATAAGTAGGCATAGCATGTCAATCGAGTCTTGTGATTTTGGTATGCTGAGTGATTTTTAGAGAAAAATGGTCATACAGTTTTGTAAGGAACTAGTAGGCAGTCATTTTATTTTTGTTCAACAAGACATTTTACTGTATAACAATTTCACTCCCGGGAAAACAAAATGACGTAATAGATTATTACGTGTAATACTTAGTTATGCCTTCCATATACCTACGAGTATCAATCAACACTTTCCCTTACCTTCCTTGCAAAGTATTAATAGCAAAACACGTTCCGAGCTCAGTGTCCATCGGCCTAAAGTACTTGCAGCATTCGAACGGAATCCCATTCCATGAACAGTTAGCTAAGGTTTCTTCACAGGTACTTCTGACCTGAAATGATTAAAATAAGTACCGTGTAGGTATAATGCTCTTGGTCTGGTTGTATGTGTACGCATATAGGGAGTTACAACCGGACCAAGAGTACGCATATATGAGTTTAAACGCACCCACGATTCTGGAAAAATAACCTAGAATGGGGCAACATCCATAAAAATGATGAGTGGAAATCGTGGGTTTTCGACAACTTTTACGCATTACGTTTAGGTGTTACCTAATTTTTATTTTACGAAAATGGGGCAATATACTTACTAAATTAGCATAATATGTCAGATTCGTTTGCATGCAGTCTCTAAGCGGGTCCACCGTGTTACAAAACTCTGATGTGTAATAGGTTATTCCTTTGAAAAAGGCTAACTCTTTTAACACTTCTTCCATGTTGAAATCGTGATCTTCTCCCCATAATCTGCAAAAAATGATTTAACAACTAATATACGAGATCCAAGCTCATGAATACAATAATAGTACCTGTAATATAGCAAAAGAGTTTTTTGGATTTATTTTTATCTGTCTTTTTCTATCCTGTTTTGTTGGCTAATTTAATTAACCTCCAGCCAGTTGTTTAATTTAACTAAAATAACAAGAAAACTGTAAACCAATTTCCTGCTAAACGAACTAAATTGAATACTGAAGTTTCAGTTACAGCTTTTCCGAAGTTTCCCGAACTTTAAACAACATGTATTGAAAACAAGATTTACTTATCCGATATTGCTTCAACACGGTTCGAATTGTCATTTTCACAAACAACAACTGCTGGAAACTCAGTGTTCCAATCCTTGTAGGTTGTCTCCACGACGAACGAGATGGGATTGTTCTGGAAGGCGTCATACTGGGCTGCGATCAGCAGGGATGAGCCATACCATGATAGTACTACAGCTATTAGCCAAAATATCCTGAAAAAGGAGGAGTTCTTCTATTAGTGTCTGTAGGTACCACAATATTTAATTTGTATCATTTTATTACCTTTCGATCCAGTGTCTTTGACTATCAGCTATGAATCTAAAACCATGAATGGATGTCGTCTGCGGCAAACTTTTGATCCCATTCCACCAAATCTCCAAATACCTTTTCCAGGAATCTTTTAATGGCATATTATCACTTATAAGTTGTACAAAGGATCCAAAATGACTGAACCATATTTGTTTATTGTTTTTATTTTTATACAACAGCTTACGTGCGTAACAATAACGTATATAATCATGATTCAGAACTAATAAATAATGGAGATGTAAAATTACGACGGATTGAGTTCGAAATGTTCCAATAAAGATTTTAATCAGAACGAGAACGGCACAGGTGTTCGAACGGTAAAACCATTATATTGATAACATCTAATGCTATTTACCACACAAGTCAGTTGTACGCCTCTACGCACTACACACAAATCACCTAATAAATATTTTAAAAATGTACCCATACGACTAATGTCCTGATGGTACACCTACCCACAAACTTTTCTAAAACTTTTTAAAAACACACAAAGTAAGTCCCTAAAACAATCGCTCATTATCTTGTCATAGTAAATTAAGTGGACCTCTGTCCCGGTCTTGTGTTAGCCGTGATCTCGTTCCAGTATATTTGTCGATATCTCTTAATGGGTTCAAAATGAGAAATTTTGTGAGGTTCTATGGTCACTTTAGTACTCCTGTTGCCGCGTTGCCGTCGCGAACGAATCTCCCTGATTAACTTCACGGTGAAGAAGTAGATGAATTCTAACACTGATACGAAACTGAAGCCGGTAATGAAGCCACAGGTGGAACCGATGTTACCTGAAGAAAGAAAAATAATGACAATTATCACATCTCCCATCTTTCTAAATCACCGTCCATCTACCACTATTAAACGTTCTTATACTATGTACAATTTTTAAAAAACATGAAAGAAATACATGAAAGAAATTTGAAGACAATGAAAATTGTTGATCATTTGCCGGGGCGGGCCTTTTCCTTAGCATGAATGAGCACGATGCAGGACATGAGGCACTCAAAAATATAAAAACAAAAATTAAAATATTAATACGCCTGCGTGACGCCCACTCGCAGCTGAATTTTTCTTTCCTCAAAAAAAAAACTCAATTTCGAAAAACAGAAGACATTTCGCCGATTCAGTTAATTCCTTTTTTGTTGTGTTTGTAACCATCGCGACCGGGTTCTAGAGGACTTCCACCAGTGCGAAGCCGGGACGGGCCGCTAGTTAAAAATAAATGAAACTGTAACAATACTTACTAATTAAATCGAACCACTTCATAATAACGTTCTGGCCGTAGCAGTCGGCTACATCCCTACCATACTTTACGTGCACCCGCGAGGTTCCGGTGAAATTCACGCCTTGCCTGCAACAAACGTCATTGTTCTTGTTCTGAACAAATGTATCTAAATGTGTTTCGCACAACAAACCGCTCCCGTATTCCTCTATTTGTTTTCTGGAGTTGTTTCATTTGCAGATGGTTTCAGTAAAATGTAGGCCATATGTGATACTTCGGTTTCTCCACAGGGTTTCTTTATGTTCATTTTTAGTTTTAGTTTTTATTATACTTTATATAGATACTAGCAATCCGCCCGCGACTTCGTCCGCGTGATTTTCGAACTATGCTTTTGTGAATTTCTACTCCCAGCCACCCTCTATTAGGGATACGTTTCAAAAATCAATATTCAACAAAAATTCTATCTACTCGCACAGTATCCCCTCTTGGGTGGTACCTACGTCCTAAAAATAAACCCAATGCATTATTGGGACTCTTTAGGGGTCGAATTTCTCTTGGTGAGAATCTATGTCCAAAAGTGGTAAATGTCCGAATTCAGTCTACTCGTCGGTACTTCGGTCTTTTACAGTAACATTTAGATATGGTAGGATATTCTTTTTAATTTCTCATTAAGCCTTTTTGTTAGTTCCATGACAACCCTCGCATATAAACAGGCAGGGACGACGCCTTTTTTTCGTTTCCCGAACAACGATATCAACAACCTGCTGTCAAAAATGTGAAGTTGCTTCTTCGTACTTTCAAGACCTATTTCCTAGTCTTTTTTTCTGTTTTTTTTATCAGTATGGCAGACACAAATTATACAACTGTCGATTTTGAAGTCTTCGGAAAAGTGCAAGGTGTCTTTTTTAGGAAACATACTCAAAAGAAAGCTTGGGATCTCGGACTCAAAGGATGGGTGATGAATACTACCCGTGGAACTGTGATAGGACAGCTGCAGGGGCCTACATTTGCTGTTACACAAATGAAGCATTGGCTGCAAAAGGAGGGAAGCCCCAAATCACGGATTGAAAAGGCCTCTTTCAAAAACGAGAGCCCTATAAGTAATTGCGCTTTTAAAACTTTCGAGATACGAAAATAGCTTTATGAAAACATAATTATGACTTTGATCGATTGTACTTTGTCTACATAATTTATGTATTTCTAATTATAATATTAATTTGATACCATTAAAATAAAAGCGAATGAATAATATTTATTTTTGCAACTAGGTTAATATCAACACTTTTACACGTCGTTTTTTTACAAACTAGATGAAGCCGGTGTTTCGTACCTGAATACACTGAGAAGAAATATCCGAAACAAACTACTACTAAGGTGTATGATTGGCGGGCAACAAGGTCCGGATAACGGGGGACTGAAGCAGTCAAAAATTAAACAATGTAATTCTAGTTTTGGAGTCGAACCTTAAATGAACATGAACACAATCTTCCCAAAACGAACCTTGCATTGTTGCTGCAACATTATTTTGTGTTGATAGAAACATTACAAATACTTACAGCCAGTCATCTCGCTCGCTATCCGGCACAGTATTGAGGTACTCCGGGTATATTAGCACGTTGTTGAAGTCGTAGCTGTATGCTGTCTTGGAGCAGGTCGGGTCACACATCGGACAGTCGATGCCTCCGTTTACGTCATCCAGTTCTAACTCTTCTGGGATATGATCTACGTCGTTCGGCCGCACGGATATGGATTGTGCTGAAGAAACATTTGGGTTGGTTTATTGGAAGATCATGCAACCAATTGCAATATCATACAACCAATTGCAATCACTTAAACATAATGTTGATGTTGCACGAGCCATATTGGTGCAGTACAGCACTCACAGGCAGCACCCACTAACTCCTACTCGCAATCATTAAATTATGATGGAAGTCCAGCATAATTTAATGATTTTAACTTTAGCCAGCCATTTTTGAGCTTTAGCCAGCGGCTTCGCCCACGTGTGTTGAAAATTAACCCACGGCAATAACACAAAGGACAAAAAAGCTACCAGCGCCGTCCAAATGCTAGACTTTATTACCACCTATAATAACTATTTTTGCCACAAATTCATCCAGATTCCACCCAATATTTCACATTTTTAAAACTTCCTAATTAAGATTTAAATCAATAATCATTAAATACTTACAATAATAAGTCCTAAGACAAGGCACATCTTTCATGTTACACGTCCTAGCAGTGCTCATCTTCGGCATATTGAACGGCGTGCAGTTACAATTGTCTAACAGAAAATGCATCCTACATTTGAGCATGCAGTCGCTGTACGTGTAGAACGGGAGATACGATGACTCATCATAGAATCTACATTTCCGTAGTTTTATCGGAACGTGTTGGATGTCTCGAGATGCTTCTGTGAAGCTAGCTGTCACCATCACAGTCATCTATAACGTTAAAGTTACACATTAATGAGTTTTAAGGCGCTCCCTCACCGCGAGCATTCACCTGTAATGTAACATAAAAGTGCGCGATTTGATGCTCTAGTGTCTTCTGTTGTTCGAATCTGTAACGTTACATTACAGGTGAATGCTTGCGGTGAGGGAGCGCCCTTAAAGAACATACCCTAAAGCGGTGCTGCTCAAGCAGGCGAATAACTTCATCGTACTGGAAAGTGTATTTTAGGGTTCCATATCCAAAGCGTAAAACGGAACCCTATTAGTAAGACTTCGCTGTCTGTTCGTCTGTATAATACATTTATGTGATGTGATCGTCCAATCGCCGCACGATTGGATGGTAGTGTCGCTTAGAGCATAGCAAACTTAAGTCCCAGGGCTCCCATATAGCAGACATGATTTTTATGCCGTTGTTATAGAAAATGGTACAGAATCCTTCTTGGGCAAGTCCGACTCGCACTTGATCGGTTTTTACAATTCATTGAGCTGAGGACATATTTCATGATCCGAGGCAATGAAAGTTTTATTTATGCTTACTTCTACACGAGGACTAATGATTTGCATAGCGAAGCTTCCACTTGGTGAATCAGGAAAGTCATATGCGTCTGAGAACTGTAACTGCGAAAATAATTTAATAATTAATATAAGTGTAGTAGTTACTAGTAATATAAGGATTTTGATCAATTCTACCCCTAAATAATTGGGAATAATTTAGCAATTTGGGATAAAATAGGGGATGAAACTTTGTCAATTTTAAACCGATCGAGCTGAGACTTTGCATGCATAAAGCTACTATGTCGTAGGCATCCCCTAAGAAAGGATTTTGATAAATTCTATATAATAAAATAGGGGCTGAAAGTTTGTATAAATCTTCTTACATTTACGACTGACTACGTGAGCGAAGTCGCGGGCAAAAACTAGTTAATTAATATATGTGTACTAGTTACTAGTAATATAAACTAACTAGATGTTGCCTCCGGTTTCACCAGATGCAACTCAAAAATTATCCCACTGGGAAAAAGGGATAAAACTATCCTGTTTGTTAATCCAGATTATAAACTATCTGTGTATCGATCCAAATACGTTCTGTAGTTTTTGTGTGAAGGAGTAACAAACATTATATTAAAACAAACTTTCACTTAAATTCAAACAACTTTTTTGTAATATTAGTAGGATAGGATAGTGGGATTATTTCAATAAATATATAAGCCAATACCTGAGCCCCCTGCAACGGTATATTGTAGAAGAAATCATCGCTGTTATTTAGTCGTAACAGTACTTTAAGTCCCTGATCGAAATCAAAGAATGATTTATTGCCATATTTGTACATATCAATGCTTCTTGTGTTGCTGGTGATACTGTAAAATATTGAGGTATTAGGTTTATAATTAGCCAATAGGAAATGAAATATGATATTATATATTTAAAACTAGCTTTTTCCTTCGACTGATCCACGCGAGAGTATGGTATTTGAAAATTATACCACAAGAAACGTCGGGGTTAATATCAAAAACCATATTATGTGTTATGTACAGTCAGCATCAAAAGTTGCTGACCGCATTGATTTTTTTTAAATTGTTGTACTTATATCGTAATAATACATTATCATGCGGTGTACAGGGATTTTGAAAATCTGAATGTGGTCAGCAACTTTTAATGCTGACTGTACATACTCAATCTAATTTGTTCAAATTTCATCCGGATCAAATTCAGTGGTTCTGATGTGATTGAGTAACAAACATTTATCGATCCAAAATTTCAATTAAGTAGTATGTAAGTAAAAAAATAGTAACAAGTAAAATGTAAATTAAAATATACACGAATGTATTCATCATATCAGCCGTAGGACGTCCACTGTTAAACATAGAATATATAGAATTTATTACCTTTGAAAAAAAGTATCGTAGATTCGCAAATAGTTGAAGGTGCAACAGTAGCCATTCATAGTGAGACGAAAGTCAAATAAATCGAGGCAGTTCTTCATCTCTGTGTTCCAAACGCAACGAACCAGTAGATCTTCACACCGAGGTGTTAACTGCGGTCAACATACGTAATCTTTAGGTAAAAGCAAACAAATTTAGATGCCTACTATTTAAGGTTGAAATCAATATTTATTTATAGTTTGAATAGAACTTTAACTTTGATTGCATATTATATTATGTAACTGTTAACTTTGGTTGCTCTACACATCGAAAAGTTATCGCTGATGTGGGTTAAGACTGGGCCGCAGCTAGAAGGGGCATTGTGGGACAATGCCCTACCATAAATTACCAAAGAATCGAATCAATTAAGATAACGTTAGGCGTTTGTTAATGCTAATCAACCACAGTTTGTCACAATCATACGATCTCGGCTTAACATCCGCATGCACTTTTAACCGTCTCTTCCTTACATTAAAAAATATATTAAATTAGCCCTGGCTGCGGCCCTGGATTAAGAAATGTCCTGCCATAAGACCCTAGAAATTAACACATTTTGGATTCTCCATTCACTTATCGATAGGGAACCGTACGTTCCGCATCAGCTCATGGACATCATATTCGCCCAAAGCCTCATGCAGTTGTATTGGTGACACATTTTTGGAGTTTACTGCGCCCAGTCCGTACAACTGTCCGAGTCCGAAGAGAAGTGACATCATATCCTTCTCTGTGTAATTTTTGTTGCGCTCCGCTTTGAGTCTGCAAAGTAAAATATATTAAGGTAAACAGCAAAGCGAGCCATCATAGTTCCTGCAGTTTCTAAAAAATATGCTATTTAACAAGTTCAGCAAAATTGTCTTACAATTTCTTAGCAAGGTCAGCAGCAGCTCGTTTACTGATCCTGTTGTTTGAGCAGATGCCCACAGCTGGGAATATGATCTTACTGACGGCGAGACCCTGAGGCAACTGCGTGGTCACCAGCGGCGCGCTGTAGTATTTCTCGAATGTGAGCCATACCAAGGAAATAGAGCAGATCAGGCCAACCACCAGTGTTATGATCCATATGATTCTGTGTACAAAGTGTTGCATAATTAGGTAATCATCCATTTTTTCGCACATAACCTTCTACTTTTCCCTTTGTGCGGCTTTCTCCGGCCAATCTCTAATGAACGCGTCTAGGTCGTCACGCCAACGTTTTCTAGGCCTCCCTAGGCAGTGACGACCGTCCGGCACCCACTGCGTAACGAGTGTAGCCCATCGATCCAGATGCATACTTACTGACATGGCCCTTCACCCCACATCTTACATGTATAAAAAAATAAGACCGTTCAATGATGTTATTATTCAATGTAGAGCTATTAATCGACACGTTAAAAGAAAGCCAATAACGACATAGAGCCTGTCTACTAAAGCTATACACTGTTATGAAGTTTCCTCGTTTGTCTATATGATTTATGGCTTCTACTTTAGCGAAGTTATCTAAAGTGATGTAATAAACAAGCCTTTCGACTTTGAGATATTAGTAGGTAATTGCGGCAAGTAACACACCTTACGAGAGCCAGCCGAGCAAGTTCATGACAAGTTTATCTGCAACTCAGTAACGAGCAATAATCCAAGTGGGTCTTACATACCTACTTAAGTTGTTAACCCAACTACTACATGGTACGTTTATGCAAGCCGAAAAACTTAGCTTTCACTTACAATCTGCTGTTTTTGCTCCAGCTGCGAATAAAGTGGAACCCTAGGTAGGCATGACACTACTGCAAAGTAACTGTCATACACATTCTGCCTCTTTATTTTCGAACGCATACAACCCTAGTCTCTTCAAAGTTAAAGTGAACAGGCTTCTGTACACTACGGTAAGCTTTTCGCCCCATCGTTTGTTCTTCATATTGTCTGTTACCCCTGACGTAGATTAATTCAAGGTCTTTTATAAAATAGCATACATACCTTTCAAGGAACGGAGTATTTTCATCAACAAGATGCTTCAGCCCGCAAATGGACGACTCCTCGCAATACTCCTTGCTGACGGTTTTCATACTCGCCTTTAGAATTTCAAGTTGGTTAGGTTCCGGGGCTTTCCTGCGTAAACGATGACGATATGCAAAATCATATGAACTTTGTGAATTTCTATCCATTATAGGTACGCCCGGTCTAACCACTCTTATTAAACTATAACAAATAATTATAAAGAGAACTAGTCGAACCAAGCAATGAGTCTAATTTGTTTTTAAAATTCAATGGGAAAGTAAATAGCAGTTGTTAAATATTCTGTTTGACGATAACATCTCTTTGATGCGAGTTTAATTACTGTGATTGATCGATTCTTCTCGCTTATTAGGGTCTATTGATTTGAAAACGATAAAATATGACTAATAGTAATAGTATTTTATGTCGATGGAAAATAACAGGAAAAAAGAGTTCTAAAAATCACGATTCTAGGTCGGTTTATGAGTCCTTCTGACTTTGGCAAGCGTTGATTATTGCAAAAATGACCGCCCTAGAAATATAATGGTTTAAATTAAACTGGAAAATAACATTGCCGAAACCCAGTCACATGACTTTAGATCGAGAATCCTACTATCACAGGTAAGCATTTTGATCGGGCTCGCAATATAATCGTTACAAAACCCATTGCTAAACAATTTAACCGTCTCCGATTCCACCCACATTCACAAAATAATGCGTGGATTTTTTCTTTCTATATTACAATATTGATGAAAGTCGAAGAAAACAAGGTTGCTTTTTCATTTGCCCACTATTTTGGCATAATTTTGTTGGACACTTTTCCGAAATAATTTCCGGGTTTAACGAATTGTTCAACAAGGAACTGTTGAACAATTCGTTAAACCCGGAAATTATACAATTATTACACTTACACAATGTTACCTAATCTTCCTTTTATCTATCAGCTATGACAACGGAACATACAACAAATTCACCGTTTAGCACTTTGAACTCTTGCAATAAGTAGATTTTGAACTAAATCTACAACCAAGCAGAAATTACGTCAAAATAATCGTAACATTACCAACACATGTTATTACATCCACAGGGTCTGGTCAGGTGGTCAGTATAGGCGTCCTTTCCCCACCGCGGCAAAAAGTTCAGAAACACGCTGGTGACCGGCGCCCGCGCAGTCTTCGTCGGTCACGCGCTCTTGCGCAAACTAATCTGCATGAGACAATAACGGTTATGCGCATAGTGCGTAACATTCCGATTCAGATTACGCATGTTATTATAATACCTTATTGGGTAAAAATAGATTTTGACACTATTAATTTATTCACGCATCACTATGCGAAATCGCAGAAGGCTGTTTACTAGATGAGAAGATGAAATCCAACAGACAGAGGTCTTAACTGGAAAAGGGTCACAAACGAAAGAGGCAATAAAAGTCGTTCGAGGAGACCAACATGAACACCGACGTGATATCGTACGTGAACATAAATTATAAAGTACTAATACTATTGTAATGTAAACACTGTTTTTTCGGAATACTAAACGGAATCATTTTGTGAATCGTTGTTACTATGGCTGCTGTTAGCTTCAGACTTTGGCTAAAATGATTTGGAAATGTGATTTATTCGGTTGTAAGGTTCTAGTTAGCTTTTGAAAGTATCAGCGTAGGTATGGACTGGATACACAGTAGGGAAATCTTCAAAAACATTGACATTTTGTCTGTATTTTGTATCATGTTCAGACCTTTATGTTCCAAATCATGGTCTAGATTAGCATAATACATTTGTCAGTAACGATGGCGCTCTCCGTAGCTTTTGTCTGACCTTGCAAGGGATGCTGTCGCAATTTAAATTAAAAAAAAGTCCTCCTTAGCTATTTACGATAACAAGCAACTTGCATAATATCAGACGAAAATTACTCAGTGGTACATGATTACTTAAAGAGATATAAAATTATGTCGAAATATTGTTAATTGCGATTTCATTGCTTACCTTTGATTTTAAATCTCGCAACGGACTAGCTTGTAATTTCATGTTAATAAATACGAATGACATTAAAATACGAAACACTTTTACGTTTAGTCGCATTAGAATTACACACACAAAACCTGCCATGACCTATAGACACTGTTGATCCATAGATACGTGATGTGTGTGTTCGCTTTTCCCCTACGGAGGTACATACTTCAGGTAATAATGTTTGCTTGCATGTTACATAGTCCAATCTGACCATCAATATTTTACACAAAAATAAATGCAATGCACACTAGACACGACATTTTCACGTAAATCAACAGCTCTACTGCATAGCAAAGCGTAATAACAAGCTGTTATTATGGAGTGGTGTCGTATCTAGCCATTTAAATAATTTATGAGCTTTTCAGCTCTATTAAAATAGTTTTTTTTATTAAAATGAACTATGTCCCTAAGTGGGTGACGATCAAGAGGACTAAAGTTCCAGGAGAGGACCGTGGGTTTCCGGGCCCTTGGATAGTCCAAGGGCCCAGAAACTTACGGTCCGCCCCTAGGTACTTTGATGCCTCCCTAATTAAGAAATTATTACCGTTGCAATTCATTGCCAACCAAATGCCATTTTCTCATTACACTGTCTTCGATAATGATATACCAGGTAGGTAAATGGTTTTCGAAAATTAAATATTTAGGGCTGTTGTCCAAAAGGCCTTTTTAAAGGTTCGCCCCTCTAAAGTTCAAATGGATTAAGACAATGTTCACTAAGTATGCATTAATAAGCATTGAGTTATGAGATTTTTTCATGACTTTTACTAAGAAAAGAACGTCTTCCTTTTCAGTTATAAAGGCCTTGAATTTAAGAAAGTTCATTGTTATTATTTTACAAGTTAGTAGAGCGTAACCAAAATCCTTGTATCTCAAATTAAAGAATGGCAATGGATTGTATTAGATATATTTATATAAAAGGACTATTGGATTATTAAGTTTTAGATTTGGCAATTCATTTAGATATGAATCATTCTGTGATTACAATCACTACCTCAAAAGTACACAAGGTTCAATGCTTCGATTTAATGCATGATTTGGACACTCCGTGTGTGGACTGCGTGTCATATATAGGAATGTATGATTCCTAATTTAGTTAGTAATGATTCTAGGCTATCATAAAATAGACTGAAAAACTGCTCTTTACTGTAGTATTTTTTTCACATTACCAAATTATTTAATTACACTGTCGTTAAATTTATAAATCAATGGCTTTTTTTGTGTCCACTTATCGCATAAGGTTTAAATCCGGCAATGTAGCTAAATAAATAATTTTTCAATTAATTGTCCAGGAAAAGTCTTTAAGGCGTAAAAACAGCGCATCATCACACAACAAGTTTTGGAGTAGAACACTGTTGTCATAATATTATGATGTCCAAGGTGAGGTGCAACAACGCGGTGGAGGTGGGTCGCAGGCGCCGGTGACCGTTCTCTTGACGATCCCTCTTCGCAAATGTTGGTCAGCCTCACTCGAAGACACCAGCTTCAATAGATACACACTGAGTATTTATAATCACGAAGTATTTGTGTTCCGGACCATAGTTTTGTGTTAGTTAATATTTGTGACAAATATTTGAAGAGAAAAAGTTTTCGGTGTTTGGTTAAAAGGATTCTCAGTTTATTCTGATAGGTAAGTGATAACTGAAGCTTTTGTTATATGCTTCTTTGTATTGATCGAATTTACGACTTAATATTCAAGAGCAAAACTTGGGAAGCACCGTACAGCTTTAAGAAAAAAATATAAATCAATGAGCGTTGATGTCTTTTGTAAGAAAAACAAAATATTTGCAATTAATTAAACTGTAGGTACCTACTATCTTTATTTTCTGTATATTTAATATCATTTTTAATTTAAAGATTAAATGTTCCAGTTTCATTATAAATTATTTTACCCTAAACCTGTTTAATTCACTTTGCATAACAACCATGATACTTTTTTATTTATTCTAGTGATTTATTCATATTCTAGATCTACCACTAATCAACTATTTACGTTCCTATCTTTCTTCTCTTCTCTTATCTTTTTTTTCATAAACTTACTAATCAATTATCTTGGCAAAGCACATTCGATTTGTATCTTTGCTTTGAGTTAGTGTTTATAGTGAACGCAAATCCAAAGTTCTTCAATTGGGTATTAGGTAAGCTCTTCGTTCAAAGTGCAGATATTTTTACACAAGTCTTGGGCTCAGCTACTGTTGACCTATGTGGCAACATCATAATCAAATAAATCGTGCATTCCATGCAGAATGTGCATTAAATCTTGCCCAGTCACGTTTAGCAATAACATTATTTTTGTGGGGCAGATGAGGCGGCGTGGCTGTGCGTTGAGCAACAGGCAGATCCAAAAATAAAATCAGGTTCTTGCAGAAATGTATTGGCGTTTTATTTATCAAAATATTACACATACATTTATTGTCAACAAGGTAGGATTCTATCAGATTATATTATTATTAAACGACGGACAAAACACTTAAGTATTACATGCGTGAGAGAATCGACACAAAGACAAAGATAAAGTCCATAGAGTAAAAACAAACAGGAAACGTCAAATCTGTCATCTGCAGCCTGGCAAGTATTTGAATGTAAAGCATACAATAATATATTTTAACACTCCTCCTTATGCTTTACATTTGTCATAAAAACAAATATATTTACGAACTCTACACTAGTTACCAAACAAGCACTTCACAACAGTCATAAATATTTTAACAATTAAAAAGGTATATATTATTTGGTTACAGATTTCATATTAAGACCCTTTATGAATTTACAATGTTTTAATACACACAATGGTTTGGTCAATACATCAGCAATCATTGATTCTGTTTCTAAATATTTTACATCAATATTACCATTTTGAACTAGGTCTTTTATGAAATGATAGCGCAGATCTATATGTTTAGTTCTCTTGTGTGAATATTCTTTTACATATAATAACTTTTGGGCACTTTGGCTATCATTGTATACAATTACACTTAAATTTTTGTTTAAAATTTCTGTAATGAAATTTCTCACAAAACAAATGTCCTTGCAAACATCTCCTAATGCCAGATATTCGGCCTCAGTGCTAGAAAGAGCATTGCAACGCTGCTTCCTAGCTTCCCAGTTGATCACACTATTACCCATTTTTATGGCAAAACCTGTGTAAGATCTACGGTCTAGTAAGTCATTGGCCCAGTCTGCATCTGCGTAAGCAGTCAAATTAAAATTACCGGCCTTAACAAAATTAAGTCCATAATCTTTAGTACCTGCCAAATAGCGTAAGACGCGTTTAGCTATGCGCCAGTGACTTTCATTAAAACACGTATTGTACTGACTTAATTGGCTACAAGTATAAGAAATGTCAGGTCTTGTGCAGACAGATAAATACATTAGACTACCTAACAGCTGTCTATATTTATAAGTATCATCATTAACACATTTATTTTTATCAGACTTTTCAAACTTGTAATTTACTGGCAATGGAGTTGATACAGGCTTACAATTAGACATATTATATTTATCTAACAAACGCCTAATATAGTCTGTCTGATCTAGAATAATAACATTTTGTTTTCTAGTTACATTCATTCCCAAACAATTTTTTAATTCTCCTAAATGACGAATTTCAAAGTTTTTCTGCAACATAGTTAAGACACCTCCTATACAGTTATTGTGAAAAACATATAAATCGTCGACATAGAGTCCTATCAATATACATTCATTGTCTGTTCTTTTAACATAGATACAAGGCTCACATTTACTTTGATTATAGCCATTTTGTGTTAAGACATTATGTATTTTTGCATTCCACATTCGGCTCGCTTGTTTGAGTCCGTAAATGCTTTTATTTAACAAGCAGACCTTATCATTCTGCTTAAAACCTTGTGGCTGTTCCATGTATACAGTTTCGTTAAGTTCACCATTAAGGAACGCCGTTGTTATATCAATATGGTCTATCTTTAGATCTAATTCAGTGGCTATTGTAAACAAAATCCTAAGAGATGCGTGTCTCACTACTGGTGAAAAAGTATCAGAGAAATCAACACCTTCTCTTTGACTAAAACCACGGGCAACTAGTCTAGCTTTATGCCTAACATACATACCCGAAGCGTCATATTTCTTCTTGAAAATCCACCTGCATTTTACGACATTCTCGCCCTTAGGTCTGTCCACCAGAGTCCATACTTTATTACTAATTAACGAGTTGTACTCACTCTGCATTGCATTGTACCACTCCTCCTTCTCGGTAGAACTCATTGCCTCCTGGTAAGTATCAGGCTCACCTGGTGAGCAGTCTGCTAACATAGCTGAAAAATCATAATCTCTATAGCGCTCAGGGCGTTTGCCACGCGTGCTGCGTACAGGACGTGAGATCGACGCATCGGGAACAACCGACGAAGTCTTATCTCCTCCTTGAGATGAAGTTTTCGGCAGAGAAGACACGACGCTGTTACGCTCGTTAGCTTCATCACCGTCAAAGCTATCATCTTCATCACCAGTCGCATACACGTCGTCAGAGAGTGGGGACCACACAGGTGGTGAGACCTCCACATCTGAAACAGTTGAGTCACTATTTGAGGAGCTAGAGCTAATCTCACAGTTAGATTTATCATTATTTATTTCATTATTCAAAACATTTTCATTAGTATCATTATTTAATTCATTATTATTAATATTGTTGAAATTACTGAATAACATGTCATTTGAATAAAATTTGGTCTCTTCTTGTGTCATCTCGTGCTTGCCGTCTTTATCTAGAAACTCATTTTCCAAAAAATGTACAGTTCTAGAGTAAATAATCTGACTAGGATTGGTAGGATCACTGAGACGGTATCCCTTGCAAGTATCACCATAGCCAACAAAAACATAACGTTTGGCTTTCGGATCAAGTTTGCGTCGTTTAGCGCCTGGAACAAGTGCATAGGCTATACAGCCAAAGACACGTAAATGGCTTAGGTCTACAGGGCGTTTAGACCATGCATATTCAGGTATACCATTATCCTGTAAAGCACTGGTAGGAGAGCGATTTTTAAGGTAAATAGCCGTCATAACAGCTTCTCCCCAATACTTACTTGACAACCCTGACTGCTGTAACATTGCCCTTACTTTGTCAAACACGGTTCTATTAACGCGCTCAGCCACACCATTCTGCTGAGGGCAGTATGGTACTGTGGTCTGATGTACGATGCCTTCTTGTTTAAGATAACTCAGCAAGTTCTTATTACAATATTCTCCACCATTATCAGTGCGTAAAATCTTAATATGCAATCCAGTTTGTTTCTCTATCATAGACTTAAAAGTTTTAAAATGGGAACTCACCTCTGATTTATGCTTCATGAGGAATCCCCATGTCTTCCTGGTACAGTCGTCAGTGAATGTTAGCAAGAAGTTCGCTCCGCCCCAGCTGCTGACTTGCATCGGGCCCACAACGTCCGAGTGCACAAGGTCCAATGGTTGAGTAGCACGTCCCTCAAATGTCTGTGGATAAGATGAGTCACTCATCTTTCCAGTCAGACATGGAACGCAGCTACCGGGCAAGTTGTCTGCTTGCTTCGCAGCTTGCTGTAAAACAACACCCACACATTGTTTCCCTTCACCAAGTATTTTCATACCTTTATCAGACAGGTGGCCAAGACGCTTATGCCATGTAGCAACAGGCACACTGGAGGCAGCATGAGCAATCACTGTCCTCTGCATTGACGGCAGGGGCTTGGAACACTCCAACTCAGAGACGGGCTCAACTTGCGACTTCACAACATACAACCCATTAACCTTATTTGCAGATAGAATCTGGTTGCCAGTGATTTCACAATTATTAAAAATCCTACACTCATCCCTAGAAAATACCACTGAATAACCCTTATTTGTAATTTGACTTACAGAAAGTAAATTACATGAGAGATTAGGAACTAAAAGAACATTATCTAGGCTAACACTAGAAGTAATAGGAACCTTACCTATAAAATTACTTTGCAAATGTTGGCCATTAGCTATACAGACTAAGGTTTTTCTATTTTTACAATCTTGCAGAATGTTATCATTGGAACACATGTGTGACGTAGCACCACTATCTACAATAAAGCACTCAGCACTTGATGCTGTAAACGCCGTAGCCAATAGTGTGTGATCTTCACTTTTCTTATCATTCCGATGATCTCTCTTCTTTTTGTAACAACGCTTCACTGTATGGCCTTGCTTTTTGCAGTATTCGCAAGTAATAGGAGTTGTAGTCCTCTTCTTAGTATAAAAAGCCGATGTGTTCTGACTTATGCGCCTATGGTCTTCTTGTAAAAGCCTTGTCCGTACGAGTTCACTTGTAAGGCTGTTTGTCAGCTGTGCTGTTTCAAGACTGGATACTAAAACATCAAACTCTTGAGGAAGACCGCTCAGAAGGATTTCGGCAACTTCAGCATCTTCAATGTTTTTTCCTATGTCATTTAATTGGTGTACAAGCTTCATTACGCCTTCAATATATTCTGACATGTTTTTATATTGTTGGTATTCTACTCGATGAAGTTGGCGAAGTAAAAGTACTCTTCTATACAATCCTTTGTGCTCAAAAGTGTCAGCCAAACGTTCCCAAGCACTTTTAGCTGTTGTGCACTCACGAACATATTGATATAGACTAGGTTGAATGCTCAGACAGATCCTGGCTAAAGCTCTGCTATTGCGCGCCGGATCAGCATCCGTACCAAGGACGCAGTTCCACAAATCCTCTAGGGTAAGCAGCATCCGTATTGAAAATTTCCAATTTGTGTAATTAGAAATTCCTTCTAAACGTTCAATTACGGCAGGATGTGAATTGTTCGCAGAAGTCGACATGATGTGTATTTTGAGGTTATTTGATAAATGTACAGAAACTGTGACAAAATGCCTTCTAGGCTTTATTTCACCAATCTAGGCAATTTACCTGCTAGGATCGCTGGTTTCTTCTGTGCTCGTATTCTGTGCCCAGAACCTGTGGGGCAGATGAGGCGGCGTGGCTGTGCGTTGAGCAACAGGCAGATCCAAAAATAAAATCAGGTTCTTGCAGAAATGTATTGGCGTTTTATTTATCAAAATATTACACATACATTTATTGTCAACAAGGTAGGATTCTATCAGATTATATTATTATTAAACGACGGACAAAACACTTAAGTATTACATGCGTGAGAGAATCGACACAAAGACAAAGATAAAGTCCATAGAGTAAAAACAAACAGGAAACGTCAAATCTGTCATCTGCAGCCTGGCAAGTATTTGAATGTAAAGCATACAATAATATATTTTAACAATTTTGAGTTGCCAAAGCAAAAACAAAAACAACACATCGTTGCTTAACGTTGTCATTGCCGACATGTTTGTAACAACAGCAAAAACGATCTTCCAACATCCATCCTATTTTACGCGTCTTGTGTTATTATGTTCGCACGATCTCATATCTAAGGTAAAATTTATGAGAAACCTATGTAATGTTCTCGAACATTGACCAACAGCAGCGATTGGATTGTCCGTCGGATTCGACGATGGTTCGAAAGTATGTTATGTTTTGATTCCGCGACCTTGAGCCATTGTCCGAAAGCACATGTGTCTTGCTAACGGACAGCCGTCGGCCGTAGATTGCTCCAAAGATTACTTGTACCAGCAACAGTTGATTATTAATGTCAAGTGCAATAGTTGCAATTGTTTTGGAAAATTACCGATGTAGACGGTGTAAATAACCTTCAAGTCAAGAAATGATTGATGAGTTCACGAAATCGATTTACATATAAAGTTTCTGAAACCGCGTAGGGGAAGTCAGCTCAAAGCGGGTAAAAAAAGGCCATTAAACGAAAGATTTTTGAAGAGAATTTTATACCTACTAGCTAGTAGAGAATTTATCGATTTTTTGCAATGGCGAATTCATGTTTGCGCAAGTTGAAAAATAAGCATAATGATTTGCAGATTAGGAAAACTTGTCATAAAACCGCTTTGCCCAAGTAGCCGCCCAAAGCGGCCAAGGGGGTAAGGGCAACGTCCGTGGCAACGTGGCCACCCCAAAAGTTTTCAAGAAATTAATCGTTATTTTGTTGAAATAGACTGTGGTAAATCTGGCAAGTATTTTCATAACAGATCCTGTTTATGTCTTCTCCAGGGATACCATATTTAATTACGATGGATTTAATTGAGTCACGCTGTTCAGGCCATCATAGCTTCGTCTCATGCGGTCTTATTACAAAAACTAAATAAACCTTGGTTTAAACCTGTACTAACAAGTCTTGGCTTATATCTTCAGAACCATGGTTTTTTCTACGTATTACAAAACTTAGATAAAACGTAGACTTTAGTACCGTCATTTGAACCACTGTCTTAACATTTAAATACGTCTTGTGTACTAACAATTAAATCTAGCACGTTTTAATCCATTTTGGGTGAAAATAACACAAAAACAACAACATAATGCAAAAGTAGTTTTGAGAAACTTTGACACACCTTTGACAGCTACGACTGTTAGACCAAGGTATATCGCAAAACCCCATTTTGTAATAAGCTAGGCGGATGATGTCTGGACCGTTTTTTTTTTGTAGTTGTTGACCATCTAAACAAAAATAATTAAGCATACTTAATCTATGGAGCCACAATATTAAAATAATCGGTCAGGTGGCCGCCGTTCCCGAACCGCTGTGCGCTGTGAGCCTTGTTCTAACTAAAATCCACGGCGTCCTTCTTTAACCCTTTACATTCCGCAGTCACGGTTATGCAGTTCCGCGACCCATGCTGTAATTTTAGCTACTTAACGTTTTGAAAAGCAAGAAATAGTCTTGTCAATTATTGCAGTATGGAGAACACTGAGACCTAAATAATATTAGGTGAATTAATAGTTACCAACCCCGGCTTCACAAGGGTGCATGCAATATCTAAAAACCTTGCCTTGGCATGTTATGTTCACATTTGGTTATTCTTTGTTAAGCCGTTTTGGAGTTATAGCGAAACTAACGAACGTCATTTGATTTTGATGAAACTTGACATGGTCATGACAAAATAATGCACCTCCTGACTTTTATTAATTCTACAAAAGAATGCATTGTTCAAATAAAATATTATGTAATTATGAATGTACCTACCTGTCTAACTGTATTTGAACTTTCATTTATCATATAAACCGCTCACGGGTCACCTGCGGACTTTACATTTTTGAGTACCTAAGTCTGAGAGTGAACCCATTTTTATGCTACAGAAACTAGAAAAACAAATGTGAGGCCAGGAATTCCTAAAGGGTTGAGTTAAACAGTAATTAGTTGTAGACCAGATTTCGCTAGTTATGTTGAAGTCCCATATCATACGGGCCGAGTACCTACATAACTTTCGAGCTTTCGACTAATCCAGATTTCTTGGCTGCTGCTGAAAAATTCGTTTTAGAAAAACTAAATAACAATGATGGTTCCCGACTTGGGAATCGAATCTAGAACCTTACGATCAGTTTTGCTAAACCTTATAAATGCTCTATTTACTTAATGTTTGCAGTTTTTAACAATGAAGTCACTGGTATTCCTGCTAGCAACATGCACATGCCTAGTGAGGTGTCTGCCGCCCCCACACCCCGATGTTCTGGCTGTAAGACGGGAAGAAGAACATTTACACCCTTCACAGAGAAGTCCAGCCCTACGCAACCCACACTTGCTGAAACTGCTGCCTCTGACTAGCCTGTTGCATAAAGGAGAGAGTCTGGTAAGAATTTAATTTTTATCTCCTTCTCGAAAACTTAAATGATTTTTAAAAACTTATTGACCAAAAGTATACATCCTCATGGTGATTTCGTCATTTTCCATACACAGATTTGGGAGAACATTTTGAATTTCTAAAAAAAATATTCATCGTGTTACGTTTTGTTTGGGAAATTCCTACATAATTTACCAAATTTTGCAAACCGGTTCACGGCAACGCAACGTAGAATTGACTGTTAAATATTTACTTTCAAGGTTTACGCACGAGATGCCCACGACGTGTCACGCGAAGAAATATATAAAATCCTCACTCACGCGGGGCTCATCCCAAGAAGAAGGCTCCCTTCTTCGGAAGGAAGTCATCAAAACAACCACATCCCTGTCACTTGGCCCGAGGAGTGGAACGAACAACAAATTTATGATTCATCAATCTTCCGCAACCAAGATCTCTTACAATACTTGTAGTTTTACGTTATAGTTTATTGTTTATTGTACATATTAGGGGGGATTCCAAAAAAAAATAGGGTAAGTTATGTGACATCTTTTAGTACGCATTCTACGATGTCAAGTTAAGGCAATTATATAAAAACTGAATTAGTTTACACTAATTAAATTAGTGGATGAACGATGATTCTCAAAAGTTTCATCTAGATCCAAATATTGAATCATATCTATTATAATTCCCAAGACTAAGATAGATTTAACTGTGTATATACATAGGTAAACATCGTTAGTGTTGTTAGTGCTACTTGTGATTGTGTTGAGTACAATATTGTTTGAAAACCATTAGTATTTTGTGTGCTTGTTGATTTTCTACTGAGAACCACCATTGTTGAAAATAAACAAAACAATTACTTGCACAAGGTTGTTTTATTCCAAATGGACGAACTGACCTTGGACACTGGGCATTTGTTGTTGCGCTATATAATCATGATATTTCAGCATTAATTATTAATAATTCACAACATTGACACAACGTGAATCACTACTGGTGTTATTTTTTAATGGCCATATAACATTCATCAGCCGTATCGAGACCAGTAGGTACTGATAAAATTTCAGAATGTCTAAAACAAAAACTACAATATGTAAGGAGTTGATCAAAGATTACTGTGCTAACTGTTCGTTTGCTGGTATACATTACATTGCAGATGAAAATAAACATGTGACTGAAAGGTAAGGCAGTAGGAGAAACGTATCTTTTTATCATCCACTATGAGAATGTAAGACCAAAAGAGAAGGAACCAATTGAGCAAAATCATCTTCTAAACTTGAGTAATCTTTCACCAGAATATTATGGCTGGTGCTAGTAATCCTATCATGGTACGGGTCTGCGCTGCTCATCATCTCAGCGTTTGAAGCTTTCCTCCTGAGTCCCATCAGCTTCGGCTTGGAGACCACCTACACTCACTGGGAGACGAAAATGCCTAGTGTGGCCATCTGTGAAATTGCTAACAACCCTAAAATTTTCAACGTGTCCGACACGTAAGCACATAAAAAATCTTATTTCTCTTTAAAATTCTCCTAGAAATTTTCTTATGCCTCTCTGTTTAATTAAATTACTACTTTAATGGTTTTGTTTTACAGAATTTGGCCTCCCGGTCATCTATTGGATTTAGAGGATGCACTAAAGGAGATTGTTTACTTCCGTGGCGTGACCTACGTTCTCGTTGGCACGTGCTATTTAAACCCCAATCCTGATCCTTTGTGTCCTAAGTCTAACTATAGCTACTACGCTAGTCTTGTCCGGAGCGATTGCTTTAAGATTATAAAGAATTGCACTTACAATGATATAGAATTTCCATGTTGTGAATATTTTCAGCCTATAGAGACTGACATAGGACCATGTTTTATTTTGAATTCCATACAAACAAAGTAAGTAACTATAGTACCTATAAATAAAACGAAGGAATGTATTTCTCTTGTGCCTAAACGATTATATTTCAGAAAACCGCACCCATACCCAATGGTGAATAATTTGCAAAATCTGAGGGGAATTATAAAATTCGATGCATTTTTGACAACTTTGGTACGTATACTGTTGTGTTTTAAAAACTCTCTAGTGTAAAGTCCCGAATAGATAAATCAACCTAAACTTTTATTTAGATGTACACTCTGGGAGAAGATGAAGTACCAACTGTGACTACGCTGCATTCTTCTACATTAAAGATACAACCTGGCTACATTTATCGGTAAGTAAAGAATTTGGAAGAGTTAACTTTTTATAGCACCAAAGTGACACAATTAAAAAGAAAAAATAAGAAGATGGTGAAATAAACGACACAATTAGCATTTCACCTGCGAATACAAATGAAAGTAGTAACAGTTATAAATACACAAATGTTCACATTATGTTCACTTAGCCGCATCCTGACAGTGCGTAACATAGAGAACGATCCCCTGATAACGGAGACGACGCCGGAGCAGCGAGCCTGCCGGTTCCACCACGAGAACGAGGGAGGCCTGTACCCTCACTACTCGTACAGCGCCTGCACTGTTCTCTGTCGTAAGAAAGCACAGCTTGAAAGCTGTCGGTGCAACGACCACTTCATACTGGACACTAGTGAGTCTACTTGCATTGCATTTTTGATCTCTATACACTGTTTTAAGATACCACGGTTTGTTTCTAAATTCAAAATGTCACTTACGAGATATCTTCCGTGATTAAATATCTTTGAGTTCCCGATTTTCCGACGCTGTTGCAATCTCCATGATCATGGGTTAACTGGAGAATCTTTCTTAAGGTAACGGTTCGATGAAATTTTTCTATCTACCAACACAGTTTCTCAAAAAAATGCTTCACCTTTAAAACTGCTTCTTGTGAAGGAAAAACCTCCCAGACAGACACTAGGCAGGTTCTTCTTCACAGGTTTCATCAATAATAGGTCAATAACCTGCTTTGCCTGCATTTCCATCATCTCATCACCGTTCGAGTATCAAGGAAATTTCCACTGACCTCTCTCAGCAGCGGTACCGGTTTGTTTATTTTTGGATACCATACAAAGCAATTGGCACATGGTTTGTTATATAACGAAAAGCAATCTAATAATTTATAACAGCAATCTCAGTGAACTTGTTTAACACTTACTCGTATTGACCTTTAAACGGCTGTTGAGATTGTTACAGGTTACTTTTATTACACTCTATGTCAAAACTTCGTTTTCGCAAGTATCACGATAGAACGTTTGAATATTCAAAATGATTCCAGCTGAAGAAACTAGATGCAATCTATCAGGAATGGCCTGTTTGAACACGCTGTCAAGTCACTTGACTACGCTGAAGCCGCCGTGGGCAAATCGCCCTGGACTCTCTTGTAATTGTCTACCTTCCTGTGATGAAACGGAGATCACCATCATCAAGGACGTCACTACCCCGTAAGATCTTTTTTAAGTTATGTAATACAATATTTCAGTATTGTGAGTTGAATTTAAATGTTCGGTAGGTTTCTCTTTTACAATTTATTTATCAGTTATTTCTTGCGGGTGCTGCTCTTTGGTTTATTTCTTATTTGTCATTATTGTTTCAGGGTTAAAGGCAAAGCTCATAAAAAGAAAGCGCGAGTTGAAATTGTACTCGCTTATTTACCAACTGAAAGATTCAAGAGAAATGTTGTTAGGAGTCGGCTTGATTTAGTTGGTAAATGTTTATAAGTCTTTCATTTGTTTATATTTTTCCATATTTTTGGTGAGGTTAGATCAAATAGTATGGTTCGAGTACTTGTATGACGAGATGCATGAACATAAAGGAGTATGTAGGATTGTAGCAGGTGGCGTTATGTGGTTTCTGTCTAATATTGTGATCTAACATAAGTTTCTGGTATATTTTTAGTATCCGTTGGAGGTACAACAGGACTCTTCGTTGGAGCCAGCTTACTCAGCTTCGTCGAACTCTTCTTCTTCTTCACTGTTCGCTTCATCAGCAATGTCTTGATGGAAAGGACGAAGAGAGAGAATGTTGTGGTCGTCGAACCAAGAACGGCAGTCTTGCAAGAACAGCCTGAACTTGAGAAGATCGTGTCACGTAATGTGACTGAAGAAGCGTATGTGACAAGCGGAGTGCTTACTTATAATACTATAATCAAACCGAAATAACTGTATATTGCCTTTCAATAATAACAATATAAAGGCAGCCACGTGGAAATTATGAAAAACGTAAAGCGCCTGCAGTTATATTGTTTTCTTTGCTAATCCGCTTTGTATTCATAAGATAAACGAATTCAAAACATGCATGCTTGTTACTCGCACTTGATACTGAACTCTCTTCGCAAAATTGTTTTTTTTTTGCTTTGTGGTTATTCGTTATTGCAAAAGTTGAAACTCATTGAATAAATATTTCGTAATCGCAATGAAATAATTATTTTAAATTGATCCATTCAGAGTTGGTTTTTGCAGTTAATATTTTATCAACAAATTGAATGCATTTCCTTGTTGCGTCATGTAATGGGTATATCAGATTAGTTGTGAGTAGATACTCTTACCTTACCACGTTGCTTCCCAAATGTTACAGCACTATAACGTTACATGATTCACTTGTACTTCATTACGAAATGGTCCAGTCACCGAGTGCTCCAATAGAAGTGTGTGCAGTTTCTGGGAGTGGCCCAGTTACCAGTCGGTACAGGAAGCCATCGGTTAAACGGTAGACCCGATGTAAGAGCCCATTGCTCTCTACAGACAGCCCATCTCGAATAATGCGTGCTCAATTATACTTGACAGATGCGTCTTTAAGGACGTGTGTTGAGTAACTTCGTAGGGTCAGTTCTTTATTTGAAATCTACTTACATAAATAAAATATCAAATATTCAGGCAATATTTTTATTTTTAGTAACAACAGAATCAGTACCTACCCTACTATAACTACTTCACTAATTACTTTGCTAATATATTAATTTAGTAGATTATCGTAAAATTAGATAATACTGATAAGTTATATTATAAGTACTTAGACAAGTTAGGTTGGGATCACACTGGTTACGCGCAGCGGTGTTGCAAGCACGTCACTATTAATTGAACAGACTTTGCTCTTCGATGGCACAATACTTAGTTATAGGCAGAAGAGAATGGTTCAAAGCGTCTACGTGCTGTGTCGTTTCTGTAACTGAAAAATATTACCAGAGTCATACCAAAATCTTAGGTTATAAAGAATACAGCCATCGATGACTCCAAAAGTGTATATTGAATCAAGTGAAAGGTCCAACTTTAATTTTTACTTTCGCTGTGAAGCGTGACCTCAACCTTCGTTTGTGTTTTTCGAGCAGATAGATTAGATTTTTTGACTTATTTGAGGTTTATTTAATTAGGCCAATAAACATATTTTCGAAATAACCTTACCGAAAACTATTTTTGTTAACACAAGACTCTATTTGATTTACAAGAGAATATGAAATAATCTTATCTATCTGCTCCTCATTACATAACTTAAAATTTAAGATAACATCTAGTTTTAGGTATTTCTAAAACTTTCAGTCAAGTTATAGGTAGTGAGATGGATAAATTACAAAAACATTTTTTGTCAATGACCATAAATTCGACGTTTTCATTTTATTTTTTACAAATTTTAGTGCCCGCAATTACCAAAAAAGAATGCTTCAAAGTGTAGGTACTAAAATTATATATATATTTTTTTTTATTATTTTGCAACCACATTAAAAATCTCCAACTATTTAGGTAATGTGTTGACATTCACATAACATAGATGAAATAAGAAGTAGTGTAAAGTTTATTAGTATTAAGAATTAATGAAAGGTCCCTAGAATCAGTCAATAGTTTCGAAAGTCTATAAAAAGTTGTTAGAGTAACTTTTAAAAAATGTGTCTCAACGATCATCATTGACATAATTTAATGATAGATCTCATAGCTTGCGACATTCTAATAATGTAGATATTCTAGTCCAAAGTCTGACATCGCCGGAGATACGCCTAGAACAACCGATATCGTCCTTGAATATTACACAGGTGTTAAATAACCATTTCTGCTAAGTCACAACACTAATCCGTTCATAAATTTTTATAGCAAGACTCCAATAAGGTGATAAAAGTGCTTACATAACCTTTACAAACTTATACGATCGTTTTCAAGATCTCCAATGCCGTTGCGAAGACCCTGTGTATCAGGTCCGCCTCATGAGCAGCCAGCGGTTGCAGTGACCATGCAGCTGGAATTTCCTGTACCTCATGCAGTGCCATTGAGGAATCTGCTGCATACGACGAATTGCTTCCAGCTGCAAAGATCACATGTTAAAAATAAAATTCCTCAATTTTTGACCCTAACTTTTACGCATAGTAAAATTAGTCGTTAGTAAAATTATCAAAAAATATTAATTAATTCTTTTTTGTTATTTGAATGAAAAATTATGAAAATATAACGCTTTTAAAATCACAATACGTCACGTCGAGACGGTGTAATTTCAAGAGCGTGTATGATGTCATGAGCTCCCATTTTGATGCGTTATTACTTTATCAGTATTCTTTAATAAAAAAAAAAACAAAAACACTTGTCGATTATTTTTAAATATTTTAACTGACAGGGACGAACTAAACAGATTTTTTTTATGCAAGAACTACAATAAAATTACAAATTAAAAAGTTAAAATATCTAACAAATTTTCGTAGGCCACTGCTACGAATTTTAAAAGCCCTATTTTTTCGTAGCAGTGCTACGAGATTTCGTAGACATCATGTTTGTCTTTCATTTATAGGCCAGGCATTAGGGAAATGGGTAAACTATTTTATTTTTGTTTTATTTTCCTGTCGAGAAATACCTGAACATGCCAAATTCCACTCAACAAGGAGATTACGGCAGTAATATCTTTTATACTCTTGATATTAAAACATGACCTTATTAAAATGAATGTGATCTTTTTGGTATATTCTTTCTCCTTTTGGTTTAGTACCCTACGTAGCGTATGATCGTAAACTTCACCTATCTAAAGTGTATTACAAAGTTAGATAAATGCTCGTACGTGATACAGCATTACGTTTCGCCAAAATGCTGTACCGATATGTAGTATTTATCCCTAGAGTCGAAAGAGGAAAATTCATCGTTTAAGTAGAGTGGGTAGAGATAGATAAAGATAAGAACACCTATGAATTTGAATACTTAAGCTTTTATAATAATTATGAAATAAATATTAAATATTTAAAATTGTATAGACTCTGTTTATACTGAAATTACACACAATAAAATTGAAGTGCTTGCAACCTATGATAAAAACTGATTTTATTGTTTTTACAGCACTATATAACTTTATGACCGCACTTAAAAAAATACAAGTAATGCACTTTTGACACGCAATGTCTAGAAAAAATCAACATCATATAAGTTTTTCAGGTTTTTATAGCTATAACTTATCTCCTAAAATTTAAACTATTATATCTTTATTCTAACTAGGATATTACAAAATAATATATAATACTCACATAGTCAATATTTCCCGCTCGAAACGGGAACGCTTCGTACATTGCAATCGAACACAATAGTATCCCAAAAATCAAGCACATGTACTGAAACTTCATGATCACACACTTTTATTACGAGAAAATACTAGAAGCGAAACGGGAGTTGTTCCAATTGACGTCCTGTGGGCGCTCAGTTGTTGTGAGGAATGTCTGGATAGCTGCGATTCCAGCATTTATAAAGTACACACGCCTACTCACTTTCTTCCCGGCGGGCGTCCAGACGAGAGGTATGACAGAAACGTCTACCTTGCCTTATTGCAGGCACACGACACCCGGCGTAATTAATTCGTCAATTACGGATGCTTTTGGGACAAATTGATGCTGTTTTAAGAAAAATTTAAATAGCTAGACCTTTTGAGTATTAACTTGAGTAGGATTGAGGAATCGGTGTATAATTATGTTGTCAAACTCGGATGAAAAAGTAAGTACACTTTGCAAAAAAATATGACGTTGATTATTTAAGATTACTCTAGAACTCAAGTACATAGTTTAAAAACCCATCATTCTTCTCCTATTTCCTGGTAAAGCCCAGCTTTAATTAAAAGTAGATCAATACGTTACAAAAAAAAATTACAGATATTTTTCAATAATGTTTCTTCCCTGATTATGGAACAGTAATGAATTTAAAAACTGTGTAGGTGAATGAAACAGATTATTTTGCCTATAATTTATAATGGTGGTACACAATTTAAACTGACCGAAACACCTTTAAACATCGTACCACGTTAACATAGTTTTAATTAAAACCATGAAGGTATAGTATCTAATAATAATCTGTGATTCTTTGTGTTACATGGCTGTGGGAGAACAATGCTCTATTCTCGCGGAGATAAGAAATTTCTTTTGTTGTTCGCCCCGTACCACTACTGATGTAATTATTTTCTATTTGCATATGCTGACAGTCTACTGTCTACGTACTATCTGATGAGCTCATCTTATCCGTACTTATAGATAAAAAGAACCGCAAGTTTCATTAGATAAAATTATCTAACAAAGTTGATAGTCATTAAAAAAAATCTAGTGATGATTCTTTCATTACGATGAGACGGTTACTTTTTTTTGTAAAAGTTATTAGATATTGTTTGGTCTTTAAATTCGATTTGGAGCTTAATACGATACTTTTCAAGTCATACCTACTTAACAATAGATATCGACTTTCTCCAGGAGAGATTTCGCGAATTATTAGCAGATCATTAATCGGATTACACATTTTTCTATCGATATAAAAAAATATAAGTACAAATAATTCAAAATCCAAATAATTTATTTCTTTCTCAAGTAAAGTGACAATATTAGTGATTGGAGCCTCCTTCTAGGCATAAGATGCCTGTGTTAGGAGACTCCGCTCTTCCATAATAAAAAGTATAATAAATTTCAACAAGAGTTTAAATGCATAAAAACATTATACGAAAAAAAAAAAAGTACAAAAAGTACTTTCATTTAGTTTCTGATTAGTATTCCTTTTGTACCTTTCCATATCGGACGACGTATGCAACCTGCGATTAACGCTGCTTTCACATTTGGGCGACAGTCACGCAACAGGCGCAGCTTATGCGCGGCTGTTCATATAAAAAGTGAAGGAATGTGCTGCTGCCGCGCTACTGTCGCGCTGCTAACGTCCTAATGTGAAAGCCGCTTAAATGGTAACTTAGTCTTTGATATCAATCAGCCCATCATCATAGAATGATAGGAAACAAAACCATCCTACTAGGTACCTTCGTACCTACTGTAAAACATTAACTATAACATTCCCTCATCAAGCCCTCCTAGTTTGTAGTTATCATGTTCTAACTATGTAGGAACTTTAATTGTCGTCAATTTTGTAGTAAACATGCACCAACAACATGATTCTATAAACAGACCTCGACTAATTACGAATGCGATAGGAACTTTCCAAACAACGAAATAATCCACATTGTCATGACCGCTAACAAGGTTCAATTAAATTGTTTGTCTGAAACTCGATCATGACTTCAGTGTGCCGCATGTAAATTCTTCCGTGAACTGCAATGAGGAACATTGAGTCAGATGGTATAATTGGATTAACCTTTTACGCTTGCAAATTCCTATATTACGTGGCAAGTGAGATTTTTCGAGACCTCAGCTAGTTTCTGGAACAATAAAATTAATTTAACCCTTCCTCGCCTCGTCACTTGTGTAAGTTCATACTGACTACATTATACGACTAAATAATTATATGCATTAAGAAACTGGATTCACCGCTTTTTACCGAATATTTGTCACCCCGTACTGTATACCTACCCAATATTTCAATGTATTGAAATATTGTTAGGACAACAGTCCTAAAGATAAAAAATATGTCTCTACAGTACAGTAAATAAAGCGTAGATCTGCGTATACAGCATTAGTAGGAAGTAGGTTTAATTTTAGCAGACAAGGTTTACACGTCAAGTAGACCGTTTAGAAGGAAGCCTTAGAAAATTAGATGGCATCAACCAAGCATAGAGTGGCCATAAATGTGGAAAACAGATTGCTATACGATAGGAGAACGTTCGTTTATTCATACAATGGAAATACTGAATCCTATTAAAATGAAACCAATTTAAATAGAAATCAATTCAATCAATTTAAATAATTCCTTGAAATGAGGTTTGAAATGGATTAGTTGCTAAATTCAAAAACGACAGAAGTTTCATTTGATTTAGTGTCTTGCAAAGTATTGCCACAAAATATTCTGAAGATATTTAGGGAGCCAAATTAAAGTAAAAAATATGAAAACAAATATTTATAAGTAGGTACCCCTACATTCATGAAAGTACGATGTTTACAAAAATAGCACACTTGCAAAAAAAAATGATGATACGCTTGAAGCCCTTTTCCATGAGAATGGTCACCCCAACCGATACCCAGTATCGATCGCGAGTGAGACAACAAAGAGCCAGCTATAGCTCTACACTGCTCGTTTGTCGCATAAACATGAAAACACGACCTTATTTACCGGTGCACACTGGTAAAACACCCACAAAATTCCAAAATCCCATAACAGAAGAGTAAAAATTACGTAAACCGCTTGAGAAAAGTGTGATTTTTACGAAAATGTAGTGATTTCATGTTGAATTGTATTGTTATTAAAAGTGCTGTACTTATATTCGTTACTACGGTGCGCTGCGATAATGGTAAGTTATTAATTATTTAATTTACGTTCAAGTATTAAACAAATTTGTATAAAAATCTCGTTCTCTTCAGAATTTTATAACAAAGAATTTCGCAGAACTAACAGAATCTGCTTAATAATCTATTTTGTTTTAAAATTGAGCCTGAATTTTTTAATTCTAAAATGAATAAATTTGAATTCAACTAAAGTTTAATAAACATCAGATAAATTACTTATGTATTGAATAGGTAATTCCAAACAGGAAGTGTGAAAAGAAAATTGGAAACCTGATACGTAGGTATATAATTTTCCAACTTGCTGTTGATAAGATTACTGTTATTTACTTTGTGAAATGACAGTCATGTAATCTGATCGCATTATTTTATAAGTGGATGTGATAGAGCCTGAATGCTGCTGTAAATACGGACGGTGGCGAAAATCTTGCATTTGTGTCCCATGTTTATTGTTTTCGAATTTAGTCTATCATGCTTGACAGAAATATTAACTGATACTAATAAAATTACGCATCAATTTTTCCGTCATTTTCTACTTATTGGCATTCTGTCTTTCGTGAAAATGAATCTAAAATATATAAAAATAATTTACAGAAACAAGAAGATGACTGAACGGAGTGAGCGAAGCAAGATGAGCAAAGCGCTAGGCGCGCTAAGCGGCGGGGAGGCTTGCGGCGCACGATGGACGCTCGGGGCGCTCCTCCTGGCGCCACTGGCTGCTGCCAACTCCAGCTATTGCGCCGTACCCGCTGTTATGTTACTTGCCATCTTCATCACTATAGCCAGTAAGTTAACTTTTTCCGAAAACTGGAAATAACTAGATTAATTCTACTTCCGTGAATTCATCGAGTCCAGTTGCTGTATCTTTAATGAGCGTTCTAAGTAAAATGAAACGCGCATGCAAGCAAGAATTTTGTTACAGCCTTCACATGCAAAGATCTCAAGAAGTTAGCTGAGATACTTCCACCTCCAAAAACATCGAGAGGTCGTCGGGAGCGGAACCTGCGTTCTTTCGCCGACTTCATGGCTATGTGGATGACATTCCTGTCGCATCTGGTAGCTGTGGCCATCTGTGCTCGCATCTTGAGCGCTACAGCTGACCACGTCACTGGTGGCAGGACTAGAAGGTGGCTGTTCGGATACGAGACCAGAGCATTGGGGGAACCCTGGCCGGACGTGCTCGGAGTCACCGTAGTAATGGTCGTATGCGCAATGTTCATGTGCGGATTAGAGGTAAATACCATCCACTTGTGAAACAATTAATTGATCGTGTTGTGTAACTTTGTTTGAGATCACTTGTTTGTCTAATAATTGAAACCGTTTCGCAACTTAAATGTTTCGTTACCAGTTTTTAGTTTCGTATGATTGCTATAATCGATAAGCCTGTTAAGTGGATTGGTGATAGCAGTGCGAGCCAATAATGCCCGGAGCTTGTTACGAAGCTTTTGCGCCATTGATTGAATACGTATTTTATTTGTACCATCCATCTTAAAATGTTGCACATTACTACAAGATAATAGATACGATGTTAAAATGTTTTTTTTTTCAGGAAAGTATGATGTTTACCTTCATGCTGCTAATTCTGCTGTACATTTTTAGCCAGTTCTTTGCCATATTCGGCCTTATTAACTTCGATATTGCAAATATCAATATGCCAATACCAATTACTGTTTATGAGGTAAGCAGCACCAACGGCCAACATAGTTGGTACCAACATAACATGGAAATTGAATTAGTGCGAGCTACTAAAGAACATTTATATTAAATTTTTACAGCTGTTTGCTGCAGGAGCACCAATATCTTACGCATTCAATGTGATACTACCAAAGGACAGTGGAACTTTCAAAAAGAATCTCTTTCTTATGATTGGTCTTCCCACCATAGTACTTTCAGGATTATGTTTCCTCTACACTAATATGCTAAAAGGGTAAGCAGATATTTATTCTACTCAAAAATTACCATCTAAATGGATTCTCATCAGACATCTTATAAGTAGGTCGTTCTACCCATTAGACTGTTAGAATAGTATTTTAACACAACATGACATCACTATATTTATTTAGATCTGACAACACTAAATAGTTTTTTGTTCCGTTTCCTGAACGAGTTATTTCTCTTCTCTCTAAGTTGTCTGTGGTTCTGTTAGCGTTCTGATATATGTCCGGGTCTAGTACAAGATTAATTAATAATTATCTTAAGTATTTTCATGAAGTTCAATTTGCTTGTCATCGTTTATTTTATAGTAATAAACGTGCAAACATCAAAGCTAGAAGACCATCTTTTATTTTACATCTCCGACTACACCTGGCTGCCACCACGTGCGAACAGCTTCCACACAAAGCACTTTGCAACAGGTTATGGGCCCAGCGTTCTATCTGGGATTGGCAGCGAGAAGCAAAAAGCAAAGGAATTGGTGAGAAATATTATTATAATTATAACCTATAAATAGTCGGAGAAATGTCGCATGAAAATCCAATTGCTCATGCACAAGATGGCGACATGCACCATGTGCCGGGTGCTAACTTCAATAACATGAATGTTCCAAAACTGGAAGGTGTTTCCAATTACACCACATGGAAATTCATTATGAAAATGTTGCTGACCTTGGACGGAACGTGGGGTTGTGTGACCGGAGTGGACCTGGATGTTAATCGCAACCAACGTGCGCTTGCGCGCATTTGCTTAACAATTGATGTCAATCTTCATCAATATGTGCGTACAGCAAGCAAGGCAAAGGAAGCATGGGATAATCTGGCATCTGTTTTCGAAGATAAAGGCCTTTACAGGCGTGTTTTGTTGCTGCGTCAGTTGCACAGAATCAGTCTGTGTGAATTTACAAACATGTCACAGTATATTTCGACAGCTATGACGCTTGTGCAACAACTCGCAGATATTGGGCGTACTATAGAGGATGGCGAGGTAGCCGAGATACTGCTCAGTGGTCTGACTGCGGAGTATGATGTCCTAGTATCTAGTTTGGAGACGGCCTGCATGAGCCGTGTGCTTTCCAGCGAGTTGGTGCGGACACGTTTGCTACAGGAGGAGCATAGGAAGAATGGTTCTTCAGAAAGTAATGGTGTTAATAGTGCGGCTTATGTTGCTGGCAAGAAAGTGTTAAAAGTGTGTAATTATTGTAAAAAGCCAGGGCATATTAAATCTAAATGTTATAAGTGGAAAAAAGACAATAAGCAATCTTCTGAAAAAACTCTTATTGTGACAGAATCTGCTTGTTTAGCTGCACACCATGATTGGATAGTGGACTCAGGATGCACAGCGCATATGTGCAACAACAAAAAGTTATTTATGGACTTTAAAAATAATATAACTAAAGTTACAATAGCAAATAATGATCTTCTTAACAGTGAGGGCACTGGTAAGATTAATTTTGTTTGTAATAAGCATGAGTTTGTTGCTGAGGACACTATGTTTGTCCCTGAGTTGTCCACAAATCTCCTCTCTGTAAACAAACTAGTGTTCCTGGAAGTAACTTGGATGAGTGTGTTGCATGCCTGCAGGGGAAACTCGTTGCAAAACCGTTTCCTGTCGGCGAGGCAAAGCGCGCTACTCAACCGCTGGAGCTGATCCATTCAGATGTCTGTGGCCCGATGTCTGTCTGTAGCTGGGGTGGAGCCAGATATCTGTTGACACTGACAGATGACTACAGTAGGAAAACCTGGGGTTACCTGCTTAAGAACAAATCCGAGGTAATGTTACATTTTATTAATTTTAGAGCCCTTGTGGAGAAACAAACAGGATTGCGAATAAAAGTTTTTAGGACTGATGGTGGTGGTGAATACTGTGGCGGGAAATTCGAAGCCTATTTGCGAAATGAGGGAATTGTACACCAGGTTACTGTTCCGTACACCCCTCAGCAGAACGGAATTTCGGAGCGCCTTAACAGGACCATCATGGATAAGGCACGCTGCATGCTGATGGAGTCTGGTCTTAGCCGGGAATACTGGGGTGAGGCGGTTATGACCGCAATTTATTTGAAAAATCATTCCCCGACGTCTTCCCTAGGTGGATCTGTGCCCGAGCAGGTTTGGACTGGTTCACCGTCACTGGACCTTGGTCACCTGCGTGTTTTTGGCTGTGTTGCATTTGCCTTAAAACCTGAGCCAAAGCGCAATAAGATAGAGTCAAAATCGACTATGTGTTTGTTTGTTGGTTATAGTGAAACTATTAAGGGCTATAGACTCGTTGAACCCACTAAACCCCGACAGATTATTTTTTCTAGAAATGTTTCTTTCTTAGAAAATAAATTTTTGAGAGATATGAACAATATTTCTAGTCATGAGTCAAAACAGAATATTATTTCTTATAATTTTGACATGAATATTCAATCTAATAATAATTCTAATGAAAATGTTAGTGAGGAATTGAATATTAATAATGAAAATAATAAATTAATGAATAATCATACTTTAGTTAATGAATCTCATGAAAGTGACACAATTTTAAACAGTTTTAATAATGAAAATACTGGTGTCATTTCAGCTCCTGACTCAGACTCTGAGTATTGTACGGGCAGTGAGGAGGACACGAGCTGTTCGAGTCCTGCGGCCGGGGACTGCAGCTCGAGTACTTCCGACGTGTCGACTACTGGTAGGGATGTAGCCGTGGCCAGCTCTGAACTTAAGTTATCAGTGGCTACCACTAGCCGCCCCGTGCGTGGTACGCGTGGAGTGAAGCCCATAAGGTACCAAGATTATTCTTTATTTACACATGCAGAGTTGGAGCCTGTATCTTATGAGGAGGCCATATCTTCTCCTAGTAGTGAGGAGTGGCAGCGTTCTATGAAAAGAGAGTTCGATGCTCTTACTAATAATAATGTATGGAAGCTTGTCGATCGCCCATTGGATCAAAACGTAGTGAAATGCAAGTGGGTGTATAAGATTAAAAATGACACTTCAGGCAACCGTACCTATAAGTCGCGTCTTGTTGCCCGCGGGTTCTCACAAACTTATGGGGTTGATTATGACGATACTTTTTCGCCAGTGGTACGCCATAGCACTCTGCGTACTTTGTTTGCGCTAGCTACTGAGATGAATATGAACATAGAACATTTGGATGTAGATACAGCATTTCTTAATAGCAGTTTGAATGAGCGCATTTATATGGAGCAACCTGAAGGGTTTATTGAGAATAAAAGTAAAGTGTGCCTACTTTTAAAAAGCATATATGGGCTAAAACAAGCAAGCCGTATGTGGAACATGACTGTACATAATTTACTGATTGGTAACAATTTTTCACAAAGTAAATGCGAACCTTGTGTTTATGTTAAGAGAGATAAAGGTGTGTTGACAATAATTGCATTATATGTGGATGATTTTTATGTTTTTTCTGCTCATAAGGCATCCATAGATGAATTGTATACTTTATTAAAAAAGGAATTTAATGTTAAAAAATTAGGCCCTATTAAAGTTTGTCTTGGCATGCATGTATCTCATGATGTATCAAAAGGTGTATTAAGATTAGATCAATCACAGTATATAAAAACATTGTTGGTTCGCTATGGCATGGAAAATTGTAAGCCTGTGTCTACACCTTTAGCACTAAATATAAAGCTGGATAAAGCTGAAAAGGAAGTGCTTGATGATAATGTGTATAAGTATAGAGAATTATTAGGTTCCCTTATGTACCTATCTGTATGCACTAGGCCTGACATAACGTATGCATGCAGTCAGCTAAGCCAGTTCAATAATTGTTTCGGCAGAGAACATTGGCTCGCGGGAAAACGAATTTTAAGGTATCTTGCAGGCACTTTAAATTATTCCCTATGTTTTAATAGGTCTGGTAGTTTAAATATTACTGCTTATGCCGATGCCGACTGGGCTAATAATATTGTAGACCGAAAGTCTTATACTGGATTTGTGATTCAGATGGGTGGGAATACCATTAACTGGGAAGCACGGAAACAAAAGTGCATAGCATTATCAAGCACTGAGGCGGAATATTTGGCTATAGGTGAGGTGTGTAAAGATTTAAGTTTCCTTAAGAATTTTTTGGCAGAAATTGTAAATGTTCAAATAGACATAATGTTATTCAATGATAATCAAAGTGCCCTCAAACTGTTACAAGCCAAAGAATACTGTCATAAGAAAACTAAACACATAGACTTAAGATATCACTATATTAAAGATCTGATACAACATAAGTTTGCTAATGTACAGTATATGTCAACTCATAATATGATTGCTGATGTATTGACGAAGGCTTTATGTTCCACTAAACATAAGGATTTTATAAATAAGATAATGAATGTTAAATAGGTAAGAACGCTGTGCAATTGTGATTTGAAATGTTTTTTAACTGTTGACTTGTCATGTTGAGTAAAAAGGAGAGCATGTTAGAATAGTATTTTAACACAACATGACATCACTATATTTATTTAGATCTGACAACACTAAATAGTTTTTTGTTCCGTTTCCTGAACGAGTTATTTCTCTTCTCTCTAAGTTGTCTGTGGTTCTGTTAGCGTTCTGATATATGTCCGGGTCTAGTACAAGATTAATTAATAATTATCTTAAGTATTTTCATGAAGTTCAATTTGCTTGTCATCGTTTATTTTATAGTAATAAACGTGCAAACATCAAAGCTAGAAGACCATCTTTTATTTTACATCTCCGACTACACCTGGCTGCCACCACGTGCGAACAGCTTCCACACAAAGCACTTTGCAACATAGACGTGGTATCTAATATTTCATCTTATTACCATCAATGGGCGTAACAATGGATAATCGTACATATCTGTTTACATCCTAATTTATTCATTGTCTTACAGGAACAGCATCGATGCAGCTTTGCCGGTGACTACACTACTGGAGGCAAGAGCGGCGGGCTGGGTCTGTCCAGTACTGGCTGCTGTGACCGTGGCAGGCATCTGCCTAGCTTTGACTGAACTGTGTCCGTTACTGTTTACTGTCCTAGTGGCACTAGCCTCTCCAGAATGGAAAGTGCTTACTAGGTCAATGACTTACGAGAGCACAACCACTGGCAGCCCAGTTCTAGCCGTTTTTACTGCCGGTTCGTATCTCATTTATGTGCTAATTGGAACTTGCAGTAGTATTCATAATTAGGTAGATTTACGCAACCATGCCTGGCGTCGACGTCCTGCCAATTGGTAGTAACGAGAGAATAAATCTGAGATGATGTCATTTTAGCAACCCAACCGGGATACTTTGTGGGATAACTGGTTATCGCTTAATCACGTAACTGCTAACTAGAATTATCAAATTACAGTCCTGATTCATATTTGTGTGGGTGAGAACTTAATTGATGTATTATTTACAGGAAGTTTAGCAGCAATACTTGCGTTTGCGTGTCCGCTGTCGCACATGATCACGTTGATGAATGCGAGCCACTTGCTCGGGATATCGATTCAGGCGCTGCACTTTATTATTATGCGATGTGTACCCACAGCTGAACAAAAGGAAGCCGGGGGTGAGATTAGCGGTTCAATCCTTTTACTTCTACCATTTCAATGTCACCTCATAATTACCTTTGCATTGCCATATTGCAGATATTGAATACAAGCGCTTGGGGAGAGAAGCCGCTCGAGGATCGAAAGCATCTGGCAGTAAGACCAAGCGTTCCGGACTCTGGTTCATACCATCTGCTATTCGTCACACAAAGACTTTGGAGAGTATCAAGTCTAAAGTGACAAAAGGTAGGAACCAGATTAAAATCTTCTGTTTGTGTAACAGGATCAGATGCCTGTTCAAGTCCTTTTCACTTTTAATGTTTATTGGCGCCTCTTCTGAGTGCGTTATGGTTAGAAAACTGACTGCTCAAGAGATAATAAGAAGTTTTCATCTATCAGTTACAACTATTGATTGAACACTTGATTAGTTGATTGAAACGTGACAGTTCTTCAATTATTTTCAGAAACTGAGGAACGTGAGTGCCTTCTCCTTGATGAATATGCAGGTTGTCAAACTGAAGAGAATGACCCGAGCAGCAGCAGCGGTGTACCGATGGCGACAGCTGAAGTTGATGTTGTATCTGACGCCGAAGCCAGTGAGCAAGAGATGTCTTCTGGAGATGACTCCACGGACATTGATGCTGTTGTGAAGGAATACAGGGACAGAATTCAAGTAAGACATTAGGCAAAGCGAGAACGCAAAATTCGCCTACAATTGTAATCAAGTTACAACCGCAGGTTGCCTTCCTGACTTTTAACGTACTTATTTATATCTGTAACTTCATAAAAAACTTCATCAACGTAAGCAAATCAAGACCAATGTAAAGAAATGATTAAAATTTTTGTCTTAAGTAGTGGGTGCTGTAGGTGATAGTAGTAATGATACGGACGTTACGGACCATAGTTCTGCAAGTGGATAACCTCATTTCCATATAGATTGGTAGCCGCCCCCAAAATGAAAAGGATAGGCAGATGATGAAGTAGGCACCTAGGTTACTTCATTAGCTGATATTAAAGTGCGGTCTACATCTAGCAAAGGAAAATACCTCTTTTCTCTCGATTCTTTGTACTGTTTGTAGGCTTCGAACATAGGTGCTTCCAACGATTGACGAGTACTGTAGGTACTTAATTTAAATCTATACTTATATTTTTAGAGTTTGTTTGGTTGAACGTGCTAATCTCAGGAACAAATGGTTCGATTAAAAAAAAATTTTTTTTTGTTGGATAGTCCATTTATCGAGGAAGAAGATAGTCTATATACAGCAGTACAGCGGTGTGAAATCACGGGAAAAAGCTAGTTGACAATATGTTTTATTTTAAGGTGGTGACATCAGTTCCTGAGTCAACTGCGCCTTCTCCGCCGTGTGTGCGCGGCTCACGCTGGTCGGCAGCGGGTGCTGGAGTGCAACTAGTGGCTGATGCTCTAATAGCAGTCGCCTTCTGCAATGAGGCCATCAGGGTACCAATGTTCGCCACTGGGATACCACGTAAGGATCTATATTGAAATAAAGTGGTTAAAAAAAATACTATGGGGCCCAATTATAACACCGGTCGACAAATAAAAAATTTTTTTTTGTGCATGGGTTTTACTTATTATATTCTGATTATACAAGCATATTTACTTAAAAAAATGTGATAAAAAATCAAAAATATTTGCTTTAAGAGTTTTTTTTTCAAAGCTTTCAGAGGCGAAAATTAAAGATAGAGTGTCTGTTGGCGCTCAAATAAAAAAAAACCAATTGTGATATTTTCCTGAAATTACTTAGCATTGAAGAGGAAGAAGCCAGGAACAGTTTTAAGGCATTAGTTCATGGTTTTATTGTAAACCCTAGAGCTGAAAGTTATGTCGAGCTGATCACTGACCAAACTGCGAATTTTATCCATCATCGAAAGTGGAATGTCTCTAAAGACACACTAAAGATGCATTTGCTACATTTTCTTTTGGATAAAATTAAAGTTAACATGGAAGCTTGTGCGGAAGAACAAGATGAACGCTTCCATCAAAACAATTTGAGATTTGACAAGCATTTTAGAGATGTTATCAAGGCCAGTACTGAAAGGGACATGATGGGAGACTATATTGGGGGGTTATAAAGAGAAACTTCTACTGAAAATAACAGGAAAACCAAAAATGATATTCTTAAATAATTTATCTTTATTTTAAAACACATTTTGTTAAAAAAAAACATGCATAGATGTATGGTTTCCTTCATAATAACTCATCTCTGTGTAAATTTTTAGGTATTTTCATTGATTTTAATTTACCAATTTTTTTCTCATAAAAGCAAATCCAGAACTTTTTTTTGTTCATAATCTTATTTCTAGATATACAAACAATAAAAATAACTTAGGTAGAACCCGTGCACAAAAATGCTGTAGACCTGTGTAATGATTGTTTAACACTTTCTTCCGAGTTCTGCCCATCATTCTTTGTGTTAAACTTGATAGCCTATTTTGATAGATAGAAACCTGATAGTTGATGCATGATAGCATTAAAAGAAATAATAAGTGCTTCATCATCACCCTATAAATGTTCCCACTACTGGGACACAGGCCCCCTCTCTGAGAGAGGGTGGTATAATGCACTACGCGGGCCCAGTGCGAGTTGGTGGCTGTAACATGTCTACGGATCTTTCGTTTTAGGACATGCCGGTTTCCTCACTATGTTTTCCTTCACCGTTTTGAGAGCAGTGGTGGTGAAATAAATTACAAAAAGTAATTTACCTGGCTGGGTACGAACCCACGACCTACAACTCGTAAATCGAACACGATACCAACACTGCTCCAATCTCAATAAGTGCTTACCGAAAAATAATGAATATTTCATACTTATATCATCATTAACTATTGCAGTCTGGTTGTTGGGTACCTTCATATGCGCGTGGCAGCCTGCACATAGCTTGGGTATGAGGAAGACTCAATGCATCCAAGGTCCCATAACTATGCTGACTGCTCTATTGTTCCTGACTCCGCTACTTCTTGATTCCTGGCCAGCTATTATACTGTTCGCTGGCGCTGGTAAGGGCTTTACAATTAATTTTCGTATAGTGTGGGAAAAGGGGGTGATCCTTTCGTTTAGGCAGACCCAAAAAAATATTTATTTCTTTTTTCACGTGCGTCTTATTAACTGCAAAGTGCTAAGCTTAGCACTTTTACGTTCAACTAACTTCTTGTCTATTTAAGATGTTCTTACAAGTGTTTCCTAAAAGTGTATGATCCCTCTTCCTACACGTCAAAACAGTAGGTACTTAAACAATCCTGTGTATTTCAGGGGTGGTGATTTACGCTCGCTGTGAGCGCTGGTGCGGTGATCTGGCTGTGCAGCAAGCCCGCAGTGCTATGGAGAGCCGCAAGTTGAGACCCGTGTCAGCGACGGTTCCCCTGAGCGGCGCCCGTCTGACTCACATAGACACCGTGTATATAGCCAGGTAAATTATCTTATATCAGTGTCCTTGGCAAAGCCCTAATACAAGTAGGTACACTCGGGAACACATTGTTACCCATTCATCCAAAACCATGAAATTTTGGAAGAAAACATTTTCTCATCATCATCTTCCTGCCCTTATCCCATGTTACTTGGGTCGGCGCAACGCGGTTTTTTTTTCCATTCTCGCCTATCAGACGTCACAGCATCATTTACTCCTTTTTCTTTCATATCGTTCCTTAGACAGGCATCCATTTTTTCTTTGGCCTTCCTCGTCCTCTCCGTCCATCAACATAAGTGTCATCCCTCCTCATCACACATGTCCATACCATAACAAACGGTTCCCTTTATTTTTTTCTGTAACGCCACTTTCAAACTTCCCCATATAAACTCATTCCTTACTTTATCCAGTTTTGTTATTCAAATAAGAATTTAAAATTCTCATTTCTCGTTCCCAGATGACATGAAGATGACTCGGACACGAGTCTGGATAATCTATTAGACGCGGAGGAAGACGATCCTGACGGAGAATGACAACAGGCTGATGCTATTATCATCATTGCCCCTTAATCATCTCATCACAACTACATTGATTAATGCATGATGGCTATTGGATAATGCGTTGGCTCAAACCTGGATAATCATGTAGATTGATTGGAATCAATACAATTCGCAATTTCGTACCTACAGAGGATTTTCAATGATTGGGCTGATGATAATGCACTCTAGAGCGCAAAATAGCTAGCTAGATGGTAAAAGTAATGCCTGTAATGCCTCTAAGTTTTACCTATTAAATTGAACGGTTTGATATTGTTATATAATATATAATGTGTAGCATACCCTACCCACTTTCTTGACAGTACCTACTAATGCAAAGACATTCCTGGTCTTTGATCCTCCATACGCACACCATATTATTATGCTATGGTCTGCTGTATGGATAACTACTACAGAACATTAGGGCTCGAGAGATGTACAAGGTACACTCAACAGTAAGTAGAAAAATAATCTACATCAAATTAACTCTTTATGAAAAAAAAATCTAGTGCCTAGATAATTTGGAGTATTCATGCTAGCTGTTAGTATATTTTGAATACCTAATTAGGGACCTTTTGATCTTTTTGTATATGTAATGGATGTAACAATTACGTGGCGATTTTTACAAGATAAGCTAGCTTGGTGCAAACTTGATTTTCAAAATTGAATCATGTGATTGTAAATATGCTTTAAAATATTTTTAAACATCGTACATGATTGTTAAAAATTCATCCGTCCATTCTACCATTGCCATGTTGGGCACGCTTTGCCTGATGCAATTAATCACGTGTAAGTACCTAATTATAAGAAAAAAAAAACTTGTATTTTTTCACTTCTATTCATGTTAGGCGTAAATTAAAATTGTAAATAAATTGAAAAAGTTAATAAAAAGAATTGTAATGTTACATAATAAACGCGTTTCAAATAAATAGACATGATAACTACTATTGCCTTTGAATTGAAAATGTTTGAACTTTAAACCTTTTGACGGTATTACAATTTGCAGTTATGATTAGCATTATTACTGTAAGGAAATCGGCCTACACGATGTTATAGAAATAGTGATCGTGATTGATTTAGCAATAAAAATGCTGATTTGCATCACAGTTGTTTTATTTCATAGCAAGCATTTACAATATTATTTTAAGTTTATTTTTCTAACAAGTACATTCTATATACCTTCTCAGCCTCTTCTTCATCGAAACTAGGAGTAAACTCAACAGGAATTACTTCAGTGAAACCTTCACTAGTTGACGGCTCTACGAATTTGTTCCTGGAACAAAGTAAACTAAATTGTACTCACACCTAATTTACGACTTTCATTATTAGGCATTTCACAACCTTCATAATTCCTACCAAATATTGAGTGCATGTATAAGTGACAAAAAGGTTGATAAATACCCTGATAAACATACCGATTTCTCTGTATTGACGCTGTCTCCGCTCTGCACCCGACCGACACGTGTTATGAATGCATTAATTAGTCATGAAGTAAAGTAGGATTTACAGTGGACTTACGGGCAGCGTCGTGAAGCATCGTACTTCAGAATCCAATTAGAACCACATTTTATATGAAATCTTGCGAAATATGTAAGCTTTGTGTAAAACTTTTTAAGTAAGAAATTATTTCATTTTGTTTTTAAACCCCAGAAGGAGGGTAATGGTTTTTAATTAAAAGTAATTAGGTATATCTTCACTTTTCACTTAGTAAAAAGTTTCGATCACTTACTTGTAAGTATGATATACAATGTCATTGACTGGAATGTGCTTGATTTTCATAAGTTCTCGGAACTTGTTGTTGTGTTTCGCATGCGCCATACTAGCCGTCAAGTACGCACATCGGCAGCCCACATCCATTTCTTTGGCAAGCGACACCCAACGACCGCGGGACTCTTTGTCAGGATTAGTACTGTCAACTACTACACTTTTGCCTCTCTGGAAAGAACAAGAAATAAAATAATATTGAGTAAAATGATCTGTGTCTAAGAACGATGACAATAATTTAATCAGAGAATATGTTTTCCTTATCATCAATCACTATTACCATATTAAAACATGAGTCTTAACCATTGATAAATATAGATCCTATATGCCACCTAGTATGATCCTTCCATACTCCTTTTGCCTCATCCATGTTCATACATCTAGGGATTCAAGTATTATGAATATTGCTATATGCACCACTTCAAACTTTATTTCTGTAGCCTATTGTATCCGGTTTTACTATTCCACATATGAACTTACCCTCAGTGCCTTGGTTGCTTCAGCAGCACATTTTTGCCAGCTACCAAGGACATCTCTACACACGGTCACATATTTGTATTCTGATTTTGTTTCAATTTGTTTTGCCAAAAATGATTTACCACTACCAGGAAACCCAACCAATACCAGTATCTGAAAAAAGGAAGCACAAACATATTAAAGTTTTGAATCATTTAAAATGTCTCTTGCCCTCATTCAGGATTTATAGTAATTATTAAGTTTCCAATAGTAATTATTAAGTTTTGCCATGACAAGAAAGAAGACAAAACAATTAGTTTTTTGTTGAGTTATAAATTAGTTTCCAAGTTATCCAACAATGTATGACAGGATCAACATCACACTTACTTCTATTTCTTTTCCTATTAAGTTATTATTAAATGTTCCCACTTTTAGTTCTTTAGGGTTAAAATCTGGCTCATTCATATTGCCCCTTGGGTGTTTCATGAAAAATTCTTCAGGAGTGTAAAATTCAAGACCAAGATTCTCAGCCATTAGTTTGTCAGCCATGGAATGATCTTTCTTTTTGCCAGGAGCCCAATTGGCGACTCTGCCTGCAGCATCACCACAATAAAAGCTTTCAGTCATATCAATTTCCAAGCCTTCATTTTTCTAAAACAAAAGAAAAACACTACAATTCACATTCAAGTACTTATTTTTATGCTACAGAATAATAATTGAATTATATTCTTAATATTTACACCAGCTCATCACAATGAGGAAGCTTGATGTGCCAAATTTCCACACAAATTATATTCAATTATATTCACAAATTATATTTAGTAGTTAATTTGAAATTCTGGCCTCTATACTATGACAGAAGAACAAATAATTTGTATGATGGTGTATTATGACCTACCTGCTCTGATAAAACTTTCCACATTCCAGTAGCTGGTTTCCTGTAAAATCCTTTACCAGTAGCTAAGTATACTTGAAAAGGAACATCCAGCTTGATTACAATGTTTTCAATTTTTTTCTTGAAGTCTTCTATCTTAACCCTCCCATTGCCAATTGGTGCTTGATTGCTTAATATCACAAGCTTAAAACCCTTTTCTACAAGCCTTTTTAACTTCTCTTGAGCATTGCCGAAAGCTATTTGCCAATCATTGGTGTCAACGGGATGCACTTTACCAGATTTGGTCTTGATCAAAGTCCCATCCATATCAAATGCAGCTATTTTGTGGCTAGATTTGAGACCTTTTGATGTGAACACATAGAGTTCACCTTTGTCAATATCTTCCCACATATTTTCCATAGCTTCTTTCACTTGAGGAGTCTCCGTTTTCAAGCTTTTCCTCTTTCTAGGACACTCTCCTTCTTCTAGTTTTCTTTTGTTGCCTAGCTTTAGTTTTTCACAGTTTTCTGGTGGTGGATCGAATTCTATGACGTGAATATAGTTGTTTAACAAAATTTCAATTCTAGAACCATGTTCTACTTTAAATACTATGTCCTTTTTTAGAGCAAACCCATCCAGCCCTGAGGCATTCACTCCAAGTTGTTTAACTTCAACCGAACATTCTTCACAGTTTGCTTTCAGTGATACTGAAAAATAAATAATGATACATATAATTTTATGAAAAAGACATACGTCTAAAACATGAGATGTTCCATTCTGTTTGTTGGAAGAGTTTAATAAGTTGGAACAGTTAGGAACTGAGGTTTTAATGTTGCAGGTTAAATGGGGATACAGGAACAAAAATTGAATAGGGTATGCTGCATTACGATAGCATAACAGACCACGTCTGAGATGGTCATGTTGTGAAGATAAATGAAAGGCGACCAACAAAAGGAATTTATTAAGTGGAGGTGAGTGGAAACGGTGTGAGGAGACACCCTAGGAAGGCCTACACTGCCCTTATTGGTGTAATCCTTCAGAAAGGCCAGGTGCATAGTACTGGTAATCAGCGTGTGTGTATGAGATGTATGAATGTGGATGAGGCGAAAGGAGTACCTATGTAAGGATCGTAGCAGCGCTCTGTAGTTTCTGCCTACCCCCATGAGAAGGAGAGAGTTTATGTATTTAATAAGTTGGGAAAATGTAGTAAGGATATTAGAATAATATATTTAATTATATTTCTGTGTAATGTCATCCTATTCGGGTTTTAGTAAATAAAAATATCCTTACGTTGTTGACGAGAACAAGCGGGATCTTTAATTCTTGTTAATTTGCTGCGACCTACCAATGTTTCGACATTGTGAATTAATTTTATAGGTGCATGGGAATCCAGCAAGCATTTTAAAAAACAAGAGCGTGCTACAGAAACCATTGAAAGAAGTTAAAGGGTTACAGTATTTTGATTAATTCATAAAAACACACGTTTTCAGATTTTAAAATAGCATTTTGATTGTATTTTGATTTGACAATGACATGACAGGTTCAGACAAGTACAGACGCCAGCAGGTCGACCAACTCTTATCTGTCAAATTTTACCAATGGAGCATGAACCTTCGTGAACTGGGATAAGGTTGAAAATATTTAAAAAAAAATCACAAATTGGGGTAGGATGTTGTGGTTGCGTCTGTACAAACAGAAAGACAACATTACAAAATAATCTGACAATGTCATTCCAATGTCATAACTCACGTCACAGATAATGATTTTTCTTTAATCACTAATAACTGAAAAGATATTCCCACCGTGATCCTGTAGGATAGCCTTTAATACCATACAGTCTCATCAAAGAATCATTTACATAGTGAAAATTGTACGTACAAATGCAACAACCTTCGGTACCGCTTTTTATGCCTCAGTTTAAATCTTGAACACCTTTATTTTCGTTGTTTGATGCTTTGATGCAATGCGATTTACTGTGGTATTTAATTTTTGTTTATTTTATTTCGTGAAATCTTGACTGATAAATACAGCGAACAAATGTTAATGTTGTTTGTTAAATTACCGACAATGCCTTCGGCACAACTGGCGCAATACAGCGCAACTCGCAACTAATACTTTGGTTTCGCAACGAATGAATAAATAGTACCCCTAGTAAATAGCGTTTACATGAGAATTTGACCTCTGAACTTTAGACGGTTTATACTACATAGTACTTACCTTTTGTACAAAGATTGGTTGAATTCAGACCTAATAAGATGGCTTACTACCAGTGTACTAACGTGTTTTTTGAGCCCTTATTATCTAAGTGTACCTATAGTTTTGCAGTGTAAAGATTCTTTACTAAAGAATACTGAATCGTGCAACTACATAATCCTGATGTCATTATGAGAAATTGGTAAGGAGCTAGAAAATTGAGAATGTTGATCGAGTGATCGTATCTTATTTATACCTAATAACTACATCTAGCCTTTTGAAAATTGAGCTGTGCTAGGAATTCTGAGATTACAATAATTGGAGTTTTATGGCCGCAATAAGTTTTCATTTACACAACAATTATAAGTTTTTATTTTAACTGTCGGGGGCACCTGATACTACATTTACTGAACGGCGTGCCACCGCCGTTCGGTAAATGAGGGATTTTCTTTTGATTGTTTCCCTAGTCGATGGATAGATGGCGCTGAACTTGGTATGTTACTGCAATGAACGGAACGTCGTCATTTTTTTTATTTTTTTCACTTGATTGTAATTTTGAACGTACATGTCATGTCATGGAAAAAGAAAAAAATATTTATTTACCAGTGTTTTTAATTTATGAGTTTTCCACGCCATAAAGAAAATGTCCCAAAAGAAAAAGAAGAGAAGTCGGTGCCTCGTGGATTTGTGCAAAAATGAAGGTATAAATCTAGTAACGTAGGCAGTTCAACGCCATCTACAGAATTCTTGGAAACTACTTTTTTTTAATATTCGAAAAAGAAAACTTCTCATTGCGTGTTGTTCGCAATGATGATGCCAAAATGAAGTACAATACAACCAGCCCTAACAAATTTTCGGGTGTTTGCGCCCACAAACTTTTTTTACTATCCAGTGTCGGATGGGAGGGACAGTCAAACTTGTACTAACTAAAATTCACGGTGGTCCTTCAATAACTATCCCTTTATCTTTCAGGGCCATGGTTACCTGATGAGACAGTTCCATATGGCCCCGGGATAGTTCCACAACTCCGTATCCTTTGTCTATGGAGCGGATCCGCAGCTGCAGTTGATCGTGATTAGACCCATTACATATATAATAAAAGTACTCTGTGCCCATATATCTCCATGTTTCAATTTGAATAATGGACAACTGGACAACAAAACCTCTATTGAAACTGACATTTCATTATTTGACATGACATCGATGACATTGCATTGGACATGACATTGTCACTCAATTGTCAATGACAATGACATTTCTCTCCACTCGCGTTTGTGACGTTATCAGGGAAACGCGCTTGTTCGTTTCAGCCAAATTAAGTTTCTTACAGGTTTCTTACGGTAAATAAAATGTTTAGAGGAGTATATGAATGATCAGTAATACTTTTCATATTTCCTTTCACAGCACGACTATTAATTGTTGTACAAATTGATTAATTGCAGGCAAAATTAAGGTGTGTGTTATGCTGCAATAGAATCAAATTCAATGACGTGTATTTGTTACATTGGTGGTGTCATGTGGATTTATATTAAATTCTAATAAATTTTCAGGCTATACTTGGTACCGTCATGCCTTTAACAAAGCGTAAACATACATCTGAGAAGGAGGATTTAATTGAAAATGGTGACAATATTGTAGAGGGTGGACGTAGTAATATCAAAGGAGATGAATTCAATATTGCTGTTTTGCTATTTCTATATACACTTCAGGGTATACCATTAGGACTGGCCGGAGCTGTGCCCATGCTCCTTCAGAATCGCGGCATAACTTACACACAACAGGTACTTAATTACTTTTTATTCATTTTCTTCAATTCTGTTGCTAATCAATCCTGCATAGATTTAACTCGTAAAAATACCTTTTAGAAAACTATTATTTGTTGCAATTACAAAATGTAATGTATTTTTATAACTAGACCTGTTGATCAAAATTTTCATTAGAAAACAGAATTATTGTTAGTACAAATCAAAATCGCGTATTTTACGTACTGGCAATCAAACTTCATTTTTTTTTTAAAACAAGTTGTAAACTTAATTAAATTGAATTCAATACACCAATCATTTAATTTTCAGGCAGAGTTCAGTTTTGTCAATTGGCCATTCAGTGTGAAGTTATTGTGGGCCCCTATAGTGGACGCTCTATTCTGGCCAGAATTTGGTCGAAGAAAAACATGGCTTGTACCGGTTCAATACTTGATTGGTATTGTGATGATCATCATGTCATACAGTGTAACTGATTGGTTAGGATCTGATGAGATAGCTCCTTCAATGACTGTCCTTACCATGTCATTTCTGTTTTTAAACTTCTTAGCAGCTACTCAAGATATAGCTGTTGATGGATGGGCTCTAACCATGCTTAAAAGGTAAATTAACAACACATCACCTTTCAGGCCCGTATTGTAGAATGCACATCAAGATTCAGGTGTTATTTAAAACTAATTTCAACCAATCAAATGCCTTGAATTGAGTTTTAAAAGTAATGCTTGAGTATTGAGTGATATCCTGTAATATGGTCCCAAGTGTAGGGGTTGCAAACACTAATGCTAAGTATTAAAGTTATGCATTATTCAGTCTCGATATGTACCTCTTTTAACAAGGAACTATTGTATTTTATAACGAGCTAGTGTCCATAACTCTACATCAAAACATATACATTTTTTTGCGTGCTATATGGAGCTAATAAGTATGCCAATTTTTTATGCCAGCATGACGCTATGTTATGATTATAATCTGCAAACACTACAATAATAATTTGCTGCATCAGTTCCTTTAGTTTATATACAGAGAATAATCCATGACTCATTGTGACTATTATATCTATATGTCCTTGAACAATAATTAATAATTGACTTCTCAAATGTTAAGTTCACTTGGCTGTCTTCATAGTTTATAAATGATAATCAAGTTAGTTGAAATTAGATTTTGGTGTAATCTAAAATTTAATTGATTAGATACTAATCACTGGTATAATCAAGGTCCATAATTTTCCAGGTGCAATGTAGGACATGCTTCAACATGTAACACAGTGGGCCAGACCGCTGGATTCTTCCTTGGATATGTAATGTTCCTGGCACTAGAATCGCCTTACTTCTGCAACAAGTACCTGCGCTCGGAACCTGAAGAAACTGGTCTTGTTACTCTAGGGAGCTTCCTTCTCTTCTGGGGTTGGGTGTTTATAGTCACAACCACCCTCATAGCAATTTTCAAGCATGAGCATAATGATTTGGCTAACACTAAAGAGAATAATGTAAAAGGTTTTAGTGATGTTGTGACTGCCTATAAACAGCTCTACACTATTATTAAGTTGCCGGCAGTACGGACCTTAGCTTTAGTCCTGTTCACTGCTAAGGTAAATATATAACTTGACCATTATGGACTTCAACTTTTGCAAATTCAAAATATGTGCTATATAAATTATTTTTTTTTACAGTTGGGATTCAGTGCAGCTGATGCAGTGTCAGGATTGAAATTAGTAGAGGCTGGAGTACCAAGGGAAGATTTGGCCCTACTTGCAGTTCCACTAGTCCCAGTACAAATTATAATGCCAGTGGTTAGTATTCAAACCTCCTTTGTTTGCATGGAAAACCAATACAATCAATTAAACATACTATATATATCTCATTTTTAAACTGCCGAAGGAAAACATTATCAAGTACTTGTAGAAATTACAAAAAATAAAAATGGGTACTTACACTACGTACGTCGGCCCACATCCTCTCACAGGGAGGTACGTGTCCTAGCAGTGGAAAGATTAAAAGGGTTATTATACAGAGAGGTAGATAGGTAAGGGTTCAAAGATTTTCTTTTAAAACTTATGTCAATAGAACCTCTAAGACACCAAAACTCAATTCTGCTACATAATATTAACATTAGAATGTTGTCTCACATTTCAGCTATTAGCAAAACACACAACGGGGCCAGCACCACTGTCGCTATGGCTGCGTGCTTTCCCACTGCGACTACTAGTGGGACCACTAGCAGCTGGTCTTGTGGCCCTCACACCCAGCCTGTTGGGCGATGCTGGCCCATCCTACTCATACCTAGGCATTTTAATGATGCTTTATGTCTTTCATCAGGTATGTGGTCTTAAGACTTAGACAGGTACTTACTGAATTCAATAAGTTCCATAACTACATCAAGAGAGAGGAGGCAGAGGCGACTAAATTAAATCTGACAAGTGACACAAGAGAACAGATAAATCCTCACATGAAAAGAAAGAACCAAGAAACATTGAAGGACTTTGCAAACACACAATACACATTACACACCACTACAACCTACCAAAACAAAAATACTAGGAGAAAAGAAAAAAGCCTATAAAATATCTACATAATTTAAAAACTCATGGTTGTTTCAGACTTGCCTATACTGCATGTTCGTGGCTGTGATGGCTTTCTTCGCCAAAGTATCGGACCCGGCTGTAGGCGGTACCTACATGACCTTTTTGAACACAATGTCGAACCTTGGCACTAACTGGCCCAACACCTTGGCGCTCTGGGCCATTGACCATCTGACGTACAAGTCATGTTCCATCTCAGAAGACAATGTGTGTGCCAATACGATGGATGAATCGGTAAGTACAATTATTATAAAAAAAAAACAAGGAAAATAATTTCACTGTGCAAACAACTGGAACTAGTGATACCATAGCTTTTAAGAATACAATTTTGCTTAAAATAAAATATTGGTTGAGTACAACAGATCCCGAAAATTCCCCTGTTCCTCTGATATATGTAACACCATACTGACTAACTACTGATGTTATCTAAAAATATTACCACTGGGGAATACCTACCGATGCACAATTATATTTGATTGGTTGTTGCAATTATACCTATATACATAGTTCAATAATTAAATATACATAATATTTATATACCTATTTGATACAAGTGTATTTTCCTGTTTACAGTTATGTAAAGCAGAGGGTGGCACATGCAATGTGCGAATAGACGGGTTCTACATAGAAACTGTGCTCTGTGTAGTGATTGGTTTCCTGTGGCTACAGTGGGGCAGGCCGACCATCAACAAGCTACAAAGGCTGCCCTCGTCTGCCTGGCAAATCAGCCGATACAACAGATAAGACTGAATCTCTAAATTCCGATATAATATGTACATAATGTAAATGTTTCCAGGGAAATACGTCTACTGATTTTACTCATACAATAGGACTATTCCTCAAAACTAATCTTTCCATAGTTATGAATTTAAAACATGTCTGTGTATTTCATTAGAAGCACAGTTGAAGACTTATTGGCCTTTTAGTAAAATTGTGTGTATTTAATTAGTTTGTTTATGGTAAATGGGTTTTTTTCCTGTGACTGTGTGGCAAAGTATTAGTAGTTACAACAAACGAGACACAAATGCTAGTTTGCACAACGCCAGCGAGTGAGATGATCGCAATATTATTATTTTTAGGCGCAGCCCTCTATTCAAAACAGAATGCAAATATTTTTCGTGTCGAGGCTGCGATTAGATATAAACACTTCTTGTGAATTATTATTTAAAATTAATGTATACTATACTCTTTTTAATATCGAATTGTTGGTGCTCCGTATTTGTGAGTGACCCTAGAGTCGACCATATAATATTCCTAATCTCAATATATATCCTCAAATCCTCCTAACTGTACAAAGCGGCCTATTAACTTGATAATCGCCAGAAAAGACCCGGTTAGTATTTTACTCAACTATACCTCAATTCTATATTTATTTATATCTATACCTACAAGACTAAATTATACCTACAATTTTCATACTAGCACAGCTTAGACAAAGCTGAATAAATAACTGCCCCACTCTGTATATTATATGTATATTTTACTAATATGTATCTTAATTAAACGCATCTTTTTACAAAGGGTGCTAATTAATATTATTCCAATACAATGACCGTTTATATAATTTTTATATAGTCGTCATCAACGTATTTAGCAGTAAGGTAGTTTAAATAAGAATTTTAGTTCAATTTCCATTAGGATGCGTGATTATTATTTAATTTAAATATTATGTTGAAAGTGATTACTTTAAAATTGTTGTTTATTATAAAATTGTTTACGTCCATGTGTTAATGTTTAAGTATTACTGTATAGCGTACAACGTCTTTATATAAGGAGTATCTATTGTATTTTTGTCGACAGTACAAATTAATCATTGTTTTCTCACATTTCTGTATATATTTACTGTCTAAGAATTTATTATGTAAAAAATAAAACTACAGGGAATAACAAAAACGCGGTAGTGACGTATTATTTATAATTTCTTTATGTACACATCAACACTTAAAATATACAATCTTTTTAACAATTATGCTTTAGTTTATTTATGTAATTTGCGCTATTAATACACAATAAATCCATACATTTGTGAAGACATTTACTTTATATATGAGTACACTTTGTGCTAAGTATTAACTTGAAATGGTCATAAATTCTAACAAGTTTACAAAAAATAAATACTATAAAAACAAAAAATATAGGTATATAAACAGTAAACAAGCATTTCTGGAAGAAATATTTCTACATAGAATCTTTGTGATAGGGCTGATACCAGTAACATTTTTGTGCATTCGTACAATAAATCATTTTTGGTTTTAAACATTTGGAAACAATCTGGAATAACAATCAAATATTAATATATTTTAGTCCGCTTTTCTTCATTTCTCAAAGTATATAATATATTTTTAATAATAATTAAACCACATTTATCATTCATTTAGTAGTTAAACGCTGCACACTGTAATATTCATCTAAATTTTCAAAATAAGTAAAAAAGCTAGGATTGTTATTTTCGACAAACTCAATGTGATTGAGTTGTCGTAGTGTCGCAGCACTTTGTTTTTATACGTTAATTGACCCTGTTATACATTTAAATGGCACTGTGAAATGAATTTTGTTTGACAATAAAAACCTAAAAAAAAAATAAAAAAAATTATAAATATTTATGATTTTCTTATTTTAAAATGCCGCCTGATTAAATACATTTTGGAAGTCAAAGCAGGAGATTCGATTATTTTCTGCCACATGGACAAAGCAATACAAAGTTCTACATAATGAAACACTGATTAAAGCAAATACGGAAGTAAAATCATTTAAATTAATGTCACCTTAGACCTGAAACATAAAAATAGCTGCTGCATTTCATAAGGACGCCATTCCGTTTAAACCTTACATCATTACCTAACTTATAGTTTAAGTAGACGCGCTCTCATGATTTGCAAGGTTTTTATCTTCATTAACATTTCTTAGTCCTAACATAAATCTATTTAAAATTATTCTTTGATTTGTTTTTGGTATGTTTTTTTTTTCTTTTTGCAATACAATTGTGATATTTGGATATTGAGATTCTATTTGTTCACTATTCTATATCTGTAGGAACTGTACACTATTGATTACATTTTCATAATAAGATCACATTATACACTATTACTGATATACATATAATTAAGTAATTAGATTTCTCATTTGGGTACTGAACTACTGTTTATCTCATAAAACTTTATGTAGACTGGAGGTCTGGGTATCAATTAAAAATAAGCACCTAGATAGTCGTGCGTCTAATCCCTTAAAACAAAGCGATGTCATTATTTTCGTTTCTTATCTTTGAAAATTCGCATTAATTAATGCGGTGTTACATAACTAATTAAGTTAAATTTACATAAATTCCCGCCACTTTGCAGATTAAGCCCTAAAGAATAAACACTCAATAGTCAAACTCTATTTAAAACAATACGATACGGCGATGCGCTTCAAACTATGCTCAACTGTCCAATCTTCCGGTACATTGTGATCACAGTGATTATAACGGCCACACTTGGCGGCAATACTTTAGCAAAAATCAGTTCTAAAAAGCTGGCAAGACTAAGAAAACGTCAAACACAGTATAATACGTTGACCCATTTAAGAAAGAATGGACTAAGCGGTACCGATATGCAATTGTTCATCTTTTTTCTAAAAAAAAGAGACAGCGAAGATGCGGCAAATCCCTGTCCTTTTCTGTAGGTCTTAAGTACCGAGACTAACCGAACTATTGGCTAAACAATCTCTTTGTCTCTCTCACAATTTTCGGAGACCGCTTAGTCAATTATTTTTGTCTATGGGTTATACAGATGTTTAGAATCAGGGTTCGCGCCTGGATAGGTCGTCGTCACTAATGATAGGCTTGCGGTCGTCTCCCTTGCTACCTCGAGCAAAGCGGCCCACGCGGCGAGCGATGGCACTGGTCTTCTCCACCGCGCCCCACCCGCCGCTGTGTCCGCCGCCGCTGGCTGAGCGGGACAGAAGACCGGTAACACCCTCACCCAGCTTGCTGTGGTGAATGCCGTACAGGAAGTATAGAAGTAGACCTGAAAATATTAAGTTTGGAGCTTTTGTAGGTAGTTGGTACTAGCTTTTGCCAGTGGTTTTGTATTAGTCAACAATATCTCACGGGAACGGATAACCTCGATAAAACGACATATTAAGAATGCATGGTAGCAATGGTAATTTCTTTTAGCACATTGCAGGCCATATTTTTGCTATAATGGTTTGTCATCTTTTACGGTAGTTAGGTACATACAGGAGTAAACAAGTACTTGCAAATACCATAAATAAAAATAGGTATCACAACTATCGTAACAAGTCGGTTACATAATTATTTGTAATAATGAGTGATGACACCTACATAATTAGTCTGGGTGGAAAAATTCCAACTTTTTTGGCATGTAATAATTTACATGCCAAAAAAGTTAACTATGAAAATAACGTGTGTAACTGACCGAAAGTCATCCAAATTGCGAATCGTGCCCAGGTCAGTGCGTTGAGATTGATCATCAGCTCTACGTTGAGTAAGACGCTAAGGGCTGGCAGCAACGGTACCCATGGCACGCGGAACGGTAGGCGCGTAGGACTTTGTTGATGCGCCCAAATGATCACCAAACCTGGAAAACATAAAACATAGCTATAATTTTCAAAGGGTTCGAAGAGAATAGGTACGTGCCAATAGGAAGTTTACCTAAACGCAAATTGTGGCTGAGTCCCATGTAATAGGGGCAAACCTATTGTAACCAACCGGTCATAAATTCTAACCCTAGAGCTCGTTCTTAGCACATGTAGTTACTCCTCAGACCAATGAGGCAGTGAAAAAAATGTCCCGAACATCGACATGTGATAAAGTGTGGCGAAAAGAGGTCGCCTGCGGTAAGTGGTAATACTTACAAGCAACAATAATGAAACTGAGAACGAAATCCGGTAGCAGACCCCACAGTCCAGCTGGCTCAGCTAAGAAGTGATTGTGAGCGCAAAGAGCAGCTGCGGCAGCTGTGAACAAGTAGACACAGCTCGTGACGGCGCTCCCGGGAGCCCTGCCACCCGCCAGCGGCTCCAGCCAAGCATATTGCGCCCGCAGGCGGCCCACTGTCAGAGCTTCAAACATCTGAAATTGAAATAAGATAAATTATTATAAAAAAATACGCAAAAACAACCCAAAAAAGAATTACTTCTACCTCAGAGGAAGAAGAGCCGGCGTCAGTCCCCGGGGTGCCAGTAGCTGAACTATCTTCCCGGTCACCAGGAGATTCCAACTGTGGAACTCCGAAACTTTTATCTTCCACTGCAGGAACGGGCCGGTAACGCAGAATTATCACTGCTGCACTAACAATTGTGTACGCTAACAGAGTTCCTATCGACATGAACTCGACGAGCTTTTCCAAATCAAACAAAAGAGCTATTAAAGCAGATGACAGACCCGAGATTATCAGATTAACAATAGGAATCTGTGACTTGTTACTGATATCACTAAGAAAACCGAATAGAAGACCGTCTGCGGACATTGCATACAGACAGCGTGGTAAAGAAAATAAGGAGCCCAACAGAGTCGTGGTCATACCACATACCGCCCCAACCGCTACGGCATATTTAGCCCAATCTGCGTGGACTGCACCGAGAGCAGCCGGTAATGCAGCATCGGGGTTAATAGTCTGATACGGAACCATTAAAGTTAAAGCTAGAGCCACCAGTATGTAACCAAAAGCAACAAGTGCCATTGAAAGTATGGTGGCGATAGGGATTGATCTTGAGGGGTCCTTGGCTTCCTCACTTGATGCTGATATACTATCAAAACCCACAAACGCGTAAAAACACGTAGCCGCTCCGGCTAATACGCCACTTACGCCATATGGCATGAAGCCACCATTTTTTTCGGACCAGTTATCAAGGTCAGCGTAATAGAAACCAAGAAATATGACAAGAGATATAACCAAGAGATTTAAAATCGTGAGACCGTTGTTAATGTAAGCTGAGGTTTTAACACCAACAGCTAATATTAAGGATGCTACGATGCATATAAGAAAAGCTAGAACGTCTGGATATCTACTCAAGAGAGTTTCGTGCATTTCTCCAGTAATGGAAATGGTAGCGTTGCTGATTGCACCGTCTAACATTGCGTCTAGATATCCGGACCAAGCTCTAGCTACAGAGGCGGCTCCTGCAACAAATATACAGAATTTAGTGGTCAGTTTCAAAGCACCCAGTAAATAAAATCAATAATTAAATTATTACAATCCCTCAACATAAATGGCCATAACTCACCTATCATGTATTCTAGTACGATGTTCCAACCTATGATGAAAGCCCAAAATTCGCCAATACTGACGTATGTATAAGCATATGCACTGCCAGCTCTCGGGATTCTAGTCCCAAATTCAGCATAGCACAACGCGGCTAAGGTAGATGTTATACCAGCTAACAGAAAACTCAGAGCTGTTGCTGGTCCCGCCATGTGCCGCGCCACTGTTCCCGTCAGGACATAAATACCAGCTCCAACCATGTGCCCCACACCTGGAATAATAATAGTACATTATGGTACAAGTGTGTAAAGTTGGTGATTACCGCTGAGGCGCCATTGAGACCCGAGCCGTTAGGTGAGGGTCTTAAGAGAGCCGAGGACGGTAATCATCAATACACACGTGTATCATACGACGTTTTTCAACACACTTGTGAAGAAAATAATACTAAAAAGCCATTTTATTTAATGAGTAAAAAGTTTATTTAGAGAAACAATTAGTTAACGTGCAGTTGGTAAAATTTATTTGTACTATTGAACACGATATTTTTTGGTTCGAAACTTTTTTAAAAACAAAGCAACACCTGTTATCAAACTGTGACTTTTTCTTTACCATTATTCACAAGTGAGTTATAGGTTTTTTTTTTAATTGGTTGACACTTTAAAAAAAAACCTATAACTCACTTGTGAATAATAGTAAAGAAAAAGTCACAGTTTGATAACAGGTGTCATTATGTGCCTAATTGCGGTGAAATTAGAGCCACTTTATGAGCAAGTGTGTTGAAAAATAGGTTTAATTCACACAGATCCGAAGGACTGGCGACGGCCGCTAAAGGACGTCATCTACTAATACGACCTCACATTTTGTGGGGATTCTCGGCCACCGGGCCCATGGAACGCTGCGAGGTCTCCCTACAAAATGTACATACAAGGATGTAATTAGGTAGGTACTTCTGTTATCCAGGACATAAAATGAGCCTTATACGAATAGGAAATGAACGCTCCTTGTGTTTCAGGAAGTCATTTTGCGCACTTTACACATTTCAGATTTTTCATTTAGGTCAAGGGAAGGAAAGCAAGTAATGCTAAGTATGTATGTGTAAGGCTAGTACTTACCCAGCAAAGTGATGTCTAAGGTAGTCAGACATCGATTCAGTGGGGTGTCCAGGGAGTCCCCGTATATTGGTTTACGTCGGTTCATTTTGTGGCAAAAGCCAGATAGTACGTGGCCGAGTATCTTGTGTCTTGCTCCCGGCATTGTGACTACATGAAAAAAACAACTCTTAATTAAAAGCCTACTTATTATATTTATCTGTATTAGGATTTAGGAAGTAATAACATAAATTCAAGTAAGGGGAGATAATTGAAGTTACACTGCACTACACAACTTGTTTCAGTTATTTATGGACGTAGAATTGTCACTATGATGGTAGAGCTATATTAGGAACTGCGCTCAGATTCCAATATACTTCAAAGGTTTACTGATATTGAAAGCGACGTTTTATAGATATTTTTGCTGCCACTTCTAGAAACGTGTTTTTATTCAACTCTTTTGGACTGTAATTAGACTTGGACAATACCTGGTGATGTTAAAAGGCCAGCTGACGATATTTGCGTGAACTTGTTCAACTGTTACACGAAGATAAGTCGGCGCGCGCAACTAATCGATTTCTTGATAGCTAGCTACGTATAGTCATGTTTACGCGATGTTGTATGTTTAGGGGATTTGTCTGGAAACAATGGAAAATTATACTTAAGTTTTTTTAATTGGCATGTATAGTTGCCTGGTTAAAATATTTTTATATCTTATTCTTCGATCAAAACATATATGTACTTAGAACAGGACAAATTCACGGTATGTAGATACAGTAGATATAAAAGTCTAACGTACCATCTATGTACCCACTTTTACAAATTCTGGTTATTTCGTAACAACGAATAGCCGAAGTGCAAGATGGAGAGATAGTGACCTAGTTGAGCGGACTTGACCAACTCAACAAGACTGTGGGTAGGCACACATTCAGGTTTCGCATCGCGATGTTGTATGAAACAGGTTGCCTGAAGGGGTCATATAAAATGTATGGAATCATCAACTATCATACACCACCGGGCCACATCCGGTCACTAAGAATAGTGGTACCTATTCGTAATAATGATAGTAGCGCGTTAAAATCTTCGGGGGTCCTAAACCTTACCTTTGAAATATTTTTGAGTTAGGAATAGGTCCTCCATTCCTTTCTTTTTGGGAAAGCTCAACACTTAGGTGTGAAAGCTCTATAGGTATTTTAAGTTTGTTATTCTCCGAGTCGGATACCGAAATAGAAGTGGATTCACCACCAGTGGCAGTGGATTGGCCACTCATTGCAGAAGGTAGATAAGGGGTTTGGTATTATGGCTGCACCCTCCTTCTTTAGTTATCTATACGTTCCTTGACTCTGCCATTGTAGGATCTTATTAGAAATCTTCAAACTATTTTAAAATGGATCTTTAATACTTATTGTAAGCCTTTTTAAGATTTATTTATTTATTTATCTATCTGATAAAATGCTAGCTATGTCGAAGTTCCATATTATCATGAGTCTTGATTCTAAGTAGTTACCATGTACCTACATAATTGTAGGTAATATTCATATGACTCCGTAAGTTTACCAACAACAATTGAGCTTTTGGTTGATTTATCTCAAGTTAAACATTTAGATAAACCCAGTTCAGTCTGTATAATTGGCAAAAGTTTCCGAAGTCAATAAGAACAGTGATAGAAATAGGTAGGTAGGTACCATACCTACAGTAATCAATCCGGGAGTAATACTTACGATAGCAATAAAACTGTTTGCTATCGGATGGAGTGAGAACAATGATCGCAGAACTGGGTCAACCGCAGATCGTTAACGAGCTAACCAACGTGCCAGTGATTTTTAACGTGCCTAGATAAATTTTATAGGTATCTTCGTTAACCCTTAATTTGGCAGCGTAAAGTATACTTAACATAATATTTGAAAAAATCTAGATGTCAAATTTTCTTCCGTGATTTCAAATTTTATGGGCTAGGAATATTTCAATGATATTTAAGTAGGAAAAAGTTTCTACCCGCCTGTCAATATTTTCCTTGACAGTAGCGAACCATAAAGGACAATGAGACAATGTCATCTGTGACCCATAAATGTAAATATTTATTTTTGTTGGGTTTTGGTCTAGTTTTGATACATATTTTGCTTATTTGTATTTATTTATTGTGTAATCAATACGTTAAAAATATTAGAAATCCATTCTTCACCTGGATATGAACACGAGGAGTCAGTGAATTTGATTGTTAAGTATACTCAACAAAATTCGATGGTGAGTAATCTTGTTATGTAAAGTATACTCAACAAATCTGCATGGTGAGACTTATTGAAATAGCAGTTTCAGCACTTTTTCAAATGAAATGATGCATTCTCAGTCAGGTAATTGATTCCCCTCTACAATTCACACAAATCTTGGCTTTTGCGCCACTAGTGCCACTACCAACATGTACTACAGCTACTAGCAAATCGTCGGAGACAGAAAGGCTGTGGTCTGTCTCCACTTCACTTCACTTAACCTGATCCAGATAACCCCTGTACCCAAAACGACAATGTAATCAAGTTTAAATGGTCTCATAGAAGTTTCCTTCATTGTGCGGAAGTAGATCCAGAAAAGTGCGAAAGCTCTAGGGTCCCGATAGAAAGAAAGAATTCAATTATTTCATCGATTTCAGTTCTGACAATCTGTTTGATGAAATTTGTGCCAAAACTAATGGTTACTTATGGTGTTAACTAATTGAAAATTGTTAACTACATAAAAATACTGCATGTAAACATTTTTTTATATACATATTACATAATATTATATACATTTTAATTCTTTAGCCATAGGATTTTGTTAAGTATACTTTACGTTCTGTTTTCAGGAAACCCTTCATGTAATTTTTTTTTTATTATTTTTCCCGTAAAGTTTGAATGCATATTAACGCAATATATTAACGCCAACTTTCTACTTCAACTTTTTTGGTCTTGCCAAATTAAGGGTTAATCTCTATAACTAGGTAAGACATAAATCTATCTGCGTTAGTAGGCAGGTAGGATCTATGAAGGTGGTGCTTAGATAGGTACCTATATGTATCGTATTGTAGGTACAACAAGTGTGATGATCGTGAAGGACTTTGTAAATATACTGTGTAGAAGGAATCTGCGTATACACCCGCGTTGAGACCTCCGATTGTATTTGTGCTGTTTCAATGGTGGCTTTGAACTCAAACCTGTAGGCGCGTTAACCATTTTATTGTTTTAATATTACTTTTATGCCAGATAAAATATCTAGAAAGTATATCTGCTTTTATTTCGTGAAGGTAGATACCTTCAGGAAAGACATTCTACATTCTAGATATCCAACAATTTGTAGCTCGCTTCTTCCCGTCAATACTACGCCTACGCCATTTATTTTTAACTCGAGCTAAACCTGGCTGTTTGCATTGGATAATGGTTCTATTCAGAGGCTGTTTTAGACTGTTGATCTTTAATAGGCCTTTTGCCAACAGATTTATCGTAACAAAAATGATTCATTTAGGTATCATTACCCACATTTCTTATTGCTTTGGATTAAATTGATTTCGTTACAGACGTACGGTCATACTTCAACCTATACCAATCTTTCAAATTCCTTTGTGATTTTCAACTTCAATAAATATGAAGAAAGTTCATTTTCGACCCAGTGACGGATAAAGACTACTTGATGCCCTAAGCAATTATAGCCTTTGGTGCCCTCCTATCGACAGGTTTTTTTTTTCGTGATTAATAACATCAAATAGTTCGTCCCGCCCAGGCCTATGGGCGGGAGGGACAGTCAGACTTGTACTGACTATAATCCATGGCTATCCTTCAATAGCCCTTTACGTTCCAGGATTATGGTTATTTGATGAGATAGTCCCGCGACCCTGGCAATCTTTTCCCTCTAAAATAAAGGGCACAAAGCTGCTAACAGTCAGTTTGCTGACAGCCTTTGAGGTGCGCGTAGAACATGACGCGCCGTCGAGACTGGAACAGCCCATGATCGGACGGCGAGTCACCCATTACTCGCCATCCGTATGACTGCGCCTACGGTGGTCGGAAATCGCCTCGCGACGTCAGTTTCCGTGAGCGCGTCCTACCTATCCACAGTAGTGTTTTCTTTTAACGTATTCATTAATGATAAGGAAGGTGTAATGTAGGGAAGTAATTCGATCACGAGTTAAATCAAAACCTAGGGATCTGCAAGAGCGAGCGGAGCGAGCTCGATTTTTTTTTTTTGCAACTTGTATTTGCACTAAATAAGGTAACCAGGCCTATGCACGATGGAACAGCGAGCGAAGCGAGCTAGAAAAATTAGTGGTTTCAGTAAGTTTTTGGTGACGTGAGAGTGAGACGTGTTGCCCCCCCCCCTGACGTGATGCCCTAGGCAATTGCTTGATTTGATAAAGGGTTAATCCGTTACTGTTTCGACCTAGTAATAAATATTTTAAAGTTTGGTGTTGACGTGCTAACGTCAGTTTTTTTGTTGATCCTTAAGGTGCGTCTATGCTAGGCCTAGGCGAACCGAGTACGAGCGGAGCTGTTCTCGGCTTTGTGGGTCGCAGCGCAAGTGTGACGTAAATCGAACCTACAACGATCACTGTCCTCAAACGTAGTCAAATCCTTTTGTGTTCGTCAAAAATCCGACAACAGGCGGAACGCAGCCGAGTACGAACGAAATGCTCGCAGCGTGCTCGTTCGAGGCTTGTAAGTCGGTCCACACTAGACGAATTGTGTTCGGCTCGTGCTCGGTTCGCCTAGCGTAGACGCACCTTTACAATCAAGATGTTTGTCGACTTTTACGCTTATGCATAAATAGGTATGTAATGTAAAGTACGATTATTAATTCGAGTCAGTAAAATGACATTTGTTCACTATAAAAATGTACCTACTAAAGAAGAATGGACAAAACGTCCCATCCCTTGTAACACTTCCATCTATATATCAAATGAAAGTACTTGAAAAGTGTATGGATGGGAGTGTTACAAGGAAAGGGACGGGGTCCATACATTTCTGCCCATTCTACTTTCATTGTATCAGTGACAGTTGCACTTGTCATTTTACTGACTGGAATTAATAATAGTACCTAGATACTTTAAGTACCCTCAATATGTGGGGGGCTTTCATATAGCAGCTATACACCTTACGAAAAATCGTTACGATCGAACGCTAAAGTTCAAACTGCAACGATAAATCTATTTTTCTCATACACACTTGTATATTTATTTCGTTGCAGTTTTAACAGTAACGTCTTATCGTAAAGATTTTTCGTAAGGTTTGTAGCAGTCATAACATAATGAACGTTTATAAAAACTTTTTAGAATACTATTAGCGCGAAAATTAAAAACATTTTTCGTTAATCATCATCTGCCTAGCCTTTTCCCAATTATAATGGGGTCGGCTTCCAGTCAAACCAGATTCAGCTGGATATCAGTATTTTACATGGAGCGACTGCCTGTCGGACCTCCACAACCCCGTAACTGGGCAATACCATACCCCATGGTAAGACTGGTTGTCAGACTTTAGAGCTTCTGACTAACAGTAACGACTGTCAAAGATTTACAAATGACAGCCGGGACAACGGCTTCACGTGCTTTACGAGGCACGGAGGAAACTCGCTATGACAGATGGTCACCCATCCACAGACCAACCTCGGCAAGCGCGGCTTAACCCGGTAGATCGGCCTGTGCGGCTGTAATTATTTAGCCACGAGCTCCTCATTTCTCGTTAATGTGGCCGCAAAATAAGAGGTTTTTTGGGAAAGCGTTTCCTTTTGTCGCAACTTGATCTGATGTTATCTTTTCCACACAATTTGAGGTAAAATAGGTGGCAAAATAATATAAAAAGTTACATTCAAATTTTAACATTTTATTTCTACTATGTATTACAGACGAAACATAAACTGTGTTTACAAAATATATAAAAGTAGGTACCTACACGACTTAAATCAAATAGTGACACAAAGCAACATTTTATTACTAACACCATGTATGTGAGTAGCTAGACAGCGTGATAGTAAAGAAAATAAATGTTCAAATAATGATTCTAGAATTGCAAGAAACTAAATTATTAATGCTAATAAATAAACCTTACTAAAAATCTTATTTTTATAAAAATACAATTTATCAAAAAAAAAATTATTTTGGCATATTCCACAAATTAAAATAATAAATTATTCACATTTTTGTCAACCACTCAGTTACCTCTGCACATTCCTGAGGGCATGAGGTATAAAAGGTCCGATTAATGTTTTGTTCATTACTTATGTACTTCTTATAATTCTTTTCTCTATATACTTTTCTCTTATACCCAGCATACGCTTTAATACAAAAAACTAAATTAATGATATCTTTCTCCAACTCGATGGACTTCAAAAAGTTATTAACCGAGAATTAAAGTAACTGAAACGAAAGTCGTCATTGATTTTCGAACGGACCAAAAATACCAACATTAATTACGTATGATAATTTGACGACTTGACACTGTGTTGATAAATTGGGGTGAGTTATTTTTAAATAAAATAAGGTACAAAATAACAGTCTTCTACCTGTGGGACCGTTAATAAGACAGCACATTTTTTTCATTCAATATATAAAAAATATACATTTAAAGCGAAGACTGTCACCATGCCTGTCTCTGTTATCGCCTTATTATGTAGTAGATATTAGCCACCGTGCCTTACGTCAATGGTATAAAAAACCCCCGGGAATTGCTTCGTCAAAGTAGGGACAAGATTATTAGAAAGCATGATTATTGAAGTATTACATTAAAAAATAAACAGATTGTTTACAATAGTGAAAGGACAAGGAATATTTATGTACATAAAATACAATTTAGTTACCATAAAATCATGCATAAGTTACAGAAATACAGTTAAATGATATGTTTTAGGCGTCAGTCTTGAGAAAATGTAGCATGTAGGTTTTATGAATTTTATACAAGTTAATATAATGTAGGTAAATTATGTAAACGTAGGTACTTATCTAACACAAATAGATATATTAAATGGCACTCAAATGTACCATAGCTTACACGGCAACAATCTATTGATATAAATATTAGATACACCTACATTTTTAACCACTAACATCTTAAATTAGCAAGATAAATTCGGACTATTAAAAACAATACATCTATGAATGTCTCTCTTTACTTTATGATAATTAAATCTTTGTATGTTTATGCATGTACGTATGTAATTCCCATTAGTAGGATGTAAAATTTTTAAGGTAGATAAACAATTGCCACGAAACTTCAACAAGTGTGACATAATAATTATGTATAATATTTATGTTCTTACAATTTTGCAGGTTTGGCTTATATATATTTATAAAATGTAAACAAGTTATAATTTTGACAATTTAATGGTCCCAATGTTAAACATATTTGAAGGATTACCACAAAAATAGTTTAGAGTACGTAAGGTAGTACAAATTACTTATCTGTTTACTTAAGTAGTGACTAGATTTATTTTAATAATTATGTATATTAGATATTATTTAAGTACTTAAGTATAAAAAATGTACATATATTAAAATTATTTAGTTAGCCTTTGCACAAAGGAACTTGCAAAATTTAAATAGTGTGCTGACCAGAGGGTATATTAAGTCAGTACAGTTTAAATTTTATCCAAAATAAGAAATAGATTTATTTTTTTTTCCGCATCCACTTTTAAATCAATAGGTACTTACTAAGAAAACTCACCCAAACTTTGTGCAAATCAGATTATGATTTCGGCTTAATTATGGTTTTTTTACGAATTTACAAAGCGTATTATTAAATTAAACAACAGAGGTCGTAAAATAAAATAAGCTAACATTTATAATAAAAATATTTATTCAGTTATTTGAATGTGTCATAGGTACAAGTATCATGAAAAATTACGAATGTGTATTGTGTAAATTAAATTAATATGTTTAATTTATTAAAAATAGGTAGGTACATTATTTACCTTTGTATTATCAGAATTTATCATTATGATAAAGAGCTGGCAGTATACTCAGTATTTGTCTAATTGTAAATAAATATTAAAATAAATTATATTCATGAAATTGGCTCGGTTCATAGAAAGTATCTCATACTACAAGATGAGATCCAAGGATCTTCACCAGTACCATGCGTCATCTTACAATATCATACGTAGAAAAACGTAACTGGAAATTCGCTCCAAGTTGAACAGGTAAATAGTATAAATAAATATTATTTACAATATTATTTGTACAGGTAATTATTTCAACAAAAATATGACACAAGTGTATTTAAATATTTAGATGTGCAATGTACAATTAAGACAATTAAGAAAAACATTAAAATGTATATACTTATTCACTAAGACTATCTACTTACACATTGGTTCAACAAATTGAATTTTCAGCGCAACATTACCAGCTGACCTATCTACCTAACTTTGTCTTATATACATCATTTTATCTATTTATTAGCCAAAAAAAATCACAAATGTCCTGTTTAAAGGTTCTACAGTTCTGCTGCTAGTATGCTTGACACATCCAAGATTGTCGAATGTTATGTACTAATCAAATTCACTGATATAACAAAGGTTTGTAATCTATTCCTATGTTATATTCCTACTACTAATACACATAATAATGACCTACCTACTATTTATTAGCTAATAGTAGAGCTATAACAGAAAGAATCTATCTAATTTTATTTTTTACAAGTCACCGGTATATAATGAACGTTAGTGAAATTTTAAAGTAAAAAAACCTAAACCTTCATTTACCTTCAACTGAAAATTTATTTGCCTGCATAATTATTGAAGGTGTGATTTTACGAAGACACATTGTTTGCAAACAGCGCTCATGTTCCAAAAATAGTTTAAGCACAAGCAATAGGTAGGTAGTTGTCATGGAATTACAAATGTTAATACAGAATCAGCTCACTATTCAAAATTATAATGAGCTGATTAATGTCAGAACCATCGGCATCGTTTATGGCGAGGTTTCCGTAATATTAATGTAAACTTAATTGGCTTTCATATAACGGATATCCTACTATCCTAAAGCGTATTCGCTCAAGAATAATATCCCGTAGGTACTCGATTATTACTTCATTAGATTCGGTCGAAAAAGTCGGGCAAAATGTATTTATGCACCTAATCAGTCACAATATTAGTAGTAGATAGATATCATAGTATTTTTTTTTAATTACAATGCATACGAAATCTGGGTTTCTTACATATCAAATAACCATAGTTAAGTTGTATGGTTCACAATCACTAGTATTAATTTTACGTAATTTTGCGAAATAACTATAAATCAATGTATTTTGATAGTTTGCTAATACCACAGTTATATAATACAGTCAGTTGCCTTGTGTGTGAACCTGTCTATAAAAAATAATAAGATCCTTTTCAAATGAAAAAATCCGAAAAGGCTGAGTGGACGGAAGGGTAAAATTATTTTTAGATCCTCTCACAAGGGTAGAATCAGGTCTCAGCTAGATATTAAAAAAGCATGTAACAGATCATTAATTTATGTCTAATATGTATGGGTGTTCTGAAATTATCCATAACAATAGAACTTATGGATTAGTCAAAGAACTTTCGAGCTTAGTTAGCAATTAGCTGGACTGAATTCAGGATAATTTCTGGAGCTAATATAAATTATCGAAAGATACATTTTACAAAGTGGATCAATAAGTAACTTATCAATGATATTATAAGTAAAATTTATTATGAAACTCTGTTTTTATGGTTTAGCGAGGGTCTAATCTTTACAGTTAGCAGTAGTAGTCATGTAAGTACATCAAAGGAAAACAAGATTATCCCTGCATTTTGAATAAACCGATCTGATATAGGTACCCTAACATATCAATTTTTATTAAGTACAGTTCCGTTCATTAGTTATAAATGAGCCATTAAGGCTCAGAAGTAAAGCAAGAACATAATCTTTGTGCAATTATATGGAAGTGTAAATGTCAATAAGTACAAAATATAAAAAATATTATCAAATCTTTTAATATATAATTATATAAGTACGTATTATTATAATATTTTACGCAATAAATGCCACAAAAGCATATAAAATATGGTCTTGCAAAAAATCGACCGACAAAATTATGGCAATGCAGATAGAAAAATGAACAATTAGCTAATTATTTTAGCCGTGTATTAATGTACGCATATTTGTGTTCGAATCGCAGATTTCCAACGTGCTTGTTCTATGATGCAAGAGTGTCTACCGCAAACCAATATCGATTAATATTGTCCCGGCAGACGGATAAGGTAACTTGCTTTTTGGCTCCCGTGAAGCATGAATAATAGGAAATGGAGACTAACAGAGGAGGGCTTCAAAGAGTACCTACCTATCATTGGGCGAAATATGAGAAGCTCCCTTTTCTGCGTTTAACAAAATAACATGGAAGATGACGGATGAATGTTAAAGTTATGGAAAGCCCCAATATACTTAACATGGTAGAGCTCTTTAGGTGTTCAGGATGCAAAATAGATTGAGTAGATAATTAAACAATAAATACCTAAACAAAAATACCGAATTGAAAGCACATGATTTATGTATAAAACTGAGGCACATTGACCTCGTGTACAAGATGAATCAGGGTTGATACGTAGGTAGTTCATGTATTCGACTTAAAATAATACAAAAATAATATTTTAACAATAAATTCACAATTGTATCACATATTTACAAAAATACAATATATCATAGACATTCATTACAACACAATGTCGCCAATTCGCCATTATAAATATTTAGGTATGTACAACATTTAGCTGTAGCCTACCCGGAAACTAGGCCCATAAATAGGTTAGGGCACAGCACCTTGCCACTCAAAATATGGTGGAAATTTAATTTTTAATCTATTCTGTTACTGGTAAAATATAAGACGAGTACTTTCCGCTCAGGCTATAATTAAAATTCGAGTTAGTATTTTATAACTAATAAGACAGAATGTAATAACGACTTAATTACATTATTTGAAACAACACAGTTGTTACAACTCGTACTTAATCAGTACCTACCACTTTCTAAATGCATGCTACATTAATTAAAACCGTAACTAGATAAAAGACAATTATTTTCAATTTATATTAGAATAAATTCAACCTTTTTAAAAATAGTAATCCTTTGATAGATTTTCCAACAACAAATATTTTCCGTCCCTTAGCACCTTAAATTAGTTTCTACTACAATGTTATTTTACACAATTATATCACATTAAAATTGCACATGCAGAGAACAGAAAACCTATGTTACAAAACAGGAAATAAATCACCAATATTTCCAATTCATTTTAATAACGTTCACAAGAGTGCATTTTCAGAAAACCTCGAGGTTTTCCCGGTTTAAGTCGGCACTATCCTCCTGTTCCATTGAAATACTGTGCGTGTTTGGTATACGGAGCTGCAATGTGATAAGGCGGAGGTTGACCTCGACCGTAAACTGGCTCAGAAATGCTAGGACTATGTCGGTGGTTAACCACACTCGGAGGATTAGATGAAGCTGGTATGGCATCATATAGATCGTACATATTTTGGCTAGTCGGTGAATGCACGTGACTGTAACTTCCATCATCTGATATCAAAGGCGTTGTAGCCATACGGTAGGGATTAGTGGTGTTAGTGTGCCCCGTCGGAGAATATAATTCTGGAGATTGTGATGATACGTAAGTGGGACTTGCTGTCATGCCATAGATATTGGCGTTTGGTGGTTGTGTTTGGTGAAGAGTTGGTGAATACTCATGACTTTCCACTACGCCACCAGTATAAACATTACTATAACCACTTAAGTTTGGCATGGTCGTTGAACTAACCACTTGACTAACCGTATGTAATCTAGGACTCGGCAAATCGCGATTCCCATGCGAGTGATAATTATAGGCATCATAATTCCGCTGACCATAAATCTTATCTTTGGCACGCGTGCAATTGTCGCTGTCATATATACTTTCATGGTAATTATTTTCTGACACAGAGTGGCATATGTGATCTTTTCTTGCATATATGGGATCAAAAGGAGGAATATTTTCCATCATAGTTCTGCTATTATAAGAACTCTCACTAAAATGTGGTGACAGAATAGCTTCGTTAACTGGTTGCCTTTCTTGTGAACTGAGGCTCAACCTTTGCAATCTATTGTGAGAATCATCTATGCCAGCTCTGTAGTTCACATCATTTGGCAATGGATAATTTTTATGCTCTATATGTCCTCTGTACATATTTTGGGCTAGAGGTATGTTTGATCTATCCATATCTTGTCGAGAACTGTATTTGTCGGTCTGCTTTGAGCTATATTGCCTTTGTGGTAAAAGATAATTATCTCCACATTCTGCTTTAAAATCACTGTTAGCAGGCCCAGTATTTTCAGGATACAAAGCATGGTCAACACTTTTGTAACTTTTATCTTGCTCATATGAAAGATCCAGAGGTTTATCATATGCATTCTCAGCGGGAAGATTATCATAAACAGATGTTTTCATAGGATCCTTAATTGTTCCTCCCAAATTATTTTTTCCAGCACCTTCAATTTCTATTTTGTTATCAGATGCAAATCTTTGCTGTAAAGTAGGTGTTATTTTGGCAGCTTTAATATGTACTGCATTTTGCATGGGAGGTGTAACATCTTGTGTACCATCCTTGTGTATATTTCTGGCATGCTTTGCCAATGCCCTCAATTCTTTTGGGTAAGGTGTTGGAGCTCGTCTCAATTGACCTGGTTTTTCTGCAACCTTAGGAGCTGCTTTCATGTCAACAAAACTAATATGACGAGCAGAAGAGTTAGCCTCCACATTTTCAGATTTGTCATTGTCCAATTTCATTTCAATAGGGGTTAAAGGCACTTGGGGGAAGAGGAAACAAGTAAGGACTTGTTCATAGGTCTTAGGGTCGACTTCAGAATGCATAGGCACTAAAGGTTTGCTTTGGTTTTCAGACAGCCAGAGGGCTACTAAATTATCACAATTCAATAAGGACTGAGGAAGACAACTTAATGAATTCCTTACTAAGTTTAACACTCTTAAGGAAGTTAAATGGCCTACTTCTGGAGGGACTCTAGTCAACTTATTAGATCGTAGCGATAGTACAGACAGTTTTGTACAACTCCCTATCTCAGGAGGTATTGATGTCAACATGTTATCGTCAATATTAAGATATTTTAATTTCCTCAGTAGTCCAATTGATGATGGTATTTTGTCTAAATAATTGCACATAAGCATTAATTCTTCAAGATTTGCCAGCTGTCCTATGCTTTCTGGTAAGGAATATAATCTATTATTATCTAATTTTAATGTAGCTAAGTTAATCAGCTGTCCAATGCTGTCTGGAAGCTGTGTCAAGATATTTAATGACAATGTTATATCCACCAGCTGAGTGCAATATCCAATCTCAGGAGCAAGTTCTTCAATCATGTTATTACTTGCCTCCAAATGTATCAAGTTTTCCAATGGTTTTATAACAGATGTAATACATGTTAAACTATTATTGTCTATCCAGAGTTCTCTTAACTTGACAAACCTTCCAATCACTTCAGGAAACTGTTGAAAATCATTTTGTCCTATATCTAATCTCTGCAACTCAGTTGACCGAGACAGTGACTTGGGTAAAATCATCAAATAATTGTCTCTTAATTCAAGTATCCTTAAATTTGCTAGCCGTCCAAAGTTTCCTGGAAGGTACTCTAAGTAGGTGTCATTCAAGTATAGCTCTTGTAATGCAGTAAGATTTGTAATAGCATCTGGCAGTTTTTCCAATGGATTAACACTAAGATCTAGGAATGCCAAATACTTTAGTGCCTTCATATTCTCTGGTATTGATGTTAAAGTATTCCTGCTGATATTTAAGTGTTGAAGATTCACTAACGAAGATATGGCTGCAGGTAACCCTGACACTTCATTATCACTAAGATCCAAATATTTCAATCCATGGCACATGAACAGTTGTCGCGGAAGCTCCGTCACACGGTTACTCTGACAGAGCAGAGTTTCAAGCGTTCTTTCGTACACAAACACTTCAGTGGGGAAATCCACTAGTGACTGATGAGAATAGTCCAGTTCCACGACATCTTCTACGCCAGGCCGTACACAACACAGAAAATCGAAAGGCATTATATTGGAACTTATTTCCAATCTTACGCACCACAAATTACACTTTTTTTTTACACCAAAAGCTTAAAACTGGCTGTCCAAATCAATTAACTTTGTTGGTAGAACTCAAACATTGCGGCGCTTCTTTAAAATTAGTCACATTGAGAAGAACTCGGTAAATAATATAAAATTACTTATTAATGAATCACTCAAACAAAATAATGATAACCTTCCCCACCCGACCAATCCCAATAGTATTCTCATTTTGTTAATCGAGCCGTCACTTCTGCTTCTGTCGTCCGTACATTTCATTGATGAATCGTCTTGATGCTTCGTCTCCTTCGTCTATTGAATACAGATAATTAATACTTGCTATTCCCATTGAACCTACATTTTTTTTATTAATTTGTCCATGCTTTGCTTCTCTAGTTCCCAACCATAGATATAGAGCATGGACTAAGCGGAGATCATTACTTCCATTTAGGGATGAGCGTTGAATCAACGAACTAGTTGAATCAACCGTTGATCTCTTGTCAACGTATTCACGTTAACTGTATACGAATCAACTAGTTGAATTCGTCAACGACGTTTATGAGTTTAACTCGTTCGTCTCGTTGAATTAACGAGAACGCAAATGCAACGTTTTTCAACGTTGACTTTTTGGTTCGTTGTTTTTAACGTCATGCGCGTCATGGATTGCGAGCGATTGTAAGAGTTGATTTTCGAAATATTTATTTTAAGAATAGTACTTTTATTGGTGGAGTTTGTTTACTTACGTTTACCACAGATGTAGACCTAATCCCAATGTATTATATTATTTGAAATGCACTATTTTTTAGATGCAAAGGTATAGCCAACAGCCGAAAAAAATAGAAATAATAGTTTTGATTTCACACTATTTTAGATGTTAATTTGTACATAAAAAACTGAAATTCTAATCGAAACTACGTGATTTATGAGTGTAAGTGGATAAATAAGCTACAGAAAAGGAAACATTAATTTTTACTAATCTTATTTCAGCCAGGATCTGCAATTAAACGGATTTATGGGTGGAACCGTCAATCAAACGTTTTCCAATACATAAATTGAATAAAATTGTTTCTAAAATTCAACGCACAATCGTTAGATAAAAACCGTTTAATGAATCAACGGTTTACGTTGCAAGTTGACAGTTAAATTCGTTAACGACATGAACACGTTGACTTGTTCAACTCGTTGACGAATTCAACTAGTTGATTAACTAGTTGACAAACGTGAATCAACGTTAACGTTTCGTTGACGGAAAAACCGTCAACGACCCATCGCTACTTCCATTTCATCACGACAGGTAGCGCATCGTTGCAATAGCCATTGAAATTAATCCATTGAGCAGTCCATATTTTTAGTCTATGAAAGAATCTATCTTTCCTTTTTTTCATGTTGTCCGATTCCTAATCGACTATTCCTTTGTTTTTATTCCTGCACCAATCCTGCACATAAATAGTTTAAAGCTAAGTGTATACAAGAGTTAACATCCGGTTCACAAAATTAATATTTGCTACAATAAATAATTCACAATAGTATTATAACGAGGAAATATTTGATTCTATTCTCCCGAATCTACTGGACCGATTTCAAAAATTATTTCAATTATTTTTTTTATTTTTTATTTATTTATTTTTTTGCTTTTTGGTCCCTGAGCACATTCCTGACTTCTGAGTGGCCGTATTCACCATCTGTCACGGCTGTACGTCATGCACGATGCACGACGCAAAAACAACGTGAATAGGCTTGACGTACGTCAAAATCACGGTGTTTTTGCTTCGTGCATCGTGTATGACCTTGGCGGGACGTACAGCAAGATGGAACGTGAATACGGCGCTAAGGGGGGAGGGAGGTTGATGAGTGTTCTTCAAAATTCGAACACGTCTTGTTTTTTTTTTTTACACTAAAGCGCCGTATTCACGTTCCATCTTGCTGTACGTCCCGCCAAGGCCATGCACGATGCACGACGCAAAAACACCGTGAATAGGCTTGACGTACGTCAATTATTATTATTATTATGACGTACGTCAAGCCTATTCACGGTATTTTTGCATCGTGCATCGTATAGACTTGGTTTCCGATGTACCAGATAGATCATATGAAATTCACAGGATATGATGCCAATAATAGAGTTATTAAGCATACAAAGTCTCAGAATAATAGCTCTAATACTTTGGATTTTATGGACATCTAAAATACTTTCGCCACTGATATAGTGACACACTGATGATCATCAAAATGTTTGGCTACTTCCTGCAGTGCTACAGAGCTGAAATTTGGTATGTAAACTAAGTCTAGTATACAACCAACAAGAAAATTCACAAACTATATAACTATAACTTTCGCCCCCCATCCCCTAAAATGGGGGGTGGATAATTGTATGAGACCTTAATATGTTAGGGTATTTCGTGGACTACTAGAAAGCCGAAATTTGGTATGTAAACAATATTCAGTTTACCAAAAAACATGCCCTATCCCCCCCATCACCTAAAACTGTGGGGGTGGGGTGGAACTTGCCATGTATGTACTATGTTTATTCGGGTGGAAACTTTGAGCTCAATTTTGAAGTAGTCTTCTTCTTCTTCTTCCACAACGGTAGCGAAACGGAGGAGGTGATGCTATTATTTAGTTTCTGAAGTACCTAAGTAACGAAACAGTCAAGCCATACATTTTACTGATTTGTAGAATTTGTGAAGTTAGGGTTGCTAGAGTTAGGCCGTGTAGATTCAGAAGCTTGGTTCTATATGAGATCTGATATCTTTTTCGTAGGACAAACCTTATGTGCTCGTATTGGCAACAGTTTTCATGAAATGTTTTTGGTGGGATTTAGTTTTTCCGCAGCCGCCCGCAGTGCCGAGAGCGGCCTCGCGATCTTTTCAAGCGAAACTGGTCTTTTAAGCATGTATTTAAAGTTTAAAATTATTTAACGCTAAAAGTTCTCGCCGCGTCGCTGCTACCCGCTGCCATTCCGGTGTGACTCGGCCCTATGACGTCGAGGGATAGAGCGATACGCAATCTTATTTATTTATTTAATTATATAAGGTACACCAACAGCCAAACATACATTGTAGTAATAGAAAACAAAAATATAAACTAAGTGCTGTGTTAATTAATGCGTTCCCCTATCTCTGAGACCAATCGTCGGAACTTGTTGAGATCTTGACGATATTGTCAAGATTGCGGGGACTTCCCTGAACATTAGGTAAATAAACCGAATAATATATGAAAATGCACTTATTTATTACACTAATAATTAAAGAATTGATGACAAATAAATAAATTATGATATGTTATGGAAAATAGGCGGAGACGGGTGTCGCCCTGTAAGTAGATCCTCGTGTAGATTTCTTTTCCCTGTAATTAACTTTGGGTAAGTTTATATTCTTATTTTCTTTGCCTGTCTGACTTGGTGGGTTGCTTGGCTTCGTGTTGACTCCTGTGGACAACATTTTAGAATAAATACAGTTTTATTATATGTATAGATTATAGCTTTGTGGGTTTTCATTTGAAAGAGAAATACATACATTCGGAAATACATAGTACTCTGGTGTTACTCTTGAAGTTGTTCAAGAATACGTCTACCTTGGACAGACAGTTCGGTTGGGTAGAAACAACTTTGAGAGGGAAGCCAGCAGAACGATTCGGTTGGGTTGGGCAGCATTCGGTAAACTTCGTCAGGTCTTCTCGTCGTCCATACCACAGTGCCTAAAGACTAAAGTCTTCAATGCGTGCGTCCTACTAGTAATGACCTACGGTGCCGAGTCGTGGACATTCACAGTGAGACTAATTCACCAATTTAAGGTCGCTCAGCGAGCTATGGAACGTGCAATGCTCGGAGTAACTTTGATGGATAAAATTCTGAACGAAGTAATTCGTCAGAGTACTAAAGTTGCCGACATTCATAGAAGAAGTTAACTGAGATATTATATAAATAATTACCTTTTCCAGTTAGGTTGTCTGTTTCAGAAGGCTGCAGATATTTCGGGTCCAGTCCAACTTTAGTAACTCTGTCCTGGATTACAGGCCCCGGTGACTCTTCTAAATTTGACGCTCTGGATGTACAGAAAAAACAAAAATATTAACTTTATTTTCTTGGTTGACAAGTCCAATCAACACTCTTAAGTCTCGACTCTGACTGATATAAATCTTACCATAGATTCAACATAATCTGTAAATATCTAAGTGATCCTTATAATCGTTAAAATAAGGTTTCTGTTAGGTTGCTGCCTGTGACCAATCTGCCAAAATGGGTGATCTTAGTTCTCGATAATTACCATTTACTAAAAAAAAAACGTTCAGCCTCAATACTTACGATTTCGAAGTGCCATAAAAGTCGATAGATTCTTCCGTTACGCCGTGTGACGATTCAGTATGGTTGTTGTTTCTGGACAGGAAGTATGGCGTGGAACTTGTAGCTGTTTGTATTCCAAGTCTTTTGTTCTGTACCAAGTCTGTAGGATCCACATTATCCAGCTTTTTATGAAGCCATTGTATTACTGAAAGAAGTTATTTATTATTTTTTTCGAAAAAATAACAATAAAACCAACGTGTTTGGTGCAATTACATAAACAGACAGTCTACCAGTTTATAATTATTGCAACACACAAAATAAAGTGTATGTTACTGGATGGCAAGAGCAGACCGTCAACCTCAGACAATCAGATTATCTTAACTATTCCAAGAGTCTATTGACAAAGAACAATTAATGTAGAATTAATTTTTACCCATATTATTGTTCTTGATAGTTTCATCTCTGTCTTTGAGAGCTTTCTCATTGGCTTCATACTTTTCCTTCAAATCATCAAACTCTTTTTGTAGTTTGTTCATACACTGATTAGTGGTACTAATTCGCTCTTTTAGTTCTTCTGTTTCCCTAGTATTGCGTTCTATAACTTTTTCTTGTTCTAATGCTATAGCTGTTCTGCATAAAAGCTGGAAATATTCAATTTAAGGTTTTGGTTAGTATAATTTTTATTTAACTATAGGTTCGCGTTTGTCCACGATGGTAAGTAAAGATGTTGGCTTGCAGACGGCCAGTGGGTAGATTGCTGACCTGGCCCTGTTCGTGACTAACTGACTATGGTGCCCCGCGCCACCGCTACAAGGCCAAACGCCGACCGGTGTCGCAAGACTATCTAATTAGTTTACCATAGCACAGGAACACAAATGGCAACCAAACGAACACGGTAGTTTTTAACCATTACTAGTTTGACAGTCTCTTTCGGAACCCTCTTCCCGCCCAAAGCCGGAGGAACGTTGTTTGTAATCTTTTGCCAGAATAATACTTATTTATTTAAAAAGCACAGGTACAGATACCAGTGCTAAATATTGCACATCGGCTTTTGCAAGATAATATTCGGCTAGTTTCGGCTTCATAGAGCGTTACCTCTGTCACACATTACCTGTGATTTTAGTTACGAGCTTAGTATGCATATTTACACTTAAGTTTAATTCCGAACTTAATATGATTTTATCATGTTGGATAAAAAACATAGTTACCTTTTCCTTCATTTCAATTAGGTCAGCGTTTTGTTTTGAAATAATTTGATTGGCTTTTAGAAGCTGTTCTGATGTTGACTGAACTGCATCATTATGTCTATTTACAAGAGATTCACTCAAAGCCAACCTTTCCTCTAAACTTGTCTGTGGATAGACAAAAATATAAAATAGCTGAATTACTTCAAGAAAATATTCTCAATAAAATAATATCAACCAAAAAATGTTACCAACCTTTTCTTTCTTAGCTATTTGTAGAGAGCTATTTAATTCTTTTATTACATCAGAGTTATCTTTCACTGTCTGCGAACAAACTAGAATTAATCAATTTCAAATCTACATTTGATTATTTCTTAATTTAGTAAAAATTTTGTTTTGTACCTTTTCTAAATAAATACACTTTGAATTCAATTGATGATATTGTTTTTCTTTTTCCATTACATCTCTTTCTAATGAGGCATTTTTAGCTTTGAGTGTAGCTACCTCTATGTGTGATTTTTGAACTTCTTTTTCTAGCATGTTTAAGCACTGGGTTTTTTCGCTGAAAATATTCAAAAGATACATTATAGAACACGGGCTATTCACCCAGTGGAAATGCACACAGCCTCGGACTCTGAGCTACTACTACACTTCTGCAAGCCTTTTCAGTCGTCATTATTGAGTTGGGCAAAGCAAAAAACTTGCTGAAATATGTACATGTACTTACATACATCAATTTGTTTTATTAGTATTTTATGTTAGCAAGTAGTTGTTACATTATTAAAATATGCAACCCTGGACTTGGTGATGGATTATTTATAAAAAGAAAAGTTATAATACTTAAATTATACCTTAGCTGATTCTCTAACTGTCCAATATTGTCACGCAATTGCTTACAATGAGAGTTAATTTCATCGGTTTGTTTTTCTTTTTTATTGAGACTATCCTGATATGTTGTGAGCTGTGTTTTCATGTTTAGTTCTGCATTTTGCTGCCAGAGGATTCTTTCCTGTTAAATATATGAAGCTCTAAAATTTGTTTAACACAGACCCCAGCAGGTCAACCTACACAAATCTGTCAAAATTCACCAATTGAACATTATTGTGATAAGGTTGAAAACTTATTGAATAAAATTGACAGATTGAGGTAGGTTGATGTGCTGGCGTCTACATGAAAAGTGCAGTCAGTCAAAGAAATACAAATTGCGCACAGTTTTTATTATAACTATTTAATTCATAGGAATCCTTTTCTACCATAGACAAAAATTTGAAATAATCACCTGCATCATCTTTTCTTTCTCCTGTTTTAAAGTCTCTCTGAACTCTAATTCATATTTGGACTTTTCTTCTTCCATTCTTGCTAGAGTATGTGTCAGATCATGGATCTTCCTTTCCATATTCATACACTTTTCATTTAAAACTGCTTCATTATTCATTGCTAAACTTTTATATGAAGATAAACTTTTCTGAAATCATATTGTAAAAGTTATAATTTCATTTTTTAAATTCATGATTGGTTAGTATTTAGCAAAACCTTGTGTTGAGGTGTTTTCTGGGATTTTATGCTTTACTAGCGGCGCGTCCCGGCTTCGCACGGGTGGAGGACCCGGTCTAAAACCCGGTCCCGATGGTTACAAACACAACAAAAAAAGAATTATCCGAATCGGTCCAGCCGTTTTCATGTTATGTCGTGACAACGGAAAACGGGTTTCATTTTTATATATATATAGATAGATTTGATAACATGTAATATACAGATGCCAGCACATCAACCCACCACAATCTGTCTTTCTTTAATAGATTTTCAACCTTATTTCAATAGTGGAAGTTTTATGATCGAATATTAAAAATTGGCTGATTGAGGTGGGTACAGCTGCTGGCAATTGCAATAATTTTAATTTATTAAATGTCAAAAATGTTTATAACGGACTTTAATAATTTTGCAATAAGACAATTTGCTACTAACTACATAATTATGAAATCCTACCTTAAGGTTAATGATAGTATCAGCCATGTGTTGCTTTATGTCAGCATCTGTAGCCGGCCCCGTCTTCAGTGATAAATGTACCAGTCTTTTAAATTCATTATGCTCTATTACTTCTAAATAATACTGCACTGGGTTTTTCTGTTGCATTATGAGAAACCTAAAAGGTAATGAAACAGTTTGATACTTTCTTCTGTAACTTCTGGAAAATGGCTAAAAAATGGGCTGTTGGTCTCTAAATAAGAATCTATGGAAATAATTTCTCATATTACTGAACTCTTTCTAGACTTGTAAATCACTGTACTCACATGTTATTTGAAGCACATTGTTGTAGCAGCCTTACAAGCTGTGAAGGGAAATTGTCAAAATCCACCAGTAGGCCTTGTTGCTTTTTTAAATCTTCATAGTCCATTCGAGTGATAGTCAAAACACATAAAAATGTGGGGTCTTCATCGTCCGATAACGATATCCGCTGGAATTAAATTTAGAAGTGATTTACTACATTATAGATGCCACAACTATGTAGTTTGAAAGTTTACGAGTACAGCCAAAGTAATTTGATACTTCTTTGAGAGAAACCAACCAGAGTATCGGTTTCAAAAAGTTTGTCAATTGTTACAGTCACATCTTTCTTGCAATCTTCGAAGCCCCTTTTAAAAGTAATGTAATATTTTTCTTTGTGAAACGTTTTATAAGCCATTGTAATTACAAATACAACATAGTCACTATGAAAAATAATATATTTGTTTTAGAAAAGTTCCAAACAAAACGTAAACTTTTCTACAAATTTATAGTCAAATCACAAACAATCACCAACTGTCATAATCCCATAAACACTTTTTTTTTTTTTTTTTTTGTTCCTTACAGAACAGGCTAAGGTCTGAGACCATGCTGCCTAGTCTTCAGTTGGTAGTTTTCTTGAGTATAGTAAATCCAGTTCAATTCATCAGTATGTAAAATAGGAAAGTCCAATGATTCATTAGTTTTTCATATCCTTATATAAGTGATTCCAGTCTAATTCATTAGTATTCCAAAGTAATCAAATCCAGGTAAATTCATCAGTTTCTTAATTTCCATGTTTTTATCCGTATATAAGTCTTCAGTCCGTTTCATTAAAATCCATATTTAAGATTTATTTCCATAAAATCAAGTAAGTCAAGTCCAAGTAATTTGTCAATTTATGTATTTTGTTCATATTTTGTAAGAGTCGAGTGTCAAATCCGTTTTTTTTAAAGTATTCATAAAAAAATCTGATTTTGTCAAATTAATAATCTGTGCAAGGAGTTTAAGGAGTGAGTACTTCTAACATTAAAACCGTGCCTTAAGCGAGAGAGGCACACAGCTAGAAGTTTTTTCTCTTTCTGGCATTGATAAATGTTTACACAAAATAAAAAAAATTACCAATATTTTGAAACTTTTTGAGTTAAAGTTTTTTTAGATGCAAATTGGTACAATTATATTACATTTTTTACAGCTTATGATAGTTTTTGTATTCTGTAATGTATTTTAATTACTCATATTTTTAAGAAAACCAAAAAAAAAGAACACAAAAATCCAATAATGTTTCCCAAAAAACTAGGAGGTGTATTTAACGTTTAAGATGGCAACATTATGATGTTGTCAAATTCAAATCATTGGTGACGTTTGTAGGGTGACCAATATAAACTGGTTTCCGAGATTTATCCTCTTTAAAGAAAAAGTAATTTTAGGTATATAATCTAAGTTAGGTGTGCTAGGTTGTTCCGTTTTACGTTTAGATAATGTGACAGTTGATTTTAATTATTTTTAATACTTTACGAGTTTCTAACTTTGATTAATTTTTAAATTGGTCTCAGTTATAAAATAAATAGTATGATAATTCGACGAAGAGTGACTCCTGCATTTTCTAAAATTATAGAATGATAAAACTAAAAAAAATATATTATGTACAAACGCCAGCACATCAACCTTTCAACCTTATTACAATAGCGGAAGAGTAATATTCTATTGGTAAAATTTGACAGATTTGAGTAGGTTTACTTGCTGTAGTACATACAGCAAGTGAACCTACTCGAATCTGTCATGTAAACTGTGTTATCAATATAACATGTAAACTTTTCAGAAAATTAGTTTGAGCGAGGTGATGAGACCTAGTAAGTAGTTTTTAATACGTCATAAATCGTAATCTGCAATTTACCTTTCATTCAATGAATAGCAATAGAAAAAAAAACAAAATTATACATATTTTTTTGCCGTTTACATAGATAATACTAAGGAACCCGTCGTGCGCGTGTTCGACTCGCACTTAGCCAGTTTTGGCCACTGACTATCTAACTAAAGATAAGTTGTTTAAGGTGAAAGCTTCAATCAACCCGCGTTTAAATTTTCTTGCGTTTTTTGCAATTTGCAGGCCAGTGCTAGGTTGTGTGTTACGTAAAATATTATTCGCGGCTGTAAGACGTATCTAGTTACGGAATTATAATCATCAAAATCACTAATACAACCCTCCGAGTTCTTTATGAACTCGGCTCGGCGCAGGAACAAAAAAAAATGAACTTAGAGCGTTGTATTGTTCATTTTGTTGGTTATAATTATTAAGTAAAAAATGTTCTTTTTTGAAATTTTGTGGGCTGGTTGGTGCATACCCCTTAAAACTTTTTTGTGGTGGTTTTCGAAGGCGGTTTTTTTACTTTTTTTAAACTTTTATTTTACCATATTTAGTTTAAATATTCAACCCCAATTCTTGTCAAATACGTTATCCATAATACCGGTAAAACATCATCCAGTGTCCAAGTACACAATAAGAAATGCTCAGTCAACAAAAACTATTGAACGTTTGGTTCAATATTAATTGAAATGATACCAAATGACAGTTATATTTCATCGAACAAAAAGAGAATCATCAAAAACAGTTCACTTAGTCGTAATATTATAAGTACTTTCTGTTACTGTTACTGTAAGCCTACACCATCCCACTGCTGGGCAAAGGCCTCTCCCCATGATCTCCAGCTTTCACGATCCAGGGCCAAAGTGGACCACTGGTCATTGGTTTTATTAAGCTCGTCCCGCCATCTTCTGCGAGGTCTGCCGCGACGCCTTCTGGCTGTGTCAGGGCTCCACAAAGTGGTTATTTTGGCCCATAGCTCATTGGGCATGCGGCAGACGTGGCCGGCCCAAGCCCATTTCAACGCAGCGGCTTTTTGACCAACGTCAACAATTTGTGTTTTGGAGCGCAGTGTGGTGTTGCGTACGCGGTCTGACAGTTTGACACCTAGAATACTACGCTCCATTGCACGTTGGCAAACCTTGAGTTTGGACTTTTGAATGTTTCTCAAAGACCAAGTCTGGGATCCATAGGTCAAAATGGGAAGAATGCACATGTCCATGATTTTCCGCTTGAGTGTCAAAGGTAGGGTTCCTTTCATAAGCTCTTTCATGGACCAGTAGCTCTTCCAGGCATTTTCGGTTCGTCTTGCGACTTCCGCATCTTGTCTGGACTGGAAAGAGACTATCTGGCCCAAGTAGATGTATTCCTGGACATACTGCAATTCCTCACCATTTACTCTGATCCTATGCTTAGTGGTGTTTGACATCAGTTTGGTCTTCGACATATTCATCGCCAGTCCAACCTCAAGGCTTGCATTGCTGAGTTGATTCAACATTAGCTCTAGTTCTTTCGCTTTGGAAGAGAATACGACAATATCATCTGCGAATCGAAGGTTTGTTAAACGCAGCCCACCGATTTCATTGCCGCTTCTCTCCCAACAGGCTGTTAGCTTTCTGAAGATCTCTTCAAGGGCGCTATTAAAAAAGCTTGGGTGAAAGCGGGTCTCCTTGTTTTACACCTTTTTCTATGGAAAACGATGGTCCTGCATTTTGAAGTTTAATTGAAGCTGTGCTGTTTAGATAAATTCTACGGAGTAGGTTGATGTAGGTGGGTTCAATTTCCTGGTTAACCAGAGCATCAAATATAGCTCTGTGTGACAAACTGTCGAAGGCTTTTGAATAGTGTGAAGATATACAACCTTCATATTGTATCGATGGTTGTTGCTTAGCAACGTTTGTTATATCGGTCTTGTCACTTATACGAAAAATATATTCCTTCTACAGAATAAAACAAAGTTTTCTTTTTAACGTTTAATTCTACGGCAACTTATAAACAATTAAAAGCTTTACAAACTTACTAAAGCTTTACATGGTAGCAGAGCGAAAAATGTAAGTAGAAGAATAAAAACGAAAAGAAAGAAAAAATTCGAAATGTCAATTGTAAAAATCCAACCTTTAGGAAAGGAAAACTACGATACGTGGTGTATACATGCAAAAGCATACCTAGTTAAAAATAAACTATGGGCATGTGTAAAAGAATATCCAAAGGTAGATGCGTCACAAAATGATCTCGACTATGACGAAATGGCGAAATCGGAGCTGATATTGTTGATAGCGCCTTCAGAACTGAAGCAGGTAAAAAACTGTAAGTTTACCAAAGATGTGTGGACGACCCTTGAGTCCATCTATGCTAGTAAGGGTCCAGCCAGAAAGGCTACACTACTGAAGCAACTAATATTAGCAAAACTAGAAGAAGGTTCAGATACACGCGAGCATTTAAAGAAATTTATGGATACAGTTGATAAATTAAAAGATATGGATATTGATATCAACAATGATCTATTGTCAATCATGATGCTCTATAGCCTTTCTTCAGAATACGAAAATTTCAGGACTGCAATTGAATCTCAAGACTCGCTTCCAGACCCTGAAAAGCTAAAGATTAAAATTATAGAAGAGAGTGATGCACGTCGTCGCGACACCCCTAGTACTAGCGTAAAGAATGACGCTGAAGAAAGTTTCTACACTTTTTGCAAGATATGTAAAAAGAAAGGCCATGACACGTCCAAATGCTGGTCTAAAAATAAGAATACAGGCAAGAAGAATAATAAGAAGCCTAAGAACAGCTATACCAAAAAGGACGATAAAGAAACAAACCTCTTCAGTAGCTACTTCATAAACGACAAAGCACAAAAATGCTGGATACTTGACAGTGGATGTACGTCACATATGACTTTTTCGGATAAGCCTTTTATAGAGATGAAGACAATTTCTAAGACTCTTAAACTCGCTTCTAAGGACAAAACTGCAGAGATAAAAGGGTCAGGGCCTGCAGAAATAGAAATTAAAGAAGGAAAAATTGGAATTTCTAATGCACTTTATGTACCAAGCCTGTGTGCTAATCTTCTTTCTGTTGGGAAAATGACTGATGTAGGACTAACTGTTCTATTCACTAAGAAGAAGGCAATAATTAATGATCACAAGCGAGGAGTACAAATGCAAGCAGTGAGAGAAGACGATGGTCTATATTATCTCCAAACCAAAAATAATAATGTTGTTAGACATAGAGCCAATGCTACAGATTGTAATAATGAGGTAGCAAAAGTAGTGGAGTCAGATGCTATTAAACAATGGCACTGTAAAATGGGACACATGAGCGAAAGGGACTTGAAGCTCGCCCTAAAGGATGAAATTTTAATTGGTCTAGACTTTGACCTTAATAGCTCTTTAGGTGAATGCGAAATATGCATAGAAGGGAAAATGAGCAGAGTGCCTAGCAAGAAGAGTGACAAAAATAGTTCACGTACGAGTCAGCGTCTTGAGATCGTACACAGTGACGTCTGTGGACCACTGAAACAGCCTTCACTGAATGGCAACAGGTACTTTGTAAGTTTCATTGATGACTACAGTAGGTACTGCCGAGTATACTTTATAAAAAATAAAAACGACGTATTACAAAAATTCATAGAATACAAGGAAGAGGCAGAGAACTTCACAGGAAACAAAATTAAATGCCTACAGACCGATAACGGTACGGAATACCGAAATTTGAAGTTTGACTCATATCTGAAGCTCAATGGTATTGCAAGAAGGTTGACAGCACCATACACTCCACATCAAAATGGAATCGCTGAAAGGAAGAATAGAACCCTTATAGAAAAAGCAAGATGCATGATGTTGGAATCAAGAGCGCCTATGTGTTTATGGGCAGAAACGGTTTATACTGCGAATTACTTGTCAAACCGAAGCGTTAATCAGAGTATTGAAAATCAAACACCATTCGAAAGATGGGTAGGTAGAAAACCCTGCGTTAATCATCTATATGTATTTGGTGCTAAAACGTTCATTCTAAAGAAAGGAAAACATGAACATAAATTTGCTTCAAAGGCAATTCCAGGTATGTTCGCTGGTTACTCGGAAGTTTCAAAAGCGTTTAGAATATACGTCCCATCGAAAAAACGCATTCTTGTTTCTAAGGATGTTCGAATTTTAAAGAAAATGTTCTATGAAGATGATAAAAATGTAATTTCTGTTCCTTTTCAAGAAATAAATGATCACAAGCAATCTAACGAGACTGACTGTGAACTGGATGAAACAGAAATATATTTAGAAGGTACTACAAAAGAAAATATTAGTAGACAGCAAGCAGTACAAGATAATGATATTGCAAGCTCTAACGAGGTACCTATACAAAATGAGAATAACGAGTTGTATTATGACACTCTCGGGACTGATGACAGCAGTGAAACTGCTGATCAATCTAATGGAAACGACATAGATGTCAATGAATCCGTTCTTGTCCCAGAAGAACGGAGGTCATACAATCTTCGTGATAGATCACAGATTAAAGGTGAACGCAGACTTGGCCGCACCGCAGTCTCCGCAGTACCCGCACTCATCGCATTTTGTTAATGGCCTCGCACATCTATCCGCACCGCAGTACCCGCAGTCCCCGCAGTCGCTGCACGCATCGCCGGTGTTGCCAACTTAGTGGATTTTTGACAAAAATTGTTGGTTTTGACTCTTTTAGTGGCGTAATATTGCTTTTTTATTTATATTTGTAGTTCTTAAATAATATTATGTTTCTCATCTGGATCAAATGCTTAATAAAAATATTTTGGTAGGTAATGAAAATGAAAATTTTTAGTAATATAATATATTTAGGTACTGATAAATGTTTTCGAAAAATTAAAAATTGGTTTAGTAACCACTAAACAAATTTTTAATTTTGGTTATGAAAAGATCGTTTATTCGTTGGCAACACTGCGCATCGCACTTGATTTATTTCTTTCGCCTTTGTTGATTCGTAGAGTTTTCATTCTGTTCATTTTACAGCTCATTGTATTTTTGAACCAACGTAATTAAAGTAGAATCTTCCATTATTTAAGTTCTTATATCAATCGCAGAAACATAAAAAAAAAAAACTATTGCGTACGCACATTGCACATCCTTCAGCTCGGTTCCACCGTCCGCGCCGGGGATGCGAATGACGTCATCCGCACCGCACTAGCCGCAGCGTCCGCTGCGTGCGGGCCGACGTTGGTGACGTCATCAGCTGCGGTTGGGGAATTCGGTCGTCTCAGGGTCTGCGGCTACTGCGATGCGGCTAGGTGTGCGAGGTTTCATAGAATTTCATACAAAGAATTCGTAATGCGGGGACTGCGGCGACTGCGGTGCGGCTAGGTCTGCGTTCACCTTAACAGACCTAAAATATTTGACGACTATATTATGGCAGCCATGGATATGGATAATGAACCAGAACCTCAAACGTTTAAAGATGCTATGAATAGCAAGGATAAGGTCAAATGGTTAGAGGCTATGCGAAATGAAATGGAATCATTGGAAGAAATGAAGACTTGGGAATTAGTCGACCCTCCGAAAAATCGTAAACCATTGCCATGTAAATGGGTTTACAGAATAAAGAAAAATCCAGATGGCACAATTGAGCGACATAAGGCCAGACTAGTAGTGAAAGGTTTTTCACAAAAACCTGGCATTGACTATCAGAAAACTTTCAGTCCGGTAGCTCGCCTCAGTACTATAAGAGCTGTTTTAGGAATAGCTGCTCAAGAAAATTTAGTACTTCAACAGTTCGATGTATCAACTGCGTTTCTAAACGGAGCGGTAAAAGAAGAAATATTTATGAAGCAGCCAGAGGGTTTCAATGATGGCACTAATAAAGTGTGCAAACTTAAACGCAGCCTCTACGGGCTGAAACAAGCTCCTCTATGCTGGAATGTCTGCATATCAGAGTATCTCATAAACTCAGGATTCAAGCAAAGCACAAAAGATCCTTGCCTTTACTTACGTAAAGGAGTATTAATTGCGCTTTACGTAGATGACGGTTTGGTGGCTTCAACTAGTGAAAATGCTGGAAAGAACTTTATTGAAGAGCTAAAAAATAGATTTAAAATTACCACAAAACCGGCGTCTTATTTTCTTGGACTTGAAATAAGTAAAACCAAAGATGGCTGTATTACCTTGAACCAAAGGTTTTATTCGAAGAAGATACTTGAAAAATTTGGAATGACTAACTGCAAAGCTGCTGCAACGCCGGCAGTAAAAATTGGCATAGAAGAAGAAGAAGATGATGAATCAAATTCATCATTTCCCTATCGTCAAGCTGTGGGAGCCTTAGCATACCTCATGGTTGCTACAAGGCCAGATATAAGCTATGCTGTGAGTGTTGCATCAAGGCATCTAGAAAGTCCTACTAAGTTTGATATCATGAGAGTCAAACGAATTTTTAGATACCTTAAGGGTACTATAGACAAAGGACTTGTCTTTGCGAAAAGCCGGGAGAAGAGGCTGATATGTTTCAGTGACGCTGATTTTGGTGGTGACACAACGACTGGCCATTCGACGTCTGGGATGATTTTCCTATTCTCCGGTCCCATCATGTGGAAAAGCCAAAAACAGCCAAGAGTTGCAATCTCCTCAACGGAGGCTGAACTCGTAGCCTTGACAGAAACTGCGAGAGAAGCCTTATGGCTAAAAGAACTCTTGGAGGAATTAAGGGACTTAATAAACCTCAATGAAAAACCGACAATTTACGTTGACAATGAGTCTGCTATAAGGTTGTCTGAGAACCCACCTTATGAGTTCCATAAGAGAACAAAACATATCAAGATAAAACATTTCTTCATTCGAGAATGTGTTCAGAATAAAGACTTCGCTGTCAAACAAGTCGCTACAGAATTGCAATTAGCGGATATGTTTACGAAGCCATTGTTTGGACCAAGACTGAACATGCTAAGCTGTAGGATTGGACTTCAAGATTTGTCCAAGCTTTAAAAAAAAGTATCGTGGATGTGAAGATATACAACCTTCATATTGTATCGATGGTTGTTGCTTAGCAACGTTTGTTATATCGGTCTTGTCACTTATACGAAAAATATATTCCTTCTACAGAATAAAACAAAGTTTTCTTTTTAACGTTTAATTCTACGGCAACTTATAAACAATTAAAAGCTTTACAAACTTACTAAAGCTTTACAAATAGTCAATGAAAGCAAGATATATCGGCATGTTAAACTCATTGTATTTTTCAATTAATTGATTTATGGAATGTAGATGATCGGTAGTAGAGAGGCCTGATCGAAATCCAGCTTGTTGAGGAGGTTGGTGTTTTTCTAGTTGGGGTGAGATACGGTTGTCAATTACTTTAATAAAAGCCTTATACAAATGGGATATAAGACTGATCGGTCGATAATTGTTCAGGTCTGATTTATCACCCTTTTTATGTAACAGAGTTATATTAGAATGGCAAAAGCCATCCGGGAATTTACCTGTTTTGAGGATACTATTAAACAAATTAGTTATTACAGGGAGAAGAGTAGGTTCGCCTATTTTCAAAATTTCTGTACTTATTCCGTCTTCCCCGGGTACTCTGTTGTATTTCATTTTACAAAGTGCCGCGTGTACTTCATAACCAGTGATGGGGGGAATTGTATCTGGACAAGAATAGTATATGCTGGGCTCTGAAGTCTGACCGTTTGGAATTGAATACAATGATTTATAGAAACTTGTGCAGATTTGTAAAATTTTTTCTCTACTTCGATGTTTTTGGCCGTTGTCGTCTTTGAGACAATTAATCCACATTTTGCCCTTACTGATGCCTTGTCTGGCTATTTTCAAGGAGCGATTCTTTTCTAAAGCTATTTGGATTAGTTTTGTGTTATAAGACCTAATATCCTTCCTGATGTTGCGTTTGACTTCTTTGTTTTTAATTTTATAGTCGGGGTTTCTCTTATTTGCGCTTAGGGCCTTTACTTTCTGTAACACTATATTATTAATATTATCCTCAAAGTATTGTATCATGGACACTCTATTAGAAAGAAACAGAATGCAGAGCTGTGTGCCTTTCATTCATTCCAAGGTCACCGATTTGGGCTCGTTTTTCTAGTAGGAAGAACGCGCTCCCTGTATCTTAAACTCCTTGAATCTGTGTTTCAATGTTTTTCTGTGTTAATTTTGGAAAAGAATGTTCATTGAATAAATCGGAATACTTAGCAGCTCTGGACTTGACTTTATTTTCTTCTATTTAAATTTTTTTCTGTGGGCAAGTGTTTGAGATGGAAACATGGTTACCACCACAGTTGGCACATTTAGCATTTTTAGGATCTTCTTTACAAATTTTAAAGCTATGTTTATCTGTACATATGGAGCATACAATTTCATTTTTACAATATTTTGCAATGTGCCCAAACTTCATACATTGTAAACACTGTTTGACAGGAGGAACGTAACAGCTTACCTCATGTCTCCAGGAGTCGAGATATACATATTGTGGTAGCTCAGTAGAGGCGAAAGTAACCGCAACAGTTTGAGTGGGGACATACGTGACCGCGCCACCCTCACTTAATACGCGGCGCATGAAGCGCCTCACTTGAATAACACTTCTAGAACTTCCAATCAAGGCAGATATACTTTTATTAGATAAATCAATTGGAACGGAAGTAAGAACTCCGGTCACCTCGGTGTCAACAGCAGGTATTGTTGCCTTTAATCCCAATTCGTCTAAAAGTTTTTTATTTTGTAAGAATACATTAGCATTGTTGGACAAATCAAATGTTACACCTATTCTATATTTATTAATAGATTTTAAGTGTAATATGCCAGTGACGCAATATTTGCGTATAGCATGGGAGATCGCCAATCTGTCTTTGTCGGAGAATTGTCGTTCAGTCTGGTGGGATAAAAATACTATGTACTCAGTTTTTTTAATGTTTTCTGGGTACTTCCTAAAATATCCAGGGACTTTAAATATTTGGTACTTCCTGCTGTCTGACGACTCATCAGAGTCAGAAGAAGTCTCCTTGGAGTCACGGTCAGCTCGACCATCAGGAGGCTCATCTTTTTTTCTCTTCTTCACTCCACTTCCTCCCATTGTTTATTTATACACTATTTACAACTATGATATTATAATAACCACTAATTTTAATATATAACAACAATTTAAACAAATTAATTTTTAACAATTTGTGATTTGGCGCCTTGTTCGTTTCAAGGTTCCCGCGCTTTTTACAATCCCATAAACAATCGGTAGACAGATAAACATTTCTTCTTCTTTTTTGATTATGGCAAGCGGCCTTCGCCATTGTTGCCAGAGTCGAGTGTTGCGAAAATTAAATGTGGGAGGAGGGAGTTTGGCGTATTGTGACGGGATATTTTTTTAGGATGGGCAATAAATAAATATATTTAATAAAATTGTAACAATTTGTACTATAAGGAAATGTTGTGAAAAGAAATAAATTTACTAAGAGATGCAACATATAACCTATTAGACAAAGAAAGGATGGAAGACAGATTACAAGGAAGGGGAGCTTTATACATAATAAGGAAGTCATATAATGGAAAGGAATTATATTTCGAGCAATTAAAAAGAATATGGAGTATATCACCATTTTCTCCGACACCACAGTCACAGAGGGGGGAATCAAAAACCCCTATTCTGTTAAGATGCACAGCTGAAGAGCAATGGCCAAATCTTAGTCGAGAAAAAATCGAAGTTATTTTCTTATTAAGTTTTAATTTGCTGAACCACGGTTTTAAATTAATGATTGGTTGAAGTAATTTATAGGATTGACCCTTTGATTTCTCACAATCCCAAACCTGAGACCAACTATTAACCAGAGCCGTTAATGGAATTGATTGCAACAGATCTCCACAATACACATCCGGGATCCATAGACCCTGCTTCGCAGCTAATTTTGCCAGCTGGTCCACTGTCACATTGCCTTCTATTCCAGAATGACCTGGAATCCAAGCCAATGCAACAGCTAACCCTAATTCGTAGCAATTGTTCAATAAGGAATTGATAGAAACAATAATAGGGGACAAATTGCCCCTGTCAAACGGATTAGAGAGAAGACATTGTAGACTACTCAGACAGTCACTAAAAATAATAGAATTTTGAATTTTTTCATTAATTATGTATTCAATACAATGTTTTATAGCTAAACACTCACCGGAAAAGGTGGAGAGAAATGAAGAATATTTGTACAGTTTAAAATGTCCTGTATTATGTCTAATAAATGCAGCACCTACAGTAGTCACCGAGTCATGTCCCTCATATTTCGAAGCATCAGTAAAAAAGACCTCAGCCCCTTGTGCATTCTTTGACAGAAACGAGGCAAGTTTATCATTTGGATCTGAACAGTTTTTCGCTATACCGGTGGTCAGAAATATTTTAGGTTTAAAAATAAGGTCATCATATTGAACTGAATAAATCGGATGTACAGGATATGTTTTAATATTGTGTTGAACATGTTTAATCTTTTTATAGCTTTCTATGATGTTCGGTATGGGACGCGAGCGCCAAAAGTGATTCCCATCTGTTAATAGTTTGTAAAGATCTTTAATTTTAAGAATTAGAGGATGTGAACTAGATTGAAACACCTTAATAAGGTAACGGTCACACAGATATTGACGTCTAAGATGCAGGGGAGGGTCAGCACACTCAACCTGTAACGCCATAACTGGTGTGCTCTTCATGGCACCTATAATAATGCGGAGACATTTAGACTGTAAACGATCTAATTTAAGCAGCTCCGTTTTACTGACTAGAGGTAACGAACACGTTCCAAAATCTAAATTACTTTTAACCAAAGCATTATATACTAGTCGTAAGGTAAAAGGATGAGCCCCCCACCATACGCCTGCAAGAGCTCTGAGCAAGTTTATACTTTTTTCACATTTAATAATAATATGTTTAATGTGCGGGGCACCATTGAATTTAGAGTTGAGTCTACAGCCGAGAAATGTTACTTCATTAGAATTTGGAAGAGTGAAGGCATTAACTTTTATAAAAACCGGAGGTATTTTACGGATGCAAGTAAAGGGTACAACAACGCATTTCTTCACCGACAATTGTAGGCGATGATCATAAAGCCACTTTACCAGACTAGTCAAAGATTTTTCGACATTATTAGCAGCTCTTTCAATTGATGAATGAGAGGAGTAGACTACAATATCATCAGCGTATTGTAGGATTAAGCATGGATATATAACTGCTTCTAAATCCTTTGTATAAATATCGTACAATAATGGACTTAAAACTGAGCCCTGGGGAACACCGTTCCACAAAACTCTCGAAGGACACGGACTACCAGCAACCCGAACTGTTACAGTCCGATCTGAATAAAGATTAAAAATAAAATTGGAAAAATTTGAAGGAACTTGTAATGCTTCCAGTTTTGATTTTAAAATGACCAAATCCACGTTATCATAAGCCGCCGCTATATCCAAGAAAGCAGCTACCAACGATTTATTCTGACTAAAGGATAACAAAACGTCTGTAGTGAAAATATTTAAATTGTCTGCTACACCCTTTCCTCTTCTAAAACCAAACTGAGACTGGGGTAAAATATTATTGTGTTCAAAGAACCATTCAAGTCTCATTTTAATTAGGTGTTCCGCCAGCTTTGCAAATACGCTAGATAAAGATACCGGTCTGTATGATGAAGGATCTGAAGGATCCTTATTAGGCTTTAAAATTGGGATAAGAATGTGTTTTTTCCAAGAACTGGGAATAATCCCAGACTCTATAATAGTGTTAATAATATCTAAAATAAAAGCTAAAGTATCATCTTTACAGTTCCTAATAAATGAATATGGAATGCCATCCTCTCCAGGAGCAGAATCCGACACGCGTTTTAAAACTAGCTTTAATTCATTTATTGAAAAGGGACTATTCCCAGAAACTGAAGATTCACTGTATGTGAAGGGAATTTGATTTAAATTAGGAACAGAAGTAGGGGCAATTTTATTAATAAATGGTGTAACCCACTCAAGAGAGAAGGAAGATTGTGAACTGATCGCTTTGGAACATTTGAAACGTTTCACATTGTTCCAAACTAATGAAAGCGGGGAGTCGGGAGAAAGAGAGGAACAGAAACGTTGCCAACCCTCTAATTTCTTTTTCCGCAAAAGTCTTTTAGTCGCTGCTGTTGTATTTTTAAACTGCAAAAAAGACTGCATGTCAAGATTATCTTTACATAATTTCTCTGCATTTTTTCTCTTTTTTATAGCTTCAGTACAATCCTTATCCCACCAAGGCGGCGAAGGGATTTTACCCTTGGAAAGACATTTAGTGGGAAAAAATTCATCTGCTAGTGACAACATTGTTGATGTCAACAAATGAAAACATTGTTCAACATTTTCTCGAGAAACCTGCGGAAACTCTATATTTCTATCATCTAACCCGGAACTATACGATTCCCAGTCACAATTATTATTAAGTTTGTAATTTAACAAAGGAGGCAGTGGTGGAATTCGGCAATTCGACGTGGCTTTTGAGAGGAGAATTGGATAGTGGTCGCTGCCATGTGAAGTAGACAGACGTTTCCACGTAAAACTGGGGAACAAAGATGAAGAACATAATGAAATATCGACATAGGTAACTCGAAGACTGCCCCGGAACAAAAGATCGTGTAGGAGACCCATCATTAAGCACACATAAATCCAAATCATCAATAAGTTCAGCTATGCGAACTCCAACAACATCGTCATTAGGAGCACCCCAAAGACTGTGATGAGCATTGAAATCTCCTAATACTATAACCGGAGGAGGAACTAATTGAATAATGCGCTTCAAAACTGATATAACAGATGGATCCTTGCGAGCTATATAAATAGACACATAAGTTATGCCACCCATACGAATGGCAACTGAATTTAATATATCGTTGGAAAATGATGGCAGTTGGATGGATGAGAAAATAGAATTTTTCCTAACTAGAAAAGCAGAGCCACCCCAACCATCAGCTCTGTCATCTCTAATTATGTTAAAACCTGAAATATGAAACCTAGAATTTGGTTTCAACCAGGTTTCAGATATAGCTATCAGAGAAATGTTAAATTTGTTTGTTAAATAAATAATTTCAGATGTTTTAGATGGTAAACTTCTACAGTTCCACTGAAGAACTTGATCCATGTTTTAATTGATTGTAAATAGAAAGAGTAATGTCATTAATTAATTTTACTGCAACGTGGTCCGGTAAACAAGAGTTTGAAATAATACTCAATAATGTGGCTAATAAATTATTGATGTCTTCATTATCTGTATTTTTAACATATTCAGCACTGTTTAGAAGAGCACTACCATTAATTGAAGATGGAACATTGTAGTCCTTAATTAAAGTATTATGAGCAACTTTATCATAACCTTTTTGTAATGGTTTGTTTGGTTTTATTTTTCTTGCTATTGTTTTTGTATAAGAAACAGATTTTGAAGTACTGTCACCAGAAGGATTACTTTCTGAAATGGCTTCAGTAGAAACCACCTCTGAAAATAATCTTTTGCATGGTTGGAATAACTTAGATGCTTCTAAGTATGACACATTGTTAAGAGACATATGTCTCTTAATCTTTGTTTGTCTCTCATATTCTGGACAGATTTTATTTGTGCACATATGAGCACCTGAACAATTTAAACAATTGAAATCTTCAATAGTGCAGTTAGCGCCATCATGATTATCGCCACATTTGAAACAACGCGGTTGGCTGCGACACTTAATACGAGTATGACCAAATCTACAGCAATTAAAACATTGAATAGTAGGGAAGAAATATTGTTCTACTGGGATAGAGGTATATAAAAAGAATAAACATGTGATGGAAGTTTCTGACCGTCAAATGTGAGGACAACCGTCTGAGTTGGGACCCAAACAGAACCCTCGGAAGATGAAACTTTGCGACTCATTCTTCGAGATTTAATAATTGCTCCAAAATCTGAGGGAACCTGAATATTTTCCACGATTTCTTCATGACTCCACTCTACTGGAATACCCCTAACAATACCTAGTTTGTTTATATTAAAAGTAGGTATGTAAGCTCTGTAATGATGTTTAGTTAGGAGCTCATTTGACAGGAACAAATTTGCTGCCTCTGCTACTTGGAAATAAATAGCTAATCGATTGCGACCCACCCTCTTAATACCATCTTTCAAAACATTTTTAAAATTATTATTATATAGGAAATGGCCAAACTTAATAGGGTGTAAGTTAGCGCCACTGCGGGGATCTGCCGCAACATATTCCACATGGACTAAATAAGGACCAGTGTCCTTAGCATTATAAACGTTACGACTATGGTCTGCTATGTTCTGCTCTGAATCCATGTTATTAATTGTATTATTGTGAACAGTGGGTTGATCTAAATGCATAGTATTTTGCATGAGGATCGACTTTTGTTTTGAAATATTAGGTACTTGTTTGGAATTGTGCTTGAAGATTGGAGTACCTATAATTTTTTTCGGTTTTGGTCCTTTACTACTAGTAGCAGATGATGGAGAATTAATTTTCTTCAAGGACTCGCGAGAAACAGAAGCAGATAAGTTAGTAAGTAGAAGCGGATAAGTTTATTAAAACTTATCCGCTTCTATCAAAGTTATTAAAGGATTTTTGTCGGGAGGTTCCGGCTCAACATCCATATTTACAGTGAAAAAATTAAAGAAAAGAAAAAAAAAACTTACCGCTATATACACCTACTATAGAATTAAACACTAATCTAAAGAAATAAGACAACTTACTACACTAAATAACTAACAAAATAAATTAAAATGCTTAAACAAATTATTTTAGACCGCCCTTTTCAAAAGCCCGCCAAAAAGTCCGATAAACATTTTTAGAGACGTCCTTGTTATGGAACATCAATTTAGTCGATTAGGATAATTAGGCATTGGCCACATGAGTCTTTATTTGATTTGTTTCTATTATTTTGCTCTGACAACAACATCTTAACGTCATTTGTCAATCAATTGTCAAACATCATAATTCCCGCGCCTTCCAACGAAAGACGTGTTGAAACTCGTCGAAAAAAGGAAAAAGGGATCGTAATTTGTAATACTTTTGAATTGTAAGAAGTAAACTGGAATTTATCCAACTGTTAAAAACTAAATATCGACAGTGACCTACACTCGGTTGTCCTAAAATGTGGAATGGTAAGTTGCCATTTGAAGCTCATGACTGAGACTATCCGACCATCAAATAAATAAACCAATATTTTTATATTCAACAGTAAAATGTCCATCGGCACCATCCGTACGGACACCATGAACCTTTTTAATCCGTGTTTCAGATCAGTCGGCAGTAGGCGGAGGGTTTTTCAACTCTCCGAACCAATTCGGAAATGTAAACACTCCAAATCAAGCTCAAAAGCCGGTAAGCACTTTAGATTACCCATATCAGTATTCACACTTGTACTTGTATAAATTACTTTGTCATGATTATATTGTTACTGCTATTCAGGGTAGAAGAGCATCACGGACAGCTCCTATAGTGATCAGACAGGCTCTACACAGTGGAGATGATGGTGTGAAGATATGGGGAACAGAGATCCAGATAGTTTCCATTGTAGCCCGTGTGAGGAACATCCGAATGCAAAGCACCAAAATCACATACACCATACAAGACATTACAGGCAGGATGAGAGCTGTGCTCTGGCTGGACCAGGAGGCAGCTGACGAAGATGTGAGCTATGATTTTTAATTAATCTGCCCCTCAGATGACCCACTAACCAATTAATTAGTACCATTAGGTCATTCATTACCATAATTCTGTTGATATTAAATATATACCTTGTACCTTACTTTGTATAGTAACTTTGATCAATCATACATAATCATAAACTATTTATTTAAGATTTGTGTCAGTAAGCCTTAAAGTGACTTGTAAGATTATTTTAAATATGTTACAGGAAAAAGCCACACCAAAGGTGCAGGTGAATGACTACATACAAGTATATGGCACTGTGAAGACCAACAAAGGCAAGAAAGTACTGATGACATTCAAAATAATGCCGATAACAGATGTAAATGCAATCACATTCCACTACTTACATTGCATCCAAAATAGGCTCAAAATGGAAGCTGATTCCAAAAAGGTAATTTTAATGAAGATTAAATTAGTTTCATTTAGTTTCTTGACCTAAAAACACCTGTAGCAAGTTTTTTTTTTTTTTTACCTTTTAATCTTGCGATCAGTCATTCAGACTATAAGCAGATGAGGTGGGTGCTTTTTGTCATCATAACACCTTAGCAAGTATTATTTATTATCTACTGCTAAATGAATTTAGAGAACTTTATCCCACTACTTCTTACTACTTCATGTATTGTTTTAAAACTAACAAAGGATGCTTGGTCACCCACAAATTTTAAAATCTGAACTGGGTACTAACAAACTTATTGAAATTATTCTACATGTTTACAGACAAAGGTTGAAAATAATAATTCAACTTTCACCAGTGGTCTACCAGTTAATTCCATGGTTGGTGTCACTGAAAGCAGTGCATCAGTGAATGGTCTCAACCCACGACAAATGATGGTGTTCAACCTGATAAGAGCTTCTACTTTGGAGCAAGGTATCAGCAAAGAAGATATGTATGGCACACTCAAGGATCGCATGTCACAAGTAGAATTTGAGTAAGTATTGTAACAGAGCTAGTAGTTAGACCTTAGAGACAATTTTCAGTGTGAAAATCTTTGAGCTGTTAACTTTCTTCATCCGAGTGTAGATTGAGATTTATCATCTGCCTAGCCTTACCCATATTTTTTTTTATTGTTGCACACACTTTCTCCTGTGTTGTGGGTGTGTTTACAAACATATAAACTCACATACAGAAATGCCCAGACCCAGAATAACTATTTGTAGATCATACTAATATTTCCTCCGAATGGGAAATCGAACCTGCGACACAGCGCACCAGTCCGATCGCTTAGCCACTGCACCAACTGTGTCGTTACTTTATAGGGGTTGACTTCCAGTTAAAATAGATGCAGCTTAATATCAGTATTTTACATAGAGCAACTGCCTATAGGACCTCCACAACCCAAATATGTACTGAGTATAGATTCAGATACTGCTTTTAATAAACATTGTATTTGAAAAGGAACCAACTTAAAGAAACTCTACTCTGTAGAAAGGGTGAGGGTGAAAGTAGTTATGGGAATGTAAACAGGCACCTCTATGTGATGCAATTTTTTATTGTGTAACATTTTTATATTTTCAGAAACATCTTGGAATGGATGTGTGGTGAGGGTCATATTTACTCAACAATTGATGAAGAACATTATCGCGCTACTGATGCTTTCTAGAGTTCATACTGCAAAACTCATTTTGTCATTATAATAATGTTATGTTAGTTATGTCTTATGTACCACCAAATCATTGATAAACTTTTATTATAATAAAAATATTTTTCATAAATCTTGTTTTATGTGTAATCTCAACCTTAAAGCCCATGTTGATCTTTCATCATCATCTATCGGCTGTAAGACATCCACTGCTGAATATAGGCCTCCCCTATATGTGTACTTCCAATAAGATTTGTTAGAAGCAGCTGTTTATCTTAATATTATTTCAATTTGGTTTGGTTCGCACATTCAACAGTATCCCTTATTTTTTTCTCCCAGTAGTTTCATGGAACTAAGTACTTATTTGCAGTGGAACTACTGAGATTTTATCCCAGGAACTACTGGTATTGTTTTTTTTAAAGAGTATTAACCTTTTCACCGCCACGCCATATCGGTATTCCTATGCCCTGTACGCCAAGCCTTTTTTAACCATAAATTATTTTACTTTTTATCATCAAATATTTAAATGAGGAATATGCATTTTTGTTTACTGTATGCAACTAAATAATGTTTAGACATTCAGCTTCTTCAAGGTGTATCAATAAAATACATAAAAGTAATGATTTAATAGGTTTATTTTGTATTTTTCTGCGACCTGTTTTTTGTCGAGTATAGCCGTCGTTGGCGCACAGGGCACGCTTGCTCATGTCGGCTATAGCCGACATTGGCGTTCAAAAGGTTAATAAACTACAATAAAATTACTAAGCTCGCACATATGCGAGGTAAGGCGAGTACTTGGGCAAAGCACCGCCGTGTACTCACGGAGGCGATAGGCGGCGACCTCTCGGGTCCGGCACTGGTCGAGGCCATGCTGCGGGGCGAGACGGAATGGTAAGCGGTCGCCTCCTTCTAGCAAAGGAGGAGGCGGGATGCTTGAGGGAGAGAACAGCGTCCACCTCACGACCAAGCCGCAATGGACGTCGCGAGACGATCTCCGGACATGGTAGGCGAGGGAAAGCGGGCGGCGAGTAATGGGTGACTCGCCGTCCGATCTTGGATCATGCCCGGATCGACGGCGCGTTGTGTTCCACGCGCACAAGAGGGTTAGCTAAAGGGTTATTGAAGGATCACCGTGGATTTTAGTCAGTCAAATCTGACAGTCCATTTAATGATTTTACCACGATATAAAAAAAGGCGGAAGAAGGTTCGCCGGGTCAACGAGTAAGGAATAAAACAATGCTCTTATAAAGACTGCTTGTATTTACATACAAAAAACACAGTATTCACTTACAATAGGTATCCAATGGATTTAGCCTCCCACTCACACTGGAAAAAGTAATGTACCTACCTAAGATAAAAATAACATTGACATTGAGCTATCAGTATTGGCAATATCAAAAGTTGTTTCAATATTACTGAGATAATGTTCTAAATGCTTTTATGTAAAAACTATTTACAACTCATAAATAATCTGTAAAGACTGTACTTGTATAAAAAAATTAAAATAATCTATTATAATTCATCTCGGAGAGACTTATTTTTCTCATCAGGTTTCTTTCCTGGGTATGTTTGACTTTCTAACTGGACTTCTTTTAATTCTTCTTGTTCTACAAGGAATTCTTTGGCTGTCCATGCTTGAGCTCCATCTTTGAACATGAATATTGCTCTGTCATCATCAACAAGGTACCTGAAACAAGAATAACATTGGTAAATTATTACACCTTCTGTTATATCAAACTACTTTCTAATAGTAATTATTAGATTGGATACTTTTCTATTAAGTCCTTCCAGTCAAGATTTAAATTGTTTGGAAATTATGAAACTAACCTTTCCACCTGAATGTGATTACTCCATAGACTGGTCTGCCATATCTTGGTTATTTCCTCTGTTCGTGCTCTTGAAGGCTGGTTAGCTACTGACACAAACATCATTAGTGTCTGCCCTTTCTTAGTTGCTTGCAATACATTTCCTGGGTCAGACAAATCCAGTTTTGTGAAATCTATGGAAGGTGGTTTCCGAAGGTGTTCCGGCAGTTCATCTTCTGGTAATGGCTCCTCATCTTCTTCCCATTGGTCAAACAGTCTGAAAATAAAATTTAACTATTATAATATAATAAATATATTTTAAGAAATATATGTATTAATAGAAAGGCCAATTAACAAGAATAATATTAATAAAGTTTCTGTACATGTTTTTTTTTTGTATTCTATGTTAATTATTAAATTATGTGTTCCTATACTAGAAGACCACGTAGGCTTAGCCGTTACGGCCCAAACACGAATTTAAAGTGAAATAGGAACACATTTACTCAGGAATTCTGGAAGAATAAAATACCTTTCCATGTCAGCATCAGAAAAATCTCTTATATCCTTTTTAGCCCAATCCGGCTTTTCCTCAGCTTTGGGTTTTTTCGCTATACTAATAGTGAAACAAATTAAAATCACGAAAAAGAGTGTTTTCATCATGGTTAGCAAAATCGACACTTTTCAGTCTGAACTAGTTTTCTTATTAAAATTACAATAGAATAAAGTTTTGTGAGCTTGCTTGTGGTTTCAGCACCTTCAGCACACAGTTTTACAGAGATTCAATGATGCTGCTCCTGTCCTGCTAGGGTAGCCCGATGCACAGACTAAGTAGAGAGTATACACTGCCCGATGACAGAATGACAGTGATGTGATGACACCGCTAATGACAGTTATTTGTTTGACGTATTTTGCATCATTGTTCACTAGGGTTCATTCATTTACTATAAGTCTATGTTATCTGTGTACAAACATCCGTTCATCGTTCTAACGTAATGGCCTCGAAGCCATGCCAGAAAAAAAAAACAACTGCTCAACATGACAATGTCTGGGAAAAGCGCGGGAACTCCGAAATAATAGGCGGTTCTTTTTTTACTTCTTGAAATTTTATTTCAATTTTAATTTAGTTTGTACATATTTTCCTGTTTTTATTCTGCTAACGATTAACTTAGTTTATAAAACAAGTAGTTTTCATAAGAATTAAGATGCCTAAGAAAAGGAAAAAACCTAAACAAGATCCTGGTGAAGAAATTGTCACTGGTCTTCCGGATTCATCTTCGGAGACAAGTGAATCAGACTACGTTGACTCCTGCACTGCGGAAGAAAAGACTGCAGAGAAGTATGCCCCGTATAAGGTGACAGACTATAGTCGCAGGTACCCTGAGGACGCCGTAGCTGGGTATGACTTTATTGTTTTTATTGAGAGCACTAATGAAGAACAACCAATAGGCCAAAGAGATATGATGTACCTGAGTGGATGCTTCACTAGATTTGTTAAAGGGATTAAGTACTTGAAAAAGATCAACAGATACAAAATCGGCGTAGTTTTCGATCGCCCGAATCTAGCCAATTCATTCTTGGATAATGTTACTTTTCTGAGAGAACAGTCGATCAAAGCGTCGATTCCGGCTGGAACGACAGAATTGTCTGGAGTTATCACGTCAGTACCTACGGATATGTCAAACAAAAAAATTTTTAAAGCAATATCAAGTTCAAAAAAAATTATAAGCGTTAGAAGAATAATGAAAAAAGTTAGAGTAGGTAGCTCATCTGAACTACAGCCTACCCAAACTGTAGTTATTACTTTCGCTTCATCTACATCTTTACCAGATTACGTACATATTAAGATGTGGCGGCTTTCAGTACTGCCCTATATTCCACCAGTCAAGCAGTGTTTCCGTTGCTTACGTTTTGGGCATTTAGCCAAATTTTGTAAAAATTCGCAAAGGTGCTCAGTATGTACTGAGGGTCATTCCTTCAAGGAGTGCTCTATACCTGCTGAAAAAGCTGTATGTGTCCATTGTAAAGGTAATCATCTGTCCATATCTGGCCAATGTCCCATTAAGAAAAAAAAGATTGCTGAAAGCAGAAACACATTGAAAACCCCTTTTTCGGACTTATTTAATAAAGTTAATTTCCCATCACCGAACAAATCGGAAAATTCGACGGATATTATAAACTTGATGTTGTCTAATAGCACAGCATTAAGTTTGCTGACAGAATCTATTGTTAACTTGATTAAGTTAAATAAAACACAAAATGAAAGTATTTGTACACAAACTATAACATCTGCTATTAGAGAGACTATTAAAGATAAAAATATTATTATATAAAATTCACTAACAAAATTTTAAATATTGCTCAGTGGAATGCACAAAGTTTGCTAAGTAATAGACTACAGTTTCAGCAGTTTCTCTATAATAATGACATTCATTTAGCCTTAGTTTCAGAAACATGGTTAAAACCACACATACAATACAACATTCGTGGCTTTACCACAGTTAGGAATGATTGTGGTAATGATCACAATGGTGTTGCTATATTTATACGTAATGGTATTGAATTTAGTTTATTAGACACATATTTTGACGATTCTATTCAAAATATTGCAATTAAAATTAAAATTAATAACAAATACATTTCAGTAGTTAGTTTTTACAGTCCTGGAAATTGCAGCCCTACTTTTGAAAAGAACAAATTTGATTCACTAATAAATAGTATACCTAAACCATTGATAATTGCTGGGGACTTTAATGCCCATCACACTTTTTGGGGTTGTTGTAGTGACGACTCTCGTGGCAGAGCTATAATGAATTCCATGGATGAAAACGACTTGATACTCTTAAATGATGGTCAGCCAACTACTGTAGGGTCTCATCTATGGAGACCAAATGGTCTTGATTTAACTATGGTTTCTTCTTCCTTGGCTTTATCTTGTGAATGGCAGGTTTATCAGGATTCTATAGGCAGCTATCATTTGCCTACCATTACAAAATATGTTATAGATACTGCTAATGATGTGGATCCTTCTAATGTTTCAAATATTCCTCTTCATTGTAATCTGAAATTAGTTGATTGGTCTATTTATAAAAAGATTGTAAATGACATGATGGAAAGTTTTCAGTATAATAACTTGAGTCATATTGATACATATAATAATTTGTGTTCAATAATCCTACAAGCAGTTCAGAAGTCAGTAATCAGTTTTAATAAAAACAATACCACTTGTGACTCTCGCAGATCTAGGAGGAAGCTTCGACTCCCTTGGTGGAACGAGAAGTGTACTAGAGCTGTACAAGATTGTAAGCAAGCATACGTCTTATTTAAATCAAATTCTTGTTTAGACTATTTTATAAGTTTCAAACAAATGCAAGCTCGAAAAAAACGTATTCTGCGACAGGAGCGTCGTGCATGTTGGTTAGAGTTTTGTAATTCTATTAATAGACTCACTCCAATGAGTCAAGTTTGGACTAAAATGAGGAAGTTAAAAAATGTTTCTACAAATAACAGCTTGTTTTCTAGTAATGAATGGATCTCTCAATTTCTGCATAAGTATACTCCTGATTCAGTTCAAAATGTTTACACAGTTAGTCACAATAACTTACAAAATTGCACAAATAATTTCATGGTGAAAAATTTTTCTATTGATGAGCTAAAATCTGCTTTAAGATCAAGAAGAGATTCAGCATGTGGCTTAGATTGGCTCTCATACAAAATGTTCAAATTATTAAATTCACACAGTTTGTCTATATTTTTAAATATTTTGAATTCACTTTGGCATTGTTCTATTATTCCTGAGGAATGGAAAACAGATTGTTTAATACCTATCCTGAAACAGGGTAAAGACCCTAACAGCGCTGACTCATATCGTCCTATTACTCTAAGTTCGTGTGTTGGTAAAATATTTGAACAGCTTCTAAAACAACGTTTGATTTTTTACATTGAAAGTAATAATCTATTACCTTACAATCAATTTGGCTTTCGTTGTGGTCGTTCTGCTCGGGAAAGTCTTAGTCATTTATTTCTGGATATCCATAGTGCTCTTGTCGAGCATAAAATGTTGGGATGTGTTTTCTTTGATATTGTTGGTGCTTTTAATGATGTAAATTTAAGTACATTGTCATCCATTCTCCTTTCACTAAATGTTCCTGAAAAAATAGTAAGTTGGATTTTTGAGTTTTTAAATGAACGTAAACTGTATGTAAAAGTCAATAATCAATTAATAGGACCTAGGTATTCTTATAGAGGAGTTTCTCAAGGAGGAATATTAAGCCCCCTATTATTTATTTTATATATTTCTAGATTAAATACTGTGTTAGGTAATGATGTCTGTAATTTACAATTTGCTGATGATTTGGTTGTATATTGTTCAGGAGAAAACCTTAATAGCATTGAAAGCAAACTCAATGCTAGCTTGAAAAAATTGGGACATTATTTTGAATGTCTCAGTTTGGAAGTCAGCAATGAGAAAAGTAAGGTTGTTGTCTTTTCCAAAAATGTTGTTGGTTCTAATAGTATTAAAATTTATTATAATAATAGACTTATGTTAGTGGATAGTTCCATAAAATTTTTAGGTGTTACTTTTCTCAGTAATTTTAAATGGAACGTGTATGTTAACTACTTAGCAAACAGAGCATTAAAAGCTTGCAATATTTTGAAATCTCTCGCTGGCACTTATTGGGGTGCTGATCCAGGGACATTACTGATTTTATATAAGTCCTTAGTAAGAAGTCACTTTGAATATGCATTTTTTTGCTATAGTGGTGTACAAAAACTAGTTGAAAAACTAGAAAAAGTGCAAAATAGGTGCTTACGTGTTATTTTGGGAGCAATGTGTTCAACACCTATAGTGTCAATGCAGGTTGAATGTAATTTGCCTCCATTGATAATTAGATTCAATTATCTCAGAACAAAATTCTTCATTAAGATTTCTTCTATCAGTGATCATCCTCTTCTATTGCAATTAAAGAAGGCTATTCATGGGACCAATCCCCCTTTTCTAGTACAAGGTTTATCTGAAATTTTAAAAGATTGTTCTAATCAAAATTATTTTTCTAGCTCCATTTGGCCCTGTTATTTATATTCCTATGAATCAAAGTATTGTCCATTTAAAATAGTTATCAATGAATCTTTGAAGTTTAAAGAGGATGTTTACAGAATGCTCGAGGAATGGAATGGTTACAATCAATTGTACACTGATGGCTCAAAAAATGATAATGCTGTATCTATGGCTATTTATGACGTTCAGGCTCGAAGTGGGTTTGGAAATAGGTTATCTTCAGTAGCAACTGTGTATACAGCAGAGGCTATGGCAATACTCAGTGCTTTAGAGTATATTGAGTCTAGGCAAGAAAATAAATGGATCATTATCAGTGATAGTATGAGTGTATTGAGAGCACTAGAAAATCCCAGTTGTAATGCAAAAACAAGTTACATAATTTATAATATCAGAGAAAAATACAATAATTTACATAAGTTCAAAGATATCGTCCTTTTCTGGACTCCTTCACATATTGGGGTAGTTGGAAATGAACAAGTTGATTACCTGGCTAAATTCATTGTTAATCATCATCAGGAATGTCCAATTTTGAATAATCCCATTCCAAATTCAGATGCAGTGACTTATTTCAAATCAAAACTGGCACGTGAATTTCACAATTTCTGGCAGCAGGTAGTTGAAACCAAAGGAAAGTGGCTAGCTGAAATTAAAACAAAGATTTCTTCTCCTTGGTTTACAGGAGGAAATATCTATCGGAACAGAAAGTTTTATACAACGATTTGTCGTCTACGGCTAGGTCACTGTCGATTTAATGCACATCTGTTTCGAATTGGCATTCTGTCTTCCCCAAATTGTGATTATTGTAATTCTGCTGTACAAACATTGGATCACATTGTATTTGATTGTCCTAATTTTGCTCTTCAAAGGATCATTTTAGTTGATCGCCTGTTAGGTATTTATGAAAATGCTGAAGATATCCCGCGCTCGCTTCAGCAACTTTTGAGGAAAAAAGATTGTTTTTTACCAATTTACGATTTTATTGTATCAACTGTTGATGAAATTTGAATTTGACATATCACACTTTTGACATAAAACTATATGAGATTGAGACTCTTTTCCATAGTCTAAGGATTGAGATAAATTGAGATAAAATGATAATGTTGAGATATTTATAAATAAAACATGAAAGAAGACTTGGCTCCGGCCTAACAAATGGCACTGAACTTGAATATATCAAAAGAAGACTTGGCTTACGCCTAACTATTGGTTATTGAAGACATAGAAAAAAAAATAAGACTTGGCTTCGGCCTGACTATTGGATATCGAAGACATTGAATAAAGAAGACATGGTTTCGGCCTTGATTTTAACATAGAAAGACAAGAAAGAAAAGAAGAATTGGAAGAAAAAGAAAACTAAATCAGACTTGGCTGTATGGGCTCAGCTCCCTTTGCCTGTCCTAAAGAGGACGAAGAGAAACAAAAAAAAAAAAATGACAATGTCTGTCAATCTGACATGTTCGTACGTCTGACGCAGTTTCAAAAAATATTCACGTCACGAACGTCGAGTTGTCATCACGGGTGTTCGAGTCGTACCGAATCATGATTTAAGTTCCTAATTATTTATATCTCCCACAGTATTTTATATTTAATTTGTAATATAATCAGTTTATTTATTTTAGTTTATATTATCTGAATTATAAACTAAGGAGTATACTTTCTTTGGAGGGATCACAATTTCGGCATTCAAAGTTCTCGTTCTTGAAAGTGATAGTTGGTTGTAGTTGTATCGCCGGCAGCTCAAACTTGAGAGGTGTTTAAAATGGACCAGAGTGGCATAACCCCAAACACTTCGAACCAGCAGCTGGTTATAAACAGTGATAATGAATCTGCGACGGCGCTCCTGCAGGAGAAGCAGGACAGGAGGAGAGAGCATTTGAGTGAAGTAACCTGGGTTGAATTCATGACTGTTGGCGTGCTATGCTTTGTCAACCTCATCAACTATATGGACAGATTCACCCTAGCTGGTAAGTTTGATTAACTATTTTATCAATTACTTTCTATCTATAACTTTCTTCTGTTAACTGTACGAAACCTAATGGTTTTTGATATCCCAGTATCCATCAATTTATTTCACATCCAGCGGAAATCAAAAAATCAGAAACCTATGTTTAACATTTTCCAATTAGAAATACATAATATAGGAAGTAATTTGTCTAGCCTGTACTTGTAAAACTGACTTAACAATTTATGGAAAGGAAGGTTGCTAGTTGTGTAAAATAGGATTTAAATTTTCATAAATCACAACCCATTAAGTACCCATTACTATATTATTATTTAATGTTTAAGTTTAGTATGAAAGACTCAGTTAGTTGCTTATTTCATGAGGTGCATAATGACAATTATGCAATCATCTATTTGCAATTTAGGAAAGTGTAACACTTGACAGATATCACACTAATGACCTATCAAATGTGTAGGAACTCATTAAATCAAACTTTATAACTTATTTAAACATCTGACTAACAAATTGTGGTAAAATTCAAGTGTAATTTACCACATAAGTTTCTTTATCAACATAAATAATTTTAAGATTAGACATAAAACAATTTTTAAAAAATCACTTAAGTGTAGTCACATACCATTTCAAATTAAAAAGCTTCCTTTTATTCGTGGCATAAAGAGTTAAATAAATTAAGTATATAATTAAATAAATATTTATAACATTTATCCTCTCTAAACAATACCCAATTCATCATAATTTTAGTAGTATAACTTGTTGGCACACCTCTAATGTATTATAAAGCAGTTTTCTTTAATAATAGACAAAAAAATTGAAACACTTACAATCTTATCTATCAATGCCTAAGTACGCAAACCTTTTCCATTGCATAATCTATCAAAATCTTATCAAGATATACTAAAGATGGCAAGGTGAATATGAAACACGTAAAACATTTTTATAGATAATACAAAATCAATTTTAGAAAAATATTTCAGAAAAAAAAAATTTTTTTTTCAATAATTAAAATTATTTCAACTACATAACATGGCTGCAGTAAATAATTTGTGCTTCTCTCACCGATCAAGACAATGAAAGTAAATATTTAAGCGAGTAAAGTGCACTTGACCCTAATTCCTATTCAAATATTTTAATTAATCAACAACCAAGTCTTAATTATTTTTTATGCATTTAATTTTAGAGTCTATTCAAATAGAAATAGAGTACAGTACACTTTTTCTGAGTTACAATTTCTTGTTGCTATCTACTTCCGCATTATGTTATGTCTATCTCTTATTGATAGACTTACAATGTATTGAGAATAGCATTATTAGCATTTTATTACTCGAGCCTTAGGGCCCATTTACAATGGCAGGGGCTCACAGAGTTTCTTCATCTATAGTTTTTTTTTTTTAATTTCTTCTTTTTATCTCAATTAATGCAATATAGTATTTACTCTAATCTAAATAGACGAGTTTCCTTGCTCAATGTAGAAATTAATTTTTCTGGTCAAAATGGGAAAAGAAACGTGGTGTCGGGAAGAGGCGCGCGGCCGCGCGGCTTTTTCATGCGATGCTTTGGTGTTTCGTTATGTGGATAAATATTAAAATTATTTCAAAATGAAAGTGTTCGCCGCACCACGTGTGTATCGGCCCTTAGTAACAATAAATAATCGTGGACGTATCATCACTTTGAGCAAAACAAAACATACAAATAATCTCTTATTATCAAGTGGACAACACAAAGGACCAATTAAATGATATTGATAACCCAAGGCTATCGGACCAATTTTTTATTTTAATACCTAATTAATATCTACAAATCAAAACATATTAAAATAAATAAACATTTAAAACAGTAACACCTACTGTTTTAGGTATACCTACCTACAGCATCTCTTAGTTTCCGACTTTCGATTAATAAATCAACCCTTCTGCTGCAGTCGGGTCACACCCAAGAACCAACTAAATCGTATTTTTTTACGTATTTAAATACGTTTTTACGTATGTGCAGTACGAACGGAAATGACAAAATTATATGGGTTCCTTCCTATAGCTGTCGACGAAACCCTAAAATAGCACACTGTGACTGCATTAAAATAATAAGGAGCCAGACTTACCTTTATATTGGTTGGTATGTCATATGTGAATGCTATGTAACTAGTGTGTACTAATTGTAAGTCAATGGTACCAATGTAAGATATTTTATTTTGAGAAGTAAAAATTTTGTGCACCTTTCTACAAAAAATATAGGGTATTACGACTTCCGGGCGACCATTATTTTTAAGTCGGTTTGAGCCCAAATTTTTAGATAGGAAGGTTATTGGGGAGACCTCTGCCCAGCAGTGGGACAACATAGGTTAATAAAAAATATAAGAAATTAATCTGAATGTCTAATAAAGATAAATAAGAATAAGAACAGACAAATACTCATACTCATAAAGTTGTAAAGTCTGAATTCGTTTCGAATGATTCATAGAGGTATGCTAATAATAGTCACCTAATCATAATTTTCATTAACCCCTCGCTTCCAACTGTGTCTGCTGTCTGATTTAGTCATCTACCCATATCTCACTAACGAAGTTAAATGGTTACGTCACCAGTATTTTTCTAGCCAAGGGCTTTGTTTAACCATAGACTAATGTTATCTTATCTTCATGAATGCCAAAAGTCCGTCTGCAGCTAAAATATTCCGTGATTAATGCCCTTCTTATTTTATTTAGAATGTCGTTGTTAGCAGTTTGTGAAAACAAAGCTACCTGTAACCGCGATAAATCTTGTGGTGTCGTTTATGTTGATTTTACATAACATTTCTTCGAATACACTAACTAAGCAATACGACCTTCCTAGTTAATATTTTTATATTAATGACTATGTGTTGCCTGAGGCTTCATCCCTACCCAGTCTTGGAAAAAAGTTTCTTTTTTTAATTTTATTATACAAACCATTTAAAACAAGTGTTATATTTTTTTGTTAGTTTTAATTTAGGATAGTATTTCAAATTATTTCTACCTATATAGGTCGACGTCTAAACTTAAAATACGCTTCTGTTCTAGTCTAGATTTTTTCAAATTCTCCGCGTAGTACCTACTTAAATATTTACAATAACCATCAATTGAAAAAGCATCTCATCTTTTTATTGAAGTTTTGTTTAATTAAAATGCCAACTTAAGTTCAAATATTTTACATTAGCATTTCATTAGCTTAGCTCAAATGGTTTTCCGTCAAGCTATTTGGACTCCTAACTATTAATTTACTTTCATTTCAAATCCATTGATGCGCCTTGAAAAGTACCTAATTAAAAGTGTGATAAAAACACTTTTATTTTAATTATGCCAACCCTGCCACTACCGTCCCTAGGGGTCCCATCGTTTTCTGCACCAGAAAATTAAAATCGTAGCAGCCGTTTCGACATGAAAATTGGACACACTCACATATTAGGGGCTTAATATATATATATTTTTAACATAAAATAAAGGGTTTATTAAAATTTACGTACATAGTTACATAAATTATAATAAGAAAATATTAACCAAGAGTCCTTGATCGCGTAGTATTTGGAATCCCCATATAAGTGTAAACTTGTTCATGATGCATCCACTCAATCGTTAATCTTTTATCTGATTCATATAAAATAATTATAGTAACGAATCACTTCAGATGTAGGCATTACAAGTCCTTAATTTCGTTCTAATCATCACGCCACACCTCTTGTCTTCAATTGGCTTCATTCCACGAAGGTGAAATCGCACTTGGTTGCAATCAATTATGTTTGGTGTGATGATGACTTAAACAACAACCAAAAAGCCCATTTTAAAATGTTCATATGGAAAGATTCAAAGGGGAACAAAAACATGGAAAACTAACAAAGCAGTCTTACAACAAAAAATAGTAGGTATGTAGTTAGTATTAGAAGCTATAAATGACGCAGTCCATGTCCATGTTACATCACAGCATGTTGTGTGGTTAATCTTTTCATGTCAAAATAAAACAACGTCTTCGTGCGTCAAAAGCGGGCTATAAAATAGATTAGTTAATAATCCTTTTTATCTTGGACGCACTTTACTGTCGCTACTTAAAATTCCTGGAGGAATCCTGTTACGAAATATATTCTGAACCCTGCCTACCTACGTAATGTTTACATTTTGAGTTAAGCCACAAACGATGTCATTGACTTTTTAAGTTTCAAAACCACCCAGGACCTCTAGCATACAGAGAATGGAATGTTTCGTGGGTTGCGGACAGTAAGAGGCTTTTAAACGTAACGTAGTGTGGACAGGTTGAATTTCTGTCTCAACAACATTTGTTACAGAATTGATAATGTGGGTCAGAACTCAGGAGGTGATGCGCAAGTAGTCACTGCCACTCAGAACACGGCGAAGGCTTTACAAAATCATACCAAATGAATTGCGATGAAAATGTTTAAAATGGAAATTCTATTTAACTGCTCAAGCAATGGAGATGGAGATTCTGCTAAAGTTAAGTTACTTTTCATACCCGAGATAAAGTTTCGGAAATATTCAATAAGGCGGTTCTTCTTTTATAGACCCGTAATAAATTCAAATGCATGGTTCCACGTTAATCAATACGATAAAACGTGTCCATTAGACGTCAATAAATTTCTATGAATGAATGGTGAACGTCGACCAGGGTGTGTCGATGTCACGTAATCAGAGAACTAATCTCCAGTGTCTACTCACGTGCGTGGGTTCTCTCCTCATTCCTCAACGAATACAATGCCACCCTTTAAATATGGAACAGACGGTATTACTTGATTGTTTGTGGAATTAGGACAGGTATATCGTTGGAAATTTATGTACGCTTCGTATGTAAATATCTGTTTCTTTTTATTTGTTTCGTAAGGAGAATTCTACTAAGACGTATGTATAACCTTTGGTTTATGAAAGGTTCAATATGAATGAGTGTAGGGAGTAGTAGCAGTAAGTTCATGGGTGTGTAAAAAACATAAGCAATATTCCTTTTATATTGACGCGATTACTAGAGGGGCGCAAGAGGGTTGATTTCCTCAGAGGGCAATCCACAAGTTACCACCGCAATAACATGCTACAAAATATAGTCTTATCTAAATTAAAATCTAAAAGTAATCATGAGGTTCATTTTGTCCAAGACATCGTAAAAGATGATTGTTGCGGGTGATAAAATAAAAAGAAGGCAGGTGTGCAGATTTCGGTAGCATTTTATGAAACCTGCCTATTTATTTCATAGTGCGTAGGAATTTAAACTTACCTACCCGAGTAGGTTGTCAAAGAAGGAAAATATGAGCCAATCAATGGAAAACCAATAAATCTGTTCGTTGTGGTTAGTTATTGACAGTAAGATTATGGTGGAATCAAAAGGAATAACCCAATAACAGGAATATGTGTTTATAAATGAAGTATGTTTACTGTCTGGTAAAGTGGTGACACCTGGTGACACCCGACGATGAAGTAACAGTCACTTGACGTATTGTTTGCTTATTTTTTTAACGCTTAATTACTTATCTCATTCATAATGTCCTCTGTTTGCGCATTAATAATGCTTGCCAATGTTTATCGTATTCGAATCATTGATTACTCAAAAATGAGTCAGACTCTATATTTTGTTTTACCGTTATTAGCTACTTGTGATAAATTATTAACATATTGAACGTGAGACAGTTTTTCTCATAGGTAAATGACCTCAACTAGTTTCATTTTATTTATCTTTACTTTTACGGACTCAGAAAAAGAGACCAAACCAAACTTCAAAGTCGATTATTATTTATTTTACTTTTTGTAATTTTACTTTTTATTCTACATATTTATGGTGAATAAATAATAATTATTCATTAGTTGAATCAAGCTTGTCTAAATAGATGTTAATCAGACATGTTACTCAGTGGGTAACAAAATTATGTTATCCCCATCCGAATCGTTGAGTTAGAAAAGGGTTCTTGTGATCCCTATTTTGCTGTTAGCTATGGGTCCCGGGTGTGTGCACATCGTTTAATAAATAAAATATGTGAAAGCTTAGGTAGAAGCTGTTGGTTTTACCGCGCACCGCGCCCAGTGAGGGGTTAAAAATGTGGTAACATTTTAGGGATGCCACTTTTTATTGACGAATATAAATAATTATTATTGTGTGGTTTAGATCTATTTACATGTAACATTAGAAACGATACGCGATCTGATTATTTAATGAGAATATATATTAAATCGTCATAATAATATGAATCGAGACCAGGGGATTTTTTAACACACTATTTTGCTTTTAGATTCAGATGCTGATAGTGACGAAACTGACACTACCCACCTTTTATAGCATCAGTTAAGTGAACACTTAGGTGTAAATCGTAAAATCTGCCATCGCCATGTCTTCAAAAGCCCGAATGCAAAGCCAAGGATCACAAGAAATCGTAAAAGTATGTCGTTCACAGTGATTGCTTTTACCAAGCTTCACTAGAGAATTGATTACAAAAGGACATAGAACATTGACAGATGTGGTATGCATAAGGACTGAGCTTAAAAGCAATCCTTTTTAATGTTGTTTTAATCTGCAGCCATTAATCGAGAGGTTTCAGTATCATGTGGTTGGGTATCAAAGAGGATTTACTGGGAAATCGAGGGATTTAGCTGGCAAACATTGTAGCTGTACATAGAATTCGGCTTTATGGTATTTAATATATTTTATTCTTGTCTCCAGGATATTTTGATACAATATTGTTATAACTAAGGGCCTGAAAAAGCTGGTAGCAGAATTAAAGCATGAAGTGAGATTAAAGTCGTTAAAATATATATTCTAATTCTCTTGCTTGTTTTGTTAATGCAATTTAAATATTGATGAGTCTGTGCTAAAGTGGCCTTATTAAAGATCCCCACCCATTCACACTCTTCAGGAAATATCTGTATAATTATTCTACTTAAACAAACGAAAGTGTTTATTTTTTGTTTACCATTCTATGGTCACCACATTTTACTATAAATTATTTTCCTGATATGCAACCTTATCTGTTTGTTGAGATGATGAATTGTTCAAGCATGACCTCTGTAGTATCGCAATATTCACGTTTTCATCTCAAATTATCTTGAAATGGATAAGCATTATGCACGTGTTTGTGACTTTGTACGGTGGTACCATTATTGATACGAGAGCAGGTCGGACAACAATAAACTGATTTTGTATTGCAGCAATTGATCTCTGGCTGGAAGTCCAGTGCAGCTCCAACAGTAGTTGCTTTGATTTGATGCGATGCAGCTGTGCATAATAACCAAAGTAGATACCGCGGCTCCGCTTGCCTGTGCATCGGCCCATGTTTCAAGTGCCCATCGAGACTCCACTTGGGCCAATTAGTTCCGACTTTAAAGATACTATATCAACAGATGACGATAATAGGCATGTTGGTCTAGTTAAAAAATTGTATATTCATGTCGTCGTACCCATGTGATAGGAAATTATCACTTTTACAGTTAATGGTTGAGTAAAGATAGGAGTACACGGATCATCATGCGACTTTGTAGACTGACTGAGGCTATCTGATAAACGTCAATCGGTTCGACCAAAAGACGAAAACTTTCCACTTTTACGATAGCAGATGATAAACGGTTCATGTCATTTATAAATAGTTTATCAATAGCAACTTAATAGCTACGAGTATAATGAACAAAGCTAGGTAGGTTGAATCTCGGTGTAAATTTATTATGGATTACGAGATTACATACATAATCATTAGTTACAATAATTAAAATGAATTCTGATTTGACGGACAATTCTCACAGTATTATCAAAATAATATCCAACGAAACAATAGGAACTACCTACCTCATGTTGCCGATGACTGATGAGATGGTACAAAGCTATCACATTCATCCATTTTTGAGCTAAAGGTGTGGGTAATTTAAAGATTTAATCAATTTCATAGATACTACGGCCGCAACGTAGTTTGGCAAAATCGGTGTTAAAGATAAAAATACTGATATGTATGCGTTGCAACATACACAAACTCCAGCCAAGCCGGATTGTCAAGTGGATCAATGTTTACAGAAGATACGGGCACGATAATGAATGCTGGCTACGATTTGCGAGTCCATAAATGAACGCTTGCGGTGTGGCCACCTATCTTCTATGAAAAAAAAAACCAGTTATGACTTTATGAGCGAATCAAGTTTGGTGGCAACATTATTTAGTAAAACGGATATACCTAATGCCAATGCTTCAATAATGCTTATGAAATAAAAATTATACCATTGACTTGAAAAAGTTTGATAAAGTTTTCAAGGCTTTAGAAATTAATTTATGAAGAATAATATCATGAATGTGATAAAAAACATTACTACAGGTTTTAACTTTGAAATGTTATTTTTTATTTAGTTTTTTCTTCTGCTCCTTAAAGTTACGACATCATGCAATTAAAACCGCATTTCAGCAGAGTTTTGTGATAATAATCGTTGTTTGGCATTCCGTCGCGTCGTTCATATTATAAAAAGTAAAAAACTTCCAAGGCTTTTTTTTCTATGACTTCATAAATTCAATAAATCGCACTGTTTCCGTTCGTTCTTTTAATTTTTGTCTCGTTGTTTTTATTCTGCAGTCGAGATTCATCCCACATGATTCTGTTGCTTCATTTCTGTTTATAGCTTCCTAGAATGTAACATTATCTGTTGTTCTAATGTTGTGAGTTTCTGGGGTAAGCATACGACTTAAAAATCAACAAACCTTTCCTTTTGTTGACGACAAACGTATACGTAGTCGACTTCTAGTATTTACTACGCACACGGCGTGTGCAGGTAAATATGAAAGTTACTATCATGTTAGTGCTTTCCGTCAATATTACTTTAACGAAGTTCCTAGTTAAAATAACAATAGATATATAAATTTTAATTACAGTTTGCATTTATAATTATTTTGCATCGTAATTCTTCTCATACATAAATTTCATATTCTAATCCATCGTGTTGAGATGAAAAAAGCGGTTGCCAACAGCATATTGCTAGTGCCAAGTGCTAAAGAGAAAGTAGAGGGCCATTTCTCTTTAGTAACGTAGTGTGGGAATATCGTTGTTGCGTCGACGTAATCGCCCTTTAGTAAATGGGGTTGCAGGTTCACCCTCCCGGAAAAAAAATGAACACGCCTTGCAGTGGCGCCAAACCTTTGTTTTTTTAGCAATTTCTATCCCTCCCTATGTTTTTACTTTCTTGCATTTGTATTTATCGTTCCGTGTTTTTTTTTTGCAATTGCATCTATCGGTCCCTTTTTCATTTGCATCCACCGGTCTCTGTTTTTTTTTTGCATTTGCATATATCGTTCTTTTTTTTTGCATTTGCATAATAAGAGACAAGTCAACTGCAACGAAGATCCCACTGAAAGTTAAGACTGGTAAAATTATTTTAAAGTATGTTCACAAGGTAATGTACCTATTTTTAGAATATTATTGAACTTAAAACATTGTATCTATTCCGGAAGCACTAACGACAATAAAAATAATAATAAGCGCTTCTTTTAAGTTATGATAAGCTTTATTATTTACTAATTATAAACTTGATAAATGTACTTATTATTGTCACTGATAAGTGGGATGTTTATGTTATTGAACTTTTCTTTATGATTTATTATTTTAATAATAATTCTCACATTCGTCTCTGCTTATTTAGTTATATGTATTAATTACATCAGTATAGTGCAGCTGCTAACTGGATATACGACTTTAACCTTAATTGAAGTAATAATAAAACAACAGTTTTCATTATTTTTGTGCTAGTTCATGAAAGTTATGAGCGGTTTCTTTATTGTCGAATGTGGTTGTAATAATTTTGTGAATTAGAAACTTTAGCTTCAATAATAAAAAAATACGGTTCAATTTTCATATTTCTGTGAAATTGTTTATTTAATATTGTTATCGCTAGTTAATTCATGAATATTTTTTCGACGTACGTGTACGTTCTGTGAAAGTGGATACGGCCACTGGCCAGGTTCTCTTGGTTCGGGTTACCTCTAGTTCCTGGTATTGACAGTTCACTTGTTGCATAGCGTCGCATAACTTACACCTACTAAATTACCATATTCATGGTATAAGTAAAATTATTGGAACACAAAACCTACAACTAGTTTTTCGGAATTGAGAGTATTTGAGAGTGGAATCGATTCGATGCCCTTATTAAAAACTGCTCGGCTCGTATTGGTCCTAGCGTGATGTTAATAGGCTAGACTAGCTTGTAATGGACTATCAAACAAAACATAAGTATATTTTTTTATTCGAACCAGTAGTTCCGGAGATTAGTTCGTTCAGCCAAACAAACTCTTTAGATTTATAATTTAGTTTATGAGTATACCTACTAAAGTTGTTTTACAAAATAAAAATGACACGTTGTAAAATGTACATACTGGAATATTAGTCGAATCGAAGTGCACGCAATCAATACATCGTAAGTAGTCGCTGAAGAAATACTGAAAACAATACATTATTGTCAGCGAGGCCTTAACCTAATTTGTTAACTGATTTCAAAATTTCAGCGTTTTTCATTAGGAAAATTATAATTAACTTCTAATGATGCATAATGTAAGTTTAGGACTTGTAGTCAGAGGGATCTAAAATCTCAAAATGATCTAGATTCCTTTCTATGATCAACCAATTTACGAATTTTATCGCAATTCATACAACGATTCTGCTTTCGGCTTTAAAGACCCCCCTGTTTTATGTTCTAAAGTGCATACATATTTAAAGATATTCCGTTCTTTATGTCATGCAAATGTTTTAGCAATATGTATAATGCTCACGTTACGTAACCAATAGTTAGTTATTAATTTGGAGGACGGCATTGTTTAGAAAAATAAAATATTTATTCGATTTTAACCAATAACTTTTAATAATATTTTCTAAATAACTTCTTGTACCTTATCTGTATGTGTTAAGCTAATATCGACCTACTGTACAAAGCAAATAGCTACCTAATAACGGTTATGAGGCAAGGTACTGATAAGTAACAGCATAAGTTACATAATAAAATGAGTATTGACACACTTGTCGCCAGGCATGTCGGTACTCCATTTACACACTTGGCAGACGCGCTGGCACTGAAGGCGTGGACCTGCTAAAAATATAACATAGTTCTACCTGGCGCTTAGCTGCTGAGAGGCAGGGCACTTACATCCTAAATGATTGGCTGGCTAGAATTCTTGAACTAGTCGTGATCAATCTCGTAGTTTTTTTTTTATGTTCTTGTAGGGAAAATGTTTTATCTTCAGAACCCGGGTTTTTTGAAAGGTTGTTTTTAAAAAGGTTACGTTGTGGTTGTGGACAGTATACGCTCAGTTTAATGATTTAATCTGAGAGTATTAGATTAAATAATAGATAGGGTGGTATGGTAATCCATAGTTAGGTAGCACATCGCCGCGCCGCCGTCGTCGTCGGTACCACCCTGTATAATACCTACTTCTACCAGGTACAATCTCGGGGTACAACTAATTAGATACGTACCTACGTATTAATTGGAGATAGGGTACTGACAGCATTTTTTCAGCAAGCTTTCAGTATTATGTAAACGTTCTCAAGCGAACATATATTATTATTATATTATTATTATAGTAGGCACTGTTATTAAAATAAATACATTTATAATGTATATCCTCATTCACACTTCTTTTATACATTTTACCTCCGGCTGGTTCTATTTGTGGTGTTCCGAATTTTATTGCACCCCTCAGACCCGCTGACATCCAGGGTGAGTGATCTGTCACCTCCAGTAATCGAATGTGTCAACGGAAATGAAAACCGGCATTCAATCTCTTCCAATGGCGATTGCAGCGATGTCGTGAAAATGTTATTACTATGTCATTGATGTCTTGTCAGACACAGGCGCCTATTGCTGGGTACTGACTGCCTATGATGTGGGAAAGCATTGAACTATTTTTCTCTTATTTTCTTTTCATGTTATGTAACGCGAGTTCATTGTAAATGTTGTAGGTAATCGATATTAACGTCATTATGTAACTAGCTCTTTACGTAGATCGGCAAAAATATTTTAGCAGTTATAAATAAACTTGGGGTTTCGTCATAGAGCCATGATGACCGAGAAAACCCGCAGTCCGCGTGCTGTCATCGCGGCCGCGTCGTCGTCACGAGCCGCTGTGCAATGGTTCGCGTTCGCGCCACGAATGTCTTGTTGCTGATTGGTCGAGGTGGTGGCGTGATGTGCCGGCGGGTGTGCTCGTGCGCTAGTGCTGCCGCCACATCGCGGGTGACGTAGCGTATCCGTATGATCGCACGACACGCCACGCTTTGCGACGCCCACGAGCTATGAAGGTCACCGCACTAATCTCGATGATGAAGGCATTCTACAAACAATAACACCGATTCGATAAAACTTCACCCTCTGTCCACTAATCAATTTTATCAGCGTCACTGTGAAGTCGGTTTCAAAAGTTTAATGGGTACCTATGTAGGTATAGGTAATTAGGTACCTACATATTACTACCTGCCCTAAGCAGTGGACTCCAATCTATTTGGATACTAACCTATTTTACACATGATTCACTAATAGGTATTAAGTGCTTATTTAAAGAGCACAATATAGGTAGAGGAAACAGGTATTTCCAGCACGGTCTCTAAAACTAACATTCATTATTTCCTTAAAAGCTAGACGAGGAAAAAAATGCGCCTAGAGCTAGATCTTGTTGTTAAACTTGGTACAGGCGATACAGGTGACTGATTCAAAAGCTAACGTTTAGAATATTTTGTCAAATTCTTGTAAAATTTCTATTCTGAACCCAGACTATGCCAGGGGGACGAGTGTAGCTGTAGACTGTACAAGACTGTAGTTAAAATTAGATATTCTTAAATTTCAAAGTCAAACACCGTTTTTGTCGTTTTATTTTAGGTATCTCATTGATGGCGATCCCTGTTTAACAGCAGGTTACTGCGCATGCCAACGTTATTTTTTAAATTAAGGATAATTAATTTGTCCGGTGTTATTCACCGGTTAGAAGTTACGGGGACAATATCATCGTTTAAACGAGGAACGAACAATAAATTAATCAAAATCAATTCACAGTGCATCGGGCCGTGTGCATGCATTTATTCATGACGCCATTGGAAGTATGAGCAGAGATTGTACCTAACATTTGTAACTTAATAAAACATGGACACACCTCTCTGTCCAACAATCTGTAAAAAAGTGTACTTAATTTATATTTATTTATGCACATAGATCAAGACTAAGTGATTAGTCTGTCTGCAGTCTGTACCAGACCTACTGTACCTACAGTTTTTAACAATTTGAGCCAGTTAATTTATTTTCTCAACATACAGAGCCCACAGAGCCAAAAACCAAGAGTCAATTAGTAAAATCGTACTTCTAAATGAAAGTATAGATTCCTCTTCTCTTCCAAGATTTCAAGACCTTGAATTTTAGCCTTAATGTACGCAAGTCTAGTCTAGTGCCAATTTTTCTGCGTAACCCTGATGGATCAATACTGCAGTTTAGTTAGTCATACTTTCACCGTTTTACTTTCAACCGCATTATTAAAAGTTTGCAATATTATGAAAAGGTATCCATGATCCATGACATGTTTAAAATAAACTACACACCTATTTCTACGCGCTTATAATAAATTCCTCAACAGTTTAAAGCAACACATTGTTTAAGTTATCCTCTACAATGTTATGTAAAGTATAAACTGAATTTCCAGACAATACTATTTCCCTATGCATAGCATGTTCGCTTATGTGGAGTTTGGATCTAATTAATTAGCCAACTCATGTAATTTGTACGACCGTGAACTGACCGTGACTTTGCGTCACTCGCAGCGACCTTATATCACGCCACTCCAGCCAAGCCGACGTCACATCAGCCCACCATGGAACCACCATCCAATTATGTTGTTTTTACACAATATATTTCCTTTTAGGAAAAAACAACTTGTTAACTCAGAAGGATTGTGGAGATTTCCATAACTTTTATATTAATATGAGGATATTTTAGGTAAAATAAACGCCAGAACTTGGCTTGACACGCTAGCTAGATAACTAATTTAAACTAATAAAAACCATAATATAAAAGGAAAGGATAAGGAAGGAGGTAGGAGGTAAGATTTGGGGCGGGAACACTAACTGATGCTGGAATTAAAAATCTTGTTCCACTTTACAATCATAATGGCGATTCAGATAGGTAATATTATTGTTGTACTTGTTGTCGGATAAGTAATAAAGTAACGTGTATTGCTGTGACGTACGCAAGTTTTATTCACCTTGATCGTTCCACCTTTACCTACATGAACTGTTACAACGTTCACTTCACGCAACAAAAAAAAAAACAAAACGTATAGAAAATAAAAGCACTCGAACGTGGACCGAATAAAAGTTGGGCTTGGGGGCTTCAACAAACAACTGCGGGGCAAATAATAGGGACACGGTAATAAAAGAAATGATTTATATAGGTGTCAAAATGGTACGGGTTTTATTACGGGAGAGTCCGGAGTCTTCGACTAATAATATTTTTTGTGTTATTGAAAAATAATATCAAAATGATGACCTGCGACAGTTTTTCTTTTATTTATGAAATTAGTGACAACTTTCAGTAAATATGAGAGATAAATATTGCATTTTCAAGTTTCATAGGTAACCATTACTTCAAATGCCAATTGTAGAAGAAAATTTCCACAAAAACAGAATGGCATGACAGTAACTACTTACACATAATAGCTGTAATGAGCATTCAAATGCATAATCTAAAACAATTTGGAGTCAATTTAGTAATAGTAAGTTTAACATTTTACATATTTCCTTCACGTCAGACTTCGTGACTGGTGGTATTTTATGGTAATTGAATTAACTTGGGTGCATGTTAATTTAACCGATTACCGAAACGTGTCTTGAGCAGACGTATTAACATGTATATCAATGATGGTACTTCTTCAGTTCTTTTACCGTTAGGTTTAAACCAGAGATCCCAGCAGATCCTTCATGCTCATGTTTGTCTGTTTGTTTAGTTTATCGGGCAGTGCTAACTGCCAAGTTTATTTCGCAAACGGTGCAAAGCAAACCGCACCTTCCCTTCGAGTTCTTTATCAATATTTTCTTGGGCTAGAAATATTTTATCTGTTGGATAAGTTGGGTTTGTCACGTACACACTTCTGTCGTTAGTTAGGTATATCTTAGTTGGACATCAGCATCACTACACCTCAGATTGTTGCATCGTCCGGTTGCGAATGTGAGGCCACTCACCTTTTCAAGGACGTAAAAAATATTTTGGCTTGTGTCTAAGTTTTAAACGAGCACGATTTCTTGGCAGATATTTGTAACGTTAGATTCACAGTATCTGACGACTATGACCATAAAACTATGAAACCCGGAGTTCTTATACACATTAACTATTTTTTTACCATTGCATTGGTGACTCAAGCACACACCCACATCCTTAACAATCATCCTCCATAGTGTTTGGTTAGAGAATTAACGGAAAGCCACGTGCTAAAATAATATTCATTTTGGTACCTGGTACCTATTTATGTTTCATCTACGAAAATTTTAACAAATCATTTTAACGTCTCTATTTACTTTTATCTAAGCTAATCTTATTGTAATGGATTTGATTAAGAAGGTTGTATAAGCTCGACCGGGCGGCATGTGTAGCCGAGATACGGTTCATAATATCTGTTTGGTCAACAAGCCAGAACAAGGCTCAATATTATTGTTCGAAGCTCAAACCAGAGTAGTATTATAATTACCTATCTGTGCCAGAGTCATACAATAGTTAGTTTGGTTATACGCACATGAACGTATCTGCCCGTCGCCGTCGTAAAATAAACGCTCCTTGGTGGCCAGACGTCGAAAAACCACTAATCTATTAATAAACAATTATCATGTATGACTAATGAAAGCTTTTTTCTATTTTTTAGGTGTACTTGGCGATATCAAAGATGAGTTTGGTATCACCGATGACAAAGCAGGGTTACTTCAGACGGTTTTCGTCATCGCGTATATGGTCTTCGCGCCGATATTTGGGTACTTTGGAGACCGATACTCGAGGCGGATCATCATGGTCTTCGGAGTGGGCCTATGGTGTTTGACCACGTTACTCGGATCTTTTGTTCATGTAAGTTGTTGTTTATTTCCTAGAGTGACTTACATTTGAACTATGAAGATAATCAAATCAGCATGACGTAGTATTTAGAGTTGTACGACTAACTGGCTCGAAAATTTCATCATTTATCTGTTTTTATTCGATTACGTCAGATGTCCTTTCAGGAGTACTGATGACGACTTATTTTGATTACTTGATTATTCATCTAATACTTTAACCTCCAACTAAACATGGATTATGGAAAAACTGAGAAAGATGATAACTTCAGGTGTTTCTGTGTTTTAGAACTTCACTCTGTTTGCCTTCTTCCGCGGGATGGTGGGTATCGGCGAGGCCTCCTACTCGACGATAGCACCTACAATCATCAGCGATCTCTTCGTGGGTAACATTCGATCAAAGATGCTGGCTTTTTTCTACTTCGCCATACCAGTTGGCAGGTAATATGATTATTAAAACTAAGAAATTGGAACAGGCTCTTTATTGAACATAATAAAGAAACTTATAAGCATACCTAGCTGTAGATAATCCACTATACATATAATTTTAGTAAGCAAATTTTTGCTGCGTTGTAGTAAGAAAGTATCTGATGTGATGAAGAGAGTCCTAGATGAAGATGATCCTAAAGCCATTTTGGATTCTGATTTAACCAGTCGGCCAGTGATAATGAAGGCTTCGGCGTTCAAACAAATTTGATGTTTATAGGACATGGGAAAACACGTGTGTCTGTAATGTGTGCACTTATTTATATATTCGCAATTGACCTAGGAGCTGTTGACTTAATAAGTTTCATTGCCCTGCACATAGTGTGCTCAACAAACAATCACTTAGTGTATAATTATATTGTTTACATTCTTTTCAAAGGGAAAGTGCTTTACAGGATACGTATCTCTGTTATTATTAACAAGTAATTATAATCATAAAATATGCCTAGCTTTCTCCTAAACAATATATATGAGGGTCGGCCTTCGGTCTAGAGATTGCCCATTATGACCCCGAAATTGGGTACGTTCGATACCCTTTGGTAAGAGCGAAGCCAGGCTGTCAGATTTTATAACTTCTGACCAATCGAGAACTACGAATGACAGCCATGAGCGTCAAGGTGCCTATATGCAGCATAATAAAAAGTCCACAATTTGTCACGTTCTCAATACTGAATTATACTTTGTTATGTGAATAAGCTGACTTAGAACATTAAAATTGACTTTAGTACATTCATACGTGTTATAAATTAGATTACGACCAAAGCACAAGCTGGAGTGATCCAATTAAAGGCTTATTTGCCTGATGGTGTCATTTTAATTTGTTTTAGGTGGCTTCAACTGATGCCAGCTTTTAATTTAACATTAATAATAATAATTGTAAGGTTTTGAGCCTACTTCCATAAAGGTTGGAATGCACGGTTGGTTCGGCAGTGTTTGTAGAACAACAAAACCGAACCGTAAAAACCATAATAATTATTCTTCATCCAAGAAGTCCTTGTATGTATGAACATTAGCTTTGCATTTTTTAAATGCTACCAAGCAATTCATGTTACATATTATTATTGTACCGCTAAATATAATACCTTGGACTGGTTAACTAGATGAATTTCCTTTAAAGTAATCAAATTCCTCACTTATGTTAACTCAGCACATTCTTTTTAAATTTAAAGCTAAATAAGTACATATAATTGAATGGTTGTGGTGAAGTACTGAAGACAATTACAATTCTCATGGTCCGCACTTTTAATTATAAATCTGTAGCTGAACATTTTAAACACGCAAATTTTGTTCTGCCTTTAACTGGTGGACATAGACGCTAAATGTGGAGCCAGCTTAGTACGCGCACTATTTAGGTGGAATGGGAATTGAAACCATAAAGTCATCTGCGAGTTTAGACCACAAAAAGCAAATTCTGACAGTGATTGTCGGGCATAGAAAGCCCACCAGACACGACACCCGTCTGGTCGAAGGTTACTTTCTTTTCACTGGAGTATTGAGGACCTTCACATCCTGATCTTCACATTCAGAAAAAATAATAACTATTTTTGTCAATTTCAGTGGCCTTGGATACGTAGTGGCTTCAGTAGCGGGCTCATTGACAGGCGATTGGCGATGGGGTCTCCGCATCACGCCGTTCCTTGGCATTGCGGCCGTGGTCCTCATATACTGGATCATGGAGGATCCTCCCCGAGGGCATGCCGAGGCCAGTACTATGCAGCCCACCACTTACAAGCAGGACGTTTGTGCACTTATTAAGAAGTAAGTATTTCGAGTATCGGACGCAATATACCGAAATCTTTCTTGTTTGGTCCTTTTAAGCAGCCCGCCCACTACATCGTATTATGGCTTGTTAGGAACGTGTCCTTATGTCAGTTTGAAACGTGACAATCTCGACAGTTCTCTGACCGACCAACATCGTCGTGTCATCGTTGGCAAACGGGTCCGCGCAGCAAAATGCAAACAGTTTTTCAAAACCTTACCTCGAAACTTGCATCTTATCGCACTAAGATTAGGGTTAACATGGAATGTATTTGAGACAGGTGCTTTATTTTATAATTTATCAGCACGTGTAATACATCAAACATCAAAAACAGACTCTCCCCACAAAATATCAAATAAAAATGTAATATTTCTGCTTGATCTGCTAGGTGCCCAAAAATGCCCAATATTTTCCCATTTCTTTATACGGCAGATAAGGCTGTGTCGTGTTTTTTCTGTGCCTGATTTTAGGTCCATAATATGGTATGATGTAGTTACCTCTATTTTGGGAATAATGCAATTACCATCGTGTTTCAGTCCGTCTTTCATGCTGTCGACGCTCGCGTTCACATGCGTAGCGTTCGTGACAGGCTCCCTCGCGTGGTGGGGACCAGAGTTCATATACCGGGGCCTCAACACACAACAAGGCGTCAATATTTCAATAACCAGGTGAGTGTTAAGAGTTAACGAAGAAAATTTAGGCAGACTGAAGCTCTGAGAAATAGTAGTTCGAAGAAAACAAAGTGTATTTCGTTACTAACATGCCGTCAGCCAAAGCTTAGCAGTATTCGATTCCTGCTAGAAAGAAATTTTAATATTATACAGGGTGTTTCTTTTAAATGGGCCAAAAGAGAGAAAGCCTTATCCATAAGAGATACGTGAAAACTTTCTTAGGAAACTTTAGCTCTTTTTTAATGTTGACAATTTTGGCGTTTTTATTTTTTTGGTCAAGTGCGAGTTGTCCATAAAAATGAGTGAAATTGACTAAATTTTTTTTTAATGCCGTTCGACTCTGTTTCATGTAAGGATCATTCCAATGTATCGGAAGAAAAAAATCGGGACGGCGGAAGTTGGTCAAATTCAACAAAATATTTCGTATTGTATGTACGAAAAAATTACCAATTTTTTTATGATGTCATCTGATTTAGTGTTATGTAAGGATCATTTCATTGTATGGGCACAAAAATATCTGGACAGTAGAAGTTGGTCAAAATTAGAGTAATGTTTCATTTAACAGCTTAAGTCGTGTTAGGTAGTCAAGTATTTCTTTTTATTTGACCCACTTCTGTTGCCCACACATTTTCCTTCCCATACAATGAAATGATCCTTACATAAGACTAAATCAGATGACATCATAAAAATAAATTGGTAATTTTTTCGTTCATACAATTTGTATGAAAAAATATTTGTTGAATTTGACCAACTTCCGCCGTCCCGATTTTTTTCTTCCGATACAAAGGAATGATCCTTACATGAAACAGAGTCGAACGGCATTAAAAAAAATTTTTGTCAATTTCACTCATTTTTATGGACAACTCGCACTTGACCAAAAAAATAAAAACGCCAAAATTGTCAACATTAAAAAAGAGCTAAAGTTTCCTAAGAAAGTTTTCCCGTGTCTCTTATGGATAAGGCTTTCTCCCTTTTGGCCCATTTAAAAGAAACACTCTGTATAGATTGGTAGTGGTTGTTAGGAATCGGAGTGAGATCCAACTGTTGCTTTCACGCTGTCATATTGGGATTCTACATGTCTTTTCCTAGTAAAATGTCAATGTTTCACCGCCGTGATAATTATGTGCAGAGTACCGATGATAGTTTTACCGACGAAATTGCCAGTAACTAGGTTGTGAAGGCAGATAGGAAGTCAGTTCATGTAAAATACTGGTATTCAGTAACAGCTGGTTAGACTGGAAGTCGACCTCAATGCAGTAGTGAAAAGATTAGGCAGGTGATGTTAGTGATGGGAGAGTAATGTGGTCGCGTGGTACAGCGTGTCATACAAGTTCGGTCTGGTGGGCATGGCGGCGGGCGCGCTGGGCGTGCCGCTGGGCTCGTGGCTGGCGCAGCGCCTGCGGCCGCTCGTGGCGGACGTGGACCCGCTCATCTGCGGGTTCGCTCTGCTGGGCTCCGCGCCCATCATCTTCTTCGCGCTCGTCACGGTGGACGTCAACGTCGGCTTCGCCTACTGCCTCATATTCGTCGGCATGACCACCCTCAACCTTACCTGGTCGATCGTCGCCGATATCATTCTGGTGAGCGCTTTCTGTCTTTATCGGGCTCGAGAATGTGTCACTCTCAAAATTTTGTTTTTGTGAACTACCTCAATAATTATAAACATGATGCAGAGCGGACACATTGCCGGGACCCGGCTTGCATGCTTGTCAAAGCGTGCAAGCTATTTAAAGCAGAAATCGATCACCGGCTCGGACTGATTCTGAAGGAAATATTCCAATGAGATGACGCGGTTTCGAAACACTTCATTGTATTAGTAACATAATCACATTGTGTGGGAATTCATGATGCGATACGATCATCTCATCATTATGCTAATTTAGAGAATGCCGCTTCAATAATACATAATTATTGCACAGAAGCTTCAGTCAGTTACATAATTATGGTTTTTACGAAATATATAATACTCATAAATAACATGCATGAAAACCAAATCAAACACCATATTATTGTATTCAGTTTGGAGATATTTTTAATTTATATACATATATCTAAACAATACATTTAGCATGTATATGAATGTTCCACATTCCACAACGTTAATTGTCGTATGATAAAAAGAAGTAAAAAGATGTACAAAATGTACATCTTGCATGATTTTGTTCACATGCATCAAAATAATTATGCCAGTGACTTAATCTGCAGTTTTTAAGGACGCATTCTGAAAGTTAACAAAAAGCGTTCAATATTACACTACTTTGATTATTAAAGTTCCGAATGTGCTGTCTTTAAGTGGCGACAGTATTATAAGATTCGCGCCATAACGTGTCGTGTGGTGCATGTGATGACCGGTCCGCTACTTTGCACGAAGGGTATCGCTAACGTTCGGCGGCATCACGATGGCGGCGGGCCTGCTGGGCGTGCCGCTGGGCGCGTGGCTGGGCGCGACGCTGCGCCAGCGCTGGGCGCGCGCGCACCCGGTCATCTGCGGCGCCGGCCTGCTGCTCTCCGCGCCCGCGTTCACGCTCTCTATCGCCCTTGTCGACTACTACTTCTACACGCCGTTCGTCCTCATGTTTATAGGCCAAATCGCTTTGAATCTCAACTGGTCGATAGTAGCCGATATGTTGCTGGTAAGAGACTCCGACCGCAGGGACGTCTCTAGCTTGCGATTGGTTTTGTTTATTAACGCCATCAAAACCGATCGCATTCCAGGGGCAGCCTATTGAGGTGGTTTTATTTTATTTGTGTTGTGTTGCTAGCAATTTTCTTCATGCTCGTTTGGTATTGTGGGAGTATTTTTAGTTAAGCTATTTCGGTGCATGCAAAAACTTAGCATGGTCTGTGTTAGCATCATTTTAGTATTTATTTATTATTGCTTTGTATATATGATGCTTATAATTCTTAAAAGTCACTCATTAGCACATATTGACGGCTCACCATTGCCAAGTTGTGATCAAAACTATTTTCGGAACTTGTGGTCTCATTGGAATATTTTTAGAACATCAAGCCGGTGGACCGATTTCAATATGTGTAACAGCGCCATCTGTTGATTTTAGCTTGTACTACATAGTGTCTTTGTTTTATGCGTTGCAAGTGCAACTTGTCTGAGCAATAGTAATAACTTAAAAGTAGTATAGATGGCGCTTATACCAATAATCTTGATTTTATTGTCCTTTTTGAAAAATGGAAATCTTTCCCATTATAAAACTTTCTTTTAAATTATTTGAAGTTTCGATCGATAAAGAAATAATATTTATTTATGTCGACCCTAATCCATATTCTTTTTAGAAATATACTACTACTTACGTGTGTGTTTTGAGTGAATCGTTGCATGCCATTTTTAATTATACCATTACAGTAGTTAGAAAACTGGTGATTGTAAAAAAAGTTTGTAGTGTTGTTGCAAATAAAAATAAATGTTTTATTTATAGCTGCTAACGAATTCAATATGTTACAGTATGTGGTGGTTCCACCAAGGCGATCTACGGCAGAAGCATTCCAAATTTTGATATCTCATATGTTTGGCGACGCTGGAAGTCCCTACTTAATTGGTGTGGTAAGTAGTAGAATTATATGATAAATGTAACATTTTTACTCGGTTATTGTGACAAATAAAATGATAACAGTAATACTTATAATAACTTAATTCAAATGTCGCATGTCGCAAAAAATACTATTTTCTACTATACTTACAATGGTTATGACTATGACAGCCATTTATGACGTGATTATTCACTCGATTCTTCAAGTATTAGAATTATTTTTTTTGGGCTCTAATGAATTAAATGTCTCGGAATGAATTTACACAAAATCAAACTCATGTTAGATGTTCATGTCACCCCAAGACCTGGAATCGTATGGCGTAATGGCGCTGCCCTCGAGGTTGTGCGAGAACATTATATTATCTAAGCACAACTTCACAACAATACGCTTCGAATGGGAAGCTGGACCGGGATTTGGCAGACTGTGTCATATCTTCGAATCATCGATCCCACAAACCCATAAGACTAGGTTTTACAACAAGTAATGAATTACGGTGGCCAGTCCAAAATTTGAAGATCGCTCAGCGTGCAAAGGAGAGAGCACTTTTCTGAGTTTCTCTGATGTATAGAATTCGGAACAAAGTCATTCGCCAAAGAATCAAAGTAACCGCCATTGCGCGTAGAATCAGCATGCTGGAGTGAATGTGGGCCGGCCAGACGGTCGGTGGAGCAAACATGTGCGTGTGTGTTGACCGCAAATTGCCAAACGTAGTGTAGGATGTCTTGCCGCAGGATGGTTCGATAATTTTAAAAACATGGCTGGCAGCGGATACTATATACTACCAAATATATATTACTAGCTGACCCGGCAAACTTCGTACCGCCTCAGAAAGAATTAAAAACAAAACCTCTTATCCTTCCCTGGACTTCCGAAAATAATTCAAAACCAAAATCAGACAAATCGGTCCAGCCGTTCTCAGTTTTAGCGAGACTAACGAACAGAAATTTATTTTTATATAATAGAGATATGTTAAAACTGTCTTTATTTTCTTACAGATATCGGAAGCTTTAAAATTAGCTTTGGCGCCTATAGCTGACAAGGGCGAGCCTTCGGACTACGTAAAATTCAAGTCCTTACAATATGCCCTGTTCTTGACGTGTTTCGTTGAAGTCATCGGAGGCGTATTCTTTTTGTTAACTGCAATATACATTGTCAGAGACAAGTTAAAAGTTGATCGAGCTATTGCCGGTGAGTGGATAAATAAATAAATAAACAAGTAGCAGTTAGTTGCAAAGGAAAAGGTTTCCTTTTGTTGTCTGAGAAGTCACTACCTAGCTTCTGCTTTATTCTTGCTGGTCACATGAATGTAGAACCTTCTAATAATAGGGTCTTCCTTTGACTGTTGTCAATGCTTGTTTTACAACATGAACAATTAAATTTTACAGTTACAAATATTTAAAGAGTTAGCTATTTATTTTATATCATTAGTAAATAGTGGTTTTTTTCATGTCATCTACAACCTATCACCAAAGCTGTTCACATTGTTTCAGCTACTTTGGAAAAAATAATGTAGTATCGTGGTAGGTGAGTCCCCCAGCGTAACTAAAACGCTTGCTTGCTATGTATCTGCACAAAAATGGCTTTGGTGACGATAATGGGGCGCACTACAACACTTAATCCATTTGTGACACATATCATTAAATGCATTTAACGCTAAATAAGGTTGGCACAGTGGCTGACCGATTGACTGCTGCACAACCTGTCGCGGGTTGGAGTCCCGCTCGAAACAAATACTTGTATTTGTCTGGGTGTTTGTGTATGTGCGTTTCTATGTTTGTAAACGCTCCCACGACACGGGAGAAATTTATAGAGTGGGGGTAACGTTTTAAGATAAAAAAACTTATATTAATCGGCTAAGAAATATAAGTATGTTTAAAATTCATATAGCGCTGGATGCATTGATGATTTGTTGTACACATTTGATTCAACAATAATTAAGATAATTTGTATTTACAGAAGCGGACGCGCGGTCCAGAGAACCTTCGCACAGCGCAGCTCAGGAGGATGTTGGTAGGAGTGAGGGAGAGTAAACACGTGATGACATTTATAATTGGATGAAATTACCTCCGTGATAAGAAAGTGAGAGCACAGTGAAATAGCGCTTGGGACAGAATACGATGTTCCAGTTAAATAACTATAATTAGGTTCCCTTTTCATTATTTAACTATCGCCTATGTATATGTGATCTAGCAATTTAATCAATAACTATCCTATAGCTCGCAAGTCGTTTCCGGACAAGATACTTAATGGGAACTTATAAATTATAGTGATTTTTTTGTAACACAATTATATTATAAGACTGAGTCGTAAGGCATAATGCTAGGAGATGGGTTGGTTATGTTATAGTGGGAAGACGATTGTGTGATTGTGAATAGTTAGAAACTAGGCATCACAGAACATACTGTTACCTATTTAATTAAGAAGCCATGTGCCTGTTAATTAAATTAATGCAATCCGTATTTGTAGGTGAATTTATCTATTAATAATAATACAAAAATACAATTATATCCGTAATGCCTAATATCTTTCGTGTATGTTTTGTTTGAATTACCTCAAATGTTTGTTAAATGATCAACACAAATAATTTATTTAATATTGTTAATTTAAAGCACATTAAATTTATTTACGATTCATCGAAGTTAAATAGAATCTGTAGGTATTAGTTCGAACAGTGTTCTAGTGTGAAAATATTCATGCAGTTTAACAATCTTTGTCTTTTCTAGTTCCTAATTTGTGTAGTTTTTTTTATAAGTTGTAATGTAACAATAAATGTTCTTACTATGCCCTTGATAAATTGACGGGTTATTCGTTGATTCTGTATCCCTATTGTGTCGATCTGGTTTGCACTTGATATCTTTGTGAAGGATTTAAGAAGTTGTTTGAAGTTTGGAAATGTATGGTGTGCTGTTGTGAGTTTTCTGCCAATGATGCCAATATATTATGAGGCTGTTTATCGACAGTGTCTGAAAAAAATGCACCCAACTGTTTCTGAATAAGTTGTATTTTAATAGATTTGTATGAGTAATATCTAATTTATTTATCATTGTTTCAAGCATTGCTATGTAGTAAGGCAAAGTTAAACTGTATTGAATATCATAGAAGACTGAATAAATTTAATAATTGTCTAAATTTTTTTCTTAAATAATAATTACTTTAAATCATGTTTGTATATACCATCTCACGGAATTGAAATAAAAATATAATTTATTTTTGATAACATTCGTTTTATTGACAATAAAACCAATTACCATTAGAACAATCAACAATATCTTAACCAGACTAACATGATGTAAAACTGAATCGGTGGTACCCGAGGCGGACTTTTATTATTAAGTTTGTAAACTTAGTCACAGTAGTTGTTACTATAAATATTCGTACATTATCTGTATTAAAAATCGGCTTGTATTTTTAATCACTGAGTTTCATCTTTAATAATTCAGTACAAGTTAATTACTTGGTACTTTTTGCAGACTTGGTAAAATAAAAATATTATATAATTAAGACTGAATGACTTCAATGCAAGGCAACTATGCATAATAATAATATGGCACATATAACAACAATGCAATCTTAATCATGCATTAATTATAATTAAACAAAAACAAAATCACAATCACTGTATTAACATCTGTTGTTCTCATAAACTTGCACAATACACTTCGATTCTAACAAATTAAGTAAGGATCTCTTAAAAAGTTGCCACTAATTAAAATTGAGAAACAAAAAATATCACATGTCCTTACTGAACAAAATTAAAGTATTAATTATTAATAAAAACAATTTAAAATAAAATGGTATTTAAAACACATGAAATACCCGTCATTAATTAACCATAGGCAGGCACAAAATAGCTCCCTGGATTGATCAGTCACAAATTGCGTATCATAATTGTGTAGTACACATAGAACATGACAATAGAATTACTAGAACCAGTCATTTATTAAATTGTCAAAGATTTCAATCAAATCTAGTCATCAGAGCAGTAGCTGTTTGTGGAAGTAGTATCATTGTGCTTTTCAATAGACATTCCGACTCTTAGTTTCTTAGGAATAGGTTCGCAAGAGCTGTAGCTGTCGCTAAGAGCACGTTTTCCTGTTGCTACCAACCTTATTACAGTAACTGTGTCTGCATTACCATTCTCATCATCTTCACATGAAGATGACACTGTCAACTGAGTCATGCCTGACATGACTTGCTTTTGGGAAAGTAACTTTTCTACCCTTTTAATCACATCATTGTCCTGTAGAACAAAAATAATATACTTAGTAAGAATTGTGTTGATGCTATTTAGAAGTAGCCAGTAGAAAACTACTTTACCTGCATCCAGCTGTGGTTCAGGATTTGGTCGAGGGTGATCCTCCTGCCAACTTGTACAGTAAGCATTCTCTTCATCAGCAGTTTGCCCTGCAAACTGATGCCTTGCCAGTGTGATTGAGAGTACTTGTACCGGCCAGTCAGGATCTGGTCTTTGAGCGTCATGTCTTTGTAATCTGCCGAAAATGGCAGGTACCCAACCAAACTGCAAAATAATTAGGTAATTAATAAATTATTCAGTTTACTAGAACAAAAGGGACTGGTAATGATGATAATCATCGAGATATGTATTTTTTCTTACCACACAAAGAAAATTACTCCAAGACTCCAAACATCAACTTCAGGGCCATAGCTCCTCTGTCCGTTTGCTCTCAATACCTCAGGTGCTAAGTACAATGGGGTCCCACACATGGTCTTCATGAAACTGTCTTCTCCAACAAATTTACTCAAACCAAAGTCAGTTATTTTGACAAGAGTGTCATCCTCCTGACTCTCAAGTAGCACATTTTCAGGCTGCAAATTGGACATTTTATTATTAATATATCGAAATTTAAAGACAGAAAATAAAAATAAACAAATACAAACCTTCAGGTCTCTGTGAGTGATGCCTTGAGAGTGAAGGTACTTTACAGCTAGCACCATCTGTCTAAACAGGAATCTAGTAAATTGTTCAGATAGGTGTCCCTGTTTAGTGATCCTGTCAAATAGTTCTCCTCCTTGCATCAATTCTAGGACAATATAAACAGCTTCACGAGAGTCAAATACTTCTTCAGTTGAGATTATGCAAGGCTAAAAACAAGAAATTAATTGAATAAATAGAATAAAAGAAAATTCTAATAAAAACAAAATTTAAAGACACTTATAGGAAAATTGAAGATGAGGATTAGATATGTTGAGATAATGCAAAAGAATAATGAGTTTGTTACACAAGTTTTCAGATTCCAAGTTTACTTACATGCCTTACAGATTTCATAATAGTAATCTCATTCATTATTTTCTCTGGATCATTTAAATGGTTAATTTGTCCATTAGTCATGCGGCTTTTCTTAATTATTTTCATTGCATACTTTTTGCATGTTATCTGAAATGAAATAAAACCCGAAGTTCATATTTGATGCTAAAACGTAATCAATAAAATAATACAGTAAATAATTATGAAACCAGATGTACTTTGTCATAGATAAGCTTGACCAAGCCACAGGCGCCCTGGCCTAATGTCCTTGAGATATAGTACTTCTTTGATATTTCTTTAGGAACTTGATCCTGCTCATTTTTCAGCAAATCTTTAAAAATAAAAACTGAAAACAAAATAAAAATAAAAAAATTAAAATAAAAGTCTAACATAAAAGAAATAATAAAAAAACATGCCAATTTTTATGTAACAATTAATGAAGTTCCAAATTATGTTTCAAAAAATCTCTGGTGAAACCACATTTTCATGTAGTTTATATTAATACTAACTTTTAACAATGGGATGAGTGACTGATATCTCATCATTATCATCTAATATACGGCAGTTTCCTTTGCCTATCAAGTCCCCATTGATAAAGGTCCCGTTGTATGATATGTCAGTTATTATAGCGGGGCAAAGAGGTTCCCTGAAAAGAAGTATTAATGTTTAGGATGTATTTAAAATTTTGATGTTTCAAAATCATCGAATAGTTAAAGAAACTTACGACATGTCCCTTTTAATAATAAAGTGTTGTTTGCTGATGTTTTTTATAATATTTTCCTTTATCATGTCCTTTCTCACAGCAAAGGTGCAGGTGAGGGCTCTTCCCAAAGTAAACTCTGGCTGTATGAGATCTGTGTATAAAAGAATAATATTCTAAAAATCATGGAATTCATGGTCTGCATGGATTGTGAAAAGTTAATAGGCTTGATGTCACCACATCTTGATAAACACAGCAATGCAAACAAATATACTTCAAAATTAATGGTAGTTCTGTAAAGGAACAATCATCGAAGAATAAAAGATTTTAACGATAATGTATGTACAGCGTCTTCAGTTGCTTTGGAGCAGAATAACAGAGGTTAACTGAAGAATAATAATTACTGTGTTCAGTTTTATTTAAGAAGCTTTCATTGAGCTTATAAAACCATTTGCAGCCATTAGAAAACTAACAATCGAATGAAAATCGCAGATTTTTATACTTTTATTATTGTCAATCATGAAGGTAGACGGATTTTCCTTAAATGAATGGTATAGCTTGAGATTATAGCAATAATTTGTACAAAAGCTATCTCACCATAATATTCAGGGTATTGGGCGTTGTTCCAGCAGTGTTTTCCAGCTACAGCAACTTTCGTAGAATACAATCTTCCCCATATTGTGGGAATGTAAGATGGAGTATTATGCTGACTCCAGTCAATTTGGGAATTTTGTGTCTGCGTTTGAGTGTTTGCACTATCTGGCAGCAGATCGTCTCCCATCTTAATATTTTCGGTTTAAAGTTTAGACATAAAAGTTATGAAGCACTTCGTAAAAGTTTTAATTTCAGCGCCCGGTCAAATTTAACACAAGTCAAACAAATCTTCGCAGAACATGAACAGAGTCAATAGAACAAACATTTTTTTATCACAGGCAACAAAAGCTATGGCAGGCTATGGTCTTTTCTTGGCGCAAAAAGTTTGACAGGTAGGCTGATACAGAATATAAAAAGTTAACCATAGAGCCTTAGGAATATATTATTATCTTGATCTGTGATCTTGACTGAAGCCATAGATTTAAGCCAGAAGAAAGGCGGCGTTTCCTGGAATCTGGATTCCACGAATGCAACCGATGCATGTGTAAAATGGGGCTACCTTCTTGGGTCATATTTGTAGAAATAAAAATTCGATGAGGAGACATGTCGTCCAGGAGGTTCAGGGCTAGGCCCAGCATGCGTAGCATGGCGCTGTAGTAACGGGTTTTGTCGACGGGAGAATAGACAAAATGACAGAACGTAAAAGATTTTTATCGGTTTTAGCATAGCAATGTTTAAAATATAGAAAAGATATGATTCTATTCTTTAATAGTGTAAGAATAGTTTCATATTTGTGCAAAAAAACAGTCGATTTATATAGAAATAACGATGAAATAACTTTGTCTTTTCTTGGTAGAATAGAGATAGAAACGCCATGCTACGCGTGCAGGGTCACTGTTAACGGTGTTGACGGAAATCAGGTGGTCATTTCTGCCCACAGTAAGCGGGTTCATGAAGGCGGCCAGTAGGAATAAGGTACCTCGCCGCCTGATCAAGGATCAGGCCCGGGCGATAGCGCGTAGTGTTCAACGCGAGCCTCAAAAAAATGTCAGCAAACTGACAGGGTGCTGCCCATAGCGCCTAACGCCTCCCGGAGTTGCGGAACTGTTTAACCAGGTTAACAGGGGCCTAAGTCTACTAATTTATAAACGTTACAATGGTCTCTCAATGGTGTGTTTTTGACAGTTTTTGTATGGCAAATCTGTCAAAAACTTACCATTGAGAGACCATTGTGACGTATATAAATTAGTAGACTTAGGCCCCAGGTCAGGTGTGGAACGCAAGGACATTTAAAGGAATAGGGTGCATTATTATTACTTAGAAGAATCGGACATTTTCGCTCTACCTACCTAAGACGGTAAAATTCATTTCATAATTTAACCATTCAAATAAAAGATGTGTGACGTATGTTCAGAAAATCTGTCCAAAAAGGGCTTATTCCCCTATCGGAAAATGAAAAAAAATGTTTTTTCATTTCTCATACTCGGAAAGTAGTGTTTGTTTGATCAGAGCAGCGGGTCGAAAACGATGCTTCCCTCCCTTGGGCGGGAAAGACTCATAGTAATTGCTTCCCTCCCTAGGGCGGGAATGAATTTTAAAAATAGAACTAAAATTGGTTATTTAGTCGGCTATAATTTTCTATATTAATAATTTCGTGCAGGGCTACGGTAGACTCGATCGAAAGCTAACCAGAATAATAAAACATTAAAAAATAAAGATTTCGAGTCGACAACATATATCCGCAAAATTCGGATAGTCGAGTATTTTGTAAATTTCTAATGATTTTCTGACCAGACAGATCGCAGCCGCCATTTTTGACATCGGTTATCATGTTGAGAAGTTTTTATTTTGTTTCTTTATTTTCGGCCAGTGTCATGTAGTGTATTATGTAGTTACTAAACCTCCTTAGAAAAACCTATAAACTTATGAGTTACCGTGACACCTACATTTAGTACCTAGATGTGTATTATGTATGACACACGTTTCACCCGAGCGAAGCCAGGTTTTCATATCGTTTTTACTTAATTAAGAAAAATATCGATTAAAAAAAAATGCTGCGGTCTTGTGAGTGTATACGGCCAATGTGAATTAAAAAAAATACCTATTAAAGTGGGATGGCCCGCGGCGGTGACGCGGGTGGTGTGTTCCATATTTGAAATTTAAATTAAAAAAGACTATTTTTTACTTTCCTTATATTTGAAATGAAAAGTAGAGTGTTTAACACGGGTGAAAGTCATCAATTCCCACTCGGACTATAGCCGCCCTCGCTTCGCTCGTGCGTTTAAATACCTCGTATGGGAATTGATTTCTTTCCACCCTTGTATAACAATCTACTATTACTACGTACTTTTATTTCAAAGCCTCTTTCAAATCAGAAAAATCGTTAAAAATCGAAAATTGGCACACATATCAGAGACCCGAACACTGACGTGTATCTAGTCTAGATAATTAATATAAAGCTACTAGCGGCCCGTCCCGTCTTCGCACGGGTGGAGGACCCGGTCTAAAACCTGGTCCCGATGGTTACAAACACAACAAAATAGTAGATTATTAACCAAGGGGATAAAGCAGGGTCTTCTGTCGCGGGTGGCGAATTAAATCGCGAGCGTAACGAAGGACTCGAGGTTTACTCTCGAGCGTAGCGAGGGTGTTAAAAACTGAAATCACGAGCGAAGCGAGGGATTTAAGACGAGTCCTGAGTGTAGAGAGGGATTTAAGTTCACCCAAGACTAAGACAGCTTTATCACCGAGGAAAATACTCTACTTTTCGTACCATTTGCGAAAAAAATAACACAGTAATAATATGAGATACGCATTTTAAACATTAATATTTAACATTAACTTATTTATAAAAATAAGTAAAAATAAACTCAACGTTTATGTATTTGAAGAAAACAAAACCTTTGCTTTTTTAATTTGCCGCAATTAAAAAAGCAAAGGCAGCAAGCTCATACGGCCTCGTCGGTTTTCGTAATTTTATTTAATCATAACTGCACAACAAATGAGTATTCTTTTTTCAAAAAGATGTATAATGCTTTATAGGATACAAACTCAATGGTGTAAACACATAATTAGTTCAATATAAACGGTATCTATGTATTCCAGATTTAAATATTAGAAATTAGAAATTCAGCATAACTTTCTTTCCCTGTTTTTAACAGATTAAAAATGACTATTGTTATGTTCGCTTTTTGTGGCATAGAATGTCACTTTTTTGAGCAAGTGATACGAAATAGTAGATTACGCACCAAGGGAGTAAAGCATTGCCTTACTTACGTCACGGGCATATTGAATCCCGAAACTACACTAAGGATTCTGGGGTGAACCTCCGTAGCGCAGCGAGGAGGTTCAAGTGTTAATTCCTGAGTGAAACGAGAGAATTAAGTTAAGAATCTATCTTAAGGTGGAGGCTCAGTCGTAGCCCGCGAAATTTAAATTTTCATGTATTTTTTGCAATTTGCTTAACAGTGTCAAGTTATAACTTGATCAAAATATGATTCGCGACAATAAAAAGCATAACTTTACATATCAGAATGATCAAAACATTCGCTCCAGTCCCGCTCACAAAGATTAGCTCAAATTTGGTAAAAAATCCGAAATCTAACTAATTTTGATCAAATATTTGTGAGAGTGAATGGAGCGACTGTTTTGATTATTCTTGTATATAAAACTAAACTTGTTATTGTCGCGAATCATATTTTGATCAAGTTATAACTTGACACTGTTAAGCAAATTGCAAAAAATACATGAAAATTTAAATTTCGCGGGCTACTACTGTCGTTCCACCTTAAGTTAAGAATTAAGTTGAAAACAACCTTCGAACGTGAAGTTGGCACCACTGTAAGCGATCAGCTGTTGCTGCCAGCGGCCGCCATTACTGATACGACTCCTTGGTGAAAGTTTTCATACGGTTTTCTTTGAGTTTCCAAATTCAAATCACTTTATTCCCACGGGAATAATGAAATTCAGTACATATATTATTCCCGGCTCGAGCGAGAGGGAATAATGTCATGCTTTACAGTAGGTTTGCCTGACGTATAATATGACATTTACGAGCAAGTAGTGTGAAAAATTCATTCCCGCCCTAGGGAGGGAAGCAATTACTATGAGTATTTCCCGCCCAAGGGAGGGAAGCATCGTTTTCGACCCGCTGCTCTGATCAAACAAACACTACTTTCCGAGTATGAGAAAAAATAATTATCCGAAACGGTCAAGCCGTTTTCATGTTATGTCGTGACAACAGAAAACGGGTTTCATTTTTATATATTACTAGCGGCCCGTCCCGGCTTCACACGGGTGGAGTACCCGGTCTAAAACCCGGTCCCGATGGTAACAAACACAACAAAAAAATAATTATCCGAATCGGTCAAGTCGTTTTCATATTATGTCGTGACAACGGAAAACGGGTTTCATTTTTATATATATAGATATAGATTTGAACGTGCCAATATCAGGAACTACCGGTTCGAAATACTGGATTAGTTTGTATATGGGCTATTATAAAACATTATTTTCAAACAATGGGAGCAGTACGGGTGAAATTTCAGATCCCAGTGATCGAAGCAATGCATATTTTCTGCAGCAGTTTTGTTGATGAAAACACCTATAAATAATAATAATTATGTATCCAATTATCTATCTATTTTATTAGATTTTTCTGTCCGGCTGTGTGGAATGATGCTCACTCGTACTCATAATCTATTTGTGTAGGTATACAGGGTTATATGTAAATCATCAACTACCTTTCATGGGCTGGAAATACTAATAAGCTAATTTTACTATGAAAATGCACACTGAAAGATAAAAAACAGGTACCTGCAAAATGGTTTTTTTTTATCAGGTACATGATGGGTAGGTATTCATTGCATATTCCCACGTGGTTCAGTTACTTTTCAGCTTAAATATAGCTTCAGCAAAGTTTGAACACGTGACCGTACCGTCGTAACAGTCCCATCATTAAAAGTTTTTGCCAACCAGTTGAAATTCCCTCCAAATCCACACATGGAATTATTTCAACTGTTTCAAGCTCAATAGATATTTTTTTGAATGGTAGATATAAAATGGCCTTTTATACAATGTCGCTCTGAATAATAAAGAGCTTATGGCTAAGAAAATGTCCAGTTATCCGGCATGATGCTGAAATGGGCCTTTTTGGTACAGCCGTCACACAACATAATTAATTATACTATTGTTTAGTTTTATGTGTTTTTTTTTATTATTATCTTTTTCGTATCTATAAGTAGGTATACTGTGTGCGTGTGCCAATTGGCAATTGAAACGGCTTTTCTTTCTTTTTTATGTCGGAAACATTTGCTTAGAATAAAAAAAAAAATGATTAAAAGAAAAAAAAAAATGATAAAGATAATCTATTTATCTAGAAGGCTATTTAGGCTGTTTATGTTATTATAATATTATACTACGACCAATAGGAGCCGATCAGCCAGGGTGAAACCACGGGAAACAGCTACTGTGCCTACTTATATGTGGGCAATCTGCAAAAGTATCGTGAAAAGTCTTGTTATGGCTACGGAGTCTTTGTAAGTTCTCGGATTGACCACGGCATGCACTCTAATTGGTGTCATTTATTTTATCATTGTACTTAAAATGAGGAACGAAGAATCGTGAATAAACCGAGGTTTAAAAAATAATCTAGACACGTGACGTACCTCAACCCTCACCGGGCCAACATGATGGATTACATTTCACGCCCTCATACATCTAAGGCGAGTCGTGAGTCCCAGCAGCGCGGGAACATTAAAGACTGATAATGCTAGTAGGGAATATAAAAACGAAAAACATTTATTTTTTTATTGTGTAAAAGACTTTTTTAGAAAACGTCTAAAAGTCCCTGTGGACATTCAGAGTGGATTAGTGGGTTGAATTTTAGAGGAATTAAAATTAAGTTGCTATTTATTTAACCTGAATTATTTTCTTTCCTTTTTATCTTTTACACGTGTCTTACTTTATTCGTATTTCTCTTCTCTTCTTCTTTTTACCGTAGCGTAGCAGGTCACGCTTGTTTTTTTTAGCACATCCCTAACGCTAGCACAAAGAAGCGTCCATTAGCTATAATGAACCATAATTTTACGACTACAGAAAAGTTCATTACGTCTTGAGAGTGCGGCCGTGCCTCGGAATTATTGGACCTTCACTCACTTCAGAATTTTATGTAATTACTAAGGTAATTCGAAATATATTACTAAATTAAATAGGTAACATTTTAGCTATTCTTAGTTTCAACACCAACAAAATATCTTTAGAAACTTAATACCAGAGTTTAAATTCTTTTGAAATGTCAACTCACTGTTAGATAATAATCGTTTTATAATTTTAATTAATTAAAGTCTTTGAAATTATTTTACAACAAAGTTGGAAAGTTTAATAAAGACTACTTTGTAGTAGCTTATCACTTACTAAAGGATAGCTATTTCCTTTTAAAATATTTACTAGTAACTGATACGAAAGTAGTGTTGTTGAAAATTTTGCCTCAATTAAATTATAATGATCAATCTGCAACTGCGGAGGTGGCAAAATACACAATGTGAATACATAACATGATGGCCAGCAAGACGCCTACGCCGATGCTACGTCACGCGTAGGCGCTGCTACGGCGTAGCTACACTAAGTTTGATGAACTGTTTTGTTTTGTTTTTGCAAATTTTGCCTGATGTTATTTTCACAGGATATTTTTTAGTTTACTTTATGCGTCAAACTTGCCTACTAATAATACTTGCTGTAAGCTATAGTATCGTACCATCAAATATAAATAAATCTATTTCTGAATAATAAATTGGTCGTTTTTACAGCATGAATAGAGCATTCACAGTGCATTATACGGCCATAAATGTGTATATAATCAAGTCAATCAGAAATATTACTTATCCCATTCAGGGTCCCCCAGAAATGGAGCAAGATAAATAAATACGATAAATAACATTTGATTGCTATGACGCGATCACTGCTTGAACCCCTGTGGCTAAAATGACCCCCATTTGCGGATTTTCCGATTCATGGGGAATAAATAACTCACATTCAAATAAGTAAACATGAGTCTTTCTACATCATAAATCGGCACGTGTAACTGATTACAGTTTATAAGTTGGTAATCAATCACTAATCATTTTTTCTATGCGAGATTCTATTTTCTTATGATAGAGAATTACCCCTAATTACTTTCATCCTGACAATTCTACAGTAGTAGTACAGGGTGGCCGGAAAATTGACGTCTAAAGAAAAAAATTGGCTCCTCGTGCTGTGGGGTATTATAATCACCCACGTCATGTGTGTTCCGCGACCGTGTTAGTTTTTGAGTTATTCTTGATTTTGTGATTTTTTGGCTAGACATTTTATTACCGTGGACGTATGACGCATGAAACAATCATGATGATCAATCATCAGATTTGTCGTGCTTACAAAGAGAGTGTGTAAAATGGAACTTCCTTCTTTTTTAAACTTTCGCACATTTGTTATTGTGAGTCTGTAATATCCCACAACCTACTGGGGAAGGTGATGTCCCTAATGTACACGACAAGTTTTTGCACCTCAAAAGGAAAAAAAAACATGAAATTAGGATCATTTTAAAGTATTTACTTCTTTTGTCAATTCAATAATTTATCACTTGCTAATTAGATAATTACTGTGAATAATTAATGTTTCATCAAATTGGTTCTACAAGCCTGTGTGAAGCGGAAGGGACTGTCAGACTTGATTGACTAAAAACCAACCCTGTTTCTTCAGCTGCCCTTTGCGTTCCAGAGCATGTTGTTGCTAATTTACACTGGAAATTACATTCACAGAAGCAATTTTCTAAATCTACAGGTTGCGTCGTCACATCTAACAACAACTACTTTTAATACTGCTTCAAAGTAGGTACTTATTTCACATACGAACCATTGAATAGCTCATTGAAAGTAAAGGGCTTCAGTAATGATTTAAAACTACAGTATTGACCAACCACTTGGGAGCGTCTACCGTCGCTGTTTTGTAAAAAGCCTGACATTGAGACGATGTAACAGAAGTAGAAAATTAATTCTAAGATCATTTCATTTTCATTTATCTTTCCTTTTAGATAGGTTTCCTTTTGGTACCCATAGCCGATACAAAGTCAAAAGATGATGAAGTGAGCTTATCCAGAAGAAGCCTGTCCACTGTAACTTTTAAGAGATTCGGAATAAACGCAGTCTATAATAGTCTAGTCTCTGAGTAGTCAGGTACGAAACACCGGCCCCTTCTAGTTTTATGAAAAGACGTGTAAAAGTGTTGATATAACCTACTTGCATAAATAAACATCATTTCATAAAGATCTTTTCATTTAATTTCGCAGGTAGTGAGTTCCACTTTTTTACTTTGCTCATTATTAAGGCAAATTGGAAGCGTTTAGTGTGAATTGGCGACTAGGTATGGATGATAACATGTTCGATGACAGAAGAGGGTCGGTGGGAGGACATCGTAGAGTTCTTGTGAACACTCACCAATGTCCTTTATACAGAAAACCTATAACGAGGCAACCATGCGGCGATGTATGTGTGTGTTTGTTTTTTTTTAAATAAAAGTAGTTGTAATAAAATAAAGTGAAGCTGTAAAAAGTCAATTCGATCCATCCTTTAAAAAAACTGGATTGTTTGTACAGCGTTTTTGTTTTGTATATATTTATAATTGTATTGCATTGTATTATTTTAATAGTTACCAACACGCAGTGGACCCGCGTGTTGGATTATGCCCCCATTGGGATCTCACAGAGAGGAGGCCTGTCCCAGCAGTGGGAACATAGATGATGCTGTCATTTTAAATAGTGTAGATGACAAGCATACTTTACTATTCTTAAAATAAACCCATAAATTCTTGTGCGTATTTTTCTTTAAATATTTAAGTTACATTCTTACGATACCTATATCCGTAGACCGATTAAAGTGCCTGCCTACCTGATTTTAGAAGTTTATTGGTGCTTGTGATTACAGGTTCCCTGCTAAGTGGCTCAACGCATGTCCATGTTTTGCTAAGTTGAGCGCCGGTCCCTATGGTAATTTCGATAATGTACACAAATTGTGAAACAATTTATAACCTTTTATTATATTCTGTCAAAGGTACCGCGAAGGATGGAGTTTAGTTGCTGCAAGACTAAACCGCCCTAGTAATTTATTATTGGTGAGTTTGTATTGAATCATTTGAGATGATAAAATGTGTGGGACTCAATCTTATAGGAGAAATTTTTAGTATGCGGCAGCGTGTCCTCAACCTCACCTGACCCTTTTTAAACTCACCTGAATTAATATGAAAATTCGATTAACCCAAAGCATAAGCTATTCAAACATAATAAAATCCATTTCATCCATGCATATGAAGAGTTTTTGGTAAAAAAAATGTAAACGAGCGCAATGCCATAATTGCTTACCACCCTTGGGCATTAAACGCAGTTCGTTTATTCCAAGGTATTTTGAAACGTTCAGCTTTATTTGAACCGCGTCGAAACATTTGTGTTGCTAATTTTGCCGTCTATACAACTCCCAGTTAACAGATCGGAGGAAAAGTAAACTGCAAAGCGACACGAAGGATTTGCATTGATTGTACAGAGTAAAATAACTAGTCATTCTGTAGTTTGCAGTACAAAGAACTGTTTAATCGTCTGAAATTAACTTTGTATAGGGTCCATTGTTCACAAAAGACTGAATAACATCTAAATGAATTGAGACATTTCCCTGTCTTGAAGTAAATTGTGGTTACGAGTTAGTGTTCGAGGAATTCCTTTCTATCTATAAGAATTGGTCCCATTATATGGTAAACAGTATTTCCGAAATATTACAATAAGGGTGGATTTCACCGATAAATATTAGGAACGCGATTTGGACTAATCTTAAACCGAGTTTTTGCTCTTAATTGAGTTGATATGTTTCGAATTTTGATTTCACCAACCAGTTAAAAAAACCGAGGTTACCACTGGCGTTATCATCACTTTGTCATTGTGGTGTGTTTATATGAAAATTATAAAGAAAGCTGAGACTGCGATAAATTAATTTTTCGTCTTCCAAGAGTTATAGAGTATGACGTAAATCGAGATCTGAAAACTAGTTGCAGAAATTGGTTCGTGAAAACGGGTTTTATGTCAAAATCGGCGAACAACCTAAATTGTTAATACTGTTGTTTTCATACCCACTTCTGAAGAAGTTTACGTAAGTATGCGGAACAAACTGAGGCTGTTTTAGAATGTTGGGTTGCTATTGTTTTAGTTAATTTAGGAGTAAAGGAAAGCCATGAACAATTCCTTTGTGGCGTGTTTGTAACCTCATAGTGACCTTATACCAATTTGTGTCGACCGGTTCCTCGGCAACGACGATAGTTTTCAAGGCGTTTCTTATTTTTGCAAAGTTTTGCCTATTTTATGATTGAGTAAAATGTTTCAGTAGGTACTTCCAAGTAGGTCAACAAGTTTGAGGATAGAGAGACAGTGGACACGCCGGTGCTCTGCCCAAGCGAGGAAGTCCTGCACTGCTCCACCGTGTCACGTGTCCTCCGGGTGATCCTCGCAGTGGTGACACCCATGCGTAATGCGTTTCTTCCCTTCTTATCCGACACAGCTACCTCCCCAAAATTCTGTCTCCGGTGAGGACTTGCGTCATGCGGTAGGTAAGGCCGCCGTGATACCTATCCAGCCACTCCTTAAAGAGGGGTCTTATCGTCGCGATTGCGGAAATTTACTCGAGTAAAAAAAGTCAAGGTTTTAATCTGCATTGTGGAAGGTAAATCTATGTCCACTTAAATAAGTTTAAATTATGTTTATTGTGAAATAAAGTGTTTCACGAAAACGGCATAACTGAACAATTTTAACAAATACATTGTGATCAAATTTACTTTAACAGAATTATATAATCTAAAATGCAAATGAAATTCGTGTACTGAGGGTGATTTGATCTCTAATGAACCTCAGTAATTGATTGAGCAGTCAAATGTTAGCAATATTATGGTAGCATAATATATTTTAGTGTCTTTGGGTAGCATAGATGACTGTAGATTTCATGTATTAAAAAAAAACCCACCCTAGTGTGAGTGAGACTCGCGCACGAAGGGTTCCGTACCATCATCTATACCTAGAAAAAAAGTTTTTGAAGAAGAAATATAGAAAATTAAATGTCCATGGTCATTTAATGGATTTTCGTGTTTTCATGAATCAGCAGTGAGCGTCACGTGAAGGAAGAGGAGGAATAGATGTGTACTTGATTCCATGTTCGAAACAAAACGTTACGTTTTTAGAGTAGCCATTGCACTTTTCTACAAATGTATGAGTTTTTCCTTGGAGATTTTCACCTGTTTTACGTAGTAATTGAACGACAGGGAATTTTTCTTCCGTGTTTTTGGCTTCAATTAATTGTGACCTACTAGGAATCTAGATATATAATCTAAGGGTAATTTTAATTATTTTCTACACAGACAGGCGAGACGGCCCCACTGCATTTTCTCGCTTAGTGAGGTGAAAAGTTGTGTGTTTCGCTCGACAGCAAAGTTATTCTGCGTCTCGTACCTTTGAAAACTTCGCTACGCTCAGGATCCAATTTAAGTACTCGCGCCAAAAATCAACTTTGCAGCCTTGCATAGCAAATAACTATTTCTGACGACCATCATCATAATCATTGTATAAAATCAGTGCTCAATAATTCGTTTTAAAAAGGTTACATCCCATAAGTACATAAAGGAATAAAACATGCTTAAGACAAACAAAAGTTCAGATAGATCATAGTTAGATAGAATATACTTTATTGTACACCAAAATTATAACACAATTGTTTTACAATATTGCTAATTCTATGGTTACAATGGCGGTCTTCTCGCTGATAGCGATATTATGTATATCTCCCAGACAACCTTTGGATGTTAGTTTATTTTATTTTTTTAGTTAATTATTTTTTTTATCTTTATTAATAATAACACTTATCTATAATAGATGTATAAATAGTATAGGTACTTATAATAATGTAGAGATTATAATGTAAATATAGAGACGGGTCTTTAGTAAAACAATATTTCAGACTAATAATAGGTATATTTAACTATAATGTTCAGTAGAAGAATTGAAATTAAAAATATTAGTCCTAAAATATATTTGTCATGACCTAGATAGACATCATATAGGAGTGTACATAATTAAAAGTAGTTCATTAATGTCATGACACTGTGACCGAGTGAAAGGATAATCCATAAATACGTTAATTAAGTTGGTAAAAGTTTACTTAGCACGGCCTACATTTTATTTAATACTTTAAAAACATGGCTTTCAATTAGTCGCTTAAATACAAGCTTGACATTATGATTTTATGAGATAAACATGTATTGTTTACTGATACCTCAGCATCATCAGACATTGAAGTGATTACAATAATATCTAATATATTTACATTGAATGGATGTAAAATTGAGATGATCACCGACCTCTTTATGAAACGGCCGCTAAATTATAGATAGTAATGAATAATTTGACAATTTTGTTTGATGCGAGCTTTTCACAAAGTGGCCGTTGAGTTGTAAGGTTTCTACTTTATGTTAAGATGTTGAAATCACTTGAATGCTACACAACTAGGTCATAGGGTCGATGCGTCGTTGAGTTGGTGGCGTTCACTTGCGGAAGCAGGAGATGGGGTTGAAGTAGCACTGGCGGAAACGGACCTGGCGCTTGTCAGCCTGGCGAGTGTCCAGGCTTGATGATCCTGGGCCGTCCAGGGCCCGCCGCATACCCCAGCCGCGGGGCACTGCCCTCGGCCACGCGCGGGACACCCTACCCATCCTGATACAAACATACAAGTATGAGCTTTGTTTTCCAAAATCAACAAGACATATTTATCTGATTAAGGCGCTCCCTCACCACGAGCATTCACCTGTAATATATACTAATATACTAATATTATAAAGCTGAAGAGTTTGTTTGTTTGTTTGAACGCGCTAATCTCAGGATCTACTGGTTGGAATTGAAAAATTCTTTTTGTGTTGGATAGTCCATTTATTGAGGAAGGCTATAGGCTATATAACATCACGCTATTACCTATAGGAGCGGAGCAGTAATGAGAAATGTTTCAAAATCGGGAAAATGTATTCCTTTTTTAGAGCTTCCGTTGCGTGCGCTGCGTAAACGGTTAGAGTTTCGCAAAAATTATGTACTACGGAATTATTCCTCATAAAATTTTCTAAAATAAAGTCCGCGACAGCATATATCTATCTTTAAAGGTTACGTCACTATAACCTTTTTTTAAGGGAACCAAATTTGTTTTAAAGCAATGCATTAATTGCGAAGGTGTTTTCATTAACATGATATTAATCCTTATCCAAATAAATACGATAATCATCACAAGCATTTAATTTTGAACGAAATTGCCCTTTACATCATTTGATTTCAATGAATATCTTAGGAGATATCACAGTTTCAAAATAATACCGCGACAAAATAATGACGGGCTGGGTAACATGTCACAATTGCGTCGATAAAATCCCTCTTTAGGCCGGTCAATATCGACATCAAACATTGCAAACGCGCATGTAACTACCATTTTGTTATAATTTGCAACCCTGAAAACCCTGTGCTGTCAATTCAGTAGTTTTTGCGTGTGTATCTCATGAACCGTGATAGCTAGAGATTTGAAATATTCACAGGTGATGTACATCTTTTGCTGCTATAACAAAACATACTAAAAACCAGAATACAATAAATATATATTAAGGGAGGCTCTCATTGGTCGTGGGACTTATTTAATTACCGTGACCCCGGAACATAAAGGGCTATTAAAGGACACCATGGATTTTAGTCAGTACAAGTCTGACAGTCCCTCCCAGCCCGGGGTGGGAGGACTCATTTGATGATTTTACCACGTAAAAAAAAGGGGGGCTCCCATACAAAAAACGTGATTTTGTTGCTGGTTTTTGTAGATGTTATAAAGTAATGTAATGTTTCGGAGGCTGTTTCTCACGAACTGTGATAGTTAGATTTTCACAGATCATGTGTGTCTATTGCCGCTATAACAACAAATACTAAAAACTGGTTAAATGCGATTTTGATTCGACATTGACATTAACAGAACAGGGTTATCAGGGTTGCAAACTTGGGTGTTAAATACTCTAAACTGTAAAGGGACCTAATAACATAAAAAGAATCATATTTACATGCGCGTTTGCAATGTTTGGTTTTTTATGTCGATATTGACCGGCCTACTTTGAGGATCGTTTGGAAAGGCTACAGGCTGCGTCCTCACCTTCAGTCTGACGCAGTCTTACCGGTTTTCGTTTTTTCGTTTCGGGTGGTACCTCAAGATTCAGTGGCAAGTAAGGGGAATGGTTAGCAGTCGGAATGCGTGAGGGAAAAGACATCCTCTACCTCTCGCCCCAGCCACCACTGAAGATACCCACGACGTCGGAAATCGAGCTCTTCAAGGGAACTGATGGAGACGGGACCATGGGACCAAACGCCTAAAATGACGCGGGTGAAACCGCGGGCAGAAGCTAGTGTAACATAAAAGTGCGCAATTTGATGCTCTATTGTCTTCGAATGTTCGAATCTGTAACGTTACATTACAAGTGAATGCTCGCGATGAGGATGCGCCCCGAATGCTCCGGGTGATAAAGCGCCCTAGGTGGTACCTATTTCTTCGTTATGAAAAGAACTTTTAGGTAATTTATTTTTTGAATAGGTACTGTGTCTAATTTATAATATGGTAATACAGAACCTATTATTTTATTGGTATAAAATCGGTTCATTCATTTTTTCTTATATCGTCTGCATCGGCCATTCTCATAATATATTTTTAATATCGAAATCGTTTTCCGGCCCAAATAGTTGATTTGCAAATCTCTGCTAATTAATTAAAGCTTATTTATCCAAATACGACTATTATGAATGTAACTGTTGACTCTATTATAATAATAGCAATCTCATAATCATCTAACACTTCCCATTTTTTGTATGGTCCCTTCAATCAATGTGTGTAACAAAATCAATTATGTTATGCAACCAGTGTGCAGTGGAATCAATCAGGTTTAATTGGCCGGGCTCGTACGAACCCCTTTCAGCTATAAATCCTTATAAGTGGCACTAACCACGCATACTCATTTATTTTCCACTAACACGACGATAGGTGCAATCCTGATTATATAACATTTAGCTATTTTTTATATAATTTGTTTATTCTTAGATAGAAATAATACGAAATAAATAAACAATACCTATTTGAAATTTTTTTTTTTTTTGTTTCAATGAATAAAAAGGGTTTTACTTTTAATTGTAGTGATAAGGTATCGCGCTCAATAAGTGAAGTATACTCATTTCTATTTTCTAAAACTCGAGAACGGCTGGGCCGATTTGGCTACTTTTGGTTTTGAATTATTTTTGGAAGTTTTAAATGTGAGTGAATATGATTCTGAGGCGGCACTAAGTTTGCCTGGGTCAGCTAGTTTTTAAATAAATTTATCACATTCCTATCTGATTATATATATTCTGACAATACATAACTATCTGTGTTAGTATAATATGTAACCTTTTCCTAATCCTCTTAACTCATTACCTAAGTGCCTCTTAGGTTATTATAATGTGTTGGTTTCATAATCCTTAACATCGGGAAAATATTTTCAATTAGCGGTTGACATTTTTCTTTTGAAGAAACGAATGCTTGAACATTATTTTATACATATTTAATCTATGGTACTGACACGAAATATGTTTGGTTAACAGAAAACTTTGAATTACGAGGATTAAAAGTTACGAACGGTCATTATTTTTACACACGATGAAACACGCGTGGAAAGTTGTTGATCAAATTATTTGATTTCCAATGAACAGGAATTATGAAAATTCCATAAATAAGCCGTGAAAAACTTTTCTTTTAAATGAAATCAAAATAAAAGAAATAAACATCGTTCAATTTTATATATTTAGGATACATAAGTATTTGTAACAACAGTTGAGTCCATCCTTTCGTCAAATTAATTCAATCCCCAAAACATTGTTCTGTATTTAGCTAGAAACATATTTAGGAACAACGTCTGATGTTTTGAGAACCCCGTGTTTAGTTAACAGACCGCTACCTACTACTTAACGAGACGGCAAGTTAGGTTTTGGGAGCTAAACACTAAGTAACGTAACCCTCGGACTAACAGACTGGACTACATTTTATACTTTGTTCCTCATCAGTAGTTAGTTTTCGAAACATTCTTATCTAAAAAACTGTGATTAGATTTAATTAATATACCTAGTCGAGTGAGTTTAGAGAATAAATAAAAGTAAGGTATATTTGTATACAATACATAATTCATTACCTTACAACTAAACCTTTGCTGTTGGTTACATGATTTGTATCAAAAACCTTCTCTCTGATTTTCAATAAAAATAATGCCAAAATATATATTGAAAAACTATTTCACCAGTGAATCTAAACATTTCGTCAGTGATAAATAAAAGTTTTGGATTGTTGTCACTTTAAAGCTGTCGAAGTTACAGAGTACCTTTGACTAGCAGTGGAAAAAAACAGGTTAGGTAAAGAAAAATTGCTCTTGAACGTCGATTAGATGTGCCTTCAGATTCATTGATGTAATTCGCTCTAAAGATCAACAACTTTATAAGTTTTCAAATGGACTTGGTCGCCAACACTACGTTTATATAATTCGATCGCTCTAAAGATGATTTTTGAGGATAGAAAAATTTCAGATTGCAAGTAGGATTCGAATCCGCAGCGTCTTCTGGATAGGTACTCCGGATGCACACCTCTATTTTCGGTATTGCGGAGGAGTAGAAAAACCGTAATGTCTACTTCAACTCTTCAACATTCATAATTATAGTCACCTCTCGGCGTCGAGTTGCAGCAGCAGCCTGCGCAGTGCAGCAGTGTTGATGACATCCCATGGCACCGACATCTCCATGTCGCCATCCGGATGCGCCAGCAGACTGTTGTCTGGTTGTTCGTCCTCTGATTCCTGAACAAACACTCACTTGAATCGGCCATCTTAGCGCGACCGCTTACTATTTAATAAATTTCTGTCAGATATCCGCCGTCACTGCTGCAAGCCAGCGCAGTACATTACATTATTTATATTGCAAAAATTCTCGGAGCATCACTATCTTTGACAGAAATTTCTTGTAGTATGCGGTCGCGAATAACAATATTAGGCACCCGCACCGAGGAACAAAAATCAGCATGCCCCTCTCTTTATTGAAATATTTTCAACAACATTACAGTTTAGTAAGGAATCAATTGGTTATAATAATAAAATAAGAAATAATTGTGTCAAATGTATTTGAACAACTCAAATGGATAAATGTACTCATGAACCTTTTGTGAAATCCTTTAAATCTGTGTTATGCAAGGAAAATATTATTTTTTAACATTAAATTTAAATTTTCCTGACTTTTGTGTTGACAAACTTTTAATTAACGACTTCTTCTGTTATGAAATCACGTATTTTTGTCTACTTGTCGAGTTATTTCATCATAAATGAAGGTTTATTTTTTATATTCTTGCCGCTTATTCGGCTTTGGATAGTTTAGTGCTAGCTGATATATGTAGTATTGACAGAGGTGAAGAACTGCCTGACTGTATATAGTTATCCTGTCATTGACTTGAGCCTGTTTGGTCCCTGAGCCCAGGCGAAAACAAAATTAACACGAAAGCTAGTTTCAAACCTCCAATCAAAAAGATGTTTATTTTCCTACTTAAAATTTCTTAAATTATTTATATAACTTGAATTAGGAAAAAAAATAGAACATGATCCACATTCGAAAGCCACCCATATTACACGGATAGCAAGATGATATTACCTGATTTTGGTTTTGATTTTGCGGGTCAAGCATTTACAACGCTTTCTGACTTTTTTCCTATGACCTAACCTAACCTCGTTCTATTGAACCTACCAAATATTAGCTTCCTATTAGGTGACTTTTAGCGGTGATTAACTAAATCCCACCATCTAACAACAACCCGCCCACTGTTTGCTCACGCTTCAAAAAGCATCCTAAATGTACCTAATTATTCCGTAAGGACATATTCCTCTGATCACATTCATCTGTATAATTAAATCGAGCTTTATTAGTATAAGTCTGTTGTCCCTCACAAGACCCTCTGTTTCCCTTTTTCTTATTTTGTCCTAGAATCCGCTACATGTGTGATGACTGATGAGTGTAAAATGGGTTCTTCGAAATTTCGTTTAGAAATAGCTTTTGCTTTTCTAATAGTTCTTTATTCAAATTAATTCTTAAATAAGAAAGTGGTCGTGTGTGTTATATTCTCAATTATGTTTTCCTTAAAAATATTTTCCGCACACTAAGAATTTATGTTGCGTTGTGGGTGCGTTAACAAGCCATAAATATGGTTAAAGCAAGCAAGTAACCCCAATCAGCGTATAAAACATTTATTCAATAATATTACGATTTAGAACTCTACCAAAAAGCGATAAGATACTTTTTGGTGTCACATAATGGATGGTTAGTTGGTCATAATGTATCATGTATGACTACATGTTTCGTATTATCACCTGGCGATAAAAGCTACTTTTTAACAATATGTCAGCCTGACAACGCGTTAATGTAACTTCATGTTTCGGTAAGAATAGAACAATAATTTCAAAATGTTTGTTAAACTTCTCAGTTTTGCCTACTTACCCATGAAATTTAACCATGTAATCTTTTGCAGGAATTCAGTCATGTCAGAATATGTTGCCATAACCGAGCCCATATTTTTGAGTTTCCAAAATAGCTGGTTACGGATATAATTAAAGAATAAATTATTAATGTTATACTGAGAGACGCGCGATCTCGTACAATATTTTAAAAACGGAAATTTCCCGAGACTTGGGGACTTTTCAATCATGTGAGTCCCCTGGTGATCAAATAAGTACTTGTAAAGTCGAAATTTCCTGAAGACTAGTTCTTTCTCATATCCAAAACCAGCGAATCCAATACTAATCTTAATATGATTGTAAAAAGGTTTCACTTACCATGGGTGCAGAATGAACGGTGACGAATAGCAGAGCTAAGGTGGCAGCGACAATCGCCAGGTACACGTTGCACGCGCTCGCTTTCATAGTGATCTTGCCAACTGAAAAGCAACTTATTAGATTAGTCAATAGGGCAGATTACTGCATAACTAAATAGAAAGATTAGTCCGTCAGTTAGAGTATTGGAAAATAATGAACATGATTTTTTTGTATTTTTTTAAATCAAGTAATACTGACAAAGATAAAACCCGAAGTAAGAAGATAAGCTTCGAAATTTGTGAGTGGGGCTTTTGACGTCATAACGCCTGCAAAATTATTCCGACCGCGTGTTGCTTTGTAATTTTTAGAATCATTGTATCTTGTCCGTCTAATTTTAGATAAGGTGAGTAAGAAAATAAAAAATACGGGTAACATATTTTCTAAAATATATCATTCAGATGACTATCTCTATCACTATTTAAATCTGGCAAAAATACTACCAAGATATATTGAATATTGAGAACTTCAGTAAGTAAAGTAACTTTTCATCCCCCCATCTCGGAAAGGGTACTTTTACTCTTCGGTATCTGAGCGTAAAAGCCGTTTTTATCCTCTAGTAGTGAATAAAGTAAATTTGAATTTAGAACACCGTATGTAATAAAGAGTTGCAGCAGTAATGGCGGCCGGTGACCGCAACAGCTGATCGCTTGCAGGCTGTGGTGCCCACTTGACGTTCGAAGGTTGTACCACATCAAATTTCAAAAATAGAATTTGTTTCCTCGCCTTAGGTGTGAAAAGCAGAGTACGCTCCTCGGGTGTAAGGCTGCGTTGCCTTGGGCTAACTTGAAGCCTCGCTACACTAAGGATTTTTAACTTTATTCTCTCGTTTCTTTCGGGAATGATTACTTGCTTCGAAATTCAATACGCCTCCCTTGGATCGTAATCTACTATTATTTTGTTAAAATCTCAGACCCTCGCTATCACTCATGATTCTAATTTTGAATCACTCGTTACACTCGTGATTCAATTTTAGAATCATTCGCTTGCTCGGTCATCAAAATTGAGCACGCGGTTAAAAATCAACTTTGCACTCTTGTATAACAAATAACTATTTCATCCCCCCATCTCGGAAAGGGTACTTTTGCTCTTCGATATCTGACCGTAAAAGCCGTTTTTAACCTCAAGTGAGTAAAAGCCGTTTTTATCCTCTAGTGAATAAAGTAAATTTGAATTTAGAACATCATATGAACAAAAGAGTAGCAGCAGTAATGGCGGCCGGTGACCGCAACAGCTGATCGCTTGCTGTGGTGCCTGCTTGACGTTCGAAGGTTGTCGAGGAAACAAATTCTATTTTTAAAATTTGATGTGGTAACATCAAATCTCGCCTTATGTGGGAAAGCAGAGTACGCTCCTCGGGTGTAAGGCTGCGTTGCCTTGGGCTAACTTGAATCCCTCACTTCACTAAGGATTTTTAACTGTATTCCCTCGTTTCTTTCGGGTATTAACACTTGAACCACCTCGCTGCGCTACGGACGGAGGTTCACCCCCAGAATCCTTAGTATCGCTTCGGAATTCAATACGCTCTTGGAGCGTAATCTACAATTATTTTGTTAAAATCTCAAACCCGGAACATTCTTGGCTCAGTACTTTGTTTTACCTTTTTTATTTGCTTTGTGCGGTTTTCCTTTCACGTCTTATTGTTATGTTATGACAAAAAAAGATAAAAATAAGTAACTTAATACTTAGGTAGTAGTTTTCAACTACATACTACCTAAGTATTATTTGTTTTAATTTAAAAATTATTCTGTTCTATAATAATGTCTTAGTTAATACCTAAACTGAAATAAAAGCCTATCTTGTGTTTGTACAATGTACATCTGTTTTTATTTGTTTTTGCATTTAGTCATTTCCTCGCTGAGGTGGGATGAAAAGTTACGTGTTGCACTCGAGTGCAAAGATTTTTCACCTTGTGCTCTTTTGATTCCCTCGCTATCGCTCATGATTCTAATTTTGAATCACTCGTTGCACTCGTGATTCAATTTTAGAATCATTCGCTTGCTCGGTCATCAAAATTGAGCACGCGGTTAAAAATCAACTTTGCACTCTTGTATAACAAATAACTATTAATAGTTGCTTCCGTTTTATGCAAGTTAAATGGCCTTTTCCCGCGGCTTTTTGCATAAATCTTGAAGGGGTTCACCCCTTAAAGATTTATGCAAAAAAGTAGTCTATAATCATCGTCTCTAGGATGTGTCTCATGTAAATTGAATCCTGAAAGCGATTGTGACCAGGGCTGGGCAAAATACATGCTTTGCTGTAATTGAAATACAAATTACAAAATACTATTATCGCAAGTAATTAAAATATAAAATACAAAATACCTTTAAGGAAGGTATTTAAAATATAAAATACAAAATACAGTATTTTAGCTATTTTTAATTGAAATACAAAATACTAATTACAAATTACAAAATAAATAATCTAGACCAGCATGAGCTGAATGGCTGAAAAGTAGAAGGAAGTTCTTAGCTTAAAGTTCACAATTCGACGTTAATTTCTTTTTTGCGTTTTTTTAGCCAAGATTGACCTACAGTCATAGCGTACAGTGTAAAGACCTGCCCGGAACTGTGAAATTTTATCAATAAAAAAATAACCTTCCACTATTGCAATAACGTTCAAAATCTGTTGAGGAAATTTGATGGTTTGTGGTAGGAGGCTTGATGTGCTGACATCAGTGCGTAATAGGCGCAGTGTTGCCAAGTCTAATTAGCTGCTTTACCATCATTGCAGAGAGTGCAGTGACGGTAAATGAAGTTTTAAATGTATTTTGTTAAAATGTATTTTGGAGCCACATGTATTTGAAATACTAATTACAAAATACTTCGTCGTCAAGTATTTGAAATACGAATTACAAATTACATTTTAGGCAAGTATTTAAAATACAAAATACGTATTTGTATTTCAATTACGTATTTTAATTACAAGTAATTCAAATACTGCCCAACCCTGATTGTGACATAGATAGCTAGATACCGTAATTTACGCGGCAAAGCGTGATCTTTACACTAAATAATAAACTAAATAATAAACTAAGGTTTATTATTTTTCTAAAAAAACACATTACATTCGATGTATTTTAATAAAACAGTTGTTCCCGAAATATTTTACATTATGATTTGTGAATCCTACACAGATAAAATTAGAACTGTGTTTCAATACTGATATAAGTACATTGATTTTTCTTCTGTCACATTTCAACAGGTAACGTGAAGTCAATTAGACGCCTATTATTTCGTTTTCCTCTAAACCCGAAGTCATTAAAAAGTTTCATTTTTAATAAACTGGGGATATAACGGGTGACGCACGGATTTTGTTTTTGACTCTGCGTTATCTTCTTCCTCTATAAAGTGCTTTAAGCGTGTGCCAACATTGACATTCTCTTTCTATAGCGCGGCCTTGCATCCCTGTGTTCAGACTGGTGTCGGTGCGGAAAAACGCCAGCTTGTAGCTGGAATTCAATATCCTATTTCGGCGTGCGTCTTACTTGTCCCAACTAAAAGAAAGTTAAATCTCCAAAAACTTTCCTTAGTTTTTGGTGTTGTGAAGACCTCGGCACATCAAAGTAGCAGTAAGAACCACTTACTTAAGGGTCGGCCTCATAAAATGTTTAAGTGACGAGATGGTTTATGTTCGAGGCCTTTGACGCGATATTCTCGTTACACATAATGGAAACAAACACAGCTGATTCTTGCCGCTCAGGTAGCTTTATCAGCAATAAATACGCAACAGTTTTGATCACAAACTTATCGCTTTATCAAACGATCGTCCATAATAATATTTAGTGGAGTATTATTGGACTATCGTTTGATAGGTTATTAACTGCCTACAGTAGACACTTTATATGGAAATATTTCAAGGATACTCATAGTAAATATCATATAATGTACCTAATAACATTTTAAAGGAACACTTGCTTAAGTGGGGAGACGTTTCAATGAATTAAATGTTACATACCCCATTGATAGAGGTTGATTGATGTGCTCATTAATCAAATACACCTTAAAGGGTGAAAATATCGACCACCTTATATTATATCAATGCAGATATTTATCATCTCAATATCTTGCTTCTTACTTAAATTATAATTGCGAAACTTTGAGGTACCACAGAACGGATTTGAATCAGGTACGCAGATTATCATCACAGTTATCTGGATTTTATGTTCCCGTGGGATAATTTTATGTCCCTGTGGGATAATTTTCGAGCTGTAGCAGGTGAAGCTGCTGGCAACAGCTAGTATAACAGTAAAAAGCACGATCATTGATATAGAACTATCAAGGTATCTTTTTTGGACAGCCAGGTGTTTAATATATGACTACCCACAAATCAAGTCAAGTATGTCGGTCAATGGGATTAAAGTAAAAATATGTTTAAAAAATTGAATACATTTTTTCTCCTTTACACATTATCTTTTCTTAAAATCTTACAAAAATACATCCATCAGTTCGCCTATAGAAGTAAATGTTTACTTAAATTAACGAAATAATGTTCAGTTTAACATTTAAAATAATGTTACTTAAGTTCGTAATACACATATACTTAAGTAGCTGTAAGAGAATCGGAAAGTACTATTTCATCGAAGGTTAACGGTATTTTTTCATTTGAGCAGTTCGCAAAGTAGTATTTCAAGCAGAGAATTAATATTTCTGCTCTGAATATTTTAATACTACGGCTGAAACGTTTTATCAAAGTTTATGTCCTATGAAAGTACAGATTCATTAATCATTTTACCAAAAAACGTTCCTATAAAGAAACAAGAGAAAAGTCTTAGAAGATTTTGTTTCTGTTAGTATAAACAATATCTATACTGACAAACGAATACTAAGAATATCAAAGAGAGTTAAGATTTGCATTGTTTTATGTTTGTAATGAGAAAGCTCATAAACTACTGGACCAAATTTCATTCGCCTTTAAAAATCTTCGTTGGTCTTGAGTGACATAGGCTAGCTATGTCTATTTTAAAACTGGTCAATCAGGTGGTAAAATTGTACGGCCATCAAGTATATGCTGTTAATTATTACAAATGACTTCTCCCACTTTTGGTGGAGCGGAAGGGACAGTCAGACTCCTACTGACTAACATCCATCGTGTTTCTTCAATTGCTATTTACCTTCCAGTTCATCACCTGTTCCGATTGTCCCGGGCTAATCAGACTGCTGACAGCTCTTTGAAGCGCTCGTGGAATACGACGCGCCGTCGCCGGCAAAGTAAAAAACAACCAGAATCGAAAACCCGTACGGCCATCTACAAAGCTACGTATATACACCCTGCTTTTTTTTTTAATTCGAGTGTTACGTAGACAATGTGAAGAACATGTTTACGTGGACAGACCACGCAACACCCTTATCGACATGTACGTAGGTTCTGGGCCCGTCCGTCTGGGCCGGACAGTCGGCCGATTTCACATTGTTTTATTTTACTACCCGGATCTTCACCGGTGTCAAACGCGTCATTTACACGACAAATAAACTCATATTATACAAATTAATTTATTTTGTTTACGTCAACGATGTGTTTATTTCTTCATTTGGTTTATTTCTGTTCTTGCACGAAATAGAATATGAAGTAGAACATTTTAGATAAAAATATACGTAATGTAACCTTTTGTTAAACTAAAACAAGATGGGTGTTATCTCCGTTAGAATTATATAATTATTCGGAAAAGGTTCTTCACTGTTATTTTAAAACTATTAAAGGTTAAATAGCTTAGCTTTCAATTAAAATTAATTTGCTAGTTAATCTAAAAAGTTACTTAGGCCTGGCATTTATGTTTATTATTTACATTGTGAAGGATTACGATATCTATAGTTGAAATAACTCCCAGAACCAGGTATAAAACTAAAACTGACAAAAGGCTTTGGATTTACTCATAAATGAAAGCTACAGCTACTAAAGGTTAAGGTGTGTGCAAATAACATCAAAGGAATCCATTATTCACTTTTTTCATCAGTGTTATGAAAAATCAAAAATCCCGCCTACGATCAGCTAAATTGATCTTTTTATACAGATACATTGAAAAAATATTCGCAGCCATTATAAAGGTTGGGGTATAACCTTTCTCATACGTCTTCATAACATCCCTGTGGGGGTTCGTATCACAAAGCGCGCAAATTACGGTCACCCTACGGATTTGGAATCGCCTTGACAAATAAATTGGATATGTGAGGCACTATTTATTGATACACTGCACGTTTTTTCGTATCAAAATAATAATATGAGCAAACATTGTGTCGCTTCATGAAAAGGTGCAGTGTACCGGATATGTCGAATATATGCAAAAAAATGTACGTATTGTTATAAATTCCATCGGCAGAGTCTCAATGTACTGTGAAGACAATACATCTGCTTGCATCTACGCACATCAACTGGCACAACTCGGCTCGTGGAATAAAAGTATTGCTTCCAGAACATATTACGTATTTGTATTTTATGAAAATTTAAGTAAGAGCTTTCTTAGGTACCTGACTACCCAATGGTAGTTTTCAAATTCAAATAATGGTATACCACATTTGGTATACCATTATTTCTTCTCTTTTGGTTTTTTTTTTTTTAAAACATTGTCCACACTGGATTTCTCCTGTGTCGTGAGTGCATAAACTCACATACGCAAACACCCAGGCTTGGAACAACTACTTGTAGATCATACAAATAATTGCTCCGTGCGGGAATCGAGCCGCGACACGCAGCGCAGCAGTCCAAAAAAACCGTTAAGTAAACTTTCAGGGCTTGCTCACTAGACGAAACTATCTGTTGTCCAGTTTTAACGGTATTTAATTTAACTTTTCTACTAAAATAAGCCAAAGTATTTGGGAAACAGAGAATGTTGTTCAAACTCTTGGACAAATCTCCTGAAAAAGTTTTTCCAAGTATTTACTCATTTCAGTTTGAAACTAACCAAGGACTGATGAAAACGCGCATGACGATCTCGCCAGGTATCACGTGTGCTCAAAATGTGGGGAAATGAGCCTTAAGGACCAACAGTTTTCTTAGACTTATAACGACTGTTGTGCGAAGGACGAAAGTAATGATATACTTATCGTCGTACCATAAAAAGTTAAACATTTGTTGATCATGCCTTGACGTTACCGTTTTGACGTTGACAGTTTTTTTTAACAAGTATTTAACAGATGTTTAACTTTTTCGTAGTAAGACCGATAGTGTTCGCCTTATTTCGTGCTATATGTAATAGTTCAGTAACTTTGTCGCCTGAAAGTATGGGGTAATTCGGCGTAGTATAGGATGGACCATTATTTATTGGGTTAACATCCTATACTCCGCAGAATTACCGCAAGTTTGAGACCTCGACTGCCGATCTTGTTCCTTGTTAGCGATACTATCGGATGGTTTAATAACACGCGTGTATTTTTTTCAGAATCAAAGTGTTTGATTCCTGGGTGAGAAAATTAATTTTCCAAAGTCCAATAATGAAGTTTCAGTATGTATCGAAATCGGTCTCGAGACTTTTAAGTATTTAGTATGTAAAGTTATCTCGTACGACAATATTGTACGAGCTCATTAGTTACATCTTGTAAGGGCTCAAACACATAAACAAGTGACGACTACGCAACGTGTTACGTTGCACGGCTCGTCGTCGTGACGCAAAATCTATATAAAACGTGTATAGTATTTTCTTTGTATCTCTTTCTTCTTTATCCGTCTTCTTAATATATTAGAAGGAGGAGAAGACGTCTAGTGCGGTCCATTCCTGAAATGAACTGCGGCAATTCTACAAATCTGACACCGACAATACGACGTCGTTCAACGTGGCATGTTGCGCTGTCGTGTCGTTATTATTAACGTTGCTTCCACGACGTGGACTTCCACGTTACGTTGCCGTGCAGTGGCACGTTGTGTCGCCGTAACGTGTTTATGTATTTGAGCCCTTACAAAAGATGGGCAAAGGCTTAAGCGAAGACATAAAATGCCTGAATAAAGTATCTAAGTTACAAATACCTTACTTACGAGGTTAAACTTTTCTAGTTAATTTGCACATTTATTACAGAAAGATAGGTTCGAGGTTGTAAATAAATGTCTTCCAGCATAACTAGGAAACATGACATGACATAAAAACATTAGTGAAAATCGGACCAATAAGCCAATTTCTGTAAACGTCATAATTTCAATGTTCGTAATGTGTTTCGAATGGGTGCTAATATGCATGTTTAACATATTAACCTTCCTCATGATCGTCCTGTCTATTTACAAAAATCGCACTGAAAGTGTACGTAAACCTACGAGCGTAGCGACAGTTAGATTACCAGGTCGGGCAAACCCTTCAGGTATTATAGGCTTGTTTCTTCGAATCCATAATTTAAATGTTATAATGTTTGACCAATTTTGAAAACCAAAATTCTAGAATATTTCCTCTGTCCTGGGTGCATTTACAAGCATTTAAATTCTTTTTCTTCAAAAGTGTATCGAATTTGATGAAAGCCCACGAGTGGCTTTTGTTATTGTTGTTCTCGGATCCTTATCACCCTCGTCTACGGCACGTCTGAAAATTCGGCTCGGATGCCATAGAATGTATTGTATTGAAATGTAGTTACTATTGTCTGTCTGTACAGTTTTATTGTAATTAATAATATTAATTGCATGCAATTTTAGACTCTATTTGACTACAGCAGGATAATACAACTTACTTAGCAAAAATATAAACAAAGATTCTTCCACGCGCTCGAAGTGGCGGGAAGTTAGTAATATAAGACGTACTTTTTCCTCTACTTTTTCACAGTATAGGTAATTTCACAGTCACGTGCAATTAACTTTTGTTTTGAAACACATGAAATGAAGCACTATAAACTATGATTGAGCACGCTTATCAAATGTTTGAAAATTTATAAACGGTAAAGTAAACAGATTTTTACATCTGTACGATATTAAAGAAAGTAAGTTTTTTTACATGCTTAATATATTAGTCTTTGTTTTACTTGGCCAGGCGAAAGCAGCATCACTGCATACCACTAAATAAACTCTGAGATTTATTATAGAATCGGCCAAGTGCGAGTCGGAATGCACAAAGTGAACGGTTCCGTCCAGAAGGGTAGCTACCTCCGTATAAGCCGTATCAATTATACGCCCCCCCCCCCCCCCCGAGTATCAAGGGCCCCGAGTCGAATGGAATAAAAATAATAACATAAAATGTTGCTCTAAAATGAAAACTTCTCGCGGTCATAAAGCTTCAAGTATCGAAATCCTAACATAGAGCTCAATTTTCAACGAGCTATATGTAGTTTTCATAAATAAAAAAAATAGAGAATTTTGAAGACAATTTTTGGATTGAAAGATTCGTTTGCGGAATATTGAGCTTGAAAGTGAAAGATTTCTGTTAGATTCGAGTGTCCTTCCTCTGCCAACTGGACAGTTGTGTTTGGGTTTTGAAAATCACAGTACTTTACAAGTTTACGGGAAATACCAACTTCAAAAATGTACTTAATATCATTAATATGGGAGAACGTGTTTTTCAACTGCAAATGTAAGTTGGTCTTTTTATTATCCAACCCTTCATTTTGTGTGTTTTTCATCGATAAAGAACCTAGCGTAAAAAGAAAAGGAAACCTAGCGTAGTAATGTGGCACAGTTATTATGTTTTATATTTTTCTGAGTCTTTTTTTTCAGTGATACCAGATGTTATCTCCACATTTTTAACATTATGTTTGCTGACCGTCAACAGCATACCAAAGATTAAAAATAACCGAAATGGCGAAGGGCATGTAACATGGCCGGATCCTGATAACGACCCATTGATATACATCGCAAACCCAATAGAAGCAGAAGTTCCCGGCCATTGGATCCCGCTCAGTGTCATTAAACATATCTTAGAAAAAAAAGAAACGACACCTGTGTACCAACACACAAATTATGTGCTGAAGCCAGAAGTCATCGAGATATCTCACGAAATAAATTCGCTTGAAAAAACAGAGTTAATAACGAAAACGACGATGGAGCCGGAAATTCTCAATCCCTCTACTTCTAACTCCTCAGGATACGACGTGGAAGTCAACACGGAAGACAGCAACAAGAGCGAAGACAAAAAGGAAGACTCTCAGGATAAGCCAGAAAAGAAGAACGAGAATGGGGACGTAAATAATGAAACTCAGACGCCTGACGATGCCGGTGTAACGTCAGATGATGATAAGACTACGGATGCAGATGGTGATGATGATAATACTACGGATGCAGTTAGTGATGATGTTAAGACTACGGATGCAGATGGTGTTGATGATAATACTACGGATGTAGGTGATGGTGATAGTAATGAGCAAGAGACTACTACTGCTGATTATGATGGAGAAAATGATACAAAAAATACTGATGAACAGGTTGATACCACTGAAGCAGAGCCTACCACTGACGCTGAAACCGCCGCGACCGAAAAACCAAATAGACCAAAAAAAAAGCCAAAAAGACCAACAGATGAGCACGATAACGTTGCTAGGTCGTTGATAACGAGAGTGTTACCACATGAATGAATAACATTTGTATTTTGCATTAGTTTGCGCCTAATTTTTTTTTTCGATTTAGTCAATTTAATCAGTCACCTCAAAAATGCCCTTTTTGTACTGGAAGGCCTTGTACTGACTAGAAGCATCCTATTCCTTCAGTTGAATTCGCATTCGCGTTAAGGTCATTTCTTCAAACCAAATTTCAAGCATTGGTTGTCTAGCTTTTTCAAACTAAGAATATTACTAGAGAAAAATTACGGCTGTTACTAGACTGTTGTCAATAAATATAAATATAATTTGTCTATAACTGTTGTCAATAAATATATTTTGTCAATAAAGTAATAAAAAAATAAAAGTCTAATACTTCAACAACCTAGTAACAGCCTTATTTTTTTGGTAAGACTATGAACCCTAAAAACATAACACTCCTTTTTATGAGCAATCGTTTATTTACAGCGGCACATCGCGGCTTAGCTCTGATTCAAACTTTCGACCTACCTGGTGCTTGTCCCCTTTTTTTTTTATAAACAAACAATAAAGAACACAAGCAAACAATGAATTATCCAATTTGTTGCAGTCTTTCCGAATTTATCCGTAGGTACGTACAAATAGACTTTGTCTTATACCGTGCGAAGATTACCTCTTAAGGGGAACGACATTGTATTAATATGCAAAAGCGATCAAGCTGAACGAATACGATGCATAAAGAAAGTACCCTCGTCTTGGTATGAGTATCCTGCTGCAATAAGCCTTTTATCTTTTTTTTAATGAAACATTTCAAAGCCCCATTTTAATAACTTGTTATTTGCTATAGTTCATCTGCGCATATTTTACTAGGTACATCTTTAAAACGATGGGTTTCTATCCCTTCATGCCTGTTTCACCTAAATAGGGTTGAACCTTGAATATAGACGTGGCCTGGCTCTCTGAGTTGCATGAATATTGAAGAGGGCGTGTGAAGGCCGGGATTCCAGCTAGCGATACAAGTCACAATGCAATCTGGTCATGCATTGTCATATCCTTTCCCGTGTCAGCGGGTCTAAAAAGGCCACTTTTACAATATCACTCAAGTAGCATAATATTAATCATACAAAAATCGTTAAATTTTACTTTTCTGTCGACTAATTCTATTTATACGGGACCGACCTTTCTGCCTATCAAGCAACCCTTCGCTTTATTTTCCTTTTGTAATGAAAAAGAGAAATACTTTAACGTATTAAAATCAATCATAAAGGTAGATGTTAAGACACACATGTGATGTGCAGACACTCGGGGATAATTGATTACATTTAGTAGATTAAAAAAAGGGCTTTTAATTAACAGAGTTTCTTGAAACTGGCCATAAAGGTCTCAAATAGATAACAACTAGTTAAGCCACTGTATTTGCATCGTATGAGGTTTTCAGCACCTGCTGCAGCTACCAGTACAAGAAGATGAACGTCGACTCATGTTGTATCATAAGAGCTTACAAAATAGTCTGGTTGGAAGACGACAAACTGGTTTTGATGTTGAAGGGGGTACGATCAAACTCTGATTCAGTCAAATAAACGATTTAGAGGAAAAAGGACTGGGGATCGCGGGACTGTATGTAAACGTAACCATGACCCTGGAATGGAAAGGGCAACTGAAGGAACAGGCGACATTTTCAGGCACTTAGAGTCAGACAGTCCAGCTTCAGCCCAGAACGGACTCTTTGATGACATTAACACTCGAATAAAAAGGACTGGCAACGTAAACTTGCTAGTTTATTTTTATGGTCTGTGCACATCTGTGCAAACCCTTATTATGATTCACTTTGTAAGTGTGTGTGACTGAGTACACCCTGTGACATAAGATATTATTTTCTCAGAGTATGACCCTTCTTAGTTCAGTAAACAAGGTCCTTTTTCACTATACTAATACATTCACTTACGAGATTAGAAAAGGCTGCTAAGACGTTTGAGACAAATATGTATAAAATCATTTTTTTTTTAAATCTTTTTGATTTAATAACGAGACAGTGGTTAGTCCATTTCTATTTGTTATTAATTCACAGCTCACATAAGATGTCTGAGGGTTATTGCAGGTTTTCTTTGGCCCTATACGAATAATATCTAAATAATCTACCCAATATTTTTAAAAGGGTACAAGATTTTTTTCTGAAATGCTTTTGTATTACTTAGCTCGTAGAACATTTGAAGGTAACATAATGTGTCAGTCTATACATTGAATGTACGATCCGCTATAAACTCCGAAAACTGACTAAATGTGAAAGATTGAAGACGGTTGAATATTTCAAATTTATTTCGAGAGAAGTGGAGTTTTTATTCTAACTAACCACCACCATGGTAGGGGGTTTAATACAGGGTTAACACATTATTTGTAAAACATGAACAACCTTTCATGCTCTGAAAGTACTTATGGTTATAAAAAAACTTTTGCTTTGAAACCAACCCAAAATTAAAAAAAGACAGGATTTTCATACAAAATGAAATATTTTTCCGTTGGCAATTTATGAAACACCAATCAGCAATAAACCTATATATATTCATAGACTTACAAACAAATCACATCAATTTCTCAAAATTACTCAGATCACCTGTTGTTGTACGTAGTCAGCAATATTATATTCGCATTTAAAAAGACCCTTTTCTGTTGGTGCTGTCGTAAACGTATTATAGTCAAGGACTTGCGGTGGACATCGATGAGAGAAAACAGATTTATCCAATAACAGGTCGAGTAACCCACTTTGAAGGGTCCTAGATTTATTTTCTATTACATTACGTAGTCATAGGTAAGCCAGTTATTTTATGAAAGTTATTGAAGAGTTCGCTCTATCTTAAAGAGGACTATCAGCACTTTGGGCCCACAGATTTTGGCGATTGAAAAGAGTGTCCAAGGAGTTTCTTGCTCATTCTTCTCCATAGAGGTCTACGCTTTGGAATAAGCACCTACGGTACTTTTAACGATTTGATTTGATTTGACAAAAAAGTATTATGCTGAATGAAGTCTTCTTGTCTAACATACTACTTATATTTGTATCATATATGCAATGATACGCCTACACGACATGTTCTAATCATGTGCAACGTATTTTATTACGGATTACAGGCGTTAGTTACACTAAATTACACAATACACCACATCATGAAAAGCAGAACATGACAGTTGTTATAATTCTAACTTTAATTTTCTGCCACGTAGGAAGTAAGATGATATAAATTGTCACGGCATGACAAAATTTCTTAACCCCCTACAATATGAATAAATCCTGTATCGTGGATGCGTTTACAAACATTTAAATTCACATGAACAAACAGCCAGACGCGGAACAACCACTTGTAGATAGTTGGTTGTGCTATTCTCTAGTAGACTCAGCGCCGCGGAAGCGCATTAGCTGAGGTTTGCCTTAGTCGATTTTTAACTTAATATTTTAGAGCACAAAGTTGAAAATCTATTGAAGACGAATCTTCCTTGCGCTGAGTCTTATCTATTCTATATATACTAATGTTATAAAGCAGAATAATTTGTTTGTTTCTTTGGTTGAACGCGCTAATCTCAGAAACTGCTGCTTGGAATTGAAAACTTTTTTTTTGTGTTGGATAGTCCATTTATCGAGGAAGGCTGTAGGCTATGTAACATCACGCTATTACAAATAGGAGCCGAGCAGCGGGTGCAACCGCGGGTTACAGCTAGTAGAGAAAAGTATAGCAGCATTCTGTTTTCCGCCACTGCGCAAACCATGCCGTCAATCTTTTAGGTACTAATTAGACCCTTTGCATTTGCAGAAGCAAGTCGGAAATTGCTTGCAGCTAGGCATGACAAGGACGAGTCCTCAACAGAACTTGTAAGTGATCCTTAGGATTAATTACAGCATGAATGTAGTTCCGAGATATTGGAGCCGGCATTAATATATAGGCAACCCTTTACAACTATGTATTTTCCTTTAATAATAATAATTTTATAAAGCTGAATAGTAGTAGTTTGACAACTATTTTCACATTTGACATAATATTTAATATTGAAATCTGAATTCCCGAAAAACCCATTTCAGATGAAAAGACTACAAAATAGTACGAAATAATATATTCTACGATAGTTCTTGAAACAGCATGGACCATTGTACTTGGAATAAAATCAATCTATTATTTTCCTAAGAGGGTTTTCTTTATTCTTTCCGTAGATATGATTAAAAATATATAATACGGAGAACAAGTTTCCGATAGTATTTGCTTTTAGTGTAGTTAGGTATACGCCTCCAAAAAGTTATTTTAAATGTTTTTTTCGGTTTCCTCTGTACAGCTACGATTAGATATAAAACGGAACTGAAAACTCGTTATAAAATAAACATTTTTTGGATGCAGCAACACGATCGAGTTAAAAAAGAATTGTTTGTTTTGCGTCACCGCTGATGGCTCGATTTTTGCTCATGTACAGCGGGCAAACCGGCCGAAAATCGTAACATTTTGATAAAGAATTGTACAAAGGACAACTGGCCTAATTGCTGTTTTGTTTTCTCTAACATGTTTTAGATAAACGCCGGGCCATAATAATATGTCTATGTATATACCGTCGTATGTCTATGTATTTACGGCGACTTGTCTTTAAAGATATTAAAACATGTATATTATCTACTTTAAAGAAGCAGCAAACTTTCGTTTCTTCAGTGGTTTTCTAATATCCTGTTTAATTACTATGACGCCATTTCCTTTTTACATCCTTCAATGTGATTAGAATTTTATTTAAATAGTTATTATGTGAAATGTGAATGTATAATAGTAGGATTCTTAGTAAAAGTTTAAACTTATTATGTAGGTGACTACCTCAATGCTATGTAATCCTTTTACGTGACTGGAGATATCGGCATGTCGCATTATACTTCCTTTATAAATCATAAAATCTTTATGGTAGATATATTTAAGTCCTGATCAACTTATCTGGCAGATGTTTTTTCAATTCAAAAAAGACAGCTGAGCAAAACGTAGAATTAAAAGTTTTAAAAAAATCGTCACATTTTTATCCAATAAAAACTTTTTGGTCACCATTTTGTTATAACTTATTAATCTATATATATAAAAATGAAACTCGTTTTCCGTTGTCACGACATAACATGAAAAGGGCTTGACCGATTCGGATAATTATTTTTTGTTGTGTTTGTAACCGTCGGGACCGGGTTTTAGACCGGGTCCTCCACCCGTGTGAAGCCGGGACGGGCCGCTAGTCTAATATAAATGGCGAAAAAAATTAATATGTTTACAAAAAATCGCTTTGTAAAAAAAGTTCACGAATAATTGCAAATTAATATCAATTTTACAGTAAAAACCGAAAGCACTTAAAACCAATTACAATATAATAATTATGCCGCGTCTACTGACGTTTATTAATAAAGCTGATGTCTGCGTATTACAGCAAAGTGCTGTCACCAACACTGTCCGAATCAATTGCTCAAGGCAATACAAATGTATCGAAATTTTCCTCCAATTTTGAACATTCCTCTTTTATAATAATGGAATAACGAATAATGCAATACAGAAGAAAAAGGGTTAATTTTTATAATCAGCCTATAATGTTTCCACTGCTGGGAGACAGGCCTCCTCTCTGAGAGGGAGAGTGGGCCATCCACCACGAGCTCAGTGGCGGTCGGTAGATACGTCTTCGAATTTGATGTTTATAGGACACGTTTCCTCACCATGTTTTCCTTCACAGTTTTGAGAGCAGTGGCGATGAAATAAATTTAAAAAAGTAATTCGCCAGGCCGGGTTCGAACTCAAAACCTCAACTCCTAGTACTCGTAACTTAATACCATTGGCCCACCACTGCTCTGTACGCTTATTTAATGTAGCATTAATTTATTAAATTTTAATCGAAGTTTCGACATCATTAACATTTTCACTGGGTAGCTAATTTTAAGTACCTTTCCTTCTGTGAGAGCTTTTATCTTCCGTGAACGTGTGCCGTTTTTAAAGACTCATTTTCTATGAGGAACAATTAAAGAGAGAATATGAGCTTTAGTTGGTATTTCAGACTCTTAAAACAATTTCAGTCTTGGCTTTCTATGAGGATAGGAATAAAATTAAACCATTTAGGTGATACCACCAAAATCAAATTACCAAAAATTGGTATAACACAGTTATAAGTCGCATTTCATGTACGTAGTTTTACAAATTAAATTGGGTACCTTTATGAAACTGGCATCCGACATTTAACTTCTTACTACTATTATATTATAAATGCATATGCTTGGGTGGATGGATAGATGTTTGTTACACAATCACGTCAGAACAGATGAAAGAATCTTGTATCATGTAATAAGTTAAATTATTTTCTGGCAATTTTCCCCCAAATCTCATCTGGTAAAATTTGGGAAATTATGTTATTTTTTGGTGCTGAACATAACAAAGTCACGTATTTCCAAAGGGGATATGCAGAGTTCATGGTATAACCAATTGATATTGCACAGTTAATAATATTGACCTTACGACTCAAGAAAATAAAAAAAAACAACAAGAAAATAAAACCGATAATATTCAATTACAGTTAATTAACAAGAATCATTTATTTTAAAAAGAAAAAGTAATATAGTTTAAAATGTTTGGAAGTAAATTTTATTTTCACACGAAAATTGAGATTCCAGTTTATTATTATTATATATTGCGGCGCAAAGTTTGAAAGTATTTTACGTGAGTCTGAAAGTGCTATAAAGTGAAGCTACCTTAGAGATGCTATAACTTATTATTAATGAAGTTTTCCTATAGGACAGGCTAGTCAACATTTTACAGTGAAGCGACACTTTTAATTAGGTATTCAGTTGTAAGTTAATTGATTATTTACTTTGAGGAACTTACTGATGCTGATGTTTCAGTTCAATTGTCAGATACATTTTTCATATTTTGTTTTTTTATTTTCACATAGAATGAATAAAACTTTCATGATTAAATTGATTTAGTATCAAAATCAGTTAAAAAGTGAAGCAACTTTGTTTTTTTTTGTTGTATACACTTTATATTAAAAAAAAGAACTCCATTATGAATAAACTCAAAAAAACTTTTTCCTGATAGAAAACATATTATAATTATTAATCTTACCTTTATAATTCGGCACGTTGAAATAAATTCAGCTGTCGACCGCTGAAGGTTTACGTGAAACTAGTAACGATCACTTTATCATGTAAGTACGGGAGCCTATGAGTGCTGCTTCCGTGGTCTCGCTCGATGGTATTCGAAAGCAAATGAACGTTGCGAAGTGCCGACGCGGGTTATATAGTGATGCGGTCTAAGCTACGCGGCGTTTAACTTGCGTAGGTGCCGTAGGGCGCTACCGGCGTAGCACCGTAGCGGCCTACGGTGCTACGACAGTTTTAAAAGCTACGAGATTTCACGAAACTTTTTTAAACATTATTTGCGATTTAACAGACAATGTATTTTTAGTTATTTAATATTTAATCCACTTTAAGGAAATAACGTTACAAACATAACTAAACACATACAAATATTACGAACTAAATATTTACAAAAGACACTAAATTAAAACTAAAATCAAAATATTATTAAGACAGAAAACATAAACTAATTAATTCATTTAAGATTACTAATAATTTTATCAAACTTCGATTTATATCATATTAAAGTCATTGTTAATTATCTCGTTACATAATTTTAGAGTGCCTAATTAATAAACTTTGTTTAAGTTTATTATAAATTACAGTTTTAATCTACAACAGCAGAAGGGTTGTTTCAAATTACTTTAGATATTTTAGCAACAGTTATTAAGAGATTTTAGATCAGAAATGACATTTGGTTTAATATTAAGGAAAGGATGTTTCATTTGTGTAGAAGGCAGGTGGCAGATGATGAGTGTGTCCATACATTAAATTAGAGTAGGACACACTTATTAACCGACTTCATTTTACAGGCAATTGGTACTTTACATAATGGTAATGGGTTGATTTAATTACGATAACAAAATACATTATCTATGAAATAATAGATCGTCATTGTCAGACAAAAATAAAAAAGGTACAAATGTGTCCTTCTTGATATAATATGATAATGTACTAGGAAAACACAATATTTTTTCGATTTGATAAAACTAATGTAATATTTAATTGTTGACCTCGATAAAAGGCTTTTTTATCGTGGTATACTCATCAAATGAGTCCTCCCACCCAGGTCAGGGCGGGAGGGACTGTCAGACTTGTACTGACTAAATCCACGGTGTCCTTCATTAGCCATTTACGTTCCAGGGTCACGGAAATGAGATAAGTTCCTCGACCCCTGCAGGCTTTGGTCCTCTAGAGGGGGGCCTCGCCGTCATCTTCCTGACCTTCTTTAAGACGCGCGTGGAACACAACGCGACGTCGACCCGTGCATGGGCCATGGTCGAGCGGCGAGTTGCCCATTACTCGCCGCCCGCTTGCCCTGGCTGCTGTTTAGTGTTTTCAAAGTTGCGACTACGTATATGAATTATAGCTATAGTATCAATACAAACAAGTATTAACCATATTACTGTACCAGACTAGCGATAAAAAAAAACAATTAAATTATATTATTTCACTAATATAAGCCATTTAAATGTATAATGTCGCAAGCGCAACTGCTGATCCTGAGTTCGATTCCCCGGTCGAGGCCACTGCGCCAACCCTGCCGTCAACTATGTTAAATTCCTGACCAGAGTTCTCTTCCGGGAAAACTCAATATCATAATGCGTGACAAGGGAATCGAATATAAAATCTTTTTCAAAAGGGAAATATCTCCTCGTTTATGCATATATTCGCATATCCTCGTATATAGGTTCTTTGATCGTTTGACAATAATAGTATGCATTATTCAACAAAAGAAAAAATACGGAACATTCTTTTACAAAACTCTTACTGACGGACTACAATAATTAGATTTTGAGTCAAATGAGTTGGTCTAGTGGTTAGTGACCCTGACTGCTATGCCGGGTGTCGTGGGTCTGATTCCCACCCAGGGCAAATGTTTATGTAATGAGCATGATGTCTGTTTGTCAGTTGTGTAGTACCCACACATACTCTGCTTAGCTTATTGGGACTAAATGATAGTTGTGGAATATTAATATTATTATTTTGAATTTGTATCACCGACTTCTTGACTCTTTTCTTATTATTGATTTTATTATATTTTTATTGTTATTTGAATGGAATTAATTACTTTAACATTTGTACACCATTAAATGTTAGGCATAGTGATCATTGATACTGCATTGACTGTAACATCTATAATACATATACCTATGTTCACAAATGAATTGACATAAATTGAAATTGAACTTCCAGAAGAATAGGTATTTGGACAAACAATAAGGTTGTCAGCAAAATAGTAACTCATTAACTATTTTCCGTTCGGTCAACAACTAGTTAATGGGATCGTCAGTCATGAGGCAATACATCAACACTTTGACAAAATTATCTCTCAATATGTCATGATAGGCTTTAATAACAATTTGGGGGCTGAATGGCGAGCACCGATTAAATGCTTGTGTACACTATCAAGATAAAAATGACAAATAGCCTCAATAGTATGAAGCTCTCTTAAAGCTTTTATCGTTTGTGAATCACGTTTTTTTTCCTGGAGAGAGTTATTAAACATGTTGGTGGAATAACCACTGATAGCGTGACACACTGTATTTATTATTAACTGTTTTAATGTAAAAAAAATTGTTGATAAAACTTGCAATTTATTTTGACACATTGCTGGAAAACTATTTTTTTTTCAGATTTGACTACCTAATCAATAATGTTAGTCCTCTCATTTTCTAACTAATATAATTAATATTAAGGAAGTGGAAAGTAAACAGTAAGAATAAACCTGGACCAATCTCTGAGGAGTTTCACACTTGATCGAGAGCTTGACTCAGAAATCAGTACTAATGGAGACGGCGCGGCGTCTATAGGAGGTTCCTCACTCAAGAGCCTTTACTATTGGAACTTTTGTCCCTGTTCTGTCTATGCAGAATATTCTCATAACTAACAAACTATCAAAAAAACTTCATAAATTGTCGAGCCGTTTTGGAAGAGTACATGGAGATGTATTAGAGTCCAATTATGTCCGGTAGTTATTTCGTCACTAGATAGTCGCATTATATATGAATTATTAACGTATAATATTACTCTAATAATACCCCACACATAACCGTTTATAGGATTATTACTAAATACTGAGAACGCTGTTATTTGTAGCAACATCAATAAATTTCTCAATACTGGTGTAATACAAATAAAGCACATGTAATCCCTGATAACTTGTATTCGTAGATTGTTTTTACAAAGATTTTATTTCGTATAAAATTTTCCTTTTACAAGATAATGAAGATATTTATAGACATAATTTACGTGAATGAATACACTTCTAATGAAATGAATGAATCTATAGAAATTCTTCACAAATAATTCCCTTAAATTCTAATTAAATAAATTATTATATTTCATTGAAAATACATATATATTTGCTGTTCACACATTTCGATCAATGATATATATTGTAAGCAAATGTCACAGTCTCATTTGAAGTTCTAAAAACATTCTAAACACTTGGACGATCTAATCTTATCATTAACTATAGTAATTAGTCGAGAAACTGGAGTATGAAAGTAGGGAAGTTTGGAAGAGACCTATACTCATCAAGGGTGGCCAAAAGTTGAAGAATTAAAAGACGGTATAATTTTGATCTTAACCGCTTTTCTTTTTTGTTTTCATTTGCATAAGATTGCATTTTGATACGTAAGAAGACCGGTAAGTAGACAACCGGTGTAATTGGACATCTATAGGGGAGGCCTATGTTCAGCAATGGACGTCCTCCTACTGACATCATTACGATGATGATAAAAAGTGATTAGTTTAGGTTATTTATGACAAGCAGTCTTTCTTATAAAGTTAGTTTAGTATCTATCTTCAAAGTTTAAATCATATATGTGGTCATACGAGTACCTAGTTTTATCTTTGATAAATTTATTTTTGTAGGTCTTATTTAACACTTCCTCACACGGTCCTCAGGACTACTTAACATGAAATGTTGGGTTCATTTCTTAAGTAGGTCAATTATGAAACGGTTTTTTTCCACTTTGAGTTTATTTGTATTCCCACAGTCAAATGTAGGCCGTTAGGTACATCTCTACCTGTTGGCAGCACTAAAAGAAAAATGGCGATTGCTGAGTAGCACAGGCTGAGGCTGCTGAGAAATGCTTCACTCGCGTCACACACGCTGAACACATCATGGTTTCAGCCGATAATTTAGTCAGCATAACTGAATGTTTTTCAGTAATTTCGATTTCTGTTCAAATTTTGTTATCGGTTAACCCTTTGAAGGAATGCTTCGAATGTTGCCCTAATTATTTATACAAAAAAAAAAACGTGCCTACTTTCTACAAGTTTATATATATTCAGTCATTTATTTTGAGCTCTTTCTAGAATGGGATCAATTTGAAACAAAACAAACATAAACTCGTGCAAAAGTCTCATCATGAAGAACTTTTAGATTTGTTTCTCGATTCTGATTTGCCAAATAGCTGCTGAACTCTACGTACTTATTGAAGAACACTTAAGTAATATGGTAAAACGCTCGTACGAGTACTGCGTACGTGGACCATAAAAATAAATGTCAAAATATAGCTGAACTTAAAGTTCTTAAAATCTAGTTTTTTTTTTAAAAGGCGAACGAGTAAGTTTTTTAGATGAAAGTAAAATTCGATTGTGACCGGGAATCGGAGCGATCTTTGATACACAGGGCCATACCAACTCGGCCATCGCAATTACTGCGTAACTTTACTATATAATACAATGAAGAGTTTGATTGGTTGGACACGCTAATCTCTGGAACGAATGGTTTAAATTTGAAAAATATTTTTGTGTTTGACAGTCCATTTATCAAGGCTGGCTATATAAAATCAAGCTTATGGCAAAATGGAGGCGAGTAGCAGGAGTAAAACCGCGGGGAACACCTAGTACAACACAAAAAAATAAAGACAGGTAAACTGTTCTAACGTCATCTTTTCCCTATTAGACGGCACAGTATCATTTTTTTTCCACATCATTCCTTAGACAATCCATCCATCTTTTCTTTGGCCTTCCTCTTCTTCTCCATCCATCAACATGCAAACTCATCGCCACCTTAGTAACCTCTGTTCAAATGTAAACAAGAAAACACTCACCAGTTTTCAGTTATCTGATCAGACCGATCGACTGATTGAATAATATGAATGACCAAGGAGGTATTGCGCAGTTCAGGACTGCAGACGTCGCTGTGCCTATTACCTACATTCAATTGAAAATAAGCAGACAAGGAGCGCGCTCCGACAATCTTTTGAGCAAAAGTTAAGTATTGAACTTACCGCTTCCCGTACTTTGATCCGTGTCCAGCAGCCTTATCATTTGTAATTTTGTGGGCGCGAGTGAATTAATAGTCGATTTTAATCAGTGTTGAGACCATTATTTGTTAACTATATCATATCGAACTTGGACTCTGTTTCCGCGGTTTCCCAAATACATGCATGTGAACTACAGTCGTTATATTTCTTTAAAAAAATGTCACTGCAAAGACAATTCACAAATTCAAATAATTCTTCCCATTTCTTATAATTAATCTAATCAAAAGGCTTTCTCGGAAATGTTAGAGCTATTAGCTTTATAATTAATCAACTTAATGAAAAGGCGATGTATGACTGTAACATTTTCCATGAGGTGACTTTGGGACTATGTATCTTAATTCGATACCCAAAACATGCTAACTCACACTTTGTAATGACAGTGCGTTGACTTTTACTTTAGTTAAACAAATTCGCACGTCAGTTGTTTTTAATTTATTTTTTACTTATAAACATAGCCTAGAGTGACCTCTCAGGTGACCTGGGCCAAGTCTACCTACTATTTTTTATAAATTATTATTATGTTATCACTCCAACATAATCCCATTGTCATTTTGCTAAAAGTTCGTAATCTGCTAAATTCATTGTACGCAATCTGAAGTCGTGAAAAGTTCGTTAAATAGCAAAAAGACATTTGTACCAGATTACCATTCTGTGTCATTTCTTTCAATGAAGTGTCAGTGGTTGCTCGTTGGTTAGTCATAATGACGCTACTATTTAGTGCATTATTTATCAAACGTCAAAATTAACAATTATGAAAGACCATTCTGAAATTATTATAATAGCAGACATGAAGCTCTGATGTGTTCTGCGAATACTGAAATTACGCAAAAAACATAAATCCGGGAAATTAAACCATTTGTCTTCGCAAACAAAGGTCTATCGATGGGTTCAGGGTAGGTGATAAAAGAGATTAGACAACTAATATCGGACTCGATATGATCGCTGAGCGGCCTATCCAATACCTACTGAAAAGGAAATAAATTATATGTCCAAATGCGAATTGAAAATTTGAACGTAAATAAAAACCCCGAAATGTGACAAAGAACCAATTCAGGACGGTTTCCCCGAATCAATCAAATCTATATTATTTCACAGCTCGCGTCACAATTTAGAATTGTACTTCGAATCGAGGAATCTACTTTTCGTATTCTAGGAAAAACTCACATAAATCTGCATAAAAAGCTTGCACTGAACTACGACCTACTTACCTAGAAGGCTGAACATTTGAGATTAGGGATTTCTGTAAGTTACTCGTAACTACCTATATAAGTTTTACCAGAAACAAATTTTAATTTCAACAACCGAGTAAGCTCGGTTATGAGTAGGCATCGAGTAGTTAACTACTCACACTCATGTCAGTCATGATTCTTAAACGAAGTAGGACCTTCATGTTCTCTGCGACGTAGATAGCAAGAGCCAGTCCCAATCCTATGCATTATGTTTTTTCCCGTCTTACCACTTCAACATTTTTGTACATTAACTGTAAAAAATATTTCGTAGAATTAAAAAAAAAAACCAGTGAACTATGACTATATCAACAGTTACTCAAGTACACTCGTATAAAGTTTACTTGTGCGAGTCCACTTGGTCTGAGCGTACTTAGCCTATGTATCTGTTACGGCTAATACCCGAAGTGCGGTTACACCTAGGTTTAACCGGCTAAACCTAGGTGTTAGCGACCACAAACGGATAAACCTAGGTGTATCCTACTTAACTTCGATTAGAACTAGGTTTAGCCGGTTAGGTTAGGTCTGACCTCGGGACTAGCTGGCACCCCAACTCGGACAATTACTCAAATAATTGTATTAGTCCGAAATATAGAATATTAAAAAATATTAGACCCGTATTTTTTCTTTTGTCACGTAAACCAAAATTGACGAAGATACAACGCTTCTAAAAATCACAAAACGTCACTCGGTCGGTACAATTTTACAAACGCAATGACGTCACAAGCCCCCACTCCCGAATTTGGAAGCGTTTTATCTTTGTCAATATTCATTGATTTGAAAAAATAAAAAATACGTGTCCATTATTTTTCAATATTATTACTGACGGACTAAATAGATTATCAATTTATTTATGTAGTAAAATACCCTATTTAGGTTAGAAGAGGATGACCACGAAGAATAACCACCTGGTTATTTTTTTTTAACCGCGCAGAAGTACTGCAACGGCACTTCGGGTATTAGCCGTAACATATCCACATCCACGCGGCTTCAATGACAACCTTAAAGGGAAAGCTTTTACTTTTTCTTTTCAAAAACGTCTTTTAAAAATATAAGTAAGTAATGAAACAGTACATAATCTGTAATCGTATTATCGCAAAAGTTTATCTGTTTGATGATAAGTAAAGTCCACGTCACAATACATTATATAAAAGTTGTCCATAATGTATGAAATTGAGTAAACCTTCAGTGGCCCGCAGTGTTCATAGATTTGACTTATTGAGACGACACGGATAAATGTGTACATATTTAAATCCCCTCCTGTGATCCCCTCTTTTCTGCTGAAGCTTTTATCCACTTACAAATTTAATGGAAGTCAAACAGAAGGTAGGGAAATAATAGATATACAAATGTTGGTTTCGTACTAAATGTAATGATCTCAAGATGACGGATATTTAAAAAAATATAATTTTAAAGTTAGTCTTGAACTTAATGTGCACTTTATTGCATTTAAAAAAGTCCATTTCAAATAAAACATGACAACAACATACTATATTACTCTTCAAGATTGCTCGTTGATGCGGTATAAGGGCGTCTTGAGCTGAAGTATAATTCAACGTATAAATAAACATGATATTATATCAGTTCCGGGGCATTTATACACGAGTCACGAGGACACGAGTGACTAACCCCCAATCGTATCGCAAAAATTAATAGTAAACAATAGTAAAATTTCATTTTCATTAACGATTGATTTTCGCCGCACGGCAAGCAGCATGGCAGACCGTACTTACGGCCAACACGACTGAAAAATCGACCTTTATAAATGCATATGATACAAACAGAGTTTGACACATGTAGGCGTGAGTTATTAACAGATTTTGAACTGTCATCGTCTATGTCAATTAACTAATTGTACAATTAAGAAGTGAAAAAAAAACAACATCACGCTGTTAGTAAAGTGTGAACATTCGTCACTTTTTCGGTTTTATCGAATTTAAGTGAAACGTGTACATTTTTATTACAATTAAGTGAACATGGGCTTGAGGCAAAAACTTTATACGCTTTTTTACGAAAAATTACGCCGACAGATAACTATGAAATGTGAAATTTAAATGAATTTTGGTCGATATTCGACCACTGCGCGACCGCTAGTTAATGCAGATGAACAAACGATTCATTTGTTTACGTTTCCATTCAATACTTTTTCTTTTTACATTTTATACGTGCCGTCACGGTTTACGGTTGCATTATAAATTCAGTTTTGGGGTATAGGGTGGTATAGGGTAGTATAAAACAATATTTTGAATTCTTGAAAATTTGATTAAAAGCGAAGCATATAGGGTTTTCTAAATGAATACTGTTGTGTCGTGTGTCATCAAGTGAATTTAGAAAAGCCATTTTACCGTATTTTCATTTTTGTCAGTTATGAGATCATTAATAGAATTATATTTCGACTTATTAAATCTCTGTTGGAGATATGGAAGAAGGAAAGTAAAGTCATCCAATGGGTCCTCTCACCCACGGCAGGACGAGAGACACTGTCGAACCTGTACTGACTGAAATCCACGGTAATCCTTTAATAGCCCTTTACGTTCCAGGGTCACGATTATCTGATGGAATAGTCCCGCGAAGAGAGATAGTAATCTAATGTAAAAATAAGAGTTGGAAAAAATACAGAAGATTTTTATTCATATTGTTTCAGAATCTCTCACACTACTGTACTGTACAAACGCCTCCACTCTTTCCAATTTTCGTGAAGCTTTCCTTTCCAGTTCAGACAAGTGCTTAGTTCTCTACACTCTAACAACAGATAATCAATTTCCGTAGTCCTTATCAACATTAATCTAAGTTTCAAAACATTTACATGTCGCAACGCTTTTCCCCCTTAGCAGGAGTTTTCAGTATTTGACACGGATATTTTAAACTGGAACTTAGACAATTTTCAAAAAAAAAATAATCCTTCTTCGCACACCAGAGGCGCTGTTCCATTTTTTCATACAAGAAACGATGTAAATACTGGAATGACTCTATAAAGTAAAATAGTGAAAACTCGTGCTAGGGTAGTGGTCATAACACTATTATGAACCTTAACTGTAACAGTTACATACATCACGCAGGTTTTTAATGGACCATAAGTGCTTTAAAAGGGTATCCAAGGGGAGGCACATTAACACTGTTGGATAAAATATAAACAGCATGATTGAAAATTTTATTTCAATGTATCGTTATAGGTGGAAAACCTTAAGATGCAATTAAATGCTGGCAAATTCTAACTTCTCTTAGAACCCTGCCGGGGTCACGGGCCTATCGAATGCCGTGACCCCGTAACATAAAGGGTTATTGAAGAATACCGTGGATTTTAGTCAATACAAGTCTGACAGTTCCTCTTGGCCTGCCCTGGATAGGAGGACTCATTTTATGATTTTACGAAACTTTAAAAAAACGATTGATATCTACTAAATTTTAAATGAGAATAGGCCACGTCCTTCTAGTTATCAGCAATGTCTACGAAAATACTTCGGGAGAACTACACTGATCTTATTGAAAGGATTGTTGGTCTAGTGGTTAGTGACCCTGACTACTATGCCGGAGGTCGTGGGTTCGATTCCCACTTAGGACAAATGTTTGTGTGATGAGCACGCTCATTTGTTCTGTGTCTGGGTTTAATTTATCTATAATATTTATATTTAGAAATATAAGTATGTTTATCAGTTGTCTAGTACCCATAACACAAGCTCTGCTTAGCTTGGGACTAGATGGCATTGTGTGATGGTTGTGGAATATTATATTATTATTAAATTATATTATTGGTGAATTTCAAAACGACCCAGTACTCACAATCGGCGTGTTTGCTTATGACCAGATGTATAACATGAACGTGGATGAGTCGAAAAGAGTAAAGGATCGTAGCAAGTAGCTTTCTGTAGTTTCTGCTTACGTCCATCAGAAAAGGCCGTGAGTTTATGAACGGAGGTACTAGATGAAAACCCGGCTTCTCTCGGGTGAAACGTGACTCATAATCAATATCTAGGTATAAAATGTAGGTAAAAAATGTAAGCAAGATATCGTATAGCTTCATTCAGTGTTTAATAAATATAGTAAATAAAAACTGCAGTTTTTACACAAATAATCAACATTCAAAACAATCGTATTTAAGTAATTATACCGTTGAAAAATTGAATTCATAAACATAACAAAATTCAAAAGTAATGAAAAACTGTTTCTTCTCTAAGACTAATACCATATATGGCTTCAAAATATCTACTTTGCGAGAGAAAATGTAAAACACTAATTAGTCAATAAAGTAGCAGAAATTCGCTTTAGAATGTTGCTAAGTATACTTAATTGCTCGTGACTGTACTAGTATAAAAGCAAGCCAAACGAAAAGAGTTCCAACTTTTCGAATATTCTGTTACACACTCGTTACTAGGATGGGTTTTTAATTAAGACTAACAAGATTAAGTTTCCTGTATCCGGATTTAAAAACATACCTTAGTGAAAATTCGGAAAGAAGAGCTAGGGAAAATGTTCATTTGTTTTTATTTTCTCTGCATTCACAGTCCTCTGAAAATGCCAAAGGATAGTTTCATGAAGTTATATGAATCGCTTTTGGAGGTAGGTTTTACTCCAACTGGAGTTTATACATATTCAATTGATGTAATGTCTATTCGAATTTCATTCTGAAACGTGACCTAGCTGTTGCCCGCGGCTTCGGTCGAATGCTTCCCTATTTAACCTAAAACAGTCTCTTGGTTCCATCTCTGTCGCAAAATCCATTAAATTAGGTTAAGCCGTTTGGACGCTCTCAGAGGGCCAAAGCCTGCCGGCGTCGCGGGACTCATTCCATTACCGTGACCCCGGAACATAAAGGGCTATTGAAGGACACCGTGGATTTTAGTCAGTACAAGTCTGACAGTCCCTCCTGCCTTGCCCTGGGTGGGACTCATTTACCACGCAAAAAAAAAGAGCCGTTTCGACCTAATAATGGGTCATTTAATTCGTAAAAGTAAAAGTAGGATGGCATTTAAAATCACACGCTTATATACTCAATAATCGTTAATTATTAAATTGTAAGTCTAATATTGAAGTCATTTTCCTACTTGCAGGAAGCCAATATAAACTTCATAATAATCATAAACTTAACTAAAATATGATATAGTCCAATGAAAAAATCTAACTGTTCATCAATTAGATTAACAAAAAAACGTTTCACCTGTATTCTTTATTTTGTTTTTTTTAATCCAAATATGACGAAGCCACGATGACATGACGTACGGTACGGTATATTTTTATAGTGCGTTCTGACATCACGAGCACCCACTCCTGTATTGATGCGTATAATCTTTTTACTAAAATTACAAAAAAACCTGTCCATTTTTTTAAGGTCACGAATTTTTTTACCTAATCGACTTTATAGATTTTCTATTTATTGATGACGGAAACTATATCCTATTATTTCAGGATGGATTTTTAATAATGTGTCAGCGTCCATGCACATTACATTATTTATTCGTTATTTATTCTGCTCCTGATCCTATAGGGGTATAAAATTTGCACAAAAACTATATTGCGACGCTAATGTGCGTCATCAAATATCGATTTTACCTTCAATATATACTTTAATCTCACGTGTTTTGTAATATGCAAAGTTCGTCAACAACCCTATTTTGCTACTAAGCTAACATTAAAACGGATGTTGTATAAGACTTCATCTTGTTTTACTGGGACTGGAGGGTAGTTGGTAAAAGTACCTTCCAACAATGTTGCGTCTAAGAACGTCTTAAAACATTTCATATTTGTCCGTCCAGGGGGCCAATTCTCGCTTTTAGAGATGGTGTTGAACTCGACAAAAATTTCTAATGACGTCATTATTTCGACAAATTTTAAAAGTTGCTATGTTATATTCGCCATTTGTCGAAGGCTAACGTTAGAGTTCAGTAAAATTTGTCGAAAAAATGACGTCATTAGAAATTCTTGTCAAGTTCGACACCATCTCTAAGACCGAGAATTGCCCCGCAGAGAGATACTGAATTTGAAGCTGAAACGGTAGTCCTCTGCTTATTTAACTTTTTACATTTCCCAATGCTTTGTGCATTTCGCAGTGCTCGCTAGCGGTCTCGGTTGAGTCCGGAAACACAAAAAAATGTTGAATGGACCGCTAATATTCTGGAAACTATTTGTTTTACTGTTGCGAGGATAGAAATTGTGAGCGAGAATGACAATGGGTTTTATATAGGAATGTAAATAAGTTATGCCTGTACTCCAATAGTAATAAACTTTGTTTCTACTTGGGTTTGAGATAAAACCTGTTTAGTTGCAGATGTTAAACTATTGAGCAAATTAATTACAAAAAAAATCGCAAATAATTTTTAAATGACGACACGGTGCGGCGAATTGATAGATAGATAATTTAAGTACACCCCATGAAAATATTCTTAACAATTTCTCAACTATAGGTGTCATAAAGAAAATAGTAACATAACATCTTCTACAGAACGGGAACTGTTTTTTTATTATATACTCCTACATTTCACCAATATAATAGTGAGCAGATGAGCATCTCTACAAGAATCATTTCGACAAATTGTCAGTAGTAGCCCGAAGTCTAGGCTCATTCGCTTTCTATTATATTCACTTGTGCCTAGAATCTGAAAGCAGACTTCAATCACATGAAATATACCTGCGAACAACAATTCAACACGACAAGATAAAAGTAAGTATATGTTGATAAATATATTTAAAATATTTCATTATTATGTATTAAATAGTCATCAGTCCACACAACCACATCAATGTATTAAATAGAAAAACTTCAAAAGACACAAAGACTAAAAAAACACACATACACAACTACAGTAGTCTGCTGTGTACCATGCATGTATCTCAAGTAAAAAAATACATGTGGCACTCCCGAAACTGCCGCGGTGAAGCTATTGCATAACATTTTTTTTTATTTCTTTAGAAAAAAAATTACCTACCGCGTATATTTAACGAGAATATCATTTATTAAAAATATTTGTGGTGCACTACTGTAATAAAGAACATCTTTGTTGTAGGAGAATTTTAAAAGTAGGTTAAAACCTAAATACCTTACCTTTTTTTTTAGGTTAGTGTTTTAAACCTAGGTTTCATTGTGAAAACTCCTTTTGTAGGTGGCCGTTTAGAAATGATTATTGCCGAAATCTACCGAACTGAAACGATGTTAGACGATTCGTGGTGTCAGGTTTTTTCGTTATGGCTGCTACACACTTAACGAAAAATCTTTACGATTGGACGGTACAGTTCGAACTACTACTATAAAAGCTATACAATAGCTTATAATATGCAATAGCCTAATAACACAAGGTAACATAAAGTTCAATCATCACACTGTCCCTTTGAAAACAGACATTTCATAAACCTTGTAACAGTAATTTACGAGAGGAAATAGCATTGCAATTCTCAATACAAAATGGTTGTACAATTGTGACATATTTTATCAACTGAAAAGTGAAAAGTAATTCCGTGCGAGGAGGAGTTTCATTTCTGAAATTGTTTCTTTAGATTACCTACATGCCCCGTGTGTTTGTTCTGAAAGACCCTGCTACAAACGTTTTAATCACGAATTTTAATTTTGCTTTCAAAGAAGTCGTTATTTATTCGCGAGAGTAGTCTTCTACTCTAGCTATTGTCTTATATTTTTGAATATACTTAATGTCTTTATTGTACTCGTCACCACTTTCTTGGATCGTCGTTGGATTGCAGATGCTTTTTAGACATTCAATACTTACAAACCATGCATTGTTAACGTTTAAGATTTTACTGATGTGTATAATAATCTAACAAGAAACGAAATAATATGAAACAAGGTTAATAATATTTTAGCCAAAAATTTATAGCTAGGAATTTCACCTGAATCGTGAGAGAGTTTACAAACATAGAAAATCACATACACAAACACCCATACAAGGAATAACTACATGCAGATCGTCATACAAATATTTATTCCGTGCGGCAATCGAACCTGCGACATGCGCCAACCGTGTAATTGATTTTTTCCGCCATTCTATCACTTTACAAACATCGCCAACCCCTCTTATTTGTCGGAAAATGTGAACTTCCTAATAGTAAACGTATTTCTAGATAAAACATTAATTATGAAACAGTAAATAATCGTCAATGAGCTCCCTTTGTGGATTTAGTAAAACATAACCTTTCATAAATATATATAGACGTTAAGACTGACTTTTTCCCGCTTCCTCGCGCCTTTGATTGAGTCCATTACAACGCACTTACTATTTACGACTTGTAAAAACGATTCCCACATAGTTCCGTAACTTTTCTGCGGGATACCATTGGGTTTGTTCCACTTGTGTATTTCTGATCAATATTTATTTATTAACATAGGTATACCAACAGCTTCTGTATATAAATTAATAAAAAATGTAGAAATTTATGACTACAAGGCTTATATTGTTGCCAATAACAGCTGAACCAACATTCACATAAATAGGTGGTAACATAAGCTAAAATCTAAATAATTTACTGAATAATAAGAGAAAATAAACTATTAAAATATAGGTACAGTAAAACAAACATGAGATCAAGAATATATTAACGACATTAAAAATTAGAGTACCTATAACAATAACTAGACGCGATATTTTCATCAACCATACTGTATGGTCGTTGAGTTTCATATTTATGTTACTTGGTTTACTAAATGTCGTCGCTCGGCGTGGTGATAAAAATGACAAGCCTTTCTGACCCCGTCAAAATGACTTCCTTCGACAGCCACGCCGAATATGACTCTGAAACGTAAAGGGCTATTGAAGAAACACCGTAGATTTTAGTCAGTTCGAGTCTGTCAGTCCCTTCCTCCCTATCCAGGTCGGAGGACTCATTGGTTGATTGTGTCACATTAAAAAGAGGAAGCCTTTGTTCAGCAGTGGACGTCTCCGGGTTAGTGATGATGATGACTAAATTATTCCAATTTATAAAATTTTTGCCGATAGGTACCTACATGCCTAATTAAATAAAAATACTAGTGTCTTATTAAAAGTGCTAAAATCTTTCTAAAATCTAAAAGTTTCTGTCACTTTTCTTCAATTTTTCTTTGGTGTTTTTTGTTATGAATATCTTTTAAAAATTAAAAATATTCGAAGCATAATATAAACTAAATGCAAGTCATTATCGGTGACCTTTTGCGCATTATCCACGAGTTGCTAAAGGGATATAATAATGTGGGTGCAAGTTCTATAAATAAAAAGGAATCACTATTTTTTGCTACAAAATACTTACGACATTATAATATCAGAATAACTCTCTGTATTTATTGTATTTATTGCTGCAGGTACGTTTAACATATTTTTCAACTACCTATTTTGAGTTTTAACACGCTGAACTGTTAATAAATTCAAAAAGGTCGACCAAAGGGATTTAAGCGGTGCCCACCATATTGCAGTCAAGTCTACCATGTACGTTTTATCGGTAGCCATAGAGAATAACGACCAATAAAAATAAAACGCAAGGGTAATAGAAATAAAAACTTTTTAAGTGTCATAATAATCTATACTGGCTGTTTATTCATGAAAGTGATAGAAATTAAAAAAAAAAAAGTAAAAATCACTGAAATAAATACTTTTTTACGATATTCGCACATAATATTTTAAGAATCTCAATTATTTCTGCTTTCTTCGTGAACAACGAATTTGCGATACCTACCTACCTTGTGTTAATACCACAAACTATATAGGGCTACTAATACCGATCTTTTTTATTTACATTTGTAGCAGAAAACATTATTGTTTCCTTTATAATACGAAGGGGAATTTCCGTCTGCCCGCTTGTACCGGATGAGAAGCCGTCAGTGCAAGCAAATAGGTTTCCATGTCTGCAGTTTAATAAGTATGAAATATATACAATTTTATTTCAGTTCAATGTTTTTGGGTTGTTGCTTTTGCGTAATTTACTATTTTATATAATTTGACGGCCACGGTGGCCTGTCGCTGAGTGATTGACCGTCGCGCTGCAATGTTTTCGATCCCCATATGCAACAAATATTAAGATTAATTTATTATTATAAGCATTGCCATCCAATGTGGCAATGCTGCCAGTCTTCTGGGCACGTTTCCGGATGACAGCGATGCGGAGGAGTACTTTGACGCCTAAGTGACTCTGCCTTTTTGTGTTTTTTGTTTTTTTGTTAAATTAGGTTTTTTTTTATTTTAGTTTAAGTTTAGTTGTAAATGTATAGTTTTATTTTTTTATTTTGAAATTTCTAGCTTTAGTTACAAATATTTGTATGGGAAAAGTGAAAAATAAAAAAATGTTAACACATCTACGACACATGAGAAATACTTATTCGTACTGATTTACCTTTTAAATTTTTTGATGGTAGCTTGTTCTAACGGGGCCTCCATAGAGGGCCAGTGCTTGCCGGAGTCGCTGGTCTATTTTAACAGGTAACCATGACCTTGGAACGCAAAGGGCTGTAGAAGAAAAATAGGTTTGACTTGTTGCCGGAGTCGCTGACTGTCTAAGCCGTCGCACATCGCTGGTACCATGGTGATAGAATGCAACCGTTTATACTGACTAAAAAGGCCCTGTTACTGACGTTCAGTCCCTTCCTTATTCCACCCAAAAAAAGACTCATCTAATGATATTCCAGTCCGAAAAAAGTTAATGAAACATTTAGGAGTTTAATTAAAATTATGTAATTTTCAAAGGAAAGACGAGCGTCTAGCGTAAAAATAACACCACATTCGTATACTTATCAAAATATGCACGCACAGTGAAACCAACGGAAGATTTAGCTCGAATCTATGCTTCGTTAAATGTTTAGGTTTCCGAAACGGACGTAAGGGAGTCCTAAAGATAATTATAATTACATAAACAGGGTTACTTTATAGTTTAAATAATCAAGGCCCAGTCGTCTGGGGACGCTGGGGCAATCAAGAAATGAAGGTCAATATTTGAATACGTATCCACTGCTTAATTTAACTGCTCTGACCAATATAAGTTTTCCAAATTGAATTCCCCGAGGTGTCCAAAAACGATTTAGATAGAACTGTTAATTGCCGTAGTAAATGTGTTTACCAAATGAGCCATCCTGGTACTTGTGTTTCTTACTAACTATTGGGCAATCAGTGAGCTTAGATCAAACTCACTCAGTAGTGTTACTATAACATCATATATTATTTTGAGTCTTTTTTTTTCCGTGGAAAAGTCATCAAATGAGTCCTCCCACCCCGGTCAGTGCGGGAGGGACTGTAAGACTCGTACTGACTAAAATCCACGGTGTCCTTTAATAGCCCTTTACGTCCCGAGGTTCCGGGGTCGCGGTAATTCGTTAGTCCCACGACCCTCAGTATACTCACGGCGTTGTTGGTATTTTCGATTCAAATTAAGTTACATTTATTGCACGCGTTCCTACTAGGGCTTACCATCTGACGATGTACCTAAATAAGTAAGGAGGTATTTTAGGTTTGTCAGACTGTTTTAAACAAACATAGAGACGTTAAAAGTTTTAAAGTAACATGGTCAAGAACACTATCTCTAGAAAAACATCTTAAATCTACTAGCAATATCCTCAGTTCACCCTGTGAAACTCGGAACACGTAATACAAACTCCATAGAAAAATATTTTTCTATGGAGTTTCCATTGCCAACATTCAAAAACACGTCGGAATATCATAATGACCAACATCACAATACAAAATTACCATATGACCAAATTAGGGAAACAAATACTTATGTCTTACCATGTCTTTAATCCGTCATCATGATGCTTGCAACAGTGCTGAAAGGCTGGCATAATCATTAATTGATAAAAACCTTTTTTTCTAATAAAGATATTAAAAAAAAAACAGTGCTGAAATATTGGAACTTCGAAACAAATTGTAAACATGGTAAATATGCCGTTTTTAATCCAATTAACAATATAGACGATGTTTAAAGTCTGATTATTTTTCTCAAACGAAAACAACTAATTAACTGGATTTTTTTTCTAGGAAAATGTTGTACTACTGAAGTTAACAAGCTATCCTGTTGTACGGTGACCATGATCCACAACAAAATAAGTTGTCTCACAAAAAATATTGTTTGTCTCGTACTTCAAGGATGTCTCGACATCCTAATCCTTACTTAATAATCCTGAAATTTTGCAAACACGTTGTCAGGTGTACAGACACGGTCATAGGGTACCTTTCATCCCTAATAAATTTATTGTTGCTCAGAAAAGCAATAAGTACACAATAACTTTCACACAAAAATATTTGGCGCGACATGTACAAACGCCAGCACATCAACCTACTTCAATCTGCCAATTTTTTTAATAGATTTCAACCTTATCACAATAGCGGAAGGTTATGTCTGATTGGTAAAATTAGACAAATTGGGGTAGGTTGACCTGCTGGCGTCTGTACGATTTGAATTAAAAGTCAATTTATAAATAATCATGAGCGAAGCCACGGGCAAAAGCTGCTGACACTAAATTTTTAATAATGCATAGGAGATTTGGGTCCCCATATAAATCTTTTTTCCGTCCTCTAGAAATGAAAAAGGTACATGCAAATTCAACAAAAATTATCCTATTTTTATTTAAGGGTTGAAATTGTTTTTTGGACTTAAACTTAATTTCTTGAGACACTGTTGTTGACAGATAATATGTAAATAATAGTAGATTACGCACCAAGGGAGTAAAGCATTGCCTTACGTCACGGGCGTATTGAATCCCGAAGCGACACTAAGGATTCTGGGGGTGAACCTCCGTAGCGCAGCGAGGACAACCTTCGAACGTGAAGTTGGCACCACTGTACGCGATCAGCTGTTGCGGCCAGCGGCCGCCATTACTGATACGACTCCTTGGTGAAAGTTTTCATACGGTTTTCTTTGAGGTTCCAAATTCAAATCACATTATTCCCACGGGAGTAATGAAATTCAGTACATATATTATTGCCCGGCTCGAGCGAGAGGAAACAATGTCATGCTTTACAGTAGGTTTGCCTGACACATAATATGACATTTACGAGCAAGTAGTGTGAAAAGAAAACCGTATGAAAACTTTCATTAAGGAGTCGTATCAGTAATGGCGGCCGCTGGCCGCAACAGCTGATCGCCTACAGTGGTGCCAACTTCACGTTCGAAGGTTGTCGTACCACAACAAAATTCAAAAATCGAATTTATTTCCTCGCAGTAGGTGTGAAAAGCAGAGTACGCTCCTCGAGAGTAAAGCTACCTTGTCTTGGGCTAACTTGAATCCCTCACTTCACTAAGGACTCTTAACTTAATTCCCTCGTTTCACTCGGGAATTAACACTTGAACCTCCTCGCTGCGCTACGGAGGTTCACCCCCAGAATCCTTAGTGTTGCTTCGGGATTCAATACGCCCGTGACGTAAGGCAATGCTTTACTCCCTTGGTGCGTAATCTACTATTGCACTGGATAGTCCATTTATCGAGGAAGGCTATACAACATCAAGCTATGATCAATAGGAGCTGACCAGCAGGAGTGATACCACGGGCAATGGGCATTGGGCAAGCATGATCGGTGGTGTCGGTGAGTGAAAAGTTACACTTAATGAGTTTAAGTCAAATCCCATATTTATATGAAATTCTGCGTTTTTATCCTAGTTCCATGCAAATATGTGCGTACCAGCCGGCGGAGTCTCGTTCCCTCAGCAGAGGTGCATCGCAGAGTATCGCTTCCCTCAATCACCTCCGCGACGGTATCGTGTGACACGCCTTTATAACGCGAGATAATTGATATCAGTCGACGGGACACGTCGTCACAGAACATCTAGTGGAAAATTCTTTCTAATTCCGATTTGCAGTGGATTCGATTTTCTAGTTCTATAACGTGCACTCAATTTCGAATCTCGAACTAACATTTTATTAAATAACTTTGCCCCACACTAGGGATTCGTTGAAGATTCCATTCAAAATTCTTTTTCTTAAAATTCGAGATTTTTTTACCTGACAGCACCAGGAGGAGGGTTATATATTTCCTTTTTAATTTTCGTCAAAATAGTGCTCCTTTCAGCATTTTCTCATACTTTTTTCCTCCTAAACCGATTTGGAAAATTCATCTTGTGTACGCCATATAAACATATTAGACGATGTTAGCAACATCATAAATTCAGAACATGAAAGTAGACAATCAATCTCGGCAGTTTGTAATTTTTTCATCAGTTATTAAACTTATGATTATATTACACTGTCTAAGAGTATTTTTTTCTATTGGATTCAAACTCAAATACACAACAGTCAGACCCAGAACCTGCAACCCACAAACTAGTTGCTCCTTCCTACACCACGGGACGAAAGTCTCCGATACCTTACAACTCAGGGGCCTTAGTCAAACAGCATACGACAGTACAAACGAAAACGATCTGTGAACTTCAATAGATTTTCAACTTTACACACTGGAGTATAAAGTTGAAAATGTATCGGTGACTGATGAACGATAATGATTGTCGTTTACTGTCGTATGCTGTTTGACTAAGGCCCCTGGTATCCAGGCGACCATCGCAATACAAATCCTTAGAAGTTCGAACACAGGCACGCGTCAAAAACTCGTAAGGAATCGGAGACTTTCGTCGCGCTGTGTAGGAAGGACCTTAGTTCCATGAGGGAAACAAACTCATAAAGACGTTGCATAGCAGTCTACGAGTATTACTCAGCCACTATGCCAATTGTGCCATTAAAATTTATTATTACCGACTGTCTGTCCTGTCTCTGTACTGAACGCTGCATACTACCAGCTAAGCATGGTGATTGATGTTGGCAATACGAGTATCATGTCTCAAATGTACAACAAGTAGGTCTCAAATAATAAGACGTCTGAAGAATAATTGCCTGAAATATCTGCTGCTGAAATAACAACAATTGATGTTAAACCTTAAATACTTGAACGACAAGCATCAAGTTAAAGCAAAATTGCTCTATAGAGATGACATTCTAAAACATGATTCAAAAATAGCAATGAACGTTTCCAAAAAATTGATATCAAAACCCAACATTGAAATTGTATCATTTTTGCGGCACTATAAAAACATGTCGAAAAAAGTTAAGTCGAAAGACTCATCAGAAAAGGGTATCTAGAAAAAGCAGAAACGTACCTAATCCTAAGTGAGTCCTATACATAAAAGATGTGACATTTTCATATCTATCTTTTGTAACGGATAACCTTTCAGGTGCGATGCGATATTCTGTATAACATAATACACCTCTCGCTTCTCGCTTGCAATTTATTACGACGCTGAATCATTAATTTCTCATACGATACAGTCATGTGCAAAAACACGTATCCACTATAAAAATGTTATTTACTTTTAAAAAATGATGCTTCGTAGGTCTAGTAGTCACTTTACTACACAACTACTACAGAACATGTTGGTCCCGAGTTCGATTTCCATATCGGGCAGTGTTAAAGAAATCCCCATTCAGAAGTCTTAGTAACAACCATACACGTAAGCGGCTGCTTGATCTGATGAGTTAATAAAACACCGCAAACCCAAGGTTTGATACGTATTGACGAGTACTTCGTAAGTCTGTCGTAAGTTTTTTTTAATAATAACTTGGTTCATTTTTTAAAATAACACAGGTAGTTAAATGACTAATTTATTATTTTAAAACACAATATTAAAGTTTTATTTGTTTTTTTTTAAATTATTTATTTAAGGTCGCTTTTTAACATCACAGGTCATTAGTGACCACAATTAACATTATTTTACGTACATAGATACATTAGGAAGCAATACATATTGCACGAACAAATAGGCTTATCAAGCGACTTTTCATATTATACACTTTAAACCATGGTTGTCATGCCTACTCACAAGTTATATTTTAATGAGTCCAAACTTTCACAACTTACCTCATATACCAAATACCAACTCATAGGTACAACAGATCGAGTGGTTTTCAGTTCTTAGAAAACTACCACATAGGCTGTCGAAATTACAATATCAATAACACTATTATAATAATAGCTGTTGCCAGGAGCTTCAACTGCGTATAATTTGAAAATATTCCCACGGATAGATGATACCGGAACAAAAAATATTTTAAGATAATCCAGGTTATAAACTATCTGTGTATCCATCCATCCATGCATCAACCATGCATCCATCCATTGTGTAGAAAACAACGCACCGTCGACCCGGGCATGGTCATTGTTGCACAGCGGCGAGTTGCCCACATGCCCGCGCCTACGGTGGCCGGAGACCGTCTGGCGACGTCTGTCGCCGTGGGTGTCTACCACGCGTCTGGGGTGGAAGAAGGACGCTGTCCTCTCCCTCACTCGGCGCGTCTCCTCCTTGGCTAGCATGACTGCTTCGCAGAAAGAAGCGCCCGCTTCCCACTCCGTCTCGCCCCGCAGCATAGTCACGTCACCGTCGTGAGGACACGGCGGTGCTCTGCCCAAGCGTGGCAGTCCTGCACCATATGCTCCACCCTGTCCTCCGGGCGATCCTCGCAGTGTTGACACACCGATGTTTTCCTCATCCTTCACGGGTACCTCCCGAAACATCCCTGCCCGGTGAGGACCTGCGTCAAGCCGAAGGTAAAACAGGGGTCATAATAACATAGAAACACACACATAAACAATCAGACGCGGAGCAACTACTTGTAAGTCATACAAATATGTGTTCCGTGCGTGAATCAAACCCGCGGCACGCTGAACAGCAGTCGATCGCTTAATCACTGCGCCAAATCTGTTTAGCCTGTGAGTTAGAGTACCTATTGAAAAATAATGGACTAGTCTTTTTTTGTTTTTTTAATCAATGAAAATTGATAAGGTTAAAACGCATCGACGACGTCGCGTATTGTGATATTTCAAAGCGGTTTAATATGGTATTAAGATGTAATGCTTAATTAGAACAACTGTTAAGTATGTAAGTTATAACGTTACGTAGGATCTGGAACCTCAATAATTTAGGTTACAAAGAATGAAAGTTAATAAATGCACGATAATTTTGTTTGGTGTCGGCCAAATAAGGGTCGGGATCAGGGTCAAACCACACTATTGCAAATATACCCTTGTAAAAGCAACAAGAATATGAAACACATTGAAGAATTTATAACCAATTTGTTTGTTGATTTTCTGATAACAAATTATTTAACAAGAGATGTGGCCAAACCAAGGCTAGGCTCATGTGCTAATGTGACTGCAATAAGCTGAGTAGGTACAGTTGATATTTCCTTATTTTATTTTTATTCAGCCTATATTGACCCACTGCTGGCCTAAAACATCGCCATATTCATTGTGTACCCCTATTTTATAGATTATAATACTTTCTTCTTACTGGACATTTAATACTTCCAAAAACGTATAACAAAAATAGTCAAAACGGTTAAGTTGGTAAATACAAGATTTATATTAATATAATATTTATTCTACGTATTCAATTTGATCTAACGTATGTAGTTGCTATTACATAAGTCTCCAGGACTCCATTAAATGGCCCACATAGCCAACCACCGTATTATCCTGAATGAGCAAAAACACATAAAAGGCTTTATCGTAACTAGGACGTAAAGTAACGTGATCGAAATTGAGCAACTTTCCCCAATTAATTAAAAATAAAGTTTTCAATATTCCTTATTCTGACTTCAACTCCATGTCGAGTAATTTTCAGTTACTTACAACTTTCATACGCTATAAATTATTTATATACGTTACGACGTATATAAATCATTTAAAGCGTATTATACTTTTGTCAAGTTAATGTGGTAACGATGTAGGTGTCCGTTCTTCAGGAACCGGTGAAAAGGAGCAACTTCACCTACAGACCAGTTTCAATTCAAGAGATTGAAATCTCAAAACTTTTGATCAAAAGAAAGATAGTCAAATGTCACTTGATATTATTCCAACTCTTACTTTACGTCATACTGCGGTAGTCGAAGTTAAATGCAGTCTGTAAGTAATTGTTCTATAATTCCGCCACGTCTTGGCTTGGGCGATATTTTCATAGAAATTACGCTAATTAACAACTCCAACGAGTTAATTTCAAACAAAACGTAGCGATCCCAATAATTTCGTCGCTGCGCAGTCTATAGTGCAGTTCCACAAATGGCCTTTAATTAACGTTTGATTTAATTAAATAAGTTGTTTTCCTTCTAGAACTTTCCGTGGTTGTTTGTTGCTTGAATATTGTGTTGCAATGTTAAGTCAGAATTTTGCAAGTATAAAGCATTTTTACGCTATGAATATTCGGCTACAAATTGCTTTGCTCCGAATCAAAAATACATTTCCAGCATATCCGACTCGTATTTCCAAATCTCTACATTTTGACCTGAAAAACAATGTGTTAATTTTACAATAACCCGTGTATTTTAGAGGCTATCGACAATTCAAATGAGCAAGCGTGGTGACGACGGGCGACGGCGGCGCCTTTCCACAGTACAGCTACTTTTGTTCACACCATAAAGAAAAGACACGCTGTCAGAGCATGGAAGTGTTCACCGTCTCTATAGAGGCGCACTCTTCAAGGGTGACTGCTTTTATTCCATCAGACACATACGCGATAAAAAATCTATCTCTAGGTAACATTGTATGTCGTTTCTTTAGAACTTCGCTCTTATCTGATATGTGGAAGTGTAAATAAACATGCAAATTGGAACATCGTATTACTATTCAGTTAAATAGAACTATGTTTATTAAAAAAAAAATATAATGATACATGTCGAATTGAGAACCTCCTCCTTTTTTTCCGTCGGTTAATAAGCGAATTGGCAAAACCGTCCGTGATAAAATAAGATAAAAATTAAGTGGGATTTGTGATTTTTGCTATAAATTTTTTGCGTCAACTGATGAAAACTATGAAAGGTACCTATATTAGAATTTAAACACCTGAATCATTTTTCTTTAATGTTCAATATTTAAGGAAATTTGGAAAAAAGATAATCTATGGGAAAGTTTTCAGGTTACACCTTGGCAGTAAGAATTAAAATAAGAAATAAGTGCATTTTTGGTTTATTTAAAATATATTTAAATTATTTTATAACCATCTGATTTAAGGCATAAACAGATACTTGATAATTCTATCAGCAATGACGTCACCCATATTCTTTCTAACTAAGCCGACTGATCAACGTTTTAAAACAGAATTATGAACGTTTTTCCTACGCATAAAAAGGGGCTGCAATTGTCAGTGACAAATGACTATGGTTACTACAAAGAAAGAACTAACAACACAACAGATCTGGCAGGTTAACAGGAAACTATATATTAGGTTAATCGAAATTACGAAAAGGGTAGAAATCTCAGTGACACATGCACAAAAGAACGCCTACGCATTGTGTCATCACCTAGTCCAACCCCACGTTTTCACCAAGGAAAAAAGTTGAATAAATTTATACAAAACTTTTAGAATTCTTCATCATTATCAGCCTGAAGACATCCACTGCATCATAGGCCTCCTCCTTAGACCGCCACGCCGAACGACAATTCGCCACTTGCATTCATCGGTTACCCGCGACTCTCACGATGTCGTCGGTCCATCTAGTGGGAGCGCCGCCGGTCTGCCTTCGCTGCATTTTCCGGTTCGTGGTCGCCACTCGAAAACTTTCCTTCCCTATCAGTTATCATTTCTACGAGCGATGTGGCCTACCCATTGCCACTTCAACTTGCAAATCTTACGAGGTATGTCTGTGACTCTGATTCTCGCCGAAAATACTTATCCCGGATTTTATTCTGCAAAGAAACTCCAAGCATATTTATACTTATTTCGCCAAGGTTTAATACATGGGCGCAGGACTGTCAGATCACATAACCATGGTCATGGAACGTAAAGGGCTATTGAGGGATTAACGTGGATTTTAGTCAAGACAAGTCTGTCACACTTGTTTACTCCTGTACCGCCCCGGGTGGAAGGACCTTTAGTTATTTTACAACAATAAAATAAAAAAGGTGTAATACATTGTATTCTACATAAATCTCTAAACATTGGACATGTTCTGTACACAACATGTTTCACATGTATTTGAGAAACAAAAACATTGCATAAAAGTAAAAATACATGTATTACCTGGAAAACGAGGTGTAAGAATACCCAACCAACTCATAAACTGATTACATACAAGAGACCACATCATCACAAACTAAACAAATAACATCTAAGTTAGTAATTAACGTCTTAAGACCGCACAGAGTTTATATTGTGTGCTTAGGTAACTCGGAAATGGTAACATAAGGTGAGAAAATGACATCATTTCTAAATTATGCGATGCGTTTACCTACTGATATTGAAACTTTAAAATTATGAATTTCTTAATGGTGAGTCTGAATATAAAAGTATAAAGTCTATCTATCTAAAAACAAATTGCCTAATTCTACAGACCCCGACGGCGATTCGTGTTCCACGCGCGCCTCAAAGAGCGTCAGCAAAATGACGGGGCCCCCTCTCAGAGGGCCAAAGCATGCCGGGGTCGCGGGATTTATTTCCATTACCGTGACCCCGGAACATAAAGGGCTATTGAAGGACACCGTAGATTTTAGTCAGTACAAGTCTGACTGATTTGATTATTTTACCACGATTAAAAAAAAAATACAGTCACAGATGTTTTTACCAGTTGGGCCTATACGTTATACGTTAAGTTAAAGAATAATTATAAAACTAAACGCTTAAGCAATAGCATACTTGTTGCTACTAAATAAAGTTTAGTATACAATCCTGTTTTAGATTTCAAGTCTCCGCAACACGAACTACTGATATTGAGATTTAAAAGTTCTTGTTTTTTTTAAGAACACCATTTAAATGACTAGTGGTGCCATCTAGTTTCAGCATAACATTTCAGTAAAGGAGGTTCACTGTTGTTCAGTGGTGTATTTATCAACAGGCTGAAGTTCCGGACAATCTTCTGCTCTGAAATACTAAGGTTTGACACTAGATGTCTGTGTGCGCTCGTGTGGAACTGGAAATGTGTTTCTTTTCGAGTAGTAAATACAGTTAAATATTGAGTAACTCTATTGAAACGTACGCGTCGTGTCGAGTCTCGCTATGACTTGACCCTAATGCCCTCAGACCAACAAAAAAAGAAAGACGGCGCGCCGCGAACATCAAAAGTGAAGCCATGCACCTTTTTATCTATGTGTGTATCGAAGGGTTGCCATTTGTTACATTTTTTCTTTGTTTAATTTTCTTTTTTTTACTTTTTATGTGATTTGCTGATGTTTTTGCAACTTTTCACTAGACAGGAAGGCCATAATTCTATGTTTTAAAACTAAATTTACTTGACGACGACTCGTGACGTACTAAGAGCGATGAGCATGGTTTTAGTGTAGGTGTGTACGTGAGCGTGTATGTATACTTGCAGGAGCACGGTTTCATGGCTTCACTTATGATGTTCGCGGCGCGCCCAGTGGCGGATTAAACGTTGAGAGCGGTGTAGGCAAGCATCTCATCGGCGCCCCTATATTAAAGATAACTCCTAGATACTATAGTTTGACCATAACCGATGTACCTTACGAAACGCGGTGAGATGGGGGCCAAGAAAGAAAAAAAGAGCATCAGTTTACATGAGATCGATATCTGTCGAACAGATCTTACGAATTCGGTTTACAATTTTAAAGCCTTAGGTAAGACCAGTGGCGTATTTTAAAATTCAGCGTCCTGGGCCTGTAAAGCTTGGCGCCCCGGAACTAAACACAAAAAAAAACAATTAAGTGCTACTCAAACTTTACACCTACACCACCTTGTAGAAAGACAAACCTAAGATGTTGAGTTTTATAGACCGCGTCGAGACTAACTAATACAAGAAGACTTTGCTTTGAAAAATGAGCAATTAAAATCGCAAGTAAACTAAAAACGCGAGCGTAGCGAGCGCGATTTTTTTTCTTTTTGTTTTGGGAATAGGAGAAGCCAAATTTTCATTTTCATTTCGTTAAACGTTTCCGTACTTCAAGACAAGTTTTAATCTAAAAGCGAGATCAATTTGAAGTCTTTTTTGAAGAGCAAGCTTGTTTAATGGATGGTCCATTTACGACAAGCCCATTCTTCATTGTAGAGCCAGCATAGCGAGCCCAAAAAATGTTAGTCTCCTGTAATACGACATAACATATTTCATAGAAAAGCGAGCTTGGTATATGTAAGATTTTGGTCTGGGTTGATTTCAATTTTTATGAAATAATGGGCTTGGCCCATCAGAATATCCCAAGTCTGCCGCCCTTGGTCATAGCCAGTGGCGTATGATAAAAATTAACGCCACTGCTTAGTTCTTCTTGACATTGCTACGTAATCATGATAGTGTGTAGTTATCTGGTCGAAGACAATGACCTGATGTTGCAAATGTTTCATATACCAGGTTAAACAGGAAGTAGGTTGTCTTTCGATTCACCGCCCTCCCTTAGACGTGTTGCCTAAGCACAACTTACACGCTCGCATGGGGCGGCCCTGGCGATACGAGCAACATAGTAACATCCCCGTTAGTTTCGAGTCGCAAGCGTACGCTTCCTCCCACCAACGGTATTCTAATACAATAGTCCCGCGACTTGCTTGATGTAAAACAAACTTAAAACAAACATGAATGCTTTTGGTAAGTTGCCTAGGTTTTAGTTATTTTTTTTTATATAAACTAGGTAGATTTTTTTTAATTTCTTCGAAGATTGAGAAGAAGAACTCGGTGCGGCTTGCGCCGCCCCTCGCAGCCAGCCGCCCCGGCCCTCTTGGCCTAAGGGTAAATACGCCACTGGGTAAGACTGGCACATTAACTCGAAAATTAAGAATTGCAGTCGTATCTTTCCAACTTCAATCAGAGATCATGTACCATCGACAAAGTTGTTTGTAGGCGTAAGTTTTAATCAGTCCCATCTTATAATTTATCTTTTGTTATAAATTGAAGCTAATTGAGATTGTATGCAAAAATAATAGTTTTATTGTCTAAGTGGTGACTTATATATTAATTTTATGCTATATTGTATAATTATTTTTCTTTATTTTACAATTCCGCCCGCGCGCCCCTTTGTACCTTCGCGCCCCTAGGCAGATGCCTAGTTTGCCTTAAGGATAATCCGCCTCTGGGCGCGCCGTCTTTCTTTTTTTGTTGGTTTGAGCTAATGCCATTGCAATTTACTTGATTGAATCTTAACACTGTGATTGAACTTTACTATCTAAATTCTAAATGATGTTTGTATGTCAGTACACTTGTGACAATTTTTATGATAATTCAGCAAGAATTAGATCTTTTTTTGTGGAAAAATCACCAAGTGTATCCTCCCAGTCTGTGTGGAGCGGAAGAGATTGAGACTTGGACTGGCTGATATCACCATGTTCTTTCAATTTCCTTTTACAGGGTCACAGTAACCTGTTTAGGCTGTCCCGCTACCCTGAGAAGGGTTTGGCCCCTTCATATTGCTGGTAAAATTTAGGTCCTAATGTTGCTTACACATAAGGTTACTGTACGTTTTTTGATAACGTGGTAAAATTATCAAATGAATACGGGCCACCCAGGGCGGGACTGTCGGACTCGTACTGAGTAAAATCCAACGAGCTCCTTTAATTATCTTTTACGCTGTAGGGTCACGGTTATGTGTTTAGACAGATCCGCTACACCGGCAGGCATTCGGCGTCGTCAGGTTACTAGGTCCTTAGGTTGCTTTTATAGTAGTATGATTACTAGATCATTAGGTATAGTGGTGTCAAAGTGTTTGTATGTAGTGCCCAAAGTCTTTTAAAGTCTAAAGAAATAATATGGCCATTTAACTGTCTGCACTCTACATTTAAGTTTTGTATTATGATCGATTTTAACGGTTTACGACATAAGTGATTCAATTTTATAGTACCTTCTTGTATGTTTTTACTTGTATATTCAGAAAGTTTTTAGTTTTATGTTGAAATTGCGTGCTAGTACAAATGTTGAATATGAGATACGATATTTAATATTGTGATATTTAACAGGTTTGTGGACCGAAAACAAACAAAAATAATCAAAATATATTGTTTGTAGTTTATTGTTTGTTGTTGACGACACGGTTAGCGCAGTGGCTGAGTGATTGGACTGCTGCGCTGCGTGTCGCGAATTCGATTCCCGCAACGATCAAATATTTGTATGACCTAAAAGTATAGTTGTTTCGGGTCAAGCGTTTGTTTATGTGAATTTCTATGTTATACATTTTAAGTCATACTTGCAAGTTAGTTCACAGACTTTTTCAGCACTCGTTTAACAAAATCTGTTTAAAAATACCTCTAGTACCTTTTCTGCATTCCAAAAAATTCAATTTCGTTCAAGTCTTTATACTCAATTTCGGCATAAATTACTTTACGATCCAGATGGACTCTTTATCGTGCCTACGGGTCCGTACTCAGGTTTCCGCCAGGTATAAAGGACCTGTCCATCACAGGTACTTGTTGGTCCTTCGGTACTTTGTGTTAAATAACCTGGGACTTAGCTGTCCTTTCCAAAAATATAGTAGGCTCTCATTACGTCAGTAAATTATTGCTGGCATTTATGTTTTAATAACATAAGGCGTGGGTGATGTCATAATGTGTTTATGATGATTTTTTTTTGCTTTAAAATTATTTGATGCAAGCTGTTTCCAGCGGCTCCACACGATACAAATTGAAAATAATCCCGGGAACATAAAAGATTTAACACAAACTAACCTTTGTTTTAAATCTTTGTACCGTTTTAAAACGTTCAGTGGTTTTTGCGTGTTAGTGTGACTAACATCCATCCATCCAAACAAAGTTTCACTTTATAATATTAGTAGGATAGAATTTTGTATATAGACCTCCAAGTCTTATGTACATAAGTTTGTATTGTTCACCTCGCAAGAACAAAAACCATAGAAATCAAAACTGGGGCATTGATTGTTGGTAGAACATATTCGTCATTTTGAACCGTTTACTATGAAATATGACACTTGTTAAAGGCACATAAATAATTATAATTCATGCTAAAACCAGCAAATAGAGATTTTTTTAATATTACATTAACAGAATATTGTAATCTCCTCACCTTATGTTCTAGAATGATGTGTAATTGTAATTTGTAGCTGTTGACATCCCGCACACAATTTTCCCAGAATCATTAAAATATTATGTTTTTACGAAATTCACATATTTCGTAGGAAACTAAAATATAAAATGAACTTAAATAATAATTTTCACAAATAATAAATCCTATGAAAACAGCAGAATGTTTTTATGAGTGTTCTGTGTAATAATTATGTTGTACTTGAAGCGGTTTCAATTTGTTTGTCTAGCCTGAATATTAGAATATTGAATATTAAAGTGACTTCTAAACACGTGGAGTGTGGTTTCAGGGCATGTATTGTTTACTACTTTGTTATAACAATAACTCATAGTAATAACAAACAACTTGTTATTACACAAGTTAATTGAATAACAAAATTACCCAACCATTTGTTATCTCCATACTTATTGATTGTGACTTAATCAGAGATAGAATAGTTATTCAATTATTATATTTTAGGTTTTATATTGATTAGTGGGTTACACGGTTACTATTGATTTATAAGCAACGGTTTTTTCGTTTTAGGCCTGGAAAGCAAGATTTTTTTTTAACTCGACCATAATTAAATGAGTACATGAGTACAACTCCCGATTTTGAACCTAAATTGAAAACTCATCGCAACGTGCCAAAAATGTACACTGTTGAATATTCAGTTCTCGACAAGCAACGCTTTGAAAATCGAATACCTGAAAAAATCGTCGCTTTGAAAAATCACCGCTGCAAACGAAGGCTTACTCGGAGGTGAACAGAAAAACATTTCGAGCCCTATTTCGTGTGCATATGAATCACATCCGGAGCTACTCGACAGAAGCAATTTCAAATAAGGCAACAAATTATTGCAACAAAATTTTATTATTGGATATTTACAGGGAATAAATTCGGAGGGCAAGAACATGTTTAGCATACGAAATTAAACCGTACAAAATATAGTTACAATACATATTCTGTAAAACCTTTCACTCATAAAATGTGAAATTAAGAAGCTCCATTATCTGTCTATGTTATTTTCATATTGTTGCAATGAGAGGCCAATAATAAATAAATCCATTTTGGTTTTAATATGTTTATGAATAAAAGGCTAACTTATATGACAAGATATAGTTTAAGACTTTTGGCACACATTAATTATTGGATATGCTACGATAATTAAGCTTCTTACAATTCCCAACAATAAATATCTATTTTACATTTTTAAATATTAATTTAAGAGTTATACGTAGGTACTTATAGAATATTCCTCGTAGTTTGCAGTACATTATGCTTATATATAATTAGACTATAGCTTTGTTAGTTTAGTGATAAGTGGACATAATTATATAAGTTTAGAAGCATGTGACCGCGTTGAAGTAACACCGGAGGACTCGCCCCCGGCCGTTGCCGCTGCCGCGCCGCTGCAGCGCGCTCTGAAAGGGAACGAAAACCTGAGTTACCTCCCTGAATGTAAAAACGTATCTAGGGCATCACCCTCCAACATCTTAATTCTATGTCGTTTATATTATATTGTTGTCTAAAACTCAACGTTAAAAGGACCCCTCAACACTGAAATACAAAGAGCAACTGAAAGATCAATTGGCCTCGTTATGCTCAGGGAACGAGATGGCGCTAGACAAATTTTATAGCTCTGTCTCTTTCCCACAGCCTAAACTGGATCGCGTTAAAAGCTCGTGGTAAGGCCCATGGTTGGGCTTTTAGTCAGTAAGAGTCTTTTCTACTCTTCTCATTGCTGGAAGACTCATTTACTGATTTTACTACCGAAAATATATTAGACCTCTGTATATCGTTGGCTTGGGGTCTCAAATCAAAAAAAAAATCATCTTGATAGATATGGTCGCAGGACTAAGGAGTACCATGACCCCGGAACGTAAAGGGCTATTGAAGGACACCGTGGATTTTAGTCAGTACAAGTCTGACAGTCTCTCCTGCCCTGGCCTTTTTTTTTTTTTTTTTTTTTTTTTTTTTTTTTACGTGGTAAAATCATCCAATGAGGCCTCCCACCCCGGGCAGGGCGGGAGGGACTGTCAGACTTGTACTGACTAAAATCCACGGTGTCCTTCAGTAGCCTTGTTTGTGTGCCGGAGTCGCGGTGTACGTATGTCCCGCGACCCCGGCAAGGCTATGGCCCCCTGCAGGGGGCCCCGTCAGCGTGCTGACACTCTTTGAGGCGCGCGTGGAACACAACGCGCCGTCGACCCGGGCATGGTCCATGGTCGGGCAGCGAGTTGCCCTTTACTCGCCGCCCGCATGCCCGCGCCTACGGTGGCCGGAGATCGTCCCGCGACATCCGTCGCCGTGGGCGCCTACCACTGCGTCTGGGGCGGAGAGAGGATGGTGTTCTCTCTCTCATGCGTTCCGCCTCCCCCTTCGCGAGCAAACTCCTGCCCTGGCCTAGGTGTGAGGACTCATTAGATGACTTAACCACACTAAAAAAAAAAACTTGAAAGACATCTTTGTCTAACAAAAAGCATTGCATGTACATTGCACCTAAATACTAATTAGATATCGTCTTCAGCAACAAGACAAGTCATATCATCTAAGACAAATGACTCATCCTTCAAATATGAGTCATTGCTCTTAAATTAAACTCATTTACAGTTAGTTTGCCTCATCACGCAGGCTCGGTCGATGGGCTCATTAACCATAGGCCTTCGCTCCGGCTCCCTGAGGGCCGAAAACGATATCACATGACATCGACTATCTTCTAACTTATTCGGACATCTTTGAACATTATCTGTCTTACCACAAAAACTTTTAAACGTCTGTTGAACACTTGTATAAAAAAAAAACAGTTTATGACGTTGAGATAAGGTCCGTTTTGCAGTAACACTTTATTTATACAAGTGTTCAACAGATGTTTAAGTTTTTGTAGTAAGGCTGCCTTTTGAACTATTGTCATTGTAGTGAAAAATACCACACGATTAAGAAAGTGCTATTTAAGAAACGCCTTTCCTAGCTTATCTTTTATTACACTAATTACTAAATTAGGGTAAAAAAATATCATCAGAATAAAAAAAAGTATCCTATGTTTTAATTGTTTTCTTTTCATTATTTTGCTTCCTTATGTTATATAGTAGATTAAGTTCCCTGTATATTGAGAGGTCTAGTTCTGGTGAAACACAGCATTTTAGAAGTGCTAATAAAAAACAATTTTATTTTATTAAGAATAGAGGACGACCAATCTATTTTTCTATGAATTTGACTACGTTAAACTTAATAAATAATAATAACTAACACAACACGGATACTAAAACGGGAAGTTGCTACTACCTCATATTATCAATAAAGTAAATGAGTTCATGATTATAATAGGTCATTCGCATTTTATACAAAGCCGTAGCGGGTTCTACGAAATTGTCTACGAATGCTACGTATAATATGTGTAATAAACAAATAATGAAAGGCTACGCTTTTACATTTTATCAAAAGAGCATACAAATATAATTGTCAACAAAACTACGAAATTATTTAAAGTGTACGTATATAACCTACACATGACGTAGTAACACATTAGTACGATTCTACGAATTCGTAGCAAGCCTACGTCGTTGCTACGAAAACGCCTACGCGTGCTACGTTGCGCGTAGCACAAAAAGATTACCACTACAACTTATGTTGAAACGTTTTTGATTAAGTTAAGTGGTAATTTATGTCTACATACATTATAGAGTATTTTTTATTAAGGATATTATATAGTCGTAATGCCCAATAAAAAGGTTACACGAATTTATGTTTACGATGTTTGCGAGGCACCTTTGACTATTGCATAACTAATATCATTTATTATAAAGGTCACATTGGTAGTAAATAACGTGTATATTGAATAATAAAGACCCGTTAAATTGAGTTACATGTTTCATCACACGTAGATAAAAAATATTTCAGTGACCTTCAGTTTCTGGTCAAACCCTCTGTAGCCACCCCGGTGGGATTCGAAGTATAATGCCAAAGATATAAACTTTCAGGAATAGCCAGCCCCGAGTTTAGTTATTAAATGATTTTGTTATAAGGGGATTATAACTCTTAAAGTATCAACAGTGTCTAAATTTATATTTAAGTTGTCTTGTTAAAAAAAGCTTATAAGCATGTTTACCGTAGGGATGCCGTAATAAGACGATTCACTCGCGTGATACTTTAACTGTTAAGTTTGAATTAATATCTCTGTTCAGGAATAATTTTGTGTTTAGATGTATGTCACTGAATTACTGCTCTAACTTCTTCTAATTTGTTATTATTCTAACCTAAGTTCATAATAATTCTATTGTTGTAATTCTATTCCGTGGCTGCCGGACGGGCGTCGTAGTAGCCGAAGGAGGCCTTGGAAACGCTGGCATGACGACCGACCTAGACACGTTCATCTCAAATTGGCCGGAGAAAGCCGCACAAAGGAAAGAGTGGAAGCTTATGGGGCAGACATTTGCCCAGCAGTGGGACAATACAGGTAAAAAAAGAAATCTAACCAAATCATTCATGTCATCATCAGCGAGCCTGAGAGGCGCTGTCCGCGGTCCAATGGGGTCCATGCGCTCTCCGTACACGCGCGGCGGCCCGTTGTCCTCGTGCAGCGCTTTCTGCAGCGCTACCAGCAGACGGTCCAGCACTAAAGCTGCTCGCTTCTGAGGGACCACCTCCTGACACAAATAATTATAATATTATAAATGTGAAAGTGAAGGTGATTGGATGCCAAAAAGTACCATATAGATAGATAGATAGAATACACTTTATTATGCACACCATACGAATTACAGGTACAAAGTATATCTTATACATAGGGTGATAGAATGGGTGGTCTTATCACTAAAAGCGATATTTTCAAGACAACTTTTGGATGGATTTGGAGAGAAGGGATGAACAATACTGTAGGTAATAATAATATTCCACAACTATCACACAACGCCATCTAGTCCCAAGCTAAGCAGAGTTTGTGTTTTGGGTACTAGAAAACTGATAAACATACTTATATATTTCTAAATACATACATATTATAGATAAAGTACACCCAGACACAGAACGAATGATCGTGCTCATCACACAAACATATTTGTCGTGGGTGGGAAGCGAACCCATGACCTCCGGCATAGCAGTCAGGGCACTAACCACTAGACCAACAGTAGGTAGTCTGTGTATGTAACCTATGTTCTAAGACCCAGACCTAGACCATGGTATACTGTTGAAATTGCCTTAGCCACAAAGGTGAGCCTATTGGTCTTTGGTTATTGGTATTGGGTAAAGTGAGTATATTGACTGGCCTGTTGGTCTAGTGGTTAGTGACCCTGACTGCTATGCCGGGGGTCGTGGGTTCGATTCCCACCCAGTACAAATCTTTGTGTGATGTGCATGATCATTTGTTCTGCGTCTGGGTGTAATTTATCTATAATATGTATGTATTTAGAAATATATAAGTATGTTTATCAGTTGTCTAATACCCATAACACAAGCTCTGCTTAGCTTGGGACTAGATGGCGTTGTGTGATAGTTGTGGAATATTTATTTATTTATTTATTTATTTATGTTACAGACGAGTCAATTCCAGATTTATACTAACACTAACATATGAATTATGTTGGGGAAAAGACGTGAGGAAATAAAACCGCTTTCATACTCTTCTAAAGTATGAAGGCGGTTTTTTTTATTGACTTCTATCGATTACCGCTACGGAGGAAAATGATATATGCTTTTTACCTTTTATATCGCCTTCAATGAAACTTGTAAGTAGTAATTTTTATTTACCTAACTAACGATCCGCCTTGGCTTTGTTTTATTTGCACGAGATTTACATATGATGAAAATCAGTAGTGCTATTAACAGTAAAATAAATAAACTTATTTTTTTAAACTGTAATTTTATATTTTTGTATGTGTATATCTATTAGTCGTGTCAGACGTATATTTGGACGCACGCTTCGACAAAAACAAATACAAAATATCTCGTAATTACTTAGGAATTTTTATATCTTATACTAAACTCATATTTTTTCCTCTAAGAAATTCTCAATAATGTTTTCAATTATTTTAGCGAGAACTTCATGTGTAAATACCATCCTTATTATCAGATTAGGTATAGCAAGAACTGTAGTTACGGACTTCCGGTTCAATTAAAAAGAAGAGTGTCAATGATTTCCATTAATATGTCAACTAGGTCACTTGAAAATAACGTTTAGAAATTAAATCTTTTTGCTAATTATTATTGTCACTTTATTATCTTGTTAGAATTATTTTGATTTTTTACACTTGGGATGCATGAAGTCACAATATGGCGTTAGCCTTGTTATTCTCAAGTACTTTTAACTGGTCTACTAAAGTAATCCATCAAATATAATTTAAGTAGTCAGAACTTAATAATTTACAATTTATCAAATAAAGGAATGAAAGAATGAATCTGTTATTTTAAACTTAAAACAGTGATTTTTAAAATGCCATCTAACGGACTTTATCAGTTTTGCTGTCGGAATGTGGTAAAAATATATAATGATGTATACATATATTGCCTTAACCTTTTTATCCGATCCGATATTTGTGTTAACCGATTTCTAAAAAAGGTGGTTACTCAATTCGCCCTTTAATATATAAATGTGTAAATTCTGTATCACCTCATCACCTCATCACCTGTAACTGTGTTCGTTGAAATACATCTCCTGAAAACGTCGTGTGTGTTTCCTTCGAGTGTGAAACCCCTACCAACACCTCTTACAATCTGGCGCCCAACGTGGGGCGCCAGATTGTAAATTCTGTATCACCTCATCACCTCATCACCTCATCACCTGTAACTGTGTTCGTTGAAATACATCTCCTGAAAACGTCGTGTGTGTTTCCTTCGAGTGTGAAACCCCTACCAACACCTCTTACAAATGCTTTTTATTTTTTCTTAAATTTTTTCTTTCCACAAATTACACATAAGTACACGTACTCGAACCCACGACATGCAGCGCAGTAGTCCAATCGCTCAGCCACTGCGATAATCGAGCCGTCTAATATTTTCAACTGTTGCTAAACTTAATAAAAAAAACAAAATATCTAGGCTTGCGCCTACCCGGACAAAATATACGCTGTAGGAGCTTTCAGCTTGACATCTAACAAGCGTTTGACGGGAGTTTAGTCCCACAAAGAAAGTCTAAGCCGGCCTTGATCCAAAAGAGCTCCCACTGTATACAGTGGCACCGTGTGTACAAAGTGAGCTAGTTAATTGCAAAAACCGAGACGTTACGAGAAGCAACTCGGATATTGTATTTTAGATTCAAAAGTATAGGTAATTTCGTTCTTTGTTTTATTTCCTGAAATAAATCGCTTGTAAGGCTTTACACAATATCCACACAGTCATGTTCGGGCTATAATATTTTAGAGATGAAAATTGTAATCGAATTTTTTATAGAAGCATGGTAAAACAAGAATCAACAATATTTTAGGTGTCAATAATATTTTGGTATATTTTTTTATGTAGTCCGGATTTTTTTTTCTGTGGGTCTGTTCCAGTAGTAGAACAAAATTTCCAATAACTTTTTCTATTTTTGTTTTTAGGACGTAAGTCTTCAATTTATTCATCCCACAGTGGATGAAGCGGTAGAAAGTTGTTTAACTCAAAAAATACCTGCCTTTCAGTTTCTATGGACAAAACAGTTATTATTGTCCCGTTACATTATCGGTAACCGGTAATTACCACATTGTAAAAGACAAGTAAACGTGGCCAATATAAGTCGTGTGCATGAATGTTTGGGAGACCCCACTAAGGATCAGGTGAAGTACCTGTTGCAAGGAATTATATCTAGTCTAAGAACAGTGCCCACTAGGTACTGGATAAAGGATTTGGATCGGGCTTTAATTGTAAAAAGCTGGTGGTATAAACGTGACGTAGAAGAAATGTTTAGATATTTAGCAGTCCGCTAAAATGTGGCAAGTAGTAAGGAGCTCTCGCCATGGACCATGCGTCGTGTGCCACGCGCGCCTCAAAGAGCTTCAGCAAAATGACGGGGGACTCTCTGCGGACCAAAGCCCGCCGGGCTCGCATTACCGTGACCCCGGAACATGAAAAAGGGCACATACATTGAAGGACAACGTGGATTTTAGTCAGTACAAGTCTGACAGTCCCTCTCACCCTGCCCGGGGTGGGAGGACTCTTTTGATGACTTTACCATGATAAAAAAGGAGTAAAGAGGCTTCTTTTTAAAATTTAAAGTAAACTCACCGTGTAGTCGTCATACAAGGCGGGCGCCGCGAGTGCGCTCGTGAGAGCCAGGAGCAACAGCGGCACGGGACTGCACATCATCGCTGGGTGATGGTCATCACACTCGGGACAAATCTGTTGAAGAAATCGTTTAGTTAACCATGTGTTAGATTTACAACTTTCTGGTCTACACCTAAAGCTCAATATACCTTATGGTTTACACAGGTCGTTTAAGTCGTGCAGATTACTTTGTAGAAAAACCGAGTGTCTAAATGACAAGTTTTGACCTACAAAAAATATGGTAATGCCCCATTAACATATTTCTAATTTTTCAGGTCGATGTTTTCTCTTATTAGGAAGTTTCAAACTAATTACTGTTAAAGGTAGTTAAAATTTTGGCTCATAAACAAATTATCTCTATTCCCTTTGAGACCTAATTTTAATGTAGGAAAGTTTTTGAAACAAGATATTATTTGGATTTAAAGTTGGTTTAATTTATTAGGTTTTATCGCGACCACAATATGTAAGAAATTCATATCAAAAAAATATGATGCATACTATTAGAATTTTTGATCCGGCGAGTTTGGCAATATGTATGCGTCCGACGAGCATCAGAAGCGTACGACTCGACAGATTTTTTCTTATAGTGTGCGGCATCTTTTTCAAAATGTATACAGCAAGTGCCTTCCGACGAACTGTTACAATATAGATTCGACTTGCATTGAGCGTTACATTGCAATACTACCTCCCTGACTGACGAGCATTCGTGACATTTATATAGCATAAATTTGATACAAGGTGCGCATTTCGATGCTTGATTGTTCTCTGTTACCAATGAAACGCTTGAATCTGTAAAGTTACATTACAGGTGAATGCTCGCAGCGAGGGAGCGCCATAAGCTCATTCAAAAGTTCAAACGCCAGCAGGTCAACCTACCCGAATCTGTCAAAATTACCAAATGAATATTGACCATCCACTATTGTGATAAGGTTGAAAATCTATTAAAGAAATCTGACAGATTAATGTAGGTTATTGTGCTGTAAATGCTGCGCCTCTTCCTAAGTGTACCGACTATCATCATGACATTTCAAATGCAGATTGGTGAGTTAAATAAATGGTTGTGACAGCAAGGACGTGGCTCGTTGAAGCACTACACAATGGTACCCAAATTGGCGCTAATGTCGCGTGACTTCAAGAGAAATTAGGGATTGTGGTCTGCGAAATATTTTTAAATACCAAGAGACAGTATTTTGACATTTGCATATAAATGCCGTTGATTTATTATATTTTTTATTAATTTGCTTTACAATTTTGTAGGGACCACTAACTTCGTGAAAAATGTAAATCACAGACAATACTTTTTACACTTTTTGCGCAGTGCGTTCGTAATGTTTGTACCCATTTTATGCCTAGATCTACTTCTGATAGGCTGACTAATTATGCAGAAGCACGAAGCAGTCGTATCATCCGGAGACTGTGGAGATGAGTTTGATTACAATTGTTTGACGAACCGAAGGCCAGTAAAGAGACCATAGATAAACAGAGACGAAGAAAATCTTGAAACTTTTTTTGTAAAATCGACGAAATGGAGGCCATGTTCAAAAAAAGAACAAATTCTATTATAATTAAAAAATGTGTTTACGACTAACGAGGTACTTGTACCACTAATTGAAACAATAGCTGAAAAAAAGAAACTACAAGAAATCTTCAATGGGTGTAGGAAAACTTTTTTTTAATCTAATTTTCATCAAATAAGTCGTCTCGCACTAGGTGGATAGTACGGGACTGCCCGATTTGATTGACTAAAAAGCAGATTGCCTTCAATTGTCCTTTACGTTCTAGGGCAGCGGCAACCTCCTGCGACTCATATCAGTGTAAGCTTTAAGATGCGATGTCGATGTGCGGCATATAATGTTCACTCAGTTTGACTCACTCAAGAAAACACGAATATATTGTGCGCGAACATTCTTACAATGTTCGCGCACACTTAAATACTTGGACACGTGTTACATGCGGGGACACAGTTAATACAGTGAAAATGTTCGAGCACAAATGTGCGGGACACCATTTCTGTGTAATTGTACCATCAGAATTGAAAATAATAATAGCATTGATATAAATTCGATAGGAGCTAGAGCGTAGTGATCCTCTGTCTCAAGTTTAAGCCTATTTGATGGTGCTATGACAAGTTAGGTATCTCTTTTTGAACGGGGATAATAATCGCCTCATTTCGTGCAATGTTTATCTCCTTCTGACATCCACGGATACGTTTTTCAATTACATGGAGGTGCGATGTAATGAAGAGAAAAATAAGTATAGTCGAGAGCAATTAAGCACTGAGCGAAATCACGATTGGCGCAACGGCTGAGGATTCCCGCCAGGAAACAAATGTTTGCATTCTTTGCAGAGTTTTTCCGTCTATTTGTGTATGCCCACGATACTTGAGAAATTTCTAATTTGCCCAAAAAATGCAAGAGCCATATTAATGAGCGAAATACCCGTTTTATTTATTTATTAACATAGGTACACCAACAACTTCTGTATATGAATTAATAAATAGTGTAGAAATGTATGACTACAAGGCTTATACAGTTGCCAATAATAGGTGAACCAACATTTAAATAACCGTTCTGTCGTCCTTGTTTTTTGGTAAGAAAATAACTTAGAAACTATTAAATAAGTATTAATAATTCTTTATTCACAAAATCGTCATCTGGATCGTTAACAAATAGGAATAAAATCATTAGAATAAGGGAACCACTTTATCCCAGACTATTTATAAGTTGTTATTCATAGAAACTATTTATAAATTATTCTTCATTTATAAAATGGTCATCTGGAATTATTAATATAAAATACCATTGGTTAATAGAATAAGGGAAGCCCTATATCCGTCCCAAGTAGTACAGTATCAAGACCTTAAATCCGTAATTTACCTGCTAGATAAATCATTGAGTCATCTTTAATGCACAATGCATCATAAACCACATTAGAATGTGTTTAACAAGTAAAACACGGTAAGTGGGATAAGAAATCATTACGTCTGTAGTTCTAGAAGTATATAGAGGTGTACCTTCCTGAAAGGATTTTAGTAGGGGGCGAGCCTAAATTGGACAGCGGGCTCTGAAACTACAACTGATAAATTCCTAATGGCAAAACCTATTACACTTTGTGATTGTTATTATAATGTTTTTGGAACTTTTTTTTTAATATTTTGGCACAAAATGGTTTGCTTTTGGAATAATGATTGCAGTGAAATTGTAAAAGAAAAATATTAATCAATTTTTTTAATTGTAATAAGTAGATTTAGGTAACAATTTTATATTTGCCTAGTCCTAGAGGTACTGTTAGGCGTTCATTAGACGGTCAATCATTTCCATCAATCATGAATGATGATTGAATGATGGAATTTTTATCGCATACAATTTTCGTCATGCAAACGTCAATCATCGCATCATATTCGATAGGTTTTCCGTCAGTCAAAATTTGTGCCATGGCAAAACCTGCCGTTTAATGGGCGCCTTAGGGACCATGTTAGTTTGAAAACTTTAAACCTAACCCTGAGATAGGCTTTCCTAGCAAGGCTTTAGCCATTAACCTTGCCTGCTTCTGAGAATCATTAAGTTTAGAGAAGCGAAGCATGCCAAGAATATCACGGTGCAATTAATTGGTGATTTATTATTTGTATAAATTATGCTGAAACTTAATTATACAAATAATGGCTATAGCACGAGTTTTAAATTCAGTTGTTCAAAAATAAAGAAGCGTGTTATTGTTAAGTTAGAGAGTTTTGAATTTATATTTGAAAGTTTATCCAAAATATATTAATAATAAATCACACTGAGATTATTTGGAACTTAGTACTGACCACTGAATATTTGTACTTTTAATATTACTATTGGCAAACTCATTTTCTTTCAATTTAAATTGTCATCGACAAAAAATCCTATTAAAATGTGAATTTATTTATTATTAATATTTCTGGCATCAATCCATGTTAAAATTAAAAACGCACACTTAAAAAACAATAATAAATAGGAAAATACTCACAAAATATAAAAATCGCGCGCGATATTAAAACAACTTTGTTAAAAAACTGCGATATTTACACTTTTTTATGAAGTTTGTTTATAAAACTTTCGTGTTGAACAGTTAAGTCCTTAACCGGAGGCAGGAGCGGTTCGCCAAAGCTCTAGCGATAATGTAGGACCATAAGCTCGCCGCCCTAGCCTTTATACGCCCGCCCAACGTGTGCAGCTATATACAAGGTTGTTGTTTCTTTTGTAAAATATAATCGCACGCATACAATATTACGACAGTTTATAAATAGAACGTATTTTTAGATTAGATTTGAACAAAGTCATTCATGGTAGGCCTAAAAAATATGAATAACTATAGATTCCTGCCCGGTTTCGGTCTGATAAACTTATGGAGAAAATAATTCTGACAATATTATTGGAGATACTGACTTGTTTCAGTTACAAATTTTTTATGTGGATTTTTTTTACTTAATACCTCACTGCTTCTTTTCTGTATCTACTATTTTTCGAACGTTTTCATACAAACCTTGTCCTGATAAATTAAAAAGACAACAAAAAATAATTAATTTGTCAAGTAGGTATCGCGATATTTTCTTCTAAGCACCTACTTAGTTTCATCTGCTTGTAATTTTATACACGCTCCGTAGATTTTTATTAGATCTTATTCTATTTTTACAATTTAATCTTTAATTGAGAGGCCGCTTTCTTCGAAAACTAAAAAGTCCGAAGAGCTTTTGTAATTTGATAGGTACACGAGCGAGTACATGTCTACTCGTATTTTAAAATCAACGATACTCTAGCAAATAGCAATTAAGAAATGTCACAAAAACGGAGTTAGTAAAGTAAACATGAATTAATTTTATCCCGAGAAATAAGATTTGTTTCATTATTTACTTAAGAATAGTTACATCATTTTAATTCAATTTTGTTTTGCACTTTTCTACGACCCGATTAAGTGCTTTTATAGAAATTCGTGGGAACTCTTCTGCTTAGATTTTTTAGACATTATTGCTTTTACAAAAGGATATGTGTAGGCGAATAACTTCAGCGGCTCAGCCCCATGACAAAATGTGACTGATCATTAGAAAACCATTTATTATGTTTACAAAGGGCTTTTCATCAAAGAAACCCCGTGGGATACATAGTACATAGATGGACATTCACACAAGCAACACATATATTTGTGTTCGTATGCATGTCCCGACTATGTTTCTATTTTACCCTACCGCGTGACTTTCTAGAAACTGACACAAGTACCGATTTTAATGATTCACACGTCATTCGTATTGTTATAATCTTGCGTGGTCCAGACTTTTAATGAAAGTGTACTTCAAAGGGGTGCTAAGACAGGAAACCTCCACGTGAGCCCGTGGACTGGAGCTCCCTCTCGGACACGTCTGGGGGAAGACCAGTTTTTCGGGCTGGTGCACCCTGGGATGCGGGCAAAAACTCTTCCTTAGGCACTGTGTGCGAATAGCCTGTCATTTGGACGCTCCAACGCGTGTCCCTCTGATCAGCAGAGGGCACAGCGGCGGAGCGGGCCTGCGGTTGGTGAGTAATGGGTAGCTCGCCGTCCGACCGAGGACCAAGCCCGGGTCGGTGGCGCGTCGTGTTTCGCGCCAAATGCCTGCTGGGGTCGCGGGTTTTTTCTTAACCCAGGATACCGCGGCCCCGGAATGTAAAGAGCATCCGAAGGAACACGGGTGAATTTTAGTTAGTAAGAGTCTGACAGTCCCTTCCGCCCCACCCAGGGCGGGAGGACTCATTTGATGATTTTACTACATAAAAAAAAGTATACTTCGAATATCGTCTTGAACTATTGTAATTGGAATTTATCATATCTTTATATATTACGAGTAGGTATTATTTCGATTATGAGACTATTTCTATGGTGTCTTCCATATTATTAAACACCAACTGGGAAAATTTCATAGAAATCCGTTCAGCCATTTTCGAGAACGTCACTACTAAAATATTGGGTTCAATATCGAGAAAGTAAGTACAAAAAAATATAGACCAGCGGTCAGCAACGAGCGGCCCGCGAGCTACATCATTGCCCCATATTGTTTTGTATACTGAAGAATTATTGTATATTTTATTCAACACAGTCCCCTTTCAATGTACTGTCAGTGTTAGGAAATATTTAGAACAATAGTTTTTTTTTTAAATTTTGCTTGTACACCGGGCGCCCAATCGTCTCATTAAGAATGTGGGTGTATAAACGGTTTCGCACGACACCTCTGTACACCCACAACAACACACAACCTGAAATATCTTATTGGACATGGCTTCATGCACCGCGCTGTACATACCTGCCTAACGGGATTTTCCATCTGCACAGTCGATGGTTGACATCGTCAGCGTGGTAGATAGGAACAAGTCCTTTCTCCTCCCCCGTCGTCGTGCCGCTCACCTTGTTACATGCCGATGCCGTCTCTTGCGGGTTCCATGAAACAGTTTTTCAAATCTTCCCCCTTGTCGGGATAAAGGATACCCCTTCGATCAGAACTCTCTAAAATCCTCCGCTACGCATCTGTTTACATACGTAAGTTTCAGGAACTAGTTTAAAATAATCACTGCAGTATATTGAAGTTTTATGTTGCAATTGTAAAACCAGGCATAAATGTAGCGGTACGGACATAGCATTTATGACAGTATATTAAAATATGACTATCTTTGTAATACCTACATGTATTAGATTATTGCAATATATGTGCCTCGGGTACTTTGGTGTTATGAATATATGTAGAAGGGATAATTGAAGTAGCTGTGAAAAGACTAGCATATGCTGTAATTGCCTAGAGATTATATAATACTATTTTGCGATTTTATATTCCCGGTGGTTAGCTCTTTACTCGTCGTAGTGTGATGTTGTATCGCGGGCATGCGGACAGCGAGTAAAGGGCAACTCGCTGTCCGACCATGGACCATGCCTGGGTCGACGGCGCGTCGTGTTCCACGCGCGCCTCAAAGAGCTGTCAGCAAATGACGGGGCCCCCTCACTGAGGGCCAAAGCCTGCCGGGGTCACGGGACTTATTTCCATCACCGTGACTCCGGAACGTAAGGGGCTATAGAAGGACACCGTGGATTTTAGTCAGTATAAGTCTGACAGTCTCTCTCGCCCTGCCCGGGATGGTGATGATTTTACCACGATAAAAAAAAAGTGTGATGTTGTATAGCCTAGCCTACTATCCCTCCTCGATAAATAGACTATATAGATAATATATAATAGACTACAATTTTTTTCAACCCGTGTTCCTGAGTTTAACGCGTTCTACCAAAAAAACGCATAGAGCTTGCTTAGGATACAAGACTGAAAATTAAGGCTCTTGTATCCTTCGTGGCAACGCAACATGTAGGTATATTAAGTAAACAACTAAGAAAGTTTGTTACAACATACTCACTCTTATTTATAGCTATTGTAAACAAAATAAGTTAATGTGAGAAGATATTTCATGCTTTAGACCTGGAACAAGTGAATCATAATAAAATTATTATAAACGTGGGAAGCTACGTAAAGTAGCATTAGCTTTAGAATTAAATAACTATGAGTTACTTTAACACTTTTATTACGTATCATGGAAATACGTTTATTTTGAAACGGTTCAAAAACTACTATTTTGTTATTTCGAGTATCTAGTTGTTACTTTTCTACCAAAATATATGATATCAATCTGTTTTTGAATAGATACATGAAAAAACATTGATTTACCTACGGTTTTTGTTTTTTTCGTACCCTAATATGTTTGTAGGTATTTTTTCAACCAGTTAGTTTAGTAGCTAGTACTTACCGCCTGAAAAATACCATAAAGTAATTCTATGAGGTGATAATAATAAAAATATATTGTTATCAAATCCACGGATTACCGTTAACGATTTACCGACATGTGGTGATCATATAGTTTGACTATCAAGCCTTCATGAGCACGCCCGCGGTCTATTGATATTCAATGCTAAAAACCCATAAAGTGCCGCCATCAAATAACCGATAAGAATAACCGTAATAGTGAGTTTATCGTGAGAAATATATAATCTCACACAATGTACTTACTCGTAAATTATATACTTACAAGTGGCGTTGTAAAATATACGACGGGGCTATAGAAATAATATAGCGATCCCCATACATGCATAATCCTAGTGTAATAAATACGTGGAATAATATAATATTTGTATAATTAATTATATAAGCACTTATAGATGCAATGATGACGTTTGAAAGACGAAATGAGAGATCATATTTAATATAGTCATCAGATAATTAACATATGACATAAAGGTCGTCCTCAATATTTTTTCCTCAACAATTAGAAAATCGTTGAAAAGTTTTCAAGGTACAATTCAGAAAGCTTTATAAAGCTCGGAATTAGGTATAGTTATTTTAGTACTTGCATCAAAATGTTGATATCTATTAATATAGATCTTCCCGGAATTTCTAATCTTGTGTGGAAAATAGTATACCTAACAAATCCTACTAATGTTATAAACGTAAAAGTTTGTTTGGATGGATGGATGTTTGTTACTCTTTCACGCAAAAACTTTTGTACGGATTTGAATGAAAATTGGTACACAGATATAGTTTAATAACCTGGATTAACACATAGGACAGTTTTTATCCCGATTTATGTTCCCGTAGGATAATTATCGAGTTGTAGCGGGTGAAACCGCTGGCAGTAGCTAGTAAATAATAAAAATAAAAACATCAGAGATAGAATAGACAAATTGTGCAAATGTAAATAACTTTTTGATATTAAAAATCACGGGATTTTTCTGCTCTTTATGTAATTTCGGGATTTGGGCATATATCACTTTATTCTTCGCTAAATCAGTACATGAATAACTCTACCTGATTTCTACCTATGCTTTTAAGCAATGCTTTAAAAAAAGTATTATAATAAGATAATGTTAGTCAATCGAGAGTTAACATCATTCTTCAGGTTCGCTTCACGTCATTTTATTCAACGACGCCCGACCTTCTGTTAAATAAGGAAGGGCTGAAGAGGTCACAGTGGCGAGGACGGGTGAACTCTCGTAAATGCAACACGGCCTTCCCATTGCTCTAATGTGCGGGCCATGTTGACCAGCGGGAGGCCTATAGCTAATCATTTCGGTCACTTAACGGCTACCAGTCTTTGAGAGTGATTACCCAAGTACGTAATCATTCGACTGTTTATTTGTTTTAAAGTAGAAATGTTGATACGTCTTGTGTAGTAAGTGTTTCTGTAGAAAAAGCAGGAGGTACTTAATTAATATTGATTTCTCGATCTATTATTTGATTTCTGTTTCTGAGATTTCTGCAGTCATTATCATATTTTATTCCCAAAATGTCAGTCGACTTATTTCTTTTTATACCTATAGGTAATTCGTCTACTTGACTATACATAAAAAAATCGAAATTTTCGAAAAGACGAACAGGGGATTACTAGCAATTTATTGCAAAGTACTTACACAAGAAAATGATAGGAAAGTTTTACTTCGAAATAACTTTGTCCAACTACCGTTACGTAACTAATGCATTAATGATATTTTCAATCTTTATACTACGTTTATTGCTGGACAGCCAAATAGGCTATACTAGCAAACCGTTTCACTCGTAGAAGAGGTCGTGAAGATTTCCTCACGACCTGACGGCGAGAAAATAGCTACAAATGTTAGATTCTTCAAGTTGGAATAGATAAGACAGGGAATAGGTAAGGTACTCTTTAAGAGGCAACATCGAGGGGTGCAAAGCATACAAAGTCGATAAGCGTCGGGCACCAGTTGTCCGACATTATGCTGAAATGGGCCTATTTGGCGCAGCCGTGAGTCACACAGTAAATAATATGCCATCATGCTTTTTTATTTATTTTTTTGTTTAGATATAATTTTTTTACAAATTGTTTAGTTTTAAGTTATTTTATTTTTTCTTTCTTTCTTTGTCTCACTGTGTGCTTTGTGTATTTTTTATTATTTTTTTGGCATACTGTGTGCACTTATGGCGTGCGCCAATAAACGTTTTTTCTTTCTTTTCTTTCTTTCTTATAAGGCTCTTTTTTTAAAGAAAAATGAGTTCGAAAGATTGCCAAAAAATATTTGACCCGTTCGTTTGCCTTTGTATAAACCAAAATTGACGATGGTACAACTTCTAAAAATCACAAAACGCCACTCGGTGGGTATCATTTTACTGGCATTATGACGCCACAAGCACGTACTCCCGAATTTCGAAGCGTTTCTTTGTCAAACAATATTCACTGATTTAAAAAAAATAACATTTACGCGTTCATTACTTTTCAGTAGTCTGAACTGTACACTAAACATATTTTCAATTTACTATCGTCCTTCACACAATTCCGCATTCGCATTTGGTCCCGTTTTTTTACTGATGCGCTATACATACATATACCAGTGTTTTGTAGTAGTTACATAACAAGGAACAACCCATGAGCAAAAATAAATACGTAGTTCTAATATTTGTACAAGCCGTACTCCCGATGAGAATTCCCATCGGCAGAAGTGAGCCATTTAATGAAAAACTTCATCATTAATTCAACATCCTGTACGTAATTAATAAAAAAAAAACTTATTTTAGTTTCCCTTGTGAAAGATTCTATGCAGGATTTGTTCCACGTCCACGGTAAGCCCGCCCCTTAAATAGCAAAATGTCATTCCGTGTATAAAACAAAACGTAATGTTTTTCGTAAAGCCACTTTTGTATACATGTGTGAATGATCGCCACGTACATCTTCTTCTCTATTATAGAAAAATAAATTGCTGTTCGTTAGTCGCGCTAAATCTCCAAAACGGCTGGATGGATTTGGCTGACTTTGGTTTTGAATTATTTCTGGAAGTTTGCCGGGTCAGCTAGTATATAAATATTTCCCTTGGAAATTTTCAGTTGTTTTATGTAGTAATCGAACGAGGGGGTAATGTTTCTTTTTTTTTACTTCAATTCTATGTGGGCTACTAGGAATCTAAACATTCTATGACCTAAGGCTCGTCCTAGGGTTACGGAACTGTTTCATCAGGTAACTATGACACAAGAACGTAAAGGGCTATTGAAGGATCTCCTTGGATTTTAGTCGGTACAAGTCTTACAGTCCTTTTTTGTCTGTTCCTACATCCAAATTTCACCCGCCACATTTAAGTCCCCTGATGAGCCTTAGAGCCTATTGCCATTAACATTGCACAATTGGCACAGATCCAAAACTCTGTTGTTGGTAATGAAGAATTCCTGTTGGAAAAACTCAGTGTAACACTTTACCTGGGAACCGAACCTGAGACCCACATATACTTAACCGTCGCACGAGCCACCACTAGATCAACTATAGAAGACATGGTTTAAAAAGATAGGTATAACAGACTTCAATAAATAAAAAAGTAGGTTCTTTAGTTCGACTTTTAAATTTGTGTATATGTATATGTTTGCTCGCGATTATATCGCGTTTGGCTGAACCGATTTTGATAAGGTTTTCAGAAAAATGTTTACTACATTCTGTTTTTTTTTTGATAGGTATAACAGTATTTAATGGATATCCCGTAATGGTGGCCACATAACCGACTTCAAAAAAGGGTTCTCAGTTAGACGTGTATTTATTTTTGTACTAGCTTCTGCCAGCGCCGGGGCGCCCTGCGGACTCTCCGTCCGCATTCCGGCCCATTGTGCTGCTCGACGAGGTGGGCAAGCTCTTTGAGAGAGTAATTGCAGACCGCCTCGTCGGGCACCTGAATCGGATGGGCCCGGACCTGTCGGAGAGCCAGTTCGGCTTCCGCAGGGGGCGCTCCACGGTGGACGCCATCATGCGCGTGAGAGCCCTCACGACGGGGGATGCTGTTGCCCGGGGCAGGGTCGTCTTGGCGGTGTCCTTGGACATCACCAATGCCTTTAACACCCTGCCCTGGAGTTGCATAAGGGAGGCACTCCGGTATCACCGGGTGCCGACCTACCTCCGTCGCATAGTCGAGGAGTACCTGACGGACAGAGCCGTCATCTACCCCGGTCACCAGGGAGAATGGACTCGGCGAGAGATGTCGTGCGGTGTTCCACAGGGTTCGGTCTTGGGGCCGCACCTGTGGAACATCGGGTACGACTGGGTGCTGCGCGGCGACCTCCCTGACGGCGTCAGCGTGGTGTGCTACGCTGACGACACGCTCGTCCTGGCACAGGGAGAGTCGCACCAGGCGGCGGCCGACTTGGCGACGCGAGCGGTCGCGACAGTCGTGGAGAGGATCCGGCGGTTGGGACTCGACGTGGCGCTGCACAAGACGGAGGCCATGTGTTTTCATGGCCGCGTCAACGCGCCCACGTCGGGTTACAGCATCACGGTGGGAGGGGTTCGCATCGGCGTCTTGAGGACGATGAAGTACCTGGGACTCGTCCTCGACAGCCGGTGGAACTTCCGGGAGCACTTCCTGTGTTTGGCCCCGAAACTGAATCGGGCAGCGGGCGCCCTCAGGCGACTCCTGCCCAACCTCAGTGGGCCAAACGCCTCCTGCCGTAGGCTGTACGCCGGTGTCGTGCGGTCCATGGCCCTCTACGGGGCCCCAGTGTGGGCCCTAAGCATCCGGACGCGACCAATCAAATTGGTCGCATGCCAGAGGGTCATGGCTATCCGAATGATCCGGGGATACCGCACGATTGCCGGCGAATCGGCCAACCTGCTCGCCGGATTGCTGCCCTGGGATCTGGAGGCGACTGCCCTCCAGCGCGTCTATGAATGGCGCGTGGAGGCGCAGCGCCGGGGCGTGACCCCGCTGCCTCGAGAAGTCGAGGCGCGGCGGGAAGAGCTCCGGCGCGATCTCAGAGCAGTATGGAGGGCACGAAAGTCGCGACCGACGGCCGGGCACGCCGCAATAGCGGCGATAAGACCCCTCTTTGAGGAGTGGCTGGAGAGACGTCACGGCGTCCTAAGCTTCCGCTTGACGCAGGTCCTCACCGGACACGGATGTTTCGGGAGGTACCTGTGTCTTATGAGAAAGGAAGAAACGCCTGGGTGTCACCACTGCGTAGATCGCCCGGAGGACACAGTCGAGCATACGGTGCAGGATTGCCCCGCTTGGGCGGAGCACCGACGTGTCCTCACGGCGGCGATAGGCGGAGACCTCTCGCGCCCAGCACTGGTCGCGGCCATGCTGCGGGGCGAGACGGAGTGGGAAGCGGTCGCCTCCTTCTGCGAAGCAGTCATGCTCGCGAAGGAGGAGGCGGGCCGCGTGAGAGAGAGGACAAGGTCCTCCCTCCGCCCCACCCGCGGTGGTGGACGCCCACGGCGTCGGACGTCGCAAGACGATCTCCGGCCACCGTAGGCGCGGGCATGCGGGCGGCGAGTAAAGGGCAACTCGCCGCCCGACCATGGACCATGTCCGGGTCGACGGCGCGTCGTGTTCCACGCGCGCCTCAAAGAGCTGTCAGCAAAATGACGGGGCCCCCTCTCAGAGGGCCAAAGCCTGCCGGGGTTGCGGGACTCATACCATCACCGTGACCCCGGAACATAAAGGGCTACTGAAGAACACCGTGGATTTTAGTCAGTACAAGTCTGACAGTACCTCTCGCCCTGCCCGGGGTGGGAGGTCTCATTTGATGATTTTACCACGTAAAAAAAAAAAAAAAAAAAGCTTCTGCCAGCGACTTCGTACGCGGATCCTGTCAGCGACAATGGGGTCGTCAAAATCGAAGATCTAAAACGATGTAGAATTCTAGAGCCTGGGAACGGGAAAACAACGGGATGCACATGACGATTGCAGACGTTCCAGATCTTTCATTTTTGTAAGTCAACAGGAATAGCCCATCAAACTAAATAAATATTGTTATTCATATGTAATAGTGTAGCTGGGCTCTGGAATTCCACATCAGTTGTTCCAGATGTCAATTTTCATACGTCAACAGAGAGTACTCATTAGGCTTAACAACTCTTGCTAAGACGTGATTCCTTTAAATGATAGAATGTAGCTGGGCTCTTGGGAGTTCCACATCAGGTGTTCCATATGTTCAAATTTATTTTCTTACCAGAAAATGCTCATCAGTAACGGAGTAACTTCTCTCGTTTCACTGTTCTGCTCCTATTGATTGTAGCGTGATTAAAAGTTTAGCTGGTTATAGTAATTTTAAGTTTAAGATTACTATAACCAGCGCAGGAGTATGAAAAATAATTGTACTTAGTTTCGTCAAAATCCGTCGAGTAGTTTTTGTTTCCATAACGGTTATACAGACAGACGGACAGACAGACAATAATTTTATTAATTGCATTTTTGGCATCAGTATCGATCCTTAATCACCCCCTGATAGTTATTATTTTGGAAATATATTTCATGTACAGAATTGACTTCTCTACAGATTTATTATAAGTATAGATAGAATAGAAGATAGGTATATAGATAGAAGAAGATAGATATATAGATATAGATAATAAATCAATAAATAAATATTCCACAACTATCACACAACGACATCTAGTCCCCAGCTAAGCAGAGCTTGTGTTACTAGACAACTGATAAACATACTTATATATTCCTAAATACATACATATTATGGATAAATTACACCTAGACACAGAACAAATGATCGTGCTCATCACACAAACATTTGTCCTGGGTGGGAATCGAACCCACGACCCCCGGCATAGCAGGCAGGGTCACTAACTACTAGACCAACAGGTCAGTCAGGATAGATGTATGTTTGTCCGCGATTATCTCGCTTTTGGCTGAACCGATTATGATGTTCACAACAGTGTTCGTTACATTCTGAAGAAGGATTTAGCATGTAACAATACTGGATACGTATCCGGTGACGTTGCACCCGCTTGTTTTTTTTTTATCGTGGTAAAATCATCAAATGAATAATCCCGCCCAGGGTGAGACGGGAGGGTCTGTCAGACTCGTACAATAATAAGTAAAAAAAAAATTTAAAGTGCTGGTAGCGAGAGCACAGTGGCGACTTCCAGTTTTCTACTCTAATTTGCCAAGCTATACGGTTCATAGCCTATGTCTATGACAGGAATGACCCACTTGACAGTTCAATCAGTGTAAACTCTGTACTTAGTCTGTGGTTCAATCTCTAGTTCACATTCATTCACTATTATTCGTTTCATTCGTTCTTTTCAGATCACGACGACGCTAAGAAAATAATTTGTTTTGCGCTGAGATTAAAATAATTATACATTTGATCGCGGTAAAGCCTTAAAATGTGTGTATTTTATCTTTCTTTATTATGTTCAATCCAAATGAACCGTTTTTATAAGTGTAATTTGGTTGCAGGGCGCGAACAAAATCGCCTTCGGCGGCATCTGATAAAGAGAAAAAAAAACCACGGGAGAACAAGAAAAAGAAAGGTGATTCAGGATCCAGCAGCAGTGAGAGTAGTGGCAGGTATGTTACCGAGCACTGTTATTCCTAACTCCTAACTCTAGAAGATTTTTGTGATAGTCAATTATTTAGGTTATGTATCTGAACTGCGATAGTGCGAGTTCGTGTAATCTTCCTTCATTAGAATTCAATCAAAATCTCGGTCAGATGGTTGTCTTAGCTGCACGAATTAGTAGCAATTTGACCATAAAAAAACTTGTTTTAGATTTAACTTTTTGTTGTATTTCACTATTTTGTTATGTAGTTCCTCGGAAAGCAGTTCATCGCGGTCATCGTCGCGATCGTCTTCGAGCAGTTCGGGCAGCTCTTCTCGTTCGTCTTCATCATCCAGCTCGTCGAGTAGTAGCAGCAGCAACAATGACCGCTCCAGACCAAAGAAGAAGTAAGTTCTAAGAGCAGCATCATCGGCTTATGCTTAATACAACATAATGAACCATTCCACAGTCAAGAAAAAGGCATTCTGTGAACCTATTTCAAAAAGTTAACAAAGGCATTTTTTTTTTAATGTAAAGTTATTTTGATACAAATTGATTTTGGATGTCATATTTGTTAATAGCTAATAGGTTATCTGAAAAGCGCTAGTTTTGTTGAATGGTTTAATAAGATGATAGTAGTAGATAATTTCCTAAAAACATTCAGTGAATTCTCTGTAACTACCCATTTATAAATTGTGGCAATTATAATTTTATAATTGTACCACTTATATCACTCATTTCAAGAAAAATTTACTCAATTAACAATCACCTTGTATACTTAATAATTTAATACACATTATTATAATAACTTATCCAAATACTGTACACTTATTTCAGAACTTCCCCAAACAAGAGCCCCGTGAAGGATCGTCGTGAACCCGACAGAGATAAAGTAAGAGACAGATCACCTCTTGATAAGAAGAAGTTGACTGCCCCCACCTCTAATGACAAGGGGAAAAGCAAGGAGAAACATGATAGGTAAGAACTAGCTATGTCACTACATGTATAAAACAACATGGTTAATATACATAGTAGAGATTGACCCCTGCAGAGCTGGGCGTGTTGCTAGTTATTAATATTTGTAAGATCAATAACTACAGAGCAACTTTCTGGGTTCTGTCTGTGTTTGTGAGTTTAAATGAAAAAGGATTAACTCCTAATGTTGTTTATCTTTCAATTAATTACTCGCCTATGGCAGATTTTTTGTATGAAAATTTTTGGGGAAAATAAATGATGTTTTCAAATACAGTTGAATCCGTTTATTATGACATTGAAGGGACGGTCATTCTAAGCGGACGTCATACAAAGCATTTGTACAAAATAAACAACCTGCGTACTGACAAAAACAGGAGTTTTTGTCAGTATGCATTTATTTTAACAGAGAGACACTATAGAACTAAGTCAATAATATTAATTGTTATTACCCACTGAGACTCAAAACATCCATGCATGCGCCGAACATCATCGGGTATCACGTGACGCTTCCGAACACTTGTCGAAGTTGTTGAAAGAATTTTCTATGAAAACCAAACTTCGCTGTGAAATACGTCATAATAAGCGGTTGGTCATTATAAGCGGAGTCATAATAAACGGATTCTACTGTAAATATATTATGCTTTCTTTATCTTCAGATAATAAACAAAATAATTATATTATTCTATTCAGATCTCCTGGCCGCAAAAAGCGCGAGCGTTCCCCAGCACCACGCCCCACAAGAATTCATATTGGGCGATTAACTTTGAATGTCTCCAGAGACCATGTTCATGAGATATTCTCAACATATGGGACTGTCAAAGCAGTTGAGTTCCCAATGGACAGATTACATCCCCATAATGGAAGGGGGTATGCATATGTTGAATTCAGTAATGCTGACGAGGCAGAGAATGCCATGAAGCACATGGATGGAGGTAAATAAAACATGCATATTATAAGAGCCTTTTACTTTTAATTTAATGTATCCATTCTACACAGAAATGGTATATTATTGATAGTATTGTAGCCAAATTCAACATAAAGTGTAAACCAAATGTCCATTTTTATAATAATTGCAGGTCAGATCGACGGTCAAGAAATTACAGCAGCGCCAGTGTTGATACCCTCGCGTCCTCGTCGGCCCTCACCGCGCCCGCCGCCGCCCAGACATGCCCCGCCACGACGACACTCTCCTCCTCGGTTTGTTATTATAGCCCTATTTTACTGAAAGCAATGTTACTCTATACACGTGGATAGATGTGAGTCTATGTACATCACATAACATTTTTTTGTTGTTTGCAGGTACCGCCGCCGCAGCCCGCCGCCTCGGCGCCGCTCGCCACCGCGAAGGCGTCGTACTCGCTCGCGCTCGCCTCGCGCGGCGCCTCGTCGCCGACGTTCCAGGTCCTCCTCCTCCTCCTCCCGATAACTCCTCCACACACACATACACATACTCACCACACCCTTGTCACAATGCATGCAATACACCAACACAACACATTTTTTGACCTATCTTGTTTTGGGAGGCTCTCAAACTTACCACTCAATGGTACATGTTCGCGAAATTACACCTGGTAAGTATAAATAATCTACTTCCATTTTTATGGTCGATTCCAGTATAATTGTATTGCACTTTTAATATTAACGGCGAGTTGTTCAGGTAAGTATTTGTGTGTATACCTTTGCACCCTTTAATTGAATAAATTTTAACAAGACATTTCTTTATAAAAGCTTGCAAAATGGAAACAACTGAGTGAGTGATCAAGGCAGATAAACTGTATCAAACTGACTTTGTAGTGTGAAGTGTAATGTAATAATAAATGTATTTGTAATATTCAAGGAATACTGACTTCTTGTTTTTGCTAATAAATTGTATTAGTAATCGGAATATTATTTTTATTCCCAGATCCAAAGATCCTGTTCCCAAAGCAAAGTAGAAAATTTTGTATGATTCAAAATGTATCACATCCTATGTTACAAATAATATACAAGTGTTAAGGGTCTTGATGTATTTTATTTCTTAGTTTAGTTAAAGACAACTAATAAAAATCTAAACTAGTATTATGAAGCTGAAGAGTTTTGTTGAACCCGCTAATCTCAGGAACTACCAGGGTTCAATTGAAAACTTTGTTTTGTGTTGGATGGACCATAATGAGGAAGGCTATAGGGGCTGTATAACATGGCGCGACGACCAATAGAAGCCGAGCAGCAGGGAACAGCTAGTAGTAAAAATAAAATTCAAAATTGTATGTACAAATCAGGTTCCAGTTTTATTTGCAATAATAATTTTACAATATGTTTGGTAATCTGAGACTAGTATCTTTCCTTTATATAAATGGTTTTCTTCTAACAACTGGAGCTCATAAACAGACCTATAACAAAAAAAAAACAATCAGTTTACAAGTCCCTCAAGGCCACTCAAGGCTATTGCGAGGTTGACTATACTTATTTAATGTGTCATATTATTTTATAATAACATCAGCTTACGGATATTGTATCTTCATATTTTTTGGACCCCTCACTGGATTCCATGCAGATACCGGTGCTTTATTTGCAAGCATCAAACTTGCAACTGCAGTATACAACCCATATTCTTGGCACATTTTTTCCTGGAATAAAATAAACTTTGTAATGCAGGCAACACATGAATTGAATTATATATTATTATAATTTCTTACCCTCCACTCGGCCAGCATAAAATCGGCGTCGCTGATAGCTGAAGCAGCTATATCAACATGATCAATATTTGAAAAGTGTGGCAAGTAATTTTCTTCCAAAAAGTTTACAAATGAAATGGGCTGACTAATGAACTGCTCAATGATGCCTTCAGGAGAATGTGATAACTTTTTAGTGCCAGTTTCTGTGTCTATTACTGAAACATATAAAAATAGTTGATGTTGTTTTTTTTAGTCTGTAAGACTTAAAAATAAAACAATATGAAAGTAGAATTACCTTTAGGATTCAATACTCTTCCAACTCCATGTAAAATGCTTACTGTTTGATCCTTTCCTAAAGACATAAATTTACTAGAAGCTTGCTTTTTCTTTCTTACACCCTTGGTCTTTGATTCTTTTCCTTGTACTATACTGGTGTCCATATTTTGTTTGGATCCTCCTAAAACAGCATTAATGAGCTTATCGGAAAAGAGTTAAATAAATATATAAAACATGGGGATTAAGATTGGTCTCATACCTTTCAAGCATGCAAAATGTAAATTCAATACAGCCGATCTCACATCCCCCGCTGAAGAGTTGACTACACATTCTATCACATCAGGTGTGGGACAGTTATACACTGCAGTGTGCTTCTTGCTTATTATACTAGCTACTCGTTTTAGAGCAGCTTTTAAATTTGTTGGTGCTACACTGTTGAACCTGTTAAATAGAATATTTTCTAAACTATAACATAAATGTTCCTGTGGGAACATTAAATAGTAACAAAGTGTGAGACAGTAATCCTCACAAAATCAAATCAGCACTGTTTTTATTTTTTGGTTTCAATATTTTTGATGGATTTATGTATTAAAGAGTTTAACTGCATATAAATTTAATAGACAATAGTCATGCTATTGATTCACATCAGTGGCCGCAAAAGTAGAGAGATAGACCCAAAACTTACGAAATATGGTGTATTTTGAACTGCTCTTTCAAACTTGGGGTGAAGATGTTTGCAGCAGAATTCTTGTTATCTGTATGACTTTCTGAACAAATGAACACTATTGGTGATTTTGCCCTTTGTCTGAATTGCCTGTGAGAGAATAAACCAAATGTTAACCAAATTACTTTCTGATAGTTGACAGGAAACTATAATTTAATAACTTACTGCAACACATCTGTGAATTCTGATGGTGTCCTCAAAAAGGTATTCGGAAAATCTTCAACCAGTACCAATTTTCTACTATTATCATCTAACAGAGATGTGAAATTGGCAGCGTTTAATATGAAATCTAAGAATCTGACAGATTGTTTTTGTTTGAATTCAAATTCTCCTGAAAAAGAAAACAAGAGCATTTGTAAAAACCGCAACCGAAAAGTGTTTAAACAAGGAATAGGGAATTTCAGCTTGCAAGTGTGGATTGCAATGGCCCAGTTGGTTAAGGTATCTAGAGTTCCTATCCAGAAGACGTGGATTCGAATCCCACTTGCAATCTGAATTTTTCTTTCCTCAAAAATCATCTTTATTAGTAAAAAGTTATTCCAGCAATATTTCGTCAGTGAATTTTAAATCTAAATTACCATTTTCAGAGGGAATGTCAATATCCACAGGAGTTATCCATTCAGTGATTCTCACATTATACTTTGTGGCCAGCACACGTAACGTTATAGTCTTCCCACAACCAACAGGCCCAGTCATAAGGAGCATGTCACTATTATTGTTATTGCTCACTGTCTTCACCCATTCTTCTACTTCTTGCACCTTCTTAATATGGACAGCTAAATCCTCTACACTCACAGGTTCAAACGTTTTCATCCAATGTTTATGATCTGTTATGATAACAGGTTTCCGGGCCGACACTGTTTCCAACACCTTGAAGTAAAATAAATTTATTAAGAAATGGATTTATTTAGATCATCCAAGACTGTAAATATTCAAGACTATACCTCATTATCTACTGGCTCAATGTCTTCTGGAAAGATATGTTTTTGCGATTCTTTTTTAAATTTCTTTGGTGATTTCTCCTCATTATCGAAATCAAACATTGGTTTGAACCATTTCTTCTCCTGTGGTAAATTAAATGTATAAATTGATTAGCATTGTATGAGAAAATGTTTTCAGTACAATTTAAATATGAATATTAACTTACTTTAGGCATCTTTCTCGACTTTTGAAGACTAAACCCTCAATTAAACCTTTGAAAAGTTCTCAAACGAAATCAAATTCAAAAACTAAATCAGCTGATGAGCTGTCACTGTTGACAGTTTCAATTTTTTTTTTTAATAATTGCTACTGATTACTGCCTTTTAGCTACGACATAGTTGGTATCATCAAAACGAATAATCATGACAACATCATATCAGACTTTTAAGCCACCATTCGCTCGAGCGCTTTTTTATGGGCGTTGAAAAAGCGCTACGGTTGAACAAAACGGTGAATTGAACATAAATATGACCACCCAGCACTTAGTCATTTAACGACTAAAAATAAAGCGCGGGGGCTAAAGCCTTCAGGTAACCGTGACCCTGGTACGAAAACTGCTATTGAAGAAGCACCGTGGATTTTAGTCAGTACAAGTCTGACTGTCCCACCCGTCCCGTCCTGGGTGGCAGGACTCATTAGATGATTCTACCTAAGTACAAAAAGTAAATGACCACACCGATCACACGTCAGCGTTTTTAGAACGGCTGATAAAGAGAATATTCGCTATAATATTGATTTTTAATTTTTATAGCGTTGGTATAGCTGTGATCGTTATGTTCAATTCACTTATTTTTATATCCTTGTGCAGATATCAGGAATACCCAAGGAGTTTAAGATATAGGGAGCGCGTTCTTCCTACTAGAAAAACGAGCCCAAATCGGTGACCTTGGAATGAATGAAAGGCACACAGCTCTGCATTCTGTTTCTTTCTAATAGTGTGACCATGATACAATACTTTGAGGATAATATTAATAATAAATATAGTGTTACAGAAAGTACTTAAAGTTTTACGAAATGCGTATTTTTTTCTTTAAATATGGGCAGACAATTTAAACTTCGCTTATTATTGACCGATTTCAAAAAAAGGAAGTATTTAGCAACAATTCGTAGACCTATCCATAGATACGCACAAGTATGGGTTTGATTCACAGGTTTGATTTAAAAAATGATTTTCCGTTTTGAATACCTACTTACTAGCAAAATCCTCCCCTAAACTCAGTTGTTTTTAAAGTGAATGCTCCAACTAGCCCGCGAAATTTAAATTTTATTCGTTTTTTGCAATTTGCAGGCCTGTGCTAGGCTGTATGTTGATTAAAATATTATTCGCGGCTGTAAGACGTATGTAGTTACAGAATTATAATCAACAAAATCATCAATACAAGCCTCCAAGTTCATAAAGCTCGAGGAATGATATTTTCTTTGTTTTTTTGTTCCTAGGCCTAAAGGAAACACCCTGTATTGAAATATATAAAAAATTATTAAAATCAACTGTCACAGCATCTAAACCTAAAACGAAACAACCTAGCACACCTAACTTAGATTATAATAATATACCTAAAATTACGTTTTCTTTAAAGAGGATTAATCTCGGAAACCAGTTTATATTGGTCACCCTACAAACGTCACCAATGATTTGAATTTGATAACATCATAATGTTGCCATCTTAAACGTCAAATACACCTCCTAGTTTTTCGGGAAATATCATTGGATTTTTGTGTTCTTTTTTTTACATTACTTAAAAATATGAGTAATTAAAATATACTACAGAATATAAAAACTATCACAAGCTGTAAAAAATGTAATAGAATTGTACTAATATGCATTTAAAAAAAACTTTAACCCAAAAAGTTTCAGAATATTGGTAAAGTTTTTTATTTTGTGTAAACATTTATCAATGCCAGAAAGAGAAAAAACTCCTAGCTGTGTGCCTCTCTTGCTTAAAAACTAAGGCACGGTTTTAATGTTAGAAGTACTCACTCCTTAAACTCCTTGGGAATACCACTGCAGTTTAGGAGGCGATATACAATACGATTCGATTGGATTCGATTATGCTCGGTACCCAAGTAGTTCTTCCAGTGATCCATCAGGACCGGATCCATTTTATATTGTTTGTACTAGCTAGAAAATTATCGTGTAGACAGGACCACTTCATTTAACTCTATTGATAATAATGATACCATTGATTGATTTATATCATAGACTTAAAGTATGCACTGTATTCTCCTTGTTCTTCCCGTTTTAGCCATGATATATGTCTATGATTGACATAATTAGAAATGTTTACGAAGTTTGTTAAGAGTAATCTACAAATTCAAATAAGCTGAGTTGTGTTCGGATGAGTAAATAAAAAACTTAATTTTTTGCAGTAAAGATACCTTTTATCACATCATTTTAAACAAAACGACACATAAACTTTTCTGAGAACGATCATTCTTATTTAAAATGAAATAAATAGTAACATTGGTGCTGAACTGCTGATTTATTTTGAAATGTATTGTTCTATATTTATGAACGCATCACAAATTACGTAAAATTGGCACCTTCTGTAAAAAGATTTTTCAATCGTTTAGTTTTAAGTGAAACTGCGTATTTAAGTTCTAGGAATAAAATTGATTAATGTTTTAATATTGTAAGTGCCCTGCTTACACAAATTTCTAAGAGAATCTTTTTCTGCTATTGTGTTGACAATAAAGTGAGGTTTTGTGTTTATATATTTTTCAGACAAGATGCAAGCTATTAAAGCTTTAGGAGCCACAGCTCCTTCAACGCTTCTGTCTGTTGTCAAGAAAGGGGGTTTTGCACCCATCGTAGACCAGCTAAGGCAAAGCCATTTGCCCGCTCCCAACCCAAATGAAACACGACCATACTCGCCGTTTCAAGATGCTAGTAACATGGCTGAGATGGCAGTGGCTAGGCTTGACGACTTATTGAACTGGGGAAGAAAAGGCTCGATATGGCCTATGACTTTTGGGCTGGCTTGTTGCGCCGTCGAGATGATGCACATCGCCGCTCCTCGCTATGACATGGACAGGTATGTAACTAAACAAAACTAGTATGCATATATTATTGCTTAAAGATATTATTAATTGGAGAATTCTGTTATATTCAAGAAATTTTTCTTATTGTAAATGAATCAATATAAACATTCATAGTTATATAAATAGCTCATAGTTAGAGCCAGCAATGTTAGTTAAGAGGGTAGGCAGGAAGTTTAGTTAGTGATACTATCTCGTAGCTACAACTTATTCACTAAAATTCTTGGCCTCGACTGAGTTACATTTGGTCAATAGATTCTTGAAAACCTGTACTCACACTGTTTATAAAAGAATATTTTCATTCAAGGTATGGTGTGGTGTTCCGTGCATCTCCCCGGCAGTCTGATGTGATGATTGTAGCTGGTACTTTGACCAACAAGATGGCTCCAGCTTTGAGGAAAGTCTATGATCAAATGCCTGACCCACGATGGGTAATCTCAATGGGTAGCTGTGCGAACGGTGGTGGTTACTACCACTACTCTTACTCAGTTGTAAGGTAAGGAATCTGCTTGATTCATTATCAATATACATTCTTTTGTTTCTGTGAAGTAATGATAAGTGCTTGCTGTTTCTTACTTCAAGGAGTATAGTAAGAGAACAATAAAAATATTATCTGCCTATGACTGTTTGACTGCTGGGCAAAGGCCTGTATAGAGGCTGGAAGAAAAAAGGTTGGAACAAGAACCTCTCGAGAAATCTCAATCAAAAGTCAGAAATATATGCTATACTAAGCTATACAGTTTTTTTAGCAAACTTCAGAATGTCTGTATGTAATCAATTCCATTCTATTTACAGAGGTTGTGACCGCATTGTTCCGGTTGACATTTATGTGCCCGGTTGCCCACCAACAGCTGAAGCTTTGCTCTATGGAGTTCTTCAATTACAGAAGAAAGTAAAACGAATGAAAACACTGCAAGTATGGTACAGGAAATAAATGATTTCAATCAACAGTAGATGATTTTATATTTATGTAAATTTTACCCTCAGTTGCAGTAATAAATGCTATAGTATGAGCATACATTCATCATTGTTTGATTTAAACTTTGTTTATCCTTGCAAGCAAAGCTGGCAGGAGACTGGAACTGTGACCAGAATAAGCTTTTGATTTTATTAGTGGTATAAAAATTTTATGGAGGGAATCTAAATGTACATAATTATACATTAAGGGCTACATAATTATGCATTAATTGTAACTACATACGTCTTACAGCCCCAAATAACATTTTAATCAACATAAACCCTAGCAATGACCTGTAAATTGCAAAAAAAAATGAATTTCGCGGGCTGGTGTGAGCATTCCCCTTAAGGCGCTGGCCCTGCTTGCACATGTATATTGTTTCTAAGAAACAAAAGCCCCTAACCTTGGCAAAGTTTTGATAAAATACATGATTTGTGAAAATTTCAAGTGTCTATCACGGTTAATGAAATACAGCCTGGTGACAGACGGACAGACAGCCAGACGGAGGGATGAACAGCGGCGTCTTAGTAATAGGAGTCCCATAATACCCTTTGGGGAACAATGGAACCCTAAAAAGTAAATAGATAAAAGATTTATTCACTGCAATGGAGGCACAATAATTAAAAGGAAATTGAAAACAAAAAAACATCAACAGATTAAAAAGAATTGACATTGATAGCAACAACATAATTAAATTGTGACGGTACTAAATGGGTATCCGGTATCCAACTCAGCATGTGTTAGGTTGGTATTACCTAGCGCTAATATTCTGTTGAATCCCTACCCTACACACCACAGTGGCATACGGACGTTCATTTCTTTTGAAATCATTGCGGACGCCGAAGCAGGCGAGACCACACCGTCATAATATAAAATTGTGGGTAGACAAGAAAACAGAAAAATTAAATTTGTGAACGTTCGAACTAAATTAAATCAAAATAATTGTAGTATCTTATCCACCTCCACGGATAGTGCGAGTATTTGCTTAGGATTGTACGGTGAAAAATTAAAGTAGGTAAGTAAATTAAGTTTTTAGACAGAAGTTATAAATTAAATTAATCTTAGAACAAGTCATGTGAAATTGAATGCATATGTGTTTTTTTTTTGTATTAGGTATAAATGTATAGTATAGATTGATGTAAATGCATTTATTCATGTAAATGTAAAGAATTTGTTAAATAGTATGTGACCTACCCACCTTACTTATCGCTATTATTCTGGAGTCACAATTGATTGTGGCATGCGGCAATTCCCACTTTAGTGTGGACGAGTTGGAAATAATGTCACCTAGTATTTTTTGCGAGTCGATGAGGTAGATACTGTCGCAGCCGTCTTCTGAAGCTACTAAGAGTTTTTAGATTTCTAATCGGCAGGGGATATATTGTTTCAGCATTTGGACGCAGCGCACCTGAAACTGCCCCTGAATGCCGCTGCCTTGTGCGTTTCTGTGGAGAGTTATTATGACCACTGCCTGCATAACGCTGTGCTGACTGCGCATTCTCGTTTGCTTACTTTCCAGCTCAATTTTTTGAAAAGGTAAGATTGATTTTTGTGCATAACCCCCAAAATGTAGGCACACTAAGTGCAACTTAGGGCGTGGATGGAGTGTTTATTGAGAAATGGTGTTACATAACTTCTTGGTGGCATCGAGAAACTTAATTTAGTGCAGGCGTTTTGTACGTACTCTCAGAATCACTCGACCAGTTCTTGTCAATAACGAGGACCAAAAACTGTATCCGCATAGTTCAAAGATAGCATAAGCGACTCAACCAGCTGGATCCGGGAATTTTATTTTGTACAGTCAATGATATAGAATATTGTTACGTCGATTATCCCAATACCCAGCTCGTAACAATATCATTGTGTACAGTAGAATTTTGAGCCGGAAAAATCAGTTGCTGATTCTGCCAAATGCCCTTCGTATCTTAACTCGGCGTCCATATTCAGCCTTAGGTTACCTATGCGCTCTCACACCTAATAAATTGAGTGTAGTGTGCACTGCACAGGTTTGGTATTTAGTCCCAAACGTTATACCTGCATCGTTTCGGTAGGGTCCAACATGCTATCCTACCGAAATCATCGTTCAGGTCACTGGCCTTAAATGAGATATACAGGGTGAATTTTTCAACTGCGCGTGGATGGCTACTTTCGAAACTATGAGGAATATCGAAAAACGTTGAAAGGAGTCTCGAGGCCGATTTTGACGAAAACTAAAACTGCATCATTGGATTTTAGAAAAATCAAAAATCCTGGTCAGGAATCGAACCCGCTGATTTTGGAAAAAAAATCACAACCTGTATTATTACACCGTTCGATAGTGTTGCTAATAAGGATCAAATTCTGGGAAGTAATCATATACGGCAAACTTACGGAAATGGCAGATTTTTATGAAATTGCTATTTTTCCATGTTACTTTACAAGTTTACATCAACTGAGCCATAATTTATTCGAAATATAAAATTTCATTGTTTTCAATGTCTCACTGGATTTGACGTTTCAACAATCCCACACTGTACTTAGGAATACGACATTATTGAGTTGAACTAAAAATAGCATTATTTTAAAGAAGAAACGGTAACTTATGTTTCAAATACAGTCTTTGCCTTGAAGATTAATCAGTTTTTTTGTAATTATACGTTTTCCTTAAGTTTGCCGTATATGATTACTTCCCAGAATTTGATCCTTATTAGCAACACTATCGAACGGTATAATAATACAGGTTGTGATTATTTTTCCAAAATCAGCGGGTTCGATTCCTGACCAGGATTTTTGATTTTTCTAAAATCCAATGATGCAGTTTTAGTTTTCGTCAAAATCGGCCTCGAGACTCCTTTCAACGTTTTTCGATATTCCTCATAGTTTCGAAAGTAGCCAATCACGCCCAGTTGAAAAATTCACCCTGTACAGGGTGATAACAGGGGAAAGATAAAAAACTACAATAAGTAACTCCGAATTCTCTAGGAATTGTTTCAATGCATCATCGTTCTAGACACCATTTTGTATTACCCCGACACGCCACGCAGTCTGCGTCAGTAGCTAAGTGAGAGCATTCTTGTGTTTTTTTGGACATTTTCCGAAAGGAGAAAAACCGCGCAATAGGGCTAAACCGGGATTTTTAATCTTACCCAGCTTGTACTTCGGAGAGTGTGCCCAAGAACTCCACGACCTCATCCTAATTTTATTAGAGAAAACACCTTACAGATTCTTTGATTTTCACACTTTACCTAATTTATTAGAGAAAACACCTTACAGATTCTTTGATTTTCACACTTTACCTAATTTATTAGAAAAAACACCTTACAGATTCTTTGATTTTCACACTTTACCTAATTTATTAGAGAAAACACCTTACAGATTCTTTGATTTTCTGGTGCCGTCAAAAATAATCTCAAAAGGGTTCCACCATCAAAAGAGTTTGAAAAACGCTGGCTTAGACGTATTTGTACACGCTGCTAGGCGAGCGCAGCAATGGCCATGGATTCAGTTGTGTGCACGATGGCATTACCCACAACCCTAATAGATTTGTAATGTCACACCTAAAGATTAGAAGTTAGCTTCAATGGTCTTTAATGAAAACTACGACTAGTAGCGGTTCAGAAAACCAAACATTAATCGAGCTCGCTTTTCAATGAACACTCTCGTTGCTGATCTAGAAGCTTTAATTTTTCGTGACCACTCTAAGGACATAATTATCTTCTGTAAAATTAAATATGGACTTAACTTTTCAAGCTCCTGGCTGAGTAAAAAAATGGTCTAGCTAATTTCTCATATTCAAGTTCTCTCTATCAGTCATGTCATGCTGCAGTGTTAAATTTTCGAGATCGCTTCGCTTGCTTTTAAGTGAAAACACGATCCAAGCTTAAATTTTCGTGGAGTTCGCTTTTAAATTAAAATCTATCTTTAATTCGTACAAAAAGACTAAACTGCCGAGGCCACTGCGCTCGCTCCTCAACTCTATGAAGATTCAGCAAAACTGCAATTCTTCGAGATCATTACGCTCCACTCTGAAATATTTTTGGCATTCGTAACCCAATTAGCTCTAATTTTGCAAGATCCTTTTTCAATTAAACATTGTCTTATCGTTGACCAGAAAGCTTTAATTTTTCTCGCCCGACGCCGATTTTTGGGTAGTTGGGAGTGCTCACAACCTTTCTAAGGACTGGATCCGCATCTGTCAAAATGTAACTTCGGTAGATTTTATGGATATATGCCTAGTTTAGCTTTGCGTAACTGCAACTAAAAAAAGTGAAAAAAGTGGACATAAAATCAATTTATTTTCGTAATTTTTATTTTTTACTTTTACCTAGTATTTATGATGCTTTTAAATATTTTCTGATATTTTTCTAGAACACTTGCATTTTTTTAAATAAACGCCATCTGTTGCTCAGTAGCTGTACGACAACTTTGCTAATTAGAGTTGTCTCTTTATCGATATAATTATGTACTATCGATATTTATTAAATCGAAGAGTAGGTAATAAATTAAAGTCGAAGAGTAAAAAAATATCAAATAAGTAATTTTAAAGACTGACTTGTTTATGAATTAATGGACTGCCTCGTTGAACTATAGAGACTTTTTTTCATGTCGTTGTTTGACTAAGTTAATAACAATAGTGTAATAAAAATACTGTACGATTGTTTTAATAATTGCAATGTTATTTCCGTTTCGGTTCCGCCCATACACTTTTGATTTATTAAAAATTATTTAAATCCTATTTAACTTTATCGATGTTAATATATCGATAATTTATGCCATTCCAAAATGTGGCACCCCTATCAAAAGGTGCTCAGTAGTGCCATCTATTGCGTAATAGCCGAAATATATTCTGATGCATTATTTAAATACGTGGTTTTGCTATGCAACGCTAGATAGCGCTAATGACGCACGGCATCAACATTTTTGTGTGACAATTTTCCCAATGCCCGCTTTTAGTTCTTTTAAACCTCTTTGTTTTAGACAGGTCCAATCTCAGGATTGGATGAGCAGTGTTGAATGCGATGATTCCCGATGGTCACTCTCAAATTGGCCACCACTGGTGGACAGCGTAACTTTATTTGTTAAATAATTAAAAGGTTTTACATAAAATCTCCACCTGTTCACCACTGGCAAAACCGCCTCGCTTTCAAATGTGGTGGACACCCAATTTATTGTGTCCACCACATTGGTGCACACATATTTTTTTGAAAAGTGTTGCTGTCCACAACTCAACTGGGAGTTGCAAGAATTATTGCAGGTAATGAGGCCCTTGAGCAGTGGTGTCCCAGTGGTATCGGTCCCGACTTACGAGTTGTAGGTTGTGGGTTCGAACCCCGTCAGGCGCATTACTTTGTGTAATTTATTCCACCACCACTGCTCTCAAAACGGTGAAGGAAAACATCGTGAGGAAACCGGCATGTCCTAGAACCAAAAATTCGAAGATATGTGACATCTACCAATCCGCACTGGGCCCGCGTAGTGGATTATGGCCCACTCCCTCTCTCAGAGAGGAGGCCTGTGTCCCAGCAGTGGGAACATAATAGGCTGATGATGATGAGGCCCTTCGGTTCGATTCCCAGGTTGGAACACTTTTCAGAAAGGTTTTTGCAAAAAAATATACCTACGTCCATCCTACGTCTAAAACAACACACGTGGTGGCCAACGGTAATAATTAAAAAAATCGTATCTCTGTCCACCAGTGGCGGCCAGCGGGAAATGCGCGATCAACTCCACGTCATGCTAGCCGTTAGGCCTTATGGATTCCCCGTCAATTGAACACAACGGGCCGATGACTCGATGGACCTTGTGCTTAATCGGACGATGAGCGACCCGTTAATCACTGTATCCTCAAGTCAATGATTACGGTAGTCACAATGTTCCCCGACGCCCGGGGCGTTTTGCTATCCCTGTTTTCACCTGTTTTTACCTTCACGCATTTCGACTGCTCTCCCTTGTTGTCCGTGTCCGGAGAGGAATTGTGCGGTCGCCGTAGCACCTCCCTCCAACCACTCCTAACAGAGGGATCTTACCGTCGCAAAATCTGACCTACCCAACATTATTATTTTGTTGCGGCATCATTTTGAAACTATGATATTTCCTAAGATTTTCATTGAAATCAAAAATGTCAAGAGGGCAATGTAGTTCAAAATTAAATTCTGTGATGATAAAAGTATTTATTTTGATAAGGATTAATATCATGCTTATTAATACTTTCGCAAATAATTATTGAAAAACCAATTGGATTTCCATAAAAATGTTAAAGTTATGCTACCTATAAAATATTAGAGAATTATAAACGAATTTGCATTACTTCTCCACTCCTATTGGTTATAGCGTGATGTTATACCTATAGTTCCAAAGTTCTTTCCTCTATAAATGGACTATCCAACACATTTTTCTTTCAATTCTGCTTCCTAAAAATAGCGCGTTCAACCAAACAAACTCTGCTGTTTTATAATATTAGTTTAGATGTGAAAGTTTGTGAGTATGGATACATGTTTGTATGTCTGTTTCATTTATGCTTCAATTGAACAGATTTGGAGCACAAATAGTTCATAAACTGGAATTGACACTGATAGTTTTTATCCTGGTTTGATGTTCCCGGGGTTTAATTTTCGAGTTATGTGTGGTCAGAGGGAACTATTTTTAGCATAAGTTTTGTAGTGGACAATTTGGGGGTGGCCATCGGGAATCATCGGTTGAATAGGGTTTGAAGCAGAATGCGCACTTGTTACAAAATGAGCTTATTGCATGTGCTGAGATATAAAAAACAATTTGATTTTTTAACCGAATTCAAAAAAAGCAGGAGTTTCTCAATTCGGTCGGTTTTTTTTGTAATTGTTTCCTTAAAATAATCAACTTAACTATAGCTCTTTCCACCAAGCCAAAACACTGGTAAGTGGTGATTTAAGTTGGTTTTTTTCGGAGACGGTTTTTTATAATTCGACGTCCATAAAGTACTGATCATAAACCTTGTGTTGTGCGAGCATGGTTGCATATTCTTTTCATAGAGAGGCCTTTTATCTCCACCTCATAAATGTAACATCTTGGAATATAACATATTCAGCATAATGTTGCGACGGCTGGGACACCATCCTCTGTAAAAGGAAGTGGACTGTTTTCCACCACGTAGGCCAGGTTTTCCACCGCGGATTGGTAGATGTCACAAGTCTTCGAATGTTTGACAGGCCGAATTCCTCGTAATGAGAGCACTGGCGATGAAATAAATTACCTATAAAGCCCGGGTTCTGTTCGTTTCGCTATCAATATTCTTTTTTTTTTAGTTCCTATATTAATTCATAGACTTGAAACACTGTACATGGGGAAATGGGGTGTAAAAAAAATCTTATTGGTATAAAAATCAAAAGTTTTAATGGTATTTTCTGAATCGCACCAAGCTTTCATTTACTTTTTAGTATACAGAATGATTTTGAATAAACTATAATAATTCTGAGTCAATCTTGAGATTTTCTAAACACAAACCGTCAGATGTATCTGTAATGACAGACCCTAAATCCAATTTTGTCTGACTCAATGCCCTTTTAATATTGATTTGATGGCACATAAAGAGTTTTACTAGTACATGTCATGATAAAGGTCTATAAACGATTATGTTCAGAATATTTCGCTTGTTCACAAATACAATTTGAAACAAAACATGATTTATGATAAATACATATCCAACCATTATTGTAGTACTGTTACATCTAGATACCTGAGAAAAGACACTACTTTGAAGTCAGACAAAATGTATTTCACAATACAATAATATCACATATTTTAAATGCATTTAAATGAAATAACTGCTATACCTGAAATTGTGTTCACTAATAGGAGTATAAATAAATAAATAAAACTCCACTGGTACAATTGAAAAACCATTGAGATTTTTAACGGAAGTGATAATTAAACTCCCGATGCAATAATAATTTATGGGATTTTCTTTTGTATGACGTTAAATAAACCAATTCTATATTTTAACGCTAATTTACATACTAATATTTACAGTTTATTTATAAGTATATATAAATATGTATAATTATATCGATAGCGATTCCGATAATCCTATCCTTCACAATAATCAGCAATTTTCATGTATAATTAACTAATAATGGTCACAATAACAACTCGATAGATATTTTCATGTAAATAAACAAGCAGTAGTGTACATGCCGGCGGCGACGAGCGCCGCGTGTTCTCGTCCAATATTGCACATGTCGAGAAAGCGTGCACTCGCACCACCCTCTCTGATCCGCTACGGCGTCTCGCCACTACACTGTCCATACCGGCGAGACGCGGCCCGCGGAACCGACAACCGTCGTTCTGTAAGCGACGTTACAATAAATAATTGTCTAAACCGATAATGCGAAACGATATACATTAAATTAGTCGTACTCTCACTTGCGACGTCGTTTACGCTACTTTATGTACACACTTGGCGACACGGCGGTTTCGCCGAATCGCTATCATCGCGGCTCTTCCTTCTTGAGCAGGTCGAGAGGAGCGAGCGGCGCCAGCGGCGGGGCCAGCGGCGCCAGCGGAGCTAGCGGCGCGTGCGAGCTGAGCGGCGCGTGGGAGCTGAGCGGAGCGTGCGAGCTCAGAGGCGCGTGCGAGCTCAGCGGCGGCAGCGGCCCGTGAGGCGGCAGGCCGCGGTGGAGCAGTGGCGCCGACTTAAGTTGCTGGTGGTGTGCGTACGCGCTCAGCATTTTAGCGCGGTCCTCTTCAGCGCGGATAGCGGCCTCTACCAGTGGCGCAAACCGCATGTGCTGCAGTGGGTCGAACGTACGGTAAGGGTCCCACGGCGGTGGCGGCGGGTACGCGGGCAGCGAGGGCGGCGCGTGGCGCGGCGGTTCCTTGCGCTCCTCCTTGATGGCTTCAGGCGCGCCGTTGCGTAGTGGCGAGCGGGCGCGGGCGCGTTCAAGCTCGCGGTCCCGCTGGTCACGTTGTTCGCGCGCCTTCCGCCGCTCGCGCTCCTCGCGTTCCCGCCGTTCTCGCTCGTCGCGCTCGCGTCTCGCCCGCTCGCGCTCGTCGTGCTCGCGCCGCGCCTCGGCCTGGGCCTGCGGCGCGGGCGGTCGCACGGTGCGCCAGGCGTCGTGCAGCGCGCCCAGAGGCGGCGCGTGATGCACGCCGTGCAGCGAGCCGGACAGCGCCAGGTCGCGGCCGTACGCCGTGAGGCCGAAGGGCGGCGCGCCAGGGTAGGCGCCGGGCCCGTACCGGCCGAAGGGTGACACGCCTGAAACGCGCACAGCTCGGTGAGAGGCGGCGGGCGCGGGCGCGGGCAGGCCGGGCTCGTAGCGGCGGAGCGTACCTAGGTGCGGGTGGTGCGGCAGGTAGGGCGCGGGCGGCAGCTCGTAGGGCGAGCGGTAGGCGGGGGGCGGGGGCGCGGGCACGGGGAAGGTGCGCAGCTTGTCCTTGTCGCCGCCGCCCGGCACGGCGCCGCCGCCGGTCTTCTCTTTTTGCTGATGGTTGTAGATCTCCCAAGCGATCCTCACGTGCATCGCGTTCCATTTACCCGTTTTCTGTTAGAGAAAGTTCATATTAATATTGTGTCGTAGAGTAAGGTGTATTTATTCATAATAAAAAGTCATCACTGCCCTGACGTGCGAACAGGTCGAGTTTGATAAATAGATAATAATATAACAGGTGCATGCATAAATAAAGTATGTAATGTAGTGCTAGAAGGAAACCTACCGCGACAGCGGGACGTAGTGGTGGTTTAGAGGTGGAGTCGCTTGCGGCTGACACTACGGGCTGTTAACATTATGCGATGCAGGGTTAATGATTGGAGCAAAGTAAAACATAAAATAAGCGTAAGCAAAATTATTGTCAGTAAAGAAATGAATTATTATGGCATGAGAAAGAAAGGGCTACATTTAAAGTTAGATCTTAATTTTATAAAACTGTAATTCTAAAAACATGTAACATGATTGATTACAAAGTTCTAAAAATAAGAATTTAGTATTTTACAATTAAAATAATGCATGCATTATCAATTTTATTAATTATGAAAGAACTATTAAAATATTGAGATTGAATAGTATTCACAAAATGATTATAAATGAGAATAACGCAGGAATATTTACCTTAGGAGCGTATGTGGTAAGAGGCGCAGGAGGCACGTAGGGTCCGGTGGGGTGTAGAAGACTTGACGAGTATGGGTAGCCTAGCCCGATGCCGCTCCGGTACAACGATGACATTTTGCTGACATCTTTGAACTGAAAATAATTGAATAAAGAATATCATGTTTTCACTGTATTTAGTAATTATCCTTTCTAGTTTTATGAATTTGTTAGTTGTGTTAAAGTCATGTTAATTATATTAATGAAACAGCACCAGAATCTGGTGCGGCGGGTGCTGGTGCATGTGCGTGTGCTGGTGCTGGTATAGCTGAGGATACGTACGAGTGGCGCGTGTGGCACCAGCAGCTGGTGCGGGTGCTGGTTCACGTGCGTGTGCTGCTGCAGGTGCGTGTGCTGGTGCTGGTATAGCTGAGGATACGTACGAGTGGCGCGTGTGGCACCAGCAGCTGGTGCGGGTGCTGGTTCACGTGCGTGTGCTGCTGCAGGTGCGTGTGCTGGTGCTGGTATAGCTGAGGATACGTACGAGTGGCGCGTGTGGCACCAGCAGCTGGTGCGGGTGCTGGTTCACGTGCGTGTGCTGCTGCAGGTGCGTGTGCTGGTGCTGGTATAGCTGAGGATACTACGAGTGGCGCGTGTGGCACCAGCAGCTGGTGCGGGTGCTGGTTCACGTGCGTGTGCTGCTGCAGGTGCGTGTGCTGGTGCTGGTATAGCTGAGGATACGTACGAGTGGCGCGTGTGGCACCAGCAGCTGGTGCGGGTGCTGGTTCACGTGCGTGTGCTGCTGCAGGTGCGTGTGCTGGTGCTGGTATAGCTGAGGATACGTACGAGTGGCGCGTGTGGCACCAGCAGCTGGTGCGGGTGCTGGTTCACGTGCGTGTGCTGCTGCAGGTGCGTGTGCTGGTGCTGGTATAGCTGAGGATACGTACGAGTGGCGCGTGTGGCACCAGCAGCTGGTGCGGGTGCTGGTTCACGTGCGTGTGCTGCTGCAGGTGCGTGTGCTGGTGCTGGTATAGCTGAGGATACGTACGAGTGGCGCGTGTGGCACCAGCAGCTGGTGCGGGTGCTGGTTCACGTGCGTGTGCTGCTGCAGGTGCGTGTGCTGGTGCTGGTATAGCTGAGGATACGTACGAGTGGCGCGTGTGGCACCAGCAGCTGGTGCGGGTGCTGGTTCACGTGCGTGTGCTGCTGCAGGTGCGTGTGCTGGTGATGGTATTAGCTGCGGAACGTCCCGAGTGGCGGAGGTTGTGGGGCACCAGCAGCTGGTTGGGAGTTCTTGGTTAAACGTGGTGTGAGCTTGACAGGTGGTGTGCTGGTGTGGCTATAGCTGAGGATACGTACGCGGGCTGCGTGGCACCAGCAGCTGGGTGAGGGTGCTGGTTCACGTGCGTTGGTGCTGCTGCAGGTGAGTTGTGCTGGTGCTGGTATAGCTGAGGATACGTACGAGTGGCGGGTGTGGCACCATCCGCTGGTGCGGGGTGTGCTGGTTCACGTGCGTGTGCTTCCTGCAGGTGCGGGTGCTGGTGCTGTTATGCGAGGATACGTACGAGTGGCGCGTGTGGCACCAGCAGCTGGTGCGGGTGCTGGTGCGGCGCGTGCGGCGGGTGCTGGTGCACGTGCGTGTGCTGGTGCTGGTGCTGGTGGTGATGCATCTCCGTGCGCACGGCCGACACGGCGCCCGCGGCCGCCAGGAACCGGTTGTCCAGCTCGCGCCTCAGCAGATCCGCACCCGGGCCTGAAAAACACCCCTCTACATATCCAACAACCACTTTTAATAAACACTATTTGTAACTTGTATACTCTGATCCAAAAGTATTTGAAGAAACTGTAAATAAATAAAACAGAAAATGTATGTTTGGATTTAAACTCCACGCTTTTTATTTAATTCACGTACGTTCTTATTTTAAATTACCAAATAATAAAAAATATAAATTCGGGAAAGTGATAAAAATACAAATTAATGTGTAACTAATTTAAAGAGTGAATGATGTTTGTCTACACTTACTACAAAAAGTTTTGGAACAGATTACACACAACTAAATAGATTTATCAGACAAAATAACTCAAGTAGAAATACCAAAACGCTTACCACAAAGAGATAAACACCCGTTGAACGCTTGTATAAAGGAGTGTAACTTAAAAACGACCCTTATATCAAGGAGAAATGTCATCAAAATTAAAAGTAATTTTTTTTAGATGAGTGTCCAACGGGTGTTTTTTTGTAGTAAGATGGTAATTATTAAATGTTTTTCATTTACAAATTACAACTATATGTGACTTACTGCTTTGAAAGAGTGATTCGGCGGAGAATGGATTAGGATTAGGCGGCGGGAGCGGCGCGCCGAACAGCGGAGGAGCAGGCGCGAAACCTGACGGACGCTCGGCACCGGTTGGCCTGCTGAAAGATACACAACTATTGTTATTAAAGATAAAAATTACAGAAACAAAGCATTTTACAAGAGGATTATTAATTACAGTAAGCAAACATTTTCTACTACATCATCAGACCAGAGTGGTTCTTCACCTGTCTGGCGACAGAGTAGACTTGATGTTATACTTGAAATAACTGGTGTAGACCAGTTCCAGTAACTATCGAAAAAATGGAAAGCAAAGCAAACATGTGTACTCACGTCACCCCCCAGTGCGCCGGCGGTTTGGCGCTGGAGCTGATGCTGGGCACCGTGGGCACCGGGGCCAGCGAGTGGGTCAGGTGAGGGGCCGTGGGGGCCGCCGGCGTGGGCGTGGGGGCCGCCAGCGGGGCCGACAGCGGCGGCAGCGCGCCCAGCGGCCCGCCCAGCGCCGGCGCCAGCCCCGGCAGCGGCAGCGGGCCCGGCAGCGACACCGGCAACGGACCCTGAGGTTTATACAGTTCATGTCTTTCTGTCCGAACCTTTAAAGTATAAACAAGATCGACTATAGTTTACGTTGGATTTAATGAAAGATTCAACGACGGGCAAGTTGAATTCTTCGTTTCGGTTTAATGCTCATACTCTGGTTACTCTCGCACTCGGTTAAATTAATGTTATAATTTTTTAACCATCACCTTGTGAAATTATTTAAAAATATTACCGGCAACGGGGCAGCTAAGGGTGTAGCCAATGGGGCGGCGAGAGGTGCGACGAGTGATGGTGCGAGTGACGGCAAGGACGCTGCCGATGAAGCCGGCGTGCTGCGAGACAAACTGCTGATGTTGCTGCTGAAATCAACCACATCGTTGTGTGAGATAAACGTTTTCTACAATCAATCGCGTGATAGTACACATTCCCCACAAAGAGTAGTCAGTACTAACAACACGTATTGAATGAAACTTACCGAAAATTGGAGGTGTGCGAGGGGAAATTTTCGGTCATTGGACGATCTCCGGTGTACGGTGTAAATCCGGAAGGCGAAATCAATCCAAATCCGCGAAAATACACAAAAGCATTTAGATTTAATTTTTAAATTAGAATTGTTGCCATAATAATTTAGTTTTGAACGGATAATAAGAACGACGCTTGTGCTGCGTACCTGAAACTCTCTCTTTCCCTGTTCGGACTGTGTCCGCGCGGAGAGTACGAGAGAGCCGCGCCGGCTGCGCCTGTCGAGCCGGGTGTGTGAGGGCGCACGCCCTTTGGTGTTTTCGGTGCAACTAAAGGTGACGCAGATAAACTCGTTCTCTGTAAAAATATAAACAAATCTTTAAGTAACTATATACAGAAATAAGTAAATTAAATCAAACAAGTTGTGCGGTTGTGTGACACAATATTATAATGACTTCAAAACTATCTAATTTTTGAAATAACATCTATCTAATTTGTGGAAAATGTAATTTTAATTATTTTTCTAAGTAAATCTCCCAGTAGTCGAAGGCGTGTCATTCAGAGTTACGTACCGTATCTGCCGAGTTCCTTGGTGACGCAGCAGCGGGTGGCAGGTAAGGACTGTGTTGCATTGTGGCGGCGTAAGGTGTGTACAGCGGAGGGTACGAAGATCCTGAGTACACCGCTGGAGGCGGATAACTATTGGAAGCCAGGGTTGAGGATACGATGGGGCTCTCGGTACGAGCAGGTAGGTCGCATGACGGTATTGGAGCTTGCCTCGAATCGACGACGGGAGGTCCGAGGGGATGATTACTGTTGACAGTGCTACTTGTCGACACGGATGTGACGTTCGTCGGGGTACAACTCGAAGTGGATAATGAATCCACATGACTCCCTGGTAAATGAGAAGATGTGGGCGTGGCAGCAGAAACCGCCTGCTGCGGAATTACACCAGGGTGTGATTTAAGGCTGGGGGTGAAAGAAGACATCGTGGTACTTGTAATAGAAGCTAGAGTAGACGGAGGACCAATGTGATTTGGTGTAGACGTCGCTAAGGAACTGGGGTTGACAACAGGAAGGTGACTGGAGAGACTTGTAACGGAATGACTGTTTATTGGATGGTTCATATGGGGAACTGGAGGTTGAATCGCTGCAGAAGGTTGAATATGACTGGATGAAATGTGGTTGGATATGCTGAAGGGTGCAAGATGTGACGGTCGGCTCGCGTACACAGGTTGAACGGAATGTTTCTGTAAACTCGACTGACTCTGGTAAGCTATTGAGTGACCGTGAATACTGGAACTTATACTGGAGTTTACATGACTAGACCCGATCGACGGGGTAGGGTAGGGGCGAGAGGTCGGCGCGGCCGGAGAAATCGACCGTCCTGTGAGAGTTTGACTCGGAAGACAGCTCGGAATTGAAGACGGCGTCGAGTGTGGTGTAACGCTTTGCGGCACACCATTGACGCGGTTCGAAAACGAGGTAGGAACGGAGGGATGAGTCTGAGCTGCGACCGGTTGATTTCGAACGTCATGACCGGGCATCACTGGGTGCGCCTGCGAGTGCGGGACGCGGCTCTGTAGACTAGGATGTGGGGCTTGTGCCGGGCTGGGCGGCAGGTGCGGCGGCCGCGGCGTGTGGAGCGAGTGGTGCGTGTGCAGGTCCAGGGGCGCCGGCGGCTGGTCTGCAGGTTCCGTTCGCGTTTCATGATTAGTATGCCGGTAGTCGGGCAACGCAGCGGCAGCGTGCGATTGGGACTGAGATTGGTAGGCGGTGTGAGAGGGAAAGAGAGGAGAGGGCGCAGGGGGAGCGGGTGGGGCGGGGGTAGGACTGTCTGCTGAGGCTCTCGCGCCCGGCTGCAGCTTGCTGTTGCTGGCTGGCCGCTCGGGCGTGTCGGGGCCGGCGGCGCCCACCGGCCGCGCCGGTATTTGTGTAGCGGCGTGACCGTCGAGAGCAGGAATGTGCGCGCCGTTGGACCGGTGCGGGAAAGGCGGCGGAGGCAGCGCAGGCGGCGGCAAGGCAGCGGGCGCGGGAGAGGGCGCGGGCTGCGGCAGCGGCGCCGGCGCCGGGCTGGCGCTGCCTCCTACCGGCGCACGTGATAAGGCTAGCGCACCGCCGCTGCCACCTCGCGCGACCAGCTCGTTTTTGGCGCCACCCCCTGTAGCTGCCGAGCCCGCCACCCTGAACAGAGAGCCTGCGTCCGACGCCTGTAAAATAACAAATGTCAATTAATAACGGTTTTTGTTAATTGCTTTTAGATTTAAATCAATCGTCCATTACTAGTCCAGAAACTTACATCTTCCATTGATGCATCGTGGTACCTTGGAGAAGCATTTCTGCTATTTTCGGGACTCGCCTGAAACAAAAAGCATGAATGTTATAATTGAATGGTAAATAGCAGATAGAAAGATAGATATTCCGAAAAAGCACCGAAAGAGTTAAATAATTTTAATCCGCACGCTTGAAAATAAATATCGTGGAATAGATTGTAAAAGTATTTTGAAAAAGATAATATTCACAAATGAACCTTTTTTTATTAATATCAATGAAGCGTGTTGCCAAACACGATACAATTAGCGTCGGTACGTCGCTATTACATCTGTGGGGGACAAAGAAACTGAACTAATAATTGACTTCAATTACATAATTGACAAGTTATTGCAGCTGTTACGGTAACTTAAGAATGTGCGAATACGCTAACTTATTAAAAGCAAGTCGTCAAAGGGGATTGCATGTCGCGGCGGACGCGCGTGTGTTCACGTCGATAATAAATTATAAGAAGTGGCCACTGACGACAGCGGACCGTTACAATGTTAACGCTAAGCCGTCAACTAATGACAGGACGTCGACGTCGCTTTTGAATGAGACACATACAAATATTTCAGACTACTATACAGTTTGTTCATGGATTATGGCAGTCATTATCATAATTTGAATTTCCTCTAGTATTCTTTTCATACTACACCGATATTAAGCCCTTAATTTGCAAGGTAACCTCATGCATGTATGTTTGTTTATTAATTTCCAGTTATTTGTTTAGGACTCTTGATACATTATCGCAAGAGGCAATTGGATTATATTATAAATTGACGATACGTTTTCATGTCCAGATAGCTTGATAGTCGTTAATGAGATCAAAGCATAATTTACTAATGATCGTTCCGACGACGTTCGTCATTGCTAATGTACAGCGTTGAATTTTTCCATACATTCCAAAGAAAGAAAGATGTAGCTGTAACCGAGTTGCGCATGCCTGTAGTCGCGTTTGGTCTAGAACAGAGGAACGAGTCGAAGCGATGCGACCCCGTTGGGCCGTCTCCGTATGTACCGACATGATTAGTATTCACAATATGTATGCCTATTGTTCAAACCTAACACAATAACCGCCTTCGGGTTTTTTGTATTCATTAGATGAAGATGAAATCACGTCTGACACAAAGACATGCTAATGAGAATTACAAGTAAAACGATCGCATTAGTAATACATACAAAACTTACAATTATACATTCAATACGTACCTACGTGTTAGTTGTTTGTGGATATAAGTTCATTTATAATTTGTTAAATTGTAAATTGAATGTATCATGTTTTTTTTTAATATTAAATAAAATGAATAATAGCTTATTGTAAAAGGATGATGATATGGTTTGCGTCGGGTATGTAATTAATTATAATACATAATTGATTTATCAAAGGCTATCAATTATTTAGTACCTATTGAAATCATTCCTATAAAAACGGACTAACTAGCTATTGTGGGGGTTACGTAATGTGGTGATGACAAAACTAACAAAAGGAAAGACTCGAATACTTAATAGACCGAGACTAAAAGACACCGACCTCTGACAAATGAAGGAAATACAGTACATAGTAGTAAATTATCACGAAATGCTTGTTTTTCCTAGATACACAGTAAAAAACAACAAAAAGAAAATCAATACCATTTTATTTTCACAAGTATTTAACGATGGCAACATTCGTTATTTTTTTCCATCGATAGTCTTTAAGCTTCAGTAATCGGATTAAACAATCGAACTGAAACCGGTTCCGAATCTCTTTATGAATGCATGCATTCATATTTTGTGAGCATTTATGTGAAGAGGAAAATAACTGAATAATATGTATTTATTAAAAAAAAATAAAAAACAGAATAACCTACTGATGACACACGAATAATTACATGTTTAATCCTATAATTGAGCATTAACAAATGTTAAACACAACCAGCGTGGCACATGACAACTTAATGTTATCAATTACGAAAAATAATAGTTTAAACAAAACATAATAAATGCTCACAATTTCTGAAACAATAAAAGTTTATTTATTTTACGGCGCGGGTTTCAAGTATTTAAAGGGAATGGAAAGTAATTACCCAGTGATATTTACGAGCTAGCGCCGAGAACGACTCAATAAAACTAGCTGGCTAACCGCGCCTTTTACGATGGACACAATTTAAGTAGCAGTGTCTCTTAAATCTGATTTGATGCAGTTGATTTAATTTTCCATTTCATTTCATGCTGATGGGAACATATCGTTCTGATTATTATGAGACAAACACGTATATTTGTCTCTTGCTTACTCAGTGTAGTAGTGCGAGTGTTTGTGGTCCAAAACGAAATTTGTCTGTTTTAGACAGAGCATAATGTGATAAATGCTTTACACGCGCCGGTTGTAAAATAGACTTATGTACGTACGTAGGTACATACATATAGATTTTTCTCTTGAAATCGCACTAAAAGTATTTTAAAAGATGTGAGTGTAAATAAAAGCATTACATATTTTGTTTTATAAATATGTAAAGATTATTAAGTATAAACGTATAACTTACTGGAGACAAAAAGAACACAGACCTATGATAAATACCTGACTTAAATACCCACAATATTGACCCTTGACATCATTGTAATAAATACATTATTCATAATACAGATTCTTCTTTCTCATCACTTCACTTTCTTCTAACACCCCTTTAAATACTGGCAGCCGGAAGAAATAGTCAATCGATAGTACGGGGGGAAACAAATCGTTTCGGGTGCGTTCCGGCAATTGAATGTTTAGCCTTATCCGGCGGGGGTGGGTCGTCGCTCCGCAACAATGGAGTGATAAATCAAGTATGGGACGCGCGTGCCAGGCGGGCGGCGAGTGTCGTGCCGCCAGCCGGCACCCGGTCCGGCGCGGCGGCTTTGCGTCCGGCCTCTCACTACAATAAAGACATTCAAAAGCACCGCCAGCCTATTAAAACATTTTCTGCCACCTTCCACTTGTCTAAATAGAATATCAATGTCCAATATCAGATAAAAAATTGATTGGTATGCAGTTTTTTTAAGGCAACCTTGAGGATCTATCAAAAGATTAAGTATACAATCAGTCGGCGTCAGCATCGTGCCTGTTTTGAATTTCCATCTACATTTATATTATCAAAAAGTCGCGATCACCACCCGGTGTGTGATCATGTAGTTCCTCATGTAGATCAGGAAGTTGGTTTCTTATTAGTTCATTAGTGTGTACTTATTAGTTCTTTATAACTTCGCGTAGTAGGTATGTCAGAAAATAAGGGATGTCCATCAACGTTGACAAACCTTGGCTGGCTGTCAAAACTATGTTACATAAAAGATAATAATAATTCAGCGCGATTAGCGCGATGACTGATGTCGTGTCAGCAAGTAATAATAGTTCCGTTGAGCCCACCTCCGAAGAGAAATACACGCGACTCTAAATAAATCAGCCATAAAAATAAACGACCGCATTAGTCAACGTTGTCAAAATAAAACTAAGAATATTTACACAAACTAAAATTTGAAGTTTATTTCTTTGCGTCGCTGAATTATGTTTTGAAATTAGTTTTTTTTCTTTATCAAATTCCATTAGTAGAGTCGTTAAAGCAATTAACTCAAGGTAATAAAAATAAAATAAGCTAACGTTTGGATCGTTGCACACCCACACAAGCGTTTATAAAAAGTTAATAACTTTTAATATGAATGAACTTTACGATTCTGAATTAATTAATTCGTATTCTGAATTCAAAACAGCGAAGCAAAATCTGGCGATCCCAGCCTCAGGGCCGTTTTCCCCGCCTCCCCCTCACCCAGTGCTGGAAATGGGGAGAGTCGGAAAAAATGGCGTGATAGCTTTTCGCCCCTCATTCCAAATTCTAATACTTTCACAAACTTTTAATAGGATGGGACTTAAAATTCAAGGAGAATTTCATCTCTCTAAGCAAAGTTCAGTCATACCGATCCGTGACCCCCTCCGATCTTTAAAAGGTAGTAAGGTTTTAAAGCAACTACATTGATTTAGAATTCCGGATTGCAGATTACCCATAAATATAGAAAACACAATGAATAAAGACTATCTTTAATAGCCAAAAACAAAATAGAATCATAATAATAATTCATTGAAATTTATTTAAAATAAAATTCTTGATGATTTTATTTCTCTGACAGGTTTTCTATTCTTGTGTAATGCAAAATATGAATAATTCATAATATTTACATATTTCTGACAGGTTTCACAATTATGAATTAATAGATCCGAAATTGAAATGATTGTTTATAATTTAGCTGCAGGAAATAATTGATTACTTCTGTAATCATTGTAAATCAATTAAGTGAGCGTGTAATAAGTAAACAGTCTAGTTTTCATGAAGTAACACAAAATACTTGTAATAATTTTTAATTGATTTGTTTTTCGCTTGTATTGAGTAATAAAATTAATGTGTGAACACCAGAAGTTAGATTAACATAAAAAGTAATAAATTATAGTCTCACACATAAAAAGTGGAAAGCGTCGAGTCGCTAAGTATTCACCGCGCATATTTAGCTAAGAGTTGATGTTCATGACCTGAATATAATGCTGCATACCAATTTTTGTTCTCAGTGACATTTAATGCATAATAAAAAGATAGATATATTTATTACTACGATTGTAGATACGGCTTTAATGTGCTTATAGTATAGCAGAAAATAACAACGTAATTTATTTATTTTTTGTAAGTGGTTTAGAAAAGCGATAAATTAATCTATCTCAACAATATTTTGAGAAAATAAAATCATCTAGTGGAAAGTCTTTTGAGTGAAAATGTAATAATACATTTATTTATTTTCTCATTGATAAAAAATACTTATTCATAGAAGTTTAGCTGTTAACAAAGATTAAGCACTTTGTAATTATATTTATTAGAATAGGTACGTACATTTTCTTGTGTTTACAGCCTACAATGTAATTGGCTGTAATTTTGTGAATTAACGACGCGATCATTGTTGTTAGACTTGCTAAATACTGTTTAAAGAATAATGAAATAAATTATACATATAGTCAAGTTACTTTCAAATAATCCGTAATGAGTATTTCTTGAATTAGCTAAATTTAGAACACTCAAGAGTAAATAATTAGTTGTATTTTTGCGTGTCTTGTCTCTTTATACAGTAAGTACTGAATACAGGGTGTCTCAAAGAGATAAAAATAAATGAAACTACGTAGATAAAGCTATAGAAATATTAACGTCATCTGTCAATAAACTAGTCACTGGCCTTCTAAAAAACAGTTTATGGCGAGTAAGCTGATTGGCAGGTGGCACCTATAATTATGTCGTTCATAGCTCCATAAACATTTGACCGGAATTGTACGAAGGTACTTATTTAAGTCTAACAGTAGTAAAAGCAAGTCATGTAAAGTTAGCGTTTCGGTAGTTCGTGACCAAGCGCAATAACCATTCCATTAGTTTTTCAATGCGAATATGTGTAAATTAAATATGAATTCCATAGCAGGTTGTTTCCATTGTTCAAGTTAATCTTACCAAAGTGGGGTAAATGTTAACGATGCCGGTCACGTAAGGCGTTACGATAAAATATTCACGTTATTTACAACATGGAATTAAAAATATATTCATCTAGAGTCCAGTCGAAACAGTTATTTGATTTATGAGACAGCATCGATATATCTACGATACTAAAATGAATAAATGTTTATTAATATAAAATTGAGCTGTTTACATATTTAATTCTCCATAGTATTTTTCCTCAATCTGTTAGACATCTTGTCGTTAGATTTTACCTGTTGTTCTGGCACAGCCTTGCTCGGCGACGGTCTTTTGCCTTCCTTGTCCGCCTTTACAGTAGCAGAAGCTGTCTTTTCATTCTTATTCCCTGTCACCGATCCGTTACCTTCCGCCTTTTGTTTACTATTTTTTTTCTTGCTTTCCTTTTTGCTGCTGCCTTCTGCATTGTTCTTAGGAGTATCTTTGATCCTCACTATGGTAACTGCTGTTGACTTTTGGTGAAATCCGAAATGTTTGATTTATATAAACGTACACCATTTAACGTAAACATTCATGCCTATTCACTTTTCACTGTTCTATAATTTTGTCACACAATAGCTTCTAGACACTATAAACACCTTGTTTATCAGTGATGGTAAACTTTGTTAGTGCACTTGACATATAAACAAACTCATTCACAAAAAAGCATTTCCACTAGTGTCACTGCAATCCTTGAGCACTGTAATCCAGAGAACGGTAGGTATCCAAGGCAGGTCTAGATGTCAGTTCGACAGAACAAAAATAACGATGTATCGCGATCGTATGCAAGACAAAGAAGGCGATGATCGACGAACGACGCACAGTTCGCCCGGCGTGCGGGGCGAGAGTGCGGCGCGGCCCGCAGCCGGTCGTCGGCCGCTGTAACCCGCACCCCGCGCCTCGCGCACGCGCCGCTCGCCGCCCGCCCAACATACCGTCTCTTAAATATTCCTTGCTACACATGTAAAATGCCGACAGATACCAATATGCGTGGGAGAAAATATGTCAAAAGAGACATTACTAATATAATTTTAGAGGAAAACTAAATTCACAATTTGAGATATTACAGCTAGTTCAACTAATGTAAACTAGCAGCCCCGGTCGTGCCCGCCCAAATTGAAAAATTGATTCAAATACTATGACATATTTTTATTTGTAACGTAAATTGTGTGGTTTAACGAGGTTGCAGCAAGGCCGTTTTTAATCAAATTAAAATATTAATCATTAAAAAATTAAGTAATTTGTATTATATGTATTGTTAGTATTTCTGATATCTTTGTCTGTCGATGTGAATGTGTAGCTCTGTAGGGCGAGACTTTCAATAGACATTTATGAAATTAGTCTGTAGAAAATTCAGAACTTAACGTAATATGTGCCTTAGCCTGTGACCCCGTTCCATAGTATGATCTGTTAAGAAAATCTTTCATAAGATTTATAATTATTTGAAGTTTTTACATCACGAACATTCTTTGTGGAACTTTTTTTTAAATTAATTTCACACTGTTTTTCCTCACCCTGGGAAATCTTTTCTTTCGGAGGCGCGGCGGCGGCTTTTCAAAGCTAGCACGAATATAATCACAGACACAAATTGTCTATTTAAATACTAGTAAATTACATATTTTTCTAGAATTGTCTGTTTTTAGATTGCAACTTTTATTAAGGACCCTCAATATGAATTGACCTTGTTTTGCAGTATTTATGTGAGTTTCTATGTACAAGCAATAGGTAGAGGTACATTTTTATGACGTGGGTAGGTATGTCTATGTATATTGTAAAACGCACAGCGTCCGTCCGTTCGTAGCAATAACACATTCGCGAAAAGCAGTAAAACGGCCGTAAACCGATTTATTTATATTCGTTTTATAACTTATTGCTTTACGACTGCGATTAATGCAGTCGTTGTAGGGTACCCATATCCCATAATCAACTCAACTGACTGTATATTATATTGATAAATTTTATTTATATTACAAGCTTCGTAGTTGATGTAGTCCTTGTGTTTAAATGAGTTTTATTTTCAAAGTAGAGAATGAAAAACTACATTTGCGTATCGTAATTTATTCAATATAGCTTCAATAAGTAAATACTAATCATAAAACTTTCATAAAGTTTTCTATAAAACAAATCCTCAGGGATCTCTAATAAATGTATTCTCTTTCATATTTGCAATAAAAACAATCTTACTTTGATACAAAAACAAATTTACTTAAGTACTCTATTATTAAAAGCTTCTCCTCCCTACGATATTAATTTGAAATCTTTTATTCGGCAAAGAAAAACGTATAAAAGACCTCTTAATTTAGAAGGAAACAGTAAAGCGGCAGGGATAACGGAGATAAATCTCGACTTGTCTACAGTAACCGTCTCCAAAGAATGATCTATAAATACATAAAAAAAAAACATTTGTAAGAGTTTCCCCAACGAGAGGACCAGATTATTATTGCGGGGAATTGTGATCTCACGTAAAATATTAACGTATAATACCGAGGGGAAATTAAAACGATATGAACGGATCTCTTTGTATAAATAGTGACAAAATATACTGAAATGGAAGAGAGATAAACAAACAGAAGACGTTTATTGTTCAGCCATTAGGAAAACTAATTTGGTTTGGATATTTGTAATGATATCACTGTAACAACAGTGATACTTATTTATTATCAATGTTTATTGTTTACCATTATCAGTAAGCTTTTATTCAACTTATGTATTCATCATCTTAATAATCATGAATTGTTTTAACAACATTAATTCAATAAGGTCTTCCACTATCTATAAGCATAATAAATTGTCTTAAAAATAAGACAATATGACGACGTATCCTTTTTTTCTAAGAGATTTAATCTTTCACATAAAAAGTACTTTTTACTGTTACATACTTACAGAATGCCTTCAATCCTGCTTTGCTTGTCTAACCAAACATTTATACTCAATTATTTAAATATAAATTAAAATCCGCGCTATTTCATATTAATTATCTTTTTAATGACATAGTTAATTATGATAAGATTATATTCGGGATTGTGAAACGCACATGACTAATTGTCTATTAATTTATTAATCTCTTGGTTAATATGCAATTGAATTGCAAATTGTAGCGATATACAGAATACTAATTTATATATAACTAAATAAAAAAATACTTACTGGTAAAGAGAATTTGAATTTTGGAAAGAATATTGTGCATCGTGCAACACTACAAACCATACGGATCATAACAAAACTTAGATTACATTCAATTTCACATGATAAATTGGAGCGAACCGATTGTTACGAGCCAGAGGGCAAAAGTTTATATTTTGTAAAATTGAAACGTCCCGAACGGCAGTGAGCCGGAAATTCGCTCGCGAGCGACAGCCGTGCTGTTTATTTTTTCCTCTCGTTTTCCCACTTTCGGTAGCAATAAAAACGAGTAATTTTTTTTAAAGCAAAACAAAATATACGTTTCAGTTTTTGAATCCAGTGTTATTTTAAAAACCAAAACAAAAATTCCATTTAATTGACGTTTTGACTAGTCAGCTTTTTATTACAGTTTAAAAATGTTTTCCAGAAATCAATGTTTTCGACGTGCGCCGTACTATGATCGTTGAGTGCACCAGGGAATTAAAACAGGGGTGATTTTGATCCCCGGAGGGATTAGCCTGCCAGCAATCCGTCATGGTTATTAAACTCAAAATTCAACCAGTGTGTGCTTGCTTGTGCAATAGGCGAAAACAAGGGTAGCATTTTGATTGCGATGCGATGATGTATTCGCAATTAAAATAATGGCATCGGAAATGTAAAATTGTCAAATTGGTGCATATTTCAAAATAGGATTAAATTGCATCTTTGTATCCAAGTAAACGTGTAACTGATGAAAAAGACTCGGATCTCAAGATGAATGATGAAAAATTGTTTCGTAGCAGTTTTCTGATTGCAAACTTTATTTCATGTATTTCTCCATAGAGATCTACGCCTTGGAATAGACAACTGTAAAACTTTCAGGTTTTTGACAATTCAAACGTGCCTGTTAAGCCTTTTTTAGGAGAAGCAGGAAAACGCATGTGAGTTGTTGATAGGTAGTTCAGAAAATTACCGCAATGTGGTAAACTTGCGAGTGTCCAAGTTTTGTAAATGGGCCTTATCTGGTCCTACTTGAATTAAAAGCTTTGATTTTGATTGAGATGATACTACTGTATACTAGCATCAATTAGTTTCATTCAGTGTGAACTGTGTGATATACAGCGTTGATTACGCAGATTGAAATCAGTTCGCCCCTCGCACTGCTTGCTAATGGTGCAATAAAAACGAAGCTTATCGATTTAGCCGCCCGTTAAGAACGCTTCAAGGCATAATAATTTATTATCCAAACAATGTTGCGTCAGTCGATGTAAATTACAGTTCTCAGCGGTGGAATTACATAACGACGAGATTTGTTAACCGCCCGGTTGCGGAGTGACAAAAGTAATTAACACTTACGATACACTAGAGTGCTTGGTTTACGACGCTTGAACCTTAGGGACCCCTATTTGGTCGGGTCTTAAACGAGGGAGAGAAAATGGGCCCTCGATAACGATCAAGCTACGTTTCACGACCCTTAATTTTTATACTAAATTTTTTAAAGATTGTTTTCCCATCATAACAAAGAGCACATTTTATTGTGTTACTAAAATGGTTTTGTATAAAAAAAATAAGCAATATCCGTAAAACAATACGAGCATATGGATATTTTTATTCGAATAAAACCCCAACAACGACAAACAAGGGTGAGAGATACGAACGGGAGGTACTGGTATTGAGAGTCAGACAACGACCGCAGGATTTATTTCGAGCCTCATTCAATTTGCGGTAAACGTATTGTTGGATTGCGTTTTTGTATCGTTCCCTCACTGTATAAACGTTGTTTTAAAATAAATTTCTACCAGGCTGTATATACTCTTATTTACTATATTTTATTGTTTCCTTCAGATCAAGTTTGAGTATCTTGATCGCTCATTTAGAAACTATGTTGTTGGCGAAGCTGTAAAGTATCGTAAAAGAGAAAGCGTCGGCAAAAATTTGAAAGTGTTTCTACAGAACAGACGAGGACACACAACAAAGCGAATGCAAAGTAACGCACTAGACATACAAATGTGTTTCGGTATCTGCTCAATCGGAATAGCGATGAGGATTGGCATGCGGCTAAAACTAAAATGTTACTCTTGTTCACTACCGTCGATATTAATTATTATTTATTTACTTTTGTATAAATTGTATGTTTATTGTATTGTATATAAAATGATGCTGAAGAGAACGAAAAACTACAAAGAGGAACAACAATCGGCTGTCAGCAACGGAATTAAATAAATACTCTTGTTTTTCGTAATTTTACTTTTCATTCGTTTCGTTTACTCCTATTGATATTTCTAAAGAATAACTTGCTACGCCTGTTCGAAAAATATTTTTGTTTAGTCTAACTTCAGTAATTTAAAAACAGTCATTTGAATATGTGGGTCCACAAAGCTATCTGCGAATTGGATTTAGATCTGACTTGGCTCCATTCGACAGACTACAAAACAATCTATAAAACGAAAATGTAATTAAAACGTGGAATTGACAAAATCTAGATACCGTGTGTATACAGTACAGATAGTAAGAGCGTTGAAGAGGGTGTAGAATTACAGATGCGGGGTGGAGGGTGCAGAGGAGGATGCAGCGAGAGGCGACATAAAATTTTCAACGACCACGTTGAGTATCTGACGGCATTATCTAGCTGTTTGCAAGTGCTCCGACGCTTTTCATATCTTTTGAATAAAATTTAGTGTAATATTACTTTCGAATTTATAAATGAAATTTTAAGGCGTATAATCTTGAGAAACTTTGTCCTTTAGTATTAAAATAAATGTGTTTCCATCATCTATGGCTTTTAGTAATAAATTAAAATACGATTTTTTGGATACATCATTAAGTTTTGAAGTTATCGGCAATTCGCAACTTATAAGCATTAATTTTTCTGGAAACATTTTATGAATAGACCTGTGTTTTAAACGATTTTGTTAGTCAACGTGAAGGGTACTTATCTATAAACTTTGTGATGAAAGCACGTCAATAAAAAATGATTTGTATTCACCATAGCAGGTTCACTGTTCAAGCGCGTCCTTATATCGAGTATTCAGAAAATACCAACGTATGTAAATAAAACAGTCTTTCCAACGTCGGAAAAATATATTTCAATAAAACCGTACCGCATTCACGAGAAACGTACTTACAATTCAAGCGTTCTGTACTCGATCGTAATTTTAAAGAAAGAAAGAACTCTGAGAAAAATTGTAATAACTTTATAACTCGAGGGAAAAGAAAATTATTTAAGTATGAGTGAGAGTAAATAATACGGCAAAGACGAGTCTACAAGTAGAGATAAAATAAGCGGGGCAGCTGTAGAGCGGGCGGGGACAGGGAGCACTGACAATCTCGTTATAGATGTGAATAAATAATGAGTAAGCATTAAGCTCGCCTTTCCCGCGCAGGGGCGGCTGCCGAGTTGCCTTTGTTGTCGGCGCTGTTTACTGCGCCGGGGATTGTGCCCGCCGCAAGCCCAATTTATTCCGCTAATCGAGCCTCACCTCGCTCGGCTTAAATTAATTAACAACGACTTAACCCTACCATATTAAATTTACATACGATTATGTTTTAATATTTCTACTTCTTTCAACATGAAATGTTACCTTAATTAGGAACAAACACATATTTGTATTAAAATCTGCTCAACAAGACCTTCAGTCTGTTTTAGCTGTTTTAGTCTGGAGTGAATTAGATTAGAATCTGCTCTTAATAAATGCTACCAGTGATAAGGGGCTGAGTGAAGACAGGCATGCCATGTATGCGCGAGACAACAATTAGCGGTATTACTTTGTTATGTAGGTTGATTGCATCGCAAGGTATTTGTTTTGTTTATTTATCAGAAGTGTGACACGAAGCATGTGTGTGTTCTTTACTTCAAAGGGAGGCGGGTGATACGTGCACGCCCACGGACCAGGTGGACACGTTCGACATTCCGCAGACATAGCACACTGCCAACAAAGCTTACGAGTAGCGCCTTCACTCTTCAATCTGGCTTGAAACATTAAACCGGATCAGATTATGTGACAATAACATACAGAATCAACTACAAATTTATATAACAAATATAGTAGCACATCATGTTGCATAACATGCATAGACATATTTTCAAATATCATCAAGTTAACAGCCTACGTGGCTGTTAACTTAAAACTACATATTTCGCCAACAAAGCGTTGTTGCATAAGAGGATTCGGTCAAAGAGAAACAGAATTTCGACGCGGGCTTTGTGCGCTAAATTGAATTGAATGTCATACATAACGCATTCCGCAAGCTCAAAGGGAGTGTAATTGCGATCTGGCGGCTCCATTTAAAATGTATCCGTGCAAATCTGAGCTAAGCACAGGCGTGCGAGGCATGAGGCGACATGGCTTCACGACGCTGGTAACCAGTGTTCGCGTTGCAAATCGCGCACCCATCCACTCGTGTCGCTTTGCGCGACTTGGTCGTTTGCCAGCCGCTTTGTTTTATCGCTCTCGCGAACTATTTGGCATCTAAACAATGTTTCTATTTAATGATACAGAAAAATCGTATTATTTCAATGTGTCATCGCTGACAGTTTTAACAATGATTACTTAATTCCAGTCTGGTCATTTTACGACTCTGCACGTGATTATGTTCTCTATCTGTCTAGGGGTCAAGATACTTTACTTCTTCACGACATTTCACAGCATGTTTTTGTAATAAATAAAATAAAACATTTTGGTTTCTTTTTTTTCTTCATAGCGCAATTATTTAAAACGGAGAGCATTATTTTATTTGATCACGAATTTATGACTGGTACTTTATAGATAGTAAGACTCTTGGAACAATTCCTTGGAACTACTACTACTATGCTCGCGCTAGATCCTATTTCGATATTGGCAGTAGTTAGTTAATCACGGTTGAGTCTATTATTTGCTTCATTCTCTAATAAAATAATAACATCGTAAAAAAGAGCAACAAACCAAAAGAGATAAAGAGAGAACATAATAAAAACAGTGCAATTTTAGGGGTATTTTGTCGAGGTTATATCCATAAAGCGAGTGGAGTGAGGGTGGGCGCCCCCACCGACGGCTCGACGTGGGTTGTAATGAATAAACTCAACCGGGAGGTTCTATCATTTTATTTAATTCCGCAATGGGAGCGATCATACCTTAAACACTTAACAATCTGATTTGTCAATTGTTGTGCTTTTTATTACTTTATCAAGTTTCGTTTTTATTTAAATGATTGAATTTTCAGATAAGTGTGTGTGAGACGTATATGTAACGCATGTAATACGACGTACTCCATGAATCCATTGATTAGTGATACCATTTCATGATTGTACATAACATAACAGATGAAGAGCATATTAACGGCCATATCACTGGCACTTCAAATCTTATTCCGATTCGAATACATCTCAATTTTTCAATAAATTAGGAACGCATTGAAATGACCTCACCAAACCAGAAATCAAAACCGTTGCGTTTAAAAAAAAATAACAAGAATATTTAAAAGGGGCGAAATGGAGTGCAGAATATTCACACATAGGTAAAGTAAACCTGCGCTCGGAAAATATTTCTGCGAAACATGAGAGCTGTAAAGCCCTGTAGAACAAAGGTATTAAAGCGAATTTTCAAGCTCGCTCGTTGGAAATACCGGGGAAAAGCGACTCTACGGCACCACTAACTCATTTTGTTTGCTCTCCGTATAAAAATGTAGTTTGTTTCTGAGCGTTTGTAAACGGCGCGCCGACAATTGTGGGTGGCTTCAGGTTTGTGTTATCAAGTTTTTCGCAATCATATTTTGTTGTTGTGCAAATCATTAAACAGATTTTGTCTATTGATTTTTCAGATTTGTTTATGTTGTTTCTATTATGATTTTGTGGCATGCAATGCGATCGTTGGTTTGCAAGTTCTTCAACTTATGATTTACATTCGATTGTTAGCTCAAGGAATGCAACGATTTTATAACAATAGCATTTCATGCCGTGCTGCAATAAATGTAAACATTTAATTTACACGAAATAGGTTAAAACGCAAATATTAGTATTACATACAATTCTTACTAACACACAATGATTCAATGATTTTAGCAGGTCATTTTATACCTACATAACGATTTTCGGAACTCGTATTTTTGGTGCAGAAAACCATTTCTATAATCAAAATACAGATATTTCAATGATGATCCGAAAGATGGCTAAACTAACATAATACCCAATTCGTTTCACGTTTGTTAATTTACAGACAATCGTCTATTGAAATAACACATGTGCTAAATCCTCGCCAAATTACCATATTTAGAATTTGCCGAACAATGTTGTTATGCTTAGTAATGGCACTATTGTCTGAATAAGTATCTAAGTCACATAACAAAAACATTAATTTAGCTAAAACAAGCACAAAGAGAAAATAAACATAAATAAAAGCTGCGACGAGTACATATAAGGACGTCGGCGGATCACTTGTTTCAAAATAAATTTACGTAGTAACGTGAGTTGAAAATAGAGAGGGGAAACTAAACGAAACGGCGAAGAGCAATGAGGCGATGCATAAAGTCGCTTCGAACGAAGTATAAAACAACAAAGTGGTCGACGCATCTCGCTCGCTGGCATAAAGAGGGGAATAATCCGACACGACCAACACTAAAGCGTCGCAAAATGGTGCTTTGGACTTCATACACAATAATGATGTGTCTTACACGAGTATATTTTATGACAAGTTGTAAAACAAAACCATGGAAATGTATATTAAGAAGCTATTAATATTAATAAACATTTATATTCTACAAAAACAGCAACAATAAAAGAACAAAGTGTTGTATTAATGCTTCTGACGACAAATTACTATAAACGGTGGTCGTGATCGTAGGCGTGGGAGTCGAGTAAAAGTAAGATGGGGACGATAACGGCGTGTCGGCATCGATAAGGAAAATAATTTATGATCCGACGTGGGGTAAAATACAATATAAACACTATTTGGCACTTTGTAACAAGATAATCACGCTGTTTAGCATTTTTATGGGTTTAGAAGAATGAAATATTTACTTTTAGTAGCTGTAAATTATGAGTATGACTATTGCTTTTCTAAGAATTTCTCTTTCAGATTTTTCAAGCAAAAAAATGATTGTTTACATAAATAATATTTACATTCTTATTTATTTTACTCATGCTTATTGAACAACGCTGAATCTCATCAAATCCTAAGACAAAGACAGGCTCGGGGCAGCAATAAAATAACTTTGTCTTTGACAAGCTTTTACGAAGCTTTTATTAGGCGGATAATATATTTACGTGTATGTCCCAGTGTTTTAGTAATTATTTATAAATTGAATGCCGTTTTAATATTGCAAAAGCGAAAGCAATGGCAGGAACAAATGATTTTTTCAAGAGTTATTTCAATTATTTTATCGTCATGATTAATGTGGTTTAATTACTTACTTAAAGTATTAAAAGATAATGTATTGAATATTTTATTGAATAAATAGTTAAATACCAATTGTTCATCCTGACACCGTTTATGAACCACATAAATAACAGTTAATCAATCTAAATCAAACAAGCATACAGCTATAATGTTAAACATTAACAAAGCTCGCTTGAGTTGGCAAATCCTCAAGGCAGACAATGCTCCTAACCACTGAGATATGAAATGCATTCCGAGTCATAACAAGTAATTAACGTGGCAAGTTCAGTAAGCTCGGGCGACAGCTCGCCTCAATGACTCTGTCTCGGACGTAATACAATCTGTAAACCGGTGTGGGGAAGCGTTGCGGTATATTTAAACACCTGTCATCCTCCCCCGACTCTCTATGGGTCGCCTAACTTAGATTACTTTATAATAATTCCTTGAAATCTCACTCCAGACGGAATATATAAATTGGGTGTTGTCGCAAAGTTAGCGAATTATTAATGGACGTGGAACGGTTAAAGTCAGACGGGACGGTGTATTCTACTGGTTTATCACATTGTTGTCGCGTAACATGTTTGTTTTCCCGGTTCCTCGGGCCACTAACGACCTACAGCTATTTACGACGAAAATAACGACTGCTGAGGCTTGAGCCGTTAAGTGTTATCTTTTAGAAAGCTTTGAACACTTGGTCTACTATTTATTATAATGATATTCAATAACATTTATTGCGAATAGAATGTGTTTTATTGAAATGCTGATACATAGCAAATTGGTTGTTGATATACGAATAGATTGGGTGAATTACAGTTATGCCGTTATGATTTTTAACCCTAAAACTCTTCTGATTTTCGAAAATTTCCCCACGTCTCGGATCTGGCCATTCATTCATCTTTAGTGTAGTTTGTTAACTTTAAGATTGTTCTGTGTGTAAAGTCGTATTTCGAAACACAAAGCAGCATCACAAACGGACAAAGCTCATCGGTTCCAAGGGACGTGTATAATTTGCGTACGGCAGCTCGTGTTGTGTTTGTCGTGGGCTCGTGGGGTGTTCGTGTAACATTTCGGCGAACTTTGCGGCCGGCTAATTACGGCCGGACCGGGTCGCACTGTCGCACACACGACTACGACGACGTGCAAATAGCCGAGCGGCTTATCTGCGTAACATGTCGTGCGCCGCGCCCGCCGTACCCTGCTCCACTTGATATATTGCGGCTCGTGATACATTAAAATTAATTCAACAATTCACCGACGGCTTTTTATACATAATTATTTATGTTTCGCGGGACTTTGACGTAAGTATGGGATTTACTGTTTGTTTATGTTATAAACAAGAAGATGCTGCATACTGTATAAAAAGCTTTTGTTTATTTTATTAACATAAAGATATCAATTTTTGTATGAAAAGTGATGAAACTTTTGATAGTTATTGTAAGTTGTGTGTCTTTGCATGGTAATCAGGGTACCCCGAAAGTCCAATATTAGCAGCTTTGACTGTATCAAGCTTACTATTAAATGATATTATAAGCTCTTCTTAGCATAGCGATATCACTAATAGTGTTGAATTATACCGTACGCGGTAAGCTTCTATCTGGCTTCAGTGGTTAAATGCGCTCCGCATTCAAAGCACGTTGACATGCGTTTATCAGAGCGGGAGCTCAGACCGCAGTCGGGTGCAGTGACAAACGGAATCGCAGAGTGCATCCCGAGTGAGTTGCTGATCCGGCGAGAGATATCCCGACCCCGGCGTCGAGTGCTAACACTCGCCTGCCTACGGATGATTACGGCCCTTTGACGACGCCTCTTTGTCCTACATGTTTCGAAAGTAGCAACAATGTTTTTTGCCTTTACTTTCAAGATTTATTTCTAAATACTATGCAAAGAACTGATTTTCATTTAAAATAGATTCTAATCAATACGTAGGCTCTATTTTCTTTATAAGGTATTTGTCAAGGCATAAAGCAAACTCCAGGAATGAGTCTAAAGTTCGGTATTAAGCAAAAGCTTGAATTGTGAGTGATGTAAACACCAAGGTTTAAGGTTCAGTTTAGATCACTGTAAGTTAGGTCTTATCTAAGTCAAGACGGTTAGAGTGGAGCACGGACGGAGTAATAGGAATCTCCGTAGAACTTTGCAAGCGGGTGAGCCTGCGGGCGACTGAAGGGTGGCGTGGCGGGGAACGGGCGACTCTTGTTATTACACCCTCTCACCTACGCAAGGGGTTTCTGTTCTGAGCCGTACTGTAGCGTAAGATTAAGACGCTCCTCGCTTTGCTGTTAACACTCTGGCTTCCGTTCTGCTTGTTCTGAATAGCTTTAAGTACGTCCTACAGTTTCTTTAAGCCAACCTTCATATTCATACTTTTATCACATAATGTAAGTGTATAAATAAGCAGCCCACTTTATTAATAACAGTCTACTAGATATCTACTCTGAAAACAGTTAACAGATTTATTGGATTGATCACAGTTTCAGTAACAATAACACGTTAATTTTGTAACACAACAAATAGCCAATGTAAAAAAGTAGACCGCTACACAAACAATATGCCTAAATAAAAATAACAAAGCAACATAAATAAACCTTTACCAAAAAACAAGATGTCAAAAAGCAAGCTGAAACCAAAATCGTTTACTTCACGTTGTTACATTTCACCACTTCGGTTATAAATAAAAGTGCCGAAGAAAAGCCAGATAAGACGGCAGAGAAATAAGTTTAACCGAACGGGAGAAAGCATTATCATTGGCTGCGAGCGAGGAACAAAAGAAAATGGTGGAGAGCGAGCGTACGAGAGTACTTTATAGGCGCGTAAATATGTTTTATATCCCTCTACTGTCTGTTATACACTGGCGGGCCGCCGAACTCATCCCCCTGAGCCGGCCCACCCTCGCCCCGAGGGTTGCCGCGCTCTCGGAAATGCCGAGCTTTAATAAAACATATATTTTTCCGAGCGAGGAAAATACTGGGGAAACTCGCAATTTGTTCTTTCACTTTATGCTCGTTTACAAGACAAAAGTAGAACATTCTAGGAACATTATGTTAATCACGTAGTTATATGTATAGTTTATTATAATTACAGTTGTATTAAATTAAAATAACACCGGTATGTGGCGTGGCAAACGATGGTGGCTCTTTGATGTATGAAACATTAGTAGGTGCGAGTAAGTCATAAAGCGTGTAGTGGGCGGTGAGGGGTTTATGTAGTTGATCGGCGGAACTGTGACATTGTAGTACTTAATGGTGTTGCGGTGACCCTTATCTCGCGTGCCGCAGCGCCGTCGCCGTGGGTGCGGCCGATTTATTGCGGTACATGTGGGTATACCACTCGCCCTAATACTAGACCGAACATTTACATCTTCAATTTTAACTTGTGAAAACACAATACACACTAAAAGGTTTTCCAGGTTATATAAAATATGAACAAAGTTTTATAATAAAAAAATCTCGGAATAAAAATCTAATCTTCAGAAGCCCACACAATTTCACCGCAATACAAATCAAATTTTCACCATAATTGCTGATTTGAAAAACTCTGAGGGCATTCTACGCAAAGGAAATGAAAGTAAAAAGAATTTCAAGAAATAAGCCAACGCTGAAAGATGATAAAAGAGAAGTAGCGATTAAGATAATGTTGAAAACAAATTTATGTTTCGATTCCGTGGAGTAGATTAAATTATTTTCTTGTTGCTTCTAAAACGAGTTCTAAAAGGAGTCGTAAGCGGCCGCCCAAGGAGAGAGCACTAAAGAAAACTGGTGTGTCGGAGCGAGACCGTTTTGCTGTTACCGCAACGAGGCACAGACTGTGCCGTAAAATATTACACCAAACGAAAGAAGCTCTTTCAATTAACCGAGGCAGCTTTGCGTAAGGTAAATTTTGCCAAGTGGCACCCAATGCAGCATAAAAGAAATTAATGTTTCTGCGGAATATAAATGATAAAAGTTTTTTTTCTATTTATGAGGCTTTTGAATCGTTTTGTTTTGGAGTATAAAAGAGATTAGAGAAAATAATAGCACTTAAGGCAGGTGGCACCCAATCAGTATTCATGAGCTTATTAATGTGACAATTCTGGGACCCTCCCTTCACGGCTGTACGCACAGATTTCCCTCCACACTGGGACTACTACCACCCGCTTAAATCGACCAGAAGTGATATGCTCATTTGATGAATGATGATGAGCTTAAGCTTCGAACTGTGACACAGATTTAACCTCCTATTTGTCAAAGTTAGCAAGGTTGAAATACGACTGGAAATTATTCTGTTTTAAAGTAAGTACCTGATCAACATTATGACAATGTGCAGCGGTGTGGTATGTTGTTGCACTAGCTGTAAACGGCAAGTTACGAGTGCGCAACCCGACGAATTGTGGTTATGCAGGGGCGGGCCGGTCCACCGCCTGCATCGCCAGTTGCCTGCTCCTGTTACTACTAAGCTAATAACAGTTTACCGAGCTCGGAGAGTTTGTCCAGATTCATGCTCAAGTTACATTCATAGCCCCTCCATTGTTTCCACGAAACTTGACGAAGGAAGTTCAATTTAAGTAACTGAACTGCAAGTTGGCAACAGACACTGTAGAACTAGTTTTTTTTAAATGCGAACCTCTTGCAAATTCTAACGTGTATATGGGGTTCTCGTAATTTTATAACGGATTTTATGACATCTCATTTCTTGCAGTGCTCACACTTCTATGTCGTAGATACAGTAAGTTGACGTTTGAAATGATGTTACGGAAGCGTCTACGTAATTAGCCAAACGCGACCGGATTTGCATATCAAAGTGGAGGCATAATTGAACTCGGAGTGCAAATAGCCCAAGTGGAATCGGATCGAGTTAGTGACGCTCTCTAGCTAAGTGTAGCGAGCAATGGCAGGCACGCGCTACCACGGCACCCGCTCTCACCGACACATCGCTCCCAGCTTGCGATGCTCCGAGCGATGTGCTCAGCGCTGTCAACTTCACGGGATAATTTAATTAATCGACTACGGCACAACACAGACTCCAGTCTGATTTCCTTCTCAGATATCCATTTACTGCCATTATTGTGCTGTTCAACTTCATAATTTGATTATGTTTGACAACTACGGGATTATGTTCAAACTTGATTACACTCAAATTGGCACTTCGGGATTCCTTCTTTGCTTTCTGCAAAGCTGAACTTAGTTATCAAAGTAAAGTTATTAATAGATGTAGCTTTAGTTTAATGGCCTGAAAGAGTTAATTAAATGCTGATCGTAGGCCTCGCGAATGTGTGCTGCAAGGCACAGCGATGATAGGCATAGAAATGGACTGAGCTTAAATAAGTTTTATGTGAAACCACAGCTGGACATGGACAACGCACCCTTGATTGGAAGGATCGTTTTTCAGATGCATGATGGTGGTAAAATAATAGTAGACTTCATAAAAGTACTAATGCAAAACCGAGATTTTATTACACATCAAGGGATGGATTGTCTAATAAAACACTTATACTTAGTTCTCTTGAGAAAATTGAGAGAAATTGAGGGTGGGGTGTTTCGTCCGGAGCAGGCAGCGAAGCGGCCAGATAATTAGATTAAGGGGAACGGACGAGTCGGGGTTGCGGTCGCTCGAACAATGGTATCAGTCTTTTAAAGCTTTCGGATTTGCACGACTGCTGTCACAGATTGTTCTACGAGGTTATTTTATGGACTGGCTTGTTTGAGGTGGCAATAGTTATTGCTTGGCAGTATAAATATGTTGTTTTGATTTAAAATTAATGTATTTATCAAAATGGTACTATATTCAAATGAGATAAAGATAAAATTGAATAAATACATAAATCAATTAATTCCGGCACACTCGGTCGTTATAGTTTGTCAACAGGTTTGGTATAAATAACATGACATGTTAAAACGTAGCTGCCAGCAGTTAGCACTGTTAAAGGCGGTGTAATGTATTTAATTACGGGCACTTTCAGACTGCGCCAATCTAGTAATTACTGAACAGAGCGTCGGCGCGTAATCAGCGCCCTTTGCCACGTCGACACGCGTCGGAGAGCGCTCAACACTCAAACTCTGGCTCTGGCCGCTTTTGACTCGCATTTCACAACCTGTTGACGAGTTAGTTAAGCCCCTGGAGCATGTACACTTCTACAGTCCGACTACAAAGCGAAATCCTGGCACTACCTAGAATCGATAAGTTCTCTAACTACAGCGACTTGAGATAGTTATAGTAGAAGAGTACAAAAAGAAAAGAAAATCAGAGTCAATTCATTAACCACAATCCAGCGAAACAATTTTGTAAACAGGTGCTTAGAACGTGGCGTTCCGCCCCGCGAGATTAATCACTGTGTACTGGCAAGTCCGACCGGGTAATAAACCGGGAACGAGCAACTTCGCCACTTACATTACACGGACATTTATTTCCAACGCTCTGTTTCAACTTTTCCAACTCTCAAAGAGTCGAGGAGTTGAAGACTGGTTTAATTAATTTACGCGATTCGTAAATATCGTTTAGAAACATTTACTGAGAAGTTCTGAGAAGTGATATTAATATTAAAGTACTTGCCTTGTCATCGTCGCCTTCGCTATCACACTGCAAAAAGAGAAAAAAATATTTAAGTAAAGATGTGGCGTTCAAAGGAAATGGATTGACTTTTCTTAATTCATGCATGTTGACTTTTATTAAGATACATTTGTTACTACAATCCGCAGCTGAAGATTAAAGCCGCAATTATCTGAAAGCTGCCAGCATAATTCTTACCACAAAATCGAAATCATTTATTTTCTAAGAATAAAACTCACACCTAAACCAAGCGTGCAATTTATTCTAAACAGTATGTTAAAACAAATTGCTTAGAATTTTAAGTATGCGAATAGACTGCTTAAAATAATGAGGTGATTTTTTAAACGTAGCTTGTTTATTGTAGTTACCAGAACATATGATCGTACTGAAGTGTTTACAAGTAGATGAACGTATTGTACACATTACCATCAAACAATCTCGGAAAAGTCCAATTCATATGGGAAAAGAAGACTATTATCGTAACATAAATCGACGAATACGTTACGCGTTATTTATGAGGTAAGTTCACGCCGGGGGAAACAACAAGGGATCAGGCTGAGATATTACAATTTCAAATAAATACAGAACATGAAGTATTCAGGACGGGCGCAGGTAATGTTATGTAGTACGGAACGGCACCGCCTCGACAAATCTCGTGATTTAGCTGCGATACGCGCCGAATATCGAACAGGGTCTATGTGTGTTGCGTGATCTGGGTAAATTTGCACACAGTAATAGAGAATTATAGCCATTACATGTCTTTTCCAACAGACAAGGGTTATTTTCCACTTTGGTTCATTCAATTTATTCATAGACCGTATTCATTTATGGGTTAGTGTCATATTAGATATTTAGAATGACAGTAATTACGATATCAGTTTAGCATAACATTCAAATTCTGAAGAAAATATATTTAATATCTACCGCAGTTTATCAAACATGCATGCAGCAAGGGTTCTACTGAGTCGTGCGTGGTGAAATAGAAGAAAAATAATTAAGAAAGTTCTAAACAGCAAACGGACAACATTGATTATACTCACGATATAGCCTTTTCCGGAACTACAGCGGCTACTGGCCTGTAGGCAGGAGAGAGAAAGCGAACATATGAGTGGATTGGAGTGACTAGGGGTAGTGAAGTTTGTCCCGTCTCTCCTAGCACTCGTCTTAGCCACAATGCTTTCAAAGTAACATAGCAAACAGAAAAAAGCGTTCTCATGAAGAAAGAATTGGATCTTCAATATTGCCAATAATAATAATAGGAGAGACGAGGAGATATGCAAAAAAATAGAAGACATTTATACTTTTTATTCACGATCTAACACGCAATACAATCACAACACTAAGTGAATTCGGACATGCACCTCATTTAAAGTCAACGTTTTGGTATTATAAAGCACGACACAAATAGACGATATTTGTGGCAGAGTACAGAACGAACAGGATGTAAATGATTTCGGTAAGAATTTTCATACGTGAATTTCTTAGATAGGAAAATAATATGAAAGGGCTTTGCAGACAGTTCATTGCTGAAGGTTCTATGCGCTAAGACACGACTTGCATTTGGTAATGGGTACTAGGGCGGAGAGTGATGTAAGATTAAAATACTTACGTCACTAAGACGATCACGGGATGAATCGGGATCGCGAGGCGCCACAGAACTACCAGTTAGTCTTTCTGATGCCCGTCCGCTGTCATCCGACGTACCAGCGTCTTGAAGCAGCGTAATACCCTGAATAAAACAAATGCAGGGTCAATTTCAATATCAGGCCCGCACTCAACAGGGCAAGAAAATCATAAGCTTTCTTACACACTTACGTGATAGAGACTCGTGTACAGACAGATACCTTAAGAGCAATTCTTTTGCAAAGAGGGGAGCAGAGGAAAAGCTTTTTATATAAGGCTCACAAAATTGAGCGGTAACTAGGATATAAGAAAACTTGATAAGACGGCCGGGAAAGCGAGGGCGCGGGCGGGATGAGTGGAGCCGACCCATAACGTAACGTGCCCCGGGCTCCGACAATAAAAAGAGTTTTCCATTTATCACATTTCGCGTCTATTTTACGGTAGGGTTCGAAAGGCGCTCGTTCAAGCGGGGGAAGAGACTGTGATGCTCAGCGACGAACGCTCTACAGGACTGCTAAAAGAAAATAAAACGAGTATAACTCTCCGTAAATGGATAACTTCGACGACCCTTTCGCAATGAACTTCCAAATCATTATATAACTTTACGGATTGTTAACTTTCAATTTGATTTCTTATTCATAAAATATGTATAAGTTTTGCTTCAGTTGTTAAGTGCTATTTCCGTTTTAAACTTTCGAGATTAACTGTAGAGATTAATTACTCGCTGGTTGATTAAAAATTTACCCCTTCGTTATAAACGTTTCTTAGAGTTAAGATTAACGCCAGTTTATCCATATAAGTTCTTACATTTTGACGATTAAGCGTATCTTAACTTTAAGTAACGTTTGGGGTAAATTACGCAAACTGTTACCAGAACGCTGATAATTATTATGTCGTGCTTTAATTATGTTTCAACTACAAGTGTACTAGGATCACATTAGTGAAAGTGTGTTTATATAAAAAAAGGAGTTCATGCGAATAACGACATTGTTTAGGATTCACTAAGCAACACAATACATACCTATAATCATTTGTAAGAAAGAAATCGGAATAAATTACAAAGTGCATTGCAATTCAAGTCGTATCTCTGAACCGTACAAGTGTAGAGGCCATTACTCGCGGCCGGTTTAGGTTTATGTAAACGACACCATTTCCGGGAACGGTCGTCGACCGGAACAAAATCTTTATACATATTGGTGGAATTCGCATACTCAGAAAGCTAAATACTTAGAACACATAAACGGTTTTATATCGAACAATAAAATGGTACATCACACGATTCACAAAACACATGAAAAGCAGATTGTCAAAATACTAAGCAGATGCCATAAACAACCCTTCCTAAATAGCATCCCCAAGTATGTTATGAAATGGCAAAAACAATAAAAGTTGAGACGTTCAGCTGCCATAATAGACAACAAAAAGACATACGCGCAAGATTATGTCTCCACTTCTAATAAAAGGGATTGCTTTCCGACCCTTTACATAAAACGAGTTAAGCAGCGTCGCACATATCAATTTAATCCGTAGTAGGCGAGCGAGATCCCTCTAATCCCTGAATAGGTCGTGTCTTTCTGAGATGTAACTGGGGATGTTGCCACATAATTACTTTCGCTCATTATCGTACGCCCCAATTATAGGAATAACACGGGGCTTCCACTCCTATTCACGAGGTTTGTTCAAGTGCAAAATGTTGAGTTTTGTTACTGTTTAATTAGTAGACCTTGATTTAATGTTATTACAGTAAAAGCTTTTTGTTTATCTTAATTATGTCAATATGAAATTAAGATAAATTGTAGATATTATGTCAATTTAAGTGATCGATAGATACGCTAATGTATATTTACTACAAGTAACATACATTATAGCTAAAGATGAACAAGACCATTCAAAATCCTGGATCGACTGAAGCAGGTTCTAATAGCAAGGATGTTTAAATTAAGGGTACATATTAAACATTGAAAACATTAAGTCAACGCATGTGTTAGAACAATATCGAATTTCTATTGATATGGCAGTCAGTCGAAAGTGCATACCGCATCTTCATAACAATAGTTTTGATTCTGTGTAAGCGGTCTGCGGCGGGTGGCTGGCGGGAAGCAGTCGTGCCCGACCGTCGACACAACCGCTAATTGAAACAACGACCGCAGCCGAACATTACTTATTCATGAGAAGTCCATATGGCGGCGAAACGTGACCAACGAGATAAATCATTCAATTACATTTTTCATGAACAGACACTCCAGTGGATATGCACTCTCGGGTTCAGCTTAATACGGGATGTCGGATGATAATTCATATGTAATGAAATCTGTCCGGGTGGAAGTATTATATTACTACCAGTGGCGATATGTTTGTTTTATTTACCAACGTTATGTAATTGTTTAATCGGTAGTAAACAGCTGTATTATAACTGTTTCCTATATCTTGCTCACTAAGCGAGGTGTGTCGCAAAGGTACAAGGGTGCAATGTTTTAATTGACGTATTGCATAATTTATTTATGTGGCAGCACGTTGCTCCTCTTGTTTCGTTGACATAACACTAGTGCGGAGTACCGCGCTCTCATTATACAGCACCAAGTTGTGATTTTCAGTTGCGTTTTCACAAATTGTCTAAATAATGTTTAGATGGTGCAACTATTTATAGTTTCAACAAAATTGTGCCACAAGCGGTTTAACCACATCGTTTAGGATTAAAAGACACATAAGACACTGTGTTACTAGGTTCCGTATTATAAAGCTTTCAGTTTTCACGTCATGAACACAAAATAAAATATGTCATAACATGACTGAAGTTTCAGTTTCAAATACAGAGAGATTAAAGCAAAAACATGTGGATTAGGCATATCCTATCCTATCATAGGGAACCAATCACATCTGACGCGGTGTTAGCCCGTGGTATTTCCAAATGGAATTTTGCGACAGACCGTTCTAGAATTAATATAGTGCGGCAGGTCGGACGAATGGATATGTGATTGAATTAATATTTCCAGGGTGCCGTGGGCGTACCTACATTTAAATCGGAATTCAAAAAAGTTATACACATAAAAGTTAGTAGGAATTCAGTTAAAGTGAGAAAGTGATATGAAATTAAGTTGTACATGTACAAATTATTTGTCTAGTTTCTTTATCCGCGCCACAGCGAATTTCACGCATTTTTAACTTGACAAGTGTTAGGTTAAAGATCACAAAGCCCTTTTTTCCCTGTGCACGGATTGCATTACAAAAAATAGCAGCATTAACGACGTAATGACTCGTTAAACTGAACGAAACAAACTATTTAATTGCACATAAAATGTAATGGAGTGCAGAGAAGTACGCACTAATAATTTCAGCGCTTTACATTTAAATGTACAGTGAACACAATATAAGAGTATTAAATGTCAAAGACATTTTTATTTCACGAAATATTTTCCATGGCGTGTAGCATTAATATGCGTCAGGTTACTATCATAATTTCCAGCTCAGGAGCCAGTCTTTTCGTTATGCATTAAATAAACTTGCTGGACATTTTATTTCGTCTGGGGCTCAAGTTCTCCGAACAAATCACACCAACTTCTCGGCAAACACAGCCAGAATACTTGTTTAATGGATCTTTAAACAGAAGTAAAGTCCATTCCAATTCCATAACAAAACATTACAAATTCTTCGAGTTGTTGAGAAGCACTTTTAATATTAAACCATGTTAACTTGAAATTGTACCAGTTTTAGTATTGTATAAACCAATTACATAATATAATTTATTATAGGTACATTTATTTAGATATAATCTTTCATAAACGACTATGCAATGTTTGACTGCTGTGTTTTATAATTAATACAATCAACGGGGTGGGCAAACAAATATTAACATGCATCATTTTCATATGTCATTATTATTAAATTCTCTACGGTTCACTGGATGTTACGAATTGTTAATTTGCGAGCCATTGTGCAATTTCAATTAAAGTTCAATGAAGACATCATTTACCAATAAATCCATTAAATTTGCAAAGCGCTTCGTAAATAAACGTATCAATTCCGTAGTCGTGTTTAATGAATGCGAGCATGGCTTATTTCAATCGAAATTATTTTGATATTATTAAAGCCTTATTAAAATATTAAACACAATGTTTTAACTATGTAGTTGATGAGATTCTACCTAACCCGATTGTTGGTCCGACTGTTCTATGTATGATCGTCTTATTGTAATTAAACATCAAAGTTATTTAGTAGCAAGTGAAGAAGAAGAAGAACGACCAAGTAAAAAGGTCGACATTATTATAATTTTAAAAGGTTTTTAAATCAATATATTTCCCGACATGAAGTCCACGAAAAGTTATTCTTTTCTGTAGACAACATATGCAAAACACAGTAAAATTTAAACGTAGCTCCTCCATTGAACTATGAACGATGCGACCCGTTTGTCGTTTAAGATAAGGCAAGTGAGGGCGACGTAAGCAAACGGCAATATCGTCCAGAAAGGGGGAATAAAAAACATTTGGCATTGGCAGCGTGTCGCGTCCGTGGCGATACGCCAGCTTTCCCGGAGACAACACAATAAGGACGCTCTTCTGTCGAAAGCAATCCATGTCCGCCGCAACCAATTTCATGTTAACTTACAAACACAGGTATATTGGTATGTGTTTAATGTGAATCGTATACGTTCGGTCATCAAGCCTTGCGTTTTGAGTTTAAGAACTATTAAAAACAGCATAAAGGAAATTGTGATAAATAATTTTTTATATTTCTGAACCATCCTGCAGAACACAACCAGTTTCACTGCCAGTCATGTTAAGAAAAATTATACATCTTTTAGAGTTCCAAACGAACTAGCACTCAAAATAAAGGTACTTAATAAAGTTTTTAACCTAAGCGAGGTCACATTAAGTCAATTACTTGCTCAACTAATTAGGAAGCAAATTAAATTAAAGTTAGAAGCTAGTTAGCTCGAGTGGTAGGTGTTTGAAGCAAATTTTACTGGCTCGTCGTCGGAGACGAGAGCGTAACTTAATGATCGCGTAGTGCGCACCGGGAGGCTATATTCTATTCGACAGCAAATTGAATCTGCGAAGAGCTATTAGCCGACACCGCAGCGGCGCGTTCCCAGCTCGTGCCAAACGATCGTGCTCATTCCCCGCTCAACTCTAGATATTGTTCAAACCGTGATATAGTCGGTAAACTGCAACCGAGTGGACTCCTAATAAAACAACCACGTTGCTGCACTGCACCATTCTGTACGGAGATGGGAGTTTGTAAATATTGGCCTGCCTTTCTTTTTAATATCCATCCATTCGTTTAACAAATCTGCATTTAATTTCAGATAAGCATGTTTTATTAACGATTAGCTTTAAGCTTAACGTTTTATATGCGCCCTTCGCTTCCGACAGTTTCATATTGAAGCTGACATAATTTATTCCGTCGGCGGCGCGGTGCGGAGCAAGATTTTCCGCTTTATTCGAGCAACAGCACGAGCGGCGGGAGGCAAATTGGATGGGATTGCGACATATCTTGGCTGGCGTCGGCGAACTGTCGAAATTCACGGGGGAGCACACAGGGTAAACTGCTCACATTCCGCTCAGAGTGCTCCTTTCGAATCAGAAATGTGAACCTATTTAGAACTCAAGCAAGCAAACGCGTCGTCGAGTGAAGAAATAAATATTAGATTCCTGCAAACCGGAAAAGAAAACCAAGCTATCGAATATTCTGTTGTTTTTATTGGCCATATTAAATGATAAAATGGTTTGATGATGTCAAATATAAACGCAGTGCTAAACCCACCAGAAAATGTAGTGAATCTAATGAAGATTTCATAAGAGCCAATTAAATAGTCGAAAGCTAGTGCCGTCACTGGACAGCGCCTGCCATTACTGCCGACTGGCCCGATGAATTAACAATTTCGCATTCGACATGGATTTCACAATGATATATGGCATGTCTATTTTCGTTTCCATTTTAAATTATCAAGATTTCTTTCAATTTTATTTCAATACTAATTAAATACTATATACTCTGAGGTTCATATACGATTAAAAGTCTCAGGCAATTTATATTAATTGGAAACAAATCTTCAATCAGCTTCAGAACTAAATTGGCTTTAACTTTTTGTTTGAGTTTCTTCAGATGCGAATCCGAATTTTTGATCAAGAAGGCCAATATTAGAATGCAATAAATATTGACAGATATCTATTACTTAAGTTATGAATTACAACAATAATGAACAAAGTTTACTCTTGCGGTTATCCAATGGTTAATGGTTTGGCAAACTATTTAAAACAAGTAAACAAAGTATGCGTTTCGCAGATGTTGGTTTAAAAGCCAACTTGAAGATGAGTCGAGGCGCGTTGACAAGTCGATTGGCAGTTTGCATACGTTTTATGAGTTTGGCGAGAAAGCGGATCCCGGAAGAGGCACGCTCGATGGCTTACAGATTTAGATTCGCTGCATTTAGACGTGTGAGATCACAGACACATTTAACTTAGGTACGGATGTAAGAACATGCACGATCATTGGTTTAACAAAACTTGTTTTTAGGAAACAAAATGCCGTTATTCGCAAGAACCACACTAGAATTCGAAGTGATATACTGTTGCACAAATACGAGTGTACTGTGTTATGTCTAGAAAACTATTGAAAACAAACACATGCATTAAATAGTTCTAAATCGCGTGTGCACACCATTAATTCTGTAGTAGGATGACAGCATTCGGCCACATTTGTTTGACATACACATCAATTCTACGACAAGATAATGGGTGTTACTTACATGAGAGTTGACGTTGTTGGGCGGATGATTTCGCCCAGGGTCGGCCGCCAGCGCCGCCAAAGGCAAGCGAGGCTTGGTCGACAGGGCATTTGTGCGAGGGGAAGAAGCGCATTTTACAGCAGCCTGTTGACAACAATATAATATTAATTAAGAAATTATGTTATAAATAACAACAAATACAGAGCTTTTTTTATGGCGTGGTAAAATTATCAGATGATTTTTCCCACCCAGGCAGTGCAGGAGGGACTGCCAGACTTGTACTGACTAAAAACAACGGTGTCTTTCAATAGCCGTTCCTGAGTCGCTGTATTCGTTAGTCCTACGACCACGGTAGGCTTTGGCCTTCTAAAGAGCTGCCCCGTCATACAGAGCTATCATATTGTTATGAATACTTTTTATCAGAGTTATGTGTAGGCATCTGCAGAGCTCTACCATTAATTTTGATTATATCTTGAAAGATGCAAATTGTTATGCAGGATAAGAGAAGTATATCTTGCGATGGGGTTATACATTGAATAAAATCCAATGCAATCATTTTGGTAATGATTTTACCTTGTAACTAAAATAAGCAGAGAATTAGTTTGTGTTCAGCATGTAACTTATCCTCATTGCTGGGATGTGGAAGGCTTCACTTAGTAAGTTAGTATCGTACAGATTTCCTCGTCTAAGTTATACGGTCCCACTTTATCATAGCCTCGTACGCCCGTTTAGCTGAATACACCCGAGAGCAAGAATGTGCTGACTAAGCATTCCGCTTCTTAGTTACGACTTGGTAAAACTACAAGTTTCTAAAAGTATAATAGCTTTTATTTTGTCATTTAAGTTACTGCTGATGAATTTTTATTTATTTTGTAATACGTATAGCAAGTGATCGTATATCAAATCACATATTAGTAGTTCTCCTGGATGGCTCATTTATACTCGTTTATTAAATTTGTGTTTTTAAACTTACATTTTTAAATATTTTAATTTATTCATAAGTGGCCCACCCACCGAAGTATTAGAAACAGTTTACAATTTATTATTGTTATAAATCACTGTGAAAAAATAAACAACGAGGGATTTCGCAGCATTTAGAGAAACTAATGGAAGACATTATATTATGTTATTTTATTTGTGAATTATAAATAAATTCTTGTTCAACATGAGTCTCTAGAAATATTGTGATATATGCCTAGGGAAGCACAAAATTCTGGACGTTATTCCATTTGATTACCTTTACACCCCGACATGGATGGTTGAAGTTCGCGTTGGTGTCTCTTTGATCGCAAATATCCGTCAATTGTTTCATACAGCAAAAATTGATTATTTGACATTTTCAGAGATTTCTCAGTACTGTAATATCATCAAATTAATATATTTCTACCTACGGTATCAACGTTTTTTATAGACAATTTTAAAAACAATTTTCTTTTTTAAAGTTTCTTTAAAAATAATAATTCTTTCAAACATACTGAACATTATGAAATATTGTCTATGTAATTGCAGTGCGAGCTTCAAGCAATACGTTAGGTAATCAGTGTTAAAATCAACAAACAGAATATTATCTTTTTAACTTGATTTATTTTGACACCGTAAATGGATTTTGTATCATATACTGCCAAAACCATATCACAAAATTAGTTATCTCTAAATGCAACGATAACAATAACATCACACCAATACTAAAGAAGATAAACGAAAATAACTTCGTGAGGATAAAGAAATGACAAGACTTGTCGTAAACTGGTGCAGATTTCTTATGTAAATACAGAACTGAAATCTTTTTTTATTCATATCAAAATCATAAAGTGAAATGTGTGTGAAGAACACGTGCTACCGCGTTTAAACAATTTGTAGGGGAGATATGTTTGGCAGCGGTGACACAAAAAGGGTCCCACTGACATATTTTTGAATGAACACGAAATATTCGATCGGCCGGTCAGGCGCCCGAGGGTGACTCGTATCGCGTTGGGGTGCTGATTTGATGAGAAAAAAATCAGAGGGATCATTCATAAAGCCGGTAACAGTTGCGTTCAGTTTTAATCTCTGTTTATTTAGTTTTGTTCGGCGATATTTAGGTTACTGTTTTACACAAAGTAACAAATAAAACCTATAAATGTTTTTCAAATTAAGTATATTTGCAGGATAGGATATACAGGTTATTTTACGTCTGTCCAATAAACAAACAGCTAGATAATTTCCATTTCTAATCAAAGCATGTATTTGTTATAGAAATGTAAACAAAAACATAATAAAGCCGTTGACTGGAAACCAGGACAAGAAGCCGACTTGTCATAATAGCCTTAGTTTAGTTGTACGTTTGTGCCCAAACAACACAAAGGCAAAGCTCTTAGAGCGAATTAACAATAGTACACGCGTAACCCCTTCACCCTCGATTAAATAGCTCGAGGGTGTGTGGTAAATTGGTGTGAGAGTGTTTAGTCAGCCTCAGGACTGGAACAAGACGTGCGAACCGTGCGATACGTGCGAGCCTATATCTTTAGTCTGTACTATGTCTATCATATTATCTATTCTGTCTATCATAGTACTACTATCTAGCTATGATCTACGATGTAAAGTGGCTCATGCCTGAAACCGACACGTGTTACCGTGACCGCCCAACGTGAATAAATAATAACAATAAACTACACGCTCCACACCCACAGCTGATGGCTTACACCATTTGTATTAACGATGTATTTAACATTATTGTATGGTAGTTGCTAAGTTAAAATACCAATAGAAACAAATAAATGTTTGTATTTTACTGTTTGACTGACAGATCTACAAGCAATTAGACTTCGCTAGCAATATTCATTGACATTATCTATTCAATACTTGTATTACATACACAAGTATGAAATTGAGCCATGAATACATCTAAGAAAAAGAATATACATAGAAAAAGCAAACTAAATTGCCACACAAGATAATAAAAAAGGGAGAATAAACTTCAATTTACAAGGAATAAATCTCTTCAGAAGTGCGACGAAAGCAAAATTCTCTCGAGAACTTTGTGACTTCCACAAAAGATTTTATACAATTCATTTCGGCCTCATAAAAAAAGTTATCACGAATTCACAGAAATCGGACGAGCTATTTTTCTGCCGACGGTGTTGCTCCCCGTGGGAAAGACAGCGAGGATCGATTCTAGATGAAACAAGCATTGTTGTTAGTTCTGATAGTTTCTTACCAAAGAACATTCAGATTCATAATTAAATGTTACTCTTGAACGTTAAATAACAAATTAGCTTTGCTGTTCTCGTGATACAATAATTAACATGTTAACACTGTGTAAACTTCACGTTCTGTGTTTACAAGACGCTGTCAAATAATTAGCATCGGTCAATAACTCAGTAGGCCACAAGGTAATCGCCTACCTACGCCACTACGCGGTCACACCTCGGCGAGCGGCTCGCCGACGGTCATTTGCTGTAATTGCCTCACCAGCACAACATATTAATCACTAATGTGACAGTACTGATACCACCATTATAAAGAAATAATAACATCATTATGGGCAGTTACAATAATTTGTTACATTCAGCTCATGAATATATTATTGCATTAATTAAGCCACTCGTATCGAATCAACAAAAACTAGTCGTTCGAATTTAATCAGTTAATTTTACAATAATTAATGAGACAGCGTTGAAGCGACTGTTGAATAACTGCAGATTTAAATATGATTAATATTTTGATTTATTTCCAAAGAAGACTTTCGTTTCGAAAACACAAACATACGTAATCGTATACAAAATTTACACCTGACTAAATAAAATGTAAGTAATTTTATGTATAAGATTGAAAGCAAATTGCCAGATGTGCTGTATTTTATTGTAGGTATTTATAACGTTATTAAATTACGCTTGTTTGTTCACAAATAACCTGTCATCCGCACAGTAGAAATTACAGTTCAGAAATTATTTTCCGTTGGTTAAATTCGAAATTATATTCGGAGATGAAACTGGAAATGTTCACTACATGCTCAATTACCTCGCTAAACAGGCAGTGCTAGCGGTCGCCAACGCTGTTTGCTAGATAATGGACTTTCCCGCTATAAGCATTCTTATTGGTTATTACAATTGATGCATTTTGCTTTCGAATAAACTAGATTAACAAATCTGTGACAGCAATAAAGTGTAGTTTAATTCAATAAACCGCAAATATCATTCATCATAACAGTAGGTTAACATAAATTACTTATGTGTATTCTACATGACAGGTCACTCATTAATAATTAATTTATGAATGATTGACTGTTACTGCTTCAACATTTGGGCATTATTAAAACGTTTCGTTTCTTTAATTCGGTATTAAGTGGATAGGAAGGGAAAAACACGACAGCTTGGAAATGGTGGAAAGACGTCCTTCTGCACACGATATTTGCGGCCTTGTGTGTTAATCACACTTAGTCCGGGGTCGTGTTGTGCGCACCAAATTGCATTTTGTTTTTAATCTGGTAGCAGCCGCAGGCACAGGCATGAGCTTCAATTTGCCTGAGCTGTTTAATTAACAGCGACACGGCGGGTCATTAATTAAGTCATCAGACAAGCCGGCGGCGGGGTAGCACGGCGCGGATTAGATACTGAGCTGCGTGATAATGAACGATTATACCACTTTTCTAATAGGTTGAACAAGATGTAATTTTATGGACGACACGAACCCAAGTCTCAGTCCCGGTCCGCCATAAGCCGTTTCAACGTTCACACCAAACATAAATCCTTAGGTAGTATTGGGAAATAAATTATTATCATTGGCCATAACTTCTGTTGGCGTTTATATATTCAAGTTAATTGTAGACATGAACGTAAACTTGAATTAAATCGAGGTATTTATTAAGAGCTATAAAAATAGAGCCAGATAAACTACTGAAAGGTTTAAATGTCGTAAAAGGTCAGCGGGTGGCAGAAACGCCTCCACTGAGCCAACACGTTTATAGATAGTGAAATAATTAACTCGCCTCAGGTAACAGTATTTTCAGCAGCAAATTAATCTGTAGTAATAATTTAAATCATCCACAAGCAGCGCCGACCGCGCGTAATTAACTGCGAATAATCAGTTCAACAGTAATTACTGGCATTCAATTTATTATTCATCTTTTATTTTAAAGTCTGATGTGTCAAGGTGTAGTTTTGTTTTTGGTTCTAGAATAGAATAAGTACTGAATAGAAACATATTCTTGCACTATTCCATATCGTTTTAAAATAATTCAATGGTTTGGTAGGTATAATGGAGCAAAAAATATTAGAAAAAAATGCCATAATTGGTACAAGTGGAGTTTGAAAAGAAACCACATCGTGTATACCGGATGATGTTTAGAAAACAATTATATTGTTGTAAAGTTTAAACCGAAGCGAAGAGGAAAAAATATTTTTTTGTTTAGCAGAGAGCTTTGGAAAAAAATCTAGCAAAAACTTTCAACAAAAGAACTATTTCGACTAGTCGTATTCAGTGTGCAGGTAAACGAATCGCTAGTCTCTATAAAGATGATGGTTTAATAGTCATTTTTGAGTAAAACAGCGGATACAATTATGTATTAATATTAACTGAAATGTATTTAAAACATACCAATTAAATAAAAAAAACAATACACAGAAAATTCATTCTCAAACATTTCAAAACTAAATATACGAGCTACTGATACGATTGAATGTTATAGGTAGTAAATAACATAAAACAAATGTACGTGAATATTTAAATCGAGCCGCGAGTGAAACAGAAAGCCCTGATATAGCTGTATAATTGAATGGGGCGAAATAGTAGCGCGTGAAAACAAATATGAAGGGATGTAATCGAAATGTTTGTAAATGTATGTCGCGTGCCACGAACCGATTACCTGACTTGTCAACTGCCACACGCTCAAATGTCCAGGGAATAAAGACTACTTTTTCATGTAAAATTATTGTGTGGCATTCTATCTAATAAGATTCTTGGTTTACGATCCGCAACGGTATAATTAAAATCTTAGCTTCCTGTTCTAATTAGGGATCCCACTGAGTTTATAATTGTAGGTGATATTTTTTTTTATAGATTGCAGTTTAAACAATTAAATCAACATAGAAAGTGCTAAAAATTTTGGTTGAAATATTTTTATATTACTTTCTTATACATACTGAGAATATTATAGTCTTTACAGTAACTTTGATTGTTCAATATAGGTGAGAAACATAAGTTCAAGAAAAAAGAAAATGTAGATTAGAGATTATTGTCTACGGTTATGCTAAGTTATTTACAATGTCGTGCAATAACGTAACATCGACAATGCTCATTATATCAAAAAGCAATATCTCAGACGTTTCACTGTTTATCAGTGTGAATCAGACGGAGCGGGACACGTCCGCTCTCGACCGACATCGTCGCATTGCTAACAACTTCTCGGTAAACATTTGCTCTAGCTGACGTGTATTTAGCGATAATGGAGTAATATGTTACTAATGTTTATATTATGTCGCGCACTCAACGCTAATACACGGTTCACGGTAGATAATCAATAAATAACAGAATGAATAATTGTAGTACACGAAGAGAAATTCATATTTTAGTTGTAACAGTTTATGAAATATACACTAATAATGTAGTTGCTAGTTGTTATAATTAATTGATGTTGTGTTGTGAGTGAGCGAAACCCAGCGAACATGTTATTAGAGAGCTTTCAAAAGCCAAGCAAAGCTTTGAACAAAAAGTAATTTAGTATTCTATTGTTGATGATTAGGAAAGTCTTAACCAAGTAGTATTATTATCAAGTACATACATGATATAGAGTAGCTAGGTTTACATTAATTCATTGCTATTAGCATTTTATTACAATAGATATCAAGTAATTTATTTGAGTTTTATGTGGTTATATTCGGTAAATAATTTTTAAAAAGTTTCTAAATTAGAAATAGCTCTATGTTACGCATTTAAAGCGCTAAATCCGATAAGGAAGACCCTCGAGTCGTACTCAGCATAGTGAAGTAGCATCACAAGTAGCGGCAGCCAGAGCGACATATTCACATTGGCTCTTGTGACTCTTCAGAGTATTAGATCGCGATGGCCGAGAGGCTGCACGGTCGATCGCGGGCAGATCGCCGAGATACGACGCGACCGCCCCGCAGCCGCCTGCCGCCGAATATCCCCTGACGTCGGCGCCACTCTCCACCGACATCGCGATTCTTGCCACTTGGGGCACTTGGCACATCTTATAACGAGACTCGAGTGGGTAATACATTTACCATTAAAATCTGAATTGAACGACGTTTTATTTCCTTTGATCTGTTATGACTTAGTACCTTCTTCGTTTTATTGCCTTCAGTGTTTCTTGGAAAATACCAACTGACATTTAAATTAAATGTTTATTTGTTTGTAAGGTTTATGTGTTTTATGATTCATCAAATGAAAACAATGAAACGACAGTTTTCACATCGCATTTTCATAGCAGATAATACCGTGAAAATTGTGAATGCCTTTTTGGATTTCATTTGTTATTTTAGTTTACGTTTATTGTTTTGTGTGTTGGACGGTAAAAGTGTATTTTATAGTCGGTTTTTATGCTCGCTAAAATATTATACATGTACCGAGAGAACTATGTTGCCAAAATACAGCTCAGATCTACTTAGTTCCACAATTTAAAATTGTTTCTCTCCTCTACAATGTTTGCGGTAATAGGTACCTAATTAAAATCGAATACAACAGTGACTAGATTATTATTGTGTTGAACTATTTACATTTATTGAATTGTTTTATTTCCTATTTTGTTTTGTAATTGTATTCAATTTTCCATAGTAACTGCTGGCTGGCGAAGTGTTATTAACACGTGTATTGTTTATTTAGCGTATCTTTGAAGTACATATTATTTCTGGATTGTATAAAATCATGATCATCTTTATGATCGGATCGTACAAAACTACAAATTTTGGTTTAATTTTGATATTATCTTAGTTATGGACCCAATACGTAGCGCGGTGCCGAGCAACTTATTACTCAACATGTTTATTCAATATCGTAAACTAAAATTCCACACAAGCCAAACAATTTATTAAAGGAACGTAGATTTGCTGCGGCAGCAAATATTGTGCAAGTAAATATTGCTGCCAGATGCACTGAAAGACTGAACCTGCCTGAAGAGCGGGGAGGGAGCGGAGGAGGTAGAATATAAAAGGCAAGACAATAAATATTATGAACGCCAATAAACTGTTAGTGCAGCTTGATGTTAAAGGTTCATGCATTGTGTTGATTCACCTCCAGACGATCAAAGGACTACCTACTTTGTTTATGAATTGAATAGTAAATGAAGCATACATTAATTGTAATGGCATTAATTATTTCACGTAAATAATATGTAAACACATTCCTACAAGGATAAATTATTGCTTATTTTACGTAATTTTTCCTGAAAATCGGCATTACATTGTGCAAATATTTTTTCAGCAATTAGCAGGATTTTAAAGAATTTTTAAAATGTACATAGTTTCTCCATGTTTTTCGTCTGGGTCATGTACGTTATTGGAGGTTGTCTATGGCATTAGAGGGTATGGGGTAGGTAAGTAGTTTCTAGAAACTATTTTTATTTTCCGATTCGTGTTAAGGCACGTTAAGGTTTAAAAGTTACCACCATCAGAATAGGATTTAGAATAAACTTATCTCTAAGCTCGCAATTTAAAGAAATAGAGCTCTCATTATTATGGATGAATGATAGTATTTGCCTTCTCAATGACAGGTCAAGTATCTGGTAACAATCGACACATTATCTGTACAACTACGGTCAAGGTCGAGAATTCCCGCTACGTCGGGTCATCGTCGGTTCGGTTCAATTTGTACAATTTACTACCCACCTACCGTCGCGTTTTGTAGCTGCCTACGATAAGATCTGTAGACTTCTGATTAGTCACGAGGTCAATATGTTATCTCAGAAAAGAATGTGTAAATTGCAGTGTAACAAACAAGCTTTTATTTATTCCATGGTTCGTTATTTCGACAGATATTTAGCGTTGCGTGTTAGGTATAAAGTATGAATGGGCAGGCCGTGTTTACGAAACTAAGCAGCCTATTCATTGCCTACACAACATAGCTATTCGGCTGGTTACAATTTACCAAAGTAGAAACAACTAATAATCTTACATCACCACTGTGCAGTCGAATCAGAAATCAAATTGGCCTAAATAAGAGCTAAAACGTGGTTTCATTGAGTAGCAACTAGCAATAAAAGCGAAACGATGTAGTTTAAAGTTTACTCAGGTAAGTATTTATGTCGCAATGTGCTAACATTGTGCTCAGGGGAATACTACCTACAAGGGGATGGGTCAAAGGGGTGTCGGTGTCCCCGAGACATCGGTGCTCCCGGCCGTTGCGGCTTGTCTTCAAGGCAAAAGGTATTGATTTTGTATAAAAAAATATGTTGACTTATCAGAGTGCATTCTACACGAACCTTGCGTTTAACTTATTATCATTTTATCGCATTTTATTGTGTCGCCCACGTGGTTATTTACGAGTTCTTTGAAATGCAATCTATAATCCATAAATACTTAACAGCATTTGCGATATTTATATCACGTTAGTCAGTCTTGTTAAACAAAAATGGACCCTACTTTGATTTGGAGTGTCTATTACCTCTTAAGAAGAGCTTAAGAGATAACGTTGGAGAAAACTAATTACTATACAAATTACGTAGGTAGGGAAATCTCTTTGTCAGCTCTGTGGCAAAATTCTCGGAGATTAGGAATATTAATGTTTATTACTCAGTGGTTTACTAAGTAAGAGTTTACAGTAATACCGTTGCCGTCGTGATTGCCACGTAAAAGCATTTTGTTCAAACGTGACTTGTTCATGGTATAAACATCCTTTTGAATATTGAATTTGTGTAAAAATATTCATAAATAAACGCACATGAATTCAAGTCGTGAACATTTATTTTGAAAGTGCAAAACTAACAGATTTTAACGGTCGAAGTAATACATTATCTAACAAATTATGTTTTCAAACAGTTTGGAGCATTTTTCAATATAAAACTGGAAAGAAAATTAATTCCAAGCAGGCTTCCCTCGGCAAATCCGATGTCTACGATATTTCACGCCCGCTAACTTCTTCATGCCCCATCCAATTTTTCTCGATCGCTTATCAGGTAAATGGACCTTGTCAAACTTTTTAAATTAGTTTTTGTCATTTGCTTTTTGTGTTTTAAGTAATTTTGATAAATGCTTTCGCTTTTTTTTCTCTTATAAGTAAGATCTAGTTACTTGAAGTGTTTTTTTGTGGACCGTAAAATATTTATTTCGTATCATAGTTCACATTTGTAGGTTTGAATCCATTTCATGAGCTCAATATGGAGTATGCGGGGTTTTGTCACAGGTTATGTTAATTTTTTAACATAAAGTTGCGGATTAACTTGGATTAACATGTAAAAATGTAGACACTAAACTTTCTAATGTTTATTTGCCTTATTGAACTCGGATAAGTGAGTCACCTTGTTGTTGAAGTGCTTACAATTCAAACGTAATTACGAATAACAAAAAGAACACGGGAATTTTGATTCTTATATCAATCTTTTTATACTAAAATCCGAAGCAACTTGTCGCACCTATACCGTGGGAAAATGATAAGTTAACGCCAAGGTAATTGTTGATATTCAAGAGTCGATCGCCGCTCAACAGGCGACAGACGATACCGTCACGCTCGACTGTGTTTTTATCCGATTAACTGTACTTCAATCTACCATAACTTAGATTTATAAGTTTTATAACTGGAAACCAAAAATGAACAACATATTTCAAAATTCGTATTATTCATTATTATTTTCTTTTGCTAACTTTAATTATATCGTACATATTTCCTTCACGCGATTGCAACAAACATTACAAATTAAATACTATTAAAAGATGTCGTGCCGATAATTAAAATTATTAATACGGCTAATTAATTTTATTTTTTTATTATCTCGATGATACTGACTTAAACATTTTTATTACGTTTATGAAGGAATTTGATATTTTTTCTCGTAGAAAAACTTCAGGAAATAGGTAGGTACGTTTAAACGCATGATGCTCCATGATTGAAATGCAACGCTTTATCGTCTAAAATTAACAAAACATGGAAAGCGATAATGTTTCATTTCAACAATATATTACAATAACCTTTGTTTTTTCGTGAAATCGGGCGCTCGGTCGGAATTAAGTTTAGTCCCGAAACATTGAATAACTTCGGATACCTACCTCTTGTTGTTACAATATTGGTATTGTGAATCCGATCTTGAATTCAAACCTGAACAAAAATGTATTTTTTGCAATTTATTCGTTATCGTACGACTGTTGTATAATTTCGCAAGTAAGCAGTAAATGAATTAGTTTTGCGATTATCGTGTATAAACAGGGTTTATAATCACAATTGAACATGCCAGGGGGAGTCGGAGATACAATACCTACTCTAACCTAAGTTTATTTACCTTCAAATCGACGTTCTTTGTGTACCCACCTACTTCTTTCGACATATGAAGGTACTTACTTGTATGTAACAAGCGTAGTTATACCTGTGTTACGTAATTTACTGTATGAAATAAGTAAATGTCATGGAAAACGACGTTTTAACATAGCGTTAAAGGTATAATTTGTGAGTAATAAATTAATATCCGATTAAATTGTCAATTACCTACTTGAATTACTTGGGCATTATAGCTTACATTATTTATGTAAAAATAGTTATTACTGTAAAAATTAACGGCAAATCATAGGTACATACCATTATCAGTAAATGAACTGTTTATTTGTTTGTTCATAAAATATTATAATCGCATATTGATTACTCTTTGGTATTTTGAAAATGTCGCTTTTATCTTGTGTTTATATCTGCTTTAGATAATCTAGACACGTACATATCTATGTGTAGATTATCTTTAAAAGGTGTAGTAGAAAATTAACTTACAAGAATTGTAAGTAGAAATTGCATAAGCATTGCACACCACATGTGGTGAATTAAATAGGAGCAAAGGAACCTGTTCGAGCCTATAATATACGCGCGCGCCGCTCCAACGAGCCACAAACGGCAAGCCTGTCGCCATAATTTAAAACGATAGCGGGGAATGTAGTTTTATTGTGCACATACGAGACTTCAACGTACACAACATATTGCCATTCGAGGACGGCGCGATAAATGAGCACAAACGAGCGAAAGCCACTTAGACCAAATTTACACTTTGTGGGAGACCGCGGTTGCAGCTCGCTAGCCGAGCACGGCGGCGCTCCGCGATCCGACAGGCGCGCCCGTCCAGTCAGCTGCTCACTACATAATACATAACCGCTAAATATGTACTCGTATCGATAATACATACATCACTTCATGAATACAGGTTTTATTTTTATCGAAGTATAAAAAGACCTACTTTCATTTACGTAAATAACAACTAAATTTCACTATCTACTTTTTACACGCAGGGTTCATTCGTTGGGTCAATGCACTTCCGAGGCGACGTCCAAAGCGATTACGGAGCGCCGTTTTTTTAATGGGATACAAGAAGCCTGAACATCCTAGTAGACTTGTTTTGTTCTATTTCACATACATTTTTAGAAAATCTTACAATTCCGGTGTCAGCAATTGCATGACGACAATAGATGTCGTCATCATATTACCAGATAATTATCCAATTTTTGACATAGACTTAGAGACGATAATTGCAAGGTTGTAGGTTATTATGCAAATGTAAACAACCTTTACTGGCTCTTTTACAGCATATAATTGATAAAGTAAAGGCAAAACACAATGCAATATCTTAAATTATACAAATCTACGGCTTGTCACTTTGTTATCAAAGATTTAAGTACTGTTTCCAAACAGGGCACAAAGCTTTGAGAACATTATGTACTCACCTCGAGATCTTCGTATGTGCGAAATGCCATTATGGCGAAACCATCGATGATGTCCTCTTCTCCCAGCGGCTCCCGCGACTTCTTCCTCCTGGCAGGAGGACGAGGCGGCTTCTCTCTCGTAGGAGACTCGTCCTCGCCGCTGTCTCCATCCTTAACTTTGCTCTCTCGCTGTGCTTGCATGCGCTGTGCCCGCTCCCTTCGCCTGTTTCTCTGATTGCGCTGCTTCACTTCGTTTTCCATCGTTCACACATTATTCGAAACACCCGACCACCGTGCTTCACTACACTAAAGTCCGCACTACACTTTTATCACACATGGTTATCCGTTGTTTCTACGCCGCGTTATTCAACAAAATACAAATCTTGCACTCAGAAAAAGACACAGGCCGTTTCCAATGGCGGATCGTACACCGTTGCCGCATTGCAAGTAAAATGGCCGCGTAGCACTCCACGGGCTGCTTTCTTTCACATTCACGTAAACGGAGGCATTATTCCACTTAAACTAAAACATATTACTATATATTTTAACAAGAACTAAGACAATAATACGATAAATTAACTTTATACATTATTCTCTGTGTTCAGAATCAGTCAATAGTCAATACAATGAAAGGTGTTACACGACGCCAACGCTGCGTTGCGGTCGCGATGGTGAACTAAAAGCAATGCTGCCAACCTAAAGCACGGACATTCCGCGATACTGGGCGTCATTGGCAATGTGGCGCTTGGTTGTACTCTTCTAACTGGTAAGGTTGTCTCTCTTTTAAGCACAAATATTTATTTAAAATCTTTGTTATTTCACAAGTTTTTACATTAATAAATTCCTGTATTAGTAAGATACGAATTAAATAATTAGTATTTGTATCTTTTAAGCGACACTTTCTTTACTGGATACTGCAATCCATAATAGTGAGGATACGTCAAAATTTGCATTTCTATGTTGGCATTTTGTGAACGAATTTGTTTAGAGTAGAAGTATTCCAACTATTAATACTCTGTGCTACACAGTGTTTCAATTTCTCCTTCAAATAACTCTACTTTTATGAGCACTGTGTTACAAAAACTGATGTTTGAGAAGGGTTGCTCAAATGAAGTTTCTGCATGTGTTGATTTTGACATTTCGGTAATAGGTTGCGTTCACAATAAAAAAATGCTATCCGTGAATTTTTGCTGCAGGCACAACAAAATTAAATAAACTCATATTTTCAGTTTCTTTATGTGACTGTAATTTATTTGTGATAATTATAAAATGATGTTAATTTTATTTGTCCCTCGACTAAAAAGGCAAAAGAATATTTTGAGAATTAGTTTTAGAAATAAATTGCAGGAATTGATTTTGTAAATTGTTATAATTTTTCTATTAAATAATTTTAAATGTCGTTATCTCAACATGGCAGATACAATAGACAGGATATGAGTTTTTTTTTAAACTATTATCGGGAGCAGGTTAGAGTACTTTTATTTCGAAAAAAAAGTTAAGTAGGTACTGTCGTTTTCAGTCATGTCTTTAGGTGAAGGCTATAGATTATGATACATTTGTATCAAAAGTTGATAAGAGGGAAATAATAAAATAATAATAATATAATTAATTAAATAATTCATAATTTTACGTCAATATTAAACCTGTGGGATGTGTTGTTTATTGTTATGCCATGTTATACTGCTCACTGAACTGAGTAATTTATGACATCGATAGATATCGGTTTGACGTTTTCAATAGTACCTACCTTAAAGCTTGGCAAATTAGAGTAGAAAACCGGAAGTCGCCACTGTGCTCTCGCTACCAGCACTTGGAATTTGTTTTTTCACTTATTACGTTAGTGTTATTGCACAATTACAAATCTAAAAAACCTGCGTTCTTTGTTTACATCAAATGTCAAAGATTTGAAAACGTTGTCAGCAAAAAAAAAGATTAATTCTGTTTCAAGACTTTCTGGCCAAGCTGTAAAGCTGTACGCACATTTATCAGAGCCGAACGCGCCGAAAGAAACGAATTTTAGAATTCTAAAGATGAAATCTTATGAAACCTCGCACACTTATCCGCGCCGAATCGTCCGAATCGGAAGAACCCCCAGAATTCCTAGACGGAATTCGGATGACGTCATCAGATTCGGCGCGTTTGGCGCGTTCGGCTCTAATAAGTGTGCGTCCACCTTAAGTTAGATATTTTGGAAATAGGTTTTCTTTATATTGTTTCGATACACTTTGAGAACCAACAAATTCAATATTATTTTGTAGGTATCATCTTAGCTGATTTTATTCTTCTTTGATTTAGGTTATACGTCAAATCCAATCCAGCACGCGTAGCATGGCGCCGTAGAAACGAGTTATGTCGACGAGAGAATAGACAAAATGACAGAACGTAAAAGATGTTTATCTATTTAAGCATAGCAAAGCTTAAAATATAGAAAATATATGTTTCTATTCTTTAATGGTGTACGAATCGTGTCATACTTGTGCAAAAAAGCAGTCGATTTGTGTAGAAATAACGATGAAATAACTTTGTCTTTTCTTGGTACAATAGAGATAGAATCGCCATGCTACGCGTGCAGGTGGTGATAGCTTGGTAACCTACCAAAACAACAAAATATAAAGTTCGGCAAAATGTTACTGGTTTTTGAGTACCTAACATATATTCAAACTCGTTACTACATTTTTATATTTATGGAATTAGGTAAAAAATTATGCAAAGTGAAAACCTCTATAAGTCCAGATTTTATCTCGTTGGCCGGACTTAAAATGTTGGAATGGGTAACCTACTCATAAAACTCTCATGGAGTCTTAGAAATCCTTATTTTAGGTTTTCAACAGTCAGGTTCGCTTTTAACAAATGAATTGCCGATGACGGCCATCGACGGAATGTGGGTGAACGGTACTTGTTATGCATCTGCCTATGCGTGACGGTTTAGCTATGTACGAGTAAGTGCTCATAAATATAACGAACTGCTTTGAAACTGATCCTGTAATTTACTGTAATCATCCATGTGCATAGATTATCCTTCGTACGTTATATTTTACTAATCAAAAGCAAATTATAACAAGCTGCTCTTGTATTACTTGTATGCAGTCAGTGACGGATTAAGACTACTTGATGCCCTAAGCAATCAAGCCTTTGGTGCCCCCCTATGCTCTGGTTTTTTTTTCCGTGATTAATTACGGGAGGGACTGTCGGACTTGTACTGACTAAAATCTACGGTGATCCTTCAATAGCCCTTTATGTTCCAGAATTACGGTTATTTTGATGAGATAGTCCCGCGACCCTGGCAGTCTTTTCTCTCTAAACGGGGGGGGGGCACATTCAGTTTGCTGACAGCTCTTTGAGATGCGCGTGGAACATGATGCGCCGTCGATCCGGGGACAGTCCATGATCAGACAGCGAGTCACCCATTACTCGCCATCCGTGACTGCTGCGCATTGCGCCTACGGTGGCCGGGGTGGCCGGAAATTGCCTGGCGACGTCCGTTGCCGTGAGCGTCTCCCACCTATCCACAGTAGTGTCTGCTTTTAGTTTTTTTTACGTATTCATTAGTGATAAGAAAGGTATAATGTAGGGAAGTACTTCGTTCATTAGGGAAATCAAAACCTAGGGATCTCCAAGAGCGAGCGAAGCGAGCTCGATTTTTTTTTGCACCCTTCTTGTATAAGTATGCAATAAATAAGGTAACCAGGTCTATGCACGATGGAATAGCGAGCGAAGCGAGCTAGAAAACTTAAGCTGTTCCAGTAAATTTTTGGTGAGGTGAGAGTGAGACGTGCTGCCCGTGGGGGCACCAGAAAAAGCACAATAAAATCCGTCCTTAGGATTTTTTTGTGCTTCTTCTGGTGCCCCCTCAGACGTGATGCCCTAGGCAATTGCTTAATTTGATTAAGGGTTAATCCGTCACTGTATGCAGTATGTTATAATATTACTTTGGTAGGTTTATAATTACTTGTTATAAGTATTTCATTTAATAATCTGGGTTTATGCTCGTGAAACATCGCATCATTAACACTGCATAGCACGCGGCTATTCCTGTTTTTTTTATTGATAGGCCGAAGTACTGCTCATATTTAGAATCTAAATAGGTGTATCTAAAAAGGTCCGTGTCTAAGAACCATACTTAGAACTTTTAAAAAAACTATGTTCTTACCTAGATTATGAAAGCTGTGCCTAACTCATAATTATTATCACGATAAAGGTGAGGATATAAACAAAGTGAGACGTAGTTAAGTATTTTTTATGTTAAATCTAAAAATAATCATCATTATACAGCATCTTTGTAACGAGTTTGAGTCGCCTAAAGTTCAAAGTACGTCTGAACCGTGTGAATAAACTTACTTATGTATAAAATATACCTACATAATCATAAGAAAATGGTGTTATAGATCCAGTTGAGCTTGAGATATTATGAAAGGAACTCGTGTCTTATCAATTAAAATAGTGATTAAGATTGCTGTCGATATGACAGTATTTACGCAAACAAATTAATATTAATGTATTAAGAACAGAATAATTTATTCGTTACGTGACTTGGACATTGATTTTGTGAGTCTTATCAATTTGTGCAGCTAAGGTATGTTATTATTGATTAATTAACATTTTGTGTTAATAAATTGTGCACAATCTTCAACTTGCCGGCCACCCGTCTGCTCGTGAATGTCAGTTTAAAAAACGATGTTGATAATTACATAATGATATCGTTCATAAAAAACAATTTATAGTGTTATTAAAAACAGGTTTTAGTTACCCACAGCAAAAAAGCACTGTGGCAATTTTTTAATGTAAATGTTTCGTTATTATTTTAAGAACATTTTGTGGCCAGCTATTTGTGTGCTAACACGATTAGTGTTAATGCTTTAGTAGTTTTATGCTAATAAAACGTTAGACCTCCGTCGGGGACTGCATTGTTTATTTTCTTTTTAATTTTTATACCGTTGGTATAATGCTGTGTGTACACGAAGGGGTGGCAAAACGGACCTAGGACTAAACGGCGCGCCGTTTAGTCCTAGGTCCGTTTTGCCACCCCTTCGTGTGGAGCTTTTTTTTTCTTTTTTGTTACCGCTGTTATGCTGTGTAGAGCTTGCGGCCTCCCCTATAATATAAAATTGATTTACATCGCTAAAGAACGTGTGAATGGGTTTCGGTAAATTTTGAACCGTTCATATTATTTTACGTTAGAAGATTTGTTTTACTGCACTGGCTTTATTAAAGATTTTGTAAAAGTTTGCGTAAATTAATTAATAATAATAGGTAATTAAACTACTTATTTATAATTTTATAATGATGGACTGAGGCAGATGATCAAATTAATAAAATATCCAGAATAAACTACATGCAAAAATTGAAATTCAGTAATCATGAATATGAATGAAGTTAAAATAAAATAGCAGCAGTTTTATCGATAGCGAATAAATTACTCTCACAATGTGCATCGATAGTTTAAATACACGTAAATGATTCAACAATTAATATTATATCATCGATATTCAAATAAATTATGACTATGTAAATTTTGTTTTATTTTATCTCTGCATTTATAATTGCAATTTGAGCCGTGAATATGTGAGACTACGACGTAGGTATGTAATATTTATTTATCGATATTACCTATATTTCAGTATACTAGTTAAGATTCTCATGTTGCATGACCATATATGGAAGGGACGGCCTTCACTACTGACTTTTGTAAATGAGCTCTGTCTTGAAGAAAATTAGCGTAAATAAAATCTTGTTGGACAGATGTTATTTGAATAGGTTTCTAGTTATTTGGATTTCAATTCTATGATATAAATTGTACATGCTTTCAAGATTTTATTGGCTAAACTATATTGTACTGGCCCAACAACAATGAAACATGCATCGGCAAAAAGTTACAGTTCTTAAAAAAAAAACTGAGCTCTTGGGGGCATCATTGTGTCTGTTTCTCCCAACAACTCACTCCAACAACATCGTAGTACCCTCTAGGTGTGAAACGAAAAACGTTTCACACCTAGAGGGTACTACGATGTTACCTTTAATCTTTTCGTTTAGAATGTTCTGATGATACACAAAGATTTAAAAAAAATACTGACATACGAATGCTTACAAGGAGGTTCCTTGATTGCAAGTCGATTTCTGACTATACTAACAGATTTGGTTCATCTGACCCACTTTGTTAATTTGTTATATTATCCATATTACCTGCAACCCGTTATCAATAATCACCTTACATAAATTTCATTTTCTAGGTAATCATGGAGCTGAAACGCCTGAACCGTGCCATAGTACTGGCCTGCATCCTCGGAATTTTGCTGTCCACTTATGCCTTGTACGTGGAGATGGCAGTAGAGGCACGTCCAGGGTACTCAGCACTTTGTGACATCTCGGAGTACGCTAGCTGTTCGCGGGTCCTTTCTTCGGAGTGAGTTCGAATTAATCTTCTAAAACTATTTTCGTGTAAGATGGGTATGGCTTCTAGTGTGGGACGCAACTTGTCTCGATACTCTTGCGTCATCCCATCATCCTAGTACTCATACTGTACTGGCCCCGCTTCAACCGGCGTAAATGCAGTGAGCCTAACTATATTTTTGAGCCGTTCGAGGCCATTTGGGTCGTTTGTGGTAGAAACTTTAGGGGGGCCGTGTGGGGTGGGGAGTGAATGCTCACAGCGTCTTAAAGAAATATCAAAAAAGCTTGTTGACGCTTCCCGTGGCCCAAGGGCTGACTTTTACCTTGGCCAGAGGCATTACAATACTAAGAGGTCACGCCGTCAGACTCTTGAGCTGTACAAATTTAGATTATGTAGGTGTTGTTAGTTGAATATTAAACTTTTTCGTTGTTGGATTTGTGGATTTGTCCAACTTGTCGTCGTCTTCTACGAACTCTGCGTCGTTGCCTTTGGCTGTGTCAGAGCACCAGATAGCAGCTACGTAGGCTTTTCAACTCGTTGAAAAATCTTGCCAGACCAGTTCCACTTTAGCATAGTGGAGTTAGAGTGGAACTTGAGTGGTATACATATAGGTACGCTCTGCACAGAAAAGTAGATGGAAGTCATAGTTAGAAGCCTTGCGTCCAGCTGTAGACAGATGGAGGCTGCAGTGTTGTCAACCGTGTTTAAAACGCATTTTTTTTGCATTATCGATTCTTTTAAACTTATGTTACTTTAAGAATAATACTAGTCATACGATACAATATGTTTCTGCATTTACGGAAATATTTAGGAACAGGGAAAAAGGTCGTTATTTGTTTTGACGGTTACATTATTCTCGTTCAAATATTCCTATAATTTATTTCTCTTTTTTTTTTTTTTTTTTTTTTTTTTTTTATAATAATATTCCACAACTATCACACAACGCCATCTAGTCCCAAGCTAAGCAGAGCTTGTGTTATGGGTACTAGACAACTGATAAACATACTTATATATTTCTAAATACATACATATTATAGATAAATTACACCCAGACACAGAACAAATGATCATGCTCATCACACAAACATTTGTCCTGGGTGGGAATCGAACCCACGACCTCCGGCATAGCAGTCAGGGTCACTAACCACGAGACCAACAGGCCAGTCTTGATTTCCCTAAGTACAATTATTTTTGAAATTAAACATTAGTAATAAATCATTGAGCACTTTGATGCCTAAGTGCTCCATAGTCGTTGTTGATAATGTACCTACTTAGTTTTGTCTTTGTTTTATAAGTAGAATTTAGTACAATTATTTAAATTAATTCTGTGAATGTTAATGTTATATGTAAATTATGTATATTTATATGATTCTGTACAGTTAGTTTAGGTAAAATAGAATTGGAGGCCGAAATTATATTGTTAAATTTTCAATTTTCCAGGTACTCGAAAGGTTTCGGAATTATACCTAAAGATTCGTCTTGGAGGATACCGAATCCAGTCTACGGAATAATTTTCTACTGCCTCCTGATATTTTTAAGTAAGTATAAAAACTAATAAAGTTACCGTTTATATAGCCGTCTGACCCGATTTTTGTTTCGCAGAATTTCTAAATAAAAACTGTAGTAAAGTTAAATGACGTTAACCTACTCTTTTAAACATCTGCGTGAGATATCTAAAGCACATTATGGCATTCGTTTTTCTTCAGATCTAACCGCAGCCAATAAAAATTAAATGCTATCAACTTTTACGATGTTCAGATGGAATCGACAATAAAACTGTCATTTATACTGAAAATAAGAAATCAATCAATTAATTAAATAAAGATGTCTTCTACATTATAAAGCTGTTTATAAGCAAGTCTGTTTAAGTATAGAGTTGCGATTGCGGGGCTGTTAATCGTAAAAGTTGCATAAAGGCGCTATTTCCACTGTTGTAGTAATTGAATTAACGAGTGGTGTAGCTAGGTAGGTAGTAGTAATTATTACAATCGCAATCCATTCCATAATGGACATAGCATTACGATGCACCGTCGGTGTCGATGGGCGGCGGCGCGGCTCGGCCGTGCAATTCGCACATCAATGCAATTCGTGGTTGCCTTGCCGACTTCGTGACTTTACCACGAGAAAAATATTGCGAAACTCCGCGCTTGTACTCACTCTAAGCTTATTTGGTAGCTCACGAGCTGTGAATAACTGTTATCGTAATAGGCTAACATTGGTACACACTCCTGGGAAGTGCGAAATGTTACGTGCCTATATGATTTACACGTTTAGGGAAAATGTACTCGCGCCAATTTGAGCTAGTTAGTTCCATTTAAATATTGTGGTTAGCATTGCGATAACCGAAAGAATACTCAACTTAATTAACGGTTATGTTTAATCAGGGTCTATCTGAATTTATTAAATATCCGAGGTCCTCAATAAGAAAGTCGTATTTGAATGATTTAATATTCCCAATACCATTAAAGTCTATAACAATAAAATGTTCTCTATTTGAATATTTAGAGGGTTTGCGTGAGCTTTTATTGCTTCGCTAAAATGTTAATTCCGTGAAACACGCTCGTAAATGCTCGGAATTGTAGTGGGCATTGTGTTATTTCAGTCTGATATTGAAATAAGCCACAGCCGCTTTGTTTGATCTCTTTTGTTGTGTTGAGTGCTCATAATCTGTCAGTGTAATTGTTCTATGCTTGATTTGAGTTTATGAACCATTAAATAATAACGTTTGAGCTTAGAATCTAGTCATTACAATTTTCTAGGTTTAGGAACTGTGTTTAGTACTTATTTATTGACATTTTCATAGCATAATTTTTATCATCTGTTATTACTTATAAAGGGTAGCTCGTATAGGTATCTATTGTACTTTTACGATCGATGATTATTTATAGAAATTACCCTTTGATCTGTTGAAGAAAGGACTCGAATTCGGGTCAAGAACAATGGATAGTCTTTTGCCTCAAGAGAGTAATGTCTTGGGATTTCTCTGGCTAAGGGATTACCTATTTAGAGTGGTGCCACAAAGGAAAACAAAAAAATATGTTACAAACTTGAGGAATATTTGTACAAAAATGTTACAAGCCAATTATTTACAGATTTCAATATAAATATTTCAATTTCTGTATTTGTACACCGAGATTTCAAACAGGCTATTACGTTGATGTATTTCTCACGACTTTCATCATCTAGCTCAGATAACGGTACACTAACAAGCAATCCTTGTTTATTTCAGCTACATTCGACCAAGTGCTGGTGGGCCGTATTCTATTTCTGATCGCTGCTACCTCGGTACCTATGTGTTTCTACCTGGCATACCTTCTGGCCTTTGTTCTACAAGACGTGTGTGTTGTCTGTATTTCCACCTACTTCGTAAACGGCTCCCTTACATTCCTGACTTACAAGAAAATGAACGCTATGGCTGCCAAGAAGAAGTAAATGGAAAATGACTTGATATTTAGTTACTAGTACAATATGTTGTTTTAATTTACGATATACCTCATAAAATACTTAGGTATTCATTCCTGATAAATGCATTTTATTTTTGTTAATAAATACTGAATTGTTAAAAAAGTATTTCAATGTTTATCTACAGCTGATTCGACAAACTTTCTACGTTCAAATACTCGTGCGTCAGCGGGAAAAGTAAAATACAACTTAGGTAACAGAATGCACTCAACCGCGCGTTGAATATCCGATGTGCGGAAAAGTGTTTATTTTACAACTTTAGTTTGTGATTTTACTCAACTATCGTCGAGAGGAAAATAGTATGAAGTTTTGATGATTTGAAGTGCAGTGTTTACATAAAGGAATATTATTATTTAGTTAAAAAGATTGTTATAAATAAATTAAATATTATTATAATCCTTAATACCTTTCTTGTTATTAAAAAAACATTAAAATATAAAATTGTTCAGCTTTTTATGAAAGATATTTATGTAGTACCTAGCTATGTGCCGTAGTCGTATCCAGGGGTTATGTAAGCTCTTTAAATAAATGATTTGATATTATTTTAGCACTAAATATACACAAGGAAATCAACCACGTAGTTACTTATCCTATCACCTAAAACAGTTAAAGCCTAGCAAATAACTAATTCGAAAATTAGCAGACCAATGCATTCATTTTTCCGAACCGGATAGAAAAAAAAGTGTCTATGCATAAAAAAAAAAACAAATCTAAACCTTCGGTCGCTTCTCTTGTAGAGCTTGCATTTATTTCCACGGCATTTTGTGCTCGTTCGTGTTCGTGGTCTGCATAACTTTAAGCCCCGGCCAAATCTGCGGTCACATTTACCGAGAGCCGTGCTCTGCTCGGTCGGAGGTGTCACTGCCGGATAAAAGTGCCCGGAATAGAAACCTAATTTTCGAATTCAGTTTGGAAATAATAAACTATTGCAATGTTTCAGCTTTTGATTTTAAAGATGGTGTTTGGAAAGCTATGGTTTTTTTTTTTGGAGTTAGATGTTTTTTAGCAAGGTGTCCTAATGGCCTTCCGAGTGGCATGGTTCCATAAATAGGAAAATTAAGAGTGTCAGCTGTCTAGTAGCGAGATGGGCAGATGACATAGCTATTTTCTGGATGAGGCTGACAAAAGATATGGAGTTCAGAGCACAAGGCTGATGTCCAAATACGTTGGCTATGCCTTGACAGAGGACTAAGTATTTTGGCTGTTGTTCATTTTAAGGGAAGCATACCTGTCTATTGTCTACGTTACGATCTCTACGACCAATAATCGAATTTGCCTCATTATTGGAAGCATTTTTCTTCTATGAAACTTCAAAAGCTTGTTTACAAATTGTAATGGATACTAGGTAGTAGGTACTTATAACGGTTTGTGTGGTAGGTTTCTCCTACCATTTACTAAGCTTCATTGCTTCAGACATGTGAACGTTGGTGTGACTTTCACTATTATTTAGCACAACATGCGTTGATAATAAATTACGTGCGAATGATACAACGCTATACGAATGATACAACGAAATGATGCAATCCATGCGGCTGTTACAATAAAATAAACCTCATACTTATTATTTATTTTAGGTTTTATTTAACGCTGTTTGAATATACTTCACCGTCGACCACGTGATTGCTGACGAGACGAGATAGTGGTTAAACGCGAGCTATCGCTAAATAAAAAAAAAGAATACATTGCTCTATGTTTATTGTTTGAGTCAACTGTATCTTATTATTTGTTATAGAAAAAACCCTGTCTCTAGAATTTATTATTTGTGGACCACCTGTGTTTAGTTACATAGTTTAATTTACAACTAATTGCAAACTATGCATGATTTTCTTCTTATGCCTATCCTTGCCCCAAGCCCAGCCTCAGCCCCAGTTAGGGATTTGGCTTCAGAGAGGATTGTTTTTCTTTTCTATGCTTCCATCTTTATTTCATATTCTTAAATATCTAACCGTGCCTTTCCACTCTAACGATTATTTAAATAACTTTTGCAACGTCCTGTTTCAATCAAACTTCTTATTTTTTACCTTCTCCATTTTTCTGATCCATACCCATACATACATTTCAACATTCTGATGTCCACTACATGCAATCTTGTTGCATGTTGTTTAAGTAGTTAATTGATTACAAGAGTGAAGTTTTACGAGGCGTTTGTAAATGGCTAATTATAGTAATTTACAATCGCAGTAGATAATATAAAAAACAATCATTATAAAAATGAACACCGATATATCAAGAGACATTGACAGGTTGGGGTAGATTGTTGTGCTGACGTCTGTACCTACTTGAATGTGCTAGTTTTTAGTTTTATCTACTTTTAGGAAGTTTAAAGCGTCATTTATACGATACAAGAGTTGCACGCGAGTCGCTTGCAAGTTTGTCTACAATTGGTTAAAATATATTAAGGTACTAGGTTTCCATCCCTATTTCGGGCGGCGAGTAATGGGTGACTCGCCGTCTGATCATGGACTATGCCCGGGCCGACGGCGACTCGTGTTCCACACGTGTCAGCAATCTGACGAGTCTCCCCGTAGAGGGTCAAAGCCTGCCGGGCTCGCGGGATTTTTTCATCAGATAACCGTTACCCTGCAACGTAAAGGGCTGTTGAAGGATCACCGTGGATTTTAGTTGGTACAAGTCTAACAGTCCTTCTCGCCCTGCCCGGTAGGAGGAAGACTCATTTGATGATTTTACCAAGATAAAAACCTTTTTCTATATTTAATCTATTCACTAAGTATAAACTATAATATTGTGCCACCAGGCTGCCATTGACAAATCAGGTGAACAGCGGAAACGGTTCATGAAAAGGACATTAGAGATTTTACATTTTTATACAAACAATAAAATGAATATTGCGCGAAATTATGTTAGTAACGCCATCTATTGACGAATAGTTAAACTAAGCTAGGTTGTAATAGCGCCATCTGTTGCCGAAAGGCTAAAACAAAATCTCACGATAGATGGCGCTATTCTATATTTCACTTCTTGCGTACATGCGAAGATTTATTAATAAAATATTTTTTTAAAGTAAAATTAATAGATAAAGGGCCGAATACGCTGCAAAAAGGCGGACCAATCGGTCAAGCCGATCATTCTCGTCGGTAGAGTTCAGGCAGGGGCGTAGTGAGACCTATCTAAAGTCCCATGGCGCATCAGCGAGTCCCTAAGGACCAGTTCTTTTTCTGCAGCCATCGTGTTCAAAAAATGGTGTCAATTCTAGAGGCCTTTGACTTGACTTTTTTCTTTCCAAACCGATGGTTCGCGTTTCAGTTTAGAATTACTAAAAAAGCCTCGCGAAAGCAGCGGAGGTGCTAGACTAAATATGATCGTCGTCACGTCGACGATATTAGTTTTGCCAGGCCTCTTTGGCTCTTTTAGTTCCCAGTTACAAAAAAAACATATCCAAGTCCTTTTGCAACAAGGGGACACCAGCAGCGGAGCCGCTAGCTAGGCCACTTGAATGTGATCGTCAGCAACATCACCTTTGCGAGGTGTCTTTGACACTTTCAGTTCCTATTTAATTTAAACTTTGTTAAGCTTGGCTCACTAGGAAATTAGGAATAGTAGAAGTTGTACTGCTTTGTTACATGGGAAGTAATCGCTGAAGACACTGATGAATTTTACTTCAGGTGCGAAGCCAAGGGTTGGAAAATACATGACATTTTGAATACCAAACGACCTGTCGCCGATCGGTGAGCGACTGCAGTTTGCAAATCTCATAAATATAGTGTTCTTCGAAATTAGTACTCGACGACCCGCGAAGAGCACATACGAATAGGTGGTAGGTACCAACTACATAATTACCACAACAGTTCACAACACAAACCCCATGAATAATTATAGCAAAAAAATCAACACAAAAATAGCCAAAAAATACAAGTGATTTATTAAGATTGCGTACCTAATTACATTTTATACTGTCTTGGTCAACTATAACGTCCGGTTAACGCAAGTGATTAAACGTCGGCGGTCTTAAAAGGAAGCGCTATTATCCCTTTAGTGTCTTTGCAGACATTTCCTTGTTGAGCTTTATTGCGTACCTGAGTAGTACTTACATGCTTTGGTGACGTAATGATCGTTACGATCACAGTAAAGTCCTTTTAGTATCCTGCGTTCTTTACTTCTATAGCTGCCTTGATCGTAGCATAGTACGGCTTAAAAAGAAAAACAAGTGCCATAAAGCAGATAGACAGATAGTGGCTCTCTTTGCCTAATACTTTTGAGTAGGAAAAGCCACATTTTGAGAATTAACACTAGTGAGTTCTATTAAAATTACACTAGTGTTTCATTATGAAGTATCTGGTGGGAGTTACTACAGGAATATTATATTCTATCCTACCTAAAATAGTCTTACGAAAGTTCTGGCTGTTTATGTAAAGTGCGACGCAAATTCATAAATATTTAGGTAAGTATATTAAATACCTCTAGATAAAAATTACCCACATGTAAGTAAGTACTTAAATTCTTTTTGAATACAAATAAATTAATCAACATCATCAGCGACAAATCATATGTTTAACACCTCATCATTTGTTAAGCAAATTGATTATTTTCTGCCATTTGCAAAAACGACAAACCAGTGACAAGACGTATGGCCCGTCAGTGGTAACGACCTTACACGAGGACGCACGCTTTGTTTGCAGACGATCAGATACAGCTGTCGCCTGGATGATGGCCGTGATGGGCCATCATGGGCCATACGCTCCGATTAAAAGCCACTGATTACGCGCAAGTAGCGAACATGAGGTATTTGACATTGTTCAAGTATGGAGACGTCAAGCGCTGCAAGACTTTGAACATTCCCCGACGAGATCGTTTACTGTGTTTTTGCGCACACACGTTTTAGTCTCGTGCGTGATATTTCTTGTTTAAATTTTAATGATGTGGATAAAGCTTTTGTCGTTACTAAGTTTAGAAGCCGCGTAGGAGCTAAAGAAGCTAAGGTAAATGTATCTTTTGTCAAAGATATTTATCAGTAGAGGAACAATGCTTGTAAAGTAGCCAAGTACGTAATTAAGTATCACTGGTTCATTAATTTGTACATATAACAGTTGCTCGAAATCTGTAATAATTATCTTCTTAGTGTAGTTAAGCGTAAACTCATTATAAGAAGGTCAACATGCGAAGAAACGCTTAAAGAACGGAAGCGCTTAGAGTACATGGCCAGTCGACTAGATCAATCGTTAACTTACTTAACATAACACTAAAAACTTTTATAGGCTCGCCACTAAATGTTCTCCTGGCGCTCTTTAGGCCGTCAGCATCGCCTCCATCAAGCTTGTCATCATTGTCGATGATCGTACTTCATTCGGCCAATCCCAATGCTTTATTTCAACTGCGATGGTAAAAGCTCATCTATCTCAAGTCCTATGTCATATTGTCACTCCACACTAGCTGATTCTCTGCCATGGAATAATCTATCTTCTATGGCTTATGCTGAAGTCAAAATTTTGAACACATTGATAGCCTTAAATGGGTCGATGGTTTCTATTGCGTGCACTTCACCTAAATACCTCAATCAACCTGTAAGACCGAACCTTCTGCCTGTATTTAACACCACGTCATAAACTTTCGGCCATAAACTTGGCAATGTGGGAGTGCCGAAGAGAACAATAATACGCACATAATTGTGGAGATAGCACCCGTCGTGTGTCCCACGCTGTTTATGTAATTATGTTATGTTGTGTTGCCACTCCGCGTGGCCTTAAGTGCGCGAATAAACAGAATACTTGTGAGTAGAGGAAGAATTTGTAGACGATTCGAATTAAGATGTTACTTTACTATTAGGTTGTGACTAATATTACCAGCCGCCTTAGAGCTCTTGGCTTGGCACGCGAACAGATGGTATGACATTAATGTCATGAAAGTTGCGTAGACCTTTTGTGTGGGATGCCACATGTGTTATTGATAGTGTCAACACCCATGGACCGTCCCATCTACCTAACGTGGTTTTGTTTGCTGGTGCAGCTCCTGCAGGTGCTGAGACCTAAAAACGGCTCAAATACTGGTCAAAATATTCACAGGGTTTATTTTTCTAAAAGCTTTAAACATATTAGAGATTGCAGTGATTTGATCAAGAATAGAATAATTTTTGGCTATTATTGTGTAACTTCGTAGGTATTTCCAGGATCTAGAATTTGATTAATTTGTAGATAAAGCGTCAGGCGCTGAAGCCCAAACTTTATTGATTGTTATAAATCAATGCTTCATTATAAGATCATAACATTTTTTTCTAAATGTCACAAATGTAAGTATGATAATTGAGTGGAACTACCGGTTGGTGTGACTAATGTTTATAATATTTTTCTGCCACAAGTTGTTCCCAATTTGCACACAAAGACTGCCCACGCGCATCGGACTACGTTTTATCTTCTGTGTGCTTTGTTTAAGTTGTGGCATTGAACAGCTATCGAACAGATTATAATGTGTTAAGTAATATGTCAACAGACAGATTTGAATCTTTGATATCTTAAATGGGGTATTTACACTGGTCAATTTTCGTGCGATTCGCCTGGCCATGCGCAGTCGCAATATCTATTGTCTATTTTATTGCTTGAGCAATAGAATTAAATATTCCAGGTTACTTTAATTGCAATTCATATTAAGAGTTTGATAAAGTGGCTTTTGGACCCTTTTATCGTTAATTCCGTTTCGTTTGGTTTCAATGAGTTGAAACCAAACGAAACGGAAGCATGAGCTATACAAATAAAGTACGATTCAATAGATACTATCAAGTACATAAATAACTGGTTTAGATTATTTACTTAATACTAACGATAATATAATATATTTGGCGATTATGGTGTCATATCAATGTTAAACAACTAATCGACCTTGAAACTTGTTTATTCCATACTTCCGCTTTGTCAATCTCAAAGATTTATCTCACCACCGTTTCTGACAAATGTCATTCATACAAATGGCCCTCGCCATTTTTGGTGCGCGCCAATGACCTTACATCGTCGGCCTAGTGCAGATTGCACCATTTAAGGAGCACTTGAAGTACTACATGTTTTCGGCATGAGTAAATAACACGGATAACCTCCACTAGATACCGTATACAAGGCAACCTATGCCGTATGCGTGCCAGTTCTTGTGCCGTTTATTATAGAATATCTATCAATATTTCTATTCGCAAGTTAAGTAAATTTCCAGAAACTATTACGACTGGTTTAAGGACACGTGACTCGTAGGGCGGCGCGTTCAGCGAGGCGGATAGCCGGAAAAGCAAACATAACACTATGTATTAGAGCGTTCAAGAAGAAGCGGCAACAATTGATGAATAATTGCCCGGGTTGGGGTTCCTTAACTCGGAAATATTTAAAACCCGTGTCGCCCAACGCGCCGTGTGTACTTTACCATGTACATGAGGCTTTAGCACCACCCCCGCTCTAGAGTCTGTCGGACAGTGTGAATCGAGAACGAAAATCAACTTAAGTTATGGCAAATGCATTGACGTGTGAACGCGTTGCCTTGTATGCGGAATCTAGAATAGGTTATCCGTGCTAAATAATCACAGCTTAGTTAAAGACTCCTTGTAGGCCATCGCAAGCTGTTACAATAACTTGTTTATGCGTGTGGGTGTAATGAGATCATTGTCATACATTTATGAGGTGTTCAGGTTCGTATTTAGGTGGCTGTCAATTGTTTGAGCCGGTTTTTTTTTAATTTGTTGCGTTTGTTTTCAGTTTTTGTTTAGTCATTACAAAGGTGTGAGTACAAGTCATGTATTTCGAAAGTGTACGCTCAGCTTAGACTATCCCGTTTAACCCCCTAATCAAGGTTTATAACTAACAAGATGTATGTTATGCTTAGGGTTTCTTTAAATCATCAAATCAGGTATATACATATCTGGTAACCGATATAGCCTACAGATTAAGCAAACTGAAGTAGCAGTGTGCTGGCCAACGAAGGATCAATGGAGCAGACGGGTTCTGGAGTGGAGACTGCGTATTTGTAAGCGTGGTTTGGGACGCCTCGCCGCTAGGTGGACCGATGATCGACAGACTGGATGCAGAAGACAAAAGGATATGGTGATGTGGTGTCTTGGAGAGGCTTACTTTTATCTAGAAGTGGACTGCCGTAAGCTGAGTTGATAGTTGATGAAATACGTATATTAATCCTCATAACAAATTTTGTCACCGACAGCCGTACACGCAATGCAATAAAATATAACTCGTTAATTAATCAAATAATTTATTACCAATAATTATAACCCAACATGAGCAGCATTAGAAACAGATACCTAACGGCCGTTTAATGCCCCCAAACGGATATTAGCAAACAGTTTAAATATTGCAAATACTGCAATATTTTGTGCCAAGTCTCATTAATATTCAAGTCCTACGTAACTTAGTGCCAGGTTAACGATGTTTATTAATAATTTATACGAAACTCGATCAACGATAACAGTTTATAGGAATTTTGTCTGTATGCCCTGGATTTTGCCCGTCTATTAAACAGCTTGAGCGACAGCTAGTGTTGCCAGATTCAGTGTTAATTTTCGGAATCGAAGGTTTAAGTAATCGGGATTTTAATAAAGTTTGCTCAGAAATAACGTTCTTTTTATGTAGTAATAGCAAATGTAAACATGTTTTCAAAATACAAGCTCAAGCAAAACTTTCGTCAGCTGATGCTTTTTTTTTATCGTGGTAAAATCATCAAATGAGTCCTCCCGCCCCGGGTAGGGCGAGAGGGACTATCAGACTTGTACTGACTAAAATCCACGATGTCCTTCAATAGCATTTTTTGTTCCGGGGTCTCGGTGATGGTATAAGTCCCGCGACCGCCAGCTGATGCTGCGATCGGCGTAGATGAAGGTGAGGAGACGACGTATACGACGAAGGATTTAGACAAGCTCTTTGAAAGCCAGCTTCATAAAAACAGGTTACAGTATGTTCGTTTTCAAAGGAGGTGAACGAAAAATCGGGACAGTCGACTGATTAGGGGTGAGTATCTGAGTCCTGATTAGGGATGAGTATCTGTGTCACGACTTCAGTAAATCGGGATATACCGCTCTAATCAGAACACTTGGAAACACTAGCAGTAGCGAGGCCCACGCAACTCCGGAACACGGTGTAATGTTACCACAAGTCCCCAATTCACTGAAACGCGTCTTAAACTAAGTTATTGTCCATTTAATCAGACGTTTGATTTGGTAATTGAATAATTAATAGTCAGGTAGAATGTTCGTAACGTCCGTTCTAGTACTTCCAGTCCGCTTCAAAATTAATATTCGAAGCTAGAGTTGTTTCTGTGAATTTAAATGCGTTGCTTTTTTGACAAGTACTTACGGTTCTTGCACTTCGCAATTTTAAGTGTTTTGTTTGATAGTAAATTCGTTGGATTTTCTAGGAATTCCAATGTCTTAATAGTCAACGGCTAAACCTGTAGTAAAATGTTAAATCAGTATGTCTAGTCGACATTTTCTTGGAAATTGATCTTTCAATAATATAAACTTTTTAGAGATAAAACTGTTGGAGTTTCTTCAGTCTGTAATACTTTACACGAGTTAAGTGTGGTTTCAATACAGGTTTTTTTTCTCTTAACTATTCTTAAGGTCGAAAACTGAAGAATGGATTTTTAGTTACTAACTAGTTTAACAGTCTCTGCAGCGTCGTCTGAACTCATTTGATGATTTGAGTACCCCAAAAACGGATAATTTCGCATTGAAATCTAGTTGCTGTTATCTATACTACCTTTAACATCCTACACTAACCAACATCCCTCTAACTTACTAGCCTTAACTGTCCCACAGTTGGGCTTACGCCTGTCTCTCTTTTCTCCGGGTAAATTCTTTTCGTTGCTAGTGCCAGCCTTTTTCATAAGAATCATGTCCGTCCATACAGCTAACTTAATTTACCTTGATCTCTCACACCTAAAAAACCTTTTAACCAATCTCAAAGCGAGAATCATCAGTTAATTGAGCATCGTGAGTTATTTCAGTAACCCAGTTTCTTCACGCAGGTACATGGTGGCCAAATGAACGGTTATGAACAAGCCAGCAATTAGGCCTTAACAGGTTGCAACGGCCCTAAGGTTGGAAGCCAATCAAGCGATTATAAATTATGTATGCATATCGGGGTGGTATTAAAATTGTCGATACAAGTGGGGCAATGGATTTCGTCATTGAATAGCTGGGTTGTAAATTGCTTGTAAAGCTGTTACAGTGTGTTTTATGTGTATACTTAACTGTCCCGTTGGTCTCGTAGTCGTCTGCTGAGCGTGGGGTTCTTGGTTCGATTTCCGGGTCGTGAAAAACTGTTTTTGGGTTTTTCTATAAGAATTTCTTAGTAGCCCGGAGTTTAGAAGTTGGCGGTATAATACCCCCGTGCCTCGAAAAGCATGTCAAGCCGTTGCGTTGGTCCTGCGCCTGATCTTTCTCTGGTCGTTTCCGATTGCCGTCCTATCATTAGACTATGAGAGTTAAAGATCAGTCTGTGCCTGCGCACACACTTGTGCACTAAGTATAATATGTCCCGCGCAGGTAGCTAATCACCGTTGATATTAGCCGCTGTGGCCGAAATCGGTCAGGAAGACTATTTCCTTTTAAAGTATTTTGAAAGAGGTTTTAATCGGTTTTAAAAGTAAAAAATTGATAGTCGACAATTTAGATTTTAAATTGAGCCTAAAGTCAGACGACGAAAGAAATTGCATTTGATTGTATGCGAGTTTGATTACATTGCTTACTTTTAATGGAAAAAGAATCCAGTTGATCCAACAAATTCCGCAATGTAGTTAAACTTGCATGCAAGTTCTAGCAGCATGTAAACGGGCCTTTACGTTACAAGCAAGTTGCTCTCGCAAATTGTATTAAGGTACTCGTTGTCGCAAATTGTATTTAGGTACACACTGACTGACGTAATTCTCGAATCTATACTTTACATTACAAGTCAATGCTTCTGGTGAAGGAGCATCTGAATGTATATGTTACCGGCCAAACCCGATTTTCAGGACAAACTAGTTTGGCCTAGGCTAAACTAGTTTTTTGCAAGCTAGGGACTTGCTGGCACCCCGACTCGGACAATTTAGGTTAGAAGAGGATGGCGGGGTCTGAAAGACCCCGCCATCCTCTTCGTGGTTCTTTTTTTTAAAACCACCCAGTAGTAGGAAATCCGCAAAGCGGGACTCTGTCGAAACTAGTTTAGCCTAGGCCAAACTAGTTTGTCCTGAAATCGGGTTTGGCCGGTAACATATACATTTTTACCAAAACGATGCCACCGAAAGAACTTAAAAAGTAACTAAAATCACTAAAGAACCAATTTGCGTTTTATTTGACACTTGACACAAATTCCTGATCGACATAACATCTCGAATATTTTGGACCACCTCGATTTTAGGAACAAATAATAATAAATGCAATGCAAAATGAAAGTCTCTGTGTCTCATAATTTGTTAAAACAATTGCCAATCGTTGTTAAAGTGACAACCCTAATAATACGTTGTGGGTGTGACGCAAGGTTTTGCGAAATGAAGTAGGCCGATTGGCATTTTAGATGGCACTTTTTAGGGTCAATTCACACCGAGACGCGACGCTTCGCGTATTTCAATATAGCGATTCAGAATCCAACTTTATTTACTGCATGAAAAGAGTTATTTCACCGATGTGTTGCAGCGCAACGCCGCTCGCCCGTTTTAATAGCGACTCAAAATCTAGCTTTATATTCTACACGAAAAGATGCACATTTGCAGTATCCCCGCGTCACATCGCGTCGAGTCACGTCGCGTCGCGTCAGTTTGTATATTGAACCTTATACAGACAGACATACAAAACTCCAAATATAGTCCTTACGCTTTCAATTTTATGGTAACATTCATATTTAGTTTCTAATTTCAATAAATATTATGGAAAATGGAACCTCGACTATAAATTACCCTGAGTCAGACTGGCCTTCTAATAATTATAATTATTTATTAGCGACCCATATTAGGCCGTTGTACGCAATTTGAATTTTGGCGTATTATTATCAAGGTAAATGAGTTAATAACAAGATTAAAAGGACAAAAAATTACTATGGATTTTGAAGCCTAGAAACATGTACGTTATAAAACATTACCCGTCGTACTACAAAAACTTAAACAGCTGTTGAAAAGTTGGCTAAAAAAAGTGTCACTGCAAAACGAACCTTATATCAAAGTGAAATGTCGATTTGACATTGACAGTTTATTTGGAAAAGTGTTCAACAAATGTTTAATTTTTTTATGGAAGACAGTTCATCAACATCTACTGCCAGTGCTGATAGCTTCTGCCCGGTTTAGACCTTTCTTGCACAATCAGTGCAACGTTTTAGCCTCACCAAATAATTCCCAATATGGCAATTGTCTCGCCTGTCGTTATTTTTTTTGTATGTTCATGCATATAAAATATACCCTGGTGACAGTCGTGCCAGACGGAAAAGTCTTAATAATAGAGTCCTGTTTACCTCGTCAGAATTCTAAAAACTATTGCATAATGTCTAATATTATGATTATCCTTGAACAAACGGTATAAATCACAGGATTTCACCAATATCCGTAGGTTCTCATAATACCCATGCATGTTTTTTTGCAATATCTCTGATTGATAGCTCAATTACGTGCTTAGCTGTATGTTAATCGGTATCAATTTCCTCTAATAACTTTTTGTGCGTCAAATAAAGAGATATGAATTCGGGATATTGATTGAAGTCTCACGATAATGCTACTTGTTCATTTAATAATAATCGCTAGTGGTTATTTGGATACGTCAGAACTTTAAGTGGTTTCAGCCCGTTCACGGCATTGCCTCTGTGAGCGGTGACTTAGTGCGGGGTGGCGAACGCTAAGATCTTATGTATAGAAATGTTCAAAATACGGCGAATTAGTGTAGTCACAAAGTAACAGGAATACATCTGTGTAAACTTTCTAATTATAATGGTTCATAATTTTGAGATACAGCCTGATGACAGACGGACAGACAGACAAACAGCCTAGCCAATAGGGACTCCCCTTTAGATAAGGTACCTACCTCAAAAATCTAAAACGAAAAGAAGGCATTCACATCAAAAACATCGCTAAAAACTTAATTCTTGTTTAACAACATTTCCATTCGAATGTAAGTATTACATTAACAAACAAGAAAAGTCTAATAACAGTCATTGTGCCAAAGCGCAGAGTTAACGATAACGTCTACCGTTATTAGAATATATTACGACTCAATATAATAGACGGTTTGCTCTAATCATTATGTCAAAGTAGCACAAAATGTTTGCTCAACGGATTCGATGAAAGCTGAGCTAGAGGTTGAAATAGGCAGAAAAAAAAACAGTCAATACAGCAATAGAACAATAATTCATTGGAGTGGTCATTGCTACTATAGTGTTGACATTTTAAGGGTGCAGCAGTCATATTAACCCTGACATTGTTAACTAGTCATAGTATCTTAAGAATTTGTATTATTTTTCTGTTTTAAAACTAGAGTTTTAACTCAACTATTTCGGTGAAAGCTGGTAGAGGTTGAAGTAGGCTGTAATTTTGTATGTTATCAATATATTAAACTAACAATTCATTCGAGTGGTCATTGCTACTAATTGTTGCCGTTTAGGTCATCGGCACTGACTAAACAGGTTATCGCAGCCCTGCAAGGGCAACTGAAGGATCAGGGTGATTTAGCCAGTACTATAGTCAGACAGTCTTTCCCTCTCCAACCAGGGCGAGATTCAATAGATCATTTTCCACCCTAAAAAAAAAAGGTGCGTTTTAAGGGTGCTGCTTAAAACCATGACCTCATTATGTCTAAAGAATTGTGGTTTTTACCCTACTTAATTTTTTCTGGATTCTCTCCCTGAATTTCGTTAGTCATGGTCGAGAATACGGTATTTTACTCAAAAAAAAATATTAGTCCGAAATATAGATAATAAAAAAATATTAGACCCGTATTTTTTCTTTTGTCACGTAAACCAAAATTGTCGAAGATACAACGCTTCTAAAAATCACAAAACGTCACTCGGTCGGTACAAGTTTACAAGCGCAATGACGTCACAAGCCCCCACTCTCGAATTTGGAAGCGTTTTATCTTTGTCAATATTCATTGATTTGAAAAAATAAAAAATACGTGTCCATTGTTTTTCAATATTATTACTGACGGACTAAATAGATTATCACTTTATTTATGCAGTAAAATACCCTATTATGGCACTTGAAAGATTGCTTGCTTCAGTAATATTAAACGTGCCCGTATTACAGGTTTTTAACTTTAGTGAAGCCCCAAAATCTTTACTGAAATCCTTACATATATGAATAAAGCCTATAGCGATATTAAATTTCAAAAAAGTAACTGGACAGGTAACACCCCAAATTGCCCCAATTACTATGCCAAAGGAAAACATTAGCTCAGTGGCTAGAATACTATCATTATAGATTTGAAACCTGTTAGTTCTTGAAGTAGTTTAGTTACGTATTTTGAATAATGATTATCTGGTCTTACAACACTGGTTTTAGCGAATTGCTTTGAATATTTTAATTTTTCAACATTTTGTGAGTTGCTTAAAGCCTACTGGAAATTCTTGTTCAACCAATTTGTAAATTGATACTCGCTCGATGGAATTACATTTTGAATATTTTGTTTACATTGGGCAAGAATAGTGTGCAAGAAAAATATATATTTTCTTTCTTCTTTCGAAAAGTTCTTTTTGATGGCAGTGATTTCGTGAAATAGAATGGAAGTGTGTAAAAATAATATAATATTCCACAACTAGCACACAACGCCATCTAGTCCCAAGCTAAGCAGAGCTTGTGTTATGGGTACTAGACAACTGATAAACATACTTATATATTTCTATATACATACATATTATAGATAAATTACACCCAGACACAGAACAAATGATCATGCTCATCACACAAACATGACCCCTGGCATAGCAGTCAGGGTCACTAACCACAAGACCAACAGGCCAGTCCAACAGAAGTGGAACACGATTCAGAAGTGTGTGCTATGTCATTTGACAATATAGACAGTGAGCCGTCGGATGGCAGCGAGTTTTGGTGAGGTCTAAGTTGTCTTTGGTGAGGTCTGTCTATGGGTAAGCGAGGTTAATCAACGCTTGTTTAGTTCTGTTTTTGGATAGGTCACCAAAGTAATCGACGAGAGTAAAAATTAAAATACCCAAAAAGGAAATATGAACAAAAAACTGTGGTAAAACCAACTAATAAACATACAAATTAATATAAATTATTGGATTGTGTAAACTGGAAGCCTTGCCAATTATTTTTAATAACTCCGATTTCCTTTGGTGGCGGGATTTCGTCCGATTCTTAATATGGAGTCGCAAGGACATCAGCAAATATAGAATTATCACATGGTCATTAAAATTAATTCATTATTATATATTTGATCGGTAATATAATTATAGAGATATGAACGACATGTGTTAAATAAGCACATAGAAATAAAAATATTAGCTGTCTTATATTGTTTTATATTTATTTTTAAGTATGATATAATTGTCTATAAGCTATATTGCCATGCCTATCGATTTAAATTGATATGGCTAGCGGCTATTTTATCTAAGTAGCGCTCAGGCTCAAAAGGTCCACTTCCCAAAATGTCCAATGGTTGGAAAACGTCCACTTCCCAGAATGTCCACTTCCCAAAATGATTGAATGAACAAAATTTCCATTTTGCCCTTCTATTTTCAATAATATTGTGTCATTTGCGTCATAAAAAACCGTAAAGGTTTCACTGAAATCTTCAAGACTCAATTACAAATAATATTTAACTGTCATTTCCACAACCACAAAATAACTCAATAAATTGACAGCAAAGGCAAATAAATTCGCAACTTTACTGATACAAGTGTACATCAAATAATAAAATTATGACACGTTACTAAGACAATACGAAATATCAACATTGCCGTGCTTCTGACCTTTTGTCTGTCACCGATGTGTTGTGCCACTCGTGCGCATCTTTCTTTCGACAGCTGATCAAACACTCGTACAATTAGCAATAGACTATCGTAACTTACACTTGTGAAGGCCATAGACTAAGAGGGTTAAGAAGTAAGGAGGTTTGTATAACGGGGAATAATGAGTACATATTTCATCATCAGCCTATAATAATAATAATATTCCACAACTATCATACAACGCCATCTAGTCCCAAGCTAAGCAGAGCTTGTGTTATGGGTACTAGACAACTGATAAACATACTTATATATTTCTAAATACATACATATTATAGATAAATTACACCCAGACACAGAACAAATGATCGTGCTCATCACACAAACATTTTTCCTGGGTGGGAATCGAACCCACGACCTCCAGCATAGCAGTCAGGGTCACCAAGCACTAGACCAACAGGTCCTATAATGATCCCACTGCTGTAACACACTGTAATCTTTCTGCAAGAGGGATGTATGTCACTACGCGAGCCTTGGTTGAATAATAAGAACCAATTCATCTATATATATAAAAATGAAACCCGTTTTCCGTTGTCACGACATAACATGAAAACCGCTTGACCGATTCGGATAATTATTTTTTTGTTGTGTTTGTAACCATCGGGACCGGGTTTTAGACCGGGTCCTCCACCCGTGCGAAGCCGGGACGGGCCGCTAGTATATAATAAAAATAAAAGTTTCTGCTATATGTGCCCTGTGGATTTGGAGTACACACATCACACTATTTGTCGTGTAAATCAGTTGTTAAAACGAAGCATGTAGTTATAAATTCATATTAATTTGATCCACAATGATACACAATATAATATATATATAATATAATGTTAATGTGGCATAATATTGGGTGTCATTTTCCAAGTCTGACCATTTTGATTCCAGCTTTGGACCATGCCCGGGTCGCTCTTTGAGTCAGCATAATGACAGAGCCCCCTCTCAGAGGGCCAAAACCTGCCGGGGTCGCGGGACTTATACCATCACCGTGACCCCGGAACATAAAGGGCTAATGAAAAACACAGTGGATTTTATTCAGTACAAATCTGACAGTCCTACCAGGAGTGGACGGACTCATTTGACGTTTATACCATGTAAAAAAAAAAAAACAAAATATAAGACAAGGCTGGCATACTCTAAAGGCTACAGCTGCTATAAAATGACCTCTCTATTTATTTTGTATTGTCTATATTTTGGATTACAAAAGTGTGCCCGAGGCTTGCGGTATCTGACCATTTGTTACCAACGGTAGCTGTTGCAACGGTGATGTGATAATTAATCGTTTTAGAACTTGACATAGTATCGCATGTAGTGACAGGTGATAGTGAATGCCAGTTACGTCAAAGATTTAATACGTCAGATTTGTTCTAACGCGTCAGAGAATACGGTTTGATGATAATGAAGTTTGAATAATAACCAATAACGCCTCGCACATCATACTGTAAATTATATACATATGTATTGTGCATGTGGAATAGAGGTAGAAAAGAATATCTATTTGAGGAACGCCTCGCACATCGTACTGTAAATGATGTACCTCTGTTGTGCATGGGGAATAGAGGTAAAATAGGCAAAATTTATTTGAGGAATAAGTTGACAGAATATAGCCATAAGCAAAAAATATCAGTCCATAAATAAAACCTTCTGCGTTGTTTTTAAAGTTAATCCTATTACGACTGTAGTGCCCTCTTTTATTTAATGCATTTCGAACGTACGGACACCTTTCATCCACAGCGATAATTCTCCGTGCCTCTATACTCCATGCTCTATATTTTCACGTGACTTGAAAACTCGTTTTGCTTTAAGTTGAAAAATAATGACAGATTTATAACGTGGGGATGTCGACATGTAAGAAGTTTTAAATAGCCTGCGTAAAATAAAGTAACTCATTAAAAAGTTTCCACGCAATAAATTTCACAAGAATTATTTTAATCTAACAAGTTGAATTGTAAAGCATTATCGTTGATCAAACTCGAATAACTGTTTTAACTTTAGCTTTGATTAATAGAAAAGTTATTAAAGCAAGAAATAATAAGTTATTGCTTTCAATCTGGTAGACTGGGGCCTTAGGCAAGCTGTGGGCGTTGGATGAAGTTAACACAAAGATATATATAAAGAGACTAGCTTCTGCCCGCGGTTTCACCCGCGTCATGTTAGGCGTTTGGTCCTATGGTCCCATCTCCATCAGTTCCCTTGAAGAGCGCGATTTCCGACGTCGTGGGCATCTTCAGTTGTGGCTGGGGCGAGAGGTAGACGATGTCTTTTCCCTCACGCATTCCGACTGCTAACCATTCCCCTTACATGCCACTGAATCTTGAGGTACCTCCCGAAACGAAAACCGGTAGGACTGCGTCAGACTGAAGGTGAGGACGCAGCCCGTAGCCTTTCCAAACGATCCTCAAAATAGACCGGTCATTATCCACATAAAAAACCAAACATTGCAAACGCGCATGTAACTACGATTCTTTTATAGGTTGTTGTTATAGCGGCAATAGACACACATCATCTGTGAAAATTTAAACTATCTAACTATCACGTTTCGTGAGAAACAGCCTCCGAAACATTACATTACTTCATAACATCTACAAAAACCAGCAACAAAATCACGTTTTTTTTATGGGAGCCCCCTTTTTTTTACGTGTTAAAATCATCAAATGAGTCCTCCCACCCCGGGCTGGGAGGGACTGTCAGACTTGTACTGACTAAAATCCATTGTCCTTCAATAGCCCTTTATGTTCCGGGGTCACGGTAATGAAATAAGTCCCGCGACCAATGAGAGCCCCCCTTAATATTTATTGTATTCTGGTTTATAGTATGTTTTGTTATACTACTACTATTACTTTTATTTGTGTTTTTGTTATTACTAATATAGTTTTAAGTTTTACTAATATATTGAGTCATGTAACTTGAATAAAAGATAATTGTATTCTATTCTATAGCAGCAATAGAAGTACATCACCTGTGAAAATTTCAAATCTATAGCTATCACGGTTCATGAGATACACACGCAAAAACTACTGAATTGACAGCACAGGGTTTTCAGGGTTGCAAATTATAACAAAATGGTCAAAATTGCGCGTTTGCAATGTTGGATGTCGATATTGACCGGCCTAAAGAGGGATTTTATCGACGCAATTTTGTGACATATTACCCAGCCCGTCATTATTTGTCGCGGTATTATTTTGAAACTGTGATATCTCCTGAGATATTCATTGAAATCAAATGATGTAAAGGGCAATTTCGTTCAAAATTAAATGCTTGTGATGATTAACGTATTTATTTGGATAAGGATTAATATCATGTTAATGAAAACACCTTCGCAAATAATGCATTACTTAAAAACAAATTTGGTTTCCATAAAAAAGGTTATAGTGACTTAACCTTTAAAGATAGATATATGCCCTCGCGGACTTTATTTTAGGAAATTTTATGAGGAATAATTCCGTAGTACATAATTTTTGCGAAACTCTAACCGTTTACGCAGCGCACGCAACGGAAGCTCTAAAAAAGGAATACATTTTCCCGATTTTGAAACATTTCTCATTACTGCTCCGCTCCTATAGGTGATAGCGTGATGTTATATAGCCTATAGCCTTCCTCGATAAATGGACTATCTAACAGAAAAAGAATTTTTCAATTCCAACCAGTAGATCCTGAGATTAGCGCGTTCAAACAAACAAACAAACAAACAAACAAACAAACTCTTCAGCTTTATAATATTAGTATAGATATGTTTTATTTTTGAGAATGTCTCATAATTACAGACATGGCTACGAATCGAGGATGTAGGATTGCGAAACCGTTTTATTAGTTAGGTAGGTACTTATTTATTACAGATTGTTGAAAGATAACAAAAGAGAAGTCATTAACCTTGTGAAATAACAACGATTGTAACAAATGAAAAAAGGTTCACAATTGCGGAAAAAACATTTCATAAATATGATTATTTATTATAAGTGATTATTATTATTTATTATGATTATTTATTATTAATTATTATGAGTGTCATGCATGCAATCTCAAAAGTTACTGTTTGCGTGGTGATAATGGGTTGACACCATGGATGCAATCTGTACTGCTGGTACTGGCATTATAACTGGTTTTACAACACCGGTAGTTAATAAATACAAACACGACATCACGACAATTGAAGAGCAAACGTAATTTTTTTACAACACCAATTTAGGAAGTTAGTTGACCAAATGATCCGACAAACTAAAAATTAAAAAAGATTTGTCATGGTGCACTAAAATATAATTAATAACTTTCTTGAACTGAGGTTAGTTTTTTTTACATACTTCTAACCTTAATATTTATCAGAAATACTTAAAGCAAAATACGAAATAAGCGCATGGGCAAGATTCTATTTCGCTGAATGCATAAAAGGCTAGAAACTTCTCAGAAGACAAAGAACCTAATTAAAGTGCAGTATTGCACAAAAACGATAATGACACATAACTACAAACGTATATCAAAAATGTATGTACAGTAAACAATCCACTTACAAAAAGTCAAATATCATGTGAGGATAGATAAAAAACGCAACCCACGTCCAATTAGTCGGCAGACAACGTTACAGGCCCAAATTACAATCAAAATGGTCATGCACCGGAAACAAATTAGTTAAGTGGTTATGGTTTCCAACTGACTTTGTTTGTAGAGGCATAGCTTTGAGAAGGCAAGCAAGAATTTTCTTAAGAAGCAAGTAAGTTCAATCAGAGTCAGATCAATTAGATAAATATTATGGAAAAAGAGAGAAGAAAGAAATCGAGCAAAAGGAATTGTAATGGAAAAAGAAGAGATTGATAAACCTGGCAGAGAAGCCTGTAGGGTTCTCAGAGGCATAATTAACCCTGACACAAGTTTACAGTCACATCTTTAAACGAAAGAAAGACAGAAGAGAGGACTGTTAGAAGATAAATTATTTGTACTTTGTTCAAAATAAAGAACAGCTCAGAAGAAAGGCAACACTGCCTTACTTCTTGCTTCATCTACTGGTGATCTATTACTTAGAGATATATTACACCCATAAGATAAGAGTTTTTCAAGAGAATCCCAATGACGTACATGACAGTGACAAGAAAGGAGATTTAGAAGTAGGTTAAGTATTGGAGGGTGATGATGTTAAAATGTACAAAGGTAACACAATCTTTGGAGAACTTTGTAACACCTGTTTTAACTAGTGTTTTATTAAAGATCATGTTAAATGCTTTTAAAAGAGAAACGTTACTTATTGATGCCAATTAACAGAATAGTGAATACTTTTTTAAGATTTATAGTCGCAGGAAGTCATTATGTCCTTTAAAAACTAAGGCAGACATAAAAACTGTCGCATTAAATGTTTCGTGTACCGTATTTTGAACACGTTAGATTACGGATGTCGACATTAATATTCACAGACTAGAACATTGTGTAGCGGCTACCATAATTTTACAAGTGTCAGTATTATATCGTTAAAGTGATGGGTTTTTATTAAGAAAATTATATTATATTTTAATCTCGTCAAATATCAATAGGATCTCTGATTTTGTTCGTTTTTTCACTCCTAAACTGCTTCAAATGAATTTGAAAAAAAATTTGACGATTTCGTCTATTCAAAAATAAAGAATCTCTTCACAGTGTTTTAAACAACAAGGGATTTCAATCAAAATACACAAAAAATCCTTTTAGATATCGTCGTATGAATCTAAATATTCAAGCATTTTCAGTTGTGCTTCACTCAAGGCTTCTAGTGAATTTATTTAAGCCTGTTGTATTATTAAACAATAGCTGTGCGCCCTCAATAAATCGATTTGTGCGATGACGTGCGTTCATTGCTCATTGATACGTAAAGGATTATTTTAATGTTCCTATTGTTTTACAAGATCATATTTGTTATGCAGAGTTTATGTATGCCTTAGTGGAGTAATTCAAAGTCTTTTGATCCGTATGCCAGTACTTATTTGTTTAACATTTATATTCCTGAAGTTGGATTCATCAATTACGATTAGCCAAGTTGTCAACTGTCAACATCTAAATAGCCATTTTCTAATTTTATTGGGTTCGGCTTCCAGTCAAATCGGATGTAGCTGAATGTATGTTACATTCAGCCCGGCATAGCATTGGGTGACACCTAGTTGTCAGACTAGTCTTACAATAAGTTGTCAAATAAAATCCCTCTGCCTCTCTCCTACTTTTCGCTGGGTCTACAATGATCATAATTTTGTAAAACCTACCTGCCGCAACAAATATATTGATTTTTCAATTTTATGCTACGGTCTACCTGTCAATGACTTAGAAATATGCAATTGACAGCTGGGAGCAACGGCTTTACTTATTTTTCTTCGGTATGTTACAGATGATCACCAATCTATATAACAGACTTGGCAAGCGCAGCTTAAAATCAGCATAGAAATCCTTTATGCGGCTGTTATTATTTACTCACGAGCTCACGCATCTAAATTCACTCAGCACTACATCAAAATAAGTTAAAGCAAATTATTTATTTACACTTCTCACAATACGAAAACATCTAGCGTCGTCAGCATTTGTCGGCAGAATGCCATAATCTGTAAGGAAAATACAAAATACACACATGAGTGTCTCGGAATTGCAAATGAAATGTTTTCTCAAGCTTATCGCTTAGTTACAGTCCATCAAGATATGCCTGATGTCCATTTGTAGGACCAGTAAAAGGACCACGACAAAACAAAATGATCGCTGAGTCAGTTCAGTGATTCTTTGATGTTATAATGGATGTTTGCGGTGTGCCATTTTGTCACGGCCTCACGGGAAGTTTTGTCGCTATTTTGATATTTCCGTTTTAAAAGATGGGAGTTTCTTTATTTTGATGCTGGTACACTGTATCAATGAGAAGGGTTTACTGCTTAATCATTTGCATAGCCTTTTCCCAACCACTTTTTAACTTTTCTGGATGCAAGAAAATCTGTTAATGGCAGCCGGCATCAACGGTTACATGAGCTTTCTAGCCACAGAGTAAATTCCGTTTCCCTAGTTAATGAATGCCCATCCATCGACCTAGACAAGCATGGCCGAATCTGAAGACGAGAAGTAAATTAGCTATTAGCTCACGGCAGACTTCGAAGGAGTTGGTGGGACGATCTGGATGTCTTCCTTGAGAATTGGAAGGAGGTGGCGCAAAGTCGTGAAAATTGGAAGAAATGGAGACACGCATTGTACTAATAAAGAGAGCTTTAGGCTGAGGTATTTCTTGTTAATAAAAAAGTCTTCACAAACGTCTCAAGTGTCCTTATTTCCATTAAATGAGCACTAACATTCTTGATAGGAGTCATAAAACTCTATCCCGTCATGGGTATCGAAGCCGCATCATTCAGGCCGCACTTAAGACCAACAGTGTTATTTGAATAGACAGGTGTACATTTTTTTTTTTTGAAAATCACCTAATAATGCTATAAAGCAGGATTCTATTGAATAATGATGAAACACAAGTTACTCGTCTTGAAATAATTCAGCCAATGACGATTCAAAACAAACAGCTAAGGAGTAAGGAAAAAAACAAAGGTGGGGTTCCGGAAACAACATTATAATTCCTAGAATTCCTCACTATCTGGCAGTGGGCTGTAAAGACAAATTTGATGGGAACAGCTTAATGGTATTTAGTACCTGGATATCTGATATAGCTATTTACCTTCAACAAATAGCTTGACCCCGGAAAACGTTAACAATATAAGCATCCAATACAATTTAATACATAGAATTGTCTTCGTATAAATTGAAATTTTATTTGGTTGTGTGGGCGGCGTTAGGCGCCATTTTAGCAGACGCCAACCTCGATATCCTTTACAACTTATAACACTTTCATAGTCTAGCTTTTGCTGGCCGATTTTTTCGTGTTGTTCAAGGAAAAAATTTCAAAGGACTGTTTTAAATGTAGCCTATAAAACCTGGGGATAGCGTCTGTACCTTCGGAATCGGAATTCGAAATTGAACCACTGGTTTCAAGATGAATCCTTTACTTTCAGACATACAAACGTTACCTCTTTATAGTATTAGAGACCCGATGTCGTACATAAAATATGTGAAGGTGAATTACTGACATTTTCGTTGGATTTTCCAAACAAATAATTTCATTCTGACAAACAATGAATAATTAAATTGATGTTTTAGTCTCGTTTCACAAGTGGCAAAAGATTTTCATTCATGTCTGTAATCACTAATTTTATTAATTAACTTGTGAAAGAAATAAATTATTTACAATTATTTGAATGTCTATTACAATTTATAATATTAATACCATCGATAAAGTCCATTACATTCCTCGCATAACTGAGTCCTTTTCGCAGCAATACTGTGGCTGCTGCATACAAAGTTCCTGTAATTTATTATGAATATGCTATTCGGATTTACTACTTATGAATTCATAATATTGAATTAAACAGCGTGTTCGTCAATTGTTAGTAAATCATATTCGCATTATAACGTATTGGAATTTGTATTTAAATAAAGATATTTAAATTAATTATGTATTTTGATAATTTGTTCATCATTAATTTCAATTCGATTCATTATATTTATTGAAATCTTGGTCCTTTTGGTAGCGGCTGATTTCCGACTGGACGGAGTGAGTGTTTATTTATTTGGTAATTATGCACTTACATATTACTTCTATTATAAATGGGAAAGTTTGTGAGGACGGATGGATGTCTGTTTTCCCTTTACGTAGAAACTACAGAGCGGATTTACATGGACATTAATGGTTTATGCGCTGGATTAACATTTTAGGATGTTTTATCTAACGTATGCTTCACCATCTTGAAAGAACAATAGGGCACTTTTAATCATATAAAATTAGATGATGATAATGAAATCATATTAATTTATTCGAAAACTACAAAAACAGAGACAGTGACTTCAACAAAAAAAAACATTGTCAAGAAAACAAGTAAAAATGAAAACCTTTTCAAGCACACATACCAGATAAAAACATCATCGTAAGAATGCTAAGCTACGACTATATTTAGACAAGTCGATTGAGCGAACCATTACTACAGTCTACAGTGTTGGCGACTTCGATTATGACATAGTCGCGATGTTTATGCAGAAGTTCGCCCACGCCTCATCGGCATGCATCTGGGGCCGCGGCGATAAACAAGAGCGGTGGGCAGCCGTCCCTCCCACCGGACCTCAAAATGTACCTCTTTTGCAAGTTTCCTACTCCATTATAAAGTGGATTATGTTGGTTAGCTTTTGACAATGTTTGGCGTTAATATGAATTATGGGGGTTTAGTAGCGACTTACCACTTAATGTTGTTAGCAATATGTGGGTGTTATACATTGCCTGCTTCTGTCTCCCTCCTCTTAACGATTAATACATGAATTTGGAAGTTATAGGTTTATAGGCCGATTATAAGTAAGTAAATAAATCGACCAGATATCTACTATATTAATCCTTGAGAATACCTACATTGATCCAAAATTGCCTAGCTCTTTGGTATTTACAGGAATATTGGTAGAATAATAATATATGTAGTGCATATTTTTGTTTAGCGTGATGACATCATCAAATAAGTCCTCCCACCCAATGCAGGGCAGGAGGGACTGTCAGCCTTGTACTGACTTAAACGGTGTCCTTCAATAGCAGTTCCGGAGTTATGGTAGCTCGTTAGTCAAAGTACAAAAGTATTAAGTCATACTTTCTACCCCATGTTCCCTGCACGCGTAGCATGGCGATTCTATCTCTATTCTACCAAGAAAAGACAAAGTTATTTCATCGTTATTTCTATACAAATCGACTGTTTTTTTGCACAAATATGTCACCATTCGTTCACTATTGAAGAAAAGAACGTTTATTTTCTAAAAAAATTAGATTACCTTGCTTAAAACACTAAAAATATTTCTACGATCTGTCATTTTGTCTATTCTTCCGTCGACAAAACCCCTTTCTACGGCGCCATGCTACGCCTGCTGGGGTCTTAGATTTATGAAGATGACTTAGATCGTGCTTAGACTTAGATATATAATTCCATTTCTGTCCGCACTTGCTGTTTAACTGATGTGCGATAGTGATAGGTTACTCCTATAATATACTAGACGTATACTTAGCATATACCTATAGGCTAGCCGCTAAGTAAAGATCTTAGCAATAGTCGCCTGTCTAGTCATAGCGTAATATCTGTCGATTGACGTCACAACTACGTTTTAATCAGCTCCAAACATGGAATTATCGAGTGCTAGGTTATACGTCGTGTTTACTAATTCCATTATTATACTTGTACAGCTAACTATTATGTTTGGAAATACAAGTTTGTAAGTCATAGTCACAATGATCATCGTTAATGTAAAGATTAATGAACAAACATCCGTATTAGTAATGTTTAAAGTTCTTTTTAGCACCTTTGGCTTTTGGAAATCATAGAGATGTTTACTTACAGTTTGTAATTCTGACTTTTTTTTTATAAGCTTTGGCCTGCGACTTCTCTTGTGTTAAGGTTGAAAATTATCTCGACAGATTTTTCGGTCTTGATAATATCATTGTAGCAGCTTCTTTTCGATTACAATTCCTTTATAGACAGTGCGTTTAAAAAAATAATTCACATAAACCTAGTTATAGTCCGTACCAAACCAATTGTAAGTTTTATGCAGCTCTACTTAAGACCTGCTTTTCTATATTAAAATACTATATAATATCATTCCTTAATCAGGAAGTTAAAAAGCCTGCATTTGGATCTACCAACAAATGTGCTTAAGCACACTCCAGATTCAACTTGCGTTCAAAACTTCTGTCATTTTAAGGTAAGACGTCTTTTTTTCTCAGTGCGTTGTTGTAAGGCAAAACAACATTTTTGCTGAGTCAGTCGAAGGCGGCATACTGAACCAATTAAGTATATTTTTTTGCTACCGAATTGGCAACTAAATTGTCGTGTATGTGTGGGCCCTAATCTGTATGTCTCATAATTACAGATGAATGATAACTGACAGTTAATGTTTTGTCATCTTCTCCTACACATAACAGATGTATGTTATGTACCTAAAGGAGTTATCCAAAGGTTGTGAAGAATATATTATACCAGGCTGTCAGTGATATGGCTGCCGTTGTAACCATATTTAGAATATGTAAAATAAAATCTATTCACACGTATATAGGTGCTAGAATTTAATAATTGTGGGTAGGATTACTAGGACTTAAATGTCAATTGATTTTGGATATAATTTGAATTAAGACAATAACGATAAATAAAATCGAAGATAGTGAAAAATGCTGTGAAATAAGCTCCTGTATAATTATGTGCGCCAGCTCTTAAGGTGTACAATGAGGTATATTTTATCTGATATTTTTATACGATACAATGCATTGCAAAATAAGTTTTCGAAAGAAAAAACCGATCGTCTAAATATTAAAATTATGCAACTATTTTCAATACTTAGGTATGATTATTTTAGGAACGATGAGCTAATCCTCTTATTGGTTTTTGAATCAAAGCTATTAATTCGAGCACCACAGGTAAAGCAAAAACCATAAAGACGTTTTTAAAGAAACCGGTTTTAAATGTAGAAGAACCAGATTGTTCCCCATAGCAATACTTAATGCGAAACACTGTCGACGGTTAATTTAAATAAGATATTAAAGTTGTAAACCAGGGCCGGATTAAAAGAGTGACAAAAGTTGGTAAACCCATGGATTTGAGTTTTTGGCCCTTTTGGTCAGATAGCGAAGCAGGGATAAGAGGCCCGACGGTAATTACCTCTACACATTTATAACTGTTAATCATTGAGATAAATTCGTATTTTCGGCCGGGCTTAAAATTAAATAAGCTAAAAACTCAGTAGTAAAAATATACTCACTGCCTGCTTCTTTTGTCTTTTCAAAGTTATGGTGAATAAGCTTCTTCTAAGTAAGGTCACTCCATGGTCATTTTTTCCCATTCATATCTGACCTAGAGTCAAGAGTAAGTTGTACCATCTGAAACAAAAAAAGGTACCTAATTTACAAAGTATTTCCATCAGTTACTTCTTAATTCAGAATTGCCAGTTGTATTTGGGATCGACGGCTATTTAAACTAAAAAACCTGCATTGAAAAACTGCTGTAAAAACACATAACAACTTGTTATCCAATTTTCCAGTCTCGTAGCTAATACGTTATGCTACGGCACGGACCGTGCGTTACCTTAATCCGTCACTGCTAAGGCTGCGTCCACGCAGTTTTCCATGTTGGTCCTCGCGGCCCCCACTCTTGCGCACTCCACGAGGCGCGCTACCGCCGCTGTCATAGTGTAGTCTCTCCCTCTCGCTCGCGACCGCGCGTGCGATCGATCAACACCATCGATTTCCACCAATACGTTTCAAACATTTTTCTGAATGAAAAGTCCTTGCAAAACGTAAAACAATAAACCGTACGTGTCGGAATGTTAGTGCCATCATTAAAGTAGATTGTGTAACTCCATTTAACTAATCTGTGAATAATTTTCATTGTTTTCAGTGTAGTGACTGAAAGTTTGTAAAACTGTGCCGCTGTTTTGTAGTGTTAATTGTGAAGTTTACGTGTGGTGTGTTTTTTTACTGAAAAGAGGTTTGTAACTACTTAATTATACACGCGATAGTGCTCTACACGTTATTACGACTATTTACACATTTTTTGTGTTGCGAAGATGTTATCAATTACACATGTTGGAGTTAATAATTGTATTAAATTGTAGTTAGGTACTTACTTAAATGATAAGGCAAAAATTGTAATTAGTCCACGTTTATTAGGACCACGAACATAATAGATTCATAAGTAAGGAGTACTGACGCATTTTCGCTAAAGATTTCCCGGCTCCATTTTCGTTATTGTATTATACTTAGGTATGATGACATTTGAGATACAATGTTCAATGTAGAGTGACGTAGGTGTGGTAGGCAGGTTAGGTTGAAGTATTAACATAATGCCTTCACATTGTGTATGTGATTATGTTAATGTTTGTTTCCTGAAGCGGAGAATTACTGGGAATTAATCAGATTGTTTATTAGTGACACCATCAACTGGTTGAGCGGAAATTAATTAAGTAGTTAATTGCTAGATTTAGTTTACGTTGAACTATGAGAGCAGTTGTAGCCCAATGGTTTCATCCCTGACTTACGAGTCGTATGTCGTGGGTTCAAACCCAGCCAGTTTCATTATCTGTAATTTATTCCATCACCTCTGCCCTCAAAACAATAAAGGATAACATCATGAAGACATGTGGCATCTACCAAACCGATTATGGCCCACTCCATCTCACAGAGAGCTGCGTCCCAGAAGTGGGAACATTTAATTTTGATTATGATGAACATTTGGATTTCGGAAACCCCAATATACATTATGCATATAACATTGTTGGAAAATTCAGTTTAGTTTTACGTCTTCAGAATATTGTAAATTGTCAGTGATGGAACAACCTGAATAAACAGACTTTCGTATTTATTACATAAGGTCGGTAATAAGTCGGCAATACTCGTGTGTTACTGGCCACAAATAGTAGAAGTTTTTTTTCTTACATAGATTGCATACGTTTGAAGATAGAAGAATTTAAATAACAATTCTATTTTTGAAAAACGTAGTTTCTTTTTTTTCCATCATGCTCTTCAAAAAGGTCAAGTACACATTTATGCGAACACCAGTATAGTTTAAATACGCAACTAGCATACTGTATGTATGCCCATCATGTATGGATGTGGAGATTTGAGGATGAAGCGAAAGAAGAGCGTTTTTTTTATTATGTGTGTTAAAGTCATCAAAGGCGTCTCCCGCTCTGGTTGGCGTTGAAGGGACTGTCAGATTATTATTATTGACTAAAATTCCACCCGCTTCTTTTAGTTGCCATTTGCGTTCCAGTGCCCCGTTGTCCTTTTAAGACGGACCCGCAACGAAAGAGTCCGTCCTAATGTTCTATAGTTTAAATCTATCCCCGAGAAAAAAAAAAGGTTTGTGCCACAGGAGATCTTTTTCAAGCAATGAACATCATTCGACAGAAATGAGGATGTTGAAGAAATATCCAAGAAGATCTAATCATTATGCAAACCTGTACGAGTATATTTTACTAATACGGCTTGCACATTACTTCATTTTCCCACTGATTACTATTCATACCATTTAAGATGTGTTTATAGACCGTCTTGATGTGCAAATGCAAACACATTTACATGTATTAATTGGTTGGACGATTAAATATAGCTTTAGTTGTGTGCTTCCTGAGTATAAAGATGAATCCTTCCTGTCTTTTATTGTGAGAAGAGTTAAAGTGAGAAGACTCTATTTAGTTAATTTTTTACATAAAAAAAAATACTACAGAAAAGCTTCCAGTGTAAAATGTAATATTGCACGGCATGCTCGCGGCCTTTTGGTGGAACTTGTCCTGCGCACTGCCGTGCGCTTCGATTGACTAGAAATCAGGGTTACGAATTAAACCGATCATCATCATCATCATCTCAGCCATAGGCCGTCGACTGCTGAACATAGGCCTCCACTTTTGATCCCCACATATACCGGTTGGAAGCGACCTGCATCCAGCGTCTTCCGGTGACCTTCTTAAGGTCGTCTGTCCACCTTGCTGGTGGACGTCCTACGCTGCGCTTGCTAGTCCCTGGTCTCCACGTTAGCACTTTTCGACCCCATCGGCCATTTGCTCTGCGAGCAATATGGCCTGACCATTGCCACTTCATCATGGTAATCCGGTGGGCTATATCGGTGACTTTAGTTCGTTTACGGATCTCCTCATTTCGGATTAAACAAACCGAATTTCCGACAAAAATTTCGGTAATCACATTAACATTTTATTTATATGGTATTGATCAAATGATAATGACATTCCTTATTATCTTAATTATTTAGTCGCTTAAATAATACAATATTGTATACCTACGTCCCTTTTCCATTGTACAACAAAAAAGAATATACAATAATCAAACGAATAAATCAGACTAACTAACACCTACAAATACGGCAAAATTCCCGTATAACCATTCAATGTCGTCACAGTCTATTAGCAAGCCCATATAGGTTGATAATTACAAAGTCAATTAAAGCCTATGCGGCTTTCGACAGCGCACGACGGAAATCGCGGCCCTTCGTCACAGGCGCAGGAAACATACCGAACCGATCAATCAGCTAAAGATATTGGAACTGAAGTATCGATACTGTATTTTATCGTTGGTATCGTTACTGCATTTTATCGCTGGTATCGATAGTTTTAATTTAAGTTTAATTCAGTCACGAATAAATATTATTAAATTACCGTGATTCAGTGGACTACTGAGGAAATATTTCCAACAAATTATATGAGTAATTGTTTTGAAAAAATACTTACATCATTTTTTTTTGTGAGTTTTCTCCATTTGTCTAGTATTTGCAAAAATATTTATATTTAATGTGCCTTATCTTATCGCCTTGAGAATTTCGTGTAATATCTCTAAACTGTCAAAGCTCAACCACGTGTCGGAGAAGTATTAATTTTTGAATAAAGAACAACTGTCTTCCAATGTCCCACTAGAAAAGTATCGATAGTCGATACATTTTAGGGATGCTTACGCATGCACAGGAAACATACCAAATCGACCGATCAGCTGTAGCCATTGCGTTATCCGTGTCGACCATTGTCTCTGCGCATACCGAGTGCTTATGCTGTTGAAAAGTTAAAACTATTCGTGACCTATTGTGCTACGAAGACGACTGTCTGTTTTATTGTTTGTAAAAGTAAAAAGTTTGTTTTTGATTCTTGGGTAATTGTTTTAAGGAAACGAGAGAAGGAAATGACTGTGAATGTGAGTTCCTCAGCTCCTATTCATTCACAATTCTGGTCTGGAAGTATCAACTTACTTGACCTTTTTCGATATTTATAAGTAGTAAGTCATCATCTGCCTAGCCTTTTCCCAACTATATTGGGGTCGGCTTCCAGTCACACCAGATTCAGCTGGATATCAGAATTTTACATGGATCGACTGCCTGTCGGACCTCCACAACCCAGTAACTGGGCAATACCATACCCCATGGTAAGACTGGTTGTCAGACTTTAGAGCTTCTGACTAAGACTAACGATTGTCAAAGATTCACAAATGACAGCCGGGACCAACGGCTTAACGTGCTTTCCGAGGCACGGAGGAAACTCGCTATGACAGATGGTCACCCATCCACAGACCAACCTCGGCAAGCGCGGCTTAACCCGGAAGATCGGCCTGTGCGGCTGTAATTATTTAGCCACAAGCTCCTCCTAGTAAGTACTGTCCATATTTATTTAAAAAAATTTACCCAGCGTAGGTATTTAATTTTGTCAGTGATTTCACGACATCGCATTAATTCAACAACACGTGTTGTTGTCTACTTACTTAAGTTATTGTTCTTTCCCTTCGGCGCAATTTTTTGTGGATGAACGCTTCCCTATGTCCGTTTCTGAACACTTGACAACGTATTGGCAAACTTTCAGGATGATCAGTTCATATGGTTTTAAAAAAAGATTAAGCAGTTAAAAAGTTAGGATTATAGGAGCAAGTTAATCGGTGAACTGCATTAAGGAGTACTTTATCTGTGGTAATTTAAAATCTGATAGAACATTACGAGTAGCGTAAAAGCATCACACAGAAAATACCCATTTTTCGCCAATTCTTGATCATCATTACAGAGATCATTTATAAATACCATTTCTACGAAAAACCATGTAACTTTCCGCAACATAATATCATAAACCTAACATACATTAGATGCATAAATGAGCCATTATAGTAACATAATAATCACGAACACAAGCTATTATTATTACAGAGCTATTATTTTTATTTCTCTACATAATTATTAGTCATATAGTAACAAAAAAAGGGACACAAAACCGTGGAGGCGTTATTATAAGTATTATATTGAAGCATAATAGCCGCGGATTGTTTGGAGGTGCGTAGGCGCATCTTTGTCGATCAAACTGATACGTATTGTTACAGAGATAATAAAATAATGCTCATTTTCAGATCATTGATCTCTGACATTAGATGCGAAGTTAAAAGCGCGCGCTCAAGTTCACTTTGGTAATTAAATTTTTGTTTTCTTTCTGGTTTCTTGTTTCTGAGATAAACAAAATATACGTGTTTAAAACTGGCTTAAGTTCGATATTATTTAACCATAAGAGAATTAATTAACACGTAGAAATCATGCATATAATCCTTTGTTAAAAAAAATGAAATGGCTTATTAAGGCTCGTTGTTAGTTTTGCCAGAGATAATTCATGCAGTCATTGCCATATAACTTGGACAAACCCCTGCCAGTTTGTTTGGCACATAACCAGCCAACAGTTTTAATCAGTTTTTAACAGTTCTAGTTAGTTTAATTCATCTAAACAAATATTATTCCACATTTAAAAAAAACCCTCATAAATGATAAACTGTTAATACGCTATCAAAATTCTCCATAAAAGGAAAACATTTATTGACTTAGCTTTTTATAGATTATCACGGAACAAATCGACAAAAATATATGCGCAATACATATTTGTATTACCTACTTTACAAATATTGCGCATTATTATAAAAATAGTCGTTCTTGAATATTTAATTAGACCGATCTGTTTGATTATTCAGATAAAACGTACTAAACGATTGACGGTATAGTATTTCAGCTTATCAAATCGAAAAACTTCAGACGGTTTTAATCTGTATTTTCCACGAAATAGTTCCGATAGTTGCATGCCAAGATTTGACTTAAGACAACAACATGTGTAGACTGTTGTGTACATTACTTCGAAGTAAGACTAATATCGTAAAAACTCGGACAGGATTTATGTTAGTCACATCCGTACATGATAAGCAAAGGTTTTCTTAGAATCTACACTCCCGAGCAAAAGTATGGAATCCGTTACTCCAATTCCACGCAATCTTGGGTACTTAATAATTAGTTAAGAATAATAAAATTGGTACAATTTTAAAGGCTGTTAACTTTAAAATAAAATAAAAAATCATTCAAATTCCGCTAACATTTAAGGGGTTATCTCGAATCGATACCAAATAAGTGATTCTATACTTTTGCTCGCCACTGTATGTCATACCAAGGTATGTTTCTTTACTTCGCTCGCTGGAGGAAATAAGTTCTTATAAACGCATTAAGTTGCCATGCTGTGTATGTTGAACTAAGTTATTAGAACTTAGTTTTTGAATGTGTGGGGCCTGGGGCGAGATTATTTCGCAATTATAGTGATGTCTAAGAACGAGTTGGCCAGTTAGTAGGATTAGTATGTTTAGTTTGATAGGATATGACGTAATTTTGATAGGATTTTGTTGTTTGTAGGTTCCCCGTCGCTAGTTTCGAAGAGCATGTTCGTAATAGTGTATACCAAAATTCAAATCGTGACATAAATTATGCTTAAAAGTACTAGGGCAACATCATTAAATAAGTAATCAAACTGATCTAGGTACTAGAATTGTAATAGGAATGCAAAATATACGTTAACAGTTAAATCATCATCAGAATCAGCCTGTAATGATTCCTCTGCACTGCTGGGACATTTTTTTTTCATTGGTAAAATCATCCGATGAGTCCTCCCACCCCGGGCATGGTGGGAGGGACTATCAGACTTGTACTGACTAAAATCCACGGTGTCCTTCAATAGCCCTTTATGTTCCGGGGTCACGGTGATGGTATAAGACCCGCGACCCCGGCAGGCTGCACTGCTGGGACATAGGGCCTGCTCTCTGTGAGAGGGAGTTGGCTGTAATCCACAACGCGGGGCGGGTTGGTAGATGTCACATGTCTTAAATTTTTTGGTTCCAGGATGTCTCATCAGGTGATGAAATAAACTACACGAAGTAATTCGCGTTCTGAGTGGTTGAAACTCACGATTTACAACACGCAAATACTTCAATCACTGGCCAATCTACGTGCTTTGCCGAAATGACGGGATGACGTAGAAAAGTTTACAAAATAAAACAAATGACGATGGATTGACTAATACACAAATGTCATCGACACTCGAAGAATGTTTTCATTGATGACGCATTCTACCTAGACACGGTAATAACTAGAATCACAATTATCACTTACTTTGAACAAACATCTATTAATTGCTTGACGAGCCACACCTAATGTTTAGAGGAGTTTTCACAAAATCATAAATGTAAACAAAGCACATCATCAAATTGATTGATTTATTTTAAAACGACCGATAATTTATTTCAGCTTATTTAACAATAATTCATAACAAGCTTCTGCCCGCAGCTTTACTCACGTTCATTTAGAATTTGAATCTGGTTTTTTGTTCCTTCTTTCTTAAAAAAAAAAATCGGTGACATGAGGCGCCATCTGTTATCATTTATGAACGTTTATTTTTCGTTTTTGAAGAACTGGTGACGTAGCTTTGCATTTATTTTTACTGTTTCCACAATCTGTTCCAACACTATTCGGTTGGTGGGCTCTTGGATAAATGTGGAAACTATTGTAAATACAGAAACGTTCGTTCGTTCCTTGGCATGCGGGCAGCGAGTACTAACTCGCTGCCCGACCATGGACCATGCCCGGGTCGACGGCGCGTCGTGTTCCACGCGCGCCTCAAAGAGCGTCAGCATAATGACGGGGCCCCCTCTCAGAGGGCCAAAGCCTGCCGGGGTCGCGGGACTTATTCCATCACCGTGACCAGAAGGACACCGTGGATTTTAGTCAGTCAAGTCTGGCAGTCCCTCCCGCCCTGCCCGGGGTGGGAGGACTCATTTGAGGACTTTAACACGCTAAAAAAAAACAGAAACGTTGAAAACGAAAGTATCTAAGTATCATTGTTGGAAAATAATAAACATGTAAGCGGCTTTACGTAGATAAATTATTGCGGCCATTTTTTTAAAGTAAATGAGCTATCCATTTATTTATTTCCTCACTGGTAGATCGTTTCAGATTTCTGAATAAAATTATGAATGAAAACCATAAATTTAAGAAAATGACGTGTGGAGCCTGAATGATTTCCTTTGAAAATACTAGTTTCATTGAAAACGTTTAATTAATATTATGAATTCTTTTTAATCTATTAAAAACAAAACGGTAAAATATACCTTAATGTATTTTCGATTTTGGCATTTACGTCGGACTCGTCTAAACGTCTCTGATTGGTTCACACAGTAAAACAATTATCAGTTATCCATCAACTACCGCAAACTTCGAATTCCTAATTTACCGTTGGAAGTATCTTTTAAAATGCTATGATCGCAGTCGCCCGTCCGGTGCTGGGGGCACATTCCTGGCACGGCCGATGGTAGCAGCTTATAGCTGGTAATTTACGACCAGAACCTAACATTGTTTCCAACAGCTAGTTACTAAGCTGATTAGTGCTAAAACTAGGCATTGCCAGTCTTGTTGCTTTCGTGGAAGAGTGCGGCTGCTGAAGAAGAGGTCTTGGGTTTGATTATGAGGTTGGACGAAGAATCATTGGGTATTTCTATCAGGAATTCCTCAGCTTGTAGTTACAAAATGCCTGTAGTTTTGGTCAAAGTTATCAATGAGCGTTTCTTACTACGTATGTAATACGGGCGTAATATTTAATAACGGCCCAAACTAAAAATTAATGATGACATGTTGGAAAATTTGCTCTGATGTGTTTTCAAAATACTTATAAATTCTAAAATAATAGTGAGAATGGTTTTGAGTAGAGAGTAGGGGTGGCCCTATGAGAAAAACCGTGAAGGAAAACATCGCCAGGAGACCGGTATTGTCCTAGAATCAAAAATTCGTAGAGTTGCGACATCTGCAAATCAGCAGTTAGCCCGCGTGGTGGATTGACAGCCCAATCCCTCTCATAGAGAGGATCGAGGCTTTTGTGGCAGAAGTGCGAACATAATACTTAGGTTGATTTGAGCTCATTTCGGAATTAGAGAGTAATCTTCCAAAACACAGATCCTGGACTACTATTTGGTAGCAATAGGCTTGCTATTTCATACTCGTAGGACTTTAACATAACTGGTGAAATGTGGAAGTAATATTAGATCCCTTTCTGAATAACCCTTCAGGTACAAACGTGGTGTTAGAACCTAGTATTGCTTGCAACTGCTCGTTACTCAGTAGAGAACGTATTATACCCTGCTAGTGCCGAAGTACCGTCGATTTCATTAATTTGTTGGCGGCTCCGGTTTGCCTTGTGAGCACTAGGAAACTGTGGAGTCGTTAGCTGTTGTAAATGTCGAACTGGAAGTTACGTGTTGTACAAAGTGTATTCATTTGTTTATGTGTTGGAGACTCTACTAATCTATGTGCATCAGCTTTGGAAATATTTAGTCGGTATTTTTCGTAGCGGCAATTGGCCGCTGCGGTGTTTGTTGCTGGTTTGATTCTCGCATGGAACATATAAACAAAAAGTTTGCGATCACTTTGAATAATCGAAATCTTTTTTGTACGGTAGATTATATTATGATTCCCTCTTCTTTTTAGATTTTTTATTTTAAAATATTGATTTAGAATTAAAAAAAAATAAAGTTCAATTGTTGATGAACTACAATTTATTTTTTTATCAGCATCTAGTGATTAAAAACTTTTCTTTATTGACTTTTCTTATCTTATAATGACCAACGAGTAGCTGCTACGGGTCTAGTTGTTTTTCTTTTAATTTAAAAGTTTTACAGATGCACCCACCCATTATTTAAAATAAAAAAAATATAATTTTGTGAATATTTATATTAAACCAGTAGATGTACTGTAGTTATAATTATGAATATTCACAAAATAACATTCATATAAAATGAGTCAATACATCGGGTACCTTTATAGCAAGTTAATAAACAAATTGCGCATCAAGTTCTTTGATTAATGATTCAAATGCGAAATTAATTTTAATTGCACAATCCTCTGTATCTTTGATCACCAACAAAAAGTTCCGAAAATCGATGTTCCAACTGATTGTAATTAATTATGTTTAGTCTTGCATAATGACATAATGCTATGGTGTCTATAAACACAGAAGAAAGAGGCATAGCTATAATATAGTTATGGTTAACCCACATTTTTGTCACTTTAACATAAGTGAGGAAGTATATATAAGTGAGTGAACATAGAGGCGAGCGTATTACCATAAACCGGACACTATTTCAGCTTTTGTGGTTAATAAGAAATTTCTAACAGGAAAATCCATTTGCCCTTTTTGGGAATCAAACTCAGAAAGCTATTGATCCTAGACTCAGTGCTTACTCGAGATATTCCTGATGAGAAATCCTAATAACATTGCTCGAGTTGGACATCAAACCTAGAACATTATGCTCAGTTGTAAGGTGCACGTGTAAGATACCGTGTCTCTGGAACGCAAAGCAAAGAATATGGTTTTTTAGCCAATCAAATCTGGCAGTCCCTTCCACTCTCAAGTCAGGAGGACTTATTTGATGATTTGAAAAACCAATGAGATCACGAGAGGTACTCCTAATTTTTTTTTGACATAGTACGATTAATGAGATGTTTTGCTAAAAATACGGATCAGACGTGTCTATTTACGCATGATGACTATTGACCACGAGAATTTCCTTAAAAAATGGCCGACCAATTTTAGTAGAACTGTCAGTTTTGTTATACTAATTACGGTGCTTAGAAGCAAAGTACAAAAACATTATCCTTAATGACATACAAATATTAAAATATTGGTTTCTATTTTATGAAAGGTATTTGGTGTTCCTTTTAATTTGACCTAATGATAGTTCCTCTTTGTGAAATGATGTGTAAATGTGCAAACACTAGAAAAAATAATTTTCACACTACTTGCTCGTAAATGTCAAATTATATGTCAGGCAAACCTACTGTAAAGCATGACATTGTTCCCTCTCGCTCGAGCCGGGCAATAATATATGTACTGAATTTCATTATTCCCGTGGGAATAATGTGATTTGAATTTGGAACATGGATGACACAGAGAGGAAGCAAATGTCTTCTACTGCTTACTATTTACTTTATGACAAATCCAATACATGAAGCATCATACTAGGTAATCTATTCACTCATCTTTATTGCCTATTATGGTACAAATACTAAGTTTTCCTGGTGACACAGAGACCTAGGCTGACCTTCGGAAGATGGCCGCGCACTGGCCGCTATGACCTTGTCGCAGTTTTTGCTTGTCGACCAATCATGCGCACCGGTGATCATCAATGTGTATGATTAAATCGTTCTTTAGTTTAGATAACTATTATTATATTTCACTTTTTTGTTAATATATTATTAGGAATAATAGAAACGCCAGAGCTGTATGGTTGAAAAAATGCATCTTCTACTTTGTCATGAATTATTTTTTTGAAATTGTCTCTTGGAAACAGTAAAAGTTAATGTAGATAAAATCATTGCTGAGTGAGTTAGATTTGTACTGACGAAATTGTTTGGCCTACAAGTTAGCCCCTTCGTACACAAGACTACGCAAGTTACCGACACCTTACGACTTTGGCATTGACGTTTGCCTATATTCGAACCTCTATGGATTTGTATTGCGATAGTGGCCAGGATCCCAAAGTCGTAATGAATATTCGGGATTTTTTCCCTGTTGTAGTTAGAGGTGACAAATAGGAATAGACGGTTGTTTTTGATCTTGCCGTTTGTGTACGAGTAATACTCGTGTTACAGAGAAAATTTCTAGTGTGGGTCAAAAAATCTCTAAAGTCGGGTTGAACTTATATTTAAAAGATTCGTGTTCTGTAGCTTAACAATTCTCTAATAGTTGACTAGACTTACCACCTAATGGTTGACTAGACTTGAACTAGATTACCTAACAGAACTAATTGCCACTCTTAATAACAGAGGCACGTAAAAAAAATAAACGTTTCCCTTGACACATTAGTTACAGTAACCAAGTCCAAGAATTACCATAATTCTTAGGAACACCTGTCTTCAAGGTCGGTTATGCCTTGCAGCATACCGATGTGACTAGGAATGTTTTCTCAAAAATGCCTTATCATTAATCAAGGAAAAATCTCCCATAGTTGTGTAAGCGGTTGCGTCATGCAAATTGTTGGCAAATTTCATGGTTTTTTTGTTCAAGGGTTTCGTTAGTACATGGTTGAGTCAATCATATTAGTCATTCTGTTATTAAATGCTTAAGTTGTTACGAGTATTTCGTGTTATGACATTGGATTTGTCTTTCCCTTTTATATTTCCTAAGTTGTTGTATTTAAGGATAAGAACCTCCTGAAAGGTATTTGGGGACGTTGGGGAGAACTTTGTCCAGCAGTGGGAAAAAGTTGTATTTTTAAAGCTCTGCTTTAGAGAGATTTAAAATTGTAATGTTTTTTTAAACTGTTAGGTTTTCACTGAAAAATATTTAAAAAATACAAAACATTTTTACTTGCTTCTCCTTCCAAATTATAGTTTAGATTAAGACCTGTATCAAAATATTATGAAAAAAATTAAAACTCATTTGTAAAATATATTTATCTAGAAACGGTTATGGTATCAAGTGAACTAGTTCGTCAGACATTTGTAATAACTACTAGATCTCCGACTCAATTCGCAAAGCTCATTATTACTCTGAATGAAAGACAAACAATGAATGAAAAGCTTGCTACGGGTGAAACCATACAATGGCATTGAACCGTAGTATAATTCGCTTTAGGGCCTATGCACACCAAGTTTTTTAAACGCGCCGTTGACGCGTGTTTCGGAGACGCGCGTCGACAGTGCGTTTTTATCAATCAAAGCAGTTTTTTGTCGTTTGTATCGCGTCATACGCGCGGCACCGTCGCGTTTGTAATTTATACAGGTGTGCAAAGGTCTATAGGCTGCGTCTGAGTTGCGTGCGTATCGCGTCTCATATCGCTATAAACGCGAGTCAATAGCGCGTTTTGGAAACGCGCGTCGACGGCGCATTTTTGTCAAACAGAGCAGTTTGTTGTCGCGATACAAAATGTCAAACGCGCGTTTTGCATCTTGTCTGTTTCGCTACAAACTCGCGTCAACGGCGCGTTTAATAAGCGTGATGTGCATAGGCTTTTACGTCTATATTCGTAGCACGCGTGTACGTCGCGACAGTACTCGGCATTCCTCGGAAGTCCTCGGCAATTGTCGGCAATGTCGAGGTTGACATGACCCTAGAAGTCGAATTAGCCCACGTATTCGCGAATTGTGAAGGTCCTTTGTCTCAGTGTCGAACTACGGTTGGAATACAGAATGAGGTTAATGAGCTAATGTGGGTATTGATTTCGGAAAATACGTTTTGAATTACATTTCAATAAATTAAACAACTTTATTTTGCTAAGGCCTTACCAAAAAAGCCAGAGTCTTCCAGGGAATCCCGTCCGTCGGCGTTGTACGGAAGGAGGCGGTTCTAAGGCTTTCAAAACTTGGACTGAACCTTCCCTTGCCAAATTTGTAAGTGACAAACTCTCTCGAAATGGAGAAAAACAATTAGATGCACATAATGTATGTGTCACAGGAAGGAGATACATGTATGCGAAAGGTAGATGATGAGTATAGTTATTTTAGACAGGTAATTCTTGGTCAAGGTTTTAGGTCTATGATTACAACGAATGTTTTCTTTGTATAATTGTTTGATATAAATATACGTGAAAAACAAAGTTTGTTTTTCTTTAAAAGTTCTTAAGTTAGCATCTGGCTACTAAACAATACGTTAGCTTAATTTTCATTGTTTCTTGACAGACAGATCAATAAACCAGCGGGTTATTTACAAAAAGCGACATTTAAGGATGTGTGAATTGAACAAACGGTCCCATTGTTACCATCACTTGACTTTATTTATATGAGAATTTAACTGACGGTATTGTAAAATAGGTTTTACTTTTATTGCAGTTAGGTTCAACATAATATTTAGCCCAACGAATTGAAAAGCCATGAGAAGTTGGTAGCTAAATAAAATCAAACTTCAAGGTTTAGCAGTGTATCTCAAGGTTGGTCCTTGGACACTGACCATCCATTACACGCCAAGGTTCCTTCGAGCCTCAGAAAGCACGTTCAACCTTTAGTCCTGGGTGCTATTTTATGTAGATCTCTATTATTAAACGGGTTATCTAATCGTACAGCATCAAAAGTTGCTGACCATATAGTTTTTCAAAATCGCTGTACACCATATTATTATATATTATAACGGTGTAGAGCGTTTTTGAAGATCTGGATGTGGTCAGCGACTTTTGATGCTGACTGTACCTAGCTGTTGTCATTGCCAGGGCTTTGGGTACTGGGGTAATGCTTATGCCCAGTTTTACAAACCAAAGAGAGGGAGATAGTTACGGTCAAATAGGTAATAGTTCCCTTTCTAGAAGGCATTGTATAGAGGTTCTCTGGAGCTGATCTCTTAAGAAAACCCAGAACTTCTCCTCATGTGCTAATGGTGACCACCGTGGTCACCATCAGCACTTCAGTGACGTTGCCACACTTCGCGGTCTTATCCCCAAATGCAGGGCGCCTTTTGAAGGACAAATAAAAGGCAGTCGCTCCCTGTAAAATACTTATATTAAGGTGCCTTCGATTGACTGGATGCCAACCTCAACTTAGCAAGGAGAAGGCTAGGCTCATAATGCCCTAGGCATCAATCAACGGATATAACAAGATCTACCTCTTATAGTGAGCCTGCAATTATGAAACTAATTGGAAAAACGTGTGTAACCGACTAACCCGTATCTCTTATATCTGCATAAAACATAGTACCGAACTAGTTATACTAATGTCATATGTTTTCCCACGCAAAGACGCATCTACACCACTCGATGATGACCTTAGTTCTCAAAGTGACTGTTATTTACTTTCGAACATTGCAGAGGTTATTTTAGGCTGGTTTTGAAACTGAATAATATATTAATAGAGATGACACGACTAGGCTTGTCAAAACGTTTACATAACCGTGATGTAATGCTAACGACATGTTGTATATATGTGTTTTACTCAACCGAAACAAAGAGGGACTGATGCGCACGGCTCCACGAATAGGAGATGGCTAATTAAGTACAAACTCGGAAACTGCTGTAACGATTTTAATGTAACTTTCACTGGAGTGTGGGTGGGCATCGTTTAGAAACGCTTTTGAGGAGGATATGTTGACTGGTGACTTTGTTTCCGTATGTTAGGGAAGGTTTGTTGCTTTCTCTGTCCAAAGATCCTACTTGTTGATAACCTATATCTTTGTCAAGATTACGTACGTAATACTACTCAAAAAATAAGAAAGGTAATGACATATTGAAAAATATACTTACTTTTGTATTATCCCTCTTTACTTTTAGGGGACTTTTTTAAATATTCATAATAATATTTAAAATGTCCTAACGTAATTCAGATAAAAGTTTCCTAATGAAAAGTGGAGCTGTGGACATATTGCCATAGCTACAGAATATTTTAGCGGCTTTACTTTTAGGATTGGCGAGAATTTCCAAAGAGCAAATAGCAATTTTGACAATTTATAAATTATTTGTTTTTTTTTATTTAGGCATTCAACACAATATTACGAAAGTTTGCCAATACATATATTCGATCAACACTGACTTTCAATCCTATCAATGATCAACTTTATAGAATTATATTTCTAATAAATTATTCCAAGAAGCACAAATTACTAATCGATATTCAATAAATTAATGTCGATACTAAATGATTTTGCTATAAATTTCTATAAATTTGATTACATAACTTATAAAAGGTTGTCAAAACTTATACTTAAACATGTTTATCATTTCAAATAATTGGGACATTATTTAGTAACGTTGTTATGTAAAATATAATGATTAATGTAGCCATACATAACACACTTATGTATGATCGATTACTGTTGGGATAAAAGCATAGAATCCCTTTTGAGTTGTATGAAAGACAAGTTTTGTTGTGAAACTTTTTACGAAGTGTATTTTACAGATTTTGAAGACGTAAATGTCTGGAGAGAATAAAGTAATATCGATATTTTTGGGTGGTTTTACAAGTAGGTTTTCGGATCACCAAACACGAAAATATGAAGCATGGCGAAATATGTGTATATTTAAAGGTGGCCCTGAGTCATTCTTGATTAAAACTTATTATTTTTTTAGATACCAAAAGACTAAACTAGTAATCGAGTCAAAAATCACATCGGAAACGTAGAACTGTACAGCAACAATTCTGGCTTGGAAGATTCAGCAAAAACATGCTTGAATTATTGAATACAACAGTAACATTCATTGTTATAATAAAAGCATATTTCTCATTTTTATCTGTCCACTGTAAAATAAGCCACGATTAACCTAAAACCCATTTAACAACAACATTAATTCTTCTTTGACAGTTATCTGTTTAACCGTTTGAATTACAGAAACAAAGAAGATTATAAATAACATCAATATAACATCTTAATTATTAGTCACTATAAATAAATATGTTTGTATTCGAAGTCTAAACAAGAAAACTCATCAGGCTTCTACAGATTAATAAATATCTATCGAAGTAATAAACTTCTTATATTCTTCCAAAGAATTAGGTTTTGAGGATCGATATTCGATAGTCAGCCTCTAATTTGGTAAGAATGACGGCCGTTGAATATTTATTTTGACATTTTTCCCCGCACTAACATCCATAAATACTGATTCTGCAAACCCTATTGTGAGATCGAGACCTCATGAATTATTTATCGATACCGAATGCGGTATCGAGTATCGAGTTTGGCGGGATTTCGTAAATCGATGAACTCTTACAAGTGTTCGGATACAGTATGAAAGCTTGAGTGACAAATTGAGCATTAGGATGACTGTTGCTTCTATTGTATGTGGGAGATGAAGAGATATGGATGCCAAGATACATATTTTATCTATCGCTTTGTAAGACAGAACAGGTTGGCAATATGTGTCAGTGCTCTGATGCTATCAAAAACAATATGGACGCAGTCGGTTTAGTATTGCCACAGCTTAAAATTACCGCTCACTTTATCTTTGTTTAAGATTAATACGATGGAGATTAAGTCAAAACAATGTCTAAACTTGTCATAAAGACGAATCTTTATTAACGAAATCTATTTATACTGGCTTTAAAACAGAATATAATTAATAGTAAACACAGACCAGCCAGCAACGAAAATTAAACCTAAGTTTTTTGCGTTTGTTTACAAAGTTAGTAAAGCTAAATGTTCGCACAAATTCTCGGTACGAAATCAATAGAACAACAAACAAAATATGTTAGCCTTCACGCTTAATTAGTCAGTTGTATCGAACAATTAACGTTGCTGATTTCACGGGAGAGTATAGCGAACGATTCGTTGGAGGAGGTCTTGCGCAAGCGCAGCTTTTGGTGGACTCCTACGCATGACTGTGTGAACCTGATTCTAAAAATAATAGAAGTTAGACTTAGCTCAAGCTTTGCTCGAGTATGCTTCATCCAAAATTGTTTGTTAAGTCGAGTCCAGACTGGTGTAACGTGTAATGTAATCCACCGTGTAATACATACCTATAACGCGAATTCTACGTATTGCGCGTTACACCAGTCTGGACCCGGGTTTGACGCTTAAGTACTGATCCGATTATGATGAATGTTGGTACAATACTCATAGTTTTACTACTATACTCTGCATAAAACTTGAAGTAAGAGAGAAATGCCTCACTAGCCTGCTTCCTCAACTTCCTCTAGGCAGGCCAGTTGCAGTTGAAACTGTAGAAGCTAGTATTCCTAAAAGCGATCAATGGTTTCACGGATTATGAACCCTAGTTTTATGCAAATATAGTTCATATTTTCGGATGAATAAACATAGAGCCAAGCCTAAGTTTGCACTATAGATCTGCCTGAGAACTAGTCATAGGCCGTAATAGGGTCACGCCTGGACGCAAAATTCTTAACACTAAAATGCAACACCTAAGAATTGCGATTGCGAAACGATTTGATAATCACTTGTAGTCGTAAAAGTACATGTTCCATTAAATCAGTTAAATGCGTGAGTGTCTTGTTTGTTACTCGCGAGTTGTTTTTCTTATGTGTAATCGTAAATAATAAGTTGTTACCTAAATCGGTCGATGAAATTTCAATTATCACATAACTTCGCTAAATGTGTAGCGGAATAGAAAATGTGTTACATTCGATTGTAATGTTTGCTAATTATGTTACATTAGTGTGTTTGTATTAAACGTGATTGATTGCTTCATATACTTACGTAAATGTTTATTGGATTTGTTTAAGTAATTTTAATGAAGCCAATAATTTTCTCGTCTAGCCATAGACACAGGACTCCATTTTATGAGACGGAAAATGTCATAAGTTTTCGATTTTTTTTTTGTTTTAGGGCTTTATCAGTTTCCTTATAATGTTTTTCATCACCGTTTGTGACCAACGTGCCCATTTAAATGTAAAAACTATAAGATGTTTAAATGTAAGCTCAAAAATCTCTTAAAAAAATCAGCGAAACCCGATGATTTATTTGCCACCATTGTTACAATAATAGTCCAAACAGTTACCAATAACCGTTAAATGGCTAAACATACAAGTATCATAGCATAGAAAATAAATAAATAAGGAAAGGAGGTCGTATGTGCGACTGTATCGAAGATTCCGAAATAGTAGCGACTTTGGCAGCTCTTCAACTGTTTAACCTAATTAAGAAGGCTGTTTGAATTTATTGACAGCTGTCAACAGCTGTCAATAAATTCGTCGTATACAGTGCCGGTTTTAGCACTACCAGCGCCCTTGGGCGAGATTTTCTACGGCGCCCCCTAAGTGCAATACAAACTCCATTTTTTTTTAGCCTGGTAACATCATCAAATGAGTCCTCCCACCTCATACTGTCAGACTTGTACTGACTAAAATCCACGGAGTCCTTCAATAGCCCTTTATGTTCCGGGGTCACGGTAATGAGATAAGCGACCCCGGCAGGCTCTAGCCCTCTAGAGGGGGGGCCCGTCGTCGTGCTGTGCTCTTTGAGGCGCGCGTGGAACACAACGCGCTGTTGACACGGGCGTGGTCCGTGGTCGGACAGCGTGTTGCCCTTTACTCGCTGCCCGCAAGTCCGTGCCTACGGTGGCCGGAGATCATCTGCCGACGTCCGACACCGTGGGCGTCTCCACTGCGGCTGGGGTGGAGGAAGGACGTTATCGTCTCCCTCACGCGGCCCACCTCCTCTATCGCGACCATGACTGCGTCACAGAAGGAGGCGACCGCTTCCCACTCTGTCTCGCCCTGCAGCATGGCAATGACCATAGATATAATAAAGAAGGCAGCGACCAATGCGTCTCCGCCTATGGCCACCGTGAGAACACGTCGGTGCTCTTCCCAGGCGGGGCAGTTCTGCACCGTTTGCTCTACTGTGTCCACCGAATGATGCTCATAGTGGTGCAACCCAGGCGTTTCCTCCTTCCTTATCAGACACAGCGTGTCCTGTGAGGACCTGCGTCATGTGCTAGGTCACGACGTCGTGACGCCCATCCAGCCACTCCTCAAAGAGGGCTCTTATCGCCGAGATTGCGGCGTGCCCGAATACAAACTCAAAACTTAAAACCAGGGGTAGCCACATTCTGATCTGGCAAAAAAGATTTCAGGCTTTTCAGCTCATCACATAACATACACCCATCTATATCGGATTTGGGTTGCGGGACATACGTATACCGCGACTCCGATACCCAAAGGGCTACCGAAGGACACCGTGGATTTTAGTCAGTCAAGTCTGACAGTCCCTCCCGCCCTGCCCGGGGTGGGAGGACTCATTTGTGTTGTAGATATAGCCTTAGGGAATTTTATATAGTTGATAACTGGCTGTATTACTCTATGGTGACATAAGGCTCAAAGTGTTCTAGATTTTGGTTTGAATTTTGTATTGATATGTCTGAAACAAATGATCTTTACTTGTAGAAAAGTCATGGAATGTATAGCGTGCTGGTTGAAAATTTATGATGTGATTTTGTAAAGGGATATCGTTTTTGTGGTTCTTTATTATATATATTGTGTTGAAGAAGTAATTCAATATGTGAGGGTTTGAATAAAGGTATAACTACTGAAGATGTGTTTTTCATGAAGGATCCTATAGTTGGGAAGAGAGGAATTTAAAACCTTCCCACAACAGGTTATGGGCCTGCATAATATCAAGTAAGTACGGTGAATGATTAATTAAAAGCCAGAAGTTACGAGGATAAAGATATAAAATGGCAGAAGAATCTGTAAAATTATCAAAATTGACCAGCGAGTCTGAATATTCAGTTTGGAAAATAAAACTTATGCTATTATTTAAGGCAAAAGAAATAGACTCTATCTTGGAAGAAGGTGGAAATCTTAAAAAGGATTTTGAAAGGTGGAGAAATATCGTCAGTTAATTGGTTCTCTTTTGTATTTAGTAAATAAAACAAGATTGGACCTAGCGTTCCATGTAGGTTATTGCAGTAGACATCAGGAAAATCCTAATATGAGTGATTTTGGAAATATTAAAAATATTTTTAGATATATTAAAAACTCAATTAGTAGTGGCATACAGTATGTTCGTGGGAATGATTCAAGTTTAAAAGCTTATTGTGATGCAGACTTCGCAGGTGACCCAGACACTAGAAAAAGTACGACTGGCTTTGTAATATTTTATGGTGGTGGTCCAATTCATTGGTGTTCACGCAAGCAGTCAGTCACTGCTCTTTCGAGTACTGAGGCTGAATACATTTCTGCAGCCGAATGTATAAAAGACCTACTGTATATTCAGAGTCTGATCTACGAATTGACAAATAAATTACCGAAAACACAGTTGTTTGTTGATAATCAATCCGCAATAGTACTGATTAAAAATGGAATTTTAAATAGAAGGAGCAAACATATTGACGTTAAATATCATTTTATTAAGGAGAAGATAGATAAAAATTTGTTAGAAATTAATTATTGTCCGACTAAAAATAATTTGGCTGATATTTTAACTAAACCACTGGACAGGACAAAGTTCTTGAGATTAAAACAATGCTTAGTGAGTGATAAGTAAAGGACATTCTTTAATGTGAAGAGTTAGATGTTGTGTTTGAAGTTTTATTAGAAGATAAGGTTGTTTGGGAATTAATTTGAAATTTTGTTGTAAGTTAATTATGTAAGGTTTTTAGATTAATTAATTCAAAAGTTTGTTTGTAGTTTTTAGTTAAGTTGGGTGGGTTTAATTAAGTTGGGTTTTAAATGAGTTGATGGGAGTTATTTATTATATCTTTGTATGTCGTTCTAATTGGTATAAACATAAAATTCAGAGGGGATGTTGTAGATATAGCCTTAGGGAATTTTATATAGTTGATAACTGGCTGTATTACTCTATGGTGACATAAGGCTCAAAGTGTTCTAGATTTTGGTTTGAATTTTGTATTGATATGTCTGAAACAAATGATCTTTACTTGTAGAAAAGTCATGGAATGTATAGCGTGCTGGTTGAAAATTTATGATGTGATTTTGTAAAGGGATATCGTTTTTGTGGTTCTTTATTATATATATTGTGTTGAAGAAGTAATTCAATATGTGAGGGTTTGAATAAAGGTATAACTACTGAAGATGTGTTTTTCATGAAGGATCCTATAGTTGGGAAGAGAGGAATTTAAAACCTTCCCACAACAATTTGATGATTTTACCAAGTAAAAAAAAATCGGATTTAGAGTCTACAGTTAATTTTAATTGGAGATCTCCACAGAGTTTTCGAAGGTCAGGTTTTTCCGGAATCTTTTTCTTAGTGTACATTAAGACCAATATTCTGAATACTAGTTGAGCTGCGCATCTTTCATGGACTGAAATTATAGAAGTGTCCAAAAGACAGTTGAAAAATTCAAATTCAATTTTTTTCCGGAGAAATAGTTGGCCTGCGGCGCCCCTTCGTATTTGGCGCCCCAGGCGGTCGCCTAACCGCGCCTTACCCTAACGCCGGTACTGGTCGTATAGTTTTATGCGTGTTGCATTTTAGGGTTAAGTTATTGAATCATAGAGTAATCGCATTATCATGTTTTTTTTTAAAGCCAAACGATTTATATTGTTGCATTTGTATAAAGCAAAAAAAAACTAAACCGAATATTTTTTTCTTTTTTAATTAATTCTAGAGTTTAAGTTTGTTTTAATTTATTGTCGTCGTAAAATTTATACGAGCTAATAAAACGAGCTTTTATAGTTGTTTCAAGTTGCAGAAACAATTTAACTCACATGATAAGTTTAATTGAATTACTTCTAAATTTTTTTTTTGTTATTTTTTGGTTGAGTGGTTCTTCTTCACGGTCAAAAGTTAAATATATTGAATTATAATAAAAAAATATGTTTTAGTTGAAATATTGCTTTTATATTCTGATATTAGCCTGCCGGGGTCGCGGGACTTTTTCTATCACCGTGATCCCGGAACATAAAGGGCTATTGAAGGACACCGTGGATTTTAGTTAGTACAAGTCTGACAGTCCCTCCCGCCCTGCCCGGGATTGGAGGACTCATTTGATGATTTCACCACGCTAAAAAAAAAAAACTGATATTGATTGTAACATGAAGCGACAGCCATTCAGAGCCTCCAGCACGAGTTTTCACGATGTTCTGAAGCAATTAGTAACAACCTGAGTGGTAAATGGGGACTTTGACGGTGCTTTGATGGAAAAAGTAGTTTCTCGTTCGTAAACTAGAGGCGCTTTTTCATTCTCCATTTAACCAAAGCCATAAGTAAATACATACTTGAAGTAGGCTGTAGGCTGTAACACCTTATAACGACTGGTTGTCAGACTTTCGAGCCGCTGACTGTTAAACATCACGATAAATAAAAGATGAGACCCAACAATTAAGAATCATTTACCGTGCAATAAATCCTTCATACATCAACTATTAAAAGGCAAGAAAAAAAAGGAGTATCGAAATCTGAAGAAAGTACGACAAAACAAGTTTCCTTTCCGGATCAACAGAGGTCGCATGATTCATGATCATTCCTTAAATGGATCAAAAGGTTGCTCAGCATTCTTTATTATCGATCGATTAATTAAACTGATATCCATCGATTAAGACTTGGAGACGATAACCTGTACTGATGCTGGATAATGAAGTAGGTATGGAAGTCTGAAGTAAAAAAAAATACACCATTTAAAAAAGCTTCCTGAAGTCTTTTCTTCAAGCTTTTTCACACATCTTACACGTATTTAAGTAAAAGAATTATTAACGTTTCTTTTTTATATATCACAGTTAGTTTCTATAATTGAATTTAAAAAATATTCAAAATTTAATCGAAATAATTATTTTTTCTGAGAATTTTAAGACGAGGTGGACGAGTACTTTTTTGATGCCAAGCAGCCTTTGTTATTATTTTATACTAGCGGCCCGTCCCGGCTTCGCACGGGTGGAAGTCCTCTAAAACCCGGTCCCGATGGTGAATTATGAATTATCCGAATCGGTCCAGCCGTTTTCGAGGTATGAGCTTAGCAACACCTTCAGCGATTAATTTTTATATGATAGAAGATAATTTCTGCATTTAGTAACTCTGTTTATTTTTTGAAGTCAAGGCTTAGTTTTTGTAAATATTTCGTTTTTATAAATTATATAATTAAGTTTAAAAATACTTAACTAAGATGAAAACTAAAAGGGCATTTAACTAAAATAGTTTTTAAATTGTTAAAAAATGATTTTTTATCTACATATTGTTTTTATTTACATTAAATGCCACATTATTTACCAACCCATATTGAACTAACATGTGGATTACTGCTTTGACAGAGTGGAGACGCCTGTGTCTCAGTTGTGATACACAAATACCCAGACCCTGGGCAATTACTTCAGATGCAGACGACACCAATATCTGTGCTATTCCCAGCGGAGATACAAGTAACCAGGATCTAAATTCGTGGTAGGGAACCCAATCAAGCATACAGCAATAAATCGTTGTAATAGTTCAAGATTTACAATGTACAGTAAATTCTCTTAGGACTTGGTTTGTGGGTCTTATGTGAGACTGTTAATCGAAGGATCTTGGTTCAATCTGTCCGTCATTGGATGGTCGTCACCTTTTTACGGGATGATAATTAAGAATAAAGGCTGTGAGTTGAGATTTTTATACAGAGCGGGAGAAGGGTTAGATTTTTTTAAATTTTATTAGAAACTGCACGAATGTTATCACAACTGTCGTAGCTGCAGTATTTTTTGGGTTGAGTTCAGCGGTTAAGCGGTCTGGGTGTTGCCGGCACGGTGGCAAGATCATGAGGTAGAGGATTTCGTCTCCCTCACGTATTCTGCCTTCTCCTTCACTAGCATTACTGCTTCGCAAAAGTAGGTATGGAGATATTTTTGGTTTTAGGACATACCGGTTTCCTCACGATGTTTTTCTTCACCCTTTTGAGACCAACGGTGTTGAAATAAATTGCACAAACCTTTGCACCTGGTTGGATTCTTACTCAAAACCTACAACTCGTAAGTCGGAGCCGATACCATTGGGCCACTAGTGCACCTACGTACATTTAATCCAGCCACCATTATGGTAACTTGTTAACATTTTTAACACGATGGCGGCAAGAGCAATTCCCATAAACAAGAGAAGACAGAGTAAATCCAAGTCCAGTAGTTACCTAATATTTACATTGTTCATTCACAATTCAAGTCATTATTATGTCGTTGTGTCGTGAGTGAGCTACTAATGAGGAAGCGATGGCTGCGGAATGTTGATGTGAGATGCGAGATACCTACTCTTGATGTCATGCCAAAGGTGAGCAGGTTGTGTTAAGGTGATGGGACCTACTTGGACGGTAATCAAGGATGGCTTCTTTATTGATTGTACTGAGATGTTTAACATAAAGTGTTAATTAAATGAGAAGGCTTAAATATTGACATCGTTAGTTCTCCTGCCTCAAAATTTGATTGCGTTTCTTGGAGTCTACTCTCAGTGGTTCCACCCAGCTGCTCAGCTCCCTTTGGTTGTACCTTGATGTTATACAACGTGTAACGTTAAAAGCGCAAAGCCTCTCCGTGGGGTAACTCGTGGTTCGATGGTTCGAACCATTAGTTTCTTAGATTCGCGAGTTCAACCAAACAAACTCTTCAGCTTACGTATAGATTTAATAAATAATATAATATACACTACCTATACATATAAAATTCAACATCCTAATTTATAATTAATACTGCTTATTATATATTCATAATCTTAAATATCTATTTCGTGATCAAACATTTCTCGTGAATGATCAAAACAAGATATCTTACTAAGCATTTATAAATAGCTAAAGTCGTATCATGTCATACGACGTTTCCTAGCATTGAGTGTTTTATCTGATTTTGCATATTTTGATGTCAGATGTCCATCTATTAAATTATTATAAGAAGAAGCGCAGTTCATGTCATCGTTAAAATCGGATTGTTGAGTAGGTCAGTAGAGATTTAGAAGGATCTAAGTTTTTATGTGCGTTATAAAATGTTTACGAACACTAAATTCGATTTTTTAATTGAAATATTGCTTTAATTTGTCAATTAAGTAGGTTTACTTTTTCAGAAATAAGTTGAAGAGAAAATAATGCCAGATTCCTTTGGCAATACAAGAAGTAGGTATCCATAGGGTTCAAAAGATCCTTGTGTTTCGAAATTAATGCGCATTTACTACTTAAGTAATATTATTATTTAGAAAACGTAATGTAATATAAACTTATATTTTTAAGTTCGACGTAATCATGGGTTACATAGATGGAGCCATGTAACATGAATAAATCTATACTTTTCACAAAAATTCAAATTGGGAATCTTATCAATATCAATTTTAAAAGCAATTTCCAACCCTAAGAATTTCAGTAATCGAATACAGTACCTATACAATTTTATTTTTAGTTCGAATAACTTCGATGTCACGTCCCACTGTTCACATGTCTATATCGTTCACATCAATTCGCCAAGGGGACTATTGTCAAAGCATTCGATTTTGATACCTACATTCAACTCCAGAGGGTAACGGATACCGATGGCGTTGACCCCTTATATCGTGTAGAATTTCATTAGAATATATTTCATTTAATACAACATTTATTTGCATGTGACCGTCCGTCTTTCGAAGTCACTCGACAGGTTTTTTTGACAAGTGTCAGATAAAATATTCAATGTGATATTATTTATTGTTAGATTTATGCTAAAAGCTAAACTATATTGACACTGGCGATTTTTTGTTGAGCATTATCATTACCACGAGTATTTCATTACCGTTTTAAAAAACCATTTGACAACTGTTTAAATCACGGGATCTCTATGATAACCATGCCTGAATTTCTGGGCTTACACTTTGCTTGACCGGTTTTGTTTCAAAATAAAATTTGCGACGCAATACAACATTAGGTAAGTTACATGATCTTAATAAATGTAAAATCAATTTAAATAAATCTGAATAGAAATTGGATGGCTCCTAGAAAATCGTACACGGAATATTGAGAATGAAGAAACAATGAACTAATTTATTGAGGCTTTCAAAGTCGGCCTTGAAACCGCAAGCCTAAATTAATCATGGACAATTAGCTCCACGCTGAAAATAGATGAGAATTGTATAAATAAAGATTCATTACCGTGCTACGTGTGCTTTATTTAATAAATAGGACTTGTTACAGAAATAATTCGAATTGGTACTGGATTAGTTTTCAAAGTAGTTTTAAAGGACAAGGAAATAAAATTACGGGTGTTTTACAACCAAAATTGAAGACATGTGATGTCAACTAGACCGCCTCCAAAAATAGGTTCGCGTGGTTGTGGAGTTGTGGTGGAGTTTTTTTTTTAATTTAAGATGCGTTTGGCCTTGCCTCTAGTCTAGGTCAGAGGTGAAAAAGATGGAGTGAGCTTACCTAACAGAAGCCTGTTCACTCTAACTATGAAGAGGTTTGCATTTCATGCGTTCGAAAACACAGACGCTGGTAGTGAGGTCCACTCTTTGTCTATGCGTATTGTCCGGTATTGTGGAGGATGTTTGTTTCTCAGTCATGTTTCCAAGTTGCGGTGTAAATGTCCGACGATTTTAAATATAGAACAATTCTGAACAACGTAAGTGGATTTTACTTTGAAATTCCAGAAATTCAATTATACTAATAAAAAAAAAAAACATGAGAATAAGTCCTGAACAGCGAGTTTTTTTATTTAGACCAATTGTAATTGCCTTTTTTACCATGGCAGAACAAAAAGCCAATAACATACTTACAACATGACATTAGAATACACCCCTGTTAATGTCAGTACACGCTTAGTCACGGTGTCTTCGAGTATGGTAATGCGTGTTTACACAGTCGTCACATCGACGCCATACTTGGGCCAAGGTCAAGAGCCATTGTGCACCAACACACCAACGTTTGATCAACAGCCAGATATTCCCAATTTGCAATACCCTACATTGTTATTCTTATCTCATTGGCCGGCCAAGATTTATGAGCTGGAGAAGCAATGTATGTCAAAGTATATTGATAGGAGTGTCGAAACATAAATTAATGGTACTTTATTGGATTGAACAATACGTGTCATTCTTAGGTGATACTCAGACGACTCCGTTTGATCGCACATTCGTGCGGTGAAGCGATTTTCACCTCTCATTAGCTTATATGAAATACGTTGATGCTTATGGGTCAGTTTCTACAAAACAAAAAAAACTCAAGACACTGTTTTCATGTAAAAGAATGAAGATCTGTATCAGTTTTTTCTTTAAGTATAAAATTGAATTACAGAAGATCAAAAAACCATAATCAAAATTGAAGTAATTCCTTAGTAAGTTCTTAGTTGAGAGAGAATACTTACGATATTTAATTTCATTCACTATTATCATTTTAAATTTTTATTGATTGAGCCTTGAATGACATTCAGTGATACCGTCCTAAATGTCTAATTTTTCTATTTGGTGTAAACGGACTCTAACACACGTACACGCCTGACCGCGCGGGCGAGCGATATCGTGTGCGAAACGCCTTACTTATCATGCTATTCTAAAAGACTACGAATTGTGGTTTGTTTACTAATGGCTATTAAATGAATGCGTAAAATCCGGCTTTAAAAGTTTAAAGTATCATTCAATTACGCGTAACTACAATGTATCGCAATTCTTGAGAGCGTAATCATGTTATGTCGGCACTTCAAGATTTAGGATAAGGTTTTTTTTCTATGTACTGCTAATGACAGACAAAAAGTGAAGAGAGGTGTTGACATTGAAGATTGTGTAATAGAGATAGACAAATTGGAATAGTCAAAACTAAGGCATTCATCAGAATGAATTATTGAATGATTTGACGTGAAAGATAAAAGATGGGGATGAATTTAGTACCAAACAAACAGTATGATTGACAGGATAATGCATTCAAGTTGATTGCTTAAGTCATTATAAGTTTTTGTACTGATTAGTTTTTAACGTACCTATAGCTAGCTATTGAGAGAGGGATTTCATAGATCACCAGCGTTTTCGTAGATTTGATGAGATATTTATAATAAGTAATAAACTACTCTCAAATGTAAACTTAATCTTTTTAAAATAAGAATAAATAATTATGCTTTTTCTGGGTAAGCCCGCTCTATCGTCGACTTTGTCTTTGTCACCCTGGGACTTATTACAGGTATTTTACACTGTTTTTACAAAAATACAATTAATATAAAATACCAGATAGTTGACAAGGTGTCTTTGCCCCACGCTTGGGATTTCTCCTATATCGTGGGTACGTTTTCAAATATTCAAACTCAAATCTTACAGCGCCTCATACTAAAAAGTAGGTTTCTATATTAATTTATTATAACACTTTTATAGATGACTGTACCATTTTTCGGTCAGTTGCGAGTTGACGACAACAAAAATAGGTAAAATCGGAAGGTGCCAACTCGCCCGGGCGAGCGAGTTAATTGCAGGCGAGTTGAAAGTCAAAGTCAAAGTCAAAGCCATACAGAATATCATAAATCAATAATTGTATAAACACTTCTGGTGTACAAGTCTCCATTCTGTAACTGGGAGTGGGTCAGACAGAATCCACCACGCCTGGCTCAAGGGTCGGCTGATATATACCAGCCGACCCTTGCGTTCCAGTTTTAGAGGTGTTTTCTTCCAAGAAAGATCAGGCTGTGGAATGAGCTCCATTCCAAGGTTTTCCCAATGGATTATGATAAAAGCGCATGCGAGACCTCTGGTTTAAAAGCCGTCCATAGGCTACGGTGACCGTTTTCCATCAGGTGGACCGTATGATAGATAGTTTGTCGTAATAATGATATTGCTTGAGTCGAGTTGAGTTGAGGCGACCCCGGACCGGAAGACGCAGGTAGGCCTACCTACCGCTATATAGGTGTCCACCTATATAGTGGTAGGTAGGTACCCGACGACATCGTGAGAGTCGTGGATAACTGATGGATGCAAGTTGCGAATTGTCGCAGTGATCGTCCTTCCGCTGAATGATGATGATGAATAATTGTATAAAAACAATATACTACTCTTCTTAGGATGTTTTCTTTTACTAATAAACTTTCCTGCATAATAATTTTGCCTTTCTTTTGTCCACAGTTGTCCCGTAATGCGCTGACATGCCGATTACAGCTGTGTCCCGTGAGACGCCGCCCGCGTCGCCTCCTCTACACGCTGCCACCTATGAGGAGGCTTTAGCCACCGTATGTATTACTTATGTTTACTTTGTTTAGTAATTAGTAGTAGGTTTACACGATGTACAGTGCCAATTGCCACCAACTCATAAGGTGAAATGCAAGAGAAGATTTCAATCCTAAGACTTTTTAGTTAACCACATTCACACCAATTGGTTTCATATCTATTTGAGAGCATGTTTTATATAAAAAAATGAGCATTCAAAGTAACTCACATACAGAAGGGGCCGAACAACTAGCTGTTGGTCTAAGTTTTTAGACTGACATGGTCACTATAACTATTATTTAGTTTTAAAACGGGATATTTACCATGTTTATTATTTGTTTTGAGTTTCTTTTAACTCATCATCCGTGATCATGGCGCTTGCAACAGTGCCGAAATATCGGAAACTCAAAACAAATAATAAACATGGTAAATATCCCGTTTTAAAACTAAATAATAGCTGTTGGTCATTAAATATTTGTTCCGGGCGAAGATCAAACCCGTAACGTGCAGGGCAATAAGCTGCATGACTTAAGCCACTGTGCCAACCGTATGGTTTTTAAACTTTTAAATAATATCAAAAACAACGATCAAAAACAATAGAAATTGTAGAGAAAACTTTAGTATTGTCACAGGTATTGTACAGACGAGACACTCCATTGATTTTCTGCAAGTTCCACGCATTATGGATAGATGGCGCTACTTGTTACAAAGCACAATAAAACTCAATGTCAAGTGATATCACCTATCAAGTTATAAATATATCGGATTACAATCTGTATATCTTAGTTATGTTAATATAACATAACGCCTGTTATATCGAGGGGTGAAGCAGAGACGTACCTATTATGTATAAACTAAGCCAGTAGGGGTCCAGTCTATTACTATCAACCTCCAAATTCAAAGTGCAAGACTGTCAAAGAGAAGGTTCAAGTTGATGATAATTTACTTAAAGTTTACTTAGGTGAGAAAACTTGCACCTCGGTTTTGTGGTTGCAATTTATCTGTTAGCAATTAAGTTAGGATTTTCCCGAACAAATCAATGACAACATAAATTCTTTACTGATTACATAATATAGAATTTAAGCGTGTACAAATACAGTCAAAATATATATCATAATATATTATTTACCTAAGAACTCATCTTCTTAGGTAAATAATATATTTTGAGAGAGACGATAATAGGAAGAAAAAGCACATTAAATGTTGTATCACCATGTTATCTCTCCACCGTCATTGGTTTTATGTTGCATGATCTAAGGGGACCAAGTGCCCTGGGCGCCTGCTTCTGGGGTACCAAAATCATTAACATGATTGCTAACCGGCAAACAAAAATCAGAAAAAGCCGCAAAAAATCAGAGCTCGCTTCGCTCGGTGTTGTCAAAAGTTTACATACGTAAGCGTAAATTGTACTAAAAATCTGCAGGTGGACTGGTGAGTGGTGAATTTCTGGCGCATACTCTATTAATTGATTAATTTGAATTTTCGAAATGTAATTAGGTTTTCAGGCCTAAAATAGAGTATATTGGTAGAAAATGTTTTGAAATTATTGGTCAACAGATTCAAATAACCAATTTAATATTGCAAAAAAACCTACTTCCATACCTACACAACGATGTCTATTTTCACTTTTTGCAGTTTCCTTGAGGTAGCGTGATTACTTAATATTTGTATGACTTAGCATCGGCATTTCGTGCAAAACGTGAGGTTCCTATTGTCACCGATTCCATCAAGCGTGTTTGTGTTTATTATTTACTTGGCAGAGGGTTTCCTCATCATTTTGTGTCGGTTATTTAGTTTGTAATTCATCACTTCAGATCATAAGTACGGAAAATAGGAATGCAGTCGCGGTCAATAGTGTTAACTTTATAGGTTTGTTCGAACTTAATGAAGTTACATTATTTCAAAAAGTGCTTTCTGCTGAAAACAGAATGTAAATAAAGCGAAGGTTTGACATAAGAGAACCCTTGCATGTTGCACGAAAAAGAAACAGCTCACAAAGAAAAACAGAAAATCCTGAAAACATTACAAGCGTAAAACACATTGACAAATCAATTTGCACGAGCAAGCAAATAGATAAGTATATTGTGGAAATAGCGCAAAATCGCACGTAACACGGAGTTTAAACATCGATTCGCTATGCTAATTCCTTATCACCTTGACACGCGATTTGCAGACATTGGCCGAACCGAAGCGCTACTGTGTAGCGTGTGGTACACTGTGACACGTATCGGCCCAAGCGAGTGGATTGCCCCACTGTGTGAATGGAAAATGGCCATAATAAGGCAAACGGACGTACTACAATCCACCTGCATACAATAGCTTAGTAGTTTAGTTTGTTCACAGCTTCCGACGCGCGGCCTTCTCGCCGATGCGTTTTACCGCGAGTAACGAGTATCACCGGCCAAATTAAAAATATATACAAATCAGTCACAGACCATATTTGTCGTAAATGACAGCAGTTAACAGTGTGTGAGTCTAATCGTGACTGCATATGTGAAGTGATGATAGAATAAGTGGCGAATTTATGATCAAAACCTACTATTGTGATTGATATATCGATGGTTTTATGGGATCGTTAAAATATATTTTGTTTTTTCAATACTTTTGCGTGTGTAACGGTTTGTTGTGATCGGACCTTGACTTATTTTTTTTATTGAGATCGATCTAATTATGTTGTTAAGTTGTATGATGTTTGGGTGCGATTTTCTCACGAACACTGAAGTATTAGATCAGTCACGAATTGATTTGTTCACGGAATTATTTTTTTTGGTCTGTGGGCTCGACTTCACGGTTGAGATTTTACGATACACTTCTTTTTATGGAGATCACAGTAGCTCTACCTAATTATAATAAAAAACTTAAACGCCTATTATGCAATACCAATAGTTTAAATACCATTCCAATTACATAATTGATGAAAAGATAATAGGATATGGTAAATACCCAATTCCGGAATCCAGTTACTGAAAATATTGTACGTCGTACGGTCGTTGATTTTATTATGAGGATACAATTAATTTCATCAACAAATTTTACTGCAAAATCATAAATAATAAAAGGCTTTTCAAATTAATAACAAGCATGATAAAGTAGCTTAGTAATTAATTAATTTAAATGTAAAATGTTCACCGTTAATTTACAATTCAACTCGGAAGTTATCAAATGTCCGCGTATTGTTTTAACAACAGAATAATTATCATGATACGGAAGCTTTTATTTAGGAGCTCGTGGCTAAATAATTACAGCCGCACAGGTCGATCTTCCGGGTTAAGCCGCGCTTGCCGAGGTTGGTCTGTGGATGGGTGACCATCTGTCATAGCGAGTTTCCTCCGTGCCTCGGAAAGCACGTAAAGCCGTTGGTCCCGGCTGTCATTTCTAGATCTTTGACAGTCGTTACTGTTAGTCAGAAGCTCTAAAGAGTGACAACCAGTCTTACCATGGGGTATGGTATTGCCCAGTTACTGGGTTGTGGAGGTCAGACAGGCAGTCGCTCCATGTAAAATACTGATATCCAGCTGAATCTGGTTTGACTGGAAGCCGACCCCAATATAGTTGGGAAAAGGCTAGGCAGATGATGAGTATGCTAGTATCTACTTAAACGTGCTCAAGTGATTACATACGCTTATATGTTATTGCAATGTAACTTAAAAATTATTGCAATGTAACGCGAATGAAGTGTCTATTTGGACGAGGCTATGAAAGACAATAATCTAGATATAATTCATAAATAGATAGAGATCACTGATGGACATAGGCCTCTTCATTCGCACGCCATTTAACTCGATTTTTGACAATTCTCATACAGTTGCTAACGGCTATCTTTTTTTTGATTGGTCAAATTATCAAATTAGTCCTCATATAATCTTTCCAAAACAACCCTTTGAAAAAGGTGAAAACAATGAAGTCAAAGATTCCGAGGGATAATTAAGTACTTATGAAAGACCTTACGATAAGGTAAGAAGACCTTTAAGAATGAACGAAGGTAGTTAATGATATGACCGTTCACTCCATATAATTATAACGTACACGAATAGGTCGTCAGTTCACGATCAAAGCCTTTCATAATCCTCCAATCTTAATATCAAATCCTGCACTTAATGTAAAAAACAATGTTGGTTTTGTACAGTTGCGTTTACTCTTTTGTGATAATTATTCTGCTCTTATAGTCTGCGTAGTGCACTAAGCAGCCTTTTAGGCGCCCTGGTTTGGCTAACTGTGGTCCTGGGGGGGTATTACAACATCTTAAAACCAGGCTTGTTCCAGTGAGTGAACGAGATGGCGTTAGACGACTTGTATAGCTCTGTCACTTTCACTCACCGGAATAAGCCTGGTTTCAAGACGTTGTAATACCCCCCCTGGTCTGGTCAATTGTTGTCCTGGTCTGGCGATTTCTACGTCCCTCGCCCTGCGCCCTGGGCCTTCGCACTGTTGGCATGATCCATGATTGGATCGCGAGTCACCTTTTACTCGCCGTTCTTGTTTGTATTACTTTATTTGATAACCAAGAGAAGTTAGACTGAACAAGCTTCACTTTGTTTTTAAACTCAATCCGTCGTTGATTTTTTTTTACGTTCTCTGATCTAAAGCATACAAAACTAAATATTCAGTATTTTACAGTAAAATGTCTCATCATCATATTCCCACCGAATACAACATTTGGGCTACTCTTAACCTTACAACCATATACATGTGTATTACAATCGTTATATCACAATTTACGCTGGCACTGTAGCCTTGGTCGTAAATCTATCTCAATAAAGGTTGGTTACTTAATAACTATAATGCACGGTATCATCAAGCCACTTCAGATGTATTTATACTAAAACATACATACATTATAGGTAATTTATGTTTGTATGTTGTAATGTGTCTGTTAAGAAGACGGGTTGACGTCTCCTTCGAGTATCTTGGGATATTTTATTAGGTGTAAAAATATGTAAGACTTTGACATTATCCCTCAAATATAACCCTGGTAGCAGATTTAGTTAATAATAATTTACGTTGACCTTATTGAGCCCATAATGTCAGATTTTCTGACCAAAATAGATTCTGACAAGTTTAGATCAATGTTTGATTTAAACTTGTCTCTTTTAGAGATGTTGAGCTCTCCTCAAAATAAAACTAAAGTTTTCTCAAGAAAAAATCATCTTTTTTTGATGATGGTGTTTAGAACAAGTTTATCTGGGGTGTACAATACACCCGTCCCGGGTAGTGGAATGTCAAAGCAGGGTACAGTGTTGCTAAAACGGATAGGGCAACTGCAACCGAAAGAACTATGTGGACTTTTAGTCAGTTAGAGTCTGACAGTGCTTCCCACTTCACCGAGGACATGAGGACTCATTTGATGATTTTACGTCCATGAAAACGATGATTTAACATAGGTCAGTAGTCTAGTAAGGAAACGTAAAGGAACCTACAACCACAACCCTAAAAACGTTCCTTATTAGTCAAGATGGGTTAAATCGTAACCTCGTTTACCGACCGACTTCTCAAGGCTCAAATTGTCAAGGAAAAACCCCCATTTACCGTAATAGACTAAGAAAAGAATAACAATAACGTATACGATAGTGTGTATGTAGTATTACACAACACCATTCACGCACATCGGACTAACAGCGACAAATTAAGAATAGCCGGTTCACCTTGCTGCGCCGACGCCGGTCGACGCCGTGGGAGCGCCATTTTATGTAAATTCCAACAAGCTAACTACCGCATTTCTACATCACCTCGAATTAAGTCAATTTGACTAGATGAAAGGTCGTTTGCGAGTTGAAAAGTCGTCAGTTTTCGTGAGAGATTTCACGCGGTTTTTATGGCTCAATAAACAGTTTGCATTTATTAATTTCGAAGACGTGTCACGATTTTTGTGGAAGATTCAAAATGTTTGTGATTCTTTTTCTATGTAACATAGGGCTTATTCAATTAGATACTTACTGATGGATATTTGTGGTCTAGATGTCTCTTATTGCTTCTTAATTTGATTTACTACTTTAGCTTTACCAGCCGCGACTTCGCTACCTATTTATTTAAGAAGTAAACTCGCAAGAATTATTTAGTCATCCTCCGGTGAAATGATATTCAAAATTGGTTGCTAAACCAAAATTGGTTTAGCATTTTCAGAGATAGAAATCAACTTATAAACTAAAATTTTATTACTGTAGGCTTTAAACAAATCTTTTATGACTAAAAAAAAACAGTTATCTAAATGCTTAACTGCACCACTGTTTAGTTTACCAACTTTAGATATGTTAGTAACAATAACTACAACTGCATAGTTATTAAAATAACTAGTTACTGATATTTAAGTTACACCATGCGTAATTTCTCAAAAAAAGTGTAATAAACGTTAATTCTTCAATGTCTAATAAAGCAGTTCCCATGCTCACTTTCACGACAAAAACGGCATTCATAAGTGAATGTTTGTATTCTTTTCCAGTTCATGCTTCATGGGTCTTTAACTCACAATACGTATCTTTGGTTCCATCAAAAGGGCTTCTTCCTCACAGTTTTGGGTTGTACGGTTTTTGTAGAAGACAAATAGACCATTCTTCTTTATGTTTTTTAAAAGGGGTTATGATATTTACGCCGATGAATTTATATGACTTCTCTATGTACTAATTCTATCCATCTTAACGCTAGACTCCCCGTTTATTTTACATCACAAAAATGAAAAAACATCGTGATAAGGCTTTTAATTTTTAGATCGTATACGACTTTAGTCTTTAGAATCGGCTATCTACTAAATTCTTGTAACATCAATGATGTGAGGACGGTAATCATCTGTAATCTGTTTGCTAAACATGTTTATAGAGACAATACGAGTATGTCATGATTCCGTCGCATAACAACTATTATACTGGGTCAAGAACAAGGGTGTTTAAATTTTATTACCTTTGTAAAACTGTGCACGTTAACAGAATCGTTAAAATAACTTTTGCTTGTCTTTAACACCTTGTAGCACTAGTAGGTAATGCATAGCCAACTTTTTGGATATCTACTTCCATACTGTAAAGCTGAAGATTTTGTTTGGTCGAACGCACTTATTTCAGGAAGTACTGGATCGAATTAAAAATATTTTATCGAGGAAGGCTATATCGAGATATACTTGGTAATGGTGAAATACATAATACAAGAATGCATGTGGCATTGCGAATTGTAAAACTTTTACGCGGAAAGAAAAAATTCGACTCCGAGCAGGATTCGAACTTGTGTCCTTTTGGATAAGTATGACTGACGATTTACCAACTAGGCTTTCATGCAAGAGTTTCCTAATTATGAATTTAGCCCTGAAGAATTAGAAAATGTAACAGGAACTTTTACTGTATTATACTTAAAACAATACTACCTATTTGACGTTTCCTCCGATAAAAAATAGGCTCACTGCTCGTAGAAGATAAAATGGGTTATCATTTGCAGATTCACGTTGCTTTTGCCTATAGCATTATAAACTCCTCCATAATTATGTAAGTCCGTCGGTCTCACGTGTAAGTCATAGATCACGACAAAAACCCGTCACGTGGAGTCACCGGTTCCCTGTGCGGTCAAGGGTCACGGTGTCCTTTTAAGAGTGTCCTGTAACCCCGGCAGACATTTGCCCCTATAAGGGTTAGTCTACAAGTAGACTTTTAAGTTAAATATTCGCGTTCGGTTATTCCAAATTTTGCAATAAGTTCAGGTGCGTAATACTCCCCGATGTGTTTCTAGAACCTTGTGGCAAAAGGAGTCCTGTAGTATCAGCCTACTCGCAAAGGCGTCCACCCTGTTCGTTCGATTTCCCTGTGCGGTCAAGGGTCACGGTGTCCTTTTAAGAGTGTCCTGTAACCCCGGCAAACATTTGCCCGTATAGGGGTGAGTCTACTTGTGCAAGGATACAAATATTAGTCAGTTTGCCAACTGCGATAATAACTGGATGTTAGGAAATTCATTAAGATGCCCAAAAAGGACATAATACTCATCACTAAAATATCCGTCTAAGCCCCTTCGTACACTAGGCGACGCAAGTCTCCGATACCTTACGACTTTGACATCCATTGACGCGTGCGTGTTTACCAACCTCTATGGATTGTATTGCGATAGTCGCCTGGATATCGAAATCGTAAGGTATCGGAAACTTGCGTCGCCTTGTGTAAGAAGGGCCTAAGTGAGCGACGACAGGACAGCGGGGTGGTTTGGACAGAAGGAGTCTGATATCCCCAACTAAGCGTTAAGATAATATGTCCAGGGAGGACCTACAAGGAGGATTTCCATTTCAAGAAAAATTTGGTGATCATAAAATATTTCCTCTCTTGTCTATAAGTTACGATGTCTAATCGATCATCTGTACTTGACGGCTTCGAGAATTTAATCCAGAGACAAAAAACTTCAAGTAAATTATTATAAACATCTCACTTTTTTTGCGCTGCTTTATAAAAAGTTAAATTATTAATTTGTCACATGCCATCATCATACCGGATTCTGTGATGACGAATTGTTTTGCTTCTAATGCTCAACGGATGTATGATCATATCCATAAGTCAGGGAAGTCATTACCCTCATTTTTACTACTCCGCAGTCGGGTAAGTACGTTTGTTCTACCGACTAATGACAGCGATGCACTCGGAGCTATATAAATGGTTCGGAGTAGTTAAGATTTTATAAAAGGGCAGACCTTTCACATAACTAAGCAGATGCATCTTAACGTTGTGATTATAAATCTAGATGTGGGTTACAAATAAAATAGTTTATTGATATTCAAGTTCAGTCTATATCATGAAATTGTGAGGTCAAATTATTCAGCTGAGACTTAAGCGAAATTATTTAAATATTACTTATGTATCTTTAAACAATTTGGCTTCGTAAAGCGTTACAGTTTTTGTTGATTTTAATTTTCGTCTCTTGTCATTTCAATCGTTTAATATTTTTTTAATTTAATATTTTTACTAAGTACTCTAAAAATCGGACACACTAAGCAAACTGCTACGAGACAACCAATAATTTCGTAGCAGCGACTACGAAAAAAATAGAAACAATTTATCATTCAAAGACATTTGATCCGTCGCTCGTTGTACACAATACTAGCTGTTCCCCGCGGTTTCACGCGCTTCTCGGCTCCTATTGGTCTTAGCGAGATGTTTTAAGCCTATATTTTTAACCTTCCTTGTCAAAATATATACTAACTAATCAAAAAAAAAATACGATTTGGACCAGTAGTCCCTAAGATTAGCGCGTTCAAAAAACAAACTCTTCAGCTTTCTAATATTAGTATAGGGAGTATAAATTCTAAGGGTGTCGGTAGCTGATTTAATCCAGATATCTTTGTAACTTAGAATAGATTTCTAAAACACCTTTCGTGTCCATGACTTCGCTCTCGACTTATTTGGAGTGCACAATAGTGAGTGATATAAGGAGGCTGTCATACTGTCAGAATGCTAGTTCGAATCATCAGTCACTGTCCCATTAAGTACACCAGAAACACTACTGAACACGCCCTTGCTTTTATATATAAGGAAATATTTGATAACGATATTGAAATATAGCGTACACCTACTTTTGAATCAGTACGAACTTGGTTCAGACATTTTCGTCGAACTGAATTATTTTCTGTACTAAGTTGGACAAGGTTTAGACTTGTGCACCCTGGATTTTCTACTTCTGTCTACAGTGGTTAATGCACCTAATACTTTGGGAGTAAAGGTCACAATTCTTTGTTAACATATCCATTTCATCTGGTCGATTGTCTAGCTTAATCTACTAGATAATATATAAAATATTTAATTTATTCATTTTTTTTTATTTATTCATCACTGAAAGACAACGTACAGAGCTTTGAAGATATAATATCAAGGTAAATACATAAAATGTTATTAAGAAGTTTTTCATTTTAGCTGAATGGAAAACTCATCAAAGATGCGAGAAACCCGTTTCAAATCATTTCCTTCCAGTCTGCTTAAATATGACTAAGCAGTACTATTGTTTTAAGGTTCTACTTGGGAACTAAGCAGTCATCATAAGTCATATTCCGATAACACATAACAGTCAAGTTCAACGAAGCATGAAGTCAATGACTCAAAAAGTGTCATAATAATTAAAAATCACATGTTATTCAATACGAAATGTCTTTGAAAAGTTGAAGGTTTGTAATATACCCGTATTAGGCAGAGCAGTCACCTTGTATCTGGGATCGCCTTGCGGTGACTCAGTGCGAAACTCGATATGTATGGCCACTCAAGCGCCGCTTGTGGCCATATACGAAATGGTCTGTTTGATAGCTGTATTGACATAATTCTATTTTTGAATTTGTGCCTGATATGTATCAGGTGTTGTGATTGGTAACTTTTTTGTGGAGGGAATGGTGCTGTTGTAATCTTTCGAGATCAACGTAACTGGATATGTTAGAATTAAAGAACTTTACCAGCGTCCCTCAAACTTCTTATGATTCTCCCCAAAATAAAAAAACATGGAAATAATCTCATTCCGCCTAAATGAGGTAGTGGACGTCTATTTATCTCTAATGAATCCATTTTACCTTCGGGGTCTTTATAAATCCCGTATTTTTTATCATCGAATGAGTCCTCCCACCTAGGGCGGGATAAGAGGGACTATCAGACTTGTACTGACTAAAATCCACGGTGATCCTTCAATAGCACTTTACGTTCCAGGCTTACGGTAACATGATGAGACAGTCCCGCGACGACGAAAAATCTAAGATTTGATCATAGGACCCAGTACTTGTAAAGCAGCTGCGTTACTAATACGACTGCTTCACTTAACAACAAACCCCTTGACGTTGGATCATGTTGGATATTACAAATACCTGCTCAGTTACCAAATAATTATTTATGTTCAAAGATCTCTAGAAAAAAGTGAATTAATTTTGTTCAAAAATCTTTCGTTGTATAAGACAAGTATATAAACATCAGACAGGCTACATTATTAGGTCAGTGATACTACATACATACAACATTCCATGCATAAATATCAACGTTGTTGTTGTTTTTCCTGTTATTTATTATACCTGTATATTGGGGGTAGACAATCACTCTGATACAGCTAATAGTACAACTAGGACAGTCAATACATACAGCACTATTATCTACTAACAATTATCCACACGCATACCAAAACTAACCCACTTTTGTCGATCAGGAAAACCAACGAAACAAAAGCGAATCGAATGCATCATCGAATATTCGAATCGATTCATCGAGTTACGTAGAAGACAAAGCGAGTACATCGGTTGGTCACGTAACAGCGATCTATTAATATTGTTATGTGCAAGCGCATGGTGCATTGTCTCGGGTTCGAGTGTTAGCTGTTAGAAGCACATTTGTATTCTGTACGGTTGGTGTTACTTTGATACGTTCAGGCGCGTATGGGATGTTGTTTTGATAATTCGTTGTTGTATTCGATTTTGGTGGTAGTCGATTATGAACCATATTGGTGTATGATATCTGTTGTATTTGTTACCAAAGATGATTTTTGAGGAAAGAAAAATTTCAGATTGCAAGTGGGATTCGAACCCGCGTCTTCTGGATTCCACACTTGTAAGCTGAAATTCTCTATTCCTCGTTACCAAAGGTGGTACAAATTCATGTAAATAAAAGAAAGGTACGCTTGTATGTCCAAATTTACAAGGGAATAAAATTAGTTCTTATTCACGAAGTTTAATTTAGTTTTTGGTTTACGTACAGTTTTTTTTTTTTTTTTTGTTTGTTATATAATTAGGTTTAATTTATTTATTATTGTAGTTTTTAATTGTCTTTATTTGTTGTGTTAAATAAATAAATAAAATAATAATAAAAAAAAAACACGAAGGTACTTATGTATGAAAAGAACTGTCAAGAAACTCTTAAACAGTTTTGAAATTGTCATATTTTTGGGTGTTGAAATAATCTAATGAGTGGAGCCGTCCTGGGTGGAGCGAAAAGGACTTAAGACTCTTATTGACTAAAAAGTCTATCCTTGAATCTTCGTTCGCTCTTGGACAGTCCCTGGTCCTTGATCAGACGGCAAGGTACCCATTACTCGCCGGTCCCAAGCTCTCATTTATCATCTTGACCTAAATATTTCATGTACTAATGCAGCTCAACGATAAATTAATTCACATAGCTGCATATTATAAATTCAATTCAATTTAAACCAATAAAACACTCATTTATATCAAGGCTACAAACGTAGAACAAAGAAAATCCAGGTTCTAGTAAATCAATATTCCACGTTTCCTTCAAAGTAGAAATTCACGGTACTTCATTGTTTATCGGTTAAAAGCTTCAATTTTACGGGTGAAATGAAAATCGTAGCTCAAGTACGACAGTTGGCTGAGTGAATGACTGAACGAATGAGTGAACGGCCTTGCTATATCAAAGGGTCAGGTGATCGGTCAATGGGCTAGTTCGTTCACAATACAAGACTCTCGGTTTCAAACCTGCTTTGTACTATTTTACTCGCTTAAAGTATTACATACAATGCTTTAATCTTAGTTTGACTTTAAAAGCAATAATTTTTGGGATGGATGTATGTTTTGATGACTGGATAGATTAAAAATGGGACACCGTTACTAAGATTGTCTCCCAGTTTGTCACCAGGCTATTTCTCATGATAGTTAGGCAGTAGAAATTTTCACAAATTATGATGTATTTCTGTTACCGACGTTGCCGCTATGATAAAAATATAAAAAGAAAAACAGTAAAATAAAAATTTAAGGGAGCACAATACGGTCGCGGGACTTATGCCATCACCGTGATCCCGGAACATAAAGGGCTATTGAAGGACACCGTGGATTTTAGTCAGTACAAGTCTGACAGTCCCTCCCGTCCTGCCCGGGATGGGAGGACTCATTTGATGATTACACAAAGTAAAAACAAAGGGAGCACGATACTCATGATTTTTTTTGACCGTTTTTATAGAAGAAACCCTTCTTACGCGAGTTATACTCGTACTTGGCCGGGTTCTACGTGAGAGATGCCTCAGGCAGTAGCTAGTTACGCACTTACATACCTTTGAATAAATTGATCGTTCAATCATTATTGTCGACGATAGTAAATTAATCCTTTTGACATTTATTAATTTAATGAGTTTTTATACTTTATGTTTCCGGTGTTGTCAGGGTCGTGCGTATGAGTTTATTCGTAACTGTACTCGTAGTTTAAATTTAAATATGGAATAATAATGCATAATGAGCGCAGGTATTGTTGACATGAACTGTACGGTTTAATAAAGACAGGAGTTTTACCTCTTTGGTCTAGCGGTTAAAATGTTACTTTAGAGTTTCAGAGGTCCTCGGTTCGATTTCCAGGTCGAACAAAATTTTATTAGGTTTCCCTTCAAATTTTGTTTTGTAATAGTTTGTTATTTAGATGTGTGGTTTATGATAATAGCCTCAATAAAATAACATATTTTGCTTTTTAATATATTGCCTTAATATAAACGGATCGGCTTCTGATTGTCGCTCATTGCATATTATAAACAGGGCATGCGGAAAATTATTAGTTCTATTCAAAATTAAGAATTTTATCGTAATTGACTGTAAGAAATCTGCCAAATTAGCCTTTTTAGACACTAAGATATCACATTATGATAGCTACATAATTACTTAATTAACGGGTCCAAGAATACTCGTATAATATCCGTTTCAATGTTATTATTACCTCATTGCTGTCTACTTATAATAAAGTAATCTTATTTTTCTTTTTATATTCCGACATAACCTTTGTTATTTTGTCTAAAAATAAATAAAAAGAGACGTTCGACTTCATAGGATATAAAAGGATTTGCTCAAACACGTGTGCTCCGTAAATACCAATAACCTTTTACGAACATTATTTATACATCATCCATATCTTTTGTAAAGAAACCTTTATAGCGTTAACTCTAATCATGCGAAGATTGATACTCGGAAAATTTATTTTTATGTTAGAGGAAAATTTTTGTCTATTTACCTTGTTTTTCTTAGTAATCTTGTATTACTTTCTATCTTCTTATATATAAAAATCAATTGCTGTCCGTTAGTCTCGCTAAAACTCGAGAACGGCTTGGCCGATTTGGCTAATTCTAGTTTTGAACGATTTTGGAAGTCCAGGGAATGTTTTAAAAGTGGGTAAATATTATAGGCAGTACGAAGTTTGCCGGGGCAGCTAGTTATATTATAAACTAGCTGTCTCCCGCTGCTCGGCTTCCATTGGTCGTTGAATTCGGTCCAGGATTTCCTGAGATTAGCGCGTTCAAACAAACAGCCATACTCTTCAGCCTTATAATATTAGTATAGATGTGATACTTTATGAGTATGGATGGATGGATGGACACTTATAACCTCTTTACGCGCACAGATAGATTTTAACCTAACTTTATTTTAATTCCTTTGGGTCTGTCTACCTGTGTCTGTGTTTGGGTCTTTTGGTTTGTCTACCTGGGTTGAAATGGTACCACCGTTACCTAGTAGAGATTGATGATATTATATGACATCTCGTATCTCGCATTGGGCTCGCGTAGTGGGTTATGTTATGGCGCACTTCCTCTCACAGCGACGAGGCCTGTGTCCCAGCAGTGGGAACATTTATAGGCTAATGACGTTGACCTTTATCCAAGACTCAAGGAACGATAAAAACTCTCTGTTCCACATATAAGTATCATTTTTGCGAAACCTCCCCATATTTGGCCTGACCTTTTGGGCGCGTTTCACAAATGAACCCACACAATAAAGGTTTGTAAAAATTATAATTGTTTATCGATGAATTATTTATTAATTGACTTCCTTGTTGTATATTGATGGGGGAATAATGAATATTAATTAAGATGTTATCTTTGTTATTTATAGATACGTTATATGCCATGGGCGGGGTGTATGGTGATGAAAACAAGCACCTATTAAAATAATAAAAAAGATTGCAGTACTGAATCAAAAAAAAACGAACTCCGGAATAAGACCGTCTTTTGTTTTGATCTCCAAGAATATTTCAAAAACAGCTTTATTTTCGTCATAACTTGTTTTATCATTCATAAACAATAAGTTCTTACAGATTGACAGATATCGTGCAATATATTTGGTCTAAACAAAAACCATATCCCACTATCAGATTCATCTAAAGCGCCGTATTCACGTTCCATCTTGCTGTACGTCCCGCCAAGGTCATACACGATACACGAAGCAAAAACACCGTGATTATGACGTACTGGACGTACGTCAAGCCTATTCACGTTGTTTTTGCGTCGTGCATCGTGCATGACGTACAGCCGTGACAGATGGTGAATACGGCGCTTTACTGACACTTAAAAAAAAAACTAACTATTTTTAAATCCACGCAGAACATTGATAAGAATCGACGTAAAAAAATGCGCTTTCAAACTTAAACAATTTCGAAATTCTTTTGTTTATATTGCGTTGTTCAACTACCTGTAATAACTTGATTGATTACTTTGAAAAGAGAACTATATGAAGCTGGTATCAGACGAATCGCTCGAGTGAATGCTTCACTCGGGCATCAGAAGACTGTGTTTTGTGACATCCCATGTTCACACATGAGCATGACACTAACATGATCACACGAAAGAACGCTTCCTTTAACTGCGTTTTGCGAACATTTTGTAGACGAGGGGGGAGGGAGGTGTCGAGTGCCGAATTTAGACCTCACTGAGGATTCATTTTGATTTCTAAACGATCACTTAGAATTGTGATGATTGTTTACATTTTTTTTTAAGAGTGGTAATATCTTCAAATGAGTCCTCAAACCCAGGGTAGGGCAGGAGGGACTGTTAGACTTGTACGGCCTAAAATCCACGGTGTCCTTCAATACCCCTTTTCAGTCCGGGGTCACAGTAGCTCTTTAGTCCCGCGACTTATGATTGTTTAGAATGCATTAACATTAATAATTATCATATTAATAGGAAATTAAAGCCGTCAATTAAGATTCGGTTGGATATGTTACCTCGAGTGAAAGATAAAAAGTGAAGCGTCTGACATCGTTGCAAGTAAGTAGATAGTGCGGGACCTTGAGTACGTCTCTCCTGTCAATGTTTATGATCTGTTACACCGCCCCTGTTCCATTACATCGGGTGGAACGTCGAGATTGTTCGCGATAGCCCCCATTGTGTGGCCCTGTGGCCCGTGCCTCTCTGTAGGGCTGTCTATTGCGAAGAGTTTCGGGAATTGTGTGTGGTCTCTTTGTGTCGGAAAATGGAGGTAGGAATTATGCAAATTATGGGAAATTTTGACAGTTTTTTTCATGAATATGTTTGTGGTGTTAGGAAAATATTACGTGTACTTACGCGGTTTCACCTTTTTTGTAAAGTTTTTATGGCATAGACTCTTAAAAATGCACTTTACCATGTTAACTTAGAGGTAGATTTTTATTAGAAGATGTATTGACAATCCGCTCATGTTCTTTCTCAAGAATTAAGTACTCGGCTCGTCAGATAGTCGGCGACACCGTGAATTTTCGTCAGTACAAGTCTGACAGTCCTCCCTGACCTACCCTGGGTGGGAGGACTCATATGATGATTTTACCTCGCTAAAAAAAACAGCCTCATTTCTATTTGATTTTTTTTTCTTTACTTTAATCAAACAGAAATTATTACCGATAACTTTATCTTTCTAAAAAACTGAATATGGTAGCAAGATATTAAAATAAAATCAATTAAAATTCAATCACCAAACCAAAACTCGACAGCCCTATATACAAGGCGATACCCACCATTAGCGGCAGTCTAAATATTGTATTGTACGCAGAGTCCTAAACACCACATTGTTTCTGAGAGGCGTATGTCCGAATTGATGGCCGGCCGCGATACAAGCGATAGCCCCGAGCTACACTCGCGAACAACATGCAACATGGACCTGTTATTGTATCTCTCACCCTGTTACCGAGTCACTAGGACAACGGGGAAATCAATTTTCTGGTTGCAAGTATAGGTATTAGGGCTGGGTGTTGATAAGAGCGACAATGTCGTGATAGCCTTAAGGCCAAAGCTCCCTCTCCAGGAGCATTCGCGTGTAATGTAGCATTACAGATTCGATTTTGAGCAATACTACCTGTATTGTAATGTAATGCTCCAAAACGAATGAGCTCTAAATTGAGCCTGACTGACGAGTATTCGTGTGTAATTTATCATTTAATTACAAGTGAAGCGCATTGATGTTACAAGTTGTATCAAGGTATAAGACGTTGTATCATTACAAGGTGAGCATGTTATGCTCGGTTCTTGCACTGTACCGTCAGCACGAGTTTTCAGTATTTGAGACGTAAAGTAAACTGGAACTTTGACTATGTCAAATTGACAATTTTCAAAGAAAAAATTGGCTCCTTCTTCGCACACCAGAGGCGCTGTTCCATATTTTCATACAAGAAACGCTGTAAATACTGGAAAGTTGCTGTAAAGTAAAAGATTGAAAACTCGTGCTAAGGGTACTGATAATGGTCGAATCTGTAACGATACATAACAGGCGAAGGCTCCCGATGAGGCAGCACCTTAAAAAAATACTAGAATTAAGTAAAATTTGGTCATTTTTGGACCTATCTGAGGGAGAAGGTAATAATCTATCTACCACGTGAGAACTGTGCACAAATACTGGTATATAGCTGTATTCAGTTCCAAGCCCGAAGAATGTGTTCCTTCACCAATTTGGGAGAAGAGATCTTCGAATGTTACCACTGAGCCACTACTGATCAATCTTCGATCTTCTCTTTTTTTTTGAGAAAAAGAACAATTCGATCAAAATCAATTGCTCACTATAAGTAGGAGGTTAAGTCAGCTATAATTAAAAGTGGCCGTGTCAACTGAAGACAGTTGACAGTTCGACACTCTGTCAATCAACACTGCTGATTGACACAATGACACCATCGTATTATCTATGCGCTTTACAAAGTGAATAGTCATGGATAAAAAAAACCGGCCAAGTGCGAGTCGGAATCGCGCACGAAAGGATAAACGGCATAAAACGTAGTAAAAACATACCTATTTATTTTGTTTTAATTAGATTTTAATTTATTTATGGATGACTCCAAGTGGCACTAAAAAAGGCACATAAGTTAAGGGGATCTTTGCTTTCTGTATATTATAAGTGTAATAAATAAATATTCTGTGAACATTACAAGTATAGACACTTGAATGTTGCCGTTGTCAATATTGCGCAAAATTGAGAAGTTTGTGTTAGAGTATTAAAAAAAAAGTAGTTTCCAAGAACTCTGTAGATGGCGTTGAACTGACTACTTTACTAGATTTATGCCTTCATTTTTGCACAAATCCACGAGGCACAGACTTCTCTTCTTTTTCTCTTGGCTCATTTTCTTTATGGCGTGGAAAACTCATAAATTAAAAAGACTAGAAGTTATTTATTTTCAAACGCCAATGGTGTGATGTGATGTGACTGACAATGACATGACATGTACGTTACGTTTCAAGATCTCAAAATTACAATCAAGTGAAAAAAATCAAAAAATGACGACGTTCCGTTCATTGCAGTAACATACCAAGTTCAGCGCCATCTATCCATCGACTAGGGAAACAATCAAAAGAAAATCCCTCATTACGTTTGTTGTATTGAAAACATTTATTTTATTCTGTTCTTAAGTATTTCTTGTTATAATGGTAATAAAAATATATCATCTGTGAAAATTTCAACTGTCTAACAATCTTGGTTCATGAGATAAAACCTGGTTTTACCTTTTGGGTACGTAACCTTAAAAACGATAGAAATTATTTACGTGCAAATCATTTGTTAGTAGATTGATCTTGTAAACACAAGTTTACAAGATCAATCTACTAACAAATGATTAAAAACCAAAAAAGACCAAAATACAAATTTTGCTTCACAAATACTCGTATTTTATCTCAGCTTCTAATAACATAGTTGAATAACAAATGTACTTTGCCTAATAACATTCCGAACATAGCAATTTGTCTAACTAATTTATAATCTTTACAATATCGTGACGATAAATTAAGGTGCGATTTAGGCATCGCCCGCTACCTAGAATAGGTCATTCCACTGCAGCATTGAGATTATTTATTAATTGAACAAGTTCAACGAACTCGTTTCCAATAAATATAATAAAGTACTGAAAGGTTAAAAAGGCGGTTTAGAGTAGAAGAAACAGGATTCATATTCAACTGGCCGTCACCAACAGCTCCGTTCATACGCGTTTAACTCGAAGATAATCCCCAGGAAACGTAATACCGGGACAAACGGTTTCTCAAGTACTATTCTAAACTATAATCTATTTCTCAGCCGAATTTCATACAGATCCGTTCAGCCGTTTTGATGTGATTGAGTAAGAAACATCTGTCCATTGTTTGCAATTTAATATTATTTAGATTGGCCCTGGATTGAATCAGTAATGCATTTAAAAAATGAGTTGGTTAATAAAAAAATCCTATGCCAATTAATTGTACCTATATTAACTGATTCAAATATTTCAAGAGACTAGAGGCAGCTTTGAAAGATGTGTCCATTACTAGGATAACTTAATTACGAATTCGCATAGTTTGGAATAGAAACTATCTAAATGATAAATATACATGTTTGTCACAGAAACTAGTTTTTAAAGGTGCTAACATTCCTTACACTAATTTGCTAATAAATAATCATAAATTCCTCATTTTTAAAAGAATTATTAGGTATTTCTTTCTGAAACAGAATATTCTAGGATGTGAATAATGCAGTGGTAGATCGGAGGATCTATTCGGGTCTTTTTAATATCGTGGTGAAATCGTCAAAGGAGTCCTCCCGCTCAGGGCGAGACTGTCAGACTTATACTGACTAAAATCTACAGGATTTGGCCTTTTAAGGGATCCATTAAGAGGGGTCCCTGACCGACAGATTGCTGACAGCTCTTTGAACGAAAGGGAAAAACGTCTTACATTGGTGCGCAGGATTTCTTTTCGGATAAGCTCACTTCATCGTTAAGCGTCTACTTGAGCCTCTACTAGGCTTGATTGAGGCCAAAATTAAAATTAGTGCAAATAAATAAATGTCTTTTCTTCTAATTTTCTCTGTATAGTAAGTAACAGTTAATCAAAACGCCAGACAATCAAATAAAGTAATAAAAAACCACAACAAAAAAGGGTAGGCTTTATTTTTAATTCATAGAAAGAAAAGAAATCTCGTAGTAATCGGGGTACGAGTACACATAAAAAAAATACCGCCCGAATTGAGAACCAAAACACCCATATCAATTTCTAACACAATTATCTAACAAAAGCGGGTGCAAAAGCCATGACCGAATTAAAGCGAACACCAAACAATACCGGCGCGGGCGCAGAGCCTGGTGCATCACAATGTGCGCAGGATTGCACCGCGCCGACCGACCTCGCTCGTCTCGCTGCGTTGGGTACAAGGGCGCGGCCTCCGCAGTGACACCTACTAAAGTGCTAATTTGTTCATGTGGTGATTGGATGATAAGATGGTGATTAATTGAGTGTTAGATTGGTGTTAAGTAATTATACTTTTAGGTGATTAGGTGACAGAAAATTATGGTGGGTTTTTCTGTACGTTTTCGGTTGGATTTATCGCAGACATATTGCAGATGTCGTCGATATTGAGGTAATAAAGCTGGTTTATTTATAAAATATAGAATTAAATGATGGATGGAAGTGCCATTCTTTACAGTTACCAAATCTATAGCAATTTTTGTAGTGATTTGACAGCGTTTATGTCCTGCATTCGTTGTGTTGTTAGTAAGCGCTCCTTGCTATTCATTTTATTTTTAATATCTTTTTTTTTGTTTTTGCTAAATACGTGAGGAAAAATAACAAAATCCGTTTTTTTTTTAATCTTCACACCATTAGTGACAACTTGTGTTCACACTGTTAAAAATGTGTTAATTTGTTTAATATGGTGATGCGACAGCGATAAGGGGCTAATAAATTGCCTGTTAGATTGGTGTTAAGAGGGGAGTTATTAGTTCCTGTGAAAAAAATAAATAATTAATTTATGAGGGGACATAAATGACACGTGGTATTAATTATACTGATAGAGTTGCACGCCACTTAAAAGGTGAGGTGGGCGCAATAATTTTATGTGTTATTGTGGCCTGTAGTTTCGCTAGCTTTCCTCTTTCTAAAGCCTGTAACCATCTCTAGGGTCCAATATCTATATCAAATTTCATCAAAATCGTCTCAGCCTCTTTGACGAGAACACGGAATTAACAAACATACAAAAAACAAATGGTTTATTTTCAGTTTTATTTTACGCAATTTTCTGAATTGTAGTATTGCCCTAGCGCCTAGTATTTTACATGGTAATTGAAGGTACAGGGTTATAGTCAGTCACAGTCCCTCCTGCTCCACCCTAAGGCTAGGAGGACTATTCGATGAATAGAACCAAAAAAATGGTTAGAATGGGATAGCTAATACAGATGAAAGAAAGAAATTTCCGTTTATTAGCATTTGTGCTAAAACTTAAACTAAAACAATACAAACTTAGTAAAAATTAATGCCAAAGGGCTCAGCTCAAGTTTGCCACCTGACGCTGATTGAAAGAAAAGGACATGCTATTCCAACCCGAATAATTGGGATAAGGACAAGCAAATTATTATAGGACCAATGTGTGAAAGCAACGAATGTGTTCATTTATTTATTACACCTCTGTGCCGATGCCCGATGGACACCGATTAAAGTCGATATTAATTGGCTATTAGATTAGTGTTAAATAGCGGGCTTTTAAGACGCAGGGGTCAGTAGGTGCGTCTGAATTTATGACGGGGATTTTAACGTTTGTTTATGATGCTTTAATTAATGGCTAACTTGCTTAGAAAGGTGAAAAAATGTCAGGATTAATTAAACCGAGAATAGAATATTATATTCGAAGTCAATATATATAGTCCCTTATTTTCCCCATAATCGACTATGGTGATGTGTGCTACTATGACCTGAATGCAGATCTACTCAACAAACTTGACCGACTTCTAAATAACTGCATTCGATTCGTATTCAATCTCCGCAAATATGATCATGTTTCCGCACAACGGTCACTTTTACAGTGGTTGCCCATTCGGCAGCGTAGAGCGTTGAGGGCTTTGACAACCCTATTTTCTCTTTTTCATAAACCCACTTCTCCTTCTTATCTGACTTCTCGTTTCCAATTTTTATGCTCTGCACACAGCAAGAATCTCCGTTCCTCTAATAATCGCCTTCTGCGATGTCCCTCTCACCGCTCTAGCCTCCAGAAATATTCCTTTTTTGTTCAGGCGGTCTTTCTCTGGAATGAACTCCCTCTGAATATCAGGACGGCAACCAATCGTATCTCGTTTAAGGTAAAAGCTCGAGAATTTTTACTTAAAAAGCTGGCAGATTCGATTCATAATTAACTGGTTGATAGTATTTCCATTTATTTATCTTTTCTCTGCACAAGGTGAGTGTATGTATGTATTATGTATGTATTTATATATATTAATATGTATGTATTTATGTATATTATGTCTCTAATAAATAGTTCTCTTTTTTTATTGCACCTACTATGTTTTGTTTCTGCATCACCCCAAGGTAGACTGGTAGAAAATGCCTACGGCATTAAGTCCGCCGTTGTACGTTGTTGTGCATAAAGTTTAATAAATAAATAAATAAATATTTATTTACTTGCAAAGAATGTAGGTTTTTGATAATAAGACGTCACATAAGTTACACAGATTCTAAATAAGTTGGAAGTGTCCGTCTCGAATCTCCAGATTTTTTGTGTGATTGCATTTTCTAAGATTATGTCTAATCTAACTGAGGTTGCGAGACTAAATAAAAAGGGTTTAGCGGCCCTGGAAAGGACTACTGGATTGATATTTCCTTCTCTGCCACCCAGGGATGATTCATGTTCATGATTTTCCAAGTCAAAAAAGGTTATTTTGCCCTGAAACACTTATAAAGGGTCAGTTCTAATAGTTATGAGCAGATAAAAAGCCCATTCGACACTTTACTGACATACGGCTTAATTTAGCGATGTCATTCTGCCCCAATGACCCAACAAATTGGCCCAGTATCAATCACTGCCCAACATATTGGGAAGTCTCTTCCGATAAATGTTGCCACGTAATTATTATGTTTCTATCAATGGCGAGGTCAGCTCAGGTGCTTAACCTGATGTCAGTTCTTGACGATTGATTGGCAATCGACAGGCATACGTCAGACCAGGTAGTAACTACTTGTCATGAGTCAGACACAATGGGACATACACGGATTGACAAACGACAATCGTCGTTCTAAAAGGGTAACGGTCGTTTGGGTATGTGATACCCTTTGAAGGGCTTAGGACCTTGGGATTGTAGGTTGTTGATTAGGATGGTATGATGGTTCCTTTTATTGAAGGTCATCTGTATGGTATGATGAAGGGTTTTCGTCAAATTCTTGAACTTGCTACTTTGGTAATAATTTGATAGAAAGGGTCTCATGGTTGGCAGTCATGGCAAAAAGTGGTTGTGATTAGGTCTCAAAGTTTTAAAAATAGGTACCAAAATATGGTAATTAAAGTCTTTATAATTCTTCAGTTCTGAACTCAATCTAGTTGGGGTCGGTGCAGCATATTCGGTTTACCATACTTCAAATAAGACTTAATAAATATTAAGTACGCTACGATAAAAATCTAATAAGTATTTTCCCCGTGACAGCCCTATACACTCTAGGCCAATATTATTAGCCCAAAATAACACTATCACCAGCAAAAGATAAACATGTTGTCATAAAAACTACCACAAACGCCTGTGTAGCCACTTAAGTGCACATCTATCCATTATCCTCAATAGTCCAATAGTCTACCGAGACACGATACTGTCGACACGTCTTCCATTGACCAATAAAACTTGACATCTGACAGCGGCGCCACTTGCAAAGGCAAACGTCAAACAGTTGTCAAATCCAGTACATTTCAATTATAGTTCCGAATCCTGCCGTATTTCAATTTATACTGGGTGTGTGTACGTGGCAAAAGTGGTCGTATATCACTGTGGTGTAACAATTTGTCAGTCAGAACCGTTTTGCGCGGAACCCGGGTCAATGGAACGAGAGATATTTCGGATGTTATCAGATTGAATGTGTAATTGGATTTGAGTGACATGTTTTAGGAGTTGGATGATGTGTTGAAAGGAGCAATTAGTTATGATTTGTGTCGCAAAATGTTTAGGTACGCAATGTAATAAATGGATGGAATGAAAGATAATAATTTTGTTTTAATTCATCTTTTGAATGGATGTCGTTAGAAAATTAGTCTTTATGCTCAAATTGACGTGCTTTGACATTGTCGCATAAACATAATTTATACGTAATAAATACAAAATTAAACGTACGTAGTAAACATAGGTAGGCACCTCATTTCCATAGCTCGTCTTGCTTGGCAATACGTAGCAATTTATTTATTAGAAAACTCGAGCTGTGAGTGAGATAAAACTCATTTATTTATTCATACTTCCCTCGTGCTAAAACACAATAAAAACGAGCAAAACATCATTATTTTATGCGCAACTAATGTGCAATCTTGCAAGCCAATAGTATTCTATAAACAATGTATTTAAGTACATCTCACTAACTACCTAGCAACTACCTATCTTATGTATAATTTACTAGCTAACTAGTTACCTATCATATTTTCCTGACGACAGTCGCGTTTATGAAGCTAATAACTTTTACAGTCACGTGCAATATTTTCTACTTCCCCCTGCGGAACACAAATGGAAAAACTTTCCGTGTCGCTCATAATCAATGTGAGCCACAGACTATGTAACTTTGAATAGACCCTGCTTCGTAGACCATTATTAATGGAGGGAAACCCTTGAAAAATAGACCTTCCGTATAATTTAAATAAGGATTAGGACCTCGTACTTGAATCGGATGTAGATGAGAGGTTCTATGATTTTGTTAGATACGCCCTGTTGGTCTTTAGGAAAGCGGTAAGTGGAAAATGTAAAGAGGAAATCTTGAATCAATTTTCTTTTGCGGAAATTAAAAGTTTGCTGAGTATTTCGACCTTTATTCACAAACAATCAGCCCCTAGTCGGTAACTTTATTTGTCACGCCTAGTTAAATTAAGTGAATTTTCTCGGAAAAACCGTTGCATTCCTTTTAATATTTTTATCGTTTGAAGAGTTCAATATAACGCTCGGTCCCAACGGAAGTAAAGGCGTACGGACGGAATACTCATCGCGTTACTACAGCATTGTTTGCCAAAAGAAAATGTTAATCCACGGCTCATTAAGTAAGTTACAGCTAAGCCTTGATTTTCCTTCAGTCGATTATTAACACGGCGCTAGAATACACGGTATTCGCTACTTCAGTTATTACACGCAAATAGTTAATAGCTCGTAGAATAATTTAGCTGATAGTGTTTTTGTTTGTGTACAGGTAAATCGTTATGTTTCCCAAACATAACTTATTTATGAGTGAAAATTGTGCGGATTGTTGAATATGGTGAATAAATAGTAAATGTGAACTGTGACTGATTTTGTGCAGTGCAATTTTCCGCAAATAGTGCATTATTTTATGAATTTTAATGGTGACAGTCTTTACGTTAAGCGATCATGGCGCCATCAAGCGACGGCCGCGTGTACTATTACAGTTCATGGCGGACCAACAGGCTAACTATGACTTATATAAGTTTAGCTACTCGGTAAGAGATGGCGCTGTATGCAATTATAACAAAACTGCCATTCTGGTTTACAATATTTCTTTATCATTTTTATTTATGAATGGTTTTCCTTTGTTACAGGCCGAGCCGGGGGATACAATAGCAACAACCAAAGAAGGTTTGTATATATTTTTCTCCAAAAAGAAAGAAAGAAAGTTTTATTTACGTACTTCAAAGTCTATAATTTACTTGATTTTTTTTTCTATTCATTTATTCTTGAATTTGTAGAAGAATGGGTGACGCGGAAGAAAAGCGAAGTGACAACGACTCGTCAGATTGCGACCAGAGTCAAGCGCGAGCTGATTTTAGAAGATGGACGTATTCTAAGCGATTCAGGACCCAAAATATCTACCTCCGTCAATGAAGATACGCATACCACCAATTATCAACAGACTGAGGTAAGACTACTTATTTATTACCTAATTTTTTATTTATGGTTCATAAAAATCGTATAAATAAATGTTTGACTAATGTCAGATAAAGGTGTTCCAAAGCTCATTAATCTTATAATCATCCTTTCGCCATATACATATGTATAAATATTTTCTACACATACATACCTATATGACCTTCTTTTGACAGCATCGGGTGCCTGATGATCAGATTGAAGAGGAAGCGGAGGAGACTGAAGCGATCGGGGCGCCACCTGATGGTAGATATTTTTTTAGTTAAAGCTTAATTTCCATGTTCCACCTATAACGAGCTACAATCCTACTTGTTTAATTTCAATTTACTATCATGAATTCATTTAAATCGACCTTTTATCACCCTAGAATGATTCAAATTAGAGTCGTTTTTTTACGATGCAAAATCATCAAATGAGTCCTCTTAGTTCAGGGCAGGACGGGAGGGACCGTTAGACTTGTACTGACTAAAATCCATGGTGTCCTTCAATAGTCCTTCACGTTACCCGACAGTCCGGCAGGCTTTGGCCCTCTTTTTGTGGCACGCGTGGAACACGACGCCTGCCGACCCGGGCATGGTCCATGGTCCATAATGATTTTAGAGTCGTTAGAGTATGTCTGCAGCGTTCCATATAAAACCGATAATGTTATAATTAATATAATCGACCTATTCTCAACAAAAATCCCATCTTCTCAGAAGTCGACGGCCCCCTGATCGGTGGTGTGGTAGCCCCAGCGGGCACCAAGGTGCATGTGACGTCACTGGTGGTGGCCAACCCCGACGGCAAGGTGCGCGAGAGTCACGACAAGCGCGTTCTGACGAGAAACATCACGGAACGAGTGCAAGAGACCGAGGAGAGGATACATAAGGGGGATACTACTCATGACGTGAGTACTTGCTGTTTTTTTATTGGCTTTCAGACGGCTTCAATTTTGTGTGTGTTTTTGAATTTTTTTCTTAGGTGAATGACCACGTCGTCTCATATTTTTAGTTAAGTCAAGTTGTTGCAGAAATTTTGAGACAAATAAACGTTTATTCTCATTTGTCACCACTGGTGACGAGCGGGGAAGAAACCCGGATGTCCCCACTGGCAACGGATAGGAAAACAATATCCCATTTGTTGCCATAGCTAGAGCGTTACGATAAAACTTCCAAACGAGTCTCGTGTTTGGTGCTTCAAGTTAGGTGACAACTGAAAACTTGATTGTTTTGTTTTAGCGTAGGTACGAATCAAAAAAATCTGACAAAATAAATATACATATCTAAATTACCGTAATTTACTGAAAAGTCAAGTTAGACCCATGGCTAACTTAGCTATTGAATATTTTTAAACATGCATCAAGCTCTACAACCATAAATCATGACCACAGATAACCCTAAAACGCAAAACCATAGACAAAGAGCCCCCTGTTCCGCTTAGAACACACATATGCAAATTCCATAACCCCCGTCAAATCGTTGTTTGCCGCAATTTACTAGCGCTATTAGCTTTTATATGACGGGCCTTATCTACCCCCGTAAGATGCAGGGGACATGTCGAGGTGTCGATGAGCCGGGCCGGGGGTTTGATACCGGCTGATACACGCTAATGGAGTCATGGGAAGCAGTACTCGTCTTATTATGCCGAAGTATTTCTGTGATAAGACCTATTTTTAGTTCGCTCTGTTGCCTATTCGCCTAATCGTGGAGGGAATTTATGCTACCGAAGTTAGTTGTGGATGGGTGATAGTGGGTTGATTTGAAATTGTTTTTTGAAAAAGAAAAGTCTATTCCTTCGCTTTTAAAGTCATGTGTATTTCGCTAAGTACGTTTCACTAATGAGGATAGATTTGCTTCGTAAAAAGCTTTCTGGCAAAAGTTGCATTCCTTATTTGATCTACTTTACTTAAAATATTTCCTCAGAGTATTATTTTAGTAACATGTATTTTTGTTAGAACACAGAAAAGACTAAACCTGTTTCTATCTCGTATCTAAGAAAGAAAAAATAACTTACTGTCGACAAAGTTATTTTTCACACTACTTGTTCGTAAATGTCATATTATATGTCAGACAAACCTACTGTAAAGCATGACATTGTTCCCTCTAGCTCGAGCCGGGCAATAATATATGTACTGAATTTCATTATTCCCGTGGGAATAATGTGATTTGAATTTGGAACCTCAAAGAAAACCGTATGAAAACTTTCACCAAGGAGTCGTATCAGTAATGGCGGCCGCTGGCCGCAACAGCTGATCGCTTACAGTGGTGCCAACTTCACGAAGGTTGGCGTACCAAATCAAATTTCAAAAATCGAATTTATTTCCTCGCAGTAGGTGTGAAAAGCAGAGTACGCTCCTCGAGAGTAAAGCTGCCTTGTCTTGGGCTAACTTGAATCCCTCGCACACTAAGGATTCTTAACTTAATTCCCTCGTTTCACTCGGGAATTAATACTTGAACCTCCTCGCTGCGCTACGGAGGTTCACCCCTAGAATCCTTAGTGTCGCTTCGGGATTCAATACGCCCGTGACGTAAGGCAATGCTTTACTCCCTTGGTGCGTAATCTACTATTCTTACTTTTCATTGGGATTAAATGCAATAGTATACCTAGACAAATGTGACTTTAATTCCGTTAAACGCAATAAATACGTCAAACAATATTATTGCGATGAGAAATTATATCATTAATGTTATATCTAACCATTTATGTCATTATGTATTCGGAATTGGAATGTGTAGGTGCGGCCTGCCCGACAACAATTATAATGATGTCTCAACAATGTTGATGTCATATTAAATTAATAGATTTTACACTCAGGTTACCATTCCGGATTTTTAGCACACTTATGACATAACATGCTTCTATGTTCTAGAACAGTAGGTAGAGAGGTGACTAAAAACATCCAAATTTCATAAGTAATCTCCAATGAAGTAAAGGGAGATTCTATTGCTATCAAGTCTGACAGTCCCTCCCACCCTACCCGGCGTGGGAAAACTCATTTGATGATTTTACCACGATAAAAAAAAAATATCTGGATACTTTGACGATTCCCTTCCGCTACCCACCAGGGGGAGGGGTTAATTTGATCAGTATATTTTGAGACCTGGAGACTGAGTTTTTAATGGAAGACCGAATACACGATGTTGAACTTGACTAGAAACATAAACGAAAATTCTTTCCGCTATCAAAGTTATTTTATCATTATTTGAGGCCAAGATGTTAAGATATTTTTAATCAAAAATCGAATTAGACTTTGTTCAACCTGATAATCGAATGGAGGAACCATGTAATCAGCTGACGGGACTGCCTGCGATTGCTGAACCATAGAGGAAGCTGGAAAAAAGTAAACTCGACCATTTACTGTCATTACGTTATAATTACATTTGTATATGTAAATGTATGATATTATTATGACCTCCTTAACATTCATTACCAAGATCACGTAACAGAAAAAAAATTAGGTCAAAACAACTTTACAAATTGACAGGAAATGTAGCTTGAACTTAAGATTGTTTTAACAACTAATCAGTTACCAAGTATGAAGCACTATTTGATTTCCCGACATACTCCAAAGTTCAATATAATTAAGTTATAATCAAGCGATGTTGCAAAGCAATGACAGGAAATTAACTTGCCAAAGTTATGACTTAACTTTTGATTAAACAATAGTGTTAAGATGTAATTCACAGCTTATGAGTATTTGACTTCAGACTTATTAGGGAAATGGCTGTGGTGAACTTCAAAGGGTTAAACTCATTAATTAGGAAACAAACTAGTTTTTGTATTTTCAGGATTATTTCTTCCATAAGCCTCGATTAGTCGCCCATCCAGGAGCCGGAGAAACCAACTTAAAATTTTGTAACGATTAATTAATTTTTCGACCTTTTGCACTTGTAGATTCAGTTTTTTATGTAATTTACTGTAAGGAATCGAAAGAGGCTTTTGTCCAACATTGGGACATATTGGACTAATATAAAAATGTGCTTAATCACGATTTGCGTAGGTACATTTATATACATAATAGTAAGTTAAAACTTTTCTAAACCAATTAAAGTTTCTCGTGCTATCCGCAATCCCATTTCGGATTCAATAATCGTTTATTGAATCCGATTCATCGTTTCTAATCACCAATCAAAGTGTGCCAATCACTGATTGTAAGCGACCTGTGCCCATTCCTACTTGTGCTGTACAGTCATGAACATAACATAACATGTGACTTTTTTTTGCGTCGAATGTTATACATACTCAATTTTGGCTACATTCGTCAAATGCAGGTAGCACTAAAATGATTTTTCACACTACTTGCTCGTAAATGTCATATTATACGTCAGGCAAACCTACTGTAAAGCATGACATTATTCCCCCTCGCTCGAGCCGGGAATAATATATGTACTGAATTTCATTATTCCCGTGGGAATAATTTGAATTTGGAACCTCAAAGAAAACCGTATGAAAACTTTCTCCAAGGAGTCGTATCAGTAATGGCGGCCGCTGGCAGCAACAGCTGATCACTTACAGTGGTGCCAACTTCACGTTCGAAGGTTGTCGTACCACATCAAATTTCAAAAATCGAATTTATTTCCTCGCAGTAGGTGTGAAAAGCAGAGTACGCTCCTCGGGAGTAAAGCTGCCTTGTCTTGGGCTGACTTGAATCCCTCGCTACACTAAGGATTCTTAACTTAATTCCCTCGTTTCACTCGGGAATTAACTCTTGAACCTCCTCGCTGCGCTACGGAGGTTCACCCCAGAATCCTTAGTGTCGTTTCAGGATTCAATACGCCCGTGACGTAAGGCAATGCTTTACTCCCTTGGTGCGTAATCTACTATTGTCCTATCGGCTTACCCAGTTTGGTAGAGAACTCACTTTTACATAATTATTTAATTATTATAGATAACTTACTTACGGTTATGATAAAGCTTGGGTGTTGGAGGTATTCCCAACTAAAACTAAAAACACGTTTATTTTTGGATCGTTAGAAACGTAGAAATAATTAAAAAGTAATTTCGTTGGATGCAGTATAATATACCTATTATCAAGTGCCATAGAAGACTTAAAAACGTGGGAAAAAAGTCGGGGCGATCAGAAGCTAGTACAATAATAAAAATACATCTACCACCGAAGTTGCGATAGCTTTCCGACGAGTCAATCGTTTGAATTCTCCGTTACTTTTTAATACTTGTGGTCGTGACTGTACTAACATAGTAATATTAACACTCATGTACTCGTATGTAGCTGTTACGTGATTTCCGTACGCCGAGGTCGCAAGTTTCATGAAGGCAAACGTGTTACTTAACACTTGTAAGCTCTCAAAGCTTTTGTATTCATAGGGCTTTTGAGAAGAGCTTTTGCAAGAGCCGTAAAAGCTTCCAATAAAAGCTGTGTAATATAGATTTGAGTTAAATAGCTTTATTGTCTGTACCTAATAAATACGACAGAAATTGGTAATTCGTAAGAGTTACGATAATTTGTTACCAAAGAGTAGTATTCCATGAATATGTTAACCGTTTATTCGGTAGATCGATATTACTTTTTTGGGTGTTAATATCTGCCCTGGGTGTAGTGTATGAAACTATCAGAGTCTCACTGACTAAAAATCCGACCTGTTCCTTCAAATGCCCTTTGCGTTCCAGTCATGCAAGCAGATTCGCCATACATAAATGTCATTAAAACTCTTTTCAATTTATTTCAGAAAAAAAACACGACTAGTTTAAATTTTATCTTAAAAAAATAGATGTAGGCAGTAGACACTGCATTCCTTACTTGAATTTAATTTGCCATTCTAAATATAAACCCTTTTAAAAGCTCTATTTTAAATTCTCTTTTTAAAAATACAAGGTAGACGTTTAAACCAGCCAGTTGTCCAGGTGTCGATGGTTTCGAATAACCGCCGTCTGTTCATACGAGTGATTCACGACTCGAGTACAACACTAGCTACACAACACTAGCTTATTTTTCTCCTTAACGCCTACGAAGTATTTTTTGTTGTTCTTATAATGAGAAAGTCTGAACACCTATTATTTACGTGTTACATAAACTTAGCTCTAAATGCTTCGTACCAATGGTTCTGTAGAGTTTTTGTCTATGGAATTCTGCTTTAGATTAAATTTTAACTAGAAAGCTGGATAAGTGTTGAAATGGAAAATTTTATAATTTGAAACCCATCACGTTTAAGAATTAGATTATCAAATTATTTGTTTAGAGAGACCTTCCAAAATCTATGCGACCACGTTAAGAACGAAATTGTGAAAGCGCCATATTGTGAATTGTGATGAACGCTAAAACTAAAACTTGCACGCTCTTAAATAAACAAAAGTCATTTATAATAACATACATAGACAATACAAAACCGATCATAATATTATTGAAAATTAATTTGCACGAAGCCTTTTATTGATAAACGTTAATTTTCAAGTGACAGTTGACAAAATGGAGTTTATTGACGTTTTCGTTGTTTTCGTGGTCGTTTTAATACAAACCCAAAATCTTTTTGGGCAATCGTAAATTGCGACGACGTTGTTTTTCAATTCGAACCCATAAAGATATCTTTAAAAGCACACTTGATTACCACATCACGTTGCAAATTCACAAATAAATCGAGTTTTTAGGTAAACTTAGATTATTGGCAGATTATATTCTAAGGCATGCTTCAATCGTAAATAGATCGAATTACAAAAGCAAAGTATTTGTCATAATACGTGCTTTGAAAAGACAAATACTTGCACACAGTAATTTGTATTAGAAGACAGTTCTTATTCAACCTGTTTCCACCCAAAACTGGTCTTTAACAGGCTATTAATAACACCCAGAATGGTGTGCGGTCTAAGGATAACAGGCCACCCGGCTTGTAACCGTAGTTGATGTAATAATCAGACTTCATCAAACTGTAATTAAGGTTCACCTCGCCTGAGATTATAATTTTGGTTAATTCGTTATTTTCTCTATGATAAATTGGCTAATAATAAATGTTAAAGTGACTTAGATTGATAGCACTGAACAAAAGTTGTAGTTACAGTAGGAAGACGATTTAATGGTAATCGTACAAATTAAGCCGTTAATTTAAATTTTATTTTATAGTAAAGTAATTTAGCTTAAAGGTTAACATAGAATTAACAGAGGGATTCACACCATATTTTTTTATGAAGTTAAATAATTACTATTACTAAATTGACCTTCAAACGCCCCATTTTTAGTTTCAAGACAAAACACGAGCGGTCGACAATAAAAAAATCGTGAGTTCAGTTTTCAAAAACAAAAAAATCGTTCGCATCTATGCTTTCAATGCTTGTCCCCTATCTCCGAACGCCACAGGACACAAATATTCATATAAAATATTGTCCGAACATACCCACACAAAATAATCTACCAAACATAATTCCGTGCAATTTTATTACACCTTAGCGACATTGTTAATCCTAGATAGAGCTTGTCATGGATACTTTTTTCTCCTCGAAACGAAAAACAATAGTAAGATAGAGAGTGCAAAATAGAGCACCGGTTTATTCAGCTGAGCATCCACATAAATCGATGGGGATTTTGAAATTATAATTTGTTCATGGAGATAGGTCGCCCGGGGCGCCGCGCCCACGCGCTGCGTCTGCGCATCGGAAAGCGCTTTGTTCTGCGTTTGTTAGATCATTTTCTTATGGTGGCTTTGTTTTAAGGATTTGTGGTAGATGTTATTAATTTTTGTTTTTCTCTTTTATTGGAATGTCGATAAGAATGATGGGACTGATGTTAGATAGGTTTTGCTGAGAGCTTTGCAAAAGCTTTGTCGTTGTAACGTTTGTGCTAGTTTCCTCCTGTTAGAAATTATGTAACTAGACAAGTATTGACATACAACTTACGAGTTTAGCCCACTTAATCAATTATTCATACCTACTAAATCTGAAACAGCTTTTCCTAAAGCTTGATGTAATTTTCCGTATTATCCCGTTAGTGTAATTTGGGTACTTTCTAAATCGGGGTTTTGGGTCCGCATAATAAACCAAACTCTTAAAGGAAGCATGTAAAGCAGGACACGGACTCATAAATACAAATTAGGCACCCACAGTCACAGCGTCCAAATGTGACCTTAAACTTCTTTAAATTGTCCAGATATGGACATAAGTTTTTACAGACTGTTATTTTCGTGTCCTAAATTAGCCAACATAACAATAAGTTAGCTGCGCCACCGGTTATATATTTCTGTACAACAGGGTTTTTCAACCTTTTTCATGGCACGACCCCTTTAGTATGAAAAAATATTTCGCGACCCCCCTACCGGTTGCTGTTTTCAAGCATTCAATTTGACGGTACGGTTAGCGATGTTACCGAGCGATTGCACTGCTATGCTGTGTGTTACGGGTTCGATTCCTGCACTGATCAAATATTTTTATGATCGACAGTGGCGTATTTTAAAATTCAGCGCAAACTGTCTAGTGTGAGTAACTGTGCACCGACATTTAAACACCGCCTTCTAAAAGAAACACTTAAAAGACCCTCATTTTATACTACAAATATAAGTTTTTAATGGTTTGTAAACGGTGAGAGTACGCTCGCTGCGTAGCGAGTTTGCTACGTAGTTTATTTTTGAACAGTAGTTTCCACAAAAGTATTATTGAAAAATAAACTATAAAAATCGTGGTCATTAAGGTCATGGAAACTTAAAACTTATTAACAAGAGCGAGCGTAGCGAGCTCGAAAATTTTTATGTTTCGGGGCTACGAAAAGTCATATCTACATAGAAGAGTAAACGCAGTGAACTCTAAAAGTTTCCGTAGTACGACAAAAAAAGTTTTAATCTAAAAGCGGGAAAAAAAATTAGAGACTTGAAGAGCGAGCGCGGCGTGCACAGTAAATCTACTATTTCTGCACCAACATAAGACAAGATTTCATTGAAAAGTGACCTTAAATCGTTGACTGTTTTTGACGTTCACAAGCACACCCTTCATTAATGGGCGAGCGTAGCGAACCGGGAAAATTTTAGGGATTTTTTTTTTCCTAATAAATCTTTTATAAAACTATGTTGTTTTTTTACTGCAGTAGCTTTCCCAACTTTCTAGAGAAGCTTCGCGACCCCCCTGGGGGGTCGCGACCCACAGGTTGAAAAACCCTGCTGTACAATATAGTAGCTTCAGCGCTTTAAAGCCAATTCGTTCACAAGTCGGTGTTCTACTCCGTGACCCATACATGTTGCAATCGCTGAGTAAACCGCACTTGCTGCAGCGGTGTGCCGCTAAAATGATCAAATTATTTATTTATGAGCAAAATGCGTCTATTGCTGCAATCAGAAGTGTAGATTGTCTTGACATTTTCTCGGCTTTAGTGGACGTAGGTGAGAAGATTTTAGAACGAAAACTGGTTGGGTTAGGATATGAATAATAAAATAGCAAGCCAAATGTCTTAATACTTGCGAGCTTGAAGGTGCAATATGTGTGAATTGTGATACAAATCCGTTAAAACACCAAACTAGATAAGATGCTGAGATAATCAAACTGAATACAAATAATCTCATCGGTAGGCAACCAAGTGCATTGAATACAATCGAAATTAAGAGCACAGATCAAATTACAAAACCGCTTAATCAGGATTACAATGCAGTTGTACCAAAATGCAACCGCGTAATAAGGATACATTGTTAGCATTACAATTCGGCCTTTACTCTGCACATTCGACCTAGATAATGTCCGTATAAAGGAGGCTGTGGCGACATCGAAAGTGATGTTCAATGAAAGTGATCGCCCATTTGCAGCCGGCCCCTTTGCGTGTCGCCCGAAGCAAACGGCCGATAACTCCACACTTTTAACGACTCATCTCGAACACTTATGCCCTTATTCGTATTCGGCGTTTGTATCTTTCGCACGCCAATGACGTCAGCCTCTAATGAAGCCTTGATACAGATCATTCATCATCCAGAATTCGTTCAGTTTGGTATGTAGTGCTGCAACTACATCATGAAAAATTGCCAGCCTTGTTACTGGCTGACTGATATTAATGTCTATCCAATCTAATTAGAATAAAGCCATGCACTAATGGTGATCACGATTTCACGAATATGATTTTTTCTTCAATTACAATACGAATTGTTTACAAAAAAAAGATTAAAACTTTATTCCAATTGAATAGGCCTCGTTCGAGATCCCGACGTAAAAGTCAATTGGAAACGCTTGCAATCTCACTAAACCTATTTTTTTATTCGACGCAATTTGAACAGTGCCTATCTAAGCACTCGGCTTTGCAACGTCGGCTAGTAATTTGACCTTACGCCGAGCATTAGTAGGAGTGCCCGCCGTGCTTTCAACGCGAATAGCAATAAAACCACAAAATATGTGCTTCACATTTACAAAATGCTGCGAAACATCTTGGATGTGGCCTTTTTTGTGTACAAGAGGCTGAGATTGTGGCAGGATGATGTCATCCGTTGTGTATCTTGTAATGAGAGCTATTTTTGGTAACACACATGTTTTAAATTCTGGAATGTACGACGTTGAAACCTTAAATTACGTTGAAAATCTGTAGCAGTCCCGCGCATGCCGCGGAATTTCTAGCAGTGAGTGCGCATTAAACATGTTTACGAAGCAGCAGCTATCGAGCATGCTAATCAAATGTTCTAGATAAATTGAAAAGATGTTTGCTATTTGACGTTTTATAGTATCGAACATGCATCGATTGCCTCATCCAACGTTAGGTTCAGGTGAATTTTCTAGTCAACTCCGCGATTATAACGCTAGATGAGAGCCGAGTAGCTGCTCTCAGGACAATAATTTAAGATGTTTAGATAACATCTACAAGCCCTGTGCGGTGTGCCCAAGAATTCATGTGATCACCTCCAAGATCCAATCTTAGATATAGCCTCTACGAGGTGATGTTACGAAAAATTATCTCCGACTATGGGACCTGTTCTTTGTCAAAGATTATGAATCCCTGCAGCCCGCGTTGCGTGTAGCCGCCGATGTGCTCAGCATTCATATTTATATGGACGATTTGCACGCTAAGCATATTTAGAACGGATTTTTGGATTAATGGATTTGAAAGTAAGGCTGTCTTTATAATAGTGCTTTTTGGTATGACGTGTCAATTCGAACAAACATGATGTATGTTTTGTAACCTTGCATTGTTCTTATAATTTAAAGCATATTCGATGCACTTCCGTTAATTATTCGAATGAAATTAAAAAGCACACTTCATCAAAGCTCATTACATCATAAGATTTATGATGTGTTGTGTTCACACTGTTGTGCTGACCGTACTGTTCGCATTGCTCGTTTGCGGATCTTTGTTCTCCGCAATTGTTTTGTTTTCAATCGTCAATGAATAATATTTTCAAAGAGTATTATCGTCCTTGACCTTTTCGAACAAAAGGGACTGGTCAGCCATTTTATAGATAAATCAAAAACGTGGCGATAGTACTATACAATGTGAAGTCGAAGTTAATTACGAAAGCCTTTTCGATTAACATTAAACAACAATTGTGGTTTAAAGTTGTACCGACTTTTAGTTTAGTATCAAACCGCATCCACACTCGATTAGATAGAAGAAATATCGTAGGATTCGGTACTTTGTAACTTTAAATTGCTCACGTTTATGTAACAAAGTAAATGAAAACGAGAATTTTATTGTATTTCTTTGTAGCTTCGCCTGTATCGCAAGATAATAAGTAGTTTATTGGTCATCTTATTAAATGTTGGCATAGAATCTAATTGAATCAATGCACTTCGATACAGTTACGTGCATAGATATCGAGTGAATTGTTTTATCGATTTCACCGTTAATCGAATGAGTTCTAGCAACTGTAATGTCGGTGGAATATTTATGGTTTCCATGGTTGTTCCGCAGTACTCAGTAGACAGTACGAATAGCGTTCGTTCTTGACATTTACTGCATCACTGACGTACCCACGGGTTCTGTTAGCGGATAATAATAATGTTTTAGTTTTGACATTTTGATTCAGTGCAGTTTGTTTGAGCGCATTCCGAACAGGTTCATTTGGTAGTGAATGTTAGGAGCTTGTACTTAGTAGCTGGGCTGTCCGTTGAATAGTGTAAGGGTGTGGCAATGTTTAGAACTTACGCGAAAAACTGTTTCTAATTTGAAAGTTTGTTTATATAATTCTGTGGCGATTTCGTGTCAATTTATATAAGGTGTAGATTTTTCCTTGCGTAAATCATTGAAATTGAACTTATTTATGACAGAGCTTGTATTTTTTAGTCAAAACGGTATACCGCTTGCACATATTTTCTATTTTCCGAAATAGTTTTTATTGTTGTATTTGTAACACAGGTGCTTACCTGTGTTACAAATAATCCTACAAATTTTGAATACAAAATAACCTATGAGGTTATCTGTTTCAAAGCGTACGTTTATATTGATCTGTTTTTTAAACCATAGGTACCTGATACCAGTTATCTACCTACCACGTTTTTAATATTAGATTAAATTGAGTTATTTCGTGTTGGATCGTTTTAACAAACCTAAGCTCACTCAGCATACTAACTGCGTGACTTACTTATAGATCTATCCTATGATTGACTTGTAGATTGCAATAATCCCAACTAGTACCAAACGAGTTCATGACTTGACTCCAACTAATACACTATGTTGTGTTGTTTTACACTGCGTACCTTTAGAAATAGGTCAATTGGTATTTGTTTACAGTTCCATAAATTCCAAAGATAATGCAAATTCTGTTTATTGTTCCTTTGACCTATTTGATTGGTGGAGTATCGGTTTCAATGTTTGAGCAGGTTAAAGCTATAAAATATTTGATCGGTTGCACGGTTTAAGCAACTTCAGGTCGTAATATATTCGATTTGGAAATTTGTGATTCACTTAAACTTAAGAACGAAAATGATTTGTAGAGTTTTTAATTTAAGATGCACAATCAAGCATCTATTTCAGGTAATTTAATATCATACAAGGTTTTTGGCAAAACACTTAGTGAAATACATATTATTATTAAAAAACTAATGTCTTATGTGGCGCCCTGGAGAGTATTGGCCACTCTACACAAGACAGAAACAAAAAAAAAATCAAGAGAACGATTAAACGTAACTGCTATAAAATTAGCGCCAATTATCTGAAGATACAATTACAATGATACAAAAATAAATGATACAAAGTAACATTTATAGACAATTGCGTTACAGTTTATGAAGAACTTTTTTCTCGATTGATACAATGTATCGAGTTATCGAACTCTCGATACTTTATTCCCATCGAGAATGTTATCGAGAACAATATAAAAAGAATATACAAATCGATGATTCGCGTGTGTCGAGCAATTTAGTGGGCTATTCAAATGATGGCATGATAAATGTGTCGGACACCCTGCTTGTGGCTTTTTAATCTTGAAAATGCGCATAGTATTTAACTTTTGATGTTGAAGTCTGAATTGGAATGTATTGATGGCTCTTTAATATGAATTTTACCTAATAACGAGGGCAAGATTCGCAGGCTGGAACCTCTTGATGAAATAATTTAACGAACATGCTTTGGTTTTGCGTGGGTTCTAGTTTTCGACCTAACATGTAGATTTTCGAAAACTTTCATACACACATACCTACATTTCTATACATTAACATAATTTTCATCACTAGACACAAGAAAATTATGGCAACAAAAAATGTTCCTTGGTTGCCAATGTCCTTTTGTCCTAAAAGTGAAAAAGACTACAAAGAAGGATGATCCAATTTGGTGCATTCGTTCGAAAGTTATACTACTTTGGTTTTATGTTCTGTAAAGATAAAAATCGTACCAATTTGTAAATGTGTTTGAACACGCAAACAACATCAAAGATGGCATGTAAATACGTACGATAATTTTATTTTTATTGAACAAATTAGAATGTTAATTTAAGTGTCGCCGCATTTAGAAATCTTTTTATGAACTGTGCATTTAATAATCTTATTTTCTCTCTTCTATTTTTTTGTACTTTGTCTAGGGTTTTATTCCTAAGCTCAGTACATAAGTGCTAGTTAATTTTACTTACTAAGAGTAAAACCCTTTTATTAATGGTAGAGAGTCCTGTTGAGTTTACGTAAGTTGCTATAAAATTAAACGTACCTTCGTCTATGAATGAAAATCGAGAAATTATGTGTGTATTACCAATCACATGCAGTAAATGTTCGTTTGGTTAGAGCCGACAAAAAGCAACTTAAGAGGAAACAGTGGCGTAGTCCATACAAACTTTTTGTGTTTCACCTTTAAAAAGGGAAGCATTTTTTGTGCTGTGTATCCATTCCTATTGTATTTTGATGTTCAGTTCAGTACTGATACACACACACACTTTGTTTGGATATTTAAAATTAATATGGAATATAATTATTTACGTCAAAAATACCAAGGATGGAGACGTAGCCGAGATTTCGGTACTTATCGAAATTTATTTTTCAATTGATCTAGTTTCATTACCCAGAGAGAAAACACACAGGACAAAGTCTGTATGGACTAAACGCCGCTAAACCTCCCTCTAAACGCTTTAACAGCCCTATAAAAGTTGAAAATCAGTCGAATTGCAAAAACACGTAAGCAATTAGAGTTAAGCACTGGCTTGAATCCTTGTTGGCAGTGCAGGGGGCGGTAGTGAGTTCCTATTCGTAATAGAAGAGCCGGCCGGACCCCGCGTTATTATCCATTCAGTCCCGAGTTCCCGACAGATTGCAAGATATGGTCTATTTAATAATATGGGCACCGACTTACAGCTACAGGCCCGCACTAAACACGATACGTTTTACATTTTTATTAGCCGCATAGCCGTTAACTATTTAATAAAGTAGATAAGCATTTTAAAGTACACACATCAGCCAATGTTCTTTATAATTGTAGTGTTAAGCAATTATCTGTTTCAAATTTAATAACTACAGTTTTAGATATACCGATTAAGACGTTATGAATTTATTTAATTATTTATACTTGTACGTTTAGTTTTATCGTTTACACGTGTATGTTGAAAATTAACCCAAACCCAGTGTTATTCTCAATTATAAAATGTAAAAAATGTCAAAGTATGAAATTTAATTAAGACCCATTCAGCCGTTTTGACGTCATTAAGTTACATAATATATTCATCCGTCCATCTATCAAAACTTTCAAAGATAATTAAAAAAAAACAGTCTTTTAAAGAAAATAGAGTTGGTATTTAATATTATTTGTCGTTCTATTTTATAGACTTAGGTCGAATCTAAATAATCTTTAATCCGTCTTATTACAAAAACAACGCAAAACCCTGGTTTAGACCAGAACTATCAAGTCTAACTTAAGTGCTAAACCAAGGTTTAAAACTATCCGTATTACAAAACAAAAATAAACCTCAGACTTCTTAGTACCGTCATTTGAACCGAGGTCTAAATCCAACCACAGATTAAAACAAATTTCATTCGTTCACCATGATATCATTCGATTGCAACGTTCCATATTACCAGAAAATAGAATGTATTGATAATTCGTTTATGATTAATTGAGGTTTAGAGATATTAAAAATATTGATTTATTTTTTAGAATTTAGATATAAGTCATTTCCAATACTGTAGTTTGATTTTTTAAGCATATTATTTAATGTTGGATTCTTTACTTACATAACATTTAAAGCGCGTAATGGAACGTAACATTCTCGCGCGTCATAATGAACTATGACATGTTTACTAATTATTTTTTGGAATTATTATGAAGCTTTGTTTTCATTTTTTAGAACAGTTGCCTCTTTTTAATAATTTCACCATCTTTATTAATGTGAATATTACTAGCGTATGTCTAAGTAAAGTATGTTTGGGATAAGTAGGTATGTCAGGCAATTATCCCACGGGAACATGATTACGAAATTAAAAGTAGCCTAAGTGTTAATCTAGGATCATTATCCATTAAGTCGACCATGTTTTAGGTAAAAATACCACAAAAACAACAATACAATGAAAAATATTCAATGAAAAAATGACACAACTTTGACAGCTACGACTTAGACCACCACTAAACTAGGGGGCGGCGTGGATTAAAGTTAGACCAAGGTTTAGTCCATGGTTTAACGCAAAACCACGTTTTGTAATAACGTTTTTAGGTAAACCATAGTTTGACGTGATTTAAACCTGGGTTTATAGTTAAACCTCGTTTTGTAATAAGACGGAATGTGTTTAGTCTGCATAGTTCCATTACATACGTTGGCAGCCATTTTGTTTTTTCTTTAAGGTTATAGGTTAGAAATCCGGTCCGGACCCGTGTTAATGTCAACTGTGCATCAGTGTGCATGTTTTTAAATGTCCGGTAGAATCCATAATGTTTGACTATATTTAAAGATCTTAATATTAATAAAAATAAGGATGCATTATTTCAAGGTCTGTGTACAATACAGCGTAAAGTAATAAAAGCTCTTGATGATCGGGTATTCAGTATTCATTTATTTGCAAATTTTATTTGCGACTGGATGTAACTAATTTTAATATCTTTGTGATCATCAGACTTTAAATGTTCCCACTGCTGGAACACAGGCCACCTCTCCTGAGAGGTAGCTAGCCAGTAACCACCACGCAGGCCCAGTGCGCGTTGGTGGACGTCACATGGTCTTCGAATTTTTGGTTCTAGGCTATGCCGATTTCCTTACGATGTTTTACTTCACCGTTTTGAGAGCAGTGGTGATGAAATAAATTACACAAAGTGCGCCTGGCTATGTTCGAACCTACGGCATGGCTCGACACGGAGCCACCACTGCAAATTAAATAAAATTGTTTTCCGAATATTTAAACTTTAATAAGCTTTAGAGATGATTTGGTTATGGGGCCTGGCTAGACTTTGTATTTCGAACCGACCCTAAATTCTAACTCAAATCCACTCCTGCGCAGCGAGAACTAGCTACCACGCCTATTCGTAAGCGTGCTGCGGCAATATATTCCGTGAGGATGTACAATACTTTGTGCGTTAAATCCCGCTCCTTTGTGCGCCGCAGCGGCGTACGCGCTTCGCTGGCGTTTCCGAGGTGTCAGGGTTGCCTGTTTTTAGAAAAAAAAAAAGAAATATTGTGACAAGATAAAATCTTTTTGGTTTGGATAATAGGCATTCTTATAATGATTTTGTTGATACTAAAACACTTCTTTAGGATACGTTTGCGTATGAGCGCTTCTAATATGTGGTAGTTAAGAGATTTTTTTTATTAAATAAATGAAACCTCAAAAATCTCTTTCTCCTATTTTCTTCAAGGAGGTTCTAAATTCATGCTAAAATTAACACAAATAATAAAGTTCTAAATGAATCCACCAAAAGAAATATCTGTATACCTTGTGCACCCAAACAAACATTTCCGAACAGTGTTACATTTTACATCCTTTTCTTACAAGGGAATATCGCCTCAAAATGCGATAGAGACCTGTGAAGCTGTATAGCACAGCTTCTCAGTAACGTTATCTTTGTCGCTCTTATGTTCGATTATTTCAATATGCAAATTCTGTTTGTAAGCGAAATAATAAAAAAAATGTACAGAAAATTTCGCCCTGGCCAGTACTGGTGATTCTGTGCTTGTAAACTGCTATTTTTGTTTATGACATTTGTGGGAATGACGTGAGGTAACCGCGGCCCTGGACTGGAAAAGAAATATGGAAGAACGGGACAGTTTTTAGTCAGTGAATTTCAACAGGGTCTGTCCTTTCCGGAAGTTTGTGGGCTGCAGCTGAAAATCAGCGTCAGGTGGCAAAGTTAGTGTCGCCATCAGGCATTATGCTGAGCTGAGGCCCTTTGGCATTAAATTGTTAAGTTTTTAATTCCTCTATTTTTACTACCTATATGCTCTCTTTATAATTTTATTTGCGTTATTTTAGTTTTAAGTGTTAGTGCCAATAAACATAATTTTCTTTCTTTCTTTCCATCCAGAGCTGGAGGACTATTTTCGAGAAATATTTTCCTCGCCCTGTTTAACATACCACCCTATTCCAACACCCACATAAAGCAAAAACATCAACATTAACAAACACAACAAACAATAAATCGTTTGTCGATCGATACTCTGAGATAACGATCTTTAGCTCAAATGTTAGCCGGCTAACAATTGATCTGTGTCACTCACTGACTAATACCTAAATAATCTTGGTAACGTTCATACGATGTTGATCTTTGAATATATTCAGACTGTAATTCTGAAAAGGATAAGTAGAACTGTACCAATAAGATCAACTTATTAAGGAAAATGCGCCTTTTAATTGTATCTGCCTTTTTTGTATTTTCTTTTATTTTTAAATATTAGTTTTATTTTTAATTTAGTGCCTATCTTTTGTAAGAATTTAGTTAGTAACACTTGTATATTTCTAGTTTTAGCTTTAATATGTAAATTATAAAATAAATCAAATTATGTCAATCAATCATCACATCAAACGAAATGATTTTTCCCTCCCTAAATGTAGCGGATGAACTATCAGACTCTTTATGACTAAAAAACCACCCCGTTTCTTCGGTTGCCCTTCGCGTTCCAGGATCACGGTTACCTTACAAATGGTCCCTCGAAAAAGAAGGTAAAAGCAAATCTGTTTTTCTTTATTAGACCAAAGCACAGCTGAGATTGGGACCTAATTTCCTCCCTGTGGGAAGCAGTGTACCGAAATAAAACATGCGGGTCCAATCCGGTTTGAGGGGTATTACATCATAATATTACTTTCTTTGAATTTTTGAGTAATGTCGCAAAATGTCTTCCTTCACGATTTTAGAGGAAAATAGTACCTACTTGACTTTTCTAAAATGCCTTCTGGAAAACAGCGTGTCAGTTTAGTATCAGGCACAAAAATATTTAAAACACTAAAACTATAGTCCTGAAAAGAGTTCTGTAAGCAATAAAGAAATTGTCTTTTATCTTCAAACCAGCGTACCTATTACACATTATAATAATTCTGGCAGAAGACTTAATTAGTCACAACACTCCAAATTAGGTTAAAAGTGTTTGTAGTGTCTGCATACTTATTTCTTTTGTTGTCTGTACCTACATACAATGATATTGTTTAAATTAAATATTCAATTTATTCAAGCAGTGTATCCTTATTATAGTATGCCGCATTTTATGAAGTGAGAACTACGTGAGATTATTTTTGTACGATTCCGGTTATAAATAGTAATGAACGTAAGAACGCAAGTGAAGTTATGAATAAAATAAGAGGTGTAGAAAACTGGAATGATTTTATAACTATAAAAAATATTATTTTGTTAAGTTACGAAAACCTCCCGCCTTTGCCCAGTATTTTAATGATAAACCTTATTAGTCCTTTGACAGTTGGTCTCAATTCGTCTTGTTCTTAGTTGTACAGTTGTGCAGTGACATAAAACAGGAAGCTGGACATTGGATTATAAACATATGGACCTACCATACGCGCAAGTTTCACCACAGTTCTAACTGCGCAAGCTTCACCACAGTTATAACTGCGCAGGCAATCGCACAGGCCGCGCTGTGGAGTTCACGCGATATACAGTTTTACCATCCACACGCACGGTGTTCCGTGTACAAACTGGCTTGCGCAGGCAAAACTGTGGTGAAGCTTGTGCGTGTAGTAGGCCCAATTATAGGGAGCTAATTACTTTAGTAAATCAAGTTTAAGTCTCCTACTAAAATAAAATAAAGAATGAGGATAAGAATTCTTCGACATTCATAACTATATAACGACCACACATTGGCGCAATTAAACAGAAACGTAGACAATAACCGTTCCACAATGGGCGACCCCAATGCGTGGCGTGGAAACTGTCACGGCTTTCTATCAGTATCGCTTTACTTAGGCTTCTTCTATTCTTTGATGGTACTCAAAGTGCACCCATTGTGGATGTGTCAAAATTGTCTGATGATGATGTATGTCTATTAGTATTATGTTAGAACTTCTCGGGTCTAAATTTGTTGAGGAGTTCTCAGGTTTCGAGCTGTGTGAACCTTTTTGCCAGGAATTTACTACTAAAAGTTTTTTTTTAAGAGACGTGCGCAACATCTCTTAAAAAAATTATCCACTTGGATTCCATCCTTGGATCCAATCCAAACATTTGGATTTCTTATGTTTAGTGGGTGCATTTACTCATTTAAATTCATAGACACAAATAGCTAGACCCGAAACAATTGCCTGTAGGAGTGTAGGCTAGTCAAATATTTGTAACCGAGAGGTTACAAATATTTGACTTTATATACTTTACTTTTACTTTACTTTTTACTCCTTTTTTTATACTTTACGAGAGATCGTACAGACGTAATATATTATCAATTTTTAACCGACGAAAAAAAAGGAGGAGGTTCTCAATTCGACATGTATATTTTTATATGTACAAAAAATCATGTACCTACAGCACTACCCATTATTTCTATCGCTACTATATTGAACAAACATAAATAACACTCCTTATTAAGGCATTCGTGTAAAATGAATAGACTCTTAGTTAAAAACTAAGATTAAACATTTCCTTTTTTGGCGTCCAATTAAAACACAAATAATCGTTAAAATGTTCTTTAAAATTATGAGGTGCGATCGTCCTCATTACAAGGTTGATGACACAACGTATCTTAGATTAGATAAGGATGAGGTGGAAATTAGTTAAGATTTAAGCACACGCCAAGTCCAGAATGTTGGTGTGTGCCGCAAAATACGAGTGGAAACGTTTTTCTTACCAGGAATAGAACCGCCAATTCACAGAATTAGAAATAATTATAAAGCAATTCGTTGTAATAATGTTAGTGTAAATTAAAGTATCTAAACTACAATATTTTAGAATTGAAGGGTGTGCTTGCATAACGAGCGATAGCATTTCAGAAACTACTGGTTCGATTTAAAAAAAAAATATTTTTGTGTCAAGTGTCGTTGTGACAAGTCCATTTATTGTGTAACGCTATAAGCAATAAAACATCACGCTACGACTAATAGGAGCTGAGTAGCGGAGGTGAAACCAAAGGGAACAGCTAGCATTTTATATTAAAAAAAACATTCCATTCAGTCTAGAATTTAATTTAAATTGTCAAACCATGATATTCGGAACCAGAAGGACGCAATAAAGTAAGGTTAAAATGGATTAATTCTGTAGTAGATACAAAAGATTTGAGAAATTTTTAGTTATTTAAAAAGATCTTGTATCGACATGCGTCACTTTGATTAATCTGCCAACATTCGAACTCAACTTTATGAAATCGCTGCATCCGTTCACTTGCACCACACGATGCGATATTTCCTCAGTTTCATTAGCCACGTTCGCGATAACGGTAACGGGCCGTGGGACCATACGCGCAATACGCTCTTTTTAATTATCGCTCCTTCCTCCCACTTCCCCTTGTCATTCCCCTCTGTTCCCCTCGATACTCTCTCAGTAATCTGTTCACAACTACTTTTATTTAATTGTTATGGATCTATCGTATGTCTACAAACTAGTTCTGCATTTTTATTCCAACGTTATGTATACCACCACTTACATTTAATTAAAACTGCGTGTTTTTTATTCATAATTTATTTTCCTGATTGACCATAAAAAGTTGCTAACAGTTCACATGAAGCATATAACGATTTAAATGACGGCCACAAATGACATAACATTTTAAAACAAGTCATAATGATGATGATGAATGCAAACAGCGATTAATTTAATTTATGAATGTAATTTGTTATTTTAACATTCCCGATTTTATCTACATTTACAACTACAACGTTGAAAAATGTGACATTATCTGAACAAGCGCAGTAAAACATCATATTAATTATAAACTTTGCAAATAAAAACTTGTAGACAATGTTAATAAATAAAATTAATTACCATTTTGTAGTACTAAGTCGGCCGGATAAGATATAGATATCATCGACCACAGTTTCTCGGTAAAACTTCTCTCGGTCCACGATAAACGCACTAGCTTTAATTATAAAATTGTCCCTTTAAAAAAATACAAAATGTAATAAAAAATAGAGATGGTGGAAAAAAGGCTTTACGCGTAGGCTCGCACCTGCCAATGGCGCGTCCAGATACGCCGTTTATATTTAGAAACCACTTTATTTAACTCACCGCCGAGCTTAAAGCTCCCGATAAAAAGGTTAACTTAGTGCACTTGCGGTGCATCGTTTATTAAGAACCATTTACTTTTCGCCCATGATTGTATCAATCGGAGGCGGCGACCGCACTAGAGCCGCGTAAGTACTGTTTGGTCACTGGCTGGAAAAACAAAGTTTCAATTCAAATATCAGTGTGCAGGCTGAATAGAAAAAAAACTATTATTAGAAGTAAGAAGGCAAAGTATCAAGATGGTTGTTAGGTATGCGTTATCAGGTACGTTAAGTTGTACGAGGAGATAGTGTACGGCCTCGCAAGCGGGTTCAGTATACGACGGGCTAGCTTAGAGAGAGCTCGCGCGTTGAACTCTTTTGCACTTCGGAGTGCTACGAAAACCACAATTTTCAACCGTATTGAAGTTTCTTTTGTTCAAAGAATATTTTTGATTTTATTTATTCTGTAGTGGAACTGGAATTTTAATATGTGAATAGTGTTGTGTCTGTCTGGATTTTTATATATTGTGACATTTGTAAATATATTTATTTTTGGTGCAGTCGAAATAATTTGAAAAGGTGAGTGACATTTTAACTGTACTGTAGGGAGTTTTTACTAGCTTTTTAAAGTTATTATGTATTAAAATATCTAAAATAATTACTGTAGATAATCCTTGGGTAGTCCTACAATATTGACATTACCTGTTGCGTGATGCGAGGTAGTTAATAAGCATAATTTGCGGGGATAAGAATACATCAGCCAGATAACCGGACCTGGCTATCCTGTTTTGTAAATTATCCTTCAGGTTTCTAGGAAGTTGTGAAGGATGTCCGTGTGTTCTGTGATTATGGTTTAAATGCGAATTTAAAATGGCTTCTTAATGTATATATTATGCATTTGAAATTACGATAATATGATTATAATTTGCTTTAGAAATACAGTTTAAAGTTTAAAATACAGATCTAATCCTTGTTTGGAGGAGGAGATCCGTGTGCTATTTTATAAAAGCTGGTAACATGTATTTCTAAGTGTCTAATAATTAATAATTGTATTAATATATTTAAGCATAAAAATTACGAAAGTATGTTTATAATTTGTTTAAAAAATATATACAATTTAAATTACACCAAAATTGATGACAATTTGTAATGTGTTGACACATTTAGAATAATGATTTGAGCGTTTTAAAGTTCGGTTTATTTGACGAATGTGTTTCGCAATTCTAGTGTTTAACTTAGATATATAATTCTACTGTTATATAAATGAAATACAGTGATATTTGTATCCATTGTTATAATAATGACCGTTATATTGGAATGCGATACGGCCTTCAATGCAAAAAGTTATAAATAGGAAACAATATACATTCGAAAAACCGTGGTCACGTTTCAATGATTACTAAAAAATTATAAACACGTTTCTTATTTAAAAAAAGTAAAAATAGAGTAGCAAGATACATATTATTTCAGTCCTTTTTTCAATATCGAATTACTGAAAACTAAATTACATTTATTTGTAAAATTGTCTCTAAATTAAAATACGCACTATGGTTTCAGTTAAAAATTCGTTTTTCTATGCAGTAACTGAGTTTCCAAATAAGAGTTTTAAGTTTTTACTTCACAGGAAAACATTTAGGTACCTGAAAAGTGGTAAAAATTCTAAAGCCGGCGACGGTTTAATTCATAGCTTTTAGCATCCATTGATTCAATTAACTAATTTGAGATTCGAATAATCTAAGTACACAAACTTATATAATTCTACGATTAGAAACTCAAATAACAACATAACTAGAATAATAAAACGAATTCTATATTTGAATCGAGGCAGAATGAAAGAAAATATTTTTCTTTGCAAAAATAAAAATAATATGAAAAAAAATTACGCGACTTTAACATACAACATGAAAGAAATGTTACCGAGTGGCGAGTTATTTGGAAAGCGATGTACCTACTGCCGTGGACCTGCATTCTTGCATCTTGGATCTCGTCGGACCGGCGGGCGAGGGGTGCGGGGTAGCCGGCCGGCGGGGCGAGGGAGGACGAGACGTCCTTAAGGGCCATCTCTTTTTGTTGACAAAAGGGGAAATTAAGGGTGATTGTTGGGAAAATTTTTACTCGATTATGAACGAGCGTAGTGTTATGCCTCTTTAAAAGGCTTTAATGTTGGCTGCATGTATAGTTTCGAATTTATTTATGTCGAAAACTTGAGCGACCTTATTTTTTTTTCGCATTTAGAACATCTGGAAATTTAATTTAGGTACAATGAAAAGAAAAGTCTCCAAGCAGATAATTTGTATCTCATTTTACGTGTACAATTCTAAATTATTAACAGTCCTCTATGTATTCATTATTTTTGTTTAAAATAGTATTTGCATTAGCACTGGTTTAAAAATATTTTTTTAATATTGTGTATTAAGTGACTGGAAATTATATTAAACTAGCTGACACGGCAAACTTCGTAGCGCTTCAGAATCACTTTACTGATCTTTTAAATTTTTTTCGGACTTTTTGGTAGTCCAGGAAAGATTTAAAAGGTCGTTAAGAGGTAAATCAAAATTAGCCAAATCGGTCTAGCCGTTCTCGAGTTTTAGCGAGACTAACGAACAGCAATTGATTTTTATATTACAGACTATGAAAAACGATTTTCCGTCTAAACGACCAATAAGCAGAGATCATTTTATGATTCCCATAATTATTATTAATGCCACGGGTCAACTAAACGGCTTTCACATGACACTTACTAATAAGAGGAATAAATCTCAGATAGTAGTTTGCAGATGTACGAGTGTAATAATTTTCAATTACCGATAATTTACGACACTGGAAATTTTGTGAATAAGTTTTGATTGAATTATTTATAGAGAAACTTTTGTTATATAATATCGTATTTCTTAAATAATTGCACATCTTTTTCCCATAGAGGTTGGTAGGACGAAACTTTAGAATTGAGGATAAACTTTTGTTACATAATAGATCATACCGTTTTTGTTAAATAAATTCAAGCATTTTTCCCAAAGAGGTTGGTAGGCAGAAATTTCAGGACATGAGTCCTGAAAGTTAAAAAAGAAAGTCTTAAAAGGTTACACTGGAAGGCAAAGGTCAACTAAAAGAACTGGTTTTTATTCTATCTAGTCTGACGACTCCCTTATTTCCCCACCCAGAGCAGTAACACATTTTGACGAATTTCCAAACCTTATAGTCATCTTTGTCCAAACTTTGTACTTATTTTCTTGTGCTCTCGTAAAGCAAGTGAAAACAATATGACATGATTTCAGCAGTTTCTCATATTAGACTCAACAGATGTACTTACGAAGGAGGTCGAAACCTCCTTTGTGTCGTACAGGTGCAATTTTGTTATTATCAACAACAAGCTTTGTCTCTTCATGGTATTTAGATATCCAGGTTGAAACATCTGTTCACATTGAATTCAGATCATGAGTTATCTAGAGTCGAGCACTTATTTTCTACCTTACGATCAATGATATTATAAGTAAAAAGGTGTATATACGTTATACGAGCTCAGAAATTGACGCGCTCAAATGTGGTCAATTGACAAACCTTGACTATTTTTGTGACTTTTTCACTTTAGCGAGTAAGCGTGATGTAGTGTGCTATTGCAATATTAAGTTATTCATGTGTGCGTTAGTGTGCCGTTTTTGAAGATAGAATGTCGTGTAGTTTATAACATCATTGCTTATGATATTGAGAACTTATGATAGCTCTGCGTAATTGTGTATTTTCTATTATATTGTACAATTTATACTAATAATCGAGCAATATTTGTAAATCAATATATTTAAGATATATAAAGATTCACGTTTTCAAAAACGGTTCTAATGATTTCTATGACATTTGTTATATTGGGGTTTACGGGGACAAAAAAACGATCTGGCTAGGAAAATATAAAAACGTTTTACATTATCTCCATATTTTTAAGTAAATGATTTTTACGCACAATTTCATAAATTCGCTGCCAACGTCTGCGTAGCTGCTTTAAATTTTCAAATTTAGTATTATAAAGTAATTAATAACAGCTTATTAATGACTTTATAATAATAAAAAACTATCGGTAGAAGCGTCCTTGCCTTAAGAGATTCTCCTTTGTACTGATTTACTAAAGGACTGTTACGCTGAACCGCTGAGAAATTTTCGGTTAAATACTTGATTTTTAAACTAAATAAATAAATCATTAATCTGAGTAATTCATTTTCAGAATGAAGAAAAATATATAGAGATAATATATAGATAGTAAAATGTATAGAGATTTTTATGATAAATTGATTCAAATATAATCAAGTTAATCATTGTGATTTTAACAACTTCTTTTATTTTGAGACAGAGGTGACAGTATAAAATTTATCTAACCTACATTTATGTATTAAAAAATAAAAATTAGCATATTTATAAACTATGCGTAGTAGTATAAAGCTCAAAATTCTCTAAAATTTCCAAGATGCAGTTAGCCAACGTGTTGATTAATGATAGTTTCCTCTGAATAGAAATACACTACCTGTCGCCTTTACAACACTATTAATGACTTCGCAATTTAAATTCGCCCTCTATTTCGTATAACAGCACATTTTTAACAAACCACAGATAAAACAAATATCAAAATGTCAAATGTCTTTTATCTTGAAAATGATATAACAATGACTCATCAACATATTATAACAATAAAACTTTATGCGCAAGCGCAACACTAAAGAAATCGACTGAATAGTGCATGCAGTTTCACAACTTTCTTTGGGAACAGTGAAAAGTCGTAAAACTAAAACGCAGCGGTTAGTCTATGGTTCTTGAGAGTTAGGCGCTTGTGTTTGAGCACGTAGGTTTTAAGCTTGAAGTAACTCCTTGCTGAAATAGGTGCTATGTGCCTTGACAGTGCGACAATATTCTACTATTTATTTACTACGGTTGTTGGTTTTGTAGCTGACTCTGTCCTACCTGGTCTCTCGTTGCTTGTTTTTATAAATTTTATGAGGATAGTCTAGTCAGCCAGCAAGCATGGGTTTGTGCAGTGGCATACATGGAATATAAATTTAGCGTGAACTTTTTTCATAATTGGAATTTTATCCTAACAGATGAGTATTTTATTATTAATTACAACCGCATGATCTTGTTTCGGCTGTTTCTTCTCAGGTACGAAACACCGGCCTCATCTAATTTTAAAAATATTGCTGTTGACGTATTATAAAATTGTTTTTTAATAACCAACTTACCAAATAAATGTCATTTATAATTTATGCCTATTCAGGGAGTTTGTTTCCATAAACCGGACCATAATACAGTAACATTATTTATTTCCATAAAAACATTCTCACAGATTGAAATCGTGAAACACATGTCCTCAATTTACCTAAAAAACGTAAAACGAAAGCCAATAAAATTGTCAGTAACAGTCTGTTTAACATCTCGCCGACGATGTGATAATGACCGTCGACGCGGCATGACGTTGCTTGTCGACGGTTACGTAAGCATCGACAAAAACGAACGCATTGCTCGACTCGCATTACTAGAGATAGAAGAAAGTTACACAATAAACTTTATAAAGTTTATTTGCTTTTAAACTTCTTTGATAGCTCAATGATCGATTGTCTTCTGTTTCGTCAACGTAGAAAGTTTACGACACATTTTTGACAAGCTGCGCCTCATGGTTTCACTTGTCATTTGGGTTGTGAATTGGGCTATCAAGAGCAATTTTTTTTTCGGTCTGTTAAAGAGATTAGCGTGTTCAAACAAAGAAATTCTCTAGCTTTATTATAGTTATAGTAAACATAAGATCACTAAGGGAATTCCGGTCGATAGAAATAACAAACTTCCTTACTTTGCATCTTTATTATATTCGAAATTAGTCCGAGGTATTATATACTTGTAGTAGCCGCTTTCTAGGCGCTTCAACGCGAATTTTTAGATATTGTCTGAAAATAAAACAAAAAAGCGGCACCTGGCAACACCGCTGTCACTTGTCATTCGTTTTCTTCGCGCCCACAAGACGCAACGGGAAAAGTTTTGTGTTCCTAAAATTAGTTTATTTTAAGTATTTAAACACAAACAAAGGATGCCAAAACACAATAGAAATAGTGAAGAAGATAAGGAAAGTAATAAATTGGCTCGAAAGAGTGAAAAATACAAAGCCAAGGTGAAGGAGCTCTGTAGACTGGAGACCGTAAGTTTTTTTTCACTGAAAGAAGTTTTTTGACTGAAAGTTATGACAATGGGTCTTATTTCTCGTTGAGAAATTCATATTCACAATGTGTTACGGGGTTTACAACCCCTCCTTAACTTGAGAATTTAAATTACGAAAGTCTAACATGTAGGTACTTGTCCGGTAGGACGTAAGATAATAGCAACTTAAAGCAACAAATGTATCTGCAGGTGAACTTCAGTTCCCTGACCATTATGACATTATGTGTTACATTTTGTCTCCTTTTCGTTGAAAAGGGTTTGTTTTGGATTGATTTAACATTCAGTACTTCCAACAAACAATGTACCTACCTATGTCCTGGTGATATTAAGACATTTTGTCTTTCATTAAACCTCCTTTTCGTTGAAAAGGTTATGTTTTGGACCAATTTAACAATAGAGAAATGATGACTGATGGGTAATTTGTGTTACATTTACCCACCTCTTGCTAAGAGGGTTACACTCAAGTTTAAGTACATAAGTATTCTTCGTACTACATGGCTATCTAAGAAGAAACAGGGGCACTCTCTCTCTCCCTTAATAAGAAAAGATCCTATAGCATCAAACAAGTTGCCTCTCACATAGAGTGATGAAATACTTAAGAATATACTATTATTTGAGTTATGGACTGGCAGGATATATTACCATAATGTAAATATTATAACAGTAATGGTCATGATCTGATTACTGAAGCAATCAAATGTACAGTCTATTGTAGACTACATACATATATAGGTACCTACCTACTTACTCTGAACGGTTGGGTTGTCAGATGGGTGCCCAAATACTATGAGTTAATATGGTCAGTCATGAGAACAATTCCAATACTTTTGCTCTAGAACAGCAACCAGAAGCAGAGCCATCTGGCAATAATATTTTTCTGCCTTAAGTGTGCTTAACCGGTTCTAAGAGGGATTATGTGATGTGAATGTTATTGAAAGAATCCTAACAGAGAGACTGGTAAAGGAGCAGACTTACATAAGCCTGCACTTGTACCAAATAATGCCATATTACAAGTTGTATGCAATATATGACATACCTGGAGACAGTTTCCGTTGACTATTCAATCTACATTGGCAATATATTAATAATAGAAGAGACTACCCTTACAAATCTAAAGATAAGACATTTCAACTTACTAGGAGGCAACAAGTAAACTGAAATCCTGAACTAATTCTAAAGTAAAAGCAACGGTGTAAACTTCCACCACTAAGAAGGGAGCGACCAATAGACTTCATCCAAATATGAATATTGGAAATACAAATAAGTCAATCCCATGAAACTACTAGCAGTTCAAACAGCCCTACCCACCTCCAAGAAACAGAGGAATTGATCTATACAAATTGAGGAAAAAGCCAACAATGAAAACACAACAGTCATTTCCCAGCCAACCGCAGGACAAGTACCAGTAACAGTTAGTGGTAATTTTTACTGCTCGCTTTGTATATTTCTATTCAAGCTGGGAATCTATAACCAAAGATTCCGTTTTACAAGACTGGGTAAGAGTACCTATACTAATTTTTCAAGATAAGTTTCCATATAATACTATACTTTCAATGAAACTGAGAGTCTTATCTTATTCAAGATATAAATAAACTTTCATAGCCAAGTTTTGTTAAACAGTGGATCAATTTTATCCATGATCTTCTTTATACTCACAAAATATTAATCTTTAAATGTTAAATAATTTCATTATAATCAACAATTTTAGTCTGGACTATACAAGGACTGGTATCTCTATGAAAATTAGATGTCAAGGGTATAAACTATTTAGAAGCAATTAAAGAGTTTGCAGTTCACATCTAACAATGAGCTGTACAATATGTCTTCCACTGACCCCTGTGTAATCAGTCTGGTAAACTATTGATATCTGTACGCATATCAAAAATCAAAGTATTAAATTTAGTTAGTAACCTAGATGACTAATCTAGTCCCGGACTAACATAATAATGAAAATGCATTTGTTGTACAAGACTAAGAAAATCAATTGATTATTTATTTTTGTTGATGATAAAAACAAAGAAAACAGTTCAGATGTCCCCTCAACTTGTGAATGTTCAGGACTGGTGATTAATTCTAAATGGATAACTAAGCCCTGCTATATTTTGTTTTGGGAATACTCAATATTAAGTTGGACAAACAATTAGAATTATTATTAGAAAATTGGTAGCAATTTGCATCGCTAACTATCTCATAATACAGTTTAGTTCACATAAATACTTTATAAAGAAAACATTTTTCAGCCCTAAACTAAAGAGGAAATGCAGTCAGAATTACTTATTACTAATAGTTGTGTGTGTTCTGGAGCACAGCTCACCTTGCCCTTAATATTAGAAACATTTTCAAAAGCATTACTAACTGGTTAGGATACACATTACAAGGGGTTAAAGCACTAGAGACAGTCTGTCAGTCTGGGAATAACAACATGTAATCTATTTATGAGTTCTTAGATTAATACTTTGCTTTGTAGAACTTCGTGATTAAAATAAAAAACTGTGTTTTGCGTAGGTCTGACAACATTACTGCAATAGCTCATATAAACTGTGTGGGAAGAGTACAGTACTCTTCTATAAATTGTACTGATTTTCGCTTAGTAAAGAGGCTGACTTTGAGTCTCGTAATTTGAATGTAGATGGTAGATAAATATAAAGAAGGGAGACTGTCCATGTTTTCAATTTTAGAATAAAAGATAATTTTGGACAAACAGATCCTGATCCAGAGTCTCTTGATTCTAATGTATATAAAAAAAATGCAGACTAAGTTTTCAATTCTAAAATAAATAATTTTGGTTCTAAAATAAATAATTTTGGCCATCCAGATCCTGATCTGGAGAGACCTTTTTGCATAGTGGTTAAGATCATAAGTGTCCAAGTACATATCTTGGGATAGGGTCCCAAAATGGAATCATGTTTTTATTTTTTTTCTATGTTTTTTCCCCTTTCTTAGTTTTCTGCTTAAGTCTAGAACAGGTAGGGTTAGACAAATGGTAGTCTCACCAATTTGTAACATGGTATTCGGTGTTGAATTCTTTAGTAATCTATGAGATAATTACAATTAGACTGTATTTTAATGTCCTTTTTTCCTTTAGAAATAGTTATCGTCTATACCTATCCCTGGGGCTGGTATCGTTTATCAAGCAGGCTATCAAGAGTAGAATGATATAATATATATTCTTTATTGTGTAGCATTTTACAAAAATAACTTAATAATTAACTAAATTTTGTGCACAAAGGTGGATAGGTCAGTAATTAATTTTGATAGGTACATAGATTATCGCATAATTCGATGCAACAATACAATAGTATCCTAATACAGTAGGTGTCTTCCAACATAAGAGACTATAAAATAGATTTATCAATGTATTTTATTTTTTATAACTTCGCTTCATTCATGATCAGGGTGCTTGCAACAGTGCCGAAATATCGGAAAATCAAAACAATAAACAATTGATTGTATAATATATAATATATGTGTTACTTATTGACTTGACTTATTAAAGTCTTCAGAAAAGTATCAGTTAATTGTCACAAATCGACACTCCTATAGATTGTCATGTAGGTTCAAACGATAGAATCAAACATTTATTTTAAGGTTTTTTCAAACTAACGCAAGATAAGATAGTTTCTGGGATCCCAGCTGTGATCAAAAGTAAGAGTGAGTAAGAGTTTTTTTCTTTTGTACTCTCCTAATAGCTTCAGTTAAGAAATACGATAAAAAAGAAGAAGAAATGTTTTTTATTTTTCTTCAGTTATAAAGAAGCTTTTTAGTTTGATTGCGTCAATCACAACACTGTGTCCAAACTTAATAAAATTATTAAATAGATTAGTAACAAATGTGCTTTATACAGGTGCTATTAAATTAATTGATTACAGATATTCTATAAAACCCAGGTCTGTGTAAGACTAGAATGTTCATCAGACAGGTGTTATCTTCCTTATGTAAAAGGACTAAATTATGTCTACGCATACCTAAACTTATATAATAAAGTTCAACTAAGTACTAGAAGCAGGACCTTATACAGTCAATGCACGAAAGATGCATTAATACATTTTTGTTTTATCTGTCCATTCTACCAGACTTGCATATTCTTCAAATGCACTTAGGCTTAACTGTAGACTATACTGCAGGCAGTGTGTCTTCACGGTTGTTTACCTTGTTAAATCATTTTATATAGGTAATAGACCAAGAGATGTAATAAGGAAAAAAAAAAAAAAAAAAAAAAAAAAAAAAAAATCATCAAGTTTTAATACCTGTGTTAACCTTAATTTCAGTGTTATATTAATAAGTACATAATAATTATTTAATAGTTTTAAAAGGAATTATTATTTATAGTTAAAGACTGTGAAAGTATTAAACTGGTTTTGATAATATTAGGAATTATGAAGAATTTTAAGCTTTTGGTTATGTACAGATGAAGATGAAGTGTGACTCCAGATGTTTAGTCTTAAATATTTGGAGTTGGAAAGACAGGATTTTTTTTTTTATTTAAGTCAAGGCTAGCTATGATTGCCTGCTTATGTAGGTACATAAGCAGGCGTCTATAAAGACATATATTTCCATTTGAAAGAGCAATATCGGATATTGAAACAAATTGTTTTTAACATATTCATCATTTTATGTTCTCTGAACATCTACAAGTATATAATACCTCGGACTAATTTCGAATATAATATAAGGATTAAACGAACTTACCTAGTGAAGTTCTATCCTTATTATATGAAGAAATTAGTCCGAGGTATGAGATTCCCACCCTCCCTAAATTAACTTTCAATTAATTCTTCCCATATTGAGGTACCTGGTACCACTGCTCTAAACTAAATGACAAGTGACAGCGGTGTTGCCAGGTGCCGCTTTTTTGTTTTATTTTCAGACAATATCTAAAAATTCGCGTTGAAGCGCCTAGAAAGCGGCTACTACAAGTATATAATACCTCGGACTAATTTCTTCATATAATAAGGATAGAACTTCACTAGGTAAGTTCGTTTAATCCTTATATTGTCACTCTTAGGGTTTATTTTTCTATAGTCAGGTAACTTATTCCCCAGATATAAGTTAAGCTTATCTAGAAAATATGTCAACTCACTAAAAATTTGCCCTTAGAAGACTTCGTAATATTTTTCTTACTACAAGCTAATAAATTACATGCTTCTAGTCTGTACCCAGTAGATATTATGTAGTTACTAAGGATGTAAATTGTCTGTCAGTAATTAATTAATTTTGAAATAGATATCTGTGTCTTCATTCATTGTTCATTCTATAACTACATTCACTTTGATCCTTTAAAAAGATAACACTACTCGAAACAAGTGTTCTGTTTTCAAAATAAGTAGTAATATTTTGAAAATACGATTAATTTACTTTAAAAATATTTTTAAAGTAAATTAATCATGTTTACGTTTTCTCTACCTGCTATGTTAGATAGAAAACAGTGACAAGTTTAACAATGAGTATTGTTGGCAAACTTCCTACCGACACACTTCGAATGTATTTTTTTTCTGCAAAACATTATGGTGTGCTGTCAAACTAATACAAAATCTATAGTAGGTTCCATAATTGGTCTCATCGTTTAGTTTGGGGTTCATGAATCATGGCCATTATCATAATAACGTAAAGAAGCCTTCTACTGCCTATTCTTGATTCTGATGTTTTTTTGCTTTAATTGGGTTTGCTAATTGAATATAGTGAATGATGACAAAACATAAAAAGCCAGAGCAATTTGTCTATGTTAGAGATACTCTTTGTTCTTATAAATTGCTATTTAATTATGCGAATAAAAAATAATATAATAGTTAATAAAGATCGTACACAACGGTATGAAATAACAGCTCAGTTATATATAACGATCTCATCTTATAGAAATTGATTTTCGGGTTTCAATGGTTCGCTGTCAAATAAATTATAATCGGCAAAATTTATCTGATGAAAGCCTTTATCTTTAATAATAGGATGAAGGATTATATAAATGAATAAAACATTTTACGTAATAATATTTCCATATTTATTTCATTAATTCAAAGTAAAATAGACATCTACTATTCTTTATGCCAGTCGTGGTAAGAATACTAACGTTTTCATTTTGATTAATATCAAGGAAACGTGGTAGGAATATAATTTGAGAGAGATTATGGAATTTAAAAAAGCGGAATGTATTTAATTTCTTTTACTAAATGATTTGTATCCTTAATCTTTTACAACACCCATGAATATTAATAAGTTTTTACATAATTTTTTCGAAAGGCCTAAGTGGTTTGTTAAGCATTTATAATTTTATTTATATATTCTATCCGTTTTCGATATATGCCTGAAATAGCTGCATACAAATTATTTACGTTCATTTTAAATTCGTAAGCTTTAGATGTCATAATTTCTGTCTTATTAAACCTAAACTAAATAGATAGGAGGTAAGTATTTCTAAGATAAGTTCCAGAATTCTCATCTAAATACAATTAAGGCACGACGAAGTTCCACAAAAAAGCGCGTAATAGGCGTAAATTATATTAAAACGCTTATAATTGGCCGTCACTGGCCTTGAATGGGCGACGGTCAATGAACGGAGAAAGGTGCACACTGACGGTACTGATGATGTAACGTAAATAATATATAAACAAGTTAGAAAATCACTTCAGTTACGAACATTGCGTTAGCAAGTCATATTTTGAGGGCAACTTTTGAATTAACGATAAATGGAGAAAGTTTAATTGGCGGAGAAGTAAATGTGCACTTTAAAGATACCCACACATTATCGTGATAAAGCTGTAATTATGAAATTACAGTTCTTTTTTGTGTTGATTTATTATTGGCTTGTATTTTTTTATTTGGTTGAGGGTCTTGGCAAAATGTAGCGATTTTATTTTTTTGTAGCTAAATCTCAATTTTGTTGTTTATTTATTTTTGGTCAGCTGGAGAATATTAAACAGGTTTTAAAAAATCCTTTGTTTTTTAATTTTCTTTTAAAAATATTTAACGGCTATTCCAAAAAGTAAGTTACTATAAGGAGTTTCAATCATTTTCCTCCTTTTTTAGATCGGTTTCGAACAATTTCGCAATTTCTACTTATACTCTAAATAGGCATGTCAATAAAAAAGTTTCTTATATCCCGTCGGGTCCAATTACGGCAGCCATTTTGTTGGTACGTGTCTAATAAAGAAAATACAATTTGTAACACAATAACTAACGTTCGGCCTCCATGTCAATATGAGTGTACAAATAAAAGAAAGGCTGGTAATATTTTAGCTGGTAGATTGTGTATCGAATCGATTGAGAGACAATTGTACTACATATGAAAGGAATTTATATTTATTTTATCGCGAAGCTTTTCATAAACCGTCTCTTAAATTATTTTAGAAATGTGTCTCGGTCTAGGCCAGGCAAATTCTAAGACAAAAAACATTGAATAAATTTTGAAAATGACTCGATTTTGTTTAGTTTGATTTCAGCCATCAACGATCATTTTTGGGCTTTACTTAGCGACAGCAACAAACTGTGCTTCTATTTTGTTGTGATTTAGATTTTATTGTGAAATTAATTTAAAAAAAATCTCATATATCTTAAAAAAGTTATAGGTAAATCACAGTCACATCTCAGCGTCTATATAAATATGAGAAAAAAAACAACGCGATTAGATTAAGACTGAGATTATAATGTGAACGTTCTAATACGAAAAGAGAAGGGTTAATACCCTTCCAGTTGGTTTAGGGTCCGCTCGCCCCTTGGATCTTGCCCCTTATGATTAAAATGACCGACTCGCCCCCTTCACTTTTAGATACGCTGACTCGCCCCCGATTGTTAATAAGTAAAAAGTACTGTAAGCAACACAAGTTTTTAAATATTTAAATAAATGTTGTTTGCTTACAACTTCGAGCGTCTATTCCCATTTCTCCCTACTGGCTTTAACACCAGTGAGGCGAGGCTATTAGAAGCTAACAAAAAGTATTAGGCTAGCATGAGTTCAAGGTAGTCTGTATTTAAATAATTCTAAAGTTTACCTGAAACTGCCTTGTTCTTTGACTATCCAACAAAAGTACTAGGCTAACATAAGTACAAAGTGGTAGCATATTTTTGAGTGATATAAAGATTACTTACCTGAAATTGTCGTGTGCAACATTAACCAGCAAAAGTACTAGGCTTGCATAGGCCCTTACCGGTATGTATTTATATAATTCTGGGTAGGTAATTTATTAGTTGGATGTTTTTTTTTAATCATGAACTGGGTCCGGGTTGGCTTAGGTTAGGTTAGGTTCGGAATCGACCAAGAAATATTTAAAAAAATACCATTTTGAACTTATGCTAGCCTAGTACTTTTGCTGGTAAGTGAATAACTTATGCTAGCCTAGTACTTCTGGTAGTAAGTCAATGAACAAGACAATTTCAGGTAATTTTTCAACTTTGAACGTATGCTTGCTTAGTACTATTGCTGATTACAGCCATTGTCTAATGGTCCTTATTTTCGCGATATCTTTAGTTTTTTTGCGAAAATGTAAATATAAATAAATATTCCACAACTATCACACAACGCCATCTAGTCCCAAGCTAAGCGGAGCTTGTGTTATGGGTACTAGACAACTGATAAACAATACTTATATATTTCTAAATACATACATATTATAGATATATTACACCCAGACACAGAACAAATGATCATGCTAATCACACAAACATTTGTCCTGGGTGGGAATCGAACCCACGACCCCCGGCATAGCAGTCAGGTTCATTAACCACTAGACCAACAGGCCAGTCAATGTGGTCAATGTGGTCTCACAAATTGTCTTACGACGTAATTGATAAAACTCTCTCAACAGGTAGCACAAACCATCAAACAATCACAAGTATCACGAGGAGTTTGTAAGATTACAAATCTAGTTGACTAAAGTAATCAAACGTAGTGTTATGCTTACTGTAAGCATTTTTCTGTCTGACTGTACCTTTCTTGGTTAAATTTCAAAGGAAATGCCGCAAGGGGCGAGTGGGTACACTAAAATAATTATTTTAATGTCAATTTTCAACTCGCCCCTTCATAAGGGGCGAATGGGTACACCAAAATAAATAAATACGGGGCGAGTCGGTCATTTTAATCATAAGGGGCAAGATCCAAGGGGCGAGCGGACCCTACACCTTCCAGTTAGGTGCGAAACGCACCGTGATATCGTTACAAACGTATATTATCACATAATTGCACAGTTTAGTTGCGAGCGACATAGGGTTAGATCGTATCTCTCTGATGTATAGGGATGCGATGCCCCCAAGCCGACGGTTATCGATGATACTGCCTCCAACTTCGCCGATTACCTATGAGAATAACGCATTATCGATATTCATAATGCTGTCCCTCGTTACGAAGCTGGTAGTTACCCCTCAGATAAGCAGCCACCATTCATCTGTAATGACGTTTGCGCTTAGCGAATGTGTCAATTAAATCCTTAGTAAGATTTAGAACCCGTTGTTATCTTGATATTGTAGATAGAAATGCGTAAACTTTCGATTTAACTCGAGAAATTGTTCGGTGGAGCTGAATTAAGATATTTAGAGAGTGTGTAGTTGTCTTTTGATTTGAGTACGCTGTCTTAGTTTTGATATTCGGTCTAGGCTTGAACAGAAAACTGAGCACGGCTGACTATCTGTCAGTTGTTTGATTAGTCGTTTAGCTAACTCCCAGTTAAAATTCTATTCAGTGTTTTAAGAAGTAGTTAAAAAATGTATAGGTTGTTATGCAACTACTAGCTCTTAGAAAATTTGATGAGAAGCTGTTATCTGAGCACCGGCATTATATTCACCAAAACACAAAACCCCGCTTATAACTTTTCGAAACCCAACCTGAAATCTACACCGCCAAGCAAAATTAAATCGTTCTCTATTTTTTGAAAACAATCTCCTAACAATCTTCCGTGTTTTTGTAACTTTAGACATCGTTAAAATAGTTTTGGAAACCGAAAAAGCAAAAAAAGTGGTCGCCGTCGAGAGTCTGCATCGAGATTTGGATAATAGTTGTATCAGAGTTGATTCCCCAGTTTCCGCGGCACGTTTCCCATAACGAATTACGGTTCACACGTATTACCACCAAAGTTCACAAAAAGTGTTTGTTGCTTTTTTTTTAAAACGTCTGTCTGTTGAGGTATCTTATATCTACTGACTGGTATATGGTTTTGAGTATACCTACTTTCATTTACTGTAAACTTTGTCTAGACGTTTTCGCGATTTAACAAGATATTTTTTTCTCATTTACTTGCCCTACATCTATGACTCTTTTCTCAAATCGTTCAGGATTGCCGTATTGTGCCTTGCCCCTATGTCTATCTACTAGTCCATATGTCAAACCCATACCTTTCGTCATCTTATCTCACGTCATGACTATCCCATCTCCACTTTAACCTAATGATCCGTACATTTTCAACTTTGCCATCCATATCATCGTATCTCGCATTTCTATTTCAAGTTTCGAATGCATTGCAAACAAAAAAAGCATTGCCCAAACATTTAGTAGGCGTGCGAGAAAGTAACTCGTGTACGAGATTGCTATCTCGGTGGGTGTCATAGGTAAGTGCCTCAGATACTATCGTCCGTTGCGTTGCACGTTGCTTTGCCATCATCGATCAAGTTGCATAACAAAGCGATAACGTTTAGCTTAATGTGTCTATTACTAGTATTAATTTTAGTTTATGTAATCGGGCTAAAGACACAAAGGGGCTTTGAATTTGATTCGTTGATTTATTGAGATAATGACTGTTGGTCTGTTATATTTTTATTAATTGGTGAAGATTGTCACGTTGAATTGATTTTTTATTGTGTTTTAAATAATCATTTATTGTAATTAGGAATAGCAATATAGTCATTATTGTCTATTGGATACTCCAAAGTCCGATTTCATAATAGAAAAGATGAACCGAAATCGGCGCCAGAGATTATTACGATCTATAACTATCGAACACAAAACAAAATGGCCTCACAACAAAAGACGATCAAATCCTAACCAACCAATATTTGTTACAATTAGATGTTAGAGAAAACACGATCGCTCCACAAGTCGTCGGCATCAAAAACAAAAGGCATGGAAGCGTTCGCCACGGTTGATTAGCCCCCGGAGCGGGCAATGTTGCCAACATTGCCTGGGACGCGACTTATTGCGTTTGTAACTCGACGTAAGCAGCGCACGGGTTGAAACGCCTACGAGTGTGAAGTGGAGGGTTGGATAGTGTAATCGTTGGTAATCGAATGAGATGTTTTGCAGCATCGAAGTTGCCCAGAGAGTATGGTTGAACTCAGTTATCAGAGGTGCTGCTTACCGTAAGATATTAGGCAAATATATTTTTTAACGAAACTTTTAGAATACACTAGAATGAAGTAAAAATTGACAGCTTGAGGCTTATTACAGCTAATCACAAAACAAGAAATTTCCTCATAATTCATAAACATTTATTCCAGTTATGTCGTAAACTAAGATAGCTTCCTCCGCTATCATAACTTCCAATTGAATGACTTCGTGGGCGTCACGTCACAGCAAGTGCTATTCTGCGTATTGAAGCAACGCCGGTAGTTCATGCCATGACACAGCGTTTTCGCTCACGTTCCAAATTCGATTTGATTTGGTTTTTTTACCAGCCAGTAACTTGCGAGGAATGCTGGCTGCTTCCTATCTTGGCATAAAGTATACGAACTTTTTCTTCATTTACTTATTTTAATTAACCACGTAGGTTTATTGGTAGCCGTAACTGTTGCTTGATCTTTAAAGACTAGACCTCAAGATTATATCTCACCTGCACCTGATTGTCTATGTCCAATTATATGCAAATTCAGAATCACTGGGTCATTCTACGATTTCATGCATTTTCCGTCTATCTTTCTTACTTTGAGGTCAAATGCAAGACTGTTATGTTATGGCCTTGCATAATACGCCTTGATTGTAGGTGTAGCCCGGATTGTATCGTAAAATAATTCTCCGTAAATCATAAAATGCCTCAAAATGGCCTCTGCTTTGAGAAACTTAAACAATGGGCTGTTTTCTAATTAATAGGTAGAGAATTGACGTGGAACATATTTTCATTAAATTATATAATAAAAGCGGAAACCAGAACAATTGTGAAACGGTCCTTAAGCCAGTTTATAGGTACTTAGCTATGCGACGGGCTAATTTAGCAAAGAAGGTATTTTTAAGATGCGAGGCCTGCTTTTGAGCTGGCAAAAAGCTCACATAATTTTATTAGTTAAATTTAATAATGTTGGCTTACGACAGCATCTTAATTTTTTTTAAAGTAAGTAGGATAACCAATAATATTAAAAAAAAAACAATATTAGCATTTGAAATTGGAAAATCACAATTGAAACATTTTTGAATAAATAATTAACCTTCTTTTTTTTTCTCAAGCATCTGGAATAGAACGTTCCATCTTCAAATTCCGATCCAATGTCAGGAGTTCGAGGTTTGCCCCGTGACCCTGTACTCACTGCATACATTATTTTAATTAACCACAATCAAGTCAAACAAGACTTTGTGATCTTCATACTTTAAAAAGGTCAAAGACATTACGAGTTTTATTTACAAATGGCTTCTCATTAATTACTTGGTAATATAAATACCTACATTAATTTGTTAACAATAAAAGTTTGAATGGAAGTTAATCTTTGCGTAGTTACTTCTTTTTTCTTCACCTAACGAATTGTATATGGGTAGGTAGTGAAAAAAATGCTTTCAATTTTTTTGGCGCAAAATCATGTAAATCTGATGTATATGATTAACAAACTATTAACAAAAATAATGAATGAGTATTGTTTTCTTGTATCTACATTCTACAGCACATCGAAACATTGTGCACTGTATTACCAATTTTGAACCTCACTGACATCGTAACGCCCAGTGTGCCACGTTTCGCTACCCGACGCCAAAAAAGACAAATTAAACCGTGCAACGTTCAAGACAGCGGTCATCTATCGGAACGAATGAACGAACTTAGTTCGTGTTCATTAGCAAGAAAGCTTTGTATCAGTGAATGGCTATCATTTTTTATAACCCCTTCTATAATGATTGCCGGCCATATCGAATAACTGAGTTCGCGATTAAGTATATTAAGTTTCGTGCGATTGTAACGGACTTTTGTTTGAACTAGCAATATAATGATGGGTTGAATTATTTTTGCGTTAGAATTAAAAGTGATACAGAGACATTGCTTTGAAGATGTTCCATGCCGTTTCTTTATAGTTGAAATCTCGAAGTTTGATCTTTCTCTGTGTATTTGGTTTTTTGTATTCTCTTATATTAACAATATGTTAAAACCATTAATATTATTGTAAAATTGGCAGTAAAGCAAATCAGTAAAGTTTTCCTCAAACTATCAGGTTGGCAAAGATTTAACATAGCAGTTAAAAAAACAATAAAAAGAGAAATGTTACACTAAAACATCGAAAGTATAGCAAATGTTCTCTTAGAACAATACAATAATTTCTCCCGTAAAACTGTGACCCCGTTTCCACACGCAAGTTATAACATTTAATATGTAACGCTCTGAAACCATGAAATTAATTTCACATCTAGCTAAACAGGTGGCGTACCATGACGTCTAAAAGCCGGAGTATTTCCAGTGAGGGAACGAGACAGAGCTATACAATTACTAACGCCATCTCGTTTCCTCACTGGAACTTCTCTGGCTGTCAACCGTCAATGGTAGGCCACCAAAACACTGAATAAGACTGACCAATCAGCGATACGTATTCTCCCGACTATTGACGAAAAGTGACGTAACAAGCCGAGTTTTGAAAATAGAATACCTAGCGCTACTTTTTTGATGCTAATTGAAATGAGCAAATAGAAGAATGGTGTTGCCAGTGAAAGTGAATTATATAATTTAAACACACACTGACTAATCATACGAAAAAATGTACTGTATACATATTTGGACTTAATAATTACAAACGGTATTGAAGCTATCGGCGCAGTCGATCTAAACCGGATAAGTTTTAATTTCTTAACACTTTATTTGGATAATTAAAAAGTTTTTAATGAAAGCGGTTGTAGATTTTAACTCTTATCTTGCACGTTTGAATACGGAATATAAAAATATGTGAGAGTGTTGCCATAATCAGTTTCAAATTCTCTACTAATCTGTCAGATAATTTCGTCGAAACTAATGAAGAAAACAACTAAGAGCCTGGTAAAACATTATGAAATATATTTTTATACGTTAATTAAGAACTAATTCAAATATGTGCGTAGTTAATGAAGAAATAATAACTAAACATGGATAATAAAGCTAATAGCAGTAGTTTACAACGTACTAATGTAAGTTAATCATAAGTAACGGTAAATATGTGTAATGCGCCATTATTTTAAGTAGCATGACTTAAAATAATCACACATTAATCAAAGCTGACATTATTATGTGAATTACGGTTTATTTTGAAAGTTTAAGAGCTAGTGTGACCAGATGAATGAATGAGGATGAGGATGAGGCGAAAAGAGTATGTACCAGTATCCTAGCAGGCGACGCTCTGTAGTCTCTGCTTTCCCCCATAGAGAAAAAGGCGTGAGTTTATTATGTTATATTTATTTATTTGTTCCTTATAAAAATATTATTTGCGTAGCCAGTTCCCAACGTCGCAAGACGATCTCCGGCCACCGTAGGCGCGGGCATGCGGACAGCGAGTAAAGGGCAACTCGCTGTCTGACCATGGACCATGCCAAGGTCGACGGCGCGTCGTGTTCCACGCGCGCCTCAAAGAGCTGTCACCAAAATGACGGGGCTCCCTCTCAGAGGGCGAAAGCCTGCCGGGGTCGCGGGACTTATTTCTATTACCGTGACCCCGGAACATAAAGGGCTTCTGAAGGACACCGTGGATTTTAGTCAGTACAAGTCTGACAGTCCCTCCCGCCCTGCCCGGGGTTGGAGGACTCATTTGATGATTTTACCACGCTTAAAAAAAAAAAATATTGCATTGACTTCAAATTAAACAAGATACAACATTAGTCCGGTGCTAATTAATTATTATTTGGTGTTCTGTATTTATGCTCGTAAAACCTAGTTCACATTTGCGCAAGTCTGATAATTTTGGTTTAAAAGGAAGGATTTTTTTTTGTCTTGTTTTCTATTTAAAGATGTTGTAGTATTTATTTATTTATTTACTTAACTTACATCTATCTTTACAGGTACAAGACCCAATGCGATAAATGCGCTTATTCTAACTTAAACTAACATCTATAACTTATTATAAATAATGCATTCCTTGTGAATTCACCCAGAGTAGGTTAAGAGTGCGAAGCGCGCGCGTCAGCGGTGCCTCCCTTAGCAGGTTGGTCCGACCGCGCGGTTCTACCAGCAGACGTGGTCGCCGTCGACGCCACACGTATCTGTCGGGAACACACAGTCTCATCTGCTCTAAAATGGTTAAATTATGTAACTTCCCTCTCAATACTTTAAATAAATATGTACTAAGTGCCAAATCCCTCCTAACCCTCAACTCGTTGTATCCCACCATACCTAATATAAATAAGGTGGGATACATTAACGGATAAAATAATATTAATATGTAGTTTCAATTTTTACAACCACGTGTTTTTGTTTTATGATTATTAATGGTTAATGTGTATTATTATTGTAGACAACAATCAAACTGAATTTTCCATAATAATGAGATAAGTTTTAAATATATTATTATCATTATAGCCTCTAGAAATAATCCCTGAATCCCCGTTACAATAACCACAAGAACTAGAACCGCAGTTTGAAGTTTCTACAGGCAACGGTTTCTGTTTTTCATACACATATGCAAATCACAGTGCAAGCACGCCCGGTCGACCATGTGTTGTCAATATTTCCCTACAGTTTGTACTGAAATGTGTCTAGTCCATGCCGTATAATGCACCTCACTAAAAAATGCCGTTACTCAGTGCCATTGACCTCTAATCTACTGTAAAGTTAACTGTAATCAAATATTTAATTTGAACAATCGTACGTTTTCCACGTACGAAATTGCACGGCAGGTCAATTTAACGGATGATTTACTATATTAGGAAATTAAATACTGAACATATTGTTCTTTGGTACCAGAAAATTGCTGTGCAGACGGGTTAATTGTTAAAGAACAAGTTTTTGTTCAGAATTCAGACATAATTGTTTTAGTATTTGTAGGAGTATTTGTTAAGATTTAATAGGTTGCATGTAACGTACATACGTTTGATATGTTGTAGTAAAACCTCGACGTTCAAAAAGCGAATAAAATTGCATTTAACAAACATCTCTGTGTGGTCTCAACACTCCAATAAATCGGTACGTATAACTTTTCAAAATCGACTCGAAAGTATCGATTCATTTCTTGGACTCAGTGAATGAACTACCGCATTTGTATGGACGATTGATTACTTAAGCATTCAATTTCGAACAAAATACAGACAACCCTGAGAAATGAACTTGACGATTGCGCGGCTCGGTTGGGCTTCGGTTGCTCAGGCGCAATAACCGCCGGCAGAGCAATGAGGAAGCGGCGAGTTGTCGCCCGCAACCCGCGAGCGTTGAGCGCCCGGGCCCTTCGCTGCGCGGTTAATCACAAACCCACGTAGATCCGCTTTAATCGCTTCATATAAATAATAGTTCTCGATTAAAACTCGATTCTATTTTGAATGATGGAACACGAGTGGCGTTTGTTATTCGATAAATATTCGCATTGCTGCTGGTGGTCGTTTGGGGGGAGGATTTATGAACCTACCTACCGTATTTGTTTGATATATAGAGTTAGGAAGGTATCTAAGATATTTTAAGCACGTAATGAAACCTGGATACAGGTGCATCAATAAGAGGAATCGTTATTTAAGTTTATTGTCTCAAATCAGCATTAAACGCCGTAATCAGTTCCTTAATAAATCGCACAATTTTATGATCCAAGATTCATGATCACATTTAATTATGCAATAAGAAAAGTAACACAGAATTCCATTTATCAATGTCACACTACGTAAAGACGATCTGGTGAAGACTATTGAAAACAACTAAGGGAACGCATTGTTCTTTTTCCTCGAGATTCGATAGTACAGAGGTGCAAATAGGTGTTTTGCCAGAGCGAATCATCCGCGATGAAGCGGATATTATTAAGTCTTTGAAGATAGTTCCCACATCTATGTACCTACCTTCGCAGGAAATGTAAATAAAAAGAGGATAAATAAATATATTTCTTATAGGTTTTGAGGGAGGTATCACGGTTTGTCAGCGATTATTTGTTTGGGTTATTTATTTACTTTTGCAAGTTTTCCACAGTCGTTTAAATTGGACATTGATTGTGATAGCCTGACAGTCGACCATGTGAAAAAGTGTCAATTTCTTTTTATCTATAATTTAAAAATGGATCGCTAAATGTGTTGCTAAGCCGATAACTTGAAAACGGCTGGACCGATTCGGCTAATTCTTTTTTTAAAACTACCAAATTTCATTAAAATTTATTCTGTAGTTTTTGCGTGAAAGAGAAACAAACATGCATGCATCCATCCATACATCCCTACAATAATTTGCATTTATAATTTTGGGCAGATTAGATTAGTGGCTAGCTAATCAGGACAACAAGTAAGATATATTTCTGTCAATTGTCAACAGAACATTGGAAACAGTAAATAAATCTTAAGGTAATCAGGGAATTTCGGGGAATCTCTAAATGTACATTCGACAATCATTTACTTACATCGTATCCAGGAATAGACGCACTGCAATGAGATTACAGGTACATAAAATAGTTAAAATTTATTGAAAGAAGATAATTTTAATAAGACGTGGTTAAGTTTAATCGTTAAAGAAGTTATCCTCTAAATTAATTTTATAAAACTCTGGTTTTACGATAAAATTCTTAGAAACACTTACTATTTCTAATAGTTTTGTAAGCGATTTAATCAAAGTTATAATTATACGTTAGTAAAGTAATCGGAAAATTATTGAACTAGGCAATAAATATTTTATTGCACGAGGGCTAGAAAAAAATAGATAACTTGGTTTCACAATTATTTTTTATTATTTAATTGATATTGGGTCGTACGAACAAGTTTATTGAATGCAGTTAAACTAAGTGAATCCATATTCATTTCGTTTTCTTGAAACCGATCTTCATCGTAATATTTAAGTAAGATTAGTCTCATAAATAGAATATTATACAATTTATTCATAATTTCATAAAAAGGCGCCGAAGTTTTATTTCATTACGACATTTTGAAATGGAATGCTGTAATTAAATGTTTTAATCGTGTTATTATTATGACATAAGTGAGTGGTTTAGACCTGAATTTAGTAAAATCTAGGCGCAAGAATAAACATACATAAAAATGTTAGTTATCCGGGTCACATATTGCTGAAAATGAGGTGTTGTGTTTGATGCCCAGGGCGGGCTTTGGGGTTTTCATTTAGGAATTTCTTATTCTGGGATTGAGGGAATATCTGAAAAGGTTATCGCCCTGGAACGCTAAGGGCAGCTGAAGAAACAGGTTGGTTTTCAGTCAGTCAAGTTTAACGTTCCTTTCTTCACCCAGGGCGAGAGGACTCGCTTCAAGATTTTGTAATGATTGATTCTCACTCAGTCGAGTCGATATTTTTGTCCGGTTAACGATCTTACATGGAGTTATATTTCGAAAAGTTGATGCGGTATCTCCACGACATAATTTTTCGGAGTTACGGAGTTAATAAACCTCTCCCAATCATCTTGGATCTGTTTTCCAGTCTAACAGTATCTAGCCAAATATCAGTATTTTACATCAAGTGACTACCTATCTAGCCTCCCCGACTCTGTTAGTACTGAATAATATGATGCCCTTTAGTAAAACTGGTCGTCAGGTCACTGATTACTTAACGACTGTCAAAGATCTACAAATGGTAACCAGGATCAACGGTTTTCAAGAGCTGTTATCACGGGAAAAATATTATATTGCAAAGCCACCTAACTTTCTACCGATGTGAATTTACTAATAACTCCGGTTTACAGTTTCAAACAGTTGTAAACGCTACAGCTTTCAAACAACAACATTTAATTTCACGTTGAAAGTTAGCAAGTTTGAGCAACAAGTTAATAACGAACTGACACAGGTTTGGGTTCACCACAGAGTAACTATACCTTAGTAGTTATGTGTGGGTTAAACAGCCGTTAAAAATTAATTTAAATATACGGTCTAACCGCAGTTTAACTGTAAACATAAACCATGGTTTAGGATCGGACGGTGAAGTTATGGGTGTGAAACAATGTAATCATAGTTTAAGTAAGCTAAGGTTAACTCGTAATTTTGTATGCATTGCGGTTTCAGTTTATAGTTTTGTTTTAAAAGTTAAAGGACTAGTGAGTGCGTATAGTATAGTATACATAAGTTTAGTGTTAGTTATAGTATACATACACCTTCATTGTATAATTTTAGTATCGTTTAAGTAAAGATCACATAAGTTGAATTATTTAATCAAAGCTAGAGTTTCGTAACCCTTCAAATATTCTAAAAGTATAATTTAACCGGTTCTCAATTAGTTAATTTTAATTAAAAACCTAACTAAAACTAAAAAAAATGTTTTTGTCTAATCTTAGACATATTTTAAGTTTTTTTTATTGAAATTTTAGTAGGATTCCAAAAACAATTTACAAAATATTGTCGCGACAACAGCTCAACTTAACCCAGGATCACAAACTTACATGCTTTCTCTAGCTAGACTAATGAGCAACAATACACTTTAGTCTCAAGTCCGGTCTGTTCACCAGCTGCATACTTTAGTTGAAACAATCAATTGCATGGACGTACGGTAATTTACGGTAATTTTAATAGGCTGTGGTGGCGAAAGTACGGACTTACTAAAGCTGTAGGATTTGACACAGTCATTGTTTACCAACAGTTGACGGTAAAGCGTAATTGAAATTGATGTGATACTAAATTGTTAGTAGAAATGTTTCTGTTTGAAAAGCGGAGAAAATTCGGTTATGCAGTTTTTTAAATGGCGCCTTTTTAAATTGAATAGCACTGTCCATACAGCTATAAATTATAAGCCAAGTATGCGACACGCTAGTAAAACATTTTAGTAATTATTGCAGACAGGAAAAAATTACAAATATTACGAACTAAACCTTTACATAAGATACTTAACTAAAACACTTATGCGTCGAAATAAATAAAAGAATATAAAGTATTGTGAGGAAATGTTTGACGTTATTGTTCCGCCAAAAATGTGTATGTTTGATGCTAGGCTATGTGCGGTAAACCAGAAAGTTAATGTAAGTTTTAAATTTTCTTTAGGTACCTTAACTGGACTTTAAGCTTAACCTTCTAACCAATACTAACTGTATATAAAACGTAAATAATTTCATATCGTTTCTGCAATAGAGCCTGACTGTAACGAAAAGCAGGTCTATTCAAACAGGTTTTAATAGATAACTTAGTAATTCTTTACTTACTGATAAAAAAAACAATATCCTGTCTACCAAGGTCTTAGGGCTCGTTTATATTCTATCAGTAAGTACTTAGTCTAGTACGCATGGGACTAAAGTAGGTACATACCTAAAGGTTTGACTGTAATAAACAAAATAGTCGAAAATCGAAATAATGAGACTTTTGAATTTTTCTCGTTGAATCCCACTTTTGGATCCCATTTTTTTAGGTATTTCCGATGAATCCCACTTTATGACAACATGTTTACATATCAGAAGAAAAGTTTGCGTCCGCAAATATATGTGAAGAGATATCGAGACCTTTTTCTTATCATTGTGTTATCATTAAATGAGTCTTCCTACCTAGTGCGAGACGGCAAGTCCCTCTTGCAGACTTGTACTGACTAAAATCCACGGCGATCCTTCAATAGCCATTTATGTTCCAGGGTCATAGCACGGTAATATAATAATACAGTACTCCAACTTCATAGAAACGGACGAAAAGCGAGCTATACCTACGCGCCTCGATGTCGGGGCGCGCTCGGGGTGCAGACAGTCACGGCTGTACCGCAGTGTCGAGCGGACGGTGTGTTGGTTTTTTAACAATAACCACGTGTTTTTATCTCTAAAAATCAGTTCGAGTACATATCTAATAAGACGAGTAGTTTAATTAAGCTTTATATTAGAATGCGGATTTATTATACTTTAAAATTTAACAATAAAGCATTTCGTACGACTCAGTCGTGGCGCAAATATTTTTCGGTTTCAAATACTTCTATAATATATCGGACTTTTTTAAGCCCGATTTGTTTTTCAAACAAAAACATGATTTTTTAAATGAAATCTACCAATCAAAAAACAACACGCATTTTTATTGAACACTTCCTATTCATTATACAAAGTATTTCATTAATTTATATAATAAAAGTATATTTACAATCACAAAACTAAAATAGAAACAGAAAGTACGCAAAGGCAAATGTTATTAAAATGTTGTAGACGGGTAGCCCTAACGCATGTTTACGTACCGCGCGGCTGTAGGTATTTAAATCTGTCTGGCGGCCGAGTTACGCTACTGTATGATTATTATACTGTGGTCATAGTTACCAGATGAGACAGTCCGTGACCTCGGGATAACCTTTACGCTTCCCGTGGATGTTTTCTACTCTTGTAAAAGAGTTGTCACATTTAGAATGTAACTATTTTGATGCATAAATATTCTGAGAAAGAGATATCGAGTAGTTGCAGAAGGGTAGAACAGCTTTTCCTCTTCTTCTCTCAATTTTATCAATAACTAGCGACCCGTCCCGGCTTCACACGGGTGCAGGACCCGGTCTAAAACCCGGTCCCGATGATTACAAACACAACAAAAAAATAATTATCCGAATCGGTCAAGCCGTTTTCATGTTATGTCGTGACATCGGAAAACGGGTTTAATTTTTATACATATAGATTTTCTATTCGACAATTCACTCGACCAATGTACCCTGGCCTTTAGTATCGATAGTTCGATACGCTTGCATTTATTCATATCGTATTTAACTTCCATTATCCGTTGTGAATGGGCCCATTTACATAATACGAGAGGTATTAAATCTACTATAGATATATTATAGATGGTATCAGCAGATGGTATTGAAGATAGCTACCGAATTTAAACTATGAATAATATCTTTGTAGAAGGTTATGTGAGCATTTAGTTGACATTAGTTTTGTAGCCTTTCATATTGGCCTTTTTCTAGGTTAAATCATATAGGTATTGTAAAAAAATGATTGATGAACTGTTCAATATAATTGAATTGAACGAAAGAAGGTCCGCGTAATGATGGTAATTCTGCAAGACAGAATACCAACCTCTATGTTTTTTTTTCATCAAGACAGTCTCGAGTCTATATTTGTTTCCGATTATGGCAATAGACTCGTCCCTATTAACGTCTTCAGAACAGCTTAAATGGTGGTTTCCATACTTAAATCACATGATGTTGTGTTACGTGTCTGATAGTCCCGGGACCGTGGCCTGGAAATGGTAACCGAACTTTTTAGTCAGTTAGAGTCTGACAGTCTCTCACTCCACACAGGGCGGGAGGACTCATTTGGTAATTGTGAACCACCCAAAAAAAACCTTCGTTCAACTGACCAGAAACACCCTGTTTGTTTTACATTCACAGCTGTCGTCACTTGTAAAGGCTCTTTCACGACTGCGATTAAGGTGCATTACCAGAGTCACGCGTCCATTACCCGCTGTGAATGGCTACATTTACATAATACTCTTCGAAGGCAGTCAATCTATAACAATGTCATGAACGTCATCAGAAGATCGTATTAAGATAGCTGCCGAATTGAAACGAACTAATATTGAACGTTCAGAAATATTAATATATGCGTGATCTGTGATCTCTCGGGCACCTTTAATGTATAGTTAATACTCTTTGGATAGAGTGTTCATGAATTATTTATTTATATGGAACGAGAGGTAATAATATTTTGTTTATTTTAATTTAACCGTGAAGTAGACGTCAGGCTAGACGGTTAATGATGTAATAGAGAATCGCAAAAGAATATGTTTCTTTAAGAACTGTATGGATCTCGTAATTCTTATGTTGAATATAAGACGTCAAACAATAAGTAAATTGAAAATAATCTTATTTTGTAAATGGACCAGATAAGTATGGTAAGCTTCAGAGAAATCTCATCCCCCTTTGGTAGTGACATCTCTAGCAAAAGGGGTGAGTTTTCTCTAAAGCTGACTGCATAATAAAAGATCACTATGTCAATTGTGCCCGACATCTAAGTGACTCTTAGATTAGGTACCTAAAATATTGTTTAGTAGAAAGTAATAGAAACTTTTGTCTTAGCATCCAGTGATTAGGCAATGTGTTTTAAACAGAAAATATTCAAAGTAGTTTTTCAATCACAATTTAAAGCCTTATTTATTAATTAATTTATGTAAATACCAGTGTTATTGATATTTTCAAAGCCTATCATTATAACATCGGCTGCGGTTACATAACAGGTCGACAACCTGTCATGTAATGTTATCTTTTTTACTAAATTAACCACAAACTGCGTCGATAACCACTTTGTGGTCGTATTAGGAGCCCTTCGTACTTGAAAGGTTCAGCGCACTCATACTTAGGTTGTTATATTTCTTCTGCGATCGAATGGTTTTCCTGGATTATGACGATCTGTTGGTTACATCTCTAGCATGAATTATACATATTTTCATTATAGTATACATATTTCGAAGTATTACGATGTAAATAAAATTAAATGGAAAAGCGTCTCTAGTAAGAGCTAATTTCATACATCAATTAATGACCGTCAAAGTCCTCGTTTACTTGACACCACAAAAACGTGAAAATTCGTGAAAGGGCCTCTGTGGGCTTAGTAGACAAGTGGCAAATGAGAAAAGAAAAAGATCTGAAGGATTTAATAGATTTTCAACTATAAGTTCAGAGAGTAAAGTCGAAGAGCATAAAGCTTGGTCTGGCCAAGCTTTTTTTTCATGGGGATTATGAAAAAGGCGTTGACCAGACACTGATCTTTAACGTTATGTACCTACATTTAGTACATATTATGCAGATTACCTAACCTTCGTAAAGCGGGTCAGATGCAGTATGATGTCATAGGCTTAAATGTTTTGGTAACACGAAATGCACATGATACAGGTCGATTTTATGTTTCAAAATATAAACTCTTAAAGCCATTTAAAAAGCATGTATAATGTAAGCCAATCGGCATTTCACTAACAAGTCATTATTTTTGAAATGAATGAACTGATTTTAAAATTTCTAATTCTTGCACACACCAGCAATGTTCTCTGATAAGTTTACTTGTGTTTATTTATGCTTATAATAATGTCCTATTAAGTAAAGTAAAAATAAATTATGAAACGTAGATTAACAAAATGAAAAACTATGAAGAAAATTTAAAAGTTTTGATTGTCATTTAACGTTAATACGTCTAACAAAAGTTAAAAAAAAAATGTAACAAAACAAATTACCTTCGCGTGTTCATTGAACATGTCAACACACTAATAATGTTTTAACACCACATAATTTAAAAACAAAACATTTTTACACCCACCACACTCAAAACAATAACCCCACTATTAATTTAAACACGTGTTAAAGTTAATAATGGGGTGGAAACGTCACGGCATGTGGCGACGAGAGTGAATGAACGCGGTCAGTCTCCGGAAAATCGTTCACTCGTTCACGAACTATCGTTCATCGTTGATGAACAGATTAGAGTATTATTTACACGCATTAGTAACGCTGTTTACGCACACACCTGTTTCAGTGATGAATTGATGAATAAAATAAATATTTATTTCCATACCGGAGTGTTCTTTTTTTTTTTACGCATGGGTTTCATGATGGTTCTTGTAAAAAATAATGCATGTGTGCCAATTTATAAAAAAAATACTTGCAGAGAATAATATCTTAAACGGATATGATATAGATACTGTTGGCTTCTTCCCACAGCTGAACGTAGGCACTGTTTAATGTTTGCTAAACTGTGGCATGGGACTTCCATCTCTTGCCATAGCTCCATTTATTTTTTTAAATCCAAGTTCAAAGTGGTCATGGGTGTTGCCATAATTTGATTATAGAAGATCAGATAATTGGGTGTTTAAACTCTTTAAAGAATAGTTGATTGTAGATAATTATATACAGATAATAGATAAATAATATAGGATTTATAGATTGTTTGTAAAATAGCCATGAGAACCAAAGGTGAAGCACCGAAACGACCGTTTAAAAGCTCAATCATTTCTAAACAACTTATTTGATTTTTTTTTTCTTCAAAAGAATCGTGGGAATCACGAAGTGCTAAGTGATATTTCAATCATTTCTCGCTTTACCAGCCAGTCGCAATAAACTGCTAAACGTGATAGATACAGACTTAATTGACAACTTAATTTATGTGATCCAGATGTTTACAAGTCGTCTAGTGTTTTGTAAATAGTAGATATGTACATGACACGCCCTGGTTGCCAGCATTCCGACAGTCGCGTTCAGTCGGAATGTTGCGTTACTTCAGATTTAGAACGCGGACCGCTTTTAATATGATTAGGACTATGAATACATTAAAATGTGTGCCTTGTAAGTAGCTAACCATTAATAACACCTCCTTGCCTTGAGAGGTTGTCACAGATTATAAATACATATTTAGTCTGTGGCACGCTCTCAATATCTCTGGCTGGAGAATGTAAACCGTCAACAGATGGTGCACCATACCAGAAAATTAAAAAAAACACAAGTCGTGAATTGTAGTTCCATTTTCAAATACGAATGTTTTTCTTACCGATTGCAGACGTCAGCAATGCCTAACTGTTGATTACTTTATATTTCTCACGATCTAGACTCAGATCAAGTTCCTGCAAGCCATAGAACATCCATTTGTTCAGCTCAGCGATCGAACCCGCGAAATGTACCGCAGAAAGTCAAACACTTAGTGGCTGCCGGGTCGTCTATTGTTCAACCGCGAACATGCACCGCCTCAACGTTCATTGTATAACTTAGGACAGCAAATCCGTATTTATCATTAATTAAAAACACCTTATACACTGAAACAATAACCCGTTAAGCCAATTAACAGGTAAATAAAATTTCTTTAACTACAAAATAAATAATAGACAATTTGTCATTTTCAGTAAAAAGCATGGGACTGTACTATCACTATTATAGTTCAATTAACATAATGCATAATACTATACAAACGTTAAGTTGTCAATTAGTTGTCACGTGATCACGTTGATGATCATAGTACCTAAATGTACTTCATAGAGAGCATGCAATATCGTAGAGTACAATCGGTTCTAATTATGCGACGTCACAGTATTAGATAGTTGCGGTGTAGTCGACGCAGCACAATCGAGGTGAGCAACCTCGCATCCCATTGTCACCCGTTGACATGTGGGAATGTAAAGTGAAGCGCATATTTGTGGAGAGTGACTACGAACTAGTTTAATGCTCAAGAAACTTAATTACTAAGTTAGCAGGATCGTAAACAGAGGCTGGGTAAACGATTTCTGCGGTGATGGTATTATTTTTAAATTTTTTTACGCGATGAGATACTAAACTCACTTGTTACATTATATTGCACGATCTACAAACACAAGAGTTTGAAAGTATGATTGTTATTCAATCTCCGTAACGCCTGTAACAGACCAACGAAATCTAACGTTTGGCATAGACGTAAGAGTTGGAATTTCACACCAAGTAAAATGAATATGTCAAAATCTTACTCCAAATACGCTTTCAAGTGGTGAAAGCTGTATCAAAATTCAGCCAGAAGACAATTTATTTGATAGGCCTTAGATAAGATAGATACAAGGAATTGTAGGAATGTAGTTCGCTTATATAATATTCCGTAACAACCAAGAATTAATGTTTCATAACAAAAGTTATGATAAACTCTCAGTTCCGTTACTCAGTAAATTGCTAAAGAAAATCAATTAAAGGGCTCCAAATGAAAACAAAGTAATAAAGTAACGATAAATGATTATACGTTCATGTTCGTGAACGAGGGCCCAACCTCAGCGTTAGAACACAGTTCAATAGCTAAGATCGTAATCGCAAAGGCCATTCAATACGTAATTGATACTCGAGTTATGTTGTCAATAGACATTGTAGTCAAGTGTATCGTGACAGCTAAGGAGAACTGCTGCATTAATTATTATAATAGAAAGCGCTGCGCATAAACTAAAGCGATCGCGATGACGTGTAAGAAAATCTGATTTTAATGCAAATTGAATTGTAAGCCGCTGAAGATTCTGAGCTAATAATTAAATGCATTACTCGTATTATTCTTGTAGCTCGAAGAAAATAAACGAATCTCTTTGCTAGTCACGGCGCATAATTTTATAACTGGCAACTTTATTTCAATAGGGTCTGCTCTGGTATGCTCGCCTCATTGTTACCTTTTTGTTCAGCAAATTGATAAATTACTGGTTATTAAATGTTTTGTTCCTGTGGAAGTTTCATTCGGAAGTGTTTGAAGCGTTTCCCTGTGAACAGTTTCTTCACAAATTGATTTACATACTTATGTTGGTATAACTGTGTTACGTACGCGTTCAACACAATGGGGCTATAATTTTTATATCTCCGTTAGAGAGGTGGATTTTCTCAAATTATGAACTATGTTTTTAGTTCTAATTCGTGTTAAATCTTTGTTAAATGCGTGTTTAATGGTGATATAGGGTTTTTGCGAAGTGATGGATAGCGTTGATGTCTTTAATAGCAAATTCAGCAGAGTTTTATTACAATTTTTTACTCGATTGCATTTCGTTGAAATCTAATAACAATAAAGCGAATGATAAATCTAAAATTTAACTACCAAATATCCAATTCAAAAGCACAATTCGTATGCAAAGGGACTGCAATGCAACACATGTTCCAAGAGGCAAAGTAATTCAAATCATTTGTATGACAATATCACCATTGTATGGAGTTGGCGAAGTTATCACATATTATCGTGTCCGCACCGGGAGCTAAGCTTGTATTGCGACACAAATAACTAATAGTCTGGGCTCCAGGCCTACTGGGGTACTGCTTGAATGTTAATGTTCAATGATTTACTCGTGAAAATTATTAAATAGGATATGTAGATTGTTTCTTTAGGACGTTGTCGTTTTTAATGAAATTTTTGGTGGTTTAAAATCCTCCGGATCAGAAGGACAATGTAGTTAAATGCCTTTGCGGAATAATTGACGTTAAACTGATCGATTAGTAATAGGTCTGAAATTTTCAGAACGTCTAGTAGAACATCTGAAAATGTCTAGTGAATGTCCTTTTATACGGAATTGTGGAAAGCTCTTAAAGTTCCGTGCAAGTAGCATTTTTGGTTTAAAATGTTTTGCTTTCTTTTAGACGCTGCCTGTGAGTGTTTAAATTCTCCGAAATTACATCAAAGCAAAGACTTCTCAAGACGGAAAAACTTCCTTGAACTCTTTTAATAGTTCGATCGAGAACTCGAGATCCTTCTGACAGTTGAGATCAGAGCACAGTCACAGCACTTTGTTTTAATCTAAACATGTCAACGTTTAGATACCCCTAATCTACGTTGTAATATTAACAAAATGAGTACTTAACTCCGTGTTCAGCGGAAGGGACTATCAGATTCGTACTGACTAATAAAATCTAAAATCCGCGGTATTCCTTTTTCTTTAGATACCTACGTTCCAGGGTAGGGTCAAATTAACCTGATTAGACAGTCTCCTTATGTTCTTTTTGTCAGCCTATTTACCGTACAAGTCACGTGGCAAAACAGTTATTAAAGTTTCTTTACATACTTTCAAATCCAGTTTAATTTCATTCTACCCAGTGTATCAAATCGCTGCCAGGAACACACCGCCCAGATATTATACGTGTATTGGAATACGCATTAATGTGTTCTGAATACAACCTGCAACAGTTAACGGGACTGTTAACGCAATTGTACTTCCTATAGCACAGTTATGATGAACGTGTGCGCACAATGAGATTCTCACTTCGCATTGTTTATTAATGCGAGTGATATCCATGTGAAATAGCACTGTACCTTGTAATTAGAAGAAATTCAGTTGCATTTGTGTGGAAAAAGGATTTACAATGAGTTTGATTGGGCATCTTTAAGTGTTTTGGTTACAGAGAAGTTTTCCTTTTGCAAGAAAACTTTCAACGTATAAGAATTAACTTTTCTGTCATGTTTGTGTTTTCTTTTTCAAAAGTCAATTTCATAGTTTGCCATCCCGGCAGTGACTTTCGAAAGAATGAAAATCTTCAAGAACACAAATATGTTAAACACTTTTTTAAACTATCACGGTTTGCTTCACAACTTAAAATGCCACTTACAGGATATCTTCCGTGATTCTCCATTTGTTTGAGTTCCCGATATTTCGACGCTGTTACAAGCGCCATGATCGCGGGTTGACTGCAAAATGAGGGTGGATGAAAATAAATTGTTAGGAGCAGACAAATCTGTCTACCCTCTTTCTTAGTCTATTGCTACGCGCACAAATATTTTAATTAAAATATTATTGGTTTTAGGAAAATTATGGTTAACATTTTATCAACGTCCGTTTCTATAAATCCAGTCAAATCTTTTCTCACGGAATATAACCTCACAAGTGTGAGTGGACTTGTCATTCATTGGTAGCTAACCCTCGTTCCGCTGGCATCCTGTGCCATTCCTTTTATTGTATAGTCTGAGTATGTACATTCGCGTAATTCAAGAGAATCGTTTAATCTAATTACGGTGGCGCCTACAGCCTACCTCGGACCCTCAGTACAATCAATGAACGTGCAACTATTCCAAAATGCCTACTCTGTGGCTTTGAAGTAATCTGAGCAGAAGAATCAGAGCGGATACAATAAGATGAAATGAAATTGATTGACTTCGATCTGTGGTTTTTAGCGTCAAAGACGTTATTGAAACGTTGTAAAAAGTTAATGCTACCTGTGTGTGTGTGTTTAATTAAGTAAATGGTATAGGCCGGGGACTACTGCCTACTTTTTTTTTTTTTTTTTTTTTTTTTACGTGGTAAAATCATCAAATGAGACCTCCCACCCCGGGCAGGGCGAGAGGTACTGTCAGACTTGTACTGACTAAAATCCACGGTGTCCTTCAATAGCCCTTTATGTTCCGGGGTCACGGTGATGGTATAAGACCCGCGACCGACTACTGCCTACTTGGTGTGGCTTTCAGTTTATTGAAATCAGTGTGTTATTTCGTAGGTTTTATTTTGCTTTACATCTAAATATTAGAACTAGCGATTGGTTAGGCAGTCCAATTAATTGAAGTCCATTGATGATTTTTATGAAATTTTTGTTTTTTTTTTATATTAGGTGTGACCCTTGATTAAGAAAGATTGATTTGTTTATGTAATTTGAAATGTAGAGATACATATTAATAAGTTTTCAGTAGGGATATATTTCTTCAGTATGATATCTACACCTTGCGTAACATTGTAAATAAATTGCATTCTCTAGGATATTACACTATCAGAACATAGCTAAAATGTCACAACACAATTTCACAAGCACTTATATACAACAGTTTCGTTAACTTTAATGCTGTTTACATCAAAATTTATATCTGTTTTGTACGTTTATTCTGAAGTTGGTAGTTGGAACGCTCGTAAAGTACAGCGTTCTCAATAGTAAGTATCAGTGGTGAATACAAATGATTTTGTGTGTGGCGACTCCATAGATGTATGGAACACAGAACACTGCATTTGAAATTATTCGAAGAACATACCTACGTGATCCGTAAAGACGGACAATGAATACTGATTTGATTCGATTATGAGTGATTCGATTCCACCTAAACTGGGGTTTATATCCGTTCGGATTTTTTCGGGCATTCGCATACGATCCTTATTTGCATACTTTAATGGATGCTAGGCTTTTTGAACTGGATTAAAATAATTTAGTGACTATTACTCGTTTACCTTTGTGTAACGGGTATACATAATACAAAGTAATGGCATAAAATATAAGAAACAGAACACAGGCATGATAAGCCTTAAGCAAAAAAGTCTCCTTCTTTCAGTACCTTTCCAAATTAGAGACACAAACCTGGATAGACATTCCCGATTGAGCATCTCGTCAAAATATTGAAAGGTGCTCAAACGGGAATACCTACAAGAGTCAGGTACGATTCAGATCAACCGGCCGAGCCTGGTGTCATTTTACAATGCGGTAAAGAACATTAAGAACCGTATTCCCGTCTGAGCACCTATCAATATTCTGACGAGATGCTCAATCAGAAATGTATAAGCAGGTTTGGGTCTAATATAGGTGCCCTGATAATAGTTTCTCACACGGGATTATCTCGACCTTTGACCATGCATATATAAAGTTTACAAACATGATAATTAAGGTTTTGTTTGATCATAATGAAAGCCAATGTTCGGTTTGGCTATTTCAAGTCAATTACATTGTCAATTACAAGAATTCAAAGAAGAATGATACAATGCGTGTCACGTTGCGGTAGTCATTAAACCCCGAATGTTTTAATGCAATTTTCATTCGGAACTTGGCCTTAATGCCGCATTTTCTTTCACTGTTCAAACGTGACAATACATGAAAATGCATTATCATTAAACGTTTACAGATATAAATAAATAAGAAAGCACCTACATAGAAGCTATCAAACGTTTTATGGCAAGATAAGGAGACGCGAAAACCATTTCTCAAAGAAGGAAAAGTCATGCCGTTGCATAAAGCATATAAATGATAAAATATTACCTATTTGTCGGGACGAGTTAGCTGACACTTAAATCTATAATGGATAAATAAATAAATTGGATTCCTTTGCCTTCTATGATAAAAAAATGAATCGTATTGACATCGGGCGCCGTCAATGTGACTGTCAAGGACTCATGATTACGCTGTGAATGTTTTTGTCGCGGGGTTTTGTCGTCCGTGCGAAGTTGTCCGGTAGACAATGAAGGCATACCGGCGTGTTGTCTAATACGAGACACGGAATCATGCGAGAAAATTGATCTTAATGAGGATTAATTAATGTCTTTGTTTGTTTTAAATACACTTTTTCTCCCAAGAACTTTCGGTAGATATCATAAAGTAGGAACGTATGCTTTTACGTAACAAAAAGTTACACACTTATTTGTACACAATTTGCCAATCTTCCTTTAAAGTGTGTGTTCAATAGGTACGTCTGCGACAAGCTATCGACATTATCTAGTTTCAAAGCGGCCTTCACTTTCATTTTTAGTATCAGTTCATAATCATTTTCATAATATCCCGTGCACACATACAAAAAGTTGCTCAATTAAATGTTTAGGTCTGCGTTAGCGAACCGGCGCGGGCGCAAACACTTGTCCATCGCACAAGTAATAACTTTCACAGACCATACCGGTGACTGGCTCACCTTGCAGACTCCCCGAACGAGTAATTTCTCCTCCAACTTATTGAACAAGGTCCCGGCAATTTCTTTTCTTCGCAACTTATGTAGGCTACCAGTAATGAGCGGTTTCTCCCTATTCAAGTTCGATAAAATTGCATGCTGCAAAAGAGAGCAGTTGACTTATGGCTTGTCTAGGGACCGATCGAGCGCTGAGCCGCTGTGACTCGACCAGTCGAGGCGGTTTCGAGTTTCATAAACTGAGGTCGCTAACGACTATTGCATTTTATTCCTACAAATGTTGTTAGAGATTTAGACACTCGACTTTAGTTCCTTGTTTCATGTCTCTCAAGTTCATCTAATAAATCATGTGCCCGCCAATATGGGACCCAATAAATAACGTTCTGTTGTTGATAAAACGACGGAGCTGCCACGAGCGGTACAAAGTTTAAAGTTGATAGTGGATCTTGAGAAGCCCGGACAAGTCTAAGGCCCAGCGGGAAAAGGCAACTATGTTTTCCAAGTTGTTGCAACACGGTACGTACCGTATGGCGAAATTGATATAATAAATTGTAACTGTACCTGCCAATTAAGTACCTAAGGCAAATGTAAATAAAGATGTGGAGAAACTTAGATCGGTTTAGTGCCGGTTTAAACGTTCACGAAATCGTTGTTTACAATTCCAAGGCTTTGAATGTGCTCCATGTTAGTGACTGTAGCGTCTACAAAGATGCTTTTATACGTCTCTAAGTATTTCCTTTTATTTCAAACACTGTTCCAGTTATCGATCCCCTTTAAACCTCAGTACCTCACTAGGCTTCAACAGGCTGCTAACACAGGATAAATCAGAGCCAACAATAAGTATAAATCAATATTACGAGTGGCTATGACAGCATGTCACCGCGGTTGTCATCGAGTGCTACCAAAGCAGCGCCGCGAAACAATTCGTTACTCATTTCGTCGAAGACAACACGGATGTACACGGCACAGATGCTGCGGATTTATCACGCGTTCGATAGCAATAAATAACCACGCTGGGCGGAGAGGAGCGGAAAGGTCAGCGCGCGGAGCGAGCGGCAGCAAGCGGCGGCTTTCTCAAGGCCGATGCACAACTTAGATATCTCGAGAATCGTGGCGTGCTCGACCCCACCTGTATACCTGTCGATTCTACCACGGAAAATGTTCATTTTTATACTGCTATTATTCATTTCTATAGCTGTATAGCAAAGGAATGCAAGGTTTTTTAGCTCTTTTTTTGTAGATTTTTTGCCGATACTAAAGGCGCCTAAGAAAATACATTCAAATAAGTAAAAATACAGGCTTTAATTTCGCGCGACCACCCTGCGCAAACCAGTTTCAACCGTCGTTTTATTATAAATTGCTATTTCAATATACATTGAAGTAATAAATTATTCGTATAACATTGTGCGAAGAGGGAGAAAAAAGTATGTCTGTCGGTGACTTCCAGCTGGATGCGAAGGTCGGTCGTTGGCGAGACGAAGCGCCGGAGATTCGTGAGAGTTCGGCGGAGCTTACATTGCGTAGCAAAAAGTTTAAGTTGATATCAAGCGGGAAAACTGAAGCAGTTTGTTGGAATATAAAGCTGATAACAGGTTCCAATTCTTTTAGTAACTTGAATTTAAAAGGTGCAAAAAAGATCTTGTAAACATGGCAATAAGATGACTTATCGAATTATCTGTAAACCTAAAAATGAAATCCATAATGAAACTAAATATAAATCAGCGAAGGTTAAAATGAAGAATTTCCTCAGTGACATCATTTAACCGTGTGTCTGCAGCACTATCTGGCTAGATTTTATCTTCTTTATGGACGGGACAAAAAGGCAGACGCTAGTTGAATGATTGTGAAATTATTTCTAAGTATTTTACGCTCGGTATCGCGTGTTCAATCAGGAGGCTCGGCAGATGTCTCGAGAAAGTCTCGACGATACGCCGATTCATAAGATAAACTTACATTTAGACTAGACTCCCATTACGAGAAGCGTGAACTCGCGAGTATGACGGAACATCGAACACGCTACTGTACAGAAAAGTGAAACTGTTTTGCTATTTCAGGATGCTGTTGTTTGTATAAAGTCATTAACAGTGGTGTTTTATTAATCATCAACAGTTCATATAGAATATTTCATTTTTATATATTGTTTTTATAAAATTAGATCAAGAATTGATAACGCATGTGTAAGTGTAACTTTTTAAATTAGCTATTGGAATTAAAAGGCTTTTTTTTATTTTATTTTTTTATAAATATTGTTTAAAAATGGTTAAACGGTATAGGATTAATTTTGAATTGACCAAACAACTGGCCTCAAAAATAAGAACAGTGAAATAGTGATACCCTGTGGAATTTAGTTACGAAATTCTTTACAATCTTTCGGTCAGTCATTTGTAAAAAAAAAATTACATAGTTTTAAGTGATTTAAATCTCGCCAAATTCAATTCTAATATTATTTGTCAAATTTAAAGGAAGGGGAATTGTTTTTCCTGCCAATTATGATAGAAAATCTATTGGCTCTGATAGTATAAATTCCAGACATTCATTCCAGCCCACCTAAAGGAACTGAAAGCCAGATATCCCACACAATGACGCCATATCATAAAATTAATTTATTCTATTGCAATACAATATAGGCGAGAGAAAATCAAGATTAAATGCAAGTAATAATCCTTAGATTTAGAATATACCTCACGTTTAGAGGACAGTTTAATCGGTTGATGTTAAAGCTGATAGAATAAGGACTTGGGCCCTGATCTATGTAGCAAACTTAGTCTCACTATTCAGCTGAAAATAAACCCTATAAATATACTCTTAATGTGCATATTCCTATAAGCAACTGCGATGAAGCCTATTATATGAAAACTAACATTCTCCTCTTGCAATTAAGGCTTATATTCGGATGAACGACGACTGAGCTGAGTTTGAGCTAAGTGTAAGTTCACTCTATAGATTTGAGCTTTAAACTTAGACGGAACTTAACAATCAGTTAGGATTTAATATCATTGAAAACGAAGTTTAACACATAGACATAGATTTATGGTGAAGGAAGACTTTATTACATTAGTACTAAGGTTAAATGTTCTCAAGTCGACAATACGATGTGAATGGATAAATGAAATAGCCAATAGAAAGTGAACAAGGGAATTATTGGTGATGAATGCTTGTTACATAAATTAATGTGCGTTAACATTTATGTACGACATGAGCTAGTAAAATAAAGTACCTTAAATAAAATAAAGTAAACAAAATAATAATTAATAAAATAAATTAACTAATTAATTAGTTAATTAATTAATTAGTACTAAGGTTAAATGTTCTCAAGTCGACAATACGATGTGAATGGATAAATGAAAAAGCCAATAGAAAGTGAACAAGGGAATTATTGGTGATGAATAGTTGTTACATAAATTAATGTGCGTAAATATTTATGTACGGACATGAGCTAGTAAAATAAAGAACCTTAAATAAAATAAAGTAAACAAAATAATAATTAATAAATTAATAAAATAAACTAACTAAAGTAAAGACCTCCTTTATTGATTTACTTCGATAATACAAACTTTATGCTGATTGAAAATACTTTTCTAATCATAGTAATACGTTTACCTATAAGTAATAATATCTACTGGTAATAAAAATAGAACCTACATCCGTTACCAGAGTTATATTTAACCGCTGTCATAAAAATAGATCGTTAAAGTTAGATGTACGATAAAATCATAAATATTTTCCCTCATCTTTTCCCTGTACAGGTCGGAAATTATCCTATGAGAATGTACTAAGAGGAAAAAAATCCCATGTTTTTAATACGGATTATAAGCGACCTGTGTGCCAAAATTCATCACAATCTGTTCAGCCGTTTCCATGTGATTGTGTTCCAAAAAATACATTTTTTTAAATGAGTAAGATTTTTTGATAATTGTTGAAACTTCGATCCTTACAGTCTGTTTCCAGCTTTATTTATCGTTTCCTTAGATCCGTAGAGGCTGGATATGAATGAGTTACACGCTAGAAGCAGTGTGCGTGGGTTTTCTGTGAGATAAATACAAGGTACTCATTAGCGACTATCTTGTTTTATTTTATTATAGTTATAAGCTTTTACGGTATGCGATAGTTTTAGTAGATATTAGATAGTTTGTAAAGCGGTCCTAGCTCTGAATGGGGTTCTGACTGTAATTTAGAATAGTGTAGTGATATTGCTGTTTTGATATCGTTTGTAGTTTGTTAGCGGTACCTATTTATGTAATACCTAGGTACTGGTACCTTTTCGTTCCATTATCATGCCTACATAGCGGGTACAAAATTTGAGATGACTATACCTTAAAAATAAAAATAAGGCTAACTTTTATTTTCCGACAAAAACGAAACCATGCTTTAAAAAGGTATGGCGTTTAATTTTATAAATCTAGACACAACTTTGTGTACGAGATAAAAACAACATAATTACTTATGATTTATGATTATAAAATTGTTCTAGAAAAAAAAGGAGCTAGCATAACTAGTGTTTATTTTTAGCCTAACGAGCTTTGAAGAGTAGAAAAAGAAATAAAAAATAACTTCTTAGAAAAATATCCCGGTTGCATTAAGGTTTCGTTTAGAAATACCGAGAGGTGAACATCTAGCGGCTTTTGAAGATTTTTTTAAGAATTTGGAATACCGAAAACTTCTTCGAATGTTGTAAAAACCGTTTTAAAAACTTCCAAACGTTACTGAGTTATGACTAAATATGCACCCAGATACTTTTGACACAGTTACAAAAAAATACCGCGTTCTTTTGGCAAACTCTTTTAGTTGTTAAAAGATAAGTATCTTTCTCCTCATTACATGATATTATATTATCAAAATAATAAGAGAACGAGCCAAAATTACGGTAATGTGAAACACCATATTAGGATGTAATCTTGGCTTCTCAGAAGTTTAAGCAAAAAATTATCTGTCCGTCAAATCTGTTGTCCGTTTTAGTTGTCAAAAAACGAAACGGTTTTTGGTCATTTTAAAAATAGAATTTTTAGTTTTATTAATTAAGCTGACGGTTTTGTCTGTTGGTCTTGTTGATAGGGACAATTTAAAGGTTACCTCGATTGGTAAAGACAAATCGTATATTTGTTGGAATAAATATCGTAACTGCGAATGTGTTGTTTATTTATAACGCTTTTATGCTTCAACTGCTGACTAATTTTGATTGGTATAGAGATAAATGCGAATGTGGTAACTGTCTGTTACAGGGTATAGGGCTATTCAGGGACAAGCTAAGCCGTAAAGCTATTTTTCTAATGAAGTAAGAGTTTACTACAAACCTTTAATTTTGTTTATTTATCTAAAATATCTGCCTAGATTTAGAGATAAAGCCCGTTAAGTTAAGAAAAGTCGGTCAATAAACCCGAAACATATGTTTATCAGTTTATAAAAACATATAACATAAAAATAATTCAAGTGTCACTGGGGAAATTTTAATGGCGACATGTGTATCAATTAAAATAAAAAACTTTGAAATAAAAAGTTAAAAAACACGTGTTGATTTACGTAATTATTTCCATTTTTTTTATAATTTAATTGCCGGTTACTAATGCGTTGGACAGATATCGCGTGACAATCTCCCAACACCTGACATATACGATAAATCACTCTCATATCCTCTGCTCAAAGGAAATTATCTTTACACTTCAACACTAACAAGCTACTAAAAGGAACTGTTAATTATAATAAAACTTTTTTACTTAATTCAGTTTTCATTTCTACGATTACGTGGAATTTTTAAAGTTGGTCATTTTTTTTGGCCGAAAGTGTAATAAGTTTCAAATAACGGTCATTTTAATTTAATATTGTACACTGGCTGATTCTTTTAACGGATCACTTTTTGAAAAAGGAACCTATAATACTTCTAAAATGCAACAAGTAAATTTTTAATAAAAGCAATTAATATGAACTTTGAAATGTCCTAGCTTAGTCTCATTTTGCAACAAGAAGCGATGCATTTCTCGGAACTTAAAAAACAAAGCTGTTAAATGGTATTCATGTAACACTTTTTATTTTCTCTTGATTGTTATAATTTTATGGTAACATGGGAATGTAAAAATCTTGTTCATTCTTGCAATTGTATCTTAGACAGCTGTATTGAGGGTAGTAGCACATCGTAGGTTTTGTAGGCAATGCTCTAGATAGCATGACCACTATGATCAGTCAATAATGTTCCCACTGCTGGGACACAGGCCTCTCTGAGAGAGGGAGTGGGCTGACATCATGCGGGCTCAGTCCGGGTTGGTAGATGTCACAGAATGTCTTCTTGGTTTTAGGACATGCCTGTTTCTTCGCGATGTTTTTCTTCATCATTTTGAGAGCATCACACAATTAAATGCACATCGCTGGGTGTGAAATCACTACCCACAACTCGTAAATCGGTGCCATGCCGTTACCATTGGATGCGTCCACACAGACCGCACAGCCTCGCGAGGCGTTTGCCGCGCGGAGCAGCTCGGTCAGCATGGACGTGTCTCGGCCGAAGCAAGAGCGCGCGCTTTCGCGGGATAGAAACCGAGCGCCCGAGCCATCCAGTGTCGTCTTTTGTTTTGCTCGCGTATATTGTTTCGTGACTCGGTAAGCAGTCTCGCGAGGCAGTTTCTTCGCGCGGAAAATGCCTAGCGAGGCGGCTAGTTCTGTGTGGACGCACCACTATTCTCATCAACACTGTACTTTAGAAATTAATATGAGCTATGGGTTACCGTTTTCCTCATAAAGTTAAATATTTAATTGCATGATGATGCTTAAATCTAACAGACATGATTGGCTAATGAAACACAAGTTAATGAGTTTGTTCTACTCTCTCGGTTTATTCAGACAGCTAAAATATTACTATAAACTGAAATAATTGACTTAGGAAACAATAAAGATAATAAGTACTATTAGGTAAAACTTAAATTGTACAAAGTATTTTTTTTTTCTAAACATTATTTTCGTGTGTGAGTGTACAGATGAAGGTGATTGACACCCTCATTCATAGTTGAACTCCATAGTATGTGTATTTTCCTACACCATTTTGAGAGCAGATGTAATAAAACTACATACATTAAACAAGTATGTAGTTTTATTACATCTGCTATAAAAAGCAAATAACCACACTTATTAAGACATAATTCCTGCCAACAAACATCAAAGTGGAAGCGACAGACAAAAAGTACAATCGCGAACAGCTACGAAATAAACAACACAACACCTGTTCCTTCAGATAAATTGCACTTAATTAAACATTGATCTTTTTACTACAAAGTTAAGTAGTTTGTAGGCGATGATACTCGTATGTACAGACATTCACGTATCAAACTATAAAGACCAGTATAAACTGACCGTCATTGTGCTGAAAGGTCATATAAACCTAGGCCAAGATAAAGTGGTTATGGTCAGTGTGTACAGTTCATACGATAGTATCTTAATTCAGGGTAAGTTGTCAACAGCGGGTAGCAACTAAGTGGATTGTCGTGTATTCTCCCACAGGCGAAGGTAATTTAATGTTACTCTTATTTTGTAATGAGAAGCGGCGCAATATTCAATTAAATCAATGTCAATGGGATGCTCTATTTATCTATGTATATCTATGTATAGAAATAGAGTTACATGACTGAAGGATTCTGAGCTCAATCGATTTTTCTGTTTTTGGAATAATTACTAATAGTCAGGATTCCACCGAAATTCGTTTCCACAGAACATAAAATCACTCGGAACAATCGAATGCGACTGATTATCTCTTTATTTGGTACGTACTCGTATTGTATAATACCACAATATTGCCAATATATGTGCTTGTAATGCCATTAACCAGCTATTTGTGTACCTATTTAATTTGTGCTCAAATAATAGTTACAGTAGCCGTATTAACGTTTGTACCTAATGCCAATTTAGGACTACCTTCAAAATGCTTTAACGCTACAAAAATGCTGTTAGACTGCCGTTATAATAATTCGATGTGGTACTTGGGATGTATGACTCTAAACTGGATTAATATTCTCTAAAGGATGCAGCGTTGAAAACGCAAACTGTCAAAACGAAATGCTCTAATTATATTATCTGTATAATTATGTAATTAGACTGGCCTGTTGGTCTAGTGGTTAGTGACCCTGACTGCTATGCCGGGGGTCGTGGGTTCGATTCCCACCCAGGACAAATACTTGTGTGATGAGCATGATCATTTGTTCTGTGTCTGGGTGTAATTTATGTATAATATGTATGTATTTAGAAATATATAAGTATGTTTACCAGTTGTCTAGTACCTATAACACAACCTCTGCTTAGCTTGGGACTAGATGGCGTTGTGTGATAGTTGTGGAAATATCTTAATATATATAAATCTCGTGTCACAATGTTTGTCCTCAATGGACTCCTAAACCACTTAACCGATTATAATAAAATTCGCACACCATGTGCAGTTCGATCCAACTTGAGAGATAGGATAGTTTAAATCTCAAATTTTAGACCGGGTCCTCCACCCGTGCGAAGCCGGGACGGACCGCTAGTTATATTATATAGTGGTAATGGACATCTAGAAAAGTGAGGACAAAGTTTGCAAGGTTAGGTTAAGTTAGATAAATCTTTGTCGGAAAACTGTGATTAAAACATGATCGATAACAAGTAGCCTACAGGGAGAGCTTGCGCTGTCATTTTCTAAGCACAATGGCCTTAGGTTCAGCAGTTTATGAGATGTGAAGTGAAATGTTGTGAACATTTTATATGATTAAGTTAATTGTTTAAGTGTTTTGATTTTTAATAAGATTAGTAGGCGATGGTAAAAAAGTGGCGTCCTGTACTTTCTGTATAAAAATAAAAAAAATATAAAATAGAAATAGTGTAATAGCGCTAGCGATAGCGCTCTACCAGAAAACCAGCGCTGTGACAGTTAAATGTCACAGCACATGCTGAGGTAGGAGCCTTTTGGCCTCACACAGGACTTATTGTTTTATGTTTTTTGTTATGTTTTACCTTTGTTTTTCTTTTAATATTTTTTGTTTTTCTCTGTTGTTTTTATTCTTGTAATTTTGTTATTTTGTCCTGTGTGTCCCAATAAATCTCTTTTCTTTCTTTCTTTCTTTCTTTCTTTCTTAATCACAAACAGTGTAATTTTTTAAAATCTTCGCATAGGATTTGAAGAAAAAAAAATAGACACAGGACGTGTAACCATTTCTTGACAAGATACCAATAATAAATATTATAACTCAAAGAGTAAAAGCTTTTTACCTGTAGTCAAAGGGAAGTAATATTTATCACTAAGCGCATTTACTTACCGTCTTGGGAAAAGTTGTGACAAATGACGTCATTTTAAAAATTAATGGCGTTCCTTGCACATGTTCAAAGCTTACACATTATGCAAATAACCAATTATACAGAAATATTTCACGTATTTATAATTTATTTACGTATACGTAAATATATCTATAAAGTATACAAATAAAACAGGAAACTGTCTGACTGATCGCACAACTCGCAGCTGAAACCACTGAGTTTAAAAACATGAAACTTTGCACAAACGCTCCTTGAATAAAGTGTGAAAAAATGAACGGATTTTGGGAAACTCACCCCTTAGGGGGTTGAATATTGAATGAAAGTTTGTTTGAATATTTCAAACTTCAAATGTGGAATATGAACTAATTAGATAAAATATATTGAGCTAACTACTACGTATAGAGACGACACCACGTGTCACCACTATGTCCCATCCAGGATGAGTGCGCGCGCCTATGTTCATTCAGTTGTTTGACAGCTCTGTGGCGTGCTCTAGGCGCGCGCACTCATCCTGGACGGGACACAGTGGTGATACGCGATGTCGTCTCTATACGTAGTAATAATAGCTCAATGATAAAACACGGAAATTCTAAACCGAAAGCGCTAATTAAAAACAAAAATCAGAGGCGAACTAAAAAAAACTTGCGGACAAAGTCGCAGGTGGAATGCTAGTGTACGTATAAATATGTATGTCTTGCGATATTTCAATACAAAGTAGAGATAAGTCAGTCATGTATGTAACTAGTAAACTGTTACAAGAAATTATTAACAGCTCTTGCAATCGATTTCCGTTTCCTTGCATACCAAGTTTCACTTTCATTTTGAAAGAATTCGAAGTGAATGCATGGAACTAATAAGTAATAAATCCTGTATAGCTAGTGGATAATTAGTATAAAACAATATAAAATGAAAATAAAGAAATACATGAATATAATTATTATTTTAACAATAAAATTTGTTTTGCGATTTTAATCAGGGAAGGAACATTTTTTATAAAATTTTGTAAAAAAAATAAATGTGAATATTTGCGAGTCTATTGCCGGGCACGGCACCGGTCTCCGTTTTGACAACATAATTATCGTGAATTGGAACAATTGTCCAATCATTTGTCATCATCATTTTCGTGCCCCTAGTTAATATTGAGCAAAAAAGGCTGGATATCGTGGGACTCGTGCTTAGATAGTAGTGCACCTGCTAAGCTTTTAATCGTAACTGAAGATTGCATTATTGTTATTATTCAAAATTTTCCTGCTATGAATTCATGTTTTGTTACCGCGTAATGCGCAGCCTTCACAAAAACTAAAAGTTCAACGACCCTTCTTACACCTGAACTTAACTGTACTTATTTAGCTTGTCTGCTTAATTGTAACTTAAAGTTGAGTTAGTAGATTGCTGCAATTGTTAATATCCGTTCTAATTAGCATTATTGATTATGTTACCTCACGATATAAAATATGAAATCGACCGGATGTTTAGGCGTGATATCTGTATTTTTTTTTTTAAGTAATTTATAGACTAATTTATTATGTGCGTGATTTTTTAAGAAAACTATTCAATTGGTACACAGGATTATCTATTCTAAATACATAAAACTTGATTTATCGATTTCTGTATTTTGTGTAATAAGGATAATTAATATGTCTTAATTTGACATTGTTCTCATTTCTATAAACAATGCACTGTTAAAAAAATTACATGGTTAATAAATTACTGCTGTCATAAACAACTTTATCCTGCGGCTATGTTATAGAAGATATGTATTGAGTTAGTTGCCAAGTCGACAAAACATTTTTAAATTAAAAAATCTGAAAAAAGTAAAAAGTAGGCAATCTTTTCATCATACATTCTCAAATGAAGCTGTGAGCCGTGGAAGGAACTCCTTTCACGAAATATTCTCACATAATAAAGTGCCAGATTATAATGTTCGCGGGTATTAAGATTTCAATCAATGTTTCATTACAGCCGTGTTCAACAGTTGTAGTTTCGCTTTCCAGAGATGAATGATTTTTATTGTTACCTTCTAAATGTAAATTATAAAACTCTTTTTGTGGAATAATACTCTTATTGAAGACCGAGTCTAGAAACGCACTTCAAAGCAACATATTTATTTATTTGTTGTCAGGCAACGAAGTCTTGTAAGATGCAATACATAATATATTCAGGAATTATTTTTGACCAATCTATTGGAATATCAAGGATAAGAAAGTTCATTTACACAGGCTCTACACGTATTATAGTTCCTTAAGCTTATGATAAGGGTTAACTCTTCATTGTAAGAATTTTCGGAATTGCATGAGCAGTTTCGAACATTGGACGCTTCTGCTTTAGCATTTACATCCAACCTTTAACCGTACCACAGAAAGTTGAACATCTGTTGTACTTTACAAAAATAATGTGTAACTTCAAAACGACGTATTTCACGAAGGGCACCTGGCACCTGCGAAAAATTTGGCAGGGGCCTTATGTCAAATAGAAAAAGTGCAAGTAGCTCAGGTGCTATTGACCGCGGGTGCTCTCTGTCGAAGAAAGTGGAATACCTCTGCAAAACGACCCTTGTATCAACGTGAAATGTCGTTTTGAAGTTGTTTCTTTTTTGTTAGACAATTGTTAAACAGATGTTTTAACTTTTTGTAGTAAGACGGTAACTGTTTATAATATTATAAACAGCCTATTATTCAGCCTCACTACTGTAACAGAAGATTGAGAACCTCTTTTCAAAAAAAATGCATTGAAAAATATGCGCGGACGCAAAGCTACATCGTCGACCGGTCGCCGTCGACATACTTCGTCCCTCGTTACTTTTACTTACTAGCTTGAATGGTGATAATGTAAAGTAAATAATTACATGCTATAATTAACCGTGCGTGTGGTAATACTCGTAGTTACGTTTTGTAAGTGGAAGACTTGAAATACTTAATCAGTGTTTTGATTGATTCTACAATAATTGTTGTTGATCATTAATAGTGTTGAGTTATGACCAATTTAATTTCGGTAACATGCTTGAAGATACGAGTTACTTTACGCTTCGCTTCTCCTGTTTTCGATGCGCGTGTGTGATCTAAAAAGGTGACCTTAGCAGAAATGTGCGCAGTTAATAAGCAAATGTACGAGAGTAAGGCCCGGAATCCACCAAAACGGAGACCAGAGGAGATGTGTTTGAACAACCACTCAGATTTACACCGAAGCTAAGCGGAGAGAGATGTAGATTTTTTATTGGGTAATCAAACACATCTCTCGTCTCCGCTTTGGTGGATTCCGGGCCTAAATAAGTGGTTAATTTAAAATACCAAATTTGACAAATTGTTAAGTGGCAGCGCAGAAGTCACTTTGGTAGCATACTTTTGGGCTAAGAGAGCAGGATTCTGCTAAAGGTGTCGTTTTAGAGACCCCGATGAATAAAAACACACTGACGTAAAATGAGTGTTTACGGACCAAAATCGTCGGCGTTATGTAATTTCTGCCTTATTCTATGGGGAAAAAAGCTTAAGTTTGAGTAAGTATAACGTTGCAAGTCGTCACCCCAGCCTTTCCCACTTTATTCTGTGCTGACACTCACGCTCAATTGCGCTAACAATCCATCAGTGTCATGCATAAATTCAATTGTAGACTTTCAAAGTAGCGTATAGCCTTATTTGTGGTAAAATTTCCCTTGACCCGCTCTGAACTCCACGTGCTACTCACAGTAGCGTAAATACCAAAAGTGGGGTTCATACCGTCATGCGTGATCTTGCAGTTTTGCCAGCTAACTGACGCTCTCTTTCGTCTCGCGTCACGTTGCAACTTTACTTGTTTTACAGAGCATTGAGATGCCTCGACAGTAGAGACGGCATTGTTAAAAGTTACAACTAAAGCGTGCTACCGTTTAGTACTGTAGGTTCCTATTTTTTTTTACTACATAGCTTTTTGATAAATAAGTATTTGTGAATATTTTATTGAAAGAGCAAGATGACGCGTAAGATGACGGTTTTAGTTCCATTTATGGCCTCGCATCAATCGATCAGTGTACTTTACAACTTTATTCGATAACACAAAAAAATAACGCGTGGAAGTAGGAACTGATGGCATTGAAGACAGTTTATGGCAGAATTTGTGAAGTAAGCTCATTTTTTACCTGTCTTCGATAAGAGAGTTATGATTTTAGAAGTCATCGCTTATTAGCTCTGCCATCTCTAGATGCTCCCGACATTCTGTGCTCTATGGCTTATCTCTAAAACGCTTAGCAACAATTTTTTGCGCGTCTTCAACGGAAATGACAACCTGTTTTTAATGCATTATGCTAGAGCATTATTTATTTTAACCATTATCATGGTTTCTGTTCTTCTTTGGCTAGGTTCAATGTCATGGCTATGACAAAGGATTTTTCAAATAATAATTTCGTGAGTTTCCATCTAAACAATATCATTAATTTCCTGATAAAGGAGCCGGAAAAAGATACAAACTGGCAATACTTTTTTATTATTTTATGGAAAATGGCATCTTAGTTGTTTTTCTCGACAACTTCCATAATATTTCAAATAAGTTTCTCTAGTGAGTTTATTTGTCAATTTAATAAGCAAAATAAGTACCAAAGCAATAAAACGTATCACAGTAGTTTAATCTAAGTTAAGAACGCGGAGTCACTAAACGCTAATTATGTTTTTAATAAGTTTACCCTGAACTCGGTTCAACCTTAGCAAAAAGACATCTATTCTGAGATTACAAAGGGCAACGACCGCACCATGAGAATTCACATTATCTGAACACGAAGTAGAATATCAAATGTAAGCAAAGCACAGCAATTACAACAGTAGGTAAACCTAAGCGTAGCAATATATTTTTTTCTATAGTAAATATCAATACATTTACAGCTAGCCATGACTCGTATATTGCTACTCGAATACACCAAGTAACGCTACATTTTAACCGAAGTACGTGAAAAGAAATTGTAAACAAAATATGTGTTACGATCTTTGGAGAACGTCGATACACATGTTTCTGTTTTTTTTTTCATGTTTGGTCATCGACAGAAATATCGTCGCAAACGCTCGTGACATTTACAATTTCGACTTTATTTACCTTCAACTCAAGCAGATTACAGTTTGTCTCAAGGCAAACTTAAATGTTGATTAAAACGTTACCTAGGAAGTAAGACGCAACTAGTTTCGCACGTAAAACCGTATATCAAACCCTGAACATTCCCCGGTTTCGGAATGTAACTGTAACATCAAATTGCTGGGCAAGGCTCGATACAAGATACAACGCTAGATTGACGCGGCCCTAATAATAGAGCGCGGTGCGATATTCATCGCTAACTGTTCTCTGATTGAACATCATCGCTCGTTCAACTGCTAATTATCAGAGATACGGCATCATTGCACGGATCTTACCTCAATTGAAATTCCGTGCTTACAGGTCACAGTAAGCATGATATTTGCTGTATTGCGGATGCTGAGACTTCAATGCCTCTTCTCAAAAGCTATAAGTAAAAAGCTGCATGACCTACTAATAATACGATTGTTTCTGAAAAGTATTAGATATCAACACAAAGCCTTGTAGCTAACAGATCAAATTCCGAAGTCCTTGCGGCTTCTGACGCAAGTATTTCGTAACTTAACACCAAAACGGTGAATGCACTTGCGAGTAGGTTGCGAAGCCGAGGCACGCCCGGGATCCTACTTTATTAAACGACACAATCACGAATTCGGACCACGATTCACTACTTTAACAAAGATAAACTCACTTGTATTAAGACGTGAATAAATATCCAACTTAAGTCATAAAGGAAACCTGTTAGCAATAGATTCTGACACTCAATAATAAAGTAAGAGATTTAAGTTTCAAGCTATTTATTATTCTACGGGAGTACAAGCAAACGAGTGTACTGGATATATGTTATACGGAAATCCTTCTTGAACTACCGTCTTTACAATTTTCAGTTTGGCTTGTTGGAGTAGTATTTCTAGTAGTTTCAAAGGACGTGTTACAGAGGAATCTTCATCATCATACTCTAGCACTGTAGATGTTGCTATGTTATCCTTAATGACAATCACGCCGTGCTTGTTCAGGGAGATACGGCATCTCTCAAGGAAGTCAATCAAGTCATAATCCTTTATGTGCCCGATTACCCATTGGCACCAAATGACGTCGTATTTTTTGTCAGGCTTGAAATTTTGAAGACCCGTTTGATACATTGATCCCACTTTCGCCATATCCTTGCCTATGAATTCTTCGGCAGTTTTGAGGAACTTTTCATCCTGCTCGACGAGATCGACTTTTTCGAAACGTGGAATCAGTAAATACTTACTCACTCTTCCGATTCCCGCTCCACAGTCGAGGGCTATTTTTGTGGCTGGTGGGTTTTCGAACGCTAGTATTTCATCAAGGAATGATTTTGATCCTTCGATGTCAATTTCAGAGATGTGACCATATCCTCCGAGCACACCGTCGATCGTAGGTGGTATATTGGCCCAGTAGCTCTTAGCTTTAGTGTAAAAGAAACTGTCGCTCATTATATCATTTTTTACAAAATTTTGTAGTTCTTTAAACCTCTTTTTCAACCATTCTGAGACAGACATGGTAAAAAGATTTTGTCATACATGACAGCTAATATATTTTTAAATGATTTTCACAAATTTGATGTTTTACAATAATTCATAGTAGGTTTTATTCAAAGATAAAAACCCTGTTTTTAAAACTTCTCTCAAACAAAATGACTGTCTTTTATCACGAATAAATGAAATTATGAATAAAGCGCTTGGTATTGACGAATGAAGCCACGATCTTGGCTAAGATCGTGGCTTCATTTGTCAATACCAAGCGCTTTTATAAACATCATTTGCCCAGTCCTTTACCAACTTTGTTGAAGTCTGTTTGCAATCTAATCTAATAATCTTTGGTTGGAGCTGAATACTAGGATTTTACACAGAATTACCCACATAAAAAATAAGTAACAGTTTCATTTGTTTTGTTCCAGGCTCTAATAGCGGCTGTGAACGAGACCCCCGAGGAGGACATCCGCGATGCTCTGAGGTCGCAGACGGAGAATCAGCTGGCGCTCGTGCCGCGCGGTCCTAAGCTCGTGAAGGACACCATCGCATACAACACTACCATCACTACTGATGACACCGTGAGTTTATTTATTTATTTTAATTTCATCCACATGAACAAGATCTGAGTGTTTACATTGGCGAGAATCCCTTGAGCATAGGGTAAAACTAGGTGATAAGCCCTAGTTGATAAAACGCCCCGTCTGTCGTCACTGTTGGCGTATAACATGACCGAGGCCGAGTGCCATTATGTTTGCCAATGACGGCACTTTTTGTCAAACAGGCCATATTGTTCAGTTTTACACAAACCTTCAAGTCTACCATAGGCTGATTCAGATAAAAATAAACACTAGGTATGCTAGCTCTCTGACCCCCATAGAGGGCGAAAGGCCTGCTGGAGTCGCGGGTCTGTCTAAACAGGAAGTGACCCTGGAACGATAAGGACTACAGTTAATATTTGGGGCTCTTTTAATATTTTGATTACTCTAAAAAAAGGGTGATGCAGAAAATAAAAATAGTTGGTGCCGTAATAAAAGTAGATCAGACTAAAAATAAACTGCAAAATATAACACGACATTTTTTCACGTAGCGATAGTCTATCCTGGCCTCAACGTACCCCAGTTCCTGGGTTACACGATAATGTACAGTAATTAGTATTAAAATTACCAAAACTCCATTGTTAAGTAATTCATTACGTCTGTCTAGACAGACAAGGTATACAATTGTGTGGACTAAATAGTTGGTCAAAACACTGAGAATTTTTGTAGGTCAGGGATCGTTTAAACTAGGAGGCAGTTATCGATACAAAAGCATCGCTAACGAAAAGTGCATATTTGAAGAACAACGGTTCCTATTTTTTACTAGTTTTTTTGATATTTACATAACGCTTGACACATACTAACCGAGATTCAATTTGTAGTTAGAACGGATCATCTAATTTTAAAAATACACAAACTCCACATTCTATCGGTATCGTTTATTTACTGAATTGAAATAATCTTGCCCGCGTGAAGTTCGGTAAAATTACCCCACGGAAACATATATTTTTTTTACCTGTATTATCCTACTTCTGAGCGAAGGTCTACCCCATAACCTACCACTCTTTCTTTTGTGCAATCTCGCGTAAACGCGTCTAAATTGTCACGCCACCATTTTCTATGCCTCCCTCGGCAATGACGTCAGACCGATACTACTGCGTGACTATTCAGGCCCATCGATCTTGTTGCATTTGGGAACAACATACCGGAATAAAAGTATGATTATAATTATACTCCATGTGTTAATCTAGGTTGTAATCTATCTGTGTGCCAATTTCCCAAATCCGTTTTGTGTGAAAGCATACACCAATACAAATATTAAACCTACAGGTTTTTATCTACGGGTTTTACAACAAATAACTGTCCCATTGATCTTAAGACCTAACACGTTGTACATCGCGCTATTAACCGTTTCCTGGTCAATGTATGTCTAGGTACTTGTAACCAAACGTCGTGATCTTGCATAAATAAATTGAGTATGTAGGCCTTTCTATTATAAATTTCACATAACATCACGCTTGCACCTCTCCAAACGGTTAGTCAGAGGTATAATACACCTATATACCCACATTTCCCCTCGAATCATGATGTTTAAATATCATGTAGAGAAAGGGGCAAAGGGCGAGCTTATCCCAAGAGTCGGTTACATTTTCCCACCCCAGTCAGTGAAACCACAAAAAAAAAAAAACCCAAATAGACTATGCTCGTCCTTAGAAATGAGCTCAAGGCTGTTGTTGGTAGTGATACTGCGCTGAATATATTCCAGTATAGTATCACTGCCAGCCTTTTTACAAACAAGGCAGCCTTTTGGCTCTCTTGGTGGGACGCTAAGAACAGTGGTGAAGCTGTGAGCCAGTGCTGGTTCACTATAAGTTATTCAAGTGCTCAATCACTTACCACTAAGCGTGCTATTTGCGGTGTGGTAATATCCTTTAAGTTTTTGGGCATAAACGGGGCATAAAACCAAACGAGAGACATTCTTCATGTGACAACCTACAATGAATTGCTCGACGTTTCTACCGGACGAGAACATCATCATCATCATCCACAGGCTGTCCTCATTCTCTCCTTACTTTTGCCAGGCTCCAAATATTGAGTACCTAAAGTTTGTGCATAACTAACCGTATTCTTTGGTCACAGGAGGAGTTGCGGGCGCTGCGGCCAGATGGCACGATAGTGACGGAGACACGACACACCAAGGAACAGGAACGAGTCTGTGACGAAGAACTGTCTAAAGAAGAGGTAATTGTCAAATAAAATTGATGAGAATACGAGATTAAAACACGGTTTAATGAATGGAAGTGTGACCTACATCAGTCACACTTTCGTCCATAGTTTTAAGGGGGAGGTTTCTGGTAGATCCTAATGTCCATGTCTATAGGCTATCCTTCAGGTCAAACCATTTCCGATCCTCTTCCGTATTAATACATAAATGATTCATGATAACAGAAAATAAATCAGCAAGTGTTTTTCATGCCAGGATCCAGAATAATTAAATTCATACACCCGGACTTCGTCGAGTTTCATGCCTTGACGCTTTCCTGGTTGTCACACTGCTGATTCTGACTATCTCAAGTTGTAGTGATTTGAGAATATAGAATAGAGCGGAGAGATTGTCGCAATTATAAAGGGTCATATAGCTTTCTAGATAAGTGCGAAAAATTCAGATAAAAAATCCATCATTCATATTGTCAAGCAACAAATGATAATAAATGTATGAAATGACTTGCTTTATGCTCACCTACTAACTGTATTTACTCTCAAATGGTAAGCTGATAATTTATCATTTTGTATGACTAGTTATTACTTAAAAGACTGATGATTTTTATGATCTTGCAAAATGTTCTTATAGAAATACGAGGTATTGCCGAAATTGTAAGGTTAGGTTAAGTTAGAAATTGCAAAATATCACTAGCATAAACAATAACTACGAAAAATAAAATACCTACCTTTTTTCCGTCTATGTAATAATCATCAACTGAATAATCAACTGATTTCAGATACGGCAAAATAAATGTGAGTTACTGTGATGTCTTACACCTAATCAGTCGTTATTGCTAATTTACTAAGATGTATTTTCCTTTGGCAGGCAAAATCCCTAGCGAGTGACAAGAGCCTGGTAGAAGAGACGGGAGGCACAGAGAGAAGGAAGCGAGTGGTCCTCGAGCAGAGTACTGATCTGATGGCGGGCGGCTTGCGGGTCGCTACGCATATCAACTCACGATCCCGCACTGAAGAAGGTCTGTATACAAAATGGGTATACAAGGATGTTATGGCTTACGGCTTAAATTGGAACTAACTGTTACTACACCGTCTTGGTTTTTTTCATGATAATTTTTAAGAGATATTTTCGCCATTGTTTACTACCAACGCCTCCTTGTGGATACCATCCGAGCGCCAAAACTCCTTGTAACATGGCAGCATTCTGATAAATCAGAAATCCATCTTGCTTTCATACTGAGAAACTTGACAGAAAACCCAATATTGTTTTACTCCACCTGGAAATCAAACCAAGTCATGCTAAATCTATTATTTTTCGACCACAACACCATCGTCACCATCGAGACTGTAAATTGACAAATATAAAACAATAAACCCTTTTTTGTTGCTTGGGTAATGAAGACTTGGCGTGGGTAATTTGAAAAGCATGTTTCCGGTGGGTGAAGCGAAACGCCTTCCGGTTCAACTTTATTAAATGTCATGAAAACATGAGTTCATTTAAAGATGAATGACCTGTTGCATAAGTGCAGAAATGAACGCAAAAAAATCCATTTTTAATTTCTAAATATACGTAAAAAAATTGTTTTTATCTGGACCTAATCAAACATGTTATTATACGTTTTTGTTGCAGTTGAAAGAGAGGGGCAACCAAACATGGATGACGACTGGGACAGTTTATCAGTAAGAATGCGACGCCAACGCCGCCTTCGACAAGTCGGTAAGTAATGGAACTAATTAGTTTCTTATTTCGTCACTAGGTGGCGATCAAAAGCTTAATAGTTTAGCTACTCGTTGATAGATGGCGCTGTATTTTGAAAGTTAGTTATGTCGTTGGCTTGTTAGTGATGACTAATTTCAACAGATGGCGCTGTAATAAATTACAGTAAACTAGAACTTAAATAAATAATTAAAAGTTTTGAAATTACATTAGCGCAATTTTACTTTCAGTTATTGATCAAAAGCAATGTTATCATATTTACATAACAGATTAATTAAATAAGAATACCATAATTATAGTTAAAATTATTTTGCCCGAATAGCGAAGGAAAGTCTTCGCTTAGCGATTGGTAGAAGGTACCTTCAGTCTACCCTCATCCTTGCATAAGGAGTAGGACTGTTATATCGCACAACCTATTAAGGAAACCGATTATTAGAAATAATTTAAATAATCAGTTTAATATTCGTTTGAATAATCGGTTTTGATAAAAACCAACCAACGTCATCCAAGAATTACAACAAATCTGTTACAAATATCATAACTTTATAACATGAGACCTTATCATTATTTTTTTATGTCGAAGTTCCATTCATAGCTAAATAAGTTCATTCACGAGAATCAACCTGCGTCTGCAACATAATCGTTATGTTAATGATTTTGATGGTCAATTTGTCGCCATTTTTAGTCGCAAGTCCGCCTTGGTGGTCAAAAACACAATTCCGTGTGGCAAAAAAAAACTAGCTTTGTATCTTAAAATATACTTTTTGAAAGTTGTGCCTTTGAATTTTTGACGGTTTCGTTTCGGTATGTCCGGAATATGCATGCGTTGTTAAAAATAAACACATCTTATGCCTACGCAGGGTTAATATTAATAAAAGTACAAATCTTATTCAGTTTTGTGCGTGGAGGTCAATCATTTAAACATAGGTGTCTACAGAGTCATTACCGAGTTTCCTCTGTGACTTTCCTTCTCCCTGCCCATTGAGCTATTACTACTACGTATAGAGACGGCACCACGTATCACCACTGTGTCCCATCCAGGATGAGTGAGCGCGCACAAGTTCGTTCATTTGTTTGACAGCTCTTTGGCGTGCTTTAGGCGCGCGCACTCATCCTGGTTGGGACACAGTGATGATGCGTGGTGTCGTCTCTATACAAAGTAATAATAGCTCAATGTTTCTGCCGTTGGTTCAAGCTCTGGTTTGGACCTAGATGTAAGGCAGTCATTTGTCCATGTGTCAAAGGGTATTTAAGTTAAGAACTGGGTTACGCAAGTCATCTATACGCGGTCGCTACATGTACGATATAGCATCTGGTTAGACTGAAAGCAGATCTCAAAATATTCGGTAAAAACCTGGACAGATGGTAAAGTTAATAATAAGAAGGACCCTATCTCGACCAAGTACCGGGTAGGCTCTATAAGAATGTTTAAGCCACGCATTGATGAGATTTTTAATCCTAAGTGTCCTGGCCTTCAAATAATAATAGTAAACAGTCTATTTATCATAGTAACAAGTTACAAGATCAAAATCAACCCACATAGCAAACAAATAAATGCGCAATTTGCTTCTTATACGCATACCTCAACAAAACAGAATCTTAATTAGTCCGAACATTTAAATAAGTCAATGATACATGCATTCTTATTGGTCCAATTAAATAAAGATATTCTTAACAACCAATAAGAATGATTGTAGAACACGCAACGTCACGGTAGTTATTAAGCTTTATTCGCAATAACTAGTTGCCTTAAAAGTTCATAGAATATATTATGGGCAGGCGCCGTGGGCAGATACCTGGCGTAGTGAGTCGCAATGAAATAATTATACCTTCTTTGAGCTGTTTACTAGCAACGTTAATACAAGGGTAAGAACAGATAGGCGCAGTAAAGGAAGACTGAATAGACAAAGGGTTGGCAGTTGGATGTTCTTAATGAAGGAAACGGGCTTAGAACTGGTGCACTCTTGAATGAATCAAGTCAGTCCTTCCAGTTGACAAGACAACAGTCTTCAAGTAATACCCGTACGAGTTACGGTGGACGCCCCAAACCCTTCCTACAAGAAGTTAAACATCTGTTAAACACTTAAAAAGTGTAACTGCAAAACGATCCTTATATCAACGTCAAATGCTGTTTTGTATTCACACTTTTGTTTGTCAAGTGTTCAACAGATGTTTAACTTTTTTGTAGTAAGAAGACAAACTTTTAAGTATTTTGAGAATATTTCAAGTCTCTGGTCTGTGTTACTCTAATACCAAGTAGTAAGACCATAGGCCAGAGTTCTGAGATAATTATTATGAGGCATTAGGTCTATTTTCATTTCCATCATTAATTCTGTTTAAGGCAATACAAGCTGTGGTACTCCCCACAAATTGGATGGTTTATTACGCTATTAAAATTGATCATGTCATTAGTTCTCTTATAAAGTTATCAAGATTTTTTCCACTTTTCATTGAAGTTGATTGAAATATTATGTGATGGGGATACTTATTGTTTTGCTGCGTAGGTGATTAGATTTTTTTTGTGTCTGTTTAGCCATAATCGATGATCAACAATCGATTAACGCTTCGGGCTATGAAGCAACTTTGGTAATGTATTGCGCCTACTTTGATTTGAGATTTTAGAACCGACACCTTTAATATTTAAAAAATATAGGGTCTAGAGTGAGTCTTCATATCTATTTAATCTTGTTGATGTCCACATTGTGTCTCTTGGGTAAGAATCTATTAGTACTTTTTTTTTTTTTTACGTGGTAATATCATCAAATGAGGCCTCCCACCCCGGACAGGGCGAGAGGTACTGTCAGACTTGTACTGACTAAAATCCACGGTGTCCTTCAATAGCCCTTTATGTTCCGGGGTCACGGTGATGGTATACCTACCCTTTTTTACGAAAATTACTAGGCTGCTAATGTCTAACATTTAAGGATCTTGCCCGCTTTAATCACGATTACAACACCACTGGTCGCAATTTTGAACGAAATTGGTCGCATGTTGGTTTTGCAACTCGACTTCTTCAAATCCGAAGAAGCTTCCTGGACCAAAAACACAGTCAGCCAAGTGTTTATAGGTGTAAAGTCCGCGAGATGCCTTAGTGCACCATTAAGGTGTGAGGTAGTATTTAAATTAATTACTATAATCATAGAAATCAGCCTAAATCATTCCAAATGTCAATCCATTCGTTACAAAACAAGAAGCGATAAATAACTCAATTTTCGACAGTCCATCATAACCGTTTGGAACGTTTAATATATTCATAGTTCTGGCCAAATACACACGTCTAGCGAGCCAGTGAGAAGTGGTACACATTTCGACCTTGTCGCCAGTTAACCTGTACCCATACCATGAGTTTTCATTACGATACTCGATCATCGATATCGACCGCGTTTGGCGCTCTCATTGGACCGCTCCAAGGGTATATGAACTCTCAACCAGTGAGAGCGCCAAACACGGTCCAGTCAAGTCAAATCATTTATTCAATTAGGCCATCAAAGAGGCACTTTTATACTAGGTCTATGTGTGGGAACTTAGGTCGATGCGTATGATCGAGTATCGTAACAACAACTCATGGTAGAGGCTCTGGCTACTCAACTATTGTTTGCGTTCAAGTTGATCGATCGAGTAACTCGACTAGTACCGTGACATACGAGCATGTGAATGCTCTTCCTTGTTGTTAAGGACACACGTCACCTGTTCTGCTCGCATTTGGACAACTTGAGATGACAAATTGAGGAAAAATGTTGTAACTAATGATGAGGAGAGCTTTTTTGTAAGGTTTTTTCGGATTATCATTATGTATGGTTATAAATGATAGCGTGTCTGAGTAGCGACTGACTATTAAGGAGATCACCTGTCATTAGGATTAATTTTGGAACTTTGATGTTGACTTATTTGAATAAGTCGCTTATAGGTCCAGATGTCCATGAAATCAGATTATCTTAGTAAGTGTTGTTATGTTCGTCCAAAATTACCTCCGAAACTGACCAATCGATTTCAATCAAATTTGATGAATGAGTAAGTTCAATATCAGGTCCGATTTTAGAGGATACTTTTTTGTTTAACTTGGTAAAATCATCAAATGAGACTGTTAGACTCGTACTGAATAATATTCACGGTATACTTTAGTAACCCTTCACGGTCCGGGGTCACTTGGTGCGACAGTCCCGCGACCCAAGATAGATACGTAGCGGCTACACAAAGTTTGCCAGAATCAGTTAGTTACTTTACTTTTAAAAGTCAAATAAACATCAACTTTCTTCAGCTTAAATACTTTCAATTAAGTAAATAGACACTACATAAGAAGCCTCACAGATATACAGTTCATTTTGCGAAACCACAATAAGCATTATTCTTTTCGCAATGCCTCTCAGATTACGTCTTCCTGCAACCAATAAAGATCCTTTAAGGAAACGAATTGCCAGGACAGTTAGGATCCCACGCATTAGGATGTCCATACAAGGACCGAGGGTCGCTTCCGGACTCATCCGTGAATGCCAAACCTTCGCACTTTTCTGCCTTGTAGGCTTTTAATTGTCTTTGAGAAAAGTTCATACACTCCTTTGACATACCCTTTATTCCAGCCATAATTGTGCTTTTAACTTTTCTCCAAAGTTACAGTCACTTTGAAAAAGGTTGCCCCACACTAGGAATGTTTTCCTGTTTTGTAGGTAACTAGACTCGAAACAACTACCTGTAGGCCATACATACGTATTTGTTTCAAGCGGGAATCGAACCCGCGACACGTAGCGCAGCTGTCGATTGCTCGGTAAGTGCGCTAAATGTGCCATAGATAAAGTTATTTGATTAGGTAGACTGACCCTCAAATTAATATGTCCACAATTTTCTGATATAGCATGATTTCATCTCGATACAACGCTAAAGACATATCGGTCCAATCTTAATGTCCTAACATACTGTTCACTTTCCCTCACAAATCTGGTGGGTGAATCGTTTTGCTAACAATTAAGGAGTTAGTAAACACACGTGCTTCGTTTAAACGAGAGTTTAAGTGGTCAATTTAATGCTACTTGCCCATCAGCTTTCCGCATATGGCTAGTCGTTGGGCCTACGCGCTACGCTCAGAAGTCGGTTGTGATTGTGACATGGTACTGGCAAGTTTACCGCAATTCTATCAGTCTGATGATTTTTTTTTGTAAGTAATATATTTTATGAATCATCATCATCATCATCATCTCAGCCATAGGACGTCCAGTGCTGAACATAGGCCTACCCTTTTGATCTCCACATGTAGGTACCGGTTGGAAGCGACCTGCATTCAGCGTCTTCCGGCGACCTTCATAAGGTCGTCTGTCCACCTTGTTGGTGGAGGTCCTACGCTGCGCTTGCTAGTCCGTGATCTCCACTCTAGCACTTTTCGACCCCATCGGCCATCCGCTCTGCGAGCAATATGGCCTGCCCTTTGCCACTTCAGCTTGCTAATCCGGTGGGCTATATCGGTGACTTTAGTTCGTCTACGGATCTCCCCATTTCGGATTCGATCACGCAGAGAAACACCGAGTATAGCCCTCTCCATAGCTCGCTGAGCGACTTTGAGCTTTGAGATTTTATGAATAGTACTTTGAAAAGGGAGATCTGAGCTTTGTTCATGAATCGGAAAAATAGACTTAAAAGTACAAAACAATAACTTTCAAAAATGGTGGCATAGAAGACATGAGTTTTTTGTTTAGCGAAGCAAAATGGGAAGTGTTCAACCTTCTGTGAAAAGTAATGCTTGAAAAGGAGGTCGAATGTTTGAGAGAAATACAGGCAATCCTCCACCTCAGGCCTCAAACGGCAAGCCGACAGCTCGTCGAGTTAGGTAAGATTCAGACCAACCGGCCGACAGCGCAAGTTGGTCTGTATCGTACCTTACACGTCCGCTTCAAGGAGCTATACCTAAGTCAATTGACATGGCAAATAGGTCCAAATTGCCTATCTACCTTATTTAATATATTAGGGCCGTATCAATGCTACGGCCCTGGAATGTAAAGGACAACTGAAGGAACGTAGTCAGTACGAGTCTGACCCTACCTTTGGCTATGTCTCCCAAGGAAAGAGGCAAAATGGGCTAAAAATTAACCATTGCAACTCTATAGCAGTCAAATAAAAAATAGCTTGCAAGTAGCAAGTTGAGTCAATGTTAGAACAGAACTGTATCTACCTTACAATATTAGATGCAAAAAAAAAAGTTGAAAAAGGTGACATCGGTCTTACTAATTCCATGTAACACTGTAACTTACCGTTGACGATTTTATTAAACCGAAAAATGTTAACAATTCTTTCAGAAAGTTTATTCACCTCCTCAGACATTGCATTGTTATTGTTTTGTCTTATTTCTGAGTTGTTGCATGCAAAACATCATTAAAATAACGAATACAGAGTAACAGACTTTCATGTTTGTTCAGCTGAAATAATGTGACTCATACAGTTTCGCATACAGTCATAAACATATAAAAACAAAATTGAAGCGTCTGTCTGTGATTTCAAAATAACTGTGTTTTCTCAAGTGTTTATTTGGATAGTTATTTACAATAAATGTGATAATATTAATAAAAACAACCACTTTTTTAAAATGTATGTCTTTTTGGTTGTTCCTGCTAATCTCTGGAATGGATGTACTAATTTTAATGGGACTTTCCCCGGAATATAGAGGAGGTTATAGGCTAAAATAAGTTTGTATGCCAGACATTGCAACATAATCGATAATTACAAGGGAAAATCGATTCCACAAACAAATCCGCGGGTCAAAGCTAGTTTACTATAAAAGTTTAACGTTTCCAGACGTGTCAGACTGTAAAATTTCGCATTACACGGTACTTGCAGGTGTCTTCTATGATTTATAACAATCCGTGACTGTACTAAAGATGGGTAAAATGTATTATGTCTTGGCCATACATGTACAGGTGCGCCTCGAGAAGTCGAGGCGCGGCGGGAAGAGCTCCGGCGCGATCTCAGGGCAGTATGGAGGGCACGACTGTCGCGACCGACGGCCGGGCACGCCGCAATAGCGGCGATAAGACCCCTCTTTGAGGAGTGGCTGGAGAGACGTCACGGCGTCCTAAGCTTCCGCTTGACGCAGGTCCTCACCGGAAACGGATGTTTCGGGAGGTACCTGTGTCTTATGAGAAAGGAAAAAACGCCTGGGTGTCACCACTGCGTAGATCGCCCGGAGGACACAGTCGAGCATACGGTGCAGGATTGCCCCGCTCGGGCGGAGCACCGACGTGTCCTCACGGCGGCGATAGGCGGAGACCTCTCGCGCCCAGCACTGGTCGCGGCCATGCTGCGGGGCGAGACGGAGTGGGAAGCGGTCGCCCCCTTCTGCGAAGCAGTCATGCTCGCGAAGGAGGAGGCGGGCCGCGTGAGAGAGAGGACAAGGTCCTCCCTCCGCCCCACCCGCGGTGGTGGACGCCCACGGCGTCGGACGTCGCAAGACGATCTCCGGCCACCGTAGGCGCGGGCATGCGGGCGGCGAGTAAAGGGCAACTCGCCGCCCGACCATGGACCATGCCCGGGTCGACGGCGCGTCGTGTTCCACGCGCGCCTCAAAGTGCGTCAGCATAATGACGAGACGAGCAATTTGAAGAAAATCTATTAAAGAAAACTTCTTAGATAGATAGAATACTTTTTAGTATGGTGTGAACCATACAAATTACGGCCATTACGGGTATTTACAAATATTATCTTACTAGCTTTTGCCAGCAGCGGTTTCGCCCGCTCACCCAAATTTTTAATTTAATAGGATATGTTAAATTATACAATGTTATTTACTTATTATTTTTTTCTAAATTTACCTTAAGAAATGCACTGTCATACAGCCCCCAAAAATACCTCATGAAAGTACCTAGGCAATTGAATTAGTATTTTTAAAGTATAATTTCGTAATTTTGGTTCCATTTTAAGCAGAAAGATCTAAAGTAATGCTTTATAGATATAAACGTTATTAAGAATGTTTAATACTCTGTGAAACAAGTATTTTTAATTTTAAAAATCAAACTTAATACGCCTTCCATACATTCCTTCTAGAGCCTCAGTTTTTGTTTACATTTTCATCAGATATTGACAAAAACTAGGCGGAAAATTTGTCATCAAATTCCCATGGAATTCTCAGTAAACATAAAAGCTACAAATCGTGCCTCGTATTTGTATCAATAATCAGAATTTACAGTGACATCATTTATACCACGCATTACTGTGAACGGCGTGTTGTCGTAAAATAACAGAACTGAAGAACAATACGATTTTAGCATTGAATGCTTTGATAAAACATTAAAGTTCAGAAAGCATAAAGTTATGCTTTACCTAATGTAATGTGATTCATACGGCGTGTTGTTTAATGTGTCATTATTAGGTATTTATTTGTACACGTGTTTCACAAATAAAATACAGTACCCTTAGCACGAGTTTTCAATAAATGAGACGTAAACTGGAACTTTGACACTTCCAAATTGTCAATTTTCAAGGAAAAAATTAGTTCATTCGCACACCTGAGGCGCTGTTCCATTCTTTCCTTGAAAATTGTCAATTTGAAAGTGTCAAAGTTCCTGTTTACTTTACGTCTCATTTACTGAAAACTCGTGCTAAGGGTACAGACCACCTCAAACTCATGTCAGCCTAGTAGTTTTTGTTACATAACTGGCTATTTTCACGTTTGTTGCGGGCGGGAACAATCTGGAATTTCTTTTTCTCGTTCATCGCCAGAGTGGGTTTAAATCGGGATTTTTTGCCCATTCGTCGCCAGTTGTGAAAAAAGTGAAAATGGGAATAAATAGAATGTTAGGTATTGTTGCATGGCCATCTTGGTTGAAACATGTTTTCTACCGTAAAACTAATGATGATTGATTAGAAATACTCAAAACGGTATCCAATATTTTGAATTATATCAAAGTATGTTATAAATCCACGCACAAATATACGATCACTAAAAAAACTAAACTTATTCAATATACATAACAAACAGTAAAGAAACTGGTAAAACATATTTTATTAACTTAAGTAAATAGTAATTATTACTTGAAAATCATAATATGATTAAATCTTAATATTAATTGGATATCTACATCCGTTAATGACTATTTTAGGAAATGAGGTAAGATTGGTTAAATATATTATTTGTACATAATTTTTCTTTTATTCGTAAGATAATTAGTTTAAAAAAAATGTTGCCAACGCTTGTGCATAATTCAGTTGCCTAGTTTCTTCACGAACAATAGTTATTTGTCCATCACTGGTTCAACAATATTAATAACTTAATGGAAAACTTGTTTCCGTAAGTTGTTTTCTTAACAGTATACTTTAAACAACAAATTGCAACTTTACAAGTCTATTCCTCATTAGCCTTGTCATTTCTCAATTATTTGGGGTAGGTATGGTTCGCAGTTTAACAGAAAGCCGTACACGTCTTATGTATAGAAGACGCAGCAGCGTCCCAATTTTTCCTATGGAGCGATTGCACCTGATCTCTACAACTGGTAACTGTGATACGATAACCCTTGGTTAGGCTAGTACTGATTACCTGTATTCAACAACTGTCAAAGATCTACAAATGACAGCCGGGACCAACGACAAGCAATCGCGGCTTATCATTAATAATAGACCTGTGCAGCTGTTATTATTGAGACCTGAGCTCATTAACTTAACAAGTCAGAAATTGCATAATTTCTATAAACTACATAATTATAACGCATGGTGTTACTTTCCTAATATGTAATTATCTCAGTTTCAACCGGCTGATCGCAGGAACCACGCATAAATCAGAGAAATTTCCTCATAAATGTGTATTTAATCACAGTTTTCGCAATGACGTGAAGCTTATAGGGCGTGTAAACTTGATTGCGAAGATCGCCCGGTTCCGCAGATGATGTTGTAATGTCAGCGACTTGTCAATCTGGCTGTAACGGCTTTATATATAGACTCAACGCATACGCACGGTACTCTTTTAAACTTTTTGAGAACACTTTACTTAAAGGGCTATGGTCTTAATGATCAACAGTTAGCCATACACGTCTTATTTATGAACCAAACTAGATTTACAGCCTATCGGCTCTATTCAGCATTGAATTTCAATTCTATTTGTCTATTCATTATAATTGCCACAATTTCTCTCCTTCAGATATTACCTAAAATGGCCACTATGCTAAGAATAGCAATCTCAATACAATAGTCGTATTACCATCTAAGTTAAATGACCACCAAAGCTGACAATAATTACATAACACCATAAACATAACGTAAAACAATACTGACCTAGAAATTAACATTCAGTGAATAATATGCACGGTACTGTCTCGGTTAAGTAAAGTTGTCTCGAGTATACATCGCATTGACCTTCGATAGTTTGGCAAACTTATTGACTGAATGATTACGCCATAGCGTGTACCAGAGGATGCGTCGCGCGCCACTCCGTCGTGAACCGCTGCGCGCGCGCCCGCGCACACTGTGCCAGTGTCGATCCGTGCTCATACTTCATTTTTATTTCAGAACACGACAAGGATTACAAACGTCCCGTCGACTACGACATCGAGGAAGAAACACGCAAGAAAGAAACATCTAAGTGGCTCGAGAATCATTTCGGCAGCGAATCCCGCTCGTCACACGATTCCATCGCTGAAGAAATAGGACGAAGACCTGACCCAGCCTTTTACAAAAAGGCCGAAGACGAGGGATACTACGGAAAGACATCATCGGTACCGCCACCACCCGTATATGGAGATCGAGTTCTTCGTAAAACGAAATCGTCGACGCCTTCAGACGAACGACCGGCAGCTCCAGTGAACAGGACCGGTGGCTACTTCAAGGGGGTTGCAGACTGGTCGCAGCGACGCGCCAGCAAACCCAGAATGCCTGAGCCACGCAGTTCATCACCGTCACCACCGACAGTACGTTCACCGTATGCTAGCGACGATCGACTAAACGGTTCCTCTCCGAGACATGTGTACGGGAAGCGCGACTCGCCTCAGGGGAGGACATCGCCTATCGGCCGCCGCCATCCGCCCTCACGCGACGACTCCGCCTACGTATCGTCGTCGACTATGCACAGTCCGCCGCGCGGCTCGCCTTTCCGGCCGCTAGAAGCCGAGCGCGCTTTCCGCGAGCCCTCGGTCGAGGACGATTACCGGCCGATCGCGCCGGAACGAAAACGACCAACGAAACAGAGATTGTCGGAAGAGCATCGTTACGACAGTGGCTATAGAAGCTCATCCAGAAATGAAAATTCGGGAAGGTCGCGTGACAGTCGCGAAGAGGCAGCTGTAGAACCGCCACCAGATTACTCTCCTCCTAGGGAGAGGCGTGAAAGTTCAGATAGGGATCGTACGCCTCCAAGGCGACGGGATCGAGACGAGCGCAAGCAAAATCAGAAGACTCGTTTCGCTGACAATGGCCGGCGTCCATTGCCAGCGCGTAAGTCTGTGGGCTCTACGATCGGGAACTCAATTCGGAAGTTGGTCGGAAAGATTCGCTCAGCGTCTGCAGAGCGGCGTGGTAAGTGGCGCAACTCTCGGACGCCTTCGCCGGAGCATTCGTCGCGTACGTACAAGCAGTACGGCGGCGAGCTGGCGCCCCCCGTCGCGCCGCCGCACCGCTACTACTTGGGGGAGGACCCCTTCGCGCCCAGCATCTACGGCCGCGAGCACAAGTACGAGGGCAGTTCGAGACGCGCAGCCGCCGCCGACGCCCGCGACCACCGCGACAGGTGAGTTATCAACCACTTCCTATTGTCATCAAAACATCAATAATTTTAATTAGCCATTGTTATATGTATCGGGACATATTAGGAGCTGATCAAAACAGCCTCTAGCATGTTTATCTCTTTTGGTAGTCGCACATTTAGATATGATCTTAGATGACAGATATTCAATTTTCATAAAAAAATGTTATCCAATGAGCCTTAAATAGAAGCTTGTCCTACTACCAGCGGCGTCCACCTACATTATTATTTGCCAAACCTCTAATTAATGCTTTGTGTTTATATTATCATAGAGTTACGGCGTTTTGATAGGAGTCTGTAGTAATAAAGCTAGAATTTGGTTAAAGTTGGTGTGGGTTGGGCAAGGTTTCTCTGGCAAAACGTAAACGTAACTTAAACGCATTTTCAAAAGACTACTCGTATATGAGTTATGTATGAGTTGTTTCGCCACAGACTCTGTTCTATTGTTTACATGGTCAGTACATAAGGTAGCTAGATGAACCTTGCAGTCGCATTCTTGGTCTAAGTGTGGATTACAATGAACAGTTGAACTCATTAGTGCCATTTTCATGCAGCTATTGTGAGGTAAGAATAAGTTCTCGGGGTTTTCTACACAAAAGAATTTTTCTTAGGATTTTTAAATTAGTTGAGAACTTAGGTTTTTTTAGATACTAATTGGAGTACAATGTTATGATATATTCTTTTACTTTAGTAAAAAAATATATTTTATTATTTCTCTTTACCACCTTTAGGTGGGAATATTATTTAAATGCATTGAGAATAATTATTATGAATTCCATTATACTTCCTGATATCAATATACTAGTATCATTTATATATTATAGACAGCATGCAAGATATGTTATCTAATTTCAGGATATTATAAACATTGATACGGTTTATTTATAAGGGAACATTGGTAGTTCATAAGCAGAATTTGCAGTCTGGGTTCAACAAGTTTAAGACAATAATGATTCTCCATAAAAAAAATATACGTTTTGAAAAAAAATATTCTGTGTAACTCACGCAGATAGTTAACAGGACTATTAACTAAAATATAAGCAGTTATTACTACATAGCTTAGAACAAATGTACACAGCTTACGAAACAAACTATTTTGAAAGCTGAAACATTTAAAACAATCATCGGCGAAACTGCGGAAACCGAACCTATTCACATTTAACAAACAAAAGACCAAAATAGGTAATGAAAAGACTCGAAGGACCAAGTCAGAAATGTGTCACATTTGTGACATAAAGCTTCTACAATATCTGTGACGCATCTTTGTCACTGCTGTAAGTTAGACCTAAGCCTTACGCAAGGTCTAATTATGCATGCAAATTCATTAACTATTTCTTAGGTTTCAACTTATAAGGAATTATGTGCGTTAATTAAGGTAACGTTAGTGTATTTGAATTTGTTATTTTAATTTAAATACAATATTTATCAACAACATCCCACAGTATAACATGATGCATTATACAAGAATGCAATGATTTTTAAAAGGCTTGCCGAGGCCAGATGGAAATAATGTAACAATAAAATCAGTTGGTCGGTAATTTTGTTCAACTGCATTGAAAATGCCTTATCACTCAAGTACATCTTTATTGATGACTGCAATTTGAAATTGCATGCTGCTGATATTAGCAACTCCATGAGGTAGGAGACAGTGTTCAAAGCATTCCATATTTCCACAAAGATTTCGATTATTAACAAAATAAAAATAATAAAATAAAATCATTCGTGGTATAAAAGTAGTATATTTAGTTAACAGTATAAATTTATTTATATCTATTAAGGTTACTTATTGTACTTTTCGCTACAAAATCAGAATACTAAAGGATACCTGAATTCCATTCAAAATCATGCACATGCATATAGTGCAATATCTCTCAAATACCTATTCCATAAATCATCTCAAGTTCTTTCCACAAAGTAGCACAATGTTAGCAATTAATCAATTAAATCACAAATCATTGAACACGATAAAAATCAATCAGGCAATCTCTGAGTTACAACGACACGAAAACTTATTAAATTAAACTCAGTCCTGAGACAAAGACAATTCACAATTAATTCATTCACTATTAATAGACACCACAATAAGCTATCTGATCAATCACGACAGTCTCTCAATTAAAACTGCGTTCCGGCATAACTTGCCTTTTTGATCCGTCGCCGTCGCCGTATTGCCTATTAAGGGTAAATATGCCTTAATACGCAAAGAAACCCTTATTCAGTGAATGAGTCACTTGTGTTTGTCAAGTGAAACAGTGTCTTTATTGAGAAGTATGTGTCGATCCGCAATGACAAACGATAAGTGACTCATGCGCAGGAAATGTTCTTAATAAACACCTGTAGTTTGTGGAGGTTGGTGTATGTAAATTGGTTTATTACAATTATTTTTGCAAATCACAATAGATAGTTTCGCTTCCGCTGTTTCAGTTCGATAGACATGCGTTTTCAAACCGCCTCTAGATCTTTGTAAAGTGCTGATTTTTGCAAAGTTACCTACCCGACAAAAAACTTGAGTCCTTAAATTGAGTTATATTCAAATTGTTCAAGCTTAACAAAGACGTCTTAAACGCACGAAAACAAAGCATGGTCGTTAGGCGCGTGGGAGGGGATTCCCCATTGAATCCAATTACCAGAACACCAACAAGATTACGAGTTTTTGCGTCTTACCTACAACACAATAAATAATTGTACGTGGGCCCGGCTCATTACACAATCACGAGACGCCAATAAATCTTAAAAGCGGATTGTATAAAAAATTCTCAATTGTTTCTTTAATGGTTTCAGGGGCCAGTTCTCAAACACGCTGGGTCGGCTCAGTCACTCGACAAGTCGACTGAATCCTGAGCCCGACGAGGAGTACATTCGCAGCGCGCAGACGCTGCCGAGGAAACTGCACGACAGGAAAGAAAAAACCACCGAACCACAAAAACCCAGCTCTAACAAATACTGGCACAGACTCACGCCCAACAAGCGTTCGAACAGCGCCGTCAACGTCTCAAACAACGTGACAGCTGCACCTGACGGCAAGATCAACGGATACCCACCGGGACCTGCGAAGCCAGCGAGGACATACAAGGCCCTCAACAGGAGCAAGAGTTTTGCTATGGGAGCTCCTGAACAGGAGACTCATCCACGTTACGTATCAACAATGAACCGCAACTACTCTACTATGTATAAATCAAACCCCCACCTGAGTCGCCTCGATGAAACTCCAGAACAGCTTAAAAGCCCAGGAATCGTGTCAATTATAAATCGTAGTCAGCGTGATCTCGCTGATGCAGTGTCTCGTGAAACAGAGCGCAGACGTGACGGCCTATTCGGAGCTAGATATGGTAAAACAACCCCAGTGACCAACGGACACACAAATGGTTACAACAAATCTTACGATGAAACTGATAAGAAAAAAATATTCCTGAAAGGGCTTCGGGAAAGAGCGCCTGAATTATATCAAACATTGCACGCAGATGACGAGTCAGATGGTAGCAGGTTATCGTCTCGATACAACACACCGTCACCGCATTACAAAGACCGTATCTCAGAGGAACGGAAAACGCCTTTGTATAAGACAGAATCGCTCAACAGGGAATCGAGTCCTTTCGTGTCTCGTCTGGATTCGAGGGTAAAGTCGCCGGCGATAAGGCGAGGAAGCAACAGTAGCGATAACTATTCAGAGACGTATCGGTACACAACTCGCTCGGGTGATCCTGAACGTCCCAGTGTCACGGACACCGTAGAAACAGTTAGTAAGAAGATCGTGCCATCGAGAGACGGTCGCTCAAAAGAGATTATCGAGTCAAGGGAAATTAACTCAGTAACGAAAAGCAGGGGTGGATACAAAGAACCAATAGCTAGCCCCAAGTATATAGAAAACGGTATCCGCTCCGCACCGCACGGATATGAATCTAAGAATGGTCCATTATATTCTGAACGAAGGAGTAGTAACTATAAAGTAATCGAGAAAATAAGAGATTATTAGTAACATGTATAACATTGAGAAAAGTTAATTTTAAATGTTTATTCTGCCATATTTTTTTCAAATGTTCTAAATGAATCAAAGTCATACACAGACTGAATCTTTGAAACGCTTTAGTTAGTAAGTTATCTAACTTTATTTTCACACACAGTAACTGTTGTTAATGTTCGTTTAAGGAGCTTCGTGTTATCATGTAAAAAGTCATAGAGCTTTACTAATTTAACTATAATATTGGTTTAATTCCGTCCAATGTACTTAATGAATAAAAAAAATCGGGTACGTTTTTAAAATCAAAAGCGTTAACTTTGTGAATAGCTTTATATTTTTTTTAATAACATTTATTGATATCTTATAAGAAAATAATAAGTAAAAGTACTTAATAATAAATAGATAAGATTTTATAATAAAAATGTATGATCAATAAAATTATAATGTGTTAATACGCACTAAAGTTATTTTGTTTCATTTGTGTATACAAAATTATCGGCATCTCACCAGCCCCCTTCTATCATCGCACATCTAGACGCACGGCAAACTACCATCCTCACCTTATTGCTATACCATCAATTCGCACTGAGCGTTTCCAAACGTCTTTTATAATGCGGATAGCAAAGGAGTGGAACTCTCTGCCTGCGTCTGTGTTTCCGAACGCATACAACCCTAATCTCTTCAAGGGTAGAGTGAACAGGCTTCTTCTGGGTAAACTCGCACCATCGTCGACCTTTCCTTAGTCATTCCTGACCTAGACTAAGGTCAAGAATGACTAAGGAAATATCTCACATAAAAAAAAAAAAACATATCATACATTTATCTTCCCACTACTGGGAAATTGTCCCTCCCCACATTCCTAACTCCATTGACCTCAAAGCCTGACTCTAGTGACCAACAGATTTCTCAAGAAAAGGAAGCGACGATTCTGCAGCTTCAATGACAGTAGGGTTTTTTGCAGTGGCCGAGCCATTGACTGTTGCACTCCGTATCGTTCGGTTAGATTCCCGTTCGGAGAATTAATTATTTTTTACATGATTAAGTAAAATTCAATAAATTTATACTCATATTTTTGCTCTTATATTTTAATAAGGAAATCAGTATGTACTTCTCGCCTGTTGTTTGTTTTTTGAGTTGAGAACTTTCAGAGAAGCGGATACTTATCGATTTTTAATTGGACAAAAACCTTCTCCATCAGTGCTTCGTTACAATTTTCTATGAATTCAAATAATGTCCACTATTAATGTTGAATACACTGATATATTGGCTATGAACAATTGTTTTTTTTTTAGGTGGTAAAATCATCAAATGAGTCCTCCCGCCCTGGGTGGGGCGGAAGGGACTGTCAGACTCTTACTGACTAAAATCCAACCGTATTCCTTCGGATGCCCTGTACGTTCCGGGGCCGCAGTATCCTAGGTTAAGAAAATACCCGCGACCCCAGCAGGCATTTGGCGCGAAACACGACGCGCCACCGACCCGGGCTTGGTCCTCGGTCGGACGGCGAGCTACCCATTACTCACCGTCCGCAAGCCCGCTCCGCCGCTGTGCCCTCTGCTAATCAGAGGGACACGCGTTGGAGCGTCCACACGACAGGCTGTTCGCATACGGGCAAAGAGACCCTTTAGGCACTGTGTGCCTAAGGAAGAGTTTTTGTCCGCATCCCAGGATGCACCGGCCGGAAAAACTGGTCTTCCCCCCGGACGTATCCGAGAGAGAACTCCAGTCCACGGGTGCACGTGGAGGTTTCCTGTCTTAGCTCCCCGGCTATGAACAATATAGATACTCTTATATATAAAAGTCAATTGCTGTTCGTTAGTCTCGCTAAAACTCGAGAATGGCTGGACCGATTTGGCTAATTTCGGTTTTGAGTTATTTGTGGAAGTTCAGGGAAGGTTTTTTTTTATTTTTTTCTGAGGAGGTACGAAGTTTGCCGGGTCAGCTAGTTATATTATAAAATTCCAAGAAATATGGTCAGCTTCAGAGAAAACTCACCCTTTTTGGTAGAGGTGAGTTGTTACGAAGGGGGTGAGTTTTTTCTGGAACTTAACGTACTACTTGTAAGACTACTGGGAACAGTTCGACAATATTAACTTTCAGGAAGGGAAAGTCCAAACTCCTAGAACGGCAGAATAATCCGAGTATTTCAATAAAGAAGCCTTCTGGAAACAAGGATTAGTTCTCACAGAGGGTTCTTAGAAAGACCTTGCACTCTAGTCTTTGTTAGCAGAAAACCGATACTTTGACCTGGTTCTTAAACTATTTTTTCAAGAAACGTCAAAAGTTTAATGCACGACATTTTGCGTTGATTTATGCGAAAATAGTCTGTAAATATTCATGTTAATATCAACGTCATTTCTCGTTAGTTTCGCCCTATTCTTAGTGCTTACATCATCATCATCTGATGATCCACTGGCCTCCTCTCTGTGAGAGGGAGCGGACCATTAACCAGCACGCGGGCCCAGTGCAAGTTGGCAGATGTCACATAATATATATGTCTTTGAATTGTTTGGTTCTAGGACATGCCGGTTTCCTCACCACATTTTCCTTCCCGTTTTGAGAGCAGTGGTGATGAAATAAATTACATAAAGTAATGAGCCTGGCTGGGTTCAAACACACGACTTATAACTCGTAAGACGAAGCCGATACCACTGGGCTACCACTGCTTACATCAATCAAGCTAGGCGTATGCTGAGACCCAGGCTACGCAGGTCCGCACAGCGCAGAGCAGAGTACATCGGGAGCTTTGGGAGGAACTGTCAGACTTGAACTGACTTAAATCTTCGGCGTCCTTCAATTGCCCTTAACGTTCCGGAGACACGGTGCCTCGACAGTTCCACGACCCCGACAGGCTTTGGCCCCCTATGTATTTGGTGGTGGAATCTAGTTTTTGCCGATACAAGAGGAGTTGATGAAGAAATATAGCCGACTTGTCGCAACCTATGCCCAGTTTGTACCGGATAGGTACAGAAGAATGTTAATTGCTTCGATGCTCCTTAATAATCACTTCTTTTACCAATTTCTATAATCAAACTAGAAAATATAACTAATATTCGATCCAAAGCGTGCGTTAAAGTAATATACGCCAATAGTATAGAGAGAGCTTATTTTATTAAATGCAAGTCTGCGTAGTTCACCAACGTCTTTACAGATGGCGTTGTTACAAAATTACCCACAATCCAGTCTATGGTGGATACCACGAAGTGAACAAAAAAAAAAAACTAAACCAGCTTTAGTAAAATGTCAATATGAACTATTTAGTGGCGAAATTAAACTTAATTTACATAGATAAACAGAAAACAAAGAACAAATAGGGACATTAGAACGGTGCTATTCATGGATAAGGGCCAAGGGAGTGTAAAACAGGCATTATTATATCAAATACTAATATTTCTTACCCAAACCGTCCTTATCTTATTATCATCTTTAGGCAACAAATTGTTTGAACTAAATATAGCTGCCATTGTTTAAATACAATTATCCGGATATGGCGTTGGATAACAATTAAAGGGTTTGTTATTAGGTATCTCGGATTATTCAATGAGGTAACCTTTCTCTCAATTAAACTTTAGTAGTCCATATTAACTGTTACTTCATGTTATCCACGACAATTTCCTTTTTTTTTATTATTTATCAAATCAAATTGCTTATCAAAGCTATTTCATTCATTTTATTACATTAGAATTTTCTTAATCTCATATAAATATCAGGGTCAATAAAAGTCCTACATAGTACCTATGTTATTGAAAAAATATCACCTACCCACCCAAATTAGTATGTAAGTATTATGATTCAAAGTAAAGTAAATATAAATAGAATGCGTCTATGATCCCTTTCGCACCTAACAAAAGCTGACGGGCTTGAAATGGCTGAACTAATATTAACAGTAAGGATTTTAATTTTGTTAATTTTATAAAACTTGACCAGTAAGTCGTTTAAACTACTACTTGGTGTTCTAGGTGTTTTCAAATAAAAACAGAACCTACATTCAAATTGGGTCACTGTTTAAGAGCTACAGTGCTACAGAACACACACATACTTATCACAGCGAGCAAACTTTAACTTTCCTCATTAATGCTATATCATTATCTGCCTAGCCCTTTCCCTATAACAATGGGGTCGGCTTCTAGTGGAACCAGATGCAGCTAAATATCAGTTTAAATAAACCAACTGCCTATTGGAACTCCACAATCCAGTAACTGGGCAATACCATACCCCAGGTAAGTCTGGTTGTCAGACTTATGAGTGTATAACTAACAGCAATGATTGTCAAACATCTACAAATGACAACCGGGATTGATTCCGGTTGTTATTTGTAGAAAAAAATTGAATTATTGTTTGTCATTAGTAAAATAGTAGCACGGAGGAAACTCGCTATGATAGATGGTCACCCATCCGCAGACCAATCTCGGCAAGCGCGGCTTATCCTGGCAGATCGGCCTGTGTTCTCTATGTTATTTTGTTATGAAAAACCACATATTAACAAAAAACAAACCAATTGTACCAAAGAGTATTTAAGAGAAACGCTACATTTTGAAGGCGCGTTATTAAAGTCAGGAACTTGCATTTATATAGATGTGAAGTTGGCCGAGGGTCGCTAATGAGCGCATGTCTTGATTCTATGAGACACACGGAAGCTCAAATAGGACGTGAAGCGTCTCATACGCTGGGAAAAATAGCAGTTATTAAGTATATGCTTAACAAAATATGGACATGTAGGTGCATAATAGATTTTTTTTCGGGTTATATTGATCAGTAATACAGATACATACTGCTAGTCTATTTCATCCCATTGCTAGATCCAAGTCCAGAGTGGACCACTGATAGTTAGTTTTGTCCAGGTCATCCCGCCAGCAGTAATACCACAAGCAAAATTATGCACATGCATGCGGATATCATATTATGTAATGCACAGATACCGGCCATAAAGAATGCACATTGATCGTGAGAAATAGATAGGCTAATTTCAGCTCTGTAGACAGTTTTCACACTAGGCCCTAACCGAAACCAACATCGAAGCAGCCGTTATATATGGATTAGCAAGGAACTTCATCTGTCAACTGTAAAATAAACATAAACAAAAAAAAAAAAACAATGAATGGGCACAAAAATTTAATTCTATTATCATGCTTAAATTGATAGTGTTATTTATACTGGGATTTTTGTTTATAAAAACGTGCTTGTTGTCAGAATTCACCCTTATCGTGTTGTGTTTGCAAATTATGTGAGGAAGATAACGTTATAAGAAGCTAAGTTAAGCTTATCTTTCTGAAGGGCGATGTGGATTATTTATGGCCGGTACCTGGTCTATAGAAACTATAAGGCCCTTCGCACATGGAGCTACTCAAAAAGAACTAGTCACAAACTTAAATTCCTAACGAGTTGCCTGATCGTCACAGCCCATAATGTTCACACGACGCGACTAGTTACTAACTGGTCAGTAACTCGTTAGCAACCGATCACGCGCGACTCGTCGTACCGGTCGCCACGCTACTGGTTTCCCGAGTTTCCTAGCTTTTTTTTATAAAAATGAACAAGCAAGCATTATATATTCAATTTGTGAAGGAATAGATTTTTCGTACCACTTGTTCAAAAAAGTGACATTCTATGCCACAAAAAGCGAACATAACAATAGTCATTTTTAATCTGTGAAAAACAGGGAAAGAATGTTGTACTGAATTTCATTCTCTCTCTAGGGAGAGAATGTGATTTAAATTTGGAATACTTAGATTATGGTAGACTCGATCGAAAGCTAACCAGAATAATAAAACATTAAAAAATAAAGATTTCGAGTCGACAACATATATCCGCAAAATTCGGATTGTCGAGTATTTTGTAAATTTCAAATGATTTTCTGACCAGACAGATCGCAGCCGCCATTATTGACATCGGTTATCATGTTGAGTTTTTTTTTCTTTCTTTATTTTCGGCCTATGACACCTACATTTAGTACCTTGATGTGTAGTATTTGGGACACACGTTTCACCCGAGCGAAGCCGGATTTTCATCTAGTTAAATAAAATTACGAAAACCGACGAGGCCGTATGAGCTTGATGCCTTTGCTTTTTTAATTTGCCGCGTTTTTGTATTCTTCAAATAGTTGAGTTTATTTTTACTTATTTTTATAAATAAGCTAATGTTAAATATTAATGTTTAAAATGCGTATCTCATATTATTACTGTGTTATTTTTTTCGCAAATGGTACGAAAAGTAGAGTATTTTCCTCGGTGATAAAGCTGTCTTAGTCTTGGGTGAACTTAAATCCCTCGCTACACTCAGGACTCGTCCTAAATCCCTCGCTTCGCTCGTGATTTAAGTTTTTAACACCCTCGCTACGCTCGGGAGTAAACCTCGAGTCCTTCATTACGCTCGCGATTTAATTCGCCACCCGCGACAGAAGACCCTGCTTTATCCCCTTGGTTAATAATCTACTATTTTTTATCTGTTTCACGCAGCTCTCATGCTGCAACTGATGACCTGCAGTCAACATTGTTTCGAATATACGGATGATCAATCCAAAACCTGCGAAAATTCCTTCGATGTCCATTATGATAATAGTATAATACGATACCGTCGTCCTCCCGTCGATCGAGTTTACATATTTACCACTTGTTAACCGTGTGCTTTTGAAAACAGTAATAACAGAAGTGACTGAAACCTTGTGTTACAACTTGAATAGCGTCGTGTGCGAGATACAATTTTTAACTGGTTTGTAATCGCAATTACTAGTTCCATGTGCGAAGGGCCTTAGTTTTGTCATGCATAACAAGTCTCGTCAGTATAGTACAATGTTGTGAAGCAGCGGGTAGTGTCCGTTTAGCGAAGTATAATAACAAACCATTGAATTCTTCAAACAATTATGTTTTTCAAAATGGTGCGTGTTCACGCCCTTCTTGTTTTTTTTAAATTAACTTTTCAATTTCGGGACGAAAGTTTTTAAATAAAGTTTTTTTTTCAGGATGCCTTACAATTAGTTTTGTTTTTCTTGACCGTGTTTAAATATTGTGAGTCGGCGAATATTTTGTATGTGGTGCCTTTTACGTCGAAATCTCATTTTATTATGTTAAAACCTATTGGATTGGAACTGGCTCGAAGGGGACACAATGTGACTGTGATTACTGGTCATAGAGAATCTAAGCACCCGCCGAATTATCATCAGTATAAAGTGGATGATAAGGAGATCTGGGATGTTATAGGTGAGTTTTTAGCCATCCATTTGTACCCTACTGGCCTTGTTTTGTTCAGTCTCCTCACTCCTGCTTGATATGAAGAAAACTGCAATGTTTTCTATAGCTACATTTACGCTAATCCTTTTTTGGTTAATTTTGCTGCGGGATTTAAAAAAAAAAAAAAACTGAAACTCAGTCGAGAATTTTCTCGGTGTTTTTCTAATTTGGGAATAGTGTAACTGGCTTACACTAAAGAAGCAGTTCTTATGAGTAGTGTAACTTACGCGCTAGTTCGTAATTTCGAAAGTTTAAAAATGAATGTTATATCTACGTAATTTGTTTATTTTTTATATTTTTGATTTAAAAAGTTATTAGAATTATGTTAGTCAATATGAAATTAAAGATGATGATATGTACTGCCGAGGAACAGGATTATCCTTATTAAAAAGGATAAAGCTTTCAAACTAGGTAAAACTCTGCTATAATCTTTCATAGCACATGAAAATGACGAGTAGGAAATTAATAGTAGAATAGTAGGTAACTAGTCAAAAATAAAAACATTCTTATTTATTGTTCCAATAGATATCAATTTTGATTGAAGCGTGTCACGACCTCGATATCATTCTAAGATTATTGACTAGGAACACACGCGTGTTCAACTAGAAATGCCGCAAATATTAATGCTAGTAAAGTATTAGCTATTAAAAGATTATCATTATTCATTTCTATTTAGGAGGTGGGAGACCGAACGTCTTCGAAATGACAGACTTATCTGCAGAGGCTTTCCACCATAACATTCTATGGAAGGGAGGCATAGCCTTCACAGAACTAGTACTAAACTCAACTGAGATCAAAACACTTTTGAAAGAAGACACCAAGTTCGACCTTGTCATCAGCGAGCAGTTTTTTCAAGAAGCACTCTATGTTCTAGCCCATAAGTACAATGCTCCTTTGGTCTTAGTTACGACATTCGGAAACTGTATGAGACACAATATTGTTGTTAGAAACCCACTGCAGTTGGCCACAGTTGTCTCAGAATTTCTAGACGTTAGAGAACCGACGTCATTTCGGGCTAGACTGAGGAATTGGTATTTCACTGTCTACGAATGGATTTATTGGAGATACTGGTATTTAGAAGACCAAGAGAAACTTGTCAGGAAGTATCTACCAGACTTGCCGAAGCCAGTGCCGAGTTTGTACGACTTGCAGAAAAATGCATCCCTGATTTTGATGAATGGGCATTTCAGTTTTGATAGCCCAGCTGCTTATCTTCCGAATGTAGTGGAAATTGGAGGAGTACATTTGACTAAGAGTGACACTAAATTACCTGAGGTAAGATTTTAGACATTTCCTTTAAGACTATTCCAAATAAGCCATCGATACATTTATAATATGTTGGAATTTCCATAACATCTACATTCCTATTTTTAGCAGCAACTATTATTAGTTTTATTATGTTTTTTGCCATTTGATTGTTTTTGTTGGATAACAGCAATACTACAAAAACTTGTTTCATGTATATAACTATGTATGTATCTAGTTAATTTGACATTATCTAGGTAAATGTTTCCATAAGAACTTGAGAAGTCAAGGACGAGAACCAGTAGAAATAGTTTAATATCATCAACAACAAGATATACCAATACTTCTTGCTTCGCCTTTTAGCTAGTAATCTGTTTCAATTTCAACGTAATTCATATGCATATTTTATCTTTATGGTGGATGCAAAACCATGCAATTTCCAGCGTTTTAGGCACGGTTCCAAAAGCACATGCAGTACTTTGTATAATCATTACTTATTAGGCTTAAGACTACTATGTGCGTTTGGGGAGAAAATTATAAAATACTAGTGAACACGGCTTTAATTTTTTTTAATGAGAAAATATTTTTAAATTAATTTGCGCCAACTGCGCCATATCGGTTTTAAAATTAACCTATTATGAACATTTACTTTATTGAGAAAATTTCATTGAGAAGATTGTAACATACGCAACATTTTGTACTTAGGTTGGTAACTTTTTTGGGGTGGAAAATTATATAATGTGGACTTGTGGAGCGGATGGGACTTTTGGTCTCGTATTTTACTTTTAATACCATTGACTCGTACTGATGAAAAATCGCTCTGATCTACCCCTACCACAGCTCTCTGTAGCTTCTTGAGTCATACGCGGAACATAAAGTGCCGTTGACTAGGGCATTATACCTGATCAGGCGGTTAACTAGTCATTACTTGCATAATTTGCGTCTGAGACATAACTCGTGACGTTAATCGTAATCTATTTATAATCGTAATGATTAACTGATAAACATTTTCCACTTGTGACCTAATGCCCTTGCAAATTGAATACCTACTTGCATGTCTGCATCGATGTACCGATTTTTATACATTTTGGATCAGAAAGAAATGGGACCAATAGTAAAAGCTGGTCTTTATAAGTGACGCTGATAATCCACCGCCTAACAGGCTACCCCAGGCAGCAGTACCACAGGCTACCTAACCTAACTTGCGGTGACAGCTGAGCGATACTAATGGTGGTGGTAAACCTCACCAGCGGGGCCTGGCTACTAACCACCATCCTATCGTAGTCCTAAATAGTTTTTACTGTGTTCCGTTGGTGCGCAGAAATTCCAGTTCCTTCTAAGCAATGGGCTCTCTTCATAATTTTAAGGTTGATCGAGGCCAAGAGGAAAACTATTTAAAATAAAATAAGCAGACGTGTATCTTTTAAAGGCCAGATATAAGTATTCAAGTCCCATGTAGAAATATAAAATTCCTTGGCAGTTATTGAGAAAATGCTGATTGAAAAATCCAATTACATTTTCTTTGATCTGGGAACCAAATCCAGTTGTATCATGATCAACAGCTGCGCGTGCGACTAACAAGCAAACGTGGAGGCTATACTTAGAAAACTATAAAATAATTTACATTATTACTACTGTATAAGTGGGTGTATTTATCTTACAAAATAAATTATATCTTAAAGACAACTGCTAAATGATATACAATTGTACAAATTGACATCTATTATGTTATGTACTCGTTCATAATGTTTTATCGTATGGTATGTCAATTAATGTTCGTAACGTTTAATTTAGTGTCGTTATACTACGTATTGTTTTCTAGTATTTGAGTTGTATACCGCGTATATGAATGGTAAATTACAATAGTAGTCGTATAATCTACTGTTTTGAGCTAATATTAGAACTTGTGCTTCTAAATTGTAGGTTTTATTGTCTGTCTTTTGTCTGTCTAATTGTACACTTTATCTTCCACTAGCTATACAATACTGCATAATATAAGGTACTAATCTTTTTTGAGAATCATTGATATTTGAGGAGTTATCTCGGTTTCTTTAGGATCTAGTCATCAGATCCTGACCTATAATGCAACACGATCACCTAGAAAGTATGCCTACCCATTTAAACAAATGAAAAAAAGAATCTAATCGGTCAAAAGCCTCTTAGTATCGGGAGAAAATGCTTAAAAATTGAGGGGCTTATGAGCGATCGGGAGAAGATACATAAAAATTGAGGGGTGTCCTAAATTTTTCTGGGATCACCGTTATCCGATTTTGACTTCGTAACAATGGGAAAAATCCTCAGATGTTTGGACTATCGACCAAAAACCAGGGGGACCTGCTGTGCAACATTGCGTGACATCGGTGAACATACTTTAAAAAAAATTATAAGTCAGCCAAAGAATCTCCTCTTTTTTAAAGTTGGTTAATAATCTGTTCCCAGGATTCTTGCTAGTAAGTGGTGAGATTACTCGGTAAAACTACTGAGAACACAACGTAGTTAGTATTTTATGAGTTGAGAGTATATTTTCTACATGATTTTTCTATCAAGACCTCTTTCGCAGAACATTCATATCAATATCATTGAAATGTAGGTATTGTACTTGTAGTACAATAACAACATTACATAATCGCTGTAGGTCACTGGATTAGACTGTACGAATGCAGCAAATCGCGAATGATGTAGCTGTTATCATAATAATCTTTAAAAGATAAAGATTGCATTTGCACAACTTTATTTCCTTCCTACTATTACATTTTTATTCATTTTTACGGTTTTATCTATTACATATCTTTAAGCGATAGGCTCGCGTTTGATCACTATCGAGTTACGTTATTTTCGTATCTATTCAATTTATGCACGTTTAAAAAAAAACAATTATTACTTATTGGAAACCACTTAACATGGATGGTTATAAATCCATTGGACAACATTTTATACAACATTGTTGAAACAGTACCTACATTTTGAGTCTAGAGTTATATAAGTCTATCTACTACAGTAGGTCTGTGGAAAACATAAGCGTTGCCAGGGTTGCGGGATTGGTCAAAAGGGTTTCCAAGGTCCTTGACCGAAAATAGCAGTTGAAAGAACAGGGTGGGTTTTACTCAGTACGAGTTTGACTCTCTGTTTTGCTCCATTTAGAGATGGAGAAGTCATTTGATGAATTTCCACATCGCCAGGATGCGGACGACAAAATCCCGAGTTCACCTTAAATCCGAAACAAAACCTCACTGTTTTTTTCTTACAGGATCTCCAAAGAATCTTAGACAATGCCAAACATGGAGCCGTATACATGAACTTCGGATCAAATGTACGCAGTTCAGAATTGCCAGCAGAAAAAAGAAAAGCTTTCCTCAACGTGTTCAGGAAACTAAAACAAACTGTACTTTGGAAATGGGAAGATGACAATTTGGAGAACAAACCAAATAATCTGATTGTAAGGAAATGGTTGCCACAAAAGGAGATCTTGTGTAAGTAGAACCTAAGAAAATGTCTATAATTAAGTTATATTTTATAGATTATGAATGTATATTATTGAAACATGTTACGAGTACATTTCATTTTTAACAAATAGGTAAATTATTTTCATCACATATATTCGAAAAGGACGACTTGGTTCGCCTTAAGTGCGCCTAAAAGTCGTGTTTTCTATATTAGGAAACGTTTAGCAGGCAGCAATGAGTTTTTAATCCTCTTTATAAGTGCGCCGCAATTTACTTTTACGCGCACTTATTGAAAAGTGCGCGGAATAGTAGATTATTAACCAAGGGGATAAAGCAGAGTCTTCTGTCGCTGGTGGCGAGTTAAATCGCAAGCGTAACGAAGGACTCGAGGTTTACTTGCTCAAAAAAGTGACATTCTATGCCACAAAAAGCGAACATAACAATAGTCATTTTTAATCAGTTAAAAAGGGAAAGAAAGTTGTACTGAAATTCATTCTCTCCCTAGGGAGAGAATGTGTTTTAAATTTGGAATACTTAGATACCGTTTATATTGAACTACATCTGTGTTTACACCATTGAGTTTGTATCCTATTAAGCATTATACAACTTTTTGAAAAAAGAATACTCATTTATTGTGCAGTTATGATTATTAAATAAAATTACGAAAACCGACGAGGCCGTATGAGCTTGATGCCTTTGCTTTTTTAATTTGCCACGTTTTGGTTTTCTTCAAATACATAAACGTTGAGTTTATTTTTACTTATTTTTATAAATAAGTTAATGTTAAATATGAATGTTTAAAATGTGTATCTCATATTATTACTGTGTTATTTTTTTCGCAAATGGTACGAAAAGTAAAGTATTTTCCTCGCTGATAAAGCTGTCTTAGTCTTGGGTGAACTTAAATTCCTCGCTACACTCAGGACTCGTCTTAAATCCCTCGCTTCGCTCGTGATTTAAGTTTTTAACACCCTCGCTACGCTCGGGAGTAAACCTCGAGTCCTTTGTAAGGTCGCGATTTAATTCGCCACCCGTGACAGAAGACCCCTTTACTTTTTTTTTCCTTTTGCTTTATCCCCTTGGTTAATAATCTACTATTTGCTCCCTTGTTATACAATCTACTATTAAATGTCATATGATCATAATTATCTAATAATACATGACGTGATGGATTTTAATGAATACATAAAGAAACACTAGCCTTTTCTATTCAGCGATAGTCGTTTAACCAATATCTCGCCTGACGCTTTGCGCTCATGTGATCGACAGTGATTACCGCATGCCTAGAAGTAACCCATTTTCTCTTGACTTAAATACCGTAAGGAAACTCCGACAGGAAATTCCACTCTTTAGCTGTGCGCACAATGACAGTTTCCTCCAAATTCTTTAACGTATGTGCTAAATTATTCAAAGTTATGTTTTATTCTGTCTGTTTCTTGCAGCTCATCCAAACATCAGAGTATTTATTTCACACGGTGGACTAATAGGAACACAAGAGGCGACATACCATGGAGTCCCAATTGTGGGGATTCCAATCTACGCAGACCAGTACAACAATTTGTTACAAGCCCAATCTTTCGGCTATGGCAAAATATTGGAATATCCCGACATCAACGAAGAAACTTTGACCAAAACGCTGAATGAAGTACTAACAAATGATTCCTACATGATTAAAGCTAAGGAATTGTCGTCGAGATTCAAAGATAGACCAATGAATGCTTTAGATACCGCCATGTTTTGGATTGAATACGTCATCAGAAATAATGGAGCACATTATATGAAGAACCCAGCTTTAGAATTGAGTTGGGTTGCGTATACCATGTTGGATGTATACGCTTTTGTTTTAGTATTAACAGTTTTCGCTTTGTACGTTATTTTGAAAATAATTATGATTTTAATGAGCTTATTGGAATCGACACCTTCAAAAAAGAAAAAAGCTTAGTTAAGATATTGTCTTATATTTGGGAAGGTATCATATAATTTTCTTTAAATTAGATAAATAATATTATAAATGAAGATGCCCAAATTAGTACGGAATTCTGGCCTAGTGACGCCTAGAATTTGTTTATAAGGTGTCAAGTCAAGATCCTAGTGGATATTCTAAGTGGTAGACAGAAACTAAAATGTATAAAAAACTGGTTCAGAGCTATAATATATAATGAGGTTTACGTTACTTAATCCATATAATTGTTATAAAGAGCTATTGTATGAAACTGATCTGTATTGTGGTTATTCTTGTGGCCGAGATGGGGATTACCTTATTCTCAAAAGAGTGTTATATTTAAAGATACTATGTAATATTTTGTTTGTTTTGTTGTAAGTGTTGTTAAAATTACTGTTATAAATATTTATTTATTAAACTAGCGGCCCGTCCCGGCTTCGCATGGGTGGAGGACCCGGTCTAAAACCCGGTCCCGATGGTTACAAACACAACAAAAAATAATTATCCGAATCGGTCAAGCCATTTTCATGTTATGTCGTGACAACGGAAAACGGGTTTCATTTTTATATATATAGAAGATGTGGTAATAATTTTAATCTAATCATGACATCCAGTAAAAAATTAAATAAAATTGTTATACATAAATAAGTCTCCTTACTGAGTTTTTTAGTCACCTATTTAATATTATTCATTTATTTTCATAATTAAAACATTCCTTACATTATTAGTCCAATAAAACTTCAAACTATAATTTAAAATGTCACGCACTTACGGGATATTATCCCGTAAGTGCGTGTAGTGTAATAATCACGGAAGATATTATCTTCCGTGATTATTTTTTGATTGAGTTCCCGATATTTCGACGCTGTTGCAAGCGCTATGATCGCGGAATGACTGAGATTCAGTCATCCCGGGATATCTTCAGTGATAATAATCACGGAAGATATCCCGTAAGTGACATTTTAAATTGTGAAATAAACCGTGATAGCCTAAAACAGTGTTTAACTTTAAATTATGTTTGAATATTATATTAAGATAATATTAATAATAATTAAGATTGGACGGCCGATTAATCAATAGGGGGTGTGAGTGTCGAACTTGCGCTATGCAGATGACACTACGCTGTTCGCAACTACTAGTCACCACCTGGAGGTTTTGCTGTCCAAGATGCAACATACCAGCTCAATTTTTGGTTTGAAGATTAATAGAAGCAAGACGAAAATTATGATTGTCGACCGCGCTAACGAAACTGCAAATGAACCGACGAAGAAGAAGAATAATAATTGATTCTGCAAAACACAATTTTACATTTATATTAAAGGTACTGTACAAACTTAATTATACGGCTGTCATTTAAAAATCTAAGACGTGTTGAACTTTGATAAATAACCAGTTGAGTTTTTCTGATATCAGTTTTTTACAAGAAAATCTAAAAGCAGGTTTAACGGATGTTTTACTGTTACTTGATTTTTTTTTTTTGACTTCATGCACTTGTAAAAACATAGTGCAAAGGCGGAATTAATACCTTGTATATTTTCTTTAAGTCTTTTTAGTGTGGTGCAGAGAACCAAATACTTAAGTATGACTACGAACAGTATCGAAACATTAAAAAACGATTATAGGAGACAATTTTTCGCCGCAGTTTCGATTTCTTTTGATGCAAAACTTGATTAAATAAAATAAATAAAACTCTTTGCTTAAATGGTTATTCTTATGGTACAGACTTTCAATTTCTGTAACAGAACCGAAATAAAAATGGTGATCTTGCAGTTTTGATAATAGTAGCGCCAAAAAAAATTGACTAAAAAAATCTTTAATAGCAACGTACTTAAAAAATGTTTAAGAATGATGATTTGCGAGTTTGGCGGCAGAAGTGATATTGCTAAGTATGTCATGTGAGTGGAAAAATAATATCAGGAAGTAAGCTTGAACTTTAAGCTTATAGATTTGGCTGATACCATAATGTTCGTACTCATTGTGATAATAATACCGCATGGAAAGTCTGTAGTGATTACGCACTTGTACGTTACGTTACAGATAAATTTAATTTGAAAAGAACTTGATTGCAAATATTAATTTTTAATATTACGTTACTACTTGATGACCACAATCTGGACCGTTCGCCTGTATTGTAAAAGTCCAAGATTGTAATAATAGACACAAAATTATTTTGAATTGTAACGTCATGTCCAAAGTCGAATAATAAAAAATTACGTTACGGTAGTCTAGTTATGTAACATTATTTACAGTGTATTTCATTTCAATCGAGCTTATTCATTTTGATAACGAATAACTGGGCAATGGGCATATTACTCATATTCCGATAATTCAAACTTGTACAGTAACACAACAAGCAAAAGCTACAATCAGTGCCCACTGACGGAATACATAAGATAAAGATATACTTTATCTTATGTATTTATAAATAATATAAGTTTTGTCATGCCTATCAAGTCTCGTGAATGTATAAAATATAATGATTGTGTCTCAGTAGCGGGTAGTGTCCATTTAGCCACAATTTAATAACAAACAGTCTAATTGAAAAAAAATGGTGCGTTTTCAAGATTATTCTTCTTTTTAAAAGTTTCACAAAAAAATATTTTAAAAATTTTGACAAAAATTATTTTTTAAATTTTGACAAAAAATATTTTTTAATTTTGACAAAAAATATTTTTTAAATTTTGACAAAAAATATTTTAAAAATTTTGAAAAAAATATTCTAAATATTTTGACAAAAAATATTTTTTAATTTTGACAAAAAATATTTTTTAAATTTTGACAAAAAACATTTTTTAAATTTAGAAAAAAGATTTTCAACAAAATGTTTTCTTTCTTTTTCAGAATTACTTAAAATTAGTTTTGTTTTTCTTGACCGTGGTCAAATATTGTGAGTCAGCGAATATTTTGTATGTGGTGCCTTTTACGTCAAAATCTCATTTTATTATGTTAAGACCTATTGGATTGGAGTTGGCTAGAAGGGGGCACAATGTCACGGTAATTACTGGGATTAGAGAGCCTAACCCTCCACCAAATTATCATCAGTATATGGTCGATGATAAAGAGATCTGGGATGTTGTAGGTAAGTTTTTTTTTTTTTTTTTTTTTTTTTTTTTTTTTTTTTTTTTTTTTTTTTTTTTTTTTTTTTTTTTTTTACGTGGTAAAATCATCAAATGAGACCTCCCACCCCGGGCAGGGCGAGAGGTACTGTCAGACTTGTACTGACTAAAATCCACGGTGTCCTTCAATAGCCCTTTATGTTCCGGGGTCACGGTGATGGTATAAGACCCGCGACCCCGGCAGGCTTTGGCCCTCTGAGAGGGGGCCCCGTCATTTTGCTGACAGCTTTTTGAGGCTCGCGTGGAACACGTACAGGTAAGTTTTTATTTGGACTGAATTTATCATAAGTAATAGTACACATCAAACTTTGGATAGATAGACTAATTTCGGCTTCGTAGAGTTTTATTGATCCCTGTCACACCCTGCGTATGTGACAAATCACAATGTTTGAAATACGCCACGAGGTGCCGCTAGTGTCGAATTCGCGAACTTACAAAGGAATTAATTTCTTAGGCCCTTCTTATACAAGGCTACGCAAGTCTCCGGTAACTCTCGACTTTGGTATAGAAGCAATTATCGCAATACAAATCCATAGAGGTTCGTATACAGGCACGCGTCGCCTTGTGTAATGGCTAAGTGTATGCGTATGGCTCCGTGCGGCAAATATAATTCTCTTCGAAGCTGAAACTAAACTTTCATACAAGAAATTTGAACCTTATTGTCTGCTGTGCTAAGCGTCTTCGTAGTACAAGTTTAAAAATTCTTGTGATACAAGGTGAGATGAAGAATTTTCCAATAATTTTTCTCTTAAATAAATGTGATTGGATGAAAGCATGACCTTGAAATAATATTAAACGATTAATTATTGACTACAAAATAGTTAAGTGTGAGACATTAAACATAATCTCATTTTTGTTTATAGGAGGCGAAAGACCGAACGTTTTCAAGATGAGAGATTTATCTATAGAGGCCTTTCACCACGACATTTTATGGAAAGGAGGCATAGCCTTTACGGAACTTGTACTAAACTCAACTGAGATCAAAACACTTTTGAAAGAAGACACGAAGTTCGACCTCGTCATCAGCGAGCAGTTCTTTCAAGAAGCACTCAATGTTCTAGCCTACAAGTATAACGCTCCTCTAGTCCTAGTCACGACGTACGGGAATTGTATGAAACACAATATAATGACCAGAAATCCACTGCAGTTGGCCACACTTGCCTCAGAATTTCTAGACGTTAGGGAACCGACATCATTCCGAGCTAGATTAAGGAATTTATATTTCACTGTCTACGAATGGATTTATTGGAGATACTGGTACCTAGAAGACCAAGAGAAACTTGTCAGGAAGTATCTACCAGACTTGCCAATGCCAGTACCGAGCTTGTATGACTTGGAAAAAAATGCGTCCCTGTTTTTGATTAACGCGCATTTTAGTTTTGATAACTCTGCGGCTTATCTGCCGAATGTAGTGGAAATTGGAGGAATACATTTGACTAAGACTGACACTAAATTGCCTGAGGTAAGAAGAAAGAAAATTCCTTTCAGCCTGTACGAAATCATGCGCACATGTTGCTTACTTATCGGAAAGTTTATGCACCTCTTAGCGGTTCACCCTGGGCGAAGGCGGGTGAGGTAGGCCTCCTCATAGTTCCAGTTCTGGGCTAGTTAGAGACCAAGAGTAAATTCATGTTGTTCTTCTCAGACCCTGAATTCATTCAACTTGGACGCTCGCCTCTTCCGTATCAAAATCTCACTGTTTGTTTTTTACAGGATCTCCAAAAAATCTTCGACAATGCCAAACATGGAGTCGTGTATATGAACTTCGGATCAAATGTACGCAGTTCAGAATTGCCACCAGAAAAAAGAAAAGCTTTCCTCAACGTGTTCAGGAAACTAAAACAAACTGTACTTTGGAAATGGGAAGATGACAATTTTGAGAACAAACCAGATAATCTTATTGTAAGGAAATGGTTGCCACAAAAAGAGATCTTGTGTAAGTAATAGTTATAAATTATGGATTGTAGTCTCAACCAACTTTGTAAAAGCGAAACTCTGGCCATTTGTTTGTCTATTACGGACGAAGAGATTAAAATGTAGATGAGCCGACCGGTCTTTGGTACATTTCATCCCAGTGGCGTGATCCCGCGGGATAATTTTTATTTGGAGTCCTACTGACCCATACCAAAGCTTAAAATAATTACGTTTTGTAGGTTCAGATTAAGGTTTCGTGCATTACAAAGCTATGCTATATTCATATGATATATGTGATGTAAATATGTGTGTTAATAATGCATTTTTGATTCAGAAATTCCACTCCTTAGCTGCACGCACAATCTAAGTGTTCCTAAAATTCTTTATAAGTATGAGTCAAATTATTCCACGCAATATTTTTATTGTCTGTTTCTTGCAGCTCATCCAAACATCAGAGTATTTATTTCACACGGTGGACTAATCGGAACACAAGAGGCGACGTACCATGGAGTTCCAATTGTGGGGATTCCAATTTACGGTGACCAGTACAACAACTTATTACAAGCCCAAACTTTTGGCTACGGCAAAGTATTGGAATATCCCGACATCAATGAAGAAACTTTGTCCAAAACGCTGAATGAAGTTCTAACAAATGATTCCTACATGATTAAGGCTAAGGAATTGTCTGCGAGATTCAAAGATAGACCAATGAATGCTTTAGATACCGCCATGTTTTGGATTGAATACGTCATCAGGAATAATGGAGCACATTATATGAAGAACCCAGCTTTAGGATTGAGTTGGGTAGCGTATACCATGTTAGATGTGTACGCTTTTATTTTACTAATAGTACTTGTGGCTGTGTATAGTATTGTGAAAATACCAGTAGTTATGTTGAACTTTTTGAAGTCAAAACCGTCGAGAAGACAAAAGAAAAAGCAAACCTAAGTTAATTGAATTATTTATAAAAGTGTGTTTTGTTGTTAAAATTCAAGTTCTAGTTAAGTATGTAAATAATATTACAAATTCAATCTGTAATGTGTTTCAATTAATAATAGACTTACTTTGAAACCTACCTAGATATTGAAAATTAACTAATTTTATTTATTAATTCTTGGAAGAGACTTTGTGGAATATTAATTTGGTTATCATGCAGATGTAAACTTGACATATTGCACAAAACAAACTAAAAAATATTAAGACTTGTTAGTATTCCAAAGAAACCCACTAAGTTTTTCTGATGTCCAGTTTTTAAACAAATAAATAAAAAAGTTATACATAGCCATTTAATTGATGTAAAAAACATCGTTGGTTAAAATTTGTGTAGTTTTTTTCCAGACTTCTGTACGTGTTCTGTACACAAACATATAGTTAGAATCTTGAATTTTTTCGGAAATCCAAAAACAAAAAATCTAAGCAACAAAAAAACAACCTTCCATTTTCCAGCCTGAAAATCCTTTAAACATGGCTATAAAGGCCATAACACCGTACCTGAAACTACGTACAGTTTATAATTAGACAAATATTTGAACGGAACATTGGTGTTTGAACAAGGCACAGGTTGGGGCGAGTCTTTTGTCCAGTGCCGCGAGAGAGTGCTGTGGGCGAGTGCTCTCACTGACTTATGAATTTCGAATGCGACAGACGGAGATTGCGAACGTCTTTCATGTGTACTCAGACTTTCATTACTACGCACTTTGTGTTTAGTTTTCTTAGGAAATACTATCACTTTTAGGGCTGTTTTTTAGCTATATGTTTTTAAGTTATAAAGAAAGGAACAACGGGACTCACATATTCCATGGAATAAAAGTCCCTAAATCAATAAAGTTAAAAAAGGGCTGATTTTTCAACAGTCAGATAACATTTATCTGAGGAATAAAAATGGCGGTTTGACAGCTGCTAATCTTTAGAAATGTCAAATCGCTATTTTATTCCTCAGATAAACGTTATTGTTACGCCCTTTGTTGTTTTCTTTTGCACTTTTAATTTTTGTGTGGAAATAATAATTTATTCTGGCTGGAGCAGAATATACTGTCAGATTCTCCTTCAAATGCCCTCCCGTTTTTTCTGATACGTATTTTATCAGAGATCTATTTTACAATGAAAACAAAATGACACAGCATTAGTATTTTATTTTATCTTGTATATCATTACTATTAATGATTATTTCGTTAAACTTTTGACCTCTATGAAATAGTCAACGTGACATTCTGCCGTCACGCGACGAATGATATTTAGGCGACTGATTAAACTCGTACGAGTGATTATGATGATTAGACTGATTGTATGAAATTATTAATAGAATATTATACCTACTTTTTTGTTTAGGCTCAGGCGCATAGGTACGCTTATTTTGTCAAATGATTAAGTCCCATATAATAAGGATGGTGTGTTTTGTCATCTGGCCTGATTGCTGCTTCTAGGATGATTTAAAAAAATGTTAATAAAACCTAAACGCCAACAGTGTAGTTGTTTCTTTTTTTAAATAAAAAGCGTCGCCCTACGCTAGGAATATCTCCTGAGTTGTGGGTCCGTTTACAAACATATAAACTCACATACACAAACGCCCAGACCCAAAACAACTACTTGTAGATCATACAAATTCTCAGTAGTCCAATCGCTCCGGGGCCGCGGGACTTATACCATCACCATGACCCCGGAGCATAAAGGGCTATTGAAGGACACCGTGGATTTTAGTCAGTACAAGTCTGACAGTCCCTCCCGCCCTGCCCGGGGTGGGAGGCCTCATTTGATGATTTTACCACGTAAAAAAAAAGTCCAATCGCTCAGCCACTGCGCTAACCGTGCCGTCTTTTGTTTCTTCTATTTACATCACATACTATGATAATAAGTTAAGAAATTAGCGCGATATCCCAACTAAATACGAACATAAGTAGTCGTCGCTGTACGAAAACATTGTTAGAACGTTCAGAAAACTTTCCATCCAGTCGAGAAGCCCCTTCATTACACATCGATTTTCGTACACCCCAGGTAAAAGTACGATGCATTCACACACACGTATCACTAATTTATCAGTCGTCTGTCTGGACTGGAACCCTGCGAGGTAAATGTAAAACTAACAGAGTTTGGACAGGACGCAAATTAAAATCAACATTCCGACGACGAACGACGACCATTCGTCGGTTCTCGTAACCGTTTTTTGTCTAATCTCCTGTTGATACCTGTGCCGTGTTTCTGCTGGAAGATTTTCAAGCCGAAAATTTTAATGGGTTTTGATTGAGATTTTCGGGAGTTGTTTTTTGTTTCGTACTGGGAATGAGTCAGTGGTTTTTAGATTATGAGATCTCAATGTTTGGGATCGTGAGATGCCACAGATAACGATTTAAATGTTAGATTAGAATAAAGTGGTACAAATTATATAAAACAAAACTTTTAATTTTAGAATGAAAACAATACAGGGCGTCAACAAATGTTCGGAGTAAATCCTGGAGTTGAGACCCCGTATTGGTAAGGGTTGAGGTTCGCCCCCCAGCTACCGGCCCGACCACCTTAGAAAAGTGGCTGGGACAGACTGGATACGGAAGGCAGAGGATAGGATAATGTGGCACTACCTGAGAGAAACGTATATCCAGCAGAGGACTTCGATAGGCTGAGTTGTACAAATACTCATCCGAACATCACGTTAGTTAGATGAAATTGACCCAAGAATAGGCCAGTGATCTGCTCCAATAAAGAGTCCTATATATGTTATAGAATAGTGAATGCTACAGTTTTCATTGGATCGATATCGGTACCTCAGTACCTCAGAAGTTCTCAATTCGCCCCTAAACCTTTCACTTTCTATTACCGCGACCCCGGAACATAAAGGGCTACTGAAGGACACCGTGGATTTTAGTCAGTACAAGTCTGACAGTACCTCCCGCCCTGCCCGGGGTTGGAGGTCTCATTTGATGATTTTACCACGATAAAAAAAAAAAAAAAAAAAAAAAAAAAACCTTTCACTTGCATCAAATTCTCGGAGAAGCCTCAACTGATTGATTGAAAGTTTCAATCAATTTGAGTACGTTGAGTCGTTTGAACCTTTGCAATCAATTGGTTAAACTCAATTTCAACACAATCAATCAAGGTTCGAAAATATTTCAGTTACACCAATTCATTCGGTGAACCCAATTACTTTACGTGGTTTAACGAAAGTTTCTTAAGTAAATATTAGTCGTTACTTATAAACTTTCTTTTACCTGCAAACGCTTAGTCCTTTTCATTTTCACAGTCCACAGTTACAGAGCTAAACTAGAGTGCCACTTACTACTGACTTAACATTCTCCTCTTACGTCGTCCACGGCCAAAGATCTCTGGTCAAACAAGCGTACTGGTTGTGAGTCACTATCAGCCTGATCTTTCTTAAGAACATCACCATTTAGGAAATGTACTTACAAGTTCGTCCAATCAAAGACGTCATGACAAGGTCACAGTTGATGGTTCGTCGTATTTCACGCATACTTCAAGGAGCTCTCCAAGTGCTGGGGTCGCGGGATTATTTTAAGCAGGATACCATGACTACAGGACTGACAGCAGGAACAGGGTGGGCTTTTAGTCAGCAAGAGTCTGATAGTGCCTCATCATCTGTCATCACTTGTCTGCTGTCTCATTGCCATTTACTCGTCTTTTTTCATATCTTTTCACACAGAATTCATGTATCTACCCTCTCTCAAACAAAAAAATCACCCATCTCTTCTTTGGTCTTCCTTTTCTTAGCCATAACATTTATATTTGTAGTTAATATACCTAAAGTAGTATTATTCCCATATCCCGTTTGGAATTTGTTATGTACGTGTGAATGAAACAACGAGCTGCTTAGCACTGACAGTTTATTATGAAAAAGTGACAAGTTCTGTGAGGATGCAACCTACACAGACTAAACCTACTTTCACATATATAACACTCCTCCCTTCCAAGTAAAGACTTAATTCTAAAAAAACTGTTTATAATCTAAATGAGGACGATTACGTTTCGCCCTGCTTTGTGGCACAGTAGGTGGTATATCATGTCCCAGTACTCTAGATTCTGTTGACACAATCTCCTCGTCTGTGGCAGTGGTAGCTCCGCCCTCAGAAACCGCTGCTGACGATTCTTCGCTGTGAGTCTCCGTCTCCTCCTCCACAGCGCTAGTAAGATCTGCGGTGGTAGTTGGACAGTCTTGTTCCGACTGAGATGTGATTTCCGGAACAATTTCAATTTCGGATGCGTCAGAAACACTGTCGGTATCGGTAAACCATGTTGAAGTCGTCTGCTCGCATTGGTCACTATGATATTTTCTAATCTGATTCTTGTGTCTTGTTACATGGGAGTTCAATTCCGGAACAAAAACTTTATATACCACCCTGCCTATTTGTTCTACTATTGTTGCTCGTATCCAAGAATGTTTTTTCTTATTTAAATATTTTTTTATCAACACTTCTTCTCCTAAGTTAAAGTCTTTACTCTTTTTACCACCGTAGTATTTACTCTGTAATGATTGTTTACATTTTACAGCTACGGCAAGCTCCGGCGAGGAAGGCAAAGGAGTCGGTTTTAATAAATCTAATCTACACCTGAGTTGGCGACCATATAGCAACTGTGCTGGTGATTTATTTGTCGAGCTATGTGTTGAGTTACGATAATCAAATAAAAACTTATTTATTCTATTGTCTAAGTTTTCCCTATCGTGGTATGACAATAATATACTTTTGATTCCTTTTTTAACTATTTTGACAGAACTCTCAACTTGGCCGTTACTGCTAGGATGGTATACAGCCGAAAAAAGTTGACGTATACCATTCAATCTACAAAACTCACTGAATCTTTGTGACGTGAAGGATGTACCGTTATCACTTACTATTATAGCCGGCACTTCCGTCCTAGCCATCAACTCATATAAACGCTCAATTACCGCGTCTGATGTGATGGTGGACCTCATCGAAAAACATTCAACCCATTTTGAATAAGCATCGACAACTATGAGATACATGCGATCATTCAACGGACCTAAGAAGTCGATGTGTATCCTATGAAAAGCATGTGGTGGGAACGGCCAAGGCGCGAGCGGGGCGCGCGGCGGAGCCGGACGCAACTGAGCGCACACTGCACAGGCGCGTGCCGCGCTCTCGATCGCAGCGTCTATTCCCGGAAACCACAGCCGCGCGCGCGCTTCCGACTTCATTTTAACGACACCTAGGTGCGAACTATGTAACTCCTTAATCACCTTGCCCTGTAATTCTGCTGGAATTACAATTTTATGCCCTTTCATTAGACACCCATTCTCTACAGATAGTTGCGTCTTGCAAAGATAGTAAGGTTTTAAATCAGAGTCCGTAATCTTTCGCGGCCAGCCACGCTGTGTGTACCCCACTACCTTTTGCAATATTAAATCACGGTCAGTAGACACACGAAGTTTATCCAGAGTGACCGGTAAATCTCCCTCTACAATAAAATAGACGTAGGCCGACCGATCCTCACATTCGTTCACCTCTTCATGCAAGCCCAGGCCCGTACTCAGTTCACCTGTGCTTGCAATTGAACGTGACAGGAAATCTGCTATATTATCGACGCTGCGAACGTATGTTATTTTGTAATTATAAGCAGCTAAAAATATTGCGTAACGCTGTAATCTGTTTGCTGTCACTTCTGGAATCCCTTTGTGTGACCCGAAAATCGACAGTAGGGGTTTATGATCAGTGCGTAATATAAACGGATCCTCCCTACCATATAAATATTGGTGAAACCGTTTAACGCCAAATATAATTGCGGTCGCTTCTTTTTGAATTTGAGAATATCTCTTCTCAGCTGGAACCAATGAGCGAGACGCGAACGACACACGGTGGGCCGAAAATCGGCTTTCATGGACTTAGGCATTTTATTTTGTAAGTGCCAGTTTTTATGCCGGATATCACTTCTATTAGTTATAACAATATACAAAAATGACACTAGAATTGATTCTGCACCAAAACGAAGGAATTATAATTTTTTTACGAAAATTTTGTATGGAGCTAGTATGAAAAATCGAAATATCTCTAAAACGGCAAGGATAACCGTAATATCCTTATAGGGGGCTATAGTACTAATTATTTGTGATTTTTTGACATAAGTTTCATAATGGTTGTGAATGCCGTTTTTTTTTAAAAAATCGTCAAAATATTTTCATTTATTTTTATATATGAAACGTTCCTTTTAGTGTTAAAGTTGAAAATTTCAGAGCTTTAACAACTCTTAACATAAAATAGCATGACCTCTTTAGACCTGAAGGACTAGACAGAAGTGTGTAGTATCTTGTAAGATTTCCAACAATACCAAAATAGTTGAATATCAGTGTCAAAGTGCCCATGCAGTCGCTTCTTTTTGAAAGATAGGGGAATGAAATTGTTGATTGATCATACCCTAAATGTATGATTATAACATAACCGGAAACATAATAATATCGACACAATAGGAATTTTAAGACCTTGCAGAAGATCAAAATACAAAATAACATCTTGTGTAGTCATCTAATGAGTCTGCTGACAAGTATAGTAGATAACAAAAGAAAAATGGATGAGGATATTGAGGCCCTTAACCCCACAGAGTGCATTAAAAGTAACAGGGTGACTCATAAACTAATGATGACAATGATCGACGCAGAAGTCTGCACGTACCTTTCTGAAGCTAGATCAAATGCATCATGCTACCTGTGCTTAGCAAAACCAACAGAAATGAACCACTTAGATGCTGTAACATCAAAAACTGTGTGTTCTGACATATACGAATTTAGCCTGTCATCCCTACATGCCCGTATAAATTGCATGGAATGTCTGTTACACATTGCGTACAGACTTGACTTCAAACAGTGGGCAGCAAGAAGTAATGAGCATAAAGAAATGTTACAAAACAGAAAAAAAAAACATTCAAAATAAATTTAAAGAGGAGCTCAATCTGTTGATTGATATAGTGAAACAAGGCTCGGGAACTACCAATGACGGGAATACCGCAAGGAAGTTTTTCGAGTTTCCCAATAAAACTGCAGCTATTACTGGGTTGGATCAAGACCTGATAAAAAGATTTTCTGTTATTTTGCAAGCAATACCATCTGGTGAGAAGATAGATGTCATCAAATTTAAAGATTTTGCTCGCAAAACAGCAGAAAAGTACGTGGAATTATACGACTGGTACTACATGTCATCAACCGTACATAAACTATTAATACACGGTGCTGACATAATCGAAAAAAATGATATTGTCCCGATTGGGACTCTCTCGGAAGAAGCCTCAGAGTCTCGAAACAAAGATTTTAGGAGGTTTCGGGAACATCATTCGCGGAAAAGAAGCAGGCAAGATTCTAATCAAGATATCCTAAATATGCTTGTTGTTTCTTCGGATCCCTTCCTAAGTGCACAAAGGCCGAAGTTAGATGCCAAAAGGAAGACAACCTTTTTTGCTGAAACTCTCGACCTAATACAGTTTCCGGAAACTGAGTTCGCGTTTGTAGGTGTATCCAATCTGGATTCTGACACGGAATTGGAGTCCGACAACGAAAGTTGTGAAGAAAATTTGTAAAATTCATTTATTTTTCTTTATGTTCTTTTGTTATTCATGTTAGTTTATTGTATCATATGTTTAGTTAATATTTTCATAAATTATTATGAACTTTGATATTATTTTTGTTACTTCTGTTTTATTTAAATTACCTTTCAATGAAAAGTATGTGTATATACAGTCCATTTTTTTTATTAACCGACTTTAAAAAAAAGAGGAGGTTCTCCATTCGGTCGGTAGGTATTTTTTTTATGTATGTACATCGATTACACCGAGTTTTCAAAAAAAATATAACCGCCTCTTCAAAAACAATCACAAAAAAGGGTACAATAACCTACAAAATAACTTTTCTTTCACTTCTGTCTAGTCCTTCAGGTCTAAAGAGGTCATGCTATTTTATGTTAAGAGTTGTTAAAGCTCTGATATCTTCAACTTTAACACTAAAAGGAACGTTTCATATGTAAAAATAAATGAAAATATTTTGACGATTTTTTTTAAAAAAACGGCATTCACAACCATTATGTAACTTATGTCAAAAAATCACAAATAATTAGTACTATAACTCCCTATAAGGATATTACGGTTATCCTTGCCGTTTTAGAGATATTTCGATTTTTCATACTAGCTCCATACAAAATTTTCGTAAAAAAATTATAATTCCTTCGTTTTTGTGCAGAATCAATTCTGGTGTCATTTTTGTATATTGTTATAACTAATAGAAGTGATATCCGGCATAAAAACTGGCACTTACAAAATAAAATGCCTAAGTCTATGAAAGCCGATTTTCAGCCCACCGTGCGACACTGGCCTTCCAAGTCCGTCCCTGTCAATCTGCGATAACACAGCCCCGAGACCATACGGTGACGCATCGACTGTCAAAATAATAGTTGCGTTCTGATTGAAATGTGCTAGTACATTATCTGAGATTAAATGTCGCTTAATTTCGCTAAACGCTTGTTGGTGTATGTCTGTCCATGACCATTTACTATTTTTATTTAATAATTGGTACAATGGACTAAGTATTGTCGAGGCCCTAGGTACAAAATTCCTATAATAATTAATTAATCCTAAGAAAGATTGCAACTCAGTTACATTTGTTGGTATCGGGGCGTCACGGATTGCTTTAACTTTCTCTGGAGATTTACGTACACCATTCTTGTCAATTATGTGTCCTAAATAATTAACTTCGTTCTGGAAGAAAACGCACTTGTCCTCCCTTAAAGTTAACCCTGCTTCTGCTAACCTCGCTAACACTGTTTTCAGCCTGTCCAGGTGCTCCGATTTGTTTCTACCTGTCACTAAAATGTCATCCATCAGACAGAGAACTCCATCTAAACCCGAAACAATACCTTGCATTGCCTTTTGGAAAATGGCAGGAGCACTAGATAACCCAAATACTAACCGCGTATACTTAAAAAGCCCTCTATGCGTGTTAATACATGTTATTAATTGAGTATCATCATCTTCCGCCAGTAATAATTGATTGTAAGCGCTCAACAAGTCTAATTTGGAAAACTGCTCACCCCCGTGTAACTTTGCAAAAAGGTCATCGACCGTAGGCAACGGATATTTTTCAATTATAAGTTGTTTATTTATAGTTGCCGAGTAATCTGCACAGATCCTGATTTCTCCATTCTTTTTAAGGACTGGAACTATCGGCGATGCGTGGTCGGAATACTGCACCTGTTTTATTATGCCTAAAGACAATAAGCGATCTAACTCGTTATCTATTTTACTACGGAGTGCGTAAGCTACCGGCCGTGCCTTGCGAAAAACCGGTTTGGCGTCAGGTGTTAACGATAATCTTATTTTGTATTTAGTGAAACAACCTATTTTTTCTGAAAACACCGATGGGAATTCATTAATCAATTTGTCTAATGAAATATTGTCATTATCCTTGACACAATATTTTATAGGGGATATTTCTAATCTAAAAAGCCTTATAAAATCTCTCCCCAACAACGGGGGTCCACCATCGCGCACCACGTAAACATTAAGCGTGTGAGTGTGACCTTGGTACGTCACCGGCACTGGCATAACGCCTAAGGTAACAATCCTGCCTCCACCATAGCCTTTTAAAATTTTAGCTGACGGTGATAACGGAATGTTAGAAAAATATTTTAGATAAGTTTTATTAGAAATGGCTGAAACGGCCGCTCCACTATCGATTTCAAATTCTAAATTCAATCCGTTAATTTGAATGCGCTCAGACATTGGCTTAGACTCCGACTCACACCGAATATTACTTATGCATTTGACTTTACCTGTTTTGCCTTCCCCACCGGAATTCTCCTCAACGTGTTTCACTGAACTAGACGCCTTATCAGAACACATACGCCGTAAATGCCCCTTTTGATTACATTTCCGACATGTAAAATTTTTAAAACGACATTCGGTCGATTTGTGATTTTTAAAACCACACACTGCACATTTTACCGCCTCCCACACTTTCCTATCAGTAATTTTGAACACCGCACTAGACGCCGATGCTGCCGCTGGAACCGCGGTAGCGGCGGCTGCGCGCGCACAACGCACGCTTTCCGCCATCTCCACCGCCTTCGCCAACGTCAGCTCCTTGACATCCTTCGAAAACAGCTTGTCGCGCTCGGGTCCGCTCATCATACCCATGACAAACCGGTCTAGCAACGACTCCTCCAAGTTCCCGAAGCCGCAGTGTGCCGCTAGCCCTCTTAATCGGGCTGCCCATTGCGCATGACCGCCGAAATTTTGAACGCTCGGCGAAACCATGACGCTTAGGTGTAAAATGTTTATCTAAGACGTCCAAAATGTTCTGGAACTCTTCTTCTTCCAATTTCTTTGGCAGCACGAGGTCGCTTGTGAGTTTGTAGGTGGACTCACTGAGTGTCGTAAGCAATATCGCTTTGCGTTTCAGACCCGCTTTGTCAGAAGTCACAAGGTCGTTGGCGATATACCACTGCTGAAGACGGTGTTTAAATGACTCCCAATCTTGAGAAAGATGATCGAAAGTATTTAAAATACCGAAAAAATTGGCCGCCATTTTGGCACGCGTTATGATTTTTGTATCCTCGTCGCCACTGTTATGTACGTGTGAATGAAACAACGAGCTGCTTAGCACTGACAGTTTATTATGAAAAAGTGACAAGTTCTGTGAGGATGCAACCTACACAGACTAAACCTACTTTCACATATATAACAGAATTGTTCAATATAAACTACAATTATGTTCTCAATTACGCAATGTGCAAGCCTTGAGGCTCCTCCGAGGGAGGCTCTGTTTCGGGCCACTAAGCTTACGCCCCCCATTACACATCTTAGATTTGGTCTAGACTGTTATAATGGAATAGCACTGTGGTTGCACAATTTGGCTGAATACAGTGCATATTGTGCACTGTGCGTACTAGGAAGTTTGTTCAATTGAGCATGGGATTTTTTAACGACGTTAAGGGTGCTTTTGCTCCAATTAATTACTTATCTAAAGTGTATCAATGATTACAAAAGACTATATTATACAAGAAAAATCAGTTCTAAACGGACAGTCAAAAACTCCTTTTTACACGATATAAAAACAAATAGTCAGTCTGTCATGGCATTCGAACCAAAACTACGTAAATGTCATGTTGTATCTCTAATTTTGCATTAATAATAATATGGCCATATACCTACTGACAGTTCAGAGCTACTCCCTAAAAGTACGATAGGTCTACTTACCTGCTAATCTCATTTTAGGAACCTCTGAGGTTCCACGGGACAGGTTAAAAATTCTTTGCCTAGATAAATTTCAATTCCTCCTTCATTCAGCCTAACGATACTGCCTAATTATCAACTGCAAACATTTCACACTTCACCTAAGACCATGCTCCAAATTATTCAAAGGAACGACCCAACCTAATTAGTATCAATTTTATCTGCAGACGACATAAAAGCAATTATTCGCCGCAGTGCATTTAGCGCAGACTACAGATACGAAACTTTGTCATAGAAGAAGGCAGAAGGTCGAATACATGGAGTGAGCAAAGACGTTCCGAGTTTCTTTTTTTTTTATCTAACCTGTGCTTTTTTTCTTTTTTTGACCTGCTGAATCATCAAATGAGTCCTCCCACCGCGGACAGGGCGTGGATTTTAGTCAGACTTGTCCTGACTAAAATCCACGGTGTCCTTCAATAGCTCCTTATGTTCCGGGGTCAAGGTAATGAAATCTAACCTGTGCTGTACGACTGGTTGGGCAAAAGTGTTTGCAAAAGCTTTTGTTTTGCACTAACTTGAACACTGTCTCTCCTTTCTATGCCCGTTTTTGGTACGTTTCATCGATTCGCACCCATTGTATGATGTGGACTTTATTTCAAGTTAAAATAAACAGAGTAAAAAAAAACTACTAAACGACCTGAGTGGCCACATGGCCAATGGCATCTCTTTTTTACGTTGTAAAATCATCAAATGAGTCCTCCCATCGAGGGCAGGGCGGGAGGGACTGTCAGACTTGTACTGACTACAATCCATGATGTCCTTGAATAGCCCTTTACGTTCCACGGTCACGGTAATGAGATAAGTCTTATTTACTTATTTATATAACAATTTGCATTGTGTCTGAATTACATTGATATAGTTCTTTTCTTATTCTTTAAGAAGAAGAAGGCTGTATTTCTTCTTTTCTCCCTGCTTATGTACAATGCTATAAGAAAATAATAATTTTGCCAGGAAATTAGAAGACAATAAATTGTGGTTCACCAAACAAATTGAACGGGGCGTGACAGTCGCGTATTTGCACAACATCTTTTTGGTTCGGATTGGGTATAGGTACGTACCGGCATGTCCTAGAACCATCAAATTAGAAGATATGTGACATGTGCCAACCCGCACTGGGCCCGCGTGGTAGATTATGGCCCACTTCCTCTCACAAGAGAGGAGGCCTGTGTCCCAGCAGTGGGAACGTTATAGGCTGATGATGATACGCAAGGGCCTGTTTTCACAAATTGAAAGAAACCAGCCTTCTGTACTTCCTTTTCTATAATTTAGCGCCGACTACAGATACGCGACATTGGTCTATTTCGAGGCCAGGCCTATCTCATTAAGAGTTTGCAATTAAAACTTTGCAATCTGGCGACCGTTCTGAAGGGAATTAACGCCAATGCCGACGCTTGGGAAATGAAAATCAGTCTTGAACATCATAGAGATTTTACTGGATCGGGACTTGTTAGTGGTGATTTGTAAGTTATTTTAGTTTGGACTTTTGAAGCGTAGACTAAAGGAGGTGGACATAGGTTTGAGGGTATTTACCCGGCTATGTCTGCTATGTGTAAGTAGGAGGATAATGGTTTTGGTTAATCAGCTCGCAAATGGGTTTACTCCAACTGCACAGTGATTCTTTAGATTTAAAAATATATTCTACAGAATATTGTTTGCATAGATAGGCAGTTCGATGTCGTCTTGAGCTACTGGGCTATAGGCCTCATAATAGGACTGAGATTTAAACACGTTGTAATAAGGAACAGTCGCCCAATCCCTTTATTGCTTCAATAAGGGCTGACTTTCTAATAGTAAGATAACTTTTATCTCAGGAATAAAAATGGCAGTTTGACAGTTTATCTATAGAAAATAATTATATTAAACCATTATTTTATTACTGAAATAAAAGTTATCTATTGGATATTCAGCCCTTAGTTAATAATGTGCAAGATCACTGTAAAAATCTAATTAGTCCGTTAATTATTAGACGATAAAAAATTACTTGACCCGTAGTTTTTTGCAAGCTAATAAAACCACGATTTAAAAATTCATAATAAGTCACTCCTAAATATAATTTTCTTGATGTTGACTCATATCTTTGTCAATAAATAATTAAATGATGTACCTAACAAAATCAGTAAAAAATACAAAAAATTGTGTTCGTTTTTTTTTAAACCCTTACTGACGGCTTTATTAGATTAGGCTTTATTCTAGAAGCACCATAGTTTTCACATTTTTTACATTGAAAGTTACACACTATTCTGTTAGGTACCTCTGCTTTTAGATAGCAGGAATATTACAACACAGGCTGCCGACAAAAGCATGTAAAAATAACAAGTTTCCATTATATTGCGTATATTACACATAACATTAATATAGCATCCGCATACGGCTTTTTATGCCAGCCGTCTATGTCCTAGCTCGGCATACAACTTTTTGCTTGGCGAGCGCGAACAAAAACGATATTTACGCCCATCACAATAGCGTGATGTACTGTGTGGAATTGAATGCGGAATGTGAGAGCCTTTTGTGATATTATATCAGTTCTAGCGAGGATGTTGCGTTTGTGGAGTCGCTGGGAAATGTATGGGAATATGTTCTCTATGAAGTGCGAGGAAACATGTTTTATGTTCCACACCACAAGAGTAAACCGGGATCCTATTACTAATGGGCCTACCAAACGCACAAGTTCCACCACAGTTTTGCCTGTGCAAGCTTCTCGCATGAAAAAACAATACACAGTCGGCAACACCAAACGCCTAGCCACACACGCAGGCAAGTACGCGCAGGCCGTACTTGCGCAGGCAAAACTGTGGTGCCCATAAGACTCCGCTGTCCGTCTGTCTGTCTTTCTTTAACCAGGCTGTACCTCAAGAACCGTGACAGTTAGACAGTTGTAATATTCGCAGATGATGTTTATCTGTTGCCGCTGTAACAATAAATACAAAAAAAAGAACAAAATAAATATTTCAGGGGGCTCTTATGCTCTATGGCTTTTATGCTCACCATTAAAAATTTGTCCATGTTCAGCCAAAACAGAGCACCTTTTTCAATGTGTTGTTTTGTTCCATTTTTAGATAAAGAATTTTTTTTTGTTGTAAAAAAACCTTCAATTTGTTTGTTTTTCCTAAAGAATATTTTACATAATTTCGAAGCTCTAGTAACCATCTGAAAACTTTGTTTAAAACATTTTCGCAAATCAAACCCGTTTCTGTTCAGAAATTGATTTCATGAAGCTGTTTGTTTTAAACTGATTTTCATGTATATCGAATTTTCAACAACTATTGAAGAAGTCTTATGAAATCAATTTATCATTTATCTATCGAATATCTGTGGATCTAATTGGATTTTGATACAACAATTATTAAAATTCATTACAAATTAAACTGTGACTTTATTTCAAAGTAATATGATATTTATTTTGAGAATATGTCCCAATTTTTGAAGACTTTGCTTTTACTTAACAAACTTTTCACTTGCTTTTTAATTAGCTAAGCTGATGGCAGAAGTAACACGCACGTGACACACAAACGACACAGTACTACTCTAGGCCGAGTACTCTGTATGTACCTATATTGGATCAGTAGTGTAGTACTATTATATTATTACATTCTGTGTCAGTATTAAGTTATTGGTTAGTCTTTCTTTCTTTTTTTTCATAAACATTTTTTTTTACATTAACTATTGATTGCTATATTGAGGATGTTCGCTTAAATGTGCACGAATGCACGCTCACGTATTGAAAAAAAATTGAGCAAATAAGTGTTATAAGGCGTTACAGCTGGCATGCCCTCCTTCTTTGGCAGTAGGCACCCATACAAGGTGAACATGGATTATATTATCATATTATGCGTAAAAGAGCATTGGCAAGCAAACCTGAGGGGAAATAATTGTAGCAATTCCTTTACATTGTTACATAATGTTTGTATATTATAACTTTAGTATGGCACTTGTTTAAAACAAACGTATAAACTTGTGGGGGTGGGAAAATCGTGCGCTTCTCAAACCGAGTTCAACTAAACTTACATTAAAACATACAAAGGCACACATTTACCTGATACATGATTAAGTAAACAACATTAAACCGACCGAGCTAAGTACACAATGTATCATATTTATATAGAAAATGTCAAACGGTTCATTGTTAAAGTTTGCTCGTAACAAAATTTGACATTAAATTACAAACTTACAAACTTCAAAGTAATGGCTTCAATTGAAATTTGTTTTAACATTAATTTGTTCCGAGTTTAGAGTTCGGGAGCTGAAAATTACGATGTAAGAAGAAAGGGCGGACTGAAAACTCTTGTCCCTTTTGTGTACTATAGAACATTATTAAAATAGGTATTAATACTACCGAATTTATTGTTTTTCGTTTCGCTGACAGTTTGTTTCGAACTGTGTTTGGAGTTTTGATTGGGAAGATAAAGTTATGATAGCAATTAAATAATATGTTGTGTGGAATTTCAGATTTATTTTATTTAGTTTGTTTATTGAGACCAGTGAGTCTAAAAAGGTAATTTTGCAATATTTTAAATGAGCAAACGTGATCCTACGTTGGGCGACAAAATTATAATATAATGTATTGCCATCAATAATTAAAAACTACGCTGATTGAATTTGTGATCGACTGAACTCTTAATACGAGTAGGTACATGGCTCTTATAAACATTATAATGGTGAATTATGGTAACATTCGTCCAAGAGTTATGACGTCCACAATTACATAAATGTCTATAGGCGTAACGGTATGCAATTTTATATTTATTGGTGTAATTGAAATTTAAAAGTAAAAGTTACAACATTTATATCTATAAGTATAAGTACATATAATAAAATAGTAGGAAAGTCAAAACTGTACATTGAATATTTTTTTAAAAGAATACTTGGGGTGTGATCTACAATCGATACCGAAGCCAAAAATATAGTTTTTAGAATTTTTGTCTGTGTGTCTGTTTGTCTGTTTATCTGTTTGTCTGTTTGTCTGTATGTATGTCCGGGATAAACTCAAAAAGTACTGGACGGATTTGAATGATTCTTTTTTTGTTGTATAGGTATTAAATCTGGTCAAAACATAGGCTATAAATTATTCTGGAAACTTGAACACCTGGCGCAGAACCGCAACAGACCAGCTAAACTTTAAGAGATACAAAAATGGTGCGATAGCAAAAAGTGTTCCACGTGATGAGCATTTTCTGCTGAGAGAATAAAATTGAAGATCTGGAACACCTGATGTGGAACTCCAAGAGCCCAGCTACACTATAAAATGTACAGGAATGACGTCTAAGCAAAGTTGTTCAGCCTGATGAGCACTCTCTGTTGACGTATAAAAATTGAGGATCTGGAACACCTAATGTGGAACTTCAAGAGCCCAGCTACACTATAACATGTACAGGAATGATGTCTTAGCAAAGTTGTTCAGCCTGATGAGCACCCTCTGTTGACGTATAAAAATTGAAGATCTGGAACACCTAATGTGGAACTCCAAGAGCCCAGCTACACTATAACATATAGGAATGACGTCTTTTTTTCTTGCGTGGTAAAATCATCAAATGAGGCCTCCCACCCCCACTGTCAGACTTGTACTGACTAAAATCCACGATGTCCTTCAATAGCCCTTTATGTTCTGGGGTCACGGTGATGGAAATAAGTCCCGCGACCCCGTCAGGCTTTGGCCCTCTGTGAGGGGCCCCGTCATTTTGCTGACGCTCTTTAGGCGCGCGTGGAACACGACGGACAGCGAGTTGTCCTTTACTCACTGTCCGCATGCCCGCGTATACGGTGGCTGGAGGTCGTCTGCCGACGTCCGACGCCGTGGGCGTCTACCCACTGCGGTTCGGACGGAGGGAGGACGCTGTCCTCTCCCTCTCGCGGCCCGCCCTTTCCTTCACGAGCATAGCTGCTTCGCAGAAGGAGGTGACCGCTTCCCACTCCGTCTCGCCCCGCAGCATGTCCTCGACCAATGACGGGCGCGAGAGGTCTCCGCCTATCGCCGCCGTGAGGACACGTCGGTGCTCTGCCTAAGCTGGGCAGTCTTGCACCGTGTGTTCTACTGTGTCCTCCCGGAGATCTTCGCAGTGGTGACACCCAGGCGTTTCCTCCTTTCTCATCAGACACAGGTACCTCCCGAAACTTCTGTGTCCGGTGAGGAGCTCCGTCATGCGGTAGGTAAGGACGCCGTGACGTCTCTCCAGCCACTCCTCAAAGAGGGGTCTTACCGCCGCTATTGCGGCGTGCCCGAGGAATGACGTCTTAGCAAAAATTTTTCAACTTGATGAGCACTATTTGTTTTGGAACACCTGATATGGAAATCAAAGCTATCACTAATTTCACATAAATAAGCTGGGATTTCTTTCACGCAGTAAACGCGGTAACAGTTTAGGACCGATTTTCGATGACGATGAATATTATTGAACTCTACTGGCCAAAAGCGATTATGTTTTTTGCCGGACTCTTGGAGTTGGGTAATAGACTTTTCAGATCTTAGATTTTGATGATCCCGTTGTCGCTGGCATAAGCAAAAGGATACGCGTACGAAGTCGCGGGCAGAAGCTAGTAAACTAATAAAACTGTGTCGGGAAGTCTGGACGTTATAATGTAATACATTATCCGTTCGGAATCTGATGACCAGTTTTCCACGATAATTATGACCAATTAAATACGCATTATCATTTTATTTTCCAATTAATCAGACAGCTGGATAGTTGCTAATTATATGTAGGTATAAAGCTGGGGTCAATTGATAATGAAATTAATTATAATCATGATTTTATGTAATGTTGTTACTATAGATACTAGATAAGAGACATTTTGCTGAGTCAACAGAGGTCGTACAAATGAGATCGCAATCTTGTTACTTTATCAGTTGGTGATTTTCCAACTAATAGTCATTCGGAGGATCTATTCGTTAAACTATAACGTCTGCATAGGTTAACCTTTAAGGTAGTTAGCCGAAGACTATCCCTGGATGGGTGACCGACATGTCCATCCTTTATTTAATCAGTTGCAAAAAAAAAACATTTATATTTAAAAATTGCGGCCCGCCATTACTTGATTCTGCTACGTTGCGGCACTTGCCTACCAAAAGGTTGCCGATCGCTGCAGCCCGCTCGTCATATTAAATACTGTTGATCAGATAGATTGGAAGGCGATCTCAATGTCCATAAATTGAAAGACTAAGCAGATGATGATAAGCGCTGAAAAACTAATTTAACCGAAGAAATTACCTACTTATTCTTAGCTTCCAAAGATAACAATAACGACCTTAAAATGAGTACAATAACCTGATTTCCTTCTAAAACCAAAACAAGGTAACCAGCGAGGTACTTCGGATCTTTTCAAAGCAAATTAATCAATTAAAGCCTCGGCTCCAGGGAGGCAATCGCTGGGTGAAGCCTAATTATAACAGATTACATTAATCTCTTACGATATAACGGATCCGATGGGGCATGGTCGCGATTTTAGCGTTCGAATTTATTATTAGAGGTATGCCCGAGCTCGAACGTCGAATTGTGAACGTTACGAGTAAGCTAAGAATTTCTATTTCTTTTCAGCAATTCAGCCCATGCTGGTCTAGATTAGTTATTTTGGTGATATGTAATTTGTAATTAGTATTTTGTATTTCAATTAAAAATAGATAAAATACTGTACTTTGTATTTTATATTTTCTAAGACCTCACATTAAGATATTTTATATTTTAATTACTTGAGATTCTGTATTTTGTATTTCAATTAAAGCAAAGCATGTATTTTGCCCAGCCCTACGTATTACTTCATATTTGTTTTTACTAGATTTATAACCTTTTTTTAAATCTTGGCAAAATCATCAAATGAGTGTTCCTGGCCTGTCCGGGGCGGGTGGACTGCCAGACTCGTACTGACTAAAATCCAGGTGTTTCTTCAAAAGCCCTTTATATTCAATCAGTCCTGCGACCTAGATTAACATATAGGATAGTTTTTATCTTGATTTTATGTTCCCGTGGAATAAATTTTAGTTGTAGTGGGCGAAACGGCTGATAACAGCTACTTAGTTGCAAAATGAGAAAATGGTGAATGCCGAGCTCCATAACTTGACACTCTCCGAAGTACAGTCTGTAGAAGACTGAAAGGCAGGCAACTTTGCGGCGAAGGAGTGGAAGTGAACTCTCTGCCTGCGTCTGTGTTTCCGAACGCATACAACCCTAATCTCTTCAAAGTGAGAGTAAACAGGCTTCTTCTGGGTAAGTTTGCTCCATCGTCGACCTTGTCTTAGTCACTCCTGATCTAGACTAAGGTCAAGCGCAAACCCATTATACATAAAAAAGCAAAGAATTGTAGGTTTCATATAATATAATATATGTTTACATTTGCTTAGTTTGTGGAAATAATTATGTTATATATAATAAAATATACAATACGTTAGAAATTCATAAACACTAATACATCTGTGAGTGGGTCGAAACAAAAGTAATTATAACTACGCTCATTTACTACCAAAACTGTGGAGCTTTAGAAAAGGGTTTCAAATGAGGGCAAATACAATTTGATGAAAGTTTGATGATCGTATACCGACGTTACGAGTATAAAGCCCTATTTATTAAGTTGTGTTTTATATACTTTCGTACTAGAAAATATAATACTGTGACTACTTTTTTTTTTGTTTACGTGGTAAAATCATCAAATGAGGCCTCCCAACCCGGGCAGGGCGGGAGGGACTGTCAGACTTGTACTGACTAAAATCCACGGTGTCCTTCAATAGCCCTTTATGTTCCGGGGTCACGGTGATGGTATAAGACCCGCGACCACTATGTGACTACTGGAACAAGGATGCTAATGATATATTTGCTTCAGTAACTAGACAATCGAAAATTAGAAGACATAAATAAGCCAATTCAAAAACTCGAATATATGTATTTTGACCGAAAATGCCTTGTACAAATCTTACGAACTAGGAGTTACACTGCCATCAATTTCTGTACTGCACGATCAGAAAACTAAAATGTTGGCACTAAACATGTTAACTAAAACGTGCGAACCACAAATATATCCATATACAGCTCAAAACTATTTCCCGCTCGCGGGAACTCTTTTGATATTTCAGCTTTTCTATTTTTAAATCGCTTCACGCCAACAGTGAAACCAATTTCATACCCCGACTTAGATGGTACCTACTGAGATTATCTCGTATTTCTAGGCTCTCGAACTACACGACTATTCCATTTATGTTTGTGAAGATATTCCAGGGACTCTAATTTGTAATGTCGCTTCAGTTGGCACTTTATATTATGCAGTTGTCGAAGATGTTGTCAGCAAAACCATTTATTATTTGTAAGTTCTAAAAATATTCCGTAGTAGCCCGTAGAAACATTTTCCCTTAATTTATCTTCTCCTTTATCTAATTTTATGGCTTGTTTTGGTTACTAAAGTAGGTAAACGATTTAAATAACTAAATAGCTTCATTAAAACGTCAAGATTACTCAGCTCTGCCCGCTTTAAATTAGAAGCGCCTACACAAAAGCCTGTAGCAATAACCGTCAAGACGAAAATTTGCGTTTTTAATATTATCAACGTTTTCGTCTGGTAAAATAGGAGCGCCGAATAAAATGTATGCTAATCTGACATTTGCATATGACTGGGAAAAATCACTGGCCCATTAAAGAGTGTCCCAGAAGTGTGAAAGGATGGAGTGGTTAAAATACAGTTAACAAGGGCCGAAGAGGTGCCATTAAAGGTCTAAGACCTTCCTTGCTCTCCCGTCGTTTGTCATGCAAATAGAGAGTGAATAATTTATAGAAGATTCATCCCCCTGCTTTACGAGCATCCCCCATTGTTGAGGAAATCGGATGATATAAGGCGACCGGTGTATCTAGATAAATACCTTTTACATTGTTATGATGATACTCATTGTTTGGTGTTGCGGACGTCAATGTATTCCAGACTATAATATTATTCCATGACGTTTTCTATTTGAATGGAGCAGCGATTTTCCTTCAGAATCGTTTTCTATTTCTATGTATATCTAGTTGTACCCACGTATTTGTCAAAAGAAGCAGCGATTGGCGCCGGCTGTGTGTCGGTGACATGAGAATTAATGTTCGAGACGAGACGAGGTACTTAGTCACCACGAGGGATGCCGATATCGCTGGAACCTAAACCGGCTGTTACATGAAAAGCATGCAAGTGAGGATCATGAAAAATGTTAGATGCATTGATAGAAGCCGAAAAGTTATCCACACAAAAAACAAATGTTCTTCGCAAAAATTGTACAACACCCGTATAACTGAAAAAAGTCATACAATAAATTACGTAGCACGTCTGTAAGCTAGTTAAAATTAAATATTTCAGTCGTCTACGTAAAGAAAAACTAAAAATAAACATTGTAGTTTGTGTGCTGCAACGTTTTTCACATTCATAATACTGTGCTTTTTGTCCTAGGGCGTGAACAAATGGACACACTGTCCGCATACGTCCGCACTGTGTGTTGTTTCTAATTTTTGTACATTTTTTAATGAGGAACAGTGGCGCAATTGCTTTGGTTAGATTCATCTTTTTAGATTACCTTGTAAAGGATGAAAGGGAAGTGCTCACAGCTTTTACGGACAATAATTTGTTTTTACGTTAATTTTGATCTTAATTATAGTCCTGACGTAATATTTGTTGAGTTTAAGGAAGAAAGTTACAGTATTGAACCATTTTGTGTAGACCAGGGGGTCTCAAAAAGGCCATTTTAGCAGTATCATAATATGCTTTTAATTTTAGTTAAATAAAGTTTTATAAACAAAATAAAAATATTTATTTATTTTATTTAGAAAACTTTATGCACAGCGCAGCGGCGGACATAATGCCGTAGGCATTTTCTGGCAGTTTACCTTGGTTGTGTCACCCCAGAGATAATGAATGGCAACTTAATATCAGTAATTACTGCATAATATCAATTTGATGCTAACAGCAAAACCTGGAAAAAATATGATCTTCAGTATTTACTTTGGGCACACAATTATTAAGCCGAAAATTTTCATAGCATTTAATTGACACTCCAACAAAACCTTACCGCCAAATTACCGTACAGTCCCAAACAAAAGTAATCAATTTGAAACAATAAGAGCCTATCGATTGGAAGGTCGTGGGCCCAGAGCCGATCCCGTTGATCTATTGTGGCGAACCCAATACTAAAACAAGCACATTTAGATTAGTTGGAAGGATTAAGAGCGATGTTGCTAAAGTACATTGTATATAGACATAAGGTAGGTAAGTGTGTGTACTTCGTCTTATAGTTTTAATACCTTCAGTGAACCGCAGGATTTGATAGTTTTAATTTTATGTATTTGAATTGTGGAATTTGGTAATAGATAATAATTAACTCTAAGAAGTCATAGTCAAGAAATAATATTTAATTTATGTGCGAATTTTACAAAAAGGTGCCATTGGGATTCATAAAAGTATTTAACGCCTGTAATTATCTAAGGAATCGCTTTTAACGCCATGGATATACACGACATTTTGCTATGCATTTTTGACCACTTTCACGAAAACTCAAACTTTTAACATTGTGTAAAGCTTGGTAGAAGAGTATCAATAAATAATTACCTAATCCTAATACCTAATCCATAGTTTCATGAAATGAAATGAAATGATGTTTATTTATGCAAGTAGGTTATATAAACACTTTTACACGTCTTTTTATAAAACTAGAAGGGGCCAGTGTTTCTTACCTGACTACACTGAGAAGAAACAGCCGAAACAAACTCAGAGGTCACAGTCTCTTTTAAAGTCCAGACAATAAAAATGTAGAAAAGATTATACGAGGACCATGAAGGTCGATGTCTGAAATGGTCTTTTGAAGAAAGAACCACACAAATTTGAGTGGACCTGTCCAGTCAGTTCAAGCATTTGTCAATTACCGTGGAGCTCAACTCATAACTCAAGGAGCTCAACGACACGACGAACAGTACCAAAGAAGGGACTTGTGTAGGCCGTTAATGTTACTCAAATTGTCAGACAACACTACAGTTATAAAAAAAAAAAAACAACAGGTTTACCCACATGGATCCTCGTATTCACAAAAAAAATAAAAAATTGTGTATAAAATAAAAATATCAGTAGTTTGTATAAAAAAATGAAAAATTAGTACTTAAAACTAGGTACCATTTTCGACACTCTACTTACTTTTAGCTTTTTTTGGTCTCATGTGACTAAACTGATACATTGAAAAACGTTGAATAATCATAAGACATTCCAAATCATTATTCTTTTGTTTTTGGCTCATAAATGAAAAAATAAAAACTGTGTACAACAATCCCGCTGTTTACCTTCCAATTCTAGGTTTTGAGCCCCTTTTAAACCTTTTAGGTATGTTATAACTGCACCATAGTGACTTAAATGTTATGTTTAAACTAGGTTCCCGCCTAAACGAAGAATTCTTTTGTATTCTTGCTAGAAATGAAATTTTCACTTAGGTAGTCCACATTATTTTGTATGCAGTATTACAGCATATGAAAGAGGTAAGCTTCAGGAAGGTTTCTGTCCTTCTCTGCCATGTGTAGTCTATAGGATTGAGAGATTCTTATGTTTTATTCAAATTGGTCTCGTTCTTCTACTATACACAATAATGTTGACTTAATGCCCAATACTGAACTTTGTTCTTTGATTTAATGATTATGTTTGTGAGTTGGAAATTTGACTGCTATAAGGTCGTAATAGGCACCACGATACGTTGCTGCGGAAAATGAGTTTTATTTTATGATGCGTAGGATTCAAAATACGTCCTAACACTTTGTGGAATTGTCATAGGTCACGTTCTTTTACGTATTTAGTGTGAGATAGGCAAATTGGACATTTTAATTGTGTTGATGACATATTTTTGTGACTCGTAGATATTTTAAACTGTAAAAATATGTTGTAAATAGATATTACGCTCGTTTCATTTGACCTTCTATGTGCGCTATATTTATCTAGCAACTAAGAATACTTGTTTTTCACCTGTAGGTACTTTTATCATCAAATAGACTTTATCATTATGTTTTTAACTTGATAAAATTAAGACAAATAACAAATCAAAGTGAAATAATATTTATCCATCACTTTTGTACCTTTTAAAATCAATCTTATTTCGTTCATCATAAGGTCTTGAATGACACAGACACACCCACAAATTCTCGCATGGAAATTAGATAACTGACGCACACATGCGCGTGAGTTACGCGGAGCAAACACAGTGTGACGTTGAGTTCAACGATACGAAGATAGCAGCGGAACGTTATTATAACAATTCGTCGTCTCTAGGTCACTGCTGAGGTTATGTCTTGGACGAATTCTTTTTAAAAAATATTTAAAAGTGAAAGTTTATAGAAATTACTGTTCGAACGTGGTATTTATCAATGATAGTATAGTGATACACAGTTCTAACAAAATAAAACGTATTACAAAGCGTCAGTGTCCTAGATTTGTGATAAACAAGACACAGTAAACAACTGATTGTGAGTGTCGCGCCACTGTATTTGTATCGAACAGTGAAAACAGTCGCAATGGCAGTGTCAGTGTCCTCGAAATTATTGTCACTCTGCAAAAATAGTGCCAACATCAGAGCATTGTCCACCACAACCTCAAAAAACGCAAAAGTTACGTTCAACTGGGAGGATCCCTTGAATTTAGATGGACAATTACATGACGACGAAAAGGCGATAAGGGACTCGTTCAGAGCTTATTGCAACGAGAAACTATTGCCGAGAATAATCGAAGCGAACAGAAATGAAGTCTTTGATAGAACAATTTACAAGGAGCTGGGAGAATTGGGAGCGCTTGGATGCACTATAAAGGGGTATGGATGTGCCGGTGTGTCTTCGGTCACATATGGATTGATGACGAGGGAGCTGGACGGAGTTGACTCAGCATACAGGTCAGCTATGAGTGTACAAAGCAGCTTGGCTATGGGTGCGATATACATGTATGGATCTGAAGAACAGAAACAGAAGTACTTACCAAGAATGGCTACAGGGGAGTTAGTGGGATGTTTCGGCTTGACAGAACCCAACTTCGGCAGTGATGCTGGTGGTTTAGTGACAAGAGCAAAATACGACGCTAAAAACAAAACCTACGTACTATCAGGCTCAAAGACATGGATCACGAACTCACCGATCGCAGACATACTAGTCGTCTGGGCTAAAAACGAAGAAGACAAAGTCAGAGGTTTCATCGTTGAACGGTCGCAAGTAAAAAAGGGCCTCGATACTCCAAAAATCAATGGCAAATTTTCTTTGCGAGCGTCGGCAACTGGCATGATATTGCTCGACGAAGTGGCTATACCGGAGGACAATTTATTGCCCAACGTAGTGGGCCTGAAGGGGCCGTTCGGATGTCTCAATAACGCGCGATATGGGATCGCTTGGGGCGCGCTCGGTGCCGCCGAAACATGTTTGCGGATCGCCCGTCAGTACACATTAGATAGGAAACAATTTGGGAGACCTCTCGCAGCCAACCAGATTATACAGAAGAAAATGGCTGATATGATGACGGAGATAGCCCTTGGGTTCCAGGGTTGTCTGAGAGTTGGCCGTCTGAAGGACGAAGATAAGGCTGCTCCTGAAATGATTTCCTTATTGAAAAGGAATAACTGTGGTAAAGCTTTGGAAATAGCTAGAAATGCTCGTGATATGCTTGGAGGTAATGGTGTGTCTGACGAGTACCATATTATAAGACACGTAATGAATCTAGAGGCAGTTAATACTTATGAAGGAACACATGATATTCATGCACTGATATTGGGCAGAGGTATCACTGGAATACCTGCATTTTCTTAGCATTTTTTTTCTTACGTTTACTTGTAAATCTTGCATAGAAACTATTTTGTTATCGTTATTAAAATGATGTATATTTCATGATTCTTTTTTTTCTGTAAAACCTCAATAATAAAGATAATATTCTAAGTTCCCTTCCTAAAATAAAACACAAAGGTTAAGTGGCAGCTTTAATTCTTACATTTTTTTGGTAGTTTCTCGTAGTGAAACAAAGAAAGGGAAACAAAAAAAAATATTTCCGCAAAAAGTTGTATTTGGAGGCGCCGGGTATCGATCCCGGTACCTCTCGCATGCTAAGCGAGCGCTCTACCATCTGAGCTACGCCCCCGATGAAATATACCGACGAAATACACTGTTACTATCTGTACTTACTTTCGAATACAAGGTTGAACTAATATTGACATACATTTGGTAAATTCCATTACAAATACCGTACTTTTACGCACGTAATGTATCTCAAGATGAACAAACAATCTTTATTTCATATCTATCATCGTTCACAGAATAACAAATATAAACTTGAGAAGAAAATAATTCAAACAATAAACGCTTGTGGGATAAAATACAAATATAAGTATTCTCTTTTCAAATAATTAACAATGGAAAAACAAATCACTATCGCATTAAGCTAAATGTTTTTCAAACATCATTCTGTTTTCGTCATCAACAAACGATTGACAGAAATAGAATGAGTCTTTAAATGACGCATAATTATTTTGCTTAAAAATTGAATACGTGGTAGTAGAAAGATGTTTTCTTTGACATGTTTCCCGATAAGAAACAGAGGAGAGGCAGACGGTCAGATGGCTGACAGCTCTTTGAAGCGCCGTCAAACCGGGCATGGTCTATGATCTGACGGCAAGTCGACCATTATTTTAAGGCTAAGCCCCTTCGAACATAAGGAGACGCCAGTCTCCGATGCCTTACAGTTTACGACTTTAGTATCCAGGTGACTATGACAATAAAAAACAAGTCAATGGATGCCAAACTTGGAAAGTATCGGAGATTTACCTACGTCGCCTGGTGTGCGAAGGGGGCTATATTATTCCATTTTTTTTACTGCAAAGATTTAATACCATCATTGTAGCTTTCTATTTTTTTATTTATTCGTTTATTAATATTTCTTCATCTCGTATTTCAAACGTAGGCGGTGAGTAGGCGTTTCAATTTCATAATGATTTGAACCCACGAATTAGGTACTTGACGAAATTGCCGCTTCTTATTTATTGTGGAATTAATGAGGATAATGGACTACATTTTACATTATGTGGAACCCACAAACTGCGATGAATAGGTAAATAGCCTGGTATTATGTACACAATTACACATGGCTTCACATCAATCTATACAACACTCGTATAATCTGAGCGTTATACATATATTATGTGTGGACAGATCATACAAAGCGAAACCATGATATACTGGTTTGGTATGCTTCGATCTGCAGCCGTGTGTACACATTTCATACCTTTAAGTCCAATAATAGCAAGTTCTTGTTATTCAATTCGAAATTCGAAATATCAAACATCTCTGACTGGTTAAATCGAAAACTGGTTTTGTTTTCAATCATCACTGCGACACTTCGCAGGTCGCTAGAGTGACACTCATCAGCTATGTGACCTCTTTGGTGGATCCTAGCATTATTCAATAATCTTTGTGTTTTTTTGAAATGTAGAGTTTTTAAATTAATAAACTTGCTTTTTAAATAAGTGTGAAAGTTTGCGTAAAAAAATATTTTAAGGAATTTATTTTATTCCAAAGTAGCTTTTGCTTTTGGTTTTGCTTGCCTATTTTCGATATATCATGCAACGACCTCTACTAGGGTCCCAATTTTTTTTGTACCAACATTAATCAAAATCATTTTCAAAACCGTTTTGGCCCAAAAATGGAACATAAATACACACTTTTGCATTCAAAATTTTAGTAATAGCAGTGAAATGCCGCAATTAATATAAGCGAAATCAATGATTTTAGAAACTCATTGAAAACAGCAGCGATTGTCTTTCTTTTCAAACAAAATTCAGGGATATGAATCCTCCCCAGCAGGGATTTAGCTATGAGCTATAATATCACTCCGTCTCAGAATATTTATTTTAATAAGACGATAGAAGAACAGACTGTAAAGGGGGAACTTTTGATTCGCCGAAAGATTAGTGTGCACACTCTGAAAGATTTTTTTGGTATTATGTAGACTTTTAATATAAGGTTCGATATAGCTTAAACTCTATGAGATCAGTTATGAAAACGTCATGGAAAAAAGTCAGGACATACATTTAAATTCGTAGCGTGAGTGCTGTTTTTAACCCCCGACGGAAAAAGAGGGGTGTTATAAGTTTGACGTGTCTGTCTGTCTGTCTGTCTGTGTGTCTGTCTGTCTGTCTGTCTGTCTGTCTGTGGCATCATAGAGCCCGAACGGATGAAGCGATTTCAATTTAGTTTTTTTTGTATGAAAGGTGACTTACCTGCGAGTGTTCTTAGACATGTTTGATGAAAATCGGTTGAGCCGTTTAGAAGTTATGGGGGTGAAAGTGGGGAAAGGTAACCGAGGGTCTGCAAATATACTCGAGTTGGGTATCAAATGAAAGCGTACTGAAAGGGAATATTGATGACTTGATCGGGAGTACTCTTAGCAACAAAAAAAATATAAGTATGTACCTATAAAAAGTATAAAATAAAATAAAAATTAAAAATTTTAAAAACCCCCGACACAAAAACCAAGTTCCCTTTAAAAAGTAAAAAATAATAAAAATACGTCGCGTTGGGGGACTGCAAAAAAACAGGAGATGATGAATAATTTGGAGCAGTCCCCCAACGCGACGTATTTTTATTATTTTTTACTTTTTAAAGGGAACTTGGTTTTTGTGTCGGGGGTTTTTAAAATTTTTAATTTTTATTTTTTATACTTAACGCGCCTGATATTGCTAAATTAATCTTGGTCCTATGAGGAGCTTTGTCTAAATGATAATCATTGTCAGATGTCAATTCATTTTTGAGTGTATCCATAACAAATAAACATATGAAAAACCTTAAATCGTTTCGCTTTGTAATATGAGTTTCGATGATAATTCAGGAAAACTTTATGTAAGTAATATTTTGTGTAGGTACTCGTCTGAAAAAATATTGAAAGCCTTTTATCAAATAGTAAATAAAAAAATAAAATGAACCCGATCACATCCTCACTAACCTTTCGCTAGTACAGTCAAATAGAGAAGTCTATAACAAAACACAATGCAAACAGACAGTTGCGTGAAAACGAGCACTTTTGTCACGCAGTACACCTCCTAGGATATCAATATCACTTTATGTGCGTGATGATCACTGTTATTGTTTATCACGGATAGTAATAAGGCTGATGACGTCACTGCATACGAATTCACCCTAATCAGGGAAATATGGAATACGGATATGTCTTGTCTTCCTTATAATATCTATGTTTGATAAGGCGCCCGCTTTCGTGTTTCAGCCGAATATTGCTTTTTGTATTAGACGTGTTAATTGGAATATTGTATTAACACGCAGGATTTATATGGAATACAAAGGTTTTTCCTTTTTCTGTTTCTTTTTTGGTAAAAGAATATAATTAGCGTAAAATAAATTAAAACAATGTTCATGTAAGCTTAGTATCTGGCAAAATTCATCTATAGGTGTACTTATTGACACAAACGCCCTAAAGCCAATCCAATAAAACTTTAACATATTTAAATAGAGTTGAGTTACCCACATTCATGTTATATTATGATTCTTTGGTCTTTAATTTTTCAATTAGTAATTTATGATTCTCTAAAAATATTGGTTGATGAATATACAACATGTCCCAAAATTCAACGATAAGCCGGCACCAGAGGATGGACCTACTAATGACTACTCGAGAAAAAAATAAAATAAAAAAAATACCTACTTTTTAAAAAAAAAATTTTTGATAGTTTGGGCACATAGTAGAAATGATTACTATTAACAACAACTTATGAAATTTGGTTCTTGATTAGAAAAAGTGTCATTATTTTTTTTTTGTGGCTAGTTTTCCTAAAGTATTATACCATTTTAAAATCTAGGTTAATTGCGCCAATTTTTTAAAAAACTTGCCATAGTAGTGTCCATATTTTTTTTTTACACTACGATGAGTTAAAGTGTACTGAACGTTAAAATCTTTCAAAATTTTAGGGAAATAAATTTTTTTGGTTGTTTTTTTGTATAAAACTACGAAAATTCTGTAATTTTCAAAGATCATGGTGAATAGTAGTACCTACTACTTAGGTTGCCGATACAAACAAAAAAACTGAAATATTTGAAAAATTATGGTCATGGTAGTTAAAAGTGTCATAAGGGGTATACATTTTCGAAGAATTTCCATTTTTTTAAGTAGGTAATTTAAAAAAAAAGTAGAGGTATTTTTTTTTTTCTTTTTTTTTCTCGAGTGGTCATTAGTAGGTCCATCCTCTGGTGCCGGCTTATCGTTGAATTTTGGGACACGTTGTATGTACCTTTACAGGAAGGATGGGGTAAAAAAACAACTTATTTTGTTTCACGCTCTAAGCTATTATTATGATTTTACTTTCCTTGTTCCGTCTGCGTTAAAAATATTTTTTCTTCAAAATTTGGAACTTGTTATTCTTGACAGTTCAATGTTTTATCAAAGGAAAAAACATTTTTAAGTAGCTTTTTGTTATTTCATTTTATGTTTTTTTTAGTTTGAAAATAATTCAAACAAAAAGCTTTGATTTTTCCGGAAACTGTCCTGAGTATTTTTCAATAATGAATAATTGATTCCAGTTACCTATTTGCAAAGAAATTCTAAAGAAGATTGGACAAAAATCTATACAAATGCCGTGTATTGAACATTGTGCTTAAAATAATTGAAACGAGTCCTACCCACATTTCTAATCAAGGTAAAGTATGCTATTTTATGACAAAAGTCTTAGAAATGAGACTTAGCCTACATTTAAATAGCTATCTTATACTATATACCTGACAGCTCATTGTTCCGTAATAGTAAGTCTCCAGCAACGTTTTATCTAAATTATCTTCAGTGGAAATAAGCAAGATAAGAAGAAAACGTATTGTATGTTCCTAAGTTCGTGGTACAAATAATACGACGCTCGTATCTATTCGTTTTACCTAATAAATTAGTGGCTATTTACCTAATTTGTTTTCTTTCATTTGATATAAAATGGATACATAATTATAAGGACGGCATTTGAATTTAATTTGTTTGTACTATGAAGAGCTGGTAATATCTGCTTGTTTGTTTGTATGTACTGGGTTATTGATCTGTGGAAGTAATGAACCGATTTAAAAATGTCTTTCACTAGTAGAAAGGTGTATTGGTCCCGAGTGACATGACAGGGGCGAGCCCATTGGCAAAAGCTAATTTATGTTATAACTAGCTGCTGTGCCGCGACTTCGTTCGCCTGAATGTCGGAACATAACAATGCATTTTTTATCAAATTGACACAGTTTAATACAATCTTTCATCCCCTTGGGGGTAGAATTTATCAAAATCCTTTCTTTGCGGATGCCTACGTTATAACATATACCTGCATGCCAAATTTCAGCCCGATCCATCCAATGGTTTGGGCTGTGCCTTGATAGATCACTATGTCAGTCAGTCATCTTTGAGTTACCTACATATTTATATTTTTTTTTTTTTTTATCGTTGTAAAATCATCAAATGAGACCTCCAACCCCGGGCAGGGCGGGAGGTACTGTCAGACTTGTACTGACTAAAATCCACGGTGTCCTTCAGTAGCCCTTTATGTTCCGGGGTCGCGGTAATAGAAATAAGTCCCGCGACCCCGGCAGGCTTTGGCCCTCTGAGAGGGGGCCCCGTCATTTTGCTGACAGCTCTTTGAGGCGCGCGTGGAACACGACGCGCCGTCGACCCGGGCATGGTCCATGGTCGGACAGCGAGTTGCCCTTTACTCGCTGTCCGCATGCCCGCGCCTACGGTGGCCGGAGATCGTCTTGCGACGTACGACGCCGTGGGCGTACACCACTGCGGTTGGGGCGGAGGGAAGACGCTGTCCTCTCTCTCTCGCGGCCCGCCGCCTCCTTCACGAGCATTACTGCTTCGCAGAAGGCGGCGACCGCTTCCCACTCCGTCTCGCTCCGCAGCATGGCCGAAACCAATGCCGGGCGCGAGAGGTCTCCGCCTATCGCCTCCGTGAGGACACGTCGGTGCTCTGCCCAAGCTGGGCAGTCTTGCACCGTATGCTCTACTGTGTCCTCCGGGCGATCTTCGCAGTGGTGACACCCCGGCGTTTCCTCCTTTCCCATCAGCCACAGGTACCTCCCGAAACTTCCGTGTCCGGTGAGGACCTGCGTCATGCGATAGGTCAGGATGCCGTGACGTCTCTCCAGCCACTCCTCAAAGAGGGGTCTTACCGCCGCGATTGCGGCGTGCCCGGCCGTCGGTTGCGACAGTCGTCCAATCCATACCACCCTGAGCTCGCGCCGGAGCTCTTCCCGCCACGCCTCGACTTCTCGAGGCAGCGGGGTCTCGCCCCGGCGCTGCGCCTCCACACGCCACTCATAGATGTGCTGGAGGGCAGTCGCCTCCAGATCCCAGGGTAGTAATCCGGCAAGCAGGTTGGCCGCTTCGCTACATATTTATATTGAGTTCCAAATGAATAAGCCTTAAATCACTTACTGAGAATCAGTACCAACCGGAATGACTGATTGACGGTTAGTACATTTTTGTAAATGACAGTTTCACGAAACACCGTGATATAGTGAACCTAAGACTCAGGTAAAAATAGCTAATTTTCTTGAATATATTTGGAACAACGACGCTTAGCTCGCTGTAAAAGCTTTTAAAACGTAGAAATTTTAACAGTTTTCATGATAAAATGGTAAGCTAATACATAAGGTTACTTACAAAGAGTGATTTGATTAACTTTTAGTTCGAACTAACGAGGTTTCAATTAGAAGTTTGTAGCTAGTTATAACTTTATCGTTAAGGATGATAGTTTCTGATTAAAACGTTGCCATAGTGATAAATTCGTTGATAAGGGTTTTGTGCTATCGGAATAGATCGAGGTCGTTGGAATAGCAAACGAAGGAAGTAATAATATAGACACCAGCGCCGCGTCTAAAGGTTACGAGTGTAGCACGGCCTATTAGTTTCAATTTACAAAGAAAATAATGAGTTAAGGTCAATTTTGTCCTATTATCTTCTATGGGTTATATGACAATAAGGCCGACATAAATAGTCGTACCTAAGCCAAAGTCAGTGCTTGGCTACGTCAAATATCAGTAATTTCCATGGAAATGATTGACATCTGCCGTCCACAAACACTGCCTTAGGCTTGGCTGTGGCTTAGGTACGACTATTTATTTCGGCCTAAGAGCCCTTATTGTCGTGAAACCCATAGTCAACGCAATTCCCTACGCTCTAGGGGATCATATTCCTGACATTTAAATGGTAATGCAAGTCAGATGCAAGAGGGGTGACAGTTGTAACTGTGTGACAGAAACGTTTTAGTGTTCTTGCATTATTAATGTACCTACTATATCAAATGTATTGTATGTCATTGGAAGTGACGTAAGTAAGGAAATTGATGTGTTCGGATTTGTCTGTAGTTTCGTAAGGAAATAGGTGCTGTGGTATTTGCCGTGTTTTGATCTAGTGATGTTTGTAATAATTTGTGCTATTATGATCATCATCATCATCATCTCAGCCATAGGACGTCCACTGCTGAACATAGGCCTCCCCTTTTGATCTCCACATATACCGGTTGGAAGCGACCTGCATCCAGCGTCTTCCGGCGACCTTTATAAGGTCGTCTGTCCACCTTGTTGGTGGACGTCCTACGCTGCGCTTGCTTGCGCTATTATGATATATGTGTAAGGATGGTATAAGGTAATAATGTAAGTATGGTGTAAGGTATGTAAATGGATATCATTGCAATGGATAGGGCCTTTCTGATACAAATTGGTCTTATAATGGATGGTTCATATTAAAAAAAAAATCCTAAAGAACATTGTGCCAGCCTGACAGGTCCCAGCAGTAGGTACTTATTTAAATATAAAGACGAAAAACACAAAGTATACAAGTTTCTACTGACTAATACATTTTGCCATTAAAGAATGTGAAGGCGTTTCTAAAAAAAATGATAAATTATATTTTAGTGAAGGTTTCTGAGGAAAACGTTCTTGTTATTTCTAATTTTAGAAAATTTCGTAATATTAAAACTTGTCTTGTTCTGCCTCATGTTTTTGTAATTAAACGTTTTCAAAACATAATTACAACAATCTTGGAAACAAAACAACTTGGAGTTACTGTAATCGTACGTAATATTACTTTTACATTATGTTCATTCGTCATGTAAAAGATAACTTCCGTATACTCACTGTTTAATAAAACAGTATTTCAGGAGTTTATGGCACGTGGACGTTTAATTTGGAGCAGTTGACTGTTTGAGAACAATTGAGGTTTACGATATACCTAATAACTTTGTAGAATGTCCAAATTCCAATTAAGGCCATTGAGAATTGAAGACTAAAATACAGTAGAAAAATTACCCCCGTCGTTCGATTCTATGTAAAACAAGTGAATTGGAGATATTCACTTGTTTAGTAAAGATTTAAAGGTGTGCGTGGCGCTCACTCACACATTTTTATAAAAGTGGCTTCACGTAAAACGTTCCGTTTTGTTTCGAACACGGAATGTGGACATTTAAAATGACTAATAATATTTTGGTGTAAACTGGCTAAAATTCAGTACCCGTAGCACGAGTTTCCACTCTTTTACTTTACAGCGTCTTTCCAGTAGGTACAACGTTTCTTGTATTAACATTGGAACAGCGTCTTTGTTGTGCGAAGAAGGAACTAATTTTTTCCTTGAAAATTGTCAATTTGAAATTGTCAAAGTTCCAGTTTACTTGCTTTACGTCTCAAATACTGAAAACTTGTGCTAAGGGTATTGATCTTTGACTAGAACTGATAATTTGACTCCACTAACCTTTATGTTCACTCGCTACAAAGCAGATCGCTGCCGCGTGTTTAGATGTGACGTCACTATGGGGTTCTAGAAAGTCTTTCTGAATTAGTAGGCACACACTAGTGAATGTCTACAGCCTGCAAACACAGATCGATGTGTTTACGTGTTCTTTGGGTGAATTCGCAAGGCTATTATTATTTATTTTATGCTATATGCAAAATAATTTATAATTGTGTGTATATATTAATATGTTATTATAGTGTACCTATTAGTTAAGATGTACTATTATTTATGTAAGTACTTCTGTATGCAAGGATATTGTACCATATTTTGTATTTTAATTGTATTGTTTGTATTAGTTTAAGTTTTGTTTAAGGTCTTATTTATCGCATTAGGGAAAACCTGTTATGATAAAATAAGTTTTTTGATAAATAAATAAATAAATAAATAAATAGTCTATGATTGTTCTAAGATGATCACAAGGCACTATAACACGGACGAAATGTTAGGTGACACAATGTGGTAATCGACACATCGGCGTGTACGACATCGCGATTCTACGTCCAGTTTGGACGGCAACGCGTTGATTTAATGCAGCATTAAAATAGCTGTTAATAGTTGTCACTTCACTAAAAGAAGTGAGGGTAGATGGCATAAAATTAAAGGTAAAGGATCGAACAGATTTGACACAGGAAAAAAAAAACCTAAAACACAGATCAAACAATGGCCTAATCATTCATAATTTTTAAATAAAAATAATTTAGTGTTTTCCCAAAAATCTAAATTAACAAAAGCTTATTATTTTACTATAAACATCTTATCAACAATACACAATACCAAACATAAAGGCCGCGCCACGAAGTCAAGTCCTTTTGACGCGACGATTGTTGTCTATGTCATTACATCAATTTGAAATTCGAATTTTCGACAGGTCATGAGTATAATAGTAGTGTGGACTTGAACATCAATTCTCCATTTGAAATAAACAAAACAACCAACTGACAATATCACCTGTCAATTTCGTACGCCATCAAATTCCCAAAATCCACCAATTAATTCCACATCATGTCATACATTTCACATACACCATGCAACGGACGCAGTTATCAATAAAATATTGGCGGCCATATTGAAATATTTACGTTCTCATTAGCCCGGCGGCGTACGCATGGAAAATGGCTGACATGGCGCGAAAGCAATCGCCAGTGTTGGTAGATGGGAGACTCTCTTCCACTTTTTCGGGGAAAATCGTTCCTGGGGAAATTTAATATGTAGCTTAAAAAATCACCATCGAATTATGTAACAAAAAGAAAAATGAACTATGTATAATGAAACATTAATTAAAACATTGTATGTAATAACATATTCATAATTAATAAGTATTTACATTTAAAAGAAGATGAATGTACGTTTAAGGGGAAAGGATTGGACGAGTTAAGAAACCCATAAAAAATTCACAGTGTATCTTAAAAAAAATATAAGTAATGAAAAGTGTCTGTTTTTAAAATTTCAATTTAGTAAAAAAAAAGTTTGAAGAAACATTGGTGTTTAGTTACAATGGAAAACAAATTCCAAATATTATGGTTATGGGAAAGGGATAAATTCAGAAACTCAATCTAGCAACCCTGAAATCATGTACCCATGTGCTCGCCATTGCATTTTACTAATTAACTTCTTGTTCAACGAAATGCGTGCCATAACGTAAATTACATTTCCAATATCTTTCTCAGTTTAATTGGAGATTAATTTTTCAAATTATTATAGTATTCGATGGCCGAGTATTCGCTGGGTTAATTTTTGTGATGTTGTCGAAATTGGTCTATGAATGAATAAATTATTTTATTGCAGTTGCCGTCCTGGTTTTGAGTGACGTTTATTTATGTGGATTCGGTGTACGTCCAGTTTAAATAACTTTGTTTCGGGTTGGAATAATGATTACCTTCATTTTTAAATGTTACCTGTAAAATAAATGAATTTCGCTTGATAAGAGGAACTTTGTAGATATATTTTTAATTATAAAATCTTGTAAGATGCATTGCAAGAGCAACGCCAAGTCCTCACGCGGGTAGGCGACGACCTCTCGCGGACGCCTCCTTCTGCGAAGTATTCATGCTCGCGAAGGAGGAGGCGGGACGCGTGAGGGAGAGGACAGCGTTCACCCCTCACCCACGACGCTGTGGTAGACGCCCACGGCGGCGTCGGACGTCTGCAGACGACCTGCGGCCACCGAAGGCGCGAGCATGCGAGCGGCGAGTAATGTCGGGGTCGCGGGACACCCTTATAATAGTACCGCGGCTCCGGTACATAAAGGGCCACTGATGGACACCGTAGATTTTAGTCAGTACAAGGACTTATTTGATGATTTTACCACGATAAAAAAGCTGCATTGCAAGATTTCATGTTATTAAAGTTACAATCAAACATTGCAAGTTAAAAAATTGCTTGGAAATAATACGACTATGGGCTATGGCTTAACCAATTATTTGATTGATTGTTTTTTTCATTTAATGTCAAATTACAGCTGTTTATGAACAGTATTGTGTTGTTGGTAAAGAGGCATTTTTAGAACCGCTGCTACAGTGAGAACTTTTAAAAATTGCACCCTTATTTAAAATTATACTAATTTGAGACTTAAGGCGTATCGTAGGCATAAGCCTAACTGGCAGGATGTCGATGTACTTTCGTCCCTGCCTAACCTTCGGGGATTACAGGCGTGTTATGTCGAACCAGTGACAATTTGGAATCGAATGAAATAGCAATTAACGAACATGATTATTATAGCATTACATTTTAGAATTGAATAGTTTGAACTGATTCAAATGTTGCCACACCATAATAGCTGGTTTGTAGCACAAATGAGTAGCTTTTATAATGAGATACATTCAAATGTAAACGGATAAATGGATGAATTTGGATCAAATGAGCGTTGATTAGTTGGGAAATGTGATTTGTGTGAATAATCACAATGACATTATAATATGTTGCTTGCTTTTACCTGTAAATTATACAAATAATCAAATGAAATTCAAATAGCATGGTTATAAAACACGGGGGAAATTTTGTATGAAAGAATTCTAATGAATAATTACCGAGTCGTTGCAGCTGTTTTCAAGTATTTATCTCTGATCTCCTGTCCATCTAATCAGTCATCTGAAAATAGAAATAACTAAGCTTAAAAAACATAACTCTCCTCCTGAAACAATTGGTTAAAAATAACTTTAACAATATATCCTTCATCATTTTGACCCAACACCGAACTACCTAACGAAAAAAAAAGGCAAACACTTTTTCAACAAACTGTAGAATAGACTTTTCTATTCCGCAGGCGTTGTTTTTCATGAAAGTTTTCACATTTCCGTTAGAAAAGTGGGCCAGTTGCAAAGTTTAGCGTAATTTGCATCTCACTTCCACAGATCTGACTAACAATGAGCCACGAAAAGCAATTAATACTTGAAGTGGCCCGATTCCGGTTTAAAACTAAGTGCTCTTTTGAATTTTCATCCTAATTTACATCTATAGGAGGAGCAGATTCGATGAATGCGTCTAGGGGTTGTGTGAAGCGCGGTTATACAATGGAAGAGCTCTATTACCCCGCGTGGAATCTTTTAAACTTGTGCTAATAGTTTTTTTTTCTCAATTGGAATTGGAATGGTTGTAACAGTCGCGTTTTTTGTACAACTTTGGGATTAATTAGTCACTTGGGTGAGTCACTCGAGAGAGAGATAGAGTCATTGGGGACTAACTTGGTTATTTTTCGTTACTGTTACTGTCAGCATGTATCACCCCACAGCTGGGAAAGACCTTTCGTGTTTTTCGTATTGACTTTAAATCATATTTGTTGACGGCAGGGATGGCCCATTTTATTTTGGGATGGCCCTCTGGCTCATGATATTGACTGTTGCACTGTCGTGGTTTCAATCCCCGCATGGAACAAATCCTGGGGTAAGCGATACCCCTGGGCAAGACTGATTGTCAAACTTTCGAGCTTCTGACTTACAGTAACGACTGTCAAAGATCAATGGCTTGTTTGGGCGCAGAGTAAACTAGCTCACCCATCTGTAAACCAAGCCTGGCAGGCGCTGTTTTGCCTCGAAATATCGATCAGCCCTTATCCTTCACTGTGGCCATTAAACATTACAAGTCAAGTGAAACACAAAATAGGCAGAAAGGTACTGAATAAGTATTGCCGAAACAGCTTCCGAGATTGTATTACTTAGGTCTGAAGCCCTAGCTTTCGGAGCAAACGACCTCAGATAACAACACCGTTGATAACATTCCGATACCGAACCTTATCTATAACTACAATCGAATAAAAAACGATAACCTAAAGTGGATAAGGGCCATATTTTCGAAGCAGCTCATAAACCGATTCCATTAACATTTACATTGCAAATTACTATAAATCCAGATTCTAATCATTGTTTAAACTTGGTACGTTTTGGAGGCAATAGCCCATTTTCACGGAACGCCATCCAGTTGGCCCCCGTTTGGTACACAATGAGATTGCTTGTTTAATTTTAACAATTACCATATTTTTTAACTTAACATCTGTTGGTTTACCCTTTTAAGGAGTTTCATTATGATTTTTGTTGGTTTTTTTTGGGAAGGTGACGGTGACCGCGAAATCACTGCATGGTGGCGCCGACTGACGCAGACTTCATAAATTGTTCGTATATTTTTCATAAAGAAGGGGTGTGTAATGCAATGAAGTTTACGATTTTAATCAATTCTCTCTTCTTTTTATTTACTTTTCTTCAAGAATTCCACATAATATGTTGTTGACTTGTATTTCATATTGCCTTTTTGAAACACAAGTCGAGCAATAGAAACTTAGATGGACTCATACTAACATTCGGTTTCTACTATTCTGCTAATACCGTAGCTTCGTTTCCAATACAAAGTTTGATTATGCGAATAACAATTTTAGAAACTTGTATCTATGTGCATGTGTACTTACATGTTTCATGTGTAATAAATTCAGGCATTCATAAATAACAGGCGTTAATGATTATTCACGTTTTAGTATTTATTGTAATACTAATACTGTCTCATAATACATTTTAATGCCTTACGCGTTTAACTGGCTTATTTGCTAACTTCCAAACGGAATAGTGTTTTCCTATTTTTGTGTCCAAAATGTTTGTTCTACGCTAATATAATAAAGAGGAAAGATATCGATTTGGGCAGGATTTGGGTGGACGGGCGAAGACGCTTGCAAAAACTAGTCTTAAATAACTTTATGGTTTAATTACCTTTGTAGGTTAGGTCTCTACAGTACGCTACCCACAACTTGAAAGAAGAAAGAAAAATGTGTTTATTGGTACTGAAACTTAAAACTAAAACAATACAAATCAAGTTATAAATAGAGTAGGAAGTAAAAAGAGAGGAAATAAAAACTTAACAATTTAATGCCAAAGGGCCTCAGCTCAGCATAATGCAAGATGGCAACCCAAAGTTTGCCACCTGACGCTGATTTTCAGCTGCAGCCCACTACACATAAAGTAATCATCAGACATCTACGCATAAAGTAATTCTATCCGACTACATCAACACTAAAAACTCCTTCAACAATCCAAATCTCAATCTGGATAGTTTTACCATTTACTACCTACCTCCGAGACTAGACAAGTACGCACTTCGGGTTCGCCACATCAAACTGAGCCGGGTAAGAAGCGCCGCCAGTGTAAAGTTGGAAACGCTCGGTGCGCCCGTGACAAATTGTTGCAGTAATGAGCGCCTTGCTTCCAAACTGTTAAGACCTGCATAGACGGTCTGACCACACAATTCTGTTTAACTATCGATGTGAAATATTGAGGATTGTTAACTACCTACGCCGAGACTAGACAAGTACGCACTTCGGGATCGCCACATCAAACTGAGCCGGGTAAGAAGCGCCGCCAGTGTAAAGTTGGAAACGCTCGGTGCGCCCGTGACAAATTGTTGCAGTAATGAGCGCCTTGCTTCCTAACTGTTAAGACCTGCATAGACGGTCTGACCACACTATTCTGTTTAACTATCGATGTGAAATATTGAGGATTGTTACACTTTTTTACAATTGTACGTTATTGGTATTGAGGAGCTCGTGGCTAAATAATTACAACCGCACAGGCCGAGGATGGTCTGTGGATATGTAACCTTCTGTCATAGAGAGTTCGTCCACGCTTCGGAAAGCACGTAAAGCCGTCGGTCCCGGCTGTCATTTGTAGATCTTTGACAGTCGTTACGGCTGTTAGTCACAAGCTCTAAATTCTGGCAACCAGTCTTAATATGGGGTATGGTATTACCCAGTTACTGGGTTGTGGAGGTCGAACAGGCAGTCGCTCCATGTAAAATACTGATATCCAGTTGCATTGCAGTTGCGGTTTGACTGGAAGCCGACCCCAATATAATTGGGAAAAGGCTGATGATGATGATTATGTACCTACATTATTCGTACCCTTGTTATAAAAAATGTAGTCGTTGACCACGAAATCCTCGATAAGATATTGATAAGTATGGTACTCAGAAGGCTAAGATTTTTAACTCGTTTGAAAAGCCTATAGTACTCTCAAGACGAATATTAATACCCAGCTAATTTATAATAACGAAGCCTCCATTCATTCAATGTTAAAACTTAAGAGTTAGAAGAATGTTTTCAAGTAGGTCTTAAATGTCACGGGGCTTATTTCATTACCGTGACCCCGGAACATAAAGGGCTATTGAAGGACACAGTGGATTTTAGTCAGTACAAGTCTGAGAGTCCCTCCCGCCCTGCCCGGGGTGGGAGAAATCATTTGATGATTTTACCACCCAAAAAAAAATGTAGGTCTTAAAAGACATAAAACCCGGAAGAATTACTCAGTTCATATTATTTAATTTATTATAACTCATAATTTTATGCGAAAGTAAAAAGCCTGGATATGTTTTAACAAAGAACTAACAGTCAAGTATCAAATAATAGCCGCATGACATGAGTGTGAGGCAATTTGTTTTTTTTAAGATTTACAATTACTCAATAAGTATTCGTAGTAAGAGCAAATCTGAAAATGTCCGCATTGTTAACTGAATTCAATCGAATATGGTACCTAAAGACCTTGCAGTTTCATTTAAACAAAAGCTACTATTTTCCTAACAAGTTAAACTAGACTAGATTAAAATCTGTTATATTTCGAACTGTTAAAAAACGTGGTCTGCGCGTCTCCCACAAAACAGGAGTGCCTGACCACACTGTACCGTGTAACGACACCTTTACACCAGCGTGTAGGTATGCGTATTTTCATTGTTTGTGAATGGGTGTTGCCAGCTCTGTCTTGTTGTAACGCGGTTTTATTCCCGGTCGAGTTGTTAATGTTGTAGGTTTTTATAGCACTTGCTTATTGCACGATACGTTCGGTTTCTTGCCCGATACCGTTTTCTTACCACTTTTTCTTCTACATGTACTATACTGAGCACAACGTTATTGCAATGTGCTTCTGTTTAACTTTGTGTATGTAACAAATGAAATTGGCTTCTGTGTTTCAATTTCAAGAAATGTTCTTTTGTTTACCGTTGAATTCGTGTATTAAATTGTTGTAGTTCTCGTTGTACGTGGTATTGAACGAACGTAATTGTTTAATTTAATTAGTACAACAGGGTGGGTGTAGCACGAATATGTTAATGCTTTGTACACGACTGGTTTGGAATTTAGCGCTTATAACTAATAGCTACAGATTCCAAAATGGGAATTTAAATGATAAGTAATTGGGATTTTGGAACAATTTAATGTACGGCCGTTTTGTGTCTACTTTATGTGGCTTTGTACGGTATTTATTTGGTCACAGCGTCGGGCACACACCATACGAATGCAATTTTGACTGTGAATTATTGGGCTCTTTATGTGACAAGTATTTTTCTACACGTAATTTTGAGTTGTCTGTAATGAGTGATTTTTTTAAGTTGTATAGTTATATGTCGCGGGACTTATTTCCATCACCGTGACCCCGGACATAAAGGGCTATTGAAGGACACCGTGGATTTTAGTCAGTTCAAGTCTGACAGTCCCTTCCGCCCTGCCCGGGGTAGGAGGACTTATTTGATGATTTCACCACGATAAAAAAAAAAAAAACAAAAAAAGTTATATGTATATTGAAATCCGACGATAATAAATGATACTGGAAAAGTTTAAGCTTATATAAAAAAATTGGGGCCAGTGTGAGATGTCCGTAACAATGAGTGAAACTGACTTATTTTGACTATGCGATTATCCACTAGAATGCCATCTATGTTCTTCTGAAGACCGTTTATTCAGCAAGTGTAGAGAAAAACGAACCAATAATCTTGTAAGATAGACCACTTCTCTCTTCTGCCATCGAATAAAAAAAACCTACAAAGTCAAACTACACGCAAAAACGTAAAATTCATATTTCTATCCCAACCACACTTTAAACTATTACCCAGTAGCACTGTGCCTTAACAACGAGTCTAGTTGAAAAAGTTTTCCGTAAAAACATTAGTTTGGGCGTATGCCAGGCGGACGCGGGAGGCGACACTAGCGTCCGGCACTAGATTTACAACTACTTTTCTATGGTGCCGATGTCCTCATGTGACAGTATTGCTGACTTAAGTCTTCCTGTAGCCGAGGCAGCCAGTGACAGAGGTTTCATTGTATGAATAAAAAAAAAACTGCGAGCTTCCGTTGTCTATGTCTTGTAAGGAGGAAAGGTATTGGTTATGAGCCAATTGATCTATGGTTCGAATTGAATAAATTCATTCTGCCAGAAAGCTATTCTATCCTTATGAATTATTTAACGAATAATAATGCTGTCTTATGTCTTAACATTTTCATCAATACGTAGAAAATTTATTGGGTTCCGTTTACTATCTCATTTTTTCAAGCTGATGTCGTAATTATAATCACACTTAACGTAATCCAGATATGAGGAAAGGCTATGTATCTTAACATCGCCTTCATTCTAACCGCATATAGCTGTATAATCATATTTGACATCCACAATTTAACTGATAATTTATTCATACAAGTTAATAGCATAACTAGCTCACACCTGCCGAAAGAATTATTAAAGAGTCAGGCAGAGAAATCCTTACTATCCTATACAACGTGTAACGTTTGCTTTGTCATACAAAATGACAAATTGATCGGGCCTATCAGTATGAAAAATCATTTTTTTTTGTTGCGAATTTCTAAAAGTCTTAGAACAATCATTGTTCAGTAACATGGGCTGAGTTACCCCACGAGAGGTTGTGCGCTATTAACGTTACACGTTGCATAAATATAAAAAGGTAAGGTATTTACTCAGTGAAATATGACCACACCCTTTTGATACATTTTTTAGATACTACACCTACAATTCGACATGGTAGATGACTACGTTTCCCAATCTCATCTCATCATCAGCCTATAACATTCCCACTGCTGGGACACAGGCCTCCTCTCTTGTGAGAGGTAGTGGGCCATAATCCACCACGCGGGTCCAATAACAAAACAAAAATCATACTAAACCGCAACCTCACCGCTCACCATAAACTCCTAGAACACTACCCTAAAAAAGGAAACAAAAAATAATATCGCGCCAAAAATATAGCTACATGTTAAAAAATAATCCCCGAAATGGTAGCAACGCTCGTCGGGTGTCAAGAGCGAGCCAGTACATCGTTAGTCGAAGAGTTTTCTTTTGTCTCAAGTGTTGAGCCTTGCTTGTTATTCCAGCTTTTGTTGGATACCCGCACCGTGGCCGTCTTCTAACTTATTCATTACGTGCTTTTTCAAGAAGCTAAGAAATACTGAGATGCAAATAAACTATGGCGAGAGAATAGACGCCTTGGTGGATGAGGGATTTGAATTTGAGATGTGCCTGTTGAATGTAATGTAACATGATGTATGGGAAGAATATGCTTGCTGAATCTCATAGTTTCTGTTAGTGAATTTATGGAGGGTGTTGGAAAAATATGGTGTGGTTTTTGTTACGAGAGAAGATGTTTAAAAAGTCTGGTAATTTGTTCTATTATTAAGATTATGTATGTATGGCTGTAAGCTTACAAAAAAAGGTTATCATATTTTAAAACATCATGTTAAACCTATTTATAAATATATCACCGAGGAGTAAATATTGTAACGAATAGAGTACCAGCACAAATAATTCAATAGTGTTTTCCGTAGCAACTGAGTCTAATTTTTAATTTTTACATTCACTGCATAATGAAGAACCATATGGCTCATTAGTTATTCATGGACCTGCTTATGTGTATAATCTAGAGAAGAAAACTCTTATACGTATCCTACTATATTCATTAAAGTTATTCTTGTATATCCAAATCCTTATTCTTAACGAAATAGATATAAACCATTTTCCACAATCCATTCCTCACAGCAGCACAAACTTTGTCTCTCATATCTATTTCGCGATCGCATCTAGGATTTATTTTAAGTCGCTTGCGAATATATACGTTGTTAACATAAGCCGAGAATTCAATCTATTTTGTAGCGCTTAATGCACGTCTGACACTGTTTGGTACTTATGTCAATTGTCGACATGTTATTCATCTAGAATTGCTATTCATTGTGTTCTAAGGTTTCTGTGATAATGTGTGACAAAAACTCAAACCCAGTTACTTTAGATTTAGGTATACCTTAATGTAATGATTACATTTTGCATAAGGTAATTCTCATACGTCGCCGTTTGTTCGCGAATTAAATGTATTTGCGATGCATCGCGCGGAGTGACAATCATGACGCAATGTCTAAACAATGGCTTGGCGCTGCGCTGGTTCGATTGTCGCACGGAATTTTATAATTGTATGGCCCACAGTGGTTGTTCCGGGTCTGACTGTTAAAATGTCTGAAAACGCATCTAAGATAAACAAACAATAAATAAAGCAAAGTAATGAGACGTGAGATCCTAACCTAACCTATCCGCATGACCGCGTGGCTTATAAAACAAAAACTTTGAAGCAAGACAGAAAAGTAAATAAATCGATACATCTAGAAATCTACAAGGATAGACGTTACTTTTATTAACGTCAGTGAAAACCGGCATCAATTTCACTGAGCTCTCATCTCTATCAATCTAATTCATTATTATTTCAGGGGATTACATTAAGTCTATTTCGGGCAGTATTAAGTCGAGTTTGGCTAATGTTGCTGGACGGATTGTTACGGCAGCCAAGTTTCCGTATCTAAGCGGATGAGCTGATCGAACCCGCTGTGTAAAATTAGAGTTCCGTGTTCCCTTCGGTATCCATTTGGTGATTACTTTTAGGAGATTATCTTTATTTAGGAAGACGTAATACTGTTGGTAACTTTACTTCAATTTACTTTGAATCCTTCTTTGAGTTGTTTTGTTAAGAAAAAGTGAAATGTTGTAATTGCCTTTCCAGTTCGATTTATTTATTTAAAACTTCATGCAACACTAAAGGTACATAGGCGGACTTAGTTTTTCTTTTTGTAAATTTTTCTAGTTTAGTGTTATGGAAAATGCTCTCTTCATAATAATGAAGCAGTTTTTTTTACCCCTTTTTACGTGATAAAATCATTAAATGAGTTATCTTCTCTCTCATGTGGACTGTCGGACTCGGACTGATTAAAATCCACAGTGTTCTATCAATGGCTCTTTTCATTCCAATATGATGGATACCTGTTTAGACGATCCCGTGACATAGTAGATTTTAACCCTGACACCACAAAACATAATAGAGTTGCGTAAACCGTTGTTGAGAGATGTTTCTGGCAAATCATATTAAGTTTGTGTGCTTGAAGTTGTAACTTCAATAAACTAAAATTACCATATTACACAACCAATATTTGAAAGATTACCATTGGCTGTACTATAAAGTATCTATCTTTCAATAGTATTTTGTCTATCTATTTTGCAAAACTAAAGGTTTGAACTCAAACAAATGACAGATTCTTTTAGATGTAAGTCCTTTCCTTTTTTTTAATATTATAATGAATTTTTATTCAAATGAATTCTAAACTACAAAAATAAATTAATTACACCTAAATTTTTAACAAAAAAATGTGGTTATTTTTATTTTAAATGTTGTGTGCATCGTGGTCTCTTGCGCCAAATAAATGTTTTTTCTTTCTTTCTTTCAAACCATGAAAGCTGACCAAACATTAGGCGGCACAAGTATGTGACAATGCCGATAATAAAATCCGTTACTGCCGAAAATCCTTTGAAACTCAATGTGGGCTATCCACTGAGTGCCGTGGGCTTACCATAAATAACGTTTAGTGTTACCGAGAGGTGCTCAAATTGCTTTCACGTGATATATCCCACAGTCCAAGTACGTTTAGCCATATTGAATTTTTAAGCAAAGATGCCCCGCTGCCCCGGTTACGTGGCCGTGTCTTTTTGTGACGGTAGTAAAGCAAGCAGCTTTTTAAATTGAGATAGGTCGGGTCAAGGCAGTGTTCCTGAAATTTCATGTTCATAACAGATATTGTATAGGTGTCGTTACCCCTAGTTTACACCAAGGTATAATACATGTATTTGACAAGTTTTGACATGTCATAGACTTCAGTGTAAACGCAAATGTGTTTTATACTTGTATAAATACTTGTATATATACGAAATAATTTTAGAGATTATGGTTTGAGACACTCTCAATACATGTATAAAACAAACAAATTATATTTTGACAAGTATTCTACAAGTTTTGTATGAAACTAGTATTTCACATGTTTCTTGGTGTAAACGAGGGGTTAGAACGTATCTTCTACGGCGGCATTTTTTTTGGGACCAGTTCTATAGTCAAGCGCCTTCAGCCCGTGATGGCAATAACTAGCTAGTTGAATGATGCCCTGTCTATTTTTTTAAATGTGCTAACCATGAGTCAAAAACGTAACTACCACGTATTTATGTATGTGGCACTTCGTTCCACTGAAAACGACCTTGCCTAAGCTTTCATGCACTTGATAAGAGAGCTGAAATAAATATGAAACTGGGTCGTGGGTGCGTTTAAAAGTATTAAAACTCACATACAGTAACCTCGACCTCAAAAAGTAATATGACAGAAAAAGGACTAAATGATACTATGACTTGTGATAGGGGAGAATACAAGAAAGAAACGTGTTACGCCGACCCCAAGTAAAATGGGATAAGAGCAGGAAGATGATGATGATACAGTAACCTCGACCCGGAACAACTGCTTATAGATATTTCATATATTTGCTCCATGCGGGAATAGAACTCACGACACATAGCGCAGCAGTCCAATCGATTGAGTACTGCGTCATTAGCGCGGGCAAAACTGCTTCTACCAGTTTGTCCCTATAGTAATAATACATTTTACCTAAAATCTTGAAAGTTATTTAATAATTAATTCAAGTCAATAAACATTAAACAATCTTGACTAACAAATTCACTTACAATTCACGCCAGAGGCAGCCTAAACAACAATTTTCACGCTTAATATAAATTCCATCAACTCTCAGATTTAATTAAATTAAATAAAACAAAACAACTAGACTGAAATAAATTCTAGTTTTAATTGTAGGTATTCTATTCTCTGGTACCTTTAATTTAGAGTGGTATTTATAATAGCAAATTAAATTCTGACTGACACAAAAGATATTTTCGGAGTTAAAAGAACTTCAAGAGCAGCTCTTTATTTTGATTTGTCCCTTTGTTCTGGTTAATGAAAAGCCATTCTGTAGATGACTATCTTACACCCGGTATAATGGCGGGCCTCTCCTGAAATGATAACTCGTTATCATTTTTGAAATGTTTTACTAAAAAGCTGTGGCTTAATTAGTGGGGTTTTTAGCTGTGTCTCTGATGTTTGTTAAAGGAAAATATATAGGGGATAATAAAGTAAGTTCACCATGCAATTACAGTAGAATCCGTTTATTATGACTCCGCTTATAATGACCAACCGCTTATTATGACGTATTACACAGCGAAGTTTGGTTTTCATAGAAAATTCTTTCAACAACTTCGACAAGTGTTCGGAAGCGTCACGTGATACCCGATGATGTTCGGCGCATGCATTTTTGTTTTGAGTCTCAGTGGGTAATAACAATTAATATTATTGACTTAGTTCTATATTGTTTCTCTGTTAAAATAAATAAATACTGACAAAAACAGGAGGTTGCTTATTTTGTACAAAATGCTTTGTATGACGTCCGCTTAGAATGACCGTCCCTTCAATGTCATAATAAACGGATTCAACTGTATTTCCATTGTGACATTTATCATTGTTGGTTAAAATTATGACTCACTGAGACCGTCTCTAAAGGTAGGTAAATCTTGGAACGCATAAGGCAGGTGAATGAGCATGGTGGATTTTTATTCAGTAAGAGTCTGAAAGTCCCTTCTTTTCCAACCAACTGCCTTAAACCGCCTCAAATTTTATTATTTGTCTTATGTTAGAACATTATTATGTTGATTTATGTAGTTCCTCAACTAGAGCGTAATATTATGTTTATCCTATTTTAAGAATGGTACCAGATTGCCAGATCATTTAAAAACATTGGCACACTTATTTCAGGCACTATCCTAAAAAATTAACTGCGTGACTTTTTTACCTTTTTTTGTGGCTGTGGCTGAAGCATTCTTTTTATAAAAATAATTACAACTGACCGTTTCCCTACATTACTAGGAAAACTTTTACGTATCGTCTCTATTAATTTTTCAGTACAGTTTAAAAGTTAGCAGTATATTCATAAATCTTCAAAGAACGTACACATCATTATGTGCGAGTGTATCTACATTATTATTAATCAAAATTCACACCTTCCCTACCCACATTCCCACATTGCAATTCTACTTGAGAGCTATTGATACAAGCAATTTTTCTAATGCACGTACATGTAGACATTATCGTGATTAAACTCTCTCTATAAGCGAGCTCGTATGTATTTGCCAAACGTTTTAGAGATTTATTCGACAAACATTTACTTATATGTAAGTACGGTTAGAATTTTGGCTACGACTATTCCTTAACATAACTTTTCCGTGGTGCAATTCTTTCTGAGAATTTATTTGGGTGCATATTAATAATATATGAAGAGATCTGAAAGTTTTTCTTTTCAGTGTTAGTCCTTTCTTGATATTCACGGATTTGTTTTCAGCAATTTTGTAGTTAATAACTCTAGTTTCTTAGTAGAAAAATCTCATCCTTATTAGCTGGACTTGTACATATTACAGCTGCAGTCATTATAGTAGGTAAATGATTAAAGAAACCAGTTAATATGCTGAGGATTTTGTTGAAAATATTATCTGAATCTTGTCGCACAAATTCATTATCATAGCTTCGCAGTCGTAGCACATTGTAAGCTACGGCGTAGCATGTCGCGTAGCAGCACATGTACATACGTAGATATCCGACTGCAACAAATATTTGCATCCTGCATTACATAGCAAGTTAATGAGCCATTACAAGGGATAATTTTTGCCCAAAAAGTCAATCGAAGCCGCAGGACAAAGCTACTAAATAATAATACCTACTATAATATAATTTCCACTAATGATGCTGTAGTAATGTAATGGTATAATTTAACAAAACACGGCTTGAGAGTTGTAGCAACCAGGGTGATATTAAAAGGACATTACCTGTGAAATTGTAACTTTAAATGTACTCCCGCGAGTGTAATTTGTAAATTATATGGTAACTAACTATTCGTTTAGCAGAGAAATATTAATGTTTAATGTAATTTTGTACTTTAATATAGATTCTCTTCTCTTATTTTGCCTATAATTCTTAAAGTGGATGTAATGACTTCTATTAACCAAAAATAACGTCTAATATCTAAATATAAATAGCATTTATAACGAAGGTAGTTTTCTTTATTTTTTTTTCAATTCAAGAATGTGGCATTACGTTATTTTAAAACATAAACTAGTAATGATACTTGTGAAAAATAAAGGTAGAAAAATTCTACATATAAATTTTAAAGCGTTTTTCTGCCTTGAAGGTAAAATTTTAAAACTTTAAGCGACGTCCCACAGTTCTTATACACCTTCCACTTTTCCATATTCATGGTTTTATGAAGCGTGCCGTTACAAGGACCACGCACCTGACCTTTTGAAGTGACGTCATCAATATTGTGAGGGCATATCCTTCAAATACGGCCCTTTCAGACTTCCTTCGTCTTATATTGACACTTTGATGTTTTAAAAATGTGTGAAACTGGCTTTCTCAGTAAGAAAACAATTTAAAACAAAGATACAGGCAGACGAAAAAAAAAACCTTTAATAGTCTCTCTTTATTTTTCTAACTGTTCAATGACATTTAGTCACATGAAAAACTACTATTATAAATGCGAAAGTTTGTTGGATGTTTGACATAGAGTTTATAACCTGGATTAACACATAGGATAAACGTCGATATATTACTAGATTCCTAATAATAGGCGACCGATGTCGGTCAACACATTAGGCAAAAAACTCTTATATCCGTCTTATTTCGACCACTCCTGTGAGCCGTAAACATACCTTGAGACAGAACAGACCTTGAGTTAGCCAATCACAACGCAGTACACCGTCCCTCTCGCTTACGTAGTACCGCAGCGAGTTGACATAATAGTTTTTGTTCCTTAGATCGTGTATGCGGAGTCTAGTAATATATCGTCGTTGCATAGGATAGTCTCTATCCTAATTCTTTGTAGCCGTGGAATAAAGTTTCAATGAAATAAATTGGTAGAATGTTACAATACATACCAAACCGTTATCTTTTAAAACTAAATCCAAAAGGAAAGAAAAATTTAGTTCGGATTTATTGATTCCCGACTTGATTAGACTTTCCGAGTCCAATTCCCAGGAAAGGCGAAATGGAATAAAAGGTATTGGTACTATTATTTCAGGTTGGTCTGAAAACGATGTTGGAGATGCGGGCAATCAAAATGGCCTAGTTATACTTATTTATTTTGTCGACTGAAAATACAGTTGTTTCGATTTTTATCAATTAGAAAAGAGATTTTTGAAGATATTAAGGAACGATAGATTTTAAGGAACGAAAAATTGGTTAAGGCGTCTGGAGTACATATCCAGAAGATACAGGTCCTAACCAAAAAATATTAAAAAAAAAAAACTTTGCAAAGACGCGACGCCGACGCAGGCGTTATTGCGTATAAAAGTAGGTATAACTAAAGTGATTTCTAAGTGTGAAGTAGGTATAGATTCACTTATTTTCACTTAATGATTCCTTGTAAGGGGAATAACGACTTCGATGGCTACTTTATAATTAAAATTAATAAGACCAAGAACCGACGGAGATCCATAAAGATTAAAAATCTTGTCAGCGGGGAAAAAAATGAAAAAACAAACCGTACTGCGCCTGTACTTATTAATAGAGATGAAACAGAAGGGGTACATTTAAAGGGCATGATAATGTTTTCAATGATAGATGAATTTTATTACTAGAAAAAAAAAATCGTTTTAGAATTTCCTTGAGAAAAAGAAAAAGAAATTTTATTTAAAAAAATCTAAATTTTTAAACACCTTCAATCTGTATTAAATAAATAATCAGTTTTTCAATAAAAAAAAAACCAAAGGTTGTTACACAGTCTCTCATCAAAGCAGTCGATAAGTAGCACGCTTCGCGAATAACAAGCAGTCCTGTCTGACGTCACGGCCCACATAAATTAAATTTATAATCAACCCGACTCCCCAAATTAAATTAAATTATACCTGTCTCTGCTTCGGCAAAACATTTACGTTTCGCTACTTGAAAAAGGCAAGCGACTGTAATTCATCGGCTTCATTTTACTGTACCAAATAATTTGTCATCGTGGAGGGTTTAAATATTATAAATGTTCTGTTACTGTTATTAAACAAGTTGTGAATTGTAGTGATTTTCTAAAATATATTTTAGATGTAAACTGTAATTATTGATTTTTAAGCTTTCTTTTCTTCGTAATTTTAAATGAATAGAATTTTCACTGGGCTAGAGTCGTTACGCAGTGGGTGCCGGATGGGCGTCGTTGCCGAGGGAGGCCTAGAAAACGCTGGTAAAAATTCTAATTCTAAATGTCTTTTTTACAGAAAATTTCAGCAGTACTTATTCTAACTCAGCATTTCGCTCAATGAAAGTTCACTGTTGACATACGAGTATACGGCTATCCACTCTCAAGTAATGTTAACGTTATGTTGACTTTCCAACTCAATATATTGCCCGGACCGTAACAGCACGAGAATAATCTCGCGTAGCCCCCACTAAATAAATAAAGACCCAAAAGGTCGCAAAGTTCCTCGCAGTCAGAAGATCGTATCTATTTAATTAAAACTGATGTTAAAAGTTACTTTTAAAACATTCTAGAAATTAAAATAATGTGTTACAGTATCACAAAACGTAATTAGGCCGAACGGGCCTGTTTATACGTAAACAAAGTTCGTTTTACGAGTTCCTATAATATCGTAAAGCAGCATTTTATGACGAGTACCATTATAGTCAGTTAAAAGGATCGTTATTCATTCGGGAAATTGTTTTGTAGTAAAAATTATGGGTGTGCTAACCAGGAGAATCCGGGTTTACCATAAATTCGAAATGCGTATTAAGCGAGGCTAAAACACACTGCTAATTTGTGTTATGACGCCATTTTATAGCCTAAATTGTTCAGTTAGAGTGGCGGAACTGCGCTGCACGTTAATATTTATCTTAATTACCATCTGCTTTTGTTATTCGATGGTGTCAATGGCCTAGTAGTCTTAAGCCAATAGTGCTGAACATGAGATCTTGAATTTGGTTTCAAGGTCAGACAAAGTGGTATAGAACTATTTATAAACAAAGAAGGAGATGATTACATGAAATGACAAATATAAAGATAAAATCCCAATTAAACTAAGATTTTTAAGTGGTAAAATCATCAAATGAGTCCTCCCACCCCTTACTGTCACACTTTTACTGACTAAAATTCACGGTGTCCTTCAAAAGACCTTTATGTTCCGAGGTCACGGTGATGAAATAAGTCCCGCGACCCGGAATTAAACTAAGATAAGGCCAGAAAATGATTAGGCGGAGACCTCTCGCACCCGGCATCGGTTTCGGCCATGCTGCGGAGCGAGACGAAGTGGGAAGCGGTCGCCACCTTCTGCGAGGCAGTAATGCTCGTGAAGGAGGTAGCGGGCCGCGAGCGAGAGAGGACAGCGCCCTCCCTCCGCCCCAACCGCAGTGGTGTACGCCCACGGCGTCGGACGTCGCAGGATCGAGACGATCTGCGGCCACCGTAGGCGCGGGCATGCGGACAGCGAGTAAAGGGCAACTCGCTGTCCGACCATGGGCCATGCCCGGGTCGACGGCGCGTCGTGTTCCACGCACGCCTCAAAGAGCTGTCAGCTAAATGACGGGGCTCCCTCTCAGAGGGCCAAAGCCTGCCGGGGTCGCGGGACCTATTTCTATTACCGTGACCCCGGAACATAAAGGGCTACTGAAGGACACCGTGGATTTTAGTCAGTACAAGTCTGACAGTCCCTCCCGCCCTGCCCAGGGTTGGAGGACTCATTTGATGATTTTACCACGCTTAAAAAAAAAAAGGCCAGAAAATGATCATAACACGATTACCTATTCATGTCAAAAAGTCAAAGTTTTTAATGCAGTGGCTTAGGAGGAGGACTAAGCCAGAGAGAAAATTAGTTCCTTGGTTATACACTAGAGGTACTCTTTCATTTTTGATACTATTTACGTCATAATACTGCTAGTAATGCCGTACGGACAAATACAAAGATTTCATGCTAAGTTCTCTAAAGCCAGTCGTGGAGAGGATCCGGCGGTTGGGACTCGACGTGGCGCTGCACAAGACGGAGGCCATGTGTTTTCATGGCCGCGTCAACGCGCCCACGTCGGGTTACAGCATCACGGTGGGAGGGGTTCGCATCGGCGTCTTGAGGACGATGAAGTACCTGGGACTCGTCCTCGACAGCCGGTGGAACTTCCGGGAGCACTTCCTGTGTTTGGCCCCGAAACTGAATCGGGCAGCGGGCGCCCTCAGGCGACTCCTGCCCAACCTCAGTGGGCCAAACGCCTCCTGCCGTAGGCTGTACGCCGGTGTCGTGCGGTCCATGGCCCTCTACGGGGCCCCAGTGTGGGCCCTAAGCATCCGGACGCGACCAATCAAATTGGTCGCATGCCAGAGGGTCATGGCTATCCGGATGATCCGGGGATACCGCACGATTGCCGGCGAATCGGCCAACCTGCTCGCCGGATTGCTGCCCTGGGATCTGGAGGCGACTGCCCTCCAGCGCGTCTATGAATGGCGCGTGGAGGCGCAGCGCCGGGGCGTGACCCCGCTGCCTCGAGAAGTCGAGGCGCGGCGGGAAGAGCTCCGGCGCGATCTCAGGGCAGTATGGAGGGCACGACTGTCGCGACCGACGGCCGGGCACGCCGCAATAGCGGCGATAAGACCCCTCTTTGAGGAGTGGCTGGAGAGACGTCACGGCGTCCTAAGCTTCCGCTTGACGCAGGTCCTCACCGGACACGGATGTTTCGGGAGGTACCTGTGTCTTATGAGAAAGGAAGAAACGCCTGGGTGTCACCACTGCGTAGATCGCCCGGAGGACACAGTCGAGCATACGGTGCAGGATTGCCCCGCTTGGGCGGAGCACCGACGTGTCCTCACGGCGGCGATAGGCGGAGACCTCTCGCGCCCAGCACTGGTCGCGGCCATGCTGCGGGGCGAGACGGAGTGGGAAGCGGTCGCCTCCTTCTGCGAAGCAGTCATGCTCGCGAAGGAGGAGGCGGGCCGCGTGAGAGAGAGGACAAGGTCCTCCCTCCGCCCCACCCGCGGTGGTGGACGCCCACGGCGTCGGACGTCGCAAGACGATCTCCGGCCACCGTAGGCGCGGGCATGCGGGCGGCGAGTAAAGGGCAACTCGCCGCCCGACCATGGACCATGCCCGGGTCGACGGCGCGTCGTGTTCCACGCACGCCTCAAAGAGCTGTCAGCAAAATGACGGGGCCCCCTCTCAGAGGGCCAAAGCCTGCCGGGGTTGCGGGACTCATACCATCACCGTGACCCCGGAACATAAAGGGCTACTGAAGAACACCGTGGATTTTAGTCAGTACAAGTCTGACAGTACCTCTCGCCCTGCCCGGGGTGAGAGGTCTCATTTGATGACTTTACCACGTAAAAAAAAAAAAAAAAAAAGTTCTCTAAAGCCAAAAAAACAGTCCTTACAGAATAAACTATTCAAATAACTCCAGTTTTATGATACATAATTGCTCCTCAAAACAGTTGTGTATTCCTTTCGGTTGAGCAAGTAATTGCTTACCAACTAATAGTGAAAGTTGGTAAAGTTTAACCCTGATAAGAGTGACGCCCAAGCCACTAGACTAAATACTCAAATAGTTTCCTACAATAATAAATCAAGAAGTTGTTTGAGAGTTGCTCGCTTCTCCGCTGAAATGTCTTCTGCATTTTACGTGGGTAGTAAAGTATCTGCAATGTTTGAAAAGATTGCAGTTCTCCAGCAAGTGCTTACAAGACAGTTTTTGTTTGAACGTCAGTCATTGGAGCGGAGACCAAAAAAAAACGAGTTGCAGAATGACTTCATAAAAACATACAAAGTTTTGATTTAAGCTTATATTTTGTGGAGAGCTTTCTTTCATTTTCGGTTGCAATCTTCATAAGCAAAACTGACAAAGATCGGGTCCATGTTTGTAGCTTAACTTTAAAAGGTTTTTGCTACTTTATCTTAGTTTTGATGTCTTATCTTATCTTAATTTACCGTCTACGTGTGTTTCACAAAATTTCTTAGTTACAAGTTAATGTCCATAAAATAAACCAACCGATGTAAACAATGATCAATGTGTATGCTTTATTCTAGTTTCTAAGATGGGTAAGATTTGGACCCGTTATGTGGCACTGTGGCACATTTGATGCGTTTTTTTTTACGATGTTAAATCATCAGATGAGTCCTACTACTGATGAGTCCTGCTACCGTCAGACCTGTACTGACTAAAATCCACGGTTTCCTTCAATAGCCCTTTATGTTCCGGGGTCACGGTGATGGTATAAGTCTCGCGACCCGGCAGGCTTTAGCCCTCTGAGAGGGGGCCTCGTCATTATGCTGACGCTCTTTGAGGCGCGCGTAGAACACTACGCGCCGTCGACCTGGGCATGGTCCATGGTCGGACAGCGAGTTGCCCGCATGCCCACAAAGTTGCGCTTGAAGTGCTAGTTCGAAATGCAAAAGTAACACGTTCTTAGTAAGATAATTGATACCATAGCCATTACAAAAAAAAAAAGAATCACATTCCATTGCACTCTTAATAAAAAAAAATCGCTTAAATAACTTTCCCAGTAATCCCCACTTTATACCAGACATAGAAAAATCCAAAGAATTCATAAAGAAAAATATTCCGCAGAAGTTACAGGAATACTGTCGGATACCGAGCCGTCATACTCTTTTTAAACATGAAGAGTTAAAATTTTAATTAAAAGACTCTTTGCGTGCTACGAAACGGCTCCAATTAAAACTATATCTTCGTTGGGAAGAACATAAAAGACTCGAGAGGGTAAAAAGGCTATGGATAATAGCTCTTACAGTACTCTGTAATTATTGTGGTCTGTCTATTTAAATATTTAATTGCGACAGTTATGCTCTAATGATTAGGGATGCCGGTTTCAAGTTTTTTTTAGGGATCGTGGTGCGCCGGACGTCGTAAGGCGATCTTAGGCATGCGGGCGACGAGTGAAGGGCAACTTGCTGTCCGACCATGGACCATGCCCGGATCGACGGCGCGTTGTGTTTCACGCGCGCCTCAAAGAGCGTCAGCGTGATGACGGGGCCCCCTCTCTAGAGGGCCAAAGCCTGCCGGGGTCGTGGGACTTATTTCATTACCGTGACCCCGGAACATAAAGGGCTATTGAATAACACCGTGGATTTTTGTCAGTACAAGTCTGACATTCCCTCCCGCCCTGCTGGGGTGGGAGGACTCACTCATTTGATGATTTACCACGTAAAAAAAAAGGTAAAAAAAGGGACCGTGTTGTTTATTTGGTGCATTCGAACTATGGTGTGTCGCAGTACCGTTTTGTCGCACAAGCGTTCATCGCACAGCCGTTTGTCGCACTAACGTAGTTCACTCTTGTACTATAGACAAAATAAAAAATATGTACCTTTCTTGTAACGGCTTATTTCTGAGTTTCAGTAGGAGTTTATAATAAACTTACGTTTGTTGATGAAACCATTTATTAGCAGAAATCGAAGAGCAAAGCGTTATAAATGTTAAAGTTTGCGAGGATGGATGAATGTTTGTTACTCTTTAACGCAAAAGCTGTTGAAAGCATTTGAATGTTTGGTACACAGATAGTTTACAACCTGGAATGACGTTCCTGTTGGATGTTTGCTGGACCTTTCATCTTTTATTTAAAACAGTTATATAAATATTCAAAACACAGAATTTTATTTAATAATCTACAAAGAAAACTTGTTAAATAATAGCCTAATATCTACTAACGAACCAACGCCTTAATTTTTGCAAAAACTTGTAAATTTTCCTCTTAACAAAAGGTCTAACATCTGTTTTGGAACCGGCTTTTCATTAAGCGCCCGGAGTTGGTGCCTGAAGTCAAAGCGTGGCTGCCAACTATAACGTTCTGACGGTAACATTCAATCATTTCGGTCTCGACACCTTTTGTTTCCTGGAAGGCAGTATCGAAGTTATTAACACGATATTGTGTTCGATTTTAAGGAGAAATCATTATAATTTGGTTAAGTACTGAGTGATTGAAAATTGAAAAATAATAAACACAAATATTTTATAGTCATTTTATAAACCGTGCTCGTGTCTGGTTCTTTACACTCTTCAGGCAGCCTAACTAGTCAATATGGATCAGCAAAAGGTTTTAAGAATTCTAATAAAAAAGGTTAAGTAGATAAACTAGATTTTGCCAACGGTTTAACCCGATATTTTTTTCTCACTAGCTCCTGTAACGCACTCACGTTTATAAACTTAAAAATTCGGAATCGAACCCGCGACACACACCGCAGGAGTCCAATCGATCAGCCACTGCGATAAACGTGTTGCCGAAGGATAAAAAGTAACTCTTGTTTTTGCGTAAAACAGTAATATACGTATTCAAAAAGTTTCGCATTTTTAATATTAGTAATGTAAATGTGACCCAAGCTTTGTTGGTACTCAGTCAAGTCAAAAGTCACAAATAACCCACATTAAGTTTGAATAAAACATCAGTTCGAACTTTTCCAAAACAAAAATTAATACGTCAAAAGTTACCGATTCCTATCTCCATAACGATAACGTCGACTCTTTAATGTCGCGTTCACAAATTATGCAAATCGTCGACAAACGAAACAGGACACAAAAAACTTAAAACTTAGCATTTATGTGGGTGACGTTATCTTGTGAAATTTTGCACCGTGCGCCATGAAAATGTTACGTGCTTCCGCGAAGATTTCAGTTTTGTAACTACCTGTACCTGTCGTTCCGTATATTATGAAATTTTGTTATTACATTCAGTGAGCGTCTACGCTCTCGAATAGCGTTTTGGGTGACAAATTTCAAAATGGACTATTTGATTTTCGACGGTGTTGATCGGATAGCGTGGAACTTACTTGAGTATTGAAGTATTTTTGTCTTTTCTTTGTTAAAAATAGAATATTTCATGCTACAAAAAGTAACCACATTTTCTGTGCCCTTTTTTCTCGTTTATTTTGCTTCTATAAAGAAGCAAGTTGTCAGTACAGACAGGTAAGTTCGGGCGGGTACTAATCGTTGCAGGTATAACCTGAAAAAAGAACCTGGCATGTTGGTCTAGTGGTTAGTGACCCTGATTGCTGTGCCGAGAGTCGTGGGTTCGATTCCCACTCAGGACAAATGTTTGTGTGATGGGTTCATTTACAAACATTTAAGCTCAAAAAACACAAACAACTAATCAATGTATTTGTGATGGGCTGATGGCATAAAAAATGTACGAACAGAAATGATCCGCTTGGGTGATTAGTCGACCATTTTATAGTTGGCTTGTCTATCAAATTTATAGTTGACCCATCTCTATTTCTATGTTTCATTAAAACATTTTAACCTAACGGGCGTGTAGCAACTTATTAGTAACATATTCAGAATAGTTAGTTGTAAGGTCGACATAAAGGGCTTACACAAATACCGGGAATTTCTGTCCCCGTTTACAAGTACTTAGAGAGTATTTAGCGAAACATTTGCATCATAACGAGTAACTAAGTATATAGTAACTATGTGTACAATAATTGAAATTTAAATGGGTATTTATTTACCATGTCTATATTTTACCACGTAAGATTTACTGTAAAAGTTTTACAAGTTTCTGCAATAAAACTTTTTTTTAATTATGATTTCAGTTGCTGATGTCTACGCTGCTTATGTAAGTAAGATAGACATTTGTCCGGGTCGACGTCGCGTCGTGTTCCACGCGCGCCTCAAAGAGCGTCAGCATAATGACTAGGCCCCCTCTCAGAGGGCTAAAGCCTGCATGGTTCGCGGGACTTATACTATCACCGTGACCCCGGAACATAAAGGTTTATTGAAGGACACCGTGGATTTTAGTCAGTACAAGTCTGACAATCCGTATCGCCCTGCCCGGGGTGGGAGGACTCATTTGATGATTTTACCACGATAAAAAAAAAGTAAGATAGACATTAACTATCGGTCAGCAAAGTATTAAAACATCGCAACATTACTTCTACAGTTAAGTTCTATCAAGATTTGTGAGAGCCAAGATTTTCTTGGAAAATTCCACATTTCTCTACATTTGTTAGGAGGGACTACCTGCTGAGAAACGTAGACACTACCGCTGCCAAATCAGATGCGACTCAAATGCAAGATTGCTGCTTGATAGAACAGACTCTCGAGCTTGCGACTTTTCCAAGACAAGTAAAATATTATATATTTATTATAAAAGTTTTGAAATATTAAAATTTGTAGTTCTTAATGAAGTTGGTTTTAAAAGTCACCTGTTGATGTTGAATACACAACCTTTTGAAATGAAATTAGTAGGTAAGGACAGAACAGAGCACAAATAAACTTTTCGTGTAAAGACGCCAGCATTAGAATCCACCCCAATTTGTCTCTCAATTGAATATGAGCATTCTTTTTTTTTGATAAAGTTGAAAATCTATTAAAGAAAGACAGATTGTGTCAAGTCGATGTCGAGCGTATGCACCTACATCAAAAGAGTAGTTAAATTACAAAATTCCATGAAAAAGAAGAAGTCTTCATTCTGGCCAAATAAAACAAAACTAAACATATGAATGGAGTTCTGTATATACTTGATAAACCAGAAAATATCTGAGTATAGATTACATTATAGATTATAATATAGTATAGATTATATACTCACAACAAAAAAAAATACGAAAGAAAGAGGTCATCCTCTCGACTTACCCAAACGTTAGCGAATATGTCAACTGCATCCTATCTCAGTCATTAACTCTGTCAGTTTCATAACGAAGCGGTTATGGCACACTTAAAATGTCCCCTAAAACCCTGCACAATTTTTATGACAATGTGAGTAAAAAAATCCCGCAGTTTTGATGTACCTAAGCACAAAGAAAGCACGTATGTTTTACGGTTTCTCTTATCTCATGCAGCCTTAACTTTGTTGGTCATACGGGATCACGGAGGAGGGAAACATGGAGTGTTCACATGGTTTAACAATTCATTTATCATTTTTTAAAGATATCAATCTTAGTATTTTTATAGATTCTTTAAACATAACTTAATATTTCTGTTCTTTTTAACAAGCAAAGTATTTTAGAAAGTACTTGTGTCTTTGAGCTGAACTGCGGACAGTGAGACGGACGAACGGACAAGTCAAAACTATAAGAGTTCTTTTTTAACTACGGAACCCATAACGTATACTTTGAAATCCCAGAACCCCATCGGATAATAATGACATGTTTTTTTTTATTGACACTGTAGATCTGATGGACGCTCAGCACTGATAGTGATACCTCCACTTTTAATGACAATATTCACTAACACTGTCATTAGAACTTAAAACAATGTATTTACCATGTTTATTTATTAGTAAAACTACTGAGTAGTTAAGGCGGTAAGGCGCGAGGCGTTACCTGCTTATGTCTTTAATCATTCCATTTGTTACCTACTCCGTGCACACGCTTTTGCGCATGTTGTTCCTTATCTAAATATTAGCAGTTGTTTATCCGTATGTCCTTTTGCATTCCACGTACGTAGTTCATATCTCTGAAACGTCCGGTCTTTTGGCCGGATCGGTCATGCATACGAAATGTTCTGAATACCTATTTGTTATGATATATTACAGGTATATCTCGGCTATCTCAGAAAATGTATTGTTTTATTGTGAGTTGTATCGATTAAATGTGGTTGTTGGTTTGAAAGTATTTGAATATTTGAAGCAGAATAGTTTTATTGCAGTCATCATTTGGTTTTGGTTTGCGGTTTAGATTGTTCCAATTGATTACAAATTGTGCAAGTTTCGATTGGTGAACCAGCCAGTTCATTTAGTTTATTTACGAGACTCGTAAACATTGTTCATAGTTTTTTATGTAAGAACGAATGTCATAGAAAAAGGCTGGCAACATGGATGCAAGTGAGGGACTATTAATCAGCGTGGTTCAGGTGGACGTCTTCTGTCTGATGATAATGAGTCGTGGCCATCTTCTGACTTCAGAGTTCATTAAGCCATCTCTATCTAAGCCCACGTCTCTGATTTGGCTTCAGACTTACATAGAACATGCAAATCTATGTTTCCACTGATAATGTAAATGATAATCTCTATGGTGACTTGATAATAGGGCCAAAATATTGCTTTTTATGTTCAGTCAATGAACGGCAGCAAGCCGAAAAGGAATGTTTAGCCCGATCATATAGTTTTCATTTCCTAACAAACGTACTGCGTAATTGTTACACCTACCAACCGCACCTGATAGTTTACGTTCGGATGAATTTCGCCTAGTTGCGTGGGCCGGATGCAATGCAAATGGAATATCCGTGTATTTGGCGATTAGATGTGGCCCAGATCTGACCGGATCTTGTAACCCGGATAAGCTGAGCTGTGCTTCACTCGCTCGATGTTCGCTCGGTTTGTTACGACAGCACGCTAGATTTCTTGATGGGATAGGCAGATGGATGTAATTACATTTGCAGAATGGCATTTTAGTGTTTTGGCTTCCGTTGTTGGCGATATATTTTTTTCAGTTGGTAAAATTCTCTTCCTGCTCTGGGTAGAGCGAAAGAGACGTTTTAACACTTCACCATGCCCACAGTTCATCACATGCCCTTTGCGTACCAGAGCTACGGTAGTCTGTTTCAACAGTCCTGCGATCCAAAACATAGTGCTGATGGATGCATTGTGTTTTAGAACAGTAGTAATGGAGGATTCAAAGGTAAGTTTTTTCTTAATAAAGTGTCAAAAAGTTCCAAGAATTTATTTAGACTTTATTCATGGCTTTGACTTTGACTTTGAACAAGTAAGTACCTCTCAGCTTCGTTAAAGGGGTTTTAATACCCTTTATTTATACTCGACCCCAAAAAAATACATTTACATTTCCAGGGTTGAGTATTTTCATTTATTTGTATTGATTTGAGTTTGTTAACGGACTCTCACATAAAACCCAAAACACTGGTAGGCACATTCCTTTTTTTTTCAAACAAAAAAAATGTTCGGCAACAGCAGTAGCAAGCCTATTTCCATTTTACGGGGCTTAATTCCTAACATCGGATGGAAACTGAAAACTTTGTAACTGAAAAAAAACCCAATAATTCAGGTTTTTTTTTTGTTGTTTTTATTTACGTGATGACGTCATCATCCAATGTGTCCACTCACCCAGTCGGAGTGAAAATTACGTTCAAACTCGTACTGACTGAAATCTACGGTTTTCCTTCGCTTTACATTTCAGGTTCAAGGCAACTTGATCAAACAGTTTCAAGACCCCGGTAGGCGTTAACCTTCTAAGAAGGCCAAAGCCTACCGCGGTTAGATTGCTGGCAAAAATTTGATGCGCCCGGACACGAGCCGGGCATGATCCATGATCGGACGGCGAGTCACCCATTATTCGCCAATAATATTGCAGACCTAGAAATTAAACCGAGTTCAAGGACTCTGAAAGTCGGATTTTTTTATTATTTATGATTGTGCCTTGCATATCGATCATCTCTGACTGGCCTGTTGGTCTAGTGGCTAGTGAACCTGACTGCTATGCCGCGGGTCGTGGGTTCGATTCCCACCCAGGACAAATGTTTGTGTGATGAGCACGATCATTTGTTCTGTGTCTGGGTGTAATTTATCTATAATATGTATGTATTTAGAAATATATAAGTACTAGCTTCTGCCCGCGACTTCGTACGCGGATCTTGTTGCTTATGCCAGCGACAATGGGGTCGGCAAAATCGAAGATCTGAAAAGTCTGATACCCAACTCCAAGAGCCCGGGTAAAAAAATCATGGGAGTTTGGCCAGTAGAATAAAAATTGTATTAATATATTAATCGTCATCGAAAATCAGTCCGTGAAATTAGTGATAGCTTTGATTTCCACATCAGGTGTTCCAAATCTTATATTTTAATACATCAATAGATAATGCTCATTAGGCTGAACAGCTCTTTCTAAGACGTCATTCCTATACAGGTTGAATTTTTCAACTGGGCGTTGAGTTGAACAAAAATAAGCATGATTTCAAAGAAGAAAAGGTTTGTAACTTAAGTTTCGAATACAGTCATCGCCTTGAAGATTGATCAGTTTTTTTTAATTATACGTTTTTCTTAAGTTTGCCGTATATGATTACTTCCCAGAATTGTTGAAAGGAGTCTTCAAAATTTTTCGATATTCCTCATAGTTTCGAAGATAGTCATCCACGCCCAGTTGAAAAAAATTATGTTATAGTGTAGCTGGGCTCTTTTTTTTTTCGTGGTAAATCATCAAATGAGTCCTCCCACCCCGGGCAGGGCAGGAGGGACTGTCAGACTTGTACTGACTAAAATCCACGGTGTCCTTCAATAGCCCTTTATGTTACGGGGTAACGGTGATGGTATAAGACCCCGGCAGGCTTTAGCCCTCTGAGACCGGCCCCGTCATTATGCTGACGCTCTTTAAGGCGCGCGTGGAAAACGACGCGCCGGCTATGGTCGGACGGCGAGTTGCCCTTTACTCGCCACCCGCATGCCCGCGCCTACGGTGGCCGGAGATCGTCTTGTGACGTCCGACGCCGTGGGCGTCCACCACCGCGGGGTAGCTGGGCTCTTGGAGTTCCACATCAGGTGTTCCAGATCTTCAATTTTATATGTCCACAGAGAGTGCTCATCAGGCCGAACAACTTTGCTGAGACGTTATTCCTGTATATGTTATAGTGTAGCTGGGCTCTTGGAGTTCCACATCAGGTGTTCCAGATCTTCAAACTAATTCTCTCAGCAGAAAATGCTCATCACGTGGAACAATTTTTGCTATCACACCATTTTTGTATCTCTTATAGTTTAGCTGGTCTGTTGCGGTTCTGCGCCAATTGCTCAAGTTTTCAAAATAAATTATAGCCTATGTTTTGACCAGACTTAATATCTATACAACAAAAAAAAAACATTCAAATCCGTCCAGTACTTTTTGAGTTTATCCCGGACATACATACAGACAAACAGACAAACAGACAAAAATTCTAAAAACTATATTTTTGGCTTCGGCATCGATTGTAGATCACACCCTAAGTATTCTTTTAAAAAAATATTCAATGTACAGTTTTGACTTTCCTACTATTTTATTATATGTATAGATGTTTATCAGTTGTCTAGTACCCATAACACAAGCTCTGCTTAGCTTGGGACTAGATGGCGTTGTGTGATAGTTGTGGAATATTATATTATTATTATAATTATCTCGTGATGGTAAGCAATGACGCGGTCGACAGTGAAGTATGCTTGCCTAGAAGTAACCCATTCACTCTTGATTTGAAGATCCCGTTTGGTTTGTTTTTTAATAATTCATTCATGATTCTGATGAAGACATTGTGTTATTAGTAAAGTTATTCTAAAATGTATGACCGATTGACCGTTCCCGTCAAACAATAGAGAAGTTTGGAAGACAAGAGTTTCTCATTGAACTAAGGTTATCGAGCAAACTCGCTGAAACTGTTATATAAAATTTACACGGTTTTAATTATTGGTTCATGTTATGTTACGAACCTAGATATTTTAAGTACGAAATTATTTTATACATTTATTCACAAAAAAATACAAATCTTTCCTTTTTATAATATTAGTGTAGATAAGATACTTTGTAGAACTAAAATGTTTTGGATACCAAACACGGGATGGTAGATAGTGGGAAGGCAATTAACTAACTTACCTTTTTAACAGGTTACCGCAGTACTGGAAGGCAGAGGGCAACTGAAACAAAAGGGTGGTGTTTAGTCAGTACAAGTCGGGCAATTCCATTCGTTATACTCATGGTATGCTTTACCATTCCAAAAAAAGGCATAACTATTTTATTTTTACAATAAAACTTGATGATAGTACGTAAATGTCACTGAAACATTGTTTGCGTACATTTTATTCACACTTCATTTTTAGATTTAAAGTATATATTTTTCTCAAGATTATTTTCATTTTTATAACTTCATAATATAGCATGATTAATAGAGACTATAACATTAATCATGCAAAAAATATTTGGGCAAAAGAAACATTATTTCGCTCTTAATACTTTCTCAAAATAATATCTAAGAAAAGCCTGCCCGGTCTACCTCACATTATACATTATAAATAAGGTGTTGTTTTATTTTTCAGTGAAACATATAAACTCAGTGTACCTTTTTAAGTTATAAAAAACACAAGAACGCTTCAAATATTCTGAAATGAAAACTAATAGATCTTGGGTCTTTTTTTTTTAGCGTGGTAAAATCATCAAATGAGACCTCCCAACCCCGGGCAGGGCGGGAGGTACTGTCAGACTTGTACTGACTAAAATCCACGGTGTCCTTCAGTAGCCCTTTATGTTCCGGGGTCACGGTAATAGAAATAAGTCCCGCGACCCCGGCAGGCTTTGGCCCTCTGAGAGGGAGCCCCGTCATTTTGCTGACAGCTCTTTGAGGCGCGCGTGGAACACGACGCGCCGTCGACCCGGGCATGGTCCATGGTCGGACAGCGAGTTGCCCTTTACTCGCTGTCCGCAAGCCCGCGCCTACGGTGGCCGGAGATCGTCTTGCGACGTACGGCGCCGTGGGCGTACACCACTGGGATTTTGGGTCTTACGAGTGTTTTAATATTCATCTATTTAAGTGATGAAAAGAAAACATTCTTAACGCACTTATATTAAATTATACTAGACTTTTAAACAAACTCTGTTATTAAATTAAAACTATTCAAGCACAAACTAATTGTAAAGATTTATTAATTACAAAAGTTTTACCTCAAAGTTTCCGCCATAACTTGTGGAAGGTGTTTCAGCGTCCAATATTTTCTTCAAACTCAAGAAAAAATCTAATTTAGTTTTAAGTGTTCATAAAATATTGAAGGCAAGACCTTTTGAGAGCAAGAGTTTCGCCTGTCTTGAGGATATTAAAAATTTCATATTCACGTATATTTACGTATCTAGTCTGGATAAAAACGAGAGACAAGGACTTGAAAAAATGGAAACAAAAAGTAAAAAATAGCTTTAAGATTCTTTATTCGTTGTTTTGTTTTCATTTATTTTTTCTATTTAATGCTTGCTAGATTATTTTCGTGCTCAACCAGATACAATATAATTTTTAAAAATACATGAACTTGTCATGCAATATAAATAAACTTTTTTTTTTACGTGGTATAATCATCAGGCTTGTAATGACTAAAATCCACGGTGTCCTTCAATAGGTGTTCTTCCGGGGTCACGGTGATCGTATATGTCCCGCGTCCATCTAAATAAACTTTGAAGCAAAATTGCAAATTTTCCTAAGCAAAATTTTCATTTAGGAAACATTTTACAAGTCCGAATTTTAATTATGAGGCGCTAAAATAAAACGTCGGTCGTACTTGGTAAGATAGTAAGCAAAGCAAAGCGTATGTGGTTCATTAACAGTTTTTTTGTTCTTGTTTTATTTTCCGTTGGAAAAACCTTTCGTATGTTTTTGATACATGCACCCTTCAAAGGAACATCGCTGTGCCAGTATCCCAGGATTCAATCCGCTCGTACTTTGTGGATTTACAAAAATTGTGGTGGGTATTACGTCGTTCTTCACGACTTCACCTGTGATGAAAGGGGGAACGTAATTTTATCGTGCGATATACTGCGCTCGTTCACTCGTATTAAGGCGCACAATGAAAATGTGTGCAAGGGGTTTACTCGTTTTAAGTGTTTTTTTTTTCATAAAGTTCAAAATATGTGTGAAAGTTTTTGGTTTGTTTTCTTTTTCGAATATAGAGAATTCAATGATAATTTTACTGGACTGTTGGTCTAGTGGTTGCACACTGACTACTATGTCGGGGGTCGTGGGTTCGATTCCCACCCAGGACAAATGTTTGTGTTATGAGCATGATCATTTGTTCTGTGTCTGGGTGTAATTTATCTATATTATGTATGTACATATTTAGAAATTTAAAAGTATGTTTATTAGTTGTCTAGTACTCATAAAACAAGCTCTGCTTAGCTTGGGACTAGATGGCGTTGTGTGATATACAGGGTGAATTTTTCAACTGGGCGTGGATGGCTACTTTCGAAACTATGAGGAATATCGAAAAACGTTGAAAGGAGTCTCGAGGCCGATTTTGACGAAAACTAAAACTGCATCATTGGATTTTAGAAAAATCAAAAATCCTGGCGAGGAATCGAACCCGCTGATTTTGGAAAAAAAATCTCACCCTGTATTATTACACCGTTCGATAGTGTTGCTAATAAGGATCAAATTCTGGGAAGTAATCATATACGGCAAACTTAAGAAAATGGCTGATTTTTATGAAATTGCTATTTTTCCATGTTACTTTACATCTACTGAGCCATAATTTATTCGAAATTATAAAATTTCATTGTTTTCAATTTCTCACTGGATTTGACGTTTCAACAATCCCACTGTACTTAGCAATACGACATTATTGAGTTGAACTAAAAATAGCATTATTTTAAGGAAGAAAAGGTGACTTATGTTTCAAATACAGTCTTTGCTTTGAAGATAAATCAGTTTTTTTGTAATTATACGTTTTCCTTAAGTTTGCCGTATATGATTACTTCCCAGAATTTTATCCTTATTAGCAACACTATCGAACGGTGTAATAATACAGGGTGTGATTTTTTTTCGAAAATCAGCGGGTACGATTCCTGACCAGGATTTTTGATTTTTCTAAAATCCAATGATGCAGTTTTAGTTTTCGTCAAAATCGGCCTCGAGACTCCTTTCAACGTTTTTTGATATTCCTCATAGTTACGAAAGTAGCCATCCACGCCCAGTTGAAAAATTCACCCTGTATATTATAATGCAGCTGTTACAATTGATTTATGGCAATAAATACTTTTACATTTATTAATATAATATATGTTTGAGGCATCATTCTAGGCCAGAGGCAAAGATGAAGTCTGAGAAATGTAGCGTGCTTACTCAGAAGAATCTGGATTTTGTACGCGCTTGCAGAATAAAAAGTAAGGCGTGTTAAAATACTGCTTTATGTACTAGGAAAATTCTAATTACGGGCATTTTAAGGCAGTAGCGTATAGTTGTACTCGTAACACACTTGTGTCTGTGTATTTTGGTGTAAACTTAAACAAGAGTGAGAAAGCTACTTTGACTGTGGTTAGAGTCAAGTAGCCAAAGTTTCGTATTCTTAAACAAATAACTTTGAGAACCATTTCTATGTGTAAGTAGGTCGACTGAGAAAATACATCAAAACTTGTGTAATTTTCATTTTTTAAATTGTCCTCACTAAAGGCGCGTTTCCATTATGCAAGTGTTTGCATACATGTATGACGTCAGACTTGTGTGCAAGTGATTTGAATTGGAAACACGATTTTGTTCAACTTGCATACAAGATTTTAGTGGTATACAAGTTAGTTCTAGTTGTATTCTCTATGCACGACCGCATGCGCTTGCAACTTGCGTGCAAATGTGCCGACTTGATAATTGTGCGTACAAGTTTAAACCTAATTGTATACAAGTTGCAACTTGTTTGCAAGTTGTTGTTTCCACTATACAATTTGCATGCAACTTGCAATTAGTATGCAAATCACTTGCATAATGGAAACGCGCCTTTAAGGTATACTTAAAGAGCATACAGCGATCTTTTGTATGGGAATATAGAAAAGTTGTTTTTAGACTTTTTCAGCAATTAAAAAAAAAATCTCTTCCTTAGAACTATCCTCGTACTTCAAGAATATTATAAAAACAAATATATCCTAATCGGTTCAGCCGTTTCCAAGTATCGCGCTTAGCACCACATTTAGCGATTCATTTTTATGATACAGATAGATATAGAAAAAAATAGATAGAAAAAGAAGATTAGTAGTAGATCAGGCCTTTTTTTATCGTGGTCATCAAATGAGACCTCCCTCCCACCCAGGGCAGGTCGGGAGGGACTGGCAGACTAAAATCAACAGTGTGCTTCAATAGCCCTTTACGTTCCAGGATCACGGTAATTCAGTAAGTCCCGCACTCCGGAAGCGACTTTGTCTTAGAGGTACTTTGTAAAGGAGATTAAATGTCAGATAATTAATAAATCTTGCCTAATAATAATTAACCGAAGAATTAGGCAGAGGCGGCCTTTTTTAATAATAGGCACACACAAAATAGGAGAGATAAATTAAAGGCCTATGTTCAGCAGTGGACGTCTTCCGGCTGATGATGATGATGAAATTAAATCGTCATGTAAAATAGGATGCGAGAAAATACATTTTTGAATCGACACAAGAAATATCTCTTTGGTATAATTTTTAGACAGTTCCAATCGATGAGACTTGATAAAATTAAGTCCATGAACTTTGATCTTTGCGAGGCGTTTGAGCCTTTGAGTTGCCTAATCAGATAAATTATTGATGAACTTTAAAATAATATAGTGGGACGTTAAAGACATTCCCTTACTTTCAAAAAGCATAATTTTAGTAGGAAAATTTAACTCTCAAAGACTTCTACTATACAAGTTGCAAGTTGGGTGTAATTTATCTATAATATATAAGTATATGTGTATTTAGAAATATATAAGTATGTTTATCAGTTGTCTAGTACTCATAACACAAGCTCTGCTTAGCTTGGGACTAGATTACTTTGTGTGATAGTTGTGGAATATTATTATTATTATACCCCATTACAAACAAATTAAACATAGTTGACTAAGTGTGAGTGTGTGGGTGCTTACTTGTGTTGGTATGTGAATCTCTGCCTCTATTTCTAACCTATTACATCTAAGGTTGGAAATTGAATGTATAGATTCCTAGTAGGCCACTAAGAATTGAAGGCTAAAACAACGCGGTAGAAAAAAAAACCCCTTTGTGCGAATCCTACGTAAAACAAGTGAACATCTTCAAAGAAATCATTTAAATGTGTGCGTGGCACTCACTCATCTATAAAAAGTGGCTTCATTAAAAACGTTACGATTTTTTTTTTGTACACGGAATCTAGAGATTCTATAATCATTCTAAAGACTGTTTTTTCAATAGTGAGATAACTGTTATCTCATGAATATAAAAAAAATAGTATTTTGACATATTTTATATTGATAAGCTGTCAAACCGCCATTTTTATTTCTCAGACAAAAGTTATTGACAAATCAGCCCTAAATCTGCAACGTTATACAGAAGATGCAAACAAACCAAAACTATAAACGTAACAAGCAAAAGCGAACCACTCAATACAAATTGTTATCCTTAAATTGTACCTACAAGTGCTACGTATCGGCTGGCCGCGTAATTCCATTAATGTTGGGAATACATCACTGGCGAAGAGGTTCCCTCACTTCCCTCCATCTTGGATTTACGGCCAGAGCCGGATGAAAGGTCTAGGCCGCCGTTCTACATCGTTTATTAGTAGTTATGTACAAAGATTTACTTTATCCAAGAGCTATTCGAGTTCTTTTTTTTATCGCCGTTAAATCATCAAATGAGTCCTCCCTTCCCGTGCAGGGCGGGACTGTCAGACTCGTACTGACTATAATCCACGGTGTCCTTTAATATCCCTGTATGTTCCAGGGTCAAGTCCCGCGACCCCGGCAGGCTTTGGCCCTTAGAGAGGGGCCCCGTCATTTTTGCTGACGCTCTTTGAGCGCGCGAGCGTGGGACACGACGCGCCGTCTACCCGGGCATGGGCCATGGACGAACAGCGAGTTGCCCTTTACTCGCTGACCGCATGCCCGCGCCTACGGTGGCCGGGATAAACAATAACGGCACCATGGTTCGAACTACATGGTCGAGCAGTGTTTGCGAAGGTGAATCTATCGATGGGTGATTTCTATTGGACATACACTTTCACGCTTGTATTCGGCTCCCGGCTGTCATTTGCTCGTCTTGCAAGTCTGATATAAGTACAGTTCTGCCAGCGGGTACCTTTTACTCTGTATTATATATTTAATGCTCCATCTGTACTAATATTGTACAGAGATAAAATTAGTTTGTAAGTAGGAAACTAATATGTTATTTTTTTCTAAAAATTAACCGTTTGGAACGTATTATTATATTAGTTTCAGTTCCTTCTGTCTGAAGTCTCTCCCTCTTAGACCTCATCTTTGCCTCTGGGCTTAATTGAGGCCAAGAGAGAAGTTTTTGTTTAAATAATCAACCTTTTTAGTCCGTATATATATCACAAAATCCCGGAACGTGTGGTGTTCTTTTTTTATAACGTCTTCTTTCTAAAAATAATATTTAGTGATATGACAAAATACTAATATAAAGTCAGATAATATGTCTCAATTTAATCATTATTGGCAGCCATACTTGGGACAGGCCTTGCTACTGTTTATAAACTATTCACCATTAGAGACAACTTTAGGCTTTTGAAACTTGCGAGCCCAAAATAAAATGGTTTTTATTGCCACATAATTCACCTGAACGTTTTCTTCACGTGGTTCATTAAACTTGAATCTATTTTCGGCTTAGAAAGTCGAAATTTAATGACGTGAGTAGGTATAGGTAATTAAGTTAAAATATGTACCTTGTACGCCTTTGGCATGATCAAATAAAATGAGTACCTTTTACATATCTTATGAAAACGAAAGTTCTCTTAATTTAAATACTTTTAACATTTATCGTGGAGTCAAATGCCAAACAAGTTACGAACCTCATTTATTTTATCGTGAAAAATAATTTGCTCACTTTTACATTTTTGTTGGAGCAAGAATATGTTATTGTCGTAATCATCGAACGCGAATGGCAATTTAAAACATATTTAGCATGAAAATAGACGTTACAGAGAGCACGAAGACGAAATAACGAGGAGGGGTCCTCTCCCCATTCTTGGGAACCCCTCACATAAAAATGGAATTATTTTTGACAGCCTTATTTTCAAAATCGATGACGCCGCCGCCGTACCAAAGATCTATTCAAATTCAATAGAATGATAATCTTGAAAATGTAAATTCATTTAGTGGTTCGTTTCTATTGAATCGCTGGTTCAATATTGACAACAAACAAAGAGTAAACGTAATATTTTTCTATTTCATTTTTCAACTAAGCGACGGCACTATAATCTTCTTATCCGACCTTTTCTTTGTTTTGAAGTGTTCTAGGGTTCGTGTTCGATAAAGGCTTTGTACGAATAAGGGCCAGGGGTTGATAATCTATATCAGTTTGTGTGCGACCAAAGGGATCGTTAATATATATTACATGTAGAATATACATAGTAAAGTATACGTTATACTAGCTTTTATGTTTGTATGTGTGTGTTTCAATTGAACAAGGAAAATGTGACGATATTGATTTTGAAACATGATATGCATTTTTAAGGTGCTCCTTTTAAGAGGCTTTGCCCTCATTACTTTATCGAAAAGGGAATATTTCAGAATTCATTAAACGCCATGTAGGTTGATACTGAATTTAATGGTTTCTTTTTTAACGATGTGCGACGGCTTTGAGTACAAGCAGCTTGATGTTTATTTATAAACTTGATATCGGGGACAAAATATTTTCTTTGAAGGAATTATACATAACTTACGTTTATCTATGCGAAAGTAACTTTGTAACTTTTTTCTAATGCTTTAACAGCTGAACCTATCATACCTACTGATCATACCGTTGTCAGGTACTTCGGTACCTGACAACGTATTTAAATACATAGGTTTTTTGTGAAAATTAATGGTTCCACGTGACTTAGTACCAATAGTATCTTAGTACCTTACTCATAAACTAATTGTGACTTTGAGAACTAAAATTTGAAGTTTATATTTCATTCCAGTTGCGATCTATATTCACGAAAAAAAATCAATGCCGAAAATATATACAAAAAGAGATATGAAATAAAAAAAAAAAACGCGGCAGACAAACTTCAGTCACGCGACGCGGAAATAGATTTTTAAAACAGCAACACTCGCGGTGGCTTGTCGAATGAATCATGCTGCAATGATACCCCATCTCGTGATTTCCCTCCAGAGAAGCCATCAAGTTTGAAGTAAATCTGCGATATCACTCGTAATGTCTCCCTTGCGTACCAACCGAACTCGCTGACCGTAAAATTGTAAAAACTACCATAAATCTTTGCCTTCTACTTCGTTTTTTAGCAAAGGGAAATCAAGTGGAGGTGGCCACACAAAATAGATGTATATCGTTTTGCTGTTGGTTTTGGGAATCATGTTGATCCGGGATAAATACATAAATTATTGGCTTGAAATTTTGGCTGCAGGTACGACTCTATTGTTGGGACAAAGTCTTTGGTCAATTTCTTGCACTTTTTAATTTAAAACCAAATATTTTGTACAAAGGTATTTTGACTAGAGAGTTTAGAGATGTGCCAACTTGTTGGTAGAGCTGACTAGTAGGGCATTTTTGCATTCTGATCGCCGGATCGGATTTGCATTGTCTGCGACCAGTTGGCTGCGACCAATTTATATTAAATTAGATTTTTTTGTTGTCAAAAAATTTGGGTTTTTTTTTGTGTCACTTTGAACAGTTAAAAAAAAACCTCAGACCACACAGACGGGTTGCGATTGAGTGCATTCCATAATGTTCTCTATTCTTACGACTTGGCTTTACATAAAACGCCTTTTACATTATTGACTGTCCAAAACTTAGCCAACTAGTATTATATTGGCTCCACCTTATTACAGTCAACAAGTCGGCTAACTTGTCTAAGCAATAGTCGACCTATTTCTACTTTTAAGATTAATAATCTAAAATAATAATAAATTACGATTCCAGGAATTCATTTCAAGTTTAACAAAATTATAATTAAATTTAGATTGTATTAAGGTTGATTAAAATTTTCATAAACTAGAATAATTAATGATTCCAAGTACAGATCTGAGGAATTCTTAGTATTTTAACATTATTATTTCAAAACAATTTGTGACGTACCTACCTACTTTTCGCTCGTCATCCTTTCGACGAAAGCACACGTTCAATACCTATTTGGATAGATAAAAAAATCCTAAAAAAAACTATCTGTTCCATAATTTCGCACTGAACGTTTCCATCCTTCGTAATTCATACAGCGACGGAGTGGATCTCTACCTGCGTTTATGTTTCCGAACGCATATAGGGCTAGTTTCTTTAAAAAATAAGAGTGATCAATTTTCTTTGGAGTAGACTCGCTCCATCGTCGATTTTGTCTCTCTCCCCTCTGGCATATAATAAAGTCAAGAGTGCACACAACTAAAATACGAAAAAGAAAAACATTTAAAAACCTATTTATTAAAAAACAGACCAACGAAAAAACCTTTTTTACAGACAAGCCTATTACGAAACATACACAAGACAAACTTCCTCGTGATACATAATTATAAAATATCCTGTAACTTCAAAGAAAATATACAATTTTCCAATAAACTAAATAATGCAGGTGCCAAGGAAACTTGGCCATTAACGCCTGTGTCAGGCTAAATTAGTCGTTTGATACCTCAAGTTAAATTATTTACACTTTTATAGCTTCAACTTTTATTAATTTTCTGCTGCTTTCTAATTGTTTACCTTTAGAGACTGTAGTGGTAACTTTACCGTTGTATTGAACGGGTCATTGCCCCGCATAAATATAAATAATTGAAAAAATATAGCATTGTATTGATGGGAAAAACTTTGTTCACGATTGATTTAAAAAATAAAGGAGAACGTTGAAGTATGGTTTAGATTAAAATATTATATTTTTTCTCTTTTTCGTCGTGTGTAAATAGAGCCTTATCCTTATCCGGTATCTGAAATAGCCTATGTGAAATAGGCATCGCCCGTGTGTTTGTCGAATTATCCCGTGGAAATGTCAGACTGAAAAGTATCCTATATTATACAAATCTGTTCACGAGTTTTTGCGTGAATGAGTAGCAAACATTCGTATATATCCTCAAAAACTTTCACATTTATAATTTATTATTTATATTTTTTTGTTTAAAACTGTACTCCACGCTTTAATTTCTCCTGTATCGTGGCTGCGTTTCAAACATAGAAATTCACATACACAAACACCCAGAACAGGGGGGAGGGTTTGTATGTATGCTTTTGCGGTTGCACAACGACACGCTTTGCTTTTGCTTTGCTTGGTAGCATTGATGCAAACCTACCTTGCCACTTCCTTCTGAAGAGGCAAGGAGGCGAGGTCTTGAGGGAGAGTGCAACAGTCACGTTGATCCTCAAGGCAAGTCTGGTGAGTTTACCTTCTCGTGGTTGCCGCCCCGTTATCGGTCTAATTCCGTAAGAAATAGACGTAACAGAAACCACCAGACGATATTCTTTATATTATCTATCTATTTATATATACTCCCCTTATAAAACTATCCCCCCCCCCTTAAACCAAAAACCCTCCATCCCATCCCTATATCCCGTCGATCCCAGAGGAAGGGCAACCTCGATTCCAAAAAAGCCCACCCCCATCACCATGAACAAGCAGGAGGAACAAAATACTACCCAGGTGGGTCCCGGCCAAGCCGGGGAATCCCACACCGCTACGGCGGTCAGCCCCCATCGTAATCTGGGGGGGGCAACCAACTGCTCCAACAATGTTTCGCCGCGCGACTTCGCGCCGCTGGCAGCTAATTTAGCGCCCTAAGGGTGCGTCCACACTAGAAGCCTAGCGCGTCGGCGGTGGCAGGCGCGGTGGCGGGCGCTGTGGCGGGCGCGATACGTGTCCACACTGCCGATCAAGCGTTTGTTTTTGTTGCGGCGACTTCAGGTGTTGCAAACCGGTGGTAAACTAAAAACTAAACTCTATAAAACTGGTTTAAAGTTTTTTTTTTTTTACTGGTTATTTAGGATTGAATACAACTAAATTATAAATCATTCTACATTTTTCTACTCAAGTACGGTAAAAATAATTTAAATATGTATAAAAACACCCAACTGTAGTATTTTAGTGCATGTTCTGGTAATTATATGGCGCTACTAAAAGATCGAAAAGGTTTGATACACCTGCCGCCAGCCCGTTGTATCGGTTGTTGCCTAGCAACGCCTAGGCTCGCAAAGTCGCTCGTAACCACCGCGCTAGGCTCCCCGCCTAGTCACTTCAATGTGGCCACAAGCGGCGATTTCATACATTCATTATTATCGCGCCCGCCGCCGCCACCGCGCTAGGCTCGCAGTGTGTTTCAGCACTTAGCACAAGCAGCGACCTACGCGCCACCAACTACCTCACAGGCTGCGACCAACGCGCCACTTTTCCCCACCACACAAAGCATGCCCCCCACGAGCCTCTGGCAGCAGAGCATCGTGAGGAACAGCATCGCAAACCCTGACGACAAACAAGACCGGACACAACCAGAGAGGACGGGGACCGATGCAGGTGGCTCTACAACTTTCCCGACTAGCGGAGTACGCCCGCTGAGTAAGCGCGAAAAACCTAGGCGGGAAAGAAAGGAAGTACGCGACCAACCGCGAATTTGCGAAGGGGCAACCCAGCGCGAAAAGCGGCTGAACGTGGAACCCCGTACGCAGGGGCAAGCGCGCGAAGGGGTAACCCAACGCGACATGCCTCCACACACGCAAGGTTCCACCGGGGCCACCAGCCGTCCCCAAGACACAGACCAACCACAAGACCAACTCCGACCTAGACGGCACAGGGGCAGGCGGGCTGGAGCCTCACACAGGGCGTCCTTGGCAAACAACACCCAACCCAGCACCTCTGAACCGCAGGCTGGACCGAGTGGTACAGCACCGGCGAAGAGGGAGCGCCCTGACGACTCGGCCTCACCGAGTACGCTACAGGGGTACGCCAAGCGTGTGAGGGTCCATTCTGCGCAAGGGGAGCGGAGAACCTACGCACGGGCCACAAAGGACATTCCTGCGCGGCACGCCGTAGCTATCTGCTTCCCGCCCCCATCCAGAGACCTGACTAAGGAAGAGGCAGACTTTATAAAGACTGACCTTGAGAACCTTCTGATGGACACGGACCCCGCCACGCCACTGCCTTCCTTCCGCGGATACCCTAGGGTAGCGGAAGGCACTGTGCAGGTGTGGTGTGAGGACGAGAACGCCCTTAACTGGCTGACACAGAATGTTCCGAGAATCCGACTACCAGACACAGACCAACCACTCACGGTGCTGAGACAGTCCGACGTGCCCACCCGTGTCCGAGCCTCGCTCTTCGTCCCACGCTTCACTGGCGACGTGGAGCGACTCCACAGCATTCTGATTCGTCAGAATGCTTGGTACGACATCGCGAGGTGGTCATTGTACAGGGCTACCAGGGTCTGTGGGGACAACCCCGGGACCTACTTGACCCTAGGTTTACCACCGGAGGAAGCTGAGCGGGTCCTGGCCCGGGAGCGACGAATATCGTACCTACTCGGGTCGATATACGTACGCTTCTGGCCCACGCCCCGACCAGCGGACACCGACTGTACTGACGGTACCCACACCACGACGACCCAGACCATACAAACACCGACTCTGACGAGTGACACGGACATGACTCGACTGGAGGAAGTCATGGCCCGAGCAGCAGTGGCGGACGACAGCAACGCCATACCGCCCGCATCACCATGCTGGAGCGAGGCCTTGCTAGTCTCGTCGCCAGGTGACCAACACGAAGGCCAACATGGTGCGGAGGAAGCGGAGAACCTCTCCAATGGATCCTCCTCCGACTAATTCCGCACCACCGCCATCACTGCCAATACATGTTATCCAGACCAACCTTCAGCACAGCCAGACTGCCACGGCTAGCTTACGCAGGGCCCTGGAGGTAAAACCCAGAACTATCGCACTGATCCAAGAGCCGTGGATCAGAAACAACAAAATCTGCGGCCTCAGTAACATCGGAGGTAAGATAATTGCTGACACACACAGATCAGACAAACCAAGAACATGCGCTTACATACCCAAAGAAATCCCCACCGCGCCCCTCACTCAATTCTGTTCCAGAGATCTGACAGCCGTCAGGCTGCAGACAAGAAGCGACGTCCCTGATGTCGTACTGGCCTCAGTATACATGCCAGGCGAGGACACAGACTGCCCGCCGAAGGAAATGGCTGACCTAGTGCGACACTGCGAGGACGCCAAACTAGACCTGATCATATGCACCGACTCAAACGCGCACCACCCACTCTGGGGCAGCGACGCACCGAACGCCAGAGGAGAGGTATTATCCACCTATTTATTCTCTACTAACCTTAACATCGTAAACCGAGGCTCTGAACCCACTTGGGTCACAGTCCGAGGACAAACGATCATAGACCTAACGATTGCTACAGAAAACGCGACTAACCACATCACTAACTGGCACGTATCAGACGAGCCTTCCTGCTCTGACCACAGAAGAATCCGCTTCACATTGACCACCAACACGAGGAAACCCACACCGAGGCGAAACCCGCGGCGCACTGATGTGCCTGAATATAAGCGCCTCCTAGCCTCCTTGCTGGCTAGACACCTACCACAAGTAACCATAAGGGACCCAACACAACTAGAACACACAGTAACAAAACTATCGGAATATCTAACAGAAGCTTACCATGCATGCTGTAAACTAAGAGCGCCAAAAACCAGTCATGAGAGGAATCCCTGGTGGAACGCTGAACTTGGTAAACTCAGAGATGCATTACGTAAACAATTCAACAGAGCCAAAAACACTAGACTCCCAAACGACTGGGAACTGTACAAAGAGACCCAATACACTTATAAAAAGCAAATCCGAACAGCCAGGAAGACAGCCTGGCGCAAATTCTGTGAATCTATCGAGACTAACAACGAAGCCGCAAGGGTAAGGAAAATCCTCTCAACCGACCAGGACCGAACCCTTGGAACGCTGAAAAAACCCGACAATACATATACACTCACAGACCTGGAAACCAGTAAGGTCCTTCTTGAGACTCACTTCCCCGACTGTAAACTCCTAGAGGACAGGACATGGGAGACAGAACCAGACTGGACCCCTACGGATATGGACTGGTCCAGAGCCCACAGCATGATAACGGAAGACCGGATAAGGTGGGCCATTAACACCTTTCAGCCCTATAAGTCCCCAGGACTAGATGGCATCTTTCCGGCCCTACTACAGTGGGGGGTTGCACACCTACTACCATGCCTGATGGAGATCTATCAGGCCTGCATAGCACTTAGACATATACCCCTAGCATGGCGGGAGGTAAAAGTCATCTTCATACCCAAACCTGGCAAAACGGACTATACCCAACCCAAGGCCTATCGACCTATAAGCCTCACATCTTTCCTACTGAAAACCCTCGAGAGACTCTGTGATAGGTATATCCGAGACGGACCTCTTCGGGAAAAACCACTTCACAAACAACAGCATGCGTACTCCACGGGCAGATCAACGGAATCCGCGCTACATAGCGTAGTATCCAAGATTGAATGTGCAGTGGACCACAAATGCTCAGCACTGGCCGCCTTTATTGACATTGAGGGCGCCTTCGACAAAACCACGTTCAACAGCATCAACATGGCCTTAGACAGGCACAACATAGACCCGACCCTGAGCGGATGGATCAGCAACATGCTCAAGCAAAGAGCTGTACAAGTTACAATAAATGACACTACAAGGGCCATTGTGGCGAAAGGCTGCCCACAAGGGGGAGTCCTCTCACCGCTACTATGGAACCTGGTTGTAGATAACCTCATTAAAACACTAAATGATAACGGCTACTTCACTGTAGGGTATGCCGACGATATAACCATAATAATAAATGGCACTCACGAAAATACCCTGTGCAACCTCATGCGCCAAGCATTGAAAATAGTGGAGAACTGGTGCAACAAACACCAGTTATCAGTAAATCCCTCAAAAACCGAGCTAATTCTCTTCACAAAAAAGAGGAAGCTGACGACCCTACAGCTTCCACGTTTCTTTGGAACCACCCTAAGCCTATCAACTGAAACCAAATACCTGGGCATCTTTTTGGATAAACAGCTAAATTGGGCAAAACACATCAACTACATCACTACAAAAGCCAGCATATCCCTGTGGCAGTGCAAGCGAATGCTTGGCAGGAATTGGGGGATCAGCCCCAAGACCACTCACTGGCTATATACCACTGTCATACGACCGACAGTCACGTACGGCTCATTGGTCTGGTGGCCCAGAACAAACCTGAGCACAACCCAAAAAGACCTCGAAAAGCTGCAGCGATTCGCCTGTATGGCAATTACTAGCTGTATGAGAACTGCACCCACCGCTGCCCTACAGGCAATGCTTGGACTGCCACCTCTACACCTCATCGTGCAGAAAGAGGCGGCCCTAGCCGCCTTTAGGCTTCATGCCTTGGGAACCCTAAACAAAGACTCAAGAATTAAACACACGCGAATCAAGAATGATGCGATCGAACAACAGCCAATGATGGCATCACCTTGCGACAAAGCCCCAAGACAATACCACTTCGCAAAACACTACAGTATCACACTTCATCATCATCATCATCATCAGCCTATAACGTTCCCACTGCTGGGACACAGGCCTCCTCTCTGTGAGAGGGAGTGGGCCATAATCCACCACGCGGGCCCAGTGCGGGTTGGTAGATGTCACATGTCTTCGAATTTTTGGTTCTAGGACATGCCGGTTTCCTCACGATGTTTTCCTTCACCGTTTTGAGAGCAGTGGTGATGAAATAAATTACACAAAGTAATGCACCTGGCGGGGTTCGAACCCACGACCTACAACTCGTAAGTCGGGACCGATACCACTGGGCCACCACTGCTCTTACAAGTTACAATAAATGACACTACAAGGGCCATTGTGGCGAAAGGCTGCCCACAAGGGGGAGTCCTCTCACCGCTACTATGGAACCTGGTTCACACTTGCAGAAGAGCAATATGACTACTCAGGCCCGAAAGAGCTGAGGATATACACAGATGGATCAAAGAATGCTTCCGGAACCGGGGCTGGAGTTTTCTCACACGACCTTAACATAAATATATCCAGCCCGCTGGGAATGTACAACACCGTCTATCAGGCGGAATGCATGGGCATTATACAAGCAGCATATGCGATAGAGGCCAGAAGAGTTACGGACACCCATATACGTATACTCTCTGACAGCGCCTCGGTTCTTCAATCGTTGGAGAAACGATATACCACTTCAAGCTTAATACTAGAATGTCACAATGCACTAGAACGTCTAACGGTATCTAAACGCAACAAAGTGACACTACAATGGATTAAAGGACACAGCGGATCACTGGGCAACGACGCGGCTGATGAACTAGCTAGGAGAGCATCCAGCGCATCAGTCTGCGGACCTGAACCCATTATACCCATCCCCTTCAACCAGATACGTAGATGGCTGCAGGAGCGCATCCTTACACAAGCGGAGAGATGGTGGACCTCGACACCAGGCTGCAGGCAATCCAAGGAAGCTCTGCCATCCTTAGATGGCAGGCTAACCAGACGTCTTTTACGCCTGGACAGGACCGGCATGCGTCTGCTGACAGGGACCATAACGGGACACTGCTCCCTAAACAAACACTTCCACACAATAGGCATAACGGACAGTCCCCTGTGCAGGGCTTGCATGGAGACTGAGGAAACCGTTGCGCATGTGCTCTTCGAGTGCACAGGTGTCACCCAGATCAGGACAGAGACCCTCGGGACGCCCAGGACTTACACAGACGTTCTCCACAGACCAAAGAACCTGATCAACTTCTGGAGGGAGGTGGGCTGGTTGGAATAAGCCACCAAAGGCCACTATGGCCCACGCACAATGGTCCACATGAAGGACTAAGTGCGGAAACCAAAACCCCTAACAGTAACAGTAACACCCAGAACAGGAACATAGGTAACTCGTAGGTCATACAAATATTTGTTCCGCGAATGAAACCGAATCCGCGATATGCTGCGCACAACGACGATATATTACTAGACTCCTAATAAGAGGCGACCGATGTCTGTCAACACATTAGGCAAAAAAGTCTTATATCCGTCTTATTTAGACCACTCCTGTGAGCCTTAAATATACCTTGAGACAGAACAGACTTTGAGTTAGCCAATCACAACGCAGGACCCCGTCCCCCTCGCTTACGTAGTACCTCAGCGAGTTGACAGAATAATTTTTGTTCCTTAGATCGTGCATGCGGAGTCTAGTAATATATCGTCATTGGCTGCGCAACAGCCGATTGGTCAGCTAATTGTGCAATCATTTGACTAGACAACGCTACGAAAATCACCACTAACAAACAATACAAGCATCATCATCAGCCTATAACGTTCCCACTGCTGGGACACAGGCCTCCTCTCTTGTGAGAGTGGGCCATAATCCACCACGCGGGCCCAGTGCGGATTGGCAGATGTCACATGTCTTCGAATTTGATGGTTCTAGGACATGCCGGTTTCCTCACGATGTTTTCCTTCACCGTTTTGAGAGCAGTGGTGATGAAAGAAATTACACAAAGTAATGCGCCAGGCTGGGTTCGAACCCACGACCTACAACTCGTAAGTCGGGACCGATACCACTGGGCCACCACTGCTCTCGAATCCCTCAAATACAAGCATAACAATCTAAAATCTAAAGCCCTGTCGCAAAATTCAGTACATCTGCAGCCACATTAACTTTGCCGTTGACTTTACTATTTGCATTAGTCTACGGCCACACACCCGCACCGTACTAACTTAGTGTTAGCTCTCTGGCTCACTGACTTATCTACTTACGAGTTGGCTAAGTCTAAATTAGCTTACAGCGTAGACACAACGAACAGATAGGTAGCTGTGTGTAATTAGTTATAGATGTACTGGGGATTTTCGGGTTGAAATGTATTAATTGTATTGGATTGTAGTTATGGTTTACGATGTTGTTTAATTCCTGGTCGTGGAATTAATTAATTTTCTAAAGGAAACATAAAAAAAATCACTAAGGAGTGAAGAGTGAATTGCGACAGCGATTTTTTTTTTTAATCACGCTGACATACCCGTGGTTGTCACCGCGTCTTATTGGTTCTTATTATAAAGTGTTTATCCTCAAAAAGGACAAAACTAAAAAAAAGACAAATAAAACAATAAATTAAATTAATTTCAAAATAGAAAAAAAATAGATTAGTCTTTGGTAAAGCGAAAAGATCCCTATCTCAAAATGAGGCTGTAATATTTTAATAGTTGAATGAACTAATCATCATTTCAGCGTACAATACATAAATTATCTACATAAAGATCTAATTCCACGAATGACTAGAAATGTAACGTGTATCTATACTACTACCATAGCTCGATACATTGATTTGACATGTATAACAATGTGATATATTATCACTGCTAATTGGATTTTGCTAATTGAAGATTGGATATTAAATGACAACCTATTTATTCAAAGACATACATGGTTATTTGTAAAACATTAACAACCTTCCAACGAAATTAACGGTCAGTCGCAGAGAGAATCGACGCGGCGCGACGCGACGCGATGCGACGTGACGCACCGAAACTGCAAATGTGTATCTTATAGTGTATTAAATAAATTTAGATTTCAGTCGATATTAAAATGGAGCGCGGCGCCGAGCTGCGTCACCCTGTGTCGCTCTGCGTTGCGAAAGGTGTAATTTTTGTTTAAGAAATAGAGTCAGATTTAAAGTAGCTCTATTGAAAAGTGCGCGCAGCATAACGTCTCGGTCTGAGCTGACCCTAAATTTTTGTCATGTGTTCATGTAATGTATTGCTCCACAGATGTCGCTACTTGTATATTTTTTGCTAACGTATTATGTTCACAAACTTTGTATCCTATTTTCTACTTTCGTAAGTCGAATTTAAAATAAACCATCGAGTGTGAACACAGCCTAACAAAAAGCGCTACACAGATTCAGAACAATGACGACAAAAGTGGTTTACAGACGTCGCAATTGAAAGTTGCTCAATCACTTCGAATATTAGTTGTGCGGCCAACTTTTTAATGAAACCAGGGCTCAACCGAAAAATACTTCAAACCTCAAACACGAAAAGCAGAACTACGAGACCGGAATAATGTTAGGGACAGAAAAAGTTTACGCTTTGAACTCTACCGAGGGTAAGTGTTTTGCATTTCGACCCACGCAGCCTGCATACCAATGCGTAAAAGGATTGATGTTTGCAAAGCTACAGGAAAAAAAATATCCAATCTTTACCTAACTAGTGGCTGTGAGTGACTCTGACATGTTTGCGTTTGGGGTACTTTTAGTTTTTACTCTGGGGTTTTCACGTGTACATTTTTATGTGTTTCGAATGTAAGGTAACCGTATTCATGGATATGCGATCAAAGTGATATTGATAAATTGGTAACATGTAACTATTATAAAGAAATACCATTTTTTTTATTCTATTCGTGACTAGAAACAAAAATTGTAAGAAATTTGTGACATCTACTAACGCGCAATGGACACGCGTGGGTTTATAGCCTACTCCTTGTCACGGATAAGCGGCCAGAGTCCCAGCTGCAGGAACTTATGCTAATGCTAATCGTAACTATAAAATTAGAAATGAAAGACTGAGTTTGTTTGTTACGGCTTCACGCTTAACGATTTATGAATTTTGGAACAGATTTGAACGTCAAAAAAGGTGAAAATGAAGATGTCGGGTAGTACAGGTATATAAGTTTGAGTGCGACCAAATTTTTAGAAAAATGTTTTTTACATCAGTAGGTAATACCGTACATATTACTAATCCACGTCACTGCAACCATAAAAATATATGGGTAGCATTATAAGCTCTGATGTTATCTCCACAGCTTTCCTTTTCCTATGAAAGGACGCCACACCGTAAAGCACACAGTAGATTCTTTATGACGATACGCAAAGAAAAAACGTAGCTATTATTAAAGCAGGAGGAAACGAAAGTTTTGGGGCAACTTTTATAGGGAGATCTAAGGCTTAAGATATCTTTGGAAAAAAAAACTTTCTTGCTACGTCCGATAAAATGTTTCGTACTCGTGTAATCCCTGAAAATTCTGCGTGATTTGTCTCTACCGCGATAAAGAAAAGGTCTCATGAAAGTTTTCGAATGCACTTAAGTCTTATCTGTTATCAAGATTTGATGGAAACTTGGTGTGGCAGTATGTTTGATTAAGTATTTGTTACTGTGGTTATGTTGTTTGCACTGGTTATCAATCAGGATCAGTAATTTTGCACTGTAGCAGTTGGTTTTTTTTTTATTAATACAGCTACTTACGTTCAACAGATGTCAGCGTTGATGAGCAGAAACTCCAGCTTAAAGAAAATTGCTATCAGTAGGTATGTTTTGTCGATTCATTTCTGAGATTTTTTGTTTCTGTATAAACTTGTAAGGGTATTTGTTTAATATTGACATACTGGTTCTTAGTTGATCATTTTTATGGTGAACCCCGGCAAGAAACTCAATGTAAGCATTGATTTTTTTTGCCGGTCTTTTTGAGAATTTTAATATTGGCTGAAAATAATCAAATAATTTGTATTTTATATACAACTAGCTTCTGCCCGCGGTTTCACCCGCGTCATGTTAGGAGTTTGGTCCTATAGTCCCGTTTCCATCAGTTCCCTTGAAGAGCGCTATTTCCGACGTCGTGGGTATCTTCAGTGGTGGCTGGGGCGAGAGGTAGAGGATGTCTTTTCCCTCACGCATTCCAACTGCTAACCATTCCCCTTAATTGCCACTGAATCTTGAGATACCTCCCGAAACGAAAGCCGGTAGGACTGCGTCAGACTGAAGGTGAGGACGCGGCCCGTAGCCTTTCCAAACGATCCTTTAAGTAGGCCGGTCAATATCGACATAAAAAAACCAAACATTGCAAACGCGCATGTAACTACGATTCTTTTATATGTTGTTAGGTCCCTTTAGAGTTTAGAGTATTTAACACCCAAGTTTGCAACCCTGATAAGCCTGTTCTATCAATGTCAATGTCGAATCAAAATCGCACTTAACCAGTTTTTAGTATTTGTTGTTACAGCGGCAATAGACACACATCATCTGTGAAAATGTAACCTATCTAACTATCACGGTTCGTGAGAAACAGCCTCCGAAACGTTACATTACTTTATAACATCTATAAAAACCAGCAACAAAACCACGTTTTTTGTATGGGAGCCCTTCTTTTTTTTACGTGGTAAAATGATCAAATGAGCCCTCCCACCCCGGGCTGGGAGGGACTGTCAGACTTGTACTGACTAAAATCCATGGTGTCCTTCAATAGCTCTTTATGTTCCGGGGTCACGGTAATGAAATAAGTCCCGCGACCAATGAGAGCCCCCCATATTTATTGTATTCTGGTTTTTAGTATATTTTGTTATAGCAGCAACAGATGTACATCACCTGTGAAAATTTCAAATCTCTAGCTATCACGGTTCATGAGATACACACGCAAAAACTACTGAATTGACAGCACAGGGTTTCCAGGGTTGCAAATTATAACAAAATGGTAGTTACATGCGCGTTTGCAATGTTTGATGTCGATATTGACCGGCCTAAAGAGGAATTTTATAGACGCAATTGTGACATATTACCCAGCCCGTCATTATTTTGTCGCGGTATTATTTTGAAACTGTGATATCTCCTAAGATATTCATTGAAATCAAATGATGTAAAGGGCAATTTCGTTCAAAATTAAATGCTTGTGATGATTAACGTATTTATTTGGATAAGGATTAATATCATGTTAATGAAAACACCTTCGCAAATAATGCATTACTTTAAAACAAAGAAGGATGGACAAAACGTCCCACCCCTTGTAACACTTCCATCTATATATCAAATGAAAGCACTTAGAAAGTGTATCATTTCATTGTATGACAGCAAACCTGTAAACCATGGGAGAAAAAAGTTATTGAGACTTTTATGTCAAAATACTAACAACACATAATATTAGGCAGAAGTCATGTATGTGTTAAATTATATTAATCCATACTCAATACTGTGTGCTAATGCATCGTTGACATTACTGTATTAAAAAAAAATGTCACATGATATGCAAAAAAAAAACTTGCTAGTTTCTTTAACCGATTCTCGGACTACCGTCAGCTTGTCCACGGTTCTGTGCCGTAACGATTGCGTTTGTCGACTATGAAAGTAGAAGACAGGCGGCAACTATGTGTTACGTGTTCGCGATCTTTACTTCGAGTCAGAATTCGTCATAGTTTGTTATTACGAGAATATATATATGGAAGATCGGCCGGGATTTACTTTATAATGGAACACTTTGATTTTGAAAATGACAGTTTTAATATTTAGTTATAGCGTTTTTGAAAAAGAATAAGGCGCTATTCCCACAATCGATAGAATCGCGGTGATATTGTAGTCGTGCCACATATTTCCATATACTCTATATGAACGTGTCTCCACACGGCGATGTTCATAGATTTTCACATGGAAATGATGGGTACAAGCGTTGGCGCTGGTACGTATCATACCATGACAAAAAGCTATTCAGGCACTGGTAACACTTCGGACACTAATGAAGGAAACCAACAAATGACTTCAACGACCATCCATAGTACACTGGTGTTTTTTTTTACTCCTTTGCTTCCTCGTTAGTCAGTTGAGTAACGTTTTGGTTGTGGCGGCATGTGACGGTCTTATAGCCATGTTCTTCTAAGTAGGGCCTGTGGTACCCCTACCACAGCTTTGAGCCTCTAAGCCCAAATCTAGTTTAAATTCATTATTTTCATACAATTATTACTACTAAGTACTATGATTTTCTTTTGAAGAGTCAGAAGTGGATGCCGCTAAGTCAACAATGTTACTCTTTCTCATGATCTATACACAAATTATCATGAGAAAAAGCTAAGAGCAATGTTTTTTTCTGAAAACGAAATTCATCTTTTGACATAAAAGTCTCAATAACTTTTTTCTCCTATAGTTTGCAGGTTTGCTGTCATACATTGAAATGATACACTTTTCACGTACTTTCATTTGATATATGGGTTCAGTGTTACAAGGAAAGGGACGGGGTCCATACATTTCTGCCCATTCTTCTTTGGTTCCCATAAATAAGGTTATAGTGACTTAACCTTTAAAGATAGATATATGCTCTCGCGGACTTTATTTTAGAAAATTTTATGAGGAAAAATTCATAATACATAATTTTAGCGAAACTCTAACCGTTTACGCAGCGCACGCAACGGAAGCTCTAAAAAAGGTATACATTTTCCCGATTTTGAAACATTTCTCATTACTGCTCCGCTCCTATAGGTGATAGCGCGATGTTATATAGCCTATAGCCTTCCTCGATAAATGGACTATCCAACACAAAAAGAATTTTTCAAGTCCAACCAGTAGATCCTGAGATTAGCGCGTTCAAACAAACAAACAAACAAACAAACTCTTCAGCTTTATAATATTAAGTATAGATACCAGCTTCGAATTCAATATCTACTTAGTCTTCATTAAATTTCACCAACAGTATTCTTTTTCTAAGAATTTTACGTTTGTACCAACTAATCAAGGCCCGAGATTTCCACAGAATGTAAAACAATAGCTGAAAATTACCCCTCGTAGAGGACGTCTTAAAACTCATTTTCAAAGACAATCTTTTAAATTACGTCATAAAATATTAGAGGGACTTTGTGCTTGAATAAAGCCATAAGCAGCAATAAAGTGTAATAAGGCTTTTTCATTTGCATAACAAATCTTTAAAGGTTTTCTTTGAAAAAATATGTCTTAAAATCCTTTGACAAATAAGTCATTTTCTATGAGATTATTATTTTTTAACTAGGGGAGTTAGTACCTGTGAGATATTGAAATATTAGTATTCCATGAATTATTATACAGTTATTTACAGTACGAAAATATAAACAACTCTGATGTTGTGCTCTGAATTCTGTGAAAAGAAGAATAGATATTGAAAAATTGATTGCCAGTGAAAGTAGGATGTCATTTTCAAAGATAGGTACTATTACTATCAACAATTTTATCTTTTTCTTCATTATAATATGACAATTTAACTTGTGGAATATCGAGAAGTAGTTGAAATTAGAGCCTTTAAAAAAAACGTATTCGATGAACTGGTAAATGACAACCAATAAAGTGTCGAAATGTGATTGTGTAAACCAGTGTTTGTGACTGTACACTCCTATATTACAGTAAAACATAATAATATCAAAGCTAAATTTTTTTATCGTGAACCCATCAGAAAAACAAGCGTTATTATTTTCCACGCTTCAAACGCTATGTTATTATTTTTCTTTCAAAACACCTTTGAAAATATACAACGTTTTTCGCTTCCGAGGCGATGCACTTTCCCGATCATTATTTTAAAAGCAGCCTGGCTTTTGAAGAAGCCGCGAGTGTTTCGGACTCCCCCTTTACACGTGTCGGTTGATTGATTCGGTGCTCGAGATACCGTCCTTTGGATACAGGATGCTCTATTGTTGCCTTGAAGTATTAATGCGGCTATAGATAGCGCATTCGGAAGCTAGTGTCAGTATAGATAGGGTGGTGAGTAATGGCTTTATTTTAGTGGTTGGCTGGCCGACTTTTAAGCAATGGATTATATTGTTGAATTTTAATGGTAAGCTGATTTTAAATGCGAATGTTTGGATAAATAGATGAATAGATATTTTGTTACTCAATCACGTCAGAAGGATATGTTATAGTCTGGAACAACACACTATTACTTCCCCGGTATTAATTTATTTCACTGGAACGCCAGTGAAATAATTTTAGAGTTACATTTGGGCGAAGCCTCTGGCAACAGCTAAAGGTAAATAAATACGCAAAACGTTGGTATAAAGCTCGCAAGTATACAAACAGTGCATGAAATTCTGGGTTTGATTCCCAGGAGTTCAGGAGGAGTTTATTAGGTTTTGCGATTAATTTCTTAGTAACAGCTCGGAGTCTGGCTTTCTACCCAGTTGATTAAATAAATTCGTTTGTAGACAGAGGCTAGCACGCGCGATATAAACTTAATGTTGGCTTCGAATTTAGATTGAAAATACAACTGTCGTTTATCATTTTGGTATTTCTATAAAATTTTCGATGAAATGCACCATCGATAAAAGTAAGAAGTCATAATTCAAATTAAGCTGACAAAATCGGCACTTATTGATGGTCCCTTTGTACAAAAGACACAAGTCCTCCAAAGTCTATTATTGTGGGGCTACTGCTCAGCTGGGAAGAAGTGGCCGAACAAATCCCCAGTAATATTGTACGTGTTCAAAAGGTAAGAAGAATCCAGATTTGGTAAAACACTCGAGAGACCGGCTCTGTTCGTACCTAATTACACCTTTTCAAGTTAATTTAATTTGTAAGTAATTTAATTTAGAAAACACCGAGTCTCTACTAATTCAAATGATAGTAACATTCTCAGAATTGACTAAGAATTTATTTATTTATTTAAAGACTTTGGAAGACTAACAGCTAAATACAATAGAGATAAATGACAGTCTGATAATCTGACAGCCAATTACAAGTCTTAACGTTTAGAACTTAATTGTTATAAAAGAACTGTGGAGCAAAATGTATATACCGCCAAATAATTACATGAAACTTAAAATTAAATATATACAGTACCCCTAGCACGAGTTTTCACTATTTTCCTTTACAGAGTTTTTCCAGTATTTACAGCGTTTCTTGTATGAAAATATGGAACAGCGCCTCTGGTGTGCGAAGAAGGTACCAATTTTTTCGTTGAAAATTGTCAATTTGAAGTCGTCAAAGTTCCAGTTTACTTTACGTTTCAAATACTGAAAACTGTTGCTGACGGTACAGGTCAAGACCATCTCCTAATTTACGTCAAAAACGAATACAATACAATTGGTATATAATAGTAATTTATTCATTTCCCAAAACTGTCCAAATGAGGCTTTTCTCATTGATACTCGCACGCCTCTATAATGTTGCAGTGTCGTGTTGTCCGAAGAGCCCTGTGTGCTAGGAGTGTCTTGTCCGTGAAGTTGACAAATGCCGTTGGCACGCTAGGTGTTTGCCGACGCCCCTTAAAGTAAGGACGCGACGCCCGACGCTATCTGATATATACCCCGAAGTAAGATTTTGAGGGGGTGGTTTTATAAAAAAGGTACGAATGATTAGGGTTTTTAGTAATTTCTGGCCATTCTAATTTGTACCTTATATGCTTGCAACCAACACAGTTTTCAGTGTAGTTAAATTTGAAATGAAAATGATAAAAATATAAAATCATAATGACAAAAGGTTAGACAGATCATTAGATTCTGTTTCGATTTGAATCATAAATGAGTAAGTGGAGTATGTTGTCAGCTGAAAATATTAAGCAAGATTTTTATAAAATAAACGAGGTCGTACTAACCGTAAAACAGCTACAAGGGATTAACCTTCTTATTTAGGTATCCATTTTCTTGTTTACAAGAGAAGAAATTAAAGCTTACAGGGGGGCAATTCTCGGTTTTAGAGATGGTGTCGAACTCGACAAAAATTTCTAATGACGTCATTTTTCCGACAAATTTTATAAGCTGCTTTGTGATATTCGCCATTTGTCGAAGACTAACGTCAGAGTTCAGTAAAATTCGTCAAAAAAAATGACGTCATTAGAAATTTTTGTTGAGTTCGACACCATCTCTAAAACCGAGAATTACCCCCCTGATCTATTTCCAATCTCGGGTTAATTATCTTTGCTATAGCAACATAATCTTTAAAGCCCATAGTTTCAAGTTCTAAACTGAAATGAGCAAAAGAAAAGTTGAAGATATCCTCAAAGGAATTAAATCTCTATTCGTTCTAAAAAAAAGCTTAAAACTGATCGAGCACAAATTACAGTGATTGATTTACGAGGTACCTACCCTGAAAGGAAATAAATTATTACCGGAGAGTTTTTCTAAGATAAAAGATTTTAAATTATAGAAAGTAAAGCTATCAAGTCGGGCCTAAGATTGGTGTGCCTACGGTATTTTCTTGACAAATTAATGATAGCGAGATATACTTACCTATTATTCATTTTCTTTTTTCGTCGAGATTTATTTCAGATGGTATAGTGGGTTTTTATCTTCGCAGGTTTATTAAGAGAATTCTTGATAACAGCTAGCTAGTGAATTGGTCAATATCTGAAAAAAAAACTGAAAGTTCATTGTGTCGGCTTTTTTCAATTGCCTTCAAAGAATGTTAGTTTCTTTGAAGCTTAATTTAAACGCTGCCGTTTAAATTTATTAACTTGAATAAGTAAAGGTTTTAGAAACAGAACTTTTAAATCAAGAATCATCTTATTTTTCTGGCATTCTGGTCGTCTACTTCCTTAGTCAGTTAATGAAGATACGGGCTCGAAGTATTGTGAAGAATGATTCCGAAAATAATTTCAAGTTTTTGAGTGTACCTAATTTACTGTTGATTATGAATTCAAAAGTTGATAACAAATTGCGAGTTGGGACAATTACTCTCCAATCAATAAAAGAATATTTTGGAAATTGCCGACAACATTTTCAAAATAATTTTATGAATGTAAATGATAAAGAGTGGGAAGCTCCCGAAACTTGGACCGAAGCTACGAGTTTCATTATTAGATAGTCGTACTTCGGAAATATGTCAGACTAGCTGCTGCCAGCGGTTTCACCCGCTACAACTCAAAATTATCCCACGGGAACATAAAAACGGGATAAAAACTATCCTATGTGTTAATCCAGGTTATAAACTATCTGTGTACCAAATTTCAGCCAAATCCGTTCAGTAGTTTTTGCGTGAAAGAGTAACAAACATCCATACATCCATACATACAAACTTTCACGTTTATAATATTAATATAGTAGGATACATTTTGAATACCAACGTAAAGGACGCTATTGATAAAAAAATATACTCTTCCAAGCTACTAAAGCGTTTGCGAAACTAGTAAACTATCTTGTAAGAATAAAATTCTATATAACTTATACCGCCTTTCTACCATCTGCCAAAGGAAATCATGTCTGATGCAATATATTGAAATATCTGTACCCTCCCATCTCAACCGAGATATGATATAAAAATCCTAAATTGTGTAGGCAGTACATCAAAGCTTTGACATGGAATCTAGTATTGTGTACTTCGTTTTGTGTAAGGTCTTTAAGAATTTTGTTATCGAAATACTCGTAATGTTTTGTATTTAAAATAGCTTTATGGGTGAAATTTCAGTAAAGGGCAACTCGCCGCTCGACCATGGACCATGCCCGGGTCGACGGCGCATCGTGTTCCACGCGTGCGCCTCAAAGAGCGTCAGCATAATGACGAGGCCCTCCTCTCAGAAGGAGCCTGCCGGGGTCGCGGGACTTATACCATCACCGTGACCCCGGAACATAAAGGGCTATTGAAGGACACCGTGGATTTTAGTCAGTACAAGTCTGACAGTCCCTCCCGCCCTGCCCGGGGTGGAAGGCATCATTTGATGACTTCACCACGTAAAAAAAAACTGGCTGAAATTTCGGGCATGCGGAGAGCGAGTCGAGCATGCGGATTTTTTTTATTATAGACAGGTTCGCGTTTGACTACTATCTCGATGGTAAGCGAAGATGTGGTCGACGGTGAAGTACGCTTGCCTAGAAGTAACCTGGATAGCGAGTAATGGGTGACTCGCCATGGACCTTGCCTGGGGCGACGGCGCGTTGTGTTCCACTAGCGCCTCAATGAGCTATCAGCAATCTGAGGGAAATCTGATCCCCCTTAGAGAGCTAAAGCCTGCCGGGATCCGGGACTCTCTTATCAGGTAATAATGACCTTGGAACGTAAAGGGCTATTGTTGAATCACCGTGGATTTTAGTCAATACAAGACAAGTCTGACGTCCCTCCCACCTTGCTCTGGGTGGAGGTCTCATTTGATGATATAACCATCATAGGTTAAATCATCAAATGAGTCCTCCTACCCTAAAAAGTTGGAATATTATCAAATGTGGGAGCGAAAGGGACTGTCAGTCTTGACTGACTGAAATTCAAACTGCGTGCTTCAATTACATTTTGCGTTTCACGGCTGCGGTGCCCTTTGTAGTCCCGCGAGCTCCTACGCGACAATGTACTTTTCAGAATTTTAATGTCGTTTTATCATTTGCATTCCTTTGCATGCAGAGAACAATACGCCACTATAATCCAATAATTGGCTTTTCAGGATAGCAAAACAACGTATCACTGCTCCACAACGTACTATCAAACAAAAACTAGTCAAACCCAGGTAAAGTTAACAAAAATATCTATTGTTTACAATTTAGTAACGAACCAATAGTTCAATGGTATTACATGCCTGTTGTTTTTGCTACAAATATTTGAACAAGTTGCAAACAATAAAACTCTCTCCAATTATTATTTTCTAGTGTGGCAACCTTTTTAGCTGTTATTATAGTCTCAGTCGTGTAAGTGGCAACACATAATACTAATGTAAGACTAAAATAAAATTGCAAAGTAAGTGTGAAGATCGTCTGAGCCCTTATCACGAGTTTTCAGTACTTTTTCTACATCGTCTTTCCAGTTTACAGTGTTTTTTATGGAAAAATGGAACAGCGCCTTTGGTGTACGACGGAACTAATTTTTTCCTTGAAATGAATGTCAAAGTTCAGTTTACGTGACTATAACTGAAAACTCATGATAAGGCCTCTGATGTTTTATTTACGCTTCAATAGCCGAATACTGTCATTTGATACACGAATAGTCCTTAGTTTACTTTATTTACTTTCGGAAGCTGAATGCCTATATTTCTCGAGGTCGTTTGTTTCTATGATATTGTTTCCGACAAAAAAAAGATGGCACATTGCACTCTAAATGCTTTGAGTTTTAGGAGTGAACTGTCTTTTACTAGTGAACTTTCTTTATTTTATATAAGTACTTTTGCAGCCTTAAACTTCAAAACCTCTTCAATTATTATGGGTGTTCCACACATAAGCAACTGACTCTTTTGAGACTACTAGCGACTATGTTTATGTGTATCTTTTCGTATTACGCTTTATCATTCATAAGGTTCGTAACAAAAACTGCCAATAAATGACAGAATACAATACAATATTTTTTCATGAGCCACCATCAACTCCACCTTTGTTTATATCCTCGTGCATCACAAAAGCACATACTATATACTAATATATACGTATATTCATATCATACAGACTCTAGTGACGAGTGCCAGAGCACAAAACAAAGAGAGGTGTCATGTTAAAACTCAAGTGAAATGTATTATTCAGTTCTTCCTACAAAGACAATTCGCCTTTTGTTTGACACTGACACGAAACTGAGATCATGCGAGACGGGCTCACATATTACTTACTTTATATGCGGCATAAGGAACTTGATAAAATATGCCATGTTTATTATGTATGGCGTTTCAACTGCTCCTCTGGAGGTACTAGTGTTATCAAACAGCGATTTGGATGTGTGTGATAGTGGAATTGAATCTGTTTATTTGCTCACCGTATCACAGTGACGACACGATTAGCTCAGTAGCTGAAAAAATTTACTGTTGCTCAGCGTGTCGTGGGTTCGATTTCTGCCCGTAATAAATATTTGTACGACCTTCAAGTAGTAGTTCCGGGTATGGGTGTTTGTGTATGTGAGTTTCTATGTTTGTAAACGCGCCCATGACACAGGAGAAATTCTAATGTGAGGCAACGATAAAAAATAAGTAATGGGGTTTTTCTTTTTTCCGTGTGAGAACGTGGTCTTCTTCTGATGCCAGAGTTAATTGTGCTGTCTCTGAGCTTAATTTAACAGTCTCATTGATTTTAACTATCCATATTCCATCACGTTGTTTCCAGTGATATCCAAGATTAAGTCCTCTTACCCTAGGTGCTGCGGAAGGGACAGTCAGGCTTATTTGAATTACTACAGTTACACTACGTTGTTAATGATCACGTAATATTTTTGAAAAATATTTGTAACAAAGTATTTAATGTGATTTTTTATTTAAGTTGATTCATACCTTATTACTTTGAAACGGCTTTAGTCTAAAATACTAAATCTAAGATGTGGGGCTGGTAGGTACTTATCTAGAACAACATTAATTTAATACGTCTGAGTCTAGGCATAAGATTATTTTACTATATAAACAGCCTATGTAATGGTTAGTATTTGGTTCAAATTCTGAGACTTCATTAGTCCTAGGCGTCTTAGCGGATTGAAGCATTATTTTAATTATTCGTAGCTTGCTTTACGATCTTACTATTCCTTACTTGTATGTAAGTGAACTCGTATTTGATTTTGAAAGTTTCAAATAGCATAATTATAATTTACTGAATATGATAGTCCGAGCAAGGCGACTCTCATTCCTACAAAATGTATTTACAAAGACGACACGCTTGGCGCAGTGGCTGAGCGATCGGTTGCAGCGTAGTGTGACGCGAGTTCGATTGCCGCACGGAACAAATATATGTATGATCTGCAAGTAGTTGTTCCGAATCTGGGTGTTTGTGTATGTGAGTTTCTATGTTTGCAAACGCACCCTACGCAACGCACGCAACGATTAAGGAGATTTTTTTAGTGAAGAGCAACGTTTTTAAAAAAAAAGGTTTCGTATGTTTTAAACTGCGTAAACAGTTTTGTGGGGCTATGTATTCGTATTTTTTGAAGACATTCATTCATTCAAGATTAAACTGCTTGATCAAAGAGGTCTTGAACGATTCTCTGTTTCAAAAAAACCTTTAATGAATTCTTGTCACAGCGCCAACACGTCAAATGTAGAGTGGAACAAAATTTTTACTTTTCTTAGTAGCTGAATTTGGATAATTGTATACTTTATAATAGTCTGCATTGCGTGATTTGTCACTTAGTATTGCTGCAGTAGATAACTTAAATATTTCTGAAGGTAACTTGCAATAATAACTAATAGTACAAGGTACTGGTTGGCAGTGCTTGGTACCTATATTTAAAAGTAGTATGACGTAATAATTGGTATTTGATCGTCTGATAGGGGAGAATGGAAGAAGAAAACGTGTTGCGCCGACCCTAAGTTAAATGGGATGAGGGCAGGAAGATAATGATGACGTAATAATGGTAATATAAATAAGCTACTAGTGAGTTGACTGGTGATAAGTAGGTACTACTGGGTGTCCTGAAACTTTTGCACTGTAGGTAACCGTAACCCTAGGACCTAAAGGGATGTTGATTGAAAACCGTGGAATTTTCAGCTCCAGCCAGGGCGATAGGATTCACTTAATGATTTTACTTAAAAAATGCGTTTGCATTTTAGGAATTGAAGTAAGCTATCATAATGTAGAGGTAACAGTTCTAGAAGCCTAAAATGGCCTTTTTGTGAAATACTAATTTGATTTTGGAATATTATGCTTAACTAGCTTCTGCCCGCGACTTCGTACGCGGATCCTGTTGCTTATGCCAGCGACAACGGGGTCGTCAAAATCAAAGATCTGAAACGTCTGATGTAGAATTCGAAGGCCCGAGGACGGGAAAACAAATAAAATAATTAATGGGAGTTTCAGCCAGTAGAGTCAAATTTTGAATGATTCATAGAATTTTCATCGAAAATCAATCCTAAACTGTTACCGCCTTCACCGCGTGTAGGTACTTGCAGCTTATGTTATTTTATAATTATACAGTGAAATTAGTAACTGCTTTGATTTCCACATCAGGTATTCCAGATCTACAATCTTTATACGTCAACAGAGAGTGCTCATCAGGCTGAACAACTCTTGCTAAGACGTCATTTCTATATATATGTAATAGTATAGTTGGGCTCTTGGAGTTCCACATCAGCTGTTCCAAATCTTCAAATTTTATACGACAACAGAGAGTGCTCATCAGGATGAACAACTCTTGCTAAGATGTTATTCCTATATATGTTATAGTGTGGCTGGGCTCTTGGAGTTCCACATCAGCTGTTCCAGATCTTCAAATTTTATACGATAACAGAGAGTGCTCATCAGGTTAAACAACTCTTGCTAAGACGTTATTCCTATATATGTTATAGTTCAGCTGGGCTGTCGAAGTTCCACATCAGGTGTTCCAGATCTTCAAATTTATTCTCTTAGCAGAAAATGCTTATCACGTGTAACAATTTTTGCTATGGTATCATTTTTGTATCTCTTATAGTTTAGCTGGTCTGTTGCGGTTCTGCGCCAGGTGTTCAAGTTTCCAAAATAAATTATAGCCTATGTGTTGGCCAGACTTGATACCTATACAACAAAAAAAGAATCATTCAAATCCGTCCAGTAGTTCCGAAGATTAGCGTGTACAAACAAAAAGACAAACAGACACACAGACAAACAGATAGAAATTTTTTTTTCGTTTCGTGCTCTATTACTGTTTCTATTTTTTTATTCAATGCACAGACACAGTTTTTTTACTGTTTTATTATATGTATAGATGTATAGATTCTGATTCTGCCAATATAGCATATTTCCCTTGGATACGATAGAAAGCAATGAATATGCGAAGTTACTTTAAAATACTATATTTTTTTAATGTGCTTGTACTGCAGAGTCAGGTAATTATGCAACCAAATTATAAATTCTTATAAACCCAACACACCACCGTTTTCAACAAACATAAATTTCTGTAATAACCACCGTAATTTAATGAAACACTTACCATAAACCGAAATCGAACGAAACGGAAGGCCGAATAATAATATTAATAATAATATTCCACAACTATCACACAACGCCATCTAGTCCCAAGCTAAGCACAGCTTGTGTTATGGGTACTAGACAACTGATAAACATACTTAGGTATATATTTCTAAATACATACATATTATAGATAAATTACACCCAGACACAGAACAAATGATCGTGCTCATCACACAAACATTTGTCCTGGGTGGGAATCGAACCCACGACCTCCGGCAAAGCAGTCAGGGCAACTTACCACTAGACCAACAGGCCTGTCTGTATAATGATACCTAGTTACTTTATGTTGGTAAAAAATTCAACGAACTCCGAACTTTGACATTAGCCGGTGAATTATCGCGGTCTCTTTGGTGTCATTTGTAAAGTTTGAACTCAACTTGGTATCCTGGGAACGGATTCTTTTCGTTCCCAGTTTGCTCTGGGCGGTGGCCAAGTTGCTTGCACACTCAATTTGTTCAGAATGTTTATTCTGAATTTGCTGAGCAAATATCGGAATGTAACAACTGTTTTTAATGTGTGAAGTTTATTATTTAGGTGCTGTTATTAGTTTGTAATTATAACATTTTGTTTTAATTATTTAGGCCGGGGCTACATTGGGCAGCAATTTGCAATGTGACTGCATACATTTGTTTTTTTTCTAACGCTCTTTTTTCGAAGATCGTGGCTATGTGTAGCCTTAGGGCGTTATCACACTAGCGGTTTGGAAGCGGTTACGGGGCGGAGCGGCCGCACAGCGAATGCGTTGCGAACACGCCGCGGTTGCGCAGCGAATTCGTTGCGGACGCGCAACGGGATCGCCGCGAACAGCAAAGTGGACGCCATTTTGTACTGCCTCGAACAAACGCCAAAACGTCTGCCCCACCTCAGATCAACGAGGAATTTTTTGTATGAAGACTTCCGAAAAATTCCTCCAGCGCTGAAATTTGGCATAATATGATACAGATTATAGATGCATAATCATCCGAATTTTTTTTTAAGTCAAGAAGTTTTTTTTTACCAAAACATGAATATTGCTTATAACTCTCTGCGAAAAATTCCTCAGCCTAATCTAATAATGGATCTTCACAAATTCGTCGATGCTTTCGTTTTCGTTTCCGGTGTTTTCGAAGTAATAACGTCAACAGCAATGTTTCCTCGTCGGAATCCATTTTGTTACTGAGTGTACAAACACGCCACGAAAACGTAACGCATTTGCCACGCGTCCGCGACGTGTTCGCGACGGATGCGCGGCGTGTTCGCGACGGATGCGCTACGCGTCCGCTCCGCCCCGCAGCCGCTTCCAAACCGCTAGTATGATAACGGCCTTTAGCCTCAAAAGTACCTACTTACATTTTCAAAAAAACATTTATGTCCAATAAATAATTTTACTTTTCTTAACTTCAGATCAAACAATTGGCCTTAAGATTGAGAGAGGCGAAGAGTTTATCAAATCATACCATTAAAACAGTCTATAATTGTTTTATTGCCAACTTAAGAGGCAATATAAGGCTCTATTCTACATTTGTAAGTTGGGAACGAGCGAAGCATTTGTTCTACCTTTGTCAAAGTAATGGCATAAAATCTATCACCCTAAATCTTTATTTGCGTGGCTTCTAGACATTTAGAAAAGGCCTGGAGCTAGGCCTAAAAGTGGGCTTTGATTTATTGAACGTAATGGTCACTGGTGGTGAAACTTATAGTTTGGATCCATTGTACCCTTTAAATGCTTAAGTTAGACACATAAATTATATTATCATGCTTATTATTTTATGCCTTTTTTATCAAATGAGTCCTCCCACTCAAGGAGGGACTGTCAGACTGGTGAGACAGTCCCGTAACACAGTATTTTATGTCTATGGGTTAGATAAACATTTTTTTTTTGGGACATGCCCGCTATTATTCGGACGGCACGGTTAGCGTAGTAGCTGAGCGATTGGACTGCTACGCTGCGTGTCGTGGGTTCGATACCCGCACGGAGCAAATATTTGTGCAGCCCACAATTAGTTTCTTCGGTTCTGGGCGTTTGAGTGTGTGAGTGTATATGTTTGTAAACGCACCCACGACACAGGAGAAATTCCGAGTATGGGGCAATGTTTAGATAAAAATATAATATATTCGCATACCACTGCCATTCTTGAAAACAAAAAGCAACAGTCACCATCATGAAATTGAATTCGACGAAGTCTCAGAGAATTAATTTAACTTCTTTAGATATCGCAACGGAATTAATCAGTGAAGAATGGCGGAGAAGTTGAAAAAAAATCACTATTTCAAAGAACAGAAAAAAGAAACTAAAAGTCACAAAAGGACGTTTACAACTGGCCCAGTTGCTCAGAGCCACGGATATGAATAACTAGGTATTGATTAAAGTACACCCACACTTCTTCCATTCCTAAGGCTTTCATAAACGTCTTGTTTCTCTTTTTAAGTTCAAATGTTGCAATATCAAAATAGGTAAACTCATGACTCTTTATAATTCGCCAACCTTTCGACGATTTCTTCTAACTCGCTTATTGCGAGTTTTCGAATAAAACATTGTAAGAATCTCAATATGAAATGAAAAAGGAGTTGTTAAATATTTTACAAGAATTTATCAGGAACAGTGTCAGTAATTTGACAGTTCGCTTGCGTAAGAAAAAAAAACATAAATCTATGTACAGTTAAATAATCCTCGAATATTGGTTTGAATCATGAACGATCCTTTCAACAATTACAATGATAATATTTCTAAAGTCAAACGCATGACATCGCACAAAAGTAACAATTCTCAATTTAAGTTTAATAATTTCTAGATTCAATTTCAAAAACTGAAATCCCGCAATAACATAAGAATCGAACGGACAAACTTTTATAGCTAGTGCTTACAAAGAAAAACAATTCGCAATTACATCCAGTACCAGTATTATTTAGCTTTAAGAGTTACGAAACTCGTCCTGTGGAAATGGAGATACTGGAAAGGGCTCTCGTTGCTTCGACATTCGTGAATTACAGTGTTTCTCAAACTGAGAATATATTGTACCCCAATTGGGGGCAGGGGTTGTCAAATTGCCATAGAAAAAAAAGAATAATTTCGTTCAGATGTTTATTTTATTCTTCATAGAAGTTAGGCTTTTTTTCAAATTGAAATCATACATATCAATTTCAAATCAGACATAGAAAAGATTGGATTCTCAACAATAAGTGACGATTTAACTAATTACCTACTACTACTTTAAAGTCAATAACTAAATAGTCAACAAAAACAATTATCATTTTCCTACCCTATTAGATTAGTCGTCACTTTACGAGTCGTATTATGTAAGTACGTCATCTAACAACTCATGTATCACCGAGGGACTTCTTTAGTCATTGCACATAGTCCATTAGTCGTAACATCGATCTGCCATTACTCGTAGCCATCCTCATTCATACTTAAAACATGGCATTTTCCCCAAAAACTCACCAAACAAATAAAAACTTTTTCCTAATTAGTTGAAACAAAGACCCCAATGAAAGATTGAGCATCCCTGACCCGGTACATTGACACAGTTCAATCACAGCAATGAGACAAAAGAAATAGTTTCCTTCACGTTCGTATTAGGTAAGTTTTAATTGAGTTTTTGCAACACCCTTCCGTGACTAGTGATGTTGCGTTCTTGCCTGCTTTGGTTTACTTTTATTACTTTTTATTGTAGCCATTTACTTTGTTACATGATACATTGTGAGCTTTATGCTTTGTATTAGCGTATGCAAATGTAATAAGGAAGCAACGTGCAAGTGGTATTTTCTGGAATTAGAGGTCCGTTTTTATTCTAGGTTTATTTTTGGTCTAGACTTTTTTTATGTTTTATTTGTTCCAGTGTTATCACAGTGTATTACTAAATAACGGGAATATGTATGCTGTATTTACCTCGACTTAAAGCTGACCCCATTTTGGTTGTAAAATGGCTAGGCAGTGGATGAAGATTATCTGTGATTCTAATGTTCTCAAGGAAAAAATATAGAGTGCTTTTTAAAACAAAGTTCAAGGAATTGAATAAAGATAAAGCAAGAGTTCATTTAACTTCTTAACTCCTTTATATAACGTATAATGAGGTGAATTAATCTTAACTTCCAAATTAAGTGCTTTCAAATTTAAAATGCAAAAAATTCAATTAGGAGACCTTAAGCAAAGCGGAAGGAGTCCAATTAAAACTATGTCTTCGTCGAGAAACTGGTAAAAGGTAAAGTGGATAGACAAGGAAGCACTGAAAAGCACTTTAGGGCCTTTTAAATTAAGAGAAGGCTTTAAAATATTGGAATTTAAATCGTATTTACTACAGTTAATGTAGAAGGAGTTGATAATCGCGTACAATTAATGAGAAAAGCTTCGACCAAATTAATTTGAGCCGAATTTTTTTTCTCTATTTAAGCTTCTCCTGAACGCAAAAGCCTTGAAATGAACGTTAAATTATAATTAAGAGGACTTAGGATTGGATCATTATATTAAATTTCATTTTTTATGGTATTTAAACAATTGGGTATTTAGTTACGTAAACGTTTCAAAACGATTCTGTTACGAGTATTTTACAGAAAACTGGTTTGCGATAGTGTAAATATCATCTTTTTAAATTAAATCTCTCTTTCATTTTCTTTCACAGTTACTCTAAATTTATTCACACGACTGTACCTAGATTGGTACATACCATACGCTTCTAACAGCTAACTTTTAACGCTCAACTTAACTCAAATGCCGTACAGTCGTGCAGTAAAGTGTAAATAAATCTTCTTTAGAGACATCGCACCGTTTCTAGGCCATAAACACGACAGTGGTCAACAAACAATGTGCTCCCTGTTCAAGAAGCGTCATTTATCGTTGGGACAAAAAGTGGCTGCGGCCGCGGTATCTACAGGGTTGTTCAGCAAAAACGTGCTAAGATGGCGGCGTTGGTAAACGCGGGAATTTAACGTGCGTGTGTTTGTTGGTTAATTTCAGCTGTAGAAATTAGTAATCATAGGGATTTTGTTAAGAAAAGACGGTAAGAAAAAAATTGGTAGACAAAGTTCATCAAATCAGAGCAATTGCAGCATTATTCTTGTAATTATAGAAGAAGAAAGATTTTTAACTTAGTTTTCTTACTGTTCGTACAAAAAATGTATCGTATACATCAAATAGGAATAAAACCTTTCTCTAAGAAGGTTTCCGACGGACGTCGCGTCCGTTGCATAAATATCTGATCTGAAAAAAGTTCTTAAGATCAAAGTCACTAGCGAGAGGTCATTCATCCCGTAAAATGATACTAGATAGAAAGGAAGTTCAGTCTATAGGCAATCCACAACTGATATCAATAGTAATAATGTACCTAATCGTTACTAATATCTTTTATAACTGCGTAACTTTTTATGGGTTTGCTCTTGACCTTAGTCTAGGTCAAGAATGACTAAGAAAAGGTCGACGATGGAGCGAGCTTACCCAGAAGAAGCCTGTTCACTCTAACTTTGAAGATATTAGGGTTGTATGCGTTCGGAAACACAGACGAATTTCTATTCACAACTTTGGATGGACGGATGGGTGTTTGTTACTCAATCACGTAGGTAGGGATTTCAGTGAGGTAGATTATAGTCTAGATTAATACATAGGATTTTTTTCTCTTTTTTATTCTGCTTCGGCAATTAGCGAACTTGACGACACGGTAAGCGCAGTGGCTGAGCGATCGGATGCTGCGCAGCGTGTTGCGGGTTTGATCCCACGGAACAAGTATTTGTACGATCTACAAGTAGTTGTTACGGGTCGGTGTGTTTGTGTATGCGAGTTCCTATATGTTTGTAAACGCATCCATGATACGGGAGAAATTCTTAGTGAGGAGCAACGTCCGCAACGAAAAAAAAACGCTTGCAAAGCTGGTAGTATACAAACCTTAAAAATACATTCTCATTTCTGACGTTGCCCAAAAAGCCTCTAAGCTGAATTAAAACTGAACTTGTCACTTCTGTTCCATAGTCAATGATCTGTAGGCCATAGGTAGATAATAAACATGCCCAATCAGAAGCAGAAGTTGCGACAGGCCTAGTAAAAGATGGAAAGACGTGCTGCACGCGTAGCATGGCGCCGTAGAAACGAATTTTGTCGACGGGACAATAGCCAAAATGACAGAACGTTAAAGATTTTTATCGATTTAAGCATAGCAATGTTTAAATCGTACAAAGAATATGTTTCTATTCTTTAATGGTGTACGAATCGTGTCATACTTGTGCAAAAAAACAGTCCGTTTATACAGAAATAACTATGAAATAACTTTGTCTTTTCTTGGTAGAATAGAGATAGAATCGCCATGCTGGATGACATTAAAGAACACGGATCAATAATAGCTACGGATCAGTAAAGAAAAATCATGTGGTATTGTGTTCAGCAGTGTATTGATGTAAAAGAAAAACACACAGTTGATCGAGAAAAGAATTTCAATCCTTGAATTATAAAACAAAGGGCTTTCGCTTCATGAAAAAGTATTGTAAACAATTCCGTACAACGGTTTCCAGTACTCTTTTAAAAAAAGCCTGTGACAGACGGATGGACGGCCACACAAGTCATGAGTTCCGTTTCTGAACGAAAAATAAATTAAAAACTTTCAGTAGCCCATTCATTTTTTTTATTCGTTCAGACTTTTAGTTAAACAGATAAAAAAGAGTTTTCAAACGCGTCGGACACTGGATTGAAATTAAAATGTTGAAAAACAGGTCAAAATTAAAACTACTGACATTTGCGTAAGCTTTATTTAATAGGTCGAGTTATTATTTGACTTCGTTGAATATTTTATATTCGAACGGTTATTAAGACGATTATTTTTAAACTTTGCCCCGTCCTTGTAATTTGTTCTGTGTGGTGGGAGGTTGTGTTTACAAGGAGATAAACTTACTTAAATTATGTGCAGATATTTAAAAAAATGTGTTTCATGCGGGAAAAAAAATCCTCTTACGGCGGGTGAGCGAAAAGTGGAAGATTATGATGAGCAAGCGAAAGCGAAATTGTGCACTGATAACTATAAAGGTGCATTCACACTCAAATCAGTCACAGTCACGTAGCGTCAACGGGCCGGTATAAAAAAAAGTTTCTATACTAGGACTCCTATTATGACTTGGTTCTCACACATCAGTCACCGGCCCGTCGCCGGTCAGGCCCGTCAAATAATATTTCCATACAAGTTTCATACTTTTATCCCTTTTTTGTAAATACATACACAAACCGTCACCGATCTGTTGTCAGTGACGTGACGGTGACGTGGCGTGAGTGAATGCACGTTAAATAGTTAAAAGAGTATCAGCTACCAACTTCCAAACTTCGAGATACTACTAAGAAAATCGTAATGAAAAGAGCCATTTCTTTTTTGACATATAAAAAATACATGTGATTCGCCGTGATTCGCCTGATGTGAAGTGATGGGGCTTATCGAGAAGTCTATTTATAAGTTTTCAAGCCAGTCGAGGTATAACCCGAAATAAATAAGTGAATATTTTATGTTCCTAGAAAGGGACAATAAAGTAAAAAGCACCTTTTATCTTGACCTCGGAAAAGACGTAAATAAATAAATCCGATAATCTCTGACTTTTGAACTCACTTTGATGTAGGTATCTGGTTTTCTTCGTATACGCCATTTACCTTTCAAAATTCATATTTTATGGTGATGGAATTAAATAATGGCTGACTCGAGTATTTTTGTACACAAGACGACGCATGTCTCCGATATCTTACGACTTTGATATTGACGCGTTCCTGTGTAACGAACCTCTATGGATTTGTATTGCGATAGTCGCCTGGGATACTAAAGTCGTAAGGTTTCGGAGACTTGTGTCGCGTTGTGTACGAAGGGGCTTATCGTAACCCCGATTGTCAAACATGAGGTCGTGGGTCTGAATACCAAATCAGTCATATTATGTCAGATTACATCACAAGCAAATATACTAGTGTTTATGATTTGAAAAAGGTCTTCCTCCACTCTTTCTCGCATTCCCAAAAATGCTGTCCAACAATCTCGCCATCTTTGCTTGGGCCTGTCATGACATCGAGTTTTGACGTCGCTTTGTTTTGCCCAGCAATTGTATGACAGTAGAAACTATTGGAATACAGAAGTAAATTGCCGTGCAGGACACTCGATCAGCATAATCATAATTACCATTTAATGGTTAAAACAATGGGACGCTGTTCCATTGCACGTATTGATAGTAGTTTAAAAACATAAAATATAATAAGAAAATTAATTAATGAGCATAATTTGGCTTGTCAAAGGATGAAGGATGTCAATGTGCGGTCACGTCGCTTTCACGTTAATGTTTTATATCACGATGCATATTGCATATTATATGCAATATTAATACACACTGGTTCTCGTACACAAAGCTGTCCACGACGCGTTATTTAAATTCCAATTCGGCAATCATATTGAAAATTTTATCATAATATGCAAAAAATGAAAAACATGGCGGGATCCTGTTCAATATTCGCCCTCACTCATCAATTTCAGAATAGACCAATAAAATTAAAAGAGCCGCCGTGACTTATCCAAGGTTATTCATTTCTGGATGCTGTAGTAAAAGTACCTACTCATAAAAGTGCGCAGCCGATAAAAATCTGACGTAAAACTTCGTGAAAAGAAGTGGGGATAATTGAAAAACCTGATCTCTCATTAAAATCTCTCGCCTCCGTCCGTTTCAAAATTAAACACGGCCATATCGCAGTCACGTCGTGCTTCTGCCCACTTTTTATGACTACTGTCCAGGAGCAGCGATGGCAGATAATTCAAGATTTTTCTTTTTTTTTTTAACCCTGATGCACAACAAAGACTACCTCCGAATCGTTTTGAATAATTTAACCCTGCCTCCGCAGTTAATATAATAAGATTTAAGGTAAGGAGGCCGACGTTTCGTTGGATTTATGTTTCTATAATTATGTTCATGTAATGGGTTGTTGTGCAAAAGGAGGATTTAATTTTGAGAAAACTCCTTTTGACGACTACCATGCGAGGGACATGTTTTGCCTTAGGCAGATATTTCTTAGATACACTGTAGTGTGCTCCTTATTTTTCTAGCTCGAATAAAAAATAAAAAGTTATAGTACCTAACCTACCGACCTGAATTTTATTTTTACATTATTAATTGAAAATGAGTTTTTTCTTTGACACTGTTTCACACTAAAATTCCTGGAGCAGTTTTGAAGAATTTTGGTACAAAGATATATTAGATCTTGAAGGCACATAATAATATGCTATAAAAACAGGGAGAGGAAGAGCATTGCTGCGGGTAGAACTAGTATAAAATAAAAACAAAATTTAGTGTAAACAGTTTCCACAAAATGTAACATTATCTTTTTTTATCTCATTTTGTTGGTAACACGATACGCCGACATCCAACATTTGATCATGTCTAGACTCTGTTTTTTTTTTGTAACTATATTTTACGAAATTAGGGTTACTTCGTTATTTTTGAGAATCCAATAGAATTTTTAGTAGTTATTTCATTTCAGTTGATTGGATTGTTTGGTACGTATTAATCGATAAATTGTAGTGTACCCATATCTTGGTTTTAGTTTATAATCAGTACCTAAAATTAAATTATCCTACTGGCCCATAAATTCCTTTGATTTTATAAACAACATCCTTGTTATGAAAAAACTACTTTCCGTTTCAAGATTTTTTTTTATTTTGCACTAAGAATTCATACTTGTTTATTAACAATTGTGAAATCATTCATAACTGTGTAATTCGTATTACTCAATAACTGAGCTGAAAAGATGAACAGGCAAGTGTCCCAGGTAAAATATTGCTGTAACCGTTTCGAATAGAAACTAAACTCAAATTATTTGTGTAGACTAATGATTTTCACTAGCTGTTGTCAGAGGTTTCGTCTGCTAGGTATGACTCGAAAATTATCTCACCTGAACTTTTTTTTGCGCCCACCACCGCGGGTGGGGTTGAGGGAGGACAATGTCCTCTCTCTTACGCAGCCTCCTCCTTGGCGAGCATGACTGCTTCGCAGAAGGAGGCGAAGGCTTCCCACTACGTCTCGTCTTGCAGCATGGCCGCAATCAATGCCGGGCGCGAGAGGTCTCCGTCTAACAAAACAAACCCTGTACGTACTAAATTTCATCCAAATCTGTTCAGTAGTTTATACGTAAAAGAGTAAAAACGACCATCCATACATTCTCTATCTTTCACGTTTATAATTCTGAGTAGGATTTTTAACTGTGAAATAATTTGTCAGTACACAAGCAAAGTTAATCATGAAATTATATATGAAAATAATTCCGTTAATTTGCTTGAAATAATTAGTACGTTCGTCATTATCAGTGCTAAAAATAATTGACTGAAGCTTTGAGTTAATCAAGTTTCATTCGATTACCCATTCGTCCTGTGAAAATAAATTACAATTTTGATTGTAATTATTGCCTGTTATTGGAATTACTGATTTGTATTGATAAAGATTTGTATTGATAAGTTTGATTTCCGGGTCAAGCAGTGATACTAGGTTTTCCTATTTTTTTGAAAATATTAGGCGCGGGCCACATAGAAAAGGCGTAAGGCTAAGCGTATGCTGAGACGCAGGCAATGCAGCACAGCAAAGTACAGCACAGTGCAGGGCAGGGCAGTTGAGGCAGACATATGCCTCCTCCGCATGCTGCGACGCAACTGACATTCGCATCATAAACAAAGTTACCTAGCAACGAATGTATCCAGCATACACAATACACGCGTCGCGCAGGATTCTGTGCCGGCACTGCAACGAGACGTAGAGCAGGACAGACACATGTCTGCGTGGCATGTGCCTGCGCCGCAGCGTACGTAGTTCAATGACGTCCCATGCTTTACAAAATCTACTCTGCTCTGCGCTGTGTGGACCTGCGTAACCTGCGTCTCAGCATACGCCTAGCCTAACACGTGGACGCGTCGCGGACGTGGGAAAATGTATGAGAGTCGCGCCCGCGCCCCGTCTTTTCTGTGTTTTACGTCGCGACGCTTCTATACATTTTGTATGAAAAAGACGCCGAAAAGACATATATCTCCGCCCCGTTTGCGTCTTACGTCTTTTCTATGTGGCCCGCGCCTTAGCTTGGACCAACGACGATAATTATATTACTAGACTCCGCATGCACGATCTAAGGAACAAAAATGATTCTGTCAACTCGCTGAGATACTACGTAAGCGAGGGGGACGGGGTACTGCATTGTGATTGGCTAACTCAAGATCTGTTCTGTCTCAAGGCACAGATTACTCAAGGTATGTTTACGGCTCACAGGAGTGGTCGAAATAAGTAGGATATAAGACTTTTTTGCCCAATGTGTTGACAGACATCGGTCGCCCGTTATTAAGAGTCTAGTAATAAATATCGTCGTTGGCTTGGACTTTTTGATTTATGTCAGGTTTATCAAGACACCATTAATAGTATATTTTGCAACGAGTGAATAAAGAGCGGATTTAAAGCGAGGGCCATTATATGAATCAAGAGCAAGCGAAGGATTTTAATGACTGAATCACGACCGCAGGGAGTGATTCATGATGATTGAATCACGAGCGAAGCGAGTGATTCAAGTATTTAAATCCTGAGCGACGCGAGTGATTCAGGCCCTCGATTTAAATCCGTTTTATTCAAGAGTTGCAAACGATACTTTATACCATGACTACGAGAAAAAGAAAGATTTGAGCAATAAAAGATATTCAACGAAACAAAATAAAGTTTTTTTTAATAAGTCTGCTCCACACACACGTGGGTGCGAAACTGTGAAGTAGTCCAATCGCTCGGTCACTGCGCCAACAAGCTGACATTAAAATCGGAACAATGATTTAAATTAAGAGTAATTCTCATATTAGCAAGGGGGTTGTCCAGCATCGCGGTCGATGTCGAATGTACTAAAGTGTTCTAAATTCAAACACCAAAACAGTGCGTAAAAGACTACTTTTACGCACTGAAAACAGTGCGTAAAAGTAGCTTTTTCGAGGGGGAATGGTATAAAAATATTAAATCAACTTATTTTCTTTTTAACTATTTAGTTACTGTTAGTAAATAATAGAAAAAAAAAAACTCAAGAAACCTTAACTGCCTAGCGTAATACTTTTCGCATTCTTTTTTCAAAATTCACCTCAAACTCTTCAACAAGTTTTTTCATAACAAACGAGCTATGCTTAAAATGACATCGCATTTTAAATATTTCTTCAGCAGCACGCTACTCACGCTACGGCTTGCAAATGCACGAAAACTTTAATGTTGCCTTAGCGTGTTCGAAAAAAAAATAACTTTAAAAAGATCGTTACACCGATAAATAATCGGAGGTGGTATGATTTGTGTGTTGTTAGTATGAGCTATGCCGTAATTAATTTAGACATGCTAAAGTACTCTCATAGAGTGGCCAGTATTTTGTTCGTTCAAATGGAATTCATAGCAAAAATATTTAAATAAGGACAAACCAGAATGAAAATAGTCGTAATTTACTTTCAGTTATGAACAGGGTTGTTATCAACATGGATAAGTGTAATGAGTCTAAATTAGCAATTATGTCAATACAATATGATACCTTTGGCTATATCGAATCACATTTTTATGAGAGACTATAATTATCTTCCCTTTCATTCTGCATTTCAAGTAATATACCATAAGTAACTATACTTCAGATTGAATTAGTTAGTCGTCATTGTCGATTGTCATTTGTTACCCCTACGTATCGATGTGTGTTTATTTTATGGTCGGGCTGTAGGTACTAGTTAGCCGGCTTAAACTAAGTGAATTAGGCCTAAGACCTGACTGCTCGAAGTACTTTTACTGCCCGAGCAGTTGACGCTGACTGCTTCAAACAGGTCGTGTATGGCCGGCCTTACACCGCTTACATTACATTCTTTGAAATAAATGAGAAGCACGAAGTAACCCATAATGAAGTCAAGTGAACGCCTTCTCGTGGGCCAACAGTATACCGTGGGTAAATTCAGTACCAACCTACATACATTTTAGTTCCTTTCGTCGCGTGCCAATTTAAATTGGCAACTTCGTAGGTGTTGTTAAAAATGTAAGCGTGACGGCTTGCGGTCAGTGATGTATGGTTGTGAACTGAATTGAATTACAGAGTGAAATCGAGGTCCATTGCTTGCAACGTGGACTGAGAGGTTACTCTTGAAAGTCCAGCTAGCAAAGTATGGTCGATTCTATCTCTGTTCTACTAAGATTAGATTATATTTTTATACCTACAATTTGACTTTTTTTTCAACTTATTACTAGAAGATAAGTAAGCGTAAGGCGACTCAAGAATAGAAACATTATTAATTATTTTGTAATTAGAGTTTTTCTTATTTAGGGCTGATTATTCAATAGTCAGATAACTTTATCTAAGAAATAAAAATTGCGATATGATATATTTTCTATAGATAAGCTGATAAGGTAGATGTGTGGGGTGACAAGAATGGATAAAGTAAGGTACGAGTTTATAAGGGGCAGTTTGAAAGTCGCGCCGGTTATAGAAAAAGTGAAAGGGAATCGTCTATCTTGGTATGGTCATGTGATGAGGAGGGATGACACTCATGTTACTAAGAGAGTGACGAGTATGAATATTGATGGATGGAGAGGAAGAGGAAGGCCAAAGAAAAGATAGATGGATTGTATAAGTAAGGATATATATGAAAGAAAAAGGAGTAAATGATACTATGACTTGTGATAGGGGAGTATGGAAGAAAGAAACGTGTTGCGCCGACCCCAAGTAAAATGGGATAAGGGCAGGAAGATGATGAGATAAGCTGTAAAACAGACATTTTAATTTCTCATATATAAGTTATCTGACTATTACAAATCAGCCCTTAATCGATAGAATCTTCCTACATTCTGACAGTTTGTTCATTCTTCAGTCGACAAAACCCGTTTCTACGGACTCATACAGGAGTTCAAACATTGAATATTGGAAAATTGGCTTTATCTAAGAATCAACGTAGTTTTGTTTGCTATAAGCTGCCAATACCACTAATTAATGTGGACTAGTGGTCGTCGTTGCCGTCTAATTAAATAATAATAATAATAAACCCGCAGGGCAGCTTGTGGCGAGCTGTTGGGCAGTTGCGACCCACACGGACCTGATCTCCCGGGAGATATCTCGTTCCTCATCTCTGGCTTGCCTTTATTGGCCGGTCAGAGTGAACACTGACGAGGAACAGACCTCCCACCTCTTTCCTGCCTTAATCGGCTGGCTAGAGTGGAGATTCGCAAGAGCAAACGTGCTCGGAGGAGGGAAGTATTTCAGTAAGTGTTTGTAGGGATCGACCATACTTCCGGGTTTCTGGTCGATTCTGAGAACCGTGAAATACCTCTCCACTCCTCAAGCACCTCAGGATATGTTTGCCCCTTGTCGCTACGTCACCTAGTGCTAGCGATATGTTTGGGGGCCCATTTGTTGAGTGTGCGAGTCACCCCCTGCCAGCGTATCTATGTATATTAAACATTGATTAGGCAGGGGCCATAGTGTTCCCATAGGTATATATAACCAGTCCACCAAACCCACCAAACGCCATAACCCAGTCTTTTGTTTCCACATTCCGCAATAGTCTAACTCTTACCGGGGGTTGTCCTTGGGTATACTGGCATAGTGCATACAGGGATAACCGCCGGTTTGGGCCTCATCTCATTTAAATTACGTAATGGGCCTCTGCAAGATGGCTTCGGCTCCTGGCACGCCCTTTAAAAGTCCGGGATCCTATGATCCCGAGATCTTAAAACATATGAAAAATAATAATAATAATAATAATCTTTATTGACATATAAAACTATGTAACATTATTATATGGAAACCCTGACTCCTGTGCTAGGTTGTAACCTGTGTTACAGGAATCAGTGTCTTCACCCAGTAGTTTTACACAAACATTATGCAACTAGCTTCTGCCCGCGACTTCGTACGCGTATCCTGTTGCTTATGCCAGCGACAACGAGATTGTCAAAATCTAACATCTGAAAAGTCTATTACCCAACTCCAAGAGCCCGGCAAAAAAAAAATGGCTTTTGGCCAGTAGAGTACAATAATATTCATCGTCATCGAAAATCGGTTCTAAACTGTTACCGCCTTTACTGCGTGGAAGAAATCCCAGCTTATGTTATTTTATAATTTGTATAATTATAAAATACTCACTATACTAAATTCATTGTAATGTGTAATTAGTGATAGCTTTGATTTCCATATCAGGTGTTCCATATCTTAAATTTTTATACATAAACAAATAGTGCTCATCAAGCTGAAAAACTTTTGCTAAGACGTCATTCCTCGGGCACGCCGCAATAGCGGCGGTAAGACCCCTCTTTGAGGAGTGGCTGGAGAGACGACACGGCGTCCTTACCTACCGCATGACGCAGGTCCTCACCGGACACAGAAGTTTCGGGAGGTACCTGTATCTGATGAGAACCATGCGGACAGTGAGTAAAGGACAACTCGCTGTCTGACCATGAACCATGCCCGGGTCGACGGCGCGTCGTGTTCCACACGCGCCTAAAGAGCGTCAGCAAAATGACGGGGCCCCCTCACAGAGGGCCAAAGCCTGACGGGGTCGCGGGACTTATTTCCATCACCGTGACCCCAGAACATAAAGGGCTATTGAAGGACACCGTGGATTTTAGTCAGTACAAGTCTGACAGTGGGGGTGGGAGGCCTGATTTGATGATTTTACCACGCAAAAAAAAAGACGTCATTCCAATATTTTATATTATAGTGTAGCTGGGCTCTTGGAGTTCCACATTAGGTGTTCCAGATCTTCAATTTTATACTTCACCAGAGAGTGCTCATCAGGCTGAACAACTTTGCTAAGACGTCATTCCTGTACATGTTATAGTGTAGCTGGGCTTTTGGAGTTCCACATTAGGTGTTCCAGATCCTCAATTTTTATACGTCAACAGAGAGTGCTCATCAGGCTGAAAAACTTTGCTTAGACGTCATTCCTGTAAATGTTATAGTGTAGCTGGGCTCTTGGAGTTCCACATCAGGTGTTCCAGATCTTCAATTTTATTCTCTCAGCAGAAAATGCTCACACTGAGAAAAAAGACCTTCCGAAATAGGGACGGAATAACCTGCCATGTTGACTCACACGGAAATTTTCCTGCCAGTTTCGAAGGAAAGTTTTACCTTCCACATTTTCCTTTGATTAAAATTACCTTCTAGTTTTTCCGTCTGAGTCAACACGGAAGGTATATAACGGACGGTAATGTTTTGGAAGGTAAACAAAATTATTTTTCCATCCAACAATAATTAACTTCCAGTTTTTCCGTCTGAGTCAACAAAGAAGGATATTAAAGGAAGGTAAATAAAATCATTTTTTTCCATCCAACTTATTTACCTAACACTTTTTTCCGTGTGAGTCAACACAGAAGGACACAGTTTAGAAGGTAAATGAAATCTTTTATTCCTTCCATATTTATTACCTGCCAATCCTACCTACCAAATCAGGTGGATTGACAGGGAAGGATATTGATAAATTTTCCTTCCAATTACCGAATAACCAACCTACAAAGAAGGAAAAATATGGTAGGTGGTCTGCGTTCTCCTTTCATTTCAGATGGTTTTTCCTTCCGATGCTTGAAAAAGTACGGTGGGTATACCGGAATTACCTTCCACCTCAGATGGCATTACCGTCTGAAGTTCAGATATTAACCTTCTGATGCCTGAATTACCTACCTAATAAAGAGGAAAAGTACGGTGGGTATACCAGAATTTCCCTCCATCTCAGATGGTTTTACCGTCTGAAGTTCAGAGATTTACCTTCTGATACCTGAATTACCTACCTATTACGGAGGAAAAGTACGGTGGGTGTACCAGAATTTCCCTCAATCTTAGATGGTTTTACCGTCTGAAGTTCAGAGATTTACCTTCTGATACCTGAATTACCTACCTATTACGGAGGAAAAGTACGGTGGGTGTACCAGAATTTCCTTCCACCTCAGATGGCATTACCGTCTGAAGTTCAGATATTAACCTTCTGATGCCTGAATTACCTACCTAATAAAGAGGAAAAGTACGGTGGGTATACCAGAATTTCCCTCCATCTCATATGGTTTTACCGTCTGAAGTTCAGAGATTTACCTTCTGATACCTGAATTACCTACCTATTACGGAGGAAAAGTACGGTGGGTGTACCAGAATTTCCCTCAATCTTAGATGGTTTTACCGTCTGAAGTTCAGAGATTTACCTTCTGATACCTGAATTACCTACCTATTACGGAGGAAAAGTACGGTGGGTGTACCAGAATTTCCTTCCATCTCAGATGGTTTTACCGTCTGAAGTTCAGAGATTTACCTTCTGATATCTGAATTACCTACCTATTACGGAGGAAAAGTACGGTGGGTGTACCAGAATTTCCCTCAGTCTTAGATGGTTTTACCGTCTGAAATTCAGAGATTTACCTTCTGATATCTGAATTACCTACCTATTACGGAGGAAAAGTACGGTGGGTGTACCAGAATTTCCCTCAGTCTTAGATGGTTTTACCGTCTGAAATTCAGAGATTTACCTTCTGATACCTGAATTACCTACCTATTACGGAGGAAAAGTACGGTGGGTATACCAGAATTTCCTTCCATCTCAGATGGTTTTACCGTCTGAAGTTCAGAGATTTACCTTCTGATATCTGAATTACCTACCTATTACGGAGGAAAAGTACGGTGGGTGTACCAGAATTTCCCTCAATCTTAGATGGTTTTACCGTCTGAAGTTCAGAGATTTACCTTCTGATACCTGAATTACCTACCTATTACGGAGGAAAAGTACGGTGGGTATACCAGAATTTCCCCCTATCTCAGACGGTTTTACCGTCTGAAGTTCAGAGATTTACCTTCTGATACCTGAATTACCTACCTATTACAGAGGAAAAGTATGATGTGTATGGGTTACATCTGAGATGGAAAAAAAATGCTAATGCACCCCAGTATACTTTTCCTCTCGGTCATAGGTAGATAATTCAGGCATCAGAAACCAAATCTTCAAGCTTCAGACAGTACAACCATCTGAGATGGAGGAGAAGTGAGCTTTTCCTCGGTCGTAGGTAGGTAATTCAGGAATCGGGAACCAAATCTTCAAACTTCAGACATTTCTTTCATCGCAAGGTATTGAGGTCTTGAACAGGAAAACTCAGGTATTTATCCTCGTCGTAGATAGGTAATTCAAGCTACTTTGAGCCTTTAATCTCCGAGTTGAGACAGCAAAACCTTCTGAAATTAAGGAACATGAAGATGAATAAAACACAGATATCGAAAAAATATAGATCAAATATATTGAATTAAAGTATCACTGATTAATTTTACATAATGAAACCAAAAATTAGATAATTAATTAATCAAACACAAATAACTTCAAATACAAACACTCAATAACTATTAGACAGACAGTAATGCAATAAAAACTCTGCTCGAGTACAAAGTTTATAAAACTATCTTTGTTTATTCTGAATAAAAATTCAATATTCAACTATATTTTACTAGGTATTTTATGAATAAAACAGTTATTTTTGGTTCAAGCAGGTGTTTATTGTTGCACACTGTAACAATATGGTTAAAAAAAAGCATATTATCACAAGATTTTTTTATTTTTATTTTTGCTATACCAACGCAAATAGCATAAAGAATAAACTTGAAGAACTCAAAAATACTTGTTTTGGGTCAATTTATTATCACGTGAGTGTTTAAAGTTAGACAGTTTATTTTAAAATAAGAAAGTTAAAACAAATGCCAGGCCCAAGACAACTATACTTTAATTATATTTCAAAAAAAGTGTCTGATAATATTATTAATCGACCAAATAAACACAACGACACATCACATAGGTAGGTTACCTACCTATTCAAAATAAGTTCAAATACAATCAATAATAAAAAAGGTACCAAATACCAAAAGAAAGTAAATATCAAAGTAAAAAACACTTCAAAGAAACCACCCGATAATTATTCATCGAACAAATAAATCACATACAAAAAGTTTGAATGCAGTCAGTAATAATAGTTAAAGATCTAAAAAAAGTATCAAATACCAAATGCAAGTATCAAAGTAGTATACAGGGTGAATTTTTCAACTGGGAGTGGATGGCTACTTTCGAAACTATGAGGAATATCGAAAAACGTTGAAAGGAGTCTCGAGACCGATTTTGACGAAAACTAAAACTGCATCATTGGATTTGAGAAAAATCAAAAATCCTGGCCAGGAATCGAACCCGCTGATTTTGGAAAAAAGAATCACACCCTGTATTATTAAACTTATCGATAGTGTTGCTAATAGGGAACAAATTCTGGGAAGTAATCATATACGGCAAACTTAAGGAAAACGTATAATTAAAAAAAAAAAACTGATTAGTCTTCAAGGCAAAGACTGTATTTGGAACATAAGTTACCGTTTCTTCTTTAAAATAATGTTATTTTTAGTTTAACTCAATAATTTCGTATTGCTAATTACAGTGGGATTGTTTAAACGTCAAATCCAGAGAAACATTGAAAACAATGAAATTTTATAATTTCGAATAAATTATGGCTCAGTAGAACTAAAGTAACATGGAAAAATAGCAATGTCATAAAAATCAGCCATTTCCTTAAGTTTGCCGTATATGATTACTTAGCAGAATTTGATCCTTATTAGCAACACTATCGAACGGTGTAATAATACAGGGTGTAATTTTTTTTCCAAAATCAGCGGGTTCGATTCCTGGCCAGGATTTTTGATTTTTCCAGAATCCAATGATGCAGTTTTAGTTTTTGTCAAAATTGACCTCGAGACTCCTTTCAACGTTTTTCGATATTCCTCATAGTTTCGAAAATAGCCATCCACGCCCAGTTGAAAAATTCATCCTGTATAATATACTATAAGGTTGTTTGATTACCATACAAACTGATTTTAGTTTCATACTATATTGTTAATCTAGTTTTCTACGACTTATTAAAATAATAATATTACTATTAACTTAATATAGTTTACCGTTTATATAGACCAATATGAAAGCTAACCACCCTTATTTCAGTGCAAAATTATACTCTTATTACCCATAAATTGTAAAGAAAGTACCTAACTGATAATTATTTGTAAAACAAACACAAAGAATTCAAACTACCTTTCAAATACAGTCATAGTTAAGACAAGCAAAAACCCTTACTATTAGAATTAATTAATATCATTTGTCTATAAGAAAGAGGCTTAATTATTAGAAAGAATTTCTTACAATGACATACCACCAGCCATGAGGGGGTAATTTTGTCAGAACATTCGGTTTTAAAAAACCTAGATCGTTGTAAGAAAAATACTTTTTAACGTTCGTCTTACTGACACAATAAGCACAAACGTGAAAATCATAAAAAAAGTGTATCTATTTCGTATTATCGTTGATTTGTAATAATAATACTCCAAACAGAATGCTCACGAAAACCGTAGACCATAATTATTATTAGAGTGAGAAGTGTCTTAGTAAACCGCGGCGGGTGCAGAAAGTGTGAACCAACCAAAAAAATGCTAAATTTATTTAATTCCGAAAATGTGTACAACAAACAGAAAAAAATGAGACTGAAGAAGTACAAAATATTTTTAATGAAACTTAGATAGTACAACAAACCTAAATATGTAGTACAAAATATTAAGTAAAAATATTAAATACTTCTTCAGTCTCATTTTCCTCTGGTATTTCGTCTGTAAATAAACGAATAAAAATAATTTTATTTTGTATTCGGTTTTTTTTCTGTAACTTAGCGATTGGGTTTTTTTTTAACTTATCATTTTGGGGAAATATAAAAATCAGTTTGGGGGAAATCGTAAAAAAGCAACTGGCAACCCTGATCATTGATGACACTATAGAGCGTTGCGTGCAAGTATATCTCTTGAAATTTTTTCTTTCTTTTCATTTCGGGCTTTCGGGTTGAGTGCGTGGAGTGCGTGTGCGTCGTATTGAGATCCCGTTCCCAGAGGAGGTCGTGTGTTGTACCTCATTGTGTATTTTATGAATACAGTCAGTAATAATAGTTAAAGATCTAAAAAAAGTATCAAATACCAAATGCAAGTATCAAAGTAGTATACAGGGTGAATTTTTCAACTGGGAGTGGATGGCTACTTTCGAAACTATGAGGAATATCGAAAAACGTTGAAAGGAGTCTCGAGACCGATTTTGACGAAAACTAAAACTGCATCATTGGATTTGAGAAAAATCAAAAATCCTGGCCAGGAATCGAACCCGCTGATTTTGGAAAAAAGAATCACACCCTGTATTATTAAACTTATCGATAGTGTTGCTAATAGGGAACAAATTCTGGGAAGTAATCATATACGGCAAACTTAAGGAAAACGTATAATTAAAAAAAAACTGATTAGTCTTCAAGGCAAAGACTGTATTTGGAACATAAGTTACCGTTTCTTCTTTAAAATAATGTTATTTTTAGTTTAACTCAATAATTTCGTATTGCTAATTACAGTGGGATTGCTTAAACGTCAAATCCAGAGAAACATTGAAAACAATGAAATTTTATAATTATGGCTCAGTAGAACTAAAGTAACATGGAAAAATAGCAATGTCATAAAAATCAGCCATTTCCTTAAGTTTGCCGTATATGATTACTTAGCAGAATTTGATCCTTATTAGCAACACTATCGAACGGTGTAATAATACAGGATGTAATTTTTTTTCCAAAATCAGCGGGTTCGATTCCTGGCCAGGATTTTTGATTTTTCCAGAATCCAATGATGCAGTTTTAGTTTTCGTCAAAATCGGTCTCGAGACTCCTTTCAACGTTTTACGATATTCCTCATAGTTTCGAAAGTAGCCATCCACTCCCAGTTGAAAAATTCACCCTGTATACTACTTTGATAGATCTACAGATGCTTGCTTAAACATGTCAAAACCTTCTTCTTGTTTCCACAGAGATTCTTCTTTTATACCATCAACTTCACGATTTACTTCTAATTGCTCAATTGAACATTGCACAGGAGATTCCTCACTACGTTGATTATTATTACTGACGTAATCATTATTAATGCTTGATAGCACAAAATCATGACCTGGTGCTGATTCCTGACTACTACTACAACTATGTTGATTATTATTACTCTCAATGTGTGTAGGTAACGAGTTCTGACCAGGTACTGGCAATGATGCTTTTGAAGCAAAAGTGTATCTATTTTGGTCGGTTTTACTATTAATGTGCATCCTATTCAAATGCATTCTCAGTGTATTTAAAGAATCAATTTTTTTTTCAAAACAGCCTTGTCCACCTTTATAACCAGCTCTACTAGATGTTAACTTCGGCAGATTACTGCATTTGTTTTTTAAATGAATTATCAATGAATTTACTTCGGAAAATTTACTTGAGCAGTGGCCGCAACTTATCATTATTGAAATACTAAGTTCTAGTTCCTCTCGTTTTTAGATGGTCGTTTGATTGAGACGCCTAACTGTTCCGCCAATTCAGATGTTGAGCGGTGGTTCCAATCAAACTTTGTATAAATATTGTAGACCGCTTGTTGTATGAATTCCCATACGTTATGACTTTCAAGTGGATATTGTGCATGAAACGAATGAAACAGTTGAAAGCAAACTTCTACGGCCTCCAATACACTGGGAAAAGAGTATATTATTTGGTCAAGTACAATGTGCGCTTGATCAATTTCAGTCCAAGAAGTACCTACCACTAGAACAAATGGTTGTAGGTGTAGATTTTCCCATTTCAGTCTATTTTGCACATTTTTAAGGTGATCACGCATTCGAGTGATTCCGTCTTGAACGTCAGCTTCGGTATCGACTTTGAAAATAAATGAATCCAATACATCACTTTTTGTCGGCTTCCAATGTTTATTTACTTGGTAGACTCCAGGAAACAGGAAAGGTAGCAGCAAGAGCAATCCGGTAGTTTGTTGTGTTACATTGTCACCTAAAAATGTACAAACAATGTAAAATTTAATACAATACATAAATTCGCTCTTAGTACTATTATGGCATAACGTGACGGTACTTACTTTCAACCAAAGAAAGAAATAGTGAAACTATTTCTTTTTGTCTTTCCGCAGTTAATCTACAAAGCACTTGCAGCGCTATTTCTTTCAGAGAAGTCTTTTTCGATAGCACAAAGTCTTGCAGTTGGTTCAATGGCGGCAAATCTTTGTATAGCAATTGGAAGTCTTTTTGTATCTGCAAGAAAAAATATGCATTTGATTTTCCGGCTTCTTGGTTTCAAATGCGGACTTAAGAGGCTGTCAATGTACTTAAATATTAAATACTCACTAGAGCCGGCCCAACACTTGGTACTGCGAGTCCTTTATAAGTTTGGAAGTAATCCCACAATGTTCCCGGCGTTTCTTTCAGTTCCTTCATGCGAAAGTCATGCGTATCGACCCAGTCTTGCAGTAGGTCATTGGATGTATGCGACGGAACAAGCGTACGCAAATTCGTTAATTGGGTTTTCACGTTCGGATCAGATTCTGAAACAAAATGAAAGCAATTAAATACGAATAATTTTCATAAATGGCACGTGTAGTGCTTCCCATAGTTTATTCCCACTTTCTGACTTCTCATCCCCTGGCTATAATCTCAAGCAAGCAACTAACAATAACAATTTTGTTAATACCTGGAGGGCAATAGTCGGTGATACCTTCAGCTGTCCGGTGGCAGGATGCCCTAGTAACTTTTTGTGAAGTACTCTGTGGTGTTGGTAGCGAGGTACTGTTTGTACGCAACTTTGCTGACGGATCCTTTTCCAATAGTTTTTTTCGAAGTAAACTTAGTTGCGTATACAAAGCTCCAATGGGACGTGTTTTGTTAACATGTTTTCCGCTTTTTGTTTTGTATTCTTCTATTTTAATAAAATAAAACCTGTGTGCACTTGTGCATGGGAAAAGGGCTTCAAAATAACTTTTTGTCCAGAAGGTACAAATACTGGGTGCGACCTGACGTTTAGGCGGCGTAGCTTCTGAAAACAAATACTGTGCCACACTTTGTGCCACCACTTTGATTTGGCATGCATCAAGAACGCAGTCTTCCGGTAAGTTGGCGATCCTTTTCTCTTCTAGTGAACCCTTATTTAGCAAGATCCAGATCGGGTTTTTATTACGGGTTACTATTATATTTTTCTCTGTAGGTGGATTGAAACTTTCAACATTCGCTGCGTCTTCAGCAGCACGTACACATAAATCTAAGTTTTCTAAATTATGGTCGAATAATGATAATTCTGCTTCACTTATTTCTTCTGTTAGAGCACTGTCAGTGTTTGCGGTTGTAACCGAACTACTACTGCTTTTTGTAGAGGTTCCACACCTAGACCCACCTCTACTCACAGATTGGCTAGGATGAACGCCAGCAGTCTGGAAAAATTATATAATATGAGAACTAAGCCTAATGATTCCAATTTAAAAATAAATAACTTATTAATGCCACACCACAAGTCCACAACCATGCATAGTTAAAAAAAATAAGAATTAAATTTAAATTATTAACCCAGAGAATATTTTCTTCTACTTCTTGATCATTATCAAGCAGCCATGAAGCAAGTGCGCATGCAATTTTTTTTCGTGTTAGTAACTGTGGTATCAAGCTTTTTAAATCGTATTCTGTGATAAATTTCAGTTCCTCTACAGAAGAGTATCCATTATCTGAAACAATTAATTCAAACGCCTACTCACAACCTGAACTTTCGCTCGTGCTCAAAAAAATGATTTGAATGTCTATGAAACGCTGATTTCAGCCCACAGTGCGACGCGGCGCTTAGTTAGTTTGTTATTTTCAAAATGTCCAAATCCATTTTTTTTACGGAGACTTTTACTTACATAAACAAGGTGTATTGACCAATACCGAAAATTTCAAGGGGTGAAGTAAAGTACCCAATTACCCATTAACATAAAGCTTTGCTTTGACATACTAACATAGCCTAAGATAGCCTGTAAGTCTATTAACATAAATGGACCACAAAGTTGTCTGATTTAATAAATAAATAATGATAAACAGTTTTTTCTATGGAACCAACACTATAATCATGAAAATCAAAACAGCTGTTTCATTTATTTAATTACAATGGTTTATATATAACCAATTACTGTAATTAAAATTATACAAATAACAGAGACAATTAAATAAATAAATAAATAAATATTCCACAACTATCACACAACATCATCTAGTCCCAAGCTAAGCAGAGCTTGTGTTATGGGTACTAGACAACTGATAAACATACCTATATATTTTTAAATACATACATATTATAGATAAATTACACCCAGACACAGAACAAATGATCGTGCTCATCACACAAACATTTGTCCTGGGTGGGAATCGAACCCACGACCTCCGGCATAGCAGTCAGGGTCACTAACCACTAGACCAACAGGCCAGTCAATTATAATACATGTTAAAATATACAAAATAACAAAGTATTAATTTAACTGGAAACATAAAAAAAACCAAGGTTAAGAAGTTAAGAAGTACTGTGAGAGGAATTTATGAAAGTGTTGTTACATTTTCATAAATTCCTCTCACAGTACTTCTGACATACCAATAAAATCTTTGTCCATCCATCCACAAACAGATTGTCTGTTGGATTTGGAAATCATTATCATCATCATTAATCATTATCAGATCATGAAGCGCAGTCAGTGTGTTTCATACATTATTATTAGCCAAGAAGTTTTTAATTTTGGTATGAAACAGCTGTTTTATTTTTAGATTTCTGGGATGGTCTTAATACACCTTGTTAGTGTAAGATCTTAAATCAAAATCTAAGAAAACTGGTCAAGTGCAGCATACATATTATAACACATCTAGTCTAAAACAAAAATTAGTGACACTCCAGGAGTGCCGACAAAAAGGAAATAAAATGGCAGTGACACTCTGGGAGTGCCGACAGAAGTGAAAACAAAAAAACAAAACCCTATCCTCTCCTCAACTTTTGGCCAAGTTTGAAGATCATTACCGAAGATGGGTCGGTTATAGGTTACTGTTACAGGTTACCGTTACAAGTTTATAGGTTTTTGCCCATCTCAAAAATGCTTAGTGCCGAGCCCGCCTAAAGAAGTTTTTACTTTAAAAAATATACAAATATTTAACACACCCACACCCAACAAAAACATGGTAGTGACATAACATAATCCACCCACACTCAACAAAAACATGGTAGTGACTTCACACTCTAGTACTGATACCACAACACCCAACACAAATACCTGGAGATCTTGGTGTATTATCGTATAGAACGTTCATCATGGATTGTTTTGTCCAGCAGTGCCAGTCGACGTTTTAGGGCTAAAAGATGATTATCAGATTTATACATAACTAGCTGTACCCGGCATGTGTTGCAATGCCACGTAAAGTTTAAAGAAATACAGGGCAAGGTTCAGAACGCATAGAGGACAAACATGCAAGCATTGTTGTTATATACACCACTGTTTTGTAAAAACCAGAAAATTAAGGACTGTATCACCAGAGGTTAACCGGTAAATTCCTCTAGTAGGTACAATCTTAAAATTTACTTCAAACTGACACTATAAAAAAAATGTACTTTCCTATTACTTACATTGTATTTTGTATGGGGCACCATTATCTTTGATCTAATTGAATTTTTAGGTGTGGTAAAAACTATTTTGATGTTATAATGGTAGGTACAAAATGCTTACCAAGGAAGCTTTTTACAGTTTCATCAGCTGCCCCAAGCTGTCGGAGCACTGCCTGAAGCTCCTGTGCTCCTGAAGCTCCTGAGGTGCTGGGAGCGGGGGACTCCATTCCCAAATCTCCTACCACCCAACTCAGATTTTCAAGCTGAAAATATTAACTAGTTATAGTTGGTTTCATTAGCACCATTACTTTCTTGATATTAGCTTCTATGGCTTCAATGCAGAACCAACCAAAGTTATCCATTGCCTTGCAGGTACGATGCCCTGGCACGTCCTCCAAACCGAAACAGCAACGCTGGTCGGCGGCAGAAAATAGAATGGTGGTAGTAATTCCCCGGACGAGCCCTTCACAAAAAGGATCTTTAAACTCTTCACAAAGAAAGCGAAAGAACTCTACTATTATACCTACACCTACAAAAATATTTGGATAAATTGATCGATATAATAAACCAATAGGTGGTTACCTACCAAGAAATGATTATTTTTTCGTGCATACCTAACTACCTGCGGCAATGTAGGCAAGGTGATTAGAAATTAGTACATTATTCGAAACAATTAAGCAATGCAAGTTTGCAGGCCGGCCATTTGCAATGCAAACGAGCGAACACCGACACCGACATCTATTTTATTCTGAACAATAACCTGGAATGAATAATGGAATATTATGTATAGATCACTTACCACTTTGCTCTGGTTTTTATCACCAAAGAAAATTATTATCCATAAAACACACAATGAGGTACAACACACGACCTCCTCTGGGAACGGGATCTCAATACGACGCACACGCACTCAACCCGAAAGCCCGAAATGAAAAGAAAGAAGAAATTTCAAGAGATATACTCGCACGCAACGCTCTATAGTGTCATAAATGATCAGGGTTGCCAGTTGCTATTTTACGATTTCCCCCAAACTGATTTTTATATTTCCCCAAAATGATAACTTAAAAAAAACCCAATCGCTAAGTTACAGAAAAAAAACCGAATACAAAATAAAATTATTTTTATTCGTTTATTTACAGACGAAATACCAGAGGAAAATGAGACTAAGAAGTATTCAATATTTTTACTTAATATTTTGTACTACATATTATTTAGGTTTGTTGTACTATCTAAGTTTCATTAAAAATATTTTGTACTTCTTCAGTCTCATTTTCTTCTGTTTGTTGTACACATTTTCGGAATTAAATAAATTTAGCATTTTTTTGGTTGGTTCACCCGCCGCGGTTTACTAAGACACTTCTTCAAAGAATACTTATACTCTTCTCACTCTAATAATAATTATGGTCTACGGTTTTCGTGAGCATTCTGTTTGGAGTATTATTATTACAAATCAACGACAAATGCCTGGAAAAGTTTACAAGATATCTGCTTCTGTCATCATGAATATAAATCCGCTCGTGGCCTCTTGAGGTTTTCAGACACTGCGTAGAAAAATGAAAAAATCCTTGTCTAACATTTATTCTGATGATGATTAGTAAATGAAATGTGTCAAGAAAATCAGTATTTTGATTGGTTTATATGCCCTGTGTAGGTCGGTATTTTTCGGTATTTTTTGAGCTTCCTCGGTATTTTCGTTAAATTTTGATCTGGTCACACTGCTCATACGCCTTCGTCCACAATAAGAAGGAACCGTGGAAGGTATTTCTTGAAATTTCCTATCAGTAATCCGTCCAAAATATAATTATAGAGGTACTCAATTCTATATCTATAAAAAATAAAGTCAGCTGCACCTGCATGTATTGACCATGCCTTTCTGCTGGGTTTATTAGGCCGACTCAGATTTTTGTTTAGGGTCTAGGCTAGGGGCCGATGAGGCCGTGAGGAGGATGGTAAAGTAGGTATAGATAGGTACCTACCAGCTTACTTCATCCAAAATCCTGTCCCACCTAGGCACTAGGTTAGGTATTATAGACAAAATGTGACGGCGTATCGCGCGAACTTCAGAATGGTAATATATTACCATTTTGCAATCTACCGCGCTTTTGTTTTTATGCTTTTGTTTTCTCAATTATAAAGATCTCATGCAAGGGTTATAAACTAAGTAAATACTTATGTACCTACTTACATGAAGAGTTATTAATCACATTAATCAGTTAAGAAAATAAAAATTAATACAACTTGGTATCTTTGCTCGTGGCTAAATAACAACAGCCGCTGGGGTCAATCTTTAGGTTAAGCCGTGCTTGCCTAGGTTGGTCTGTGGATGGGTGACCGCCTATTGAGAATGTCTTTTTTTTATTTCTTTTACATTTTTTTTTCTTTTTGTTGTTACATTTCATATTTTTACCACTTTGTCTGTATTTGTTATTTATTCCTTTCTTTTTATACAATCTGACATTTCTTATTTTTTTTTTATGTTTTTACAATCTGACGTGAGTTACTTTGTGACTATGAATTTTTTATTTATTTATTATTTTTTACATTTTGACATGATTTTTTAAAATTATTTTTATCTTTTTTGTTTGTTTGTGTATTTTATCATTGTGAATGCGAGGACGAATGTGGGGAAGTTTTGCTCTTGAATCAACAGTTGAGCTATCTGCAAACCGTTACAAACGATCTAGAGATAGCTCAACTAATTCAAATCTATCAATTCAAATTTATCTATAATATGTATGTATTCAGAAATATTTATGTATGTTTATCAGTTGTCTAGTACCCATAACACAAGCTCTGCTTAGCTTGGGACTAGATGGCGTTGTGTGGATAGTTGTGGAATATTTATTTATTATTTATTATTATTATTATCAGTGCCAAAGGGAAGCGCTAATGTGCACTTTTTAAGGAGTGCAAATTCCTTAGTTACTGACCCCACTGAAATCTTGATAAGTGCTTTAAAACTCTAAACAGACTATTTATACCTACTCTGAAAAAAGTTCCTTCACAAAAACATACATTTGAACAAACTAACTTACAACTTTGAAAGAGATTCCTTCCAAAAAGACCTTTTACTGCAGAAGAACTAAAAATACTTTGTGATTTGGATTGAATTGAACATTCCAAAAAAAATAACAACTACATTGGAATCGATCAAATAGGATTTTACACATTTCTTCTAAATCTGATCGAAATATTTACATTAAAACATTTCCTTCTCAAAAACTAATATAAACAAACTCCTTCTAATTTCGAAGAAAATTCCTATAGTCCTCGCCATTTAAGTGTGAAATAAAGGTCATTGATCCTAATAACGCATCGTTAGAATTCCATTATACCATCATTCGAATTTCAAAATAAAATGTAAGGTCACGGTCGCCCCTTACCACGATTCGTTTATTTTGATCGTGTTACGACACTTTCTTTACATTTTTTTGAATGGTTTTGAAATATTGGAATACATTGGTACATGGGGGTCAACGAATTTTATTCCACACTTATATGGCTCAAACTATACCAAGTAGTCCTTCTTTTTGATGAGAAGTAAGTGATGAGAATTAAGTTTGAGTATAAAATTACTGCCTACTCCAAATTACCAACCGTAATTGAAATCCTACTAAATAAGAAGGATTTCGATTGGAAGGTATGATGGAGTTCCTACCAAAAGCTTAACTTTAAGGAAATTCCTTCTCAAAAATCTACAAATTATACCTTTCAAATTTATTCCCTCCAAATAATCCAACTATTTTGGTCGCAGTAAAGATCTATTTGATCATGAGTGGAAATACCTACGAGAATTACCATCCAAAATTTAAATTCGACTGACTTAGAAGGATTAAACATGGAAGGTACAATTGAGTTCCTTCCGAAAGACAGGAGTCCTTCTAAAAATCCATATTTTATTCCTTCTCAATGAAATTCAGAAAATAAAGAAGGAAATTCTTTCTAAATTATGGGACGGATTTTCCTACGAAATAAACTCCTTCGAAGTATTCGTTCTATTTAGGTTGGAAAAAAATATATATCCTTCCTTATTTTGGAGGGAAACTCGTTATCATCCAATTGGGCAGGTAAATATTAGAAGGACCCCTAGAAGGAACCTGTTTGGGAGGATAAATTCAGATGGATTCATCGGTCATTTTTCTCAGTGTACCGGAAATTACCGAACGTTATTGAAATCCTACTAAATAAGAAGGATTTTGATTTGAAGGTATGATGGAGTTCCTACCAAAAGCTTAACTTCAAGGAAATTCCTTCTCAAAAATCTATAAATTATACCTTTCAAATTTATTCCTCCCAAATAATCCTACTATTTTGGTCGGGAGTAAAGATCTATTTGATCATGAGTGGAAATACATACGAGAATTACCATCCAAAATTTAAATTCGACTGACTTAGAAGGATTAAACATGGAAGGTACAATTGAATTCCTTCCTATAGTTAAACTGAAAAGGGGAGTCCTTCTAATAACCCATATTTTATTCCTTCTAAACGAACTTCACAATATTTTGAAGGAAACTCCTACCTAATTATGAGACGGATTTTCCTACAAAATTAATTCCTTCTCAATATCTGTTCTATTTCAGTTGGTAAAAACGCGTTCCATATTTTGGAGAATTCAGAAGGAAATTCCATCTCAAAAATCCACACATATTAATCCTTTCAAATGGATTCCTTTCACATAGGCCTTCTAAACTGATGGGAAAAGTTACAAAATAAAACTACTACCTGAAATTACCGAACGTTATTGAAATCCTACTAAATAAGAAGGATGGAGTTCCTACCAAAAGCTTAACTTCAAGGAAATTCCTTCTCAAAAACTACTAATTATACCTTTCAAATTTATTCCTCCCAAATAATCCTACTACTTTGGTCACAGTAAAGATCTATTTGATCATGAGTGGAAATACCTACGAGAATTACCATCCAAAATTTAAATTCGACTGACTTAGAAGGATTAAACATGGAAGGTACAATTGAGTTCCTTCCGAAAGACAGGAGTCCTTCTAAAAATCCATATTTTATTCCTTCTCAATGAAATTCACAAAATAAAGAAGGAAATTCCTTCAAAATTATTGGACGGATTTTCCTACGAAATAAATTCCTTCGAAGTATTCGTTCTATTTAGGTTGGAAAAAAATATATATCCTTCCTTATTTTGGAGGGAAACTCGTTATCATCCAATTGGGCGGGTAAATATTAGAAGGACCCCTAGAAGGAACCTGTTTGGGAGGATAAATTCAGATGGAATCATCGGTCATTTTTCTCAGTGCATCACGTGGAACACTTTTTGCTATCGCACCATTTTTGTATCTCTTAAATAGTTTAGCTGGTCTGTTGCGGTTCTGCGCCAGGTGTTCAAGTTTCCAGAATAATTTATAGCCTATGTTTTGACCAGATTTAATACCTATACAACAAAAAAAGAATCATTCAAATCCGTCCAGTACTTTTTGAGTTTATCCCGGACATACATACAGACAAACAGACAAAAATTCTAAAAACTATATTTTTGGCTTCGGTATCGATAGTAGATCACACCCCAAGTATTCTTTTAAAAAAATAATCAATGTACAGTTTTGACTTTCCTACTATTTTATTATATGTATAGATAGATATAGATAGAAGATAGATAGATAAGTATGTTTATCTCAGTTGTCTAGTATCCATAACACAAACTCTGCTTAGCTTGGGACTAGATGGCGTTGTGTGATTGTTGTGGAATATTATTATTATAGGTATTATTATTTTAAAATAATTGACTACCATTTGTACATTGTGTCGCTTCTAGCAAAGCTGGCATTGTCGTTTACAGGTCACTTTTATACTAACCAGTTAAGTGGGGTTGTATAAAACAATACAATTTTATTATGAACACGCTATACAATCATAAAAGTTATATTTTGCAACAATGCGCCAATTATTTTTCTTGATAAGCAAAGAGCAATAAGTAAGGCAACATTTTATTTCAGCTTATTACTTTTAAACTTTTTTGAGAAAAGTGGGCTGAAAGCAACCACGCGGGCCCAGTGAGGAGAAGTGTTAGTCGTTGGTTTTTAAATGGAAGTCATGAGGCTTTAGTCTCCAAGAATGATGGCACAAATATCTTTAATAAAAACCAAGAAAATAATATAATTGATATTAATTACCATAATTCCAGCAGTCAGGCCACATAGCACGCAGAACTAATAGCCGATGAGGCCGTAAGGTTCTCAAATGGAACCACAAGGCAAGCATACGACGTCCACCAAAAAAGGTGGACAGACGATCTTGTTAAGACCATAGGACCGCGCTGGATACAAGTCGCTGCCAACTTATTGGAAGTCCATAGGGGAGGCCTATGTTAAGCATTGGAAGTCCAGCGGCTGATATCATGATACCATAATTCCAAGTAAATTTTCAATCACTCACTAATTATTAATCAAAGTAAAGAGAATAACATTTACAGAACAAATTATCGTAGGATTATTCTCTAACAAAACGTTCGATTACTTCAGTACAATCACAGTACTAAATCACAATAAAATATAAAAGCCATTTTGATTTCTCACAATACGTAAACAACACATGGCCCATGTTGGTAGACCTAACAATAAATTTAACAAAATACTCGAACCAATTGTACGGAATAAAGCTAACTTTGATAATAACAATGAAATACTGACCCTGCCCGACTACAAAGTAATTATGTAGAAGTTATATAAGAGTTATATAAAGCTTATATAAAGCTCCCGGTTCCTGTATTCACTCTTCATGAAACTCGGGTATGCGGAGCTATAAAATTGTTGAATAAATCAAGTTAAATTGTTTTATGTAAACATTTTTGACGTTGCACTGCTTTGGAACACCGAAGTGCTTCGAGAGGTTAAGGTGCTTTGAAAGGCTTGAGGGTTTCTGTAAGTAAGAAGTATAATTAAATTCATTAGTTACAATTGAACAGTTTATTACATAAAGTTGCGTTGTTGGATTATTTATTTTGTGCATTCAACATCGGAACTTTACTTGAGGTGAGGTGTATGATGAAAGATAGAAGCGACCTTTTATTTTATTTTTATATCTTTTTTTGTTTAGTTTTGGTAAGAAGGTCCCTCTTCTTATCGTGCTTACGATGTTCTCTCATATTCTCTCATGTCTATGTATAACTGTAACAATAACATTGTAAAATAAATTATTTTAAAAGAGTAACCATGGACTTTCTTGCCGGTTCTTTCCATGGAAACGACCAAACCGAACCGTGCCAATTTTTCTTTTTCTTCTCGACTTTTTATATGTGCCCATTGAGGCCCATGTAAAATAAAATATTTTGATTTTGACGCACACGTCGCAAATAGGTTTTATGACGGTAATTACACTGTAAAAAATATATCGGACGCACATAAATTGCCGAAAACTGAGATATTCCCTATCAAAATTTGACGAGATGCTCTATCGGGAACGCAAATATAATTCATAATTATGATAATATTATTATGATTATGTTTACTACTGAGTTAACACAAAAAAATTTACGTTTCACTACATTTTGAGGTTTCGTTTTCCCGCCAGCGGTTCTAGAACCTCTTTCTACTGTCTCCTGTATTGCTTGAGCAATAGAATAGACTATTCTATTTTACGAATGTTAGCGCTATTTGATTAGCAGCATTGCTCAGTTATAACAGGATAGGACTAGCGATGTTTATTTATTTATGGGTTTTAATTTAAATTATAAGTAAATAAATCAGTAGTAAATAAATAGAATATTAACCCTACATCAACATATAATTAAACTACACCTCTGTTATACTTAAAGTGCTAATTTTAATAGTATGATTTCATTGCATTATAAATTTTATGTCTTGTAACCAAATAGTCTTAAACTCATACTTTCTCCTTTCAAAGGCAGCCATAAAGAAACAACCCAGTAATAGTATTGCCAATAAGTAGTACCGTGGAAGACGGCTCTAACTCAGCGGTTAACGTAGCAAACTAAGTTTCTCTGCAGTTTGATTTAAGAAGCCGCCTAGTAAGTTACTCGTGTTAGTTAACAAATCGTTATTGGTAGGATGTGGTGCGAATGGTTTAGTTACGATGTTGTTAGTATGGAGAAAATCACTATGCAGTTCAACTATATAAATAGGTGCCAATGACCTTCAATTGTAAATAACATTTAGTAATAACTTTTTTTATTTTATCGTGGTTTATATCATCAAATCAGTCTTCCCACCCCTACTGTCAGACTTCTACTGACTAAAATCCACGGTGTCCTTCAAAAGCCCTTTATATTCCGGGGTCACGGTGATGGAATAAGTCCCGCGACCCCGGCAGGCTTTGGCCCTCTGAGAGGAGGGCCCGTCATTTTGCTGACTCTCTTTGAGGTGAAAGTGGAACACGACGCGCCTTCGACCCGGGCATGGTCCATGGTCGGACAGCGAGTTGCCCTTTACTCGCTGACCGTATGCCCGCGCCTACGGTGGACCGAGTTCGTCTGCCAACGCCCGACGCCGTGGGCGTCTACCACTGCAGATTTAGCAATAACTTGCCGAAAATTATTTTTTAAAGTAGTGAATAATATTATCTTGTCATAGTTATTTTTAAATGTTACTTGTTATTTCAAATCGTCAAAATGGGTTGCATGACGTCACAATATGGCGGCAGCAAACCTTCCTTCATGGTTAAACTGCTTAGTACTAAAAGGGCTATTAAGATTTGTGCAGTGTATGGATCGCCTAGAATACAATAAAAGCCATACACACTGTCGACTGATCGCCTGAGTTTTAGTCGACAGCGACTGTAACTTTCATTAGTTCAAATAGGTGTTTACGCACTTGATCGCCAGTCGCTCGCCAATGTTTCGGTCGCTGAGAAACTGAGTCACTGGCGACCCGTCGACAGTACGTAATTGCTCTAAGATGGCATATTATTCTTCAACACGGCATGTTGATGTCAGCACGGAATTCAATTTCAGAAAGATGGAAGTTGCAGCATGGTTTGCGACACATCTCCACATCCAAACCTCGCTACTGTTTCAATAAGGTAGTTCTTTCCTCATTCAACGTCCCTGAAGTTGGAAACAAATGTGCATTTGTTTGTATATGTTTTTTAAATGCACCCACTATACTGGAGAAATTCCTAGTGTGGGGTTATGTTAAGTAACCAACGTGAGAAGCTACAAAACCTGTAACTCTTGGTATTAGACTTGACCCCTCCAGGGTTTGACTGGTTGTCCACGGATGTGAGTGAGCCATTCCATTCTACAGGGTGGCCAACGCGCAGGCCATACTCTTACCATCCCTCTGATTTCCTTCATTTACCACGGAGTAAATGGAGAGTGTACGCCGATACGTGACAAGAAAAATACCACTCCAATTTTTCCACACTCTTTGTTTTATTGAACAGAACATTGTTGTTGTAATCCGTATCCGTTCCTTTGCATAGTTAGAATGAGTATCACGTATTTCTTTATCGATGTCTGATTCGGTTTTTATTTTTGTTTATTATAAGTTATTTATGAGGGGAAATAGGGTAACAATATTATATTACAAATATTTTGTCCATTGATTTGGTTTCCTGTGGTTACGTATTGGAATTGTTGTTATTAACATATTAATACTTATTTTTATGTTTAATTATGGGAAGCACTGCGTTAGATCGAACGTTTGTCTAACGACGTAAAAGGGATCCTACTATAAATAATATATTATAAACATTACGTTTGTTAATCTGTCACGCAATGATTTGGACGAAAGGTTATTTTATAACCTGGATTAATACAAAGAATAATTTTTATCCCAATTAATCTTCATATAGGATCATTTTTGTTTTGTAGCAAGCAGAGCCGCTGGCAACAGCTAGTTTTAAATATTTATGCCTGTACCGATCATTGAAGCATGTTTGTACACATTGATAGTGGAATCAAGCTTAAAGACCGTAGGGCGAGTGTATTCTGTTAAGTGAAGATGTATATTCTTTCTAATGGCAATTTAAATTGAGACAGTCCAAAATAGCCAAGTTCTGGGCTGATCGGGTTTGATTTGAAAAAGCTTGGATACCTATTAGGCACAATATAAGTGAGATAGTATAATAAAAAGCTAAAAAGAAAACAGTTAGTGATGCCTTTCCAGAAGAAATGCTTGTTTAGTCTTGTTAAACCCAGTTGACACATTTTTACGACGCCCTTAAACTTCAAAAGAAATTCATCATGAATTTAACGAGTGGAGACCACCCAATTCGGCTTTTAATAAACTTGAACCGTTTTTTAAATTTTTCCCAAAGGCTAATTCAGACTTTGTGAAGTGGAAATATTGAGTTGGAAACTATCTGAATAATAAAAGAAGTCTGAGACATTTTTATACAATAGTGGTCTAAGCGGAAGATTTAATTTTACGTTTTTTTTTTTACTTTATTACTTAGTGTTACTTTTTATGGAATATTCAATTTCTTTTATAACGTAGTTACGAAGATTTAGGCAGCTAAATATTAAATTTTGGTCAGTTTCAATATTTTTTTCCTAATTGGTAATTCTATTAGCGTTCTGCGCACTTTTCTCTTTGACAGTGAGATATATTATGTTACATTTTTTTTTGTATTATGATTCTTGTACATATTTTTATTATTTTATTTATAGAGTAAAATTAAATTACTCCTACATTAATAAAAAAACTTAATTTTTAGTGCAAAAATAGCCGGGTACTACCTCTTTTGAGAACAATCAACCCATAAATACATTTTTGGAAGAACTATAAAAGAGAATATTTTTATTTATTCCCAATTAGTGACAATAAAAATATACAAAAGTTTAACTCAGTCAATTTCTCGCCCCAATTTAAAATCCCAAAGCATTTATCCTCCAAAAATTGCATACAGAAATGACAGATGGTTTAACTTGTCGACTCTTTCATATAAACACCATTTTTTAACAAAATCCTTGTATAACAAGCATCAATCATCCTTATAAGCATTTTGAAAAATACACGAGCTGTATAATAATGACTAACTAACTCGAAAACGTGGCTTCGATCGTGTTAAGACCAAATTTTGTTAAAATAGCCTACATTTTTTGGATCGTAGGTTTGCGTTTATAAAAATGTTAAATTACATACAGTCAGACCCGGAACAACCACCTTTTACGCTATATAATAATTTGTTGAGTACGGTTATCGAACAGGCGACACTCAGCGCAGCAATCAATCGCTCAACCACTACCAGCCTTGCTGATCCTTTAAATCCGAATGCTTTCTAAAATTTGAAGCACTATGTTATCCATTAAATTTTTAGACCTGTCTAAAATTATTTTCAATCAATATACAAGCTCCATATATTATTTGGAAAAACAAAACACAGTGTTTCAAAAAGCCTCATGCATTGTGTACGGTAATCGAATAAGCGACACTCAGCGCAGCAATCAATCACTCAGCCACGACCATCCTTGCTGATCGCTTAAATTAAAGAAAACAAAAAAGAAAATGAATAGTTCCGAAGAATTACTAAATACTAACCTTACATTTGTATACATTTTATTTTTGAGATTTAAAAAATAAAATACATAGATTAAATCCTTATAGGTAGGGGGATAGTGGGCATCAATGTCACAGTATCACCCTAATACCTACGGTGAGCCAACAAAGACATGAAAAATGGTCGTGTGTTGAAACTTGAATGGGATAAAGGTACCTCTTATCTGTGGGAAGATTCAACATCACAACATGTTGGAGCATTCACACTTGACGGTTTCTGTATCGGATGCAGGGGGTAAGCAATGGTAAGGGGGTTCTAAGTGATATGATTTCCACCCTCTTAAATAAGTTGTGTTTTTGTAAGAGTTCCAAATATTTGTAATTCTTTTTAAATATTCTCAAATATATTGATATATTTCATCCTGATAAAAAATGGTATTCTTAAAATTATATTTACATTTATCAAATTAATAAGTCTAGAACTCCTGCAAAAGTCAAAAATCTGAGCAAAATATAAAAGTTTTGTCTTACTCTAAAAAAAAAGCTGATAGGCTACAGAGTCTAAAATGAATCGACGTTCAAAACTAAAATTTTATAAAAAGTTTCCATGTTTTCCTTTAACAAAGTTTGACACTCACACTGACTTATTTCTGTCATTGTCAACTTCGAGTAACAAATAACTTTTAGATAATTGAAATAGTTCGCGATGCTAGTTTTTCGAACTCACCTGTACACGACACGGAACTTATAATATGATTAACCCAATTGTAGTAAATAAGTGCATTGAACTTTGATACAACTTGTCCTTATTCGTGGTCTTGTGGTCGCGTGCCCGAAGCCGTGGCGTGATCGTTTTATTAACAGTCATTACAGAATTTCCCAATAATAAGCCCGCTGAAACATTAGCCGTCGGCTACACGAAAACAGAATTAAAAATGGCCCAAGTTTGTGGTTAATTCAGTTCACCATCTGCGCAAAATGTTTGGGAGATTTTTTTTTACATTCTATCCCGCCATGTAATCCGCAAATATGGCATCATTAAGCCCTCAGCGTCGATGCAAACTGGCTTTATTAAATAAGAAGTTTTTTCTTCTTAGAATTTGTGTTGCATTAAGCCGGGGATTCATCAATGTGTCTATTATACCGACTTTCCCCGAGTTCGGAGGTATCAGGGGACTCATCCTTTCATTTATTGAAATGTCTTTCCTAAAAAGCTTCGTTGCAGTATTAATTTATTTGAAATGTAATTGCGAATGTTGCAATTAAGTAATTAGTGTGTTGCTAAATTGTGTTATTAATGTGTTCAAATAAATTATTTCCAAAATTTGAAGCACTATAATTTACCTATTAAGTAATCCATTAAATTTTAGACTGGTCGCACCTTTGGGTGAAATTATTTAACAGCTCTGTTTTCAATCAATATAAAAGGCCAATATATTAATTTGGAAACACAAAACACATACATAAGTCTTTCAAAGAACCTCATATTTTTGCAAACTGTTAAAATGTTTCACTTTAAGGTAAATCAATCACGTAAATATGAGTGGCTTGCAAGTCTCCTCAAAGTGTATCTTACGGAATCGCATAAAGAAAATTGGTTCCGAGCAATTTTGGTAATGCAAGAGTTGGCTGGCCGGGTTGGATACAGATGGCTTCAGTTTTGATTGAAGGATACAAATGTAGTTCTTTTTGGGAGATAAGATAGCTTCTTGGTAATCTGGACTTCGCCCAAAATCATTCTGCTATGGTTATGTGGGGCTCAGGTTTTACAAAATGGTAAAAGGAAATGTGTAAAAAGTCACGTGCGTTGATGTTTCTCGTTTGTAGGTAGAAACTATAGATAGTTACAAGTTGGTTTATAATAAACATAATTAAGCGGTCTTCGGACAAAAAAAGTGATGCTTAATTTGTTGAACACTTGTCTAAAAAACTGGCACTTTGGCAAACAGAGTCAGAAACGTGTTTAACATAATTTTAAATCCATGGAGCTGCTGACATCATAATTATTTCGAACTGCAACACATTTGAATTAAAATGATGGCGAACAGCCAAATTGAGGTAATTAAACATATTTCATGATGTCCAATATTTAAAATGCAATTAAATTTTTATTAAATCCGTATGAAAACAGAAATAGATAGTAAAAATATATAGTAACAACGCGTCACTACATTTAGATATTAAATTATTTATCAGTTTTCCTTTTGTTACCCTTCCAAACACCCCTTTGAGGGGTTCATGTACCCGTCCCTTTGTAGCCGAAATCTCAAGAGTGCATTTATTACCTTGCAAATATGGCGAACGATGAAAAATTCAATTTAAAAACACTTTTATGTAAGATTAGTTTGAGAGTCATAATGCCCCATTGTACTCTTACTTCCCCTAATAACCACCAAGCTACTTTAACCAAGGTACATTAGAAAGGAATAAAACCCTTTCGCCCAAAATTACTTTTTGTGTTAAACACAGATTATCTCACTTCAAACAGACGATTAAATCTCCCATAAAATATTTCAGGGACGTGAAACATTTTTTAAATTCGACTTAATCACGTTTTAATCGAATTCTTAAAATTAAATTTCCTCGAGGTAAATACGAAAGAGGCAGGGGGGTTATGACTGTTTAATATCACTAATTTCACGGGTGCCGAATGCCTGTAATAAATTAGAGGAGAGGAAATGAGCTTGGCACTCCGGAAAGAGGAAAAAATGCTAATAAAATTGTACCTTTGCTGTTAATCTTAACCCTCGCGACAAAGGCAGTTTTGTTCTGATTTCAGATGCCTAGGTAAAGGGGGATTAATATATCCTAAGAGGCGACACGTTCCGCGGTTGAATTTAATTAAGGGTGCGCATACCTGCGGGGTTTTATCGCGGTTCTCATACCGATGCTTGCGAATGTTCTACTTGTGTTTGTTTTAATTACTTTTTTTTTGCTAAAGGGTGAGTAATTAGTTAGGATCGTATTTTTTATTATGTCAGTTTTAATTGTGTTCGCGATGATGTGTCTATTGTGTCTCATTGTTATGGAGTTAGGGTCTTCTAGGGTTATGAGTTAGGATGTCATAATGTGCAGAGGGTTTTACGGTTTGTTATATACCACTCGCTGTAGCAATATTTATTTATATTTGAAACTTTTAAAAATGTTTTAAAACTTGTACTACATCGGACGGTCCTGTTTGCAATTGATGTTTTATTTCGGCGGTACATGGACTTAAACCGATCTTGAATCTTGGTCTTTTAAAGCTACAATTGGCGGAGCATACCTTATTTTATTAGATAGCTTCAAAAATTTATATTCAATTTTGTGAAGAAACATAGGTAATAGTCAACAAGTCAAAGGCAAATCTTTTATTTCAAATAGGCCATCAAAGAGTCCCTTTAACGTCGAAAAAACTTTTAAACAAGTATTCGACAAACTGTTTTAAGTGCCAATGTTAAGTAACTTTTCAAGAAACATAAAGAACCAACGTACTGAACACAAACCTGAACTAAAAAATATATTTTTAGCTCAGCACACAAAACGAGGCTGAGCTAAATACGGATATAAAGAGCAACACTGCCATAAGACTTAATCTCATTTGCAAAGCTAAACTAACTTTTTTCAAGTACCGAGCTTAGCTATCCCGGCCGGTCCGCCTCCAACCATGACTCTGAATTTTCAGTTTAATTAAAAGGAAACAAGAGAATGGTGGGTCTTCTCGTCACTTTTTAATGGGTTAGTTTTTGTTCGGGACCATTTTATGGAGGAGTAAATCCGATATTTTTTGGAGAATTTATTTTGTAGAAATAAAAAAAATTGCTAATTTCTGTCGCAAAATATTTTCTTTAACTGACTTCAAAAAATTTGGATGTGCCTGTGAAATAATATATGTTTTTCTGCAAATGTGCCGCGTTTGGCTGTACTGATTTTATGGGGTTTTTAGGAAAGTGTTTGTAATATTAGGGTGAACAAAAATAATTTGCTTAGTTAGATGGCACATTTAAATCATCATAAATCATCTGCCTAGCCTTTTCCCAACTATATTAGGGTCGGCATCCAGTCGAAACAGATACAGCTGAATACCTTTATTTACATGGAGCGATCGGCCTATCGGACCTCCACAACCCAGTTACTGGGTAATACGATACCCCATGGTAAGACTGGTGTTAAGACTTTTAGAGCTTCTGGTGCATTTACAAAGATACCAATTATTCAAATGGCTCCTGTATGCAAGTACTAGCGCACTGTGTCTTCCCTTACTGTCATTTTTATTGTATATAAATTCCAAACGAGACCGAACTTAGCATCATTATAAAATTCTGTAAATTAAACCACCTACCTGTACAGATACAACTTTGTACAGTCGCATCCAAATATTTAAATAGCTATTCATCCCGTCATTCGCCGGCGGATTTATGGTTGACTTCGTTTCCGCTTTTCGAAATCTATTACTGGATCCCGGGATCCCGGGAATTATTCGCAGGTATAAGTGAAAAAGTACGTCCCTTCTCGGCTCGACGTTGCACTGTATATTTCCTGTTCGACAATAAAACACAGTGTCGGTATTGGAGGAAAACTCTTTGATTTTCCGAGAAATAGGTATTGTGTAAATAAAATAACGAATTGTTTGAGTAAAATAGTTTCAAGTTTTCTTTTTTTTATTATAGTTGGTATTGTGTGTAGCTTTAAAATTATTTGAACTAAACGATTCTGTTTCGTTGTTTTAGGAGTTTAAACAAAACACTTACCGTCTTACCGCAAAACAACGACGATATATTACTAGACTCCTAATAACAGGCGATCGATGTCTGTCAACACATTAGGCAAAAAAGTCTTACATCCCTCTTATTTCGACCACTCCCGTGAGCCGTAAACATACCTTGAGACAGAACAGACCTGGAGTTAGCCAATCACAACGCAGTACCCCGCCCCCCTCGCTTACGTAGTACCTCAGCGAGTTGACAGAATAGTTTTTGTTCCTTAGATCGTGCATGCGGAGTCTAGTAATATATCGTCGTTGCCGCAAAAAGACTCTTTTTAACATTTGTCTAAAAAAAGTATAACTGCATAAGAAACTTATATAAACGTTAAATATCATTTTACAGTTGACAGTTATTTTAGACAAGTTCAACAGATATTTAATTTTTTTGTGGTAAGACACTGATAATTTCATAACAGACAAATGGAAAAAATATTTAAAAAAAAATTGATACAATATATTGTCCCTCATACATCCACTTCAACAAAAAACACTCAACCGGAACAAAAATAACGTATTTCAATTATTTCGAACCGCAAACAATGTACTCGTACAACAATGTATTTTTACGTCAAGTACGTAACAAATCAGTTCGAAGTACTAAAGGGGGAAAATTCAGCGGTAAATCCGTTTCCCGGCTTTGGTTGTCGGCCCGTCCCACTGTCAATTAGCTAACAGGTAGTAGAACGAAGCCAGGTGTCAAGTGATGGTAATTAACTAGGAGATACTCCTGTGCCCGACTGTACCGTATGTGCGGTGACAATGTGACCGTAACATGTATAGTCGCGAACAGATACGTGGTCGGGCAGGAAAGCGTATTGTTTTTGTTTTGAATGACGGGACTCGGTGTGCGTATTTGAGTTTTTAATAAAAAGCTTTTTTTTTTGCTACTGTACTGTAATTTTAGTTTTTTTTTGACGAGCATAAGATTTTATTTTTACAATATTGCGCATATTTTTCGTCAGACCTTGTCAACAGATATACGGAAAAAAGTTTCTTTCGCAGAACTCCTTTTTTATTTTATTTTTAACGAACGCACCAACGATACTGCAGAAATTCCTAGTAGAGGGGCAAAGTTAAAAAAGAGACAAGACAGTACATTGGCGGACTTAATGCCTTAAGCATTATCTTCCAGTCTACCGTACCTACCTGTCTACTTTTATGTATGTGTAAACTTAATGACGTATTCATGAAAGATCATCATCATAGTGGTGATGAAATAATTTACTCGAAGGCTTAAGGTAGGTTGGGTTCGAACCCTGGCTACAACTCTTAATCAAAGATAATGATTTATACCTTTTTATTCAATCAACGAGGCGAGAGGACTCGTTTGATGATTTTATCAAGATAAAAAAGCCAAAAGTAAAAATGTTATATTTATTCGTACGTCAGACCAACACGTCATCCTCATTCTATATCAGTACTTAGTAGATATATCACCAACTGTGTATGTAAGTAATATAAGTGAATTCATTTCGGGATTCCGTATGCGGAAACAATAACTGACGTCTGTGTACAAAAGGGACTCCTTAATTTGGTAAGGCATTTCCCGAGAATTCCGTGCTCCTACAGAACATCATTACTTTAGTAGAATTCCGTAACACTATGCCTCTTTTTCCTTGCTACGTAATTTTCAAAGGTTTTCTCAAGATTTTCCGAATATTTTTTGGTCCATTGCAAATATAGAAATGTAAGAAAAAGCATTTTTATTTGGGTCTAACAAACAGCTGAAGGAAATGAACAACCCATAAAGTTTCGTAACATGAAGAACTTAATTAACCCGAACAAACTTTTGGGTTAAAAATGTGTAATTTTTACTAAACTTTCTGGTCGTATTTAATTTTCATCTGATGGAAACGGGAAATTTTATTATGACAATATCTTTCCTTGTACGTGATTAATTTGGAAAAAGAAAGAAAGAGGAAATGCTAAGTACTTGTATCACTGCAGGCTATTCGTTTGGACGATTCTCCTTATCATAATTTTTTTATTATATTTGTTAACTTAAATTTTTGCTCCCATTTCTTTTGAGTTACAGGCGACGATGTCCTCTTTCTCTGAACGCACTCTAATCCATAATATCTGTCCATGAGTAACTCAAATATTTTTATAACACTCTTATTAGACGTGACAACAAGCTGATACCCGAGGGATGAGTTTGCGTTTCTCATCTATCTACAGTTACAAAGTGTAACCCTTGATTAGATTTAAAGAATGGCAACAAAGCAAGGGAAAGTAGGGTTCGACGAGACTTCATTATACATTTTTCTCTCTGTTTCTTCCCACCCCATTCTCCCCCAGTAATCATGGCGTTCCTATGGCATGTCTGCGGAATTAAAGATAAAAGTCGAGGTAATAAAAAGGGGAAATAAGAGAGAGATTGCTATAATATTAAAATAGCTCAAAAAAGTTTTGGAACTCGAACATTAGGCCGAAATATTAGAAATAATATGCTGAGAATGAATTTACATATAAATTAAAATAAGATTACCAGCATTAGGGAATCCCTAGGAGCGTTCCGTGGATGTCTTAAAAATATTTTGTCCACAAAATATAGGCGCAAATAAACAGCTAACCTGGCTTCGGAATTCTTTTCGCTGAGAATTTACTAAAATTGTTTTCTACTTACATTACCCGCGTTTGCGCAAACTTGAGCTTAATGATATTTTTTTCTTGAAATATTGTATGAATATTATATTTTATTCTATAATTCGCTTAATGAAAGTGAATGTGCCCTTTTAATAAAATAAAAACTTCAAATAAAAAGTGGAAAGATATCCAATAGTAAATATTTTTTCAGAAATGGATTTTCTCTTCGTATTTACTTTATCAGTACAAGTATTACAATATTACTACAAAAATATTTATTTGTTTAAATGTTTCATAAAATTGGCTTTTTCAGAGCAACAACAACAACTGTATATTTACGTAAACATAATATTATTTGGAAGAAATTGTACAACATTCGGTTCTTGTTCATAAAATAATAAATAAACAGTAATAACACTTAATATTTGATGTATTTCATTTCAATTTTTTCTATAAATTCAAATCTACATGCATGTTAACCCTAACGGTCAGCTCAGACCGAGACGTAACGCTGCGCGCACATTTCAATAGAGCTTTTCAAAATTGAACTCTTTTTCCTACACGAAAAGATACACCTCTCGCAACACAACGGGACGCCGCGCCGCGTGGCGCGGCACAGCGCTGCATTTTAATAGCGATCCAAAATCTAACTTTATTGACTACACGATAAGATACACATTTGCAGTATCGTTGCGTCACGTCACGTCTCTGTGTGAACTGACCGTAACGAGTTAGGCAGAGGCATATCCTGATAGTACCCACATTTTGCCACTTATTTTTAAGTTCCGCGCAATTCTTGTGCTAGGAGGAGGCCTAACTATTTAAGTACCTACATAACGAAGCAAGGCTGCAAGCTGCTAAGTCTGAGCAAAAAAATAATTTGGCACTGTTATTTTATTGGAGACGTAATTATTAATATTGAGTGTTATTACTCTAAAGGTGCTCATAAACTTGAGCATTCACTTGTAATGAGCATTTTTGCGAAATAAACATTTTAAGCTTAAAAGCAAACCGTGATAGTTTCAAAAAAATATTTAATAAGTACACATGAAAAGAAATAAAATCATATTAGTAGTATGCTTTTCTAACTCGTTTCATATTTCATACACTTTCTCTTCTCATTTGGATAAAAAGTGATGTATCTAAATAAATGAATAGACCAGAAGGACCTCACTGGCTGTACTAGCTCGTAATCTAGTGTGGCTATAGGGCATCGGGTCGTTTAGATCCGATAAACGCACTAGACGTAAAAAAAAGTTTGCTACAGTCGGCATCGGGTCTAGAGGACCCGATGTAATTTTTTGGTATCTTTACTATTTATTTAAAGAGGCAAATATAAAACACTACCTGTGTCATTCCAAATATCCTGTCCTGAACCAGCGGTTGGTACAGTATTTTTAACCCCGCACCACGGGAAAGATGAGCATCGGATATAATCGACGTGTTAAGAGAGTAAACTGATTTGTTTACGAGTATTCCTTTATACATTCAGGGCCGGTAATAGTGAAACGACAGCAATGACGATGCCGTGTTTGACAAAGGCTTTAGTCTAAGGACAAGACTAATAATCATAATAATACCGTACGCTGTAAGCTAAGACTCTAATTATAAACTAAGTAAAGGAGGTGGATTAAAAATTTTTGCCCGTGCTTACACGAATTAGTCTTGGCAGTTGTTCGCTAATTCTAATGAGTTTTTAATTCCCGTAAGCCATTTTCGTTCAAAGCTCAAACATTCCCGGAGTAGCGTTGTAATTAACCCATTTATTCGTAACAAGGTTGTTCGACGAAAAAATTAATCGCCGAAACGATTATTTTCGACTTACAATAATTGGCTACGGTACTTTCTTCGGTCTCTTTGTTCGGTTGTAACGATTAACTTTTGTGGTTTCAGGGTAAACCGGTATATTAGTTAATTAGGAAAACGACTGCTCTACAGAACTGACGTTGCGTATTTTTATTTGACATCATATACATATATTTTATTTGACTTGAGTTTATTTCTTTTTAAAATAAAATGAGCCTTGCATCACTCGGAGAAGCAGAAAGATTTAACTAAAATCCATCCTGTTCCTTTAAATGCCCTTTGCGTTCCAAGGTCGCGAAAACCTGTTTGTTCTTGCTTGAAAAAAAAAGGTTAACCTACGTAAGAGTAACCCATCGATTTTTTCCAATAACTTGTGTTAAAGTTAAGAAACCTAGTAACAGCCAAACCGAATGGAATCAAGCATGGGGTCTCCAAAGACACAGTATAGAAATCAAGCTGAAACTTGTGTCGAGTGCGGTTGCACAGCAATCAACTTCGTAGCAAGTTTACGTCCACGCCACTAGCGGGCAAAGTTCGGGCAAAGTAACGCGACTTTGCCCACTCGTACCTGTTTAACTTAAAAACATTTTCGCTACAAAAGAACTGTATGTTTAACACTTTTATCACGTGAATCGATGTTACATTTGAATGGAAGGATTTGTAAGTTTGTGTGTAAGATTTCTCTTCTGCTATCGTTTTTGCATAATATGGTTTGCTGAATTTTAGAGATACATTTATGAATCGTACGAAGTTCAAAATGTTCTATTGGTGTTTTCTGTATTTTTGCGGTAAAAAAATAAAAAAGAAACCGTCCGTCATTTGGTCTACATTAATTGTAGAGTCACAATGAAACAAACACACAGTCTTCTTAACCCGTCACCCAGGCAGGGATCTCAAAAGGTAATGTCGAATTGTGAAACAGAGGTAACTGACAGTTTGTTAACATTTTTTTGTATTCAAAATCAAAATTAAATCGTATATTTCAACTAGGCCACAGGAAAATATATAGAATAAATCTAGCTTAAAATAGTTATGGTGCTGTCTTTCACAGTTGTTATGAATTGTTGCTAAGTCTTGTAACTGGGACTACTGTAGGTGCTCATTCCAAAGCGTTGATCTGTATGGAGAAGAATGAGCAAGAAACTCCTTGGACACTCTTTTGAAAAGTTTTCTACTGAAAATGTTTTACAAAGTTTCAATAACGACCTATTTTTTTAATTAATATTCGTTATCTCATTTAATCTTAGACGATTAATTATAGTAGACCTTGTTTCCAAGATATTTATTCAGAAACTGCGAAACTCTGATTCAAAATATTAATCAATTAAAACTTTTTTATTTATAGGCTGTTTTATTTTTAATAATATTTTTCAGAAGAATCTGTGTAAACTATTAATTTTAACTTTGAACGTTACTTTGAAAGACTTCACTAAAATAAATGTAATATTTAGACAGCCTTTATAAGAGATTTCTCTATCAATTATGTAATAATTATAGATGGTGTACTAACGGTATATTTCTTACTAAAAGTTGAAAATAACAAAAACCTTTTATTCATTTCATTTATTTATTCCATCATTTATGTACACGCAATATATACTATAGGGACATACTTAAACTTAATAGTACAAAAGTAGTATTTTTAATGTATTCATTTTTCGAAGTAATTCAGGACGTTCGAACATTAAAATAATGTCTTTATAATCCCTGTATTTATATCTTCTCACAACTCTGTTACTCATTCTGGAAAATACATTGAAAACCTACCTAAGAGTTAGTTAGTTACTCTTAATTACATACAGATTATAAAGATTAGTACAACATTCTAAAGAAACGGTATAAAGCTTCCGTTATTACAGTTTAAGACAGAATTATTACAAAAACGTGTCTTTTCAAAACCGGAAAATCTTTACTACCTAACCAAAGTGCAGTCTAAGGAAAGACTCCAGCTTTTCTCATTTTAGCTACTGAACACTCCGTATCTGTAACAGGTGGGGCACATAACTTAACGTAACGAACAGCTAAAGTGGTGCAGGACGAAATTGCGAACACTATGTCACAAGCCTTAGTGCTTGAGGTTCATAGAGATCTGAGAAAAAATACAGCCGGCAAAGATGACACCGAAGCTTTATGTTAATTAGTCGATGGCTAGGTCGATAATTCTTTTATTCTTATTAATTACATTTAAACGCATTAACGCATGCGACGCGCATCGTAAAGATTTTTTAGGAAAGAATTTTTTCAGATTGCAATGATTGTGGATTGCAATGGCCTAGTTGGTTAAGGCGTCTGGAGTGCCTATCCAGAAGACGGTTCGAATCCCACTTGCAATCTGAAATTTTTCTTTCCTTAAAAATCATCGTTTATTTTTTAAATGAAACGTTGCCCCACACTAGGAATTTCTCCTGTGTCGTGGTTGCGTTTACAAACCTTTAAACACACCTACACAAACGCTCAGACCCGGAACGACTACTTGTAGATCATACAAATATTTGCTCCGTACGGGAATCACCTGCGAAATGCAGCGCAGCAGTCTAATCGCTCAGCTACTGCACAAACTGTGCCGTCAAAAAAAAAAATTAACCGCCTTCAAAAACAACCACAAAAAAGGGTAAAATAACCTACAAAATAACTTTTCTTTCCGAAGTCGGTGCATGGCTTTGTTTTATTATTTCGATGTCTTTTTGCCACCGACTTCCGAAAGAAAAGTTATTTTGTAGGTTATTTTACCCTTTTTTGTGGTTGTTTTTGAAGGCGGTTAATTTTTTTTTGAAAAAAAAAAATATTTTACTCTTTTTAGTTTAAATATTCAACCCAAATTCTAGGCAAATACATCATTTTCTTACATGTGCACTAGAATTTTGTAATCCGTAGCACCGGTATTAACATCGCCCATGTTGGGTACATAAAAGAAGATTCCAATAAAATTCCTTATCTCAAAAACTGCTGAACAGAGTTCGATGAAACTTACAGTATTCCCTAAGGTGAACGATCTCTAGTACAACAAAAAAACAATTTTGAAAATCGGTCCACAATCGGCGAAGTAATCGCGTAACAAACACGCAAAAAGTAAAGATCATCATGTCATCCAAGTAGGCGAAATTAATAAAAATGCTTACAAAATAAAAAGTACTGCACCAAATTTGATGAAATTTTTATGGGACCAGACTGCAAGTATCCTGCATCGAACAAAGAAGAAGAATCACACTAATCGGACTAGAAACCTCGGAGTAATCGATGTACAAACATAAAAAAAAAAAACATACCAACCGAATTGAGAACCTCCTCCTTTTTTTGAAGTCGGTTAAATAGTAAATACCTGTTTAAGGTTGTGTCAAAATGTTGTAAACGTATGTTCCAACTGACAAATTTTAAAGCAAGAAATCTAAATCAGTGACATAATTTAAGACAATTTCTATGCTTAACATTTTTCTAAGTGGACTCTGAAGTAAATCATTAAGGACGTAGGTAAATTATGTCAGTTTACAATTACACATTCACGAAACATACGAACTTTTTAAACAGAAAACATTCCAAGACATAAATACAAAATAAAATAAAGATGTCAAGTCGGACAACATCGTAAATGGAGCGAGGTTTTGGACCGTTTCTCCGGTGAGACAAGATAGAGATCTCGACAAGAAAAGGGGAGGCCGTTGCCCAGCAATGAGACGAATTGTTGGCTCAAAATGACAAATAGAAGTCATAAATATAACACCAGAACCTGTTTGTCGGCATTATCCTTTGTAACAAGCCGTTTGTTTTATTCCCAACTTGCTTTTGCTTGCGGTTTCGGTCGCATTCAAGAATGAAGGACTGAATGAATGAATGAATTATTTTAATTGAGAATTTGGCAATCAATTCGGCGATACGTTGCGCCATCTATATGTCATCATCATAAGAACGTTAACGTGTTCTTTTCTCAAAAAAGATCTTAACGTTGTGTTCTTTAGAGACCTACTGTGAGCACCGTAAGTTAGAACCGAAATTCCACTAAGAATTTCTCAGCAGCAGCCCGGAGTTCGTAAATCGTAAGCGGTATGTTACCCCTGTGTTTTTTAAAGCAAGTTAACTTATTAGTCCTGCCCCTGATCTATTTCCACTTGCGTCAGTTACTTTGACGCTGACTAAGGCAGGATGTTCTTCGTAAGTCAGGTGGGACTATGTTCGGTGGCCTTGTTGAGGCCTACCATCGTCATTGAGATCTGTAAGGCTAGGTGTATGCTGAGACGCAGGCAATGCAGCACAGCACAGTACAGGGCAGGGCAGTCGAGGCAGACATGTGACCACTCCGCATGCTGCGACGCAACTGACATTCACATCCTAGCTAGTACGTTCCATGCTTTACAAAATTTACTCTGCTCTGCGCTGTGTGGACCTGCGTAGCCTGCGTCTCCGCATACGCCTAGCCTAAGCGGTCACCGCAAGTTAAGGTAGCCTGTGATTACGTCACTTGGGATGGACCGCTAGAATATAAACTTATAATTTTATATTACTGACCAAAACAACAGCAACATGTAAACTATCATTATCTCCCAGCTTCTGTGTCGTAATCCTCCATGATAGCCTATCAAATATCATTTGGTTCACTAATCTAGCGATTAATGTGACATCCAATGTCTGCCCATCTAATTTCAACCGCAAAATTATGTGTTCCATGTATGATAATCACCTGTGCGGCTGATTGGTCATATTGATTGCACAATCGCGTCTGATCAATCAATCCATGTTTGTTCGGGATTTAATTTAGATGTCATAATCTGTGTGAATTATTGTCACCTGGCAAATGTGTGGTAAACAACCTGAAATTAGTGGCGTAATTTAAATTAGATGTTACTTTAATTTCGATGACTACTAGAGAAAAAGATACACTATGAACGTCAAAAAATGTATGTACTAAATTAGCACCAAATCGAACAATCCCCTTGTCCTTGCCCCCAATGCTCTTGAATTGGTTTTAAACTACAACTTTATTACATGCGTGTAAGGTTGAATTTGTGTTAACCGCTGAGCATTGCTATTCCGTGAAAATTACAAGTGGTTTTTCTTAGGCTCTTCAGGAGGTGGACTAAATTTCTATCCTGCATAAAGTCAAAGTCAAATCTTTTATTTCAATTTCACACTTGAGTATAGTTTAAAATTTTGACAACGACAATAATAAAGAACATCCAATGCACTTCGCTAATCACTACTGTATTTAGTCCTCTTCGAAGTTCCGTCACAGTGACAAAAATCACAGCTGTCGACACCCAAAACTGAAAATATTTGGCAGGTTCATTATTTTGTACAAATCACTCAAATTATAGGCTTCTTTTTTGTTACCAAATCCATTGAACAACCATGGTATTCAATCCTTTTTAATGAGTATATATTTGTCTTAGATTGATAGCAATAGCACCATCTATTACATGACTGTCGTAAATACATGACCACACATGACGTCATGTTGTTTAATGTCTAAAAATAAATAAACACGATAACATAAAATAAACTTAAATATTCCATAAATATCTCCCTAAGTTAGTATCAGGCCTGAAACTTTTAGTACTCTGTCAATATTTAAATTTTCTCTTAGCGTTGAAATATGTCGAAACTCCATCAAGATATTTCTATTTATAAAATATTTCGTATCACCGAAAACATCTTTGCTTTTACAAAAAATGGCGTGACACTTAAATCCGTGACGGAACTTTTAAGGCTTGTCAATTATCTTAGACAACGATGGCAGGATCGTTACAGAGGCTTAATAAAATTTAACTCTGAATCAAAGGCAACTAAAACAAAGAGTCAATGAAGGTTGTATATTAACGACGTCTATATTGTTTCTTCACGAATAGAAAAGTACAGAAGGTTTTTCTACAAGTTTTTATTTAATTCGACTTGTCCCGTTGTCTGACTGTACTGAACTCTTCTTATAGTCCTCGCCATATAAGTCTGGAATAAAGGTCATTGATCCTAATGACGCATCGTTAGAATTCCATTATACAATCGTTCGAATTTCAAAATAAAATGTAAGGTCACGGTCGCCTCTTACCACCATTTTTATCGTGTTACGACACTTTCTTTACATTTTTTCGAATGGTTTTGAAATATTGGAATACATTGGTACACGGGAGTCAACGAATTTTATTCCACACTTATCTGGCTCAAACTATAGTTATGCACTTCCCGATTCCCTATTTATATAATTCACGCATCTATATTGCGTGATCAGACAATATTATGATGATATGAACCTAATCTGATGATGGAATTGGAAGGTGGCCATAGAAACTTCAGAATAAAACGACACAACCCATCGAAATTGGACTTGTTTGATTCGTCTTGACGAGTACTTTGTTTTTCTGTAGCAGTTCTTTTTTCCGTTAGTAACAGAAGGCGTTAAAGGTCACCGGACCTATTGTCAAATTTTAAATTAACGCGAGGGAAGCCAAACATAATGCAATACAGGAGTTTTGGCCGAGCTTTTGTGTTGCATCTGCACGCGTAGCATAGCGATTCTATCTCTATTCTACCAAGAAAAGAAAAAGTTATTTCATCGTTATTTCTATACAAATCGACTGTTTTTTTGCACAAGTATGACACGATTCTTACTCCATTAAAGAATACAAACTAAACTTTTCTATATCTAAAACATTTCTATGCTTAAATCGATAAAAATCTTTTACGTTCTGTCATTTTGTCTATTCTCCCGTCGACAAAACCCGTTTCTTCTGCGCCATGCTACGCGTGCTGGGGAGGTTACCACGGCATTGAAACCTTTAAGGGTGAGTTAAGAAAATTTTGTTTCTAGTCAGTACGAGTCTGAAAGGTTCTCTGCTCGACTCATGATAAAAATACTTCGCAACCTTCGCAGACTTCTGTATTTAGAAAGCTGTCGAACAATGACTCCGATATAGTTGTTGCATTAGTTGTTTGTGTGGAACTGACCTACTGAACCCACCTACATAGTGTCTGTATCATTTCGTCAAGAGAATAGCACAAAAGATAACAATCACGGCCCATTGAACCGAAAGTAATTGATAATATAATTTAACAAGAAAGGATAATATCTCACTGTCGCCAATCGCAATCTATTTCGACGGTAACAAATACCGGTAAATATGTCTTCTAATCTCGTTCTATTGATCCTAAAATATATTTTTTCCTTCCGACTCGTTAAAGGTATAATTTTGATTCCATTTTCAAACGTTTGATTGGAGTTATTGTGATTCTTTTTAATTCTAATAGCGGCCCGTCCCGGCTTCGCACGGGTGTAGGACCCGGTCTAAAACCCGGTCCCGATGGTTACAAACACAACAAAAAAATAATTATCCGAATCGGTCAAGCCGATTTCATGTTATGTCGTGACAACGGAAAACGGGTTTCATTTTTATATATATAGATTAAAGGTAATGAAAATGTATAGGATGTGTTACAGCATTAAGCTATGTAAATTTATATATGGTCACCGGGCTGTCTTAAAAGGGTTGGTCCCTACTGCTTTTAAATATTTTGTCGTAAGATATTTATTCTTTATTTTTCTTCCTTTAAAATAATCTTATTTTATTTACATATTTTGTCGCGTACCAGCCTCACCATGGAGCGTGCCTTACCAGCCTAACCATGGGGTATGGTATTTCCCAGTTACTGGGTTGTGGAGGTCCGACAGACCATGTAAAATCCAGCCAAATCTGGTTTGACTGAAAGCCGACCCCAATACAGTTGGGAAAGGATAGGCAGATGATGATTTTGTCGCGTTTATAATGTCCCATACTCATTTTACTCAACACGACACTTTACAAAGCTTCTCTAAAAACTAGTAATTTGGTAGGAAGCCGTTGTCTCTCTGTTGTCGCCGAAATAGATTCGACATTTCCCTATCTTAAACAAACGTGTTTAAGATTACTACGATTTTAAATATGTTTTAAACTTTGAACCCTGTATACCGTCAGAGATCAAATATTCGGGCCGGCTATCGGATGACAAGGGAGTGACCGGCGCTCGGCGGTCGTCAACGTCATTCACATTTTCGCCCTATTAATTATTCACTAGAGTTTGTGGTAATTCCCGTGACGTGAGTAAAGGAAAATGGACGTTATAATTACGTAGTTATAAGAGCAAAAGCTTAAATTACCATATTTTAACTTAAAAATATGTTTTACTATCTATTGCCAGCGATGGAGTCGCTCGCGTATAGCTCAAAAAATTATCCCGCGGGTATGTAGTACTATTTCTAGTAATATTTTTTTGTAACCATAAAAAAGTCTTTGTGACTGTTTATCATTGAAATAAAAAATATATGTAACGTTCATGCTGAATAATTTATTATGCCAAAAAATGTATCACAATACATAAACTTTTTGCCACCAATTACGATGATTTTCGTTTTTGCCCGACGTTGTTTGGCACTTCGAAAACACATGCGAATATTCGTTTGTTAAAATCTGTGAAACGTTGGTTTACGTACAAAAATTGCAGCTCCTGTAATTTGAAGGTTTTTTATGGCATTCGTTAAATAACAGTGCGGTGGCAAAAAGTTGAAGGGAATTAAATTCAACCACTGAAGTTTCAGCTGAATTTTTACTTTTGCTTATGTTTCTTATTACGCGACATTTTTGATGCTTGAACTGGAATTACCTAAATATTAAGCCAATTTTATGGATGTTTTGATTGATTAAGTGATGTAAAAAGGATAAAAGTTAGGCAAAAAAAAACTTTTGTACGTAATTTTTATTTAATGAAATCACTTTACAGAACTGTAATAATTATAATCTTCTATAATATAAAAATGGATCGCAAAATATGTTGCTAAGCTCATAACTCGAAAACGGCTAAACAGATTCGGATAATTCTTTTTTTTGTGTTTGTAACAATCAGGACCACCCTTTAGAGGACTTCCACCCATGCGAAGCCGGGACGGGCCGCTAGTAATAATAAAATTAAATCTTTTCATCCCATTCAAAAACTGATTTGTTTAATCAAAATCACTCCCGTCTATATCTCATTTATGTCGATTACACTGCAAACACACAGACGCAATTAAAGACGTCTCTCACACATAGACTAGGCCATAATAGCTCGGACTAGTTACGTTTGTGTATCTGGTACTAACTATCAGCCTTCAATGGCTGTATTAGGCAATTGATTCCTGATACCTAAGATCAATAGGAACAAGGATTTACATGTAGGAATTGGTAGGTGTTGTGGTGCATACTCGTAGCTATCGTAGGATGTCGCAGGTGTTATACAGGGTGAATTTTTCAACTGGGCGTGGATGGCTATTTTCGAAACTATGAGGAATATCGAAAAACATTGAAAGGAGTCTCGAGGCCGATTTTGATGAAAACGAAAACTGCATCATTGGTATTAAGAAAAATCAATAATCCTGGCCAGGAATCGAACCCGCTGATTTTGGAAAAAAAATCACATCCTGTATTATTACACTAATCGATAGTGTTGCTAATAGAGAACAAATTCTGGAAAGTAATCATATACGGCAAACGTATGGAAAACGTATAATTATAAAAAAAAAAACTGATTAATCTTCAAGGAAAAGACTGTATTTGAAACATAATGTTACCGTATCTTCTTTAAAATAATGCTATTTTTAGTTCAACTCAATAATTTCGTATTGCTACGAACAGTGAGATTGTTGAAACTTCAAATCCAGTGAAACATTGAAAAAAGTAAATTTTATAATTTCGAATAAATAAAGGCTCAGTAGAAGTAAAGTAACATGGAAAAATAGCAATTTCATAAAAATCAGCCATTTCCTTAAGTTTGCCGTATATGATTACTTCCCAGAATTTGATCCTTAGAAGTACGTGGACAATGGTATGGGTTGCATGTTTGATAAATCTTAGCTTATGTATTTTTCTGTATTTTGTAGCATGTAACTGTTTGTTGTCCCAATTATATGAATAAACCACATCTTCGTTTACCATGAGGTGATTAATTGGTCAAATGCGTATCGCTAAATTAAAAGAAAAATGTTGTAATATACTGAACTCTCGATAGCATCATACATTAATACCTTAACGGACAAGGTGACGAGAAGTTAGATGAATTAAAACTGCTGTCTTATCTAAGTATACACTGAAAGATAAACATCTGTTGAACGCTTTTCAAAAAAAAAGTGTAACTACAAAACGAGCCATGCTGTTTTGAAATTGACCGTATTTGACAAATGTTCAACATATGTTTAATTTTTTGTGGCAAGAGGGACAAAATATTAAAAAAAAAAATCTATTTTCTATATACAGTGTATTTTTGTTTAAAATATGATAAATTAGAAAATCCTTTAAAACGTTTACTTCTGAGAAACTGATCTAGGTTTTAATTTATGAAATTGTTAAGCAAGACAGTGCTGTTAATTTCAAACTTTCAAGGAATCAAAATTCTCTATAATTCTGAAATAGTAATTAACCTAACAAAACCTCAGAACCAAAATTCAAGCACCTTAGCCCTATTAGAATCACACACATGCGTTAGGATTACAGGCTAAACATTGTCGTACATTAGCTGTGAGTAATTGCTAGCTTAGCACACTGTGGTCCTTCTGGCCGTCACGCCAGGCCACAAATGTGGACGGCCTGTAGCGGTCAGAACGCTTGTTAACTAAAACAGAGCAGGACAATTACTGGTCTTTATTAGTTTTGTCCTTGTTTGACATTAGCTTGTTTGATTTTATTGTTTCGCAATACTTTTGACTAGTTGAGCTGGGTAATAAGTGAGTCCACATAGAGCGAGCGGCCACGCGAGGTTTTGCCGCGCGAGGAAACTGCCTCGAGGTTGCTTGTTGTGTGTGGACGCGCCTATTGATTGCCGATCGAAGCACGAAATAATATACGCGAGCAAAACAAAAGCCGACACTGGATGGCTCGGGCGCTCGGTCGCTTGCCTCGGCCGAGACACGTCCACACTAACCGAGCTGCTTTGCCAGGCTACTCGCTCTGTGTGGACGCACCTAATAAATAGCAGTTGCCCGCGGCCTTGTTTATTCCGCCTCTTATGTCTGTGCGTCTTGCAACTCTATACCAAAACGGCAGGATTTTGACGGCATAGTTGGCCTAATAACTGAGTGATCGACTGCTTAGAGTGTCTACTTTCTAAGTCTGCCAATGATGATACAGGAACGGACACAGATGTACGACCGCAAGTAACGTCAAAATCAAATTGCGGATGAATACAACCGCCTTTTTTTTACGTGGCAAAATCATCAAATAAGTCCTCCCACCCCGGGCAGGGCGGCAAGGACTGTCAGACTTGTACTGACTAAAATCCACGGTGTCCTTCACTAGCCCTTTATGTTCCGGGGTCACGGTGATCGAAAATGTCCCGCGACCCTGGCAGGAACCGCCATGGCTGCAGTAATTTCTTAGTCTTATGTCATTACATCAATTTGCATTAAAAAAAACACGAATTTTCCGCAGGTCATAAATAAATGGTTGCGCAGACACTGAGGAGCTATCTGTCAAATCGTGATATCATTCATTCGTTATAGTTCGGGCTCGTTGTCAAAACATCTTGCACCCTGGGTGGAGCGCACTATCAGATTCTGACTAAAATCCTCGATGATCCTTTGCCCTTTACGTTCCAGGGTCACGGTTACCCGATAAGACAGACCCGCGACCCCGGTAGATGATCACTCTTACATGGAAATTTTAAAAATTAAAGCATGTAAGTACTTAAAAATCTTGAGTACATGCAACTTCTTTATTAAATAATGACTGTCGTACCACAAAAAGTTTTAAAACGTCTGTTGAGCAATTGTCTAAAAAAATGTCAGATTATGACGTTGAGATAAGGTCCGTTTTGCAGTCATACTTTTTTTAGACAAGTGTTCAACAGATGCTTAAATTTTTGTAGTAAGGCTGCAAAGATTTAAGCAAATGTAAGCATAATATCTGGACATGCATATGAGTATTCGATCTTCCTTCGACGAAATTGAATTTCTAGTTCAACAATGAACGGAGTAGTTGCACAGTAATCTGATTCCTATCTCATAACCACAAACTGTTGACGTGAACTAGATTTCCCTAACACCATTACAGGCGTGCAGATATGTATCTGGTATTGCGTCATGCCCCGGGATACATCACAACAAAAAAAGAAAAACATTTTTTGAAACACCAATGAAATTACTTTCTAGTAACATGTTGCCCGCAGTTAAAAATGTTTTGAAAGACAAAAACTTTTTCGAGTCTGATGGGCCTATATTTTGAGGTTAAACCGTAGAGCCACAGTGTACCAAAGAGGCTCAGTTGGTCAACTTTGACATCTGTTTTCCGGGTACTATTAGGCGGGCTATGTTTCCCATGGGTACGACTAACGGATTAGCTGTGGCTTGGGCAACGGAATATGTGGACTAATAACATCTTATTACGGTCTGTTATACAAGGGCACGAAGTGATTATGGCAACAAGGAGTTGTAGGAGTAGGAGTTGTACGTTTCATGTATGATAAAATAAAAAGATGTGTGGTTGCAATAATTTAAGAGAGTATTATGGTAATGTTAAGACGACGAGTGAAAGCCGAGTATCAATAGAATATGAGGAGAAGAACGCATAGAAGGTCAATTACTATATTGATGAGGTTCTTCAGAAAGATAATGTGCGAAGTAATCGTAACCGGCGTGTTTGTATGACTAAATGCATGAAGGTGAATTAGGCCATACCTGTTTGATTTGAAGCACAAATTAGCATTAACTGGAGAAACACTGGCTATTTTAACATAAATCATTCCTTATTAAATAAAATTTATTTTTCTGCAACACCCACCTTAGTCCAGTACAACTTTTTTAAACAAGAAAACACGCAAAGTTTTTCTAAGTTTAACACCGGACTACAACCAATATATTACCAGTAATTTATGTTAAAAGTTACACAGTGTTGCCAGCACTAGCCGATGGGAGCAAGTGCATTACACAAACACCACTCGGGTTCGTTATTGGCCGACTCGGAAGTCGCAACATCGTCGGATCTCTCGCCACATACAAACAATATTGCATTGTGTGACTGTGCTATGTGGAGCAAGTGTGGAGTATTTTTTAGTCTGTGGTTTTTGCTGGAGTTAGTGACGTAAATGATAAGATTGGAAAACAAGAAAATTATCCTTCACCTATTAGGTAGTTACTTAACTACTACATTGGTACATTGGTAACTGTATTTTTACTACTACTACATTGGTAATTGTATTTTTCTCAGTTCTTCTTCACTTTAATTACCAGGCCGCGGGATACCCTCATGGCTAATCAAATACTGTTCTCGAAAAAAACAACAAAAAGGTGCTTACGGTAATAGATGGCGCTACGTGTCGCTGAATCGACTCTCACATTCTAAATTAAAAACGAGTGATGCCTCGGACAAGTCTAAAAATATTTTTGTTGATTTCATTCCCATTCTAACCGAAAAAGATTAACTTTATGTTCGACTACATCAATCAAACAAACCTAATTATTTGTTTTCAATTTTTCTGAAAAACTTTTAAAACTCTTTGTTTTTATTTCAAGCCACTCTTGACACAGGCAGAATAGTCGACATCATCATGATCAAATAAAAAAAACAATGATAAAAATAAAATATAATCTTATTTAACGCTAACCAAGCTCAAAATTAACCTTCAATTAATTTTAATAACGTCTTATAAGGAAAACCAAGCAACCAACCATACGGCTAGCCTCAAATTGTCAAAACCAAAGCAATAATATTTCATAACAAAATCCGTCACCATTATTTCAATTAAAGTCTAAAGACCAAGTTGTTTGCAAAGTACCCTTTAAGAGGTTACGCTATTTGGACAAAACCCGTAAAACTTAATTACGTTTACGCATAAATATTACTTAAAGCAATTTGGACATGTGTGTGGAGCTACTTAACAGCCTTAATATTACTCTTGTCTAAACTTGGTGTGTGTATAACTTCTTAGTCAGTTGTAATTTGGCCTGTTTTAGATGCGGGACTGAATCGACCTATTTCTTGTTTGAACAAACTTGTATGTCACCGACTTTGACCAAATAGACACAAACAATTGGAAGTCGATACGTAAGTGTTTAGCTGCTGTATACATTTCGAAGTTTTGGGGTGAGCTTTGTCGAATGAGTTTTAAAAACATGTAATTTTCTACTTATTTAGTATTTATACTGTATATTGATTAATGTGTTGGTTGGATCGTCACAAAATATACTTATGACTACCAATATGATTTATACGCCCCATGTCAGATACGCAAATTGTCAGATTGACTGACTTCATCACAAAATGTCAAATTCGCTAAATGACAGAAACTCAAGAAAAAGCTTTTTTGTCACAAGTGATATCGCCGTGGAATAATTACCAAACTCCACGCGGGTTACGCCGCGGACAAAAGCTAGATTTATATAAAACATATTATACTTACATTCTCAATTACATAAAACTTTCGATAGGTTCGTATGGCCTGCCGTCGAGCATCTAAACTTAGGTCAAAGATAGTCAAATTCATTGAATAGAAAACCGTACATTATTAGAACTATAAAACAACAAACGGCCATTTGATCGTATCAAAATCTCGCCAGTACTTAATAAATAATACTCTCCCTTCCGTGTTAAATCATGACACTGCAACAATATAAATCAGGGGAGGAAAAACAACAAAAAAGAAGAACGCCATTCGTTGAACATCTAAGAAACGACGTTAGGTATTTACTTCGTAGACATTTTGTGTTAATATACAGTATTTCAACAAGGAATCTATTGATATTCTACTGTAAGTTATCAGTGCTAGGTAATTGATAAGGCCCTGAAAAAGTCGAGATCTACTAGGGCCGCGGGAATGTCTAAACAGGTAACCAAAAGGGTTTCATCACGACGACGTTTTCCTTCACGTTTGATAAAATCATGAAATGAGGCCGAGCACTGTTTGCTTGCTAACTATAAAACTATTGCGGAACTAAAATCGACCCTGTTCTTTCACATGACCTTCACATTCCAGAGTCAACAGTAACCTTTTCAACGGTTCTACGACCTTCTTGACAACCCTTTTTTTAACATGGTACCATCATCTAATGATTCCTCCATCACACAGCAGGACGGGGCTGTCAGACGTGTACCTACTGAGTAAAATCCAAGTTGTCCTAAGACAGTCCGGCGACTCCGATCTTGACAACCCTAACAACTATATTTTGTTTCACAAAAGGGCACAGTTGATCTACTGGTTATCCTTACACTGTGATATTTATCTCAATAATCGTGAGTACAAAAGCTATATATTAGAACGCTATCAGCAGATGGAACGAACGATTGTTTTCCGGATGTAGCAGACATGACGTTAAAATAAATAAAGCTGTGTACAGCACTCGATTTCCTATGTTCCGCCGCTTCCGTTCCACTTTGCTAGGAAAGATATTTTCTCGCCTCTCTCACTGAGCTTATCAAAACCTGGAAATAATGATTTACTTGAAGCTTGCTTTGTTGAAATATTTATTATTTATTGCGTCTATTTATTTATTGTTTCAAGGCGAGTATTAAATAAGATATTGCTAGTTGATTTCTTTTGAGTTCTAGAATTGTTTTTGTCATTTTGTATCAGTTAATGTGAGGATGTACATTTAAATTAATTAGTATTAAAATTAAATATTTGATGTCATATTTGTAAATTCATTTTTTTCATTCTTTAACTTAATAAAGCTGTTTTATCAGCAAATAGTGTATATTTATTTCAAATCGCGGTTACCCTTTTAGTGCAGTGCTCTGGGCGGGCGGGTTAGATTAGACTGTTTGTCTTTGATACTTTCATTACAAAAGTCGTCCTTGTAGCTACGACATAAAGTGGCTTTCTACTCGTATCTCAAATATTATGCGGTCGATAGCTCGACTAAGTCATTTTCCCCATTAACACGGAAACAGAAATGTTATCCACGTTAAACAAAAATATACCAAAGCCCTTAGAGCCTCCATACAGACACAAAAAAACTCCTACAATCTTATTTACAAGGAAATCTAATAAACGTATCTAATTTGTATGGCGAGACAACGAAATCGTTGCTAAGTGACATCCGTCGCGATGTCAATTAGGCTGCCCTCACCCGGCTAGTAAGGAGGCGTATGTGCACAGTAATTAGTGTAGTCTGCGGCATACATCGTCTGCAGCAAGCCTTAGGTATTGGTTCTATGCATCGGTATGGGAATGTAAAATCTAGAGAGCATGGATTTAGTTTATTTATAGACTAGCTTTTGTCGGCGACTTCGTACGCGCACAACGTTTTTTATCGTTCCTGTGGGAATTTCGAGATAAAAACTATCACATGTCCCATTCTTGGCTCTCAAACTATCTTTGTACCAAATTTCATCCAAATCGGTTCAGTTGTTTAAGCTTGAAAAAGAGACAGACAGAGTTACTTTCTCATCTATACATATAATAAAACTGTAGAAAAGTTATTTTTGTACATTAAAAAAAAACTCAAAAAATTTAGCCAGGGTATTAAAGGACAACCAATAGAACCCATTTCTAGCATTTTTAGAATTTTTGTCTGTTTGTCTGTTTGTCTGTTTGTCTGTTTGTATGTTTATTTGTCCAGGTATCACGTAAAATGTACGAAATTTATGTAGATAACTTTTATACACAACGATTAAGCGTAACTTGGAGAGGAATTTAGTTTTTGTTTCATTGGAATCGGTTCAGTCTATCAAAAGTTATTCGAATATAAAGTGTTTCAGAAGTAAAATTACGGTCAGTTCACACCAAAACGCGTAGTTCATAGCGCGATCTAGCTTCGATTCTGCTACATATTCAAATAAAAATTCATCTAATGATTATGATAGGATGGGATAGGATAGGATAGGATGGGATAGAATAGGATAGGATGGGATAGGATGGGATAGGATGGGATAGAATGGGATAGGATGGGATAGGACGCGACAGGACGGGACAGGACGGACAGGACGGGATAGGACGGGATAGGATGGGACAGGACGGGACAGGACGGGACAGAACGGGACAGGACAGGATAGGACGGGACAGGACGGGACAGAATGGGAGAGGACGGGACAGGGCGGGACAGGACGGGACAGGACGGACAGGACGGGACAGCTCGGGACAGGACGGGACTGGACGGGACAGGACGGGACAGTACGGGACAGGACGAGACAGGACGGAACAGGACGGGATAAGATGGGATAAGATGGGATAAGATGGGATAAGATGGGATAAGATGGGATAAGATGGGATAAGATGGGATAAGATGGGATAAGATGGGATAAGATGGGATAAGATGGGATAAGATGGGATAAGATGGGATAAGATGGGATAAGATGGGATAAGATGGGATAAGATGGGATAAGATGGGATAAGATGGGATAAGATGGGATAAGATGGGATAAGATGGGATACGATGGGATACGGTGGGATTTTGGAGGGAGACCTTTTTACCCGACGCTTCGCACAAAAAAATACATTGGTAATTTCCGACATCCACGCGAACGAAGTCGCGGGCACAGCTAGTTTATAATATTAGTAGGGAAGTAGGGATGTAATTAATTTATATTATTAAAGGTGGAGAAGGAAGGGTCTCGAATGGAGATTGCGTGTACGTAAACGTAGGGTGGGACATGCCCCGGCAAGATGGACCTATCACCTGAAGGTAGCTGGCAGGGGCTGGGTGAAAGAAACGGGAGAATGTGCGCTGTGGCACTCCCTGGGAGAGGCCTATGTCCAGCAGTGGACTGCAATAAGCTGAAATTATGATGATGTAGATAATGTCAATGTAATCGTTGTTTTGCTATACTAGGGCGTCGTTTTGCTGAAGTTCTGCGACCAGGCTTTTGGTAAAGAATAGGATAGTGTTAGTTTATTTTTCAACAGAAATTAAAAAAAAATCGTTAAAGTAATCCCAAAACCTTGATTCTATTCCAGTATTCAATTTTCGAATTACTTACGTGTTAATCTTTGAAAAACAGACAACAGACCCTTGAATTCAGTATGAGACGATTGTTCACTTTAATAACGTTGTTATTAGAATCTAGACACGAGTACATTATTCGAACGTGTCATATCTCTGCTATTTGTTAAGTTTTATATGTATTTGTTAGTTTGTAAGAGGGGAAGTAATTTGATGGTTGGCTGATTAAAGGCCAATAAATTTGCTGTTTGTTCATCATTCATTTTATTATACAAAACCAGTACCCTTAGCACGAGTTTTCAGTAAATGAGACGTAAAGTAAACTGGAACTTTGACACTTTGTGAAAATTGACAATTTGACAATTTTCAAGGAAAAAAATTGTTCCTTCTTCGCACACCAGAGGCGCTGTTCCATTTTTTCCTTGAAAATTGTCAATTTGAAAGGGCCCCAGTGTGGGCCCTAAGCATCCGGACGCGACCAATCAAATTGGTCGCATGCCAGAGGGTCATGGCTATCCGGATGATCCGGTAATACCGCACGATTGCCGGCGAATCGGCCAACCTGCTCGCCGGATTGCTGCCCTGGGATCTGGAGGCGACTGCCCTCCAGCGCGTCTATGAATGGCGCGTGGAGGCGCAGCGCCGGGGCGTGACCCCGCTGCCTCGAGAAGTCGAGGCGCGGCGGGAAGAGCTCCGGCGCGATCTCAGGGCAGTATGGAGGGCACGACTGTCGCGACCGACGGCCGGGCACGCCGCAATAGCGGCGATAAGACCCCTCTTTGAGGAGTGGCTGGAGAGACGTCACGGCGTCCTAAGCTTCCGCTTGACGCAGGTCCTCACCGGACACGGATGTTTCGGGAGGTACCTGTGTCTTATGAGAAAGGAAGAAACGCCTGGGTGTCACCACTGCGTAGATCGCCCGGAGGACACAGTCGAGCATACGGTGCAGGATTGCCCCGCTTGGGCGGAGCACCGACGTGTCCTCACGGCGGCGATAGGCGGAGACCTCTCGCGCCCAGCACTGGTCGCGGCCATGCTGCGGGGCGAGACGGAGTGGGAAGCGGTCGCCTCCTTCTGCGAAGCAGTCATGCTCGCGAAGGAGGAGGCGGGCCGCGTGAGAGAGAGGACAAGGTCCTCCCTCCGCCCCACCCGCGGTGGTGGATCTCCGGCCACCGTAGGCGCGGGCATGCGGGCGGCGAGTAAAGGGCAACTCGCCGCCCGACCATGGACCATGCCCGGGTCGACGGCGCGTCGTGTTCCACGCGCGCCACAAAGAGCGTCAGCATAATGACGAGGCCCCCTCTCAGAGGGCTAAAGCCTGCCGGGGTCGCGGGTCTTATACCATCACCGTGACCCCGGAACATAAAGGGCTATTGAAGGACACCGTGGATTTTAGTCAGTACAAGTCTGACAGTACCTCTCGCCCTGCCCGGGGTGGGAGGTCTCATTTGATGATTTTACCACGTAAAAAAAAAAAAAAAAAAAGGGTACAGGTTTTAAATAAAAAATAATAATTATCTGATTCTAGGTTTGATTAAACACAACAATTTCTTCTGCCTACACAACAACTCGCATCTTATCCAAGCACGTGTACTTTGTTTTGTACAAAAAGTAGGCCGGGTCTACTCTAACCCACTTGTGAGTCAAAATTAGATTGACTGACATTTTCAGTAGACACTACATAAAAATGATGTTGCAAAACAAATGCTTATCTTTTATTTTTTAAGAGGCGCGTTTTAATGTTACATTTACGAGCAGTATATTAATGTTACGTCAGGCAATAATTCACAGAATCTATAAATATTTTCCCACGTTCATTTTTATAAAAGCAAAAGGTTACTTACTCACGTATCAAGAAATTTCGGAAATTACAAGTACCTACTACGAGTTTCAAGCATGGAGTTTCATTTTAGAATGTAAGTGCTCACTAATGTAAGGCCTTGTATAAGGTGTTGATAGTTTGTATGAAACTTCGTTAGGTACTAAAAATAGCGTTAGTCTCAATTTTTGTTGATATTCAGATACATTTTCCAATAGTGCACCATAAATAGGGTTCCCGTACAAGAAATCACAGACGAAAGGTTCGACATTCGCCGACGGAGTACTAGTAATTTTCAAAAACAACGCGGTCACACGAAAACCTACCTTAATATGTAACACTTATAGTATAGATATAGATCATATATAATGTATGTACGTCTTCGAGATCGGCTATAGATAGTGCCACCTGTCATGTTGAGCATGAAGTTCCGGCGTGCACTGAATACATTGAGTAACAGCCACATAACGTATATACAACAATCAGGAACGTTTGTTTATGCATAAAGCGATTTGAGGAATATGGAAATACATAAGTAAAGATATTTCGTGAAAGAACTTTGTTACTTGAAATTTCATTCACTTTCTGATCAATTAGGTTTTAGTTCAAGAAAACTGTTACATCATCGCCTAGCCCATAGGTTGTCAACCTTTTAAAGACTATCGCCCCCTTTACAAGAAACGAATCAAAATCGAAAGTACTCATTTACATAATCAATAATGTGCCAATTGTATGTACATGTTATTTTCTATTATTATTTATCATTTTACGATTATTATAAAAGCATTAAAAATATTTAAACCTTTTTCCCCACTCCTTCTGTCTCTGATCGTGTTCTAACATTTTTTTCTCACTCGAAAAAAATATTAATATTTATTAATATTTTAATATTGCCACTTTCGGGAACCTAATAACAAAATTTGTAAAACTTAGTGTCCAATATAAGTTGCTACGTTTTGTTGTTTACTAAAACAACCGTTTATGAAAACTACCTCTGCCTGTTACTGCAAAAATCAACAATTCAATAGACTTTTGGCAGCACGTGACAAAAAATAAAACACTTAGGGTATGAATTCATCACATCTGACACGCTAAATAAAGAGAACTCAATAACACATCAGCGCCCTTACAATATACAACGAACGAAACTTTAGAAATTATACCTCTGGCCCACGATAATTTCCTTTCTAATGCTCAAGTTGAGAACTCTTCAAAAAACTTTTAGAAACTTCGCGTGAATTCCCTTTTTATTTCTTATAAATCTAGAAGAAAATAGAATTTATGGCATCCTCTTAACTTTTTACAAGAGAGCAAATGTTAAGTTAATTATGAATACTTTTTTTTTGTTTCATGCCAGATTTATTTGGAAGGTAACTTAGGGCTAATTTTCTAATTTAATAATCTTAACAAGTTGCTCTTTTAAAATGTGGGACTTTTATTCAGCTTGTCGCATAGTTTTATTTTTGTAATCACTTGAGTCGGCTGTTGAACCGAAAATTATTTTGATGAAGTTTTTTTTTGTGAAATAGTAATTAACTGGTATATTTTGTTTATAATTAAGTAGACAAATATGAAAACCTTTTTAAAAGTATTTCTTCTTACTAAGCGTATCGAATTTTAAAATTTAAAACACAAGAACGCATGAGTAACTCTACAATTTATAATTCAACGTCTCATAACCTCTAAAACGTTACAAACCGAAAAGACTAGGTATATTGTTAGATATCTCGAATATCTATCGGAAATATATTGCAGAATTATCTGAGAATCGCCCGACATTCATTGGCGCTCGTTAGCATTGGATGGTATTCAAGTATTCACAGACATGGATCCAGCTATACTGAAGGGCACTTCCAAGTCTGTCGGCATTTATTATATACCTGATAAACGCTAGAACAGAATTCTGAATAGTTTGAGCTGAATATTTATTACCTTATAAAATATTCTGTATTATTTTTCAGTTCGAGAATTTTCATTCGCAATTATTCCACATGAGTCTGTATTAAAAGATAAGTTATATAAATATTTTCAACTTGAAAGGTACTGGCACGAACATTAATAAGACCTAGCAACATTCGTAAAATAAAGGCGGTTAAAAAAAAAAATGTACTTACTACTGCCATATCTTCATTATCATATCAGCCAACTAACGACTGTTGCAAGTAACCCCGGGAGGACTACAGAAGAAGACCGAACTGAAAAAGAAAACATCACATTACTTAGGGTTGGCGCATCATGTTTTCTTTTTAATTTGCCCAGCCAGTAAGTTGTCAGACTTTCGTTAGACGACTCCTTTTTCTTTCACATAAGTATATACGTACGTTTTACATACTGGCCAACGTAATACACGTCCAGAAACTCTCCAAAACTTTTAAACCCGGACAAAAAAAAATCCCCTAACCCGAAGACTAATTAAAGGAATGATTAACAGCACAGACGCCGAACTTTTAAAAAATAAGAAAAAGTCAAGCTATTTTCGACCTTAATAACTTCCTCGCATGTTACTCCAAACCTTTACCACGAAGTCCAGACCAGTCTTTTTACCAAGTTTTATTTTGAAACAAGTTCTTAGAACTATGTCGTGCTTGCGTGCCTTCGTACATGTAATGCACTTTTCTCTAAGTTAATTGTATGGAAGCTATATTTTTTTATTTCCTGTGCTCCTAGTCTGACGGGGAGACATTAATCTCTCACGTTGTTTCTTTCTCGCTCATTATAGATAGGTAGGGATAGAAAAAAGGCTAGCATGGCTCGGGCTTACATTTTTATTCTGTTGTTATTAAAACAAAGGCTGATTGAAAGAAACGCGATATTGGAAAAATTAAGATTGTTTTATGACATAACGCTCCTGAAATTAATTTGTTTTCAAACTGTATACAATACTAAATATTAATGAGAGATGTCTTAGTTACTGGGAGTTAGTTTAATACCATTTGTTAAAAATTTAATTGGATTCAATCATCTTTTTTTATTCTTTTTAGAGTCTGTTAAACTATGGTTACATTTCAAAACACACATGATATAAATTCACTTAAAAACTGAAACAATAAATAATTATATAGCAGAGAAACACAATATCAAATTAGAAAAAAAAACACAGAACTACAACACTAATAGGTTTACAATCACAATCCGTCAAACCCTATAAAACATGTACGAGAATAATCCAACCATGGTTGCGCAAACCAAAGAAAATTTTACGTTTGACAGCTTAATATGTTCATAAAAGTGGTTGGGGAAGAAGCGTAAACACGGAATAGGGTTCTCTACAGTTGTTTACAACTCACCTGGGAAATTAATTACAAAAATATATGTAGCGTTTGGCCCCGGCCGCCTCGGTGTGTGCTTTACTTGGGAAAACTGTGAATATTTGTTCAATTGCTTTGTTACTTGCTTGTTTTTGGTTTCTTGGGTAGTGAAAGGGTTAAATGGAGTAATTTGTTAATACAGATTTTTGTGAGGGATTTGTTTATTAATTTTAAACTTCATGCAACACAAAAAGTACTCATACGGACCTAGTGCCTGAGGTATTCTCTACCTGTCAACCGACGTGGTTTATAGAAAACATGGCAGGATTTGAAATAGGAATGCAATAGGTAATTAGGAATGGTTATCCCGCATAACTAATTAGTACAAAACGTCAACCTAAAAGACATTCGACTGCTCTTCCTTTCACGTTTATTTACGGAGGTATTTGAAAAAAAAAAACTGCAGCTTAATCATTCAAATCTCGGGTTAGCTAACGGAATAGCTGTGTAAACGTACGTAATTCCAGCCCTATACGATTTAGTAAACTTGACGGTGTGTGGCTGTCACAAGTAAACTTGTCATGCAGACTGACAGCTATATTTACCGCTCATCTGCCGCTTCCAGCGCGGTGCAAACTTGATCGTGTAAAGAATATAATAGAGTTCAGTTAGATAATTAAAAAAATATTTGGCACGTATTTTTTCTCTCGTTACGTAAACCAAAATTGACAAATATACAAAATTCAAAACTGCCCATAATTATGTCACAAGCAAGTACAGTTTTTACTGGCTTCTGACTGCATTTTGTAAATATGCTCAGTACCCTCAGCACGAGTTTTCAGTATTTGAGACGTAAACTGGAACTTTGACACTTTCAAATTGACAATTTTCAAGGAAAAAATTAGTTCCTTCTTCGCACACCAGAGGCGCTGTTCCATTTTTTCATTGAAAATTGTCAATTTGAAAGTGTCAAAGTTCCAGTTTATTTTACGTCTCATTTACTGAAAACTCGTGCTAAGGGTACTGATTTGATCAAAATAAAATAAGTTTCCATGGTAGTAAATGTCTGCTTTAATGAATGCTGTCAACATGGGCATTGCTGACATAAACTGTTAAAGCATTATATTTATATCATTGATATATCATTGATTGATTGATAAAGGTGTAGATACAGAATGAAATGAAATATATTAAAAAACTTCAGGTTTTGAAGTATGTTCTTTAAACCTTATTACCAAAACCAAGAATCATACGACAGAATCTAAAACTTTACACATTTAACGTTCAAACCACAAAAGAACATTTATTAAACACAGTAGAACGCCTTTGAGTTTATATTTGCTTGCCGTCTACACGTAGCAATTATTTAGATTTAACATTGTTCGTTACAGACTTATAATTTAGTTAGCAGTCTCCAAGGACTGAAGGAATCGATAAGAGTTTTCGTTAATAATCCAGACAGCAAATTCTTAGTTATTAAATTATGATTCTAAATTCTAGTGATTTACCTAGAATTCGATATAGTAGAACAGATTATTGACAGGTATTAATTCTACTTGAATATTTTAATACAAGTAGCTAATTTAGTATTTTAGGCCAAAATCTGAAAATATCATATCATATTTTAAGAAGAACAGGATTCATTTCAAAGAGTGTTTTTATTATTAAAAAGTCTACTAGTCAATACTTACAGTAGAGGAAATATAAATTATTACACAAAGCCAAGTGCAATTTGACAAAAACGTTGACCGCAATAAAAGAAGAGATTTTTTTAAATCTGTAACGACTTTTGCAAATGAACTCAGTTCTACGCATAGCAACCTGTTATTCCTGGCCACGTAGAAACAAGGCCGGTTACGAAAAAAAAAAACAAGGTTACCTACCTATTCAAAAATCGAACTTTCCCTTTCTTACCGCGAAAACTCGAACGTTATCAAACAACGAAAGAGATGCTCATAAATTCGGAGAGGCCTTTTTGCTGTAATGCCTTTCATATTTCTCCCGAAGCACACTGCGGGTGCCGTTCAAATAAATTACGGCCATCAATAAAAATCTCAGCGTGGAGATCCTACGACTTATTTAATTTATATTCCATCAGGGCCATATTTATCAAATATCGAAGCTTTTTGTGTGATGTTCCGATTTTTAAAATGGCGAAATTATTTTATTGCTTCTTCCCTCATTTTATGGGTTTCGGGGGTGATATAATGTTTTATTAAACTAATTGAGGCTTCTAATGGGTAATTCAGTGAGGTAATTAGTTCCTTTAGGCTATTTTGAGTAGTGCGATAAAATCGTAAGCAAAATGTTAGGCTGTAACTTATTTTTAGTACCTATTAGTTACAGGTCTGAGTAGTTATAGCACAATAAATTGCCAAACTAAGTAATTGGCAATTATTTTTTTCCTATAGTTAGATGTCTGGTTAGATAATCTACATTTACAAGTTTTTTTCCATTGTGTTTTTCAAAGAAACACTTTGGATCAAAGATGAAATTAATACAGGAGTAATATCAGTTAACATTGCAGTAGTTAATTGACGCTTATCATGTCAACGTCAAAATTGGGTCATACAACTACGTAATATTATGCAATAACTGATGATTGAGTTCTCGTAGTATTAATGAATAACTTTTCTATGTTCTTCCATTGCTGGGCAAACAACACACAAAGATGACAATACCAAAAGCCTAGAGAATCCATAAGAGAGACCAGAAATATTTCTTCGGTTATGCTTTCACATGCTGTGGAACTCTGTTTAGACCGAACTGCTATCTCAGTTTGCTAATAGCAACATGGACATACATGGAACACGTCGCCATTAACTCTGTCCTGGCCCTTGATCAGACGGCCAGCTAACCAATACTCGCCGTCTGTAAGCCCAGTAAAGACCTCTAGCAAAGTTTGGAGTAAACAAACTGAAACTGAACTTGCATACACTCATATTTCGGCAGTTTAGTAAGAGGCTATATCCAGTACCTACCCATCAGTATTGTCAAAGCTTATTCAGTCGTATCGTTTGATATCGCTAAGAGTAGCCTGGCTATTAGTTAAGGGCTCCAACCATGGTACTGGCATTATGCTGTGACATACAGCTGTATTGATTTACTAACTTTTTCGAATAAACTTCTGAAATAAATAATGGATGTAAAAAACCGTACGTAAATCAAAATTAAGTACCTGTGGGCTTGCGGACGGCAAGTAATGTAACTGGCCGTTAGAACAAGGGTAAGACTGGAATTGATGGTGTCCCGTATTCTACGTGCGCCTCAAAGAGTTGTCAGTGAATAACAGAGTGGCTATATGCTTTGCCCTAGAATACAAAAGGACAACTGCAGAAACTATTGATTTTTGTCAACGAAGCCTGAAAGTTCCTTTTACTTCACCAAGTATGGAGTGGCTCATTTGAAAATTTTCCAACCTTAAATCAATACAATTTTGAACATTATATATTTTTATTATTTAAATGTTTTTACTCGTATTTAACTAACGATAGGCTCGCTTTTGAAGACAATCTCGCCTGATGATAAGCGACGATGTGGTTGACGATGAAATACGCTGTCCTAGAGGTAACCTATTCACTCTTGACTTGAGGACCCTGAGGTTATAGCTGTCACTAAAGAATTAGAGTGAGTGTGAGACTAACTTTTTCTTTGTGACACTGCTATCCGAGCTGTCATTATATTATAACTTCTGTAGGGTCAAATGTGATTTGAGAATGCCGTTATCTACAGAAAAACAAAATGCCAACCAGTAAATTCTCCATCCTTACCACCCGTATGTCCCAAAATGATAGAGATGGAGGCAATGCTATCTGCTAATTGCTCAGACCACCTTTGGCTAGACCACTATGCGGTTTCCATACAAAAGCCCTATTGACATGAAATGGTGAGCCTCGATATGTGAAACGAGCCGGCCTAGATGCTGAACGGTCGATTTCAAATTGATTACTATCGCTATTACGTAAACTCAACAGATAGCAGGTAGAACGTGATTCCAATTATGTTTGGAGATGAGCAATTAAGAACTATAGAACTAGCAATTTTGTAAAACAATTGTGTAACAATTTTGGTGTACTGTGTATTTTAACTAGCTAATTATGGTTTATTGTTACACTGTGGGAAATTGAGATGAAGCTTCTAGTTTTCTATAAGGAGTCATCACTGTAACCAGGCTTGGTTGACTTTTTTTTGTAAACTGCCGGTTCTTCTGTCTTTCTCTTGTGTTTATATTTATTGATTATTATAAGTCCATGTTATCTCACTATGGTTTTTCTCACAGATGACGGTTTTACCCAGGATAATATTATGTTTTGAAAAATTCGTTGATTTCTGTTTGCTCTGGTTTGAACACAAAAACTGCAATCTGGTGTGTGAGAGACGAAGAAAAATCTGAGTAACTGTGGTATGTGGAATTAGTCCTATAATCAAGTAATTTCTTTTTTTTGGGTTTGTAAATTGTAAGTATAGAAACAAGTATTGTATTTGTACGAAAATATTAGGCAACTATGCTGTATGCATGTTGTACTTCACACATTTTTATCGTAATGTTAAGGTAAAAATATTTAGATTTGTAATTAACAAAACATTCCGTAGTCCTGAAAACGCACAAACACTTTTAACATTTTGGTTCTGATGAAGCAAAGCAACATAAATTTATCTCATGTTGCCGTGAGGGAAGTCTAAATCCGGATTAATTAAATCTGAACTCCGGATTTAACAGCGGAAGTGCGTCGGATTCAACCTGCTCGATAATTCCGTACATGTCCCTTCTCTATAATATTCTATATCACATACCGGCGGGTACAAATTGAACGAATTTAATTTCTAGTAATGTAAATATTGAGAAGCGAAATAAATTGATTTCTGAATACAAACATGAATTTTGTGCCTTAATTACCGTATTTTGCTATTAAGGTGAATTTAATCGTTTAGTTTTCGTTATGCATTTTGGCATTTTGTAATTATTAGGTATTTGATGTTTGGGGTAATTTAGGAATAGCTAAATATTACTACGGTTAGTACTTAATGAGGTTTTACAGTATTTGGTATATAAAACAGTGTGTGTAAATAATCAGTAGGTTTGGTTATGACTATTAATTTTGCCTTTTTTTTCAATGATTATGCTTTTAGTATGTTTCGTTACTCCTCATAATCTTGGATATGGCCATCCGCATCGTAATAAAAAAATCACCCTGTATACGAAGGCGGTAGAATACTTTGTTTTACTTCACTTCAATTTAAAGTTTGAACTCTGTTTAGACAGCAGACGTCAATCATAAACCGCTACAAAGTAAAACGATTTAAAACCCAACTCAGAGAACGTCAATAAAACCTCGCTAGATGAAGGGGAAGTGTTGGGAAACATGGCACAGGTGTTGCTTTTCCAATTTAGCATCGCACCGACGCAAGGATGTGCGCCGGTGATTTTCATTTCCCGGACAAGCCGCATGGCACGCGCAGCGATTACGTACGGAGCGTGGTGCCACCGGACTTTTGAGTTGTTGATTAAAATATAACGGGTCCGTGAATTTCGGTTGTCAAGTTAGTGCGGGTCTTCTGGGATATGTGTCGATTTGGAAAGAAAAATTGATTGATTTGTTCAAGTCTGACTGTTCTTGCTACCATTTCCAGAACTCATTCTATGATTTTTACCACGATAAGAAAATTCTATTTAAGAAATACAACAGTACGTGTTATTAGTTAAAAATTGACATCATTACTTTAGAAGTGTTAATGGAAAAGTTTTTATGTCGTTTACTTTTTATTCTAATTCATTCTTTAAGTTTCTTAATGTTCCATTGTCGTTATTAAAAGAGTGTTCCACTTTCGTTAGTAAAAGTGTAGAAGACAGTAGTTCTTTAAAACAAACAATTTACTTAAACAACAATTCTTGTTTACAGCGTTTAATAATCTGAATCCGTTCTTAAAACAGGTAACCAAGTCATTAACTAAGTCAATACCTCGCCGGCTGCTGGCAAACACTAGGCCTTAAGAAAATGAGAAATCCTCTGTTGAAAGGCGCCTGTCAACAGCAAGAACAAAAGTTAACGTTTCAACTATTCTGGTATCTATTGTCTTGTTTGAGCTATGAAGCGGCGGCGACGAAACGCTACTCGTTTCGGGCCAACTTCCTTTTGGGAAAAACTTCAAGAAAGCATCCCATCTCGGTTTGTGAGAAGATTGCGAAATATTTCTGTCCCCGCGGTGTCATTTGCCTAACTTTCCAGTTTGAGTAAGCTTAAAACCTCCAAGTTTTTGCGCTGAGAATGCTTTTGAAGTTTTTCTGATGCAACATTTTTATATTTTTGGACGGAAATATTCTCTAACAATAAGCGCGAACAAGTTTTTTTCTTCTTTAAACAGTCTGTTAATGCGTTGGTTGGGGAAATGCCGGTTCACGGTCTCTTTGCCTATCTTCTTTGTCAATTATTTTTGCTGTTTACTGTGAAAAGAGAATGGTAGGGACATAAGATTATTGTGAACGAACCTGTTAATTAAAATTCAAGTCTATCATTTTGATTAGATTAATGTGTATAAGAAATTAATTTACATGTGGTTTTCTGTTAACTTTACCAAATTCTAAATTCTGTAGCTAACCCTATACAAAGTATTTCAATTTAGTTTTACATATTTTATACATGAATTGGTGCGTTAGCAAATTGTTTTATGATGGATTTAGTAATATAAAACAAACACTTTTTGTTGATGAATAGGATTTTTTGATGCAAGCTTATAGACACAGTGCCTTTATATATTTTTCATATTTGAAAACGGATTATCCATAGTGATGCGAGCGTTAACACTATTAACTACTCAAAGTAATAGTGAAAATAAATCCTTTCATCTACATAAAAGAGTTTACTTTTATTCGTATTTTGTATACATGTAGAAGAAAAAAAATAAGCTATTATTACTACGTATAGAGACGACACCACGTATCACCACTGTGTCCCATCCAGGATGAGACAACACGCACAAGTTCATTCAGTTGTTTGACAGCTCTGTGGTGTGCTCTAGGCGCGCGCACTCATCCTGGATGGGACACAGTGGTGATACGTGGTGTCGTCTCTATACGTAATAATAATAGCTCAATGGCTCCATCAAGTTTTGTTTTTGTGGTAACTACGATAAGTAAATATGGCATATTCTTTAATTTACAACTTGTTTTACGATTTAGTTTTGAAATTTACGAAAATGTAGTAAAGAATATAACATTTACTATTACGGTAAAGATTATAATTAGAAGAAATTAGTGTTTCATCAATATTAAACAAAATTAACGTCCTCTTAGGCGAAAATGTTGATAACATGTAATTCTAAAAAACTTGACATTTTTATTTAGGCACAAAAGAATTATTGTTCAGTAAAAAAAAGAGTTGAGCATCGCGCAGTTCACGAGTTTAAGCTATAAATAAGAGATAATGGCCCATTTCTTGGGGATATTATTATGAAAAAATGAGATGTTCTATTGTGACGCTGTCCTATTGGGAATGCCTTTTTTGTTATTGATATGATGGATATATTGAACGTAAAAATATTGTTTGAATGAAGATCGTGTTTGTTCTTTGTTTGTTTTTTTTTTATTTGGCTTCGAAAAAATGTAATAAAGGCAATGTGAAATATTTAGATGCTGATTTTCATTATAATGTAGTATTTATTTATTGTGTTTCTTAGTTTTTTTTAAATATTGTTTTTTTCAAAACGTTGCATTACTATTTTCTATTTGTTATGAACACATACTCTTACTGTTAAAAAACCGCTCTGTGTCTTTGATTACCCTTTGCATTAGGACCAAGGTTGGCACAAAAAAACAAGTTTAAAACAGTGTTTTTATCATACATTTCAACTACTTTTCATGGCGCATGAATGTATACAAACTGAAAGTAATAAACAAATATTTAGGAGTCGAAATAGCTTGTCGACCTCTACGTTGAATTAATTTGAAATAAAGTCCAAAACTTAAAAGAACACTTTGTTTTAAACAATTTGAATTGTTTGTATTATCCCTACTATAATATTATAAATGCGAAAGTAACTCTGTCTGTTACTTTTTCACGGTTAAACCACTGAACCGATTTGGATGAAAGGTACAAAGTTAGTTTGAGTACCCAGAATGGACATTGGATAGGTTTTAGTCCCACAGGAACGATAAAAAACGTGTTGCGCCTACGAAGTAGCGGGCAAAAGCTAGTAAGATATAAAATAATACTGTTTTTTCCAGCCCTGCGTATGACAGACCTGCGATTCGAAAACTTGTTCAAGTAATGGTTTTGACAGCAGCAGTACTACTCAAAGAATAACATACCGTGGCATTTTCAGGCATATTTCTCACTCAAAAACAATCTAATTTTAAGTGAAGAGTTCTCGACAGCAAAGTATGTTGAAAGCGTTTGAAAATCCAACACGGTCGAAAGTTTATTTCTAGCTCACCCAACCTTGTGTAAAGGCTTATTTGTTAATTTTGTTTTAGCTTTGTTTAACAAAGTTTCAGAGTATTAATAACTAGCTTATGCCTGGGGCGTTACCCGTGTGAAGTTCAGAAAATCATCGTAAGGGAACGTCATAACATTAGGTGTAAAAAGTATCGCATGTGTTATAATTCAGATTACAAGTTATCACAGCATTTAGAAACTATTCCAAGATATGACGCTCGGTCGCGGGACTTACCGAATTACCGTGACCCTGGAAAGTAGAGGGCGATTGAAGGACACCGTGGATTTTAGTCAGTACGAGTCTGACAGTCCCTCCCGCTCTGCCTTGGGTGGGAGGACTCATTTTAATGATTTTACAACTATAAAAGAAAAGAGATGACGAGGATCGAAAATCACAGCTGAGTGTGAGAGTGCGGTAACCTAATTGGTAAGAAATTTGGAGTACTTATCCAGAAGTCGTGGGTTCAGATCCTACTCGATTCAAAATTTTTCTGTCCTCAAAAAATGTTTTTCTTGTCGAAACAGTTGGTTATATATATGTAGAACAGTAAAAACATCCATCCATCCTCACAGCCTTTCGGATTTTGTTATATTTTATTTTAAGACAGCCCACGCTAAAGTATCCCTCTGTTTCATCAAATTAATTTATCCAGTTAGGTCCTTATTTCTGACGGAATTAGATCACAGTTATTTTGGAACAAGAGTACTGCTTAGCACGTGTAATAATATTGTTCTTTACATGAATTTATTGGTGTTCGATTTGTTTTCAACTGTCAACAATGGGGGATACCTATGTTCAGCAGCGGACATCCTACGGCTGATGATGATGATATCAATCATAGCCGGTAGTGCTATTCGGTAACGTTCACGAGCTTCAATAAAGAAATTCTCTAACGACACGTTCAAAATTCGAAGGAGGAATGAAAATTTTCTTAAAAAAAAATAATTGTGAACTGTCTTGGGTGACATGAGTCGTTACAAAATAAAGACGCCGAAAATATTGAAGCGCGAATACTGAAGTCAGTACTAAAGCGACAGTACTATATTGACTTGAAGTTAATTTACTCTATGGCAGTGCCAAGTCAGCACTGACTCGTCAGTGGACTGACGTCAGTTACTGACTCCATGTAAATTTGCCTTTATAAGTGAATTATGAGTTAAGCGTACGCATGTGATTTCTCTATAGCATCGTAGCTCCCAAATGCGGTGAACCAATGTATTTTTTGTTTTTTATAAATCACGTGACGTTACATAAGTCATTGCGAGTTGAGTAGATGGTGACTCAAAAAAGAAAAAACAGCTTTTTTCTATGGTGATAATTGAGCGCATTTTTTGAAATACGCAAAAGAAGGCCTAAATTACCGAAGCTATTACGAGCTTCATGAAACTTCTGTTTTATCAAAATTCAACCTTAACAAAAGACTTTAAAACTCATCAAAACGAAATCCTTGATTAAAATGTATAATCTGTAATCCAGTGGAATCGATATAATCCGTTCCACTCTGGTTGTTATTAAAGTATGTTTTAGACTGCGAAGAGGTGGCTCTACCAAATATTAATTGGAAACCGTCGAGCTGTAAAGAATCCGTGACGGAACGCATCATAACCATGTACGATTTTGAATCCCGTATCAGTTTTAATCTGCAGATGTTTTGGGGTTGAAATATTATCGCCGTATCCTAACCAAAGCGATCGGTTACACGCACACGCGATCTTTGCGTTTATATTGTAGGATCGAGGATAAAGAAATAATAAAGTCTTCACGCACTTTAAAAACAATTTAATATTTAATACATCTTTTCACAATATGCCATGTCAACTTCGTAATGGCGACTGCCCCTCATTCCATCACTCTCTCATTCTCTTGCTTTCCCTTTCACTCATGACATCCTTCCGGTACGTTCCAAATCCCACACTCGGTCATCCTACATTTTTATTTGCCCGCGCTTGTTACTCAAATCGAACCATGACGACAACGGGATGAGAAATTCCATGAATCTCATCATATTGCGGTTGTGACCAATTAATTCCAAATCCGTTCAAAAGTTTTGTAATGAAAGTTACCAAACATCTGTCATACACACATCATCCATACTCAAAAACTTTCGCATTTTTTTAAGTTATAGTATACGTTGCCCTACACTAGGAAAATTGTAGGTTATGTGTCATTAACTATCTATTAGTATAAAAAGAAGGTTGTGCGTTCCCAGCTTGACTAATTCAGTACAAAATTGTTAGTAGTTTCAATGTAATAAGAGGCCAGTTTATACTGGTTTTGCGATGACTTAAGTTAGCCCTACTAAATTCTCTGAACGAACTACTACTAAAAGCTAATATTTGGAGCTTTACAAAGGCGCACAAATATTTGGCATTTTCTTTGTCTTTTGTTTGTCTTGATTGATGAATGTAAATGAGATTTATTAAAATAAAGATAAACCTAAATAGAAAGCCCAAAGAGAAACTGATTTCAAGTATTTCATTAAGTTTAAACAATAGCCCTGTAACCTACAAAGGCGACCGGTCATTTCAACACAACGAATGTTCGCTCGGATCGCTTCGGTTAGGAGTCAGAAAATTATGTGAAAGGGTTTTTCACTCTAACTGTCTACTTCGTATTTATTCATTTATCCTATACATACAGCAACGTATTACCAAAACGTTACTTAAGGTCAATTGTTCTAAGGAATAAATAGTACTGAACTTAAAATATTCAGCTGTCCCGAATAAAACGTAGGTACCTACCTACTCATTGAACCCAAATATATGGGACACCTATTATTTTTCTCCCAAAGTAAGGAACGTTAAAGGCTATTGTAGGGTCACCTTGGATATTAGTAAGTACAAGTCTCACAGTATTTGCCGTCCCTCCCAGGGTGGGAGGAGTCATATAATGATAACATCACGAAAAAAAAAAAAACCTATTATTTCACAAGTGCAAACCGGGCAATTCACAATCAATTATCACCGGCTTAACATTTAAGGCCAAATTAGTGATGACGGGTTCATAAATTCTAGTTTGACGTTATTATTTGTTTTCACACGATTCTAGCTCGTATTTGTACGTGAATTGAAACCATCCAATCAGCACACAGGAACGCAAATCCTCATATCATTCAGTTTGGATGGCGTGATGAAACAGCGTCAAGTACTTGAAACGATTGTTGCTAATTAACTGCAAACAGAAGCCCTAGTACAAGCGAGCGTTCTACGAAATGCACACGTCAAACTTTGAGCTATTATTACTACGTATAGAGACGACACCACGTATCACCATGTGTCCCATCCAGGATGAGTGCGCGCGCACAAGTTCATTCAGTTGTTTGACAGCTCTGTGGCGTGCTCTGTGTGCGCACACTCTTTCTGGATGTGACACAGTGGTGATGCCTGGTGTCGTCTCTATACGTAGTAATTAGCTCAATGACGTCAAATGACTTTTAAAAAAGAGAATTTCAAATATTCAGATCGTACTCTTTTTGATATTTAAAATCATGAAATGACTCCTCCTGCACGCCTGCTGCCTGGAGCGGAAAAGACTGTCAGACTTTTACTGACTACATAATACCACTCTGTTCCTTAGGTTGTACCTTTTTAAAGCCCTGTGACGACTTATGTAAGTTCGGAGAAACAAGCGTCACGTGTTAATATCGCGCGTGACCATGCTGACGAACCCTTGTGTATACAACAGCTATCACTAGCATTTTTTGCAACAAATGCAGATATAAGTCGCTGAAATAATGAAAATCGTTGAAGGTAACTTTAACGGGCAGTTTTAAAAGATATTGCAGTAAGTGTAATCATAATTCAGATAACAGAACAGCTATAGGTCATTAAAATCTTTCTGAATCTCTTCTGTTTGGAATTTGAAATTCTAATTATGAATTATTGTCTATTTAGTAATAATTTTACTATTAATGAATTCTGTAAAATTCATAATTATGTTACTGCTAAAGTGATATTTTTAGAATCGCTGATGACGAAAGTGGATGAGGTGAATGTCGTTCTGTAGTTTTTGCTTGAAAAAGACGCAAGTTTATGTAGTATGTCTTAAAATGACACCGCGCACTTGTGCTAGTGCCTCAACACGACGACGGGGGCGTATTTGTGAAACCCATTTTTTCGCTGCTTTTTGTTCAGCCAGACAGATTTTGTAACGGCTGATGAGTTCGTTCAGAAAAGTACGCTTGATTCTGTTAATTTAAAAAGAGCTTGCTGTATTTAATTTCGACTAACTGTTGCAGGAATTGCCAGCAGCATTATCTCTAAAATTTAAATTATCCCACGGAAACGTATATAATTCTAGGATAATTTACGTTCTAGCCCATGCATGATTGAAAGTAAAATATTATATAGCTCTCTCTTTGTGGCATACCTACATAATTTTTTTTCAGCGGCAAAAAAAAATCGAATTCAAAATATGAGTCTCCAAGTTTGTTTACAAGTAACCTCAGTGTTATTTCTTTGTCATCTCTTATTACATTTACGTCTAAACTCAATTGATAGTATCAGTTATCGTCCAAAAAAACAAACATCCTACATTCTTGATGTAAGTACCTATTTGTGAAACACTATACTAAGTTCACAACCACAACATCTCGAAAATTCCACAGTAATTAGCTGTTTGTCTGTCCTCTACCAAATTGAAATTGTTTAAAAAAAAAAACAACATATTTGCCTTAACAAGTTTCACCATCATCTCCCAGATGGAACTCTGCGCACAGCAATTAAGAACTTAAGGCCTAGATTTTGTTAAAGTACCCATCTACCTTCAAAAATTTTATCCAGACAAGGGCCTCTGGAGAAAACTGAAAGTTGTTTTAGCTATGGACCCGAGTAACTCGTTTAAGTGAACCTTACGAATATGTTGGCAGCTTAAAATTTAATTATTTTCATTAGAATGAGAGGTGCTTGTTTGTTGGTTTTGTGGGGGTTGAATGAAAACTTTCTTTCGTGGATTAAAATTTGTTTGTTGTGGAAAACAATATAGTTTTATTGGAATGTGGCTGACATCATTGTTTAACTTTGTTTAACAAATTAATTAAATTAGGTATTATTTTGAAAAAAAAAAACTTAAGTAACCTGAGAAGTCTGTCAGTAACCTGTCAAGAATGCCCTAAGAATGTATTACATTAATGCCATAGAATGTACAGATATATATTATCATGTAAGTAAACTCAAGTGTATAAGCAAATGGACAGTTAGCACAGCGACGGCACAGTTAGCGCAGTGGCTGAGCGATTTGACTGCTGCGCAGTGTGTCGTGGGTTCGATTCCGGCACGGAGCAAATATTTGTATGATCTACAAGTAGTTGTTTCGGGTCTGGGCGTTTGTCTATGTGAGTTTCTATGTTTGTAAACGCACCCACGACACAGGAAAAAAAAAAATCATTAAAATCACAGTTTGTAATGGTCTCACAAATAAAGAACTAATTGGGTTTGATCAGTTCTCTGCAATGTAAATAAGAACTTATTATTTAGTTTACGAGTAGCTAACTAACTTAAGTATGTACCTCACTTAAAGTACCCACTACATTCATTTTATTAAATTGCTTTCAGTGTACTTTTTGTAAAACTATCTACGTTATTTACGAAGGGTAGAGCCATGAGAGCGTTATGTATTATTCTATTCTATTTCATAGGTAGTATTATGTCCTATTTTAAAAATTGTTTTTCAAGCATGAAAATAGGGTAGACATTATAAGAATTTTTGAACTAGTTATATTTTTAGATCTGTGAGGAAAAAAGTTTTTTTATCGTAAGTAAAACAATTGTTGCACTTTGCTATCTGCTATCTCTTTCTATCTTATACGTTCCGCATTATCTATCGCTGTCGTAGTTTTAAATAACTATAATAACAACATTCAGTATGAGCATGGCGTATCTTTCTTTATAATATCATTGTGTAATTAATACATTTTCCTAGTCAGAAACATGCATCGGTTACACAGAAATAACGTATTTGAACGCAAACCATACATTATTGGTTTAACATGAGCATCGAATCAAATGTTCCGGGTTTTAATTAGCACAAAATTCATTGAGCGGTTTAGAATTTACCAATAGCTTTGAAACTGTACATAAAGTTGTGGGTATGTTGTAATTAAAGGGCGTTCGAAATTGAGTCCTGTTTACATGTAGATATAGCATAAATCTTCTTCATGTTGTAACTATTGTATGAAAATCAATTCTTACAGTAGGTATTTTGTTTGAAAGAAAATCAATCGGTCGAGAGCTATTTTATATTTTACATAATCACTTTACAATCTTCTTCTTCTTTAATATAAAAATGGATCGCAAAATGTGTAGCTAAGCTCATAACCCGAAAACGGCTGGACCGATTCGGATAATTCTTTTTATGTTGTGTTTGTAAGCATCGCGACCGGTTTTTAAAGGACTTCCACCCATGCGAGACCGGGTCGGGCCACTAGTATATTATCACAGTCATGTACATCACAGTATAAAGCAGTACATCTATTCAACATTCCACTGATCTTTTGCTTATAAAAGTTAGGATCTTTAAAAAAATCTAACACAATACACCCTATACCTCGTTTATTTTAGCGATAGCCCCAAGCGACCAAACACCTCGTGTTTTACAAAATTTAATTATGTATGAATATAAAACTTTCACCTTAAAATATATCATAAAACTTGCGACTACGGAAACATGAAGTAATTTTTCACCTTCAACAAGATGAACGATTACAGTTTCGCAGCTAGAAACTTTGGCCCGCTATGTTGATTCCTCATCTGGAAACAAGTTAGTTTTTCTAACAATTTCAGACCTTAAAGTTTTTTCATTGAATAGATTTTTTGTACATCTTTGGGGGTAGGAGAAACAGAGTGGAAAGTTCCTCGCTACCCGGTGAAAAGGAAGGTACCTTCCGACCAGACGGGTGTTGTGTCTGGTGGGCTTTCTGCCCGACATTCATAGTCGGAATATTCTATGTGTCCTAATGTCGCTGTTAACTTTGATTGAGCGATGTAGACATATTTGCATCTTAGTTTCTCCATTATTTCATAGATGGCGCTAGTGTACTTTTTGTAGATCTTTTAAGTACGCTACACATCTACCTACAAATAGACTATTTGACTGAAAAACCCTAATCAGTCCAACAAATAGATTATCAAAAAATATTTCACACGTATCGTTTTTTATAAAATAAACCAAAATTGACAAAGATACGACACTTCATAATTGCCAATACGTCATAAGCAAGTACAGTTTTTACTTGATTTTGACGTCACACAAGCTCCCACTCTCGAATTTTCATACTAAGTAATATCTTTGTAAATATACATTGATTTAACAAAAGAAAAAATACGTATCCATTATTTTTAAAAACTCTAGCCGACGGACTAATAAAATTGGTCTATTTAAGATATCCTGTTTTTTTCAGAAAGCTTTATTTCTTTAGTAATTACGTTGTGTTAAGTGCCAGTAATTTTCCGTTTCTTTGGTGGCTCTAATAAATAATTTTGTCTTCTGAAGTTGATGTTGACGCAATTGAGTTAATAGGTGTAGTTAGTAGCACGTGCCAGGTCAATGAACTTTCACTGCTTCTCAATCTAGTCTGATCTTCTATAACGAATCTCTGAATATTTCTTTGGTACTAAGTGTTAAGGTTCAATTTCCCCCGGAACGTCAAGGGTTATTGAAGGACACCGTGGATTTTAGTCAGTACAAGTTTAACAGTCCCTCTCATCCTGCCGAAATAGTTCATTTTCTACAATGGAGAGTTCGATTGGGTTTTTTTTTAGTTTTTTTTTTCTGATACAGATGATTTTCTCTTAGTATCAGTCCGATGTTCAATTATTGCAGGTCATTAGCAAATGCTAGGTTAAAGCCTACTTACATATGACTTAAATACAACTAGAAAATTATGTTTATATCATAACAACTTACAGTTCTGATTAACTGCACTCTTGATATAAAGAGACTTTTAACATCAAATAAAACACTACTACCAAAATATATAAAAAAGCTCCTATTATTTGTCTCCTACAACAGCGTCAACAAAAATATGCCTGTAACATTAATTTGTCATACTTAAACACACAGCCATATTTTCTTCCCTAAAATATACTTGCAGCGCTCCGCTCTTTGTATTCAAACTCTGTGAAATATAAAAATAAATTTGCCAAAGCAACACGCACTATCTTGTTGTTCTGAAGACAATGATTTATTCACAAAATGTATGCAAACGAACGTTTCAGACGTGGTTCTAATGTTAACGTTGTTTTGAACGTTGATGAAGTAAATAAAACGATGTTATTTACTCAGCTAGTTATTTATCATCTAGGCTTTCTAGGTTGTAAGTTAGGTGGTCGCGGGACTTATACCATCACTGTGACCCCGGAACATAAAGGGCTATTGAAGGACACCGTGGATTTTAGTCAGTACAAGTCTGACAGTCCCTCCCGCCCTGCCCTGGGTGGGAGGCCTCATCTGATGATTTTGCTACGTAAAAAAAGAAAAAAAGGTTGTAAGTTAGGTGGTCGTTTTTTTTTATCATTCTATAAAAATCTTTTTAGCAAAAGACCTCGCTACCAAAGAATCCCCAGAGAGTTGGGAAAGCGGTCGGCAGATGATGAGTTTCTCTTACCCCCTTATTAATAAACGTGGACTAAATTAACGCCAAGGCTAATCTTCAGATTATAACCATACATTTTTTAAGGGTTTGAGTTGAACAAACGGAACTGGTCAACTCGGACTGACTAAAACGTGCTCTAAGGGGTGTTAAGAGGTAGACCTTGGAGCGTGAAGGAACAGCTTCCTTCACGCTCCAAAGTCTACCTCTTAAAACCCCTTCGGAACAACCGTCAGGCCCCCGGCAGTCTTACCCGACAATGAGAAAAATCAATCGATATTCCTTTAGTAGGTGATTGTCACATCATGCTGGTTTGTTGAACTTAATATAGATATTTAGTACTATTGAAGAACACCGTGGATTTTAGTCAGTAGAAGTCTGACAGTACCTCCCGCCCTGCCCGGGGTTGGAGGTCTCATTTGATGATTTTACCACGTTAAAAAAAAAAAAAAAAAGTCCCCTAACAGTGATCTTAGAACATGTTCTGAACCAAAGTTAAGAGGAAACATTACTTACTTAGAATAAAAAAGCTATTTTGAAAAACAACACCAATTCTTAGAATTCCCGATTTGTTAAAGATTGAATTCTCAAAACGTTGTTTCTGCAGAAAGTTTTTAATTCTGGAAAAGGATAAATAAAAGAAAACTACGAATATCTAGAGGGAGTTCCTCGGGATGCCTTTCTTCCTGCTTATATTATAAATACAAAATTTTAAGAAAATGGAAGGATGTATGGATAGATGAATCTTTGTTACGCTTTAACGCTTACGCCCCGTTCACGGTCTTGTCGTTGTGAATGGTGACATAATGCGGGACGGCTAGAGGTAAGATCAAATACTTACGTAGAAATGTTTGAAAAACGCCACGACTCGCTGCCTGTGGCGAATTCGCATACTTCCAAGTAATTTTAATGTCGTATTTGGGCCGCCCGCGCCTGTCACATCACTCACTTCCGAGACCAAATTTGCAAAACTTGTACATGGCTAGGCTAAGAGTGAGGAATAGCAGAATTTCGGTCGCTTTCATAGGAAACGTCTTTCGCGAGGTAAAATGAGTGGTCTGCACCGTACCAGAACACGAAATTCTGCCACTCACGACTCACAAAATGAAAACTCATTTAGACAATGCAAGAACTCATACGCGAGTTGCGTTACATTGCGGACTTTATAGGTACAACGAATTCAGTTGATCAAACAAACACCGCAATGTAGTGAAACTCGCATGCGAGTTCTTGCTCCGTCTAAATGAGGCTTTCTCTCGTTTGTCTTCACCCTTAACGCGGCACACTACTTCAATATAATCTTACTCGCTCGCACTTGCACGTACCACGCACTATTGCTTGATCTTTCTTATAGTTGTCTACGCGAAAATCTAATTATTTTAAGGCGAAAAAAAAAAGGAAATTCGAAAACTAATTAACATAAGATCTGGTTTATAGTAAGTTCAGTTAGTGTAAAAAGTTTCATAATTAATTTTAAGTATTTTATGATTGCCAGCGGTTTATTGTTCAATTTAGAGGTAACTTTGGGATTTTTTTCTATCGAGAAAATTAACATAAGACCTAAAATTAATCCTCAAATTTACCATATATTTATTTCAAAATTAATGCTAATTTTAGCTAAGCCATTTGAGGTAGTACGGCCTCTTAATATTTGGCACTCATATGCACTAGAATATAGGTTATGATTTGCTTTCATGGATGCATAAATAGTTCGTTACCTAACGAACAACCGAAGTTTAGTCCTATCTAACATAATTATCAAAACCTCTAATTTCTAATAGTACATTAATTATCCTATTTCTGTACTACATCCTTAAGTATTCCGTTTATTCTTGCAACTGAATAGCGAAGTAGTTAATCGATGCTTATTATGTGTTTCATAAACGTTTTCAGGGGGGGGGAGACTAATGTTCGTATTAGTGGTATTAATAATGTTTGATGTTTGTTTGTATTGGCTTGAGAATTTCTGATGAGTTTAAACCCCTCGGAAGATTGTTTGTAGTAGATAATATAATACATATGTGCTGTAATAATTGTACTGTAATTTTCTACCGTTTTACCCAAATGAAATACCTATCATCAACATTGCAATGGCAACGGTTTTATGAAAACATTGAATTAGTTTTCCTGGAATTTTGGTTTTTAGTTTGTCGTGTACAGAATTCGTGGAATATGGCTTAGTGGTTATTTTTACTCACAGTATTTATGTACCACGTGAAAAAATACTGCACTGTAAAAATTGATCGTAAAAGTTTTTTTTTATTTCATCTAAATATTTAACACGTTTTACCTATTGCGTCAGAGGTAATTACGGAACTGTGCTTGCTACTTTTTGATACATTATTATTTTTTGTTTTAGCCGTTTTTTTTTTAAAGTTCCTTTCATTCCCTACGAGTTTACGAACAGCCTTTTATCCAAAAATATTTAAGAAACAATTAAAATTCCCATCATAGCAAGACAAACGCGGCGTTCCAACCGCATATCTGTCCGGCCCAGAAATGTGGAAAATAAAAGAATTTCAGTAATGCACGCTAGCGCCACCGTGACACCGCGGCGCGCGGCGGAACCATCAGGGAGGATGTGTCCCTCTTATCTTGTCACACAAGCACTTCTTTACTCTTGCACTTCTTATTTATGAGCCCAACAAGATACTGGAGTAAGTAACTTATTTGAATGCACATTAAATATTATATTTTTGTACTTTCTATACACATCTTGAAGAGGCTCTAATTTTTTCTACTCCAATTTGATTTTCGTATAAATTTAAGGTTAATAACACTGAAAAAATAAGAAAGAAATAAGTATACAAAAATGAAAGCTCAATAAATAATCTATCGACAAACATTACGTAAATACTAATAAAGATTTTCAAATATTTTCCATCGAATTACAAAACGCATCATATTTTAAACTCTACGTAATAAAATAAATTCATTTTTTCCTCTTTAAATATCTATAACATTGAAATTTAATAAAAAGAGATTTATGACCGATCTACCCGATTCAAAGAGACCCAAAGGTTTCATTTCCGTCCATTTAAATGAAGTGAATATTTATGTAACAGATAAATTATTTTAATTTCTTAAAGAGAATTTTGCTATGGAGTATCTTTTAACCCTATATGTTAGTGAATGGGTGTCCATAAGTGCATACCAATTTCTGGGATACCGTCTATCATCCAGTTCTATTTCATAAAAAGTTCGAAACCCAGGAATGAAAGACTCAGGTTCAAACGAATGGTTGCGACTTACTTATACAGAAGATGCGGGTTCGAGTCCCACTCGCAGCTGAATTTTTCAAAATTCTTTACGAAAACGCGTTATACGCGATGGCGATACGGATAACTTTTATGTATAACTTTAGGTAAAATGAATTCAAATATCGCTCTAGTTTTGGCAATCTTTTTATACAAAAGTAACTTATGTATGGTGGTCATTTGGACCTTAATACAAATACAAACGATGAGTCTGAACACAAATTCTCTTCCAACTTACTGGTTGAAAAGATTATCTCAAAAAACTCAAGTTAATCCAGCTAAGTTGGTAACTAGCCTTAGTACTCTGCGGGGTACTAAGGCCGGGGCTAAAGGTTATGTTGTTTCTCGCATTATGTTATTGTAAGGGCGCCTTACAAAAGCTTTACCGGATTACCCACTAATGTTATAAGAAGCTGAATATTGTTTGTGTACGTAAAATCCGATTAACTGGCTAATATTAATTGATTCTGTTTCTTTTCTGATCCTTTGTTTAACTGATGTTCAAAGGATTATGCTGGTTTTGGTAGAACTAAGTAATGGGCCTACCACACGCACCAGCTTCACCACAGTTACCTATACCTGCGCGTTTGGGCGTTCAATGTTGCCGACACAGATAATATACCTAGATAACGCAAGAGCAACTACTTCGCGTGCTAAAAATCTGTGCTAGTTTACGACCAAAAATCGTAAGTGGACATTTTTGCGCTCGTCTAAAGCGGTCCATCGTTAGTTGGACGTCATTTTTAATATTAAAATGATTAATTGTGCTGTGGGATGAGGGGGGCACCTGTGAGCGGGGGCGTATTTCAATCGATTTGGTTTTCCCATGACTAAATAGTTTTTGTAACGTCATAAAAGGTAGTCAAAAAATGGCTGGTTGGTTTTTATACATATCGTGATACTTGCGTTAACTAGGTATATCTACATCATTCTGAGGTTACCGACTGTGTATTGTTTTTAACGCGCAAATAAAACTGTGGTAAAGCTTGTGCGTGTGGTAGGCCCATTATAATTAAGTCGATGCCCTAATAATATTGCATACCTAATTATTAAAAGCGAGGATCACCTATCCTGCGCATGTTAGTTGATTGTTAACTGGGTATTTACGGAAGACCGATGTCGATTTTCTACTGATCATTAGATCCTTAAAAACGGAGTTTATTTTTTGGGTAAGCAAACATTTCTAAGAACTATTAACGGTGACTTTTGACAAAATTATCACTAGCAACACAAAAAGCGTAAAGCTTTAAAATTCGACTATTATTGCCAAAAAGCTACCACAAAACCTCACGTCCCATCATCAAATCCCTTGACCCTCGATCAAACTATAGAAACCACCGTCAAATTGTACACAATGAAGAATACGGTAACTGTAACGGTAGGCAAACTTGCTAGGGTTGCCACTGTTCATATTATGTTATTGTAGGGACTTACAGAGGCTTTAATGGATTACCTCTTGGTTGAGGCTGTCAGCTTCAACCCTCCGGGGAACAGGCTGGCACGAGGGCGTACAGTGCACGTCAAAAATATATTCACAACAGAATATTGAGCGGCTTCGGGTCGTATTGATGTTGTTGATACCATTACGCCATAAATGTTTTGTGATTTTTTGTGTTTTGTTAATCATAATACTGTAGATTTTTTGAAGAGCCTAAAAAAGCTGCTTTTGTGGAATAATTTTGCCTGTTCTATTTTTCGTGGTAGGAAAAACGTAAACTCAGGGGTAACTTTTCCAATAATTTTGACTAATCGGAAAAAATACACGTTAGGTTGTTTTGCTAACCTTATTTCAGAAACAATGAAAGTTGATTGCGATTTTCGTAAAAAAAAATGCATAGTTACACTTCAGAAACTTTTCTTACAAAACCGAGCATTTTCACGAAAAATTCCATCACAATTGTGAACTTACAACTTGCTACTTAAACTCCTAAGCTATAAATAATAATAAAAAACTGACAACGGAGAAAAACGGTTCTATTAAACATACTCTGAAGTTGGGAGCACCTTCTTGGTAAGAACTTGGAGTGCTTCTCAAAGTATTTTGTAAGTAAAGCCGCTGCAATACGGATTTTTATGATGCTTGCTATATCTGGTAGGTTTAGTGGACTAGACTCAATTTTAGAGCTCATGTTACGAAATGGCTATTGATACTTTTTGATCCGTTTTATTAATTTTGGTAAGATATCTAAAAATGTTTATTGGTAAAAATGTTCTAGTAAATGTTTTTGGTAGTGGAAAATTAAGTAGCTGGTTATTTTTATTTTCTTTGTTGTGCAATGTTTCAGGTCGAAATAAATAGTCGTACCTAAGCGAAAGTCAGTGCTTGGCTACGTCATATGTCCATAATTTCCTTGGAAATTACGGACATTTGACGTCTACAAGCACTGACTTAGGCTTGGATATAGCTTAGGTACGACTTTTTATAGGCCTCAGTGCATTTTGCACGGTTCTGCCAAAAAGACCAAAAACTCCTTCGCTGATTTTACCACTTCAAAACAAAAAAAAACATCTCGTCTGAATGTAAAAGTACGCCGTCAGTTCTACAAGGCGGTTTCAATACCGTCAGCACGAGTTTTCAGTATTTGAGACGTAAAGTAAACTGGAACTTTGAAGACTTCAAATTGACAATTTTCAAGGAAAAAATTGGTTCCTTCTTCGCACACCAGAGGCGCTGTTCCATATTTTCATACAAGAAACGCTGTAAATACTGGAAAAACTCTGTAAAGTAAAATAGTGAAAACTCGTGCTAGGGGTACTGACCAATAAAGTGCTATATTAGAGAGCCTTCAACAAAAATATATTGAACTAAAAGAGAAGAGTGAATTGTGGAACACTAAGTAACTTTATTTTTACACCAGAAGATGAAGGATTTCATTTCAGGCAAAATCGGCTAAGCTTTATGAGAAGACCCTGTTTTAGTGGTTGCCTACGTCTGTCGTAAAAAGTCCTAGACTCGAGAGTTTTTATTTCTAGGTAATAATATCTTAGGCAATTTGCTAAATGCGTCTCTTTGAAGTTTGCTATTGGAGTAATTCAATTGCTACTCGTGTGCCACACTTGGCATAGGCTGCTCTTATAGAAAACGATTGTGGAGAGATACGCAGGTAATACTAACTAAATTTTAGAAAACCTAGCTTCATGAAAATGCGAAAGTATGTTTGAATCTTACGTAAGTGAAAGGTTATGTTGTTGAAAGAAACATAAACGAAACGTTCCGTCGGCGGTTCACTGGGCGGGGAAACTTTTGTTGGAATTACTCCGAATCATCTAGTTTCAGAATCATGTTACTGATCATCTTAGAAATTTGCGGATATGTTGTCAGGAGCATTATAGAGACATACAGCACGATGTAATAAACTAAAGTAACCAAACAAATTTTAACCAAAAATTTTAAGGATATCAAAGACTTCTTGAAGCTGTCAGCTGATTATGTGCTAAAGAGACGGATGACGTTGTATTTTAACTATCCACTTGAAATATTCCTAAAAATCTAAAAACAACTACTAATTAATAATACCATAAAAAGTTAAAAGCCCTAACTTATTCAATACATACTAAAATTCAGAGATAAAAATACTATCAAAACTTAGCTTTGAGAATAACCATTATAATGGCGCTTTTATAAAATAATAATAAAAAGTAGCTCACTTAGAAGGCAGTTACGTACTAGAAACTTTGTAACTTGCTAAAGCCACTCTTATCAATGGAAAAGAAAAGGATTAAAGTTAGAAAAGAAACATAAATAAGGACCGGTACCTCGTCTTAGATGGATGTTAAACTTTTTATCGAACGTAAACATTACTATATACATTTATTTCGTTTTTCACTTTGGGTTAAGATGTAAAGTATGGGGGTGATGTGTAGAACATTGGTCTGATATTGTTCAATATATCGTAACTTGGTTTTGTTCCGTGTTTTTAATTAAATAATTCTCAAAATGAAGCTATATTTAACACTTTTTTTGTAACCTATGGTGTCCCACTGCTGGTCAAGGTCTCCCCCATAAAACGCTCCAATATTTATACGTTAGAATACAAAAAATATTTTTCCAACAATGAGAATACCAGGTTCGTAATTTTAATAATTTCAAAGTATCTTTAGTTATATTATTCTAAATCAAACTAGTATTTTAATAGGCCCGAAAATGTTAAGCAAATATTGGTTTCAATTAATTTCTAACAAATTGCTATCAAGGTTGCGTTGGAGCGAGAAATTTCTACCTAAGTAAATTAATTTAATGTAAACTTACAAGTGGGCGGACCTCTAAGGCGATTACCGTTTGATATCAATTTGTAGGCAAGACGTGAAAACTTACAATATTCAAACATTGACATGGTTTTGACAGCAATTAAAATTTTGTACTTAAGTTCAGCTTAAAACCAACTTGTTTACTTAGTTTAAGACTAATTTTGGAACTCATTGAAGAATTAAGACAATTAATTAATGCTGAAAATCAAAATTAAATAGCTTTGTTGTGCTTAGACTAATAACTAAAATATTCTTAATTAAATTTCAAAGTGTGTTTTAAATTCATTAATTTGCACTTTAACAAAAGCTCAAGTTTAAATTATTAAAAGGGCGAGTAGATCTTTATGGCTAGGCAAGGTTCGTCCAAACTGTGGAGAGAATGCAGTTGGACACAGTTGTCAATTCATTGACAGTCGTCTCTTAAATACTACGTACAAACTGGTTAACGGCAGTCAGATCTAATGCACCTGTTCCATCTACGAGTAAAATACTGTTATTTTTTACATTAGGTAAGACTGATGGCAGATAGGAATGTAGCTGGGAAAAGTCTGATGATAACATTACAAACGCAAAGAATTTTTTAACCGACTTCAAAAAGAAGGAGGTTATCAATTCGACGGTATGTTTTTTTTTTTTTTTTTTTTTTTTTTTTGTGTGTTTGTTACGCGATTGCTCCGGCGATTGTGGACCGATTTTCAAAATTCTTTTTTTGTTCGAAAGGAGATGCTTCCGGAGTGGTCCCATATTCACCAAGTCAAGATCTGATGATTGGATCCTGGAGAAATCGAGGGCAACCCTCAAATTTTATAGGCCCACATATAGTTTTTCGCAAATATTATGAAGTAATTTAAGTATTTGCATATGGTAATCATAATTTCATGTAGCTGAGCTGATGATGGAAGGTACAACTCCTTAACAGTAAGGAGTAGGCATCAACTGATTTAGTTTGTGTTCGCTTATCTCTGGAACTACAAGTCCGATTTAAGTCATTCTTTTTTTGTTATACTAGGTATTGTTCAACTGAGGGAACACTGCAAGTTTCATCAAAATCGGTTCAGTAGTTTTTGAGATAGGGAATTTTATTAGCTAATTTTGTAAATGAGCGATGTTATTACCGGTGCTACGGATTACAAAATTCTAGTGCACATGTAAGAAAATGATGTACCTATTTGACAAGAATTTGGGTTGAATATTTAAACTAAAAAGAGTAAAATAAAAGCTTTTTCAAAAAAAAATGTAACCGCCTTCAAAACCAATCACTAAAAAAAGGGTAAAATAACCTACAAAATAACTTTTCTTTCGGAAGTCGGTGGCAAAAAAGACAATGAAAAATAAAACCACCGACTTCCGAAAGAAAAGTTATTTTGTAGGTTATTTTACCCTTTTTTTAGTGATTGGTTTTGAAGGCGGTTATCTTGTAACTGCTCTGAATGAAACTTCAAAGTAGGCTTTGCCCTTTCAGTGACGTTGTCATTCATTCATCTTATCCTAAGGCTGACATTTGAAGAAGGAACTTTAACTCAACTCAAGCTTATGTCAGTCACGATTCATCTGAATATGAGTCTTATTACTATAAAATTAATGTGCATACTAGCAAACGATTGTAATCAAGCTTATCACACAGAAAAGCACATTCAATCTATATAAATTCCACAACTATCAAACAACACCATCTAGTCCCAAGCTAAGCAGACCTTCTGTTATGGGTACTAGACAACTGATAAACATACTTATATATTTCTAAATACATACATATTATAGATAAATTACACCCAGACACAGAACAAATTATCATACTCATCATACAAACATTTGTCCTGGGTGGTAATCGAACCCACGACCCCCGGCATAGCAGTCAGGGTCACTAACCACTAGACTAGACCAACAGGTCAGTCAACTATACCATTACATTTCAATTTTGTACGAAATGTTAACAAGAAATAGGATGCATCCCTATTCTGCAATTAGTGTATTGTCTTGTGCCGGATATACGCGTGTCTTCAAGGGCGTAGGTCAATCACCACACTGCTGTGGTGAAAAACCACACTATCTTATTACTCGTGGGAGACTGCTGACCACGAAATGAATGAAGTGGGAAATCACTCACTTATAAAATAAACAGAGGGTTCTTTATATTTTCTGTTGATAATAAAACAATAATTATCTTGCTACACATTTCCAGATGAAGAATCTACATACACGCGAATGCTGGTGAAGAAGTATAGTTGATTTTTAGCCGTAAAAGTAAACCTAAAATGGGCTTAACTTGGTCTAACGTGATAATCTGAGGAACTACTGATTAGAATTGTAAAATATTTTTGTTTTGAATAGTCTATTTAAAAAGGAAACCTGTATACAGGATCTAGTGAAACTCTCATTGACCTCTTGTGCACCGACCTAAGAGCAAAATATACTGAGGTAAAATCTCTGGCTTCAATTGACGGTCATTCTATTATTATTAGCGAGTTTTACATAAAACGTGACAAATTTAAACCGTTCGTAGTAAAATCTAGACCACTTAAAAACGTCTGTATGGATAATTTTGTTGCAGACTTGTTACTCCTAAACCTCTTTTTTTTTTTTTTTTTTTTTTTTTTTTTTTTTTTTTTTTTTTTTTTTTAGGTGGTAACATCATCAAATGAGTCCTCCCGCCCTGGGTGGGGCGGAAGGGACTGTCAGACTCTTACTGACTAAAATCCACCCGTGTTCCTTCGGATGCCCTGTACGTTCCGGGGCCGCGGTAACCTGGGTTAAGAAAAAACCCGCGACCCCAGCAGGCATTTGGCGCGAAACACGACGCGCCACCAACCCGGGCTTGGTCCTCGGTCGGACGGCGAGCCACCCATTACTCACCGTCCGCAAGCCCGCTCCGCCGCTGTGCCCTCTGCTGATCAGAGGGACACGCGTTGGAGCGTCCACACGACAGGCTATTCGCATACGGGCAAAGACTCCTTAGGCACACAGAGCCTAAAGAAGAGTTTTTGCCCGCATCCCAGGGTGCACCGGCCCGAAAAACTGGTCTTCCCCCCGGACGTATCCGAGAGGGAACTCCAGTCCACGGGCGCACGTGGAGGTTTCCTGCCTTAGCACCCCTACTCCTAAACCTTGAAATTGTTTCTACATTCAACAACGTTACCGACATGGTGCATGCATTTAACAGTTACATAATTTCACTATTTGACGCCCACGCACCTCTGAAAACTTATTTTATAAAGGAAAAGTCGTACCCTTGGATTACGGATACAATCAAGGTTATGATGCGTTTACGAGATGAAGCACTTGCTAGCTATGGGAAAACGAAACTAGATTCAAAAAAAACAATACTACAAAGAGTTAAAATCATTAGTAATCAGTTCTTTGTATAGCGAAAAATTGCGTACTTCAAACATAATATAAATAATAAAATTAAAAATCCAAAACAACTATGGAAAAATCTGAAATCTACTCTATCGCCTATTAGACCCAGACAAGACCTTCCGTCGCATTTCATAGATCCTGACCTAATAAATAAAACTTTTTTGACAGTTCCCGGGAACCCCATAGCTAGTGACTCACTGAAATCTTACTATGAGAATCATAGACATGGCAACGCAAGTTTCACTATTACTCCAGTGGTCGAAAATGACATCTCACGTATTTTGTCTAGCTTGAAAAGTAACGCGGAAGGCTGCGACAACATTACTTTGGAAATGCTTACAATGACTCTGCCGTACACGTTAAACACAATAACCGATATAATAAACTGTTCAATTGCAACGTCAACGTTTCCCGATCAATGGAAAATTGCCTCAGTTAGACCATTGCCCAAAAACACAAATCCTATGGAAATCAAGGACTTACGCCCTATTAGCATTTTGCCATGCCTGTCTAAAGTCCTTGAGAAGGTCGTCAGCCGCTAATTAGCAAGTTATTTGGAGGAAAATGACATATTACCAGACTTACAATCCGGTTTTAGAAAGCAACGCAGTACCGCAACTGCCCTGCTGGATGTCACTGACAATATATTATGTGCCCAGGATCAGGGAATGTGTACTTTACTTGTGTTGCTCGATTTCTCCCGCGCCTTCGATGCAATAAACATTCCCCTTTTATTGTCAAAGCTATATTATTACAGTTTCGACTCCAGCGCTATAGAATGGTTCAGCAGCTATCTCAACAATAGGAATCAACGTGTGGATTTGCGCTTTGACGACGGCACTACACTTACTTCATCTCTGTCACCAGTAGACAGGGGAGTCCCGCAGGGCTCAATATTAGGTCCAATACTTTTTATTTTGTACTGTGCGGATATTGTTAAGTGCCTCCAGAGCTGCAAGTTCCACATATATGCTGATGATGTCCAGTTGTACATATCCTTTAGACCAGACGAATACGAAGGAGCCGTCAAGGACATTAATGATGACCTACGTAGAATTGCCCTCTGGTCTGAAGAGAACTGCCTGTCACTGAATCCAATTAAAACAAAATATATAATATTTGGTACAAGACAGCGCCTGTCTACATTACCCGCAACACTTGACCTCAAACTAATGGGAGAACAAATTGAGAGAGTATGTGAAGCGCGGAATCTTGGCCTTGTAATGGATGACGACCTTCGTTATGAGAAACATGTAGCCGACTCCGTACGAAACTGCTTTTATCGTCTCAAAATTCTGTACAAGATGAGGCCTTACCTATCAGAAAAACTGCGGGAACAGGTGGTAGAAACATTGGTCTTGTCTAGATTAAATTATGCAGACACAGTCTACGGCCCCCGCCTATTAGCTCGTACGGATCGGCTCATACAAAGGGTACAAAACGCCTGTGCTCGTTTTTGTTACGGAATACCAGCAAGAAGCCACGTTACTCCATATTTAAATAAACACCACACTCTTAAAATGAAATCAAGACGCAAGCTTCACTTGGCCTGTCTTCTCTTCGGCGTGGTCAAATATCAGAAACCCGACTACCTATACAACAAACTGAGTTGGATAACCGGTAGACGAGAATGCGGGAGACGGCAATGCTCACAGCAGCTGTCCACACAGTTTCACAAAACAGCAGCATTTAGGGGCAGTTTTCGTTACGCAGCATCGAAAGTGTGGAATAACCTGCCGCCACCCATAAGAATGATCAACACGCTCAACACATTCAGAAGACGCTTACGGCAGTATCTAATAGACGCGCAACGGAAACTGGATATGATCACACAAAATACATCAATTATTTAATCTACTCTATTTAAACATAATCTGTCAGTGAAAGGTGATCGTGGTCAAAATTATCTGATAATAACAAATAATTAATATTGCTCACGCGCGGGTACATAAATTGTTTATTTTCTAGGGTGCTGCTACGCTCGTCCGCGTCACTTAACCTCCACCTAACCTTCATCGCCAGTTATGAGACCTGCAATACAAAAAAAAAAAAAAAACTTAATGTTTTCAGCAAATATTCTTGTGTCCTATTAGTAGATGTACTTATGTGTATGTATAAGTACATATAAAAACTCACCTAATGTGCATGGCCTACTTGCGTGCGGTTGGGGCTCGGTGTCGGGAACTTTATAATTATGCTGCAATACCCCCATTGTCGTTCTTGTGATGCACCCATGTTTGTGTCGTACAAAAGCGTTCAGATTCTGGAACGGCAGGATACAAAACTTACATTATTGCTATCATTTGACATGACGTAAGTTTATGATGCGAACCATGTTGGTCAAAATATGAATCCACACTTACCATTAATTTATTTCTTTGTTATTCTTCGATTCAGCCTGTTATTATTATTATTCAATTTTAATTTATATATAATGACATTTACTTTCACCAATTATGTTAATGAAATATTTTTGTTTAGTCACTTGTAAATTCAATGTGGTACTCGGCTGGGTAAACTTATATAAAGTATTTATAAGTTTGCACTAAGACGCGGTACTTCAAGGACTGCTATGTAGCTGTCCGGCGCTCGCGGCTGCCTACAACGCATTGAAGCGGGTAATTACATAATCTCTGTGATTCGTTTTTCTGAATGTTGCATAATTTGTCTTTGTCATAACGGTAAAATTTTATACACTTTTATTACATCTATAAATACGACTATATACATTATAACATATTTCTTTATAACTGTACTACTTATTTTATTTTATTCTGTTGGTACATGTATATTTATTATTTAATTATTTTAACACACACACTCTTTAAAGCTGATTTACATCTGTGACGTCTCACAAGGCTCAGTTGAAAACCAGCGTCAGGCTCACTGTGGCCTGGCTTTATGCTGAACTGAGCCTATTTGGCACAGCCGTGAGGCACACGGTACATAAATTAAATGTATACAAATTGTATTCGTAACTTCTAATTGTAATTGTGTGCTTAAGGCTTGCCAAATAAACGTGTTTTCTTTCTTTCTTTCTTTCTATACTATAGAACATCACACTACAACTAATAGAAGCCGAGCCGAGGTATAACCACGAATAGTTAGTAGGTTATTAAAAAAAATAATTTATAGCAGTTTTTGTCTCACTGCTGGGCAAAGGTCTCCCCCATACCTTTCTTGCTCTTTTCTTGTGCCACTTCAGACTAGCTATAGACCGGCGTCAAGATCGTCTTGCCACCTCTTTTTGGGCCAGTCTCGGTGGCATTGTCCATCCTCAGATATATTTTTGCCCAGTGACTATTATGCATGCGGATTAGGCCGCCCAGTCCCATTTGGACCTGGCAGCCGTACTACCTACGTCAATTATTCCAGTTTTACTAGCCAATTCATATTTTAACAAAACTCCGCAAATAATAAACAAATCTTAGTAAATTAAACAACAGTTTCTAGACTATTTGTTCATGGCTACTTTTGGTCGCAATACCAGCAATCAAAATGGAAGTTTAAACTAAACTACCCCTAACTAGTGGTTTAATAATTATAGGTTCAGGAGCTTCGGGCCTTAGTAACGAAATTATACGAATATTGGAGCGAAATGCCTGATTGTAGGGTTCTGTCATATTTAGTTGCTGAATAATGTATATTGTTTAGGCCCATACGTTTGTTTAGGATGATATTTTGATGAAATACCGAATAATATAATACTAACGTGGGACGGACAATCTTAGCTGTTGATTAATGTAGGCAGTCATGTATACCTGTCTTTATAAATTATTCAAAAGCGTGTACTGCTAATACGGGACTTATAATTATGAATAATTAGTGTATTGGTTTGATGACGGATTATTTTGGGGTTCTATTGTTAAGCTCCTATGTTTGGTAAGTGGATTAGTTAAACCACTTAGGAAGTGATAAAATTATTTATAAAAGAGTATTTATTCATCCTTGTAATCTTTGAAGATGAGGAGACAGAGAACCACGTGTCAGTAGTTCCCTATAAAATTACAGTAGGATAAAACAGACAGGTCGCGGGACTCATATCATCACCGTGACCCCGGAACATAAAGGGCTATTGAAGGACACCGTGGATTTTAGTTAGTACATGTCTGACAGTCCCTCCCGCCCTGCCCGGGGTGGGAGGCCTCATTTGATGATTTTACCACGATAAAATAAAATAGGATAAAACAGACCACTATGTTCCGTGTATGAAAATATTAGCTGACACAAACAGAATTGTCCCGTCCTGTCTTGACTGTATACCGCGAAAGAGTCACCTACGGGTCCAACTACATATTATTATATCTAAAACAACCAGAGTCTCTAGTTGTTTCCCTCCAACACGCTTAAATTACATAGAAAATCGTAGTTCAATGACAAATATAGGTACGTACAGGAAAATTAAGTATATGAATTACAGAAAAATAAATTAGCAATAAGCAAAAACACGCTCACAAAATAACAAATACCGAGCCAAAATGAATGAAATTTTTATGAGACCAAACAACAAGTTTTCTGCATAAAACGAAAAAATTCATTCAAATTGATTGTGGTTCAATTTCGATGACTTGATGACCTTGTAATCATCGATTTACTCACAAGAAAAAAACATACAAACCGAATTTAGAACCTTCCATTTTGAAGTTGATTAAAATGTATAGCAAAATTGTTCTAACATATTCTAAAGCGGTCTCCCTACTCCAATGCCAAGGTTACCGTTGGAACTCAAACTCATTCCATTTTCGAATTAGAGCCGTGAGACTTAACAGATACCTAGGCTATAACCAACCCACGAATATAAAGTGCAATACAGCCAATTTCATAAGAACCGCCTACATTGCTACGACAAAGCAGACAGTATTTAAATAAAGGCACGTTTGTTTTTACCATGCGCCTGGGAAATCAATGATCTGGATTCATTCCGGGCTCACACCGCTGTTGACCTAGTAAAAGAACGGTGTTGTCTCGACTAAAATTAATAAAGTGGAAAGCTGCATCGAAATAAAAATGTAAAAAGGATGGTTTTAATATTAAATGTTGTGATTAAATTACATGCACGAAGATAATAAATGGACTTTTGGGTGAAATTTGTATGGATGAAAAGTAAAAAGTTCCGTAATCCAAAGGTAAACAATGGCCCTTAAGTCTTTGCTACTCTGCTGTTTGTCTTTTGCATGATAAGTAATAGTTACACAATTAGTATTTTTCACAGAATTATTTATTTCGGTTGCCGTTATAACAACAAATAACGCACTTGGCTGGTTTTTTTTTAATATATTTTTTCCAGTCTGGTTTTTCGGCTACATCTCATTTGACATTTTTATTAAATCTATGTAGTAGTAATAGTAGTAATAGTAATAGTTTTTATTCATAACCCTTTTTACAAAGATGTTCTTATGCTATGGTATACATTAGTATTGACTTAAACTACGGGATTGGGTATTTTGGGTTTTGGGCTACAGAAATTATAAAATTATTGTTGCTAGGGCTAACATTTGTCTAAAAAATACATGTATCCCTGACTCCGAAACTAGGCAGAGCCTGTGTCTTCCGAGCCAGTGGTTCCTTCTTTGTGGTCTTATTAGCCATTACAAAATAGAGACAATAATAATAAAAAAAAAAACATAGTTATCAAAAAATACAAAAATAAGAATATGAATGAGCAGTCTTAAAATTTTATGAAAGTAATTTAATGTAAAAGGGGTATCGACTGGTATTCAGAAGAATCTAAATCGGAGTAGTGTATGAAATAAGGTGTTAAAAGAAGTGTGCATGTGCGAGTATGTATGTGTGTGTATTTGTGTGCGTGTGTGGTGTGTATTGGATTGCGGTCGGAAATAAACAAGTTATGTGGTGGGAGTTAGGAGTTTTTCAGTTTCGTCGTATGTCAAATTTAGCAAGTAATAAGTAAGTTTTCTTTTCAGGTTATATGGGTTTAATGTGTGTATATTTATTGATTTATTTAGACTGTTGTATAATTTGGATGCTAGAAAAGAGAATTGGCGTGTTGCAAAGCTGGTTTTTGTTTGCGAATATTTACAAATAGGTTTCCCGCTGCGCATTATTCTATTTTTAGCGTAAGAGACAGCGGCATGTTTTCTTATTATTGTTCGTAGGATGAAGAGTTTCCTTACAGAGAGACAGTTGCACTCTTTGTAGAGTGTTGATGTGGGGTATCGACGAGGTTTATGAGTCATTACTTTTAATAAAGCCCTTTGTGCTCTTTCGAGGCCTAACATTGCGGTTTTATCCGTGCCACCCCAAATGGGTATGCAGTAGGAGAGTCTTATACCTCTTATTAATTAAACAAAAAAAAATAAAGCCGCAATTGTTTTCACGGAATTTACCAAATCAATAAAGAAATAACTTAGACTGTCTTCTATAAATAAAAGGCTTCAAAACAAAGTACGCTACAAGAAAATGATTTCAATTTCCGATGTTTCATTCACTAAAAACCGTTGCAATATTTTTGAGTCAACACCTGAACGCTGGGCAAACACGAACTAAAAGAAAAAAAGACAACAATGGCTGCCAACGTTGGCTTCATTTTTAGCGAGATAGAAAAAATATGATGAGCAAACCGGAGTGCGAATGTCCAGCGAAGTGTTGCCAACGGAATTTAGAAATAAAATATAGGTTTGCATATCTTTAAAAACAAAGAAAATAATGTTCTTAACATTATTTAACATTATGGAATGCAATAAAGTATCGTATTTTGAGTATGTTCCAACTTGGTCTTGGACAAACCTTTAGAAGTACTCACTTGCGGTTTGGTAACAACCGGGGCCCCATAATCTATAAACTATCATTAACACCATTTATTCTATGGCAGTAGTTTTCAAAGTTGACTAGATCGCTTCCCGCCAAACCATAGAACAGAAGATTCATCTTACCAGGCTCCTAGAAAATATACGTCAAAGCTCCTTACTTAAAATTAATTCTACACCTATCATAGGTGCGTTTACAAACATTTAAATTCACATCATTACACAAACAGCCAACAAGTAGGTAGGTAAACCCGCGACATGCAGAGTGCGATATGACTGTCATGGAAAAGTTGCTGAGTATTACGCAGGCAACGCCACGGGCATAAGCTTGCTAACAACATTGTATATCGCTGTCACAGATTTCTAATATCCGAAAATCCATAGAGTTCTGAGCAAAATTTTAGAGAAACTGAAGCTAGAAGAGAATTGATTCATAAAAAAGACTCAGCTAAAGCGAATCAAGTTAAAAACTGGAAAAATCTTCGTAATTTTGTGTCGAGAATTCTTTATAAATAGTACAACTGAAGGAAGTCGGTTAAAGTAAATATTTGCTTCAAAATCATATATGGCGTATTTTATTTGATATTTCATTTAATTTACCTGAGTAATGAAAATGTTTCGTTTACATTCATCTCAATGAAATTATAAAAATTTCATTTGGAAGACATTTCATCTTGTTGAACAACGTAAATATCAACATTAACTCGGGAATGTGATGAAGATCACACATTTATACATATTTTAAAGCAAATCTCGGTCATTTAGTGAGACTCCTGAGCATGACGTCCCCAGTTTGATTCTCAGTTCGGACATTAAGCAGCAGTCACGGATTCAGGGTTTGTGTACGGTTGAAGACAGGCACACCCCTTATCACATGGAACTAAAACATAAATAAAAACGAAATGTGGGTGTAGTATTAGGTACATCTCTGCCTCAGTATTCACAAACAAACAAGAAGCATTGTAACAACCGCGGCATGTTAAATTAGGCAAGGTTATTAGGTCAACAATCCTCCAGACATCGTAAGACATTAAAATTTATCCTTCCTAAAATTCTTCCTGAAATCTTTCAATGGTACTTATGGCATTATCTTTCAACAATATAGACGTCCAGAACAAAACTAGCCCGACAAACAGCCTTATTCCCTCAAAGTTGAAGCCTAAACTGACCGACTTTCAACTTATGTCTAACACCCGCTATAATTACGGTGGGAAGTTATGTATGCTGGCATATCTAACGGTCTCGGGCCGCCAATGCGTCACGGCAGGGCGCCCGGGGGCAGCGTAAAACACGTTTGCTAAGACCCAAAACCCACCTGTGCTTCTAACCTATAAATAAGTACCCTGTACCTATGTTCACCGCGCCCCGTAGGGACAATTCATTCTATTTATTTATGAAGCGAAAATTGTGAAAAATATCATCATTATTCTTTTATTATGAGTGTTTTCTTTTTTTTCTGGAAAATTTCAATAATTTCTCGTGCAACTACGGCCTTAGAAAGAAAGTATTTAGACGTGAATTGTTGATATTAATATGAAAAGATTTGCGACACACCTGGCACCTGCATTAAGAGTACAATGAATCAGATTTGAACAAATAAATCTAATAAAATAAGCTCTTAATCTTCACGTTAAATATATTGCAGTCTTATTTGCAAACTTTAAGTTGAGAAATGACATCATAGCGAACGAAATGTTCAAAAATTTTAGTTTAAAATTGGGATTAAGTACATAGTGGTGGAAGGAGAAATGTGGTTTCAAGCTCATCTCGTGAAGAATCGCAGTGTTGAATCTGTGGTCAACAAAGAACGCTTGTATACGGTTCGAATTATTTTTGGTGTACTAAAAAGATCCTGTAAAACCTCCTTTGAATTACGGGTGTGAGAAAAACTCCAATCCTGTATTACTCGAGAATAATGCTGGAACACACGAGCCTCTCAAAAAAATACATCAGTGAAAATTGTTTTCCGCCCGGAGGTAGAATGTTTGCTAAGATTACTTTCACTGATCGTCCGCCGCGGACGATTTTCTTACTTTATGAGACGAACGGGCGAGGCGAGGAGGTGAAAATAGTTCAGCTGGGTAATAGAACGTGTTCTTGAAGTTTTCGTCACTTTTTCTTTATATCTCGGTAGTGCGATAGTGTCGTGGGAAGCGGTGATTACGGTGGCTTAGTCCCGGTCGTATTTCATTGGTAGTTCTTAATCTTAAAGAAACTTCGTAATATAGTTTACGAAGTTTCTTTAAGATTAAGACGGTAAATTTCTCTATATGGTAGAGGCAATTAAGAGGCTCTCAAAATCGGGCACAAAAATTCCTATTTCAATTTCCTCCATTTAAAATAATCCCGGAAATGTTTAAAAAACGAAACACCTGATAAACCTTTTTCAATATACCGTTAAGGTTAAAATATCCCTAAGGTTACAATACCGAGAATCTCGGAAGTACCCTCATAAAAGAAATAGTTTCCAATTACCAAAAAATGTACAGTCAGCCGTCAAAAAACCTAACCCTTTTTGTGGTTCGATCGAAATAAAACGAGGTGAACGCTTTGCCAGATTCAGGCTATAGTTAGGACCGGGCCGCTACGTCGCATTCAAGCACAAAATGGAAAACCCGGAAAGGTACCCCAAGGACCAAGTGAGGCTCTTTATGTAAATTCGTAGTGTACAAAAGGTGGAGTAATGTGAAAGAGGGATTGGGATTCTCCGTTTTCACGCTCCGACGTTGAGCCCAACTAAACTCGATCGACACAATTTAGAAATAAAAATTTCACCGTTCCGGAATTGAAGACAAACACGCCGCAACTCAAAAATAGCGTCTTTTTGTGTGGGATCAATTTCCGCAACATAATAAAAAAAACATCTTCTTTGAGAATGCTTAAAATAACCATTTCCAGGAAAATCTTCATTGAAGATACTTAAAATAACCTTTTCCAGAAACAGTCATTTGATTTGTATGTATTGAAAATCTCCCACGTCAAATCCGCGGTCCAATCATGGACTAATCAAGAATTTCCACGTAAACAAACCAAAAAATACGGGAGCCCTCGACCAAAATAGGGTCAATAAGTAATCGTAGCAACATAATTGTAATAGACCACCAAACGTAGTCGAGGGACCACAAGTTATGGAACGGTCTGTAACTGCGTATATCGGTATCGAAATGCTCCCGAAGGACGGGAGTAGATACCCGGTTCTGGCGGTAGTAATATAATAAACATAGTTTATGTTATCGGTGCTAGGATTAGGTTGGTTAATCATTTGTTGTATATTGGAAGCGGATAATCGAAAAAATGGTGGTCAAATCAACACAAAAGAGAACCTTTCATTTCTAATGTTAAACGTCAAATCAGTCCACTGTACTATAGTCGGTTATGTCCCTTTGTGTCTATTGGACTTGTTTTGTTCTGTCTCCTGCTTGCATGGAGGGAAGTGGAAACATATTTTTTCCTACTCCTCCACTATTCTTTTCTGATTAATTTCGTTTCAGGACCCAAGACAGGTAAATTCATTCTCCGGGACACGTCGAGCTTCATTGTCACGGCGCTTTTCTGGTGGTCGCCACTGTTGATTCTGGCTTTCAGGAGTTGCAGTGGTTTGGGAATAGTGTGGTGGGTTTGTCCTAAAAAAGTCAGTTATTCAGAGATGTACCCAACAGAACCATTTATGGGGCGACTCTATTGCCATCAACCAAACATAGTAAATCTAATACTCCATGGCTGCTACTGAGAAGGGGTCGCGGGAGTAACGAATTACAGTTTCCCCGAAACGTAAGGGGCTATTGAAGGACACCGTGAATTTAAGTCAGTACGAGTCTACCAGTGCCTCCTGCTATGCCCTGGGTGGGAGGACTCATTTGATGATTCTACCAATTTAAAAAAAATGGCTACTACTGTGAAATCAAATTATGCTTTGCCATTTTAGAAAAGACAACTGAAAAAAAAATAGCGTCATGCTGACTTTCATTATTTGAATCAACCATGGGAAAGATACCACATGTATCGTTAATAATGTAGAAGTATAAAACTTAATAATATAAGAATCCTTACCAGGTAATTAAAATAATAATATAGTAACACTACGTGTACCTTGTACTGTACCGACGCCAGTTCATCAACCTACAAAAATCTGTCTTTCTTTAATAGATTTTCAACATTATCACAAAATATATGAAGGTTACTATTTGAGTGTTAAAATTTGATAGATTGGGGTGAACTAATGTGCTGTACATCGGATAGGTTTAGTCTTTTAAAACTCCCATTTCTAAATAATAACCCCTTCTTTAATTGTCAATCCCATTTCTCTTCATCAATATAACTAAGAAATTCTATCTTCTAGAATATTGATTTAAAATTACAGTCTCTAGAAGCTTCAATAACTCACTTATATCCCAAGTAGACGAGAGGAACTCAAATATAATTTACTAAACCTGCTACTATCCACTACAACAGCATATGTATGCCAATATATTATGTATGTAGTAATAGAACTCCGTCTAACTCACTAACTTGAAATTTAGCTCGTTCTCGAGAATATCGGCACCCTACCGTGATTGGCAGCGCGATAGTAATAATATTAATATACTCGTGTGTAAGCGCCTTAATTCCACTATGCCTACTTGTCTCATCGTTAAAGGGGATTGTAAAATAATTATTTGAGATTTGAATACTATAATATCATTAAGAGATAGCGGTGTTTTCTTATTATGTTCGCTGGCTGGTTAATTAACAGGCTTGTTTCGGATTAGTTTTAATAAGTAAGGGTTCTCTCATACGATACCTACTGCTCGTCCGCGCCTATGAGCGGCGCCCACCGCCTCTCCGCGCGGCGCTTCGTCGTCGTCGCTTCAACAACTCCGCCAGATCGTGCGGACGAGCGGTTTCAAATGAGAATTGCCTCAGATGGATGTAGGCGGGAAATGTTACCTAACAACAAAATTTTACAAAAAAATGGATTTAGGTATAAAGAAGACAAATTTCCTATCAGCAAAATGACAAATTTCCATACAAACAAAAGAAGTTGTGTGTGTCTTGTCTGTAATCAATGAGATTAGTTAGAGACTAGTTTTAGCATGCATCACTCGCATCATGGCTGGAAACTACCCCACGTGAAAATTGCATTCGAAGACAGTATCATATTTAAAAAACAAAAAAGCCGTCAGTGGCGCGACAGACGTCACCAAGAATTCATGCCCTATAAAATAATCATAATCGAGTGAAATACTATCGAGAATGTATCGAAAACCCCAAGTATTTAGTGGTGGTTGGTACCTTTGTTCCAAAACAGAACACTAGTTCTCATCTTGGTAATAGTTGAAGCGACACATCAAGTTTGAATATTTGGCTCGAATTGGACAGCTGAATCTAAAATGGGTAACTGTGTAGTCTTGTTACGCACGAGTACACTCCAGTTGGTACGTACCTTTAGTTATAAGCTTAGTGGTACCTACGATATAAGCTGTTTGGAAATTATAATGAATACTAAATTTAGACTAGAATAAAGGATTTATTCGTTATGCTTAAAGAGCATTTACGTCAAACAGCAATTTCATACTCTCAAGTATCTTATGAATAAATATTTATGAAACTTCGAACACCTAATTAGGACACATAGGTCTAAAAAGTTAGATCAGGGAATATTTACAAATTAATGTATTAAAAAAAAGAAAATTGGTAATTTCTATTTCCATGGAAAGATTAAAATCTATCTTATTTAGCGTGTATATAACAATTTAGGCTGAAAGTATACCTACTGTAATAAAATTGATAATTTTCATCATCATCATCATCAGCCTATAATGTTCCCACTGCTGGGACACAGGCCTCCTCTCTGAGAGAGGGAGTGGGCCATAATCCACCACGCGGGCCCAGTGCGTATTGGTAGATGTCACATTATCTTCGAATTTTTTGGTTCTAGGACATGCCGGTTTCCTCACGATGTTTTCCTTCACCGTTTTGAGAGAGGTGGTGATGAAATAAATTACACAAAGTTATGTGCCTGGCGGGGTTCGAACCCGGATAATTTTCACAGACCTATTTGATTCTGTATGTTTTAACACTTTGCCCCAAACAAAAAATTTCTTCAATATTAAATACAAATATAAATAGATGTAACAAAGTATCTTACTGTGTACGCAATAACATTGGTTCAGTAACTTCAAAAAATAAGGTCTTGAAATGTGCGAAAATTCGTTCAGCAAACACGCTCATAAGGATTGTAATATATGAATGTGGTGTTCTATTTATAGTTCATAGCTGTATTATGTTGAGGTGAGATCGCATTACATAATATAACATACATACCGTCTTACATTGTGAAATAGTTTCCGCTTTACCTGTCTATCTATTCTAGATATAATACGTTATTTTATGCCGGATGTTGAGATGTATGTATGGAGTGACCAATATGGATAAAGTAAGGAATATATAAGGGGTAGTTTGACAGTACGTAGTACGACAGGAGTAGAAAAAAATTAAAGAGAACCGTCTGTCTTGGTCATGAGATCAGGAGGTATGAGACTTATGTGACTAAGAGAGTGATGAGCATGAATGTTGATGAATGGAGAGAAAGAGTAATGGTGAAGAAAAGATGGATGGATTTTCCAAGAAACGACATGAAAGAAAAGTTAGTAAATGATAGTGTGACGTCTGACCCCTCGTTTACACCAAGGTATAATACATGTATTTGACAAGTTTTGACATGTCAGAGACTTCAGTGTAAACGCAAATGTGTTTTATACTTGTATCAATACTTTTTGGCTACACAGTTTGAACGAAAGAATGTTTGAGATTATGGTTTTAGACACTCTCAATACATGTTTAAAACAAACAAATTATGTTTTGACAAGTATTCTACAAGTTTTGTATGAAACTAGTATTTAACTTGTTTCTTGGTGTAAACGAGGGGTGAAAGAGGAGAGTAGAAGTAAAGAATGTATTGAACCGACCCTCTTTTCATTTTCATTTCATTCTCTTTTCATTCATCTAGTATAATCTCCTGAGGCAATTGTCCAACTCCACGCCAGCAAAAGCGGTATTGGCAAAGTGGCTTAAATAATGTAGAATGCGATAGTAAAACTATTATCAACTGCATAGCCTTTTCCTAACTTCCTGTGTTAGAAGTTCATCTGGGTGCAGTTGAATATAGCAGAAGCGACTGCCTAGCTGACCTCCACAACTGATTTTATTTAGATCCTTTAATTTTCATTCCACGCTTGAAAGGAACAAAATGAAATCAGTTCTGGAGGTCACGGTTATCGGTATGAAATGAGATTTAAAGGAACCTTCCTTTAAATCTCATTTCATACCGATAACTGTGACCCTGGAACGTAAAGGGCTATTGAAGGAGAAACATGCTAGATTTTTGTACGACAGTCCCTCCCAACCTGCCTTGGACACTGCCTGATTTGATGATCGAACCACAAAAAAAGATCATTCTCATTTCATAACAAATACGAAAACATAAATATCAGTGCTTGTTAAAAGGCGATGAAGCACAAATTCTATTTAATTGCTACATAGAAGACAAGGAAGCCCAGAAATGTACATATTACGTGAAACGTCTGATACATATATGATATAATAAATAAAGCTTAATAATCTTGCGAATGTGACGTCAGCGTGACGTCACAAAACCGACAGATGACGTGAGCCTCCAGCGACGTTCTGTCGGCGGATATCACGGAACCCTTCGCGTAATATAAGCGCATATTACTCCTACGTTGTATTCTGTCATTCTGTTTCGGATATTCGGATATCAAGCTTCTATAATTGGGTGTTGTGTCATCATTTTGTTGGAGCGTTGACTTATGAAGGCTGGGTAAATTGCCTAGAAAAAAAAGGAATTTAGGGAAAGTTGTAGTGATATAAAACAGACGCACAGGGTGAGATTCGTACCCTTCAAGACCTTACATTGAAGGTGTCCTCAAGATAGGCCGGTTTAGCAGTCGACAACCACATACAAGGTTAGGGCAACCTTGCGGCGAGATGATATTCCCAAAAGAAAAAGTAATCTACTGTGAAATACTCCTACGCAGTTACGGTCGGTGGATGGGTCTCCAACATTGCAGAAAAAAAAATACAGGATACCTCAGAAGCCACTTATGCGACTATATTTAAAAGGCTTCCGCGAATCTGGGATGCAAAGAGGAACCAAAGGAACAGAGTAGTTTTGGACAGGAAGAGTTTGATTGGCCCTTCCACTCAACCCAGGCTGGGAGGACGCTACAATGAAATAATCTAGGAAAACACGTAAATCCGATGATAATTGCTGTTTTTTGTTGATCTTCGATAGCTTTTACGAGTATTTAGAAGTATGAAAACCTGACAGTCTTACTCAAAGGCTGTCTTATTACGGGTCGACGCGCCTCAAAGAGCTGTCGGAAATCTGCCAGTTTCCATAGAGGGCCAAACGACTGCAGCGGCCGGAAATGTCTAAACAGGTATTAACTGTAACCTTGGAACGTAAAGGGCTATTGTTGCTAGTCAGTATGAGTCTGTCTGTCTCTTCCACTCTACCCCAGACAGGACTCATACGATTTATAATTGAACGGGGTAGCAGGTTTGTTCGCCCCGTGTAAAATACTGGCATTAAATGTAGAAAAAAGGTTAGATAGAAGATTGATGATAATTCAAAAAGAGATTATACGGAATTTATAGGACGTATTCAAGGTTTAATAAAAGAGCCCTAATAAAAATTACATGCGTTGAGCTGACCTAGCATAGCGTAGAGTTTCAAAAGAATACGAGATCAGCTTGTACTGATTTTACTATATCTAATGTGTGGTGTAACAGAACACTTGGGTCATTACAGCTCTATGTATTACAAACTCTCGTTTAGCTTACGACACTTTCAAAAAAGGGTAAATATTACCGATCCGCAGAAGTTTTGACTAGCCTGTTCGTCTAGTGGTTAGTGACCCTGACTGCCTTGCCGAGGGTCGTGGATTCGATTCCCACTCAGGACAAATGTTTGTGTGATGAGCATGATCATTTGTTCTGTGTCTGGGTGTAATTTATCTTTAATATGTATGTATTTAGAAATATATATAAGTATGTTTATCAGTTATCTAGTACCCTTAACACAACCTCTGCTTAGCCTGGGACTAGAGGGCATTGTGTGATAGTTGTGGAATATTATTTATTATAATAATGTTTCAATGAGATCAAGATTTTTTTTCGGATGCAATTTAATCTTGTTGTTAAGAGCGTGCAAGTCTTAGAAAGGTGTGCATGACGTACCAATATGGCGCTGTCTTAGCTTCAACCATATCTTGGCCGTATGGTCAGCATTTCTCAATTTCTTCAGCACATGTGTTACAGCTTTTCATTACTGACTAGTTTCTGCCCGCGACTTCGTACGCGTATCCTGTTGCTTATGCCAGCGACAACGGGATCGTCAAAATGTAAGATCTGAAAAGTCTATTACCCAACTCCAAGAGCCCAGCAAAAAAAATAATGGCTTTTGGCCAGTAGAGTACAATAATATTCATCGTCATCGAAAATCGGTCCTAAATTGTTACCGCCTTTACTACGTGGAAGAAATTCCAGCTTATGTTATTTTATAATTTGTATAATTATAAAATACTCACTATACTAATTTCACTGTACCTATGTGAAATTAGTGATAGCTTTGATTTCCATATCAGGTGTTCCATATCTTAAATTTTTATACATAAACAAATAGTGCTCATCAAGCTGAAAAACTTTTGCTAAGACGTCATTCCTCGGGCACGCCGCAATAGCGACGGTAAGACCCCTCTTTGAGGAGTGGGTGGAGAGACGTCACGGCGTCCTTACCTACCGCATGACGCAGGTCCTCACCGGACACGGAAGTTTCGGGAGGTACCTGTGTCTGATGAGAAAGGAGGAAACGCCTGGGTATCACCACAGCGAAGATCGCCCGGAGGAAATAGTAGAGCACACAGTGCAAGACTGCCCAGCTTGGGCAGAGCACCGACGTGATCGATTGGTCGAGGAAATGCTGCAGGGCGAGACGGAGTGGAAAGCGGTCACCTCCTTCTGCGCCTGACGGGGTCGCGGGACTTATTTCCTTCACCGTGACCCCGGAACATAAAGGGCTATTGAAGGACACCGTGGATTTAAGTCATTACAAGTCGGACAGTGTGTGGGAGGCCTCGTTTGATGATATTACCACGCAAAAAAAAAAGGCGTCATTCCTTTATGTTATAGTGTAGCTGGGCTCTTGGAGTTCCACATTAGGTGTTCCAGATCCTTAATTTTTATACGTCAACAGAGAGTGCTCATCAGGCTGACCAACTTTGCTAAGACGTCATTCCTGTACATGTTATAGTGTAGCTGGGCTCTTGGAGTTCCACATTAGGTGTTCCAGATCCTCAATTTTTATACGTCAACAGAGAGTGCTCATCAGGCTGAACAACTTTGCTTAGACGTCATTCCTGTACATGTTATAGTGTAGCTGGGCTCTTGGAGTTCCACATCAGGTGTTCCAGATCTTCAATTTTATTCTCTCAGCAGAAAATGCTCATCACGTGGAACACTTTGTGCTATCGCACCATTTTTGTATCTCTTATAGTTTAGCTGGTCTGTTGCGGTTCTGCGCCAGGTGTTCAAGTTTCCAGAATAATTTATAGCCTATGTTTTGACCAGATTTAATACCTATACAACAAAAAAAGAATCATTCAAATCCGTCCAGTACTTTTGGAGTTTATCCCGGACATACATACAGACAAACAGACAAACAGATAAACAGACAAACAGACAAAAATTCTAAAAACTATATTTTTGGCTTCGGTATCGATTGTAGATCACACCCCAAGTATTCTTTTAATAAAATATTCAATGTACAGTTTTGACTTTCCTACTATTTTATTATATGTAATAGATTGGGAGCCTATGTTTTATTGCTATGCCTAAGAGCTTAGGCCTAGACGTAACCCAAATACTGAGTTATTGGACTCTTGAAACATAGTTGCCTGGTTTATTACTTCAGGCCTTGCTTAGAGAAACTGAAACCTTGTGCTTAATTTAATTTTTTGGTTTTAAACAAAGTGATATTTTTATAGGAGATGGGGATGACCCAATATGAAGTCTATGAAATTTTTTATAAGATTTTGCAACCTACTCTTTTTTAATACGGTCGAAAATGAAGTGGTAGATTTATATATTTTGATGAATAAACATAATAATATACATAATATTTTAATAAATATGCGTGCTGATTTCATGAGGTATTGTTTTTTGTTTACATAATTGGAAAATTAAGATTTACTCTGAGTAAATCTGAATTTTCCAATCATTTTCTTGTATAGGGGGTCAGATTATTTCAGGATTTTTTGTAATTTGAATGTGTCGAGGTCACTTGACCAAGACCGTATCGGGCAAGGGAGTTTGCTGACAGCCTTTTGAGGTACGCGTTTAACACGACACGTTGTCTGAAGATATATGATCCTGTGGTGAAAGATTTTTTAGATTTTTATAAAAGGTCCCATGTCAAGTTCACACTATTTAAACCGTTTTAAATACGTCATAGCTAATAAAAGAAAAAAAAAACTAAAGAACAGCTTTTTTGCTTTTATTATCTTCTAACAAGAATAAGTAAAAAAAATGCTTTGTTCTAAAACTGTCATCTATAGGTACCTCCACTTTCCCCTTAGGAATTGATATTATTTTTTCAATGGATATTTTATTTTCAGTGAAGCTCCAACGAAATAAAGGAGAGTACTTTCATTTCAGGGAAACTCGTAATAATAGCTGCTTTTTACCTGTCATCGATGTCTGTTCTTGATTATACTTTTGTTATGTTCAATTCTTTTGTTTGTTATTTGATTGTGTTACTGTGAGATTATTATGTGGATGAGTCTAGCACGAATATGTGGAGAAATGGCTATTTACTCGAAATAAATAGCTTTTTCCCTTCACATTATTATTATGATGCTAGACTATATTGTAGAGTCTACAATATAGTCTAGCACGAATATGTGGGGAAAAAGCTATTTAATTTTTAACTGTAGACGATAAGATTGTATACTGTACATCGCTTTATTTAATACGTTTAAAGACTTTATTTGTATTTAACAGTCAACCGTAAAATTGAACCTGTTTAGAAAACTGAATTTAAGTAACCATAACAGAAAAAAAAACTGTTGTCGCCATATTTCGCATGTTATGTTTCTAATCCATGTCTACCACGAGACTAGCTAGGACTAGTCTCATAGGGTTTGCCTGATCTTGGAATTGAATCCAAGACTTCATACTCAGCAGTCACGCTTAGGTTTGTTAGAACAACATGCCTGTGAAGTGTAAGTAAAAAACGGTTACAATTTACTTATAATCAGAATCCAGTTTCCTGTATTCGACAAAATTGACCACGTAGGTTTTGAATATTGAATGCTGTCGGTAGCTACTTCCAGCGTCGCCCAAGTTGTTGCCTTGTTTAGCTAACCTACAACGCTTTAGAGTAACAACTCAGTACTTTACTGTTCTGTGTACCTTTTGAATGGAACCAGAGCATTATGTATTAAATTATTGTATAAAGACTAATACCTAAGAACAGGTAAAACAAAGGTGTTTGTTGATCTAATCTTGATTTAACAAATCGGTTTTGACGTCTTTGCTGTAAATAAAAAAAAAAGTTTTTTTTTGTTATGTTATCATTATAATCCATAATCAACATGGATTATTATCATTTCATCTTCTTTTCTATACCCTTAACAAGAGTTTTTAGTATTTGAAACGTAAAATAAACTGGGACTTGGACAATTTTCAAGGAAAACATTAGTTCCTTCTTCGCACACCAGAGGCGATGTTCCATTTTTTATACAAGAAACTCTGTAAATACTGGAAAGATGCTGTAAGTAAAATAGTAAAAACTCGTGCTAAGGGTACTGATTCTCTATTTAAAATATATTTTTAGATTATAAAACTAAAAACACATTTTTATGTGTACATAAATAACGACCAATCCAGTCCCAAGTAAGTGTTTAAAAGAAGTTCATGATACTTTGAAACGAACCCTTACAAAAAACAGAAGTCTAACAAGAAAGTAACGCAAGTTACATACCCCCTAATATTCTTGTTATTACAAGAACATAAGCGGAATAATATCATCAAACTTTCTGTTGGAAAGTTTTCCACTTCGCACTATTATTATTATTATTACAGCAATGCTTGTAATGTTAGAAACTGTCAACATAAATGATAAACAATGTTAAAGAATGATAGCAGAACTATGATTTAAATCGTAAGATTGCCCCTAAGTACCGTATTAATTACATGAGAATAATTTGCTTTTGCTGACATCTTCAGGGCTATATTGCACACGAATGTTATACTGGGAGAAAAGGTGTAATGTTAATTACGGTTATAAAGCATCGGGGTGCCAAATTTCATTCGTGAAAGGTTATCAAACATACATCCTATCTTACAAACTAACTGTACTAAGTTAATATTATTGTATCTGTCAATCACACTCGTCATCTGCGTAGCCTTTTCCTAACTACTCGTATATTGGGGTCGGCTTCCAGTCAAACAAGATGCAGCTCGATAACAGTATTTTACATGAAGCGACTGCCTATCAAACCTGCACAACCCAGTAACTAGGTAATACGATCAGTCACTCATACTTAAAATCGATATATTGTTTCATTTGTGATGTATGAGCTCACACATCTTACTGTTAATACTGTGTTACATCCATATCCATCAAGGTATGGTGACTGCACATCTAACAATTTAAATATTTGTTGCAGAATAAAATACTGGTTGACGAACCCGCATTCTGATGTGGCTTATGTTTATTTTCGATTTCACTTCACTTAGTATACGCGAAGGAGGGTTATAAGATTAAATTTGATGAGAACAGATGAAAAGTAAACATTTTAATAAGAAAATTGGATGTCTTGCGTCTATTTTAAGATGGAGATGGAGTTTTTAATCGTTTATTTATTAAATATTATTTTTTGAATAAAGTTGTTAATGTTTTGTCTTGAAAATAAGGAAGATAATAAGAGTGTTAATTTCATTATTCAGTTAAATTTTCAGTTACAAAGATTGTTTTGTTTCTATCAACACTGATAACCAGCCCGATGCTAAATTTTACTATTTTCCTCAAATAAATATTATTTTTTTTGAAAGCAATGACGCATGCGATACGTATCGTGATGATGATTTTTGAGTGAAGAAAAATTCATAATTGTTTTTTTTTTTGTCAAAAACATTGTTTCTCTTATTTTTTTACGTATACTGCATGCATTGTAATATTATCACACATGAGGGTACCGTGACATTAGTTTCCAATGCGTTACGCATTGGTTCATCAGTTTCCGCAAAATGCATTACCATGTTTTGTGTCTTACATTGTTTATACTTTACGGTGCTGTGTTATGTAAGTTATTGCTCAAAGGGAATTATTTACGAAGTTTTTCTTTTATATTATTAACGCTATATTTTTGTTTCAAGGTGAAAACAAACAAAACACTAAGAAACCACTGACGATACTGGCCTATTTACAAAGTTTCAAGCCTGGCCAAGACTTGAAAATTCCAGCATTTTTAATATCACCAATAATAATTGTGCCAAAAGTAAATAAAGATCACAATAGCAATGATGAAAACAGTGTAGCACTTACGAATAGTATACCAGTGAGGATTATACTTAATGCCACCAAAGTAAATAAAGAAAACAATGATATTGAAGTCGGTTTCAGACAAGCGTTGAACAGAGGAAGTGCTGGTAAAAGTGATGCAAGCGAAAACAAAATTAATGAGACTGTGCAAAGCAATGTGATGATTAACAACAATACAATAGAAAACACAATCCAAGAAAATACAACAAATATACCTGCTACTACTACTGTAACAGAAGTTGCTCTTCAGAATGCAACAGAAATGACAAGTACTGAAGCTAGTGGACTTTATCCAACGGCTGTCTACAATGACCAAGTAGTAAACACTTTAACAATAACAGACGGACCACCAAATTCTTTTTTATTACCGCCATTACTAGAAGAAGAATGGAAAAATTTCACTGTAACCGCCAATATAAACATAACTAAAGAAAATAACACCGAAGCTATAGAAAAACCTGACAATACTACTATATCTCAATCAGTAAATGAGACTGACAGTACAATAAAAGGTCCCTATCCAGCTGCCCTGTACCACAATAGTGAGATTGATCAGGTATCAATTACGACAAATTCTTATACAAATGAATCACCTCTGCCTCCACCGCGAGATGATCGATGGACAAGGTTCTCTTCATTGGGGGAGATGTTTTCGACGTCAAGTGAATTTAGGCCATTAGCAGGTTTGTATTATGATGGCTTTTTGCATAGACCTCTGCCTAATAGGAATCCGGGTTTTGTTCCGTACAATCAATATGTTCTTTATTAGTTGTGGCTTCGTTTATTTCACGTGTAATTTTAACAATAAATACTTCAGGTACTTTATTTTTTGCTTTTTCTTTTTTTATGCATTTTATTTCACACTTATTGTCACAGTAACGGTTCGTTAATTAAAGCTCTTGTTTGACTTCGAAAAAGATATTAAAAAGGTTCTGACGATGCTTCGTCAATTATCGACAAAAAGCTCTTTTCTCGCTCTCATATACAATTTCTTCAAAATCTACTTGCTAATGAATTTATGAGTAACTTTGTAAAAAAGCACTTGAAAATTCGAGAATTCGAATTCTGAGAAATCGATAGTAAAATTCATTGTACACGTGCACTAAAAAATATCGACAGATTTGCTTCCTAACTATGTATATGACAACGTTCTCACATTTCGAACGGCAGCAGCATCATAAAATTCGAACAATGCCGGTAACTACTGCAACTCGACAAGGCTCTAAAATTGGTATTGTCAGTATGTACTCGTAAAGCAAGCATCGGCTTTTGTATCCCGAGTCATGTGTGTAACATTGTTACGTAGAGATCGGCACTAAATTAGTACTGTTTTATTACTGGTCGCAACCCGATCGGCTTTAGTACGTTTCGTGTTTGAGAATCAATAAAATTGTTTGAGGTTATTACTTAGATGGAGACTTGGCATTTTGTGAACTTTTCGAAATACCATCTCTACTAACAATGCTAAAAGTAATGTTATTGTGATGTTTGTAAAACACTATGTTTTTAACTGTTATTTGTGGTACTCAAAACTATTAAGAAAACAAATAAGCTAATATTGCTTTTCGTTTATTAAGTACTTAAAATTTACCCAAAGTTTAGCAAAGATATAACTGTTTCGTCTGCTGTAACGATCTTACCACTGTGAGCGGTAAAATGTAAATGTATAGAAATGTTTGAAACATGGCATGAGATTTCGCTAGTAGCGAATGCGCGTACTGACAAATTAATTAATGCCTTATTGGCGCTGCCCGGCACACTTCTCACCGCCTATACTGAAGCCGTGCCGGGTCGGCAGAATACCACAATAACCAAAGAATTAGTAGAAAAAAAAAACCTTTGTTTCAATAATGATGGTGCCGATACAAAAAAGTACGTTCTTCTTCTACCTATCGGCGCCATGGCGAGACTAAATTAACGTAAAAGGAACGTAAAAGTTAGAAGTGCAATACCTCTTATCTGAACTTGCTGCGTCCATTACCAGTTTGACAGCACCACGGCTGCCTTAGCCAAAAATAGACGATTAGCCTCACTAAATGCCCATTCATTGTACGGTTATCGACAAAGTAAGTATATCTATGAAGCTTCTGATATTGTCTTTATGTGAAATGTAAATTGGCAATGAAATATAAAATTGAGTAAGTGCCTATAAAATTGAAAATTAATTGTATAACCAGATACTGCTGAGTGACAGCCTATCTATATTTCAACGAGTATACTAATATTTTCAGAGGTAAAAGTATGTAGGAAGTTATCTCCGGATTAAATAATCTTATTCTAAAAATAAAATTCTGCAATGAAGCCATTTTTTTCCTGAGTACTACAGGCTATGAATTAAATTTATATCATGCATAATAATCGTACCAAACCGCACTGAGAGGAGACGTGTCTCCCAGCTGTGGGAACATTATAATTATTTTGATGATGATGATGATATTAGTCGTGCCAGAAAAAGTAATTGCCCACACTGGCGATAGGATAACAGTGGTATTCAAGAACGCTACTTAGATAAGTATGGCAGCAACACTTTGCTAAGTAAGGCATTTCTCACTGCGTTTGTCATGGCAGGCCATTCTTTTCATAAACAATACTTAGTGAACTCTTTGCTATGCGGACACTTAGCATTGAATGGGGCGCTGTGATTGGTTAACGTTGTGATGCGACTTCACTCGGGTTGACTGGCTGACAGTTATACGTCAATCAAAACCACTGGTATATTTACAAGTTTTGTAATTTATAAGAAACGTTTCAATATAAATACTAGCCTTTTAAATTCATCAGCACTATTAATCGAAAGGATTTTGAAAGTCACGTATCACTTTTCTTGTGCTGATTGTTCTTTGTGTATTTATCCTCTCAAGAATATAATTATCAAAATCATCTTCGCTGCTGAAATCCATTGCAATTAAACAAAATAAGCGTATCACAATTCACAAATCACTACAAACATAACCAAATACCCGATGCCAGTTTGACATTTTTGTTAACTGTCGCACTATGCGTTGCGTAAAGTAGCTAGCGAGCTACTTTAGCTGTGCGTTCATTATAGTAAGCGCATAGTGTCGTTCGTCCCTCAAGTGTCGTTTATGAATAGGATTTTGTGACCCTGTGCGTCCGCGCGCCCTGTGAGACCTCATAGTAATGTTTATGAATACTAGTGTAAGACACGACAGTGTTGGGCAAAACTACACACGGGAAAAGTTGTACATAGAAACTTTTTTGACCATAAAAATGATTATCAGTTATCATAAACATCATCGTTGTCAATAAACGTCCTTTTTTAATTCTGTCTTTCCAAGTCACAGTAAAGTATGTTCACAAAGCAGCAAAAATAAGAACCCACAGGTGACTCCAGAGCATTTATTATTCACCTGACAAAGTCACTCGCCATCGGAAGTTTTCTGCAAAATGTACTCGAGAACGAAGAACATTTTCCTTTAAAGTGTTATTGTTACGACAAGAAAGGAGGCGACGATCGATTCTCCGCTTTATATGAATTTTATTTTTGTAATCTGTCTTTACGTCTTTCATTATTGTGTATTTCCTTTTCGCTTTTGAGTTTTTTTGTTATTATTTAAAAAGCTTCTTTCTCAATCAGTATAAAGTAGGTTTAATGTCTCCTTTCTTTGATAACGCTAAGCGATTAAAAAGCAAAGATTTGTCACTACCGTTTATGTTTCTACTGTAAAATTCTGTTGATGTTTTAATAGCCGTTGTTTAAGATACATACTTAATGGATTACATATTTGTTGTTTTCAGATACTACTGTTATTGTGGCGTTGGGTAAACGTGAACTTTGACGATAATTTGATTGAAAAAATTAGTTCCTCTTTCGTACACTAGAGGCGCTTTTTCATTTTCCATCGAATTTGCGCCGTACTTTGGACTTTGAATATGTGACTTCAAGTAAGTACAAAGTACAGCCAATCCGTATAATTCATACTAAGGCCATTGATGTGACTTCATGTAAGTACAAATTACAGCCAATCCGTATAATTCATACTAAGGCCACTGATGTGACTTCATGTAAGTACAAATTACAGCCAATCCGTATAATTCATACTAAGGCCACTGATATGACTTCATGTTAGTACAAATTACAGCCAATCCGTATAATTCATACTAAGGCCACTGATGTGACTTCATGTAAGTACAAATTACAGCCAATCCGTATAATTCATACTACGGCCACGGATTCCAAAAAAATGACAAGAAATTTTAAGTCACACACGATGTACTACAAGAGATATAAAATATTTTTTCTCGGATCAATCTATGTTGCCACGGTGATGAATCTATCGGTAGTTATAGCTGCCTTCATTATTTCTGAGTCAACTTTCGCCCAAGAGACAACCGACCCCGACGTGCCTTGTTCCAGGGTAAGAAAAGACTTTCGTATTTTACTTACAGCGTACTTGAAGTATGATGTAGATTGTAAGGTAAACGAAAAAGCGACTTTAGAGTACGAACCAGGAACTAATTCCTTCATCAAATTAAAGTTAAACTTTAGTTAAACTCTACAAAAACGTGAAAGTCATGCTAGGTCCTCTGGTTTATTATTAAAATCTTATCAGTGAACTTTAATTGTCTTTATAATGAGGTTGACCATCAATATTCAAAGTAAGTATTTGTCTCTCCAAACAGCCCCTCGACAAATCGCCGTCCAGAATAAGATATTAGGGGACAGAACTTCACGCATTGACCCCTTTTTAAAGGTTAATGTCTTGGGCCTCCCTTCACGACACCTGAATATTAAGTATGTGACGAGTTTTTTGTTCAAGTTTTGTTAACTCAAGGATGTGGTTTATTTAGGAGATGTTTACTAAATAAATTTTAACTTGTATGTTGCCGCGGGAGACGTAAACGGCATCGGACGTGGCGAGTAATGGGTGACTCGCGGTCTGATCATGCAGCAGGAACAGATCGACGCGCTGCGCGTCGTGTTCCACGCGCGCCTCTAAGAGCTTTCAGCCATCTGACTGGGCTTCCCTTAGAGGAACAGAGCCGGTCAGCCACTGTCTCGGTCGCGGGACTGTCTCATCGTAAAGGACTATTGACCGCTGTAGACATCAGTACAAGTCTGACAGTCGCCCTGGGTGGGAGGACTCATTTCATGATATGACACGATAAAAACAACCTATAATATGTTATATGTTCAATAGTTTCCAGGGTCAAAATAATTACATTCTATTTAGTCCATATTTTAGATTAAAAAAAAATATTGAACACGTATTTTTTCTTTTTTCTATTAACCAAAAAATAACAAAGTTAGCCCATTAAAGTTACGTGTAACGTCACCCCGCGCGAAAAAATGCCAGGTGGCGTGACGTCACACGTAACTTTAATAGGCTAGGCTGGCTCTTTGTAATTTTTGGTCTAATTAAAAAATTTAAAAATTCGTGTCCCTTATTTTTGAATAATCTAAAAGAAGGACTAATTACATTTTTTAGGGCAACTAGCCTATTGCTGATATGATTGTGTGTATCGCCTATGTCACCAACATAGGCGATAAAACCGTCTAAATCCTCTCAAATTAGGAATTTTTCAAACAATACTTATTTGAAATTAAGGGAGACAGATTTCTGCGAATTTTAATGTCGTTCGTAGAATATAATCCAACATGGAAACAATTCCTTCTTGTTTTACGATGTCAAGTAACTTCTAGTTAGAAACTAAGCTACCGGTCTTAAGTTTTTAAGTTCTAAAAAACCCAACAAGCAGTTTTAAGTTTGAGTTCTCGCCGAGGTTTCTCGGTAGTAAAGGAAAATTCATTTGTACATTCGTGGTACCGATGTTCTTTTGCTACAAAGTATTTTAGGTACGTAATTACTAACATCAAGTTTGTAAAAGTTTTAACTACACAAAACTAATGGATTCTCTAGTCGGGTACCTAATGTATTTTTTATTCGTTAGCTCTGCTTTTCATAAATAACATTGGACTTTTATTAAAAGTATATTCTTAGTAGAAGTATGTTCTAAGTACCTGTATGATTTATGTCGATACAAGTCCTTTGCTACATTAAGGGGCTGATAGATTTGAGCATTCGCTGTTTTTAATTTTGTCGAAATGAGCAATGCACAGAGTCACACATCGCTATGAACATTTTCACGATCTTATAAAGCTTTTCAGAACAATCGTTAGAATGCTTGTTAAAATGCTCTTGTTTATTGATCTGTAATGTAATATTCGCAAGAAAGTTCATTACGAATGAATACTTAAATTTATCATCACCTTTAGATGATCAAGAAGCCTTCGCCGAATCTCTTCACGCTTGATTCACGTCGTGTACCTCAGTGATGATCAAGATTCACGTGTTTTGAGAATGGATACTTATTAAGTATATATCTTAAACTTGGACGCCATTCTAAGACCAGACTTACATCCCACATCTAATCCACTCCAATAGAAAACTACTCAATCTAAAACACTCGCTGCAGTTAACTTAGAAAATAGAACAAATCAAGCGCATTTCTAACATAGAAAATATATTCGCAATCTCCTAGTTCTCATTCGACGTAAAACCAATCTGTTACGAACACAAAAATTGCTACATAATACGTTTAGAGCGAAACTTGTTACGCAATAACAAAGTATGTTCTAATTTCGACCTATTCGCCGTCGGTAAGCGCATTCCAACTGCAGTATGCAGAGCGAATTTTCTCGAAATATTCTCAACTCGTTTATTGTCGGCTACCTACATTTTCCCTTTAACCTTTTAGCGCTTTATTGCTGCGTATCGCTTTAATCTGTTGCTTTAGTTCGGGGTCTACTGCTTCGACTAAGTATGTGGAATGTTGCTACATTTTTGTTGTTTAACCTTTGATCTTTAAGGCTATTTATTGGAGAAGTTGTTTGTTTGTCTTTCAATATTTTGATGTAAGATAATTAGAAATTGCTGGTGCGTATCCATCTTTTAGTGCTTGCATGAATCAGTGACGTAATTGTTAACTAAATACGCCGATTTTTCTATCTAAGCTACATGTCGACACCTCCATGCAATAACATTGTAACTCACTTTTTTCCAAAAATTGAGTTACAACGCCAATGTTATGTAAAAAAAAAATGCATACAATGATTGTCCTCGTAACTTACATGTCATTTCACTGTTTTGTTTTTCACGTAAGTCATGAAAACCCATGAAAACAATTTTTCTTTTACAACTTAACCATACCTATTTATAGTCCGCCTAAACTATATTAAATAGAGCCAGCTTCAAAAATTGTACGGGGTGTTTTGAGTTTGCTATAATTTTTCAAACTTAAAATCGCTCTCCTGTAAAATCACAAAAAGTGGGTTACGATGTTATTGCATGGAGGTGTCGATGTATCCTTAGAATTTAGGTCCAAATTTTGCCGAGAACCACAATGAGTATTACTTAATGAAAAGGGCAATTGAAGGAACATTGTCGTTTTTAGTCATTAAGAGTCTGACAGTCAGTTCCGCTGCACCCAGGGTTGGAGGACTCATGATGATTTTACCACACAAAAAAGGTATCGTACAACAAAGACATTTATTCGTAGAATATGGTAAGTTTACAGGTGTTAAACATGGTAAGTACAGCATATCCACCGCATAAAGCGGTATGCAAATATCTATGTTTACAATAAAGTAAGATTTAGGGTTAAATAGACTTCATCATCAGCCTATAATGTTCCCACTGCTGGGAAACAGGCCTCCTCTTTGAGAGAGGGAGTCGGCCATAATCCACCACGCGGGCCCAGTGCGGATTGGTAGATGTCACATATGTTCGAATTTTTGGTTCTAGGACATGCCGGTTTCCTCACGATATTTTCCTTCAACGTTTTGAGAGCAGTGGTGATGAAATAATTTACACAAAGTAATGGGCTTGGCGGGGTTCTAACCCACGACCTACAACTCGTAAGTCGAGACCGCTACCAAAATAGACTTACTAAAACAAAATAATAATTATAATATTTATGACACAATATTATGTCTTAACAAGTCTTCTACGTTATCATACTTACTCATAAGACCATAAACACAACGTAATCCTCTTTTCAGGCTAAGCAATGTTTGGTCAGGAGTCATATAAGATCTAATCTAGTATGTTTACGAGCTACCTCTACGTTTCAAGAGCTCGTTAAAATATTGATCACGGTGATTCCCGCGAGATGGTGTTAGCAATTAAAACTTTCGGCTGCTTTGGGAAGCGTTTGTCTGTGACGTCATAAATGTCAATTTGAATGGCTATTAATTATTGGAGCTATATAAAAATTCTTCATATTTTGAACATGGTACTCGAATGTGTGTCTAGACCTCTAGAATCACGGTCGCGAGACTTATTACATCACCGGGACCCCGCAACATAAAGGGCTATTGAAGGCTACCGTGGATTTTAGTCAGTACAAGTCTGACAGTCCCTCTCGTCCTGGCCGGGGAGGGAGGACTCATTTGATGATTTTATCACGTAAATACAGGCCTCTAGAATCGCAGGAACTTTTTTGTGAGCATTATATGTAATTTGTACTAGATTTTGGACCAACGACATCTTAAGAAGGTGACCAGATGCTGTGGGAGAGTCCTATGTTTAACAGTAGACTTCGACAACCTGAGTTGAACTACTTCGCTCGCGTGGTAATCGAAAATTATCCCATGAGAACATAATATCGAGGTAAAAGGTATCCTATGTATTAATATAGGTCAAATACTATGAGCTTGCCAAATTATCAAATCCATTCAGTCATTTTGCGTGAAACAAAAAAAAAAGATCTTTCCAAAATTTTATTTATAAAATATGCACTATAAAACCGACGACGACTGGATGTTTACTCAGTTTCGTTCAACCAATCACCAACTACCACGACAATCCTTAATCTACTGCTAGATTTTGTCTAAGCTGCCCCCTTTCGGGCATGCGGACAGCGAGTAAAGGGCAACTCGCTGCCGACCATGGACCATGCCCGAGTCGACGGCGCGTCCTGTTACTCGTGTTCCACGCGCGCCTCAAAGAGCGTCAGCAAAATGACGGGGGCCCCTCACAGAGGGCCAAAGCCTGCCGGGGTCTTGGGACTTATTTCCATCACCGTGACCCCGGAACATAAAGGACTATTGAAGGACACCGTGGATTTTAGTCAGTACCTACAAGTCTGACAGTCTCTCCCGCCCTGCCCGGGGTGGGAGGCCTCATTTGATGATTATACCAGGCAAAAAAAAGAGCTGCCCCTTACAATGACAATCGAAACTGTACAAATACTTGTACTATTAGCACAAAACGTATGCAGCAAATACTCTTGATACTTTTAGCATTTCCATGCAACATATAGAGTGGTCCTATTGGTTAAAGCTGGAACTATTTTTCTAATGGACTTTCCAGCTCTAGATAGTTTTTATAGTGCACCGAACAATATTAACTGGGACTACACTGAAAGCTGTGGAAATTAGATTTGGTAGCGGGTAAAAGAAAAATACTTTACAGTATCAAAATTGTTAGTGAGATTAGCTGTCTAATGGAAGGTTGTAAATGGTTCGTAGGACATTTTTTTATTTTATAAAAGCATCCTCTTCTTTGGAATATAATATGTAAGGATGGGAAAAAATATTGATGGAAAAACACTATTCGTATGTACACCAATATATTCCCTTAATACGTTTGAAAATAATGGTTTTACAGCGATGATAAAGCAACATTGGACTAAACATATATTAGTGTTTTTTCGAAAGAAAATTATCATAACATAGTCTCTAAATACCTATCTCCTCTTTTGTGTCTACACTCAGGTAGGAGTATAACACTAAAATTATTATATTCAGCCAAAATAAGAAAATACGCACCCATCAACACCAGCCGATACAAAATACCACTCGGAATAATTCTTACATCTACATATCAGATGATAATGAAATCTGAGCCGGCAGATACGGCAAGCTGGGATTATTGAGCAACGTCAGGCTCACAACCCTCACCCGCCGTATTACATATGATTTATTTTAAAGGGTGAGGTACTCAACATGCTTCCCAGATAACTTTTGCACACCATTCATGTGTACATAGCCTTGAATGTGAATGTTTGAAGAGTCTGTGATATGATTTATCGGTCTTAGCATATTGCTGCACGACCAGCTTTCATTCCGTATGAGGCTTCGCGGTTAAAGGCGTATGAAATGTGAACGAGCAAAATATCAAAGAAATATTTTTTGTGACCGAAGTTTGTTCTATGACTTCTTCACTGAATAGGATTATGAAAAGAATATCCAGGCGTCCCATAAATAAATATTTCTTAGAAAAGAAAATAAAAGAAAGTTTTCTCGCGTCGAATGAAGTGTCATGTTCAAACATTTATCTCAAGAAACAAAGAAGTTTTGTTCAAGTTCCATCCCTAGATGGCGCTGAATAATATCACCAGCTTCTTTTACATAAAAAAATTACGAATTCAGTTGATGTTCGGTAATAAGCAGTTACCATAACACAGTCAAATCTTTATACAAAGGAACAAACGCTGCGATTACTTCAAAACACAAGAATATTAAACCCTAGATACTTTGAATGAGCAAAATGAGGTGAGTGAATGAATTTTATAATTACTTGCGCGGCACTCGGTCCCTTCGGCGGTTCCGGCCCAATGTAAAATTAATTTCTGTCTACACACAGTGGGTATTATACAGCTTACACTGGGTTACAAAGTGTGTAAACGGTACGTTTGCGAGGAACATCCTATATTATTTGTTCGTTAAACAAACAATGGGTATTTTCTGAAAAGTTAATTTAGACCATTTAATAAATATGTAAGGAAGGGTTTGTTTAACAAAAATGTTCAGCTGGCAGTACAAATCTATTCAAAAATTATTCAACGTCGACTCTCATTAAACAAGTGGCTGGTCCCTAATCAAAAGTAAGATGTTAAATTATTATTAAATTACGTAAAGTATGAAAGCATTTGTACTTATTTGTTATCCACATTCTACAAGTTTTTTCATTCATTTAACAGTGTGCACCAGATAAATAATGTTTTATGGATTCGACCGAGCCTTTGGCGGACACATTACTACCATTTTTTACCTGAACCACTCCTCACGGAAGCCATGGGCGACAGCGTCTACTCGCGTCCGGCTCTAGCCCAGGCCCTGGTACGGAACGTTGGCATGAGAAGCCACCTCCTTCTGCAGGAGCAGTAATTTGAGCGAAGGAGGAGGCGTATTATTGGGGATGGTCGGTCAAGTTCCGCTCAACAATGGCTCGAACATGGGGACAGCGACCTGGTGAGTGTGTGGGCAAGTCAAGCTCACTATCTAAAAAATGTGTGTGTGTGAATGTACAGCACAAGGACGGGGGCTTTTAGCGGGCCAAAGCTTACCGGGGTCGCGGGACTAACAAATTACCGTAACCCCGGAACGTGAAGGAAACCGTGGATTTTAGTCATTACTCGTACAAGTCCGACAGTCCCTACCGCTCTGTGGGTGGGAGGACGCATTTGATGATTTTACAGTTAATTTATCGTTGTAAAATCAGTGTAAATATACCATTAACATTATTCACCGATAACACGAATTACCTAATTCGTTTATTTATTTAAACAATAGCTTTATACTTAGTCATGCTGTGGTTTACCCTATAAAATGTGCGGCAAACAATTTCTCTATTGCTTGACAAGCTGTCTGAAATCACTAGATTCAATAGAGGTCACGTCAAAACCACAAATTGAGTTGATCTAACATAAAATTAATAATTTCCATTTATAATGAATGGAGTGATTGAAACAGCCTGTGGTGTATAAGTTTAATTAATCGTTATTTTGTAATTATGATGATGATTTGTTATTTGTTGATTAGCGATTACATGATTATTTACATTAAATAATTTTAGAAATAGTTAAATCTCAATACCGTAATGTTAATTGTGTATATTTTAAATAAAATAACATCATTTTAGAACTACCATCATTTTTATCTATTGTCAGTTTCTAGTTGATAACGTATAAATAGTTGTAAGTTCTTATGACGTTATTTGTTACTCTGTGAGTGGCATCGTGGGTTTAAATTTTTTAACAAAACAAGTCACATATTAAGTCATCTACGTAGTCCATTCCCAATTATTTTAGAGATACTATCGATTTAAACTTAGTAATACGACTTTCGATTTTAGAGCGACTTACTTGTCAAATTGAAGAAGCCCGCGATGTGTCAGAGATGTAATAGAAATAACTCGAGACTATCGGTAAGAAAATTTAATATGGATGGACCTTCTTGGTAGGTTTTATTTATTTCTTTATCATAAGTAAAGAAAATCTTCATTAAGCATCTAGCATCTTCATCTTGAGTCTTGAAATAATGTGCACACAGCGAATCTGACCGTTTTAGCAAGTTATCCAGCCAGTCTACAGAATTCTATGATTCTCCTTGGTAACATCGGTAAACACGTGTAAGAAATAGGTATTAATATTTAGGGATCTTACACGGGTTTCATAAAACAAAAGAGTTCCTAGAATAGTAAAATTGTATTAACTATCTTAACAGAGATTTTCCTTTAATTTTCATATTTATAATGTATTAATGGATATTTTAATAAAAGTAAGTCCTGTCCTTATGGAGGCAATATGCGGTGGGAACTTACCTCGTTCGGCTCTAGTGCGGTCATCTCCTTTCGGGAAGCAGTAGCGAAGGAGAAGGCAGGACACGTGAGGGAGAGGGTACTAAAAGGCTCCTCTTTCGTTCAAGGTACAGTGTCCGAATTAATTTTCGAGCGTTCGAAATGAGCTGTCAGCAAACGGCTCGATAAATTCAAATGCTTGTTGGCATCGCAGTCTTAAAAGGACTGAAGGAACAGGTTAGTTTTTGACCAGGACAGTCTTTTCCCAGAGCGGGAGAGCTTATTTTGGGAGATTTTTTTTAATGTCAGATAAACTGAAAAAGCAGTGGCAAATAAATAAATGAATATTCCACAACTATCACACAACGCCATCTAGTCCCAAGCTAAGCAGAGCTTGTGTTATGGGTACTAGACTGAACTGATAAACATACTTATATAATTATATTATAGATATATTACACCCAGACGGAACAAATGATCATGCTCATCACACAAACATTTGTCCTGGGCCCACGACCCCCGGCATAGCAATCAGGGTCACTAACCACTAGACCAACAGGCCAGTCAAAATATTCACTCAGTAGTAAAACCAAAAGCTAGCAGAGCTGATAAACAGGTTTTTTTTCCAAAATTCCAATTAAAACAAAAACACTACTTTAGCAAAGTACAATCGCACAGAAAATTAATTTAACCGCTACCTCCGTACATTGTATTCGTACAACTCGCGGGATTGTTCGGTAAACAAGTTCAATTTGGGTGTTGCAGACGTACGGCGCAGCGGCCGTGTTTGTGGTCTACCCACCTGAGCTATGACGCTTTGGAATACGTTATTGCATGGAAGACGCGGTTTTTGTACCGTGCGCGTATTTTTGAATTAAATTTTTGAAATGCAATGCGGAAATAAATATAAGGGCAAGGAATTTTGATATCTGTTTTGTTATGTTTCATCAGAAGTCAGTACACGGCCTTTATCCAAGAGTGGCGTAAAAAATTATCGTGGCTTTTTTTTCAGGTAACCGTGACCCTGTAACATAAAGGACTAATGAAGGAACACCATCGATTTTGGTTTGTCCAGCCTGGGCAAAAGAAGGGCCTAAAAACGCTTGTTTACTGACTACGACGCTTTTCTACGAGCTTAATCGTAGAAAATTGCACAAAAGAAACATTCGAAGGTGTTGAGGAGATATTTTTCCAGCAGTGAGACAAAATAGGCTACAAACTAAGTATAATTAGTACGGCTAAGATAAGTTTGACTGCTGATCTCAATTTCATAATAACTCAATGTTTTAGGCCCTGCCGAAGTTTGTTAAAATTAGGCAAATTAACAAGTTTAAATGAACTTATCTTAGAAACTTCGCGTGCGTCAATTTGTGCGTACTGAATATTTAATGAGAAATACTGAATGGAAAAAATTTATCCCACACTTTGTCCGATTTAGTAATCGAACATAGGAGTTCAGTTCAGTCTCAGCTTGTGAACTCTAGGTCACTAAAGACTGTCTAGGTATCTCCTAGACGGTCGCGGGACTTATTCAATCACCGTAACCCCGGAACATAAAGGCCTATTGAAGGACACCGTGGATTTTAGTCAGTACAAGTCTGACAGTAAGGGGTGGGAGGACTCATTTGACGATTTTACCACGTAAAAAAAAAACGGTAGACGGTTTATTTATAGGTATAACCTTTATCTTTAACAAAGACGTTACAACAATAAGCCGTCTAATTAAAATATTCTTCAATATTCCAAGGTATTTCAAACTTAGTATTTAAGTCGAGAGTATTTTCTTAAAATATTCATTTCAACAATGACAGTAACAGAATTATTTCAGCTCAGCATTGTATGCAGCAACTAAAAGCAGACATTTTTAGCATTGTCCGACTGGTATGGCTAACGAGAATTCTCGAAACATTGTTAGTAAGTAAAACTGATTCTTGCAGTGTAAGTCAAAATTAATGCTAGTTTGTTTTATGAAACTATTGAATAATAGGTAGAGAGATCGTCCAAAACTGTAGCAAGCTGAAGTGGAAGTGGGTTGGGACGAAAGGTGGACTAGGAACGTTCTAAAATGGAGACCGTACATAAGTATAAACGTGGGATACCTCCGGTATGATGGACCGATGATCTAAAAGAACAGCTGGCTGTGCCTGGATGAAAAACATCGGAGTTTGTGCGCTATGGGGGAATACTGGGAAAGGCCTATGTCCAGCTGTGGACTACAATAGGTTGAATTGATCATGATGGTGATTTTTAGAGGATTCTGCCATCGCATCAAACTAAAGACAATAGTGGAAGGTTAATTTTTGATTGGTAAAATTTGACAGATTGGCGTAGACTGGCGTCTGTTTTTTAGCCCTGAATCCTCTGAACACTCGACCTGAGAAAAATACCCGTCGCTGCAATATGATTTAAGTTTTAATCTTTTCATTCAGGAATTAATTTGTAACTTAATTAAATCAAATAGTTCACATAGCGTAGTCAATTTGCCGTTGAGCCCAGTCCAAGCCCGGATAATACTACAAAGATAATATCTCAGGAATTTAATAAAAATATATAAAATAAACCGCGTTCATTTCGCGACGAGATTCACTTGTCCGTTGTGATTGAAATGAATTATTTCTCAAGGAAAATGGCTGGAAGTAAGATGAAATGTTTTAGATTTAATGCAATGTAGCTCCCACTGAGAGTAGGCTACTTCCATTCTTCCTATGTTTTGACAAGGAAGGTATTGTTTCTGGTTTGAATCGAGTGTCATCTTTTATCATCAATTCACTTTATCTAAAACTATCCAAGTGTTTCTTTTGATGAGGATAAGCAAATTTTAAATCCCAAAGATAATATGGCGAATTTACATTTACCAAAGTTAATAAATAAAATTGTGGCAAAATAACTTTGTGGCAAATGAACAAACGCCAGCAGGTCGACCTACTCCAATTTGTCAAATTTGCCAATCGCACATTAACCTTCCAATAATTTGTTAATCTATTTAATTTTGACAGAATGGCATATAAACAACAACCTATCGGTACCAACCTAAAAATAAGTTACAAAAACATCTGAATTAAAAAATAATAAACTAATCAAACGCAAACGATAATATAAAAAATAAAAAAACCAAAGAGAAAATAGCCACTCCCACTCTATGAAACCGACAAACGTCAAAGGGACAAAAGAAAAAAAAAAGAACTGTCACTTTATTAAAACCAACTTTTCCCGCCACTTATTGCTATGAAGCGTGTCCTTTGTAGTCAGGTTAATAATTTATTGATCTATACGAACGCATTGTAGGCACCTACTTTTACTAATTGGTTCCCGCTGAAAGGTTCTTTTAGTCGGCGCCATTTCGAGACTGCCAACTAAATTGTTCGGAAATAATTAAACGTAAGTACTCCCCGGTAAGTAATTATTTTTCTTCGGAACTCATCTATAATTCAATACTTGGGAAGGCTTCGATGTTTGGTTTTAAGCACGCGACTTTATGTGAGTGACTTGTTAATTGTATTGTGGTTTGGATTTTACAGACGGTTGTGTTTAGGTGCGTTTTTGTACCTTATTTGGGAAGATAATAATAAACGAAGGATTTATTCAGTGAGGAATGTCTTAACTAGATTACTAGAAAGGCAGAATCCTGAGAGGATGAGGACATAAGAAGCTTGAAGCCTTTGGAGGAACAAAAAATTCTGCGCTGATTCCAAAAATCTAAAGAATGAGGGTGATTCTCCGTAGTGCTTGGGAATCATGTTATTAATTACATATTAAAGAAGAGCGCTCGTGTAATAAATAAGCATTAAGGGTACGCTAGTCGGTCATTCTTCCATACAAACGTAGTTTCGCGATTATTCCAATATTTGACGGTTTAAATTCACATTAAACAATGGTCTACATTCATCTCATCGTTGTCTAGTCCTGTATGGAATCAAAAAAGTAAAAAAAAACATCTATTAGTAGTTATGGGTGTTGAAACTTGCTTATTTTAAGCCTAATTTTTAACGAATCTTTGGGGGGAAATAAATAACAAAAGACACAGTAAATTGAAAAATAATTTCCATACAGAAATTGATAATTTGTTCAAAATTCTTAAAAAACTTTATTTTGAATAGATACATTCAGTAGTTTTTTCATAATATCCAAATTCCCGAAGGTCTTTTGAAAAGTTGCTGTAGTTCATTATTCAAAGTAATCACGCATTCATGAGTCAGTCGAAGGGAGGAGTATGTGTGCATAAGTGCCCTAGCTACTTACTGCTCATCCATCCTATCGATACGTGATCTTGGATGAAATAACAAGCATTTTAATCCCGCCCGCCAACGAGTTCGTCCCGCCGACTAGCGCATCCTTAACAGTTGAAACTTAATATTTTCTTAATAATATAATTAATTGCTAGAGTACCCAAAGCTAGAAAAAGCAAAGGTGAGATTAGTTGCCAAGCAATGTGGAAAACTTTCAGTGATATTGAAATATTCTCATAATAAAAATACATTGAAGATCCTGCTAAAGGCCAGATAACAGTTTTAGGTATAGTCTTACTAAAAAGAGTAAGAGCCTACTAAAATTGACGTAAAAGCCAAAGTAGTTCTTATTCTGAACCTTAACTTAATATGGCATCACGAAGCTGGCATCCATAAGTGCGAGTCGAATGACTCATAACGCCATCGTAATAAGATATACATTGCAACGATATAAGTAGCTCGTGAAATACATAACAACTATGTCTACCATTTACAGATCGTGAAAAAACTTCAAGAAGGCGATCTATGCGAACTTTATGTTTTTCGTAATAGATAATTATTATACACATGATCTCCCTTTCGGTATATTTTTCGCTTTCATTTTCACTTTACCATAAAAGTAAGGCCTTGTCTTAGTGGTCGCGATGGCGGAAGCGATTTGGTGACGAAGGTGATTCTCAACCGGAGGCGGAGGTGGCCGAGGATTGTGTACAGTGGTATTTACGTGCGCATTTGTCATTTAATTTTATACTAGCTAATTTGAGATCCGCTTCACAACCTCAAAGTGCAGACGGCGTCGGGCGGAGTTTTGTATAGATCGCCTAAGGACAGAGTATTAAGTAGTTTTTGTTGTGAACGTTACTATGATAGTCGTGTTCCGGAACTATAAAACCATAGAATTGATTGTTAGCTATGTCCATATTTCAGTTTCTGAAAGGCAGCCAGAGGGCTGAGTTAGTTAGCATTTTTTTTCCAAATTGTTCTGTTTCTACAATGAATTTCAACAGGATTTAGTAACGTCAATGCAATAACTTATCTCATCATGATCATGGATTTATTTACTTAAAGCTTTCAGTCATTGAGCTACGAGTACAAGAAAGTTAGTTGGACATGAGAGCTATTAGTACTTAAATTAACTATTAAAAATTTCGCCCGCTTCAGCATCCTCATAAGCTACTCACCCTGGACGTAGCCTTAGATCATAAAGATATGGATAACATAATCTTTATCCAAGTGTCGACATTTTTTTACAGGGAAAATCAGGTGGTACCAAGTTTCCTTTTTTATAGATAACAGAAATATGTGACTGTTTATTTATTTTTTGTCGAAATGGGAGCTACAAGATTATATCAATCCGTTTGGTAATACCGGCCTTCTTTGTTGTTGAAACGGCCCCTTTGATGTTGTTATGTTTTTTACAAAAGCAACTTTTGTTAGATATTATGAATATCGGCTTTTATGTGGAAGTTAAAAAAAAACAATGAATATTTTATTTTATTTTTAGTAGAAAGTTTTAGATTCTGAAAATGTCTATCTCTTAATTGGATTAATATCTGTGAAGTCTAAAGATAATAAATTAGGTTTCCAAATCTATCTATACAAAATCAACACTCAAAACTTTTAAACTTAAAACATTAATCACTAACTTAAATATAAAACCATCTAACTTTCCTATCCAATATCCTGAAAAATATCTAACTGTAAACTTGAACGCACGAAAATAAATCCAATAAAACTGCAATATTTCTTCGTAAAAGAAAACATTACGAAGATTAATTTTCCGGAGTTAATAAAATCCGAAGTTTATATCTAAAACGCATTCTTATATCCTGACAGTTGCTGGCTCGAAATAATTGATTGAAAAGAAACAAAATGTAAGGGGGAAAAGTTTCCCCTTTTCCCATCATTTTTAACGAAGTTGGAAAGACGATGAAAATGAAGGTGCCTTATTTTGACGTTATTGTTTCGTTAAATTAATAATTTGTAAATTATAATTCATTTCATAATTGATTTCTTAAAATAAACATTTTAATGTCTTCAATCAGGTACATTTTACTATTACAATTTTTAGCCTGTTGAATATCGTTTATCTGTTTTTAACCAACAACAGCATGTAGGCGTTATTTTTGTTTGAATAATTCTTTTAATTATTTATGATTTTATATATTAATGTTGTTTAATTGAGGTGAACCATTTCTACGTCCGATTTTATTATTTGGTGTAATGTTTTGTTGTTTCTGACTGTAATATTACTAACATACATTTTTGTTGTCATGTGGCTCCCTATATTTTTGCATGCCTTAATCGGTAGAACACAGTGAACTGCGCATTCACTCAACATCTTATCATGTATTTATTTATACTGTGCAATAAAGATTTGATTTGATTTAAATAAAACGCTGCCCCACACTATGAGTTCTCCTGTATCTTGAGTGCATTTACAAACATAGAAACTCACATACACAAACACGCATACCCGGAACAAGTACTTGCAGATCACACGAATATATGTTCCGTGCGGGGATTCAAAAAATAATAGATCTCTTCTTAAAATAATAATTCACCTCTAAATATTGAAAGACAATACCATTACCTTGTATAGAATCATACAATTTCATAAATAAATAAAGACTTGTCTTCACAAAGGCATAAAAAGGATATAAAGTCTGTTGTCACGCCACGTTGACTACCATCATTAAAAGACTGTTACCGTACTGTTACGTTTTACTCTTTAAAATAATAGGGAAGGTATTATGTTGTATTAGTCTGCTAATAGGAGAGTACATTTGATGTGGATGTTATTTATATAAAAGAAAATAAAGGCAGGACACAGAGAGACATGTATTCCATGAATTATCGTATGAATAGTTAACGCCGAATAGACCTCTTGTGGGTCCATTATGTAAAATGAAAAACAACTTATCTTTGGTGACAAAAATAAAATCGTATATACCTTCTATATACTTAACGTTTGCTATCAATATTTGCACAATAAAGTAAACAAACTCAGTCTTTATTGCATTCATTTGTAGTACATAGGCGTTACAGAAATGTATAAGTTTCAACATGAAACCCGATTAGGGCACGGCAACATATATTACATTAATTACATTATATCTATTAGCCCACATTCCCAAATATGTCCATGTACATGATACAACTTTTATGATAACCACAAAGTACACGAACAGATGCAAAACTTGTTCAAGTAAAACAATTTTATACAAATTACTTAACTACTTTGAAGCATGAACCAAGCAAACTTGGGGCATGGCACTTTTAGTGAAATTTTACTTCCCTGAGGTGGCGTATTTGCAAACTTTCATATAAACAGCTCAGCAGAAAGGTAAACAAGTTTAGTTTAACTCTAATTTCGACACTCTAAGGAGACGTACTGTACGTACAAAGTTCTTGCGTCGACGTCTAATTAGTATATAACTTGGAGCCATTCGTTTCAATTTAGTTTTGGGACATTTCCTTCAGTTTCTAGACCAACTTTCTCGATATAGGCCGCGAAAGTGTTTATTATAATATGCGGAGAAAATGATTTATAGAACCAGCTCTGTGCCTATAAGAAATTATTAAATTTATTATTCAAATTGTAAAAGGTACGTAGAGTTATAAAATAAATCCATTTCTATTGTATTTAAACGACAGCCATAAATAATTTTAAGCGCCTTTATTCTTCGAAAACTAGTAAAGAGCTGTCGATAAAATAAGGAATAATATATTTTTATTGAAAAGGCAATATCTAAAAACGCTGAGTAATACGATATCAAAACTTTGGAAGTTCGAGGCGGGCAATCGCGGGCCGAGTTAGAGACACAATTTCAATCTTCAATAAGAGAAAAAGTCAAACAGTAACCGAATAGGAGTGAAATGAAACATTTCGACTATCCAATTTGGGGATATAAAGAAGGAGACAACAAAACAACAGTGACCTTTGTTATTGAATTAATTTCGTATGGACGAACCCTTTATCATGAAAGTCGATCGCTTGTCCATTGTCTATATGTTATGTACGTTCATTCTGAATCTAATAATGCGATGGTGAAAGGGTCACGTTTGTTTGAACGGCGTCTCTTGTGGGCCACGGATGTAAACGCTATGTTTTATTACGATCACCGGGACATGACGTACAATAACAGAACATAAATAAATTTGTGACCGCTGTATTTCTTTTATGGACGAAGCGAAAACGAAATTGCTCGTGGGCCTTTTAACTGGCCTGACGTATTGTGGTTCTATTAAAGTTTTACCTTCGGTTATTGTGTATTTATTAGGTTTTGATCTTGTTATTTTTACGTTTTGGCCGCAATATGTCATGTTATTGACAGTGAAATATTATTATTGGAAAACTTTATAAATAAAATGCTATTTATCATTTTATCAACTGTCAAACTACGTTACATTTTTAATTAAATTTAGCTAAAAGATAAATGATACATCATACTTTACCTTGTCCAGAAAAATACACGATCAAATTACGAGGCTCGCAAAAAATAACCTCGCCCGCTCTTACAGTGATTTGTTGAAAAAAAAAAGGAAGGTAGGTAAAATCGAAGATTTTCGTACACAATCCCGGAAATTTCCATATCTAAATGGAAAACCGACCCCGAACAATCAATTTATCCTCCAATATCCTCGGGCGGTTTATACCACCTGTACAATAAATATTTATACATCTCTCCCTCGTTTTGTATCGCGAGATTCTTGAAACGAAAAACTTTTTTACCAACAATTATGATACGATGTTTCTTTTTGAATTGAGTGGTAAAGGACTCTGTGAGAGGCCTTTGAGAGTTCTTTTAGGTAAATGAGAAGTTTTGAAGTTTGACGTATGTGTTTACATATTTTGTGTTACGAGAAAAATGTATAATTACTTTAATTTTGTATTTTTTTTTAACAAAATTAAAGCAGTGGTGGCCCAATGGTATCGGCCCCGATCTACGTGTCGGTCGAGAGTTCGAACTCAGTCAGGCCCATTACCTTGTGTAAGTTATTTAATTACCACTGCTTTCAAAACGTTAAAGGAAACCGGCATGTCCTAGAACGGAAAATCCTTAGAAAATCTATCAACCCGTACTGGGCCCGCGTGATGAATATGGCGTACTGGGATCTCACAAGAGAGAAGGTTTGTGTCTCAGCGGTGGGAACATTTATAGGCTGATGATGAACAAAATTATAATGACTTGAGTTTTTTTAATGGTGCTTACGCAGAAGATTTTATCATAGTCACAATCTAGCTCAGATGCAGGAAAAACTGGAAATCCTGTAATGATGGAACATAGTAAAAACTCTTTGGTGCCGGGACTCTGACAGGATGGTGATCGCGAGCCTCAGGACCTTGTTGAGGCCTACTACCGCTAGTGGAATGACGTAGCCGTCACCCTAAGTTACAGGTAGTTTGTAGTGCTGTAACCTAGGGTAGGCACTTGGAAGTGGATTTCACCCCTAATTTAAATGAAGCACGTGCTGACGAAGGCAACACGGCACAAGGGTTTTTTTTTTAACAGGTTTCCTCAACATTAAGTGGAATAAGGTAACCAATGATGATGATACTCACTGTTACCAGTGGCTTTGGCCCATGTTAACATCAATAATGATCCCATGAGGCACATAGACGTAACTCTGGGATAAAAGATATTCTTTGTTTTATTCCAGACTATAACTTATTTCTGTATCAAATTCCATATAGATCCGTTCAGAATTTTTTGTGTGAAGTAGTAACGAACATACAAACTTTTTCATTTACGGGTATATGTGCACAGTTTGGACCATGAAACTTCAACAACGGTCGCGGGAATGTCGGTAACCATGACCCTGGAACGTAGAGGGCTATTGAAGGACAACGGTGGATATAAGTCAGTACAAGTGTGACTGATATACCACGTAGCGTCCTCTGTTGGCGCGTGGCGGAAACAGTCAACAATAAATGTCACCTTGTTCGCCCCACTCGCCTCAAGATGGCGTTAGAAGATAAGGACTTTAGCACATAGTGAACGACTGTTTGCGCTGCTCGACACCAGAGGCGCCTTTTTATCAATGAACCATTGTTATATTATGAATGAATGTTGTAGTTTTTTCCACTCGACACCAGGGGGATTGCTGTTGGCAACAGTTTCGAACATTCCAGAATTTTCTAGAAAGCTGAACCGGAAGTTTATCGTCTTCCGTGCACATTTTGCCTATTGCAATCGTTCTGTTCGCCTCGGGATTCGAAAGAGTGCACATGTCTCGTGTTTCGTAGCGCGTTAGATAGAAGTATCAAACTGTAACCACGCAAGTTGTACCTGTTCTGAATTAGCGAATGTAATATTTTAAAACCTATGGAAATATAATCTCCTAGTGGTGAATACTGACTTTTATTCATCAAGTCCACTCCGTCCTCTACATTGGTCCTTCTAACCGGACAGGTGCAAACGCGTGGTTCCAGTTTGATATTACGTGGAAGTGGTAGTGTGGTGAATGCAATATCGTAGACATGGTGAAGACACGCGGTATGCAAGAACCTCTCACAGCGGCCACGGAAGGGAACGAGCCCGTCTCCACGGAAATGGCGACAGCGGCGGTGACGACAGACCCGCCCGATTATTCCGTCACAGAGTCGGACCAGACCCAAGGTCACAGCCCAGGGGTGACGACACCACACGGACAACCACGAGACGAGACCAAAACCAATAGGAAGGCGTTGGCCCAGGCGAGATTGGAACTCGCCGCCGCCAGGTTAGCGCTCTTGGAGGCAGAATCAGCACATGAAGAATTATTGGAGGGAAGCTCGGCTGCATCATCGAAACGTCAAACGGAAGCTGTAGACTCCCTCAGCGGGCACCGCGGCCACACCCATCCGCTGACGTCACAACCCACGACGCCACACAGAAACTCACCCACGCCGCCGCGACGCGACGACACACGGACGACAACGCGTGACGACGCGCCACCGACCTCGCCGCGACGTAGCGACGAGGGGAGTCTGCTGCAAGGACTAACTCAGGCATTGTTAGAGGTAGCGCGGGGAAAACCCGCCGCCAGCAGGTATGAATTTGATTTACCTATTTATAGTGGCCAACCCGGCGATTGGCTGCATTTTAAAGCAGCGTATAATGAGTCTGCTTCAACTCATACAGAGGCAGGGAATTTAGCCCGCCTCAGAAAGGCGTTGAGAGGGCCCGCGTTTGAGGCAGTTAAATGTCTGTTTCTTGGAGCATCGTCTGTTCAAATTATGCAAAGGTTAGAATCTAGATTTGGACGACCCCACGCATTGATAACTTACGAATTAAATAAATTACGTCAGTTACCTAAAGTGTCAGATAACCCTACAGATATATGTGTGTTCGCATCAAAAGTAACAAACGCTATCGCTGCGGTACAAGCTCTAGGAAGAACAGAATATTTACATAGCCCGGAAATGATTTCTGTGATATCAGAAAAGTTGACGGTCACATTAAGGAGCAGGTGGTACGATTATGAGATGGCTGCAGGTGACGCAGAGCCTGGCCTGATAGTGTTGGGACGATTTCTCAATAAGGAGGCAGACCTAAATGCACGGCACGCCACAGTAGAAGGGGAACATGAACGGAAACGTTCTCACCGACCTGCTCACAAGACTCTTAAAATGGCAGATACCAATGAAAAACCGTGTGTGATCTGCAACGGCAACTGCAATAACGTGGCTATCTGTCCTAAGTTTAGGAATATGACGATAACGGATAGATGGGAAATAACACGTAAAAATAAATTATGTTTCAGGTGCCTAAACCGACGTACGTGGAAGCATAGATGCAAGAGCAAGCAGTGTGAGGTGCAAGACTGCGAGCACTATCATCATAGGCTGCTGCATGGCGACAACAGTCGGGGAACAAGCGCCTCAAACGACGGTGAAGAGCGTCCTCGCGTCACAGCTGCAGAGCACGTGGCATCGCGCCCCGACTCCACGCCGCACACCGTCATCACCAACACGAGCACGCCGCGCACGTACAATCGAGTTTTGCTGAAAGTAGTACCAGTGACACTAACGGGACCAAACGGTAAAGTAGACACATTTGCTTTGTTGGACGATGGATCGACAATAACTCTACTTACTACTGAAGTCGCACAGCGGATAGGCGCAGAAGGTCCAAACGAACCATTCTACATCGAGGCTGTAGCAGGCACACGCATCGATGCTACGAACTCTCAACGAGTCAAGGTAAATATACGAGGAAAATACACAACTAAAGGCATTGACATCGAAGCCAGAACCATCGACAGACTCGAACTATCAGGGCAGTCAATAAGTGCACAGGACTTGGCAAACTTTGAGCACCTGACTCCTATAGTTGAGGAGTTAGCATATGATGCTGGCATACCAACAGTCCTGATTGGGCAGGACAACTGGGCACTCCTACTCGCCTCGGAAGCGAGAATAGGCTTGAAAGGTCAACCAGTAGCCTCACGCACACCGCTTGGCTGGACATTACATGGGAAAATATGCAGTCTGACAAAACTACATGTTTTACCACAAACCGGAGAGCGATGCGGTCATGTAAGTACAGACGAATCCCTTGAAAAACTTGTACAAGAGCATTTTAGCTTAGAGTCATTAGGAGTACAGCCACGCCGCCCGCAAGCAGACCCAGAAACAAGAGCGTTGAAAATATTACAAGAAACAACACGCGCTCTGCCAGAAGGCGGCTACGAGACTGGCCTATTATGGAAAAATGAAAAAAGATGTTTTCCAGACAACTACGCTTTTGCGCTCAACCGACTAAAAGGTACTGAATCCCGTTTACGCAAAGATCAAACACTCCAGCAAAAATATGCAGAGCAGGTGAAAGCACTGATAACAAATGGATACGCAGAGCTAGCACCGCCAGCGCCATCTAGCACACACAAGTGGTACCTACCGCATTTTCCAGTAATAAATCCGTATAAACCAGGTAAAGTCAGAATTGTGTATGATGCAGCGGCACGCACAAATGGAGTGTGCCTCAATGATTATCTTCTGACAGGCCCCGATCTCTTACAATCACTCCTCGGCGTATTGATGCGATTTAGGCAAAAACCTGTCGCCGTTTCGGCGGACATAAAGGATATGTTTTTGCGAATAACAGTGAGAGTGGAAGATAGAGACGCACTGCGTTTTCTATGGCGCGAGGATACAACTTTAGCGCCCAGGGAATATAGAATGAGAGCAGTGCTATTTGGTGCGACTTCTTCCCCGAGCACTGCGATTTACGTGAAAAATCATAACGCACATATTCACGCGGGTGACTACCCCGAAGCGGTTGACCCTATAGTACGAAACCATTATATGGATGATTTTTTACAGAGCTTTGACAACGTAGAAGAAGCGAACCGAGTGTCTAAAGCAGTCGACACGGTACACCGGAGAGGTAACTTCGAGTTGCAGAAGTGGGCGTCCAACGAGCCTGCAGCTGTCGCCGGTCTCACAACCGAGCCCGCAGAAAAGGACATTCTGCTCAACAAGGAAGAAAAAATTCTCGGCCTTATCTGGCGACATCAAGACGACACTTTAGGATTCAACTTCAGGAAAGTAGACCCTTCTCATTTGAGTAAGCAGATCACAAAGCGTCAGTTGTTAAAGACGATGATGTCTTTGTATGACCCGTTGGGACTAGCCGCGCCGTTTACGACCCAAGCAAAGTCCATATTACAAGATGCTTGGCGTTTAAAAATCGGTTGGGATGAACGCCTACCTAAAGGTTTAGAACGTAAATGGCGGGACTGGTTAATTGCTTTGCAAAGTCTGAAAGGCATTCGTATTCCACGTTGCCACTCGGGTTATAGTAACGCGACTAGGGTGGAACTGCACGTATTCGTGGACGCGAGCGAACGTGCCTATGCTGCAGCAGCATATTGGCGTTCAGAGAACGGCATAGGCCAGGTGAACGTGTCGCTCGCGGCAGCGAAAGGGCGCGTCGCGCCCCTTAAGATCACAACTATACCTAGACTTGAATTACAGGCAGCTGTACTCGGCGGACGACTGGCACGCTGCGTGGAAGAAGAACACGATCGTCGCCCCGACCGTCGAGTGTTCTGGTCCGACTCGCGCACCGTGTTGGCGTGGCTGCGCGCCGGCGCACGTTCCTTCAAACCGTTCGTCGCGCACCGAGTAGCAGAATTAGAAGAAACCACCGAACGAAGCGAATGGCGCTGGGTTCCCACCGCTCACAACGTCGCCGACGACTCGACTCGCAGTATACCAGCTCACTTCTCTGCACACCATCGCTGGTACACCGGTCCTTCATTTCTCTATGACGACGAAGACGCCTGGCCGCGTGAAACAGACCCTCACCCCCTCATTGAAACGGGCGAAGAACGTGTCACCACTGCTTCCGATAACGAACGATCGACCTTAACAGAGGCACTACCGGACGTCACACGTTTCTCTTCCTGGCTCCGACTCATCCGCGCCACGGCCCGTATTCTCCAGTTCATCGACCGACTTCGAGTCTACACCACAACAGCTACTCGCAAACGCAATAAAGACGTTAGTGCAGACGACCCGGACTGGACGGCAAAACAACGGGAAGGTATGGGAAAACGATCCGGAGTGCGCAGCCGCAACCTCAGCACATCGCAGACGGTCTACATACCCCTTAGTACACAGTACACACGTCGGGCTGAAGTCCTATGGACGCGTGCTATACAGGAAGAAAGCTTCGCGAACGAATTGCGGCATGTCACCGGCGGGAGAAAGATACCAGCAGACAGCCGACTGAAGCGATTATCCCTGACAATCGACGAAAACAAGATAATGAGGATACGACCGCGCATTGCAGCAGCAGTAGACGTACCACGAGAAGCACAATCACCAGCAGTACTTGACGGCAATCACCGGTACTGCCGCTTGTACATAGATTGGATCCATCGGAAGTTACATCACAGCGGAGTGGAATGCGTCGTGAACGAAGTAAGACAGCACTACTGGATTTTGCGCCTGAGGCCATCAGTCCGTGCGGCAATCAGCCTCTGCCAACCCTGCAGACTACGCAAGGTCGTGCCGCCGGAGCCACTGACAGGTGATTTACCACCCTGCCGACTGGCGCATCATCAACGTCCGTTCACACACACAGGACTGGATTATTTCGGACCACTCTCTGTCACAGTAGCAAGACATCACGAAAAACGCTACGTGGCATTGTTCACTTGTCTCACTTCGCGTGCTGTCCATTTGGAGGTCGCCGCCTCGCTGTCAACGGATGCCGCTATACTCGCGCTGAGGCGCATGATGGCGCGTCGCGGATGTCCTGAAGTCATTTGGAGTGACAACGGTACCAATTTCCATGGGGCAGATGCTGAGCTACGTAAGGCTGCCCTAGAATCACTTCAACATGAAGCAGAGGTGCGTTGCATCGACTGGCGCTACATTCCACCAGGAGCGCCATTCATGGGCGGAGCATGGGAAAGGTTAGTACGCACGGTGAAGACCGCGTTGAACGCTACGCTTAACGATCGACATCCGTATGAAGATGTGCTCCATACACTTTTAACGGAGGTGGAATATACGGTTAATTCCCGTCGTCGTCGACGTCAAAACCAAGAGCGGTGTGATGCGTCGTCCTGTTAAACGTCTCGCGGTCATACCCGTAGAAAATTAGTCATCACGTATTGTATTGTTGTAGACATTAGCGTTGAATAGATTTAAGTCCTCATATTGTTATATGTGTTTTTCCTGGCGCCACTTCAGTATCCTGCCACCCGGAGGAGATTTTTTTTATTCATTGAATAATATATAGCAGGGCAAGGATTCTGGAGCGGCTACCCTTAGCTTTATTTTATTATATATTGTCATGTCTAATGCATCGAATTGTTCCTTGCATTCAATTGTGAGTAGTATTAAGTGTATACCAGTCACTAGTGGTACAATTGTGTACGTTATGTATGGACGCCGACACATCTGGCTGCCCGACCTGATTTCTTTGATTGATCGTCAGCTTTATCACGGTGGAAGGTTTATACTAGGTTGAGCGATTTGGCAGATAGATGAGTTGGTGTGCCGACGTCCATACACGGCGGGAGAAAATGTGACTGATATACCACGTAGCGTCCTCTGTTGGCGCGTGGCGGAAACAGTCAACAATAAATGTCACCTTGTTCGCCCCACTCGCCTCAAGATGGCGTTAGAAGATAAGGACTTTAGCACATAGTGAACGACTGTTTGCGCTGCTCGACACCAGAGGCGCCTTTTTATCAATGAACCATTGTTATATTATGAATGAATGTTGTAGTTTTTTCCACTCGACACCAGGGGGATTGCTGTTGGCAACAGTTTCGAACATTCCAGAATTTTCTAGAAAGCTGAACCGGAAGTTTATCGTCTTCCGTGCACATTTTGCCTATTGCAATCGTTCTGTTCGCCTCGGGATTCGAAAGAGTGCACATGTCTCGTGTTTCGTAGCGCGTTAGATAGAAGTATCAAACTGTAACCACGCAAGTTGTACCTGTTCTGAATTAGCGAATGTAATATTTTAAAACCTATGGAAATATAATCTCCTAGTGGTGAATACTGACTTTTATTCATCAAGTCCACTCCGTCCTCTACAACAAGTCTGACAGTTCCTTCCATCCCGTCGGTAGCAGGACTTATTTGATGATTCTAACACGAAAAACAAAAATAATTTATCGCAACAAACAGTCTTGTTGTTTACAGTCATCATTTCAAGTCAGAACAGTCCTTATTAGGCATATACCTAACCATTTTTCTGCCACACTTCACGGTTCCATAAGTCCCTCATAAAACCTAAATGCGAAAAAATAAAGCACACTCACGTAGGCATAAAATAATTCTCGACAATTTTCTCGAAAAAATGTACAAGATTGTATCCTTGAACTTCCACTCAATAAATAAAAGACTACTTACACGTTCGTTCAGTACTGAATATAACTTTTCCATTTCATGGATGCCGGGCGTACGTCAAAACAAGCCCGCTATATCATTTCAAGCCGTTATGATAATAGCAAAGTTCAGTATATCATGAAGAATGGTATTCAATAGTCCTACCGCGGTGTAGTGTGTACGTAGATTTATTTATATTTATTTGTTTTTGCCGTGTACGTGTTTAGGGCAATAAGTGAGGTAATTTTTGGAGTAGTTCAGTGAGGAGGTTAAAAAATGAAGTTTATGCTCCGAGGCATCGGAAGGCAACGAGCTACCGCCTTGGGGCCCGTGATTGTTTTGTACACCAAAGATTTTCTTTTAAGAGATAACCTTACTTATAATCATATTAAATTTCTCTCCGTTTTTAATACAAAAATTGCGGCCCGCCGTTACTTGATTTTGCTACTTTGTGGTCTACCAAAAGGTTGCCGACCGCTGGTCTAAGGTAAAGATGAGCTGCCCCTATAACATGCACCCCTGGTTAACACGTAACGTACTCGTAAATAAAACGGTTTAAAAATTGTTAAGGTCACCCGGGGCGAAAGCAACTATGGGGCTAAAGCAACTAATTCAATTTTCTCTCTATCTAATCGTTTTTGTAGATAGATCTATCTATTGGAGTAAAGAGGAATCATAGTTTTTTTCAAATAAAGTACAGATGGCGTCGCCAGTTCACCGACTGTAGTACTGACAGACCATTTTCTGTCAGCCGTCATTTTGGAGCAACGTGTTGCTGCGGCCTGTGTTATGTTTTAAGTCATTAAAAATATTTCAAGTCGTCGCAAGGAAAATTATAAGTGCATCCTAAAAATAAGATAAAACGTCAGTGTTTTTGGTATATTTGGTTAAACTCTAGGTGTTGTAATTAATATTTTATTGATATAGTTACATTAACCCCAACTTTTCATGCAAGTGGGTTATTGCGACTATTTTGGCAGTTACAATTGCCCCATGCCTTTTGTATGGAAACTGCAAATTACTAGTGACGTTCCGTGTCGATATTTCGATAAATGTTTATCTGCAATTATATAATAAAACAGAAAGCTTAAATAATAAATGTAACAAGTTAATACAAAATCCAAATTTTGTTAGGTATCAGAAACTACAAAAGAAAAAACGAGAACACTTATTGCTGTGAAACACTTCTGGAAGCTGTACGACTAGTAAAGCAAAATCAGTTATCCAGTTATGCAGCTGCGGAACGCTTTAATATTCCTCGTTCAGCAATAATATCACATTCATACGCTACGCGCCAAAAACTGTACTTTTACATTAAATTTAAAACCTTTCATTATTGTTAATTATCGAATCTTTGCATATTTGTATTTATCGATAAGTAGTAGGTACTACATCTCAAATTCTCAACACTAGTCAGTATGGAAGACAGTCGCATTCGCCCCATAAAAAAATAAAACTAAATTTACTTGAAACTGAACTCTTTCTCAGCAACTGTAGATAGCTTTTACAGATAATTCTGTGTGCATCTACATGTACTCTTGACCTCAACATTTAGAAATAGATTACAACAGAGTTATAACGAATAGTCACATTTACCCCAAAGTGGGGTGAATGTAACTTTTACTGGTCATATTCAACAATAATGCAAATTAATGAAAAACTAAAGCTTGTTTGTAAGTTAATTTATGTCGAAACTGTTCATCGAAAACTATGCAATGAAGTACGTTTACTAGAATATCCCTATTATTTAAGTAGCTTATGGTAGAGGGAAGCAAACTTTCAAAATTATTTTGTTTAGTTGCTTTCGCCCCGGGTGACCTTAATACTCTTTCACGTGTAATATTTTCTTAATTCAAGGAATTTATAAAAATCTACAATTAATAAAAAAAATAAATGTCACTTACCGGCATTATCTTCCTAGCTTATATATTTGTTTTCCCGATATTTCAACACTCGCGCTGTTGCAAGCGCAATGATCGCGGATTGACTGGAGTATGCGGGTAGATGAAAATAAATTTTTAGGAGCAGAAAACTCAGTCTACCCTCTTTCTTTGTCTATTGCTACGCACTATTGGAACTCGACACTAAGTCACGGCAAAACACACTCACAGTATCACCAAGTTTATTGGGGTCTTTATTATGATGGTAGCTGTCACTTTTAGGCATAATCACAATTTCGTTAGTTGCGCTGCGTGACGCCTGGTTCGATCCCCGTAAGGAACAAATGTTTGTATGACCTATACGTAGTTTTTCCGGGTCTAAGTGTTTGTGTGTTGTTTGTAAACGCACCCACGCTACAGGAAAAATTCATAGTATATAGGGCAAAAAAAAGAAAAACTTATTTTATTTCCAATCAGAACAAATATATACTATGTAATTGAGCAAACAATATGAATTTCTAACAGTGATTGCAGTCCTGTCATAAAATTGAATTAATCACAAATTGAAATATACTACCATTCTATCTAAAAAGTTTTGTTAGAAATACGAGAATTTTGTATCAAAACTAATTCTGGTGATGGAAAATAGTTTTCCAAATAAATGCACGTTCGAACTACCCAATCGTTTGAAATGTGATAGTTTCAAATTGAAAACTAAACAAAAATATTATTTTGTCGTATGTATTTACGAGTATGTACCCGATGTGACAGTATTTTCATAATTTGAGTTGGAAATTGAAAGCCTTTTTTTTATTGACCAATATTAATTGGTAATACTCTCAGTATACTCTCAGTGTTACCAATTAATAGTGGTTAATAAAAGTCTTGTTTATTTTTAACTTACCTAATTAAAATACATAGAACCTTAAATTACAACAGTATTTAATATGAAAAAATGATTAAAAAAATTAAAATATGAGTAGATTAGCTAATTCTTGGTTTCTGTGCTCATAATTCCTTAAGAGGTGTAAGGAATAAATAACAGGAAAATACCTGTCCCCTAAGTTTATACTCGCCATGACAGATGGACTTACCGCTGAGTCTCTCGCAAGTATTACAACTCAGACAATTTATTATATACCCCATGGTATTTCTCACCGGCTATTGTATTTTTTTAAGCTTTTGCTTTTTTCAAATCCGCAAATGAGTCTTGGGCTGGATAGGCGAGTCGGACTGGTACCGACAGTACTCTCAGTGTTCTTCAAGAAGTAAGACCGTCCCGCGATCCTCTCAGGCTTTAGACCTCTAAGAGCCACCCCCTTCGTCAGATTGCTCTTCGAGGCGAACGTGGAATTCGACGCGGCGTCGATCCGGGCATCGGGCATAGTCCGTGGTCGGATAGCAATTCACCCATTACTCGCCGTCCGCATGTGCATGCCATCATAATATATTATGCTTAAGTCTACTCATCTGTTGATGACAGAATTATTACAGAAGGAAAGTAAAAATGTATTATTTTTAAACCTAGATTAATAGATTAACCATAAAATATTTTGAGTAAAAGTTACTAACGACATTTTTTCTTTTATTTGCAGTCTATAGGTCCTCATGTCTGCAGAGAATCGTGGTCATAGCTTCGGAGCTGCATTTAGAGCTGCTGATTTGTCTCCATCATTTCTGTACATCCACCATGTAGAATTTAGAGGATTGATGAGTCCTTTAATTTTCCCTGAAATATTTTTTCGGGAGATATTTTAACGGTAACAATGTTTAGATTCAATTTACCAAAACCAAAAAATATATAAAGGTATGTTTTTCATTACATCATTTTTTTTTTTGAATTCGTTTTTCTTTTCCCCGCTGAAAACCAATAGAAAAACAAGCCAATTTCCCTTTTGTTTCGAGTTTCGGGACCATAAGCTCTTCGCAGTCAATTTAACATCAGTTATTTATTACATCTTTACCGCACTTAAATGTATTTTATTTTTATTCCTCGAGGTGTACCTGTGGCTGCCCCACCATTAATAAATCTTTTCTTCAGGGACCTCTAAGTGCGAAAACTAGGAGCTAATGTACGGGAAATAAAATGGCTTTACACTTGCAGCTAATATCAATTTAATGTTGCTTTCGCCTGTTTCTTTGAGGGGTAAGAGAGAAATTCATTGTGTTTCGTTTTTTTTTGTTGGCAACTTTCCTTTTTGCCGTTGTATAAGTATCTAAATATTTCAATATAATTTATTTTTTGAAATCAACTTAAATCATAAATAATAGTCATTGTACATAATAAGTCTTGTGTTCAGATTTTATTTAAAAAAGGTTCTAAAATTAGTTTTAGACAGGTACAATTTTAATTTGTGTATGGTTACAATATTATAAGTAAAAATATTTGATTTATTAACCATATTTGTAGTAATTAATAAAGATAATTATGGAACAAAAAATGATTAAATTTTATTTTCAAAGAAGTTTATATTAAATGGGATGGGTTACGATATCGGTTCACAATCACCAAGGTTACAAGTATAATTCTATCTCACTAAGTATTTTTTCCAGCTACCCTCATTTAATTTGATTTTTGTTCTCTGTATTTTTTGGATTTAACGGCTAGTCTTGCTCGGGTCTCGTGGTCGAAAAGGTCGGACTAATTCCTGACTATCGCGATAAAAACTTTAAAATGCCTAAAAATGTGTTTGTAAAAGTGTGATTTACATATAACTAGGTAATTATAACATTTGTGGAGTTATTTAACCCAGTGATCTAACACTTTGAATATTTGGTTATGTAGTGACGTGGCAATTTCCTGACGAATTGTTCCTGCACCATTTCGAGAGATGGCGATCAAGCAATACTCGGTAAGCGCTTTTTTAAATTATTTTTTTCTTCTCGACGTTTTTTAAGTGCCCATTGGGGCCCGTGTAAAATAAATTATTGTGAATTTAAATTATTTTTAATTACAAGTAGCGTTCGTCATGAAGTTATGTTTTATATGTTGACTATAACTTAACACACGGCTAAGGATCAAGCTATGCGAAACCAGTATAAGCTCACCGTTTACTCTGTGTACAGATCATCTTAAGCAAGGCCAAAATGAACTGGTTTCTAAAGCTTAATGTGTCGGTAGTCGTATGAACCTAATAATAGTTATTTATGATACTAGTGCGGAAAGTTGGTTTTTACAAACGAGTAGACCGTAGTCACGAGTTTGTAAATACCAATTTCTGCACTTGTGTTTGTGTTTTTCAACACATTTATCCATATTAATATCAGATTGCTCCCTTGAACTCAGATTAGTCGCAACAATTTTTGAAGTTCCTAATATGAAAATGGCGCGACTTTGAAATTGGCGCCACATGCACGTGGTGAAAATTAGAACTACATCTTTCATCTCATTTACTCTTTAGTATTAAAGTGAGACAACGATTTGAGCAAAAGCTCTTCCAAGGAGGTTCGATCAGTCAGGTTGTTTATTTTCATAATGTGAAACTCTTTGGTGGAATTCTTTTTTTTTTTGGAAATTAAAAAAAAACCGTAAAGAAAACGCACGCTGCTCTACAAGGGGGCGTGCGGTAAAATAGGTACTTAGGTGAGAGTACCTATTTTACCGCACGCTGCGTTGTATGGTCCGTAATTTTTTACTTTCGAACACTGTATACAGGCTTTGTAAATGCATTTTACGAGCAAATGTGTTGAAAAAATAATTACCATACATGTCGCCTACAGAAATAATTATAAGCTACAACCGTTAGAAATAAATAAGTTATGAAACCTGAAACATTTAATAATGAGTGATTAATTTGAAACGTGTCGCGCCCAGATGTGGTTGAAAGTGGCTCAAACTATCATATTAAATATTTATTACCACGTAAGGTTGTAATTCATTTTAAACACAGTTTTATTTGGTACTACATAGCCGTTTACGAAGATAGCTTGCATCAAAATGAATTCAATTCATTCCAACTACTGTCTTTTGTTTTTGACATAAACATACACATATTATGCGCCGATAGCAATGAAGCTGTAATGGCATCATTATTGTGACGTCATGCAGTAATTTTTGAAGACGGTATGTACGCTGTTTTGAAAGCTCGCTCTTAAATAACTGATATTGTTTATCACCATCATCATCATCATCATCATATCAGCCGGATGACGTTCACTGCTGAACATAGGCCTCCCCTTTAGACTTCCAGTAGGACCGGTTGTAAGCGGCCTGCATCTAGCGTGTTCCGGTGGCCTTCATAAGATCGTTTACGCACCTAGTGAGTGGACGTCCTACGGTCCTACGCTGCACTTGCCGGTGCGTGGTCTCCATTCGAGAACCTTACGTAAGGTTCTCGAATGTTTATAGTCATAAGTATTTTCAACCCATAAATGGGTGTATGATGAGTGGGTAAATGTTTTAAATAATAACCTTGTATAATAATACAACCAGCAAGATGTGGGCTTTAAATAGGTAAACCTTTACTTAAACCATCGTGTATAATTACTGCTCAACGAATAAAATACTTACTTAGCTAACTTCGAAAATCTTAAGAACTCGCCCACACTTATTAAACCTTTTCAGGAAAAGTTTAAACACTCAAAACACGCAACAAACAACATATAAAATTCATAAACTAATCAGAGTCGGAAACAACTTGAAAATTTTCCTTTAAAACGTTATTTAAATAAATCTTAGACATACTAATTATACGTGGAAATATCAATTAATAATACACTAGCTTACTTAAATGTTAATTAACAATTTCAAACGTTGTTTACACGACGCAGCAGATTTACAATGTAAACTGTAGCAGTGAGGTGAGACCATTATTATTCATTGTTGCGCCTGAATAAATTCCGAAGAGTTTCAAAATTTGAATTGGCAAAACGTATTCTAATTTTAAATTGAAACAAATCGGTATTTTTTCTTTTATTCTTTATTGTTATTTATCGAACTCTCACATGAGAATTGCAAATCAATGACACTGTAATTTATTTTTCATTTCTCATACTCGGAAAGTAGTGTTTGTTTGATCAGAGCAACGGGTCGAAAACGATGCTTCCCTCCCTTGGGCGGGAAAGACTCATAGTAATTGCTTCCCTCCCTAGGGCGGGAATGAATTTTAAAAATAGAACTAAAATTGGTTATTTAGTCGGCTATAATTTTCTATATTAATAATTTCGTGCAGGGCTACGTTAGACTCGATTGAAAGCTAACCTGAATAATTAAACATTAAAAAATAATGATTTCGAATCGACAACATAATATCCGTAAAATTCAGATTGTCGAGTATTTTGTAAATTTCTAATGATTTTCTGACCAGACAGATCGCAGCCGCCATTTTTGACATCGGATGACATGTTGAGAAGTTTTTATTTTTTCTCTTTATTTTCGGCCAGTGTCATGTGGTGTAGGTATTATGTAGTTACTAAACCTCCTTAGAAAAACCTATAAACTGTAACCGTGCCTCGACAAGTTTAGTGCGGCGGAAAGAATTCCGGCGCGATCTCAGGGCGATAATATAGAGGGAGCGACTGCCGCAACAGAGGTCCGGGCAAGCCGGATTTCCATCTAGTTTTTACATAATTAAGAAAAATATCGATTAAAAAAAAATGCTGCGGTCTTGTGAGTGTATACGGCCAATGTGAATTAAAAAAAATAACTATTAAAGTTGGATGGCCCGCAGCGGTGACGCGGGCGGTGTGTTCCATATTTGAAATTTAAATTAAAAAAGACTATTAAATAGGTACTATTCATTTTGTTACTATCAATAAATATTTTAGAAAAAATACTATTTTTTACTTTCCTTATATTTGAAATGAAAAGTAGAGTGTTTCACACGAGTGAAAGTCATCAATTCCCACTCGGACTATAGCCGCCCTCGCTTCGCTCGTGCGTCTAAATACCTCGTACGGGAATTGATTTCTTTCCACCCTTGTATAACAATCTACTATATCTTTAATCATTAAAATAAGAAACAAGACATTGAATTTCAAGACCGATCGGTCAGCTGTTCATCGACGCTTCTCGTGACCAGACAATTGGTCTTCTGTTAGGCGAAGAATTAGGCCTTGCCATTTAGTGGTGCAAAGCTGCTCTCTCTTTGGATATTTTTCCGATTCACAGCAATACGGATGATTTTTTTGGACATCTTTATTTTTTTTTCCGTATTACAATCCTTAATTTCATAAGACTGAACTGTGTCCGATTGCTGGGAAAAGACCTGTATAGCCTCCAAATATACTATTTAAACTGAAAAACATCTAACATTTTGTTGCGTCGCTATTCTCATTCCACTTATGACGTTTTCGAAAGTAACTAGAGATTTAAAAATGCTTAGTATGCGTCAGCATACGTATCGTATGTATTTGAGGAGAAAAACAATCAGAAACTTGACGCCATCAAGCATAATTTTATTGGTGAAATGAAAAAATTTCCCGTGGGATTGAACTGCACGCCTTTCGAAAGAAATAAAACAATACTGTCAGGCACTAGAAATTGGTAGGATTTTTACGTGGACGAGCCGCGTCGTGACTATCGAATACTGGGGCCAATCAAAATGCATATAGGTATCTAGACTGAAATCCTCGACTGACGAAATAAATAAATTGTGAAGCTAGTGGAAGGTTTTCTTTTGCATATGCTGTCAAGTGGCGGTTAGACCATTTTTTTGGTTTATTCCGAGTTCAACCCCCAAGATTTTCTACCTTCTGCCGCGTTCGACCCCTAAACGTTTCCAAATTCAACCCCTGAGATTCTGCAAAGAAAACAGTCTTTTGTTTTTATTTAACGTGATAAAATCATCAAATGAGTCCTCCCACCTAGGGCAGGATAGGAGTGACTGTCGTGTATTGACTAAAATCCACGGTGTCCTTCAATAGACCTTTAGATTCCGGCGTCAAGGTATTCGTTAGTCCCAGGACACCGGTAGGCTTTGGCTCTCTAAGGATCCCCCCGTCCCCCGTCCTGAAGCTCTTTGAGGCGCGCGTGGAACACAACGCGCCGTCTACCCAGGCATGGTTCATGGTCGGACAGCGGCTGCGAGTCCAAGAAAACAGCCTTACCGTGTTAAATAACTTTTGTTTTTTAAACGTTGCCCCATATTAGGAATTTCTTCGTGTACCGTGAGTGCGTTTACAAACATAGAAACTCACATACGCAAACACCGGACCAGGAATAACTACTTGCACAGATCATACAAATATTTGTTCCGTTTGGGCATCGCACCCGCGACACACAGCGCAGCAGTGACAACTATCACAATAAAGAACAATAAAACAGATCTAAACCTTATATCCGTCCAATATCAAACCGACTAATCGTGCTGGGAACAAGTGGCTCTAAGAAATATAGATAAAGTGGGTCATCGTTAACTACATTGTCTCCTGGGATTAATGATAGTATAGTTCCTCTAAATTTCTCTACCTCATGCCAAAGATTAAGTAAATAGTGCAGAAGTGAAATTCATAAACTTTTCTGCGCACTATTTGTCTTCGAGGCTTGCTCTATTACGCAATGATATCATAAGTAAAAAGGTGTAGATACGTTATACGCGCTCGAATGTGGTCAATTGAAAAACCTTGACCATATTTGTCTCTTTTTCACTTGCGATGCCATTCTACTTTAGCGACTTAGCGTGATGTAGTGTGCTATTGAAATATTTAGTTATTCAAGTGTGCGTTAGTGTGCCGTTTTTGAAGATAGAATGTCGTGTAGGTAACGTATATTTTCATTTATAATATCATTGCTATTACGTATGTTCATGCCAATAATGGAACGATTGAAAATATAAGAAGTATTGTACTTACGCTACAAACAAAGATACAGTTCTGTTATTAAAAATAAAAACTAACAATTTTATTACATAGAAATACGAAATGAGGTGAATCCGATTTCCGAATCTGCTGAGCGTCTACTCTTATGACTGCGATTCAAATTATGGTTACATCATATATTGTTCATTTCAATATGCAGGCCACAGTGTCTATTACCGATTCCAAAAAGAAGGGAGTTGAACTTCCCTCATAGCTTAAAATTGTAGGCATATACCCGGACTCTCAATATGTGTCGCATCCACCAAATTCATATTCTATGCTAGCACCAAGCGTACCCTCCGTAAACATAGGTAAGTTAAGATATGGTGGCCGTAAACAAAGTTTCTATAGGCCAACGTGATGGGGTAATCGCGCATAAATTACTGGAGGGCACTAGTTTTGGCTGAGGACTTGCGATAAAAATTTAGTGTGTTTTCAAGTGGAATAGTGTAAAGAGACATTATTGTTTATTTTTTCCCACGTTTTTATACACTCACTTTTCTTGTTTGTTTGTTTGTTTGTCGTTCCGGTTGGTCTTTTGCAACTCAATTTTGAAGCACTTCCCGTTAAGCTAGCAGGCTGAAATTTTGCACACGCTCTGAGTTCTGATGACAATATATATAGCTAACGCTAAGAAATAGTAGTAGTCATAAAAAATCCAAAATGGCGGCCTCCCGAAGATGGCGGACGGGCTGTTTGATATCCAACCCCATGATATGGGTATCAAATGAAAGGGTTTGCTCTCAGGAATATGAAAAAAATAGTCACGTGTCTTAATCTTAGTGCAAATTAGTGATACTAAAGTTTTAAGTTATTTACCTACTAATACACTTTTTGCCCAATGTTTTCAAAAACAGTGTTTCACCACGATACTAAAAGACTTATTTATTAGAACCATATTGTAAATTGCGAATATTTTACCTATCAATATTATTTATACATAGAATTTTGTCGTAATTCATATCATAATTCTGATAAAGTGTTTTTTTACATATTACTATGCAAACTCAATGCTGGGTCACCATCAATGGCAAATACAAGTTTCGTTTAAAATCATCAAACTAATAACAAAATGTACAAAACCTAACTACTCCTTACATACTCGTAACATCTACTACAATGTACGTTTTAGTTTCACATTACAGTCGTTATAATTTGAAAAGGAAATGTGAAGCTATTTAAGCAACTGTGAAAGCGTTAGCTCCGGAACAATTCCAACTCCTCTAATAACGTCACGAAGTAACGTATTTCAGTGCCTTAGAGAGTAGCGTCTAATACATTTCAAGTATGTCATAGTACTCCCAGATTGAAAACCCAACTCACTAAACGTATTACGTAAAATGTTCCCCTTACACACGCATCTGATTCGATAAAATGATTGAGAAACTTCCCGCTTTTCGCATTGGCGACATAAAACTAATTTTATTGATATTCGCCGCGTTTACTTTTACAATTTTCCGAACCTTTGCCGTAAGTCGTAAAGCTATACAGCCCTTGACCGAAAGTTTCTGCGGATCCTTAAGAGTACCTTCCTATGTCAAAAATTACTGACTTCAGTGTCTTTTTCGAAGAAGTTTATTTTTTTCTTCGTGTCAATTTTGAACGTTAGGCATTAGCTTCGAAGGCGTTATTACGTAAGCTTTCATCGCTCTTTACATTAAAATTTTACCGGTAACATTAAGGTAGGGCTTTTTGTTATTGCCTTGGAAACTTTTATTTTTAGGTCAGGTGAAAAAATTAATCTGAAATTGTGTGCCATTTAGACGGCCCCCTTTTTCGACGTCTTTTGTTGGCCATTGTGAGATAAGAAAGCATTGTTTTAAAGAAATTACACGACTCGTCTGAGGAAATGTTGTGCTGTTGTTTAATTGTGTGGTTGGCGTACCTGTTTACCTCCATGTGTTTTGTTTAGCTTCTCATTAAAGTACTACACGGCTGTGTAATTTTATGTTTACGAGTAGTTGTATAGCTTTTACTGTGTTTTTTTAATAAAATGAAAAATATTTATGTTCTTCCATCTCAGAATTAAGAACATACTTTTATTAAATAATGATCTAGTTATTTTTATTAAAATTGATGATCTAGTTAGGCTGTTAACGCACCCATGACGGAGTTCAGGCACCAAAACCGTTGTTCTTGTCAGCAACTGTGGTGCGTGTACAGTTGTCATGAGAACGGTGAAACGAAGGATTATAATAAAGGAAAAGAATTTTAGTTTGGTAGGCTACATGTTATAAATTATATTGAAAGTACCCACTAAACAAGTATAATAACCTACATCAAAATGTACACGACGAAAACCGATATCATCAAAAAAGACAACAATTATCTATTATTTATTATTATCTTAATTATTTTCTTGTTCTCACACACTACTGTCTACATTTCTTTTTTTCACTCTTCCTATCGCAGGTCTGCTAGTAGAAATTTCTTTTGAAATAAGCAGTGCCTTTGTACTATTAGTTTAAGTATGTTCTTTTATTTTATTTTGTGTGTACATAAATGATTAAATAAATAAATAAACAATAGAGGTGTTCATCATTAACCGATATGTTTATCGATTAATTTACCAAAACAAACAACTATCCGTGTAATTACACGCACACCCGAAGGCAATTATCGAGTAAATATAACGGAGTTATCACATACTGCTACTGAGATTAATACTGTTTACTAATGAAATTGATGTTCTGTATTTGCGATGTAAATTTTAACGAATTCATTCGGTAATCGGGTTTCTGTTGTTCATGTGAAAAATGTTGATCGAAATTATCGGCTGTTGAATCAGAGCTTTCGTTTTTTTTTTTTTGCGTCGCGGTTTCGCATGAGCATCGAAATCCGGATATTTTATTATTTGAACTTTCTTATTTATTTAATACAGGTAGGTGAATATTGTGTGAGTGATTGGAAGCTTGTATTTACGTAACCATAATCAAGTAATTTATTTTCTTTTCACTGGTTTCTTATCAACAAAGAAAATTATTGTGTAGAAATTGATACGAGCCAACAAAATTCAAATTCTTGAACTAACAAATATTAAAAAATACTAAGACATGTAATACATGACACACTTTGGACTTTAGTTAGTAGACTATAATTACTATACTTCGACAAAAAGTGTTTGAATGTGATGTTTCTAAAGTAATCAAACATCAACGTTTAAAAAAATATGTATACAGGGTGAATTTTTCAACTGGGCGTGGATGGCTACTTTCGAAACTATGAGGAATATCGAAAAACGATGAAAGGAGTCTCGAGGCCGATTTTGACGAAAACTAAAACTGCATCATTGGATTTTAGAAAAATCAAAAATCCTGGTCAGGAATCGAACCCGCTGATTTTGGAAAAAAAATCACACCCTGTATTATTATACCGTTCGATAGTGTTGCTAATAAGGATCAAATTCTGGGAAGTAATCATATACGGAAAACTTAAGGAAAACGTATAATTACAAAAAAAACTGATTAATCTTCAAGGCAAAGACTGTGTTTGAAAGATAAGTTACCGTTTCTTCTTTAAAATAATGCTATTTTTAGTTCAACTCAATAATGTCGTATTGCTAAGTACAGTGGGATTGTTGAAACGTCAAATCCAGTGAGACATTGAAAACAATGAAATTTTATATTTTGAATAAATTATGGCTGTGTAGATGTAAAGTAGCATGGGAAAATAGCAATTTAATTAAAAATCAGCCATTTCCTTAAGTTTGCCGTATATGATTACTTCCCAGAATTTGATCCTTATTAGCAACACTATCGAACGGTGTAATAATACAGGGTGTGATTTTTTTTCCAAAATCAGCGGGTTCAATTCCTGGCCAGGATTTTTGATTTTTCTAAAATCCAATGATGCAGTTTTAGTTTTCGTCAAAATCGGCCTCGAGACTCCTTTCAACGTTTTTCGATATTCCTCATAGTTTCAAAAGTAGGCATCCACGCCCAGTTGAAAAATTCACCCTGTATAGTAACACAGACAAAAAGATTGCAAAAAAAAAGAATTTTGTAATCATTTACCATTTTTTTCTCATCCCTAACTTTAAGTATCGGAGACCAACATATTTTCAATAGACACATTCAATTCCACACAACAATGTTGTAGCCACATCGAGAATTTACCATTGTGAGCTGAGACGGCGACAAATCCAAGTCGGATCCGATAACGAATTGGATACAGTTGCATTACCGTTCTGGGACTACACTAGTGATCCCCTATCAAATGTTACAATTTTATCGATATTTAGATTTACGATTACGGTTTACAATTTAATCTTGTTCTACGGTGTGTTGGGTAGAAGTAAGAGGGTTTTGTGCAATTAAGAAGAGTGTATGGGCCCCGATTCATTTTGTTTATTGCCTGGCTGTTGTTAAAATACGAGTATGTTGTCTACGTTTTTCTGTGATTGAGTAATTTTGATGAAAACTTTTACGTGGTTTATTAGGTTAGGTTAGGTTTATTATCGGCTAGAGATTTTATCAAGTTAATTTATAAAATTAACTAAAGGCTAACTTGATTAGTTTCCTGCCAAAACCAGAGGATCGACCATCCTGCAATTTTTAGTGTGTACATACAGTACCATACATTTATCCCGTAAAAAAAAACTGTTCCCGAGAAAAACTTTAGTAAACTTCATAATAATGATAGATAATAATTTAATAGAATCAAATGTAAAATCGATACTGATTGTCAAATTTAGAATTTGACAATCAATCCATAAACGCGATTAAAGTACCGCTGGTAACTAAATGTAATAGTATATAATAACATCATCATCGTCTCATCACTGTAAGTGTTTTTTTTCATTATTCATTACGATGAACATTTTCGATAGAAACGAATTACACGAAACCATCGCATCACAGCACTAATCATAGTATGAGTGGCGATGCAACCATCTCAAGACATGTGTGCTGTGACGACAAGGGGCGCCGCGCGTCGTCACTCGCTTCGGACGATTGCCAAGCTTAAGGTGGATTTACACTGTACGATGCAAGACGATGCAAGAATAATTCATATAAAAGTTCAAACTGATTGGTTGACTAACCATATCAGGTAATAACAGACGTCAAGCTTGTGATGACTTTTCAATATAAAATATGCAAGAAAAAAAAACAAGATTCTCGACTTCCAATACCCTTGAAATTCTAATTAATTGATGATTATATTATATCATCATCATCATCAGCCTGTAAATGTTCCCACGGTTAGGACAATGGTCTCCTTTCTGTGAACGGGCCGTAATCCACCACAACGGCCCAGTGCGTGTTGATAGATATCACATGTCTTAGCCATACAAAGGATAATCCCAAACAGTAAATACTTTTTCTCTTTGTCAATTTTCAAGAGAGTGAGCTATCAGCGTTTAAATGTTCATAAAAGAATTATTATATTTGTGGTCGGTCATTTTGTAAGCAATATTTTTATATGAGCCATAAAACTATTTATGGGTAGGACCTTCACTTGTTTAACTCGAAAATTAAACGAACCCTTCAATATTGTCGGATATTATACCAGGAAATATGAGGCGTAACCCGTAACTTAATATAACGGCCCGCCGTCCCATTACCGACTTCAGTTTCTTATGGTTATTTTTTTCATGCCATCGCTTCTGCTTGACCCTACGGTACTCTTATCATTTTTACAGGACTTTATGATACAGAAAATTAACAAGTGTAACTATTTGTTTCATGTTCTTACCCTTCATGGATTACAAGTGTAATGTTTGAAACTTTCTTACAACTCACAAACCGCGAGTACTAATAACAAATGTAAATATTTTTTCAACACATTTGCTCGTAAAATGCATTTACAAAGCCTGTATACAGTGTTCGAAAGTTAAAAATTACGGACCATACAACGCAGCGTGCGGTAAAATAGGTACTCTCACCTAAGTACCTATTTTACCGCACGCCCTTCTATAGCAGCGTGCGTTTTCTTTACGGTTTTTTTTTAATTTCCAAAAAAAAAAAAGAATTCCACCAAAGAGTTTCACATTATGAAAATAAACAATCTGACTGATCGAACCTCCTTGGAAGAGCTTTTGCTCAATTCGTTGTCTCACTTTAATACTAAAGAGTAAATGAGATGAAAGATGTAGTTCTAATTTTCACCACGTGCATGTGGCGCCATTTTCAAAGTCGCGCCATTTTCATATTAGGAACTTCAAAAATTGTTGCGACTAATCTGAGTTCAAGGGAGGAATCTGATATTAATATGGATACATGTGTTGAAAAACATTGTATGACACACGTGCAGAAATTGGTATTTACAAACTCGTGACTACGGTACGCCCTCGGGCGCCTTCGGCGCCTCGGGCGTACGTTGTCTACTCGTTTGTAAAAACCAACTTTCCGCACTAGTATCATAAATAACTATTCTGGCATTCTTAATTCGTAGCTAAAGTGCTACGCAATGTTACGAGAAATAGACGTCCGGCTACGAGCCATATTACGGTGCAATGTGTCAAATCAAATCAAAATATGTTTTCAAATAAGCCCGTAGTTAAGCACTTTACTTTTAATTATCAAAGACAGATAAAATAATATTAAACACTACAAAAATTATGGTGCTACAGTCCCAGTCACACGACATGAATGATACTTTAAAATATCATATTGATATTAGTGTACCTGAACTAAACTCTAATATTCAAATAATATAATGTATTTTTACAATTATGATAATGAGTATATCACATTTTTTTGTAGTTATAAAAGTGTGTGTATTGTCTGATAATGTGAATTAAAGCATGCTATAAAGGGGATGAATTTATAGTGTTAACTTTACGACGTCATCCCTCTTGCATCCCTTTCCTTATCTTGCATCACACGACAGTGTGTAATCTCCCTAACCCAACAACGTGCTCTTACAACAACACCGCGACTATTGGTATCACGAGAGCTTCCAATGTAAGATGTATCAGTGCTGAAGATTTATAGCTCTTATGTTTATGAAAACAGAGTGTGGAATATCAAGGCGCCACGCGGTCAGAGCTTGCATTTATTATTGAGAAGATGTAATTTTAGCGATTGCATTGTAGATTGATTTATTCTTTCTTAGGATATGGCCACACTATGGTGCCAGACTTAATTGATCCACTGGGCCACTCAACCTTCAGTCTGTCCAATCATGATTATACGCTACTTCTTTCTGATTCTCTGGACATGTTTGCCGCATGCCGAACGAGCTGCGTCTCCGCAAACAACCCTGAAACAGGAATTTTATTTTTTGATTTTATTTATAGGTTAAATTTTCTATTGGTATTTTTATCTCATTTCCATTTTTATCATTGCAATTACTCTACAAACATTTCGCAATTCTGTAAGTCACTTACCACGTCATAATAAGTACGTAAAACTGCATGTGATTTTACTTTGTATATGTACGTCTTGAAAGGGCCATATCAATTAATAAGTATACAGTATATTTTGATAAATTAGATATTTCGAAGTTCCAAATATATTTGACCGCTGGTATTCCCATTCTGACCGCAAATCAATTTGTACGTAGACAGAACTTTGTCTAATCAATCCAACTTGAAACAGCACTTCAGAAACCCCAAGCACCCCATTATCAGACCGTTACACAGACCACTAACGACTTAACCATCGAATCACCCCCAAAGCCCTCACACACAGATATCAATATCTAGAAACACTGTTTCTACCCACCTTCCTTTAAAATGGCATAGAAATTGAGCGGAGCATCTGCCTAATAACAGTTACGCAGAAAACGGAAGTGGCTTCAAAGCGACGCCCCTTATGTCATTGTGTTGGTAACACGAAGTTACGAAATAACTTCGTAACTAGCGACCAACTGCGGAAAATGGGGGTGAAGTGAATGTACTCAACTAATGTTGATAGTTTTGCCTGCAATATTTTTGTTTTGCTCGTGGATGTTTGCAGTTTATGTTAATCAATTTGTTGCAGAAGGGGGTGTTTTGAGTCATAGTCAGAATTGGTCATATTTTAGTTAAAGAATACCATTATTTAGCTCGGTGAATCACCCTAAGTAAACCTACACTGACTTTATTGGTAAGGCGCTTCAAAAAGGTCGGGTATGTAGTCAGTACTCGCGATTGGCGTGCTTGTATGACCATATTTATATATTTATGATGGTGTATAAGTCGAAAGGATTATAAAAAATGGATCGTAAAAGGTGGCACTCCGTGGTTTCTAAATAATTTCTTGAAGGAAAGGCGTGTATTTACATTTTGTATCGATAATATGGATAGATGGTCTGATATGTTTTGTCGTTTGAAAGTTGTATCTAAGAGATCCAACATCTCATGGAGGAAGTTGTAGGTTTAAATTAGGCCAATTACTAGTCTGACTTTATCAATGCATAGGTGATTTAGGAGTTAATTTTGAAAGTTACTGATATCTGTGAAAAAAAAAATAGTAGAGAAGAATAATCAATCAACCGCTTCGAACAAGAGTGATGATCATTGGTCGTGCTTTTCTGTATGATAAGAGACCTTTATCTGTTTACCCAACTTTGTAGGGTCGGTTTCCATTCAAACCAGGTGGCTTTTATTTTTTGTTTGTTCGCTCTTTGAGTAGCTCAGTCAAATATGAATAAGGCTCATATACGCACTGTCGACTGGTCGCCGGCGTCTTGGTCAACAGTGACTGTAACTTTTATTAGTTCAAATAGGTGATTACGCACTTGGTCGCCAGTCACTCGCCTATGTTTCGGTCGCCGAGGAACTGAGTCGCTGGCGACCAGTCGACAGTGCGTAATGAGCCTAAAATTTTGCCAAACTCAATAAGTAAGATCCATCAACGTAATCAGCACAATGTGGATGTGCTAGCAGGTAAACCGTAACTATAATCCTTCGGGCATCTAAAATGTCCTGGATTACTTGTTACACAATTTTAAATTAATAGTTTCTACATTGCACCTTTCAAAATATCTTCACACATCCATGTTTTCCGCCTCACACCGCAGTGTAGGCACCTACATATCACACGTATTCAGAAGAGAAGTGCTAAGTACTTCGCAAAGTTTCACCCCCGGGAGTCTGTCCTAGTTGATAATCATAACGAACGTCTTAAAGGAATTACTCAATTAGCAAGCCTGAGTTACGGAGTTGTTACTTGGGTATGTGTGAGTTTAGTTTAGTAGTATTATTTTATTTTATGTTCGCGGGTTAAGTTCGTGTAAGTGTAAGCGTAAACCGCCTGTAAGTCACGTGATTGCGTTACCGCGACTGCGTTCCTCAACGTTAGATTTTTTTAATATTTATTAAATGTAGGTTATGTAGGCATAAACAATAATCTATTTACATATATATTTATTTATATTTCATAAAATTTTAAAAAGTTATAAACTGCATTGTTAAAGAAAACATATTCTGTTACTATTATTCCACGTCTTATTTGCTAGTGTTTAGGCCTGGAAAATAATAAAGATCGAGTTTAAAATAAATAAAATATTTTTGAATAAATATACACCTGGGTTCGCTTATCTATGAATAATTAAGTCCTGTAACCATTTTCTCACAAATTACTGTTATAAAATAATACAACTAGTTCAATAAAAAAAACTGTATTTCAAAGGTAGACGAAGTGTAATTCTAGTTATATTTATGCTTCTATAAATATATACGAAGTCGAATAATATTATAAAAATAATTTTGATTTGAAGAAAACGTATAGAAATACAATCTTTCTTAAACTGAAAAACTACTGAGACAATCAGTAGATAGCATATACGTAGTTGTTGTTGGAACAAGACTATCATGATGGTGACTGCAATGTCACATGGTTTTTGAACTGCAAAATAATTATTTATTAATAGTCTGTGACATTGGAATGTCACCTTTAGTAAGAATGGTCCGCAAAAGGTGACACGCGGAGGTTTAGATTTTTTTTTTCTTTTTTACGTGGTAAAATCATCAAATGAGACCTCCCACCCCGGGCAGGGCGAGAGGTACTGTCAGACTTGTACTGACTAAAATCCACGGTGTCCTTCAATAGCCCTTTATGTTCCGGGGTCACGGTGATGGTATAAGACCCGCGACCCCGGACATGTTACTACTTAGTCTACACAGACTGCATTAGCAGTAACATATAATTACATAATCTAAACATTATCACATATTTGTACTAAAGCGAGGCTTCGAGGTAGTTAACTTAGTTTCGAATCGATCGTTGTACGTAGTTTAAAGTAGTGTGTAGTACCGTGCGCTAGTTAAGTTGATTTGCGGCTCGAACTAAGAACAAGTTCGTAAACTTTACCCTCTACATACCCACTTTATTTGTGATTTGTTGGCATATTAACTGTTACCCACCGATACTAATGGCTTGTGCATTCTCGTGTTGATTTCAGTTCATAAAATACTCTTAGTGTATTTGGTTTTGAACTGTGCTGCATTGCATTTAATGTTCTAAATGTCGTGATTATAAAATCTAGTCACTCTTTACCTCCTATTAAGCTTCGGGTGGTATCTTGAATCGTGTTCATCAATTTAAATATCTCGGTCATATTGTTACTGCGGGCATCAAAGATGAGTTAGATGTTGAAAGGGAGCGAAGAGCATTGGCGGTTCGATGCAACATGCTTGTCCGGAGGTTCGCTCGTTGTACATGTGAAGTGAAGGTGTCACTGTTAAAGCCTATTGTCAAACATTTTACACGAGCAGCCTCTGGTCAGACTGTACGCAGAAGGCCATCAATGCTCTTCGAGTTCAATACAATAATGCGTTCAGGATGTTGTTGGGGCTGCCACGTTTCTGCAGTGCGTCTGGAATGTTCGCGGATGCCGCACTGATGACTTCGCAGCTATCAGACGTAAGCGTGCCGCGTCGCTACTGCAGAGGGTCCGGGGCGGCTCAAACAGTCTCCTGAATGTCATTGCGGGGAAATTTGATTGCCCGATTATTAATTCCTTGTCAAAATTACATGTTTACTAACATAGTTTTATAAGTTTTTATTATTAACAACTGTATGGATGTGTTATGTCTGAAATAAAATGCATATTATTATTATTATTATTTGTTGGTATACTTTTATGTATCTCGGCTTTATTGCCGGATTTGCAGGATAGCACGAGCCGAAGCCAAGTTCTACCCTAAGATGTTAGTGTCAAATGATGAGTTTAAATTAAATCTGTTTGTGTGGTGGCTGGAGGTTGTGTGTGTGGAGTGGAAACTACAGAGTCATTTTCATTTTGCAAAAATTTTCTGACAATCCTGCAAGTATTCAGGATTGCGGCTTTCTGAAGACTTTGGTATGTGTACGGTGGTAAATCAAGTGTTCTTAAGGACTGGTGGAGCTGTTTAGGAATAATGCCTGTAGTTGATAACACGATAGGGACAATTGTGACATTGGTGAGACACCACATTCGGCTGATTTCAATTTTGAGATCTGTATATTTTGAAAGTTTTTCTGCTATTGTGTTTTGTAGGTTGTGGGTGTTTGGTACAGCGATGTCTATGATTTGCGCGGTTTTGTTGAGTTTATCTAATAAGGTGATGTCTGGTCTGTTAAAGTGAGTAGTTTTATCGGTGAGGATTGCTCGGTCGAAGTACATTTTATGAGTGGCGTTTTCAAGAACAAGTTTAGGCTGGTGCTTATTATTATTATTATTTACTCTCTGGTTTAGGACAGCCCTATGCATGTCAGCTTAAAGCAGTCCATTGCTGTCCAGCGTTGGACCCGCTCCTTTCGTCGCAATAAGCTGTATAGTTAATGAAACATTCAAAGCATTATCCGATCATAGGATTTAGGTTTAGATTAGGCTTTTCAAGGTTTGTATTCTCTGATGAATATTATTAAACCTGTCTGAAAAAAGCTGTTAGATTTAAGTCTACAGGGAAATACGTTAAGCGTTAGATTTAATTAAATGCTAGCTGTTGCTAACTTCTTCTCCCGTTACAACTCTAAAGTTCTCCAACGAAACATTATAAAATAGGATAAATACCAACTATCGCATGTATAAATTTATTCAGTTTTTAAACTATCTGTGTGACTAAAAAGGGTATTTTGTGAAATAATAACTAATATCCATTCATTCTCACAAACTTTCACGTTTATTTATCATCAATGTTCCTTTGAAAAACGCACAAACGCACACACAAACATCTCTCACCCTATTCGCATATACCTGCTCCGTTCCGTCGTGGTTAAAAAATGATTTCTTATACAAGCAAGTACCTAAACAAAGTCAAGCAAGCAAGTAACCAGTCTATGAATTTAAAACTGCCTTGAAAAACATCTAGTTAGCCAATCAAGAATGTAAGCCGGGTAAACCAAACCGAAGACGACTGACACAACCACGTGTCTGTTTCCCTCGCTTTTCAACGGAGTTCTACTTTTGACAGCAGCTGTCACTCGGTGTTGCCAGTTGATAGTCGATTACGTCTGTCACGCCATCTATGATTCTGTCACGACAACTCACAAGGCACTTCCTCGTACTAATGAAATGCAATTCTGGAGGGATTGATCGCAGGAAATGAATTGACATGATCGGGGAAGTTGGTCTTTGATCGATGTTTTGATTAATGTTGAGATAGTGTTCGTGTTTGGCTGGTAATTAAGCTAACTTTAATGGCATATTTTATACTAAACTTTACAAGTTCATCGTACTGTGCAGTTTGCTAAACCTTTGAAAGTCACCTTAATGAAACTACATTATTTTTGAGCCGTTTGTGGGGTTCGTGTGATCTCAGACTCTTCAAAGAGATAACAAAACTACTTGTTGGCGCTTCTCGCGAAATAAAAGCTGGCGTAACCGCAGATAAGCTCTTTTCAACTAGATTTTTTTATAAGAGCCCTTATTTATTTAGCCCTTGTTTTCAATATCAGTTTTCTCTGAAATCTTTTCTTAACCTAAATTAAAAAATAAACTTCTAACAAAATATTTCAGCTGTTCAGCCTAAATTTGACCTTGACGCGTGATACCTGGTAAAAAATATAATTTTATATTTTACAAAAATGCCTAACATTTTTCCATGTTTAAGCGAAGATAACTCGTATTTATCTATTAATAAAGACGAGGTTTTCTCCGGTAATACTCATTATTTCTTAATAATTCTTCTAGTCTCGTAAATCATATTTAATCTTCAACGTTACTGAGTTTTCCCAGATTGAAATGAAGGCCTTGAAAGAAATTATTGTGGGGATTACCAAACAACACAAAATTAAGTGAGTTTGTAATTTATTCCGGGGCCAATGGAAATGTCTGTCTTCTGAAATATTTCTTAGTTGTTTTGTTTCAGATAAATTCATTTTGTGGTAGAAATAATAATGGAAACGTTATTAATTTTATTACACGGTTAGAATCCACCACCACCAAATGACACCTTGAGAAATTGCAATAAAAAACGACCTTGTAGACGTCGTATGTCGGTTGATGTCTATTAAGGCGAATTTCCATTACACAAGTTACTTGTATACAGCTTGATCAAATCTCCAAATAAGCTATAAGTTGCTAGAAGGTATTTTGAAGTTGTACATTTTATGTCAAGTAACTGTCAACCTCCCTAATTAAAAGTAAAACCTGCAAGCACTTGACCTTGCACACTCTCGAAAACAATGTTTAGTATTTATCCTACTTTTTTAAGCTGCTTGTATACAAATGTGACGTCATACTTGTACGGAACGGCCTACTGGAAACGCGCCTTTACCAATGACCTTGTAACCTTGTTTGAGAACGCCTCCCTCAAAACCAAGGTCGTTTGTGGTTGTATCAACCACAAGATCGGTGGACTCAACCAAAGTGTGTGTGAAATTATGTAGCAGATCTTTACAAGATGCTTGCATGCGGGGGCGACTCGCTGTCCCACCATGGATCATGCCCGGGTCGACGGCGTGTTGCCACGTTGACCACGCGCGCCTCAAAGAGTATCAGCACAATGACTCCCCTTTAGAGGGTCAAAGCCTGCCGGGGTCCCATGACCAAACAGCAACCGTTACCCTGGAACGTAAAGGCCTATTGAAGGACACCGTGGGTGGATTTTAGTCAGTATAAGTCTGACAGTCTCCAGCCTTACCCAGTTTGGGAGGACTCATTTGATGATTTTGCTACGCTAAGAAAAGGCCTTTACAGGGTGGAAGAAAAATGAGGTAAATAATAATAATTGAGTCGTGATTGTGACCTACTTATTTATGTGGGTCACGTAAATTCGATACAATCTTCTTCTGTTATCGCTGCTTTAATGTCCGCTGTAGGATATCCTTATAGACTTAAACGAGAAATGATCCTGTAGTGATTTAGCTATAATCCTCAAGCGACAGGGGATTTGTAATGATAATAATTATGGTTTAATGTCAAAATGTTGGCCACTTTCCTTATGTTTTAGACGTTATTTTATTGTAAAAGGTGTCTTCTGATAGAATTAAGAGATCCACTACTTAATTCTCATTGCAATAACGATGTTAAATATATCCTGTGATTGCAGAATGTATGAATGGATGTTTTTAACTGTTTTAGAACTACTGAACGTATTTGGATGACAGATACTAGTAGCAGTAGCTAGTTTTAGCGTAGATCAGAATTTTTGTAAAAATAAATTTTACTGACACAAAAAAGTTGCATTATACCTACTCAGTCAACTGAACAAACAACCGAATTACTAGCCACTACATCAATAAATTCGAGGAGTTTCCAAGAAAGTATTATTTTTGCATAATTACCTCTGTTTTGTACGTCTGCCACAACTCATCTGAATCGCGTACGTTCCATCGACACCTGCGGTAAGTTACCGTTGAATTATGACGGAGAAACTTTTCACATTCATCTTGTTCTAATTAATACAATCTGTTTTAGTTGAGAGTAAGTTGAGTTTCATTACAGTTTTAAGCTCGCAACTATAGATTTGGTTTATTGAATAAAATTTTATTTTATAAGGGTATTTTACGGCATAAATAAATTGATAATCTATTTAGTCCGTCAGTAATAATATTGAAAAATAATGGACACGTATTTTTATTTTTTCAAATCAATGAATTTTAACAAAGATAAAACGCTTCCAAATTCGGGAGTGTTGCTTGTGACGTCATTGCGCTTGTAAAATTGTACTGACCGAGTGAAGTTTTGTGATTTTTAGAAACGTTGTATGTTCGTCAATTCTGGTTAACGTTACAAAAGAAAAAATACGGGTCTCATATTTTTTAATAATCTATATTTCGGACAAATATTTTTTTTTAGTAAAATACCGTATTATTATCTAAGCTGCTTTTAAGCCAATAAAAAAGTTTATGATTACTTCGTTTTAAAAGTATTGTTTACGGATAAACTAAAATGTGAACAATCAGTCTGCTATTTTATTTTTTAATTTTAAACACTGCTTAACAAAGAACCTTTTTACCTAGTTAAAAAAAGATTAGCACCAGTTTTCAACAATTTGATAGAGATTAATCGACAGTTTTCGATCATTAAAATAACGTGTTAGTATTTTATTATAACTTACACAATTTTGGAGCCCTTGGGAATAAACCATAATAACGGAACTATTATCATTAATAATTAATCAGCTTATTATGCCCCAATTACTTCTGTCCTTAATTGGAAAACACTACTTTTCCATTGTCTACGAGGGATGCGATACGGTGCGGCAACGGTAGGGTGCGGCGCCACACCGCAATTATTTTGAGACCTTTAAGGTGACACAGGGGCGTTGCTATGACGCAGTGGCAACATAAAGAAATGAGCGGTGTTGCTCAGGCGTCGTCGAATTCACCTCTCCCCCGCCTCGACTCGCAGGTCATAACTCCTGAATTTAACACTTGCGTTTCCACGCCGCACAATAATAATTCGTATGTAACGCGGTGTCCTGCGTTAGCGACGAATATGACGCGACGTGACGCGATTCTAAGGCCCTTCGTACACCAGGCGACGCAAGTCTCCGATACTTTACGATTTCGGTATCCAAGCGACTGTTGCAAAAAAAAACCAAGAGGTTCCTACACAGGCACGCGTCAATGGATGCCAAAGTCGTAAGGTATCGGAGACTTGCGTCGCCTAGTGTACGAAGGGGCTAACTTTTCAACTTCAGTTAAAAACTTCGTGTTGCGTCGCGTCGCGTCGTATTTGTCGCTCATGCAGGACACCGCCTTACCGCATCGTGTGGCGGCGCTCTTCAGGAAATATTATTTCTATATACAGAAAAAAAAATACCATTTCACGGACTAGAAGTCACGTATTATCATTATCTAGTTATACAATTGCCGAGATAGCTTCAGCGGATAAAGTCGGAATTGTCCGGTGGAAAACGAGTTTCATTGCTAGTGAAATGCGGGGGTAATTTCATGGAACATTTACCCCCCGACCAGGGGTAGTGTTTACTGTACATTTCAGAAATACGCTTCCATTTTTTGATGTACTCGTACATCTTTATTTTATGAATAATGTATTTGTATGAATATAATTGGTAGGTTAGGGGACATTTTTCGCATGTGTGGTTTTGGAAGTATGAGAGGAAGATTTTGAGGTAGAAGCGTGTAAAATCATAAGATTAGTTTGGGTTCGCTTATTTTTATCGTGGTTAAATCATCAAATGAGTCCTCCTACCCAGGGCGGGAGGGACTGCCTGACTTGTACCAACTAATAAAATCCAAGGTGATCCTTCAATAGCTTTTTACGTTCGTTGGTTACAGTTACCCGTTTAGACAGTCTCGCGACCCCGGCAGGCTCTAAGGCCCTCTTAGGTTACCTTTATATTGCTGACAGCTCTATAATGCGGGCATGGAAACCCCGGCAGGCGTTTGACGCTCTATGTCCGTCAGATTGCTGATAGATTTTTGCTGCGCTCGTGGAACTCGACGCGTCGTCGACTCGGAAAGTAGGTATACCTACTTATAAATAAAACAATTGAACACCCAAGGAGGTTCCTCTCATTTTCCATAAGGCTCTCACCGCTTGATCAACGATACAACATTAATCAGTTCTTCATTACATTAGTTCTGACTGACTGACTGGCCTGTTGGTCTAATAATAAATAATAAATATTCCACAACTAACACACAACGCCATCTAGTCCCAAGCTAAGCCGAGCTTGTGTTATGGGTACTAGGCAACTGATAAACATACTTATATACATTTCTAAATACATACATATTATAGATAAATTACACACAGAATAAATGATCATGCTCATCACACAAACATTTGTCCTGGGTGGGAATCTAACCAACAACCCCCGGCATTGCAGTCAGGGTCACTAACCACTAGACCTTTGACTGGCCTGTTGGTCTAGTGGTTAGTGACCCTGACCGCTATGCCGGAGGTCGTGGGTTCGATTCCCACCCAGGACAAATGTTTGTGTGATGAGCACGATCATTTGTTCTGTGTCTGGGTGTAATTTATCTATAATATGTATGTATTTAGAAATATATAAGTATGTTTATCAGTTGCCTAGTACCCATAACACAAGCTCGGCTTAGCTTGGGACTAGATGGCGTTGTGTGATAGATGTTGAATATTATTATTAGTTCAATAGTAATCTAACAACAATTCTACTACACCTATAAATAATGTTCTTTCTTTGAATACCTAAAACACTACATAAATATCCTAAGTTTAGTTATAAATAAGTAAATATCTGCGTAAGAAAAAGCCCGCAGTAAACATTGACGAATGAGCGCTCTTCCCGAAGATACCGAGAAGCTCACTTATTGATGAGCTCTTATTTATTAGCGGGGAACCGATGAGAAGTGTGAATGAACTTCATGCGTTGCTTGTTACAGAAGTATTAGTGATCGTTTATTTTTGTTATTTTCTTATGCTTTTGTTGCGTGATATCCGACAAAAAGCAAATTTTCTATGTTACAGGCACTAATTAATGTTTACTTGGGATTAGAGTTGTGATAATAGAAAAGACTGCAATTAAATGTTTTATTAATAAGTTTGTCCAAAATATTTTTGTTACGTAACGTTTAATTTTATTGGTATCTATCTAAGGCTAAAAATAAGCCTCCTAGCCTTTCAACGTTTTAAACAAACTACTAAAAATCTGAATTTAACCTTTTTAAAACTTTTTCAACACTAGAAGAATAAAATCAAATTGCCTTAATTTTATGAGTGAATAACAGAAATGTAATATGTACCTATTTAAATTAAACCCACTACAATGAATTTCATTAGATACAAAAAAAACGTCGCGAGACTTAGGAATTACAGTCACCCCGGAACGTAAAGGCCTATTGAAGGACGCTGCGGATTTTACTCAGTACGAGTCTGACAGTCCCTCCCGCTCTGCTCTCGATGGGAGGACTCATTTGATGATTTTACCACGATAAAAAAATACACAAAAAAATCTATTTGTCAATGTATAATTTAAAATAATCCATCTTGATTTTTTTTAAGCTGCACCCAACCAAACGTCCAAAAAGATTATTCCTTAAAAGAATAATCATTTTAAATGCTGCGATATTCCAAGATCAACAAAAACATGTTCTTTCATATTCTTTCCGTTGTTCCTGTTCCTTTTAAGTGATTATATTTTCATGCAACGTCCCAAAAGACGTCAACCAACAGTCCTTGAGAAATGAACTTGACGTTTTCTCAGCCAACTTTACTTTGGAAGCTCGATTTCACTCGAGTGGGCCTTAAGGTGCTTTGCTTTTAAAGAGGATTTTGTTTTTAAGGCAGAAAAAAAAGAACAAGCAAAATAATATGTAAAATATTTAGTGTCTCATTGAATATTTAAATTCGTTGTTTCATAGTTACGTGATGATTGGTCTCTTTACAAATTCCTGAATAAAGCAGTAAGTTGAAAAAAACTTTGGTTGTACTCATTGTATAAACTTGGAAATACTGTCTAGCCACGTACACACGGCTACACATCCAGCTATAACAAACCAGTTTGTCTTGGTCTCACTTTGTATGATTTACACACACACAATAAACGATCAGCTAATACTGGTTTTGAATAACTTGATGTGTAGCCGTGTGTACGTGGCCAGACAGTATATGTACACATATATAATATTTAAAAATTAATAAGTTTTCTTTAATTCTTAAAAACTACACTTCCAACTGTGTTAAATAATAGTTTTCCCCAAAAAAGCTTTACATTTTGGCGTCGCAGGCGCTAATGTGTATAAAAAATACGTAATTATGTTTTCGTTAAAACCACGAAATAATTTCGCAAATACGAGTCCGCAAAGTTGCCGTAAAACCTGAAAACATACCTACTCTTTAATTTCAGCTGACGCGTAAACTTCAGACGGCTCAACTTCATATCGACGTAAGTGATATGAACGCAAATATCATAATAAAGTTCCACTTGTTTCAGCCCGCGGTTTTGCTCATGGAGTTTTACGTGGATAGTTTGAGTTACGGAACTATTTTACAATGCTTTTTAAGGACCTTTAAGCAAAAAAATGCAGGTTTAATGCTATACGTTTTCAAATAGTTAACCATTTAAATAACACGTCGCGTCACTTTTGTTGTAATAATAAGTCAATAATTTTATGTAAAAATTGTGACCTAGAAAATCCCATCTACCTCATACGATCAATACAATCTATCAACAAACGACGTACACAGTTGGCTGCGATTAGTCTAAACTGTACCCCTAGCACGAGTTTTCTCTATTTTACTTTACAGAGTTTTTCCAGTATTTACAGCGTTTATTGTAAGGAAATATGGTACAGCGCCTCTGGTGTGCGAAGAAGGAACCATTTTTTCCCTTGAAAATTGTCAATTTGAAGTCGTCCAAGTTCCAGTTTACTTTACGTCTCAAATACTGAAAACTCGTGCTGACGGTACAGATTGAGCTCTGTTTTTCTTTGTCTCAACTTTTCACAAATTATTTTTGAACCAAGAATCATAACAAATACTTAAACACATGATTAGGTAACAGCCTTTATCGTCAATACCCAGTAACAACTCTACGTAATCGTATAACAGTATTACTTATACCGTATTAATAAGTGCGAAGACAAAAGAAAATACTCCACAGACAGACGGGTCTATTTTATTATATTATTCAGATTTGTATATCTTGTTTATGACTACGCAAGCTGGCTGGATCGTACTGCGGGATCAGTAAATGGAATATTTTTTTAAATTAGGTTTAAATACGGCACTCGTTTTTTTTTTTGCGTGTAGGGTAAATAGAGTTGTAAGGGGTACTGAAGTGAGTTTTAAACTAGGTACTTTACTACTTATTACAAAGAGCATAACTTTTTTTTTATCGTGGTAAAATCATCAAATGAGGCCTCCCACTGTCAGACTTGTACTGACTAAAATCCACGGTGTCCTTCAATAGCCTTTTATGTTCCGAGATCACGGTGATGGTATAAGACCCGCGACCCCGGAAAGAGCATAACTTTATAACAGAATTACACTAATGTAAGTAAAATAAATACTCTTTTTGTTATTGATATGACGTATGTTCTGGTATTGTTATTGAATAAGTGACGTATATACAAATATTTATTGCGAATAAAGCCTTTCGTATCTTACCAGGAACTGGGTCATAAACATCAGATGAGTATTAATGGTTTCAAGAAAAATATAATTGTCTTCAGAAAATCTAAAAATACCTACTAGAGAAGACTTGTTTTAAATGTTAAAAATAAACCCTGAGATCTTGTTTACGACGTTGTTTCTCGACTTATTAGATAGAGTATTAGGGTATATTGGCATTGATTGATGTTACTATTTTTGTCTTTCTACTAATAGCCAACGTTGTTCAAAATAGATAAGTTGGTAGACAAGAGAAAGCTGTTCACTGAATGATTAAATAAAGAACTTTTTAAGCCATTATTTCGTTGATAAAACTGTAAAAAATAATTTCGATTTTTTTTTAATCTATTTTATGAAAGAAGTTACTTAGGGTTTAAGTTTTCCCTACAATACGACCAACGTAATACTTCTTTTTTCAAAAACAATTTGTTGCGACCATCGAAAATATATCGACTGCAGCGGAAACCAAACAACCGATAGCATAAAGTCAGCCTAATTGCAGTCCACTGTTGGACATAGGCACCCAGGCTACGCCATTTCACCCTATCCTCTGTCTTCCGCATCCAATCTGTCCCACCACTTTCTTAAGATCATCGGTCCATCTAGCTGGAGAGCGTCACACACTTTGCTTACTGATAGGTGGTTATCAGTCCACCGATATATCATCTGCCTAGCCTTTTCCCAACTGTATTGGGGTCGGCTTCTAGTCGAACTAGGTGCAGCTGAATGTCAGTATTTTACATAGAGCGACTGTCTGTCGGACCTCCACAACCCAGCAACGGGGCAATAAAATGCCCCATAATAAGATTGGTCCTGGACTCTAAAAATATGATTTATGTCTAGAATGGAGATGTGCACTAATAGGTCAGTATAAAAAAGACGTGCAGACTTGCAGACGATGAACCATCACTGTCATTACTCGTCCAAAAGAATCTCCAAACCAAATTAACATCACTAAGTTCCCAGCAACTCCGTAAAGGGGCAATCTTCTAACTATTCCCCTTCAGTATGTGTTAGAAAAGAAATATGACGCAATTTTCGTAATGCTTAGTTGTCGAGCCACAAGGGAATGAAAAATTCAGGGGGCTGGCGTACATTACCGTACCGCATTGCTAAGAGCATTTGTTCCCTTACCAAATTTGAGGAGAGGAATATTTTTGGTAAGAGTAATAGCGTTCACTTGTCCGCTTTGTTCGGTGCTGTCGTCACTACAAGGGCTCAGGTGTCTAGTTGTGCATTTACAAATAAAAATATATTACTTTGGTGGGTGCTGTCCTGTGGGGAAAGATTTGGTTATAAGATATTTTTATGGTTATTGTCGATTGTGTGAAGGTGCTTTAATACTTGCCTTAAAAGTCTAACGATATTGCTATTTAAATTTAAGCTACTTTAGTTTAATTTGCCGATTTATTTTACTTACTTTTTTGTCTGACATAGCATCGTAAAGCTCTGAAATTATTCCACGAGAACTTACTATTAAGATAAAGACAATAATTTCTTAACAAACACTTGGTTTTCATCGTAATACATAATACTCGTAGAACTCATATTTCTCGTAGTTTTGTGTACAAGTAGATATAATTTTCATGGAATAGTTCACTTGAACATCATCTACGCTTGAGAAGCAGCCCTTAATATTTTCTTGATTTACGTAAGCAATTCAAAAAGAGGGTGGACAATGGCTTCCACCTGCTATACTAACAGGATTATATACTTCAATCACCAAATCACCAGAAAGATGCTATAATAACGCTTATGGTAATCCACATAAGCATTATTTTGGCATCCCCCTTGTCCCATAAAAACGTGGTTGATGTACAGGGGAGGCTGAGGTTTGGTAAACAGATTGTAATAATGCTGAGCCCATCGCACATCGCTCAGCGTTTACCAGCAATATTAGGAGATGAGTTGCAAAAAAAAGGGAAAATAAAATTATGCCTTACAAAAGTTGGGTTGCTAAAGCACGTAGAAATTAGTCGTGTTTGTAATTACGGTTTAAAGATGTTCATAACGTAAACAAATGGATATAGACTACGTAACTGTTGAATCAAATGATTACAACCATATTTTTTTTTGAAAACATTTTCCTTGAGCATTACTATTGTTCAAGTTTTGGAAAAAAAACACATTTTGTATTCGTCTTATTCGATAAAAATACATTTTATTGTGATAAAGATTATTATGATCATTTAGGTTCCAAGAATGGGCAAAAATGTATGGACCCCGTCCCTTTCCTTGTAACACTCCCATCCATATATCAAATGAAAGTACGTGAAAAGTGTATCATTTCATTGTATGACAGCAAACCTGCAAACTATAGGAGAAAAAAGTTATTGAGATATTTCTGTCAAAAGATGAATTTCGATTTTCAGAAGAAAACATTGCTCTTAGCTTTTTCTCATGATAATATGTGTACAGATCATGAGAAAGACTAACATTGTTGACTAAGCGGCTTCTGACTTCTGACTCTTTAAAAGAAAATCATACTATTTAGTAGTGATAATTGTATGAAAATAATGAATTTAAACTAGATTGGGGCTTTAGAGGCTGAATCCCCTACCACAGCCCCTACTAAGAAGAACATGGCCACAACCAAAACGTTAGGTACTCAACTGACTAACGAGGAAGCAAAGGAGTAAAAAAAATCACCAGTGTACTATGGATGGTCGTTGAAGTCATTTGTTGGTTTCCTTCTATTTGTCACCAACGCGTACCAACGCCAACGATTGTACCCATCATTTCCATCTGAAAATCTATGAATATCGCTGCGTGGAGACACGTTCATATAGAGTATATGGAAATATGTGGCACGATCATTAATCGCCCCGATTCTGTCGATTGTGGAGATAGCGCCTTATTCTTTTTCAAAAACGCTATAATTAAATATTACAACTGACATTTTCAAAATCAATGTGTTCCATTATAAACTCTGTGAATCCCGGCCGATCTTCCATATATATATTCTCGTAATAACATACTATGACGAATTCTGACTCGAAATAAAGATCGTGAACACGTAACACATAGCTGACGCCTGTCTTCTACTTTCATAGTCGACAAACCCAATTGTTAAGGCACAGAACCGTGGACGAGCTGAAGGTAGTCCGAGAATCGGTTAAAGAAACTAGCAAGGTTTTTTTGTTTGTTTGCACACCCATGTCGGTAAAATGTGGAGAACTTAATTATAAACAAATAACATCTATGTACTATTAACCCATGTTTGCAAAGAAATAAATGATTTGATTTGATTTGATTTTGCATATCATGTGCCTTTTTTTTTAATACAGTAATGTCAACGATGCATTAGTACACAGTATTGAGTATGGATTGTATGTGGATTAAATGGTATGTGGCTTTGGGCCTCTGAGAGGGGGCCCCGTCATTTTTGCTGACAGCTCTTTGAGGCGCGCGTGGAACACGACGCGCCGTCGACCCGGGCATGGTCCATGGTCGGACAGCGAGTTGCCCTTTACTCGCTGTCCGCATGCCCGCGCCTACGGTGGCCGGAGATCGTCTTGCGACGTACGGCGCCGTGGGCGTACACCACTGCGGTTGGGGCGGAGGGAGGACGCTGTCCTCTCTCTCTCGCGGCCCGCCGCCTCCTTCACGAGCATTACTGCCTCGCAGAAGGCGGCGACCGCTTCCCACTCCGTCTCGCTCCGCAGCATGGCCGAAACCAATGCCGGGCGCGAGAGGTCTCCGCCTATCGCCGCCGTGAGGACACGTCGGTGCTCTGCCCAAGCTGGGCAGTCTTGCACCGTATGCTCTACTGTGTCCTCCGGGCGATCTTCGCAGTGGTGACACCCCGGCGTTTCCTCCTTTCCCATCAGCCACAGGTACCTCCCGAAACTTCCGTGTCCGGTGAGGACCTGCGTCATGCGATAGGTCAGGACGCCGTGACGTCTCTCCAGCCACTCCTCAAAGAGGGGTCTTACCGCCGCGATTGCGGCGTGCCCGTTCATCAAGGTCTGGATGCTTCTGGATGTCTGCATCTTTACAAACCATTTAACATTAATAAGGTATCAATATGAATAGACATAAATGAACAACAACAACATATTATAACGATAGCTTACAACATGATAGCTGTTTAAACCCTGCCTGTCAACAGTGCACTAGTGGGTTAGCATTTGACATAGCAATTAAGCCGGCTAGTAACCCTGTATTGCCGTATCAACGATGAACACAGTAACCGCTTGACCACAAGCTATGCGATCAAGTGACAGGCGCGTTGCGACAGCTGCTCTGGAGAAAATAAATGAAAAAAAATGCTCAGGTTATGCCACGACTCATTGGAACACGACTTGCCACGCGATGGTACTTTCTAGGCCCTTCGTACACAAGGCGACTCAAGTTTGACCCATTGACGCATGCCTGTGAACGAATCTCTATGGAATTGTATTGTGATAGTCGCTTGGATACCGAAGTCGTAAGGTATCGGAGACTTGCGTCGCCTTGTGTACGAAGGGGCTTAGTCGTAACTTTTATGAATATTTAAGAAATTCCTGATTTATTACAATACAAATGTGATGAACTCTAGTTTTATCATCACAAATGATTTTGTTTACAAACATCACATAACGATGCGAGACTCGCTTGAAGCTAGGAGTCCCACCGCTGGGAGTGCTCCGCCTGGGGTCCGAAACGAGGCTTAAATATATTTTTATGTCCCTAAAAACAATATGATAGTATAATACTTAAGGTGACATATCAAGTTATGCAGGCTTGTGACGCTGCATGACCAAAGCTCGTGAACAGATCATAACATCGATTATATCCCTACATTATAATCAACTACCCTTCCCAAAAATATCTCAATTAATCTCGCAGCAGGAAACATGCAAAAAAGAATATTTCGAAACTTTCATTGTACTCTAACAAATTGCTTTTTACCCACTATGTAGGTACTTTATTATCGGGAAACATCTGGACATCCCCCTCTAATACACTAACACCCGATGCTAAAGTGTTATTTATGACACAATAGTGCTTTCCACTCGATGTCGTCTGCGTAGATTTGGGAATTTTCTTTATAGAGTTGAGTTTTTGGCAAGAAAACATTCGAGAGATACAATACATACATACAATATGACTTTCCAGAAAAAATGAACATCTTAGAACCAAAAGATAAGAGGGATGCCCTGTAGATGACATTACACGAAATAATGAATGTTTTATTTCAATAGTTTAATCATCTCAATTCTGTTACCTAACTCATTTTTTACAGTAAGACAACATGTACTGCTCTATACTTATAAGAACTGTTTGATTTCACTGGTCAAATTATTAATGTCGACATGTGTAATAAATACCCAAGTCTGTTCATAACAGTGAACTACCATCACAAAAGTGAATAATAAAATCGAAACAGACAGACACGCAGTCGATGCTCTATAACATTTTTAATCATAGGAAAAAATGTAGCGATGCAAAACTAATACATTTAACACTACGCGGACGAGCGGAGGGGAGCCAAACATCGGAAAAATTGACATCACAAAGTGCATTACGTGACTGAGGAAATCTGCCGAAACATGTATTATTAAATTTGCACACGACTCTTTTACTGGCAGATTTTCTTCTGAGGGCTCTCCCCGTTTTCTCTTTGATAGAAATTGGGGAAATAAATGTAAACCGATGTTAGGGGAAAGCGTTTTTAAAGATTAAAGATTTTGTATTAATTTTGACAGTGTTCTTTATTTTTATGAATTGAGTTACTTTTTTTTACGACAAGTTTCTGACAAATTTTAATAACGTTTTATTTTCGTAACGTTTGTGAAACTTCGACAAACCTCCTCAAGAGAAAACCTATAAATATCAACTAGTAATAATTACTGCTTACAAAATTATATTAATTCATATCCAACGTAAACTCCACGTGGCGATATTGCTCAATAACCACGTTTACATTTAAGGTAAAAATATGACCTATCACTAATTAGCTTAGAAATATCAGCCCTTTATTCCTGGAATTATTTATAATGGAATATTATACAAGTTCAAAGGTTAACAAAGAAAGCTGGCTTCACACGGCGCGTTATATCACGAGTCACGCCGAGTACATTCGTACAACACGCCCCGTGTGAAAGAAATGGCACTCAGTACCCCTAGCACGAGTTTTCACTATTTTACTTTACAGAGTCTTTCCAGTATTTACATAGCGTTTCTTGTATGAAAAAACGGAACAACGCCTCTAGTGTGCGAAGAAGGAACTAACTTTTTCCTTGAAAATTGTCAATTTGAAATGGTCAAAGTTACAGTTCACTTTACGTCTCAAATACTGAAAACTCGAGCTAAGGGTACTGGCGCGTCCAATCCGTAAATGTCAGAAAACTTCAACACGCAGTGTTAGCGCGCTCTTGGAGTCACCGATGTGTGTGCCTCGGCGCCTCGTGATATCACATGCCGTGAGAAGCTAGCTTTAGATGAACACTTTTTTTTAATAAAAATAATAATTGTAGGCTTTTCATATATTGTCGAATAATTACATTTTCCAGGAATTATAAGAAGCACCTATTTGACTCGTTAGGCTTAGTCCAAAACGTACAGGGCACAGAAGGGTCTGCAACTATATAAATACCAAAGTAAAACAGCCAGCGACTACATAACAGAAAGTTGAAAACTTACAACAAAGACATGTAAAGAATAAGTACGCAGAAATACATTTTAAGAAGAAAAACATGAAACATTTGAGACGTTGACAGCTAGACCGTTCTTTGTACTTATTCAAGTCAACATCGTATTATTTGCAGATGTCTATAAGTTGCAGACATTTACCATTTAAACTTACATAGATACAATACAGACTAACAGTAACAGTGATATTTTTTTTTTGGCGTGGAGTAATCAAATGACCTCCTCCAAGGTAGAGCGGGAGAGACTATCAGACAAAAAGTTCACGGTGTCCTTCAATAGCCTTCATTTACGTTCCAGAGTCACGGTAATGAGATCAAGTCCCGCGACAACAGTGATCTATATATATAAAAATGAAACCCGTTTTCCGTTGTCACGACATAACATGAAAACGGGTGGATCGATTCGGATAATTATTTTTTTGCTGTGTTTGTAACCATCGGGACCGGGTTTTAGACCGGGTCCTCCACCCATGCGAAGCCGGGACGGGCCGCTAGTAATAAATATAGTAAAAGAATATTCACAAACCATGGCTTAGTCTGCTTCAAACGTTTGAAGTATGTATTTAGACAAAGACTATCAAAAATGAGATACCTAGTCATGATTTTACCAAGAATACTTGAACAATTTTCTCAACGATGCGTAGTACGTACTTTTCTATATTATTAAGCTCATCTGCCCACGAACTATAAGCGTCTTGAAGTAAACTTCATCGTAGAATGTCTACGGCTGAAGTGGCGTATCTAATTCAACGCCCACACTTTGAAAATTACTCTGAAATATGATGCTAAACGTGTTCAAGAATTACTAGTAAAATCTGAAGCAAGTACTATAGAGAGTTCACCTTTATGTTAAATTATTAAGAAGATTATGTGGGCCCTGATATTGATACTGTTATCCTGCTTGATTCCACTGCTGGACAAAGGCCTATCCTCATGAAGGTCAGTCTTCTCGATCTAGAGCCAAAAGCTATCCCGCCATATTCGACGAGGCCATTAGAACTAATTATTTCGTCATCATAAGACCAGGAAAATTAAAAGTAAGAAGAGCTTTTTTTATCGTGTTAAAAAAATCAAATGAGTCATCCCAACCAGGGCAGGAGGGACTGTCAGACTTGTACGGACTAAAATCCATGGTGTCCTTCAGTAGTTCTTTATGTTTCGGGGTCACGGTATTCGTATGTCTTGAAATTAGAATAAGAAGAGCTAGCATCAAAATGACAATGAAAAAATAATTAAATGTATCATCGCAAACATTTTTGATTTGCTTAACTCCCACAGTACACAAAGTGCCATTTAAACGAGTCACTTCGAATGTCCTCTAAAATAAACAAAATCCAAGACTCATTTGCGGTAAGATACCTTATCGAACACTTAAAGCAACACCGCTGTGCCATAACTCTGCACGGCGGTGTAAAGAACGCAAAGCAATCTCTATAAATCGAAGTTATCTTCATAAATATCCGTTGACCCGCAGCAGGAGTTCTTAAATTGATTCTACGTGATACGGAATACGAAAAGCATCTATATTGATTCCACTTGAGGCCGTGGCCAAGGGGTGACGCGTGAAATGTTTTAATAACATGGAAAGTATAAGAGTTTTTATTGGAACACTTTTTTCATATTGAAATATTTTTATTTGAGGGTGGGATTTTATAGATAAATGAAGAAAGCTTTGGCAATTTTTACACAAGTGCCCAAAAAAAGATATCGGTATTTTTTCTTCGTGATTTGTAATAGAGACAACCTTGACTGATTTCATTGTTGTCAGTAGTTACTGACAACAAAAATGGTACCACTATGTTTTACTGTTCACTGTAAATTAATACCAAAGTCATTCAAATCACGCCATTATTTAAAGAGCTAACTCCGGATCGATTCCAAGTAAGTGATTCCATATTTTGCTAGTTTAGAAAAATACTACTTTGTTTATTGGGAATGTATCAACCAGCCCGCGAAGTTCATCTTTCGGTTTTTTACAATTATAATTCTGTAACTACATACGTCTTACAGCCGCGAATAATATTTTAATCAACATAAAACCTAGCAATGGCCTGCAAATTGCAAAAATCGCAAGAAATTTTAAATTTTGCGGGATGGTTGATGCAATCACCTTAAATTATTTTGTGATTTTATCGTTATTGAATTTTCAATCAACTACAAAACTTTTTATACTTTGAACAAGCACGTGCACCGATTAGAAGCTCGTTAAGCATGCCTTTCTTGTCAAGTATTGACCAACAACTACCATTACTTTAACTAAGCGATTCCCGTCTCTAATGAAATATTTACACGATGTCGTTTAATCACGACTACCCACACAACTGATGTTACCCGCCCACAACAACGGCCTTGAACTTTTAGTAGTTACTATTAAGGTTCATTTTTGTAGAAAAATGTCTTGGGTTTGTACGGAAAATGTGCTGTAATCATGTTCTAATCAATTTTATACTTATAGAGTCTTTAAGATATCCAATCACAACCAGTCGTAAAAAAACGGATCAAGATTTGGATTGAGTTACAAAATTAATTGTATTGTAGAATTGGCATTTTTTTTTGAAATTTCAACTTTAATACAAAAGTGGAAGGTTAAAAATGCCAGGAAAATAAACCATAACTTTGTAATACTTATCAATATTGTAAGTATAGCCCGTGTTTCAAATACATGATCGTGAAAAGATAGGAAGGTAGGTACTCGTACGTGCTCAGATTTTCTAGGACGTACGTAATGTATTCAGGTATTTCTATGCGGTGTCCTAATTTTATTAAGTAACTTGTTTTACAATTTGCCACTTACAACTGCTTCAAATAAAATAAATATAGCTTTTCTTTTTATGATTAATTTATTAAAATGTACGAAAGGAGACATGCTGCGTCCAATTACTAAAAATCTTCGACAAAAATGATGAAACAAATAATTGGAAAATCGTTCCAGAGGCAACCTGTTAAGAAATTCTAACTAAACAACAAAAATCCAAGCAAAAAATCTTAAACAGTTATTAATCTTTCGCTCAATAGAACTCATACGCGATTACCGCGTTCCGAAACACGTACGTCCCCTGAATACGCATCTAGAGTGGCTGTACCTCGGTCCGTCCCTACCTCTCTCTGAGATGGAGGTACTGTGACGGGAATCGGAAATAGGATCTGAATGTTTTGTGGTTATACCGATTGAACCCTGAAAGGGGTACGTACACTTGAAATTTCAAACGGAACCAGTTTTCTCGTTAAACATAGAAGGTATTCCCGCAGGTAAAAGCCTCTTTTCTTTCCGGAATAAAAGGACGAGTGGGTTTTAGTTAACTTTGGCAGGTTTATTTATGGTAGCGTATAATAAAAAAGAAAACTAATTTTGGGTGAAGTAATAAACATTGCTCGTTTTTTTAGGATTCCACAGTGGATGGGGGTTAGATAGGATATTGTATGATATTCGGACATGTTTTGGCTTTGGATTTGCTTTTTATTGCTTCATTTAGGTAATGCTTCCTTGTATTTAATATGGTTTTATTTTTGTTATATTATAATAAATAAGAAAACAGAGATGAGGTCTTCAATTAAACGAATGAATATTAATGCAGTTCCATTTGTCATACTCCAGTTTTCTTTGAACAATTTCTGCTGCGGTTGCCAAAATCTTTTATGAGTAACCGAATAATGCGCCATTGATATTCGGAGACATAAAACCATTTATCGTGCATAAAACAATCCATGGCTAAGACAACCCAGAGTTATGACGTCACACCGCAGCTGTGAAGGGTACCTAAATAAATAGCTACAAATGCCATCAGTGAAGAATGTTGTTGACACAAGCCTGCCTGGGTATTATTGATGGGCATAATTTATCGCATTCGCCCCGTGTTCTAAGGGGAAAGCGAATGAAATCACGAAAGTACCACCCTAAAATTTATGATCCCCTCTGAACCTTTGATGACTACTAATTTTTCAAAGGCACCAAACGAAAAAATTGACAGCCGAGAACTTTCTTTGCCTACTTCGTCGACGAGGTATAAATTATTAATTGTACCCGATTTTATATAGGGTAACTTGATTGATGACAGAGGAGGAAATCGATGATAATAGCAGTAAGCCAACCACCAAGCTGAAAGTTATTGCTTTACTATGCTTTAGGTATTGGTACCAGCATGAATTATGAGCCAATAAAGTAAAGCAAAAATAAACTGGCTTTTTTGGATTTATTTTAAGAGTTATGTCCTGTAATTTAGGCTATAAACTTTAGTAAGAAACTGTTCGTGACGACGCGTCACCATCAAAACAAAGTGATTCTAGTATTCATAGTGAGAAAATGACTAAGTAAAGTTATAAATAGTTACGTGAAATATAGTGTAGGTATATAAATTGTATTTAAGAAGATAATCAAAATCATGGCACACAGATTTTTACAAAATATCCATCAACCATTGCGATGTTTAAATAAAAACAAAATAAATAAAAAGAGAAAACTCTTGTTTTCCCTAAAATATTTTTGGACTTTCCTCTATAGCTATACAATTTTTTTGTTCATTTCGCGTGCGATCTTTTCCAAACAGAAAACTTACATACGCAATCAGTCAGTTATCAATATTTCAGGAATAAAAGGACGAGTTGGTTTTAGTTAATTTTGGCACGACTTTTCACTCTTTTACTTTACAGCGTCTTTCCAGTATTTACAACGTTTCTTGTATGAAAAAATGGAACAGTGCCTCTGGTGTGCGAAGAAGGAACTAATTTTTTCCTTGAAAATTGTCAATTTAAAATTGTCAAAGTTCCAGTTTACTTTACGTCTTAAATTTTGTAAACTCGTGCTAAGGGTACAGGACAAAATCAATCTATAATCCACACCAAACAAAATAATCCATTCGCATCCTCGTATATCCCAGATACACTTAACAAAACAGATCACCCGATTAGTATAATCAGATTGATCCGTCTAATACCGCGGAGGAAAACTCTCGACTGTCAAATGCCAATCTTCTTTGCAACGAATGGACAACCTATGTAGAAACCAATTTTCCTATTGAGTAAATAAGTAGGTAAATACTTAATTTCATGGTACATTAAGCATCAAGTAGATCATATAGCGGTCTACCTCCCAATTTGACTGACCTGATGGTCTAGTGGTTAGTGACCCTGACTGCTATGCCGGGGGTTGTGGGTTCGATTCCCACCCAGGACAAATGTTTGTGTGATGAGCATGATCATTTGTTCTGTGTCTGGGTGTAATTTATCTATATGTATGTATTTACAAATATATAAGTATGTTTATCAGTTGTCTAGTACCCATAACACAAGCTCTGCTTAGCTTGGGACTAGATGGCGTTGTGTGATAGTTGTGGAATATTATTATTATTATTAATTTGCATTTTGTTGTCGTGCACGAAGACAATTTCCTTGGATTTATTTTTAAATTTGGTTGGGGACATTTTGAAAGAGCTAAACACATTTAATCTGCATAGATAATAGAGATTAGTGGGTAGATATGTTAGTTACATTAGAAAGATTGACGACATTTTGGTTTGACTGTCTTTTTTTGTTGTATTTTTTTTAGTTTTCTACATTTATTGGTTTAAGAAAGGACATAGCGACAATCAGCAGAACGGTTGGCTCAGTGGTACAGTGACTCTAACTCTATCTGCTCTGCTGCATGTTGCCTGTTCGATTCTTGCACAGCAAAAATATTTGTATGACCTACAAGAAGTTGTTCCGGATTTGACTCATTTTAAGTCAGACAGACTTTTCTGGTCCACCCAAGGCAGGAGGACCCATTTTATGATTTTACCGCAAAAGACAAAAAAAATGAGTTTAAGTATTTTTTTTTGTGTCATAATGAGTTCAGTTAAAATAATTAATTAAGCAAAGTAGAGACCAAAATATAGAGAGTTAAGTATATTTATTGATTGAGTTGATAAAGAAAAACATATCATGCATGTTCAAGTACTGATACAAAGTTAACAAAGTTCGAGGCATTAGATAAGAAGAACTTCAAACAAAATCAAAATGTAATGCTGTCGTCGCTCAAACATCTGTTACGGTTGACGTGATAACAGATTTCTCCAAAGTATTGAGATTGATAATTGATTGAAACGTTTGAATGAAACTGTGAGATATTGACATCTAAATAGAGACGAATATTGTGTAACTATTGAATTGTATAAGCAAAGTGTAAATGGTGATGGGGGAGAAGAAGTACTTCTTCTCCCCCATCGACAAATTTGATGATTTTGAAAGAAGTTCAAAAAATCAAATGAAAGAAATTGGCATTTCGATACTAGGTTTTTCCATCACATTAGTTTTTCCATCCATATTTTCCATCGCATCAGTAAAGAGAGTACTTTAACACCAGAAACGAGCCCGTTTTGTGAAATATATAAAAATACACTTCTGGGAAAACAAGCAATTTGATACAACGTTTTGTTATTTAGGATAGGCACATGCTATAGAGGTCTACTCTCTTAGTCTGCGTTAACGAAAATACGGAACAAAATTTTGAATGAACCCTACTCTCTATAAGTTCTGAATTCAAAATTCATTGAGAATCACCAATTCTTAGTTTGCACCACTTAATCTTATGCCCGTAAGTGATAAAGAATTTGAAAAGCCTGAAACTACGTACGAATCTGCGGGTTTCATGCTTGGATAGTAGTACCCCAGATTCTGTTTTAATGATGTACTTGTAATCATTTACTGATTACAAGTACAAGTCTTATACAACATCCATCATTAAATAAACAAGGTGAAACTATGCGAGTTATAAACGAATTTAACTTTCATGTACACAAGCGCGACTCGTGTCGATTTAATTTGACTGCGTTCGCTAGCCTGACGTGTGTCGGATAGTCTGAACAGGGCTTTGTAGGCCACTACGACTTCCAAATTATTGATAGCTCAGTGTTCGGTTATATTAGTCGGTTATAGGAGATCATGGATAAAAAAGGAAGTTTAGAATAGAGGTTTATCTGTGGATGAGTAATCGGCTAACATTTCGAGTTTCCTCTATGGTTTGGTTTTTTTTTACTTGGTTAATTCATCAAATGAGTCCTCCTACCCCGGGCAGAGCTGGAGGGATTGTCAGACTTGTACTGACTAAAATCTACGGTGTCCTTCAATAGCCCTTTATGTTCCGGTGTCACGGTAATGAAATAAGTCCCGCGACCCCGGCAGGCTTTGGCTTTGGCCCGTCATCATGCTGACACTCTTTGAGGCGCGCGTGGAACACAACGCACCGTCGACCCGGGCATAGTCCAAAGTCGGACAGCGAGATGGCCGGAGATCGCCTTGCGACGTCCGACGCCGTGGGCGTCCACCATTGCGGCTGGGTTGGAGGGAGGACGCTATCTTCTCGCTCTCGCGGCCCGCCTCCTCCTTCACGAGAAGCCCTTGGTAGGATCCAATCAGCCTCAACCTAAATGATATAATTTTAATTGACTATAAATATGGTTAAATTATTTTAGTTGTTTGCATCCTCATCAGCAGTCATTGTACTTATAATGAACAAACAACGCCTCTTCACAAATATCATAACGGCTTGTTGACACTTCCCTTGACCCAAGGTCTTGCTTTCACTTTACCTAGACACTGAGCATTGCAAAACAAGTACACAATTTCTTTGGTACATTACTGGCTGAAAGCAAGGAGCAGTTTTTCGATAAAAAAAATATTTAGAAATTCGTTCTTCGTTAAAAATTAAACTTAGTTTGTTTATGATTATGATTGATTATTAAGTATTTGTAAAATAAAGTAGTTATTATAGATTTTAAGCTTTAACAAATGCAAAGCGTATCATTTTCATTTTTTTTTCTTTTCATTTTCCACCATTCATAAGCTTGTCTTTTAATTGCAATGACAACACAAATGACTTTAAATTCTAAAACAATATTTCTAATATTAAATGAATTCATTACAATCATTATACATTTTGAGCTTGAAACATACTGGTATATGCTCACATCAATACTGTAATGTGCCTATTATCTACATATCAGTCGAGTGCATAATGTAGACAATGTGGTCACTGAAGTAAAATAGGTTATTGTGATGAACGGCTGGCGCAATCAATGTGCCAGTGCGTAATATTGCTGTATGGTCTTTTGACGCTTGACTGACATTGTGAGAAGGGTATTGCCAGTAAAAAAAAATGATACAATTTTCTGTGGAAAAAACACAATACAAGGATAGGACGTACGGATGGAATTTTAATTCTACGATGTCAATTTTTAATTACCAGCTGATTGATCGAGCGTTGTGATGAAACACGTGTATTGAAAACAAAACAAAAATACAATAGAATACCCAAAAAAAACGCCTGTGTATCGTTGGGAGTCGAATTTTTAGACGTAAAGGTTGACGCTTATGGTTTATTATGCTATACAGAAAACAGGCAAACTGGACAACTGTCAGCAGTAAAATCATGTGTACATAGGAAAATTAGAAATAATATATTCAGTCTAATTATATTCATCTGTACTGCCCTACTTTTCATTAACTTGTAGGTATTTTTTTTACGGGGTAAAATTAAAAATAAATCTTAGGAGTCCTCCTACCCGAGGCGAGGTGGAAGGGGTTGTCAGACTGCTACTAATTAAAATCCACGGTGTCCTTCAATAGCCCTTTCAGTTCTAGGGTCACGATGAGCCGTCACGTGACCTCGGTAATATTTGGCCCTCTAAAGGGCCCCAGCAGATAAGGGGGCCCCGTAAGATAACTTGTAAGTTCTAATTCAAGTTTCCAGTCAGTCAATTTACTCATTAAAATATTATAAACTTTCAGTAGGAACCATAACATGTTTGACAACACAACATCGAAAATCATTACAAAATAATTCGTATCCGTACGTCCGGAGTCGTAGCTCTTCAGGATTACCCCGTCGAACTCAAACATGGTATTAATTGAAAATGAAATGATCAGGCTCTCATGACATGTGCAACTGTGAGCCCTCGTAACTACCATTAATTTTTAATTGGAGAGCAAGTTCCATCGGGAGTTGATTTTTAATTTAAATGGGAGGAATTAAATAAAAGTTTAATATTATTTTGGTAAGTTTAATCTGTCGAAATTATTACACGAAACATTTCAGCCATTTTTGAATTCTTAACAACTAATAAATTCACATGTAAGGAGTAGAATTCCAGAGTCAGCTAGAAACTTGGATCTTTAAGTCAAAAATTAATGGGTTATTTCTAGGTAAGCGTGACCTAATAATTGCTTGCTATTAGGCAAGATTGAGGAGCAGTGGTGGCCTAGTGGTATCGGCCTCGACTTAGAAGTTGTAGCCTAGTAAGTAAGTAAGTAAGTAATACCTTTTGTAATTTATTTCATTACTACTGCTCTCAAAACGGTGAAGAAAAACATCGTGAGGAAACCGGCATGTCTTAGAACCAAAAATTCGAAGACATGTGACATCTACCAACCCGCACTGGGCCCGCTCCCTCTCTCAGAGGCGGGAGGCCTGTGTCCCTACAGTAGTGGGAACATTTATAGACTGATGATAAGGCAAGATAGAGGCTAAACGCAATCGTATTGTTATAAAAAATATATATTTATTTGTTTAGTAGGTATTGAGGCCAGTTGTCTGATATTAATATTTAAGTGAAATAGGTATTTGTTAAGATACTGTATGTTTTTAAAGAATGGTTAAAAATGTAAAGCATTAGTTCATTTTAGTTTGGTTTTCTATTTATTCTATTTTTCTATTTATTCTATTTTTCAAGGGTTATCACGAACCGTCTCGAACACAGACTTGATGACTTCCAGCCTCCCGAACAAGCCGGTTTCCGAAGAGGCTATAGTACCATAGACCACATCCATACGCTGCGGCAAGTTATACAGAAGACCGAGGAGTATAACTTGCCATTATGCTTAGCGTTTGTGGACTATGAGAAAGCCTTCGATTCGGTGGAAACATGGGCGGTGCTTGAGTCACTCCAGCGATGCCGTATTGACTGTCGATACATCGAGGTGTTGAAGTGTTTGTATAATAACGCCACCATGTCGGTCCGAGTACAGGAGCAGAGTACGAAGGCGATTCCATTGAGAAGAGGCGTCAGACAGGGAGATGTTATCTTCCCTAAACTCTTTACTGCCGCAATGGAAGACGCCTTCAAGCTCCTGGAATGGCAAGGACTTGGCATCAACATCAATGGCGAGTACATCACTCACCTTCGGTTTGCCGACGACATCGTAGTCATGGCAAAGTCGATGGAGGAACTCAGCATGATGCTCGATGGCCTCGACCGAGTTTCGCAACGGGTGGGCTTGAAAATGAACATGGACAAGACGAAAATTATGTCAAATGCCAATGTTGTGCCCACCCCAGTCTCTGTTGGAAACTCGGTACTCGAAGTTGTTGACTCATATATCTACTTAGGACAAGTAGTCCAATTAGGTAGATCCAACTTCGAGAAAGAGGTCAGCCGCCGAATCCAACTCGGTTGGGCAGCGTTCGGGAAACTACGCAGTGTCTTTTCGTCCGATATACCTCAGTGCCTCAAGACGAAAGTCTTCAACCAATGTGTGTTACCAGTGATGAGTTACGGCACCGAAACGTGGTCTTTCACTATGGAGCTATGGAGAGGGCTATGCTCGGTGTTTCTCTGCGTGATCGAATCCGAAAATGAGGAGATCCGTAGACGAACTAAAGTCACCGATATAGCCCACCGGATTAGCAAGCTGAAGTGGCAATGGGCAGGCCATATTGCTCGCAGAGCGGATGGCAGATGGGGCCGAAAAGTGCTAGAGTGGAGACCACGGACTAGCAAGCGCAGCGTAGGACGTCCACCAACAAGGTGGACAGACGACCTTATGAAGGTCGCCGGAAGACGCTGGATGCAGGTCGCTTCCAACCGATACTTGTGGCGATCAAAAGGGGAGGCCTATGTTCAGCAGTGGACGTCCTATGGCTGAGATGATGATGATGATGATGATTTCTATTTATTACGTATATATAATTTTTCAAATCTGGTTTGACTGGAAGCCGACCCCAGTATAGTTGGGAAAAGGCTAGGCAGATGATGCAGATGATGATATAATTTTTCAAATGCTTTCATACCAAAACCCACAACACTGATATTTTTCATATTTGATAACAAGAAAACAGTAAGTTACGATTTCTGACAGACAGATAAATGTTGCCACGTTTGCCAAAGTCGGCACGCCAGACAGACATACAGTTAATGCCAGTAGACCAACCAGTCAGACAATTTGTTTGCCCAATTTGAATTATCTCCGACTGATTGCTGATTGGGCAGTTTAGACTTTAGATTTGAGTACGAAAACTTTGTTCGGTGTGGTTTAGATGGATGTATGTATGTGGAATTGTGGATGGATTGCAGAAAGGATCGTTTATTTTAGCTTAGTGGGTTTTATTTGCTTTTAGAGTAAATGCCTGATATGTGTGGAAAGACTGGAGATGCTCTGTTGCTATGCATGCATGGTGATTAATCGCGTTTGTGTATGAGACGGCTATATACATGTCAGGAAGGAAAAAGTATATGATAAGCGCATCTTCAAGATAAAAAAAGTCTCTTTTGTTCAGATATTTTGATAAAGACTGTTTGATTATTTATATTTACTTTTGGCGTACAAACAAGCGCTTTAATTCATAAACTTCATTTAGAGTGTTGATTTGTTGTTATTATTGGCAAAATAATATGATACTCGACTGTCAAATTTACCAGCAATTCACCATATATGTTTGACTGAATCAAAATGAATTGCAGTATGTAGTAGTATTAATTAGCAGTGATGTCAAAACAATTCCATTCAAATATGTGAACTGGCTCGCTAAAACTTTAATCTCGTTTGAACCGAGTAGGAATGCATTAAACCTCTCTCCTGTGTATTCACAACACGTCCGCTTTCAATTATCCCTATTACTGCAGAACTCATTTATTCAACTTATCGATTAACAATTCAAGTAAAATAAATTCGACATTTACACAAAGGGGTACTAGGAATGCCCGAGGCGACAGAAGTGACGTTCGAGCGCGCCCGTGACGCGTGTCGGCTACGAGGCGCTACGAGCCGCTACGAGGATCTACGAGGTGCTACGAGCCAAGCATACGAATGACTACATCGAAAATCCGTAGCGCCTTGTCTAACACAACCAAATTGAATTTAATCAATTATAAATTGTTTTAAACTGATGTTTGGATTTCAACAAACGGATGGTCCACAATTTGAATTTTAATATCAAACTTCGGTGACTAGGAATTATTATTTCAATGTTGTTTGCCTCTAAATAAATCACAATGAAAAGACTATTAAATTTTAAGTGTGGAGTTATAAATTAAGCACATTTACATTACACGGCATGGAAAATAAATTTTGAGTAGTACTCGGATATTTAACACAAATTAATTTTAAACGCTCCGTGATAATTTATGAGGCGATGTGTGTTTATTTTATTTTAACTAGCAGCTTGCCGCCGGCGGAACACGCATGAAGTGCCTTCACCCTAATAAATTTATCAAAAAACATCCCTAATTGGATAATTGGTTGTAAAATCTACGGTTACATCCCGTTTCGTTACTTTTTTAATTCAGCACAAAATAAAAGACGTGTGTGTAACTATTGTTGTCTTAACAATAGTGACTTGATTCACTTTAAATTCACGTATAACGTTGAATTTCAAGATTTTCTGTCGTGATGCACGAGGTTTAAATTAGCACCTGGATTCTCATACACGAGGTTGCAAGTTCAAATCCAGAAAATTGCTCTAATGTATTTTTTTATTCAATTCATATCTACTTTCTTAGTTTAGAAACCACTGATATTGGTGAGGGAACCTGGAACCTCGTGAAGAAACCTGGACTTATTTAATAAAAAAATATGGAAGTGTCATAAGCCATGGCAGAGGCCTGTGGTGTTCCTAAAGAAGGCTTAATTAACTTTGACAACAAAGGGTGGCCACATCATCACAATAAAAAAAAGATTAGCCCAATCATTTACATTGGCAGCTAACGTTAGACCTAACCAAACACCAGTAGTTATTATTCATAATTCAGTACTTCTACATCAACTTGCAAAATATTTCTTAAACGGCCTCGTTTTCTCTACAAAAAATCCTTTCCCGTAAGCAATCATAAGCTTCAGTCTTACACATACACATATTATATGTACGAATGTATGTAACAAACATACGTTCAAAGTTACACATGAAACAAGCGTTAGCATTCCGAGACAAAGAAACGGTAAATATGTGCGGCACTGAATAATGAATATCTCGGGATGTCGTCGTCGGTAACGCTTTTGTTATAAAGCTGTGCTTACACGAGCGATTCTGTTGCTTAGCAACTGTTTGTATTTAAGTTGCGTTCGTTTTACTTGCCGTATCTCATAAACTGAACCAAGAAAGCCACACTTCCAAAACCACAAAAGCACACACTTTTTTATCGTGGGAAAATTATAAAATGAGTCTCTCCACCCATACTGTAAGATTCGTACTGACTAAAATCTACGGTGTCCTTCAATAGCCCTTTATGTTCCGGGGTCACGGTAATTAGATAATCGCTCGTTCGAATTGACAACCGATGGGGAAGAAAGGTTCTCGAGTGGCGACCACGGACCGGAAGACGCAGCGTAGGTAGGCCTCCCACTAGGTGGACCGACGACATCGTGAGAGTCGCGGGCAACCGATGGATGCAAGAGGCGAATTGTCGTTCGGCGTGGCGGTCTAAGGGGGAGGCCTATGTTCAGCAGTGGACGTCTTCCGGCTGATGATGATGATGAGACTTAGCAATGATTTTAGAAAATTCATCACATAAAGCAGCTCAAATAGGGTTGAAATATCATCAATGATACCACTGCTATGAAAATGGTGACGGTCTACTTGACCGTTAAGACATTTTTTTTGTTAAACAGGGTGGACTTTACAAACAAAAGTAGTGTGTTATGTAGCCAACCCCGTTTCACTGCTGGGCAAAAGCCACCCACAATTTTTTCCAAGTTTTCTTGTCTATCGCTACTTCTAACCTCATGGTATGAGTCCAAATTGTCTCGCCACCTCTGGTCTGGTTTTGTTCTTTGCGTAAATCGAGCCGAAAGGCAAAGATAAGGCCAAAGACGCGCCAAGGCTCAGTAAATGCAGTAAAAACACTAAAACTAGTCTGGCGAGGTAGTGGTCAAACGCGAACAAATCTATAAAAAAAAAAAAAAAACTTTTTGGTGCCAGACTCCTACAGGATGGTGTTAGTGAACCAGGTGGCACTGTTGATGCCTACAAGCGCCAATAGGGGTGGTCCATCCGTCACGGCAGATTGCAGGCAGACTGTGGTGATCACCAAAATCTATCATTATCATCATCACCATCATTTAGCCTATTGCAGTTCACTGCTGAACATAGACCTCTCCCAGGGAGCACCACAGCGCATGATCTCATGGTTTTTTTCATCCAGCAACTGCTAGCCATTTCTAAGAATACATCTACCTCGGACTGTTACCAAAATCTTTACAATAGACTAATCATAGTATTTTTTTTTAAGTTGACATATGCTACAGGCAACAAACTCATAGCCCGTTCACGTCTTTAGTGTTAGCGCTGAGCCGAACGACGAGCGGTGCGAACAAGAGATTAATTACCTTGTAAGTAAGGGAATTCGCCAGTGGAGGCGCCTCGTGGAGTATTTCAAACATTTGATCTTACCGCTCGCCGTCCCGGTCCTCGATCCCCCGGAAGTCAACACTCACAGCGCATGGTCGTGAATGGAGGTTACCAGGATCGCGGGACTGTCTCATCAGGTAATCGCAAGCCTGGAACGTAAAGGGCTATTGAAGGATCACCGTGGATTTTAGTCAGTAAGAGTCTGACAATCCTTCCAGTCCCGCTCTAGGCGGGAGGACTCATTTGATAAATTACTGCGATAAAAAAAGCTCGTGAACGGGCTGTTATTTACCAGAATTCGCCAGAATTTAGTGATACGAGTGGCCCGTATAAACGCGCCTAAACGCTTTTGTTATAACGCGACTGCATGCGAACTGTATTCGTCGGATAACTGATTCCATCTGTCGCTTTGAGAGGCTAGATAGATTGCACACTCAAAATGTTTGTGTTCGTTTTATTTGAAGTAGATCCTCTTTTAAACCTCTGCTAATTGATGTTGCATGGAAGGCTGAATCCTGAAAGTGAATCTCTGAAATACATTGAGTAAGTGTTTTTGTCAATATGTTTTTTTTTTAAACGTTGTCCTGCACTATCACCTTTCTTTGTGATCCGTTCACAAATATAGAAACCTCATTTATACTAACACCTACACCCGGAGCGACTACTCGTTGACTGCTGGTCTGTTGGTCTAGTGGTTAGTGACTCTGATTGCTATGCCGGGGTCGTGGGTTCGATTCCCACCCAGGACATATGTTTGTGTGATGAGCACGATCATTAATTTGTTCAATGTCTGGGTGTAATTTATTTATAATATTTAGATATTTAGATCATACAAATATAATTTGTTCCGTGCGGAAGCGAACCCACGACACGCTGCGTAGCAGTCGATCGCTCAGTCACTGCGTTTATCGTGCGCGTGAGTTGTTTCGTGGATGAGTGACGGTCGAGCCATCTTTCCGATTTTTGGAAAACAGTTTAAGCCATTGGTTGCGGCTGTCATTTGTAGATCTTTTAAAGTTATTACAGGTCAGCGGTTTGAAAATATAACACCCAGTTTTACCAAGGGATATTGTATTACTGAATTGTGGAGGTCAGGCAGCTGCACCATCGAAAATATACTAGTATTCAACTGCATCATAACCTACTGGATACTAACTACTGTTGGGAATAACTAGCCTTTTCAAAACTACATTTGATGATTACTTTGAAATAATTTAGCAAATTCGTCTGTTTGTTCAAATTTGTTCAGCAGTGGACGTCTTCCGGATGATGATGATGATGATTGTATTAGTGAATTGTGGAGGTCAGGTAGCTGCACCATTGAAAATATACTAGTATCCAACTGCATCATAACCTACTGGATACTAACTGGTATTGGGTATAACTAAAGCCTTTCCCCAACTACATTAATTGATGTTTACTCTGAATACTTTAGAAAATTCGTCTGTCAAGAATAATAGTTATAATGAAATTCAAAGCTCGTATCATCTAGGCCACGTCTATAGGCATTTGAAACAGCCGTAAGATTTGTAAGTGGGCTAGCAGCCATTCATTATGGTTAGGACTCCGCATGAAAGTTGAATGGAAATAAATTTAGTTCTGAATAGGGTTTAATGGTTCTCGAAACGTAATAGGAGTGCCCTGATTATATAGGTATGTTATAGCTGTTTTAAATTTTATTAAAGTGGGGTTATTTGACGCTATTTTTAATGTTATGTATGTATATAAAATATATGTTTGTTTAATTATATTTATAGTTATTTCATGTTTCTTAAATGTGCATTAACATAATAGAAAATAAACCAACTGGTATACTTACTTTAATGAATAAAATAAACAAATTAAAAATTACTCTTCTAATTAATTGTATTGATTGGCTACAGGTTGAACAATAGAAAAAAGAAGAAATTCGAACTCTGCTTCAATTTTTGGTTTGTTTTTTTTTAAAATAAATATGCTAAGCATTCTACACACACTGTTTACTTATCGATCGAGATGATTGAATAGATTATAGATTCTAATATAAAGACGAGAAGAGCGAAACCAAAAACCAACGCATTGCACAAAACGCAATTTTCTTTAAACTTGCAGCTTTAACGGTAAAAACATCTGGCATCCAAAAACATAAAACAACCACTATCTATAGAGCCTTAACTCGTTCAAGACTAGCTGTATTAAATGAGCTCTCAGCCACGCGAAAAACATTTTATTGCTTTATTACGACCATGCAAATATAACCACGCGCAGTTGCAGCGACCTGAAAACTAAGGCCTTGAACAGAGTGTTGAGATTAAGCGGTTTAGAAAGCGGGAAATACGTTTTAACGAAATGAATCCACGGCTCGCGTGTTTGTGATAATCTCGCGGCGCGATATAGAGGATACAAACTAGCGTGTGAGCGTATTTACATTTTTCAGCTATTGGATAAGCTATCGAAAACTTGACATAAGACTCCTGATCTTGATGATATTATGAGAATCCTGTAGAAAGTGTTTGTTAGAAATAAAATATTTTTACAGTCCTGATAAAGTTCGGCATTTGTTTATACCCTCGCAAATGAAAGATTGTATTTTGTTTTATTCCTCAGCATGTGTGTCACCTCTGTGAACTCTACATGCCTCTGACATGGCATTAGACTTTCATAGTATTGGTCATTCATTAGTTCCAGGATAACTGACAACAATGAAAATTGGTAGCAAAAGCTCTTGGCAGCTTTGGAACTGTTATGTTATTGGAATGGAAAAAAAATGAGTTTCTACATTCCTGAAGTGTCCTCCACCTGCCAGTATAACAAACTGCGATGAACCGTTTCCACTAAATCGCATTAAACACCATGCTCGCTACCGCTCTTACACTATAGACAAGGCCAAGTGGCTACCGACTGCGTTGAAGAACGCAAATCTAGGGCACAATCTAAACTATATCACGCCACTTTAAATTCCCTCAATGCGTTTTTGAAATGCTAGGTCTACTGGAAATCCACCAATCGGCGTCCAAAATCCTGTTTGTAAGAACATTTTGCGCTTCAATTGCTCCGTTTTGAGTTCAATAGTCATGTGAGCTTTCAATTCTTGGGTTTCGGATTTTATATTCGATTTTATTGCTTTGAATTTCGGGATTTTATTTATGCATTCGTTGAATTGAGCCACCGACGGCTCATATCTGTTGACTGTATGACTTGTGGGGAAAATCCTGCACTAATATAATTATTATTACCAGATACTTAACGTAATATCCATAGAGCTTATATTAAGCAAACGCGCCTTAATTTTTTTCAAAGTTTTCAATCATCTAAGTCTGAAAAAAAAAAAGAAAACTGTTCGCTGTGTTTTCGTGAGATGAGTGGGAGAGAGTTTTAGTGAGAACAAGGTATGGCGTAATTATCTCAGTTATGAACACGTCAACGATCGTTCAAGCTACGTGGTGTCAAAAATTGCAGAAACAGGTTTATACGGGCTAAAATACTCTTAGCTAAAACCGGGGAGTACCACCCACATATACTATACTTATTGTCGACCATCTGAAGGCGAACGGCTCGTTACGCCATCGGCCGGCGTCGTGCCGCGCGTCGTGAGCCGAGCCGATGCGAACGATATTAATAACACCCTTATTACGCAGACATACAGGCTTTTTTGACCGGCGTTAGCCGATTCCACGTCGATTAATGTAGGAGCACCCTTAATTGGAACAATCAAAAAATCACCATCAGACAATGTACACACACCATCATAAAAAGTTTTCAACAGATTGTAACACTCTTATCTAAAATATGTACAACAACAATATTATTACTCAACACACAACACATCTATTTCTTGTTATTATTGTGCCTTCATTTTTTATTTCCATACTTTTTATTTACTTTTTTTTTTTTATTTCCATACTAAACCACAGAGCTGGTCGCGGATCAGTACAAGTCTGACAGTACCTCTCGCCCTGCCCGGGGCGGGAGGTCTCATTTGATGATTTTACCACGAAAAAAAAAAAAAAAAACCACAGAGCTAGATTTTTATAGACTGGAGAAATATGTGAAAATCTTTCACGGTTTATGCGTCAACACGTAACTAATCTTTTCGAGTTTCGATAGCGTGAATATTATTAAAGAAGTAACTTTGACACGATGTTCAGCGTGTTTTGAGCCACGTTCAGTGATAAAGTTTAGGCTGAATTTTGAAATTGGTTTTTATAAAACGTTTGTACCCTTGTTATAACTACCTTGTTGGTGTAGGTCGCAAAGGTAACCGTTGAGCATGAAATCTTGGGTCGGGATTTTATCTACGAAATTTATTTTTAGCAGACCGAAATCTTAATTTAGACTGGCCCCATCATAATATGGAACATAAACATAACTGTAATTCTTTAATAGGAATTTATGCAAAATAGAGGGTAAAATAATCAAGTAAAGTTTCATCTCTCAGTCTGGCCTAAAACATAGGTTTGTTTAAACCTAGATCGGATGGATCACTATCTAACATTCCAATAACAAACTGACATTATACGCACATCTAGATCTAAACAGGTATAACTCAAAAAAGCACTTTTTTCAGAAAAGGCGAAAAACTGATTACTGTGTCTCTGTGCACTGTAGAAGTGTTCTGAATAGAAAAAATATTTTATTACGCAACTAGAACAAATATGATATAGAAATCTAGTGTTTATCTCAGATATTGGGGCTAAAAATTGGATTTTCGGAGTTATTTCCCTTTTGCTAGACAATTTATTTATATTTATTTGGTTATTTTGAGTTGCGCCTGTATTGGTGAATCAAGTTGTTAGTTAGCTCTCTTTTGTAGAATTACGTCATCATAAACGGCGGTATTGAAGTCTTCGAATTTTGTGTACTAGTATGGTTATTAAAGCTTTATTATTTGCCGTTCAGGGGCAGAATGAATAGTGTCCAATTCTCAAAATGTCTAGTGGTACCAAAATATCCAATTTTCAAAACGTCCAATTCCCTTATTACTCAAATCTCGAAATGTTCAAGTCCCAAAGTGTCCACAAAATCACAAAATGCTCAATCTTCGAGAATGTGGTTAAAATAAATTGTGCAAAAACATCGATATTTATAACAATTGTTAATAATCTGTACTTTAATATTTCTTTTAATATCTTTTGATGTTACTTTTGTAGATATTTCATTTGATCACACAAAATTTCTGTCTTGCCATGGGTTACTCAGTTTATTAGGAGGTTTATGAAACACGCCATAGATTATTAAACACATTTTTTTACGATAAAATTATCATAATGAAACACAATTCAATGAGATTTATGTGATTGCTCTATAATGCTTTCTAAATCTTTGGTTCAATGATCATAATAAAGCCAAATGCATCTCAGCAGTGGCATCCAAGCATTTCGCTGTCTTTGTTGTTATAATTGTTATAATAATCCGTCTGGTCCTCAATCGAACAGCAAGCTTCCTCGCCATTAGCTAGCCCGCGTTAACGATGGCGTGAAATGGCCTCGCAATGTCCAACACCCTGGACGTCACCCACAGTTGCTGGGTCCTGAGGAACACGATGTCCTCTCCCTCAAGCGTTCCGCCTTCTCCTTTGCTAGTATTAATTATTGATTCGCAGAAAGAAGTGACTATTACTCATTGGCCAACAATGGCCTGGACCACTGCTGGACGCGTACGGCCACTGCCACCGCCTATCGCCTGCTTTAGGTCACGGCGGTACTCTGCCGAAGTCGCACAGACTATCACCGTATCCTCCAGGCGGTCCACACAGTGGTGACACCCGAGCGAATAATGTTTAATGTTTTTCTAATCTCGTTAATGTTTTTCTGAATTTCTTCTTTTATCTCGGCAAAATCTAAAAGACCAGATCATAGGCTGCTGCATGTGCTAATTCCACACGTCATGCGAGTCGCGTTGTGTTGTCTCACTTGTTTATTGTCATTTATTAATAAGGATACACGGACCACTTGCAATACCAACCACTGTTCTAGGGTTTTATGTTGCGTAGAAATTATAGAAAGAGTGACGTTTTCGATATCCTTATTTTCTATCATATTTACTACAAACCGACCACGTCTCCTATTTTCCTGCAAAAGGTACCTACATTTATTGTACTTACAGGGTCATGTGTGCCAAAATAAGCAGTCAACAATGTGATATTTTTACCCCATAAACAATATTTTAGAGTAATATTTGGGGCATACCATCTAAAGAGAGCTAACTCAAAATTTTGCATTAAAAAGGGAACCAATCCATGAATTTCAAAGACGAATATAAAATTATACGAATTTAAAAAGATCCTTATTTTCAATAGCAAAAGAGTTCAATTTAAGCAAGTCTTTAAAGAAATATAAGAGTTTAAAATATGACTCAACAAAACAGAGTTAATTAAAAATTCGAAAATGTTTCATCAATATGGCAACAACACAAAATAAAAATAAAAAATATGATAACCTGGCCAGCAAAATTGGTTCAATTCAAAATGTTGTATTATTTCTCTCAGCAGCAACCATCTACAAAGCGTTAACTCAAAATAATACCGCTCAAAAATTCAACAACACAAGTGGAACTCAAAATAACTCCAATTTGTCTACAAGGGGCACATACATTTTGCTCATATTTCTGATTGCAACTAGGAATGTCTCTGTTTTGGTGGGAGATTATCGGGCTTGCTCATTCAACTAAAGAGATACTTGATGGCACCTAGCAATGAGTAGCAGAGATATTTTAAAATCTGTTTTATTGGTCGATAGGCTTTTGGTTCGGTAATTTGATGGTGTGCATAACTCAAATTTGACAATTTTTGAGTTAACTCCCTTTAGATCTAGGGGTGCGATTATAGGTATACTTGCTAATAAAAAAAATGTTATTCTTTATTCATTGTTCTGTAAAATCTTTACATTAACTTTTAAATATTTCCATATAACCAAAAAAAAATTACTATTAAGGAGTATTGAATAGGAAAATTAGTACTGTTTATAAACGTGTAAATTTATTTATAGTACACGTGTACGTTTTTTTCCTTCCCTATTTTCTTTTTTTTTCCTGTTCTCATTTCAACAAATAATAAAAATGAAGTTTTTTAGGGACTCAACTAATAGAGCGAACCTAATTAAGTCTTTAGTCATGTTATAAACTCGTTACACGACTTCACAACTATAACTAATACCTTCACATGTTTCACCTTCATTATATTGACGTTTCCATTTTCCTTGGAATTACGTTTGCTGATATACAATAACATTCCTCAGAAAAGCTGTTAACCGATATAATTAAAGTTCTCATAATACGATCTCCCATCATGCCATAGCGTGCAGAGTTCATTGTGAAACAAACCTTTGTGTTACTAAACAGTTACTAATGAGACCCAAACACGACCCAACCGATTTTATTTGAATTCAGAAACATTATTTAAATCATTAGACAACATTATACGCCGAACAGGTCATTACGCCAAATTGATGTTTACCCAAAATATTGGACGCAATGTTTTCTTAGATCAAAAGAAGAAAAAATGTTTTCCCATTTTTCACGGTGGCAAAAATAATTTGATTTCAGTGGAGGGATGTTGGCAGTTGATTTTTAAATTTAACTTCTCTGAACTTGGCAAAGTGGAATGGATTTTTTATGTACCTCCCAACATTAAGTGTTTATTTTCGTGAGAAATTTTCTTTTTACTTATTAAGTAAGAAAATCTTGATAGGCGGATTTTAGGAGTGTTAAATATTTTTTACGTACTTTTTTGCTCGATAATTTTGTAATGGCAGTATTAAGTAAAGCTAGGAACGTTTTATTTCAATAGACTTGGCACATTATAGATTTAGATCTAAAATATTTTTAGTCCAATTTTCTAGAGCAGTGGTTTCTTTTTCCAACAGTTTCTATACATACTTTTATACTTATTTTTGGGGGTATCAAAATCTACAAATGCGTTCTCCCGTCTAAAGTGGAGCGAAAAAAACATTCACGGACTGATTTTAAACACAACATCCTTCACATGCTTTTTGCGTTCCAGGACTTTAGAGGTCTTTTAAGTTAGTCCCATGACCTTAATTTCTAATACCTTAAAACCTTTTTATCAGAAAAATGTTACTGGCTGGTAAGTGAAAAGTAAATTTTCGCCTCCCCTAGTAGTGTTGTTCCTATCCCCCTTCGCATCAATCCGGTCATTATTGCCTCCCTTATTATCCAAAACAGATCAACACTGTCACAATGAACTTCGAACCAAATTAGGTCTGATATCAGTTCAATCTGTATTAGTTTTCAACGAGCTAATGCATTCAAATCCAGCGATCGTTTCAGAGGACGCATTATGTCATCCACAATCCCTCGTGCTCGGTCATACGGAATATCACCGGCCCGGGCTTTGGTTCGATCATCAGGATTACAAACAATACTAAGGCGTATAATGGACTAGAAATTATAGAGGGAACGAACTACAGGTATTTAGTAGAGTTTCTCAGTTCGTTCTTTGTTTGTTTGTCCGCGATTATCTCGCGTGTGGCTAGATTGATTTAGATGCGGTTTTCAGAAGAGTTTGTTACATTCTGGATAAAGTTTTAGTATTAAACAATAATAAATAACCCGTGAATTTGTGCGCATAACGGATCCGTTATAGCTTACTTGGATGGCAGATTTTTAAAGGCGGCGATTGATTTGAAGATTTTTGTTGATTAAAATAAAAAATTAAAAAATGGAACCGGTCTTAAAAAAAAACACAAAAATAACTTTTATTTCGGGACTCTGTGGCAAAAGTCAATGAAATGAAAAACAAAACCGCCGACTTCCGGAATCAAAGTTGTTTAACACTCTTCTGTGTGTTTTTGAATTCGATTCCTTCGAGTCTAATTATGCGAAAGGTAGCACGGATACATTGATGTAGCGTAAATTATACTTAATTTATTATACACGCAAACATTTACTGTTGTTAAAGCCGTGTTAATTGGGGGGCGTAAATAACCGTTTTTAACACCCAAGTTTCGCCAGTTATCTTAGAGTCCCAAGTAGTAAGGAGCTAGCCTATTGCCATCAACGATCAAAAACCCACATACCGTGACTATTTCTGAGAAATACCAAAGAGTAAACGTATTTTTTTTATCATACCTGAACGCAAAGGGCATGTGTAAGATGGCTTTTAGTCAGACAAAAAAACAGTTTGACAGTCCCTATCCCTCCATACCTAAAAGGTGGGAGGACTCATTTAATTGTATTGATTTTTCAAAAGCAAAAAAAAACCGGTGACTAAATTTTCCAAGCAAAAAATTACGTTGCCACGTGATGTTCAGGTATTCTTGCAATCGCTTCCTTTAGTATGCAGGTGCATTCGGACACTGCCAACCAACCTCCTTTACATAATCTCTGAGTAGCCTTAAATACTCAAACGGACGGAGAGAGATGCTCACATTTGCTGTAAATCACCTTTGCCCCCTTCGATACCTACCGTTTGCCATTTCCCACACTTCGTACGTCCTCTTAAGCTGTTTCAGAAGTAAATGAAATAAAACCCAGTAATGGTCCACCATTTACTGGTGTTTTCAAAATAAAGAGGTATTGGTCCTGCATTGAGTGCCTTTCGCTTTGTTATGTGAAACCTTTTTATTGGTTAGTTAATTATTTGTAAGGTACTTTCGTTGAATTGGTTTTTGGGTGATGTGGTTTAAGAAGAGTGTGTTGTTATACAGATAAATTTTCAAGGTTATCGTTTCATTAATCCGTAATTATAATACCAAGTTTTTCCAGGGTTCGAAAATCTCGCTTAGTAGTTGGATCCGGGCAGTTTAATAGACCTTTGACAGTCACCTAAATTACAAATAGTTCCATTACTTTGTGTTGTTTATTTTTTTATCACCATTACTTTAAAAGATGGTGACGAAAAACTCTTGAGGATACCAGAATGTGCTAGAAACAAAGAGGCATGTGACATCTACTTACCCGCAGTAGATCACATCCCACTAGATGTAGTGCGAGGACACAGAGAGCAGGCCTGTATACCATTAGTGGGAACATTATGGGCTGATATAACCTTAAACTATAGTAAATATTCCCATTTTACTTTTAAGCTTGCATCACTATTCGCCAAATTAAAAGAAAATGACAACCAAATATAATTCCCCTGACAAACGAACTTCAACAAGAACCCTTATTCCCCCTCATCTCAGCGGGGTAACTCAAAGTGCTACAGAGAAGAAAAGAAAAAAGAAATGGGCTACTTTTTAACCCCACCGCTTAGGTAAGTTAGTACCCGCGGGAACTTGAGATACAGAATGACCCCGCGCGAGTTTTAAGTTCGCTCAAACTTAAAAATCTCGGGGGTACAAATGTATAAGATGTATATCATAAACTTGGCTGGTTCAGAAGTGTGTGTTAAATTGTATGATATATAAAATGCAGGGGTTGAATAAAGGAACTTTGCTTAATGGAGTTATTTGAAGGCACGGGTGCAGAAGTTGCTGTTTTATATGTTCTGGAAATCTAGAATTTTCTTGTAAATCGTGAATTTCTGTAGAAAAATTTGTTTTTAACCAAGATTAAGACATCAAAATTGTAATAATACTCGTTTATAAGTATTACTTTTTTATTGAGTGGTAGAGTAATAAAATTCTTACTGACTTATTCTAGCTACCCTGTTTTTTCGGTTACCTTTTACATTCAGGGGCCCCGGCGATACCCTGCTTAGAGATTTTGACACATACTATAATTATTGCTTAACCGTAAGTGACTCACATAATTAGAAAACTGCGCTTTGTTAAAGTCACGCCTATTGTTAGTAGAACGGTAATCTGCATAGTGATTTAGAGGAAACAGAAAAATCGCCACTCAAATAATGTCAGGCATTCGCTAACCTTAAAGTGCTGATATAATTAAACATTATTTTGTACCAGAAAATCGAGAGAATGCTCGCTAAAACACTCTCCTTTATTTATTTGTAACGTAACAATCGCAATAATGCTCAGAACCAACTTACGTTTATCTTTGACTGACTAATCTTTGACTGTTTTGACTGGCCTGTTGGTGTAGTGGTTAGTGACCCTAATTGCTATGCCGGGGGTCGTGGGTTCGATTCCCACCGAGGACAAATGTTTATGTGATGAGTATGATCATTATTTTGTTCTGTGTCTGGGTGTAATTTATCTACAATATGTATGTATTTAGAAATATAAGTATCTTTATCAGTTGTCTAGTACCCATAAGACAAGCTCTGCTTAGCTTGGGACTAGATGGCGTTGTGTGATAGTTGTGAAACATTATTATTATTATTATTAAAGTTCTTTATTCAAAAGTGCGTAAGCTTAATTTGCATCAATTTTATTATAATCTACAGGTACTATTAAACTGTTTCTTGCTTTAATATTCCAGTGAATTCGAAGACCCGCTAAACATAATTAGTAGGTACCAAAATTTTCGGCCTCATTTAACGCAAAGTACCAAAAAGCTAATTAACGGGTTGTACCTAGCTGCCATTAAATAAAGCTTAGAGGAAGTTATTATAATCTGCTTTTGTAGGTACTTATCTTGTTTAATATCGAAGTTTTTACATCTCTAATTCGTTATTGGTTTAGTTTGTTTCAGGTATAATCAAATATATTTTGTAATAGGTGTGGTAAGAGTTTTAAATACATTTTACTTCATCATTTTCAAGATATTCATACACTCAAATACTGGTGTAATCCGTGTAATAAAACTGATAAATCATGAAATGATTAAGTTCCTACTTGATGAAATAAACCGAAATAGCTAAATCAAGAATATCTAGAACCGTATGGAACACTCACAAAAATCCTAATTAAGGCTTAGAAACCACTTACCTACCAATCCCCACGTAACAATATAGCTTTTCTTCTAAATAAATAAAAAAATGTTGTTGTCAACCGATAGACTGCCTAATACTATTAAAACTAATTCGCTTCCACTAAGCCTCTCCCACATAAAAAAGTAACTGAACAAAAAGAACAATACCCAATTGATTTTCTAGTAAGCCCAGGCTCCGAACGTCCAAACATAATTGACATGAATCGACTCTCAGAAATCTATTAACCAGGGAATTTCAGATCGCACTGTTGGCCTGGGGCAGGTCATTATGCCCAGCCAAGCTTCGCCCCTAGAACGGGCCCCCGTCATAGAATAAATGCAATCAACGGGATAGAGCGGGCACGTTCGTGGCCCACCGGTGGGCCTGTCGGGCACACGACGTCTATTACAAGTCATCGGGAAACGTCTACGTGAAGTGATTGTTCGATAATTTGTGATTTGAATGAAGGGAGGCGTGATATGTGTTAGCAATTATGTGGGTTCTGTTTTAGGTGTTAGGGACTATAATGGTATGGTATCCTTACTTAAATGAGAACGTAATTAGATATACACAAACAAATAAAATATGAAAAGCGGATCACACAGAAGTAGCAGGCAAAAGCGTATTGAAATAGCAAAAATAATTTGTAGCACAGTTGCTACGACGTAGCAAAGTCGTAGACGTCTACGTCACGTCTATTTTTGTCAAATTATTATTGCAATATTTAGGACCCGTTCATAATTTCTATGAGTTTTATCAACCAGTATCCTCTGTTGTCTATCGTTTGCGACCCCTACTAGTCTTAGTTTTGATTCAAAGATTGGAATGGTTTTCGTAACAGCGTTTTTTTGTGTAATATCACAGAGTGACTTTGTTTAAAGTTTTGCCCCGATTACATGGGACTCAAACATCCCTGGAAACATGTGTGACTTATTGTCACATCACATATCTACCTGACCTATCGTTGATTGTATTGTATTACGTAGACGTTTACGTAAACAGTAGACAATAAAAACAAAAACATGGAAAATAACGTTTCTTTAAGTAGCTATTCACGTGTCACTTTTACAATTCACTGACACAGATAAACGCGACGTCGACGACACACACAATCACGTGTCACAGACTTGTATTCAGCTGTGTCCCCACACTATCGATGGAGGACATTTCGTCGAATCGCTGTTTATTTTTGTCCACAATACAATTGTTTGTCATGTTTCCGGAGGGTATATTTATAGTGTTGCACAACTATGACTGCTGTAACCCAGCGGGAAACGATCCCTCCGTAAATAAGGCAAAAAAACCCGATTGCTTTCATGGAAAAACGCTGCGTTGTGCGCCGATAAAAGTAATATTAATTTATTGGAGCGGATTTTTTTTTGTCCGGTGTTAATATATGCTTGTTTGTACATTGTACTCGTTCCTTTCATGTGAAACATATATGACATGCAAGAGAAAATGTTTAATTCCGTGACGCATATTGATGTAACTATTATGTATACCTATTATACAGATTTCCAGATTAAGTACGAGTATATCCAGAACCTTTATGGTATTTTTATATACCAAATTGTATTTTTTTTAAAAACGTTGCCTCACACTAGCAATTTCTCCTGTATCGTGGGTGCGTTTACAAACATAGAAACTCACATACACTAACACCCAGACACGGTAATATAATCATACAGTACCCCAACTTCATACAAACGGACGAAAAGCGAGCTATACCTACGCGCCTCGATGTCGGGGCGCGCTCGGGGTGCAGACAGTCACGGCTGTACCGCAGTGTCGAGCGGACGGTGTGTTGGTTTTTTAACAGTAACCGCGTGTTTTTATCTCTAAAAATCAGTTCGAGTACATATCTAATAAGACGAGTAGTTTAATTAAGCTTTATATTAGAATGCGGATTTATTATACTTTAAAATTTAACAATAAAGCATTTCGTACGACTCGGTCGTGGCGTAAATATTTTTCGGTCTCAAATACTTCTATAATATATCGGACTTTATAAGCCCGATTTGTTTTTCAAACAAAAACAGGATTTTTTAAATGAAATCTACCAATCAAAAAACAACACGCATTTTTATTGAACACTTCCTATTCATTATACAAAGTATTTCATTTATTTATATAAAAAAGTATATTTACAATCACAAGACTAAAATAGAAACAGAAAGTACGCAAAGGCAAATGTTATTAAAATGTTGTAGACGGGTAGCCCTAACGCATGTTTACGTACCGCGCGGCTGTAGGTATTTAAATCTGTCTGGCGGCCGAGTTACGCTACTGTATGATTATTATACTGTGACCCAGATCCGGAACAACTAATTGCTGATCGCACAAATATTTTTGTTCCGTGCGGGAATCGAAACCGCGACACACAGCGCAGCAGTCCAATTGCTCAGTCACTGCGCCAAACGTGCCGTCAATCAACGACTGATTTTACTATGAGCTCCCCTGTTCAAAGTCTAGTTATATTTTTTTGAGTGCGTTTTTAAATATCTATATTAATAATTTCGTGCAGGGCTACGGTAGACTCAATTGAATGCTTAACTAAATAATAAAACATTAAAAAATAAAGATTTCGAGTCGACAACATATATATATCCGCAAAATTCGGATTGTCGAGTATTTTGTAAATTTCTAATGATTTTCTGACCTGACAGATCGCAGCCGCCATTTTTGACATCGGGTAACATGTCGATGTGTATTATGTATGACACCCGTTTCACCCGAGCGAAGCCGGGTTTTTATCTAGTAATATTATAAACTCACATAAACAAACGCCCATATCCGGAAAAAGTGATCTTGTAGATCGTACAAATATTTGATCGCCTCTGGAATCAAACCTCGAGGGTTTGGACTGCCATTGTGTTGGTCATGCAGTCTAATGAGTCTTATTATGATTACAGTAACCTTTCATCGATGTCTGTTACAACCTCTCTTATACAACGTGTATAATTGCGAATTGCGAATTTCCAAAAGTCTTGGAACAAACATTGTTCAGTAAGATGGGCTGAGTTACCCCACGAGAGGTTTTGCGCCATTAACGTTACACATTCTCTCGCGCTCCTTACTCAAGCCACGTTGCAGTGTGACATTTTATAAAACGTGTGAGCAAGGCTACTTCGTTCTGAGTCACGTTGCACGCTGCAACTGGCATCGCAGTGGGCGAGAAATGCGATGCGATCTTTAAGTTTTCTTCCGATGAAATGTTTACCCAAGCATTGACGCTCTCTTCTAATATCTTGTTTGTTATTTTAACCGACTTCAAAAAAAGGAGGATGTTCTCAATTCGGTCGTAAAAAAAAAGCTTTTCTTTCGGAAGTCGGTGGCAAAAAGACAACGAAATAATAAAACAAAGCCACCGACTTTCGAAAGAAAAGTTATTTTGTAAGATATTTTACCTTTTTCTGTGGTTGTTTTTGAAGGCAGTTATTTTTTTTTTATTGTGGTACAATTCCAACTTAACGATAGTTGTATTAAAGTTTAAAATGTGGATTTCAAATTTTTTAATGACACGTATGTTAATGTCATATTTATTAGTCCCCAGGAGTTTCAGTTCCTCTTAGTGGCCTACGATGACATGTTAAAGCATGAGTAGTTCCAGTGAGCCACAAGGTGGTTCTTGACGACCTGTATAGCTGTGTCTTTTTTCCACACTGGAACTATTCTATAAGACGTCATGATAGGCCACCTGGTTGAGCTCGCTCCATCTTAGGTTTTATCTAACGACGATATATTACTGAGTTTTTTTCAGCTGTTTTTCTCCCTGACGTTCCACAGCTCAATGCTGATCACGTCGGTACATCAGACCATTCTTGCAACAGTAATTACATAAACATACCACCCTTGTGCCATGCAGATATTGTTAAAAGCATAAACAAACTTAAACCTAACAGTTCTACTGGCCCCGATAACATACCCCCTTTTATAGTTAAAGACTTAAGAAATATTTTCAGTGATCCTCTTTGCCACATTTTTAATTTAGCTTTACAGACTGGTACATATCCCTCTGAGTGGAAAATCTCTAGAGTCACACCTATCCCTAAAAACCAGAACAAAAGTTCCGTTGAAGAATACCGCCCTATCGCAATCCTCCTTCCCCGGCTAAGGTCTTCGAGAACATCCTCCATAATGCTATCTACGCCCAAATAAACAAATATCTTTGTAATGAGCAGCATGGTTTCAGAAGTAAAAGGTCAGTTGACACGAATCTCTTGACACTAGTGGATTACATCTCGTCTAGTTTGGACCGCGGGCGTCAGGTAGATGTACTCTACTTCGACTTCCGGAAGGCATTTGATAGGGTTAACAACGACGTGCTGCTTATGAAGCTTAGTAAAATAGGATTTTCACCATCTCTCCTCCGCCTCATTGCAGATTACCTACGTGATCGACAGCAGTTTGTTAGGCTTGGTACGTACGTATCGGATACCTATCACACGCGTTCCGGCGTCAGTCAAGGCTCAATTTTGGGACCTTTATTATTCCTCATCATGGTCAACGACCTTCCACAAGTTCTGCTTCACGCAAGATGTCTCTTGTATGCTGACGACTTGAAACTGTACCTAGAAATAAACTCCGAGCGTGACAGTTCAGCACTGCAGCAAGACATCAATGCGATATACAAGTGGAGCGTCGACAACAAGATGGAATTCAACTCATCCAAATGTTTTGCCATGACATTCGGTCGAATGCGGCATCCAATTAATTACGATTACACCTTAAATAATAACATCATTGCAAAGTCAACATCCATGAAAGACTTGGGAGTCACATTCGACCGAAAGCTCACCTTTCACGACCATATGGTCTCGGTAGGTAAACAATCCTACCAAAGGTTGGGCTTTGTTCTACGCAATTGCCGTGATTTTCGTACCGCTCATGCGATCAAAATAGTTTTTAATGCACTCGTACGAAGCAAATTGGAAGCCAGCTCTTGCGTGTGGAATCCACATGAAAGTACCTACACACTTTTATTAGAAAAAGTCCAAAAGGCTTTCCTTAGGTACCTGTACAAGCAGAAATACGGCTACTATCCATATCTATATCCGACAAAATTTCTACTGGGTTGCCTCGGATACAACTCGCTAGAGGTAAGGCGAGCACGTGATCAGCTCACAATAGCCTGTAAGACGCTCCGTGGTACTATCGACGCTCCCGATCTGCTTGATGTGCTGGCGCGCTTTCATGTCCCAGATAATTACTGCCGGGCCAGAAAGCACAGGCTGTTTGCCGTTCCTGCATGTCGTACAGTTGCACGTGTTAAGTCGCCAGTCCCTCGCACTCTGGCCGCGCTTAATGATCTCTTGGATTTAAATCCAACAGAAGATCTGTTTGAGGATGGATGGTCGAAGATTTTATTGGTATGTCAGAAGTACTGTGAGATGATTTTATGAAAGTGTTTTTCTTTTCTTTTTATGAGCCTTGTTTTATTTACGTTTTTATATTTTAATTCATTTTTTTGTTGTTGCATAATTGTATCTAAATTGCAGTAATTGGTTGTTCACACAACCGTTGTAATTTATTAAAATAAATAAATAAATAAATAAATTACTAGACTCCGCATGCACGATCTAAGGAACAAAAACTATTCTGTCAAGTCGCTGAGGTACAACGTAAGCGAAGGGGACGGGGTACTGCGTTGTGATTAATAATAATAATAATAATATTCCACAACTATCACACAACGCCATCTAGTCCCAAGCTAAGCAGAGCTTGTGTTATGGGTACTAGATAACTGATAAACTTACTTATATATTTTTAAATAAATACATATATTATAGATAAATTACACCCAGACACAGAACAAATGATCATGCTCATCACACAAACATTTGTCCTGGGTGGGAATCGAACCCACGACCCCTGGCATAGCAATCAGGGTCACTAACCACTATACCAACAGGCCAGTCAACTTGCATAACTCATGGTCTGTTCTGTCTCAAGGTATGTTTGCGGCTCAACATATAATGAAAGACGAAGTCGAAATAAGACGGATATAAGATTTTTTTGCCGAATGTGTTGACAGATATCGGTCGCCTGTTATTAGGAGTCTAGTAATATATAGTCGTTGGTCTTATCTTTGCTTCTAAAGCTAAAATGATGCCAATAAAAAACAGCTTTATTCTGTAAATAATTTTCTATCAGTATTAACTCCTAAATGTAATGAATAAAGCCTAATGTAATTTAAAGTTGGAACAAAAAGATACTAACTTTATTTATTTAGAATTAATCAACTACTTTACTCAGCTTAGTCAAAATAAAATAAGAGAATGAACAAAACTATTTTGTTTCAAAACTCAGTTGGAGAATGAACTAGAAGTTTCGAATCATTACAAAACAATTTAAAAGTTGTTCATCATTCACTTTGTTTAATTGGTTCTTTTCTTGGTAGTCTGTCAACGTACCGTAACAACCCAGTTACTGGGTTGTGGAGGTCCGACAGGCAGTCACTCCATATACTGACATCAAGCTGAATCTGGTTTGACTGGAAGCCGACCCCAATATAGTTGGGAAAAGGCTAGGCAGATGATAATTCTTTTCTTGGTATTCCTGAAGTTTTAACACAATACTTGATAGTACAGTCAGTCGAAAGTCTGACAACTTGTCTTACCAATGCATCGTATAACCCAGTAATTGATTGCGGAGATCAGTATAATTGATCTAAGTAAAATACTAACATTCAGCTTCATCTGGTTAAACAGATAGCGGACCATATATAGTTGGAAAAAGACATGGAGTTGCAGGAATCCTGCCCAAGTTTTGGCAATATTTAAGTTACTGCGGCCCTCGAACACAAAAACCTACTGGAGGAACAAGTTGTGTTTTAGTCAGTACGTGTCTGAAAATCTCTTAAGCAAAACCCAGAGCGAGAGAAGTCATGGTAATGCTTTCCAACTTTAAAAGAAAGGAAGACGTTGCTGACATTCTTACTAATATTATATTTTATAAATTTTTAAGAATTTCGTTTAATTGGATTTAAAAAATCAGTCCTGCAGTACAGAAAAAAACAGGGATCATTTGGTGATTGAATGATGTTTAAATTATTTTGTGACAAGTAGTAGAAACTAAAGATGACTGCGTCACTCGCCAATCAATCTATGTACGACTACGCATGCAGTTTTCGAAGATTAGACACTACATTTTGCCTCACAAGTGCCAAATATCAAAGCACTTTTTCAAAAACCACTAACCTGCCACTATAACCAATCCGCGCTACTTATAAATTTCACCACTACAGTGGAACGGTGAAAATCGAGTTTCAAGTGTTCCAAGTACCGTCAGCATATTGGCCGGGTCACGGCGCTTGTATTATAAAGTCCTATTTTGCAGTGACATTTTTCGTTCAACACTACCCGATTGGATTTTTGAAACGTGTAAATTTGATAAAACACAGAACGTGGGGAATGAGTGAGTTATGGCCGTTTCAGATTGGGGAACGCAGCGGCGGCGGCGGAAACGTAAAAGAGTTCTGTATATCATTTTTAAGCCGTAAACTGGATTGGATAGCGTGTGTGATATTGGGTTGGTTTTTTCTTGTTTTTTGATCTCAGTGTCCGACTTTATTTGCATTCTAATATGTAGTTAGAAGCGTGTTTGTTAACTAGCTTTGTGATACAACTTTACTTTTCGCTTTGTTAATGCTGTAGGTACTTTAATTTGTAGTTTAGGTATACAATGCTGTTTGCGCTTCAAGTATCCAGTGTTTACACTTTGTGTTTTAAGGAGAGATCAGAAATAAATGAAAACCAACTGCTAATTATTCCACCAAAAAAAAACTTCACTGAAATAAACATAACCAACCAAATAGCATCCAAAAACAGCCACCACGAACGATGACACCACCCCATTTTATACTTTTAATCTATAAAATATCGTTGTACAAGATAATCTATCACGTTGTGTGACAACCAGCACGATATTGCAGCGAAATATAAAATTGCTGGGACGGTCCCGCAGGTAATGGCGGTCCGCGTCATCAGACGTAAATGCAACGAGGAAATTCCGCGGCGGGCACACGTGCAAGTCTTGAGCGGCCTTATGCCGCTGTGGATGCGATTGTACTTAATAAGCTTATTGTAGAACTGTGGTGCGCGACTGTACACTGGTATTTTTTGTTATATTTTTTTTTTTGTTTTTGTAAAAGTAGTGGTGGACAAAAATAGTCATGAGAATATCATTGTTAGACTGTCTTGCTTTCTTTTTAGTCTATATTTCATCCGTCATCATTGTTGGATCTTATATAATATTGACAGTCCTTTCTAGTTACGCCATAACAGCTTTCACAAGTTATTTTTTTATCTGCGCTACTATGTAGTGACCCTGCTACATTGTAATCTTGTACAAAGTTATGTTAATAAGTAATGTTTAAGGTACTCAACGTATTGTTTCTAAAAGTTGATTGTAATGTAATGGCAAAGAAGGGTACTAAGTACATCTAAATTGATACTTTTATTGGTCGGTTTCAGGATTGGTTGTACACATTCTAAGTATTTGAATGTGTAAACGTTACTCAAATTCTGCTATAGCTATCAATTGGCAAACAAACCACTAAAAGAAATAAAATTAAACAATTGAAGTACAAATCGTCTCCATCCCACTCTTATTCTCAACAATGCAACGGTCGCAGGTAATATATTTGGAATTTTCCAGTGCTATGAAAACGTTACGTGATCTCGAGTGAGGTTTTCGTCTGTAAAACGGGCCAAAACATCCCTATTACCTCAATGGGCTCCTATTCCGACCTTATGAAATTTAAGCTGTCTTCATAAACAATTGTTTATTCCTCAAGTTGTTGACGTCCACAAAGGAAACTTCTGAGGTTCATGGGAAGTGGTGACGAGTGCGTACGTGTGTACTAGACACGCTAATTTTATGTCTCTGTGGGTGTGTGTGTGTGTGCTGTTTTAATTAAAGCACCTGGAGTTTGTAAAGGGTGTGTGTGTGTGAGTACGTTTTGCATTTTTGGTTGAGTAGCACTTTACGTGAAGTAGACGCGTTACTTGAAGCGAAGTTGTGCAAATGTGTTTGAGTTCATGTGGGTGTGTTTGTCGTAACTAATGTGTTCTTTTGCGAACGAGTATGTTTAATGCAAGTGGCAAAGTTTTCTTGTAACGAGATGAATGTTAATTAGTTTGGTTTTGAGTGACTACGATTCTGACAAATTGTTTTAGGGAACGTTTCTATAGCAATATTTACGCAGCAAGCGTCACATAGTTAAAGTAATGTGTTTAAATTTATATACCTACACATACAGTTTAACAAACTGAATAATTTCCTCCATGAAGGTTGGCAGATTGAAATTTCAAAGAAAAACATATTTTGCTGTCCCATTTTTTGTCAGTTTATACTATTCCACTGCTAGGCAAAAGCATCATGTACACACGGCTACACATCAAGCTATGCAAAACCAGTATTAACTGACCGTTCATTGTGTGTAAAAATCGTACGAAGTGAGACCAAGACAATCTGGTTTTTTATAGCTTGATGTGTAGCCGTGTGTACTGCTTCTAAATATCACGGCTGCCCATGACTGAGATCCAGCATTCAAACAGCGCTATAACTTGTCTTGCAAACTTCGCTTGGACCCGCCACTATGTCGAATGTTACTCCTTTATACCTATTCTTTTGCCCCATACAAAATTTCAAACGTACTTAACCCAAATTTTTAAGGAAGATGTTTTTAAAATAAGACGCTGTTGGTTTTATGAACTAGATTTGATATGGTCTCTCTATACCATAAATGCTTCATCATCATCAGCCGGAACACGGCCAGTGCTGAACATAGGCCTCCCCCTTTGACCGCCACGCCGAACGACAATTCGCCACTTGCATCCATCGGTTGCCCGCGACTGTCACGATGTCGTCGGTCCACCTAGTGGGATACCATACCATAAATACTTATATAAATCAAATACAATCACACTTTTCTAATATACGATGTATATTTTTAAACTGTAAACATTGTAAACTGCATATTGTTTCTTTATTTACAGTGCTGTTAGTTCACACACCAGTAAATAAAACAGCAATGACGATACACCAAAGCCAACATTGTTACTGCCCGAATACACAATTGAAATTCATTTCAGCGAAAAAAAAAACAAATGAAAAACTACTCTATTCACGCCAGACTCAGTAAATAACGGCCATTAACAAGCCGACAAATATTTAATGGGACTAAGTACATAAATAACCACAAATAAACAACCTAAGGGCTTCTATTCAATTACGGTAAAAAACGTACTCGGGAATTTGCAGAAATTACATGAAAAAATATGTTGTAACATTTTATACAATTGTTTAATTAAATTGTATGTTATGCATAAGACAATATCATTATAGAATATAGTTATGAATTGCAATAATATAGAAATAATAACTTGTAATAAAGTAAAATCGGTCTGTACCATGTTTGATTTTTACTTATAAGACTCAAATGATTTAGATTTTTTTTTAACTTATGCCACGTCACACTACTACACAAAAGCCTTTTACTAAACAGGGTATATTTTGACTACATTTATATAGTCATAGATTTTACAGTTACAGCAGAGTTTGACTATTTAATAAAGTTTGCCCAAAATAAACATATTTACATTTAGAATTTAACATAAAATTTAAACTAATTTTACATATAAAAGGTACAACGACACAATTTTCGTTTCGTCGAAACTTTCTTCTTTGTCATGTAGCAAAAATATAATAACATAAATATAACTAATGTGTTCTTGGAATTCTTCTTTGTAACATACGAGCTAATGTTGTTTCCCGACTTACTTACAGACGAAGTCAAAGGCTCAGCTAGTATAAAATAAATAAAACAAAACGAAGACCTAGACGGCGCACGCCGTGAAGTGGCATAAAGCTTGCCATTTAACTGATATATTAAGTCTAGTTGAATTTAAATATCACTTCCAGCCAAATTAATGGTGGTTCTTTTAAAACAATTTTAGTTTCCCTCCCCTTGATTTGAGTTTTATTCATATTTATTACTGTTGAAATATTGTGGCTACTCATTTTTTGTGGGGTATTTAATGTCAGTGCTTTCATTATTTTAAGGGGGACCTCCCCTTTGTGAGTTTTCGAGTAATTTTTAGACTTTGTTGGAGTATAAACTCGAGCAATAAAATTATGTAATATTACTACTTCGAGAACGTTTTACGTGTTCCTGAACTTATAGTACTTTCAGGCAAAACAAACAGTAACAGATGGACATTTATTGTGACTATAATACCCTTTTGTAACGTAAATTCGAACTTCGATGTTAATTTGAAGATAAAATATAGTTCCGCGTTCGTCAATTAGCTCGCAGTGGCGCTGTTTCAGTTTCCAAACAATGAAAAAAAGAAGTTTATCAAAATACAATCAAAATTTACCTACATTATTGTATCTTTGTAACAATACAACCCATTTCAACACCAAATCAAATACTACAAAGAAAATCCGTGCTCCCCTAGGATCGCTTGCAAGAATATCTTCAAACTAAGTGGCCAACCCCTTCAGCCCTAACTACCGTCTTCTATTTGCATAACAAACGGTTGACGCAAAGCCTCTTTGATGTCAATATACAAAACTGCTCCACCGCGTTAGCTGTTTAACTGGTCTCTTCAAAGCTGACTTGGAAATTGGGTCCAATAATTTCTGGACACATTTTTTTTTTAATGATGAGGGGTTCCGATTTGTAAAATATTATGGTGTACAATGAAAAGTATAATATCTGTCTATCTACTTAAACAGAGAGATAAAGAATAGATGCAATAAAATTAAACAAAACACCAAAAATCGTGAATATTCTCCGTCGGATGTATCCGACGACGGCGGATTGGGCCCGAAAAAATTTTTCGGATATATCCGACGTTGATGGTTAAAAGGTTAATGGAAGGCTAAAGAAAATGTGGATGGGGTGTGACTGGACGTCGTGGCAGGCCCAAGCAAAGATGGCGAAATGGCGTCAGGAAATCCGCTTCAGGAAAGATTGGACCACGGTGGCAAAAAGCCGTGAGAAGTGGAAAGAGTGGGAGTCCTTTGCCCAGCAGTGGGTCACTATGGGCTAACTTTTATTTTATTTTATTGGAAGGTTATGTGTTCGCGTTGATGGTAAGCCAAAGAAGAGGTGGATGGACTGTGTGAACAATGATATGAATGAAAACGGAGGAATTGTTGCTAAGGAGGATTGATATTTTTATTATTGCTGGAAAACGGACATGAAGGAGTCATGTCAGTCTGTTGTTGTCAGAAATGTTTACTTTGACTAGTAGACAAGAAGACTTCCTCTTTTATTTCACTTCGCCGTTTTGTAGTAGTTATCAAACTGCAAAGAAGGCAATAAAATAGTTCCCATTTAAAATAATACAATTTACATTATGTTAGTATTCTTAACAACTTAATTAATGCACCGACTGTTACTTTCTCGTGTTCACGACATAATTTTAGAATAAAACACCAAAACCTGTACGTACCTATAATTTCGCAGTCCTTGAAGTCTTATAAATCACATTTCTACACTACAAATCATTACAACTAATTACATCATTTCCAATTCAATCTAAATAAACTTTTGAGGGCATTGAAACGTTAAACTCATCAAATATTATATAAAGCCTACTTAAAAGTAAGCAACTTGAAAATGAATACCATATTCACACTTCACACGTCTTTACTTACGACTTTGGAATTTTTGAACTGAATATTTCAAGTTTTAAAAGATTATCCACCAAAGTCTGAGGAGAATAAATAATTCGAGTTTTATTGGAAAATAATGATCTTCACTTAGATTGACTTTAGTCTTCGAAGTTAAGCAAATGATTATATAATTCAGAGACTAAGTCTTTTACTCTTAATTATTTTGAGATCAGAATTTCAGCTTTACAAGTTCACTGTACTTGAACTGTCAAATAGGAAGTGGAAGTGGGGCATAATAAATAGACTAGACAGTTTCAAAGATGGGAAGGATAGTTTTGGACTAGACCACCGTCTATTCCCATTTGTCGAACAAAAACAGAAAAATATGGCGAGGATGCGACCTATACTCAGCATCTACTAGTGGGGGGCGTTCGTTCAACAATCACAGAATTAGTTTAGCAAACTAGAAGAAAAATAGAAAGAGCCAAAAAAAAAGCAATTTCCGTCATCATCGAATGACAATTTAAAAATTAAATCAAATTATTATTATTTACTCTAAACCTGCTTTGTCTTACTCCTTTTTTTTACCTGTTGAAATCCTCATGGACTTCCTCCGCATGGGGAAGACGGAGGAACAAAGGTCACATCTATACCTTACGTGGCCTGCCATGACCGTGTCAAACAATCTCAGGACATCAGTTTTGTTCCATTTTGGGGCACAGTAGTTCAATCAAATAATGACAGAATTAAATTCAATTATTTTTATTCGATTATTTTTAGATATCTTAATTTTTCTATTAAATTAATTGAATGAACGTTTACTCTGACAAAGATTTAACAATGATTACGTCTTGTATATTCAGTAGAAATACAGGTTGTCGGCTTAGGGACCTATTTGTAGCCGCCAGGAAAAAAATCGCTTGACACCCGCTTACATGATATGATTTTCTTTCTAATTTTAGAAATATCGCCACTTTTAATGCTTTCATGGTTTTTATTTACTTTTAAAATGAAAAATTATATTATATTTTTATTTTAGGTGCTTACTTAGACATTGTACTCTCAAAGAAAAAAAAAATAGACTGACATGATCTGCTGAAGTGCATTTAATTTCATTTCAATAATTTATTTTCCTAGAAATCGACTGATTTTCGTAAACTCCAATTAAAAACTTAAAAAATCTTTTTTTTTAATTTTCCTATCGTATACAAACAGGTCCCTAACACGTTCACTGCCAACGCGGTCAATGTTGTCCGATGTTGTCGACAATTTTTCACACATACTTTTTATTCATTATTTAGCCACCTTATATATTTAAATAACGTGTTATAATGAAAACACAATGATTTTATCCTTTTATTATTAGTTATTACGCATCGCACAACATTGAACCCCATGGCCTCACTGGACGAAAAATCAAAAATTCGTTAAATAGAGCCGCGCGGTCAGGTTGCCGCCCACCGCCGCACAGGGGAAATGGGACCACCATTTCGAAAATTAATGGACATAGGCAACAAAGTTCCAATATCGATGTGATTTTTTTTTATGTGATTCTTTATGATATTCCTGACAACTTTATTCTTGTGAAATTTCTGCTAAAGTTGATAGATTGTCTGAAAAAAAAAAGATTTTTTGTAAGGAGCGAATCACGTTTAATTTTTTTTCTTCAATTGTACTAATATGTTGGGTGTATGACGTGAGTATATGATAGCTAGGGTCATTCACTATCCACGAAAAATAAAAATCAGCGCCGGACATCTGCGGCTGCGCGAGTAATCAAAAAAATCCATTAGCGGAAAACAATTATAAAGTATGGTACTTGTCTTGCCTACGATAAGCTTTTAAGTTTTGTTTTTGTATAAGTTCATTTTAATTGCATTTAAGAGGCTCAAATTGACATTTTTTTCTATAACAAACGTTTTTTTTTAATTTCCTTATAATCTCTAAACTATAGGTGATTTCATTTTTCAAGAGTAATGCGTTTCAAAAACCATTTTTTTCTTTTCTAAGTGTTTCCTTTAAAAACCAAGCTATGTAGGATAAACTAAAGGGCCGCGCGGGTCACATTATAAGCGAATTATCTCGATAATGCTGTCCGTTGGCGCAATAGAGAGTTTTGAACATAGGGCTGACGCGCGGTCAACATTGTCAGACGCGGCTTGAATGGAAAGTTTCAGTGTCGCTCAACATTGTCCCCCATGGCCTGAACGGAAAATGTGCACTTTTTTAGTGGCAGTTAACGTGCTAAACAGACTACCTCAAAAAGTTTTTATAGGTATCCATCTGGCCTGGAACCACCCTGTATGAACAAGTACATAAGTCTTTTAAATATATAGCGTATCACGTATTCTTTACATAGAAGAGTATTTCCTTACCTAAAAGACCTTTAGCTAGAAATAATTAGTTCGACGAAACAGAAGGTCTTTCAATGTCACTTGTCGTCAATTGAATTAAAATTATTACGAAGAGGCAAAACCAAATTTTCGAGGCCTTTTGTGTTGTACGCACAATAAGTATTGTAGACGACTAACTCAAAATAATGAATACCTCCCGAATTCGATGATTTTCTTTTATATTTCATACAAAAAGATCTCTGAATAGCTATGAAAAGAGGTACCCTACCTATTTGTTTGTCGTAATATCCCAGTCGTTTTTTCATGTGATGAATACTATAAATTGGCAAATTGTTTTTCAAATGTTCTTTAAAAATCAGTGAAACTTGCTTTACGCGTGCGTCCTAAAAACCTTAAAGTTATATGAGTTAATAGAAAAAATCTTTTAATATGACAAAGCTTTTTTTTATTTATTTTTTTGTCGTGGTAAAATCATCAAATGAGGCCTTCCACCCCGAGCAGGGCGGGAGGGACTGCTAGACTTGTGCTAACTAAAATCCACGGTGTCCTTCAATAGCCCTTTATGTTCCGAGGTCACGGTGATGGTATAAGTCCCGCGACGCCGGCAGGCTTTAGCCCTCTGAGAAGGGGTCGTCATTATGCTGACGCTCTTTGAGGCGCGCGTGGAACACGTCGCGCCGCCGTCGACCCGGGATGTTAAACAGGCTTGGATTAAGAATGATGGTAAAATGAATGGCTGAAATTCCTAATCACTCACTCATCTTTAGTCAGGCTCAACACACCCTAATAAAACCCCTGTCCCTGTCTCTATTTCTGACCTTGTCTGACTATGGCTTTGTCTCTGACTATGACTCTCCTCACCTACCTACGCGTCAACCTCAAATCAAGTTCTCAGAGACTCCCAAATACATTCATCTACTTTATTATTATTTAGTACCAAAATAAGTGAATGTCGATTAATTTCTTAGGTTACCTTGAGAACTCGAGACACAGGATCACAGACTTAGGTAAGTAAGTTATTTCGATACTCGAAACTTCCATTTAGGTGCTATTTAGGTACACTAATTTGGGTTAATAGCTGTTGCGTAACACATTACGAAACGTATTTTATCTTAACTACCTCTCAAATAAGAATATTTATATACTTTTATATAATGATGCTATTGTTATTTACAACCTGATGCTCGCGATTTCTTTCATCCCGCTTCTCTTATATAACCTTGACTCTATAACAAAATTTATCAATATCAATCCAGACCACTTCAATACTGTAACAGTAACAAAAGGTCGGTGGTACAGAACTATACAGCACGAACTGCCTCGAGCTCCTTGGTTTGACGAGTCTTACATGCCAAGAGAACTATTGGTTTTAGCATTTAGGGTAAGGTCAGGCCATGTGCCTGTTAATAGTTTCCTAAACCTGATGCGTGTAAAGCCATCTCCTTTATGTGATACCTGCATAGATAAAGTTGAGGACTTGTACCACATCTTGTTAGAATGTTGTGCATATGGTGACTTGAGGCCATAGTTGTGTACGATGTTCGGTGGCGATGTGTATAGTGGTGGAATTAATGTTATGCTTGGGAAATCTCTTTCGGAGCAGAGTGTGGCTATTTATAAATTTATTAAGGCTGTTTTTTCGAGGAGAGATACTTTTTAGTTTATATCTTTTATGTTTTTGTGTTTTCTTTTAATGGTTTCAACACTCTGTTCCGGGCTGTTTCCTGGGTATGGCGTGGGTTCTGCCATTGTGCATGTCGCCATCGATTATGTCGGTAGGCTCTATCATTGGGTTGCTGGGTGCCCGGCATTTTGGCGAGAGGCGATTTTTTATATAAGTAATTATGTAAATTAGGTAGTGGTTGTGTTTTAAATATTTTTAGTTTATAGATAGTATTTCAGTTTATTTTTAAAATGTATTAGCGTTACCTTACGAGGCTGACCTCGTACAAATGTGCTGCAAGCCTCTAAATAAATGATTTAAAAAAAATATATCAATCCAGCGGCTTAAGAATCTTCTTCTTAGTCACGAAAGAAACTGGTTAGCCATTATTCAAAACCACCAGAATTAAAAACATTTGGAAGAGACCTACACTCAGCATCGGGTGACTAAAGGTTTAGAATTAAAGCATAATAATTTCACTTTTCATTCTATAATACTCATCTGCCTAGCCTTTTCCCAATTATATTGGGGTTGGCTGCCAATTAAACCAAATGCAGCTGGATATCAGTATTTTACATGAAACAACTGCCTGTCGGACCACCACAACCTAGTAACTGGGTAATACCCCATGATAAGACTTTAGAGGTTCTGACTAACAGTAACGACTGTCAAAGATCTAGAAATGACATACGTGCTTTCCGAGGCACGGAGGAAACTCGCTATGACAGATGGTCACCCATCCACAGACCAACCTCGGCAAGCGCGGCTTAACCCGGAACATCGGCCTGGGTGGCTGTAATTATATAACCACGAGCTTCTACTGCTTACTCTTCATTTATAATAGGATTAGGGTTGATAATGATGTTTTGGGACTTAGGGTATTCTTAACCGTAAAAGCACTCTTTCACTTCCTAACAGCCTCACACCCAAAGTGTTCCTTTAAAACATGCAGATAAATCCGAGATATGATTTTAAGGGTTTGTTACACAAGTGATGTTCCATCGTTACGGGTTTGCGTACACATTCTTTGTGACTCACTAATGAAATGTTAGCATCTAAATTGTTACATCAGAAGCCAATTCTCCCGGAGCGCTTTTATATAAATTCATTTTTGATACAAAATTTAATTAAACTAAAAAAAACGCTCCATTTCAATAAAAAGAATGACAAAACAAGTACGAAATTTTAAATTACTTTTCCTCCTACACAAGTATCATCTCTAAGATAATTAAAATAACACACTCCTACAGATATTTCTCCTTCAAAAGGAAAATTGACAAAAATTAAAAATAATTGTTTATTTGGAGACTTTCTGTCTGTTTGCTTTGTCTCGTTAAGATATTCAAATCTGGCCAAAACAAGAGGGACAGAAACTTTGGACAAATTGTGTATCGACACTTCGTTATCATTCCAGAAGAAGCTTTCAACTCAAACGGACACTTGGGGATTTGGATAATAGATTTATAATTTAAATTTCGAAACAAAGTTGACATCCGAGTTTGCTTGTGTTTGTAAATTTGGGGACAATACGCAAATGAAGAAGTTGATTTTATTTAGAACTTTTGATGACACTGATTTGTAACACTAAGAAAAGATGAAGGAAATCATGTTATAGATAGAAATTTGTTGATAAATTTATCTTGTCGAGACCGAGTACTTAGAAGTAACTGCCTTTTTAATTCGTATTTGTAAAACAAGTTTCAAGAATCTTGGAAATTGGCTAATCTTTCATAAAATTTCACTTTACGTACATAATAATTTCTCAGTAACTTTATTAAGGCCCGATATTCTAGACAAAACAAAACACCACTACAGAATCATGAACAACAAAACAAGTTGATATTCCACTGATTTTTCCGTCCAAATACGCTACAGAATTTTGCGTACCGAGAAAACAGTATGCAGACGAGTTGGAAGCAAAATAGTCTACACCAACATCCATTGTAACTGAAATTTCGGCCTCATAAATCTAGCTGGGTGTACCAAAGTTCCCGTATGCACTGGACACAAATCTTGTGTTGGGAGCCGACTCTGCAAAAAAGTACCAATAAAAAATTCCTTAGAGCAAACTTGTGTCGCATATTTTTTGGGATTTTCGGCGAATACTGTCTCGTGATGAATGCTGCAGTTTGAAGCATAGACAACATTATAAATGCTTTTTTTTATGCATGCTTTTATCTCTTCTATACTTTATTCATAAACGTGTTGTATAATAATGACTCCGTGTTTTCAGCTTTGTTGTTCAAGAAATCCTGGGATTTTGTTCAGCGTTTCTAAGAAAACATTTTCTTTTTATCTTCTAAACGTAGGATATTCTAAAAACTACGTCAAAATTACCAACACCGATTCACAAAAGCTGCTGACGAGGGTGCCACCCACACGTGTACCGCCCGTCTCCACTGCGTGGTTAAAAAAAGCAGCTTTTTAAAGCGCAATTTCCCGATGAAGCAACTTTGCGAATGTGCGGCAGCCAATGGCTATAGAATGTCTTTCTAAACGCTACTCCACTCCGGTCTAATGAGGCCGTTCCATCCATTAAGCTATTTAGTAATTAGGTGCGAGCACGACGGCGCAGTTGCGAATGGACCACAATGAGTGAAACAACTCGTTTATTCACTTTGCATGTTCCCTCGACGCTTTTTTTTTGGGTTAAGAGCAAAACCTGGCTTGGCTACTTTTTACATGATTTTTGCAGACTAACGCAGTTACGAGGCGATATATAACCATATATTTTAACTCTCACAGCCTAAATAGACTGACTAGTGATATGTTATAAATCGGAACCTTACAAAGTATGAAACAAAGTCCTTTTGCCTGTCTGTACGCGAATAACTCAAACGGTTGCATCAAATTAAATAATTATTTTATTGTTGCGCTCGTTACAAAGATTGTATTTAAAATCCACAAAGTGGGTCAAAACTTTTGTTCAAGTGTGAAAAAAAATTCTACTCTTTTTGTGTAGACATATTAAGACGCACAAGATATCTATTAATAACTGCCAAATCTCATAACTAGATTTGAAAAAAAAAACGACTATGTTTGTCATCTGTACAGTTTCAAACAAAAAATAAAACTTAAAACTAATATTTTAGTTTACAAATTACTATCCAATTTTCTCTGACAGTTTTTCAACCACGTCTGTCAACGTCCAATTACTTTTTTTTTATCTTTCTTTAGTTTCATAGACAACGAAATAATGATTAGAACAATATAAACCGATTACAGAAAACAAATAATGTTGTTGATAGATAAAAAAACTTTATTTATTCTGGGCACAATTTTTCCTTAATAGAAGTTTAATAAGACGTCAAAAAAATGTTGCCATAGAGAATAAAAAGATAAAAAAAATACAATAAAATGTGCATGACCAGTCAGCTACGGATGACATCAAATCTCCATCATGGCGGGGCTGGCTTGATCTGAATTCGATGTGCGTACGGTTGGGTCTTGCTCGATACTCTACGTATATTTTATGCGCATAATACAATTAGACGCACGTGTGTCTTTAAATAAGCACCCATGAGCTTGGGAAGAAAAAAATATGATGTTTTTCAACTGAAGATTGATTTTGTCACTGAAAAATTTTTTGTCGCCTTACTTGTACGGTCTTCACTTGAGATTTGACGTAATATAATAACTTTGGGAAATAATAAATTGAGCAACAAAATTACTAAGTCAGTCATGGACGTTACAACTCGGCAACATTTTCAATTTTGGAGGCATCCCAAAATTCGCTTTCATTAAAGCCTGTACACTGAAATAGGAGCCCAGCTTACTCGATAAATATTACTTATCACTACAGGTAGCCTACCATGAATTCTTAAAGCGTGAGTCTTTAGGCTGTGGGAAAGACATGGCGCTAGACGACTTTTATAATTCTGTTTCTTTCCCACAGCCTAAACTGGATCGCGTTAAGAGCTCGTGGTAAGGCTCCAAAGCTGAAAAAATATAGAAAAGTGTACGGGCGTCTCGGGACACTGTGCATGCAATCCTACGTTGCTGTTGTTCCGGAGTGACCAATACTGTCACGTAATAAATAAATAGTATACATGACAAATTCCAAAAAAAGAAATAGTACGTAATATTATCTTAGTTCTTTATAATCAAAGAAAACATTAACCTATTCAAATGTTAATAAACAATGGCAAACAAAAGAGCAATCTCTTCAAAAACCTAATCTCGGGCTAAGATTAGTAGCTAAGTCACAATAGGTATTATTACGTCTAAACGTTGCTTAGTTAGTGCCCTCACTAAGTCTCACTGAATTGCTGTGTAAATACAACAAGAGTTCCCCCCGAACTCGATACAACTTTGAGTTTACAGACATTATTGCTTTCTAAGAGTACTTCGTTCATTATCTTACACTGAGCTTTGAAGCTAATAGAAATTTGTTACAATTAAAGTATGTTCTAAGTTAGGTGAAATTAAATAAGGCTGGTTTTGGAGTATGAGGGATAAGGTTAAAAGATTGAGACGTTGTGACATCTCGTTGATACCCAATGAATAGTGCTTTTTTTCTGTTTAAAAGCTCACCCAAGTGTGCGCGAAATGTAACTCATTTTTTAAGTTAGTTGTTGTCTGATTTTTAATGAGACATCGCGTTCGAATTTTGAACTTGATGTACTTTTTTATCGTGGTAAAATTATCGAATGTATCCTCCTACCCAGAGCAGAGCGGAAGGGACTGTCAGACTCGTATTGACTAGAATCCACGGTGTCCTTCAATAGCCTTTGATGTTCCGGGGTCACGGTAATTCGTGAGTCCCGCGACCGCCGCACATTGACTTGAAGAAGAATTTTGATTTTATATGCACTTTGTACACGTGGAGGTTGGAAGTACCTGGTAAAACGAAATGATTCAAGGCTCTAAGGAACAATAACGTACCGACAACTTCTTGAGAAGTTAAATACTCGTATAACTTTAATTAACAAAAAGTATTACGAATTTGTTAACTGTATGTTAAAGGAGAAAAATATGTATTTTTGTCTAACTTTACTATAGGACTTGTAGGTTACAAGTTGAAATCAATTGATATATAGAAATAAAATCTTTACATTTGGCATCTTTGCAACTATTCTGTACTAAGATAAAGAGCCCAAATAATAGAAACGATCCAAATCCGAATACAGATGTAAGACATACTTCGTACACGTACTAACAAAGGAATCGCCCAGTAAATAAAACAACAGCATACCAATATATCGCTGAAAAGGCATCGAAACAAGAAAGTTCACAGAATACCCGAGGGAACAACACAACATTCGCAAAATTTCTTAAAAAGAAAAATAAAAATACTCGTCTCAGAAGTTACTCTCGGCCATAACTTGTTGGTTAAAGGTTTTTTTATAGAAACATGGACGAAATACAATAACGGGAGCGGTCCCTTAGAAGTAAAAGGGGTAGAAAAAACTCCACTTTCAGTTCATAAGAATTGCTGGCAGTTTTTCGATAGCAAATATTTGATTAAGCCCGCTGAATTTTAATGTGAGAATTTTTGCGAGGGTGCCGTTTTTGTGCACTGATGTGTATTTTATCGGGTTATTGGATAATTTTATTATAATCTGGCTGGTATTGTACGTTGACTTACAGAACATGACTGTGTTCTCAGATTTTCGTTTTGAAATTCGTGTTTTTTAAATTAAAATAATTATGACATAAAAATCGAATTTGTAATCGTCGAAGCAATGACGATATATTACTAGACTCCTAATATCAGGCGACCGATGTCTGTCAACACATTAGGCAAAAAAGTCTTATATCCGTCTTATTTCGACCACTCCTGTGAGCCGTAAACATACCTTGAGACAGAACAGACCTTGAGTTAGCCAATCACAACGCAGTACCCCGTCCCCCTCGCTTCAGTAGTACCTCAGCGAGTTGAGAGAATAGTTTTTGTTCGTTAGATCGTGCATGCGGAGTCTAATAGTATCGTCGTTGCGTCGAAGGATAAAACCGAGGTGCACTTAATTATTTTTTGCTTGTTATATTTAATTAGATTCAGACTCTGCGGCTGTCTACGGTAAAATTTGTAATAGAAGAACCTATTATGACTTTTTTTGACATAAGAATCGAACTCAGAGCTTCATGCTCAGCAATTCGACTTACCATCACCAGACCAAGTTTAAACAGTATATTTTCTTAAAATTAAAATGGTACAGCAGTCTATTATTGGCGTTCCACATGCGTGTTAATAATTATATTACCCATCGCTATTGAGATCGGATACCTTTGGGAAAACGACCCAAGGGTATCGTAGGACACCTACCCCAATACCCCGCCCCTCAGTAGCCCACTCAATCACCATTAATTATACCATGAATAATTACGTGGATTGGTTTCAACATCCCTATTATAGATAGTATACTATTACTAGGTACTAACAATGTAACGCGTGAATAACGTTGAAGAAAACGTAAAATGTTTGAGAATAAAATAATGTTTATTTAACCCTAGATTACGAACCTTCGTCGTTTAGACGACGCGGTTTTGTTTAAATCGCGTTAACGTTTGCGCGCGCGATCGAACTTTTTTCACACTTTATGTAATCTTTGTGGGCTCATTGCCCTTGCGACTGACGGTGTTGCTTTGAGTCCAAGAGGCCCGTGAGTACCGTTCCAGCAACCATGGCTCGTCGCATCGACGAAGGTTAGTAATAACGTAACTTTTTGTGTTACTTAGTGGAGTACTTTCGCGTTATTTTTTTTGGTTAGTTGGTTTATTTTGTTTATATTCAATGTTATTTATTATTCGTTAGTTATGATATAGTTCGTCAGTTATTATTACAAGATGCCAGCGATATCTGAGAGCTAAAAGAAGACCACCTAGAGATTGATCATGCTTATGAAACAGATGTTGAAGATGAAGTTTCTACTTTGACCCGGCAGCACTTTTCAGGCCAAGTAATGCGGCGAATTCCGGCCACCTAAGGCGTGGGCATGCGGACGGTGAGTAACGGGCGACTCGCTATCCGATCATGGACGATTCCCTGAGTCGACGGCGCGTCGTGTACCACGCGCGTCTGAAAGAGTTGTCAGCAATATGACGGGGCACCCTGCCCCCTTTTGACGGCCAAAGAATGCCAGGGTCGCGGGACTATCAAGTAACCGTGGCCCCAGAACGTAAAAGGCTATTATTGAAGGATACTTGGGATTTTAGTCAGTACAAGTCTGACAGCCCCTTCTGTCCTGCCCTGGGTGGGAGGACTCATTTGATTATTTTACCTAGTAAAAAAAACAAGGTCAAGTAATGCGACTAATGTACCTACCTTCAATAAAAATAGGAAAATATATGCCTTGCGTACCTTTACCAAACGAAGACTGACTAAAAATAGTCGCACCGAGTGCAATAAGTCTATGAGCGGGGAACACAAACTTGACGTATGTCACAAATACATTAGTTGATGGATTTTTAGCATTTTTTTTATTTCATTGGAGTATTTCATTCTTTATTTTTAATATTTAAACATAATTTTAACAATTTACTTTTTGTTATACTAACAAACCAACTTTGAAAATATCACTATGTTCAATTTTGCATAAAACGTATGATCACATTCATAAGGCTGATTGGTTAATAAATATGCTGTTTTTGTTTATGTAAACATTGTAAATTATAAGAAAAACATAATTTATTAATAATAAAAATAAAACATTACCAAGTTTGATTTAAATAAAACCCATTATCCCCTTTATTAAATACCGTAGTCGAAACGACGAAGGTTCGTAATAAGCGTCGAAAAATAAGGTTAGTAATCTAGGGTTAATGAAGCACTAACTATATAATAGCATCATTATATTATCTCAAAATACAGCTATTATTACATTAATATTTCAGTATAAAACATTATAAATCGTCCCCAAGACTCCAATAAACAATTTTGACGACAGATTAAAAAAAATAAAACTATTATTTTCATCATTCTAAAATAGCTCTAACTGCGTTTTTTTCTCAAAGAAACCAGTTCTAAGATTGCTTGCATAATATCGCACTGGCACTTGAAAATATTATTAAGCAAAACAATATCCATAAAAAGTGCTCCCGCCAGAAAAATGAGCTCATTTATAACACCTAGTTGCCACGAATATGGCATTTCAGTGGCAGAGAAATGAAGTCTGAACAAAGTTGAACGCATAGTGTAGTAGCTGCAAAACTTTTGTTATATAGTCTCTACGGCATTATTAGATAAATGAAGTAGACTGAAACGCTCTTAATGTTTGTCTTCTTTCTTTTAATTTTGTAATAAAAATATTATGAGCGGTTGTAAAAAGTTTGAGATAAAAGAAAACTGTTTGGGTCCTTTGTTTATTTAGTATTTGTTGGTTTTTTTTTTCAATTGATTTTCTATTTTAGTAATGGTGGGTACGTTCATATCTGACGGTATATCCGTCGAGCGGATCATCGAATGTTCTTTGACGCACTAACGGATCATCCGTCGTGTGTGAACGGTCAATGGTTTTTTTATACATTTATCTGTTCTGGCGTTCCCCGACCGATGATCCGCGACGGATGTTCCGTCAGATATGAACCCACCCTAAATGTTTTGTTAATTGTACACAAGTAGATTATACCTACTAATGATAATATTCACTCAGTGATATTAAAGAAAATGTTGAAAAAAAATAGAACTAATTTATTTTATTCTTCAAGTTTGATACTATGAACGTATGGAAATAAAGTATCACCGTTGTCTTTACCGGGATAACTTACGTGGTACCTTTTTATGGTGGTAAAATCTTCAAATAAATCTACGACACATTACTCAGGGCTTTTATAACTAGGCAACCTCTGCTCGATGAAATCTAATTAACATTCTATCTAAATCCAAATCCCGATCCATGTTCTGCGACGGCTGCTTCTGATTGGACGAATTTAAGACTCATATAGACAAATCCGTTCGTTGATTGGTTACAAACAAAGACCGGATCCTTGTTGTCAAGATTGCAACAGAGATAGATAAAAAATGATTTCCAGCGTAAAATGCATTATATCATCTGTGTTTATCATACTACAACGACGATATATTACTAGACTCCGCATGTACGCTCTAAGGAACAAAAACTATTTTGTCAACTCGCTGAGGTACTACGTAAGTGAGGGGGACGGGGTACTGCGTTGTGATTGGCTAACTCAAGGTCTGTTCTGTCTCAAGGTATGTTTACGGCTCACAGGATTGGTCGAAATAAGACGGATATAAGACTTTTTTGCCTAATGTGTTGACAGACATCGTTTGCCTTTTATTAGGAGTCTAGTAATATATCGTCGATGCCCAACTATGATGCGGTCGGCTTCCAGTCTAACCAAATGCAGTTGAATACTCGTTTTTAGAACTCAGAACGACTGTCTTTCCGCCCTATCTATGTAAAACGTCCGATTACAGATCTACGAACCAAAAATACCGTTCTCTAGAGGAAACACAGACAGTTTCATTCGGCTTTCGAACTATCAGCTATCTGGCCTACAAATGAGTTCTTTCGCTTCCGCTCCTAGCAAGCAACCGTGTCGGGAGCATCCGTGCACATGCTAACGGTTGCAAATTTGTTTCAGGCCACGCCAAACTTCTGGCACATCGTCGATTTTTGGTCGAACTGGGGGCCAATTCTCGATTTTAGAGATGATGTCGAATTCGACAACAATTTCTAATGACGTCATTTTTTCGACAAATTTTACTGAACTCTAACGTTAGCCTTCGACAATTAATGGCAAATTTGACATCCCCAGAATAGCAACTTTTAAAATTGTCGAAAAATTGACGTCATTACAAATTTTCGTCGAGTTCGACATCATCTCTAAAACCGAAAATTGGGCTCGGTTTATTTGGCGATGCGTAAAGATTTATGCTTTGTGTCTGAGGTGATCATATTCCTATGAATATTACAACTTTATGTCCTGTGACAAGATACTGGGGACTAACGTAGAGTAGATGAGAATGAAGAAATCATGGTGGTTCAATCCCAATTAAACTGTGCTAAGGTGATGATGATGGTGATGACATTTATTTATTATGCTAGCTTTTTGTTAGTTTGTACTGTCCCACTGTTAGAGTTTACCCAATTACTTGCATTTAGATTACTTTATTTATTTATGTCATTCCAAAAAAAGGGCGTTCTTTTAAAAATCTTAAAATATACTAAATTCCTTTAATTTTCCTTGTTATTTGTTTGGGAAACAACAGGAAAAATTAACAGACAGACAAACATAATAACAAATAATTAAAACATGGTTTGATAACTTTTTTTAAATAAAAAGAAGCTCATAATAAAACACTTTATACTGATATAGAAAATAGTTCATAGGTGTCAAATTAACACAAAATAGATCATCATTATCCAAACCGTGATTGTCACTATAATGCGCCGTTGCCAGTTTCAAATTACACATTCTGGCAATCAAAATAGAACAGCTACACGATATTATATGGAGCGCGAGCATTGTGGTTCATTACAGCTCTAAGCCCATATTAATAATTATGTACGAAGCAAGTTCCACGCCAGCCGTGTTCATAAATGTGAAACTAAATACACTGGCAGCCAAGATTAGGGAGTCGCCAGCAAATGAGTTTATGGCGTGTTGGTGTACCACCATTGTATCATTAGGGATCAAAAACTGAGCTTTAATGTTAAAACGTTTGAGTAAATAACGTTAAAAATCGTTGCGTTATTATAACTGTTATGAAGGTTCACGCAACGGTTCTATTGTTCGGTTATATTTAGATATTGTATCGTAACAATTGCTCTATCGTGGTATTTTGGTATGTGATGTTTATTTTTCATGTGCCTGTATTTTTCTATTATGAACACGCAAGGGATTGATTTCTGAATAAATTGTTATTTAACATAGCTCGCCTGTATTTGTCTATTTAATAGCAAATCTATACTTTTGCCTATTACGTTTAGGTTCCATGTAATACGGTTCGTACCTAGAGGTCTACTCTCCTGCTCCGTCAACGAAAATAGAGGCCCGAGCTTCGTTTACCCCTTTACTTACTCCATATTCGTTCAAAATTAAAAAAAATAAATTTTGACCAAGTATTGGGAGTCGACAGAACTGTTTAATCATATTGTCACCATTTTTTTAGTTCATTTTACTGACTAATCTTATGTTGGAACCAGCTGTCGGTCGATCACGGGCATCGGCACCAAACGCTACCAGTAACCTGCAGTGTGGCTGAGCGATGCAACGAATGTTGGCGGTGAGCCCTCTGTCGTTCCATTGTTGGGCATTTCCTTCTGGGTGAGCTCGCTCAATCTCAGGTCTGTGTTAAGATTTGTCACTCACATCTGACTATCAAATACTGTTATCTTAGTCTTGAGGTTATTCACAAAGATCAAGCACGTTGTGCTCACAACCGTAGTGGTTATATGACCAGACGTAAGAACGTGAAATGAGGAAACGAGTATGCTAGGATATAAGGCGTTCTGAAGTTTCCTACTGCTCCATGAGAAAAAAACGTGAGTTAACATTTAAAAACTATAAAAAAAGTAAAGTCACTACAGATTGCCTGTCCATATTGGCTTTTGTTTTTCTACTGTTTGAAATTAGAGATTTTAGTTTCCGGACAATCGTCGTAATATTTCAGTGCGCTTGATTTGTACACGTGCTCTTTATTCAGACATGAGTAACTTATATGTACATCCATTTTGATTCTTTACGTGTTGTTCTTTATAGATTTCCGTAGAATTCTTTTTGTAGTTGTTAAGCATGAATACATAATTAATATTATTTTTGTTCTTCTTATTATTCAACAGTCTACCTTCTTTTTTCGAAGAAAAATACTTGTTTTGTTTTTATTTCGTGAAAAATCTCGGTTAAATATTCCGACCGGGTTTAAGGAAGAATCAGATTACTTTTTATTACCAAAAAAGAGTTTCCAAGTGTTATAACTTTTAGAGGAAATTGTTTAAGGGAAAAGGGAAATTAATCTTTCTCCTAATTAGTAAAGTTGGTCGGACGTTGCGACGGGAATTCAAGGCCAATAAATCAAGGTGTGAGAGCAACACCTTGATTTATTGGTAGTTTCAAACAAGAGAAGCAAAAACCATTCTTTGCTTTTAACACTTCCAATATTTTAAACCACCCTTATCGATATTTCAGTCTGTACAGTGGGAAAACTTACCATTCGTGGGCAAAGTTACTTTTCGTGGGCAAAGTTACAGGTCCTGGGCAAAGTTACGTTGACGTATTCGACCTCCATCGTGCCAGTGAAGTGTTAATGATAAAACTTGAAATTTATATACAGGGCTCTTCAAGAAAACCGTAGGCCTCACGCTTTGTAACTTCACATAGAAACAATTTCGAAAATGTTGTATAACTTATGTGAAGGAATCCTAGTTTGATCGTGTTCACATTATAGTGGTTAAGTGAGATGGATTATATTCGAGCCATACATAATTAAATTGGCACATCTCTATAGGTGAACCTACGTAAGGTGCTGTACGTACAACATATTAAACATTGTAATGTTTAACATTGTACATACGACGTACTATACTAGCAATATTATATGAAACACTGAAACAAAAAGTAATTCCTCGTAGTTCTATTTTTTTATTTCTTTCTTTGACAGTTTTAGTCAAATATTTAAATTATTTTTATTTTTCGTCCTTTACTTCACAAAAATCTTCTTCTATCTATACATATAATAAAACTGTAGAAAATTTATTTTTGTACATTAAATAAAAACTCAAAAAATATAGCCAGGGTATTAAAGGACAACCATTAGAACCTATTTCTAGCATTTTTAGAATTTTTGTCTGTTTGTCTGTTTATCTGTTTGTCTGTTTGTATGTTTATTTGTCCAGGTATCACGTAAAATGTACGAAATTAATGTAGATAACTTTTATACACAACGATTAAGCGTAACTTGAAAAGGAATTTAGTTTTTGTTTCATTGGAATCGGTTCAGTCTATCAAAAGATATTTGAATTTAAAGTGTTTCAGAAGTAAAATTACGGGTGCACTTTGGTCTCACACACTGATTTCGTACGTCAGTCGCGCGATCTAACTTTGAATAGAAAAACTACATTATTCAAATAACTGGAATGGACTGGAATGGACTGGAATGGAGCGGAGGAGTGCAGTAGAGTGGAGTGCGGAGTGGGCATTAGGAAAATAATTCTACATAAACCTGGAGTGGGAGTGTCAAATATTCTTGATAAATCTACGAAAATTCTAAATACAGGGTCTATATGAAAAACGTGGCCTGAATTAAGCGCTTAGAACTAAAAAATACATTGTTCAATTCCGACATCCACGCGAACGAAGTTGCGGGCACAGCTAGTATTATAATATTAGGCAAAATTAGGGAGATCTTCACTCTCTTTTTATGTTCTTCTTTTCATACTTACTAACTATAAACTATCTTACGACGCTAAGTCTAAAGTACTTAAAATAATTGTACTCTTAGAAGCTTTTTTTTTTTTTTTTTTATCGTGGTAAAATCATCAAATGAGACCTCCAACCCCGGGCAGGGCGGGAGGTACTGTCAGACTTGTACTGACTAAAATCCACGGTGTCCTTCAGTAGCCCTTTATGTTCCGGGGTCGCGGTAATAGAAATAAGTCCCGCGACCCCGGCAGGCTTTGGCCCTCTGAGAGGGGGCCCCGTCATTTTGCTGACAGCTCTTTGAGGCGCGCGTGGAACACGACGCGCCGTCGACCCGGGCATGGTCCATGGTCGGACAGCGAGTTGCCCTTTACTCGCTGTCCGCATGCCCGCGCGTACTCTTAGAAGCTATGAGCATTTTAGAACTTGCATGTACTTATGATTTTTCCAATAACTGACTTATGGAATGTAGATTGTTTCTTCGTAGGAACATTGATTATGTTTTCATTTAGTAAAAGGCACGTGAAAAAAACGCATTTAGCTGTACTGTCTTTCATTGCCAGATCAGCTGATCTTTTTTATCAATAGTTGTAGTAGTATCTTCAGCGCCATTTCGCCAACGTTTGGAGAACGTACGGTGGCGCTCGAGTAGACAATTATGTAATTGGAAAGTGACCCTTCGTTTTCGACGGATTACTGGTTAGAACTGTCAAGGGGTCGTATCGACCCTCTTAGAGTATTTGAGAAGGTTCTCTAGTCGTTTGACATTTCGTTGGGGGACGTGAAACGAATTTCACGGTGTTGGGAACGTTTGTGAGCATATTAAGTATTTTAAGTGATAATGTTGGGGTCGGAACTACCTTTGCGTTCAATTGTGTGGTCGTAATGTTAGCCGTGACGTCATCAAGTGATGGTCGTTTATATTTAGTGGCGGAGACATTGAATTGAAGTGTGTTATTTAGTGTACATTCAGTGGATTGTGCATGTTGAATGTCTTTGATAATTTGAATGAGTTTGCAAAAAACGTATTGTGGTGGTTCTCCAGAAACAATAAGACACTTAATATATATAATGCCCTGCGTGCTCTGTCGATTGTTTGTTATCGGAGTTGATGGACGCTTATGAGGGCGCTAAAGTCGTGGTCCAACTCTGTCTCACTCAATTTATTTACATTGTCATAGACACGATATTTTTTTTTTTATTATACTTTAGAACATTTTGTGCTATGAGACGGAATGGTTAGAACAGAAGCTGAGCGATTTCCTGTTGCGCTTTGTCTTACAAATTCGGTAAAGCCAGATGGAAAAAAATACAGCAGTTTTTTCAGTTAGGCTGTTGGTTTAGAGTTGTTTACGTCATTGTAAAAGCTTTCATGATACAATATACATTTATCAAACATTGAAAAAAACCGTTACGTATGGCAACGGTGAAGTTCAAACTTTCCACAACATTTTTTCATTTTTTTACTCTTTCTTTCTTTGCGTGTCGATGAACTCAAATTATATCTAACCAATAAGTTGCTACCCGCTCAGCTGTGCCATTTATGGTATTAAAAAAAAGTCAAACTCTAACTTTTTTACTACTTACCATAGACACGACAAACTGGATTTAATTCTTCCTCAGCTGGGCATTCCGTATAGTCCGATGACAATTCAATTAAATATTCATCCAATTCTAATGCAGTCCCTTCCCACTTTACTTATGACAGAGGGGTACTTCAGTCCCCATTTAACTCCTCACCAATACCCCAAAATCAAAACAAGAAGGGTTTATTCCAATTCTAAATTCAAACATAGAATGGATAAAAGGATTAAAGTTGTTGGACATAAAGGTAAATGGCCAGTTGAATTTAGTAAAATAGGAATAATGAAGAATCAAAGTGGAAAGTTCGGGAATGTTCGAGAAGAACCGATTGGGGCCGAATAGATAATTATAATTCTCTGCAGGGTTCGTCCCCTCCATTTTAAGACGAGCTAATGTTAATACGTAATTGAAATTTTGATAGCAGGTGGATTTGTTCGCTAATCACCCTCTTAGTTTGAATTAGGGTGATTTTAAGTGTGAAATTTTTGTCTCGGAATAATCGGACAGACGCGGAAAGGATTTTCATATTTTGTGGGTTTACTGACACAAATCTCTTGTTGTTTATACGCCCAAGGGAGAAATCAGAAAAAAAATCTTAATCTTATCACAATCTATGTTGCTGCAATGATGACCAAGTCTATCTCTTTTCAACCAAAAATAGGCAAAGTTATGTCTAATACTTCAAGAAATAATCAGCAAAATTCAACTTAGCTCAATTCTCCGCTTCAAATAATAATCAATAAACATGTTTGTTTGTCAAAATATATTTTTTACTTTTCAGTTCGATCTTGCGTCGGTTTTTTTTTCTTAAAAGGTTTTATTCTTCTACACACGTCATGTGCATGATGCAGTTTCACAGGATGCAAAAGCTCACGCGTAACATGTTGTATTTGCGGACTTGTAGCCTAAAAAGTAAAATTATATTTTATGAAGGCCGTGTCAGCCATAACGAAATGTATAAGTACATTATTTTATCTTAAGTATTTATCATCATGTATACTTTTTTGGTTGTCCTTAAATAAATAAATTACTTAGGTCTAAACATTTGTTATTCTAAAGTATTTAAAATTAGGATGTACCGAAGACTTTCTACACTAGGCTTATAGAATCGGTTTCTACCCTGCTGGATTTTATATTAAATAGTAATATTATCTGTTAAATATTAATTTATTGCCGGCACAAACACTCCATAATTTATATCACAAACAAGGTGTATCGTAAACAAGGTGAAATAAACATAAACAAGGTTACAAAATTACGAAAAAAAAATACCGTTGAAATAATAAATCATCATAGTACTACTAGCTACACCTGAATATGATAATTACAAGGCAATAATAAATAGTATTACTCTGTCAAATTATTTGTGAACTCACATACCGTATTTCTGTGAAATATACTACCTACTAACATGTAAATATAGTCCTGGGTATTCATCGCGCAAGAAAAGTTGAATGATCTTTTTAGTATTCAAAGCAAAAAGGTAGGAACCTACTTTTCTTTAGTGCCTTAACTCCGTACGCGTATAATTCAATAAAGACGTGAGTGATCCTAACTCTAAGTACACTCAAGAAAAAACTACGGTCACACGCATATTCCTTAAAAGAATATCAAATTGATTTTCCATGAATCCCAACTTGTGTTCGCGGCATAAAACTGCCTGCTTGCGCACTTTCGTCAAACGGTCAGTCCGATAACCTCACACCTCATCACACTGACCCTACTCAATCCTATCGGAAACGACGCAATCAAAAATCGTTAAAAATACAAAGAGTTAATGATGTCATTAGGGTTCATTTCATGTATAAATCAGCGGGTTCTGTGTTGCGGTCGCACGCAATGCTGCGAGCTTAATAAATCTTGCAGTAACTATAGCGCATTCATTAAAATTTCTTCCGACGTGCGTGCGATAACCCAGGAATACCTTGGCTGCCGAAAACTTCGACTTATCTCTCTCACGTAGTGGGTCGTTAAGTTAAAATTATGGTTGTGGTTAAACACATGCTACATTTACTCGAAAGTTCATGTTACGCCCGAATAACTTCTCGTTTACCGGAAGGGTTCCATTTGGAACGCAAAAACACTTCTGCTGCGTAAAGCGTCAAGCACAGATGGGCTTACTATGAATACTTTGTTATTTGATCTTTGTATAGTGAGCTTATTGTGGTGTGAGAATGTAAACTCTTTTGATAACTGACGATTAAGGAGGTCGAAGGTCAGTTAAATTCATTCTCTGAAACTTCGTTTAGTTTCATTGCTTTGGCGCTTTTATGGTGGAAGCCATTGTTGGAGGAATTGCAAGAGTTACAGGAATTGCAGTGCTATTGGAATATTAATTGCCTACATTACACATCTTTACATCTTTTGGATAGTACCATACTATCCAAAAGAAGAGAAACGAAAAACCAAACACAGCTGTCTGATTTTAGCGATTTTTTTCTGATAAGTACCTTATTCAAATGTAGGTACTTTTAAATTTTTATTTATTGATTGAATTGACCTGCATGTTAAAAATCATACGATGTGAAAGTGACAAAAACATTAAGACAGAATGTTCCATAGAAATATATTTGCCACTAAAAGAGAGATTGTAAGACAATAACTTTTAACCTACACGGGATGACGGGACTTTTGAACCCCAATCATTTTACAGGCAATTACGAACCCCCGTTAATTATAAATGGGGTCATGAATGAGGCAGCGCATATTTTCTTTCAAAGTTGGTTAAACTAATTACGAGATATGATTCATGAGCATTAAAACGAAATGAATGCATTGTAATTTTATTATAGAGTATGAATTATTGTCAAAAATCATTTGTGATTAAATAAACGGTATTGGAAAAGTTTACTAAAGCCTTTTACCCACAAAGCGCGATCTGTTCAGGCGATCAAATCTGGCGATGCGATTTGACGTTGGCAGTGAGAAAGCACATAAGGATATCCATACCTAGGTTACAGAGACCGCATGCGATCAAATCGGATCGCCGTAAATGATCGTGCTCTGTGTGTAAAAGCCTTTTTTAAAGTGATATAATCATCAAATGAGTTCTCCTACCCAGGCCGGGGCAGCAGAGGTGCTCTCAAACTTGTAGTGACTAAAATCCACGGTGAACCTTCAATAGCCCTTTACGTTCTAGAATCACGGTTAGTGTAGCAGTCCCAACCCTGAGTTAAAGCCTTAGCTTGTGCTGTACAATCAATGCGGTAAAATCTGTTGACTAGTTTGACCAACAAACTTTGATATTTTTATTTTTGTATTTTCAATTGTATAAATCCACAATACATTCGCGGGTACTACTCCAGACTATTATTTAGGTCAACAGTCCGTATTTTCCAGTAAAAAAGAGTTACAGTAATTTATACGTCTACAGAAAGATAGAATGCCTCCTCTTTTCACATCATTCACGCTTAACGACACCCACAGTACCAACTACATACTACCAACATTACATTTTAAACACTGCGACAAAACTCATTTCACATAACCTACAAAGCACAAACGCCGCCGTCCAAACAATGACATGCGAATAGCAATATACTAACGACACATTCTACTATGTCACTACACAATATGAGTGGAACGGAAATTAACAGACCGCATTGCATTCCATAATGCTTGTAATTAACGAAATAATACGTACCACGTCGGAATATTCATTTAACAGCAACATCAAAGAGAAATATTGTTCATTCGATCGAATGATACGTTTCATTATGCCCTTTAACTGCACCTACGGTTTGTGTAAACGGAAAGGTATGGAATGATCTTTTTCATGTCAATAATCGAGAAGCTTTTGGTAACTACTATAATTGGTAAATTCCAAAATGAGCAACTCATTTTTTTTATCATTGCAGTGTAAGCACATTGAAGTACTGTTTTTTATCATTTTGAAAAAGTTGTTGTTTGAAATTCATCACTGCGTACATCTTTTATAGTTATCTAGGGGTTACCGAGCGCTGAAATCTTAAGGGCATGTTACGGAACAAGGTGGATTTAAGTCAGTAAGAGTTTGACGGTCTCTTCCCCTCCACTCAAGAACTTATTCCGACTTCCAACTCAATTCCGAGCAAAATTTTATAATTATGATCTACAAGTTGTGTATGTGAGCTTAAATTTTTGTTAACGCACCCGTAACATAGGAGAAATTCCTGCAGTGAAGCAAATTCAGAATGCATCAATGAAAAGTCAAAAGTCAAAATTATTTATATACGGTAAATGTGGTAGTACAAAAATATGGTAAAAATAAATATAAGTTCAAACACATCTCGCCACAAAAATGGCATGCAAACATTATTAAGATTTTGGGTTACTCATCGGTTTGATAACTATACATACATTAAACTTTTTTCAGAATTTCAGTAAGCTGAATAATTTAGTACTATGACAACCAGCCTGAATAATATTGTAAACACAATCAAAGAAAAAAATTGTTACATCATACTTCCGTAATTGTTATTCACAAAACACTCTCTCTATTAAGGAAAATCTGTTGTAGTCCCAGATTTTTTATTAAATTTTGACAAGTTGAAGGCAAAAACAAATTAATAGAAATTTGGCTACTGTTCTCAAAAGAATTATTTTGATGAAAAGATTTATATTTGTGTTTTTATGAATATTAAGTCTTTGTTGTAGCATTTTTATCCGATAGCTTAGTTACGGATACATTCTAAATCCCGATTAAGATTTTTCCTTTGTAGATATGAGAAAATAGGTCACGCATTGATCCGAACAGATAAAAAAAAATTATATGGGGAAGCCCATAGGCTGCCATCTGGTCTAGAGGATGATTTTTGGGGTGGGTAAAATACATTGCTTTGCGATGCACCCCGGACAACAGAACCTGGGCAAGTTACCTATAACCTTAGGAAGACTGAGCAATTCTACTGGCGATGGTAGACCTTACCAGGGCCTTCTGGCTCGCGGTCACCATTCTGTTGGAATCCGACACCGGTTTTTAGTGTGTTATGAGCGCAGGAGTTCCTGTCCTTTTGGGGTGAAGTGTTCTTTCTCGCTTCATCTTTAGTCTTGCTTCTGGGCTAGATTGAGATCTAGAGCCATTGTTGTAAAAATAAAAAGTACCTTATAATGTTAAGATAGCCCAGAAAGTGATGATGACATACTACAGTATTTCCACCTGTAATAAATCATCGGTTTGGCAAACGTTAGGTTTGACAATGTTAATTACTTCCGGACCCATTACTCACCGATTAATTACGAAGTCGATTGATCGTTATAGCTATCGTGACATTTTCAAACGATGTACATACAGATACAAAACAATGATTTACTTACCTCGTTTAGCGTTATATTATCAGCTTATTGCCGTCCACTGCTGAACGTAAGCCTCTCCCAAAGAGCGCCAACCATCCCGGTCCTGGGCAGCCCGCATCCATCCACTGCCAGCCACCTTCCTTAAATCATCGACCCATCTTGCATCTTGTTTAGCGTTAAATGCGTTTAATGATTTTGTGGTGCACATTATGATCATCTTAATCAACTTATAGGCAGGAATCATCCATTAATTACCCTTATTTTCAAGTTAAATTTCTCTGGTCTATTTGCCCCAATCTGTCGGCACGGCTGAGCAATTGGACTGCTGAGCTGTGTGTAGCGGCTTCGATCCCCGCACTGAACAAATATTTGTATGATCTGCAAGTAGTTGTTACGGGTCTGGGTGTTTGTGTATGTGAGTTTCTATGTTTGTAAACGCACCCACGATACAGGAGAAATGACTGGTGTGGGGCAAGCATTTTTTTTAAATATAAAAGTAAAAAGAAAGAAAGAATCGATCAGTTTCTCTTTATAGATTTTTGACCTAGAATTCAATGAAAGGGATTATTATTCTCTTTATTCTAACATGACTTCAAAAACAAATAAAAGTAAGTAAAGCAAAACGGTTTCCCAATGAATAACTAACGGCAGATGGCTATTTCATTGCCAAAAAACATCATAGCAAACCATTTCCCTCCCTCAACTCTTGAAACTGGGGACAATAAAGTTTTTATGTAGTTTGTCCCGGCCGCCATAAAAATATCAATTGTAACTGTAAATGTTTGGTATGTTAGACCCCTTTAAAGATGATGTTATGTTTATTGCAAGATGAAGTTACTACACTAGCTGCATAGGACTATTGACTTTATGATACAAGCTATAACAGCTTTTTTTCCGTTGGACCCCGAATGGGAAAAAAGCTGGAGTTTTTGGGAAGAAAATGCTTTCACATCGTCCACATTCATTTATCTGGTCATACAAGCAAGCCGATTACGAGTACTACGCTCTAGATGTTTCTAAGAAACCTCACTGATAAGGTCAATGAACATTCTTCTAGGGCGTCTTTCACCGGTGTTGCTACTCACATCTGCCTTCTGACCCTTTCGCTAGCATCCTATCACCCATGATCTCAACATTCCCAAACCATTCAAGTAATTTAAGTCAGATAACAAAGTACAAACTAATGTAATATATTTACTATAAGTGAAATACACTTATGATATAATTTGAACATTGCCAAGATCTTTAACTTTAGGAATCCTGGGAATTGGAAAGTTATACTTGTCTTGAGCTTATTAATTCTAAAGACCGAAATACTAAACATAAAGAAAAAACAGAGTTTTCTTGTTAATAAGAAAAGAAAATGCAAAGATAAACTCACTATGGTCGCGAGACTTTTTTTTTTATGGGACAAACCCACCACACTATTCCCAAACCACTGCAACTCCCTCCTGAAAGCCAGAATCAACAGTGGCAACCACCACAACACATGGTCGCGAGACTGTCTTATCAGGTGACTGTGATCCTGGAACGTACAGGGCTATTGAACACCGAGGATTTTAGTCGGTACGAATATGACAGTTCCTATCCGCTACACCCAGGGTAGGAGGACTTATTTGATGATTTGACCACGATAAAAAAAAGTAAAAGCAGTGTTACAGAAAATTTGAAAACAAATGACATAACATTTTAAAAATTTACGACTTCTTTTGTTTTAAATTGAAACTCGAACAAAGTATCAAAACAAAACTCATTGCTATTTTCAGTAGCAGTAGAGCCAAGAGTTAGAACAAATATTTTGCAGTATTTATTATAGTTAAAAACTTCCATGAAACCAATTTGTTCGAGAAAATAATGCTTTCATTTCAAACGGTCACCGGGTTTCCCTTTGATCGGGTTCTATCAATCCATAAATAACAAAATGACAAAAAGCACTCAGTTGATTGTTATAACGGTCTATTTCTGGAGCACCAATCGACTTATAATGTTGTTAAAACAGACTGTTCAAGCAATTGCTTGTCGAAGAAGTCAACAGTAATTTTCTAGAAAGTTCAGATCCAATTATGTGGGCCTATTTTAGTTTTAAGGTACACACGGCTACACATCAAGCTATGCAAAACCAGTTTAAGCTGACCGTTCATTGTGTGTAAAAATCGTACGAATCGAGACTAAGACAAACTGGATTTGTATAACTTGATGTGTAGCCATGTGTACCTATCAGTTTTTCGACCTCTCGTAAATAATTTGAGCACTGTTCTTCTATAATCTTATTAAGTGGAAGCTTAAAAATTGATTATTTTAATGAAATAAGTCCTTATTAATAACCATATTTCGTACTAATTGTTATAAATTTTAATAATGTTGTTACAGTTTCAAAATTTAAAGTAGAATGAGTTTTAGAAAACACCCATTAAAGCCCTCCATTATAATAAAATTAATACAAATCACTCAATCCATCTCAATCTAAATCACCATATTTTGGCCCATGCAAATTATCTCTTAATAAACTTCTTCAATTAGCCCCAATTCATCACAATTTGTCTGCCAACATAACAATAACAAATGGACTCCATTTTGGGCATCAGCATGCAATAAACAGGCATCTCATTACTTTAAATGCGCATAAAACACCCACTATTATTTCAGCCATTATACGTTAAAGCAAAAATTCACGTGCGAACACTGCCGTTGGAATATTTTTTTGTAACGAGGCCGGCAGCGGTGTCATACACAGTGTCTGAATTTCCATATCTAAATGGGAAACGGTCCTATACAATCAATTCTGTTCCCACATTCCATTTGAAAAGTGCACCTGTGCTGAGAATATGGATTGTTTATTTTTGGAATGCGTGGCCTGTAAAGCATGTTCACACTTGTGTCACGTAACTCCTATCGCGGCCATTACTAGTAAGTGGTTTTGTTTCTTGGAACAATACGCTCTCTTACCTTGTGTTATTTCTCTTGGTAAAGGATAGTGAACTTTATGTGAGATAACGGTGTGTAGCGCACGGATTTCGCTGAACTGGAATTTATCTGTAGTAGTTTGTGTAAGAAAGTACCCAATAGTTTACTGAATTCCTGGTATTTTTAAGAAAATTAATCGCGTGGTGGTTATGACCTGGGTCATAATCACACACACGTTTTCTTATCCCACTTCCCACAGCTGGCAGTGGGAACATTAAAGGCTGACGAGGTCAAAGTCAGTAATATTATTCTGTAGTATCACGTAATGGCTATCGAATTCGTTCTATCTTTGGAAGCCATCGAACCCAAATTGTCAAATAGGATCTCTGGTACAATATTAGATTTACGATAGGTGAAGAGGTCTTGTCAATATTATTTGAAGTAAGAGACAATCTAATAATAAAGGATCTTAGCTTTTTATTTTCTGACAGCAAATTGGGTTTGTTTTTTTTTCAACCTTTGAAAATAGTTATTATTTAAGGCGATTCAAACACAACACCATTCGTCCTTGCGGTCGAGCCTTGAAAACGATCTCACGTCATTATTTATCTGATATTCGTCGATGTCTAATGCACATACGCCCATTGACCGCGCGGATGTGCGGCGCTCACCGTATTTACGCGCTGAGATCCGCGCGGAGCAAAGCCGCCGACGACCTGTATCGTTAACGAATCACCTAACCCACATGTTTTGAATACGCCCATCGACAGCGCGGATATGCGGCGCTCACCATATTTACGCGCTGAGATCCGCGCGGAGCAAAGTCGCCGACGACCTGTATCATTAACGAATGGCCTTACCCACACTGTTATCTTTTGAATAGGTCTACACCGATTTACATTTATTATTATATTTATTTTTGTTTCGGTTACATTTTGTAATGTACCACTTAGTATAATAGTTGTTGGTTTATGCGACACTTAAGTCAGGTTAATTAAAAAATAATGAAAATGGTATTTATAAGTTTAATAGTAATGAGCAACTTCAATTTTTGTTTCCAGTTTATTACTTCAGTAAACCATGTCATAGAATTAGCTCAAGGATTTTGTTTACTTTTTATTTATTTTAAAAAGGCATTATATATCACGCAACCTTCAGTCGTTCTTATTAAGTGTTTCGTTTATTTTCACTTTTACATTAAAGTTCTTTTACTTGTTGGGGGTTAATTCCTAAAAAATCCCTTTTGTGACTTTAATTTCAGCGGTGGTATTAAGTAAGCTGGCTGTCATCTAAAGTTACGCGTAGTTTGAAGTCGCACAGACCTAGTTTTTCCAACTTACCCAATTAATAAAAACCTAAAAAGACTAGAATAGCAATAGCCTGAGGGTTTTCCAGAGCCAGAATTATGAACACTGAATCCAGAGGGGGACGATATGCCATCGTCCCGTACGAAAAATAAATTTGATAATTTCAGCATCTACCAATTTCTTCTAATCGGGACATTGTTAACTGATTATAGAATTTCCACATTACTAGGCCACTGAGAATTGAAATAAATATAAAGGAAGAAAAAATTACCCTTCTTGTTCAATCTCTACGTCATACGCCAAGAAATTAATTTTAGTATGAGTGTAGTGCAAATAACTCACACTTTTATAAAGAAGTGGCCGCACAAAAATTTTCAGTTTTATTTTAAATACAACCGTATTTTCCGGCTGGATATTTTATAATATAAGGTTTTTCTATGTTATACATTATACATGCTCATAATTACCAACAAAAGTACAATAAATAACTCTTAACGGTATATTAATAGAATGATTAAAACAATTAAGCGTAAATAATTCTATAATTATAGCAAGGTGAAGCAATCTAGTTTACTATGCTAATCGCATAGCACATAATAAGCAATTATTACATTATCGTATAATACCTGCGCTGACACAATAGCTATATGTATATTATATACATATAACTATTATACACGTTGCTAGTCTGTTTTGCTCAATTACCTTGTTACTGAAGATGCTCAATGAACCTAGGTGTCCTTTGTCTATCAGCACATTATGCTCATGATTACAGGATTCAGTAATTCAGCTTTAGAATTCAAACTTGGTGATAATTATCGATTATATACCCATTGAACAGAATTTGGAGACGGATCTATAAATTCCTAATTCTAATTTGGAAAATGATGAGAATTTATCGAAGCATATATATGTATGTTAAATGAATATTATATGTAGGTTCGTAGATATTTCTTCCATATAAGGCCCAGTGAATATTTTTTTAAGAATTATTTTTGTAATAGATTATCCTGACATGATTGGATATTTAAAAACTTTTAAATTATTGTTATTTTAACTAAGTTGATTAATTTAATTTTGGAATACAAAATTTCAAGTTCCTGAAAGTAACTTCCAAGTCGCAAGACGAAATTTTCGTAAACAGCTAATGAGATTAAAACTTTAAAATGTTACATGTGACAATATGAGAATAAGACGACTTAACTACATATTTTCATCGTTTCAAAAATTATCCCTTACAGGTATTCAAATAAAAGTAAGTAGGGTAGCCTTGTTGCTATACAGACCCGACTTACGAAATGTAGGTCATGGGTTCGCACCTAGCTATAGTCTGAGTCAAATAAGAAAGAATTAAAAGTCATTGACCCGACTTGTACCAAAAAGTCCACAAAACTTAATTTTGAGATCGCTCGTCATACAAAACTGTCGCTAATACTGCATCGTTCGAGTTTCATAATACCAAACACTTATCCCAACGGAAATAAGTAAGAAATACGTAAATTTGAAGAATAATTGTGGTATTTTTTTAAGTTTCAAAAATACACATTCAAACAATGAAATATGTAATTGCTATTGTTTATGGATTTCAAAAATAATTTTCTTGGTGTATATTTATTTTTCAAAATTACTTATGTTTTCAACTTATATTTCAATAACAGAACATGCAATAATTGGATTTATTTATCTAGCTTTAACTCATATTCTTACAAGTATACAATAAACTTAAATAACCGAATTTTAAAGTTCATACCAAAAAAATCGATTTTTTGGGTTATGCCCTCATACTCGGCGCTGAGTGTGACGTCAGAGCGAGTCAGGGGCGCATTACCTGTTCGCCATTTTGTAATTATGTACCTAACGCGTCCTTCGTCTCGAGTGTCATTTCAAATAAGGTTTGCGCATTGGATTGACTGAGCGTATTCCATTATCGGAAAGTTTTCAACCATTTTTTATTATTATCTAACTGTTTAAAGGGTTTAATTAAGTACTACATTTTTAGGTACCTTTCGAAATAAATACGATTGAATATGGTTTTGGCCAAAAGGTTTGTAACTCATGCCCAGTGAATACGTCAAGGACGCCCCGTACCGCGATACGTTTGTTTTGATCGTGTTAGCGGCACTTCCTTTACATTTTTTGTATCGTTTTGAAGTATTGGAAAACATTGGTACACGGGTGTTAACGACTTTTAATTTTTTCTTATCTGGCGCCGACTATAGCTGCATTACTTTGTCTAATTTATTTCATCACCACTGCTTTCAAAAACGGTGAAGGATAAAATCGTGAGGAAACCTGTCATGTCCGAGAACCTAAAATTCGAAGACATGTTACCATCTGGCACCCGCATTGAGCCCGCGTGGTGGATTATGGCCAACTCCTTCTCACTGAGAGGAGGCCTATGTCCCAGCAGTGGGAATATTATAGGTTGACGATGATGAATGATGATAATTTAATAATATCGTTTTTCCCTAAATAAGTGATGCTGTGATGGGCATGCGGACAACGAGTAAAGGGCAACTCGCTATCGGACCATGGACCATGCCCGGGTCGACGGCGCGTCGTGTTCCACGCGCGCCTCAAAGAGCGTCAGCAAAATGACAGGGCCCCCTCACAAAGGGCCAAAGCCTGCCGGTGTCGCGGGACTTATTTCCATCACCATGACCCCGGAACATAAAGGGCTATTGAAGGACACCGTGGATTTTAGTCACTACAAGTCTGACAGTCCCTCTCGCCCTGCCCGGGGTGGGAGGACTCATTTGATAATTTCACCAGGATAAAAAAAAAAGTGACGCTACTATTCGTCTGACATCAATTACGTTGTAGTTGCACCAAGATGGCTGCGGTTTACCCCTTTAGTCTTGAATTTCCAAAACATCGTGTCTACAGAGCGCCTACATTGTAAATTCGAAACATTCCTTAAATTTCAAATTCCGAGAATAACTGGTTTAGCTGGATAACTGGACAGTGAAACCCGCCCTGAAACTTACGCCAAGTATTTTCATTTATCTTAGTTCGCTAAGTTAGTGACTGTAAGCAAAAATGTTGATGTATAAAAATGTGAGATCCGTTCGGTATTGAAGATAAAATTATGAATGAATTGGCTTGGTTTTTATCTTCATTTAGAATTATGGGAAAGTAAAACAATGGAGGAATTTATTACTTAGATACCTCCTGATTTGTAAGTAGGTATTTCCAAAAACAAGAGATCTGAAGCTGCTCTAAGCCTTTCTCTAAGCCATAAAAGATGAGTTAGTGAGTAGGGAAGCAGCGGAAAAAGAGACTTCATAACTAAACTATTCGTTTAAAAAAAAAAATATAAGAATACTATCCTTTTTATTCAAGATCATAGTTCATATAAACTCGTAATTAGGTAAATATAATTATGTGATTTGTTGAAAACGAGATCACGGTGTGAACGTTGTGTTGCTACGTAATACATATCTTTTAAAAATGAAACTACTGGTGATTCATTTTACTGTGTTTACTTAATCATATAAGTAAATTACCAAAGTTCCTAAACATAGTTGTGTTTTCGGTTTTAAAGATAAGAACAAAATACTTACTATACGTTTACACCCATTGTTGTACTGCTTACCTTTATACTTTACCAAAAGCGCCTTCCTTCAAAACATCATCTGCCAGTCAATCACAGCTCAGTCAAAGTTCAGCAAACGATGAACAACACAAAATCCAAAGCGTTATTCTCTGCTCAACATTACAGACTTCCCAGGGAATTCACTTGTTGTTACACAACTACTGTTTCTATCCTAATTAGTTCATCAGATAATTTAGTTTGCGAGTCGCTCGTTACGCCAGCGAAGTGGACAGGCTAATGCAGCTTGAGCCTATAATCTAATTATTTGACGAGACAAATACAAATTAGTGACGTTGCGTACCTGCTTGGCCTAGCTTGCTATTAAATTATTTGATTTTACGACTATGAGCGCCATTTTGGAAGATGGCCGCCCGTTTATGGGAGTGAGATAGTACTAGATTAGCAGCTTCATGATGGCAACATCGACAATTTGTTTTTTTTTATTTATTTAATCGTGGAATTTTCGAGTTAACTTTGTTTCCATGATTTAAATTGCTTTTTCGAGTGTCAGAGCAATTTATTATGTGACTGCACGAGTTATTTTGTCATTGTCATGCCTCCGCGTGTTCTATTTTCGAATGTAGCGCTTCGTTTAAGAATTCAGGTTGATAAAACAAAGAGCATCTCACCGAGAAAATTACGGAAGCTGTTTCTATTTTAAAAGCGTTTCCTGAATAATCGTTACAATTTTCACGATGTTTTTCAACTACGGTTATTTTAAAACGGTAGACAAACGATTACATTAATAGGTATATAATCAAGTGCCGACAGAAAATGCTAGCAAAAAAATCACCCTTTTTAACCATTCAAAAGAAATTCTGACATAATATTCGCATTCTATCGTGACAGCGTCACATAAAGTAATTTAATACAAAGCTATAATTTACAAGAGAATTATATCAAGACAGAAATATAAGAACGTAGGGAGCCCCACCTTTATATCACGGTCCCAATGAAGCAAAATGTGTCTCATTTTTTGTGTACTAAATAAAAATATTTCACTGTCATAAAACTGTCTTTGCAGGTATATTTGCGTTGTTTCTTTGTTGTGAGACAGGCGGTCTATTCATTAACTTGGTGTTCTTTTTTACGCCGTTCTGAGATTTTACAGTTGTACAAAAAAGGGAGATATGGTACGGTACTTCATCATGTTTTTCTATGTTTTAGTATATTTTGATGACAATGACTTGTACAATTAACCCACTACAAAAAATGTGGACGTTCTTAATTCGGTTATATTTTTATGTACAAGAGAAAAATGTTATGGAACTTTTGTTTTGTGAAGTTCAAGAAAACTTTATTACACCAAATTCGTTTTGGAAAACTTTTAGCTATAATAGAATTGATGGAAAAACGGTTTGTTTCAATAAAACGTGGGATCGATTTTTAGAAATGACTTTAATCTTCCTTTTACCTGGAAATAATTACAGACTTTAAAAATCTTAATCTATAATTTATTTACAATCAATATCTAGTTAGTTACAACCTTAATTATTTTTTATACACAAAGAAAAATTGCTAATTCAAGTTATACATTCTGTGAACGCTTAGATACCTACATTTTTACAACCTATATCACATTTTCATTTTTTATGTCTAGTGTCATTACATTGTAGAGTCAGGGTGAAAAACAAAGTGTTTGCCGTGAAAAAATATTTTTTGTGCAAAAACATCTACTAAAACAAAGTTGGTTTACTTTTACAGGACAAAAAACTAAAAGTACAGAACCTTTGAGCTTAATGTTTTCAATTAATAAAAGTAGGTCACGGCAAACATTTGTCAATATCACCCCATATTAAAATAGGATTGATGCAGGAAAATATCCGTACGAAGTAATCACTTATATACAACATAATTCAGTTTACACTTAAGTCCGAAAGATAATTCTATTGTTCAGAGTCAGTCACTAACCACTCATACTACTAACATTTTAAAATGATTTTATTTTGTATCTTAAAATCGTATTGTCAAGCGTTTTATGTACATTTAGATATGTTATTTGATGAGAATAAAATTACTGTGAGATTTGATGCAAAGAATATTAAGTATCTGACGCCTGCTATCCAAACTTATTTATACGTTAATTTATTTACACAATATACTACAAGTCAAGTCGTAGTCTTCGTCTCGGTATAAAACAAATTACCTAACAATATAAGCCGATGTCTGCAGCACAATGTCGAGTCTGAATAACTATTGATCAAATGTTAGAGTAGGCACTTTCGCCAAATTCAGTCTTCAATCTAATGTTTACACAAAAGAAAATCTGTTAAAGGTTAACGTCTTAAACGTTAAACTGTTGTTTCTATGAGATCCGGGGAGGGTCAACAAAAACCGTCTTTTAAGTCCGGATATCCCAAATCAGGCATGGCTCTTCTTGAACCGTTGCCTCTTGAGTTCTCGACGCGCATGCCTCTGCCTGCTCGACCTAAACTAGCGTACCTTGTATCCGCGAGCTTATCCCTTTGTGCTACCTCGTCGTAGTAACGAGCGTCGTTCAACCCTGCACTGTATTTCTGACTTAAGCTGTACTTATCTATCGTCGCATACTTTTGTACAGTCGCATATTGGCGAGCAGCTTCTGGTACGCCATTTGTTTTGGCGCGATCAAACGGCCTTTCTTCGGGTGGTAGCGCACCATCTAATCTCGCTTTGAATTCTTTGTCTTTTCTTCGTCGTCTTTTGCATGCACACAGAGCAACGGCTATAGCACACAGAAGAAGGCCAACTCCAGCAGCTGCAGCCACGTAGGGTGGAGGTAGAGATATTCTGAAGGAGCAGTTTGAATCGTCTTCGTCGTAGCCCGAAGGACAGTGGGCACTGCCATCGCACCATAAAGCGATAGGAATGCAAGCGTTCAACTCCGGACAGCTAAACAAAAAAAGAAGGCAATTTTAGTAAACTATTACCCATAAAATACATAATAATGTAATCTACGGATTTCAAAACTTACCTATAACGACACTCCAGAGAAACAGGTGGAGGTATAGTGTTGGACTCAGGATCATGTTCAAAAGACGGTTTCTTCATAAGCTCAATCCATTTGATTGAATAGTCAGCTTGTTCGTGTTGTAGAAAATCAATAACATAGCTTCGAGCGTGTGGTTTCAATGACGTCTCCAAAGTAGTCTGTGCTGATTTCCATCCAGGTGAATACAATTCTATGACGTTTGTACTATCTGGACACACCTCTCTTAACTTAGAAGTGTCATGGGCTTCGTATATGTACAGTCGATTAGGAGTGCTACAGAAAGGTGATGACGCTGTGACCTCATAACCAGGAACTTTGACATACAAATATCTCCCTTGAACAGGAGTTACTTCGTCACCCCCAGGTTCGATCAACCAGGGTCTATGAACACATGCAACTTCGGCTCTTACACTTTCTGATATGACATGTCTGTCACCAACTATTTCTGGTGCTACAGGGATTTGTCTTTTGTCAAACAGTCTAATTTCCCCACTACTGCCTCTTAGCCGTCTTTTTCCCCATCCTGTAGAGCATACAGTTTCATCTCCCGGCCCAGTTGGAACAAATTTATATTCTCCTTCAAAAGCGAAATCATCATAATCTTCAGTAATATTCATCATGGTCACAGTAAAGTTGATTTCTACGACTGGGGCGGTTAATGTATGTACATTTAATGGCTCAGATCTATTCGTACAAATGCAGTCTCTTTGTATGGGCACGCCTTCCCAAGGATATTCTGTTATAATAATTTGGGCGAGTCCTTCGCCTCCAATGGTTCTTTTCGCAGGCCTATCGCATTTCCAGCGATTTGTTCGTGAGTCTTTGTGCGTATTACAATATTTATTTCCAAAGTAAGTGCTCGTGAAGGTCAATTGTATTCTTTCTCCTTGTTTGGCTTCGAATCTGTAAGGATTACCATAATTTCAGTAACATAATCTAATGTATTCTCAAGGATATTAGGAGTTTTTTAGAAAATTAAATAGTTTTTACCTTAGTATGCAAGTTAAATTTTGTGCACCACCTCTTCCGTAGTAAAAGATTGCTCGAGGAGCTTGAAATCTGCCAGAATAAGTTTGAGCAGATTTGAAGACTCTGTCGCAAGCTGATTGTGAGTCTACCAATGGTTGTCCTTGTTCGCTCACGTCAACAAACTCGTATCGGAGAACAAATGAGACTGGGTAGAGTGCTGATCCTTGACGAAGTTCCTGTAAATAAAATACACAGCTAAGTAATGACCTAAATACAATACCTACCTACGAATGAATACGTTTTCATCACAATTACAATTTGAAGTGTACTTTCTTAATGGCTATGCCACACTTTATTCTATACACCATTAGTAAAATAGACGCTACCATTAGTCAGATCCTTACAAGTACCAACATTAATCAACCCTTAATGATCTATTCACATCAATGTTCAGTTTTCTATGAACGTTAAAACGTGTTTCAACTTTATAAGTAGTGTATCGCCAAGGTCGACTACACGGCAAAGCGAGACCGCGTGGTGTAGTAAAACTTCAAATATTTAGTTAGAAACTTGCTTCAGTCCTTCCTCTGTTGAATTTAATATTGAATAATAAAGCAGTTCTCAACTAGTGACTTTAACAACTTGCTTAAGACCAGGTTTCCTATATTAACTAGGGCGTCTTCTAGTTGCTGAGCAGCTGCGTGGAATACTAATGGCTATGTTTAAGTTTTTTGTAATTATGGTACGCGTTAACTGATTCTTTTGGTTGTTCGGAGACAAGTTGGGCCGGTTTATAAGTCATCTAGAGGACACGCAATGACTGTCAACCTGCTTGTTTGTCAGTCGTGCATGATCACAAGTGCGCGTGCGTACAAATTCAACGCAGGCGCGTAAATTTACAAGTTTTTTTTTCGCTTCATGTAAATAGACCCTGACTGAGTCATATATCAAGCTGACGTGACGTGACGTCGACGTTTTTTTTTTTTTTGTCGAAAGCGCTGCAGACTTTAGTAAACGTAAAATTAATCATATAAGTATCCAGCTAATGCTGTTTTCGGTACCCAAACTGATCGAAAATCAAAATCAAATGCTTAATGAGTGAGAAGTTTATTCGCAAATTGGAAACTGAAATCAACTCTGACAAATCACGAATTTTAGTCCCTCATGTAGAACCAATGGAATTCGGTGCAAAATTACCGAGTACTGTGAAATGAAAATCAGACACCTATCAGCGCTTGCACTAAATTGTCATTAAACCAATTAATTTGGTTGACAAGTTCGATTCGCTTAAATGTATTACGGATGACGATTTCTACGAATGTATCGTACTTTAAGAGTACATTTAAAGTATATCGTGAATGGTATAAGACAAGTAAAATCCCTAGTAATCAATTTAGAAAATTATAGAAAGAACTACATGATTCTCACTTGACCCGCGCTGACAGATTTGTCGCCTCTGTCGAACTTTTTCTGTCTGTCTACAAAAACTTAAACATCTTTTGATCATCGTCAAATGTCGTTTGACGGTTTTTAGAAAAGTGTTCAACTGATGTTTAAATGTTTGTAGTGAGACGGTTTATGTCTCCTAAATATGAAACGAGTGTTTATCTTCTTTCAATGACACCACGATAGTCACTTGCGATCACTAAGGTCTTTATTACTATTATTTGGGTGGTAAAATTATTAAATTAAAAAAGTTGTAAGTTGTGAGTGTAAGGCATTATCAAAATCTACTGACTAGAATTTCATCCTGTTAATTCGGTTGCCCGTTGCCATTCCGGTACAAGGTGCCCTCTTAAGGCGATCCTGCGAAAATCCTTTAGAATTTACATCTCAAATAAGTACGTACCAAAATTAAACCACACCACGAGACGTAATAACAAAACATCGCAAGAAAATAAAACAGTCATAACGAGTGATGAGTCGCAATAAATCCGAGTTTTACAAACACTTTGGTACGTGTCTCATCCGGTGACACTTCTAACACTTCAAATAACGTGACAACACTAAAGCATTCTATCACTGTGAGAGTTGCGAACTAGCACGTTCTCCTTGCATTATTCACTATGGCAAATGCAACGGGAGTAGACGTGACTTATCTATCCTGGCCTCTATGAATGTTTCACGTTTCAGAAAAGTTACATCCAGAAGGAAATACAACTGAAAGGGCAGTGGTGAGGGAGAAAACGAAACAATGGGTAGTCACTGCTGTAATCCCCGTGGATTGCTGCTTTGAATCCCAGAGTATTGGATCGATATCAGAATAATATAAGCGAACTGATATAATATGCGGCCTGATATAATGGAAAAATCATGTTTATGGGATTTATATTATTATCCTCTGATTCGTTGAGAGGGTCGTTTATGACAAGAAAGAGTATAATTTCGGTTTTTCTTTTATTCTCGTTTTCTTTTCGCTTATTATACGACAGCCAAGAACATAAAGTATTTTTTAGCAAGGGCTTGTATTTTATTCCCTTAACATTTTTAATATAAAGAATGAGCGCAGGCCACTCCTACGCTCGTTCGTATAATTTTCCACAAAGAAAGATGTTAACCCAAGAGATATTACAGGACTTTGGCTTTTAATCGTTCTAGTCATTAGGGTCATGAATACAACCAACGTAATCCTAGCAACAAGATAATTTTGAGGCAGACATTTTTAGGAACATCGAGTTGTTTATTTACTGTGGATTTTTCCTGTGGTCGCTAAATTACGAAAAATAAGACACGACTTTTTATTTTTATGCATGTTATATAAATAAATGATACAAAATATACTGAGATATTTCTCCTCTCAAGAAAGAATCGCACAACAAAAACAAATAGTACTGTTTCTTCCATTGCAATCTCCCATACATATTTCAGAAGCCATTTCCTTAGTAATTCAGCCCGGAATATATGCGAGAAAGACATAAAAATTTCGAAAGAAGCACTCACACTATTATCTCGCGAAGCACGTGACGTGTTTTAGCCGACTCCTTCTAAATTCATGACCGAGTCCGAGTGACTTCTATGCAATATGCTTGTGTTATATTTTGGCTAAAAATTTCTCGCTACCTGTCACACGGGAGTCACTGCCTCTTTGCATACGGGAGTACCTACCGGAATGGGTAGATAAATATTTGCTGCAGTAATTATGTGAGCTTTGTCAGTTAGCTGTTTGCAAGCTATTTGTTGCTTTAATTACGTGTTAAATTCTTTTTGAGTATTTTCCCAGATAGCTATGGTGGAAGCGGGTCGTAACGAAGCGACGTGCTTTTAAAAGACACTTTATTTTTTCAGAACAAGTGTGTTTTTTTTATATAATTGGATTTAGATTTCGTACGAGGGATTTATAAAACATTTTTTTTTAAATAATTTTTCAATAATGACAGGGTTTTGATTACAATTTATTTGACTCAAACAATATGAAGTGATTTTTTACCTAAAAAGAAAATACAAAGAACTCAAATCGAATTTTATTTTTATTATTTTTAAAATGAGGCCAAAGATTTTCGCTAAAGCCTTTTCGTAGTGCCTATTGTCTTCAGAAGATCCACTTTATGCACAAAAATAGGGTCCTTTGTTAAAGCCTTTGACATTTCATTAATCATTCCATTAGACCACGAACAATTCGATCACCTTTTGACCTATTATTTTCACCTTTGATATTTTCATCAAAAGATTGGGACGCACATATTATTATTAAAAGAGCATTATCATGATGATAAGGTCGTTTTTAGCTATTGTTCTTTAGATTAAAGTGAAATGCTTTTATTTTTAAAATGGTTTGCATATTCCCAGGATTTTGATGTAATGTGATTTAAATCAGATAGCATAAATTAAGAATTTTACTTTACTATTAGTAAGATTAGATTTTCGGTTTAAATGTTACAAATTGTCATTGCATCGAAAGTAAAATTAGAGGTCGACGGTTTTTTTTTTAAATGACTTTTGAATTATATTGATTGATAATAGAATTTAGGTTTTGAAGCAGATGATATGCCCAGATCATTGAGCTATGATTACTACGTATAGAGGCGACACCACGCATCACCACTGTGTCCCATCCAGGATGAGTGCGTGCGCCTAGAGCACGCCACAGAGCTGTCAAACAACTGAATGAACTTGTGCGCGCGCACTTATCCTGGATGGGACACAGTGGTGATACGTGGTGTCGTCTCTATACGTAGTAATAATAGCTCAATAGCCCAGATCCAGTGTCTTGTCTCGCTACTGTCTCATCGGTTTACAAATACAGCATTTATTTACAACAAAGACCAATATGTAACCGAGCTTCAAATACGGAGTTTTATCTTCTTTTATATTGAGTGCTTAAAAATGATATTCCACCCAAAATTATCACAAATGTAAGTACAAAGTTAAAAAAAGCGTAAAAGCAAACGCATCCCCACTTCCCCAACAAACTTCAGTTAGTCGAAAAGATAGCGTGCATTTAAACCACTAAGTGGCACGTGTAGATCAGACCTAATTATTTATCTACTTATTTACTTACTTGAAGTATAGTTAGCGCGTTCCCAGTAGTGATGTAGCTTTCAGACGGGGCACACGGTCGCGTCGCTCGAGTTGCATTCGAAAGGAGCGCGTGGTCGCAAAGTCGTGGGGATTCCTCGCGACAGAAAAGTCCTAGTCGGGACTTCTTGTCGCTCATGTCAAGCTGTTGGAAAAGTAGGTTGATTAGCAAAGTTGGTAGGTATTAAAGAAATGGTATATAGTATCTGTATTAATCTCAGTAACAGATAACTTCAAAATGATTGAGGTAGTTTTATAAAAAAGAGTGCGTGGCCACCTAAGGGTATTTACAAAAACATCATCAATATGTAGGGAATAACTTCTTAGGAATTCACGTAGATTTAAGTTTTATTAGTTTAGTAATAGGGTATATTGTTAATTAAAACTGAAATAGCATTTCTTCATTGTGCCCGATGAAAATTTCCGTCGAGACAAGTCTTTGCTCCGAAGGTTTTTTCTGTCGTCTACAGAAAGGCCAATAAGTAATGAATATTTATTACTTATCTTTGTTCAAAATAAATGTTAGTGACATCCCGACTATTAAAAAAACTCCCTCATAAGTCTATGTAAATTGAAAGAAAACTAAAAAGGCCCTGAATAAATTATTTAGTTATTCAACTCAGCAACACTATTTACATAGTGTATCTGCGAGCGAACGGAAAAACTTTTCTGATTAAAGTGCCAACAAAAAATAAGTTGAACTAGAACCGCTTATCCATTCTTAATGCAAACTGAAGAATCTCGAACGAATGAATGAAACGAAACACCGCACTGCAGTTGGTGGAACTCGGTAAAAGTGCTCAGACACATTAAAGAAAATTAATGTTTGGCTGCCGCCGTCAAGTGGGGGTTGAGGTGGTTGGCAAAGTGAAATGGCACGAATAAAGGCAGTCAGACTACCGCCCAATTCTATATCGCTTCGTACTTGTATCAGCGCGTTATTCTTGCGCAGTGCGAAAGTTTTACTCGTACATGCTAAACTTAATCCACATTTCATTACGATACACGTTGGCTCCCGACTTTTTACCATTTAAATTCATGTACTATAAAATTTTATACGAACGACCCGGTATTGTGATTCGGTATGCGATAACAATTTAAATATTTTATTTTTATTGCGCGAACGCCAAGAATTGTTTCCGATAAGTATGGAAGTTAGACAATAACAGTTTTAAGTGGAGATTTACCGTGTTATTTGGAACATTAGACGACACATGGTGCGGTACTTCCCTTTTCTGCCTACGCGACTGCAAATCGTAATGGATTTTTGGAGATTTTTAGAAAGTTGAGACTCTCAAAGTTTCAGAAAACTCAATTTGTTATTTTTTGTCTACAGGTATATTTTGGATGTATTTAATATTAATATCGGAATTCATCAAGTGTGAAAGACATATCAGTTACTAAAATCTATTCAGTCTGAAATTTTTGGTTGCAGCAAAAAAAAAAAAGTACTTTGCTGTGTGTTGCAGGTTCGATTGCCTCACGGAATAAATATTTGTACAACCCACAGGCCGTTGTTCCATGTCTGGTTATTTGTGTGTGTGAGTTTAATTTTACCTATCTTTTTATCATGCTCATTAAGCATTGTTTAAAAAAAGTGACGATATTCTAGAGAACAAACCTAGAAAATATTTTACATTGTTGTATTAAATATTTTGCTCAAACTGCTCAAGTAATATTTTATTATTTCTGTCACCTGTACCGATTCTAGTATAAAATAATAAATTACCGCAATTTATTAACGACTCGGTATAACTTGCAATTATCATTCAAAATGTTATATTTCGACCTTGTCTCAAGAATAAATCTTATCCCTTTGCGCCCATTTACAAGATAAATAATTATTTAACTCATTAAGGGGAACAAAATATCTCAGAAAATATTTAATTAGTGAGAAATAAATCGGCTCTATAATTTATGCTTGTCTTAAAAAACGTTCTTCGCTATCAACAAATTATTGTTTTGAAGGTTCATTACTTCAAGAATAAAAACAATAAGTACTCTTATAGTATCACTTTAATGTCTGTCCTACCGTCTGACCTAAAAGACACAAGAAAAGTACATTATAGCCAGTGCCGGTCCTATTAAAATTTTCAACTGGTGCGAGGACTAAAAATGGCGCCCCTCTAAATAAAAAAAAATGTTTCATGTTAGCTTTATTTTCCACCAGAAAAAGCAGTGGAGTTCAGATTATTCTGCTGTCAAAAGTTCGTTTAACCAAATTGTGCGAATACCAGCTATATGTGAAGTGGTTCGGGCAGGCCGCAATCGCGGCGGCAAGACCCCTCTTTGGGGATTGAATGATAGGCGTCACGACGTCCTGCCGTATGACGCAGGTCCTCACCGGGCACGGAAGTTTCGGGAGGTACCTGTGTCTGATGAGGAAGAAGGAAATGCCTGGGTGTCACCTCTGCCACTCTCTGCAAGGATCGCCCGGAGGACATGGTGGAGCATGCGGTGTAGGACTGTCTCGCTTGGGCAGAGCACCGCCGAGTCCTCACGGCGACGATAGGCGGTAGCCTCTCGCGCCCGACATTCGTGGAAGCCATACTGCGGGGTGAGACGAAGTGGGATGCGGTCGCCTCCTCCTGAGAAGCAGTCATGCTTTTGAGGGAGGAGGCGGGCCGTGATCCCAGCCGCAGTGGTAGACGCCCACGGCGCTGGACGTCGGCAGACGATCTCCGGCCACTATAGGCGCGGGCATGCGGGCAGCGAGTAATGGGCAACTCGATGTCCGATCATGGACCATGCCCGGATCAACGGCGCGTTGTTCCACGCGAGCCTCAAACCGCCCTCTTTTTCATGTGATAGTTTTTGAAAACGTGTACTTAACTAAATTGTAATATTGAGAATATCATCGGATCAGAGGGTGTTTCATCTACGGTTGCTCCATTTTCAAATAACCGTTTCTTTTTACGAGATCTGACTGCCTTAAAACTGGATTTATTTCAAAAACTGAATGATATTTCCGTAGGTACAATAGAGCGAGTAGCCTCGCGAGGCATTTTCCGCGCGAAGCAGCTTAGTGGCCGAGTGAGCGAGCGCCCGAGCCATCCAGTGTCGGCTTTTGTTTTGCTCGCGTATATTGTGCATAGAATATCTATTCGACATAAGGCTCCTGTCAAAATGTTTCGCAGGTGCCAGGTGCCCTAACTGGAATACCTCACTGCCTCGGTCGAGAAACAATAGGCGCGTCCGCACAGGGCGAACTGCCTTGCCAGGCAGTTACCTCGCGCAGTAAATTCTTTGCCGGGGTGCTCGCTCTGCTAGACAATGCCTGCCTAGTAAAACAAGTGACGAACGAAAGTTCACCCCGCGACCCGTTCCCCCGCAATTTTGTTCGTGCGTGTGTTACGCGACTCACGCGCTCGATCGAGCGTCTTTTGTTTAAGTTTTGCTTCATTTTGGCGCCCCCCCTTTGAAGGCGCCCGGTGCGGTCGCACCGCTCGCACCGCCCTAGGACCGGCCCTGATTATAGCAAATAATAATGCGAGATATGTCGTCAATTCTTCAAAATTTCCCAAAAATTTGCCTGCCTTGTCCCACTCCTGGGCAAAGGCCTCCCTCTACTCGACCTCGCCTCACTGTCGCAGGGCAGCAGTTCTGAGCTATTTATTAATTTACTACTTATTTTATCGTATACGAAGTTTTTACCAGTTTACGTGCGCTACAAAATCCATTACAAGCAGACTTTATAGCAACACTATTTTTAATTCACCTGCTAAGATACTGTACAACGTCCCGTTGCATATAAAACGTGTTCTTTATGCTATGAATAATCGAACGGCAGGTACCAGTTCCCACGTTAGTTAAAAAATATAGCCTCGGATATAATTCGACTGCATTCAGGTACGTACATTTTTGTATTGTAAAGGAATTAAGAATCAAAAAGAGAGAGAGACAAAATGAAAATATACGGCAAAAAAAATTGAATAAGCCTAGCCTCATTCTAAAAATTTCTTCTGTATTGTGAATACGTTTACAAACATATAAACTCAAATACACAAACTTCCAGAACCGAAACCAAACTGCTTTTAGGTCATATACATATTTATGACGTTTACGTTTTACATTAAATTAAAATTGTACGCAATATCTTCTTCTGACGTATGGTAAAAAAAGAGAAAATGTGACATAAAATGAGATTTTGTTCAAGGGACTTCTTTATTTTTATTCACAATCAAATCATTTATTTCAGTTAAACCGTAAAAGGCAGTTTTCAATCATCGATAAACAAAAACAGACACAAAAGTCACAAGACATAATAAGGCGTAAAACTAACAGTAGTCCATTACTAAACGCAACTTTCTATGGAGAAGAATGGGTAAGACAGAAAAAAATCTTTAGAATTTAGTACAAAACAAATGCCGAGAGATTTGCATATAGATTTTCTGTTCACCAGCACGCGTAGCATAACCAATTCTATTCTATTCTATAGGTATGATCAACGACGATATATTACTAGTAACAGGCGACCGATGTCTGTCAACACATTAGGCAAAAAAGTCTTATATCCGTCTTATTTCGACCAGTCCTGTGAGTCGTAAACATACCTTGAGACAGAACAGACCTTGAGCTAGCCAATCATAACGCAGTACCCCGTCCCCCTCGCTTACGTAGTACCTCAACGAGTTGTCAGCATAGTTTTTGTTCCTTATATCGTGCATGCGGACTCTAGTAATATATCGTCGTTGGGTATGATAAAATCCGTATACCATAGCCGTCTTACCACTAAAAGCTAAATATCTGTTTAACGCTTGTCTAAAAAAAAGTGTAACTGGAAAACGACCCTTATTTCAACGTAAAATGTGGTTTTGACGTTGACAGTTTTTTTGAAAATTGTTGAACAGATGTTTATCTTTCTTGTAGGACGGTAGAAGTTTATATTATTTATAGTATATTAGTAAATAGTTCTAACATTTTGTCTAATCTTTCGTCGAACAACCCCTTTTCTACGGTACCGCGCTACGCTAGGATTGATTTGACCTCTATCACGTGAAACACAAAAAATAAGCTACTTTTCTGTCTACCGCTACACAACAACAAACTATTGTTATGACGTCGTATATTTACTTAACGGAAGAAAACTAAACCAGCTTCTTTAAGGCACAAAGATTAATCTGCCCTGTAGAAGATAAGTCATACTGCTAGCGTGTATCAATCATGCCTTTGTGCTTTGTGAAAATAGAATTCTTGAGCGCTGTTATTTACCTATTGTTCGCTAGGGGCTTTAATCTTTGAAATAAAGGCTTGCCTTTAACAGGTTTAATATTATATAAAATCTGGATTCAAAGTAAATAATGCTGTGGTCTTCGCAAGAAGTAGAACTTACATAAGTTGAGAATCGAAAGTGTGCGATTGCGAATACCTATGTCTAACAGTAACTGTGGATTGGTTGTAGGAAGATGACGAAAATGAATATAAAGTTGTTCTATCACCCCGGAGCTTATGATTTTATCATAGGTACGTTACGAAAGTTATATTATTTAAGCACATTTTACAAACCGGCGCTCAAATGCACTGTAATTCTCAATTCTTGCGGAAACAAAAGGTTTACACCTTAAACCTGAGCTGTTATATCACTTGCATTCAATGTTTAAAGCAAAAAAAAAACGAGTAATTTCTCATCAGGCACAAAACACTAAACAGTAAAACATGGAATGGCATGAATCTTCATCATCATCGTCATCATCAGCTAGAAGACGGGCACTGCTGAAAATAGGCTTCCCCCTTAGACCGCCACGCCGAACGACAATTCGCCACTTGCATCCATCGGTTGCCCGCGACCCTCAGGATGTCATCGGTCCATCTAGTGGGAGGCCTGTCTTCACTGCGTCCGGAATCTTCACAAGATTATAAAGTTTCAAGCAAATGTTGTACAGAAAAAATAGCAATATTACCTTCCGATCCAAGTCAGCATCAGGGGCGGCTCCATCCCATATCGTCAATTGCGAGGAACAGTCCTTCTGTTGATCAAAACCAGCAGGCTCTGTTCCAGCTGAGTGGTACTTCACGAACGACACCCAAACTATCTCGTTGGCGCGACCCTAGAAATCGTAAATCGTTTTTAGTGCCAATTACAACCTTAGCTGTTTTGTTTCAAGCACTAGGGGTTGTAAATCTAGGTTGAGACACTGTTTAAGAAGGATACCGTGTTCGTATATACACACTGTTACGCAATGGGCAGTTGAAATGACAGGGTGTGTTTTATTTAGTTTGATTCTACCAAAAAAAGTTAAACATCTAATTGAACACTAGTCTAAAAAAACCGTCAACGTCAAAACGACATTAAAATTTCACGTTTATATATAAGGGCCGTTTTTCAGTTAAACTTTTTCCGGACCAGCGCTCTACATGTTTATTTTTTTTGTGGTAAGACGGCATCAGTCCTTTTTATTCCACCTAGAGTAGAAGAAGTAATTTGAAGATGTCTTTAATTTAAAAATAAAGGCAGTGGTAAATCTATGACGCATGACGTGTGTCTAGGCGTTTAAAAGAATTGTGGACACGTGAACATATAAAACAATGTTATATAAACAAAACACAATCTTTAACAAATAAACAAAAATATGAATGACATAAAACTAAAAGACTAATTTATCAAATTTCGATTTCAGTTTACATGTGAGTACACTGTATCTATCTTAAAATCGGTTTCAAAGTACTGTACTAGATAACAGCCCTGCACTTCAACCAGTGGACAAACAAAATGGTTGCCCGTACCAAAATGTACGTCACCGAAGTGCTCCGGTTTTGTTAACAAGAGTTCAGGATTCCTTTCATGTTTTGAGATTGAATCAGACCTCCTAACACAAGCTGGTAGCCTAGTACTTTCTATCGATTCCACCGACTGATTCGCCCTATTTACTCATAATTAATATTCCTTCAACGAATTAATACTAATACTTAAATAATGTCAAGTATTATTTATTCATATACCCACAGAAGATAGGTCTATTTAATTATTCATAGTGAACCTATTGCGTGTCTTTAATACATTTATTGCCCTTAATTGAATACTAGATAGGCTTTAGATATTAATATGTATACCAGCATAAAAAAATGTCAGTAGGTATCTTTTTTATTTTATTGACACTATAATAAACTTGAACGACCTTTGTGTAATATTATCGGTTTATTGACCAGGCTTATGTGGACGAACCAAGATAATCTGACCTTATGTCCAAACTAAGTAGGTAGGTACTATGCGAATATTACCGAAAGCTTTACTGGTGATATAATATTATGACGTCTTGCAAGCTTTTTAACACGGAATAATCTTTGCTCAATAATTAATAATCATTAGAAAATGACACAAGATCATAAAGTGATAAAAAAATGCAAAGTGTTTTTTGCTAAACGTAAACTGTCAAAACGTGTTAGGTGAAAGGTGGAGGTCATTGACTTTTCACACACATCTTGTTTGCATAGTACAATTACGATAGATGTGGTCAGTGTTTTTTTTTATCTCTTGGAAGAAAACGTATTGTGTTGTAACAGTATTATCTACTATTAATTTATCACTAGATGCATTGTTTCACTGGTTTCAACCTTGTTGTGTCGCTCCCATTTTTCATAATGTGATTTTATACATAGCCAAAGCCTCTCGATACACGACTATACAAAAATAAATAGTTCATTATTTTTGTATAGTCGTCGTCCAATACAAAAATAATTTTGAAATTCGAACCAATAGTTCCTAAGGCAGGCTTAGGGCATTCAATCAAACAAAACTCTTCAGCTTTATTATATTAGTATAGATTTATCATAAAAATGATTTTGATAAATAAATACACGCTTCATTAGTAAGCCCATTATAATAAACTGTTGATTGATGACTATACATTAATAATGTGTGCTTTAATCGGACGAACATCAATATAAATAAAGAGATTTCTTTTTTGTCGTGGCAAAATCATCAAATGAGTCCTAGCACCCCGGGCAGGGCGGGAGGGACTATCAGACTTGTACTGACTAAAATCCGCGGTGTCCTTCAATAGCCCTTTATGTTCCGGGGTCACGGTAATGAAATAAGTCCCGCGACCGATAAAATAAATACTGAAACACAAATAAATATAAACGAACTAAAACCAAATATTTGTTATGAAAGGAATTTTAGAATAGTTTTCCGGATGGATTTAGATTAGTTCCGCATCGAATTTTTTATGAAATGCTATCTAAAATTGCTTAAAAGATATTGTTTTCCGGGGTTTTAGCAATAACGTTGATAAATTTATCATGACATCTCTCTATTTGCACCAGTGTTTTTTAACTGAATGTAAGTCAGTCAATATGGCCTGGGTTAATAGTTGAGATAGAAAATCATTCATCTACTACTCGATCGGATCGATCTGCCCATTAGATTTTCTGATAACATAATCATTGCTTTGTCAATAAACGAACGCAGTAAAAAAAACAATTGCTCTCATTTTTGCGTTTCAAAGTTATACAAGTACAGACAGATTTACGTTACCTTTTTTTACATGTAAAGATGTATATATGTATCAAATATGATCGGAAAAGGAATTATAGGGCTACCAGAAAATTATAAACATTGTTTTCATCGGGGAATAAGCTCAAAACGCATTACAGATAACAGACTGATTCCTTGGCCAAAAAGAAGGCCAGCTTTTTTTTGATGATCTTATTAAGTATGTAATATATAATAATAAGTAATGTAGACATAGAGAAATAAACATAGAATAATTCCGCTATCTACTCCGTAGAATATAATATATTCAACACAGTATACAAAAATACCTTTGTCTACCTCCACGAAAGAGCTAGAGCCATTTTATTTCCCAAAAATACAGCAAGCACAAAACAGAATATCTCAGTCAAAATTTACCTGAAAATAGTAGACGCAAGAGGTATTTGGTGGCAGGGAATGCCTCGGATTCCTCAATACTCCGCTAGTTTTGTCTGAGGACCGGAGCACAAAACGACAGCGACCATCCGAACGCACGTACGAATGTGAATCCTTCTCCACATACAACACCTGCACAGGAAAACATATATTTACTTGATAGTTCTACGCTGTACCAACGAGTTCGCTTTGTATTGGACGCAATACAATCAGCTTTTCAGTGCAGAAATAGCATGGATTTAACTTAGCAATCGTTCAGCCTCAATTGGTATTGTTACAATTTATAAGACGCGAGTCTTTATCATTCGAAATGGAGTTTTGTTTTCTTTAGATGTTTATTTTTTGGAACAATTTCTTAGCTACATATTCGAAACGTCTATTGAATTCTGTTTTTCTTACTATTACTTTAGGACATATACTATCGTGTTTATTTCTTAAGACTTTATTGGGAATTCTCAGTAACTTACCTATAAGTACTTTTTGACAGACATTTTCATGACGATACGATATTTCATATCATTATTAAATAACACACAATCTGAATATACAACTTGAGAATAACATACTATAATACTTTCCCAGCCTTTCCTACCACAAATCTCAGACAATTTCCCAACCACACGCATAGCAAAGCACAAAATAAATTCAGATCTGTCGACTCCAATACTCGAACATAATATCTACAATCGGAAAACCTCACCTGTACTTCCAATTCGAATCCGGGCAGGTAGCTCAACGGTACCGGGTGAAAAGGATTATCGTACGGGGATGTATGAAACTCCAGTAGCATATTGGGTCCTCGACTGACTATATCTGGGACCGCATCTCCGCCACAAAGACGCACCAATACGGGCGAGTCGCGAGTGGGTCCGTCCCAAACTGTGAGGTAATCTTGCACAACATTGCACTGGTCCCAAATCCTAGAAGATTGATGGATTAGTCAACTTTGACAAGTTAAGGTTTTAGAATAGATTGGAATCTTGAGTGTTGTTCGGTGATAATTTTGGAGTAGTTGTGTATTGGGATGGATGATTATAACATAAACTTTTACTGTGATAAATTAATAGTACGTAGATGATATATTAATATTTAAGATGGATTATTTTAGTTATTCAGTAAGTTTTGCTGAATATTCCAACCTATAAGTACTAAGTTTTACTAAATATTCGTACCTATAAATTCTAATACCAAACATCCATTACTCTATGACAGGTTTGAATTTGATTATTTTGTACCAAAAAAATCTGCCAAGCGAAATTCAACCTTAATATCCAAAACCAAAAACAAGCTGACATTAAAATCAATAAAGTTCAACCAAAATGACGAAGCATAATCTCCTGAGATATTCAATAAATTCATTGGAGAAACAAAAGTCTAATTTGCCCGTCTTCGTTCGCACTTCGACGCTTCACAAATCAAGCGTAAATAACGTTTCACAAAATGGCTGACGGCTAGAATTTGTCAACATTATTAGGGTAACAAATGAAGGTTTAATTTCAAGGAGTAAGACAGTGCGTTAACTAATAACTTTGGTGGACAGTAGTCGGTTCATTAATCTGTATTACAGTTGTAATTATGATTATCATCTGACATGAGTAATGGTGTGTTATGTAGGTTCTGTTCCATTATAAGGGTTTTCTGAAATTGGAGTTTGAGTGTTGTAGTTTACTACAACCGCTAACCAACAAACTGGTTACCGGTTATAGTAAGCTATTTAATAGAAACCTTACATTACACAAGTGATAAAAGCTGCAATAAATTAAATACTAAAAAAATACACAAATTATGAAAGCTTCAATATGATAATTTAAAAAAAAATATAAATAAAAAAAGTCTACATTTTTTGAGTTTTAAAACAGTATCTTTGAAAAGAATTTAGACCCAATAAAAAACACGTTTTAACAACGTTCTAAGTACGATATAGTAAATAACGATGGGAGAAGAAAATCTGGGTAAATCTTCTTATTTTTGAGCTATTTCTAATTAAGATATATATATTTTTAGGAATTTATTTACATTGCGTGTAAATACAAGAAATAAATTAGTTTTCCTTCGTAAAGAGAAACGTTAAATTCCAAAACTAACACAAGATTATAATAAGAAAGTATTTCGAACACAGCAGTTCTACCAACTTACAAAACTCACGCTACTAGGGGAACAGAAGTTTTATGTATACTCACTTTAAGACGCGCTGACTCCTATCATACTTCACTATTTGGTCTTTGATATGTATTTTGTGACTATTCGTCTGTCTTACTGCTAGTAAAACATGTTTATCTGCCGGTATCTGCAAAAGAAAATACCAAAGTAAATTCAACTCTGTCCACAATCCACCAAAGTACACTTTTGTTTACAGGAAAAACTTCTAACCCTTACGCATCCGACATTTATTATGTACGTTTCCAGGTGTAACAGTTACGCAGTTTGGTGTGAATTTTATATTAAATATTAACACAACGAGCCACACAAAGGCCACATTACATATCTCTTGCTTACGATTTATTTTCTAAACAAAACAGACACCTTTCTAATTGCTTTGTTCTCTGATTTTAACTTTTGTGTTACACCTTTTATTTTTGGATAAAATAATGGTTTTAATGATGACGTTTACGTGTATCTTTTTATTTTCATTACTTTTGATTTTGATACAATTTAACAGTATTATTTTTTGTTTTTGAAATTTTGTACTTTATTTAGGTTGAAATTAATATCGTTGCGTTATCTTTACTAGGTAGTACACAGAAATGAGGTCCAGTGTCCCAGCTATGAGGACATAATATGTGTAAGTGTTTCACAACTCTGTAAGTAAAAGTAGTTATTCTATTTTGAAATAGTACATTGGATTATTATTTCTTTGTCTATAACAAATCTCACACAGAATAAGAGTGACTAAAACACCAGCGTTATGTTTGCTCTTAAACTAAAATGAAGATACAACGCGAACATAAACCCAACACTATAAGTGAAGATGTAACAAATAAATACGTAGAAGCATATCAGTACAAAGAGAAAGAACACGTAAACATTCCAATTTCAAACTCCTCGACAACCGTAACCAATCACATCACTGGCTCGTATCCGAACGCAAGAATACACAAACACAAAAAGATAAATCCCATTTCTCGTTGCTTACCTTAGTGTGTTCAATGCGGTATGTACAAGTTGCGTTTCGGGGATAAACGCCAGGAAAGTTGGGTGACTGGATGCGACACGCTCTGAGGTCACAGTCACTCAGTATTCTGTCGCAGTAGGTCCCAGGTACCCTCTCTCCTCTCCACGCGCCGACAGTAGCATTACCGTATCGTAATCTCGCTTCACTTCGCCTTAAAAACTTGTAAGCCAGCTTGAAGTCGAAATTGTAGCCCACGCCCTGTGACAGAATTCGTTCTGATAAATTCGTGTAGGTGTAAACTTACTTCAGAAAGGAATGTTTAATTGAGTTTTGCGTTGCTCCTTTGTTTTAAATGTCATGAAAAATCATTATCAGAGTAACATTTACCGTCAACAAGATTAGTGTTATCTAAAGAACATTAAGTAAAATTAATTAATTACCCAAGTATTATTTGCCAACACAACTTTCTGAAGGGACCTCTCAAAAATATAACGGAAAGTAATCTAAAATTTCCAACTTCCGTCTTATTGAGAAACAGTCATTAATCAATTAGAATAGGCAAATTCTATTTCGTAACATTCGTTCTAAAAGGAAAATATCAGTTAGAGATAAAAGGCGAAGCGCATTTACAAAATTTAGGGAGCCATCCGAAATGTATTAAATGGTTCCGAAACGAAATTCCCGTTATTAAATTAAGGAATTAAGGCGGTACCCAATAACATTATTGTAATAGGGAGGTATCCTTATCCTGCGGTCCCGGGAGGGTGTCCGTAATCGTCGCCTAATTAATTGATCGAAAGTTCAACCCTTAGTGCACATAATACGGCTGCTAACAAGAGATAAAGGGAAGGCAGCGAGCCGTTAAAAGCGGGGCGATGTGAAATATTAGTCAAGTCACAGGCGAAAACGTGTAGTTAGTTACACCACGTCAGTAGAACACAAAGGGATGCTTAGTAAGTGACTCTTAATGAAGATAAATACTGTTGTTCATTTATACGGATTAACTTTGCTGAGAGCAAAAACTCTAATTAAACGTGTCAGTTTGTTGTGTTAACAAATTGTATGTTAAACCTTATCCCTACGTGTTCCCTTTCTAAATGTACCTACGTGTATGAGATTTTTTACGCCGGTTTTAAAATTCTTCGCACGGAAGAGGCTCTACTTTTTACGCTCATTTTTAATCAACGTCAACGTAAATGCGACAGAGATAAAATGTCAAATCTTAATGAGAACAGCGTACTTTGTAACTTGTGAAAAAGCTGTAATAAGCAAGGATTTGTCGTGTTGTCTAGGCTAATTATCTAAAATTATGCTTATTTTTAATAATACAAATAAACATCTAGGGATTACTTTGGATGTGTTTTAGTTGCCTAGAATTCATGTACGTCGCACACTTTTGGATTTTTGTTGATGTGTTGCCTTGTAATAGCGTAAAGGTATGATGTTATAACTACTCAGTGTTTACCAATAAAGTTTAAGCTCCAAAAAACGTTCCTATACATTCTATCGCCGTCTCGGGTTTCTGCTTAGATCGAGCAGTTCTGTTGGATTTTTCCACTGAGAATTGCTTAGTAGTATACACGGAAACTTTATTTGTATCCGGCTGATGGCATAAGGTTGGCTACATTTCATACGCGGTGATCTGATCGTCATTAGGGGCTGTAATGTACCATTCGCAGCTAGCAACTAGTTGGTTAAGAGCTTTTTTTATACCCTGTACTAACATTACACCTGGTAACACGTTACATTACACCTGGTAAGCCGGCCAATACCCGCCTTAAAACTTCGAACTTACCTGTTGACTCAACCTGTCCAATCTCAGCGTCATATTAATAGAATCTGACTCAGAGAAGTAAACGGTGTAGCCCCACGCTGACCCGCACCATTGTCCAGTAGGGGGCGATGGGGACCGCTCCACAATTGTCATGTGGCCATCAGGACAGCCGTCCGAGGTGAACGACACGAACTTTCCGACCGTGAACGTGTCAAATGTGAGCTGTGAACAAGGTTTTTGATTAGAATTTGATGATGATTTTTTTTTAACTCACAATTATCTAAAAAATCAAACGTTCAGTCGTCAAGTGGGCAACCCAAGTCAAGCCAAGCCTGTTGCGGTGCCGCAGCGGCGCCGTAAGAACATTGCGACGCCGTACTGCTCGTGTGGCCGCCAGTGCCGTGCGGAGTTATGCGGTGCGGTGAAATGCCGCACCGTGTGGCATGGCCCAGACGCATCCAAAAAGCGTCTTTAACACCAAAATCCAAACCAGAGTACTCTTCAATGAGCTTACCATCACAAAGAGTAGATCCTAGTTGGGATTTGACTCTGCATGGCACTTCATCTCCCAGTCAATAAACTTATGACATGATGAGAATACAAAAAAATAAACCGTTTCCAGTCTACATTACTACTCTGAGGACGGTCTTCGTACCTGAAGCAGTAGCTTCTGAAATTTACATAAAGGTCACACTTTACAGGGGAACTCCAAACTTATCACGAAACCCGAAGCTTCGGGAATTTCTAATAGATAAGATTAATAAATTGTGATAGGAACTAAAAATCTTATGAATTAAGAACAAATAGGAAGTTATAGAGTTCCCCCAAAAATTTCGATGGGCCGGTATTTTTGATGACGGAATAAGAGATTAGATTCCTAGAAACGGACCTATAATACCTAACTTAATTAACTCTAAATTGAATCTAAATTAAAGCGAGGGAAACCACGAGCAAAAGCTACTATATTTATAATGAATAGAAAATAGTGCTCTACCCGCAGTGAGATGGCAACAGTTAGTCAGAGACCCACACTGAGGAACTTTCCCACAATACGAGCCCAAGACTGAATGGTTATTGTTAGATCTGCGCAGGCGTACGAAGGGCTTGCCTTTTGTATGGTCTATTTTGAATGTCTAGGTACCATAGACGGGTACGTCTACGCTAAAAATATTTTACGACGCGTTCGTTTTTTCGGTGGTCATTTCATCAATTCAGTCCTCAGTCTTGGTTGGAGGAGGAAGGACTGTCAGACCCCTTACTGACTAAAAATTACCATGTTCCTTTGGATGCCCTTTGCGTTCTAGAGCCCCGACCTCCTTATTAGACCCGGGTAGTCTTTTAATGTATTTAAAAGATCACAATTTCAGAAAAAAGACAAAGATTGGACAATTTACTATAAATGTTTTTATTGACTTTTTGGAAATGATGCCTCGAAGCAATTCCCTACATACCTACACAATATGTTCTACTTTTTCTTGAGTATCGATGACAATCTATATTGAGTCGGCCCAGAATTGGGCCACGAGTTTAGAGCTCTCAGAATAATAGTGGTCTACTACCGACATAAAAAGTACTCTTTGTCTTTTCCTGCGTTATCTTCTTCTATAATCTATCTATAATATAAAAATGGATCGCTAAATGTGTTGCTAAGCCCATAACTTGAAAACGGCTGGACCGATTCGGCTAATTCTTTTTTGTTGTGTTTGTAACCATCGGGACCGGGTTTTAGACCCGGTCTTACACCCGTGCGAAGCCGGGACGGGCCGCTAGTTTTATATAAGTAAAACTAATTCGCTAGTGTTAAAATCGAACCCACTAATCGAAACTTCATGCTTTTAGGAACACTTGTGACCACTAATATAGCAGCCATTTAGTTTTAACAAGACTCAAACCAGGAAGTAAAATAAAGATCGCATTCTTCGCCAGCGAACAAATGAACAAGAATCTAAACCCTCACAAGAATAAGACAGTAATTTCTATGAAGCGTATATTTTTAATGAGCTCGTTTGTCGATTCGCTTCCTTTTCAATTTCACCCCTAAATATAGATGATGCGTGCGTTCCATTCATACAGAAGGAAATAGGAGAAGAAAGGCGTATTTTATTTCAGGAATGGTGGCGCAATATGTTGCTCGTCCTCACATATTCGGGCATATATAATGAATCGATTATAATGCTTATATCTGGGTGGAGCTGTATTTGAATCTATTATTTGAACATATTCAATCGGGATCTCTCACGAGAGACCAGACAGCGTCCACCTCATGACCCAACCTCCGAGATACGATTTCTGGCCACCGTAAGATGACCACATGTCCGCAAAATGCGGACGGCGAGTAACTTGCCGTCATGGATTATGCGCCTGTAGTTTCTCTTTTAGTGAATCGATGAATGATGGAGGATATTTTTTCCATGCTATAGTAATAGCATGTGTAAGTAAGGTTCTGAATTGTATAGATATCAAAGCATAACATTGTTCATTCTGGAACAGATAGTGCAGAACACCACATTTGTATACTTTTTTTTTTCGTGGTAAAATCATCAAATGAGTCCTCACATTCCGGGCAGGACGGGAAGAACTGTCAGACTTGTACTGACTAAAATAAACGGTGTCCTTCAATAGCCCTTTATGTTGCGGGGTCACGGTGATGGAATCAGTTCCGCGACCACCGCATTTGTATACTTGAGAATTTCTTCAGTCTACGTTTACATTTTAACTAAAATTAATGTATTAATTATCTTAAGAGTCTTATTATAAATCTAATAAGACTTCGCACTTCTCAGAAACTTCTAGAATTCTGAATAGAGTTTGGTGAATAATAAAGCAACTTTAATCATGTCCAACGTGGTTTTACTTATGTTTGGACAAGTTTTGGGAGTTAATTATAATTTTGTGACCCAAGACTGTTTTGATTAGGATAGGGTACTAGTTAAGCCGTACTCATTACGCTCAGTATCTAACTTTTTTAAAGGAAATCGGTAGACCCGTTTCGGAGGATTGCAACCACAGACACTTGCAACAACGTTTGTTATATTTAAACTAGCTGTTGCTAGCGGCTTCACAAATTGATTTTTAACACGAAGATTATTTAATACCGTGATTGATACACAGTGTCATATGTGTTATTCCAAACCTTTGAGCCTTTTATGAAAATCTGCTGAATCGTTTTAATGTCATTGGGTAACAAATATCCAAAATTTTACATTTATAATTTTCATAGTGATACTAGCTGACCGGGCAAACTTTGTACCGCTTCAGAAACTACCTTTTAAACCTTCCCTGGACATTCAAAAATAATTCAAAACAAAAATTAGCCAAATTGGACCAGCCGGGGTGCTAAGACAGGAAACCTTCACGTGCGCCCGTGGACTGGAGTTCCCTCTCGGATACGTCCGGGGGGAAGACCAGTTTTTGGGGCCGGTGCAACCTGGGATGTGGGCAAAAACTCTTCCTTAGGCACTGTGTGCCTAATGGGTCTCTTTGCCCGTATGCGAATAGCCTGTCGTGTGGACGCTCCAACGCGTGTCCCTCTGATCAGCAGAGGGCACAGCGGCGGGGAGTAATGGGTAGCTCGCCGTCAGACGAAGGACCAAGCCTGGGTCGGTGGCGCGTCGTGTTTCGCGCCAATTGCCTGCTGGGGTCGCGGGTTTTTTCTTAACCCAGAATACCGCGGCCCCGGAACGTTAAGGGCATTCGAAGGAACATGGGTGGATTTTAGTCAGTAAGAGTCTGACAGTCCCTTCCGCCCGACCCAGGACGGGAGGACTCATTGGATATTTTACCACCTAATTAAAAAAAAAATTGGTACAGCCGTTTTCGAGTTTTAGCGAGACTAACGAACAGCAATTGATTTTATATTTTAGAAGAAGATAGATTAATATTAGTAAGATAAGATTACCGGAGTAATTCCAGATCCATTATGTATGTAGCACCCCTAACAAAAACTTATCAGTCGATTTCACAATCCCACCACTTTCCCATCAATACCACATCAAAATTCAACCCCACCCGTCCACTAAAATACAATCTTCCTATTTCAGATTACAATCACATACTAGTTTAGGCCGATCCGTTTGACGGAGGTCCGTTTTAGAGGTCGGATCACGTCCGCATTTCTAAATACCTGTATAATGTCGCCATAGTTTCCTCCTGTGGCGGTGAAGTTTAGATGGCAGACGAACGGGAGGTGGTCCTCTCGAGGCCTCCGGACCTCTAATTCGTATGTGCGGCCGACGTCTCCCATGTATGTCCTGTTGCATGCTGTAACAAAAGAAAATTGGATTTAGGGGGTTGTTCCGTTATTAGATTTGTGGTTATTTGAAGATGTTGTCTTGTTTTATGATTCGTTTATTTATTCTAGTACTTTAGAGCGGGGAAAAGGATGTAGGCAACGTGTAATAATCAAAGTAAGAGTATATTTTCGAGATACAGATATTGATATCACGTCCATTTACGGTAATTCATAAATAATTTCGTAAAAGCTACACATAATTATCGTTTTGAATTAACTAAATGAAGGTATAGTTTATTTAACAGCTGTGAATTCAACAGAAGCGTCCTTCAGGCATGAATTTATTTGTACGTTATCTAGAAGAAGCGAAAACAGGGTTTGCCTAAAACATTAAATTATAAATACTTAAAACATTAGTCCTACCATAAAAAAGATAAACATTTTTGTTGAACACTAATTGTCTAAAAAACGTGTAACTGCATTTTACAATTTTTTTGACAAGTGTTAAACATTTTTGTAGAAACACGGTAGTTGTTTACGATTCAATTATAAAGAACATGGTCTTCGTCTATTCGTCTTCGTGATCACTTAAATAAATTTAATGGATTAACTGAAGTCAAATTCAAAATAAAACTGTCACAACATGAACGTTGACATTACTTACAAACAACAATAACAATAAAATACATGTTTAAGTTTGCGTTACTTTTGGCACGGAACAAACAAAAGCAGTTTCTTCCAGACATCGTTGTTTAGCATACCGTGAAGTGAAAGAGATTGTGGACATACGAGTATAGTTTTCTATACTAGGATGCACTGCTAAAATTACTGCTTTTAATTTCACTGTATAATAATAATATTTCACAACTATCACACAACGCCATCGAGTCCCAAACTAAGCCGACCTTGTGTTATGAGTACTAGACAACGAATGAATATACTTACATATTATATATTTCTAAATACATACGTATTATAGATTAAATACACCCAGACACAGAACAAACGATCATGCTTATTATGCTTTTTCATCGTTGTAAAATCATCAAATGAATCATCCTACCCAGGACGAGGCGTAGGGACTATCAGACTTCTACTGAGTAAAATCAACGGGGATCTTTCAATAGCTCTTTACGTTCCAGAGTCACGATTACCTGATGAGACAGTCCCGCGACCCCGTCAGGCGCCGCGACGTATTATTAGCTCCATCGTTACACAAGGCGACGCAAGTCTACAGTACCTTACGACTTTGGTATCCATTGACGCGTGCCTGTGTACGAACCTCTATGGATTTGTATTGTGATAGTCGCCTGGATACTAAAGTCGTAAGGCATCTTAGACTTGCGTCGCCTTGTGTACGAAGGGGCTTAGACTTTCTGTTACCAAGTTGTTCGTTGCGTAGGAATATACATTATGTAGTACCATATTTCGCCGCTAACGTGAGCGGTGCGTAGTACGTTATTTTAACTCGCAATTTTCGCTCGCGTTAATTTATAATTTGCAAATTAATACCCCACACGACGCTCCATCAATTTTCATTATGGATGTTTTTGTAATTTTCCCTGGGAACGTATTTTTTTCGGAATGAAAGGTACCTTACGTCCATTTTATAACAGCTGAAAACGTATACCTATGCAAAACGGGATGATCGGTTCAGTGATTTAGATGTACAAAGGTAAGTTAGAAACATACTTTCTTATTTTTCGACGCCCTGTAACTTTTTATTTCAATCATTTTTGTCAATATTTTACGTTTAAGTTTAGTTTTTAAATGTAGTATATGTATTATATCCCCAATATAGAATAATGCTTTCTTTCGCATGTAAAATAATATTTGTTAAAATCAAGTATCATAATTAATCTGGCTCGCGAGGTTGTTGACTTCTGGGACATGAATAGAGCAGTCTTTGTGTTGATAGTTGTGTATGCCATTGTCTTAATTGCCAATATCTTCAAACAGCATCTAATGAAGCTCTCGCTTGGCTGGATCAAGCTATTTCTGGCAGTATTTCTGGACAGGCCACGTGCTGTGAAAGTTCCTCTACCAGGACTCCTCTTATCAGACCACCATAGCCCAGACAAAAAAATTAAGAAAATATTTTTTAGGATTAAGATTAGGATTATTACCCAGATATCCGATTATCACACTACTTTTTATTCACCGGCGTAACTTTCAATTTTCTCTTATAAACCCATTTCACATCATCATCTGCCTAGCCTTTTCCCAACTATATTGAGGTCGGCTTCCAGTCAAACCAGATTCAGCTGGATATCAGTATTTTACATAGAGCGACTGCCTGTCGGACCTCCACAATCCAGTAACTGGGCAATACCATACCCCATGGTAAGACTGGTTGTCAGACTTTAGAGCTTCTGACTAACAGTAACGACTGTCAAATGACAGCCGGGACCAACGGCTTTACGTGCTTTCCGAGGCATGAAGGAAACTCGCTATAACAGATGGTCACCCATCCACAGACCAACTTCGGCAAGCGCGGCTTAACCCAGAAGATCGAACTGTGCGGCTGTAATTATTTAGCCACGAGCTCCTCAAAAAATAAAACAAATCCATTTCACATGGAACTTTAAAAAAAAAAATCACAAGCCGGGTAAATCTGGAACAGTGATCTGATTATAAAGTCAGTTCAGCCAAAGGCTTTAACTTCGATCCACTATCAAAAGAGAACGCCTTTGAAATTAAAAACATTGATGCTGAATTTTTGAAGATAATTTCATTACCACGTTTTCGACTGCTCTGAATTCTGTTAATAATAAAACATACACTCGTTTTTCGTATTCATCTGTGTCACGGGGTTGTGATTGGAATTTTCATGTAATTCCTACCTTAATTCTGGTGTTGATAGTTTAAAAAGGCGATTTTCACATGACATCACTCGTATTCACCGCTGTTACATACCACATTAATATAAAAATATAATTAACTAGCGGCCCGTCCCGACTTCGCACGGGTGGAGGACCCGGTCTAAAATTTGAGATTTAAACTATCCTATCTATCAAGTTGGATCGAACTGCACATGGTGTGCGAATTTTATTATAATCGATTAAATGGTTTAGGAGTCCATTGAGGACAAACATTGTGACACGAGATTTATATATATTAAGATGTTATGTTCCGGCTTCACCTGTAACACGCGAATAAATCAAAAATCTACTGAACCAATTTTCAAATGTTTACGTATAGTAAGTTCTGTTATTGGTGATTAAACTAGACTATACTTTATTTTCCAATTGCAATATAGTAAAGTCAGCCGAGTTGCAGAGAAAGTTCTTAACGCGCGTGGACAATGTCTCGGACAGAGTGGTATCATCATCATTATAATGATCAGCCGAAGGACGTCCACTGCTAAACATAGGCCTCCCTCATAGATTTCCAAAAGGACCAATTGGAAGTGCCTTGCATCCTGCGATCCTGTGACTGTCATCAGGTGGCCTAACGTCATAAAGAGTAAGGCCCTTCGTACACTAGGCGACTCAAGTCTCCGATACCTTACGACTTCGGTATCCAAGCGACTATCGGAATACAAATCCATAAAGGTTCGAACACAGGCACGCCTCAATGGATATCAAAATCGTAAAGTATCGGATACTTGCGTCGTCTAGTGTACGAAGGGGCTAAGTGTTTAGGCTGTCGGAAAAAGACAAAGCTATAATACAAGTCGTCTAGCGCCATCTCGTTCCCTCAATGGAACCATTCACGCTTTAAGACGTCATTGTCACCAGATCGTCTATCTACCTACCTACCTTACATGTGGACGTCCCACGCTGCGTTTACCAGTGCGTGATCTCCATTCGGGAACCTTACGGTCCCATCGGCCATCAGTTCTGCGTGTTATCTAGCCTGACCACTGCCGCTTCAACCTGCTAATTTGCTGGTTGGCAATTTTTGTTTGTCTACGAATGTCATTTCAGTTTTGATGACGCAGAGAGACTACGAGCATAGCTCGTTGGACTAACTTGGGCTTACTAACCCAAAGTAAGAGACCACGTTTCGGCGCTTTAAGTCATCACTAGTAACACACATTGGTCGATGTATAATATAAATGTATAATAAACCCATCACATCGCACATTGTCAAAAGCCTTTGAGAACTGTTTCGACACCACATCGTAACTGTCATACCCACTCGACATATTAATCGTTATTGTGTCTGTGTAGCGCAGTTATAATTGATGTTTGACTGTCATAGTGCACACAACAGAATCGTCATAGCATACACAACATGTATTACAATTATGCAAGTCAATATTTACGGTGACATTGGCAGATATCGGTTCGATTTGTATGAATGTATTGTTTGGGATATTGATCTCCTTGTATATTCAGTTTTTTTGCAGAAAAAGTTAAATATTAGTTCATAATGAAATGTTACGAACATTTTTGATGTCAGCAAAGAATTACACGACTCAGAAAAATCATACGGAATAATTTATACTGATAGTAAATCGAGCAGTGGTGGCTCAGTGGTATCGCCTCCGACTTACGAGTTGTAGGTCGTGGGTTCGAACCCAGCCTAGAGCATAACTTTGTGTAATTTATTTCATCACCGCTGCTCTCAAAACGGTGAAGGAAAACATCGTGAGGAAACCGGCATGTCCTAGAACCAATTTAGAAGACATGTGACATCTGCCAACCCGCACTGAGCCCGCGTGGTGGATTATGGTCCACTCCCTCTCACAAAAGAGGAGACCTGTGTCCCAGCAGTGGGAACGTTATAGGCTGCTAATGATGACGATAGTTAATCAATAATGTTCTTGTCAAGTGTTCCATAATATTGAAAACGTTTTTTTATGAACAGTGAGCCAGAAAACTTCTAAAAATGAAATCCTAAATTAGTCAGGATCCTAAATTCGTATTTGGAATTGAGACTTTTATAATTCAAACACAACACGCATAAAACATTTCGTAATAACATCGCATTTTTATAGTCACGGAAAACCCAAACAGCAATACGTTATGTCCTAAATTTATGCAAGTCATTATAAAATACACCGCCGTACCTGTACTATTGTTAATCCTTTCAGAATAAAAAATAGGGAAATGAGAAGGAAAAAGGTCGTGAATAAAGCGCCCCGCACAATGGACTGCGGCCATATTTTACGATCTTTTTAAAAAAACGCGCCTTTTGTCTCCACTGACAGCGCATTACATAGCATAAGACAAGTGTACACTTCGGACCAGAATCATTGTTCCCATTAATGTTTTCGCTTTTGTTTTCGGGCAAACGCGAAATATCAAAACAATGCTACCACTTAATTACGTAAAATGATATCGCCCAATTCGTTAGGTTCATTTCTTGTAATGTAACTTAGATTTGGAAGTTTTGATTGTTATGTAACTTTTAAGTGAAAGAGGAGCTTTTGAAACAGTGAAGTTGTTTTAGTTTCTACTGTGGGCTTAGTCATTAATTTTGATGGTATGATTCGCTTAAGTGTTTGAACCCATTTATTGGATTTGTACAAATAATCGTAGGAGCTCGTGGCTAAATAATTACAGCCGCACAGGTCGATCTTCCGGGTTAAGCCGCGCTTGCCAAGGTAGGTCTGTAGATGGGTTACCATCTGTTATAGCGAGTTTCCTCCGTGTCTCGGAAAGCATGTAAAGCCGTTGGTCCCGGCTGTCATTTCTAAATCTTTGACAGTCGTTACTGTTAGTCAGAAGCTCTAAAGTCTGACAACCAGTCTTACCATGAGGTTGGCTGGAGAGACGTCACGGCGTCCTGACCTATCGCATGACGCAGGTCCTCACCGGACACGGAAGTTTCGGGAGGTACCTGTGGCTGATGGGAAAGGAGGAAACGCCGGGGTGTCACCACTGCGAAGATCGCCCGGAGGACACAGTAGAGCATACGGTGCAAGACTGCCCAGCTTGGGCAGAGCACCGACGTGTCCTCACGGCGGCGATAGGCGGAGACCTCTCGCGCCCGGCATTGGTTTCGGCCATGCTGCGGAGCGAGACGGAGTGGGAAGCGGTCGCCGCCTTCTGCGAGGCAGTAATGCTCGTGAAGGAGGCGGCGGGCCGCGAGAGAGAGAGGACAGCGTCCTCCCTCCGCCCCAACCGCAGTGGTGTACGCCCACGGCGCCGTACGTCGCAAGACGATCTCCGGCCACCGTAGGCGCGGGCATGCGGACAGCGAGTAAAGGGCAACTCGCTGTCCGACCATGGACCATGCCCGGGTCGACGGCGCGTCGTGTTCCACGCGCGCCTCAAAGAGCTGTCAGCAAAATGACGGGGCCCCCTCTCAGAGGGCCAAAGCCTGCCGGGGTCGCGGGACTTATTTCTATTACCGCGACCCCGGAACATAAAGGGCTACTGAAGGACACCGTGGATTTTAGTCAGTACAAGTCTGACAGTACCTCCCGCCCTGCCCGGGGTTGGAGGTCTCATTTGATGATTTTACCACGATAAAAAAAAAAAAAAAAAAAAAAAAAAGTCTTACCATGAGGTATGGTATTGCCCAGTTACTGGGTTGTAGAGGTCCGACAGGCAGTCGCTCCATGTAAAATACTGATATCCAGCTGAATCTGGTTTGACTGGAAGCCGACCCCAATTTAGTTGGGAAAAGGCTATGATCTACAAATAATCGTAGGTTTAAAGTTTATACGTTTCAAATATTACTTAATTGTATCGCCTTTAGAATTGCAGCCTAATTATTGAGACTATGAGACAGATGAAAATAAATAGAACAAGCAAGATACCTTTAAGGCACTCTCTCACCGGAGCATTTCACTCGTATTTATGTGATCATTACACTAGAAGTCGCTGTTACGATTTGGGTCAATACAAGTTGCACAAGTATCAACCTTATTTCAATGCAGAAATAAACATGCGAATTTTCCCAGCGGACAGCTTTCAGGCATATCAATAGTGACAAGAAAAGTATTCAAACAAAAAATGATACTACTAAACCTCGAGTTACAAAAAATGTTTTACCGTATAGTCAAAGTTAATAAAAAAAGACTAAATTATGGCCAGTCCCCAGGACATAATTTATATTGAATTACAGAACAAATTTAAGTAGAAGGAAAAATATTATGTTAGCTCTTCTGAATTACAGAGTAAACTGAGCCGAGTTATTTAACGTTTTAGTAATCATAAAAGATTAATGTAAGATAAACCGGGTTTATTTATCGTTTCTCGTGTAACCAAAATGAAACTAGCAACGATTATTATCTTACTTTATTATTCGGCTCTTGTTGACAAGCAAATAGTTTAGTAGCAAATTGTAATCTTTTGACACAGATAAACTCAGTACTTTTATAATATTCTCATATCGTGTTGTTTTAATACGGACGTGGCAACAACGATAATAATCTGCACGAGGATGTCTTTGCTTTGTGACATTTTACTAAGCAGTATGGATAACCAAGGAGGCCGAAACGATTTTTGTGGTGGGAAATCTTCAAATAATTTCAATCGCTCTGGGTGAAGCAGAAGAAAGTCAGTCTCGTACTAACTAAAACTGAATATCTAAGTTCTAAAATAGCGGTAACCTTTTTTGAACATGGCACACAAATAAGGGCATGTTTTTTTTTCCTGGTAAAGTCATCAAATGAGTGTCCTTCAATAGCCCTTTATGTTCCGGGGTCACGGTGATGGAATAAATCCCGCGACCCCGGCAGGCTTTGGATCTCCGAGAGGGGGGCCCCTTCATTATGCTGACGCCCTTTGAGGCGCGCGTACACAAATAAAGGCACGGATGTTATTCTGATTATGAAAGTACAACTATATTTTATGGTACTATATTTTTAGCGCTATACATTTTTTGGCTGATATTATGTTGGTGATAACTACCTCGTAATGTGTCTTCACGCCCGGCGCCCTATCATGGCATGGCATGACAAACTAAACTACCAAGTTTTTAGGAAAATTACTCCGCTAGCTTCTAGAATTCAATTACTTAATTGATTTATATCGTGAAAATATTTCAAACAAGTTGAAGAACTCTTCATCGTCACTATAAAGCGTTCACAAACTCATCTCATAATATTTCTAGACCAATCATAGTACATAAACGCCTAAAATAACTAGCAAGAAACTGTCCTAAATATACAAGTACTAGGAGCGAATGACGCGATAGGAAGTGTTTGATTTTTATCTTGAGAAATATTTCAAACAAGATGAAGAACTCTTCAGTGTCACTATTAAGCGTTTACAAACTCATCTCATAATATTTCTAGCCCAATTATAGTACATAACCACCTAAAATAACTAGCAAGAAACTGTCCTAAATATACAAGTACTAGGAGCGAATGACGCGATAGGAAGTGTTTGATTTTTATCTTGAGAAATATTTCAAAGAAGATGAAGAACTCTTCAGTGTCACTATTAAGCGTTTACAAACTCATCTCATAATATTTCTAGACCAATCATAGTACATAAACGCCTAAAATAACTAGCAAGAAACTGTCCTTAATATACAAGTACTAGGAGCGAATGACGCGATAGGAAGTGTTTGATTTTTATCTTGAGAAATATTTCAAACAAGTTGAAGAACTCTTCATTATCACTATTAAGCGTTTACAAACTCATCTCATAATATTTCTAGACCAATCATAGTACATAAACGCCTAAAATAACTAGCAAAAAACTGTCCTAAATATACAAGTACAAGAGCGAATGACGCAATAGGAAGTGTTTGATTTTTATCTTGAGAAATATTTCAGATAAGTTGAAGAACTTTTCATCGTCACTATAAAGCGTTCACAAACTCATCTCATAATATTTCTAGCCGAATCATAGTACATAAACGCCTAAAATAATTAGCAAGAAACTGTCCTAAATATACAAGTACTAGGAGCGAATGACGCGATAGGAAGTGTTTGCTTAGCGAACATAATTGAGACATTTTAGTGAGAACGCAGTTAGTAGTCGGTAAAGTTTTCTCAGAATGGGAACGAAATTGTTCTTCCGAAAGTTAGTCGGAGACGGTTGTCGGATAGGCACTAGAGCGTTCGCGATTGCCGAGTGATAGCTAGGTATAGGAGGTAATGGGAAGTAAATGTTTGCTTACTAAGTGAGACTTCTTTTTAGATGTTATCAAAGGAATCGAAAGCTTTTTGGAAACGCTTTTTTGTGACTCAGCAAGCACTTAGCAAATATCACGATAGAACAGTTTCTAAAATTGAATGGGTTCAGTTGCCTCTCGATTTTTACATTAACAGTATGGTTTTGACAGCTAGACCATAGATAAATGAGAATAAAAGAGACCCTAGCACTATTCTACGCTTTTGGTCGGACTTCGTATTTGAAGATTTTATATAAATTGTACGGAAAAAAAAACGCCTCTATTATACGAACAATGAACAGTTCATATCCATAAAAATAACATTAAAGTTTCCTTTTTTTTACAAAACCGTAGACCAATAAACTGTTAAAAGTGTAAATTTAAAGAATACAAGTCAAAATATGCTTTGAAATCACCGCTATACAGTTTAATATCCACAATCTACTTTTGCTATACTAGTATAGCCAGCAGCACAACTAATCCAATAGACACGTGTGTAAAACCGTATCAACGAACGTCGGTATCCGGTATCCGGTAATTATGTACAAACTGCACGTGTAACGTAAACATGCTGCGGAGTAAATAATTAAACTATGAAACGTGCCTCATTGCCTTCATCACAGATAAAAGCTAACATTAATTCATAAAATCTGGACAAAATAAATTGCATACATTGCGGAATAAATTTCTATGTGCTTGTGATTTAATTTTAGGGGTAATGGAATTTGTAATTTTGTCGGAATTTCGGGTTTTTCTTAAATAATTACTTGGACAATGGGTAACCATGGCTTTGGAACGTAAAGGGCTATTGAAAGACACCGTGGATTTAAGTCAGTGCAAGTCTGACAGTCCCTCTCCCCCTGCTCTGGGTGGGAGGACTCATTTGATGATTTTACCACGTATAAAAAAAGGAGAATGGTAGTAACTGTGGTCACTACAACACAGTGTTGTATATTCTCTCTCTTTCTTTTATGTTAAGGAAGTATGACGAGAATTAAAAAAAATCATGAGGAATGATTAGAGACGGATCGTGTTCAGTGATAACTGTGTAAGAGAAAGACACGCTGAACGAAGTTTAAATTAATTTGTACATACCTATAGTATGGGATTGAGAATGAAAATAATCATTATATCATGCTTTTCTCTGCTAGTCTGCACTGGTATCCAGGGAGATGAAATTACGTACAATTAATATGTATTTTCATTATGATTTTATACAAACTTACTCTAACCTTTATGTTTGTATTGTTAACTACACATCGCATACACTCATGTTCTATGTTAATCATAACTTTGTTCGTACAGACAACTGACAGCACTATACTAAACAAATAGCAAATAAATTTTATCATTAGAAACCTCGTGTTGCCAACATAACAAACACACATCGATGTAGGCAACAAGCTGCAGGTTTTATCAAGACTGCATTATTATCTTTTGCGTTAGAATCCTTTCCCGCTGGTGTAAGGGACTAAAAGAACTCTTGAAAATGTGCGAAAACATAAACAAAACATTTCATTTTATTCAGCTTTCATAGTATTTTGTAAGAGTAGAGTGACTTTCATAATATTCATTGTCTTTCAATTAGTCATTAATCATTATAATTTTGACATTTCCATAATCACAATCACAAATGGAAAGATACTTTGCGTAATCTAGTATCCAATGTATTCTGTAGCTACGATTAACACAAACGTAAACAGAAACAATGTTTATTATTACTCCGGCACTGCCAACATAAAGGCAGTAATACAAGCTCCAAACAGGTTGTACAACACAACAGTGCAAAACAAATAGCGAGTAAACTTCATCATTAGAAACCTCGTGTTGCCAACGTAACAAAGATTGACACAGCGATGTAGGCAACAAACAGGCTTGTTAAGACTGCATTACTGCAGGAGCCCGGTCCAGCGCTAATTATGTACCAGCTGTGTGTGGTACACATTTGTGGAGAGGATAATTATTATTTTGATGGTGTACGTGCATCAATTTTGAGAGAGATGGATGTGTCTGCTTTGTTTTACAGCGGCTACTTATCCTGTCTTATTACATTGGTAACGAGTGGTCCAGGGATCGATTGTCGGTTTTGAAAGTTTTGTCATTAATTGGGTGGGTTATAAAAGGTGACATTGCGTCCCAGCTTGTGAAAAGCTTGTTAAAGTAAGATTATGTTGTAAGGTATAATAGTGTAATGAGGCCTTTACACACGTACCACAACCACATCTCATCTGAGTGACAAAAAGTGGTCAAGCAGTTGGGAAAATGTGAAATTACTTGTTCTTATTCTTGTGATGTGACTAGCTGTTAATTTACGATGTCGCTGGTGGTTGCATTGTGGTTGCGACACGACTGCAATGCGATCAAAGTTGTGTGTAAAAAACGTGTTCGATAATGACGGCAAAAGGTAGTCCGTGTGGATTCTACTATTTCATTTCAATTTAGATTATGCACCCGTAATGACAATCATGTGACTAAGAGAGTGATGTGTATGATTGTGTTGGATGGAGAGAAAGAGAAGGTCAAAGAAAAGATAGGTGCATTGTGTGAGGAATGATCTGAATGTAAAAGGAGTAACAATTGCTTTGATTTCTGACAGGAGAAAATTAAAGAAAACATTTTCTTTATTATTTTTTTCTTTTTTAGAAAACGTTGCCCCACACTAGAATTGTGTACCTCCTGTATCGTGGGTGCACATAGAAACTCACATCCACAAACACCCAGTATGTAGTGTAGTATGTTGCGCCGACTCCAAGTAAATTAGGATGAGGGCAGGATAATTAAGATTATAGAAGTACCCGACCACGGTTCTTTCGTGTGGTTGTAGTACGTGCAAAACCACCTTTACAATAGCTTTTTTAAACATCATTTTCATATCAATTCCTAGCAACTAACTTCAACGTGGACAGACGATCTTATAAAGGTCGCCGGAAGAAGCTGGATGCAGGTCGCTTCCAACCGGTATAATATGTGGAGATCTAAAGGGGAGGCCTATGTTCAGCAGTGGACGTCCTATGGCCTAGAGGATGATGATGATGATGACCTACAACCTCATCATCTTCGCTTCATTGAAAGTTGTTATATACTATGTGTGCTTCATAATCAAACCCGTCCTGCACAGTTCACTCTAATGCACAGTAAGAGAAAACACACAGTTCATGTTTGCCGTTCCGTTCTGATCACCTGCCATAATATACGGTTGGTATGACATAATCACTATGCATAGTAAATGAGTTGGAATTCGCAGTGTAAATTAACATTATCTGTGTTCGGTAGATTAGTATTTGTGGATCTGTTTATTTAAAGATTTTCGATTTCAATAGGTCCAGAAGAAGTTTGTGCTGTATCGAAAAAAAAAAAAACAAAAAGGGAGTAGTAGAAGTTTCTTTAATAGCTACTGCGGTCTTGCAACTCAAAGTAGTATTGAAGGAACAGGGTCGGATTTAGTTAGTACGAGTATAAGCTCCTGCGTACACTAGGTGACGCAAGTCTCCGATACCTTACGGCTTTGTACGGCATCCGTTGACGCGTGCCTTTATACGAATCCCTATGGATTTGATTTGCGATAGTCGCTTGGATACCAAAGTCGTAAGGTATCGGAGACATGCATCGCCTTGTGTGAGAACGGGCTGAGTCTATCTTTTCAGCGACAAAAGGGTGCATGGAGACATTCGGATGATTTCACACCAAAAAATAAAACAGGCTCAATTTAAACATTGAAATCGAACAGTTACTTAGTATTCGCGAATTTAAGACTATAAACAGTTTTGAAACTTTAATGTTAATTAAATGAATAAATAGAGAAGATGGATGCGGATATCATTGTTTCCGATTTGCGTTTATTTAATGACGTGTTCGGTCGTTTAAAAAAAAACGCATTTCAAGAAATTACGAACTTAGATATTCAAAACCAAACATTTCATTTACCATACTTATGTATGCGAAAACAAAGTTGACTCGTACTTCGTAATTCACAATCATATACCGAAGTTGGCTCAGCAAGTAGTAAGACTGCATTACCAAATGAGCGCACGCGTTTCACTAATTAGTTATGTGTAAACTTGGGTCGTCGAGGGATTTCGCGATGTACGTAATTAATTTTTCAACGCTTTTACACTTTAATTTTATTATTTTTCGTAGAACTTGTTCATAATTAATTATTTAAGCATTTTTGGTGATAACTGTATTGATATGATATTATACTGTAAGAATCGGGTGATGTAATAGACGAAAACAATATAAATAAGTAAAGACATAAATACTGCGCTTTTGCTATAACGCTTGACCAAGCTACGCTCTTGCTACGACGGCGCTACGGTCTTGCTACGACGTAGCATCATAAGTGCTACGAGGCGACGCACGATTCGTAGCAAACAACACATCATCTGGTTTAGAGAACTGTGGTGTTGTCGTGATAAATATAAATTATAAATAAAGGGGTTTGAAGGTTTTTGGCACTATTATCGGTCGCCCGTCATTTTGATATTCTTTTATCAAAATCGCAATGCACAAAGAAAGTTATATTTTTTCGAATGAATAGGGTCACCTTCCATACAAAAATCATCAAACCCTTTTCCTATGGATATAGGCACAGATCGGCACAATCGTTGTGTAGGTATAGTCAGTAGAAAAAATTACTATTTATGACCACATTATAAGCGCACATATGTTCTGTAGTAATTTATGTGCAAACTCGTATCTGTGTCACGTTAACATTTGCGGTGTGGTTAATTATTCTTTCACCACCATTCCGGTATGACAATGTATTCAATGTTACATTATTTAATCGTTTCACTGTGTAAAATGATTGTGTTTAATTTTACTAGGTATGTAGATTGTACGCATTAAGTATTTTAATTACTAGGTTAAAAGATCAATAATTGTAAATCAGGAAAAAAAAAAACACAAAAAACCTCCATCTTACAATAAACCTAAAATACATTTATGCACTATACACAATTTAACTTATTATATTTAACTTTTGATATTAATATTTCATTAAACAATTATCTTAAGAATGATCAAAAAGGCCAAAGTAACTTAAACTGTACTGTAATGTTATTGAATAAAATACACTCTAAACACTAATTTTTCGAGAGAATGAAAAATGGCACACTTACACACCGTCACTTTGCAGGCTCACTGTCTCATACACACTCACACACACACCCAAGTACTTTACTCCGCCGCCGTCTTCAAGTATTTTTACAAAATGTTTAGTTTTCAGGTTCACGACCCGGCTTGCGTCACTGATCCAGATTCTTGAGTACTCCTCCCTACCTCAGTGATCGGATGTTTTCACAATTTGTCCCCATTTGCCGGCCACCTATTTCAGCTCTATCGGTGAAACGTTTCAAACAGGGATTGGCAATTTTAGGTCGGAGTCGTATTTGAAAACTCACTTTGCTTCAGCACTTTGGAACTAGTGAGAATTGCTAGTCTGCTCTCATTATTGCTTTGTGCTTATTGACATTGCTATCACGTACAGAGCTACATTAAACAGCATGTTTTTGAATGATAAACTGTAATGGGGATGTGCTGTGCATAGTTTTGGACTATACATATTAACTAATAATCCTATTTTATCCAACTGGCAAATAGTCGTCTTTTTGTTTTCGGCTGTTATAACTTTAAGCTGTATATAAGAGTTTAGCTCATTTAATTTGGTAAAAAAATATTTTTAAAATGTATAAAAGCAAAATAAGGCTAGCTCTAGCTTATCATGATTTGGAGGCCCGGTATATTTTTCATTTTGCCTTCGTCTTTTTGATGAAAACACTAATAAGGATCATTATAATTTTAAGCTCTTGGCCGACGAATTTTACCGGTATCATCTACATTGACTCAATGCGGCGTATTTTTACAAAATGTTTTTAAAACCCGGCTTCCCGTTTTTTGTTGCACCTGACCTAATTTCAGTTTGTGTAAATATTTTTTGTACCCTTGGCTTTCATGAGGAGTATATATTAAAAAAGCGAATTGATTCTGCTTTAAACCTCCGTAGTTTGACCTATTTACATTTTAAATTTGACTATAAAAACAACAACATAATATATTTTTCAATTTGCGCGAATGGATGTGAATTTTTGTGGTTTTTGGCTTTTGGATTGATGTGTAAATTCAGAGTGTTTTTCGAAAAAGTACATATTATATCAATATTTCCTTTTTCCCATGAGAGTAGATATACACACCACAGAACGGCACCTGCTACGATTTTTACGTACACTTTTCGCGTCATAAATGTTCATACATTTGATTACAAGCATTCTGTCGGTTTCAAACTGATAGTATTTTTTATGTTACGACATCATCCTCCTAGCTGTTTCCCAATTTTACCACAACCAACGCTTTCAGTCTAACAGCATGCTGTTAAATACCAGTGTTACATAGGGAGGCTACCTTTCTATGTTCCAGAATCTGGATTACGGAAGATCCGACTTACATAGGAGTCCCTATATATGCCTGGTTGCCTGATTTTTGGAATTCCATCAGACTTGGTGATTTTCAAATATAAAAGAGCAGCCATGTGTAACTGCTCTACTTGATTTACGCATCGTGAAGAAAAATCCTCAATTATGTTTGGTCATCCATACACAGGCCAACCTTTACTTAATCAAGCAGTGTCGAACCATGTAGCTATTAGTACTTCCCTTTTTTTTACGTGGTAACATGAGTCCTCCCAGCCCTTACTGTCAGACTTGTACTACCTAACTAAAATCCACGGTATCCTTCAATAACCCTTTACGTTCCGGGGTCACGGTGATGGAATAAGTCCCGCGACCGTTAGTACTTCCCTTATTGATAGTTTTATGTTTGCAAAACATATTTGATATTTAGGTACAATACACCTATAACCAGACTTGGATTATAAAGGTAGATGATAACGGTCAAATCAAATCAAATAAAATCAAAGCATTTATTTCAAGTAGGCCAGTTATAGCACTTTTGAAATGTCAAAAGACAAAAACAGTTCAAAAATAGTTACGTTACATAAATAAAAACAGTTAAAAATAGTTATGTTGCTACAGTCCCAGTCACACGACATAAAAACTGTGAAAGTACCGTAGATGCCCGTTCCAAGAAGTTGATCTCTATGGAGAAGAACGGGCAAGAAACTCCATGGACACTCTTTTTAGATCGCCAAAATTATTACAGAACCTTTGTTACATCATTCCTTTAAGATGGTACATTATGTGAGAACGATGTAGCAAGTTAAAAAGTGTCCAAAAGAAATCAGAAATAAAATTATTGATTTTTAAAATAAACCGAGGCAGCTAAGAGATGACCAGTCCCAACTGACAGCGCCCGTTCACGAACATGACGCATGATATCAGCACCATTCAGCTCAACCATTTTGAAGGGAACTAAATGATCCGACACACGCGCCACCATCAGCGAGACATTTGAGTGAGCATGACATACTCTCGACCGCCAGGGCACATTCAAGTCAAAAAATAAAAATAATTAAGACGTAGGTATCTTGTGAATGATAGCTTTGTGCACATAGAACTCACACAATATAGGCTAAGCAGCTATATAATCCAAAGAAATATGAATTTATACAATGCAATTATACTTTCACAATCTTCTGCAGCTCCGAAAATAGTACCTATATGTAAATATGCTATCACTGAATACATCCCTGTCCTATGGTGCAGGACCAGCATGGAGCCAAGCATTCTTATCAGCGATATAATCGCCCAATTTGTAATATGCCCGCTCACATAGTGTGCGTTTAATGCATGTTTTAAATTTAGTCTCATTCAGTTCAAGAATACTTTGTGGAATTTTATTATAGCATTTTAAACAATACCCCATAAAAGATGAGTCTACTTTGGCGAGTCTGAAGCCCGGCTGAACTAATTGGTCCCTATTTCTAGTATTATAGTTATGTCTGTCACCTCTTTTGCCAAAAAGATGTAGATTCTTTCTAACGTACATTATGTTTTCATAGATGTATTGACAAGCTACCGTCAAGATGTTAATATCCTTAAACAGTTCTCTCAGAGAGTCGCGTCTTCGGAGATTGTATATAGCTCGGATGGCTCTTTTTTGCAGAATAAAAATAGACTCGATGTCTGCAGCCCGTCCCCAAAGTAAAATTCCATAAGACATTAAACTATGAAAGTAACTAAAATATACAAGTCTCGCCGTATCAACGTCAGTATATTGAAATATCTTTCTAATGGCATATGCTGCTGAGCTTAAGCGCCCTGCTAGAGATGTTAAATGAGGACCCCATTGTAATCTTGAGTCAAGCGTAATCCCCAAGAAAACCGTTTTATCAACGAATTCAAGTGACTCATTATTCAATACTATGTCATTTTGAGTACTTTTAACATTTGGAAGAGCGAATCGTATACATTTAGTCTTTTTTTCATTTAATACTAAGTTATTTGCTGAAAACCAGTTGTGGACCTGACATAAGGTATTATTAAGGTCGTCTAGATTTTGAGCCCGTCTATTAATCTTAAAAATTAAGGAAGTGTCATCTCCAAATAACACCATTTTGTGAGGTTGGTTATCTAATAGATAGGGTAGGTCATTAATATATACCAAAAAGAGGAAAGGACCCAATATTGAGCCTTGCGGAACTCCGATATTGACAGTTGAACTCTGTGAATTTACGCCGTTTATTTCAACTTGCTGTTGCCTATTGCACAGATATGAATTTACCAAACTAAGTGCAAGTTTACCTAGTCCGTAATGTTCTAGTTTCAAAAGTAATGTATCATGGTTTACGCAATCAAATGCTTTGGAGAGGTCACAAAATATTCCTATCGCGTCTTGGGCCTCTTCCCATGCAGTAAATATGTGCTTTAATAAGGTGGCACCGGCGTCAGTTGTACAACGTCCCTTGGTGAAACCATACTGCTGATCGTGTAAGATTTTGTTGGTGTTAAAGTGATTAAGCATCTGATTAAGCATTACTTTTTCAAATATCTTGCTAAAGACTGGCAACACGGATACTGGTCTATAATTATTGGTATCTTTACAGTCCCCAGATTTAAAGAGAGGAACGACTTTACTGAACTTCATCAAATCAGGAAAAACTCCATGATCCACACACATATTAAAAATTAAAGCTAGGTAAGGTGCTACAGTCTCCACTATGGATGCACAAACTTTAACAGACATTCCCCATAAATCTTCTGTCTGTTTAATTTTGATCTGCCGGAATGCTTTGATAACTGTCATCGGGTTTATGTGTTTAAATTTAAAATCAGCCGGGCAGCCAGATACGTTCGCCTTTAAAAAAGCAATTGATGTATCGGGTGAGGAATTTAGAGCCTCCGTAGTCTTAAATGGTATATCTGTAAAGAAATTTACAAATTCTTGAGCTACTTCCAGATTAGAGCTTATAGGACCACACTCTGTATCTAACATATAATTACTGCTACGCATTGTTTTTCTGCCAGTCTCGTTATTTATGACTTTCCAAACTGTCTTTATTTTATTTTCAGCTGTCTTGATCTTGTTACTAATGTGCAAGGCTTTAGCAGCCTTGCAAGTATTTTTGAAAATTTTTGAATAGGTAGCGACATATTTGCTAAAAGTTGCAGTATTAATGTAAGGCTTAAGGCCATATAGTTCAAAAAGTCTTTCCCTACTTTTTCTAATACCTCTAGTTGCCCAGTCACTAAATTTAAATTTCGGGCAAATTTTCTTTATTTTCTTTTCAAAATGTTTATTAAATTCGCTGTGAACAATTGAAAGGAAGCGATCGTACAGTTGGTTGGCATTCATTTCGTCTATATTAGGACTCATTACACTCAACTTACTGTCTAGGGAACTATTAAATCTATTTAATTTATTTGTCGTTATAGGTCTACAATTAATCTGAACTTGTTGTTCAATTGTACGACACCTAAAAGTTACCGTCTGTCCACTGTGATCAGACGGCATACAACTAACTATGGCTTTATCCAAATAATCGCAATTGCAGAAAATATTATCAATACAAGTAGCAGATGTTGGAGTTACTCTAGTAGGTTCTGCAAATAAGTTGGTTAAATCAAACGATTTAAAAAGATTTAATAACCTACTGCTATTACAATTTTCTTCCAAAATATTGATATTGAAATCACCACAAACAATTGCTGTTTTATTGCTTTCTGAAAGCTTTGCCAGAACATCTTCCATTATTGATTCAAATAATGAAAAATTTTGATAGTTAGGGGGCCTATAAACACACACTATTACATGCCTATCCAGCTCAACACAGGACAGTTCGACGCAATGTTCTACCGAGAGACCTACTATGTCATTACGTTGATTACATTTTAAACTATTTCTTATTAGTATTAAGGAACCTCCACGCAGCATAGCTTTGCGATTAAAACAACTAACAACACTGTAATTTTCATAATTAATTATCATTTGATAGTCCTTCAACCAATGTTCAGTAAAACAGACAACATCAAACATTGTTTTTTCAAGAAACATTTCTACTTCTAATAATTTTGAAGAAATACCTTGAATATTTTGATGGAATAATGTCAAGGTATTCTGCTGAGGCCCTTTTTTAAAACTAATTAAATGATTGCTAGAAGATACATTGTTACTTGTGGATGTTAAATTGTGAATGGTACCTTCTGTTGTCCTTCTGTTGTCTGGTGCTCAGTAAAGGAATTTCTTGTCACAAAATAGCCGCCATCTTAGATAAGAGTCAACGTCTAATGTCGTCGACTATTTGAAGCATTCTATCCGAGTATCCGGTAAGACTGCAGTCTGTGGAGCGAAATAAAGCTTCGTAAGACTTTAAAACGCTGACACAGAAAGGTAAAATATTTGGGAATAACGTTGGATACCGTTCATGATAGTTCGCGGTGTTGAACCCAGGTTTAAGAAGGAATTTAGGATTTTATAGAGAACGTTGAAATGAAGTTGTTTTGGTATCCTGTATTTTGAGAAGTAAAAGGTGTTTCTGTTGTAATAATTGGATCGAGAGACTTACGTATGTATTTAGGAAAAATGTTAAAATGCTAAAGCTTATTAAATTCACTCGTAACTATCTTAATGGAAGCTCTAACGCTTGTATAAGCTTCGAGCTTATTAAACTCTAAATAAAAATAGTATTTTTTTAATAAGTTTGTTTAAAAGAGACGGTAACTATATTAAGACGGTAACTATACGGTTACTATTGGCTCACACATAAAATAAAACTGACAAATACTCACCGAGAAAAAAAAACGGCTAATATCCTTAGAAAATATTAATGCGAGCATCGTGAAAATTTAAATAGCAACCACTCAAAGACTGAGTCGGACAATAAACCTTCTTTAATTATAGCGACCGCCTGAAAACGAGCTTTCCCTTTTATCGTACCCACGTAGGTGGCCATTAAGCCAAAATATAGCTTCAATTAACAAAAAAAAAACAACGTTTAATAAGGTGTTAAGTTCGCCGTGGCGGTGTTTACAAAATGGACTGACATTAGTCACGGAACCCACGAGATACGACCGTGTGTGTTTAATTTGCTAAAATATTCATAGGAACAATCATTGTGCTTGCTATAATAGGGCTGTGTTTAGTCAATGTTTTTTTTTTAATAAATTATGTAACAGTTGTTCGTTGTGGCTACATATTGAATGTAAACAAACAAACACAAAGAACCAGTCGAAAGCAATGGTTTGATGGCACCTTAAGTATTTTATCTATAGTTCCAACAACAAAAGTTCGCAAAAGCGTAGTCTTTAATAGATTTTAAACTTTATGCTCTAGAGTATAAAGGCGAAATCAAACACAGCAAAATTGACAATGGTATGTTAACCGGTATCGACTATATTTGATAAACTTAAAGAAAATGGTCTTTGTCTATAACATCTTACTGTCCAATACCTATTCTTGAAACGAATCCCCAAATGACTAACTTGAAATTCACCGCATTGAAATCGCAACTCTATTGTCTCAGTACAATTTCTATACCGCTCGCTCAATAAAAATGTAATTCCTAACTTCGTTCCACGGTCTGCATCAGACTGATGCACCAACTCCCCTGAGAGAAGAACTGAGCAAACTCATTGTAATCTACTTCTTTCAATTCCCTTTGTGAGTACATCTTCAGTTCTTTTGTGTAAGACAATTATCGTTGCAGACATTTTCTGAGCAAAAACGTATTTTACGAGCGCGGAATGAGAGCCGTTTTGGTGAAACTGCGCGAGGCACATTAAGGCATGCTTTGCTAGCTAGTACACCCCGCAGCTTACAGTTGGTTGCGTAATGAAATAATATGAAATAAATGCTGTCATACATACTTGTATAAATAAACTTACACCCTTTCCAATGGAGGCCAGCAAAAACTACGGCTACCTATCCTAACATACTTCTTCCGCCTCATCCACATTCATACATCTGATCACATAAGCAGCCCGAATGCGACTACTACCCGACCTTTCTGCACCACCTCACCAATAAGGTCCGTGTAGGTCTTCCTAGAGCGTTCCCAAAATACTTTTAGAGTGATGCTGTCAGTGCTGATGACGTCATCGGTGCTTATTAATGTACGACCACCTTAAGGCATGCTTGCTAGAGAATCTATGTATGTATGGATCAGCGATAATGCTATGGACTGGCAAATGTACCCAAGAGTACATTTCATTTAGAATCCACTTCTAAAAGGTTATTCGACTCATATAGACGGAGATTATTACCACTAATGTTCTGTGGTTTAGATTCGTCTTCGGACGAAACGAAATCCTTGCACGGCTTAGAGTTTTACGAAACAACTGGAATAATGGTTTTTTGTTCGAAATTATATTTATTAGTTAGGGCCAATCTATAGTTAAGCTTACTGTTGTTAAAATCAAATGGTAACTACTGATCAACTTGCTCTTCGTGTGGTTTAAAAAAGTTTATAAGTGTACGGGAGGTACTATCAGACTTGTACTGACTAAAATCCACGGTGTCCTTCAGTAGCCCTTTATGTTCCGGGGTCACGGTAATAGAAATAAGTCCCGCGACCATAAGTGTCATCCTAATGACTATTTGCAGGAGAACAAAAACATTCTTTCGCTAAACAATCACGCCTCCTTAATAATTATTTCCAGCAATAAGAACAGCGGGTCTAAACAATTTAACAATATTGCTAACTAAATTGGATAAAAATCGTAAAATAGAAAGAAAGAAAGAAAGAAAAAACATTTATTTGGCGCAAAAGAGACCACGATTCACACAACACTTTAAATAAAAATAAACACAAAAAAAGAAAGGACTTACATCTAACACAGGATTAAAAATTAAACAAAGAATTGTTGTGTGTCTCACGGCTGCGCCAAAAAGGCCCAATAGAATATTCTATTCTATTTATTGAAGCAATAGAGCAGATAATTGATAAAGAACAATTTGTAAAATAACAACACACAAAATGGTGGTTTTAGACCGCAGTTATTACTTTTATTCAGCTAATGATTGAAAGATTTTGTACATCACTTTAATAATAAAGAAAACGTCAGGAAAGGACAACCCACAAGGACGTACGGTGACCTATTAGCGACGTCCTTCGGAAAGGGTCAGGTGCTTCATAACTTCTGACCGCTGACGCTTCATATTATATGTTGGAGAAAAGCGATAAAGCGGCTTTATGGATTATGACTCGTTGTTCTAGTTTGACGCGTTAAAGTGTCCTGGGGCCTTAGTCAAACAACAGACGATAGTAGACGACAATCGTTATCGTTCATCAGTCACCAATACATTTTCGACTTTATACCCCAGCGCGTAAAGTTGAAAATCTATTGAAGTTCACAGATCGTTTTCGTTTGTTTCGTTCGTTATCGATCAGCAGTTTTTAATAGATTTTCAACTTTACGCGCTGGGGTATAAAGTTGAAAATGTATTGGTGACTGATGAACGATAACGATTGTCGTCTGCTGTCGTCTGCTATTAGACTTAAGGCCCTGGTCAACTAAAGTAAAGGAAGAAATATAGTTTTATATATAAGTAAAAGTAGAATTTTTTGAAATGGAATGCTTTGTCGTCATAATTCTTCTTGATCGATAGTCTTCTTCTGTCATACGTGAGTATTTCGTGTCCGTCATTCCAGTAGTCATTTATTTTATTTTATTCCTACAGAGCCCATCCAGTTTTTATTTTGGTTTTTTACTCTTTTTCCAATCACCCAGTCCAAACTCAACACCTCCTTCACCGCATTATCCTGATTATCTCCGTGGCATGACAACCGATTACCACAAATTAATAGGAAACCTCACATAATACGACCATAGTAGTATCACATAATATAACATAAATGGTAAAAGTTGATCAACATAATAAAAAAGACATTAACATTGTGCCTATACAACGTGTAACGTTAATAGCGCAAAACCTTTCGTGAGGTAACTAAGCCCATGTTACTGAACAATGTATGTACTAAAAATTTTGGAAATTCGCAAAGAAAAAGGATTTTTCATACTGATGAGCCCGATCAATTTCTTATTTTGTATCAAAAAGCAAATTTTATTTTTTCGAATTTTCTAAAGTCTTGGAACAAACATTGTTCAGTAACATAGGCTGAGTTATCCCACGAGAGATTTTGCGCTATTAACGTTACACGTTGTATAAATACACTACTTCCTTATTGAACTGCAAAGTCCCACAACTCCATAATCCTAACAAATAAACACCCACAGCCTTTATCATTAAGTTCCAAAACAAATACAACCACCAACAAAATAATGCAGAAGCGATACACTAACCCGTCTACCGAACCGAACGATTACGTAAATCCATAAACATGTTGTATAATATGTTTTGGCGGAGTCCCCGCATAACTCCCCGGGATGAATATTACATAAAAGGCAAAAGGGAGCCAAGTCTGTCCATCGCTGACACAGCCACTCCACTGCCATGCGACGAAGCGTTCGAGGCTAGGAAACCTGCGATTTTAATCACGGAAGAAGCGACACTAAAAATAACTTGAGGATGGATTTTATTTAAAGGTTTATTGATTATTTTTACAGTTAATGAAATTGCCACTTCTGTAGTAGATCACTTTTTATGCGCATTTACGGCTTGTAGTGTGACCATTAAGTGTAACTTGTCTAATAAAATCAAGCTAATAGTTTTAAGAATTAAAACCGTTAATGGAAAATCAAGTAAATATCAGTATTCGTTTAGGTTAAGAGTTCTATTTTGATGTTTATTAATATTTTACTTATCATTATGTGATGAGCATGATCATTTGTTCTGTGCCTTGGCGTCATATATCTATAATATGTATGTATTTAGAAATATATAAGTATGTTTATCAGTTGTCTAGTACCCATAACACAAGCTCTGCTTAGCTTGGGACTAGATGGCGTTGTGTGATAGTTGTGGAATATTTATTTATTTTATTTATTTATGTTTATAATAAATCAACATGAAACGTAACTAATAACTACAATAAAATATCTAAACATTTAGACGCATATGTTAAACATGTCGAAGTTTCCGCATCTTTACAAAATCGCTTATTGTAAGGCCCTCAATCTTTAGCCTTCCTTTACTACCTTTTCTTTTGTGACAGATGTCAGCAAACCGAGAAGGGGAGACATATTAAAAATGCGTTTGAATGACCTAAAATGAGTTTCAAAAGATTTATTCGCGCGCCTTTTTGCAAGAAAGAGTTCCGCTTCTTTCATTTCACATATTACTTATTTGATATGTCAATGCTCCGAATATTATTTTGTAGACTTTCAAAAGGCACTTTGTATTTCAAAATAGTTTCTTGTAAAACGTGTTCTCTACCTACAGTGACATACAAACAACTTGTTGTACTATTACAGTAAGATTATAATTCAGATAAGATGTCTGGTAAAAGCGTCGATCTTAAAAAAATGGGCTAAGGGCAAAGGAAATGGGCCTGCGTGGTGGATTATGATCCTCTCTTTCTCATAGAGAGGAGGCCTGTGGCCCAGTAGTGGGAACATTATTGATGTTGAAAGGCAAAGGAACGATGATGATACTAATGTAGTAGGCAACGACGATATATTACTAGACTCCTAATAACAGGCGACCGACGTCTCTCAACAAATTAGGCAAAAAAGTCTTATATCCGTCTTATTTCGACCAATCCTGTGAACCGTTAACATACGTTGAGACAGAACAGACCTTCAGTTAGCCAATCACAACGCAGTATCCCGTCCCCCTCGCTTATGTAGTACCTCGGCGAGTTGACAGAATAGTTTTTGTTCCTTAGATCGTGCATGCGGAGTCTAGTAATTTATCGTCGTTGGTAGTAGGTAACCAATAGTTATAAAATATTTGAAGTATATTTTTTCGCGATTTAACCCTTGTCTCAGACTACTTGTTTAAGTACCTGTCTCTAGTACCAAAATAATATGATAGTACTGAGACCGTAAACAAACAATAAACATTATAAAAAGGCCGATTAAAATTGTAATAAAAGCGTCTGAAAAACTGTCAAAACTGACTTGATAAATGACTTCATCTAAGTATATAAACCACATCACACAAGTTACATTCCTTTTTTTATAGCCTATTTTGCACCCCACTGCTGGGCAAAGGCGTCCTCTTTTTCCTTCCGAACCTCTATATTTTGGGAAATTACTGGACATGTCTGTCCCAGGAATATGAGCAGATCGTCACACCACCTCCGCCGCGGTAGACTTCGACGGCGATGTCCTCCCTCAGGCGTCAAGTGGGTGACGATCTTTGCCTACCTCTCCGGGTACATACGCTCAAGTACACAAGTAACATAATGCTATAAATACTTACGTGTACAAGACTTGGGCTCGTCGCTCTTATCTCCACAATCGTCCTCTCCATTACAATACTTGTCCAAAGATATACACTGCCCGGTATCGCACAAGAGTTCGCTCAAGCGACAAGGCGTCGCTACACCAACGTTCCTTGGAAACTTCACTTTTTTCACAGGCACTATACTAATATCCGACGTGTCTATACTATCCTCATTCACAAATTCCTCATTTAAGTCCTGAGGACTGCACAGTTTTAGCGATAGTAACACTATTATGAACAGAAATGTTCTACTGCTGGTCACATCTAGGGAATTCTTTGGGTGACACATTTTCAAGTCACCGTTTGGTTCGCACTTTTGTCACAACATTTTGTACGGAGCACTGCACTGAGTTAGTACCTGTAACAAAAATAAACAAAAATTAGTATAAATAGGTAAGTAAGAGAGATCTTAGTTTTGCGTGTAATACGAGTAGAGTTCTTAGTTTCGGGACATACGGATACATCTCTAGAGAGAGAGTGTTCCTTGCAACATGCCCATGGGCTTTAGTGAGAGCTAGAAAATGTCGCATGTGCTTTATGGCACTCTGTTTTTTAAGTTTTTTGAAACTATAGAATATTAATACAAGTGTATTGTTTCTCTGATAGTTGTTATTACTGCCAATGTTATGGTAACAGTCTTTCTAGATAAGAAAATTATAGGGAAAGTTTTGAGAATTTATGAAAACACTATCTCTGTAATAATTATTTGTTTTCTAAATACTGGTAAAATACTGTAACTGGTAAAGAAGCAAATGAATAACTTACGTAAGGTAAACTCTCCAAAAGTAATTTTAAATAACTGCTATTTAAAGCGGCTCCTTTTAATACCATTTTAAACCCTAAATAAAAATGTGGGAAAAACTACATAGGCCACAAAATAAATAAGTCAGCCACGAATCACATAAATTGATTGATCGGAAAATGTACAAAAAATAAGCCAATGCAAATCGTAGTCGACGAGGCCCCGCTGCGTAGGACTCCTATTTCTGTCTGCAACGCTTAAAACTAACCAAAGCGAACCTCGGGGTGCCCTCAAAAGTAAAATTGTTTATGAGTTTTAATATTCGTGGCTGGGTTTGTAATTTTATGTCTCGGTTTATTACTTCCCATTTTAAATTTTCACCTACCTTACCTGAAAACCCAGTACAAACCCTCTACATACTCACTGTTGCAAGTTTCAAACGTTTACCTCAAGCTTTACCTGGAAGTCATTAAAATAATAGTAGGATTTATGCTAATCAATACGACGACGGTACAAACTTTTACGTAACCCGTTACTTGTAGCGACTAAGTCGGTTTGCGTTTACGTAATCATAATTCCAGCAATTTACAAAGGGTGTACCGAAGCATGAGCTAAAATACTTACTGAATAAGTTTATTATTAAATGTAGGTTTTGTTTAAGGCTTTAGTTATTTAGACAGACTAGGTACCTAAGTATGTGTAAGGCTCACACTGAAAATGTTCCAAATATCCGTGAAACGCGTCTTCGCGACCTACATAAAGGAAACCTTGTGTGACATAAGAAGTACGCCCCATTTCGGCTTATTCTTACGACAAAGGCGTACCTACCTACCAGTTAATGGTGAAAACGATTTGTTTTTTGGAGTTGGGACTTTTTGGAAACCAAATTGATGAGTTTTTTAGTATACATATTTTATGTAAGATTTAGGGTGGGTTCATATCTGACGGAACATCCGTCGCGTATTATCGGTCGCGGAACGCAAGAGCAGACAAATGTATGGAAAAACAATTGACCGTTCACACTCAACGGATGATACGTTAGTGCGTCAAAGAACATTCTGTGATCCGCTCAACGGATGTTCCGTCAGATATGAACGTACCCATGTTACTTGTTTTGCATGCGAAAAAATGTTTTTTATATCTTCTCCGTAAAACGTAATAACCACATCATTGAATACGCCATAATACCGAAAATTAATCATTTAAAATTAAATTGATTAACAAGCCGAATCTTAACCAATTAAATTATTAATTTAAGCTTCGATATAAAGATATTAAAAATTAATTAAGTGCTTATTAACATACGGATGGTACTGAAGTGAATAACTTGTACGGAATTATTAATTATAAAATAATTATGAATTCATCTGGATTGGTCTTGTAACGACATTTAATTAAATAAATTATGTGCTAAATACAGTAGAAAATTTTATTATTGATCATTGTTTTCTCTTAGGGCTTTCTCGGAACTTGTGAACCGTGGATAAGTTGACTGGCCGTTTTGTCTAGTGGTTAGTGACCCTGACTGCTATGCCGGGGATCGTGGGTTCGATTCCCAGGACAAATGTTTGTGTGATGAGCATGATCTGTGTTTGGGTGTAATTTATTTATTATATGTATGTATTTAGAAACATAATTTATGATTATCAGTTGTCTAGTACCCATAAAACAAGCTCTGCTTAGCTTGGGACTAGATCCTTTTGAAGTGCTTTTTTATTGTGGAAAAATCATCAAATGAGTCCTCCCGTCCATGGCGGTGATCCTTCAATAGCCCTTTTCGGTCCAGGGTCGCAGTTATCTGATAAGACAGAATATTCCTACAAAAATCTTACTTATCTTTTACCTATTACGTATCGACGTAATTTAATGTCACATTTATGTCTTATGAAACACTTTTTTTTACTAGATTCGAGCTAACAAGTGTCAAATAAATTACATCATTGACGTCCAACGAGTCATGTAAGCTGAAAAAATACTCAATATTCGAGCGACGTCCTTGAAATCATAATATATTTTGTCTGGAAACTTTTGGTACTTACTGAAACTTTTTACTCCTCATATTTTTATACCCGAAATACCTGCGCAATCTTAGATAATACAGAACATTAAGTACTTGTATGTTCTCTCTATAAGGTGATCCACACACAGTGCCGCTCATCCGCGAGTTCGGGCGGAGACGGTAAAAACTATTGCGGTGTTTATGTCTCTTCCGCGCGGTTAAGCGGATGATTCACAATTTTATAAGTCAACTTAGTAGATAAGAATTAAACTGTCATGGTCCCATATTGTGACGTCATGCAGATTTTTTTAACACTTGCACGCACTCACAAGAAAGCAGTAGCAATCATGAATACTATCGAAAAATATTTTGGGCTTTATATTTTATGCTAGACATAATTTTGAAGTTGTCAGATGGAGTTCATTAACGGTTTCACTGTTATCATAGTCACCTAGTACTTGAAGCGATGGAACAGAAACTGGACAGTCATGACACAACTCTAAAATGTAAAGACATTAAGAAACTTAAAATGAGCATTTATTGGGTGGATAAAATTTAAAGAAAAATAAAAATGTGATGTATGATTCAGTCAAATAATTCTTCCACGCGAATGAAAAATATTGTATGAGAATCGCCTTAGGATCACCAAGACGCGGCTAAACTAGAATGTGTATCTTTTCGTGTAGTAAATAAAGTTCAATTTTGAGATTGAAATATGCGCGCAGCATCGCGTCTCGGTATGAATTGACCCTAAAAACTACGAGTACATTGCGATAACAAAAACCTATATTGCGTTAACAATATGTGAACAAAATACGTTTTTATATACTCTTTTATTACCATATTATGATACGACTATGTTTCGGTTTTCAGTCCACTGATTTGAATATAATTCGAACGTTAATTTGGCCCTTGATGTCAACGAGTACATGATAGGTTTTCGTACGATTTACTCACACTATGACGTTTTGGAAAGGGTTTATACAATGGTGAACAATCTGATTTGTGTTTGTTATTCTAATCGGGTGAAAGATAAAAGAGTGTAATTTAGTGAAAAAGGTGCTTTAATAACAACTATAATCCCTTTGTAAGCTATTTTAATTTATATTTAATTCGGTATAATATTCCAGAGGTTTGTGGAAACAATTAAATTTTATTGATGAAATTAATTAGATATCGCTATTAGGGTGAGACCGCAGTTGTACCCTTAGAATTATCAATATTGTAAGTTTGGATTTATTAGTTTGGGTGTACATTAAAATATGTTCTATTTCATTCTAATTACGAGTTGGATCACAAAAAAAAAAACAGAAAACATATAACTATTTCTTTCAAAAACAATTGGCTATGGATGATAACATTAAGCGTCACAGTCCACTTGTTAAAATAAATCTAAGTTCAGTTTTATACAGGGTCACTTTTATTCGAAATAATACTTAAAATTCAAATATGTTAGAAACTTGAATTTGGGCCAGACACAGGGAGGTTTTAATTGTTGCATTTGGGGTCCTCTATCAGCTCCTAAAGGATTTACATCTAATTATATTAACTGCTGATCTAAAGCAGCCAAATAGAACAATATAATATAGGTATCTGTAAGTAAAACTGTTCATGTGCATATAACATGTTCTCAATTATTATGGTGGTCCATAAATAATTATCATAATGCAATTTATGTTTCACAAACAGTCGCGGGACGGAGAGTTATTGAAAGCAAAATAATTCCACTAATGCATTATACAAAAATAAACTTTAAGCACTACCCCTGTATTATCATAATCCGACAATAAATACTTAAATCCGATCAGATTACAAACACACATTTTTGTTTAATCCTATTAAAAGTACACTCGTAAATTGTGGACTTAATCCCGAAGTGCATGCTCATGATGATTAATAATATCATATTATGGATCATTGCTCTCGTAACAACAATAGCATTCCCTAATCTTTAAGAAGGTTTTGAATGAATGGAACGAAGGAGGTGGTAGTTAATACCAAACAGCAAAACTCATTCAGCTTTGTCATAATCGAATGATAAACATCCATCCATCCAAACTTTCGCTTTTATAACAATGCAAATATATTTTTTTTAAATAATAATTAGGTGGTCTAAAATATCACTCTACCACTTAAGAAGCTCGTACCTAAATGAGAGCCTCTGCAAGGGTCGATCTTCAAGGTTAAATCGCACTTATATAGGGCTAGGGATCAGTGACTATCCATTACATACTGAATTTTCTCCGTGCCTCAGAAAACATATTGAGCTGTTAGCCTCAGCTCACATTTTGTTTATCTTTTACAGTCATTGCTGATAAATAGCAATCCTAAAAGCCTTTTTATGGGTGGTAAAATCATCAAGTGAGTCCTCCTGCCCTGAGCGGAGCAGAAGAGACCGTCAGACTCTTACTGAGTAAAAGTCTGCCTTTTACTTCAGTTTTCCTTTTGCATTCCAGGATCACAATGACCTCTAAAGACGGTCTCCCTACCCCGACAGGTGCCTGAAACCCGTATGACCCAGTACGTCGTGGAGCTCAGAGAACAGTCCCTTCATGTAAAATACTGGTATTCAGTTATATATTTTAAACTAGAAGCTGATCCCGGTTTTCTTAAGAAATTACTAGAGGCAGGATGACAATGATATACTTCGAAGGTAGATCGCCGTCAGAATGGTGGTTACCACACGGAAGGCGAGTAATAGGTGACTCCTATCAAGGACCATGCCCGGTCGATGGAGCGTCGTGTTCCACGCACGCCTCAAAGACCAACACCTCCTTCGGTTGCTGACATGCAGCCGAAGGAGGCCATTTAGAAGGCAAAAGACTGCCGTGATCGTGTGTCTGTCATATCAGGTAACGATGACCCTGGTCCCTATTGAAGTCTGAAGTCAGACAAAAAATTGTGAGTACAAGTCTGACAGGCCCTCACGCCCCGACCCGGTGGGACCACTGAACTTAAAATATTTCTACTAAAGAAACTACTTCCTAATACTCATAAATTCAGTACATAATCCCAAAGTGCATATAACTAAATCATAAATCAGTTTCCATATACATTTCTTTATCTAGGCATGATCTAGCACTTACAGGTGCGCGTAGTAATTTATGTTCGCCGCACATGTTGAAAAGGGTGGCTGAATGTATTGCCCTACTTACGGGAGGTCGATTTTGCTTCACACTTACTAAGCTCATATACGTTTGTGTTGTGTGATTTGTCCTTTGTTTCTGCTTCTGTTAGTAAGATGGAATTTCTTATTACGTATTTATATTTATTGTAAATTGCTTGTTTTTTCTTAAACCAAATTGTTATCCGGGGTCGCGGGATTTATTTCCCTCACCGTGACCCCGGAACATAAAGGGCTCTTGAAGGACACTGTGGATTTTAGTAATTACAAGTCTGAGAGAAAGGTGGCCGGCCACATTTGATGAATTTACCATGAAAAAAAAAAAAACAAATTGTTATAAGATAAACTTAATGATTTTTTGTGGTCATTTTAAACGTGTTAACGCAAGGGGCAATTGTAAAAAAGGGGTGGATTTTTAGTAGGAATCTGATAGTCCCTTCTGCTCTTTTTCTCGGTCTCCTGCTTGACATAGAGCGAAGAGGAAACTATATATTTTCCTGCTCCTTCGCTATTTTTTCTCATTAATAGCAGGATCCAAGACAGTAAAATTGATTCTTCGAAACACGACATGCTCCATTGTTTCGGCGCTTTTCGGGTGGTCGCCATTGTTGATTGTAGCTTTCAGGAGTTGTAGTGGTTTGGAAGTAGTAGGAGCGGTTGGATTGTCCCAATAAAAAGAAGTCCTTCCGTTCCATACGCGCGAGAGAATAATTCATTGGACTATTTTACTACATACCTACACATAAATAAATATTAAAAACAGCTGTTGTAACAAAGCATTAAATTAGTACGACAAGCAAGAGACGTAGTTATTACTTGAAAGAGAAACACAACTAAATAAGTCCGTATAATTACTCCTAATATATAAGGTTCTCTTAATAAAGACTAGACAAATATCTAATCAACTAATATAAGTTCATTACTGCTCATAAATTAAGCAAGAGATAGTACAAAAAGCCTTTGTCTCAAGATTACAAGGGCTCGAATTTCTTTATAGCTTGTTCATTTCCTTCTTCACAAGACTTTTTCTCTTTATTACAGGACACTTAAATGTCTTCCTTTCTTTATATAGGTATTCTATCTCTTTGTAGTATTCTCGATAATAGAATTTATCTTGTACAAGGATTCTGTGTTGGTAGTTTTTTTTTTAGCTCTCATAATTTGAGAACCAATGTATGTCATCGGACCACTTGGTGTTTAAATAAATGTACATTTTCATAATTCGTTTAGGATTCCATATTATTATTATTATTTCAAATCCTAGTTCCAATCTCTTTTTATTTTATTTCATCTTGAGTAAAGAGCTAATTAATTATACACTGTATTCAAAGCCAAAATCTGATAATATATTTAAGTATCTTATCGCGATAACAATAAAACTATTACAAATACTAAATAACATAAAACACAAAATATATAGCCACACCGCAGCACACTCGTATTACGCAATTGAAAATTCCGTACAAACTGTTTCAATAATATATACTTTAATTATAGCTCAAGATAAACGATAATACAAGTACATATAAACCTTTAAATATGCACGAAGCTAAACTCGTTTAATTAAACGGAGTTTGTAATTATAATGGGGGTTCTGCTCAATAAATTTGACGTAAAAACAATGCTACGTAGGCTCAATAAAATGAATAGCAAAGCTTCATAGACCTACAAGAGAAACAGCTGTGTTTCAATTAGAATTCTGGGTGATATGTTGTCTCGTGGGTCTCTAAGGATGTTAAATAATATTCATTTATATAAATTAATTATATAACAGAAAAAAACAGTATCCCAAATTTTTATAGTGGTAAAAGTTGAAAAAAATGATAATTGTGTTTTTAAGAGACTTCAAAGAAGTAGGAGATTCTACTTTTCCGCTATTTGTGGACATATTCTCAAAGTTTTTTTTTTTTATTTGAAAGCCACCAAGTCACAGTCTGATGATGGAATCACAGTGTAATCCAGGGCAACATTCGATTTTTATGTACGTTCCCCGATTGTTCTGTATACCAGACTTTATCTCACAGTTAAACAATCTCATATTTACCTACTATGTGTACTTTCCTATTAAATATTTCTCACACTTAAACAATCAACCTATACAGGCATAAAAATAAATATCCTGTTTGCATCGCCTGCCATTCTAACCGAATAATATCGTTTTACATAAAGATATTGCTATCTGAGATGATCCAAAACCCAATAACTGAGGAGAACCCATATTCTTCCTTCAATAGTCGCCATTTTCAGGCTTCCATCTGCAACTACTATATCTCTATAATAACAGGCACTAAATACCGATATTTCAAGGCTAACCTAGAGAGGTGTTAAAGTACTAAGAATGGTCATACTTAATGCTAATGCAGTTTGAGCTCTAACTGAAGAGACATTGGACTGTTTTCGGTATTAGCAAGTAGGATATAATTATTCCACTTATCCTATCCTATTTTTGGATCAGCAGGATGTATGACTTATTTCCGAATTTTTGATTCTTGTATAGTACGTTTTTTCATGATGATAATTATTCTTCACAGTTTTGAGAGCATCAAATACGACGCCCTTTTCCCAAATATGTTGAGGTGGGCTTCCAGTCAAACTGGATGCAGCTAAATTTTCAAATTTTAAATGAGATAACATCATCATCTGTCTAGCATTTTCACAACAACGCTGAGGTCAGCTTGCCTAACTGGATGCAGCTGAATTTCAGTATTTTACATGAACTTACTACCTATCTGGAGCCTTACTACGAGCTCTTAACGCCATCCAGTGTAGGCTGTGGGAAAGAGACACAGCTATACGAGTCGACTAGCGCCATCTCGTTCCCTGAGCGGAACCATTCACTCTTTAAGAAGTCATGGTAGGCCTCCAGACCTTCATTACCTCTCTAGTTAATGCGATACCCCTTGATATAATGAGAAGCAATGAGGATAAATGCACTAGATCGTGAAAGATGGACAGAGGGAAGACAGATCTTTGCGCTGCAGTATAATAACATAGACTTGTAATAATAATAATGTTGGGATCACAGTAACAGGAAATACCGTGATTAACCCGAACACGTTAAGGTCCATTTTTGCGATAATTAACGATATTTACGGTCATTGTCAGAGAGCAGTGGTGGCCCAATCGTATCGGTCCCGACTTACGAGTTGTAGGTCGTGGGTTCGAACCCCGTCAGGCGCATTATTTGTGTAATTTATTTCATCACCACTGCAGCTCTCAAAACGGTGAAGGAAAACATCATGAGGAAACCGGCATGTCCTCGAATCAAAAATTCGAAGATATGTGACATCTACCAATCCGCACTGGGCCCGCGTTGCGGATTATGGCCCACTCCCTCTCTCAGAGAGGAGGCCTGTGTCCCAGCAGTGGGAACGTTATAGGCTGATAATGATGATGACGGTCAGTGTGACCCTGAGCAAGTTTTTGTAAGTTCAACCTTCGAAAATAAAAGGCACCTACACACAACAGCCACTGCAGCTCAACATCGCAGTACAATCGATCCACCCAAATAAGCCGCAGGCCCCATCTAGTTCTGTTAGCATTAATAACCCTGCAATGTGCACGACTAGGCGTTTCGGGAGCCACCACAACAGTGACGTTGCAATGCAAATGAACGTAAAAGCGAATTTGTGTTCCCCAATGCAGAGCGCTTATAAAGGGTTTAAATTTGCAATTCTATTATAAAAGCGTTGCAGATAATACGTTGAAATGTAAAACCGATTGGATGGTATTGGGTGGTCAAGTATGTATGTGGATGGGTAGATAACGTTTGAACTGTGAGTTTGGACATGGCGTCGTATTTACACACCCTATTGATGGGTTAATGTTGCCGTGGGGTCATTTCATGCTGTAATCATTTGTGACATTTAATTTGGACTAATTAGTCCCTTTGTTATGTTTGGAGGGTTGATGTTAATGATAATGATGTGAAATATTAAGTAACTCTTTGATGGTTATTAAAATTACTTGAGCTTTTACACAGAGTCAAACGAATCAATGTGAAAATTAACTTTTTAAGTTATTTTTTCCATTGTGATAATTATCTCATAAAATGTAAAAAATATCATCATCATCATCAGCCTGTATTCGTCCACTGCTGGACATAGACCTCTCTCAATGCACGCCACTGAGCCCTGTCTTGAGCTTTCCTCGTCATAAAAAATACAGTTATGTTTTATGCTGGTCAAATACATTATACGTGACAAATCAATAATATGAATAAAATAATAATAAATAAAATTAACATTTTAAAAGGTATGGTGCGTATTATGGTATTAAAACATGAATTTATGAAATCATTCAGAAATAACTTTCTAAAACGTAACAATCGCAAAAAAGTACAAATTTTCGTGATGATCCCTTCAGACAAGATAATTTGCGGGACAGTGACAAATTAATGAGTAAATAAACCGCTGATAACGATCAGTAACAAAAACTGTTGGTAAGAAAGCTCAGCTTAAGGACCCGCCCGTGACAAATGAAGGCTACGGAAAAAAATAATTGCGCAATTTAAATGCCACCTCACTAAGCTGGACAAATTGACTCTTCCAGACGTTTTTGTTTAAACTTGCATTATTCTTGTTGGAACTAACTATTATATTGTGTAAGGATAGCAATCTGTTTGCTTTGGTTAGGGTTTTAAGATTTAAAATATAATATTTTGTTTGCGGTAATGCAATCTTCCTTTGAGCTCAGGGATTTTAAAGTTAGGTACGATAAAGTGCATATTATTTATACATTCTGGTAACATAGAGTACAAGGGGTCTCGTGAGAAAATGTTATACAAATGTATTATACAAGTATCGAAAATATTGTCACTCAAACTGTAGCCACAACGTTTCTTCCTAGTTTTCTCAGCACCCTCAAAAATAGACGTAAAAAAGTTTGCAAGCAAGCGACACCTTTGGTGTTGCAGGCGTCTACTGCGGTGGCTCCTTACATTATGGTGGGCCGTATAATTGCTTATCACCTTTGTAGAAAAAAAAAAACGCATAACCAGCAAGCACGCTGCAGGGTGCTTTTTATCAACGAGGATGAGGCGAAATGACTATGTAAAACAGGTGATGATTTGTGGGATCTGTCAACAGCATTGAGGCCACCAAAGCTGGAATTAATTAATTTAAGATCTTGTTATACAGCATCTATACATAATGGCATACATTATCTTCGCTACAAAACTTAAAAATATACTTCCTCGCTGTATTTAAAATACAATTTATCTCGATACGATTTATTCACAGCTTTGTATGGATCGATAATATCGGAACTACTAACCGTTTTCAGTTTACAGTCATAATTAGAACTATGAAACCACTTATGACTAGGTCAAATAAGGTACATAATATAGGCTAATGTAATTAGGTTCAGAAACGAACACCCTGTAACGTGACGTGCTTAGAGTACTTAAAAAACTGCAATAGCGTGGTCACGTACAATATAACACGACGATTATGTAATCGTTACTGTGGAAACTGTTACAAATAATATTTATTCAAATACTGCCAATGTAAGTTACGTATGTTTGGAAGTACTAATGAAAAGCTTCAAGAATTACTGGGGAACCTTAAAACTTATATTTTTAGGTTTTTACTTACAAAGGCATCTCTAATTTTTTTTTCTTTTTTTATGTTGCTACACACTACGAATTTCTCCAGCGTCGGTACGTTACGTGCGAAACTCACGTTCACACATACCCAGACTCGGAAAAACTACTTGTTGGTCATACAAATATTTTATTCTGTGCGGGGATCCAAACCGCTACACGCTGCGTAGCAGTCTATCGTTCAGCCACTGAGATAAACAAGCCGACTAATGCGAGTAAACACTCCTAGGTCCGTGTTTTTACTACACGTACCAGAATACCAGATTATTATTATACCAGAAACTTCTTATTCTCACAATTAAATTCCTCTTCTAAATCCGTCCCGATAAAAATAAAATGAACCCTATAATACTACAAAGACAGATGATAATCGATAACTAATAAAGCAAGGTCTAATTTTCTAAATGCAAACAACATTCCTCTTTGTCATCGGGTCTCCGTCGGCCACTTCAATTAGGTCGACCGCCCAGCCCCAGGCTACACTGCGCTGGCGAACTATTTTATTAATTTGCATAAATTCAAATATTCAGTAACAGATTGGGTGAGCAACTTGGTTTAGCTATGGAACATTAAAATTGCTTTTTCCTTAGGGTGAATTCCTTGCCATGGAAAGAAGGTCCCGGCAGTGAGATCATTTTAAGCTTACGTTTTATTCTGTTGCGGAGCTAGTAGTGAGTAGCTAATTAATAATAACGTGTGTTATTTAAAGCGGATTCCAATTTATAGCATTACTGTCCACTAAAAACTACATTGGTCACACAATTACTAAGTCAGCTACAAATCAAATACGTGTAGTCGAGGCGGATTATAGGTAGTCATGGCAAAAAAAAGAAATACGGAATTTCTGTCTACAGGGCTTAAAGGAACCTAGTCTTGTTTTCCTAATTTACCACAACCAATAAAAATGTGTTATCTACTGTCACTTAAAAATACATTGCTACTTAAAACATAAGGAGTGACAAGAAGGGGTCCAAAGTACCCTCAGTTGTCATAAGTTAGGTCTAAGAGAACCGTCTGCCCTCAGCATAGTAATCCGATCTAGTTGAATTATTTCTGCTGTGTGATTTTAGGGCTCTCAAACAGAGTGTTGGATTTTAAGCTTACGGCACAGGGACTAGAGTTGAAATTCCAATGGTATGATAATATTTAGGCATTCATTTAGGTGTCGGTTAGTGTTAGTGGAAAAGGGGCATAAGCCATGAGTGCACACATCAGTACTTAGAACCTCGACAACTAACCACAACTTTAAAGTAGGATTTATTTGAGACTTCAGATTTAGTTTTCATGAACATTTGTTACTTAAAGTGGATAGCTTACATGATTTGTAGCTTTGGGAAGGCAAATGAATTTAATGAATCTTTGAATTAGTAGTTAAAACTTATTATTTATTATCATTAACCTTTTGACTTTTCTCTTGCGAACACATGAGAATAAAACTTTATAGTCTTTCAAAAAGAATATCTTCTAGTTAATTGTTTTGAAGGCATGTAATCCTAAAGTGCCCCGTTAGTTCTCTGACAGTTCTTTGAGGCGCGCTTGGACCACTACACGACGTCGAGCCTTGATCCAACGGTAAGCTACCAATTACTTGCCGTCCGCAAGATCGCGCTTACGGTGCATGGCCAGAAATTGCCTCGCTATGCCCGCTTAACGCCCTAAGTGTGATCTACAGGTCGAGTCTATGAGGAAGACGATTGCCTTTATCTTCTAATTCGGAAAGAGTGGTTACCTACTTCTCATACCCCTTTGCTCCGCACTATGAGCCAGGGAAAGACGCGAGAGGTCGCTGTCGCCTATCGCCAGGAAGACATAACGGTGCTCTTTCCAAGAGGGGCAGACATCCACCGTATGCTCCACCATGCCCTCCACGCAATTCATAAAATAATGATACCCATTCTTATCTGCTGCCGAATCTAACACAGAATCTTCTCGAGATTACCATGTCCGTTTAGGACCTGTGTTAGGCTGTATAGCTGGAGAAACCTCCAGTCACTCTTCATCTCGTATTCCGATACTACACAAAACAATTTCGACGACTCCTGTTATTTATTTATTATGTCAGAATTTATTACTAACCGAACGTTAAAAGATCCTTGTATCAAAATAAATTCAACTGCTAGCAGAATCTCTCCAAGATCACCTTACTACACTTCAGTATTTCCAACATCATTTCTCAGAACCAATAACCGATCTATTCAGAGCAAGACTGCAGGATTCACGACATAAACTGCACTTCTCAAACTATTTTATCAATTTTCATAAATCCAGTGTCCCAGTAACAGATTGGGGAAGAGGGAACTATGAATTAGTAAGGTACCGCCCGTTTGTGGTCGACGAAAAACTACCAAACTTTTTTGGCTTGAACTCAAAAGCTGCTTGGTGGTAAAAAACGTACTGGCCAAGTATAAATGGTTCATGTGCTCCGTATATATAGATTTTAAACGAAAGAATATGCAGACCACCTCTAAAGTATTCTTATGGCAGTCATGTATTCTGAAGACTTATGTGTTAACACTTTAGTAATATTATTGATTAAGGGCCCGTCCGTACGTCTGAATGAAAAAACTGAAACTTCATAGAAGTGCTGATTTTAATTTCAATTATTTTTTTATTTATAAATAAATAATTTTTACTTTGTCTGTTTGTCGCACGAAATCTACCTGATAGATTGATTTCATTCGAAATTGGTACACATAATTATTATGTACCTATTGTAAATTGGGAAAAGGTAGAAGATGGAAATAAATCATAAATGGTGACATATTTGCTTGATAATTATATTGCTCAAATTAGACACAGTCCAGTCTTATTACTTCAAAATCGATTACTATATTGATTATATAATTTAATGTTATATTTTATACTCAATAACGCCTGCGTCGCGTCTTCGCAAAGATATTTTTTAAGGAACGAAAATTTCAGTTGCGAGCAGGGTTCGAACCTGCGTCTTCTGGATAGGTATTCCAGACGCCTTAACCAATAAGGCCATCGCAAGCAACGTGTAAACAACAGCGTTCAAACAACAAGGGAACGAGAAATTCCGTTTCTAGAGAAGTGGTTGCGATGGCCTGTTTGGTTAAGGCTGCTGGAGTACCAGTCCAGAAGATGCAGACTTGAACCCTGCTCGCAGTTGAATTTTTCGTTCGTTTAAAAAAGAAATACATCTAGTACTTTTCTCTCAACCCTTACACAATCACATACCTAGCAATATGCCGTAAGTAGCATGACCATTCGAATAGTTTATCCCAAATAATTACGTATTCTATTTCCCATTAAGATAATTGATAACATAAGCGCATAACTAACACAGGATAATGAGTACCTAGAATTTCTCGTTAGGTAAACATAGGGTTGTATTGTGTAACGAGTTGTGCAGAGGCAACAATGAGATAGATGCTGCAATGATGTTGGTTAGGACTCGTAATTGAAATATACGTGGCCTTTGCATATTTATTTAGACCAAGAACTGTCAGAATATGAAAAGAAGACTAGAGATACATTTATGCCCTGGATATATTTGGCCATTGAATAAATGCCTGTAACGACCAATAATTATCTGGCACCTCGGCTTTTTCCCAGCTATGTGTCTACTTATTTTTTTTGTAAAAAAAAAGTAATTAGTTATTACACCCAGTCCAAGTATTTAATTTGGGCGTTAACTCATCGCCCAATATGCCGAGACTATGCCAATTTTGATCATGTTTTTGCCCTCGACTCATATCAAAGAATATTTGATCTTACCCAGGCTACAGTGATGAAGCTGATTCCTGCTGCGAAGGTCAGAAATAGGCAGTCACTTTACTGACTTGAAGTTAGTAGTTGATGCGTGTGATAGATATAGTATATAATTATCCCCTAAGTATTAAATAATAGTAATAACCTTTCAATTTTGACTGGCCTGTTGATCTAGTGGTTAGTGACCCTGACTACTATGCCGGTGGTCGTGGGTCGATTCCCACCCAGGACAAATTTTGTTTGTTTGAGTTGAGCACGATCATTTATTCTGTGTCTGGGTGTAATTTATGTATAATATGTATGTATTTAGAAATATTTAAGTATGATTATCAGTTGTCTAGTACCGATAACACAAGGTCTGCTTAGCTTGGGACTAGATGGCGTTGTGTGATAGTTGTGGAATATTATTATTATATTAATTGGGGTTTCAGCCCCAACAGAACAGTTAAACACTCGTTTAATTTCAGACAGCGATTAAATTCAAAATCAACCTTCGTGTGTCAACAGTAGGTAACTAATTTGCGTGACAGCCGTCGAGTAAGCAACGGTAATGAGCATATGCGACACACAAACATGTCGCCTGGTAACATAACTCATGCCATAACGTATGGCAGCCCATAAACTGACACAGCTGATGTAGGTGCACCTTCCGCGTCACAATCCAACTCAATCCTAAGGGCTCGTGCCCACAGAGTATATCTATTTGCAGGATCATTTTTAATGGACCTGTCGCTACTGGAGGTGATATTCACACTACCTTTTTACAGTACTGTTTTTATAGATCAGTAATGTTGTCTTGTGGCTGAACTCTCTTATTATACAACTATATACGTCTAAGCCGAATAAAAGCATAAATAGCTGGGTACTTCTTATGCAGCGTTGCATATAACGTATCAGATACAGTATCATGTGAGTACGTAGGCAGGAGGCTCACGTCTACGTACTCACTTGATACTGTATCTGATACGTCACATGCAACATTGCTAAGTGAGTAGCCAGCTTACGATACACAGATCCTGTATAACGGCCTGCTGTTAATTTTACCGGATTAGTATTTTTACCGAATTCGTAATAGGGATGTTGACGACAGACGCAAGTTAAAACTAGACTTCCTTGTGACCTATTGTGACAAACGAAAAAACTTCCTTAAAAAAACTACCTTCCTCGTGACAAAAAAAAATACGTAAGTATCAAATATTGTTTTATTAATCTAACTGACGATCTTATTAGATTTTTTCTGTCAAACACCTTGTATTGCCTTGTATTACGTGAACTCGGCCATGCATCAACATACGTCTTCGCCGAATTCAAATGAATACGATAAACCTGTACTACAGGGTGCAATGTAAGTCGTGGGCAATATTTTAATCACAGTTTCTACTCACGATACTGATTGTATTTTGGCTCATCATTCGCAAATCAAAAATATCATTGCAAGTTTGAACAACTTTAAAAATATAATAAGTCACATTGCAAAGGCATAATGTTGCAAATAAACACTAAAAGTAATTAAAAAATAATTCATAAACCACTATAAGTCATGAAGTATAAATTTTGATAAAACGCAGTACACCGCGCGTGGAACGAAAAGTAAACGCCGGACACATATTTTTTTTTTTAAGGTTTTAAATACTTGCATCAATAATGTTTTTGAGTTGCGTAATACAACCAGTATCGCGAGTAGAGCCTTAGATTAAAATATTGCCTATGACTTAAATTACACCCTGTATAAAACAGACTTCTGTGTATACGAACACTAAGTGATAGTTCCCGTTTCTCTCAACTTCGTAATTAATTATATCCTCTTATACGATCTTACTTCAACTTTGTGGGGCAAACCATTCCTGTTTATTAATGCTGGTCATTATTCAACAGCAGCCGCAGATGAGGCAAAGCGAACGAACATTCTTGAAATATATTCATTTTGTCTCGTTAAAAGTAAGTTGAGTTGAAAACTTGACTTTATGATAGTTGTCGTTTGTTTTTAATTCTTCAATCTGGGTTGGAAGTGTCTTAAGTGTTTTATAGTTTAAAAATGTATTCAGAATTGCATTTGGGCTGTATTGCTAGTGGCTTGTATTGCCAGGCAAGCGTCCTTCACCATCGACCACATCTTCGCTTGTCATCAGGCGACATAGTGGTCGAACACTAGCTTAAGTTATATTTTTATACGCAATAACGCTTTACACGTTGTAAAAAAACAAGGGAATGAGAAATTCAGCTTCCAGATTAATGGTTGCGATGGCCCAATTGGTAAGGCGTGTGGAGCACTTATTCAGAAGACGCAGTTTCGAACCCTGCCTGCTGCTGAATTTTTCGTTCCTCAACAATAAACACTAGCTTAACGCTAAATAATAATAAAAAACTAATTAGATTGTGGAGGTTGGATATTCAATTGCTCCATGTAATATATTGGTATCCAACTGCATCCGTTTATGTAAGTACTTTTGTGAAAGCCGTCAACGCAGTCTGAAAAAGGGAAATGATATAATGGAATAAAAATCCACGTTGGATGGGTTACAACTGTGATCAAATTAATTTTACAACTGATTGATTTATTGCAACGATGTTAAAAGTTAACGAGAACGTATTAAACTACACGTTTTAATTAATTACTGGGATGACTCGAAAGGTCATGTCAATTTAGGAAATATTTTGTTACTGATAATATTAATGTCGCGAAAATACACGCGAGTAGTTGGCTGTCGATTCGAAAACCCCTAAAAAGATGTCATGTTTTCAAAAAAGGTTTAATTTAAGAGATAATTAAAAGCTTTATCAAGATAATTATGTCTGGCACAAACGCAATAAAGAATGCCATTACCTTTGTGCATAATTCCCCTGCAAAACATCATTAAATAAACTGAATTTGTATACCTACGTCCGTAATCTACGAACGCCAACGTATATTGAACCAGTGTCCATATAATTTTATTACTTATAAGTGGGTAGTACAATAAAAGCCGGTTGTTCGTTGCACGGCCCGCGAGCACAGTTGTATGCTGCCTGCATACTAAGCAGCGTGAAATGCGACTTCGTATATTATTTGCTTAATAATTTACTAGCGTACTGATTAATAATTTCAAAATGAATACAATCGAGCTGTGTTGGTCTTTATTTGGTTATTTAATTATTTAATCAACCGAATTGTGCTACGGTTCGAAGTGTGGCGTAATTTTGCGTAATTCATATGAGTGTGTTTCTCTATACAGATAATTATTTTATTCTGTGTATAACTACCTAATTATAACTTCAATAACATAGTTAATTGGAATAACCTGTGTAATTGCAATTGATTGAATCGTAATTGAGGAACAGATCATAATTATTGGCTCTAACCAATCAACAACCGAATTTGCTAATCCAAGTCAGCAGCCGTCGAAGAAAACGGATCGGGGGTTATTTTAAGGGCGGTTGAGATTTGGATTAACATACCTACAATATTAATTTTATTTTATTGACACGTCACTCAAATTAAAAGATACGATGAGTTTTGCCCCATGCAAAGCGGTTAAAAATTGAATTTTTATTGAATTTTATTCAAACAATCCTTTTCCGTAAAAAAAAACTTTTTACATTTTTTTCAGATAAATTCGACGCCTCATTCACCTACTTTCAGATCACCTCTAGAAATATACTATGCCAAAATTTAATGTTTTAGATACTTTTAATGGCCAAATCAATTTAAATCCAAATTAGTTTTAATCCAAATTGATTTTTGTCAAAATTATTTTTAATAAAATTCAATTTAAAACAAAATCAATAGAACTAGCAGGAAAATACGATATTCTGTGCACGTTTGAAGTTATGATATACGTTCTGATTGCACCGTCCAAGATAGTGTCAATTTATCAAGGAAGCGTTCGATTTTAATTGGTATCTCTCTCCAACCTGTCTGCTAGATGGGTTGATTATAACTGTACCTACGGGACTATTTCTAAAATGTTAAGGTTTGAGATTATATCAAGTAGGAATGATTCGTTTTTTCTGGAAAGGATTCAAAAACGAAATACCCACAATATAAGTTTTATTTCTGCAACCTGTTTTTTTATACATTTTTTTTTTAAACTCTTTGCCACACTCCAGGCATTTTTTCAGTGCTGTAGGTGCATTTCTAAAGACATTCACACGCGAATATTTTGTTCCGCACGAGGATCGAACCAGCGACACGCGATTGCTGCGAAGCAGTTACTAAGCCAGCCGTGCCTTCATGTAGTTTTGTTTTACAACAACAAATGAGTCACAAAAAAACCATTAAATAATTATAAACGGAGAAGAAGTATGCTCAAAGTAACAAAAAGAGGAGTAGAAGTAAAACTATTTCTAATTATTCAAGAACAAATATCGCTTGTGGAGCATTAAAGCTAAGTCCCACTCGTTTACACAATCGAAAATACACATCCAATCCCAACTCAATACAGATTAAAAGATAACCTAATCTCTTAATACCGAACTAAAATCTCTTCTAATTAAAATTAAGGCATACAAAATCAATACACCCCTAACATTAAGCGTTCGGCCTCCAATACATAATTAGGCAGTTTACAATAACACTTTACGGGGTCCCCAAAAGTTTCTTCGTTTAGATTTTCCCCCGATAGTATCGTATGCAAATTTCCTAAATGCCTCTACGCTTCGCCTGGCGAACTACCGTCTGCATTCTGTTAAATCCCTGATGTAGGCCAATCTCTGTACAAATAAAGTTTCTCATTGAAAATGGCAGCGGAGGAATGAATGGATTTTGTATCAGTCAGTTGGGAAAATAAAATTTGTTTCATGAATAAAAGGGGAGAGGGAAGGGATTTAGATTGGCCTAATTATGGCCAGAGTTGCTGAAATGTTTGTAAAACTTTGCCCGCAATATATAATTTGGCTTTGAATGAAATTTATAGTTTACTGAGACCCGAAATTTAACACTAGATCCTTTCTATTATACCTTACTTTTTCCATTATTGATTGCATTCAGCTGACCCTTTGAAGTAAGATAAAAGGTTAGGTTATAGATAAATGTAATATAACAAGGCGACCAAAAAAAGCTTCGCCAGGTCGCTCGATGAGAAAAACAATTTTGCGTTTCATTCAAATGAATAATCTTAGGTTAACCAAAATAATAATTATTTGCAATTTACACTTTACTGAGTTCTTGCTCAGTAAAGTGTAAATTAACTACATTTTCCTGATAATACCTAATGCTTCATTTGTCTGCACTCAGTAAACTCCCTGATGTAGGCCAATAACAGTATAAATAAAGTTTCTCAGTGGAAATAGCAGCATTCGTGTACAATGGATTCTGTATCAGCCAGTTGAGTAAATAATTTGTTTTGTAATTGAAAAGTTGAGATTGAATGGGGAGAAAAGGATTGTTTGGATTATATCTAATTGGAAGTCGCTGAGTAGTAGTCTTTGGGAGTTGGTTAGGGTGGTTTTGTTAATTCAGCTTGTTATATGTAAAGGAGCATTACTTTCTCTGTACTCTTAGTTGCAAAAAAGTGTAAGTAACTATGTCTTGTTCTACATAAGGTTTGCACATCGCGTATGTGTGATCCAAACGGAATGAAGAGTACCTTTTCCTAAAAAAACTTTAACATAAACATTTCAAACATAAAAACCATTTTTTTATTTTCAGGTACGGTTGGCATAAATCGACATGGCTAGGCCACGTCATCAAATAATTTACAAATTATAAAAACTTACTTTACACTTTATTGTGTTTGTTTTTGAAGCCGAAAATCAGTTCATCCAAACGCGAGATAATCGCAGATAAACATACATACAAACACACAGGTCGATCTGAGAACTTCACTATTTAATTCAGTAAAAAAATAACTACTTCATCATGTTTGGCTAAATTAATGCCTTGCCGGCCTTAACATGACAGTAAAAGCTGAATGAAGTTATCCAAACAACATGTAATCTGCTCTTGTAATCACTCTACTAATAAATCTATTTACCTTGTAACTTATTAATAAAAGCCAACACTATATATAGGTACTGTGATATACATACATTTATAGAGATCATTACAGCGAGCGGTGCCATTAATAGGGAAAAGCCATGCTCAATTGCGAACATTGGCAGGTCACTGACCCACATCCCATAAGCTTACGGCGACCAAGCATTACATTAATATCCTTTGACTTACTGGTAAATAGTGTCTATATACATCCGATGGCTTCAGTTTGACATACCTAGATGTTATCCAAACATCATCATGTAATCCGCTCTTGTAATCACTCTACTAATAAATCTATTTACCTTGTAACATAATAATAAAAGCCAACACTATCTACAGGTACCGTGATATACAGACATAATTACATAGAGATCATTACAGCGAGCGGTGCCATTAATAGGGAAAAGCCATGCTCAATTGTGAACATTGGCAGGTCATTGACCCATATCCCATAAGCTTACGGCGAACAAGCATTACATTAATATCCTTTGACTTACTGGTAAATAGTGTCTATTTACATCCAATGGCTTGAGTTTGACATACCGAGATGTTTTATTTAAGTGACCTTCTTTTTTTTGTGTTGTCTGTCACTGTTTTAATTATTTAATTTTCTTGTGTGTGTGTCTTCTTTGATGGAACAATTTTAAATTTTTGTGTCTCTTTTGCACTAAATAAATCTTTTACCTATCTATCTATGAGTATGTATTTATTTGAAATGGGTTAGCTTTTGACTCTAGCCTGGTTCAATGGTGACAGAGACAAAGCCTTGGAATGAGCTTATCAGTCAGACTCTGACTAAAAAAACATCGGTTCCTTAACAATTATTTTCTTTGTGTTCCAGGGCCGCAGTATCCTGTTTAGTTCCGAGAACCCGTGGTTTCTGCCTGCGCCATCGAGAACACGTAAGTTGATATTATTTATTAATCTATCATACTTTTGACCACATAGTAGTTGTTTATACAACGTGTAACGTTAAAAGCGCAAAACCTCTCGTGGGGTAACTCAGCACATGTTATTGAACAATGTTTGTTATAAAACTTTTGGAAATTCGCAAAAAAAAATGATTTTTCATACAAAATGAAAAAATTTATCGAGCCCATCAGTATGAAAAACTATTTTTTTTTCGCGAATTTCCTAAAGTATTATATTTTTACATTGTTCATTAGCATTGGCTGAGTTACCTCACGAGAGGTTTTGCGCTTTTAACGTTACACGTTGTATAGTATAGAAATTCTATATATTGTAATTGATAAATGTGCGTGCCAAAAAATCAGCTCAGCCGTTTTAGGTTGAAAGAGAACCACAGAAACTTTGGCAGTTAAATCAAAGTAAAACGTAGTACATTAATGGAATTGAACAAAACATTTTGAATTCACCACATCCAATACCAGATTGCATACACAAGTGTTTTGAAAATGTCTACAGTTTAATTAACAACGAAAGCAATTATCCGTATAGTGCTTAATTTGCAAACATATTCGCATAGTGTAACTACACAGATGTGTTTACAAGACGCTCGCACAGAAACACGGCAATTCCATTTGTGAACGTTCCAATGACAATATTTTGTGACGTAACATAAAACGTAAACGGCATGGTGGGTGAGCTAGCGGCTACTATGCTGCGTATTTTGAGTTCGATTCGATTTTAGTACTTGTATGGCCTACAGCAGGCCGGAGTAAATGTACGTTTAAATACAGGAGAAATGCGTGAATAAAAGAAACAATTTTGACTGGCCTGTTGGTCTAGTGGTTAGTGACCCTGACTGCTATACCGGGGGTCGTGGGTTCGATTCCCACCCAGGACAAATGTTTGTGTGATGAGCATGATCATTTGTTCTGTGTCTGGGTGTTATTTTTCTGTAATATGTAGGTATATAGAAATATATAGGTATGTTTATCAGTTATCTAGTACCCATAACACAAGCTCTGCTTAGCTAGGGACTAGATGGCGTTGTGTGATAGTAGTGAAATTTTATTGTGGAATGTTAATAAAGTAAGTTTTTACTCAAGTGCATGCATTGCATTTTCATTGTTTTTAATTCAAACAGGAGTCAGAAAAAAAATACTTCAAAAAGAAGACGAACGCACAATGAACACAGATATCCACATTAATCAACAAAATCTTCGTAACAGTAAAAAATTAAATGAATGTAGATTTTCCCTTGCAAATTTCATTTAAGGTCCCTGTCACTGAGATCGTTTGCCCTCACATTTTCTCCCTAACGAAGTGTTCCTCTAAGTTGTTATTCCCAATTCTCTATGGCATGTTAGGCAAAGTAGGAAGGTACCTTTTCAAATCATTTTTCTGCTCCAAATTTACTTCGCTGTATATTTTAAATCAGTGTCTTTAAGTGACCCGAGTAAGAAGACCTTTTTTGTTTCGCAGACCGTACATAATTTATCTCGTAAAGTATTTTTTAGAAAACTTTCGGGAAAATATTTTGAAAAGCTACATATTAGGCAAATGGGATCGTGGTAAAGTAAAAAGGTTTTTTTTTATATTATATATTCTGACTAAGTAAGCCTCAGTGCACAATAACAAACTAGCAGCTGTAACAAAACAATTACAAGAAAATCCGATTAGAGCCGAAAAACATCCCAGATACAAAACATCCAAAGAATTTTCCATCAAACTCCTATAATATTATACAAAATTAATGACCCTTCAGACTGTCCTAACTTTATTATAATCTCTTCGGTGCGCAATCGTGCAACCAACCACATGATCCAAATTACGCGAGCGACGGAGAAAAATAGATCGACATTTTTCATCAGAAAACTTTGGTTAGCAACTTCCCAAGGCAGCCAGTCTTCTTTATTAAGCTCGATGGAAGATATATTACACATCTAATACGTACGGGTTCCGATGTATAAGTACCTCCTACCTACGAAACCCTAAGGAAGTGCGATAGCAGAATAATAGGCGTAGGTACCGCCTATAAAGATAACGTCGTTCCGTTTTGGTTACTTCGCTGACCGACGCAGCGTCGCGTTGACATTATTCTTTACTTCCAAAGAAAGATAAAAAGAAAAAATATTCGGTAGTAATCCCATAGGGCAGTATATTTTCCTTATTTCGAATATCATTTTACGTCAACTCAATTCGACAGCATGCAAAAATGTTGGAAAAAAGCCCTCTCCGAAACTTATACGAATTAATGTTGTGGGAATAAGTTACATGAGAATAATTTTCTTGGAAAATTATGAATTGCCGAAGGGCGCTTTATCAATGCCTGAGTAATATATCGCTTCTCATCTTATATTTTCTAAAAGAAAAACAACTTCGTCATGAATTTAGGATCACGGAGTTTTTCTTGTTGGATACAGATATTTTATGATTGTAGAGAAGAGACATAAAATAATTAATGATTCAGTATGGATATTAATTAAATCGATCTTATAAGCAAACATTAAGCTATTTTAAGGGTTCTATTTGTTGTGAAAACTTAACATAAAAACATGACCACATATCACGCTCTTTATGGTTATTATCCTCGTATTCGTGACTTCAAAACACTCCCTACTCCAACCACGATAAACAAATAACCTCCCCGGTGTGGAACACTTTCCGGTCAGTTAAAATATTTGAAATAAATAGCCAGTATAGGAGCGATTACGACTATTACCCAACAAACAACTTATAAAGAAATATGCGCAACATGAGAAAAACATGAACCCCGCAACAAACAGAATATGTCGGTCACGCTTCACTTGTTATCAGCAGTATTGTATTTTGTCGGCCATCATTGTGTTTTCGAGCATTTGTTTCCTTACGAAACGGCAGTTAGGAATATTTATTGGATGAACTTGTGGCGTGATGTCGCTTTTTAGCCAATTGTAGCCATTTTTGTATCTACCCAATGGAGTTAGATATGTGGGGCAATAAAAGTTTCGATGGCAGTTCCAATTCAGTTGTACAATCACTTCGCTATTTTTATATCTTGTTACCACTTGAAACGACTGTTCAAAAATGTATGTTGGAGGACGCGGTTTATCACTCACGTATTTTATTGGAACTAACTTTGTGATCGTATTACGGGCTATAGTTTCTCCATCTGAAATGCTAAACCGTAATGGATTAACATATTTAAATTTGAAGAGAACGTGTGTGCTGCTATACGACTTTGGAGGGCCCATTAAGATGTGGTTTTATGTTCATAATTTAAATCAGATTAGAATAACAATACGTCTTGGCGGGGACACTACCGTACCCCCATATAGTCATAGTGATAAGTTTTTAAGATTAGAGTTTGAAGGTATAATAATAAGATAAAATAAATAAATAAATCTAAGTGCAATTTACAATATTTTGTCAGCACTTACCCTCAACACATTTTGTATGTTCATACATAATATTGTAAAAGAATCACCCTTAAAAAATATTTCATGCTTAAAAAAAACACTTAAAACGCAACGCCAATCATTATAATCCCGTTTAATCCAATTAAATCTGTGAGAGCTGCCATCAGAAAGTCTTATTAAAGTTTTACAACCCATCTTATGACGGACAGGACTTATGCAAATGAGTGAAGGGTGTACGAACGGCTGTGTATCCTGGATTAAAGGGGTCCGTTCGAGCCGGTCTGTTTTTACAGCGCCACATGGTGTCGAGGGCTTTTAAACAAAACAAGCAAGCGAGGGGGCGGGAGATAAGTAGCAAAACGGCCACATCTACATTTTTGGGTCTCTGTAGACTATGTAACTACTAGCCAGCCTGCGGTCCCCGCACTTGCTCCAAGGGATTAGCTAGAAAGCTTATTGATGAGGCCAATCCAGGTGTGATTACGCGGTCGTCAACATTAAAGTGGGTTTGATAAATTATTCAATGTTTTGATAGGAATGTCATAAATCATTTATGAACATCAAATAAAACATATTTTGGTATTTACTTGAACAAACATGCCTGTATAAAATAGTTCCGAGTTCTTATAAAATATTAATCTACGAGATATTTTCTAGATAACTTAAAGGCGGTCTTTTGATATTAAATAGGAAGCGAAACCTTTATAAAAAACACGCAATATATTTTCTCTCGTCCTCCGTATCTGACCTAGACGGTTATCTAAGTTCTCGCAGCGTTTGTGAGATATTTCCCAGCGAAACACCACGCCCTTGGTAAAAGTATATCGTTTCTAATCTTCCCTTGCTTTCACGGCTTTGTTTTAGAAAAACCTCCCTTGGGCACCTCATCGCTCCCTACACCATCTCGCTAGCTTCAGAGTACATTATCTATGTCAATACAGTAAAATGGGCGAGCCATTTTACGAAAACATTTTGCTATATCGCGTGTATCCTTAAAATAAGGAGCCGTGTGGGAACCATTACGTAGAGATTTCTGTCCCACAAACAGCCCATAATATGGGTATCGTTACGTAACCCACTCACAATGTATTTTTTTCGAAACACGATTTATCGGATATGGCACTAAGGCTTATTTTTCAGCAGAACAAAGGTGACACCCATGTTGGATGGGATTATCTATTGTGACGCATTAGTTTTGGGTCTGTATCAAAAGGTCGGAACGAAATACCTTGTTTTATTTGTGTGTCACACAATATAGCCGATTTGTTAAACGGTTAGTGTTATAAATCGAGTCTGTAATAGTTTGGATTACTTTCATATAACATAACATCATCGGTTGTAATAAATATAAATGGCTCGGATAACGCGCGTCCGCTTTTCCTTGAAGTCGTTATATCTCCGTATTTCTGTGTACTCCGTGCAATGTGTTGTAACAGTAGCACTTGGCAATAACACTACATTTAATTCCCATCAAGCTCATGTATACGAAGACTTAATTCAAGTCCATTTCACTGCTTGGCAATTCGAATAAAATTAGTGCAAACAATTTAGTCTGAGACGTCATTGGGTACAGCACAGGCGCATGATTGTTTCATCTAATACTGTTATTTCCGTCTGAATACCAACACGGACGGCTACTTACAGTTAGTGTAATCCTGTTTAATCCTGTACAAAGTAAGTGTTCCTAATACGGACACTATTTCACGTAGATAATTGCTTGGCGAACGAACCGGGTCGCCAGATTAAGGCTTGGTGCGACAACACTGCGCGAACACTCCTTTTAATACGTGGATTTACTTTCATAATGTTACTTGTTCAGCGTTTTTAATAATAATGTAGGATGAACTGAATATGTTGGTTTTAGTAAAACTGGAATTGCGAAAATGATTTCGCTGCTGCTCCGGAGCTCTAGTTATCGCTGTTACCTATACGAAATGAGTTATACTTAAAACGTGTATCATAACTTGAAATTCATAAATCTTATTCAGTAAATATTTTCAACAACAAGACAATAACATTTAATACATAACGTTTATATAGCTGAGAAAATTAGCTTTCAACAAAAGCTTCAATACCTAAGTAATTACCAAATCTGTTGAGAAGAAACAACCATTCAAGCAAACAATAGCTCATCATAAACCCATTTAAATCATCTTTCCAACCACTCGCAACAGTTGGTGTAATAAAACTCTACTACAATTTAAATTTAAAAAGAGGGTAACTCCTATTCATAGTCATGCAAAACAGTCTCAAAGTAATCACTTCAATTAATCCCTTATTGAATAAAAAAAATCAATACGAAATATTTAGAGCAAAGACTATTCATGTTCGAATTTTAAAATTTGAATTAAGTTTTCACTCGCTCCTCCCAATTCATACCGTTTGATTACTGTTTTGATTACAAAGGGCGTCCATTCGAACCCCGAGGGGTCCGTACACGGTCAGTTGATCGATAACCATCGCCCTGGGGTTCAGTTCCACGGTTTTTTGTGTATTTATGATCAAAGCTAATTTAAGTGGTATGAAAATTTATTGTGTTCATGCTTACTGGCATCTTTGGTTGAAGATATTCCGGTCTCGTTTGGGTCCACTTTATTTATGTGTTTTTATCTATGTAGGTACTTCTGAGTATTTATGTAATGATGAGGGTTTCAGGAGAGATGACGTGGCTATGTTTAGGGGAGTACGGGTTCTTGACCGCTTGACAACCCACTTCAAATTATGCATAGAGGTTTTATTTCTCTGAATATTTTTCTTTTGGGTATATTTGTTTATTTTTGGGGGTTCTCTTTGTCCAGGGATATCATTCTGAACTCATAATTGAAACAAACAGGAGTATAAAGTCATCTGAACCATCTCTGAATTAAAACTGCATAACGACATGACCCAAATAGACCAGGACCACCATAAAATGTAATTCAATATTTTAATGCTGGCAACTTCATTATCTTTTTGAAAAGTCCTGCATTATTCATAACGAGCAACATTTACGTAAATAATAATAAGTGTTTTAAAAATGTTTTTGTATTTTTTTTTATGTCGTTGGCTCTGAATGTAATAGAACATTCTGGGCCTGGTCGTAAAGACCAGCCAGTGCTTTAATTACTCGGTAAATAGCGGGGTTACTTTTATTTTTCAAAATGGCTGCCGTTGTACAGAGGTGTTTTAAAAGGACACCGCTGTTTTAAAAGCTCGTATAAAACTAGATTTGTATTATCTGCGGACATTATGTGAGGATATAGTGAGCAGTTGGATTTAAATAGTAGATTGTTATACAAGGGTGGAAAGAAATCAATTCCCATACGAGGTATTTAGACGCACGAGCAAAGCGAGGGCGGCTATAGTCCGAGTGGGAATTGATGACTTTCACCCATGTTAAACACTCTACTTTTCATTTCAAATATAAGGAAAGTAAAAAATAGTAGTTTTTCTAAAATATTTATACCTATTTAATAGATATAATGGGTCCGATTGCGTTTCTTCGGCGCACTTAAATAATGCCGAATAATAGACTTAAATTAGTCTAAAATTCGTACTAATATTATTGCTATTGCGTTTGTTAATTAATTATGTCCACAACACTATTTATGTCCAATTCGGACTTAAATTATGTCTACGCATGTCTTTTGCTATTCCGTTTCTGATAATTTGACAGTTCGTTGGCTTTAAATGATCATACACGTCTAGGAAGTGTTATTCTTTAAGTTCGCACCTATTTAGTCCGTACTTAAGCTAAGTTTCTTCAGAAAATAGTGAAAAATGTTTCCTAATTGCTGGGCTATCGTTTAAAGAAGATTCAATGAGGAACGGCAACGGTATGAGTACGAAATTGATATTATAGAAAGATTGCTTTTCTTGTATACGGTTTAAGCATAACAAACATTATACCTTAACTTTTTTCGTTGTAGGGCTGCGAAAAAAAAATTAAAAAAGATTTAAATTAAAGAATTAATAAAACTTAATTTCGAAAAAACTGTTTATTTATTTTTTGATGCTGTTCTTTCTTCATTCTTGGCTTCTTTATACCCATATTTATAAAATTTTTAATAATTCTTGCGAAAACTCACATAAATGAGAACCTCTTCCTTTTTTTGAAGTTGGTTAAAAATAACCACGACAGACTTGACAACTTGACAGACTAGCGGTGTTGTGTTGTCATTTGCGGCGACAAACGAACGTAATTATGTCCATTTCCATAGACGTTGAATTAAGTTAAATTTAGTGACGTGAACTTATTTTAGCAGAAACGCAATAGCTTTAGATTAAGGACATGGACATATTTAGTAAAATTTTAGTCTGTCATTATTTAGGTTCGGAGAGAAACGCAATCGGACCCAATAGTACCTATTTAATAGTCTTTATTTAATTTAAAGGACATGGTTAATCCATGGCCTAGGCGGCCACGGGCCTGATCACGTCTAAAAAAGAGCTAATAATATTTGAAATCTCATAATGATATTCATTTTTCCTGAACAGTATGTGGAAATAAATCAATTATTAAGAGTATTGTTATGATTATTTTATTTTGGTTAGAATCCATAAGCTGTCAGGAAATAACTAGTGTTGCAAGTATTGGAAATAAAATGGTAATAAGGTAATAAGTAATCTTTAATCTCCATTGCATAATAATTTGTTTTCCCATATTTAAGATAGTAGATCAATTAAAAAAAAAAATGATATTGTAGTTTTCGTGAAAACTAAAGCATGAGGAAACTATACGTAATGTATGCATGTCATTCATTAAATAAGGAATAGATTAAATGGTTTGTCTATGTAATGGAAACATTGTCTTCTTTTTAAAGTCAAGTACACATGGAGCAATAAAATATATAGACATATTTTGGTAGGTGTATTTAGGTAGCATTATTATTATTCTTTAAAATACGTCAGCCAAACGAGTTTCTTCGGTTTAACGTGCTGTTCCAGGTACCCTTTTTTTACTGTGGTAAAATTATCAATTGAGTCCTGGGAGGACTACCATTGCAGAGCGGGAGGGACTGTCAGACTCGTACGGACTGATCCACGGTGTCCTTCAATAGTCCTTTACGTTCTGGGATTAAGGTAATTCCTTAGTCCCGCGACCCCGCAGGCTTTACAAGGCTAGGAACACAACGCGCCGTCAACCCGGGCATGGTCCGTAGTCTAACAATGAGTCGCCCATTACTCGTCGCCCGCATGCCCATTCTATTGCATGCTGTTCCAGGTACTAGAGGAACTTTTTAATGAAAACAGCAATGGTTTTAGCAGTCACTGCTTATCCTCAAAGCTGGGTAATATACTTATAAGCACCGCATGTTTCTATACTTATCTGTGTTATTAAAAGGACGCGCGATGGGAATGTATAATATGAAGTTGGATATAAAAGAAAACGAGAACACAACTATTCTGTACCTTCTTAACACCATGGCAAAAGTGGTGTGTATAAGTTTATACATACTTAAAAGAATATGAATGACAATCCGTTGTTCCTTGCTTGCCTCTCCCACCCATATAGCCTATAAGCGTCAATAGATATCATCTATCTTTGTACCAAAAGTCACCAAAATCTTTTTAGTCATTTTGTCGTGAAAACAAAATAATATATAGAAATATACACACTTTCGTATAAATAAGTTTAAATATTATGTTAGTACATGTGCTACGGGTTTTATATCCAGTTAAGACATTTCTGTCACAACTGACATGACATTTAAAGTCATTCATGATAAAATTACTTGGTGCAATCATATGTTATTGTGGCTCGCATCGTGAATTTATTCTTGCTATTTAGTTGTTTTCCGACTGACGCCTATTTTATTAGACTCTGCATTTTCTATTGTGTCTCTACTGACTCTCTATCTGCTATAAGTTGATCTACCAAATGCCCTCTGCTTACTCGTACTCTGAACTGCTCTCCCGGCCCCTGCTTGCACGGACTCGAATCTCCTAATACTCGGACTTTGGACAACTTATTTTGAATATCAATAATGGAAAACCAGCGCCGAATTAATTGTGGAATAAGGACGTTTCGCATAAGAAGCCATCTAGCAGATTCGAATGAAATTCGATCTCTTCTAAGACGTTAGATTTCTCCGAGATTGGTTAGTCTTAGTATTTTTAGACCGTTTTCTGAGGACTACTTACCAAAATATTTATTCATCCTTATTAAAAATGTTAATCTTATTATTTTAGGTCACTGCATCTGATCATTTACTTTAACTTTCGGTACTCGGGGGGCTTGTCCAGGGAGATGGCGATGTAGACCGGGACGTATCACACCGGATCAACTAGGGATAGATGAAATGGGGACAGATCACCGGAACAACTTATGACCCACTGTTGCCACTTAAGTTTAAGGGGAAAATATAGAAATCCATGATGAGACCTGTCGTATTGTGGATCGGAATGCTGGGCTGTGAAAAAGCTGGATGAGAAACGATTGCATGTAGCGGAGATGAGGATGTTGAGATGGATGTGTGGCGTGGAAAGACTGGATAAAACAAAAACTTGAAGAATTTTTCAATTCGACTAGTTCCTGACATTTTTTCGTTTGCAAACGAAAAAACTCTTCAGTTTTACGTTTTAAAATTCTTTCTCCATTATATTGTTCCTACTTCCATAAGTAACTACGACTACTTATCTTGTGTTTAAATGTCAAAATGACATACCCACCAACAATGTTCACTTAGCATGTCTTATGTTAATTATCTCGTCCCCAACGAGTTTTAGAGTAATAAAACATATATTAGGCTATTAAATAAACTTAATCCTTTACGTTATACGTTGTTTTATTCTTGGCCTTGCCTAAGCCAAACTTGTATGGGAACGATATCCATCTCCTTTCAAAAATGGAACACACCTGGAACTCTTCCCGCCGCACTAAACTTGTCGAGGCACGGTTACAGTTTATAGGTTTTTCTAAGGAGGTTTAGTAACTACATAATACACCACATGACACTGGCCGAAAATAAAGAGAAAAAATAAAAACTTCTCAACATGTCATCAGATGTCAAAAATGGCGGCTGCGATCTGTCTGGTCAGAAAATCATTAGAAATTTACAAAATACTCGACAATCTGAATTTTGCGGATATAATTATGTTGTTGATTCGAAATCATTATTTTTTAATGTTTTATTTTTCAGGTTAGCTTTCAATCGAGTCTACCGTAGCCGACTAAATAACCAATTTTAGTTCTATTTTTAAAATTCATTCCCGCCCTAGGGAGGGAAGCAATTACTATGAGTCTTTCCCGTTCAAGGGAGGGAAGAATCGTTTTCGACCCGCTGCTCTGATCAAACAAACACTACTTTCCGAGTATGAGAAATGAAAAAGTATTTATTTACTAAGTTAGTTGTGTAATCAGAAACTTAACTCTGCCGTAATAGGTATATAAAATTAATTTTTTTTTTATTAATTTCAATTTTTGATTGTGGCTAATGATTTTGGAAAGTACAGACTTAATTCAAAAATTTTCAAAGTAATACACTTTGGATGCTTATGGCAACTTATTTTATTCACTTACATTATGTATGTTATATTGGTTAAAAATATTTAACTGGACTAGGGCTCGCCCGATGGCCGACATTCGACGAAATTTTATGTTTGAACAAGGAATAAGTATTAGTTTTCTCCACCCCATGTCTACATAAACTACAACTGTACCTCATTCATTTTCCTTTGTCTACATAATTTTCAAAAAGGGGTACAAATAGCTAGAGATTTTACGCCTACTTCATGGTATAATAAAACGTCCTTTTCCCACGAAAAGCACAAACATTTCCTTAAACTGTAAGTAGGTTATATTCAGCCAGTTTGCCCTATTTACCTTAATCTCTATAGGGATAACTTCCAATAAATTCTTTGCCAAATAAGCAGTATAAAAACATACTAGTAATTTATCACGTGAATTTCTACCCACTCAAGTTGTTGAAGTAAGCCAAAGGCAATAGGTCTACTAAAGTGTGCGTAGGCAGGACAAACTTATGAACAATATGTCCCCCTTTCAATATAAATAATGACATGAGTTCAATAAAACACGAAAAATGCTGAAAAGGTTGAATGGACCTATTTGTGGGCGAAGGGTTTTAGGCTTAGGGACCTAAGTATTATGATTGCTTTTTCAAAGTTGTCTAGAAAAAGCTTTACAAATACTAGTGAGGTCAGTATTTCTAAAAACGGCAGTTATAATGCGGGAAGATACCTGTTTATTTATATCTTTTGTGCTTACTAAATACAAATATTTTTACTTCAAGTAACTTTTCATGGAATAATGTTGTTTTCTCTGTTGAGGTCTCACTTTTCCGTGTTAAGATTCTAAAGCGGTCCGTTTTGGGTAAGGTAGGACGGTCGACTGCGTGAGCCAACCTAACTCCTTCTAGAAGCTCAGAAGCCTGGGACGTTTACAAGCTTCTTGGAGCGAACTCATAGAAAAAAGGTTACCTGCGTCTTTTGGATAGGTACTCGTGTAAACAGCGTTAAAAAAACAAGGGAACGAGAAATTCAGTCTCGAGAGTAGTGGTTGTGATGGCCTAATTGTTTAAGGCGTCTGGAGTACCTATCCAGAAGACGCAGGTTTGAACCCTGCTCGCAACTGAATTTTTTGTTTCTTAAAAATATCTTTTTTTTTTTTTTGGCCGAGATACCTATGTAAAACAGTACAACATCAATAAATACGAAGCTCTTTCAACTTATATAATGATACCGTTGAACAAAACCGTTTCATGGAAACCATTGACTGTATTGTGGCAATAGCTTATGCAGTAATACCTGGAAACCGTATGTACGGCCACTGGCGGAAATAAGCATTTACCTAAGTGAATACACATTGAAACGTAATCTACTTTAGTATTATCGATTTACGTAGACTATGGAACTCTGCGGAATAATCGAATACAAACGTATTTAAAATGAAAATACACAATATTGTGGCCTTACATAATTAGTATTAGTTATTGGGTGAAACAGTGACGTGATTTTTTTTTAAACAATACGAGTAGTCCTTAAAAAATGCCAAACAAACATTTCTAATTATAATCGGATATACCTCAACCAACTCAAGAGGACTTTGTGGCTAAATAATAACAGCCGCACATACCGATCTTCCAGTTTAAGCCGCGCTTGCCGAGGTTGGTCTGTGGATGGGTGGCCATCTGTCATAGCGAGTTTTCGTCCGTGCTTTGGAAAGCACGTAATTCCGTTGGTACCGACTGTCATTTGTAGATCTATGACAGTCGTTACTGTTAGTCAGAAGCTCTAAAGTCTGACAACCAGTGGCAGTCAGTAGTCTTACCGTGGGGTATCCTATTACCTACCTAGTTATTGGGTTGTGGTGGTTCGATAGGCAGTCGTATAAGTATAATACTGTTATACAGCTGAATCTGGTTCGACTGGAAGCCGACCCCAATGTAGTTGGGAAAAAGGCAGATGATGATTTTCCAGTCTCATCACAAAGTGGTCACAAGTATCATCACAAAGTGGTCACATTGCACAGCACATTATTTTTGGGTTGTTTTTGATCGATCCCGTAAAATGACTTACTACCCTGCACTTCCCTACCTACATAACTGCTTTGTATATCAGCCACTAAATTCCTTCAATGTCTAGATTGACCCATTGGATTCCGACGGTGACATTACCGAAATCTGATCCAAATGTTTGTTTGATAGCTGTTACTGTCGTCATGTTGACCTACTAACTGACTCCGAGATCGATGTCCCAAGCTATCTAACACAGAATTCAGTTATGTCCGCTAATAATTCAATTCTTGGAGGTGACGGAAGGAGTGGGGTATGTAGGGGTATGTCTGTTGCAACCACAGGGTTAGGGAGTGCAATTTTATATTTAGAACTTAATCCTATGTCTCTTTAGCAACATTACTCTTAGCCTCTGAATGAAATAATCTGAAGTCAGACATCGAAGGAGGAAAAAACGGGGGGACTATACACACCAAAAGAAACATACAGACAATCATTATTTTTATTATTATTTTTTGACAACTCCTTGTACAGGAATTGTTTAGTTCTAGACCTTTGAACGGAAATATTCATATCATTTTGTTAGTTGGCTGCCTAAAATAGCTGCCTAAAATTGACCATTCGCTAGAAAGAGAGAAACGCGAATTAATTGTTTTTTAGTATAAGCAAATTATTGTTTAGTTTTCAGGGTATGGCCAATTTTATTTGTCAGTTGGTTAGGAAAGCAAGCCTAAGCTTTTAAGTATTATGAGCATTGAGCAGCATGCATTGTTGACTCCTCTATACAAAACCCAAGAGCTGATAGTTGTCAAATGACATTAATAATTTCGTTCAAAAAATTTAAGAAACTATCTAATGTGTCCGACCCACACCGCGTACCGCGTTCCCACATCACACCAAAGAGTAAAAAAGTAATAATATCCGTTAGAATAGATGGATTCTTTTCTTTTCCTTTGCGGAAACCGCACATGAATAAGACTTATAAGTGCTTAAAAGTCTAGACGCTGAATGTGTGGTTGGGGTGACAACCGCAATTGGCGCGCATTAACTATTTCTTTTTATATTTTGCTACTTGGTGAGCCGCTAACAGCATGAAACTCTTCATATGTTACTAACTCTTAGTTCTTGTATAATAACAGAAAAGGAGATGACGAATCACATTTTTTTATCCACAATTTTTTCACATGTTTTCTACATACATGTTTTCTGTCACCAATGTCTATAAAGTCTGAGATAAACTTAGAAAGTCACCATTACTAATGTGTATTTGTCGAATATCACTTGACAAATTGGTCATGCCTTTGTTTAAGAACATACAGGCTTTGACAAAAAATGCAGGTGAAAAGCAAGGTGCTAAACCTTCGGGTCACTACTACTACTATAAAAGCCTGTAAGTCGTCGATATGTCGCTAACATTCTATTCCAAGTCTTCATCACTTAGTCGCGCCGCGGCGACCAGCTTTAATACATCGGTGGATGTCTGACATCGAGTACATTGACCTGCTTATCTGACATCCAACGTCCACTATCTAGGACGTAATAAAGACATTGATGTATAGACATGGTAAGACACTTGTCGTGAATTTCGCTTGAATGTTCCTTACTTTATTTTCTTTTTTCGTATTTTTTTCTTCTATTGTAGCCATACGGGTCGAATTTCATGGTTGCCTGGGTTAGGCCGTAGATCGGTGACTATTCATTACGCGACTTTTCTTCGTTTTTGGGAAAGCTGTTGAACACGGCTTTTTTGAAGATCTATATAAGACAGTCGTTACAAGTAGTCAGGGGCACGAAAGTCTTCCAACCAAATTTAACGAAGAGTATGGTAACAAGGTCAGATGGGCATTCACTCAATGTAAAATACTGGTAGTTGTATACCATCTGGTTGGATTGTGGCCGAACCCAACGTAGTTGGGAAAAGGCTGACAAAGAAACGTTTAAAACGGTGAATTTTTTACTTCATAAAAAAATAGCAAATTGTCGCTAGCCAGTGTTCCAGAGAACATCTCATCAATACAAGTAGATATCTTACACGCCCCGATCTCACTATCAAAACTCCATTTTTATGAAAATAAATTCATATTGAAGAGAAAGAGCTTATTCCCTTTACTGCCGATTGAAAAATTGATGGTCATACATAGCCCGACCGTCACGGTCAAGTAAAAGACGTACTTATGTATATAGCTATAGAAATCATAACTCCTAACGCTCGAATATGAGTTTCCTTCTTGAGCGAAAAATCTATTTCATTCAAGGTCGAGAAGCATTGTCGTACAGCCTTCAGCTTACAAAACCGCTTACCTCAGGCATTTTCGCTACATAATGTACTGCGTATTCGGAAGGTAATTTTACTTGTTTAGGTATATTTGCAAAAAGCCTTATCTTGTAAACTTTCGGTAGAATAATCTCTTTTGTTGCCAGCATTCGAATATAAACTGGAGCCCTAGTTTAACGTACAGACGTAAAATGAAATACAGGATGGGTAAAATCTTTTCTGCATTGTTATTCTGTAAAGGGAATATTATCTCGGTGCCAAATTACTTGGTGATTAAATTAAAAGAGGGTCATCAAAATCTTAATGGGATAGTTTGTTCTCTTTATAACGTGACTGTTAGAGCTCAATTTTGTTAGTAAACGTAAGTACATGGTTCATTTTTTGACATTTTGAAATCGAAAGGCCAAATTAAAGCACAACATGGCCAAATTGAAGATTTTATAGGACAAACTCATTTTACTTCGAACCTGGACGATATAATTATGTAGTAGGTACTATTTTTTTTTTGCTCGCTTTTTTTACGTTAATTTAGAATTTGAAAATAAAATCAAAGGCACGTGGCGCCACCTATTGTGACAGTTTTTGTTTCTCTCGGGAGCTGAACTTTTTTCGGGATGACAGACACTCTATGTCATTTTTTGTACAGAGTATTTTCAAAACTGGAGAATGGGTTCATTAGTTTAGGCCAGACTTAACAAATAAACCCACTTTATTCGTCTGAACTATGGCCGGTTTAACAGTCATGTTCATCACGCTTGCAATAATTGGTAATTTGTATTCAGACATGGATGCCGGGATCATTGCTTGGGGATTATATTGCCATGGGAAAGCATGACGTGTCGCTTGTTGCTTGCATTTCAAACAAAATGTTAATCATCATCTGCCTGGCCTTTTCCCTAGTTGCTATATTGGGATTGGCTCCCAGTCAAACCAGATTCAGCTGGATATCAGTGTTTTACATGGAGCGACTGCCTGTCGGACCTCCACAACCCAGTAACTGGGTACTACTATACCCCATGGTAAGACTGGTTGTCAGACTTAAGAGCTTCTGACTAATAGTAACGACTGTCAAAGATCTACAAATGACAGCCGGGACCAACGGCTTTACGTGCTTTCCGAGGCACGGAGGAAACTCGCTATGACAAATGGTCACCTATCCACAAACCAACCTCGGCAAGCGCGGCTTAACCCGGAAGATCGGCCTATGCGGCTGTAATTATTTAGCCACGAGCTCTTGAAACAAAATGTTAATGTGCAACAATAAATAAATACCTACTACATAAAAATATTTCTCGATGTTAACTTTATGATATACCTACTATTCGGGGTGCCTTCGGCGTAACAAGAGTGTAACGTGTCACCAGCGAGTGACCATAAAAAATTGTTTTAATAAGTTTGGTATTTTTTGGTAAATACTAGGTACTTAAGTAATTTCCATTTTGTTAAAAATATTCAAAAGTCACAAAAAATCAAATTAAGTTCATCTTAGTGGTTTTTTTCTTCTTCTTATGGGTACCTATTTTCTTTTTGTTTCTTGTATGTTGGTTTTCTATTGAGTAAACTAAGAAAATTATACTACGTAAAATGACCAGTAACAAAAATCTACGCAATACTTCAGATTTTACTCCAATAAAATCGCACATAGCTATTTGGAAGCGTAACTTTTTTCATACGCATTATAACCATAACATAAAGCCATTTTGGCTATAATCACAATATCTGTATGCAAATCTCAATGGACATGAAACCATTTCGCGTGTTTTAATTGCGTAACGGATGGTCGTCCGGACTCATAACCGGGGGAAAATTATATCTTTATTAATAACTGACCCCGTTTTCCTATACCGGTAATTTTATTAGAGAACGTTTGCTTTTTTTCTGTTTTGTGGAAAAATATTTTTCAGTCTGGCAACTCTGTCGAATTGCTAATAAATATTTATATATATTATGTATAAATATAGTCCTTGGTTTTTGATGCTGGTTTGTTACTTTAGTTTTATAATTATGTACGGTTAAAATAATAAGATCTATTAATATTATACATATTTTGTTCGATAAATAAAATCACATCATCATAAATACTTTTTGAGGTTACAAAAAATGGAATTGGTCCAGGCATAATATTATTTCACCTTTGAAACAAGATAATAATTTTAGCATTATTTTTCAATGTATTTTCAACCATGTCAAAGTTTATGCGTACGAGTAGTAGAGTGTATTTAGATGTTCGAGATCGTTCGAGTAATTCGTAAAAAGGGAAAGAATTATTTTTTGTTTTACGTATTAATCTTGAAGTTATACCGATTCAAAGTGAGGACAGAGATTATCTTCAAAAGACACCTTCTGGAACAGTTTGGAATAATCCAGAAAACTGAATCCTTCCGTAACCAATATTCTTCGAATCGTTCGAAACAAATCTTTGACGTTGAACTTATTGGTTCCCAGTTCCCTGTAACAAGTACCTAAGTATGTCGCGTACCTTATAAAAGACATTTTCAAAAGAGGTACTACGGACTCAATTCAATTTTCTCGATTGAGGGAGCAGTACTCGTAGTGCGAGGTGACATTCGAAGAGTACAATGATCGCATTCTTCGAAGCGTAACACATAAAAGGTGCTTCTACCTGACCACGACATTGGCTTGGATGCTTCGACGATTTTCACTGTGAAATCTTATCATATTTCCTAGATTCCTGTGGAGGTGTTCATTGGATGGAATTTTCTGTAAGAACGGCAGTGGAATTCAATTTAATTTGTTTTTATTATATTCTTTTATAATTCTAACTTCTTTGCTAAGCAGTGGGAGTATGTAGAATAGTACCTATAGTTGGTGCCTGTTAAGATATCAATAGCGGGCATTGACCCCTACCTAATAAGTCCTCGTATAATGACATAAGCTCTGAATTAGCATTTTTATAAAATACCGAATAAATTAGTAAGTATATTGTAAGGATATAAGTATCTAAGTATTCATAATATATAAAAATATTTCACCTATACCTTAGATTTTACATTATTTTTACATTTAAAACTCACAAGTAAACACTATCATATCACAGAAAAATGCAAATTCTGATCTTATGTCATTATACGAGGAGTTATTAGGTAAAGGTCAATGACCGCTATTGACATCTTAACTGGCACCAACTATAGTAACAGCTCCGTTTATAAACCACAGATCACGATGTAAAAAAGAATATAAAAAGTAAACTATTCCCGATTTATCAATTATAATGAATGGTTTGGTCACATACCCGAATTGTACGCGGATCTTTGCAAAAAAAGGTTGGATACATAACCCAAATTCGAGCACACAAACGGCAATTACAACGGAGCTGAAGCAATCGCCCTGGCCGAAATCGGTCGGATCGCATCATCATCAAAAATACTCAAATTAGAGTAAAATAATTCTAGAAATAAAAAACCAGATCTTATTCCCTTTCCAATTTCTGCAAGTGTCTACAAATAGGTACAAGAAAAGGAGGCTTTTATACCCAATCTAGAAGTTTTTCTTTAATCGCACGATTTGTGGTTTTTGTGCCTTTTGATACAATTACACTGGTATGTTGAGAGCACGAGTTTTTGCTATACCTATCCTTTGCGGTCAGAAATACTTGTTTCAAATTGATTTTGTAGGTTCAAACGCGTAAAAAGGTTATAATGGGAGTGAGGTCTAGAAATAAATTGGATTAGAACTTTGTTACGTGTTTAGTAGAAAGCTGAATTGGTTTTGGGTAACCTTTTTTGTTGGGTACTTTTTATTACATATTATTTCAACGTAATGCAAAAAAAAAAAATTAACACTAAACCTGTTCAGAAACTAGTATTGTATTTCTAGTTTCAAAATACCTTTTCTATATCAGCTTATGCAAGAGAAAAAATATTACTATAGAAACCTTTAGTTGATACTTTGTAAACAACGACGAAAAATATTTTCAAAATAAATTCTAAAACTAAAAATAAAACTACACTGTTAATCCTCAGGAACCTAAACCAACAAAAAACCTACAAAGCTTACCTTTTAAATCGCTGTTAAAATATTATCCAACTACACAAGTCCTGCAAAAAATATAATTTAATCCGGACCAGAATACTCAACGAAAGCGCAACTATCATAGCAAAACGAGCCATTTTTATTTAAAATCTCGTTTCGAGCCTCTATTGACTCAAGGACAGTAAAATAAGCGTCCAGCGAACAGAGTAATATAGGATAGGCCACTTCGCAAACAGGGATCGTTCGAATAAATCGACTGAAGCTAAAATACTTTTAAATTTTTTAATTTTATTTTTAGGGCTTGAATTCAAATTTATAATTTGAAAGTTTCAGTTTAAATTCTTGAGTGGAAGTTGGCAGAAATTTATTTGAGGGGAAATAATGATAAATGCTAATTGCATTAGCGCATGCAAGAAAGTTATAATGATGTTTCAGCACGTTGCATTCTTTATTAAATTTTCCTTCTTTTTTATTTTACAAACAAACGCAGAAGCCATTTTAGTAAAGTTCTCTTTATTTTGTACATTTAAAAGTTATACTATTTATTCCAGGAACACATCTGTTAGTTATTTTCAACAACTATTTGATATTCAGAACGCTTTAATGACGTAGTAGCAAGGGATTTTTGAATTATTAATATTATTACGGCAATAGTGTTTTTATTAATTATTGTAGCTGATAATAGAACATTTAGATGCAGTCAATCGGCTCAGTGTCATTCAAAAATCACCCTTGCTGCTACGTCATTAAAGCGTTCTCAATATGTAATAGTTACTGAAAATAACTAACTGAAGCGTTCCTGGAATAAATAGAAATGTAAATATTTATCATCAATATAGAATACTAATTAATGTTGGTAATTAAACGCAAATAGTGTATAGAAGTTTTATCATTATTGCATACATAATCTGAGTGTCAACAGTTTGTGTGTGTGAGTGAGTATTATAATTATGAGTATTACCTACTGTGTAGTAGTTATCATACGATATTTATATACAAAGATGTGAATTGCGATTTTCTACTGCTTCAAATCCCTTTCCCTCCCTAATTTTAAAATCCTATGAAATTATTACACAGGGTATAAAAAAAATTGGCCTCTCCATACAAATTTTTCAATCAAGTTTATAATTTTGTATGGTGAGGCCGATTTATTTAAATTCCCTGAAAAAACAAATTGCGGAAGATTGTTAGGTTTTGTCTAGTGAACAAGCCCTGAAAGTTTGTGGAGGGCTGTCCCGTACACACTGTATATATTCGCCGATTTCAGCCACTGCGACTTGAATCTGCCTATTGAGGACATACTAGGTGGTGATCAGATGAGATCAGATGACTGATATAGCCAATTTTTACCTTGAAAATGCGTCCACATTCACGGCAAGTCAGCATCCCTCCGATGTAATTATTTTGGAACATGGAACAATTAATCAGTAGATATGTGACTTAAGGGTTCTGGGTAGGGTTGTTTGTGCATGAGTTTTCATATTTGTAAATGCACTCACGATACAGGACAAATTCTTAGTGTTTATTTACTTTAAAATTAAAATTATGGCCAAATACATTTTGGTGGACTTATTCCATCAGAATGATATATTTAGGCGCGAGAGCGAGATTACCCAGAAGAAGTCTGTTCTGGATAAGTGAACTTTGAAGAGATAAGCGTTGTATTGGTTCAGAAATACGGACGATGGCAGAGAGCTCTGACGCTTTGTTGATCGCATCATAAAATACGTTCGGAAACGCTTAATGTTAATTAGTGGAATATAGTGGATAGTACCTAACAAACAAGAGAAGCCATTGACACCAGCTAGTGGTCGATATTTCATCCTTGAGTGACCACACCTTTCATAGACATGTACTGTAGATAGATTATTAACATTCATTGGTTGCCCTTGCGATTATTACGGAATTAATATGCAAGTTAATAGTACCAGTCCATTGCAATCCCATAATTGTCTTGATACAACATGATGATAGGTATTTCACAGTTCATTTATTACTCTTATATAAGTTTATGAGGATAGATGGATTAATTTTTGTTACTCTGTAAAACTCATCATCTGCCTAGCCTTTTCCCAACAACTCCCGATACTGGGGAAATTCCTAGCATGAGACAAGGGTTTAAAAAAAAAATATGTTGGGGTCGGCTTCCAGTCGAACTAAATGCAACTAAATGTCAGTATTTTACATGGAGCGAGTGCCTATCGCACCTCCACAGCCCAGTAACTGGATAAAACGATACCCCATGGTATGTTTAGTTGTCAGACTTTTAGAGCGTCTGACTAATAGTAAAGCGCTATGTCAGATGGTCACCCATCCACAGACCAACCTCGGCAAGCGCGGCTTAACCCGGAAGATCTGTTTGTACCGTTGTAATTATTTAGCCACGAGGTCCTTTTTCTCCCTAAAATTGCTGAATATTTGAATATTTTTGCTATTATATTTTTTTGACTTTTCGCCCTAGAAATTGATTCCGCATGGTGGATGTGTTTATAATCATTTGAACTCACAAAATAGTCAGACCCGGAACAACTACTGATAGATCATTACAAATATTTGTACCGTGTGGCAATCGAACCCAGAACACGCACCGCAGCAGTCGAGTGCTCGACCACTGTGCCAACTCTTTTTCCCAGCAATGAAAATACATAGCCTCACATAAAATTAATAAGCAAGTAAGAAAAGTTACTAGATTTATACAAGAGTAGGTTTAATACAATTATTATATTATTAGCTAAGTGTATTTTCGTATGTACCAATACTTATTTATTTTGGTGTGTGATTTCGACGAAGTGCGAAGTTAATAAGAATGTGACTGGGGGCTATGTTACTGATATTGTAGAGGAATTATTACAGATAGAGATGTACCTACTAATATAATAATAACTGACTAACTTTTCGGTTCCAAAAACACCTTTGCTTTGGTTTATTGGAGCTAATGGTACCTATTGTTAACCCCTTTTTAACAAGTGAACCGCTGACATTAAAAGCACTATTGCTCGTTCAGTTCACCAGCGATCAACATACTCGGCCTGCTCAAGCCGTTAGCAAGTGATAAATAAACTCAGACTGCTCGAGCAGTGAGTTAGCCAGTGATCAGCATACACGGTCTGCTCGAGCATTTAGCCAGTGATCAACATATTTGGCTTGCTCCAGCAGTTAGCCAGTGATCAACATATTTGGCCTGTACGAGCAGTTAGCCAGTGATCAACATAATTCGGTCTGCTCGATCAGTTAACCAGTGATCAACATACTGGCACTGGTCGATTAGTTAGCAAGGGAAAAATAATTTGAACTGCTTGTGCAGTTTGCCAGTGATCAACATACTTGCACTGTTCGATCAGTTAGCCAGTGATCAACACACTCAATCTGCTCGATTAGTTAGCCAGTGATCAACACACTCAGACTGCTCGATTGGTTAGCCAGTGATCAACAGACTCAATCTGCTCGATTAGTAAGCCAGTGATCAACATACTCAATCTGCTTGATTAGTGATCAGTTAGCAAGTGATAAATATATTCGGACTGCTTGAGCAGGTAGTCCGTAGTCAACATACACGACTACTTAACCAGTCAGTGTATGTATGTACCTAGCGACTGCTTCAATCAGCCCAACCAGAAAGTAGTTCCGTGTTTGTGTGTACGTAGAAGACTTTAGGTTGCTTACGCAGTAAGAAGCATTCTATAATTATGTTGACTCCTTGAATCAGTCCGTGTGTAGTTGGCCTAACATAATACTCGTTTAAACGAATTATTATTATAGGTAAGTATATTTTCATGTGGTCCACATATAACTATTTATTTTGATTTGCGATTTCGACGAAGTGTGATACTAATATTAATGTAACTGGAGGCTACGTTACTGATATTATATTGGATAATAATACAAACTATTATGTTTCAACATTAATTGGTGACAATAATGTTAAGGATTATTTATTTTAAAATTGCTGTTGTAAAAATTAAGTTCTTTTATGCTTCTTATCTTCTTTTCTATATATAGGTAACTAAAAAATGCGTAGCTGGAGAGTTTTTTCCGTCACTTATGTCCAGTCAAAAAATGAGAAAATGACGACAAATGAGCGACTATGGGAATTTTCATTTCTAAATTGATGTTCCAAAAAGTGCTGAAACATTTTTTTTAATAAACTATATTTTTGAGTTTGAAAGAGATAATAGATTTAATGGAATAGTATAAGTGCATTGTATTTTCTTTGACGATCATCTACGCCAACTGACTGCTTTATTGGCCTGATGGTCGTAAGCGTGAAAGGTGAGGTCTATTTTCAGATCGGGCGGTGTTATTGGGTTTTTCCTTCAAGAGCTTCTCTATAGCAGTCTTTATGAATGCTGAAATGTAAGAAGTTTTACCGAAGAAGTGCAACCTTTTGAATGGGAGATGCAATAGAATTGGCAAAATGTGGGTTATTATTATGGGCAATAAGTAACGATACCTCTGCCTAAACTTTCAGGGAATAGAAGCGTGATGTTACCCATAAATCTTTTAAAAAGAAACTTTGGGTATTCACTGGAATTTTCACGGAAATGATGTGAAACCTACCTTCGTGAAAACGAACTTGCTATGAAAATTTTCACGGATTATTTACGTGACCAACTTTTTTCGCAGTTTCAAACATTTTCAGCTCCGACTCCCCGAGGAACAGGTGACATGACAATCCGTTGAACTAGTTTCATTTTTCAAAATGTTGATCATGAAAAATATTTAGATATCATATAACCCAACAGTTCGACTTTAACATTTTTCTGTTGTGACAAAAATGTTGTAAAACTGGTTTTACAATATTAGTTCGAAATATTTTTTAGCGACACCGAGTGACGGGACCAAATTGTATAAAATTTCGTCAGACCTATCAAAGTTGTCATAAAACTGCGTAAAATACAATTCATCAAAGCAACATAGGACGGGGACACACCGGCGCGGGCTATGACATTTTCCGTCCACAATAGAGTTACGCCCGCCGCGTCAAACAATGAACCCAGTCAATCGCGGTATCGCTGGTAGTGCAAACAACACCGTTGGGCGTAACAACGGGGAATTGTTGCAAGTGTATACGGGACTTAAAGGTAGGTTTTGGTTGCGTCTATTGTGTACCGGGATGAAGTTTCGTATCGATCCCGTCGATCTTCTGTCTCAGTTATGATGACGGTACGTAACAATATTTGTGACTCAGTACTGTGCGTGATTGGTCAAGCATGCGTGTTGATAGAAATAGACAACCTTCAGCATCAAGGATCAAAGCGCATTTTTCTGTGAGAATCTTTGCCATTACTGCAACATGTGTTGAAGGTGTTTTATTGTCCGCACAACTACTTTACTTTGACTGGCCTGTTGGTCTAGTGGTTAGTGACCCTGACCGCTATGCTGGAAGGTCGTGGGTTCGATTCCCACCCAGGACAAATGTTTGTGTGATGAGCACGATCCTTTGTTCTGTGTCTGGTTGTAATTTATCTATATTATGTATGTATTTAGAAATAAATAAGTATGTTTATCAGTTGTCTATTACCCATAACACAAGCTCTGCTTAGCTTGGGACTAGATGGCGTTGTGTGATAGTTGTGAAATATTATATTATTATTATTACATTAACTAAGGAATGAAATTTTCTGCCAGGGACTCAGTTTCCTAATAGCTACAACTTTGGAATCTTTAAGACAAAAATGAATAGGTTACTTAGACAAGCGTGTTTCACCATCAGGCGTGGTGGTGGTCCATGGTGAGACTGTCTTAAGGAAAAAAATGATTTACGCAATTGAATCGTATGACAAGCTGTGCAGAAATGTGCAAGATTTTGCCAAAACTCTTGTTTCGATAAACTAATTCGGGTTTCAATTAGCCTACTGCAACTTAAGCTTTGTATTGTCTGGACATTTCTTATCATTGAGAGGACAAATGAATTTGTTTCGACCAAAAACATTCAACATTTTTTTAAATCTCTAAAAATTATCTCAAAAATCACACCTAACCAACCATCTAGAATTTCAAGCTTCATAGTTATACCCTCCGACATAACTCTTAACAGAGTTCAGCCGCCGTGAAAGAACAAAGGTGAAGCTGTAAAAGTACGTATTCCTCCATTTTATAAACTTAGTTGAAGTACGTAAAACATTCTTGGGCTTTGGTATTTCAAAAGTATTTCTCTACGTCAGTTATAGACATAGTGTGGGTTGTTTTCAACTGGTATTTTGTACTGAACGGCTATTGAATCTTCAAAGGATTAACTTGTCTGCAATCTATTACGTTAAATTGCTTTATTGTTTAAAACTAGTTTCTCTTTATATTACTGCTTGATTGCTAGTTGGACAGTTGCTAAGTTCTCAAGCTACTTGTTCTTTTAATCGATGGGATAATAGTTTGTTTATAGGACAGCAGTGATTAGTTTGTGTCCGTTTGTAGTAACGACGATATATTACTAGACTCCGCATGCACGATCTAAGGAACAAAAACTATTCTGTCAACACGCTGAGGTACTACGTAAGTGAGGGGGGCGGGGTTCTGCATTGTGTTTGGGTAACTCAAGGTCTGTTCTGTCTCAATGTATGTTTACGGCTCACAGGAGTGGTCTAAATAATACGGATATAAGACTTTTTTGCCAAATGTGTTGACAGACATCGGTCGCCTGTTATTAGGAGTCTAGTAATATATCGTCTTTAGTTATAGACATAGTGTGGGTTGTTTTCAACTGGTATTTTGTACTGAACGGCTATTGAATCTTCAAAGGATTAACTTGCCTGCAATCTATTACGTTAAATTGCTTTGTTGTTTAAAACTACTTTCTCTTTATATTACTGCTTGATTGCTAGTTGGACAGTTGCGAAGTTTTCAAGCTACTTGTTCTTTTAATCGATGGGATAATAGTTTGTTTATAGGACAGCTGTGATTAGTTTGTGTCCGTTTGTAGACTGTACTCTATTCTCAAAAATATATTATGTTGTGTGTATCATTTTATTCTTTTCGAACTGTCGAAATTTCGGTTTTATCAAATTGCCGTTTAATTATACCGACTTAGTGATGTTTCGTGATTTTTAGAAGCGTATCCTTATCAGTTTTGGTTTAGGTAACAAAAAAAAACGATAAGTTTCAGACAATTTTTTTTTTTGGAGTAAAGTAGTCCATTTCGCCTTATTCTGGGTATATTACGGATTCAGTGGTAAAAAAGTGGTAAATAGAATTATCGACACATTAATATTGCCAAAATCTAATACTTTCGCGTAAGTAATTAGATTTTATTGATAAACCGGGAACCAGCAAAGTGTGCCAACCAACATAATTATTTTACTTGATAATTATTGTCGACTGATGAGGACACACATCAATCTATTTAAAACTAGTATAAGCTGATCGTTGAATCTGCGGAAAAATCATTCAAAGCGAGACCACAGAAAACTGGTTACTAAAGCTTCATGTGTAGCCGTGTGTTGGAGTACGTTTTGTGCTAGAGGGTCATCAGATTTGCATAGCAATCAGATATACCTTATGTTAGAATTGATACGTAAAAAAATATATTGGAAGCTCGTGGTGACGATTGCGGCAATGAAGGGGAATATCACCAAATTTCTTGAGTTCGAATTAGGGTGGTTGTACTATGTATTATTAGCAGATGAGCTTCAAGTGTATATTCTCAATCACTGACTCATTTCAACGCAAGCGATATGTCCTATTAAGGAGCTGATATACTTGAGAATTCACTTGAAATGGGCAGTCCTGCGAATATTACATTCGCATATCGAACGTTCTAGCGAGTTTTTGGGCCGAGACAACTGTCAAGTCAGACATCATTTAAAAAGAAAAAAAATGACGAACATCGAGAGCATTCGTTATGTGCTATTAGGTCTACGCACAGCTTCACCTTTCGTTTCTTGCGACATTTTTAGTTGTCGGGGTCACCAGTTGTTGAGGATCTAAAGTTACGTTGTTTCATTGAGAAAACCTTTTGATCCTCAACAGTTATAAAGATCGTGAAAATGATCGTAAGCGATTTTCCCACCTTTTTTTACACTCACTTTTCTTGTTTATTGGTTTTTTAACTCAATTTTTATTTTTATTTTGTGATTTATAATCAGGCGACTTTGGCCCATAGAAAAATACCTTACCAACTAACATACATAATTTTACAGAAACAACTTGTGTTAGTATATATAAACTTAAGCCTGTTGGTTGTACAGTTTGACAAAATTAAAAACTGTAAAATAATGATCGATGAAGAAAAGATGGATGGATTGTATAAGTAAGGATATGAAAGAAAAAGGAGTAAATGATACTATGACTTGTGATAGGGGAGAATGGAAGAAAAAAACGTGTTGCGCCGACCCCAAGTAAAATGGGATAAGGGCAGGAAGATGATGATGATCGATGGTCTGTAAGTTAATGCTCAAATCTATAAACACCTTTAGAAATTAACAGCTATCGTATCTGTTATGAATTCAACTTCCGAACTAATATTTTTGATGCGAAGTAATTTTGTTTGTTTTCACGCCTAAACTACTGAACCGCGGTCCTGTTTTGCATATACATCGCCAGGTGTACAGATACGATTGTCTCAGAAAATGTTCGTTTCCCTAAACAATAACTAACAGTTGAGTTGGCGTAGGTATATAAAATATCAGCCCAATTATAATTAAATTTACAAAAAAAAAACCTTTCTTGTAACTTTTTTGACACAAAAATAATGAAACCTCTGTAAATTTCAATAATAAAAGAAAATAGATTGGTCTAGCGGTATACGTGTGCGAAGGGCAATAGAGAGAATCAGTTTGTCGCCGATAATCGGCTTTTGCCACAAGAACTTAAATTACTGCGACGCGACGTCTTTTATAAAAAAATTACTAACTCAATACAATACCAGTCTTATTTTTCATGAAGTAAATGTTTCTTTCAAATACATTTATCTGATTCAATGTAAATCCTTAAGAATCGGCTTAAAAATCTGTGTCTCAATTTCAAAAAAACTAAAGTAATGATCCAATTACAATTGGTCGTTACACTGAATTCATTTGATTATAGAATTCAGATAAATTACCACGTTGGACGGCATCGAGTAAGCCCGTTTTCTGGCAGTAGTTTTACTTCTCTATGCTTCAGACAATGTAGTTCGTCTTCATTCTAACGCGTTCGCAAATGTATCAAATGCGAGTAAAAGCTCTCGAGAACCTGAATACGGACTAAGTGTAATTGCACTGCGAGCATGCGGACAACGAGTGAAGGGCAACTCGCTGTCCGACCATGGACCATGCCCGGGTCGACGGCGTGTCATGTTCCACGCGCGCCTCAAGAGCGTCAGCAAAATGACGGGGCCCCCTCACAGAGGGCCAAAGCCTGCCGGGGTCGCGGGACTTATTTCCATCACTGTGACCCCGGAACATAAAGGGCTATTGAAGGACACCGAGGATTTTAGTCAGTACAAGTCTGACAGTCCCTTCCGCCCTGCCTGGAGTGGGAGGACTTATTTGATGATTTTACCACGATAAAAAAAGTGTAATTGCACTACAAAGTAGGTACCTAGTATAAGCTTCGTTGTCGTTCTAATTTATTAACATAAAACAAGAGAAGCCTACAGTACATGTTCAGTAGGTAACTTTAGCAAAAACAAAAGAGAAATAACAAAATGAAACACACACATGCAACGGAGAGTGTATAGTTACAGAGGTGGAATTAAATAAAAAAGTGCTTAATAAAATAGTAATTGTTGCCTGCGACTTTATTTGCTTGGAACTTTGGCTTCGTTTCTACCTCTAGGAACTTACAAACAAGCTTTTTAATTTTCGTGCTGGAATGTCTGTTAGTCTTATACAGGTTCAGATGGCTAAGTAGCTAGGGAACTATAATTATAGGTCTCTCCAAGGTTACAATGAGTCCGTGAGGTAATTGCATTTTTGTTTTGTCAGTCCAAGAGGTGGAAGTTTATTATTAAATAAAAATGTTGTAACTAGACGTGATCATTGAAAATCCCCTTATGGTATTTGTATGTTACCACTAAGACACTATAAGCCAGAACTAGTGTAGGAATGTCCAGCTAAACAAGGAATACCGAGACTGGACGACCGTTTGCTCCTGAATACTCTATTCTATTTTGCTCATGTAGACATTAATTGCCAATACCATAACATAATAATCATACCCGTTGCACTCCGGACAACTAACTCTCTTACTATCTTGCTGATACTTTTAGCTAACATTTTTATTACGGTGAAAAGATTTTTTATGAACAGAAAGGTTATGAATGAAACGTGTATCTCGTCTCATCATTTGACATCCTAAGACCGAAGAGGTCCACTACTGCACAAAAACCCCTCCTTTAGACCGCCACATCTAAAACCAATTGGCCATATACGAGTACATCCATCAGGAGACGTACATCATCCGGAAGACGCAGCGTAGGTAAGCCTCCCACTAGGTGGACCGACGACATCGTGAGAGTCGCGGGCAACCGATGGATGCAAGTGGCGAGTGGTCGCTCGGCGTGGCGGTCTAAGGTGGAGGCCTATGTTCAGCAGTGGACGTCTTCCGGCTGATGATGATGATTTATCCATCAGTTGCACGCGACCCCCTATGTCGTCGGTCCACCTAGCGGGAGTCCTCCAGTTCGGGATTGCCTATATAACTTTTCTAACCCATCATTTATCAGCTCCAAGAGCAATGTGGCCTGCTCATTGCCACTAGAAATTCCAAATTTTACGAACTATGTCGATGAGTCTGGTTCTATGATGAACATCCTTGTTCCAGAATTTATCGCGCGAAGAAATTCGGAGCATAGCTCTTTTTATTGCTCGTTGGATGACTCTTAGTCTCTCTAAGTTTTATATTATTATTGCTGATAATTTCGCGACTGTGATGTTCCATCGTTAAATACCGTCCAAAAGTTACTTGAGCTTGATGTCCTAAATCTTATCCTTAAGTATTACTGCCCTTTAAAAATGCAATCTGTATACTGTTGCTCTATGTTCGGTGTTTCTCTGCGTGATCGAATCCGAAATGAGGAGATCCGTAGACGAACTAAAGTCACCGATATAGCCCGCAGGATTAGCAAGTGCAATAGGCAGGCCATATTGCTTGCAGAGCAGACGGCCGATGGGATCGAAAAGTGCTAGAGTGGAGACCACGACTATCAAGCGCAGCGTAGGACGTCCACCAACAAGACGGACAGACGACCTTATAAAGGTCGCCGGAAGACGCTGGATGCAGGTCGCTTCCAACCGGCATATTTGGAGATCTAAAGGGGAGGCCTATGTTCAGAAGTGGCCGTCTTATGGCTGAGGTGATGATGATGATTGTTGTTCTTCCTTCATAGCACAAGCTCTCTCTTCACTTCAATCAATTGCCATCCACTGCTGGCCATAAGCCTTCCCCAAAGAACGTCAACATCCTAGTCTTGGGTGAAACGCATCCACTGCCAGCCACCATCTTCAAATCATTGATCCATCATGCCGCAGGGCATCCCATACTACGTTTACCCATGCATAATCCCTTAAATAACATGTAATAAAGAATATAAATGCGATTGGTCAAGTGAGCCTCAATTGGTATCTGAAGATAGACAACGCTGCCATAGTCAGTTCAAAAGTGGTAGTGGAATAACCTGGATACGCATGGCAATGGCTGGTTCGAAGTGGCGCCCTTATAAAGCATTTGTTAAGATTTATGATGGAGTATATCCCCAATACCGGGATATTAAAGGTATAATGAAAATATTGCCAATGGAGTCATCATCATGAGTACCAGCCTTATTTCATTCATTGTTGAAGACTAATCTTCTTTCTTCTCTGGTCAAAGATCAATTCTTATCCAATGTTTATGTATGTAACCTTGGAGCCTGATTCTAATAACCGATTTCACAAATTCTTGAAAATACCAAAGGGAAGAAAAAATGCTACCGTTAACACAGTTCGAAAGTGCCGTTCCCAAAAGTTCTTTAAAAAGCTAAGTACCAAGTTCAGTATTTAGTAGCTACTCGGGTTTCAAGAGATATTAATTCTTAGGTATATTTTGATATTTAAAATTTTGTGTAGCCTTTTTTATTTTTAGTCGATTATTATTATTATTTGTATGACGATGAATCGTTATTCATGAATTATTAGCAACTAATTGTTTTCAACAATAATGCTATTACAGATAATAATTGCAAAGCGTATAGAATTACGTAATGAAATGATTTATGAAAGGTCAATCGATTACATTTACAACTTGTAATCGAAAGTTTCAATTGATTAACACGAAGTATAATTATGTTATATGTTATTAAATAACAATTAATCATTAAAATATTATTAATTTAAGACGAATGCTAAGATTTCATGTTTAAAACACCCTAAAAACGCGCGCCAATTATTTTTCTTATTTTCTCCGTCGATACTTTTCAGTATCTTTTAAAAGCCTTTTATGTGAACACATTTATTTCACAAACAAAGTTTAGTAAATAAACATTACAAGTACAACAAAGAACAAAAGTACGGAACAAAGTAAAAACAAGAATGGAAAGGGATGCTGGAAGATGAAAAGTGTTCCAAAACGTATTATTTACCTTACATTTGTATTTGTGGAGGCAGAAATACAAACTCCATTCCGGCACTCTGGGTACAATTGTCTGATATTAATTACGTTACACCAACACTAGCGTCACATGGGTTACAATAATACGCCAAAATTGGCTTCCTCGCGCTTATTTATTAATACACAACATCGAATCTCGCTGCGGCCACCTTACATCCCGCTCAATCTACCGCAACACGACTAAACTGTCCCAATTTGTAAGCTATCATTTCAACAAATTAATGTTCAAAAATTACATAGTGCTGCCTTAATAACCGTCTCTTTTGAGGACAAAGGGTGTCCCTTCAGCATACTGTCTCCGCTTTTTACGAGTGAATGTCACAAAGAGTCGCTTTTATTCACATCTAACAAAAAAATAACAAAACGCCACGAATCGTCGCCGGTTCTATTGTCCGATGATGTGGGTAGGGGGGTAGATGCGAGCGCGTGTGCTACGGCGTAGGCGCGTCGTAGTGCCGCTACGGCCGGCTCGCCACTGGCGGGGGCTACGCGAGCCCGGACCGCTCACCTACACATACACAGCGAGCTCACGAACCTATCGGCACAGGGCGGCTCACGCACACACCTGCGCCTCTTACAAGAGGGCCGCGAGAGGAAGCGGGAAAGTAACATTTTTGGGCTTGTAAATGATGTATACACACTAATGGTGATTTACTCACACACGGGAAACTCAACGCACAACTTCTCTCATGCCCATACACATAGAAGCGATTTAAACTTGTAATCCCTAACGATAATTTGTATTCAACGGATTTGGTTTATACTAAAACAGAAACGAGTAAGTTTGATTTTAATAAATCTGTCGGTCGATCGATTAATAATTATGAGTTACGTGTAGTTTTCGGTCTGATACCCAATTCTCGTTTGAATGAAGTAGTCAGGAATACAGAATACATACTTAATCAAGAATTCTCTGTAATATTCATTACTACAGCTCAATCGCATATCAGAACTCGACATTAAATCGATAGGGCTTATTTGATATGCATAAAGACTGACAGGTAATTGGAAGCAATTCATACTGCAGTTTAATCCTTCCATATAACTGACAACTCTGAAAGCTTACAGGGAGATTTCTCATTTTTATTGGACTTATTTAAAAATATTTTCACAGGCCTGAAAACATATTTCGGAAAAGCTGTGACTTTACATCGTCATTAATATTAAAGAAGTGTTTTACTCTACTCACAAATATTTTTATAAAAAAACTCGAAAAGTTTGTTGTAAAGCCTGATGAGCCTTACAACGCGGTTCAGTCCTTACATTCATTTCACTTGCTCTACGGTATATAGGTCAACGCACCCAAGAAAAACTACCAAACCTATTGGCACCGTTCACAAAGAAAACAAACAGTAAACGGATACAACAAATCGTGACCTGTGTTTTCATAACATGACGTAATTTAAAAAAAGAACGGTAAAAAAAAAAACTAACGACAACGACTTATTTTTGACTAATGTAAGGGTGTGAATTATTTAGTACGGCGACTTACTTCAATTTTTTGAGAAGAAAAAAAAAAGAAATGACTGTTACATCACATTTTTTTTCAGAAATCGTTTTTCGTGGTCAAAATTTTTGTACTGTAAGGGACATTTTTTTAAGATAGAATTTTTTAATAAAACCAATCGATAGAGCGCGAAATTCTGAATCAAATGATATATTTATATAACTCATTTTCGCCAAAATGTCCCTTACGTTAATTGATACTTCCGGTGTCGATATATGAAATTGAATAACTTATGTGTTTCACTGCGCCGAAAAGATCCATTGCTCTGCTTCTTTACTACAAAATCTGAATGAACTGGAAATCTGTAAGACGAAGAAACGCAAGACTTCCCCGTCTTTATTGATTCTGTATAATTAAACAGCACAAAACGAGATGAGAACTTTCTTAATAATGTTTTGGCAATCCAGTTGAAGGTTTCAACGGATGATTGAAGAGAAAATTTATTTAAGATTCACTTCAACGTAACAGCTACTCAGTCACCCCTCTGAGTTCTACAGTAGATACTGTATTGTGAAAGTTTTCCGAACGAAAATTTACGTAGGTATAAAGTTGAGTGAAAAGTTTCGAATGAAGATGTCGCTATTAATTTTCGATAAAATTAAACTCGTTAACGTCTGGAAATTACAGTCTTTGAACGGATACTAATTGAAATGTAGGAAAGTTTTTTCATTAAAGCCTGCTGTGTATCTGTGACGCGCCGGTTTTCGGTAAAGTGTGTCGTTAAGGCTTTATTAAGGGTCCTGCAATATTCTGTAAAGTTCCATTGTTCATGGGACTTTTCAATGACCGCTGCTATTGCAATGCTAAGAGATTTGGAATTCAAAAAATATAGTAACGACTGAAATGTGTTTCTACATATAAATGTTTTTTTTTTTTCTTTTATTTTTTGTTGAATATTGTGGTGAAAGATAAAATTTTTCGAGCTACACCTGATGACTTCCCAGTAAATCTTTTTCTGAAAATGCAACATTGAAATGAAGTGAGCATTAAAATGGTTCGAATGTAAACATCGAAATGAATAAAATTTTAATGCTCTCCAATTAAATCTTAAAGCTATGATGTTGTGCGTATTTATTAATATTTAAAAATATTTTCTTGAAGTTTTCCATTATGTTGCAACCTCTATGTTTTGTTTCTGCGTCATTCTAAGGAAGATTGATTGACAGAAAAGAGTAAAGCATTAAGCACCTTTGTACATTTGGTTTAAATGGGCATTAACGTATTTTCTTAGTAAGTCAGCGAATATAGTGTAAAAGAGCACTAAAATAAATTACACACTATGTACTTCATTCTAACTAAATATTTTAACAATTTAATAATAATTTTATCAAACATTTAAATAAATTAAATTCTTGTCGTTGTTCACACTGTACGACTGACGTTAGCTAATTACATACCTACAATTCCAATTTCAAACTGTCATTCATAACTGCTGATCTTTCCCTAAGATCAGAAAAAATCCGCAGCGACCCAAAAAAAAAACAAAACGGAGCATTATGGATTGATTTTTCCGCTCCGCCCGTCACCATCACTGGCAAAAAGGTTCACTGCATTGCGTAGAGTCTACGGAAATTTGTTGCCACTTATATATTGTTACCAAAAGTAACAGAAACATTACCAACATAACAGATGGTATTTTTGGAACCCGACCTTTTCGTGGAATATGCAATGCGATTTAATACTGTGTTCCTTGAATCCAATCGATGCTTTCTATGAACTTTGTTATTGTTGGTATGCAAAATTGTATTATCGTTATCTTTACCCTGATTGCGAATCATGATCATGGTTATTATTAGAGACCAGATTATGTGCAAATGTATATTTGCATATGCTGTTGCATATTATAGCTAGTTTTTAGGGTTCCGTAGTCAAAAAGGAACCCTTATAGTTGCGCCATGTCCGTCCGTCCGTCCGTCCGTCTGCCCGCAGCTTAGCTCAGAGACGCCCAGTAGTAGAAAGCAGTAATTTGGTGTAAATATACGGATTTGTTGCGCCGAAAATTGGTGAAATAAAGTCTCGTAGAATATTTTTTTAGGGTAACTCCTGTACACGTAAAGTGGGGATGTTTTTTTTCTCGCGTACCCCTTATTGTGGGGTATCATTAAATAGGCCTTTAAAAATATTGATAGTTTCACTTAACAATTGTAAAAGATTCGTTTTTGAAATATTAAGCTTTTAAGTACTAATTTTTGCTCGACTCGAGTGTCCCTCCCTCTACCAACTAAACGGTTATGTTTGGGAGCGTGAAAAAAATCACAATAGTAGTATAATATACAGGGTGAATTTTTCAACTGGGCGTGGATGGCTACTTTCGAAACTATGAGGAATATCGAAAAACGTTGAAAGGAGTCTCGAGGCCGATTTTGACGAAAACTAAAACTGCATCATTGGATTTTAGAAAAATCAAAAATCCAGGTCAGGAATCGAACCCGCTGATTTTGAAAAAAAAATCACACCCTGTATTATTATACCGTTCGATAGTGTTGCTAATAAGGATCAAATTCTGGGAAGTAATCATATACGGCGAACTTAAGGAAAACGTATAATTACAAAAAAAAACTGATTAATCTTCAATGCAAAGACTGTATTTGAAACATAAGTTACCGTTTCTTCTTTAAAATAATGCTACATTTAGTTCAACTTAATAATGTCGTATTGCTAAGTACAGTGGGATTGTTGAAACGTCAAATCCAGTGAGACATTGAAAACAATGAAATTTTATATTTCGAATAAATTATGGCTCAGTAGATGTAATAGTTATTTATGATACTAGTGCGGAAAGTTGGTTTTTACAAACGAGTAGACAACGTACGCCCGAGGCGCCGAAGGCGCCCGAGGGCGTACCGTAGTCACGAGTTTGTAAATACCAATTTCTGCACGTGTGTCATACAATGTTTTTCAACACATTTATCCATATTAATATCAGATTCCTCCCTTGAACTCAGATTAGTCGCAACAATTTTTGAAGTTCCTTATATGAAAATGGCGCCACATGCACGTGGTGAAAATTAGAACTACATCTTTCATCTCATTTACTCTTTAGTATTAAAGTGAGACAACGTATTGAGCAAAAGCTCTTCCAAGGAGGTTCGATCAGTCAGGTTGTTTATTTTCATAATGTGAAACTCTTTGGTGGAATTCTTTTTTTTTTTTTTGGAAATTAAAAAAAAACCGTAAAGAAAACGCACGCTGCTCTACAAGGGGGCGTGCGGTAAAATAGGTACTTAGGTGAGAGTACCTATTTTACCGCACGCTGCGTTGTATGGTCTGTAATTTTTAACTTTCGAACACTGTATACAGGCTTTGTAAAAGCATTTTACGAGCAAATGTGTTGAAAAGTAAATTAGCAATTTCATAAAAATCAGCCATTTCCTTAAGTTTGCCGTATATGATTACTTCCCAGAATTTGATCCTTATTAGCAACACTATCGAACGGTGTAATAATACAGGGTGTGATTTTTTTTCCAAAATCAGCGGGTTCGATTCCTGGCCAGGATTTTTGATTTTTCTAAAATCCAATGATGCAGTTTTAGTTTTCGTCAAAATCGGCCTCGAGACTCCTTTCAACGTTTTTCGATATTCCTCATAGTTTCGAAAGTAGCCATCCACGCCCAGTTGAAAAATTCACCCTGTATAACGAAGTTTAAAAGAAAATTATCATGACTAAGTAGGCTTTCGAAGTTTAAGTAGTTACATAAGAAGTTAATTTTAACTATTTATGTAACTACAAAAATATGTTATTAAGGATCGGTACTAGCAAAAAGTGTTATGGCATTTCCATAAGTTTATGTATAAAACTTAAAACAATAGCCACGAAAAAAAAGGTCTGGGTAGCTTAAGAGTTCCCCCAGGGTCTACAAATATCGGATTGAGGATAAACCCGGATGGAATTGTTAAAAAAAATATTGAAAATCACTAAAAACGCGTAAAAAGCACTGCCGTATTTCCATAACTTTGGCGTAAATAAGCAGAAAACTAATTAATATTATACATAAATAAAGAGAACAAAGACCGGTGTACTGTCTACATGTGTCTGTTTTTCAAAACATTGTATATTTTTCGCGTAAAAAATTCGTAAAGTAACTGAATTTTGAGGCCGAAAATCTCCATACATTTTACTATGGCGGAATATTTTATCCGGCATTGGTTCGAGATCGAATCGCAGAGCTCAGTCGTCCGCAGGATTTCAAGGTGAGAGAGCACGTCGCTTTTTACCAAAAAATTACGCGGCTAAGTGGCGTGTACATACACAAGACTAATGTGCGAGGTGCGCACAGTGGTTGGAAATCAAATATTGAAAATAAAACAAAATTGTACATTGTAAAAATTTGTAGTTGCATGTTTGTACAGGTAGTTGGAATTGAAATATTTTTTTTGTGATGGATGATACTTTTTGCTAACGGCAAGTTAAAAAAAAACAGGTTCAAGCGATATCGACTTTATTGACGTTTACAATTTAGTTTGTTTTTCTCACATTCTCGTTAGCTAACATTGATCCTCATTAAAATCCGGTGTTTGCGTAAATGTCAATAAGGTCGAAAATTGCTTGAACCTGTTTTTTAAACTTACTCAACGAAAGCAAGTAAAAAAAAAAGGTTCACGCGATTTTCGACTTTATTGACATTTAAAATTTAGTTTGTTTTCCTCATATTCTCGTTAGCTAACATTGCTCCTTCATTAAAATCCGGTGTTTGCATTAATGTCCATAAAGTCGAAAATTGCTTGCACCTGTTTTTTTTAAATTGCATGATAGCAAAAACTATCACCCATCGCAAAAAGAATTTTTGAATTCCAACTAGCTCCTTAGATTAGCCGTCAACCAAACAAAACAAGTTTAGATAAATATATATTTCAACTAGATGAAAACCCGGCTTCGCTCGGGTGAAACGTGTGTCATACATAATACACATCTAAATGTAGGTGTCACGGTAACTCATAAGTCACCACCTTTGTGGGCCAAAGCCTGCCGCGGTCGTGGACCGCGGCAGGCTTTGGCCCACAAAGGTGGCCCCGTCATTGTGCTGACAGTCTTTGAGGCGCGCGTGGAACACAACGGGCCGTCGACCCGGGCATGTTCCATGATCAGAGAGCGAGTTGCCCATTAGTCGCCGCCCGCACGCCCGCGCCTGTTGGCCGGACTGCAGCTGGGTCGTGAGGTGCAATCCTGCACCGTATGCTCCACTGTGCCCGCCTCCGGGCGATCCACACAGTGGTGACACCCAGGTGTTTCTTCAGGTACCTCCACACCCGGAACTTCCGTGTCCGGTGAGGATCTGCGTCAGGTGGTAAGTCAAGACGCGATGCCTATCTAGGCACTCCTCCAACCTTACCGAAGGTCTTGACGCCGCCATCGCGGCGTGCCCGGACCTCTGTTGCGACAGTCGCTCCCTCCATATTATCGCCCTGAGATCGCCGGAGCTCTTCCCGCCGCACTAAACTTGTCGAGGCAGGGGGGTTTTAGTTTATCCGTCTTATTACAAAACGAGGTTTAACTATAAACCCAGGTTTAAATCACGTCAAACTATGGTTTACCTAAAAACGTTATTACAAAACGTGGTTTTGCGTTAAACCATGGACTAAACCTTGGTCTAACTTTAATCCACGCCGCCCCCTAGTTTAGCGGTGGTCTAAGTCGTAGCTGTCAAAGTTGTGTCAGTTTTTCATTGAATATTTTTCATTGTATTGTTGTTTTTGTGGTATTTTTACCTAAAACATGGTCGACTTAATGGATAATGATCCTAGATTAACACTTAGGCTACTTTTAATTTCGTTATCATGTTCCCGTGAGATAATTGCCTGACATACTTATCCCAAACATACTTTACTTAGACATACACAAGTAATATTCACATTAATAAAGATGGTGAAATTATTAAAAAGAGGCAACTGTTCTTAAAAATGAAAACAAAACTTCATAATAATTCCAAAAAATAGTTAGTAAACATGTCATAGTTTATTATGACGCGCGAGAATGTTACGTTCCATTACGCGCTTTAAATGTTATGTAAGTAAAGAATCCAACATTAAATAATATGCTTAAAAAATCAAACTACAGTATAGGAAATGACTTATATCTAAATTCTAAAAAATAAATCAATATTTTTAATATCTTTAAACCTCAATTAATCATAAACGAATTATCAATACATTCTATTTTCTGGTAATATGGAACGTTGCAATCGAATGATATCATGGTGAACGAATGAAATTTGTATTAATCTGTGGTTGGATTTAGACCTCGGTTCAAATGACGGTACTAAGAAGTCTGAGGTTTATTTATGTTTTGTAATACGAATAATTTTAAACCATGGTTTAGCACTTAAGCCTAGACTTGATAGTTCTGGTCTAAACCAGGGTTTTGCGTTGTTTTTGTAATAAGACGGTATAGGTTTATCTAAGGAGGTTTAGTAACTACATAATACACCACATGACACTGGCCGAAAATAAAGAGAAAAAATAAAAACTTCTCAACATGATAACCGATGTCAAAAATGGCGGCTGCGATCTGTCTTATAAGAAAACCATTACAATTTTACAAAATACTCGACAATCCGAATTTTGCGGATATATGTTGTCGACTCGAAATCTCTATATTATCGCCCTGAGATCGCGCCGGAGCTCTTCCTGCCGCACTAAACGTGTCGAGGCAGGGGGGGTTACATTTTATAAGTTTTTCTAAGGAGGTTTAGAACTACATAATACACCACATGACACTGGCCGAAAATAAAGAGAAAAAATAAAAACTTCTCAACATGGTAATCGATGTCAAAAATGGCGGCTGCGATCTGTCTTGTAAGAAAATCATTACAATTTTACAAAATACTCGACAATCCGAATTTTGCGTATATATGTTGTCGACTCGAAATCTCTATTTTTTAATGTTTTATTATTCAGGCTAGCTTTCGATCGAGTCTACCGTAGCCCTGCACGAAATTATTATAGAAGATAGAAATATTAATTTGTTGGGTACGCGCTTACTGCTACTTGAACACTCTATGCGTTCAAAGATGTGTGTGTGAGTGGGTCGACCGCGTCTATCGCTGTGTGAGTAGCTCTTCAATACCTATTTTTCCCTCGCGCCCGCCGCAAAGAAGGGCCTTCACAAATTGTAAAAGAGATAGTAAAATTTTTAATTTGTAATATTTTTTTATTACATTGCATTTTCTGATTTTATTTTAAAGAAACCAATGAAAATATATTCAAAAGTAATATTTTATAGTAATCAACCAATTTATTATTACATATCACAGTGACTTTGTTGCATATTTCAGGCATTTATGTTGTATATTTGCATGCATATTTCGTCCATTTTAAGTTATTAGTAATCCGGTTACTATATTATGTTAGGTTAGGTAGGACCCGCGCGTCTCATGACGTCTTCGATCCACCTAGAAAGAGACCTGCCTACGCTGCGTCTAGTATTAATAATTAACTGGTATTAATTTATAACTATTAATATTATAGCTGTAACCAAAGAGAATTAATCGTTCATTAATTACATATGAAGGTGATCTTAGGTTATTCTAAAACGTAGATGTCAAATTCTCGCGGTATCAATGAAATGAATGTACGACACCTACATGAAATGTCGAAGAAGTCACCCTTAGTAGCTTGTAATAAGGTCGACTATTGTCATGACATAGGCGAAGTTGGTATACCCTCGCAGACAAAAGTCTGGCAGCTTATTGTACACCTACATGTTGCCCTTTCAATTCTTGAGCTCGTGAATACACTAAAAATAGCTATTTTCTTTTAAGAGATTTCAGCCTTCATTTAGATAGAAAATACATTCTATACAAATTACTTACGGGTAAATTTTTTTTTTTTGAATAAATCGAATAGGTGGTTTTATTGCGATCTTTTCAAGACAACCCCGTTTATTTTTCTTTAATAGTTAGTACATTGCTCCACCATAGATTTTTTTCCTGTATTGTGGGTGCGTTTACAAACATAGAAACTCACAAACGACCAGACCCGAAACAACTACTTGCAGATCATATAAATATTTGTTCCGTGGGTGGGTTTAGAGGAAACACAAGGGTCGTTTTTCCATACAAACGTAGTCCCCTGTTTGCTCCCTGGATAATGCCAGTAGAACAATAATTTGTTTACAAAAATCTATGGCTACTATTGGCATGTCTCTATGTTTTCCTTTTTTCCATGTATTAATTATTAGAGGAAAGTCACCAAATATGGAATACTGTTTTGTTTTTGGGATATAAAAAAAAAACTTCATATAAATTAAAACAGTTTAATGTTTTTACTAATCAGTCATACATTTATATGTAGTAATTAACAGCCTTTAATCAAATATATTAGTTATCAAATTAAAATCTAACATAAAAAACAAAATCACAAATGAGTAACCAAATATGGAATAGGTACCCATATATGGAATATAAGCATAAATCAACATAACAATAATAAAAATGGACATTAATATCTTTGAGATCAATTAAATAAATATAACATATTGTGATAAATGAAAGAAGTTACATAATTATTACTTGCAAAAGTCGCAGATCCAAGTATCAAACTCTGGACCAGCACAATCATAATGTGCCCAGAGCCCAAACATCAAGCATTTAATCCAGCTTTCTCCACTTTTATCCATGGAAAAAAGTCTTGAACAGAACATACATTCTGCATCAGCAGAGTCAGGAGGTACTTGGTCCATCAACTGGGTACTTGGTCCATATTTGGATTTTTATACTAGTTCAAACTCTTCTAAATATTTTTTTAAGTCACAATATTTTGAAATTAAAAGATCACAAAATGGTGAAATAAACTTAATACCGATATACTAAATAGTATAACACTTATGTATACAAACATCAGTATTTATTTGTTTTTATATTTATATATTTAAGGTATTTATTATAATGGATAATTTAGCTGATCTTAATGACAGCTTTTTTTCATGCTCTTCGTCTACTAGCTTTGTTAGTGCGGATAGTGACTCTTCGTTACCACTAACTTTACATGATAAACTATCTTCTCTTTTCTCCAATGACCCTAAAAATCTGCACATTGCGCATATTAATGCTCAGAGTGTTCCTGGTCACTATTCTGATCTTCTGGCATCATTTAGCTGTGCTAATTTGGATGCCCTACTAATTTCGGAATCATTTCTGAAGCCATCTCTCCTATCTACACATTATTCTCTCCCTGGCTTCGTCTTGATCCGCAATGATAGGACTGGCAAAGGTGGAGGAGGTGTTGCAATATATTTGCGTGCAGATTTACCCTACAAGGTAGTCAGTTCATCTCCTTCGCTATATTCTGGATCGGCTGAGTACTTGTTTTTAGAGATCTTAGTTCACCACACCAAAGTGTTGCTGGCAGTCCTTTACAGTCCAAATCTCCATATTAACTACTTTGACTCCCTTGAGTCCACTCTTAGTGATCTTTGTCCGTTATATGAGCATGTTGTTTTGATGGGTGATTTTAATACTTGCCTGATTAAAAATGACTTTCGCTCTATCAAACTTCTTTCAATATTGTCCTCTTTTAATCTTCAAGTTTTACCTCTCTCTGCTACTCACTATTTTCCTAATTGTTCTCCTTCTCTTTTAGATCTCATGATTATCTCTTCTCCCAATAATGTTTCTTCTCATGGTCAACTTAGTGCTTCATTTTCCTACCATGATCTTATTTATTTATCTTATCGCATTCGTGTTCCAAAGCGTAAGCCCCAGATTTTATTTCTCCGCAACTTCAAAGGCATAGAAAGTGGGTTATTTTAACTCATCAATCCTCAACTTGTTCGACCGGCATGCTCCCATTCGGCGTGTCAAAGTAAAATATAACCCTGCACCATGGATTACATCGCAAATTAAAGAACTGATGGCTCGCAGGGATAAGGCCTACAGTAGATATAAGCGCAGACCATCTGAGCTGAATCTCTGTTATTATAAATCGCTACGTAACCGCTGCAATCATCTGTGTAAAGATGCTAAGAGACGCTATTTCCACGACCAGCTTGACAACCGCAGTTCTTCCGATGTTTGGAAATTCCTGAAGTCGGTAGGCATTGGCAAAACTTCTACCAATCAGTGCAAGGATGTGGACCTCAACGACCTCAATAAACATTTTTCTTCCCTTCCCTTTTCTCTCGATCCTTGTGTTAAAGCTATGACTCTGGATAGTTTATCTAATTTGTCACTCCCACCATGTTCTCCTTTCACTCTAAGCAATGTTTCTGAAGATGACGTCAAGAAATCTGTTCTTGCTATCACTTCGTCAGCAGTCGGTAACGATAAGTTGAGTTCTAGAATGGTTACTCTCATCCTTCCCTCCTTGCTTCCTGTTCTCACTTACTTGTTTAATCATTCATTCTCTTGTAGTTCTTTTCCTTCGGCTTGGAAGCAGGCTCACGTTATACCTTTACCCAAAACCAGTAATCCATCCTCGCTATCTGATTTTAGGCCCATCTCTATTCTACCATTTCTTTCTAAAGTTTTTGAGCATTTAGTCCACAAACAACTAACATTTTTCTTGACGTCAAACTCCTTAATTTCCCCCTTCCAATCTGGTTTCCGTTCGGGCCACAGCACTGTAACTGCACTTTTAAAGGTAACTGACGATATCCGCTGGGCAATGGAGAATAGGTCACTTACTGTTCTCGTGTTGCTCGACTTTAGTAGTGCCTTCAACTCGGTGGATTTCGACATTCTACTTGGTATCCTTAAATCTATAAATTTCTCTTCATCCGCTTTAGCCTGGTTTGATTCTTATCTTCGGGGACGTTCTCAGTGTGTTCGCCTTGAAGACAATCTCTCTGATTGGTGTAGCCTTACTGAGGGCGTTCCTCAGGGTGGCGTTCTCTCTCCTCTTCTTTTTTCAATTTTTATCAATATGGTTACGAAAGTAATCTCTTCTAGTTTCCATCTTTATGCGGATGATCTGCAGCTTTATCGTCATTTTACTACAGCAGATGCGGCGTCTGCCATTGGTGCCATGAATCTTGACCTGGCCAATATCAATGCCTGGGCTAAGTCATTTGGCCTGCGAATTAACCCATCTAAATCGCAGGCCATGATCATAGGCAGCCGATTTGTCCGTGGTGCAGGTCTTGTTGCAACTTTGCCGCCTTTATACCTCGACGGTGTGTGTATCGATTACACAGACACTGCCAAAGACTTGGGTGTAATCATTGACTCCAATCTCTCATGGGGGGCTCAGGTCAACGGAATCAGTCGTAAGGTACACTTTTCCTTGCATTCGCTGAAACGTCTCCAAAGTGTCTTGCCCTTGAAGACTAAAATTTCTTTGACTCAAACTCTTGTTCAGCCGATCATAGACTATGCCGATGCCTGCTATTTGGATGCTACTGAGGAGCTATTAAATAAACTTGAGCGCTTGCAAAATTCATGTATTCGATTTGTTTTCGGTCTCCGTAAATATGATCACGTCTCCCACTTTCGCAAGGAACTCAAGTGGCTCCCAATCCGCCTTCGCAGGAACACTCGTATCCTTTGTCTCCTTTTCAACATCCTTCACAACCCTTCCTATCCCTCTTATCTGCGAGAACGATTTAGTTACGCCCGTCCTAGCGACGCACCTTGCAGGTCGCACCTCAGATCCCTACTTAAATCCCCTCCTCATAAATCCAGTTACTATTCATATTCCTTCTCCGCCCATGCTGTAAAGCTGTGGAACTCACTTCCGCCTAGCATCCGTGACTTATCTACAATTTCACTGTTTAAAATCAGATTGAAAGAGCATTATTTATCATCACAATTGTAATTTATTTATATTTAATATATATACTTATTATATATATATATTGTATTAGGTATTTATTTTATAAGGGTATGTTTAAGTATTAATATTTATTTATTATTATGTATGCATTCGTATCGTCCCCGTAGTTGGAAAATTAAATAACTCTGATTTTGTAGTTCTGAGATAAACGCGATTTAGTGTTTTTTTTTCAGTTAATGTACATTTGTTAAAAAATGTGAGACAATTTTACTGTCGGTAATTTGATATTTTGTGGACCTGATTACCTTTTACATTATGCTTTAACAAACTGAACTCAATCTTTAACGATAACTAAATAACACATAAAAAATCAAGTTGTTTAATTTTGCCACAACTATTATTTATAACGTACTAAAATTATCTACTTATTTGGGCTATTTATTTAGTTTTCCTACGAACTAAATACATTTGGTAGAGTAAAATTTGGTGAAATAAATGCAGTTATTGAATTTATCAAACTCGAAATATTTTGAAATGTAAAATTTTGTGGCTTTGTACGTTACTATTACTTCGATATTTTTTTAACTATTATTGGTATCATATAAAATAAAAGTTGTTTTATGATTCGCACCCTTCCTGTAAAAAAGCGGTAAGTACACATCGGACAGGTTTCAAGTCATAAGAGGTCTACACACCCTTGTAAAGCGTCTTGGAGAGTTTCCACACGATCAAGTGACAGGCATACATCATCAGCATAGATAGATAGATATATTCTACTTTATTGTACACCAAAATTCTTACACAACTATTATAAACTTTACTAATGCTATGGTTATAATGGCGGTCTTATCGCTAATAGCGATATCTTCCAAAAAACTAGAGTGTGTCAAGCACGGGAACCCTAGACGTCTTACTCTTCGCCAATTCGCCCTGAAGCGTGAGATGTCGAAGACACTTTTATCAGTGCGAAAATTGAGCATCATTTAGCAGAGCTGAGAAATAGAGTGAAAATAACGTGGGAGCCACGACACAACCTTGCTTCACTTCGCTGGTTATATTATTTAGGTCTGAGAAATCGTTTTCATCCAGCCTTTTTCAACACTACCCAAAGTGGAGGGCGCGCGATCGAAGGCCTTTTCTAAGTTAATGAAACACATTTACAGAGGACGGTTTTGTTCAAGGCTTTTCTCTTGAATTTGTTTCATTATGAAAATGCCGTCAACAGTTCCTCTGCTGGGTGTAAACCTGCACTGGATCTCGTGAAGTATCTGTTCTACAAGGTTTCATAAACGGCTATCTATGATTTGAGCCAGTACCTTCCCAGTGGAAGACAGGAGATAGATGCCTCTGTAAGGTTCACGGTTCAATAATTCACCTTTACCCTTATAAAATTTGCAAATGGAGGCATTCTTCCAGTCTTGGGATACAATTTCGGCTTCCCATGCCTTGAGCAATAAGTTGAAGAGCCTACTTTGTATTTGTGGACCAGCATATTCGCAAACCTCTGATGGTAGACAGTCGGCTTCTGGTGTTTTACCGTTCTTCAATCTTTTAACGGCTGACATGAAGTTACCAAAGGTCTGCTAAGTTCTCCTTGATGGGACGGCATTCAAGATTTCCAATGTATGGTAAATCAGTTATCTGAGAGCAGAGATTCAGAGCGTTATTGAAATGTTCAGCCCACCTTTTTAAGATTTGCTTATGACCTGTCAGTTTACAGTCCCTGTCACGAGTATATTATAATATATTGGTGCCTATTTCTCAATTTGGGTCCGAAAATTGTTTTCAAGCCTTCGATAAATCTGCTCGTTTGGTTTGTGTCAGCACAGAGTTGCATGTCTATTGCTCTATCCAGCCACTATTGATTTTTAAGTCACGGATCTTAATTTTTAGTTCGCATTGAATGGATTTTCGTCTAACGGTGTTTGATAGAGATTTCAGTTCTAGTCTGTAGCTTTCAAGAAATGCTCTGATTTTCTTGCCTATGTAAGTCATCGAACCAGTTCTGGTTTTTCTTTAGTGGTTATGGTATAGTACATGACACGCTATCATGAAGATGTTTGGCATATAAACGCCTTGGCGCCGAAACAACACAAACATTCACTGGTTTCTTATGCGCTGCGTGTCGAGGAGCTTTTATTTATAAACGCATCTTCGATCGAATAAGTCGATCTGACCAGCACTCCACACCCCACAATACTTCTTATTACCAAGATGTGATTCAGATCTTTTTACATACAATAATGTAATCTATAAGGTGCCATTGCTTGGATCTAGGGTGCATCCACGAGTTATTATATTTTTCTGGTAGGTGAAAGAAGTTATTAGTCAGGCACAGGTCAAACTCTGAGCACAGAGTGAGAAGCTCCAAGCTATTAGCATTGCAATTCCAAGCTGGGAAGACCGTCACCGTATGCTCCACCGTGTTCTCCGGGCGGTCCACACAGTGGTGACACCCGGGTGTATCCTCCTGAATCCGAAACAGGAACCTCCCGAAACAATCGTGTCCGGTGAGGACCTGCGCTAGATGGAAGACGCGGACGCCGTAGCGCCAATCCAGCCACTCCTCAAAGAGGGGTCTTACCGCCGCGATTGCGGCGTGTCCGTGCTATAGGTACCTACTAATGTTTTTCTGCTGCAAATTATTCGATAATTGATTTAAACGTAGGTACCCTACGTAGTTTCACTCTTAAAAAAATGTTTAACGAAAATACCCAACAAAAACAATTTGTGTGACAAGCTAAAAGTAACCTTAATTCTTCTAATGAAGAGTCAAAATTCCAATGAAAGCAGAAGAGTTATCAACTTCTCCCACAACTCAAAATGATTGATATTCAAACAGATAACATCAAGTATTTATAAATTAAGTACGTTATTTCAGAATTCTGCATAGCAGAATTACATAAATAGAGTTATTTAGTTTTCCTAGAACTTAGTTAGTTTTGTGAAAGAATTTTGAAGTTGAGGAAAAATTCAATAACTCTTGTTATTTAATTTATTTGACATTCAACTTATCATTGACCACAGTTATTGATTTATTTACTGAGTTATTTATTTTTCCTTTAAAAAAATATTGTTTGTTTGCAGATATTTATTATTCTATCTATCCGACAAAAATAGCTATATTTTTGGAACGGAATAAGATACGAAAACGCCTGCAAGGCTCAAATATGCGGCATGTTTTAGGTGATTTGAAAATAGGGAAAAGTCAATATCGCCAAAATTGGACTTATTTAATTTTCCAACTACGGGGACGGTATGTTATATGTTAGGTTAGATTAGGTTAGCATCCACTTTTGACGGTTTTTTATTCCTCCTCTCACACACTATAGTCTACATTTCTTTTTCATTTCTCCTTTCGCGGGTCTGCTGGCAGAAATTTCTATAGAAATAAGCAGCACCCTTGTACTGAGTTCTATGTTTTAATTGTCCTGTGTTGCATTTTGTGTGTACATAAATAGTAAAATAAATAAATAAATAAATAAACATATCAGCTGGTAATACTCATTTATTACTTACCTTTAAAATTTTCCGCACGACAACAAAACAAAACACGCCTGCCACACGAGAAGTGTTCGCGCAACTGACTCGATGGTGTGAGTGCGATAGCTAGTAGACCGAATGGAACAGAAGATGGTCGAGTGTTGCGTTTCATACTAATAGTCTTAGAGAAATGAAGGTATTCCATATTAGGATACTATTTCATATTTGGTGACTTTCCTCTAAAAGAGATATGAACATTCAAAACCCTACAAAAATGGCCAGATTTTCCGCTATGTTCAAATATCCAGAAAAAAAATTGTCGAGATTATATAAAAAAGGAAAACATAGGAACACGGCCAAAGCCGTTCTTTACTTTGAAAAAAAAGTAGTTAAATCGTTTAAGACGTTTTGGAGTAGTAATAATGGGACTAAGGATCGTTGATTTTGTGCTCATTAAATAGGTATTTTCGGTCAAAGCTGCAGTCGTCTCTATCGCGCTCTGTAATGCTGTTGTTCGGCACTGCGCGACAGCAATAGATTTTACAAATACCTATTCTTCAATTCTCTAGCCCTTGGTGTTTCCTCTTAAAACGTAAATAGTTCCGCTCAGGGAACACAACAGAAATTATAAATTCAATAAGATTAGGGAGTATAATTAACTCAAATGTTTCTTAGATACTTTTTACGGACACCCATATCTTCATTAACGGAGACTAAGAAAGTGGACCCCCTGGTCCATGATCGGACGGCGAGCTACCCATGACTCGGCCCTGGCAAACCCATATTATATGGTTAGCCTATGTTTATAATTCTAGTAACTTAACCGTAAAGTGCATTACCAAACATCATGTCCTACACTCTCTTAACAATAAAACTAAGTGCCCATTGAAAAGGAGTCAATTTTATCTAAAACACCAATACTTTCGACAAACAATTCGACGGTCAATTCTCTTGAAAGGCTGCAATAAAGTGCATGGCGGTTTGGCCGCTCAACCATTCACCATTTTGGAGCAGTATTAGCCGGCGATCATTCTTTCGGCATCGCACTTACACCACTCAGGTTACATAGACTTAGGAACAAATGGATGCGACGACGAAGATCATAGATATAGAAAGCAGGTAAAAGAAAAAATAAGTTGATGACAGTTAGATTACTTTGGTAGATCTTAAATGGCATAAATAACCATGTTTTTAAACTATAATAATACATTATTCGAAATCGTTACTACTTTGAAATTCAGCTGAAAAAACGGGCCGATTGGCGCGTTCCACTGCTGTACTGCGTGATAAGGATTCGATTCTCGCACGGAACAAATGTTAGTACTTTTTTATGTATGTGTACTGAAATACCTCAGGAGTGACTAAGACAAGGTCGAAGATGGAGCGAGCTTACCCAAAGAAAGCCTGTTAACTCTAATTTTGAAGAAATTAGGGTTGTGTGCGTTCGGAAACATAAACCCAGGCCAATTGAACCCGCGATACATAGACCAGGAGTCAATCGCTTTACCATTGCGACAAACGTGCCGTCGAAGAAGAGCAGAAATAATGAATAGGTTGTTTTTTTTTAATTATCCCAAATTTGCTTCAATTCAAACTAGTTTTAAATTCGATATCCCAATCTGAAAGGTGAATATGGAAGATAGCTTAGAGCGGCCCTTTTAGTAACTCAAAGAAGGAAAAGGTGAATTGATGATGTCACGTCGTAATTATGAATAGCAAACAAATATAGCATAATTATACCGAAATTAACTCCCACTTCTGGGACAGACACCCTCTATTATTGAGAAAGAGAGTAACAAAGAGGGCGTCATTCAACATGTGCACTCAATGCAGGTTGTTAACAAGACATGTTTTTTGTTCGTTGTAATATCCCGCCCTCTTGTCAGACTCGTACTGAATAAAATCCACGCTATTCTTCAATAGCCTTTACGTTCCAGGTGATGAGAAAAGTCCCGCGACCCTGCAAAGCTTTGCCCCTCTAGAGGGCCCGTCATTGACAAGACAAAAATTTAGGATGAAGAAAGTACCTAACTCATAATAAAACATAATAATTATTAGTACTATCTAGAACACCTTTAACGTGATAACTACATACTCGTATAAGTATCTTATACGACCAATTAAGTCTTAGATTATACTACGCCTATTAATCTAAGTGAGAAGCACGTGATCAAGGTAATCTGCTCATAGAATAGTCCGTTATTATAATTGGGCCTACCCACGTTCCATACTGAATTATTACAAGCTTATGTTGTAGAATATTATTACATTTTCTTGGTTGTGTCTGGTACGTTACATAATTGGGACGGTGGATGTTATTTTTTTATTCTTTTTGTTTTGTGCTGTCTCCATAGTCGATATCCGATATTCGAAAAGTCGATATCCGATATACAAATAGTCGATATTCGATATTCGAATAGTCATCCTCCCGTCATCATTTAATGATTTTACCATGATAAAAAAGGATATAGAAAACGCATACAATGCTAATCTCTTCAATGTTATCATGAACAGGTTTCTTGTGGGTTATCTCTCTTTATCTTCGACTTTGTCTCTGTCACCAATGATCTACACTTTTTTTTAAGTGGTAAAGTCATCAAATGAGTCCTCCCACCCCAGGCAGGGCGGTAGGGACTGTCAGACTTGTACTGACTAAATCCACAGTGTCCTTCAATAGCTCTATATGTTCCGCGGTCACCGTAATGAAATAAATCCCTTGAACCCGACAGGCTTTGGCCCTCTAGAGGGGTTCCCCGTCATAATGACCTACACTAGAGTCAATAGCAAACCCATCTTAAATTAAAAAAAAAAAAACATAGCTTGATAAATTATATATTACAGCAGTGTCGGTACGGTTACTAGCTATGAAAGCGACCAGTATGTGGAAACTTCAGACGTACGACGACTCAAGGAGCGTAGCCGACCTCTGTTGATTGAAAGATTAGCTGTAATTTCAGTGCTAAATACCTATTCAGTTTATGGAAAAATGATGTTAAATTCACAATTAAACAAAATACTAACTTATAAAAACTACAAATAAACGCAATTAATAACGTTCTACTACTAATCTTTCTGCACTTTAAACCTTGGGGGTCTCCCTAATTTTTAAAATACAATATCAATGTTTATGGAAAATGTCAACAATCTATTTATTACGGATAGTCTGGTGACAGACAGACAGACGGATTACGGAGTTTAAGTATAGGGTCCAGTTTACCCTATATACGGAACCTTAAAATACAAAGCCTTTATTTCAAGTAAGCCAGTTACAGAGTTCGTAGTTATTACAATAGAGGATTTAATATAATATAACTTCCATTAAGTAGAACAAGACTACATTACAGAGATAAACAGTAGCCAACAGAGTATTACTTGACTAATGAGGTTTGTAACTTTTAGAAGTTGTAATGAGCATGAAATACTGAAACTTACCGTAAAAAGTTTCGTTGCAGAGAGTTGATATAGAAGGTTGCCAGTATTACCATCTTACCGAGGTTATTCTGTGGATGGGTGACCATCGGACATAGCGAGTTTCCTCCGTGCCTCGAAAAGCACGTAAAGCCGTTGGTCCCTGCTGTCATTTGTAGATCTTTGACAGTCGTTACTGTTAGTCAGAAGCTGTAAAGTCTGACAACCAGTCTTACCATGGGGTATCGTATTACCCAGTTACTGGGTTGTGGAGGTCCGACAGGCAGTTGCTACATTGTATTACTATCAAATGATTTTTCATGAAACAGCATCATCTGACTAAATATATTGAGGTCATCTTTTAGTCATACCAGATGCACAGGAATATAAAAGTGTAGGTAGGGTTATCTGTAAACAGCTGATATTCTGCTAACCTTTAACGACGTTTACGATTTACGGTTCCCTCTCATTGTGTTACTGATTCTGTTAGCCTACATCATCTCACTGCTGGACAAAAGCCTCTCCCCAGTTTTCACGTTCCAGGGCCAAAGTGCACCAATGGTCATTGGTTTTGTCAAGCTCGTCCCACAGTCTTCTACGAGGTCTGTGCGACGCCTTATTTTATTATTTTGGCTCACAGCTCATTGAGCATACGGCAGACGTGGCCGGCCCAAGCCCATTTCTGTGCAGCGGCCTTTTGACCAATTTTTCGCATTGTGTTATTAACCGATATAAAATTATTCACCGATAATATAAGCTTTATTAGGAATAAATCACAGCGACGTGAAATTTACCGTCTAGAAAAACAAATCTGTATATCGCAGAAAAAACTTACCAAGCGAAACATCAAATGAGAATCCATCAAAATACAAGTACCAACATTCATCCCATATACCTCCAAAATACCTAACAAAAAAAAAACGAGATAGATAAACATAACCTAAGATCGCGGAACGTTTTTCGCAACCCTTCATTCATTTCACAACAGCTTCGCGTGTGAAGTACACACGAAATTACGTTCTGTTTTCCTCGACAAAAAACAAGCAATTCCTTGTCGTGTAAACGCGCCCTAAGGCTAAACTACTACATGAAAAGGCTCGCCGTAGAAAAGGCAAGACCGCGATAGCCAGGACCTTTGGAGAGCCGGCTTAAGATATTGCAGCTATTGGAAAGCCCTTTGAGACCTGCTAGCGGAAATTTAATTTAATCGCATTTTCTTCTTTGCTAAACGATCTCCTTATACCATGGCATACGGGTTTCGTCTTTTAGAATATTCTACGTTTAAAATTAGAAGGATTATCGGACCGTGGTTAACTTTTGTTAACATGATTTTTAAGAGCGATTTCAGTACGTTGAGTACGGAGTGGGTAATGCAGGAACTAGTGCTTTTTTAAAGAAAATTGCTATTCATAGAACGTGCTTGCTTTAGTTACCTAATAACATAATCCTTGTTTATTTTCTGGAACTCACTGACCTATATGTTTTGTGTTGCTTTGAATAGTTTAGGGTGAATCCTGAGATTGCCGATATTCAGTTGATTCCCCTGGCGAAATTTATTTACACATATTCTTTCTAAGTAACAATGTAATATAAAATTTAACTTCATTATAAACACATTAAACGAATTGGCATCACTTTTGGCCGCATGGTTCTCAATATATAGCAGTTTCATTTTTTTCTTGTCAGGGGAATCAAAAAACGACGACAAGGGAATCAAAATCTAAACAATGTTTTAAAAGAAAACCAAGTTTTATTACTATTTTAACGTAGCCTCTAATTTTTTTGTAGTCTAAGACGTTCTGCAAGTCGTTTTTTTCTAATCTTTCTTGCCTTGATTGTTTTGGAGGCATTGCTCAAATCTGAAATATGAAAACAGGCAGGAAATTCGTGCGAATTAAATAGGATAAATGATTTTTAATCGATAAGACGGCTATAAAAATATATGTATAAGAAATAATACGAAAACTTTCTTGTTTTCATAGAAATGACGAAATTTCCATAATAAATTTTGATTACCCTGGCGCAAATACCAAGGGAATCAATGCCAATGGAATCAAAAAACAGGATGTTTTTGTCGATTCTGATAAAAACAATACGTTTTAAATAATTACAATGTAATAAATAAATAATGATCATTAAAACTGTTCCATTTACACCCGAAAACAAATACTAAAACTCAAATTGCATTTATAAACATGATCAGGGTAATCAACGAGTCAGCGATCCAAAACCAGGGGAATCAAATATTTACCTTCGTAATTTCGTCCTGGACCAACGAGCAGCACAACCTTCTACAACGACATTCGAAGGGCTACTGGCAGCGCTCGTGCGACGGCTCGGAGACACTGTTCTAGAATATTCTACTAGAGATTTACGAAGTTTAGTGACGCGCCACGGGAATCACTGTTTAGTCTCGGACAAACTTTATATTATAGTTCTTAATTAAACTATCAGAAATACACAAGGCGTATATTTTTTTTATATATCTGCAACAACCCTGGTAGCGATTAGACCGCATTGTTTATTTTGTTTATGTTTATAAGTTAGGGTTTTCTCGATAAGTTGTTTGCAAAATGTGTTGCGGACGCGCCAGGGGTATCAATATTTAGGCCTTTTGTATTTTTTTTCAACTATTTAGTACCAAATTAGATCCAAAAACTATCGTGCAACAGTTAGATTGTGTATTAACGTAGCATAAAAAAAATATTTTGACATGTAATTTAAATACTACGGGTAGTTTTTTTCTTCGGACAACGTAAAATTAACCTCTCAAGATTCACCCTTTACTGAGAATGAGTATTTTTATAGAGTACGTTAATTTACAAGAAACCTGGTATTAGACGCAGTCCGCCTTAAACTACAAAAAGATAAACATTTGTTGTCTAAAAAAGTACAACTGCAGAACGACACATAAATCAACATGAAATGTCGTTTTGACGTTGCAAATTTAAATGTTCAACAAATGTTTATCTTTCTTGTGGTAAGACGAATTACGTTTTATAGTGTATGCAATTATCCACATGCGCACAGGAAGACGCTCAGATCTAGATCATCATTGCGTTTGTACTAGAGTCATGTCTTAAATCTTTGTCAATCACAAAGATTTCTTTGTGCAAAGAGAAATTAGCAGGATTTGATCATGCACCCTTCTGATTCAGTACAACAGATGCTTTTACCAACAGAACTATTTGCAATCATGGCTACACGTTCTTAACGTCTTGGCAAACCTTTGTCATAATTTCCCATTCTACTGATAAGAAAAATTTATTTGCGAGTGGGACTCTTACCTTACTGTGTTTTTCTGTATCAGTACTCCAGACGCTCAAACTGAAACATTTATTGCATTCATCGCTTTTTTTTTCATTAGCTTACCCAAATAAGCTATTGCAGGGCTCCAAATAAGCCCGAATCTTGCATTTCATTGTTAAACGTCTGTCGATAACATTGTCTACAGGTTAGAGACCCTCTCGTAGTCACATTTTTGGTTGAGAAAAAATATTTACAATCGACGAATATTGACGACGTAGGCGTTATTTCGTTTAAATATTTATATTTAGTAAGACGTAACATGTTGATGCTTTCCCGTTCTCATAAAAGCAGTTTCCATCAACGTTAAAAAATAACAAAACAAAAACTTCAATATTACTTCGATTCTAACAGAAAAACGCCTTTGAAGCCAACCCTAAAGCCGACGTCTAGAAACTTCCAATAATCAATATTTAAAGTTTTAAACCTCGAAATAGTCGTGCTAACGTAAATCTCGACACTTCAGTCCCGGAGTTACGAAAGGCTATAAGCAATTATCGTAAAAGGGAACTCTTTGGAAAATACCCAGTCTATTATTGTGCCTATTGTGTCCTTTCATAGGTCAATTGCTTCGACGGAGTGGATTAAAGCTGAATTGAATCTTATCTCGGTGCCGTTAGTGTATGTTATTATACGTGTGTACTTCTTATAATTGACTGGAGTACGTACTTGGCTAATTTGTAAAAGAAGCTTTCCCATCTTATGAATAATATAGATTTTCGTTTGTTTTTCATTAGGACTGAACAAACAAGCCAGCCAACCAACTAAAGAAACCAGTACCACGTGACGCCACACCTGGTGTATCTTTGCTGTTTCTAGTAAAAACATTTAAAGTCTTTTTGTAGGTATATAATAATTGATGTGAGAAACCAGGGTCAGTTGCAAGTTCACAATAAGAAAAAAGAAGATCATAAAATATCATGGCTGTTGCACTACAATTGAAAACTTCATCTTAAATTGAAAACGAAAATCCTCTCAAAACATATTAGCTCCCTAGACGACAGTAAATCTTCAATAAAGGATCTCATTGAAAACGTTTTGGCGTCTAACAGATACCTAGTTAAGATGTAACAAACGATTTTATTCGCAGTACTAAACAAAGCATTCTGTACTTATTGTTAGAAGCTGTGTATTTCATTGGTCTTTGTCTCATTTACATCGGTTTTAATCGAAGACTGTATCGTTGAAGTGAACTTGTAATTCTATGGACTGGCCAAATCGCTAATTTTGAATATCTCCTTTGAAATTCGAAAGTGTTCGGTGCTGTTAGTTTGTGAGAAACTTTATAAGTTCTGTACATTTTTCACTTCCTTTAAGTACTTGTTACACTTAATTTTTTTGATTCGTTCAAAAACCGATAATGTATATAGTGACTGTCCTTTGGGCCAGGAACGAAATGGAAACGCTTTGTAGTCTTTTTTTAGCGTGGTCAAATCATCAAATGAGTCCTCTCGCCAGGGGGGGTTTTTCTATCTTCAATTTCAGGGAAAAGTTTGAAACTTATTTAACTTTTCATACATTGCTTTTACGATGAAGCTAAGACTACTATTGACAACAATTATGATACCGCTCGTCCGCGCGGTTGAGCGGAAAACTGCTTCTTCGCGCGACTCACTAGTCGCGCAAAGAGGCATTGTCACAGAACTGAATTAACTAATTGAATTTGTAGCTAATTTACGATCAGCAAGTCAATTAATAAATTGAACCATTATGTTAACAGTTTCAACAAAATCCTTTGTGCATTACAAAATAGTTCAGTCGCAATAATTCACACTTTTATTAGTGATACATATTTAATTCACACATTTACTATTCAACAATGGCTATTACGCTAATTTAAGCCTAATTAATACAACATGTTCATTTAATAGTGTAGCTTAATTAGCTCCTGATAATTACTCTATCAATCATAGTAAAAGTACAGGCTATTGGGATTACAGTATTAGTTTAAATATAGCCAGCTTTGGAGTCATCAAGTAATATCTTTTAGGTATATTTAACCGCACTAAACGGTTTCATCAGCATACATTTTCAAAGAAATCATCCCTTTTTATATTATAGAAAAAAAAATCATTTGATCTACTACACTAAGAATGTGACTTTCCGTCCTGGTTGCGTTTACAAACATTCAATATTCACGAACAAACACTCAGACCCATTTCTTCATGAAGTACCTATGCTTTTTGAAATTGATTATAATAATTATATTTTCAGATTTGTTACCTTAAACATACAATCAATGAACTGTCAACTCTTTGTCATATAATAATAGAGTTAGACTTAGTCTACTTGATAAACTCGAATAGAAAGTCGAGGTGATCGTAAAATCAGGATTTATTGGGCACGTAGTTGTCATGTGTTGTCAGGTCAAAGTCCCAGAGGCATAGCATAGGGAAGGCAACGTATGCAAGTATCTATTTTCTTCGAAAATGCTTCAGTTCCTACGTATATTATGAAGCCATATTCAATTCTGCACCGTTGGTCTTGTGGTCGCAAGCAGTAGCTACCCATGGGTTTCTGGATTCGATGCCCGGGTCGGACAAAAAAGTTCTATTGGGTTTTTCTATTAGATTTTCTCAGCAGGAGTCTAGTCCAGTCAGTTTTAAGTTAGTGGTATAATACCCCAGAGCCTTGGAAAGTCTGAACTCTCTCTCCGATAGTGCCGGATTATTGGCCCATCCTACTACGAGAGTAAAGGAACAGAGCGTGCACCTGCCTGCGCACATACTACTTTAATATGTCTCGCGCACATAATCTTCGTTGAGATTGGTCGCTTAGGCCGAAATTACACAAAGTAACTACGGACTTTATGATCATAAGTCGGGGCATTCACCACCAGACGACCACGTAAAAATCAATATAAAACTTAACACATTAATTAACAAAAATATGCATAATATACTTTCCAGGCCAAGTGTCCACTAGAAATAATTTAACTTAAAGGCACAGAAAACCGAAGCATCTTTTCCTATACTAGACCACGAGTCAAAATCAATACTTAAACAAAAACTTACCACATTTATTTACAAAAAAAAAGAAAAAGTATGCATATATTTCCCAGGCTGAAACAGTCTAGTACAAATAGATTAAAGACTCTTAAATACTCCCGCTCAAAGTTATCGGTTAGCTAACTGCAGCGAAACTTGCTCGCCAGTGTTTCTTGCGAAACATAATAAATCTTTCTTACTGTCATTGATATTTAGCTCGTGCGAGGGATTCGCGCCACAATGGAAGGGGCCTTCAATAAATCATTTAGAAGTATTCTGTTTGCTTACATAAGTACGGTATATTATATTCCCGATTGCTGCAGACAGGTTTAATCAGTGGGATATTATGTATTATATAAAATGTTTGTTTTGTTATTGTTTTATCTAATGTTATTGGCGATTACGTGTTTATTTTACTATACGTACGCCGTCGTGGTTGCTCTATGCAAAGATGGCGAAATCGACTCATTTCGTCCGTTTTCTGTTCGCTTGATGAAAAAGTTCACCACGGGTGTAGATAATTGTGAAAAGTGAAAAAAAAGGCCTTTATTGTTTGTATAAAAGCTAAATAGTTTAATTAACTTATTACTAAATATAAAATATTTAAAAATCATATTACTAAATAAGCTTCTAACATTATGGTTACCTAACATACCTAGATATACTTCGTTAATTACTAATTCGAAATACATCTATGGTTATAGTTCGAATTGCAATTTGCAATTATTTTCAATACAATTTTTTTTACAAAATAATACAAATTGCGATTTCTTTTTCTAATTTGCCGAATTTTATAGCAAATTAGTTTTTGCTAAAAGCCAATAGATTAATCCATCACCTTCACATATTGCTCGTTTTAAGAACAATACCTCAGCATTCTTAATAGTCACCTTGTCTGAATTAAATTGATTGCTAATTTCAGAACGTCAAACAGAATATAAATATAACGATCTAGCTATAGTTATAGTAGTAACTTGTCGCAATACACAGTCCATATAATATCGAAATGCCTCAATTAATTCAAGCACACTCTGATAACTACATTAATTGAAATACCTTCACAATGAACTTCTACCGATTTAATTAAGAACGCAATCTAATTTACTAGGGAATGAATTACAGCATTTGTTCAGTATTTTTGAACAATTTACCCACTTGCCGGAATGACTTTTTATGATATTTTTGATCTTCTACGTTTACTTTTCGTTTTTGTGTAGTTGCAGGACTTGCAAAAATGAAAAATTAGGTAGATAAAACCAATAACTTTTTGACCAAAGAAAAATGAGATCGCACTCTCCAAATCTTTGTGAAGACAACTGGATTCAAATTCGAAAAGAATCCCACAATTATGCCAACATAATTCCATCTTTCGAACTCCTATCATTTATTTTTCCTTATTATTAATCTCGATCAACCGCCAGATTATTCTAAAAAATTGAGCACACAAATCCGAACAGTACAATAAACGGTCGAAGAAGGAAAAGTGGAAAAAGAAAAATCAGCGTAAAGAAAAAAACCTTCAAACTTTTTTTATAACATCGGGCGTAGTCATTGGTAGAAAATGAAAAGGACACCCCGTTACGATTTCCATTAACAGGGACTAGGAATGTCGAAGGCCCGGGGGCTCCAATAAATCAATCTGCGAGGAGACAGACCTCTCCGAAATCTCTCTCAGAATATACAGTATTAAATTTTGCTGGCAACATGAGTGTGCTTCTAAGCTTGAAATGTGAACGGGATACGCTTGCATGGCTTTCGGACAATACGTGTACCAGAAGTGTGTTAGACACACAATCCGGGCAGCAAGCTGTTTGCAATATTTGTTGGCTCACATAGTAACGGAGCGGTCTGATGCTAGTATCGGTATTTGATGAATGTAGCTGTGTCAAAGAATAACACTTGGGGAGTTGCTTTTACCTGCACCTAAGTAAAAGTCAATAAAGTTGTTCCATTAGTCTAGAATCTAGTCACCGACATCGTGTTATTTAGGTTAGTAGATATAGTGCCCAGGCGTTGGCTAAGAGGCTACCGCGTTGGTAAATTGAATCTTAATCTATCTATCAAAGTAATATTGCCAAGACCAGCGTTTTGATGACTATGTCTATACTGTTCTTAGAAGATTACTTTTACTACTGGAGAATCTAATAGTCTCATTAATAAGTATCCGACATTACAGCCATCAAATTGTATCTACTCTACGATGGTTTCAATTAATTATTTGATTGACCAAAAAATAAATACATTTTGTGTTGCGAGAACAACGAAACAAAGCGTTCGTTCGACAAACATTTTTCTTCTGTGTTTCGCCATCATCTTACTGCACTTAAGAATTCTACTAGCGAATTAAGAATTAGTAAAACAATTCAGGGATATACGACTCTGGACAGCAAATATTGACAGACAATTATACAGGGTGTCACGAGAAGTTTGGATCAAATTAATCAGAGGCAGGGGTGAGGTCATTTATAATATTTTTACGTCTCAGACCTACCGATGCCTTACCACGAGCTCTTGACGCCATCCAGTTTAGGCTGTGGAAAAGAGACAGAGCTATACAAGTCGACTAGCGCCATCTCGTTCCCTGAGCAGAACTAGTTTAAGACGTCATGGTAGGCCTCCAGTTCTATTTTATATGGTTCAAAAGATGAGAAGAAGTTATAACCACTTTTCGTATTCAGAAGAACAAGAAATGCCTAGAATAATCAAGTTATGAATCAGACTGGATTAAAAATTATCATAGTATGAAAACTACTATTCTGATAATTTGTACCAATTACTCAGTTCGCAGTTAATCCGTATTGGTTTTATAATTTAGCATCAGCAGCTGCAGATATTTTTACTCCAGTCGGCTACAGATATAATTTGGATGTAATCCATGCGCATTCAATTTCGATAGCTAAGCCGGTTGAAATAGAGCTTTGTGTTCGTGTTTTACACCCAATTGTATTCAATAAATCATAGCTTATTGAAAATTTCACATTAGCAAAGTGGTGGCACTGACCTTATTTCTATGATTAAAATGCGTTACAAAGTAATAACAACATAATTATTGTTATTATGACGTTGTTTTAAAATGTTGGTGTACAAGAAAGTGTAGTAAGTAATATTCATCTTTCAGCGTGTTATGATGGAGTATTCAAACTTTTTAATGCAGCCTTCGTGAGTTAAATATTTACAATGAAATTACTGAAAAACCTAGAATCGAATGGTCATAATTTATATACCTATCTTTGAAAAATAATAAAGTAAATGCTTGTGAAACTTTGAAAGCTTTCTCATATTTATTGAAAGGGACATAAAAAATCCGTTTTCACATAAAATATACCACCTGAAATCTACCCACAAAATTCAGTCTTACATTTAAATGAAAGACTGAAAAGAAAAACGTAACTACAATAATAAACAAGAACGGAAAATACATTTCAAGAAAAATATCAAAAAGTTCCCGATAATAATTTATTTGAAATAAAAATATTTCTTTAGTATCTCTTCAAGTCGGTTCGCGATAAAACATTGTAGCAAACAGTTTCGACGTAACAACAGAAACATCTTGAAAATTTTAAACAAGGCCGATTCTTATTCACAAAGACTCCGCTATAAAAGTGACTCCCCAAGTAATTCTACACTGTATCAATCACGTTGCAGTAGTAAAATCCGACGTAAAACTTACTTTAGATACAAGTACGGGAGGTACTAGCGACAAAATAGCAAAGTACACAAGGTTACCGTAAAAATACTAGAAACAAAGAACATATCCTCAAAGTTATAATACCTACTATTAAATGGAAAACTGCACTATTACTGAATCCACCATTTATTCAATAAAATATAATTATCATCTTGGAACTTGAATTTGCCGGCATGTCAAATCACACCGCGCTGACATACGTCACCTTGACTTGTCTCTGCTTGCTCCACTAAGGATGTACCACGATGCGTAGGGTTGGGATTTCAGTTACCGATTCACGTTCAACACTACCTACCTAGGTTCAGGCAGAAACGAATCTAATATTATAATACACATTAATTCACTAGTTAAATATGTTTAAGTTATTCGTTATTGCCATCAACAGTAATTCAAATTCCGTGTTTTTTATCGAGGATTTCCTAATTTATAGAACGCAATAACACTTTACACGACCTGAGAATCGAACCTAGTACCTCATTCACAGCAGTCGCTACCACTTCACAAGGAAGCATTTCATACTTCATTATCACTTTGGTGTCAAAAAACAAATACACTAAACATTCTCACAGAAGCGACGATAATTACTTAGCCACTAACTCAAAGACCAATAACGATGCATACGTACTAATCCGTTTTGTGAACTGTACCTAGTTCCCTGAATTTGCTTCCGAATCACGTAGGTAGACACTTGCAGCCCTGTTCGACCAATCACCGACATGTTTGAGACGAGAATACGTTAAGGAATCCTTGATATTAAACTTTTAAGTGCTACGATTTTTATTTGTATTTGTAGGTCATGAAAATCGATGTGGAGCTATTGGAGTGGAAGTAAGAGCCATGTTTTAAAGGAAGGTCGGTGAGATCATTTGTGGGGTTTCAGAATGCATTAACGCTTAAGATTTGCTTTGTGATTTGAATGTCCTAATGCTTATAAAATGGATACGATAGAAATGTAATCTATTGTTTGATAGTACTTTATTATCATGGTTACCATTTTCATGGTTTTCGGTAGTGTTCATGCTGAAACACAGAAATGTATATCTAATTGACTTTATTTTAAGCAGTCAGACAGTCAACCTTTAGAAATCCAAAATGTTGAGTGTAGGTCTTTTCCAAGATCGCGTTAATGGTTCTCGTTCATTTTGATAGTATTAAATTAAGTAGTTATAGGTATGATGGGATTGACACATCCGTGGGGATAAAAACTCCCAACAAAAAAAAGAAAAAAAAGGTCTATTCCAAATCTTTATTTTAGCAGTTTTTTTGTCAAAGCTATTTAGTTTCTTCAGGCCAGTTAAATGAGATGTTACTTTGCCTATTCACTTATCTTCCCACATTTCTCTTTCCTCAACTCATATCAGAAGTCTATAGCATATAATAAAATTTATTATAGATAGGCTATCCAATAAAATAAGTACCATAAAACGTACATCGTTTAAACTAAAGGGACTGCTAACCTAATATTAAAGCTCATGTATATCGTTTTCATAGTTTTACGTCGTAACTAAAACCCGGTTTTACGTTCCATCTGACCATAGAATACTAGACAAAATGGGCGCATGTGAACATCTAAAGACACTCCTTCACCGCGAGCATTTACTTGTAATGTAACGTTACAGATTCGAACATTTCATCAGTGACGGAAGATAATCGAGCAGCACAATGCGCACTTGTATCAAATCTATACTAAATGTACGCGAATACTCGTCAGTCAGGAAGGTAGTATTGTAATGTAATGCTGAAAGTCGAATCTGTAATGTTACATTACACGCGAATGCGCTTTTGGGATAAATTTTAGCTAAACACTTATAATCATTTTTGTTTATTTTCATTTATCTGAACTCTAATTTTATGAAAATTAGTAACTTTGTTGGGTAGAATATTTATTTGTCACAAAATAGAATTCATGTAAAAATATGCACCAGGTAGGGATACTAAAGGGGTCGTGCCATGAAAAAGTTGAAAACCCTGCTCAAGTTTATCAGCACACATTTGGTTTAGTAATTCATTTTAGGACACTAGTCTAGATTTGGGATTAAAATCACACCTCTGACAAAGCTTTGTTTATTTTAATGCCTAGGATCCTTTTGTCCTAATAAAATCTAAGCATTATGATTATTCTGATACACGTTTTGTTGAACTAATGTTCGCTAGCGGGAATTCTGCGAATAGAGTGCGCGTTATTCAACACGTGTTTCATATCTCTATTCTACGAAAAATAGACAAGGAATATTTTTTTTCTCTACTGTTATATTTTATTTTCGATTATGTATATGCAGTTATATACCCACTCTCTTACTTAGAACCATGTCGAAGCAAGGTTGCTTTCTAAGAATCGACGCCAGCTAAGTGTATTTATTGATTGAAGGTTCAAATTCCAGTCACCCGTTGCATTCAAAAGCTTTCTCCTTTCTCGAGGAAGGTTGAAGTAGGAGTAACTAGAATTAAGTTATTTTACTAACATTCTTACAAGCAAAGTTAATTATGAACCTAAATCTTACTACAAAAAATTATGTAGGTATTAATAAATATTAATCTTACTATTATCATAAATGTAAAAATTCGCACGGATGGGTGAATGTATGATACTCTTTCGCAAAAAAACAATACCTTATGGGAATGCATAAACCAGCCCGCGAAATTCAAAATTTCTTGCGTTTTTTTGCAATTTGCAGGCCATTAATAATAATTTATTTAAATCAGACAATGTTAGTCCATATTCACATACAAAAATTAAAGAAAACATAAAAAATTTGAAATAATTATACAAACATCAGAATCATAGTAAAAATAAAATGTCCAATAATACATGTCAGAATTTGTGACATACTTTTAAACACATGCAACAAATTATAATTTTCTAACCGGCATCGGAGCAGCAACATGCCTACCACAGCAATGCCGGACAAAGGGACAGTCTAGCCTGTTGGCTATCATTGCCAGGATGGCGTTGGGGCTGGCCCGCACCCGCCGCACCAGAGATGCACACCTCTTGCGCATAGTAGCGTGGAAACAATCAGTGCGCGCCATCGCGAACATCCCCGATGCGCTACAGAAACGGGGCAGCCCCAACACCGCCCGGAACGCGTTGTTGAACTGGACACGGAGGGCACTGTATGCCCGTTCAGTGTAGTCAGCCCACAGGCCACACGTGTATAGGGATGTGCAGTACGCTCTAAAAAGCGTGACCTTCACACCCATAGTACAACGCGAAAACCTGCGGGCTATCATATTGGCCCGCACTGACAGCGCCCTCCGTTCCCGGTCCATGTCAGCATGGTCTTTAAGGTCCTCGGTGAGCAGATGCCCTAGATATTTAAATTGTTCCACTCGCTCAATTGTGACTCCATCTAGGTTAATATTTGGAATATTCATAGGGCTCGACACACCGATGGCCCGAAAAACCATGTATTGGCTTTTCTTACCATTGTATTTTAAACCATGACCATGCGCGTAGTCCGTACACGTACTAAGAAGTTTCCTTAGCCCACAGATCGATGCGCTCAGCAGCACCATGTCGTCAGCATAACTCATATTGTTGACACAAACTCCATCTATATAACATCCGACATGCTGACTGCTGAGCGAGACGATCAGTTCGTTCATATAAATGTTGAACAATGTTGGCGAGGTCAGACCGTCCTGCCTCACACCACATTCATTTTTATAAGGATCCGACAACGCTCCCGCCCACCGTACACTATTGACCTGGTGCCCGTACCAGTATCGGAGCATGCTGGTGAGTTCCCATGGTACACCCGTGCTCTCCAGCTTCCCCCAAAGGATGTCGTACGAAACGAGGTCAAATGCCTTGGATAAGTCGAGGAAGCACGCGTATACCGGGGTCTTTCGCTTCGTGTAGTATTTAACGGTGTGCTTTAAACACAGTATTGCACTCTCTGTGGACAGTTTAGGTCGAAAACCAAACTGGTTATCATGAAGTGTTACATGTCTATTTAACTGTGTGTTAAGCACACCGTCAAACACCTTCGCCACTACAGTAGCCAGTGATATAGGCCTGTAGTTGTTTTTATCTGTCATATCTCCCGTTTTATTCTTTACCACCGGTACGATCACTGTCCTCATGATGTCCGCAGGTAGGTAGGAGTGACACACACACAGCGAGAAAAACATTGCAAGGACTCTAGCTAAGTGCGGCCCGGCGTGCAGCAGGTGCTAGGTTTTATGTTGATTAAAATATTAACAACAAACACTCAAGAAAAACTCGACTTTACAAAAAACTCAAGAATTTTTGAATTTCGCGGGCTGGTTTATGCATTCCCCTTAAGGTACAGCTAAGATATTGCAAATCAATCAATCTTACCTTAGCTATTGAGCCACGTTCGCCACAAACTTCCTTCGAAACTGTATATAAAATTAAAATAAATAAAACAATTCCCTTGAAATCTGTTTAGAATTTGTTGAGAACACAAGGGAAGCGATTCTCGCATTTCATGCTTGCCAGTTCTAGAACAAAATCTATTAAACTTCTGCCACACTGTTGCTGCCAGCTATTGTGTTATGAAGTAACGTGATTGCTTGTCAAACGATTTTCGTACTTATTACAATGTAGTATCAAGAGTTGGAGCCGTCAATGTGTCAGGAACATTGACGACTTGTCTACAAAGTCGACTTTTGGAAACCACAGGTTTTTTTTTGTAGACATCGTTTTAAAAGATTTTGCAAGATTATGTATGACCAACGCCTGTATGTTGGCAGAAAGTTATTTATAGGAACTAAAATTATAGTTCTACGGTCATATTTATTGCAAAGTTTAATTTTAAACCACATACTGTTTGATTTTGTACTTGATTATGTTGATGCATTATTTTGCACATTCCTCTCAATTTTACACTGAAAAATTGACAAGGGCCTTGTCTGTGTCTGACTTGCAAGAGATACCCATTTTGATCACAATTGAAATGCTCGTTTTATTTGTTGTCCAAGGTTATATTTTTTGCAAAGTAATTCCGTATACAAAGTGTCTTAGAAGAAAGCGTCACGAGAATCAAAAGATGGCTACCGAAGCGCCCAAACAGATGTGAACAAAGATGAAAAAAGTTTTAGAAATTGGGAATGGAAGATGATTACAGTACATAGAATGGAGTTGGGCGTTATTATCAAGTCGCCTTTGTACTGATTCCGAATGTTTCCCTTTAAGAACTTCCACTAAGTTTATGGCTTAACAAAAAAGAAAAAAAAAAAGTTAAATTCACATAGAATCTTATAATTCTTTATTGTTCTTGCTTTTGTTATTCAAACGACTATAATCTCGGTATTTTATGTAGTTTATTGTGAAAGCGGTTTACTAAGTTCGCCTGTCTTTTGTTTATTTGGGTTTATTGTTGTGTAATTTGCTTTTATTTTTATTGTGGCCTCAAAGCAGAAGTTCTTAAATTAAAGTTTGAATAAGGCTGAGTTAAAAGAGTATTTATCTTATCCCGCGCATACTCCTTAAACGATTGAAGGTTCTCTTTTATCTGCGTTCTAAATTCAAACTATCTGGTCATTACAATTCTCTCCTTTATTTGAAAGAAAATTTAAATATTTATTTTATTTGCCTACCCTCGTCCGTGTGTCACTGCGTGGTGCCAACTGAAAACCAGCGCTGGGTGTCTTTTGCCCAGCATATGCTGAGTTGGTAACCCTTTTGGTGTGGACATGCTCAGCAAAATTGTTATTGTATTATTATTATTATTGATTTTTTTTTATTTTTTCTGTGTGTGTGTCCTATATCGAATAAATGATTAAAAAAAAATTTGAAGGCTAATTATTGTTTTTCGATTTTCAATGTTCACTATTAGAATCCAATTTTTTTTAAATGTTAGATACCTTGCAATACTTGTCCATGCAATGACAGTACTGCTTGAAGTTAAATACACAAAAAACAAGTATCTATGATCAGTCGTATTTGAATAAAATAATCATAGAAACCATTAGTAATACTGCTACCATAACCCATCTAAAATCATATGCATATAAAGCCATGCTGTTTCCTTGGCACATATTCAATACCTACAGTTTTCCCTATTTTATTTACTACATCACATTATCATAACACTGAATATCATGAAAATGACACTTGTAACAGAAATGACATCTCTCATTTCCTTGTTTATTTTCCCGTACGTTACGTTGAAATAAGTTTGGATGACAACCGTATTCTTTGATGACGTAGTTAGGGTGCTTGTACACGGTGCATGTATTTGGAGCAAGTAAAGGTGCGGGTTACCCGCGCGAGTAAGCGTAATGCGCAAGCTACTTGATCAAGTTACTTGCTTGTACTTGGAAATGTTTCAAATGACTGGAACAAGTAGAGACGCAGGCTACTTGCGCACGTTTTTAATGGGTGCTTGTACACGGTGCATGTAGCTTCAGCATGTTAAGGCACTTGCGCGGGTTACATGCACCGTGTACAAGCACCCTTACTGACTTTTAAGATACTTTAGGAATGTGGAAAAGAGGTGTTCAAGTTCAAATGCTTGCAAAAATACTCGTACAGGTATATAAGAATTTGAACGAATTTGAAATATATAACTTTTAAGAACAGTAAGATAATAATATTGATGATACAGCATGGGCACATAAAATACAAGAGGCGATTTATGTTTGAGTTAGTTGTCCTGAAAATAATTATAGATACGTACACTTATTATATTTTACACAAAGCGACTATGTAAACAAAGTGAAGTCATTAAAGGAGCTCTGGACTTAACGTGGGCTAAGATCGTATACAAAGGCATATTGAGACAGATGATGGATTCAATATCCATGAAGGTGTTATAGCGTATAGACAACAACGTATGACATATAACAGCGTATAATATACATACAATAATCTTTATATATATATATAAATGAAACCCGTTTTCCGTTGTCACGACATAACATAAAAACGGCTTGACCAATTCAGATAATTATTTTTTTGTTGTGTTTGTAACCATCGGGATCGGGTTTTAGACCGGGTCTTCCACCCGTGCGAAGTCGGGACGGGCCGCTAGTTATAGATAAATTACAAGCATATGTTAATAATACTACCTTATGATCATACTATATTCACTATCTTTATGATCTTATTAAAGAAAAATTAATAACGTCACAATATTGGCACCGTCACAACTTCCCTTTACCGTCGTGTACCTGACTTATCAGGTACCTCACCATGAAGCTGGAACGTTAAGGGTTTTATAGGATCACCGTTGATTTCGTCCGTAAAAGTCTGACAGTCCCTGTCGTCACGACTTGAGTGAGACTAATTTGCTGATTTTACCACAATTAAAAACTCTAACCGTCGGCGTCTCGTCGTCGTACAGTATGTATTTATGTTGTACAGTATGTATTGTTCTTATTATTCATAATAAGAACACTGAAAAGTAATCCTTCGTTCAAGTGTCTAAATAACAATGTTTTGTGTTGAATGTACCTTAGTAAGCAGTCTAAGAAATATTTCTACCTATTAAAGAAATAAAAACATTATAATAAGGTAGATAAAATCTTATTCAAAACGCCTCAGTAACAACTTGACCTAATTACGATAAAGAAAGGTAAGAAATATATAAACTATTGTTATACCAGTATATTTGAAATGCCAGTAAATAAAAACACAAGTAAATTGAACAGTTCAGTCTAATGGAGATCCAATATCTGGAAAAAACAACAACTGAAAATATCGGTTCGAATGCAAATACCTACCAGTTTCCGAGAATCTCCGAAATTTGGATTTTTACAGCTTAAGATTTAAGATTTTTTAATAAAATTTACTACATTTTGATGTGGCTCTGCTCGCTTTATACGTCGAAATTTTCGTATGAAAGAGTAAGCGTGTCGAACGTTTGCACATGTAGTTTTTATTGAAATGTAAAAAAATCGGAATTTCAAATATTGCCTTTTATGAAAAAAAGGATTTCTATTATTGCATTTTTTTAGGTTGTAAGATTATTTAATGAGTGCTCCTGCTCTGGTTGGACCGGAAGGAACTGTCAGACTTGACTGACTAAAACCCACCCTGTTCGTTCATTCACCCTTTGCGTCAGTGATGCCCTTTTACTTTTAAGACAGTCCTGAGGTGCTGGCAGACGGTATTATCAGTTTGATGACAGCTCTTTGAAGCTCTTGCGGAACATAGACATCGCCGTCGGCAAGGACATGCCATGCCATGTTTCTATAAGAAATCCCATGGCTGGAGTCTACTATGTGCTTTTCGGGAGAAGGCTTTGAGATCGTCGTGTCGCTGTCAGTAGCTTGTGAATGGTGAACTGTATCCCCACCGTAACGAGAGCGTTGCGGACGCGCAGTCAGAAGACTATGTTTACAGTTTCTTTCGGCACGGTTATCGCAGTGGATGAGCGATTGGACTGCTGCGCAGCGTGTCGCGGGTTCGATTCCTGCACGAAACAATTATTCGTATGACCTACAAGCAGTTGTTTCGGGTCTGGGTTTTTGTGTATGTGAGTTTCAATGTGTGTAAACGCACCTGCAACACAGGAGAAATTCCTAGTGTGGGGCAACGTTTTTCTAAAAAAGAAAAGAATAGCACAGCTGGTCCTTGATTGGACGGCGAGCTTCCTTTTACTCACCCTCGCTTATATCTCAACTTAAAAAGCCTTACTTATACCTCTTCATTAGTATAGTCGAGTATCTCAAGATTGCCGAGACAGTATTAAATAATGAAGCAGACTCGTTTTAATCGTATTTACCTCGACATGATTACTTGGTTTGAATATTCATAAAATCCCGATAACATTCTTCGGGAGCGTTCCTAGTTTAAACGAATTAGGACGACGTAGAAGCATTGAAATTAACTTACAAAATCACATTACCTGCGTACTTTTAAATTGAAGGTAACTTTTTGTAGAAGATTTTTTGTTGCTAAGTTTAGAATTAGGTTAAAGTCATCTAATTTAAATTTGTAGAGGAGTCTAAAATTTGGCTGGGCGGGGTCTCGGCAAGCTAAAGTGAAGGTAGCGAGGAACATTAGATGACTTCCTCTTTAAATATAGTCAGAAAAAAACATCAAAAAAAGTTTTTTCTTCATCAGTTACAATCAGTGGCCTTTATTTTTCCTTTTATTTTTTTTGTAAAATCTTGAAATGAATCTTCCCGCCCAGAGCGGGGCGGGAGGGACTGTCAGATTCGTACTGACTCAAATCCACGGTGATTCTTCAATAGCCCTTTACGTGGCAGGGTGACGATTACCTGATAAGACAGCCCCGCGACCCTGGCAGGAATCTTACACTTCTTAACAGCCTGATGAAGTGCGGTGCTGATAGGTATGTAGGTATACTGTCAAGTATTTTCGTAAATTTCACTGTTCCTTACACGGGACTTATTTCCATCACCGTGACCCCGGAACATAAAGGGCTATTGAAGGACACCGTGGATTTTAGTCAGTACAAGTTTGACAGTCCCTCCCAACCTGTCTGGGGTGGGAGAACTCATTTGATGATTTTACCACGAAAAAAAAAGTATTCTCATGATGCGTAATTGCAGACAAATAACTGTTCCTGAAATAAATACCAGGTCAAAATAATGATCACATAATAAAAATCCCTAATACGGATTTACTTAGTACAAAAAATAACTACTAATAAATCAATTAACACGAAACAAACCACCGTAAACCCTACTAATTAATTCCAATAATCACGCAGTCATAACTAAAACAAAGGTTTTTACAAACTCGCCCCCTTCAGTCATATTACCTCAACCGAACCGAGTAATTGAATGTTCCGAGCAGTTTTTACTCATTTAAAACTGTACGCCACAATTACCTCTATTAATTTACGCGGTGAGGTGGGCGCGATAAAAGCCAGCTTAATAATATTGGGGTGAGAAATGCTAGGGGCGAAGTGGGGGTGAAAGGGGGTGAGCTGTCAAATTTCGTGCAGTAAAGCTCCAGAAATGGTCTTCCGCCCTACTCGCTCGGACAGGTACTGATAGTGGCATAACTTTTGTTGTCCTACTTGCGGTGTTTAGGGGTTAAAATGTAAATATTTATGCTATAAAATTGTTTTGTTTATAACCAAAAGGAGTTACTTAAACAATAACAACAGTGTAATGAAAACAAAAACAAACTATTGGATTCACACTGCATATTTAAAATATCACACAACAATGTAACATTTTCACCTAAAACCTTGCACGAAAACAACAACCCAAAACTCCACAAAATCACCCCTAAAAAGGACAAATTATACTTAGCACTCGACATTACATCTTCTCAACCCGAAACGTTGGACAAATAACCCGAAATCACCATTGTACGCGATTACACCGAATGCATTCCGGCAGACAGCGGGCATTGGCGTTCGCTTTATCTTTACCATACACTGTCTGATAAGGAGCTTACCAGGCGAACTTAATAAGAGTTGACGTGACCATCCGACCAAATGATAATACACCTTTTGTTCTTCAAAACACGGTTTAATTTAGATTAGCGGCAGCTTTTGGACGGGTCACTGGGTAAGAGCAGTTTATGCATGATTGTTAGCTTTTTGGGTATAAAGTGCACAATAGGTGTGCTACAAATGCTGTGTTTGTGTCCTTTTGTTGTTGGATGCATAATTAGAAAGGATTAGTGTTGTGAGAAACGCCTTATTATGTGAATGTAATGTTAAGTATAAAAATGGTATTAAAAGTCAAATTAAATTAAATTGCGGAAACTTCTACGATAAAAAATGTTGTTGTTAATTCTCTCTATAGTTGGTTACGAGGTCAATGACTTCTGATAGTTTGTAAGTAACACGTTAAGTACTTCAAAAGGTTCAGTTTTAACTGAATCAATCAGATATGACTCGGACTGTGACATGAAAACGGAAACACACAGAACAGTTGTGACAGATGAAATCCAGAGTTCAGGCAAGATCGCTAAATGAAATCATGGCTAATCGCTAAACTGAATCACGAACTAATTAGTCCAAAGCCTGAAATTTGGGGCAGCAGCATTGGATTTAGCAGCGCCCAGCCAGTTGCATTAGCTAATCCGCCGGTCAGCGCGAGGCTCTGTAAGCCAATCAGACGTGCCTACGTTACCGCACGCCGCTTCTGATTGGCTGATCGACCCGATTACCTAGTGCCATTTTCCGAAGCGCTGTCAACACGTTCCTATAGGCTAATAATGATTCATATCGAAGCGGCTCTTCGGGATTAATGAAACTGCGTCTATCATTCTAATGATGGAATTGCGTCAACATGATTTGGTCCAGAAATGAAGGCGTGCCTTAGGGCGCTTTTATGAAAGACGTACATTATTTACAGACGACGATGTGAATCCATACTGGTGGAGAAGAGGAGGAGATAACATGTGACTACTGAGAGACCCATGTTATTTTATGTGGTTAGTAGACTTGCCGGTTTCTAATCACAACATTTATCAGGACCGATCAGTGCCGACTGATCGGTACCAACTGCTTCTTACCAATAATACAAAGTAATTTAAGGTTCAAATAATTCTAAAAATGGTTATAAAAATTCTCACCAAGACAGTCGAGTCAGAACGAGTGCAACAACTACGCGATGAACACAAAGACTAAACGTTGTCTTCTGTGTAAAATCTCACTTGCCTAGCTTTGGAGTGTCTTGGCGAAAGCATCTGACAATCCTAAATAAATCAATCAACCTAGCATTTTGCTTATACATACGTTTTAGATGTACATAAACATACATCGTATCTTGCATCCCGTAAAAAGGTACTGTTACTCAAAAAACAACAATAACGGACTTGATAATACCTGGCGCTACGTGACACGGAATTGATTGTCTTATCCTAAATGAATGCGAGTAAAACCGCGAGCAAACCCTGATGCTCTGAGTCATTAAATATTTGGAGCATTGACCCTTAACGAAGTCTAACCGAACTAAACAACAACACTATGTAACACTGTTGTTCGTCGTGTCGTTGAGCTCCTTGAGGTCTGAGTCGAGCTACACGGTCACCGACAAATGCTTGCACTGACTGGACAGGTCCACTCAAATCTGTGTGGTTCTTTCTTCAAAAGACCGTCTCAGACACCCACATGGTCCTCGTATGACCTGAACAATGTCTGGACTTTAAAAGAGACTGTGACCTCTGAGTTTGTTTCGGCTGTTTCTTCTCAGAGTAGTCAGGTACGAAACACCGGCCTCATCTAGCTTTAAAAATATTGATTATGACGTGTAAAAGTGTTTTTTTATAACCAATTTACAAAATAAATATCATTTATCATTTATCATTATCATTTATAACAATGTTACCAACCCATCTGTTTCCACTCCCATCCAACAGCATAAAAAAATCGTACACAGTTTCCAACAAACAAGTTTCATCACATTACTTCCATCATCTGTTATAAATAACACCGATAACATCAACCTTCGCTTCTAAACAATATAGTAAATAAGAGGGCACGAAGTACGGGCCAATTTGTGCAGTATCCATTCGTTCAGACTAATTTACAGCAGATATTAAAACCGCGGGCCGCTTCACACGTGTCCCGTCATAAATTGTACGAGAACGTTCCACGCTGAAATTGGGCGGTGGAACAATGTTGAATCTGCCTCATTTGGGGGCGCAATTTTCTCATTATTAATAGAGATTGGGAGGTGAGGTAATGGTTAATGAATTTGTTTTACAATGTATTTCTTTTTTGGGGATTAATTGGCCCAGATGTTACAGCTGTTGCAAATGAGAAGACCACTATATCGGATCTCAAAACATCTGACCCGTTATACTTTACAATGGAATTTGCTAATGTTTCACAAGCCAAAACTGCTCCTCAGTACATTATTAGGCAGTTATTGAAAATAAAATTCTTCCTATATTACTAACAAAAATATAAATATTACCTTTACATAAAACCTCAATAACAAAATTCATCCTTAATAAAAAGATATTAACTGCCCCATAAAATCAAATTAGGTCAACTCCCAACGAAAAAACAAAAGGAAAAAGTATAAGCCTACCTGAAAATTGAAATAACTAACCTTCGCGACTTAATTAAAAACCTGTGGATAAATGCAATGAAATTAAATCATAAACTTTTGACACTAATACAGGTATACAACCTTTTATTCAATCTAACTTTCTGAACGAAATAAGGGCAGGTTATGTGGTATTATTTCCTCATTAATGTGTCTCTGGAAGTTTTGGGGTTGGATTAAAAATTCTCTTGGGATTTTACCGTCTGCATGGACCGAGTTCTGTAGGCGGTAAAGTCGGGCTTTTTGTGAATTATCATTTTAAGTGCTGATTTCTAGAATCTGACATAGTTGGCATTTAATGCTTTTAAAAGAAGAATACGTATAATACACAGACGCCAGCATATAACCTGCTCCAAAGTGAGTATTTATTTTCCCAATCGACAGGTTTGTTGATGTGTTGGAGAATCATCATCATCATCATCTCAGCCATAGGACGTCCACTGCTGAACATAGGCCTCCTCTTTTGATCTCCACATGTACCGGTTGGAAGCGACCTGCATCCAGCGTCTTCCAGCGACCTTCATAAGGTCGTCTGTCCACCTTGTTGGTGGACGTCCTACGCTGCGCTTGGTAGTCCGTGGTCTCCACTCTAGCACTTTTCGACCAAATACAAAATTGACCTACTACTGGACGAAGGCTTTCGAAAATTTCTTCCAGGTGCACTTATTCCGTGCTACCGCAAATCATTACTACCCGGAGGTATTCTACTCCCGCCACCCATAGAAGGAAAATATTGATTGTCGACCCATTTATTATATTATTATTATTATTAATCGTATTTGCTTTGGGCGACTCGCTATCCGACAATGGACCATGCCCGGGTCGACGGCGCGTTGTGTTCCACGCGCGCCGTCGCGAGGTCGCGAGACTTATTTTATTACCGTAACCCCGGAACATAAAGGGCTATTAAAGGCCACCGAGGATTTTAGTCAGTACAAGTCTGACAGTCTCTCCTGCCCTGCCAAGGGTTCCGAGGACTCATTTCATGATTTTACAACGAAAAAAAAAACAATTTGCTTTGTGTTTAGCAAAACAATTCTAAGATATTGTCCTGCCTCCACCTTGAAAAGTCAATATAAAAAAAATACACCTTTAATATCAGTTCTAGGTATATTCGTAAACAACAATGCAATCGAATTTCATCTTGACAAACGATATTGAATGCTGGATTTATTTCGTAAATAAAGATTTATTTCTTTTAACGACACGATATATCCAATAACATTTAATAAATACAGAGCAGTAAGATATTAAGTATACCAAAACGAAAAGTATTTTGTTTTTTTCCTCCCATTATATTTAATTACAAAGTGGTAAAGTCTATGTTTGTAAACTTGAAAATATTGTTATAGGAATTAATAAAATATAATTTTCGTTTTTTTTTTATTTATTTATTAAACCAAATTATAAATTAATATCTAGAGCAATATTAACAGCAGAGTGTCAAATCGGGATTCAGATTTCATCAAATGTTGCTTGCTGTAAGATTAATTTTGTCGCTCCTGTAATATTTTCTCCCTGCAGGGTATACAAGTAACCTAATACCAAGGACCGGCCGATCTTGAAAAATAATATTTTTGATAGGACTATTGGTTTGGTAAAACGTAGCGATAAAATTAAAACCACGTTTTCTCACACAATGTCAATACTCTTCTATATCTATACATATAATAAAATAGTAGGAAAGTCAAAACTGTACATTGATTATTTTTTTAAAAGAATACTTGGGGTGTGATCTATAATCGATACCGAAGCCAAAAATATAGTTTTTAGAATTTTTGTCTGTTTGTCTGTTTGTCTGTTTATCTGTTTGTCTGTTTGTCTGTATGTATGTCCGGGATAAACTCAAAAAGTACTGGACGGATTTGAATGATTCTTTTTTTGTTTTATAGGTATTAAGTCTGGTCAAAACATAGGCTATAATTTATTTTGGAAACTTGAACACCTGGCGCAGAAGCGCAACAGACTAGCTAAACTATAAGAGATACAAAAATGATGCCATAGCAAAAATTGTTCCACGTGATGAGCATTTTCTGCTGAGAGAATAAATTTGAAGATCTGGAACACCTGATGTGGAACTCCAAGAGCCCAGCTACACTATAACAAACACAGGAATGACGTCTTAGCCAAGTTGTTCGGCCTGGTGAGCACTCTCTGTTGACATATAAAAATTGAAGATCTGGAACACCTGGGGCCTTAGTCAAACAGCATTCGACAGTAAACGACAATCGTTATCGTTCATCAGTCACCAATACATTTTCAACTTTATTCCCCAGCGGCTAAAGTTGAAAGTCTATTGTAAGTTCACAGATCGTTTTCGTTTGTTTCGTTCGTTATCGATTAGCAGTTTTTAATAGATTTTCAACTTTACGCGCTAGGGTATAAAGTTGAAAATGTATTGGTGACTGATGAACGATAACGATTGTCGTTTACTGTCGAATGCTGTTTGACTAAGGCCCCTGATGTGGAACACCAAAAGCCCAGCTAAACTATAACATATAAAGAATCGACGTCTTAGAAAGAGTTGTTCAGCCTGATGAGCATTTTCTGTTGACGTGTAAAAATTGGAGATCTGGAACGCAATGTTGAACAACAAAAGCCCAAGTGTTTATAAGAGATACGGGAAAACTTTCTTAGGAACCTTTAGCTCTTTTTTGAAATAAAAAAAAATATTCTACTGGCCAAACACACATTAATTATTTACCCGGGCTCTTGGAGTTAGGTATCAGACTTTGCAGAACTTCGATTTTGACGACCCCGTTGTCGCTGACATAAGCAACAAGATCCGCGTACGAAGTCGCGGGCAGAAGCTAGTATACAATAAGTATCTACACAAAGTGAATGCAACTGAAAAAAAACCACAGAAAGTACTCTTTTATTTGGGAAAAGAAATTGATTTTTTTATGACTGAAGAGGCGTCACTTGAAACATGTGGATTTAGTTATAAATCCGAAATTTCTGTGAGAACAAAGTAATTCTGAATTTTGGATGTACGTACAAAATATGTTCAAAATTTACCCAATTGTTTAGCTTGATGGTGTCACTCTATTTAGCATTATAGACTCACCATTGTAAAATACGTTTGCATAGTCAGTGAACCCTCGCGTGATATGTTTGAAGTTTTATTTTTTCAATAAAAATTGTACCTTTGACCAATCTACGCTTTGAAACAGCGTATAAAAGCGATCAAGGCTTTTGATGCAAAATCAAACGTAGATTGTGAAATTGATGCTGGAATTGCTGACGCGCTGTTGTGTACTGTGTATTAGTGATTGCCATATTTTTGTGTTCATATGAAGAGTAAAATATTCTAGTTACATTTTTAAAGCTTGAAAATATTATTTCTCAAAGCTGATTTGAAATCAAACTGGGAGAATGTAGACGAAAATCAAAGGTATTTTCTCGTCAATTTAAATAATTATATTGTTTGAAAATTTAAATTACCCTAATTTTATTCAGTTAAAACAATAACATTTCTAATATCTTTCCATTTACAAATTGTTTAAATTCAACGTTGTAGTTTCGTTCAAAGTTTCGTCCTAATTCGCCCACGTTTTTCTATTTGACCCGTTTGACATTAATTTAAGAGAAAGATAACGCTAGATAATTTATTAAAATATAGAAAATTTATTCTTCTTATCGTGTCGATGACAATCTAAATCGACTCGGCCCAGAATTAATTTCTTTAAATTCAAAAACATGTTGCGCCATAATAGCAATTTCTACTCTTATACTCGAGTGAGTTTACAAACATTTAAACTCGACTAAAACAAACAACTGTTTTCTTTTTTTTTGCAATTCTGATTTTTTTAAACAGGTATAATTCTTACTTCCATTCTAAATTTTACCTGTAAAATAAAGCAATATTTAAAATTACAATCACCAAAAGACCAACAACCCTAGTAGTTTAAAATTTAATTTTAAATTACAACTTCATGTTGAAACAAAAATTTCACAACTAAAAAACCAACAGGGACATTTCCTAGAAACCCAGGAAATTAGTAAGAAGTTTCCGTGCGTCACAGTTGCGTGGCACACGGAGAGCACGTACCGTTCAGATTAGTTGGTGTAGCTAACAACCGAGTAACTTTCACAATTAATACCAACCGACCGCAGTAGGGGGTTGAGACTGCTACGAATCTACGACTGATGCGATTAGACGAGCGATTCATCGGTAAATAGAATAAAAAAATATTTAAAACATAATCTACGAGGACCTTTATAAAAAAAAAATTAAACCGTCGTACCACAAAAAATTAAACATCCGTTGAACAGTTGTCTAAATAAAGTGTAGCTGCAAAACTACTCTTAATATGTCAACGTGAAATGCCGTTTTGTAGATGACAGTTTTTTTGGACAAGTGTTCAACAATTGTTTATAGTAAGATACACTATCGTACCAGAAAAAGATAAACATCTGTTGGACGCGTGTCTAAAAAAAGTGTAACTGGAAAACAACCCTTATATCAACGTCGAATGCCTTTTTGACGTTGTCAGTTTATTTAGACAAGACAAGTGTTCAACAGAAGTTTATTATATTTGTAGTAAGACGTTTATACTTTATTCCTGTAAGAAGGTTATTTATATTTGTAGTAGGATGGTTATACTTTATATTTTGTGGAACTTATTATTGTGACTAATAGTTGAAAATCTGAAGTGATAATAATATGAAGATGCATCTCAAAAGCGTTTTCATTTTAGAGAAAACGAGAAGATTTTTGTACATGCAACATGCAAAATTCAATTGCCTTGGAATCAGTTAAAAAATAAATGATAATAAATAGGCACCTTTTGACTGCCCTGTTGTTTTAGTGGTTACTGACCCTGACTGCTATGCCGGAGGTCGTGGGTTCGATTCCCACCCAGGACAAATGTTTGTGTGATGAGCATGATCATTTGTTCTGTGTCTGGGTGTAATTTATCTATAATATGTATTGCGAAATATATAAATATGTTTATCAGTTGTATAGTACCCATAACACTAGCTCTACTTAGCTGGCGTTAGGGACTAGATGGCGTTGCGTGATAGTTATGAAATATTATTATTATTATCTAAGAGTATTTAATGTTGAATCCGTGTCGCTGGAAACGAGCAAACTTGTAAATGCAATCAAACAACAAGCTACCGTCTACAATAAAATTAATATAAATCAATGGGATCGGGGCACAGCATCGAGGGAATGTCAGCTTCCAATCGACGACTAAGTGGTACGGTTGCACGTACGACTAAACGCAGGACAAAGGGGAGATAAGAAGAAACGGGGCGGGAAACTATTACAATGGTAGAGAAATAAATTTGTGATACGTCTTGTACATTATTTCCCTGTAGACTATTAGTTACGACTGGTTGGTAGAGGGAGCGAGCGGTCTGTGTGAGAGGGCTGAAGTTTAGAAGAGTATGTTTTCTTACTTAATGTCACTGTATCGTTATAAACAGTACAGCTACTTTAAGAACCCCCGCAGATATCGGCCGATAGTTTGGTTGGACTCTTAATAAATAAAAAGTACGCAGATGTATGCAAGCGTACACTATAACGATTTAGTATCGGCCGATAAACAAGTTTGATGGGCTTCCCGATTCATTTCAAACTGAACTTTATAATGTAGTTAAGAATTAAGTTGACTCGGCATGCGTACTAGGCCAACCCGACTAAACTATCGGTTAATTGAAAAATCTGTGGTCTACGGGGGCTCTAAATTATACAATTTAATTGGCATTTAGCCCCTTCGTATACTAGGCGACGCAAGTTTCCGATACCTTACGACGTTGACATGCATTGCCGCGTGCCTGTGTACGAACCTCTATGGTATTGTATTGCGACAGTCACCTGGATACCGAAATCGTAAGGTATCGGAGACTTGCGTCGCCTTGTGTACGAAGGGCCTTAATGTGTATCTATCTTTCTTTTGTTAATTGTGCATTTTGTTAAAACTATCCCTTCTAATTTACAAAATTCATACCGTTTTGTTTTTTCCGCAGTTTAACTAAAACACTTTCACTGAATTTTTACTTTATTGAAAAAAAATCAATAAATACGAGGAGCTGATAAGTGCCATACACACATGCCATGTAGTCTCAAAGTGACAAGTCGCACGACTCAATCGTTCGTGTGCACAAATCCCCCCAAATCGATTACCTACCTACATGTCAGAAATAAAGTTTTGTAGGTATCACCCTTACGTGAAGCGATTATCGGATCTGTAACTACAGTAATCCATTAGGGTAGTTTATAGTACTTAAATATTTAAATCCTTTTGTAATGGGAGATAAACCGGGAATTCGGACTGTTCATTATGTAGCCAAACTTTAATTGGAAGAAAAAAAAAATTAATTAATACATTCAAACACTTTTTTAGGCTATCATGGTTTATTTCACAATTTAAAATGTCACTTACGGGATATCTTCCGTGATTATTGATTGTTTTGAGTTCCCGATATTTCGACGCTGTTGCAAGCGCCATGATTGCGGGATGACTCATAAACAAAACGCGGAACCGGGAATGTCCGGGCGAGGTTTTATACGCACACATACGGGTAACGAGTAATTATCGGGAACTCAAAACAATTACTTAATAATCACGGAAGATATCCTGTAAGTGGCATTTTTAATTTAATACATCTTTTTTTTATTATTCTTTTAATTAATTTTTTTTCGACTTTTACTAGGTATTTTGAGAAGATTTGCTAAGATAAATATTTTCTTAATCGATATTCTTCGAAGTAATTTAAACTAGTATCTAGCTAATCTAAAGTTTGATTTAACAATGAAAAAGAATTCTACATCAGATAGTTATCTCTCCCATTTAAATGTGTTTACTTTTTCGAGAAAAACGAAGAACATTTCTGAAAGGTAAAGCGGGCTACCTCAAGGTCAAATAGTTACTCATCAATGTCCTTGACCGGGCTTAACGTTTCAATGAAATGAAAACCCGGATCATACTCGGCTCTTAGAAAATTAATTTCTCAAATTCCAAATTCATAATAAGTGGTTGTTGTAAGTTCGCCACAAATTTAATTCCCCACGAAAAGAAGTATAGTAGAGTATATCGCCAAAAGAAATTGTTTTTTTTTTAAATTTTTATTATTGAAAAATCACCCCATTTTTTTCCGCACGAACAATTAAATAGTGAAATCCAACACAAAAAACACCGAAAACGAGGACACTATGTGGAATCTGAACAGACAGTACTAGGAGAACAGGAGCAATAGGTACCTACTTTTTTTTTGTTGGTATTCAATTTTGTGACGAACTTACAATAACATAACTAATCACAAGATAAACAACAACACCAAAAGAATTACTTACAAAAACAAACACATACAAGACAACTTGAACAAAATCCCGTAACCAGGTGTTCAGTCTCACACACGTAACAAAAAGCTTACAATAAGTACAATAACCGAACTTTTCTCATCAACAGTGTTTGAAGCCGTACTTAGTACTACGCATGAATGGCTCGAGAATATGAGCGTAGAGAATATGAGCGTAAGTAGTCTATGGACGATTAGGGGCCGTTAAGTCATTCTTATTATTGGCACGTGATTTTTGGCGGAACATTCATCGGGGAAGTTTTGTTTCTGAAGATTGTAGGAATAGATTTTTACTTTCCATGAGAAACAGAGTCTTTAAAAGATGTATTTCATATTAGTCCGTTGTTCTGTTGTTAATCATTTATACTGTTACGAGGTAAGTAAAACTTTTACTTTATCATTTTTTTTTTTTGTGTGATTAATTAAATGTTAGGTACATCTTATTTCTACTTTAAAATGCGATTGATTTTATAGAATTTAAAAAGCCCCACTATAAATACAATTTGAGTGTAAAGTTGTCTATGGACGATTAGAGGCCGTAAAGTCATTCTTAATTATTGGAACGTGATTCTTAGAGGAGTTAGGTTAGGTTATGTTAACAGAACTATCTGAGATTCGGGATTTATTCTACTTTTCACGTTTTTGATATGAGTTGTTGGCCGAAACTTTTCTTTCTTCTTTTCACGCATTTCTGTTTGCAGCAAGATAAATATAATAAATAAAGACTTCAAAATAAGATAATAAATACAGACTTCATTAATTTTTGTAATGTGATTTCTTAAATGTAACTTAAATACAAAAGAATTACGGAATCAAGAATATTTTAAGAGATTCCATTATAAACAAAATAATGGTTTTAAAATGAATACTGCTCTTCCAGGTATCATTATCTAGGGCAATTTGTATATCAATGTTTTTCGAAGAACCTTTTTGCAATCAATTACATCAGAGATTTCAGAACGTATTCTTGTTAATTTAGCAGGGTATCTCCTATCTATCATCTTTATTTATATACATCATAATGCGAAAGTTTGTAAAGATGAGTACTTTATACTAAAATAGAAGTGCCAAAAATCTAGCAAATGTATACATACAATTCCTAGATCTCATCCATTTTCGGTGATATAGTTTCTGTTTTCACCCACTTACTGTCCAATAATAGTACTATCACACACTTGTCTGTCGCACTACTGTACTGTCGCCCTACCGTGGTGTCGCACAATCGTTTGTCGCACGAGCGTGATATCAACCTTCATTGTGTCGCACAAGCGTGCATTCGAACTATGGTGTCGCAGTATAGTTTTGTCGGACAAGCGTTCATCGGATTTTGCGTTTGTCGCACTAGCGTAGTACACTGCTCTATCACACATAATCGTTTCGATGTTTTGAATGAAATATGGCAGGTATAGCGTATATTAGTTTCAAAAACAGAACACTGTTCTGATCTCAGCATTCCCAATGTATAACTTTCAACCCTTAGACGGGCAAAAGCTAGCAAAAAACAAAAAAAAACTCATCAATGTCAATAAGTAGATACAAACAAGCTAACTTAACAAATCATATAAAAAAGAACGTATCAATCCAATATGGCCTCCAATTTATGTATTCACAAACGATCAATTTGGAACACAAAACCGCCCGATCATCGCAGTTGTCAAAATCGAATTTTCGAAGCAAATTGTATCAAGTCATGGAGTTGTTTAAGTTACATCTTAACGCACCATTAGGAGCAGATTGCGTGAGCGAGATACCGGCTGTTTGCTTAATGTACTCGATAAAAACTAATTTGTAACCTTAATGGGCGTTTACGGCTTATATGTAGCAAATAATAAGTTATTTAGTAACACCGAAAACGAGGACACTATGTGGAATCTGAACAGACAGTACTAGGAGAACAGGAGCAATAGGTACCTACTTTTTTTTTGTTGGTATTCAATTTTGTGACGAACTTACAATAACATAACTAATCACAAGATAAACAACAACACCAAAAGAATTACTTACAAAAACAAACACATACAAGACAACTTGAACAAAATCCCGTAACCAGGTGTTCAGTCTCACACACGTAACAAAAAGCTTACAATAAGTACAATAACCGAACTTTTCTCATCAACAGTGTTTGAAGCCGTACTTAGTACTACGCATGAATGGCTCGAGAATATGAGCGTAGAGAATATGAGCGTAAGTAGTCTATGGACGATTAGGGGCCGTTAAGTCATTCTTATTATTGGCACGTGATTTTTGGCGGAACATTCATCGGGGAAGTTTTGTTTCTGAAGATTGTAGGAATAGATTTTTACTTTCCATGAGAAACAGAGTCTTTAAAAGATGTATTTCATATTAGTCCGTTGTTCTGTTGTTAATCATTTATACTGTTACGAGGTAAGTAAAACTTTTACTTTATCATTTTTTTTTTTTGTGTGATTAATTAAATGTTAGGTACATCTTATTTCTACTTTAAAATGCGATTGATTTTATAGAATTTAAAAAGCCCCACTATAAATACAATTTGAGTGTAAAGTTGTCTATGGACGATTAGAGGCCGTAAAGTCATTCTTAATTATTGGAACGTGATTCTTAGAGGAGTTAGGTTAGGTTATGTTAACAGAACTATCTGAGATTCGGGATTTATTCTACTTTTCACGTTTTTGATATGAGTTGTTGGCCGAAACTTTTCTTTCTTCTTTTCACGCATTTCTGTTTGCAGCAAGATAAATATAATAAATAAAGACTTCAAAATAAGATAATAAATACAGACTTCATTAATTTTTGTAATGTGATTTCTTAAATGTAACTTAAATACAAAAGAATTACGGAATCAAGAATATTTTAAGAGATTCCATTATAAACAAAATAATGGTTTTAAAATGAATACTGCTCTTCCAGGTATCATTATCTAGGGCAATTTGTATATCAATGTTTTTCGAAGAACCTTTTTGCAATCAATTACATCAGAGATTTCAGAACGTATTCTTGTTAATTTAGCAGGGTATCTCCTATCTATCATCTTTATTTATATACATCATAATGCGAAAGTTTGTAAAGATGAGTACTTTATACTAAAATAGAAGTGCCACAAAATCTAGCAAATGTATACATACAATTCCTAGATCTCATCCATTTTCGGTGATATAGTTTCTGTTTTCACCCACTTACTGTCCAATAATAGTACTATCACACACTTGTCTGTCGCACTACTGTACTGTCGCCCTACCGTGGTGTCGCACAATCGTTTGTCGCACGAGCGTGATATCAACCTTCATTGTGTCGCACAAGCGTGCATTCGAACTATGGTGTCGCAGTATAGTTTTGTCGGACAAGCGTTCATCGGATTTTGCGTTTGTCGCACTAGCGTAGTACACTGCTCTATCACACATAATCGTTTCGATGTTTTGAATGAAATATGGCAGGTATAGCGTATATTAGTTTCAAAAACAGAACACTGTTCTGATCTCAGCATTCCCAATGTATAACTTTCAACCCTTAGACGGGCAAAAGCTAGCAAAAAACAAAAAAAAACTCATCAATGTCAATAAGTAGATACAAACAAGCTAACTTAACAAATCATATAAAAAAGAACGTATCAATCCAATATGGCCTCCAATTTATGTATTCACAAACGATCAATTTGGAACACAAAACCGCCCGATCATCGCAGTTGTCAAAATCGAATTTTCGAAGCAAATTGTATCAAGTCATGGAGTTGTTTAAGTTACATCTTAACGCACCATTAGGAGCAGATTGCGTGAGCGAGATACCGGCTGTTTGCTTAATGTACTCGATAAAAACTAATTTGTAACCTTAATGGGCGTTTACGGCTTATATGTAGCAAATAATAAGTTATTTAGTAACACCGAAAACGAGGACACTATGTGGAATCTGAACAGACAGTACTAGGAGAACAGGAGCAATAGGTACCTACTTTTTTTTTGTTGGTATTCAATTTTGTGACGAACTTACAATAACATAACTAATCACAAGATAAACAACAACACCAAAAGAATTACTTACAAAAACAAACACATACAAGACAACTTGAACAAAATCCCGTAACCAGGTGTTCAGTCTCACACACGTAACAAAAAGCTTACAATAAGTACAATAACCGAACTTTTCTCATCAACAGTGTTTGAAGCCGTACTTAGTACTACGCATGAATGGCTCGAGAATATGAGCGTAGAGAATATGAGCGTAAGTAGTCTATGGACGATTAGGGGCCGTTAAGTCATTCTTATTATTGGCACGTGATTTTTGGCGGAACATTCATCGGGGAAGTTTTGTTTCTGAAGATTGTAGGAATAGATTTTTACTTTCCATGAGAAACAGAGTCTTTAAAAGATGTATTTCATATTAGTCCGTTGTTCTGTTGTTAATCATTTATACTGTTACGAGGTAAGTAAAACTTTTACTTTATCATTTTTTTTTTTTGTGTGATTAATTAAATGTTAGGTACATCTTATTTCTACTTTAAAATGCGATTGATTTTATAGAATTTAAAAAGCCCCACTATAAATACAATTTGAGTGTAAAGTTGTCTATGGACGATTAGAGGCCGTAAAGTCATTCTTAATTATTGGAACGTGATTCTTAGAGGAGTTAGGTTAGGTTATGTTAACAGAACTATCTGAGATTCGGGATTTATTCTACTTTTCACGTTTTTGATATGAGTTGTTGGCCGAAACTTTTCTTTCTTCTTTTCACGCATTTCTGTTTGCAGCAAGATAAATATAATAAATAAAGACTTCAAAATAAGATAATAAATACAGACTTCATTAATTTTTGTAATGTGATTTCTTAAATGTAACTTAAATACAAAAGAATTACGGAATCAAGAATATTTTAAGAGATTCCATTATAAACAAAATAATGGTTTTAAAATGAATACTGCTCTTCCAGGTATCATTATCTAGGGCAATTTGTATATCAATGTTTTTCGAAGAACCTTTTTGCAATCAATTACATCAGAGATTTCAGAACGTATTCTTGTTAATTTAGCAGGGTATCTCCTATCTATCATCTTTATTTATATACATCATAATGCGAAAGTTTGTAAAGATGAGTACTTTATACTAAAATAGAAGTGCCAAAAATCTAGCAAATGTATACATACAATTCCTAGATCTCATCCATTTTCGGTGATATAGTTTCTGTTTTCACCCACTTACTGTCCAATAATAGTACTATCACACACTTGTCTGTCGCACTACTGTACTGTCGCCCTACCGTGGTGTCGCACAATCGTTTGTCGCACGAGCGTGATATCAACCTTCATTGTGTCGCACAAGCGTGCATTCGAACTATGGTGTCGCAGTATAGTTTTGTCGGACAAGCGTTCATCGGATTTTGCGTTTGTCGCACTAGCGTAGTACACTGCTCTATCACACATAATCGTTTCGATGTTTTGAATGAAATATGGCAGGTATAGCGTATATTAGTTTCAAAAACAGAACACTGTTCTGATCTCAGCATTCCCAATGTATAACTTTCAACCCTTAGACGGGCAAAAGCTAGCAAAAAACAAAAAAAAAACTCATCAATGTCAATAAGTAGATACAAACAAGCTAACTTAACAAATCATATAAAAAAGAACGTATCAATCCAATATGGCCTCCAATTTATGTATTCACAAACGATCAATTTGGAACACAAAACCGCCCGATCATCGCAGTTGTCAAAATCGAATTTTCGAAGCAAATTGTATCAAGTCATGGAGTTGTTTAAGTTACATCTTAACGCACCATTAGGAGCAGATTGCGTGAGCGAGATACCGGCTGTTTGCTTAATGTACTCGATAAAAACTAATTTGTAACCTTAATGGGCGTTTACGGCTTATATGTAGCAAATAATAAGTTATTTAGTAACACCGAAAACGAGGACACTATGTGGAATCTGAACAGACAGTACTAGGAGAACAGGAGCAATAGGTACCTACTTTTTTTTTGTTGGTATTCAATTTTGTGACGAACTTACAATAACATAACTAATCACAAGATAAACAACAACACCAAAAGAATTACTTACAAAAACAAACACATACAAGACAACTTGAACAAAATCCCGTAACCAGGTGTTCAGTCTCACACACGTAACAAAAAGCTTACAATAAGTACAATAACCGAACTTTTCTCATCAACAGTGTTTGAAGCCGTACTTAGTACTACGCATGAATGGCTCGAGAATATGAGCGTAGAGAATATGAGCGTAAGTAGTCTATGGACGATTAGGGGCCGTTAAGTCATTCTTATTATTGGCACGTGATTTTTGGCGGAACATTCATCGGGGAAGTTTTGTTTCTGAAGATTGTAGGAATAGATTTTTACTTTCCATGAGAAACAGAGTCTTTAAAAGATGTATTTCATATTAGTCCGTTGTTCTGTTGTTAATCATTTATACTGTTACGAGGTAAGTAAAACTTTTACTTTATCATTTTTTTTTTTTGTGTGATTAATTAAATGTTAGGTACATCTTATTTCTACTTTAAAATGCGATTGATTTTATAGAATTTAAAAAGCCCCACTATAAATACAATTTGAGTGTAAAGTTGTCTATGGACGATTAGAGGCCGTAAAGTCATTCTTAATTATTGGAACGTGATTCTTAGAGGAGTTAGGTTAGGTTATGTTAACAGAACTATCTGAGATTCGGGATTTATTCTACTTTTCACGTTTTTGATATGAGTTGTTGGCCGAAACTTTTCTTTCTTCTTTTCACGCATTTCTGTTTGCAGCAAGATAAATATAATAAATAAAGACTTCAAAATAAGATAATAAATACAGACTTCATTAATTTTTGTAATGTGATTTCTTAAATGTAACTTAAATACAAAAGAATTACGGAATCAAGAATATTTTAAGAGATTCCATTATAAACAAAATAATGGTTTTAAAATGAATACTGCTCTTCCAGGTATCATTATCTAGGGCAATTTGTATATCAATGTTTTTCGAAGAACCTTTTTGCAATCAATTACATCAGAGATTTCAGAACGTATTCTTGTTAATTTAGCAGGGTATCTCCTATCTATCATCTTTATTTATATACATCATAATGCGAAAGTTTGTAAAGATGAGTACTTTATACTAAAATAGAAGTGCCAAAAATCTAGCAAATGTATACATACAATTCCTAGATCTCATCCATTTTCGGTGATATAGTTTCTGTTTTCACCCACTTACTGTCCAATAATAGTACTATCACACACTTGTCTGTCGCACTACTGTACTGTCGCCCTACCGTGGTGTCGCACAATCGTTTGTCGCACGAGCGTGATATCAACCTTCATTGTGTCGCACAAGCGTGCATTCGAACTATGGTGTCGCAGTATAGTTTTGTCGGACAAGCGTTCATCGGATTTTGCGTTTGTCGCACTAGCGTAGTACACTGCTCTATCACACATAATCGTTTCGATGTTTTGAATGAAATATGGCAGGTATAGCGTATATTAGTTTCAAAAACAGAACACTGTTCTGATCTCAGCATTCCCAATGTATAACTTTCAACCCTTAGACGGGCAAAAGCTAGCAAAAAACAAAAAAAAACTCATCAATGTCAATAAGTAGATACAAACAAGCTAACTTAACAAATCATATAAAAAAGAACGTATCAATCCAATATGGCCTCCAATTTATGTATTCACAAACGATCAATTTGGAACACAAAACCGCCCGATCATCGCAGTTGTCAAAATCGAATTTTCGAAGCAAATTGTATCAAGTCATGGAGTTGTTTAAGTTACATCTTAACGCACCATTAGGAGCAGATTGCGTGAGCGAGATACCGGCTGTTTGCTTAATGTACTCGATAAAAACTAATTTGTAACCTTAATGGGCGTTTACGGCTTATATGTAGCAAATAACTTACCTTTTAGCACAAACGATCGATTAATTTTGAGAAAGGCGACGCGTTTGGACGTATCTGTGAATAAAAAATTGTTTAATGAAAACCACCCTTATTGTGACGGCATAAAAGCATTGCAGTAGGTAATTATGTTTTCCTTTTTAGTCTATATTGGCAAAGACCTACCCTATATCCTTGCAACAACTCTTATCTTAGTTAGCGTCCAGGTTATCTTGCCAACTTTTGGGCCGGCTTTAGCGGCGTGGTCTATCTTCAGCCAATCACTCTATATGAATGCATAAATGCCTGCATGACGGTGCCCCCCTAAATGCATTAATGCCTGCGTCACATGACGGGGCCCCCCTGTAGTGGGCCATAGCCCGGTTTTGCCTGGTTGCGGGACATACTTATACCACGACTCTGGTACATAAAGGGCTACCGAAGGACTCCGTGGATTTTAGTCAGTCAAGTCTGACAGTCCCTCCCAAGTGACAGGATTCATTTGATGATTTACCCACGTAATAAAAAAAAGCCTGCGTCACCAAACTTCACCTTGAAAAATTTTACCTTGCTCTGCAAAACTGCAATGGCCGAGTTAGAAAGGCATCTAATGATGGCACGTTTAGTGCAGTGCCAGTGTACATTTTGTATGATCTGCAAATAGTCGTTCTGGGTCTGGGTGTTGGTGTATGTGAGTTTCTATGTTTGTAAAAGCACCTACAGTAGAGGAGAGATTCCTAAAGTGGGTTGGGCACGCAATTTATTAAGAAAGTATTCCAAGTAATATTACGAGGATCGGACCAAAAGTAATAGGTACCTACCTATCAGTTCAACATTTTATTATTTACTATACTCGTATTCATTACTCCACCGGTCAATCGTATATTCGGCAAGAGAGATTTACGGATGACAAAGGATAAAATATTGAGGAAAAACAAAATGATTTCCTGATACAATACAATGTACTTACTAAGTGAAAGGAATTGATCGATTCAAGTTTTGTACTACTGAGTATTAAAATAAAAGATATTTCATTATTCTTCTTCTCTGATATAATTGATTGGGAAGAAATATTCTCGAGTAGCGATCATTAAGTGGCCTGTTGGTCTAGTGGTTAGTGACCCTGTCTGCTATGCTGGACATCGTGGGTTCGATTCCCACCCAGAACAAATGTTTGTGTGATGAGCACGATTATTTGTTCTGTGTCTGGGTGTAATTTATCTATAATATGTATGTATTTAGAAATATATAAGTATGTTTATCAGTTGTCTAGTACCCATAACACAAGCTCTGCTTAGCTTGGAACTAGATGGCGTTGTGTGATAGTTGTGAAATATTATTATTATGAACTGGAAGACGCAGCCAGTAGATGGACCGTCGACACCGTGCGAATCACGTTCATCCAATGATCACAAGTGAGGATTTACAATCGGCTTGGCGGGCTAAGGGGAAGGCCTTTGTTCAGCAATTAACAAGGGCTTCTGCCTTTGTTCAGCAGTCAGCAGAAAGTCTACTGACTGACGATGTTGATGATCGAAAAGACTGAATGAAGCTAATAGACACGTGTTCTTCTTGTCACTGTCTGTTTTTTGTGACCTTAACTTAGCTTTAAGTTACGCATTGACTTAATAACATTTATGATTATAATACATTGTTTAATACCTTTAAGTATATTTTTCCCATGTACTATGCAACTCATCCATGAGCACAATATGGATTCAGTCGACACAAATCCACAAAAAAAACTCATATAGCAACGTTACTCAACTTGATTTACAAGTAATTTGGTCAAAAACTTCACGAAGAGTCCGTTTAAACAATGTACAGTCGAGACAAGAAAGGCAAATGAGTTCCACCTCTTTATAAAAGCAATTCCATTTTCCTGCTACCTCCAATATCTCCTTCGAAGATTTATGTACCATCTGCACGCTATAACCGAACTTAACGTGTGCACCTTAGAGTCGAGGCCATCGTGAGGCTTACGGGGGCCTTATCATAGCACAGAGAATAGTGTTATAAACGGAATTCCCGTTTGGTACCCGGGCTTGGACCGTTTGACCCGGGCACTGTCATTCACGCTCGTAAACTTTACGACCAGCTCTCGAAACAGGCTTTGAAGAATAAGCGTCTCCCGGAAGTGAACCTCTAGCCCCTCTCCCCCCTTTCTGATAAAATTATATTGGAACAAGAAAAATATCGAGGTGTGTAATGCGAACCGTTGTAATCGTAAATATGAATGAGCTACTCAACTTTTTGTAGCGCATCTCAGCTTATTCAGAGGAATTTCCAGGGTAATGCTACAATTTTTTGGCTATGAATAAGGCCTTAATGTTACGTATCAATATTTTTTCTTTCTTTTTCTTCGGATGGTAAAATGATCAAATGTCAAAGTCAAAGTCAAAGTCAAAGTCAAAGTCAAATCATTTATTTCAATTAGGCCATCAAGGAGGCACTTTTAAACGTCGATTATTAAAATTATAGGAATTGGGATAGGATGGGAATGATTCTACACCCATTCGCAAAGGTAGGTTGTATGAAGAAGAATGGGCAAGAAACTCCATACTTACTCTTTTTAAAAATGTTTTACAATATTTTTATAACATAGTTTGCGATATATAATGTGAAAACAATGTACCCTGAAAATCCAAACCAAATATTATTAAAACAAAAAAATAATAAAATATAAATAAAAAAATGTAAATAAAAAGGTACATCGGTGTTCACATTTTCACAAAATATTGCAATTACAGCTATTATACAAATTAAATATAAACAGTGTGTGAGCATTTAAATTGCAACCAGTTTGATTCTGTTTAAGCCCTACATTGTACTATGGAGCAGGACCAGCATGTTTCCAAGCATTTTTATCTTGAATATAATCTTCTAATTTATAATATGCTTGTTTACTAAGTGTACTTTTTATGCAACTTTTAAATTTTCTTTCATTTAGTTTTATAATCTCACTAGGTATTTTGTTGTAACATTTAACACAGAACCCCATAAAAGATTTTTGGACTTTAGACAATCTAAAATATGGCTGATATATTTTATCTTTATTTCTAGTATTAAAATTATGTCTATCACTTATTTTATTAAATAGATGAAGATTTTTCCTAACATACATTATATTTTCATAAATAAATTGGCAAGGCACTGTCATTATATTAATTTTTTTAAATAGTTCCCTAAGAGATTCGCGACGACGTAGATTGTAAATTGCTCTGACGGCTCTCTTTTGCAAAATAAAAATAGATTCAATGTCAGCTGCCCGGCCCCACAGTAGAATGCCGTAAGACATTATGCTGTGAAAGTAACTGAAGTAAACCAAACGCGCAGTTTCGACGTCTGTTAACTGTCTTATCTTTCTAACAGCATAAGCGGCTGAACTTAGCCGCCCCGCTAGAGATGCTATATGGGGGCCCCATTGCAATTTATCGTCTAACGTGATTCCTAGGAAAACTGTCTTATTAATAAATTCCAATTTATCTCCGTTCAATAAAATGTCGCATTCCCTACTTCTAACATTTGGTAACGTGAATCTTATACATTTTGTCTTCTTTTCATTAAGAACTAAATTATTAACAGTAAACCAATTTTGAACTTTAAGAATGCAGTCATTAACAGTGTCTAGATTTTGTGCACGTCTGTCAATTTTAAAAATTAACGATGTATCATCAGCAAATAACACCATCTGTGGTTGATTGTTTAGTAAATGGGGTAAATCATTAATATAGACTAAGAAAAGGAATGGACCCAAAATAGAACCTTGAGGCACACCCATAGTCATTTCGGCCCCCAAAGAGTTTACACCGTTTATCTGAACTTTAAGCTGTCTATCTCTAAGGTATGAATTTACTAAATCAAGAGCTTTATTTTTGATTCCATAATGTTCCAGTTTCAGCAAAAGCGTTTCGTGGTTTACGCAATCAAATGCCTTTGAGAGGTCGCAAAAGATTCCTATGGCATCTTGCGCTTCCTCCCAGGAGTTAAAAATGTTCTTCAATAGGGTAACACCGGCGTCAGTTGTACAACGACCTTTGGTGAAGCCAAACTGTTGATCATGAAAGATGGAATTTCTATTGAAGTGACATAGCATTTGTGCAAGCATTAACTTTTCAAACACTTTGCTGAAAACTGGCAAAATTGACACCGGCCTATAATTGTTAGGTTCCTTACAATCACCCGATTTGAAAAGTGGAGCTACCTTACTATGCTTCATGAGATCCGGAAACACTCCTTGGTCTACACTGGTATTAAATAAAAAAGCTAAATATGGCGCAACGGTTTCTATAATAGATTTACAGGCTTTTACAGACATTCCCCAGAGATCTTCTGTTGATTTAATTTTAAGATCTTTGAATGCTTTAATCACAGCTTGGGCGTTCGTGTGCTGAAACCTAAACTCTGTTGGGCACGCCTTTACATTCTTTCTTAGTAAGGCAGCAGCGAGTGCGGGTGACGAATTTAAAGACTCAGTCGTCTTAATAGGTATGTTCGAAAAAAACTTTTCAAATTCCTGAGCTACTTCTGTATCTGTGTTTATAGGGCCATTTGCAGTATCTAAATTGAATTCGTTATTGCGCTGTTTATTCCTACCTGTCTCATTATTTATAATTTTCCAGGTTGTTTTAATTTTATCATCAGCAGATTTAATTTTACCACTAATAAAAAGAGCCTTAGCTGTTTTACATACACGTTTAAAAGTTTTTGAATATTTGGCTACATACTGATGAAAGCTAATATTATTCATATTATGACTCTTAAGACCATAAAGTTCAAAGAGTTTATCTCTACTTTTGCGAATACCTGGTGTTGCCCAATCGCTAAATAAGAACTTTGTGCAGGTAGTTTTAGTTTTTAGAGGAAAAGTACGATTATATTCTGTGTTTAAAATTCCAAAAAACTCGGCGTAGAACTCATTTGGGTCACTTAAATTATTAAAGCTATGATCACATAATTTACTTGCTACATTATTATTCATTTTTTCTAAATTTTTATCTGTGATTGGCCTATACCTTATTTGAATTTTTTGAATAGGTGTGTAGGCGCAAAACGTTATTGTTTGGCCACTGTGATCAGATGGCAGTTTATTAACAATTTCCTTATGTAAATAATCACAGTTAGAAAATACATTATCTAAGCAAGTGGCAGAAGAAGCTGTCACTCTGGTTGGTTCCATAAAAACATGTGACAAATTAAAAGATTTAAAAAGACTCAACAATCTGATACTACTGGAGTTATTTTCTAATAAATTAATATTAAAATCACCACAGATGATGATAGATTTACTACTAGTACAAATTTTATTTAAAACATCTTCCATTATAGCATCAAACATAGGTAGATTCTGATAATTTGGGGGTCTGTAGACACATACTATAACATGCTTATCGAGCTCAACACAGGACAATTCAATGGTATGTTCAACTGACAGTTCAACAATGTCATTTCTAGTTTTAGATTTAACCGATTTCTTAATTAGAATTAACGATCCGCCATGTATCATACATTTGCGACTGAAATGGCTAACTACACAATAATTATCATAACAAATGGACTTAACTTGATGATCTTTTAACCAATGCTCTGTAAGGCAAACAATATCAAACTTTGTTGTTTCCAAAAACATTTCTATTTCTAGTAATTTAGAAGAGCACCCTTGAATATTCTGATTAAACAATTTTAAAGTGTGTTGCTCTCCACTTGCTATTTTATACTTAACTAATTTGCTAGAAGAAACCTGTTGATTGTTCACTGATAATGAGTTACTAATTGCAGAGGTTTCTTCTGTTGTCTTACAATCTAGTTTAAAATAATATCCGGAGTGATCTCCACAATGGGACCATCTAGTGTACCAGCAGGAAGGGAATACCCAACCTGAGCAGTGGTGGTCTCCAAGGCAGGTGGTATATTAGGTAGATCATCCTTCGTACAGCATGCAGGTACAGAACACTGTATCACTATGTTGTTAGGGCAACCTAACAACACAGAGTCGTCACTTAAACTACTACTTAACCTACTTAACCTAGAGTCTAATACATCAGCAACAACATGGTTAATATTGTATGCTATCAACATAGCAATCAATTGTCTACATTTACGGGACAAAGATAAAGTGTCCCGATTCAAAACAAAACTACTAACAAAAATGTTAGAATCAAAAAACAATAATTTGTCACTATGACGACATGTCAACGTATGCATAGTACTGTTCAACTTATATATATGGTGGTTTTCACTGTCACTAAAACTGTTGGAATAAGGAAAAGCGCACAACATCAGCTTTCCTACGTTTAATTTTAATAAGGCGTCCACACCATCCACTATGTCCTTTCTAGACAAACCTATGCTGTTTCCTAATAGAAGAACCATTGAAGAATAATCTTCTAAGTTAGACTGAGTAATTCTGTTTATTATCTGTTTAAAACTAATATTGTGATAGCAATGGTTAGTAAAACTATGGCTTAGGTAATTATGTAGTATTTTTCCGAAGCCTGAACCTAATTTGTCACAAAAAAATATAGTTTTACTTTTTTTATGAAAAGTACAGGACTCTTCTGATGGAAGAGTCAACAAGTCAAATTGGGGCTGAGGAGCTGGTATTTGGTTGGTACAGCTACAGGGGAAGTTATTTGTGAGTGACTCATACCGCTCAGCATTGTACTTTACCAAGTCCAGCAATTCCCCGGCCTCAAACAGACGGTCACTTAATTGTTCCTGTGATCTTTCGTATTTTTCAAAAATATCTTTCAGCAAGTACTCCTTGTGTAATAAATCATTATGAAGCAGCTGAGTATCAGTATCATACTTTTCCCTACATTTATCTAACTCACTAGTGCAAATATTAAGATTTTTATGATCAAATGAATCCTCCGACCCTGTTCCTTCAGTAGCACTTTGTGTATCAGAGCCTCGGTTACCTTTTTTTTTTTAGGTGGTAAAATCATCAAATGAGTCCTCCCGCCCTGGGTGGGGCGGAAGGGACTGTCAGACTTTTACTGACTAAAATCCACCCGTGTTCCTTCCGATGCCCTTTACGTTCCGGGGCCGCGGTATCCTGGGTTAAGAAAAAACCCGCGACCCCAGCAGGCATTTGGCGCGAAACACGACGCGCCACCGACCCGGGCTTGGTCCTCGGTTGGACGGCGAGCTACCCATTACTCACCGTCCGCAAGCCCGCTCCGCCGCTGTGCCCTCTGCTGATCAGAGGGACACGCGTTGGAGCGTCCACACGACAGGCTATTCGCATACGGGCAAAGAGACCCCTTAGGCACACAGTGCCTAAGGAAGAGTTTTTGCCCGCATCCCAGGGTGCACCGGCCCGAAAAACTGGTCTTCCCCCCGGACGCATCCGAGAGGGAACTCCAGTCCACGGGCGCACGTGGAGGTTTCCTGTCTTAGCACCCCCTCGGTTACCTTTACAGGCGGTCCACATGTATTGATACTCAAAACATTTTAATGTTCTGTCAAATTAATATTAACAAAATAACAGCCGGGTTATCTGTTTGCTAAATCTATACAGTGAACTCACATTAAACTTATGCTTTGTTCAGAAAAACAACCTTATTGGAATAAAGTTTATATTACTTTTTTTTTATAAATGATACACTGAGGTCACATTCGATATAATACAGTGCAGTCTGTTACAAATCAATACGTATAGCGTTGACTTTTAAAAAGTTTTTTAACCTCAAAACAAACATAAATAAAGATAGAAAAGCCACCGAAACCAAACCCAATAAAAAGAAGATATCTTTTTAGAAATAATAAAGGTCTATATAAAATAAAATACATACTTGAAAAGTTTTACCCCAAAAGCCGAAACCTAAGTACATACGACTGGCAAAGACTAGGCAAATATGTAAAAGAGACTAAAGTTGGCATAAAGCCAAAAGTTTAGAAAATATGGATGACCACAAACTGGATCAATTTTATTTAAAATTTAAGTTAAATATTTAAATGTTGATAGGGCGAGATTTAATTATGTTTTAAAATTTAAATCAATACGTAAGTTTCATTACGAGCATAGATTTGAAATTACTGTAACAGTAATTAGAAGTTTAAAATTTTGAGGATGAAAAAGAGGAAGTTGCGGATGGGTTAGTCCTATATCGCTAGATAGATTTAGATGTTAATATGTAGATACATTTTTTTAACTCAGAGTTAACAAATAAAAGATATAAAACATTATTGTAAATAGCACCGAATTTGTTTGAATACAAAAATGCGTCAGAAGATACAAATTAAATTTCCATCATAGATATAAGCTACAGCACGAGGAAAATTTAGAAATGTGTAAAAGATAAATATGTATTATACTACTAACGGGAAATGCCGTGTACTTAAGTAAACCATATTTATAAATGAAACTACATTAAAATTTTCATCAATCCAAAGGGCAGTGTTGTTTTATCATCCAAAAAAAACCTCAAATGACAATCATTCGACTAAGTTTCTTGGATTAAATAATTATTTTAATCCTATTAAGTTCTGAAAAAAGGAGATAGTTAATATACTTCGATAGTAGTAATAACATTGCATGATAACTAAGTGGCTTTATTCACTTCAAGTTGAACGTAAGCAGCTTTCATATGAATTTAATTTAAAACGTATTTTACATAAAGTACGTGCCTTTTATAAGTGTTTATTTTAACTGCGTATTTTTTTGTATACATTTTAACTTTGAACTTAGCTTATTATTTTAAATTCGGGGTATAAAATAACAAAATACCGAAACCCTTTGATACTTGATACTAAAAATAACACATGAATATTTATTATTTTATGTACTTAAGGTGCTTATGAATTAAAATGTTTTTGAAAGTTTACATTTCAGTGTTCATGCACTGAAAATAAACATTTACAGTACTTAGGATTCAGTTCAAAACCCTTTAACACACACAGTCGAACACCAAAGACATTTTAAAGGGTTCAGCTGCCCTTTTTAAGCCTAAAACACACATCCCACACAAGTAGAAGCAAGTGGCATCACATAGTTTGTTCACCCTCAACTTGAAGTAGTGTGGGGCGATCTCTTTCAATTAAGTGAAGCCTCCTCAGGCTTTCGAGAGACTAGGCTTTCCTCGTTCAGAAATTCGGGTCAGCCTTGAATTGTTCCGAATATTGGCCGTAAGCTGAATCTCGTTACTTGAATTGACATGTAATAATGTGGGTTTATACATGACCGAACATTTGTCGATTCGTTTTTGTCTACATTACGAAAATTCGAAAGAGAACATGCTCATTGGTGGATGGCGTGTTTATTTAGGCAGTAAATTCGGTTTTTTTGGAAATTTAGATGTTCAATTCATGTGCTGCTTCAACCGGCAGATGAACTTTTTTCGCTAGATTATATTAAGATTCATACAGTACATTGATGTGAGAAATGCGTTCAGACTTAATCAAATTAAACCTTTAAAAATCGTGATTAACGTCGAGAGAAAAGACCTGTGTGCCAACAGAGAATTTGGAATAAAAAGCTTTATATCACGCGACGCAGTCGTTGCGTTATGTCACAGGGCTGATGACAGTACGAGTTGGACAGTCTCTCCAAACCCTAGGCGAGGGACTCATTTGATGATTAACCCTAATTCAGAACAGTTATCAAGTAAAAAAATAAGAATACGAGAATGATAATAAAAAATATTGAGAGTATGTACGCGTAAATCCGTTTACGGGGAATTAATTCGTGTGCTCCGCGCACATTATTTGTTCCTGTTCACATAAATCTTCGTATAACGGGCTGCGAAATTACACGAATTATTGTACGAGTAGTACATGCTCCACGTGTATATCATGTATTCTCGGCCTATGTATGTGTAATTATGTAGCTTGGTATATATGTATGTAATACGTCATTGTATACAATTCCTAGGAATAGGATGTAATTCCTAAAATCGCCTGGAAATGTGTTAAACCTAACTAAACCGAACCTCAAGGTGCCAATAATGTCTCCTTTAAAGGTACCAACAACTGTTGGGCACTCCGAGGTTCAGTCTTGATAGATCCTGTGCACTCGGAAATAGAAGCCCCGCGCAGCAAGGCTCCGCCTACTTGAAAACGTAAAACACTTTTTATACATTTCCTAAGATAAGATAAGACATTTTTATTTGCAAAAAAATAACGGTATACGGGGTGTTATTAAACATTTTAGATCAACATGTTTTGCTTAATGCTAAAGCATGTAAACTTACTTACAACTATAATGCAATACACACAATTTGACATAGAATGCAATTAAATTATTTAAACCTAAATAGTATATACTAGTATATACTATAATCCTTCAATCCGTCTACCATTTTTACACGAGTCCCGTCCAACTTTATTAATATTTAAAAAACCAGCACTCTTCTCATATTATTTTCTATTTTGCGATCGCACTCGCCATTCCTTCGGCGATCATTCATTCAGGATAGTCCATTTTGTAGAGAAACGACACAAAAAACGTAGCAATCATACCGGACTTGGATGAATGGACACAGGCTTCCACTATTTACGACCTGTATTGAGCGGAACTTAAAACCAGACCATTTTCTTTATTAAATTTATTTTTGTGCCAGATAATAAAAATACCTTAATATTGTATTTTTTTGCGCCGAATATTTTTAGAAGACCAATAGCAACAAGACGTGGATGGGTGACCTTCCATTACATACCAAGGTTTCTCTGTGCTTCGAAAAGCCCGTTAAACTGTACACATTGGACCAACGTATTGGGCCAACGTATTGGGCCAGCGTATTGGGCCAACGTGTACAGACCAACTTGGCGGTATGTTGGTAGTTGGCGGGAATACTGGCCGACCAACCGAAAGTTGTCAGTTTTTCTTGCACCAATCTAAGGATTCTTGTGCTTCACATACAGTGGTCACACGTTGGCCCAATGTGTAAACAGCGACATTTGAAACCAGCCCAACTCCTTGCCTTCCTCCTTTGCTGGCCCAATTCCTTGGCCCAATGTGTACAGCGGGCTTAAGACTCGGCTGACAGATGTTTGACAGTTGCTACAGGCTGGAAGTAATAGACAGAAAGTTTGACAACCAGTCATATCAATGGGTTAGGTGTTACCCAGTACTAACTGGGCTATGGAGGTCAGATAGGCAGTCACTCAATCTGAAATTCAAGAAGATTACCAGTATGTAGTTGAGAAAGGTTAGGCAGACTACAGAGCGACTCTCAAAACTTGTCCACTTTTTTTGAAGATTTACTTTTATCCGATAAAAAGTAAGTACCTATAAATCTTTTCGACAGGAGCACAATATCGTGGCTGAAAATTCAATTAGGCATTTGTCAACGCTTGGTTTGTCGCGGGTGGTTCGTGCGTGGATCTTGCTTGACGAGCACGTAACGACAAAGGGACCCCTTATTTTTACATTATGTACCTATTGAGGGAACATTTTGAAGGTATATTCTTGTCAGTTTAGTTAATAAGATGTCTGATTTATTACTGAGAGTGTTAGTTTAAACGAGGAAAGTATTCTATATCCGAGTATCCGAAAATAAACATAAAAAAAATATGAATAAGAAAAAAACTGGTAAGTATAGAAAAAAGGTAGTCGTAATTGGCTACAGGTATTCGCGCGGGTTAATAACATCAAGTATGATCTGAGTTTCAGCTGAGAAATAACATGTTATTCTATAGGATAATTACGATAAAAGAGTTGTTTTTTTTATGATTTGGGACGACAATCGAATGTTGAATGTCCTCCTTCAATAGGTCTGTCGTTTAACTTAACAAGCGGTATTAGTTTTGCAATTATGGAATTACTGTTTTTGACAGAGAAAGTCAGAACTTTGGAAACTAGTTTGACGATCTTATTCTCGTATGTTGTATATACTTTCAGTTTACATACTAATATGTTTTCGCCAATTTACCCTGGCACGATATGCTTACATAAAAGTACCTCTGATCTACATATTTTTAGGGAAATAGGTACAGTGTTGGTTGGGGCATAAAAAGGTAGATTGCCCGTCAGACAGACAGTATCAGGCGGCTAGACTGGGGACGGGGAGGAAAAAGGGGAGAAATTTTCTAATGAACCGTTCGAGACATACGACGGTATACGGTCTGATGTGTATGATTGAAAATCGCAACATTTTAAAAATAGAAATTGGAATCACCTGTTTTTAAATGGAGCGAAATTTAAATTTGGTGTCTCCTGTATGTTACATCGTCTTTTATAAATTAAAAAAAAAGATTATTATACCATTCCCCCTCGAAAAAGCTACTTTTACTCACGGAAAACAGTGCGTAAAAGTAGTCTTTTACGCACTGTTTTGGTGTTTGAATTTAGAACACTTTAGTACATTCGACATCGACCGCGATGCTGGACAACCCCCTTGCTAATATGAAAATTACTCTTAATTCAAATCATTGCTCCGATTTTAATGTCAGCTTGTTGGCGCAGTGACCGAGCGATTGGACTACTTCGCACCCACGTGTGTGTGGAGCAGACTTAGGTATTAAAAAAAACTTTATTTTGTTTCGTTGAATATCTTTTATCGCTCAAATATTTCTTTTTCTCGTAGTCATGGTATAAAGTATCGTTTGCAACTCTTGAATAAAACGGATTTAAATCGAGGGCCTGAATCACTCGCGTCGCTCAGGATTTAAATACTTGAATCACTCGCTTCGCTCGTGATTCAATCATCATGAATCACTCCCTACGGTCGTGATTCAGTCATTAAAATCCTTCGCTTGCTCTTGATTCATATAATGGCCCTCGCTTTAAATCCGCTCTTTATTCAATCGTTGCAAAATATACTATTTAAGTGAAATGAAGAAACAGGATTTTGTTTTTTTTACTATGGGGGTAGGTAAAACTAGTATAAAGAAACTCGCAAATCCGGAAGTATGTCTGTGTCTACCACGCTCAGCTGCTGTGCCGTAGGTTCGATTCTCGCACGGAGCAAATATTTGTGCGATCCACAAGTAGTTGCTTCGGGTCTGGGCGTTTATGTATGTGACTTTATATGTTTATAAACGATACCACGACACAGGAGAAATTCCTAAAAGAAAAAGAAACTGCGAGCGCATAAGATAACATGGAACTATTTTATACCGACATATCTTTTACCAACACCATGCTTCGTCTCTTCGTCTTCTACGAAGGCACCATATATGCAAAGAGACGTCAATAAAATTGAATCAAGAAAAATAGATAGAAAACAACTTTTTCTTTCTAGACGTTTCCAATCCATGAAAATTGTGACCAATATATCTGCAAAAATTTTCACTACATACTGTACCCATATATACAGATTATTTATTCCCTTCAAAACATATTTTATTTTTAGAACACAACAGAAAATAGAAAGTGTAATAGGTTGTTCTGTGCATGGTTCTGTTTGAGTGAGAAATCAATTTGTTCCACCGTTTTCATTTATGCGATACGAGCGCTTCCATTTATTCGAACGCAAATTGGAAAGGGACCAACTGAGTTGTCAGCTGCGGCTTATGCAGTCGTCTCGACTTAGCAATAGAGTACGATGTGCGAGCGAAACAATCGACGTACTACAAGTGCCACTGATTCTGAAAGGACTTTGTGTTTCGTCGTTTTATTTTGAGGTTACTTTGGTTGATGAATTAGGATTATTAGGGAGATTTTAACGTAGCAAACTTTAGGATAATTGACAGGGTTTTATGAATCTTGAGTCTTTCTGACTTTTAGTTGTTACTTTGTCTTGTGACTGGAACTAGTATAGCATCATAAATTGTGCAGTATTTATTCACTTTTTGAGCTTTGACCATTCAAAAGTGTAAGCTGTAACTAGCTTGCCTGAAATAGATGTTTTGATTTTGATTATGTCTATCTCAACCCACGTCGAAGTCAGACATGATTCCAATGGGAACATATCATCGGGACATCAAAACTTAAGTGAATAGCCTACGCCATAATCTGTTATGCTATTTAACAAATAATACGACGGCCTTGCCGCCGTATTATAACGGCAATAGCGTCTTCCAAAAGTGCTATTCTGCAAATTAAATTATAGATAAACAATGAAAATCTTGCATAAAGTTAAAATATTTATGGCGCCGAGACCGTCCAATGCTCAGATTAAACCCATAATACTTAGATGCTAATTTTTAAGCTGAACCGGGCAGCAGCCGCCCTCGGGCGACTCCTGCCTAATCTCAGCGGGCCAAATGCCCCCTGCCTGCAGGCTGTACGCCGGTGTCGTGCGGTCTATTGCCCTCTACGGGGCATCCGGACGCGACCACTGAAGTTGGTCGCATGCCAGAGGGTCCTGACTATCCGGAGGATCCGGGGATAACTCATGATCGCCGGCGAATCGGTCAACCTCCTTGCCGGATTACTGCCCTGGGATCTGGAGGCGACTGCGCGTCTATGAGTGGCGTATGAGGCCGAGAAGTCGAGGCGTGGCGTGAACAGCTCCGGCGTGATCTCAACCGAGACCCCGGAACATAAAAGGCACACATTGTAGGACACCGTGGATATCAGTCAGTACAAGTCTGACAGTCCTTTCCGCCCTGCACGGGGTGGGAGGAATCATTTGATGATTTTACAACGCAAAAAAAATGCTCATTTTTACGTACTAAAACCAACGAATGAGTAGTCCCACCCTAGGTGAGGTGGAAGGGACTATCAACTTCGTACTGATTAAAACTCACGGTGTTTCTTCAGTAGCTCTTTACGCGAAAATCCGTCCAGTTTGAATGGTTTTAAAAGTAACTAAATGACAAACGGTTACTAACGAGTGTCCGCCAGTATTAATATACGGACTATGGATTTATTTTCGGCCTGCATATTCAGTCTGCAAATACGCCTGTCTAGTCCCCACTTATCTCAGTGCTAATATAGGCCAGTCCTTACACTCGGTGTCAGGCCTGTCTTATCCCCTTCATGCCTAGCTATCCGGCGCGCTTGTTACACATTTTGTGGGACACACTCCACAAATGCTCTTAGAATTTTGGTAACAAGTATATTGTTTTAAAACAAGCTTGTATGAACTTGGTCTTATAGACTGTGTAGATAATAATATCCTTTAAGAAATAAGTAATAAGGTTGGGAATGTATTGATTAAAAGCCGTCGGGTTAGTTTTGGAATTTATTGGATCAAATGAGATTAGAAGATTTCGACAGTGATATTCTTTTTGATTAAGCCTAGAAAGATAGTCTGCGTAAAATTTACGCATGCATTTTCGAAATATGGCTCTGTCTTTCTAAATAGCGCGAATCCATAGCTGTGCTTTTAGGACATCTCATTAGTCACTGGGAGCTACCGTATGGTCCAAGTGTCAATAAGGTAAGTGTAACCGATTTTGAAATATAACGACCACATGCGTCAAAATTACGCATGATTATCTTTAATGTGACTTTTATGATTTTGACTTGTATGTTCTTTTTATTTATTTTTTATCTTATTATTGCTGTATTTGATTACTTACATTACCAGTTCCCTTTTACAGATATTGAAGCAAAAATATAACATAATGGGGAGTAGAAACTTGGACGAAGACCATAACCTGGCTAGACTTATACAAAGATACAACGAGCTTCTCTAGGAGGATACCAACTCTGAAGCCGTGGACCATGAAAGTAAAACTAAAGTGCAGAGCGATACAGAAGAAGTTTCTAAAGATGAATAATAAGAAGAACAGCCCCTTTCCCCTTTTGAAATGAAACAAAGAGCAATTGCGTCCTGTAAAAACCAATACGTCGTAAGCCTAACTTTTAAATGTGCCAAAGCTCTTTGCGACATCTTTTTTTACAAATATATGTCTCTTATATGTATATGATATTCTAATTGTTGATTTTGTGCTAAAAAAAACGTGAAATATCATAGAAAAAAAATAAAGAAGACCAAGTGTTAAAAATTGACCATTTACGGCAGAAGATTAAAGTTATTGTTTTATTTAATAAATAAATAATTGTAAATAAAATATCTGCAGTCTTAAATAATCTAATATGTGTGTAAATATATATACCATACGATTTTATTGAAATAAATTAATAATCCTCAACCTACAGCCAATTAAACCACATGCGTCAATTTTACGCATGAGTATCTTTTCCGTACTACACAATATGATTATCTTTCTAGGGTTAAGGCTAATAAGCTTTTAGCAGTCTATTTTCATACCGGCCAATTATAGACACTATGATACAAGACATAAGATATGATAGGTTGACGAAGTTAACTATGCCATAGAATGAATCCCAAAACAATTTTAAACAATGATAAAGATCCGTTCTGAGTAGTAATGATAGAAAAATATATTGTATTTTTGTTTCTTAAAATATCTAAAATTGTAATTTATGTGTCTGAAAAACGGATCAAAAGTAAAGCAACTAAAATGCTTTCTGACAAAACATAAAGCGTAAAGAAACCAACCAAAAAGTAAATGGCAAAAAGCACTCAATCCCTAATGCAACAAAGTACAATTATATGAAAAAGCACCCAATCAACAACTCACATTTACAAATTAATTAAGGGGAGGACACAAAGGCGTTTAAAGCACGCACAGTCCGTTCCTAAAATGTCCGACGCTAAAGCAAAGGGGACACCGTCGGGATACCAAGATGTCCGGAATTCTTGGACGCTTAAATACAATGTTACAATCTGAAGGACGAGGTGGCGAAACTTTGTCAGGTCGTTTGGGCCCCCGCACGATCCAGAAAGTTATCTTGGAAGTGCATCGGAATTACAACGTGCTACCAACTTTGCGATTCGAATCGGAATACGGAGTCGGGGTTTAGAGTTACTGGAAGGGTTTTGGGGTAAAGGTGAAGATTTTGACGTGATGTGTACATTAGCGATCAAGTAAAACTTAAAATGCATCAATTTTTACATAAAAAACATGAGAATCACTTTGATCGAACGGCAAGCTAACCTTGCGCTGGCAGTGCCGTGCCTACAGTGGCCGGCAATCGAACCGTTTCTATTCTTAAACGGTTCTTAAAATTCGGTATGGTAATAATAAATGATGTATGGACATAATAAAGACTACAAATGATATTCTACGCGTTACTAAAAATAATTAAAACAGTTGACATAACTTTATGACTTATTAAGCCGCTGTCACATGCTAATTAAATGGATGTTACGCATTTATACCTCCATAATGGAACCATTTTAGATAACATCCAAATCCGTATGCAACGGATGGACGTTGAACATGCGAGCATGCGTTGTAATCCAGGGATTGACCACGTGATTAATATAATTAAATATTATTATTGTTATACATTCACATAATTAAATTTTTGGAAACATTCATGCTCAAAATGGCAGTCCATGCACCATTTCATTTAATGACAGTTATAAAGATGCTATTTAAAAAAATAAATATTTTATGATAATCCAGGTTAGGAACTATGTACTAAATGTCACATTACACATCACATTTTTCGCATTTAAAATATGATTTTGATTTAAGTGAGCATAACCCTGATAACAAGCAAATCATATAAAAATGACTCCATGCACTTATAAAGGTCTAAGGTTAGCAAAACAAAAACCGCACAATATAAACCTTCCAGTCAGACTTTATTTGTTCGTCATTAAGGTACACATTTGTGTAAAACGCTACGTGCTAACTTTGAAGAGATACCTACGAGAGTAAACGAAGTTCGAGTGCGCTTGAATGATAAGTTTTCCAAGTGGGATAGAGAATTCGCGGCTCTAAAAGTTGATGAAATGACGGCCGAGGGGATATGTTGGCAGGTACTGAAGTATTTATAAAATTGAATGGCTTTGTGACTAGTATACTTCTGTATTATGTGATAAAGTACTCTTTGTTTGCTTCATTTTGTTTAGAACTAGAAGCCACATGTGGTTTAGTGTTGTGCTATTTTTAGAAGCTCTCTCTCTAAAACGTAAACTTTCAGATCATTCAGCAATTTTACTGTTATGTATTCTTTAAGCTAAGCCTGAATAGGTTACTTCTGGATGCAGGTCGCTTCCAACGGGTATATGTGAAGATCTAAAGGGGAGGCCTATGTTCAGCAGTGGACGTCTTATAGCTGAGATGATGTTGATGAGGTTACTTCTATGGAATCGTATTTTCGAACGCTTAGGTACCCCTGCCGAACTTTCTGCACTTTCTAAGATTTAAACAGCAATAAGAAGCTGTGCACATAGTAAATACTGGTCGCATATAAATTGAGGCAAGTAAGAAGAAGGTCATAAGCACACCAAAAGACGTAAAACATAAAATTATTTCAACTGTTTTATTCGGAAAATAACCAAAACATAAAATATTTGAAACTCTTACATAGTCCAAACTTATAGTGGATAAAAACTTCTCGTATTACAATCACATTCCAAACTTATAGTGCATTACCCGTAAATTACAAGTTCCTCGTTATAAGAAGCTGTGCACATAATAAATACTGGTCGCAATAAATTGAGACAAGTAAGAAGAAGGTCATAAGCACACCTAAAGACGTAAAACGTAAAATTATATCAACTCTTTTATTCGGAAAATAACCAAAACATAAAATACTTGAAACTCTGACCTATGTACCTATTACGGGTAGTTTTTATCCACTTCAAGTTTGGACTATTCCAAACTTATAGTGGATAAAAACTAGTCGTATTACAATCACATTCCAAACTTATAGTGCATTACCCGTAAATTACAAGTTCCTTGTTTCCAGAGGAATTCGCCCTTGTGCAGTCAGAAACGAATGTTTACTTTGATGTGAATGTCCGTACTGTTATAAAGGAGCCGAGACTAACAGAGACTATGTCGAACGTTTCATACTTGTAGTTTGTGAATTTCAGAGGAAAAATGCACGTTGATGTTTTTGAGTTGTTGGTATTTAATTTGGTTGTGGGATATTATGATATTGCCGTAACTGCCGTTTGAGACACGCAATAATATCTTTTTATCAGTTTTTAGATGTTAAAATCGTTAAATGAGCTCTGAGCCTTGTGTTGAGTGGAAGGGACCTGTCAGGCTCCTACTAATAATCATCCCTTTTTTTTTAACTTTGCCCCACACTATAAATTTGTCCTTGGTCGTTTACAAACATAGAAACTCACATATGCAAATACCCAGACCTTTTCTGAAATCATCAAATGAGTCCTCCCACCCCAGGCAGGGCGGGAGGGATTGTCAGACTTGTACTGACTAAAATCCACGGTGTCTTTCAATAGCCTTTTATGTTTCAGGGTCACGGTGATGGAATAAGTTCCGCGACCCCGGCAGTCTTTAGGTCTCTGAGAGGGGGCCCCGTCATTTTGCTGACGCTCTTTGAGGCGCGCGTGGAACACGACGCGCCGTCGACCCGGGCATGGTCCATGGCCGGACAGCGAGTTGCCCTTTACTCGCTGTCCGCATGCTCGCGAGGCACCCAGACCTTGAACAAGTATTTGTAGGTCATACAAATATTTTTTGTTGCATGCGAGAACGAATATGAAATGTCAATACAAACACACTGCACAACAGTCCACTCGCTCACCCACTAAGCCAACCGTACCGTTTCATTTCATCACCTTCACTCTCTTTATTGACCTGTGTAGTAAAAAACTTAAAACTACCCTCAGTAAAACTCAAACCTAACTAAAACTGTACGTTGCCTTCGCCTCTACATCATTTTCCCCCCGGATAGTTGGGGTCGTAAGAAGTGATGAGTTGCCTCCAAGTATGCCCGACTTCACATTGGAGGTTCATGTAAACTGCTTCCAGAATATTACAGACTAGCTGTGCCCGCGACTTCGTTCGCGTGGATGTCGGAAATTACCAATGTATTTTTTTGTGCGAAGCGTCGGGTAAAAAGGTCTCCCTCCAAAATCCCACCGTATCCCATCGTATCCCATCTTATCCCATCTATCCAGCTTATCCCATCTTATCCCATCTATCCCATCTTATCCCATCTTATCCCATCTTATCCCATCTTATCCCATCTTATCCCATCTTATCCCATCTTATCCCATCTTATCCCATCTTATCCCATCTTATCCCATCTTATCCCATCTTATCCCATCTTATCCCATCTTATCCCAGCTTATCCCATCTTATCCCATCTTACCCATCTTATCCCATCTTATCCCATCTTATCCCATCTTATCCCATCTTCCATCTTATCCCGTCCTGTTCCGTCCTGTCTCGTCCTGTCCCGTACTGTCCCGTCCTGTCCCGTCCAGTCCCGTCCTGTCCCGAGCTGTCCCATCCTGTCCGTCCTGTCCCGTCCTGTCCCGCCCTGTCCCGTCCTCTCCCATTCTGTCCCGTCCTGTCCCGTCCTATCCTGTCCTGTCCCGTTCTGTCCCGTCCTGTCCCGTCCTGTCCCATCCTATCCCGTCCTATCCCGTCCTGTCCGTCCTGTCCCGTCCTGTCGCGTCCTATCCCATCCTATCCCATTCTATCCCATCCTATCCCATCCTATCCCATCCTATCCTATTCTATCCCATCCTATCCTATCCTATCCCATCCTATCATAATCATTAGATGAATTTTTATTTGAATATGTAGCAGAATCGAAGCTAGATCGCGCTATGAACTACGCGTCTTGGTGTGAACTGACCGTAATTTTACTTCTGAAACACTTTATATTCGAATAACTTTTGATAGACTGAACCGATTCCAATGAAACAAAAACTAAATTCCTCTCCAAGTTACGCTTAATCGTTGTGTATAAAAGTTATCTACATAAATTTCGTACATTTTACGTGATACCTGGACAAATAAACATACAAACAGACAAACAGACAAACAGACAAACAGACAAACAGACAAAAATTCTAAAAATGCTAGAAATGGGTTCTATTGGTTGTCCTTTAATACCCTGGCTAAATTTTTTGAGTTTTTTTTTAATGTACAAAAATAACTTTTCTACAGTTTTATTATATGTATAGATAGATAGATGGAAAGAAAATTGTTACCTTCAAACTACATTTTCTGAAAAGAAATTATTTTAGTTAATGGATTTTTGGTGACACGTTTGCTTTTTGATTGTAAATTTAAAATTTGTATTTAAAAAAAATGTAACAAGTGATAAAGTAACTTCAATCAAACGCAATTTATCTATTATTGAAAATAATGAAAATTCGCTTGTTTTGAATATTTTTCAAAAATTTAGTCTCTAGGTATAGTAGAGTTGTGTTTATATAAATCTAGTAGACTTCGCTTGCAGCTTCGCTCGCCTTTATAAAGAATATTAGAATGAAGATTTGTGACGCCATCTTTTATCATATGAATGTTATTGTTGTTTTCCTTAAAAACAGCATTTTTTTTGGGATGGGCATAAAATACATTTCAAATGGAGATGCAAAATTTCATAATAGTGGTTCATTAGCTAACTTTTTCTTTTGAACAACTTCCGCCGTCCCGATTTTTTTCTTCCATTACAATGAAATGATCCTTACATAAAAAACAGAGTCGAACGGCATTAAAAAAATTTTGGTCAGTTTCACTCATTTTTATGGACAACTCGCACTCGACCAAAAAAGTAAAAACGCCAAAATTTTCAACATCAAAAAAGAGCTGAAGGTTTCTAAGAATTTTTTCCCGTATCTCATAAGGATACAGATTTCTCCCTTTTGGCCAATTTAAAAGAAACACTCTGTTTATTGTAGTAAGAAAGTATGTATGGATAAGGGTTTCCGATTCCATAAATACTTACCGTAATAATTATTTACAATTCTAGGCCATACAGTATTGATAATTGCTAATATATTATTCTTTAAAGTTGTTTGTGTAATAACTTTGTACTAAATTGAGGCCTTCGCTCTCATCGGTGAGACAAATACAGGCTGATAATAATTTTACTAGTTGAGGTACCTATTTTATTACCCACCAGGGCCACGAGATTGCCAAAAAAGGCATTGCGGCCTTGGAACGCATTGGTCACCTAAAGGAACAGGGTAGTTTTAGTTAGTAAGAGTCGGACTTATTTGATGATTCATAAACTCTAATTTTTTTTTTATTGACTCTGTTTAAAAAAGCTTTCAACATATCGGCAGTCATCATCTGCCTAGCCTTTTCCCAGCTATATTGAGGTCGGCTTGCAGTCGAACCGGATGCAGCTGGATATCAGTATTTTACATGAAGCGACTGCTGATCAGACCTCCACAACCCAGTAACTGGACAATACAATACCCGATGGTAAGACTGGTCAACATATCGGCAGTACGTCAACTAAAATAATCCAAACAAGAGCCGCCCTGAACTATAGTATGAAGAACAGGGTGCAAAGTTCCCGAGCCCTCTACCGTAAAGGGAAGATCAGATGTGTATTGTTTCTGGTGGTACCCATATATGTATAGGTATATTATACTTTAGTTCCTTTAATACTTTTTGTTTAATTCCATTAAAACAGTACTAAGTACATTTATAAATTAATACTATGTCTAATTTAATTTGTTATCTATTTTAGTAAAACCAATTCCGAATGCATTTTAACAAATTGAAATAATGCAAACATATTCAACCAGTTTAGCAGCAAAACAATTAAAATACAAAAAGCCGACCGCAATGCAACGGAATAATGATAAGCGGACATTCACATTGAATACAAATTCACTCACTTATTCCATTTATTTTATACAATAACGTTATCAGCGGTCCACAAAGAGAGGTGTTGATGCAAATGAACAATATAATCTGCGTGAACATTTTGGTTTGCGATGAAAAGTCGATGTCAATATTTTTATAGCACAATAGGCAGCTTCCTAGAAGGGGAGAGCACTCGTATAAAGAAACATGAGTAGGGAAAATGAAAAAGTTGCCCGCGGAAATGTCGCCGATACAAGAATCCGAGCAAATGGAAAAACTTTGTCGAACACGATAAAAAGAAAATTAAAAGCTTTTTTGATTTTGAGATGACGTCGAGCTGATGCACGTTTTTATAGTCGCTAAATGTATGTCGATGTGTTTGATGTATCCGTCCGTGATTCGCTGAAGTATACCCATATCGCTTCGGTAATAAACGTTTACGCTGCGAAGAGAGGAAAAAAGGAAAAAGAAGGTTTCATATTAGTAGCAAACAATATTTTATCATGCCATAATGTAGCTAAACATAGTACCCTTTTCCAATATTGCTCTCAAGCTGCTTACAAAATAAATGAACTTGTTACATAATAGAATGCACTTGCTTACAAAAGTTTCATTTTAAAATTGCATTCAACAAACTTTGTGCTTTTAATCCGTTCAGGGACAAACTCAAAGCAGCTTTTGGTGGGCTTTACTCTGTCGGCCACCGCATGCGGATTTTGTCGGACAGTTGCAAGTGGCGCACCCTGTACATAGATTAATGTGTGACGCATACCGCATGACGCCTGACGTTCCACCCACTTTGTAGTTCTGATTTTATGATTTCATGGGTGAGGCCGCTTGGACGCGGTTAACCCACCAATTTATGTCTTTGAATACTGACCGAATAAAATTGTTATTTCATTTTAATATTGTTCGGGGAAACGTTATTATTTCGTGCAGTCGATAGTTGTATAGTTATACGTGTTATAATACGAAGGTCTGACGAGTATCGCTATGTAAAACAATTTTGGCGTCCATTTGAATATTACAGAAAATAAAATAGGCTTCGTATTTTTTTCAATCAAGGCAAAAGTATTCTTTTTTCTACTGAATAAAATTTTATCGTGTACACGAAATTGATTGGACATATTGATATCGATATGATTGGAGCGTATACAATTCTCCCGGAGCAAGGGTTAGCTCATATCTTTTGTAGTAAACAATCATAGGTATGTTCATCCGAAACCTATCTGATAAAGCAGTATTATGCCGTTACAATAAATGATTCAATTTCCTTTACGCAAGTATCGGATCCACTTAAGTATTATGAAAGTAATAGAGGAGAGGGGAATAGTTTTCTTGCTGACGCTACTTTTACGATAATGACAGAAAACGCGGTCCAATATCTATAAAATATTACAGCCGTACTCGTCCGAATGCTGGACGCTAGCGGGCCGGACCGGACCGGAATGAGACGCTCGTTCATAGATTTGATTGTCAGAATTAACTTTAACCGATGGTTGAATAAGCTTTTGTAATAGATGGATTATTGGCGGTGGATAAATTGGGAGATATGTGCAGAGTCGACGTTTAATTTGTTCTCAAATGTAAGTTGACCTAGACTAACGTATCTTGGTTTAATTTTGAGATATTAATGACATTATAAATTTATTATAGATTTAAATGTAATCCAGCTTTTACTGTGTGTGGAATTGTGGATCAATACCGAACATTTGAATTATTTATAAATTATATTCTGTGTCATTTGCTCAGGGCAAAAGCCTGCCCCACTTTTAGAATTAAAGAGAAAAGAGAATGAATTTTCTAAAAGTTTTCTTTTCTTTTATTTTTTACACATAAATGAATGATTTTAACGGCTAGCTAGACGAATTGGCTCTACAAATACTCATAAAAGGTAGATGCTGTATACAAAAATGTTTGTACTCTTTATACCAACCCCTTTGCTTGCAAAATACTGGACCGAGAGGGGCGGTACTAATACCAGGATTTACTTAATGCAGGGATTTTTAAGCGTCTGTTCACTTAAACCTTATATTCTGTTCAATTTTTTTTTCTAGACTGGTTGTGGCTTAAAATAAAATATGAAATGGAAACACGCAAACAGTTTAACTTAAAAAAAATACTGGAAATTATAAAATAATCAATTCCCGGTTATTACATAACCGAGTCCTAATCATAAGATTTCAGGGCAACTCGCTGTCCGACCATGGACCATGCCAAGGTCGACGGCGAGTTGTATTCCACGCGCGCCTCAAAGAGCCAATGATGGGGCCCCCCTATTGTGGGCCAGAGCCTTGCCGGAGTTGCGGGACATACGTATACCGCAACTCCGGTACACAAAGAGCTACCGAAGGACACCGTGGATTTTAGTCAGTCAAGTCTGACAGTAAGGGGCGGGAGGACTCATTTGATGATTATTCCACGTCAAAAAAAAACACAAGATTTCTGTATTTTAGTTACAGCATACTTGAAGTATTTATTGCCAGCAATCAATTGTACGGAAAATTAAAAAGCGCTTCTAGTGTACCAACGACGAACTATTTTTTTGTATTAACGTCAAAGTTCCTATTTACGTCATAAAAACGTGAAAACTCATGCTAGGGCTTCAGAAGAGAATTACTATCAGGTTGTAGTAAAAATTATAATTAGTAAAATATAAAATTATAATATTTTATGACTCAAATTGTGATCGCACAGTTGTATAACACAAAAAACAAACACTTGTATTTTTTTTTAAAATCACACAGGTTAACTGTTCAGTAGCATACATTCCAGAACCTTCACAAAGCAATTAGAGACACACCCAAATCAATTGCAGGACACTAAAGCATCGCCAAACAATACCTGGAGCGTTGTGTTTGGAAAGCTATAAGCACCGTTAATGAAGGGATTAACGAGAAAAAGTGGCCCTGCCCCGCCGGGCTGGAACAGGATTAGCGCTGAGATCAGGCCATTAGTGAACGATACACCTGATTAGGGCTCCGGAGATCCTTTGATACCGGTTGATATATGCTTTCATCTTACGTGACTAAGTGATTCGGATGTGGAGCAATGTAGGTAGGCTGTAGGTGGCTTTTAGGCCGTGTAAGTGGTAGGTATAAGTAGATAATTATGTCGATATGTGATCAGTTAAATTTCGTATTTTAGGGTCGCTTTGGGAAAACCAGGAAGTATGCTTATTCGCATGGATAGAAAAAGGATTACAATACTTTAGTTCATACTAACGTTAAGGCGCTCCCTCACCGCGAGCATTCACATTCATTCACATCACATGTAATGTAACGGTACACATTCGAACATTTCATCAGTGACGGAAGACAATCGAGTATCACAATGCGCACTTTGATGTCACATTACACGCGAATGCTCGTGATGAGGGGGACTCCTGTATACCATCAAAAACGTGTTTCTGTCTGTCAGTCTGTTGGGTGGTCTTTTATAATTGTTTGTGGCTTCAATACAAGTAAACGAGCTGCATAGAAAACCCACACAATTCTGGAAGAATGAGAAAATAAATGAAAACATATTTCTGCTTTCTCATACGGAACAGTAAGGCCATTACGCCTGTTTTAAATATTTCTCGTAAAACTAAATCCACCGCTATTTTATATACAGGTTGTGCGCAATTCGAATAGTACCTCCGTGCGGCCACTTGGCCCAGAGAGAGCCACTGTCGCATAATGCGACCACTCGGTTACCCTGCATTACCAGGGGTGACTTTAAGTATGAATAATACAAGCTGATAAAAATTTCAAAATTTTCAAGGTTATTATTTTACCATCGATTGTTCCATACAGAAAGTGATAGACGCTTCTGCAGATGACAAAAGATAATGCCCATAATCTTCTATAATATAAAAATGGATCGCTAAATGTGTTGCTAAGCCCATAACTTGAAAACGGCTGGACCGATACGGCTAACTCTTTTTTTTGTTGTGTTTGTAACCATCGGGACCGGGTTTTAGACCGGGTCTTCCACCCGTGCGAAGCCGGCACGAGCCGCTAGTATGAAATAAAATAATCATTTTTATTACGCTTGATGTCTTAATGCAACTGCGATATTTTCTATAATTATTTCAGAAATTACAAATGAATTTAAACCTGCATGGTAAGACACATTGAATCTAGAGCATTTGTGAGATGTCAAGTAGCGTAATCCTGCGTTGAAAGCGCTCTTACTACTACAAGCATCGTATTTTTATTAAGTTTTCAACACTCAAATGTATAGTCTTTTTATATTCTAAAAAAATGTTATAAATATATTATTCAAGCATTAAATCAGTAACATATTCATTACAAGTAGGTATAGGTATGTACAATATGCACAGTTAATTTTCATTTTATTTATTTAATATATTTTTTATCACTTACAATTTCATACTCTAAATAAAACTGTCATGGTAAACTTGTGTTTGGTTCAATTACATTGTATATTCCATTGTCTAAAAAATATTGCACACACACTTAAGTTGTTAATGAAAATATCAAACCAACAAAACATCACCGACACTGGATATTAAGAAAATAATATCTACGTATATTGTATACTTGCGATTGGTCGAGTGAATATCTATGAAATTTAAACAGTAGTAAAATAACTACAAAATGTAAACAAAAGAGTAAAAAAGAACTCCAACATCTCAAACATAATTAGACCTAAAAGGAGAAACTTTAATAAAACTAAATACTACATACTGATAAAGAAAAAGAAACACATTTCTACAAGGCCGAACTAAAAAAAATAGTACTCATAAAGGAAAAAACATCACCCACATAGTACATTAGCCGTCTACAGCGTGTTTTATTTATACTCTAAGCAGGAAGCTATAAAAATGGGTCGTTGGTCGTTACTCTGCATATTTTCTAGCTTGCTCACTGCCTGTTTGACTAAGTCCTGAATTATTTATTGGCTATAACAAGCTGCGGTGTAGCGATTAAAATATGGATGCAACTGTCCTTTGAGTTAACGAAGTTTAATTGACTAGGCTTAGTTTGTTTTTGTATAAATGAAATACATTGAATGCTGGGAATTTGTCATCTACAGTCACAAGCATGTATACATTTAACGAAATTCGAACGGTTTTTTTCCACGAAATACCGGTGTCTAGTTTAAAATAAGACCTATTTCGTCAAAGATTGGCGTTCAAAATGGAAGTTTCATGAACACGGCAAACGTTAATCAATATGGCAGGAGAATATCGCTTTTTAAATTCTGATAAGTAAATACAAATATTATTGCTCGTGACTGTATAGTGTGTCCGTTACGAAGATAAAAACTATCTTACGCTAACAGACAGACCCATAATCACCTATTTATAGATAGAACATCGAACGATCGAATTCACATCCACAGTACAATTGCTAAACCACTGCGAATTAAAAAAAAACTAAAATTAAAAATAACACAAAACCATAGACAATATTTCAAAAACAAAATCCAGTTCAAAACGGGGCAGTAAAACAACCAACGAATAATTAACAAGTACACCCAATTCTGAAGCGTTAAAGTAAATCGTGAGAAGTATTAAGATCATCTAATTGTATTAAATATCTCTAATCAGGCACTCTCTATTCAGCCACATTTTAAAGTTACATGTAATCCGGCTGAATGGCCTGGATGGCCTGAACTGTCTGACTCTCCGTAAGTTTTAATAGAAGGAGTCCCTGCTTCCCATGTTTTACTAAGCGGGGATTTGATAGTTTTAATGATCTGCTTGTCTTTAAGCGGACGTGTCTAGTACAGTGTAGCATTATAGATTTTTAAGCGACGAATAAAAATCTATAATCGATAGATAGATTATAGATTTTTAAGCGACGAATAAAAGTGAGGTGTAGTCAATTCGTCGAGTTTATTTTTTTTTCTGAACACATTTTTTTTTTATGGAGTGGCCTGATTCTTTTTCGTTTTTGTAATACATTTTAAATTCAGAAGAAAGAATAAGTGAATATTTTGTTAATAATATTGTTGTATGGTTTATATCAGATTTATATTTATTACATAGAATCAGTCGTAACTGTTTTACTTTTTAGACACATATGAACCACAAAATTACCAAACTTTATTGCTTTTATTGTTTAAGTCTGTACGACTTTGATAATAAGCAAAATTACTACCAAAGTTATAATTGCTTCAAGCTAATTTATTGCCGAAATAAAACTATCTAATATCCAGGTTTAATTATATCTGCGAGCTATTCATCTAAATCAGTTCAAAAGTGTTTTTTGTAAAAAAAGGCTTTGTTTTTTAATTAATTCGTTTTTGACACCGACTCCCGAAATATATGTTATTTTACACTTTTTTGTCGTGGCTTTTAAAGGCGCCAAGTTTAAAAAAAAAATCTTATCAAATACATAATCCGTATAACCGGTAATAACATCGTTCAAGTGCAATTAGAACCGGGGTCGTGGGATTTTTGCCATCACCGTGACCGGAACTGAAAGGGCTATTGAAGGACACCTGGATTTTAGTCAGTAAAAGTCTGACAGTAAAGGGTGGGAGGACTCATTTGATATTTTTACCACGTAAAAAAAAGTACGATTAGAAATGCTCATAAAATATCAACTATTGAACCAAACTGAATATTTTTTTATGAGACCGCATGACTGACAGATATCATATACAAGAGCGGACGATCCCTCAAAATTTTTCTAACGGTATGTGGCACTACATCGAACAAAAAAAGAATCTTCAAAATCGGTCCATCCAGTCGTACGATATCAGATAACAAACATAAAAAATACAGTGGAATTTAGAACCTGTGCCTCTGTAAAAAAGAATAAAAATGAAACAAACATCCTCTCAAACTAATATTTTTTAACAGCGGTAATAAATAGTGGTTTATTTATTGATACAGACATTTCTTTTTCACAAACTCATATCATACAAAGTTATAAAGGAACAGAAGGAGCGATACAAAAAGAAACGCATTTGCCAAAATTGATTCTTTTACGCTTCATCATAAATTGAAAAAGGACGCAACATTGATCCATTTCTAATAAATAAGAGAAGTATATATGTGTGAATATGAGTACAATACTAAAATAAAACGTAATGGAAGCGACTATAAAGGCTTTATTATTTCAGTAGCTTAGCCCGCTTTGAATTGTCACAGTTTTGGTATGGCAATACTAGAAAAAAATAATTTATTTCTTAAAGTTTAAGTCAAATTATTTATGCTTATATCAGACTATCGAAAAGGCAATTTTGAACGTCGAATATTAAAATTAAATGAGACGGGGTGGGATGGCATTGATTCTCCACCTATTAGCAAGGTAAGGTTTTTATGGGGAAGAATGGGCAACAACTCCAACATACTCTTTTAAAAAAGTTTTACAAAATTTTAATGACATGAATTTTAAATAAATGTAAAAACGGTTTACCTAGACAGTCTTGACTAAAATACTTGTTAGCTTAATTCATGTTACAAACTATCCGAGTGTCAAATATCATCCAAATATTTTCAGTAGTTTTTGCGGTAAAAAGTAAAAAACATCCATCTGTACCCTTAGCACGAGTTTTCTGTAAATGAGACGTAAAGTAAACTGGAACTTTGACACTTTCAAATTGACAATTTCCTAGGAAAAAATGGAACAGCGCCTCTGGTGTGCGAAGAAGGAACAAATTTTTCCCTTGAAAATTGTCAATTTGAAATTGTCAAAGTTGCAGTTTACTTTACGTCTCAAATACTGAAAACTCGTGCTGACGGTACTGTTTCCACAAACTTTTATGTTAAAGAAAGAAAGCAAATATAGCTCTTTAGAAGAATGTTTGACAAAAATAATATTTGCGAAATAGCATCATTAAAATTTTATTATAACGACATTTCAAAGTTTAGGAGTCATCAAGTAACAGTAAAATACAATCATAAATTTTGCTAACAAAACGCAGCAAATAGGCAGGATATTTGAAGATCGCCATTTCTTTATAAACGACCCAGTATAACTTGATAATATCTGTATTCAATGAATATTTGTATATTAGGTTATTAGCGCTTCTAGTAATTGATCTTAAAGCTGTTTTTCGATAGTCACGTCAGTTTTAACAGTAGAATAAATTTTAAAATTAAGTAATCGTGATCCACTCGTAATGGCCCAATGTCGGACTGGTCATTGAAGTTTATTTTGTTAGTTCCCTTGTTTAATTTCAATATTCATTTAAGTTTCAGTAAAACCAATAATGATATTTATGTGAACATTAAAATAATAATATAATCAAATCAAAATAAACTCCTTCTATTTCTCCAAACTCCGATTCATACAGATTTTGGTACCAACAGAACAAAACGAACTATACGTAATATTTACTACCATAATGACGTCACCTTAAATCAGAATAGCTGTTACTAGAAGGAAATTGAAATTCGAACGTGAATGTTCCATTTATAAATCCCAGCAAGCTCTTGTTACGTTATTATAGATTCACACGAATAAAAAGTTTCACTTATCGAACTCCACCGTCTGTTATGTCATTGTTCACAGATTAAATAGAGAGATTTTTATGAAAAAGTTGTTCTAGAACATGTCAAATTATGATTTTGAAATTAGAATTTTTTGAGAATGTGTAATGCATTGTATTGAATCTACTCTTTTCATTCTTTCAATTGCAAGTATTTTTGTTCCTACTATTTATAAAACAATAAAACTTATCATCTTGAAATGCATAATTTTTGCGAAGTAAACAGAAACGGATACCAATGCGGAAGAGAAAAACAACAATAAGAAACATTCTCACAATGATAGGTTGCACCACGAGTCACTGAATTGACTCTGAAATTCAAAGAACTGGTCACGGGCCTAACCAATTACCATGACCCCAGAACATAAAGGCCTATTGAGGGACACCGTGGATTTTAGTCACTCAGACAGTCCCATCTGCCCTGCCCTGGGTTGAAGACATATTCGATGAAATAACACTTTAAAAATAAAAACAAACAAAAGCAAACACGAACTATTAAATGCAAAAAAAAACATGATGTTTGCAAGAAGTTATCTTACCTCATAAAAGCCAACCTCCTTTTATCACAAGTAATATCGAATGTAGCCACCAATTTCTGTGTCTATGGCCGGAATATTGAGGTCCTAGAAAAAGTCCCTAAGTCAGACAAAAATATCCGCATGTGAAAAGTTTTTGTGTACGAAACATGGTCGATAGAGCCAGAGATTGGAACTGTGCCCGACAAATAGTGACAAACCCAATATCGATACAGACGACCTGTGAATATACAATAGTGGCGGCTTCTTTGGTATATTTTTAGATAACTAGATTGTTCTGAGAACTAGATAAAAATAAGTATAGTTTGTTTCGATCTCACTGATCAAACTTTTCAATTTTTTTACGATTTCTGGCTCTTGTATTTTCTCCTGTATCATGGATAGATTTAAATACATTGACATAGAGAACCGCCCACACCCAGAATATCTACTGTAGGAAACACAAATATTTGCCAATGCGCCAACCGGTGATCCTTCAATAGCCCTTTAGGTTCCAGGGTCACGGTTACCTGGATGAGACAATCCCGCGAACCAGGCTTGACCGCCCATTCAGATTACTTATAGCTCTTTGAGTCGTCGCTCGTCGACCCTGACATGGTTCATGATCGGACGGTAAGCCACACATTTCTCGCCGCCCACACACCGCGAACCGTGCCGTCAAACTTGATCGTCAACCACAAAAGACAATGTCATCATCAACTTCAATTTCTAGCTGCTAATGGGCCAAGAGGCTAATCGGTAACGATGCTCTGGTCGATCCAAAGCTCCTGAGCCTTCAACATCTTCCCCGTGTTGCCAACCTGTCGGTTTTTTATCGGTTACATTTCGGAGAGTGTGCGATGGAACAGCACAACTTGATTCCGCCTAGCCCTTTCCATCATCGGACTACAAGACGTACGGCAATGCGCCATCGATATGGTGGCCATCCGTCCGGTGCGTACAAAGCATTTTGACAATAGCTTTATTGTACGCACAGCTAAGGATCGGAATTCCCTGCCGCCATCTGTATTTCCCGACAGCTACAACCTTGGGGGTCTTCAAATCAAAAGAGAACAGGTTACTTCTAGGCAAGCGTGCTTCACCGTCGACCACATCTTCGCTTATCATCAGGCGAGATAGTGGTGCGATAAACGCGAACCACTCTATAATATTTAAGAAAATGCTCTGAATCAGGATTTATCTATAATTTTCACTTGTACGTATTCAGCCTAACAAGCTGCTCTAAGTACAAGGCAGTTATTGGCCAAAACCAGGTATAAACACACGCATTGATAGTCAACGCGTATGCGCCAGTAATAGCCTGTTTTCCCTAGGTGAGTCTCTGTACCTCCACGGAATTATAAGCAGGCACCTAGTAGTTACAAGTATGTAATATATTGGTACCTATTAATAGTACCTGTAGAATATAACATAAGGTACTGTGATTAATAAAAAAATGATATTATATTTTTAAAGTATGTATTCAATGAAACGCCCACTTTTAATTGTTTTTATTTTTCACTCTATTACTAGGCAATTCTTTGTCTAGTAATAGAGTGAAAAATAAATATAATATAATAATGTCTTATTTTTAATACATTTAAAATATTATTGAGCGGCTCGATTCAGCCAATTATAAGGATTAAGATCAGCTCTCACAGTAAAACCTCTACAGTACCTATATATTCAGATCTAATAGTCATATAAAGAAATTAATGTTAGGTGCAGTGGTGTCGATCCTGATTTACGAGTTGTAGAGGAACCCAGGCAATCCCATTACTATATGTTATTAATTTATCATCACCAATACTCTCAAAAAGGCGAAGGACAACATCGTAAGGAAATCGGCATGTTCTGCAACCAAAAATTCGAAGACATGTGACATCTACCAATCCGCGCTGGGACCGCGTGGTAGATTATGGGTCCACTCCCTCTCACAGAGTCGGCTTGTGCCCTAATAGTGTTAATTAGCTGATGATGAAAAATATTGCGTCTACATTCTATCTAAAGAACAATGCAAGATTTTGTCTCGACCTACAGTATAAAGAGCTGAAAATAATCGAGAAAAATTATTTCTTAATTGCAAAACCGCAACTTATTAGAGAGGAGTTTATCAGATCACTGTTTACACACTAATTGCCAAACAAATTAAAGATATAAACAGCTTTGTATAATGCAAGTTTAGAGTTAATTACTAATAGAGACCGGCTATTTTATTACACCACTACTTGAGCCGTGCCCACTTCGTTTGGCGGTAAAATATGCATAATATCTTTGTAATTTCTAGCCTATAGCACAATTTTTAAAATTGGTTCCTTACTTCCGGAGATTATCCCCTACATAAAAACTAATGTTACCTCTATATAATATTAGAATAGAATATACAACAACATAATTATCCACTTCGCACAGGCAATACGGCGGTGTACTCTAGAATTTGTAGTATTTGAACAACGAAAGAGTCTCCACGAAATATAATAAAGTAGAAATATAGTTACACAAAGCTTTCAAGTAACAAGATGGCGTAATATACTCGCACTCACGCAGAGATTGTAGACTAACCGAAATTTAATTACACAAATCGTCCCACTAAGTACATCACGTAATTCAGATATCCACACAAAAAGCTATGTGCTCGGTACTTTAATTCGTTCACCGCTTAGAACTACAAACCAGCAGAGAAGAGCTAAATAGATATTTTTCTTCGCTTTAATCCGTTTGCACACTTCAAACCGTAGCAAAGCAAATCAAATAGAGCAACTCGCAATAAATAGCGTTTTCGTGTTTCTTTTCAAAATAAAATCTCGTTAGACATTTTCAGTTTCATTCCCTCGCTACGCTCACGACATACTGGGATTAAAGTAGATCAAAAGAGTTTCCATTTTTCAATTGTTATGTTTCATTATATCATTCTGATGGAGTCTTTGAAAGTGCTTCGATATGTTACTGTGTAGTGCTTTTGTTTGCTTACTGTACTTAGTCATGTTTTAGAACTTTAGAATTTGGTTTTATTTATATAGGTCAGGGAGTTGTAGGTAGTTAAACTTCTCCTAGCATCGGAGACATTGATAAAATTCTTATGATTTCTTCTTTTTGTATCAACCAATACTTATCTTTTTCATGTTGTGCGCAATATATTAAACAAATGTTAATGCCGGAACCGCTAATATAACAATTTAAATATGGAATTGAACAGACAGAGGGTCCACACGTCAGTCATTTCCGACAATCCCCACAACGAACGGGGTGGAACCTGCCATAACCATCACTTTTGACAGTTACATTTACAAATTGTATAGCTGATCGAATGTTACTAATTGGAATCCCAACCCTATGCATAATCAACGTGCGCACGAGATATTGAAGGCAATAATATTGAGGAATCACGCTAGCATGGTGATAGAGATTCCTTTAATAAAAGATATTGTTTGATTGATGGACAGAATGGCTACTGGCGTAGCATGATGCTACGACGTAGCAACATGCTACGCCGTAGCAACTTGCTACGCCGTAGTCATTAGAAGCTACGGGAGTGAAACAACAGTACCTAACAAACTGAAAGGTACAGCAAAAATCTACCCAGCAACAAAACCAATAAAAAACAAAACACGTCAACAAAACACACAAATAAATTAATTACAACATTAACAAATTGAGAAAAACACGGCGTGCAAATAAACGGACCGCACACTGTAACGTTATTTTGGACTCATTAAACCAGGGCTGATTTTACACACATATTCAGAGAGATAACTTTGCCAGCGTTATGCAGTTAAATGGATTAAATTCGGCCGCAGCTGGATTGTTCGCGTAATGGACACCCTGTACATGAAAACGTTGGGCAAACTTGTTACAGCGGACGGTGTGTGTTAGCAATTTTTACTCCAATTTATTCGATACTGTGGAGGGTAGATGAATTATTTTTAAATTGTCGATTGTATAGTCTTTTGTTCGTTGGGTAGTTTTACATGTTGTTGCAGAGGTTTACTGGATATGCATATCGTATTTATAAAATTTTACGTTCTTAAAATTAATTATTAATTATAATTCGATTTCTAGCGTAACAACTTACGTAGGCACGTAAAATATCAATTTAAAACTTGAGACATGTCGTTATCCTTCTATAATCTCATAATAGTTGATAAAGAAAATTCTTTTACATAAAGAAAAGTTTCCGGAAGCCTTTCCTCCGCTCCGTACCATTTTTTTCCAATTTCATCGAAATTTAACGCCCGCGAAAGGCAATGGGCCCCGGATTATTGAAAGTCGTTCCAATAAATCATATAACAAAGAGTTCCCTTTACATGAACCCGTTATTGGTTGTTTTCTTATTCGTAGGTAACGTATTTAATTTTGAAAGTAAACTCACTTAAGGCTTTTAGGGCCCTTAATATACTTTTATTTTATTTTTATTATACGCGCACTGCTTGCTCTCAAAAGCTAAACGTAATCCATAATGATTATCTTTATACTACAAGTTCAGCCATATCGCCTACTAAGTAACAATTTACAAGTAATGAATGTTTAAAGCTGAAACGCACAAGTAATAGTCTAGGCAACAACCTCGACGTTACGTTTTTAATTTAATGCGAACGCAGCTTAAAAAGTTTTTATTAAGGGGAAAGTAATAAAAGTTGAAGAAATAATTTCCACCTACGTTTAAAGAGGTTCCCGAAAATTTGAGTCATAAAACTCTCGCGGCGGAGGCACCAGCTACATTAACCAAATTGTACAAAACAAACATATCTAATAATTACGCCGCGGGCACCGAGGCTCGTTTTGTGGAATTATGCGACCGCCTGTAAACTTTTTCAATCTGAACTTCGACAATTAAATTTACTCTCAAGTCTGAACATAACATTTCAATAAGGGACACGGATCGGTTAGAGCCCGTGTTTGTGTTACAAAAAACTGTTTGCGTTCCACACAATTTAATACTTGATAGTCAGTGAATTACGGAGGCTGAAAAACATGCTTAGGTTCGACAGTACAATGGAGCCGCGTGGCTTGATAAATACGATAAGGTATAGCAGTTAGAGAACGGTTTGAAAGAGCTCGTAGGATGTATCATTAATCTTTACATTACAAATTCATTCGGTAAGAACTCACTCACTTGGATTAAGCAGAATTATAAATGAAGTGTCACGCGAACTCGCACAAAAAGCGTGAAAGGAGGAAAACCCGTGAATAAAGCGACGGGTGCGTCAGTTTTTAACTTGGAGATGAAGGGAGCGGAGCCCACCGTCCTACCGTCGGCGTCGTACGCACAGGGAATTAATCGAGTAATTCTCAAGTTTAAATGCGGAAAAGAAATAAGGAAACACGGACGTTGTACGATTTTGATTGTAAAATCGATATCGATGAGGGTTTATAGACTCTTTGCGAGTTAACGGTCGTCAAAGATAGGTACTATTGTACGCTGAGTCGTTTCATTAAGATTGTTGATGATTCTGTTCGCACGAATGAGCTTGTTAGATAAAGTAGGTTATAGTTGTCACTCAATCAACAAGGGAATTGATATGGAAGTTCAATATATGCTTAAAAAAAACATGCACTTTTGTTGATATTTATTGTACTTAATAAATGTTTGCTTACATAACAATCATTTACATTTTTTGTAATATTTTATATATTGTATTTACGAGTTGCCTGGAAAGAAGAATAGTTAACAATATCTGTAAATGACTTGATGTCGTACAACCTAAGTTTATTGCGAAGAATTTGCTTTTGGTCGCAGTTATAACGGTGTCGAGTTAAGGAATATCTCAGGAGAAATTAATATATAAATTCCGATATTAAAAAATCTCCTAGTTTATTAAGCAAATCGTGGTGACGTGTTTTATCCAAATCCATTTAAGAGCTGAGGTGCTAAAAAGGTACATACACAAGACGAGATTGCGAAATAATATATCATAAAACGATTTACTATATGACTTTTATGCCACCATTATCCTCCAGCACGTCACTGCGAGTAGGCTGAAACTTTTTACTTGGCAAGTTTTTGACGCGGCGTCGTTTGACATGATATATAGCAACTCGTTGTTTTTTCCTTGCAATGCTAAGAAACTCGACGTTGGAAACTTTTAGTTAGTGTTTATACTGATATCGGCAGCAAAATGTGTGTGGAAATGGACAAGTCATTAAAATTAATCAGTCGGTATCTAAGTTAACTAAAAGTTTAAATACAAAAGCTTAATAATGTTAAAAAACACCTTTCTGATGGAAAGATAACTGACGATAGTAGAAACAAAAAAAAATAGTCTGTCCGTACCTTTATGATTGCCAAAACGAACTGAAACGACGTTAGATAATGCATGGTGGATATTTTCGTTAGGTTTTGAGAATTTCTTGATTCGGTTGCCGCGCCGCACCGCGCTCAAAGCAACAAAAGCTTTACAATAGCTTAAAAACTAGATGTTACGTGTGCGATATTTATCCAAAAACCGTAGGTACATAATTTAATGATACAATGACCAATTCAGTTACCAAACATCTCAACCACTTTACAACTATTAGCCCCCATTCTACTATCTATTACCTCCCAAAATCGGGATCAATGACTACTCAATGACAGATTGTGGTAACAGGTAAATGAAAGATGTATTACACGTCAGATACAAATACTCATGAACGTAAATACAAATAGAATAGTTGTATAATTTGGCATTGTAATCATAAAGTAATGAGACATTTGTGATTTGTTGACTAACTTTGGTTTATACTTTAAGCGTTGCCACAAACTGTACTACACGTTGTCAACTTTAAATTATATTTGTTCGCAAAAAAACATAAAAAATCGACGCTTTGGTCACGTCATCGTGCAATGAAACTTGCATCTAGCATCACATCAAATAACGCGTGTTTGTCACTTCTTTTGTTCTTAGAGAAAGAAAGAGAGAATCGATTTTTATTGGACTCACACAGGACAAAAAGCAACATAAAACAAAAGAAAAAATAAAAACAAATCTGGTCTTGTACGAGTCCAAGACAACTAATTATGAGAACCTTACATGTCAATGAAATTCGACAGTGAATGTCTGACTGACACACTTAAAACATCGTTTCTCGAAATGCACGGTGTCTTTCGTGGCTGAGCCTTTAACCTAAAATACAGACGTAGTGAAACACAGTTGTAATAAAAAGTGTTTTTTATACTAACAAATATTTCTAGTCATCATTTGCACCATTACTGTTATTTATTTTTGCTTATTTACTAAAATTTAGTTAGGGAAGGTCTTTATGCCTGCCGGGGTCGCAGTACTAACAGCTGTCTTACGATAGCAACGGAACTTAAAGGGCTATTGAAGGAAACCGTGAATTTTAGTCAGTACAAGTCTGACAGTCTATCCCGCTCTGCCCTGCGTAGAAGGACTCATTTGATGATTTTACCATGGCAAAACAAATCTGAAGGTCATTCCATGCCGGTCGTCAAAGGGCAACCCGCTGTCCGATCATGGACCATGCCCGGGTCGACGGCGCGTCGTGTTGCACGCGCGCCTCTAAGAGCGTCAGCATAATGACGAGACGCTCTCAGAGGGCCAAAGCTTGCCGGGGTCGCGGGACTTACTCCATCACCATAACCCCAGAACATAAAAGGCTATTGAAGGACACCATGGATTTTAGTCAGTACAAGTCTGAGAGTCCCTCCCGCCCTGCCCGTGGTGGGAGGACTCATTTGACGATTTTACCATGACATAAAAAAAACTGAAGGTCATGCCGGTCGTCAACGAAGCAATTTTGATAGAGATCTATTTTTAACAAAAGAGCTCAAACCCTTCTCTACCTTGTCAGCACAAACTAGCGGTCGCCATAACCAGTCGCCACCACAATTAGCTCAAGACGTATCGTGCCTCCAAACTTGGCCGGACGCGACGAATGCCGAATTTGCGCAGACTTCATACAAAATGCATGTAAACTGTCAACCGCAACTTGTGGCGACTTGCAGCCACAGTGTTGCTGCGGTTAGCGGCTTAGTCTGCAGCTGCACTTAGACAAAACGTATGAGAATTATTTATGTGTGGGTGTGTGTGTGAGTGTGTATTATGTCCTCATAGTTAGGTAATAAACACGTTATGAGAACATAATTGCTTATATTTGTGCCAAAGTATTGTGCTACATTGTTGGATTGTTTATACTTAATGTGTTAACAATGTTTGTTTTCTCTGCAAACGTGAAGGCAGCTTCCGTATGGTAACAGGAAATACATAGTAAACAATAAACAGCCTTTGGTTTAATTTAAAACAACGCTGCTTTGGATAAATAATGTGTGATTTAAGCCTGTATTAAATGTGTGATTATTATTTATTGAAGCGTTTGACTATTTATTATAATCTGTGATTATCATTGTCACACAATGTTATTTATTAATGAGCGTGTAATAATTTAGCACCGTGATTTATATTTCAGCATGCATTTTACAATTAACTTTAAAATTAAATACTATTTGGCACCTTTCGCTATCAGTTGACTAGATATGGTAAAAAAAATGTAACAATCGGCTTGTCTTGACGAAAGATAGAATGTATCTGAAAAACTATGCACGACTTAGCTGAAACTACTACTACTGGAACGAGGTGAATGAAAGCTAGCTGGCTAAAAATCTGTGGAGCAAATTATTACTTTGAGTCGGCTATATTACAAGTACAGTAAATACTTCCGAATCGCGTATCGGCGACCGTACTGAGGAACAACACCAGTTACGGGGACGACGACGGATGAGACAGACTAAATGCGGAAGACAAGATGTTCTGGCGCAGTTTGGACGAGGCTTATGCCCAGGAGTGACTGCTATAACATTGAAATTCGCCAACCTTAAAAAAAAGTCTACCAATACAACTACGGCAGACGATGACGACAAAGATTCTGTTATATTTTTGGCAATTGAAAAGTCCATGAACACTCCATGGAGTTTCTTGCTCATTCTTCTCCATAGAGTTCTGCGCTTTGGAATGAGCACCTACGGTACTTTCACATGTGACTGGGGACTGTAGCACCATAAGTTTTTTAATTTTACTTTTTTTATTTTTTTGTCTTTTGACAATTCAAAAGTGCTTATGACAAACCTACTTGAAATAAATTATTTGATTTTGATGTCCGGCCACCGCGTTGGCATGCGGGTGGCGAGTAATGGGCGACTCGCTGTCCGACCATGGACTATGCTTCGGTCAACGGTGCGTTGTGTTCCACGCGCGCCTCAAATAATGTCCCCATGTCGGACCCTTTAGAGAGTCAATGTCTTTCGGGGTCGCGAAACTTATATAATTACCGTGCCCCTGGAACGTAAAGGGCTATTGAAGGACACCGTCGATTTTAGTCACTACGAGTCTCACAGCTTCCGCCATGCCCTGTATGGGAGGACTCATAATTATGATGAATTTACCCCAAAAAAAAAAACAAAAGAACCAAACAATAACAGGAACATCTCAATTCAGTCAGACACTCATTTAGATCCTGCCATCTTTATTCAAAGCAATGTAAAAAGCGATGTGGAGATGCGCGGGGAGACGCGTCCTTTGTCGTGAAATGTGCGCCGAGACTGACAGGGCGTTCCGATTTGTATGTAGATAAATGGAATTGGAATTACATTCCTCTTATATCCTGTGTGTTTTTGATGTAGAATTAGGTGGAAAACTTGTTTTAATTGTTGGATTAGTTTAGTAGATCTATACTAATATTGTAAAGAGATATGTTTGTTTTGTATGAATTAATGGCTAGAAACCGATTCGACGATCGATAGAACCGATTTTGAATTGCTTCAGCAGTGTTTAATCCTCGTGGACGCAATCTCTAGCATGGTGCTAATAAATAAGATTAAATAATTGACTTTTATGAAAGTACTGGTATTCTGTGGCTTTTACTAAGTTGAATTATTTATACACATTATCTCATTATGCGCCGGGTATCGTAAAGTTTTTTTTGACGATAGAAATATTCAACTGCGAATGGGACTTAAAACTGCGTCTTTTGGAAAAATACTCCAGAAAACTACTACTTACTAATTAGACTACTTATATCAACTCTACACATCGAGGCCGAATCTTTCATTCCTTTGTTTGAATCTTGATCAATTGTTAAATTAATAATCTTCTTATACCTATGTACATATTATAAGCCGAACATTACACTTATAATTTTAAATGACAGTAACTGTAACGGAAATCCGAGGTCATGGAGTTCCCCTCGGAACTCCACTATAAGTCTTTTGTTTAATAATATGTATTTATCATCTCTAAAGATTAAAAACGACGTTAACGCCAAAGCACAAAAACCATTGAGATTCATTCAATCATCGAAAATATAAAATAACTGGCCATTGACTCCTTCAAATATAATTCTGACAACATTTATATTGAGACAACAGACAAAAAACTTTACCGATACGTCAAACAAATGAAGAGCGTTGCCAACAATATGGATGAATATCAATAATATATCTGCACAGTATTATTGCTTTGTACTGAATATACGAAATAAACTATGATACTGCTAAAACATATATGTATAAAATTAACGGTGTATAATATTTGGTATATTTATAGTGTCTTGTTGAAGCCTGTTTTCGTCAACCTATCATATAATTTGAGAATATAAAAAATGGCATTTGAAAAACAGTTGCCGTACATATTTCATAGGATAACTGATTTGTTCACCGACTTAAATAAGTAAGAGTTTTTTTTTTATTATCTTCCTATTACGGTCTCAATACCTATATTACAAACACATAAAAAAGAAAAAAATGTAGAATCAAATCATGCATTTCATTTTTTTGGTCTGAGCGACACATTTAGCCATAGAGATGAGCATGTTGTTGAAGCGATGTCAATGTATTTAATAAAACCAGCAGAATTTCATGTATAATTCCAGTGCTTAATTTAGAAAAAAGCTAGCTAACCGCAAAAAAAAAAAATCATATTTTAGTCACTCAACAGAGATAAAACATCAAAACAATTAACAAAAACCTCATTTACTTTGATTCACCTGTTGACATAAAAACAACAATATTATTCAGCGTCCCACTAAATCTGTCCACTAAAATAATATAAACAAAAAACTTCAAAAGCACGAGACTGTATATTAAAACCACCACTTTGAAAAAAAAAACCTAGGAATAACAAGATAATTTCAATTCAGTCCCAGCTAACGAGACTCGGGGATAAAAGGTAAAATAAAAGAATGACTAGAGCAGGAAAAAGCTATCCGAACTACGCAACAGCCCTTTGATTCATTACAGTTTTCGATTAGGTACCGTTAGTTTGGCTTTAAAAAAATATAGTCTCTTTTTGTCTATCGTACTGGTTTGCCGATTTTTGAGGGCTATTTTTTAAGAGGTATGTTTAATGGGGATTGTAAGTTGATTACGTTAGGCATTATATGGTTATTGGATTAACTGCATAGGCTTTTTCCAACTTTGTTGATGTTGGCTTTCAGTGTAACCAGGTATAACTGAATAATAGTGTTTTACATTGAATGAGAACAGTTTTGTTCTTAATCCGGCCAGGTGCATTAGTTTGCGTAATTTATTTAATAACCATTGCTCTCAAAACGCTGAAAGGAAACATCGTGATTACACATCATGTTCTTTTTTTTTTTATTTGGTAAAATCATCAAATGAGTCCAACGACGATGTATTACTTGACTCCGCATGCACGATCTAAGGAACAAAAACTATTCTGTCAACTCGCTGAGGTACTACGTAAGCGAGGGGGACGGGGTACTGCGTTGTGATTAGCTAACTTAAGGTCTGTTCTGTCTCAAGGTACGTTTACGGCTCACAGGAGTGGTCGAAATAAGACGGATATGAGACTTTTTTGGGAACACCCAAATACTCCGAAATATTTTATTCCGAATTTCGATATTCCGATTTTCAAAACTCCGAATATCATAATACCTAAAAATTACAATATCTTTTATTAAGAATCTCGAAATTTATTTGACCGAAAGTCGTATTTCCGATTTCTTCGTTTTCCGATTTTCACATTTTCCAAAACTGTAATGCTCGATGAGTTCTCATTCCGAAAAACGAAACTCCGATTTTCAATATTCCGAATAAACAGTTTTTTTTCGGAATATTGAAAATCGGAGTTTCGTTTCTCATTCTACAAAGTCAGCTACGAATTGCTGCAAAACTACACGCTAGCATGCTAGCAGCTAGGTGTAGCAGCAGTGCTGGCTACACGTAGCCATGTCTAGCGTAACCCTAGAGTGTTATTTAAGCCTGTGTAGGCGCGGAGTGGCGAGGCGTATCCTATAAACTTTCACTGTTTGCCTTCAGGATTGTTAATGTTATTAGGAGAACTTAGGATCCAAGAGAGAGCGAAGCGAGCTCGGGACTTGGGGCACCCCGACTCGGACAGGTTAGGTTCGAATGTTATGTTACTTTAAACCTTGCTCACAGAAATAGGAGCCCCGCAAAGCGGGGCTCCGTCGATCTACCTTGGTAGGAGGTGGTCAACAAATTGAATTAAAACATTAAATTATCGGAATTCTAATTAATCGGAACTTTAATAATCGGAATTTTAATAATCGGAATTCGTGTTTTTGATGTTTCGGAAAATTATTTATCGGAATTTTTGATATTCGGTCTTTTGAAACTCGGTATTTTGAAAATCGTAATTATAATGTTAGAAATATTGAAATTTCGGAATTATGAAAATAGAAATAATGATCAATCGGAGTTATTATATTAGGAATTTCGAACCATTCGGAATTATGAAAATTGGTATTTTGAAATTCGTATTTATGAATTTCGGAATTAAGTTTTTCGTATTATCGTAGTGTACCCGACTTTTTTGCCTAATGTGTTGACAGACATCGGTCGCCTGTTCCATGGCCATGGTTACCTGATATGACAGTTCCGCATATTTTATTAATCGAACACATGACTATGACATCTACCCATCCCGAATGGGCCGACGTGGAGGATTAATGCCCATTCCCTCTCACAGAGCGGAGGCCTTTGTCCCAACAGTGGGAACATTAAAATTGAGATTATACCTATTTCACATACCCAAGTAATAAATATTTTTGCCAATATTTTACAAGTTCCTTCATATTATCAGAAATATTGGCGTAGATTTCCTTCAAATTACTTAGTTTGTGTTCAGAATACTAATGGGTATCGGGTAATAGCGGGTAATTTCTTATTGTATGATAGAATCTAAATAAAGTTTTATATTAAAACTAAAGTTCTAGTACAACGTCTCACAAGGAACTATTTTAGCGTGCGGACGGCGAGTAATGGGTGACTTGCCGTCCGATCTTAGACAATGCCCAGGTATTAAACGAAAGAGCTATCATTAATCTGATGGGGCTCCCTTACAGGACCGAAGCCTGCCGGGGTCACGGGACTGTCTTATCAAGTAACCGTAAACCCGAAACGTAAAGGGCTATCGAAAGACACCGTGTATTTTAGTCAGTTCAAGTCTGTCAGTCCTCCTGTGCCGCCATGGGTGGGAGAACTGACATTTAATGATTTTATCAGGTTAAAAAAAGAGTTTTGTAGAAAGTTTAAAAGCTGCTGAATTAACTTGGATAGAAACATTTACGTTAATCCAACGATAAACTATCCATGTGCCGATAGTTTATCCTGGGATTAACAAAAAAAAGATGTCACTTTTGATCCTAATAGTACAATCCCATGGGACAATTGTAAGATTTTACGTGTGCGAAGTCGCGACGACGACCATCGACTAGCACGTTCGCTAGAAAGATCATGAAAATGATGTTGACTCTATAGTCTGCTCGTTGTAAAGCTCGACAAACTTATAAACGACGTATGCTCGATGTTCTGTCATAAATAAGTCTATCAGCACCTTTTGAGACAGGTTCACCCACAGCACATACCATACAATTAATTTCATGAAACAAATAAACATCAACATAACAACTCAACAAAGAAAAATCCACTTAAAAAGAAAACAGTTATTATTCCTCGTCATTCAAGCTAGCGAGCCATGACCAGCAGATAGAAAGATTAAGATTAACGAGACTACACAAGACGCGGACGATATGTTCCGTAGTGGTTCCGTACATCCATTGTTCGCCCCGATTGAATGACTTTCCATAAACAATGATACAACATTCCTGCGGAACCCATATTGATCCGAGACAAGGATAATAGACGGATATATTGTACAGGTAAACGTTTGAGAAATCGGAACGTAACGTAATAGATTTTTGTTCCGTTTTCATGAGGATATTCTTTGATGTTTCACAAAGAAATTTTGTAGTTTTCTGTCTGCAGGTAAATTTTGGAGGGATGTGTTTGACGGGATGATAATGTTAGGATATTGTTTTGGGAATCAAAGGCATTCTGGGAATGTGATCATTTATATCATTGCGTTTATTGTTTGATGTAATATTTCGTCCAGTTTGGTGATTTTAGGAAAACTTAACGAAATGACTGGTTATTCAGTTTTTACAGTTAGAAATAGCACATGATATTGTTTTTAGCCTGTAGTCTGCCAAATTCCAGGGCGGAGACCTCAGTCTCGGGACCGTCTAAACTAAACAATGCTGCCCTGAAATGCAAAGGGCAACTAAAGGACTATGGTAGGTTTTAGGCAATAATAGCTTACCAGTCGCCTCCGCTCCACCTAGGACGGGACTCTCCATGGCCACTCTCCGTGGCCTCCAGAGTCAACCTGACATACCCATATGATCTTTGGTTCTCCTTTTAAGCACATCTGTGTGAGCCATAATTTTTTTTTATTGATGCTGCGCTGTCACGCTGCTGGGCTCCTCCTTCCAGATTTAACGAAAACCAACATTCAGTAAATAATATTGTTTTTACCTTTTCCTCTGGCATTGAAGCGCTCGTAAACATCGTAACGTAGACGAAAACTAAATATACAGACTTTTACATCGAAAATACAAATTTCTTGGCAAAATATAAAAATGTAAAAAAAAGTAAATTATTTACATAATTTACTTATTTAATAAGAAAGTAATTATTCTGCTTTTCAACGATATTTTGGAAAAGCACGTGTAATTTGAGAATGCTCGGTGTTTTTATTAAAAGACTCAATGTTAACATTGAGAGCGGGTTGTCGGACTTGAACTCATATCATGAGCCTGATTCGCTGGCGCCAGATAAGAACTCTTGTAAAAACTTGGGAAGCCTTTGCCCAGTATTGGGACAGGATGGCATAGATAAAAATAAACTTTTATATCTAAATTAATAACCACAATACTACACCCCAAAAAAAAACTCTAACAAAGTCCCACTAAAAGTTTTTTTCACATCTCATGTCTTGATGCAGTAAAGTCAAGTTTGAAATAGGAGGAACGACGCTCAAGTATGCTCTAGTGAGAACCTCATTATTCCAAAGCACGGGCCCTTTGTATGACGAAATAAGGTTCCTTAACAAACCTCACACACGTACCGTTGTAGAACACGAAAAAAAAGGTTCAGTTTTCGCCCGAGTACGGTTGAGATGAGTGTTTTGGGGAATTAGATAAGTAATTGTTGTGGTGGGGTTTAAAATGTGGGTATAAAACCCCACAACGTATATTAATAGTACAGTAATTACAAAGAACTTTTGCTTGTTGAATGGCAACGACGATATATTACTAGACTCCTAATAACAGGCGACCGATGTCTGTCAACATATTAGGCAAAAAAGTCTTATATCCGTCTTATTTCGACCACTCCTGTGAGCCGTAAACATACCTTGAGACAGAACAGATCTTGAGTAAGTCAATCTCAACGCAGTACCCCGTTCCCCTCGCTTACGTAATACCTCAGCGAGTTGACATAATAGTTTTTGTTCCTTAGATCGTGCATGCGGAGTCTAGTAATATATCGTCGTTGTTGAATGGTGACAAATTAGAAAATTATTGCTACTTGTCTTTCTTGTAGGTCTTGCAGATTAAACGATCCATAGATTTACTAAACATTTTATGATACTGTAAGTATGTACAGGTGTGTTGAAATCATTATTGAGTCTCTTGCTACGTGCATGATAACTTTGCAAATCATTTTACTGGCATGGAAGATCATCAACGAACCCACGGTTAACTAGGGCTTGGTCTTTCGGACGGTGAGCTATCCATTGGTCTAGCAGCCCGCGCCTGCAAAGTACAGACCTTGTGACAAACTACTTTTTTTTTATCGTGGTAAAATCATCAAATGAGTCCTCCCACCCCGGGCCTTTATGTTCCGGGGTCAGGGTGATGGAATAAGTCCTGTGACCCCGGCTGTGACAAACTACTTAAGTATCATTTAAGTGAAAATTCCGCAAAACGAACCACAGCGCATTTAACTTTTTAATTATTAAAACACTGGTTTAAAATATCTTCATTTCCAGTTAACTGCGAAAAACTTGGTTTTTATTAAAGAAAAAAATAACGTTTTTCCCAAGAAACGTGCAAAGCTGGAACACCTCAGCTCTAAAATTTCAGTCGCTTAAGGAGAATTCTCGGGTAACCCATGAAATTGTTATAAACATGCTTCAGTTCTATACGTAACCCGAAGAACGCGACCAGCCATTTGTTTAAAAAGGCTTTTCCGCTTCGATCCCAAGAATACAACCATTTTTTTTTGTAAAATCATTAAATACGACTTCTTGCCGGTAGAGCAAAACGTACGGTCAGATTCTTACTGTCTAAAAATCCACCCTATTCCTTTGTTTGCTCTTCGCGTTCTAGGGCCACGTTGTTCTTTTACAAATTCACTCTGTATTAGAAAGTGTAGTGATATTTTCGAGTCTGTTGCAAATTATTAAAAAACATCCTAGCTTCATACAAGTATATTAATAGTTAATATAAGTATGAATCGATCGTTAAGGTTAAGTCGCCCTTGACAAGGTTGTCTCATTGATGGGTGCCCATCACCCAGGACAAATGTTTGTGTGATGAGCATGATCATTTGTTCTGTGTCTGGGTGTAATTTATCTATAATATGTATGTATTTAGAAATATTTAAGTATGTTTATCAGTTGTCTAATACCCATAACACAAGCTCTGCTTAGCATGGGACTAGATGGCGTTGTGTGATAGTTGTGGAATATTATTATATTATTATTATATACGTACGCCAGTTACCAGTGCTACATACCCGACCTTCTTGAGGAACCTAACCCATAATGTAAGTGTAGGAAAGTGACTTCGTGGGTCTTCCTATGGCTTTTTTTTACGTGGTGAAATCGTCAAATGAGTCCTCCCACCCCTTGCAGAGCGGGAGGGACTGTCAGTCTTGTACTGACTAAAATCCTTTATGTTCCGGGGTCACGGTGATGGAATAAGTCCCGCGACCCCGGCTGGCTTTGGCCTTCTGAGACCCGCCCCGTCATTATGCTGACGCTCTTTGAGGCGCGCGTGAAACATGACGCGCCGTCGACCAACGTCTTCTTAGGGCTTTGGGACCACTAGTTTTTTTCCCATAGAGGTTTTAATCTCAAGGAAAAAAAATGTCTAATGGCCTTTACCACACCCTGAAATATGACCACACTTTTTCTGATACACGCTGTATAGCTCTTGTAAGTTGAGTGATGATTAATGATCCCATAAAATTGATGACAGTAAACTTATCTGACACTAGTTGATTTATTGAGCCAAAGTTGGAATTCAATCAGGTTTTTTTCAGGCTTTTTCAGGCTTCACTCGTTTGATTAAACGACGTGATCGTTTTTCTAACGAGTAGATTGTTTCAGATTTTTTGTTGAGATTCTAGAGGCTAATTTGTGTTTTTGAAGGTTAATCCCATTTTGGTTGTCATGTCAATTACTGATTTGACATGGCAACCGTAATTACCATTGACTTTTGCCTTCATTTTGACATCTGTTTCCAAAAATCGCCATCTGTGTTATTATTAGGTATAGATGGTTAATAGTACTTTTATTTAGGTACTTAAGAATCTTCATCATCGGCTTATAAATGTTCCCACTGCTGGGACACAGCAGCTTCTAGTTTTTGAGAGGGAATAGGCCATAATCCACCAAGCAGGCCCAGTGTGGGTCGATAGAAGTCATCGATTTTTTGGTTCTAGGGTTCGGTTCCCACAAGATGTTTTCCTTCACCGTTTTGAGAGCATGGGTGATGAATTATATTACACAAAGTATGCGACTGTCTGGTTTCGAACGAACGAACTATGACTCGTAATTCGGAACCGATACCACTGAGCCACCACTTCTAAGACCCTTACTTCTAACTTATTACTATTTGAGTATAGCAAAATATTAATAAGAGAAAACTTAGCAACAATGTTCTACTCGTAACTATGTAAGTTATATTACATAGCATTATTTCATTGTTTCAGGTATGTAATATAGCCGAGTTACCTATTGTAACAAAGGATACAGTAAGTCTTTGGAGAGTATACGACGCGTACACGATTACTTCTCAGAGTTGTAGCGCCAAAGGAATGCCTGTGCGTAGCAAGCGCGTAGCGATGTGTAGCTGACTCGTAGCAAGCGTAGCGATTCGTAGCAACCATTAACAATCGTGTAGCGTTTGTTCGTTGAAGATTGTTTTTTTCCCAGCTGATAAAGTCGATGATAATTTTATCTGTGCCTCCAAAACATGTGTCAAATAAGGTAAATATTGATGTACTTATATTATCACGTAACGTGGTTAAAGTTATTTAGTGGACTGACTTTACACAACATAAAAAAAACACTATTCTATTAACATTATTGTCAAACAATGTTACTTTTTTTTTCCTTAAAAAATATTTAAAGCGAATAAAAATTTCCATCTCCGTACATACATAAAGAGTAAAGCAGAACAAACCAAAGCGTACGTCTGGAGAATCGTGATGAGGTGAAACAATGGCACGCGACAGGACGCGAGCGGGACCGACGCGACTTACTAAATCATTTCGCTGTACGAAATCACTAAGCTCGCAGTCTTAACGCCCTTCCACACGTAGCGTGCGGTGTCGCGGCGTACAGTTCGACCAGAGAATTTAATATAACCGTAGTTGCATGTTCGTTGTGTGTAGTTAGGTTTTGCTGATGAGAAATTATTTTAAATGGAATTACTAAGTTGAAATCAGGGTGCATAAAGAGAAACTAGATTGAGTTTGTTTGAGAATTCCAATTAGAATATAACTTAGAAATGCCGTTTTGATATTCAGAATGTCAAAGTGACACTCATGTTACAAATCGCCTTTAAACCCTACTGACAGTTAAAATGAGAAATTGTGTGTGCTGTTTTCATGCTGAATCAGATGAACTGATTTTCATGATTATTTTTTAAAGCATCTGGATAATAATAATATGGTTATAGGCTACAAAGGTTAGGAGTGAAACGACTGGGAATATAAATAGTTAAATTACATTTTATTGAAATTAATTTCGCAACGCAATAATATTTTTTCAAAATAAAAGCTATTTCGGTTAGAGTGATACGCTATATATCTACCATATTTTACCATGTGACAGAAAGACAGTTCGTGTGAAACACCATAACCGAAGCACAAAATATTCTCTCCCCAAACATTTCTGCACCGTTGCCTTTTTTTTTCTCGAAAAGAATTCCAGTAAAGAAACGACAAAGATTGTATTGTATTCAAAAGAATCTTCTGATGTATTACAACAAAGAAATTACGAAATCGTTGTATGAGAACGATGATTGAGATGATGAAATACCAGATTGTCGGAATAGAGACGTATGAAAGGGGACAGGTCCACTCAAACGGGGCGGTTTTCTCTTCTAAAAACCATCTGAGACCCTTGCATGGTTCTCGCATGTCTTTACATTGAAAAACTTAGACTGTGTGTGACCTCTGTTTTTGTTTCGGCTGTTTCTTCTCTCTAAGAGAAGCCAGATTAAAAAAACTGGCACAATCTAGTTTCAAAATATATATATGGCGAGAACACCTACAATTCATCTTTTATTTTATTTGTCTGTCCATGGCATTAGACCCACTCAGACTCCAACCCATGATAGACCACGGCCTACTACTTCTTGCGGAGACAAGGCCCGAGTCGAACCAGCTCAGCATATGCGAAACTTTTTGTTTCATGAAAAAAAGGATAATTAACTTAACTTAATACAGTAAACAACGTTGTAATGTTCCAAAAGTTTTAACAACTTTACTAATAACTAAAGATTTTAGCATTTATTAAGAAGTTTAGTAATAGCTAAATTGCTATAAAAGTGTTGAAACTAATATTTGTTTCTGAGAAATATTGTTTGTTATCATTCTGAAATGTTGTTTTTAATGTCTGATATGCATAAAACTTACATTCAGAGCTCATTTAATCTCGAAAAAGGCATTGTTTCTTAGAAAACACGTTTTTCCTAATTGATTATTCTAAAAAACTGCGAGCGAAGCTGCGGGCAGGCGCTAGTATTAATTTTAAAAAATAATGAAACAAAATGTGCTGCTTCTGTAGACGGTAAATATTTAGTTAGACGATGTCTTGTAGACAAGATTGCAGATATTATTTTTAATAATTAGACTCATAATGAAACTAAATTAAATACCTGCAATATTTTACTTTTACCGTCCAAAGTTTTAGTTTCAGTAATAAAAGCTTTAGAGGTGTACTGAGATTTTTCAAGTATGTACTTATTTAACTTAGATGGTTACATTGTGACGGTGCGTTCTTGATCACATAATATTAAAGTTAATAAAGTCTAGTCTAGGGATTTATTTTTGATACTGATACTTTACTAAGAATATTCTCAACTATGTTAGAGTCGGTTCCCAATCGAACCAGACGAAGCTGATTAGCTGAGCCACAAGCTCTCCCCCTGATCCTTTGTTGTTTCATTCGTATTGCTCCTATCATGCCAGGGCTGCGGTAACTAGTTAAAACAGTCCTGGATCATCAGCAAATCTCAACTACTTAAAGAAACTTAGGTACTCAAAAACTACCTAAACTCCAAGCGTACTCAAAAAGATATTTTAATCAAGATATTCTTGATTGAAAAGTTTCGTACGGCTAACTTCAGTTACCAGGGCAACAGATAACGGTAGAAAGAATGAACTTGATTAAACTGCAGTGTCCGAGTAGATGAGGATTCTGGAGGTTTAACTACCAATGATCATACAATGTTGCTGGATGTATTGCGCCGTAAAACACAGGCGCGCTTCGCTTTACATTTTTGGAATTAATTAATCATGTTTTACTTGTTCGTGGAGAGGTGGGTGGTGTTTTGTGACCACAGTGGTTTCGGTCCCGGTTCTGTGCTTATTACTTTGAGTTATTTATTTAATCACCACTGCTCTCAAAACGGTAGAGGAGAATATATTGAGGTAACCGGCATATTTTAGAAACAAAAATTTATACAAGTGAAACCGCACTGTGCACCGCACCGTCAGTGTGGTGTACTGTGGCCTTTTCCCTCTCACAGAAAGCAGGCCTGTATACCATTGTGGGAATATTAATACTGATGATGATTACTACTACTTGCTTAAGGCTACAGCTTCTTTCACATGGAGTTCTGTTTTCTATCCGACATAATCGTCCAACCGGGACTAAATATCCTCTCGGTTAACTGGGCATATAATCTGTCCTATTTCGTAAAAGAGTAACTGACATCTGGATGTTATTTTTTTTTTGTGCTGGCACACAAAAAACAAATCGCTCCTCCCACCGAATAATATCGTAATGTGATATAACGATACTTTGCGTTTTATTGCATATTCATCATGTACGTACTCTCTTACACGTTGTCAATTTTTTTCACATTTTTCCTATGAGTACATTCCAAATTAGTATTTTTTTATTAACCATAGCCCTAATATTCCGTTACAGATTTATTGTACTTATTTACGCGAATAACCTCGCTTCCAGTGATTACGGATAGCACTCTTAATAAGAATTTCAGTATGTTACGATAACGATATTATTCGAGTAAGAACAGCAAACTCGTTTTATAGTAAAGTTTTTTAACAATACTATTCCCGTAGAGATTTTATTTCAAAACTATGGTTATTACTGGTTACTATTTAATTATATATTAAAACAAATAGCAATTACTTTTGCAATAGTTTACCGAGGTGATATCTACACTCAATCTACGATTGCTGTATTATCTATTAACACGAGCCACAAGCATTCGCATCGCTTTCTTTATTTTCTAATGTTAAAGAAAGGAATACAATAATACCGAGTATGTGGCATACCACCCCCAACGGACTTTGGCCCTGGCAACACACAACATCCGCACACTTAGTACCGATGATAAGATTATCGAGGTAGAGGAAGAATTGAGCAAAATGCGCTGGGATATCTTGAGATTATCTGAAACCCGAAGAGAAGGTTAGGATACGATAGTTCTAGATTCCGGCAACATACTCTTCTACCGTAAATACCAGGGTGGTGTTGGATTTCTCGTCTGCAGGTCCCTCATCAACAACGTTATGAAGGTCGACAGTGTGTCGAGCAGGGTAGGATACCGTATTCTCAGAATAACCAACCAATATCCGTTGAAGGTCAGTATGACCTAAGGTGGATGCCGATCTGGACACATTCTGATGATGAAGTAGAGGCATTGTATGAGGAGATATCAGAGGCCATACATACCTCCGAAACATACTCCACCGTTGTTATGGGGGACTTCAACGCAAATGCGGGCTCACGGAATGGCAATGAGTTGAGAGTGGTTGGCATTTGGGTATGGGCAGGGAAATCATAGAGGCCAGCGACTGGTCGACTTCGTGGCAAAAGAAGAACTTCATTTAATGAACTCCTACTTCCAGAAGCGGCCAAGGCCATCCAGGAGGTGGATGAGTCCCGATGGTACTACCAGAAATGAGATCGACTTCACCATGACGACCAAGAAGCGAATATTCAGTGATGTCTCTGTGATCGCCAATATTAAAACCTGTAGCGATCTTGAAAGGTGCTTGAAAGGTCTCGCCCGGTAAAGTCCACGCTCCAACCTGGTCCTGCTCACATCCAGAACCCCGAAGACGTCTTTCAACTCGAACCGCACAATCGCTTCCAGTGCCTAACCGAATGCAAAACTGTGGACGAGATTAACAATGGGTTGGTGGAAACTGTCCTAGTTGTGGGGTCCAAGTTCTTTAAAACCGCGCGCCGCAATAATCCTCAAAAGCTCTCGAACGGAACCATCAAGTTGATGCAAGACCGAGATGAGGCTGCAATCTTTAGCTGATATGTATGTCGGAATATGGCAAACCCAATAGACGAATCTCTAAATCAATGCGACGACGTGACCTGCGTGTCTTAGTATGTCACGGATCAAAAAGGCAATCGAGCGGAACCAGGGCTCAAAAGTCTTGGCAAAGAATTCGTCTATTGGGCAAAGCCAAATGACAAAGCTGAAGATTACGAACCGTCTCGAACGCTGGTTTGATGACTTCCAGCCTCCCGTACGAGCCGGTTTCAGAAATGGTTTTAGTACCATAAACCACATACGCACGCTACGCCAAGTTATACAGAAGACAGAGGAGTATATTAGGCCATTATATGTAGCGTTTGTGGACTATGAAAAAGCCTTCCATTCAATCGAAACCTGGGCAGTATTGGAGTCCCTCCAACGATGTCATATCGACTATAGGTATATCGAAGTTAAAGTGTTTGTATAGAAACGCCACCATGTCCATCCGACTTCAGGAAGAGAGCACGAAACCAATCCGATTGCAGAAAGGCGTGAGACAGGGAGACGTTATTTCTCCGAAACTGTTCGAATACATTATACATCACACACCTTCATTTTGCATGATTGCATGCATGATATAGTCATCCTGGCAGAATTGTTGGATCACCTCAGTGCCATGCTCAGCGACCTCAGTATCGTTTCCCAACGGGTCGGCCTTAAAATGAACATGAGCAAGACGAAAGTCATGACGAACGTGGCATCCGTATCGGTTGTGGCTCGAAGTTGTAGACCAGTATACTTACCTTGGACAGATTGGTAAGGTAGGTCCAACTTCGAGAAAGAGGTCGCCCGAAGAATCCAACTCGGATGGGCAGCGTTTTCCAAGCTATATTATGATATTTTCTTCTCATCGAGAATCCCAAAGTGTCTCAAGACAAGGGTGTTTAACCAGTGTGTGTTGCCAGTGATTACTTAATTATGGCTCTGAAACGTAGTCTTTGACTGCTGGCCTTTTAGAGAGACTATGAGTCACTCAACGAGCAATGGAAAGAGCTATACTCGGAGTTTCTTTGCGGGATAAAATCCGGAACACGGATATTCGGTGAAGAACCAGAGTCACCGACATAGCTCTTAAAATTTGCAAGTTGAAGTGGCAATGGGCAGGCCACATCACTCGTAGAACTGACAACTGATGGGGAAGAAAGGTTCTCGAGTGGCGACCACGGACCGAAAGACGCAGGTAGGCCTCCCACTGGGTGGACCGACGACATCGTGAGAGTCGCGGGCAAACGATGGACGCAAGTGGCGAATTGTAGTTCGGCGTGGCGGTCTAAGGGGGAGGCCTATGTTCAACAGTGGACGTCTTCCGGCTGTTGATGATGATGATGGGTTTTCTTGTATGAGAAACCCATAGTTTTATTGAAAGTTAAATTTCTAATAATGGATATTACTTAACAGGCAATTGAAGAATAAAATAGTATTAAAACAATAATTCAAAATAGAATACATATTATATCGGCGAAAATCCCAGTTACAGTCTATTACCGTTTATGCTTGGATGTCTTTGTTCAACGAATAACATTGTAGTACACTATTATTTTGCACGCTGTCTTTTTGTTTTTACGCGAATAATATCGTAATGTTATGTTACGAAATAATGTTTTTGTAACGTATCCAGTAAAATATAATTTCTTTAATAACTTGGTCCTTATATAATAATAATTAAATACGTTTATTTTGAATGATTCTATAAAAAAATACCTTTCATTTGATATATGAATCATTCTCTTAGGTTGGACAATTTTTACAATAATCATAAAAAACCACTGTTTTATTTTTCCTGTAAAATTTGAATTTATCGATTACGATATTATTCGGTGGGAGGAGCGAATCTTCAAATCATATTTATCTCAAGTTTTGAAGATGATTGTGCTAGCGTGTGTAAATAATTTAAAAATCCAAGTAACAATCACTAAATTTGACAATAATAAAAGGTTGTTTGTACTGTTAAGAATAAGAATACAATACGTGCTTCTAGAAAACAATTTAAATCCACGTTCTCGTATCCTTTGTAAGATCCAAAGTAAGGCGAACGCCATACAGACACACTACTGTTTAACTTGAACCCTATTACACTTTGTACGACGGCCTTTTTAATACGCTCACTACCTAAAGTACTTTCAAAAAAAGATCTCAAAAATTAATTATTAACACGAAAATCCACGAAAAATCACCCCTGGATTTGAAACAACTGCCGTACGAAATCCTGCTAGAAAAAAAACTGGGGCAGGTGTAACAAAGAACTGGCCAGTTCATAAAAATATATATCTGAGGATACTATTTGCTTACGGATAAAAACAATTGTTGGTATTCGGGTGTGAGCAAATATAATACGGTATAAATTTTAAAGGCACATATTTCACGGCGCCGCGCTTACATTTCTAATTTTAACGTGCAGGACCGAATTTATGCTTCGTACATGTGTTGCCATATAGAGAAGTGGCGTAATAACATTCGGCATTTGGTAGCGAGCTCACAACAAATATTTGTTTATTCAGTTACCGATACATATAGCCTTGTAATTCTGATATATGCGGTGGAGATTATTTGGTTTTATTTGCTTTTTGGTATTATTTTTCTCCTTCATAATTTTGGAGATGGAAAAAAATACTATTTATGACTTCAAAATCGACTAAGGCTGAAATATCTATGATTAGCGCTCCTCCCACCGAATAATATCGTAATCGAAAAATTCAAATTTTACAGGAAAAATAAAACAGTGGTTTTTTATGATTATTGTAAAGATTGTCCAACCTAAGAGAATGATTTATATATCAAATGAAAGGTAATTTTTTATAGAATCATTCTGAATAAACGTATTTATTTTTTATTATATCAGCACCAAGTTATTAAAGAAAATATATTTTACTGGATACGTTAGAAAAACATTTTTTCGTAACAAAACATTACGATATTATTCGCGTAAAAACAAAAAGACAGCGTGCACAATAATAGTGTACTACAATGTTATTCGTTGAACAAAGACATCCAAACATAAACGCTAATAGACTGTAACTGAGACTTTAAATACATAAATATGTAGTAACCAGTATTAACCATAGTTTCGAAATAAAATCTCTACTAGGAATAGTATTGTTAAAAAACTTTACTATAAAACGAGTTTGCTGTTCTTACTCGAATAATATCGCTATCGTAACATACTGAAATTCTTATTAAGAGTGCTATCCGTAATCACTAGAAGCGAGGTTATTCGCGTAAATAAGTACAATGAAACTGTAACGGAATATTAGGGCTATGGTTAATAAAAAAAATACTAATTTGGAATGTACTCATAGGAAAAATGTGAAAAAAATTGACAACGTGTAAGAGAGTACGTACATGATGAATATGCAATAAAACGCAAAGTATCGTTATATAACATTACGATATTATTCGGTGGGAGGAGCGAGTTTTACTGCTATCAGTATATGCAATATTTACAATAATAATATATATTTTTATTTAAATAATAAGATAAAATAATTAATCCCAAATCGACATTTTTATCTCTGAAATTTTATTTCATTAAAACATCATAATGAATTAAAACATTATTAAAAAATATTATATATTTTCCGGTGTTCCAGTTTATTCTCATCTTTGCTTCTGGACTATTAAAATCAAGAGCAAACTCATGACAAAAAAGAAACAACTTTTTAAGTTAAACCTAGAACATAAAGGAATTGTTCTCAAGCTATTCTTATAGGACGGATGAATAAAATGTGACCCTATACTTTGTAGCACAACTCTCTCAAGCCTATATTATTACGTGGAAGAATAAACAGACAAAAGTTGTAAAGAAACATCATTATAAATTTTCTTGAACTTCTTCAACTGTTAACAATAAATAAACACGGGAACTTTGACTGTTCAAGTCACGATCTTCTCGATCCTCAATTACTATTTGTCCCTTAACAGTTACATAGACTTTTGTTTGGTGGTAGCATCATTAGGCATTTCAAAATAACCTGTGAGTCGCTTAGCGATTCGTGTAATTACAAGATACTAACTAAAAATGAAAATCGTCCTTGCTGCTACAACCCAATGATGGAATTCGACTGACTTATGTCGTCATAGCGAGCGTATTTTGTTTTTCGTTTTGCACGTTTTATGCCATAATTGTCTGAGCGGATAAGGTGCTCTCTCACCGCGAGCATTCGCCTGTAATGTAACGTTACAGATTCGAGTATTTCATCGGCAAGAGAGAAAAATCGAGCATCACAGTTTGCACCTTGTATCATATCTATATAAATGTACCTACGCGAATGCTCGTCACTCAGGGAGGTTGTACTGTAATGCTCAAAATCGAATATAATGAAAATATAATGTTACATTACACGCGAATGCTCCCGGTGAGGGAGGGTGATTTTTACTTGTATAGTTGAAATCGGTCAAATTGCTAAACCCTAAAGCTCGCTGTACAGTCATTTGTTAAATCAATTTGCACAGTTTTGTGCAAGTTATTTGCACAATATAGTGAAAACTACTGGCATTTTCACACTGATTTTAATGCTAGCCATGATGCACACGACTGAGCTAAGATAAATCACACAAAAATAAAACAATGTTCAAAAACACTTTAATAGATTCTTAGACACAGAATCCAATTTATTTTAATCGAGTCTGGGAGAAAATATGATGAAAATACTATTATCTCTCTGTTCATCGTAAGCGAATGGCCCTTAGCCTGTCTAGAACCAAAATTATTGGTATGAAAGATCAATAGCAATGGTTCTAATGGAAATTATGATCATGAGGCCGTTTTGGGAAATTACATGCATATATGTATGTGAGGTGTGTTATGTAATATTCTTAGTCAGGATCAAATAACTCAGAGTTACGGTAACTGCCCGGAGATTTAATCTATGACTATGTTATGAAGAAATTGTATTATGGCGAGATGTACCTATTTTTCTTAGTTAAAACAACATAGACGCACATTCTTTTCAGATATTCTTTGCAAATCATCGAACAAAGCGGTGACCAATGGCAAATTTTTCCTAAAAAATGGCTACAGAACCCGAGGCAGTTTACTTAATACCAGCACTAAATCTTCCCCTCACTTGTTATTTACCGCGTCCCATTTGTCTAAATACCAAACGTTTTTGCGCATTGCACCTGGACACAGCCCAAAGTGTGGGCCAAAAAATCAAAAGCAGAACGTTGCGCATTTTCAAACAGTCGTATGCAGGACATTGACGCGTTGTAACGGCTGCTGTGACGTCACGGCGTCCACGCGTCAAAGTGCTTCTGATAGTACGAATACCTTTCTGAATTCCACACGCGTGACAGGTGCACGTTATTAGCGACCAACGGCACCAACAAATTTATAGCTCGACCACACCGCGCATTCCCACAAAACTAAACTGCAAAATTTATGCGAGCGTCTAATAAATTTGAATTTCAGACGCGTTTTAGAAAATATCGCTACGTATTTTAAATACCACTCCAGATAAATTTATAGGGTTGAAAATTAAAGTGAAATTCTAACCGTACCGGATTGATCGTGGCCTTGAATAAGAAATGGAAAAGTTACAAAGAAGTTGGAATAATCCTAAAAATGTATACATTTTACAAAGCTCCGGGAATCCATTTTCTTTATTGGTAGCAAAGTTTGATTGTTGTTTTAGAAATGTAATTTTATTTTTTATTTAGCTACATTTTTGGGCACATTATTGAAATCCAGTATCTAATCGAAGTTTACAGTGATTGGAACATCTTCTACGCTCTAGAAATGAGGCGTATCTTATGTAACAGGTACATAAAATAGGTGCCTTAAATTAACAGACTGTAACTATCTCGAACAGACTGAAGAACAGCTTCTGTTCCACAAGATAACAAATCCGTTTTTATGACAGTCACAAGCTTTTCTTTATTAACACACACAGTTTAAGTTTGTAAGAATATTATAATTATCATCTTAATATATATAAATCTCGTGTCACAATGTTTGTCCTCAATGGACTCCTAAACCACTTAACCGATTGTAATAAAATTCGCACACCATGTGCAGTTCGATCCAACTTGAGAGATAGGATAGTTTAAATCTCAAATTTTAGACCGGGTCCTCCACCCGTGCGAAGCCGGGACGGGCCGCTAGTCCACTTATAAAAATATACCCAAAGCTGGGTAACAGGCCTCCTCAGAATAAAATTTTAAAAAATACACACGAGTATTTCTTTCTCGCATAGGTTTAATACCATCTTTAAAAAGAGAACTACCTATTATGTCATTAAGTGTGTCGCAACAGCTATTCATTGTTACCATTTAACATGAAATAAAAGACTGTTACTTTGTAACAGGTTATTGGAATTGTGATTTATTTGTAACAGGTAGAACAGTTATACGATTTTACCTGTTACAACCCAGTCCTACTACCTGTGAACCTGATACTGTCTGATAATTAGTACACAATATACTCAAATAAATCAATACACAGATTTAGTTACAAGCTATCAACTTGCCTCAATTATTCACCTCGCATGTTCCAATAACAAAGATAATTTATATGCTACAATCTATTGTGTGGTATGGCAGAACAATGCATTCCATCAGCTAAGATGAGATTCATTTGCATAAATTCCTCTTCCCGGGATCTTAGTTTCAACGCAAGTTCCGACAACTCATTCACGTTTCGGTTACGTAGTGAAATTTCGGAATTTATCGTTTGTATTCTCTTCAAGCGACTTACAAAAGCTGATGTTAAGTGCAACATGATGTTTGTTGCGAATCTTGTTATGGTATGTTTTCTGTGTAATTCTTGAGAGATTCTTCAAAATGATTGTATTTCTGAGTCGAATTAATTCTGGTGTTCTTAAGTACAACATTATGACCACTTTGGTTCTGATGTTATTTTAAAGCATGTTAGCTATTACGAGGTTTTTTATAGATGAGAGAGAGAAAAACATAAAGTACTGAAATGTGTTTGAAAACAACAAATAATCCGACCGGCTTGATCAAATCGGCTTGATCATGCCAATTTGATGGATTCCACGCCCACACACGGTCCATTCTAACTGATCCAATTGGCAGTGCAATCGGCAGTATGGTATACACCATAATGCTAGCCCTACGGCTAGCATTACGTGCGGGGATCAAACCCGCGACACACTGCGCACTAATCGATCTGTCAGCCACTGCGCCAATCTTGTCGTCAATCTGTAGAATCTACTGTTTACGATTGAAATTCTACGCCACACTGTCATTATAACACGAAATATCCATATTTGTATAGGTATCTGTTCGTCACTTACTTAAATACAGACCACCAAAGCTTTCTTAATTAAAAATAAGTAATGACAAACTCCCGGGGCTCAATAAAAGAAAATAATTTACTTAAAATGTTGACTATATTTAGCAGAAACTCCCGATGTAATCGTCAATACGGCGTCCCACTTTTCTCTGAATGACGGGAACGTTTTTTATATTAAATATTTTTCCTCTGCGGCACAGTACTGTAATTGAAATTGAGGCAATACGCTGGAAGCTTAAAAAGTTAAAATATTACATTCAAATAATAATGAATTATGAACATATTTTTTCTTATAACGAGCAGGGGTCTTAAAAGGCCACTTTAATAGAATCTTAATAATAGAAAATTGTAAAATGGAATATGAAATATAATAATTTTATATTATGATTCTGCTAAAATGACCTTTATACACACCCAGTACGGTTGACAAATCAAGAAAAATATGAAATTATATCTTAAGCCGGGATTCCATTTATTATTTTGATATCACTCCTGGGGCGGGGTTCCGTCAAATTTCGTAAGCAACTGATGCCTTCAGGACGATACAAATTTGTCATTCACACTGTCCTTTTGTTTTGTTAAAGCAATATTGCGATTCAATTAATGATCCCTATATTTTACTGTCGGCTCGCTCCACCTGACAAATCGCGTTCAAAATCTGACTTTTTGTCTCCATTTCTAGTCTCGTTTCAGTGGAGAAATTGCTCCGAGTAAGAGAAAAACATTGTTTATCATTTGAGTATCGTGACGGGCTATAATATTTTTAGGCACACACAACAATAACATACCTACCACTTATTTTTACACAGCCTATTAACGTAAGTACACTACTTATCCCGTCATCAATAAATCTGGCATCATAAAACTAACTGCGAACCGAACCGAATGCGTAACGATTGCGAACCGAAGGCGGAGACATCAAACTGATTCTGCAACGATTCACCGACAACCGGTTCATCATTGGACATTTCGTTGACAGGACGATTCACTTATGGCCGTTTCACCGATAGACTCTTTCACCTTTGGACTTTTCGCCAATACGATGATTCATTTATGCCTGGTTCATCGATAGAACCTTTCACCTAAGGACTATTCGCCGACAGGACGACGGCCATAAGTGAATCGTCCTGTCGACGAAACGTCCAATGATGAGCCGGTCGTCGGTGAATCTTTGCAGAATCCATCAAACGGGGTGCACCGAATCAGCATTGAAAAACAAATGACAGACGCTGCAACGACAATCGACTTCATTCAAAGACGGAGTTCGCAGTTTACTTTGAACATGTACCTTTTTGCTATTTTTATTTTTTCTTTAATTTTATTTTTTAATCATATTTAGTCTAGGTTTTCAAGGTACATTGCTTTTACATTATTTATTTCAAATGATGTAAAAAAATATTACAAAACATTTTTTTAAAAGAGTAAGTATGGAGTTTCTTGCCCATTCTTCTTCATACAACCTACCTTTGCGAATGGGTGTAGAATCATTCCCATCTCATCCCATTTCCTTAATTTTAATTTATGACACGTTTAAAAGTGCCTCTTTAATGGCCTAATTGAAATAAATGATTTGACTTTGACTTTGACATGACACGAATCTCGATTGTGATATGCGTTTTAGCACCCCCTAGAATCTAAAGCTGCATCTATGTTAAGCGAGCCGAGCACGAGCGAATCACGAGCATGTACCGTATCATGACGTCATTAAAGCCAGAGTAGTTCCCGTGAGTGAGCGAAATGGCACTAGATGACTTGTATAGCTCTGTCTCTTTGGCTCGGGAACTCTGGCTTTTAGACGTCATAATACGGCCCCTGCTCGTGCTCCGCTCGTGCTATGCTTGCCTAACGTAGACGGAGCTTAATAGAACCTTCATAGTCCATTGAAACATGTTCAATTAAATTTTTACCGTTATGTTGTTACTTTACGTTGTACGTTTATTTTAATAGGGATTTAAATAAATTTATTACCTTCTCTGAAACTATAAAAAGACTTAAAGACAAAATAAGTTAATTAGTCTCGTCAAACAAATAACAACGTCTTATTTAGTCTTACAAGACCGCTAATTACTTGTAGATGTACGAAGATCTTTAGGCATACGTGCCTAAAGATCTATATTATGCTATACTTTCATCTTAATGTAACAAATATTTTAAACGCGTTTGAATGAAATTTGCTCTCAAGAAGTTCTGACGTTCATAAAATTTGACTCAGAAATAAGTTATAGTCTGAAATAGCGCATAGTATACCATTTGACATTATGACGTCATGATTGGCGCAGTGGCTGAGGTTTCAACTGGTGTGCAACGTGTCGCAGGTTCGATTAACGCACGGAATAAATCTGTTTTTTAATTTGGGAACAAGTAGTAGTTTCAGATCTTGGTGTTATTTTTGTGAGTTTCTATTTTTGTAAAAGCACCTAAGATAGAAGATTTTCTAAAGAAGGCAAAATGCAAAAAAAAACTACTATTAATATTTCGTGGGATTATTAAAAACATTAGCTGGATTACCAAACAGCTAGTTTATAATATAAGTTATTCTATTTTAAGCAGTTACAAAAATATTCCATAATTGTGTTGCACAGCATCTAATTTCACTACCTCTACTGAAATACCTGGGCCACTGTGTAAGCAAGACGACCATGAGATGGGCCATTAACATGAATTAACAATAGACCACTGAGCTGTTTGAGATGCACTCCAAATGCATAAGTAACGAAAATAGCCCCTTCCTGGCTAACTAGACTAGGCTAAGGACTTCGCTGAGTTTGTAAGACATGCTTAATAGGCTAGTTTATTGCAAAATCCATCCATCCATCACAGTATTGCAAAATCATAAACACATTTTTTTCATTCTTTTAAGTATTAATTTGAATCAAGATTAAACTCTTCTTTTCAGTTAGAAGCAAACCTGGCAAAGCCTGTTAGAAGCAAAGCGGGCAAAACCTGGTCGCGAGACTAAAGAATTACCGTGACCTCGGAACGTAAACAGCTATTAAAGGACGCCGTGGATTTTAGTATGTACAAGACTAATAGTCCCTCCTGCCCTGCCCTGGGTGGGAAGACTCATTTGATAAGTTTACCATGCTTAAAAAAAACGGGCGAAACCGCAGCCAACTTAATTAATTTCATAACTTAGGTACGTTTCTTTTTACCAAACGTTCTACCTACACTGGTTTAAGATCATCAACGTTTTATTTTCATTGTACATAATTACCGTTTATAATCCAGGACAAGTACCTTCTAAGTAGGTAAAGTACCTAAGTAAGATACACGCAAAACCACTCAGAGTAATTGCGCGCCTTAGAACGCACTTGTGTTTGTAAAACTCGCTAACGTGAAACATTAGTATGTAAAATAAGGACGATGACAAAGCTTTGACATGTCTCTAGTACTTAATATAGGGTAAAACACCCAATTATTGACCCTTTAAGCGGATTTTCTTGCTTATTTCGCAAAATAAACTAATGGACGAGTTGCAAGTGGAAATGAATGTTTTTGGAAGATAAAATAAACATTGGAGAATGCAACTAAAACATTATAAACAGTCATACAAAGGTAAAAAGTATTTTTTTTCTCGAGTTTAGCAAAAACAGGCCATTTGACCAGTTATCAACATGCCTGTACCAAATTTTCATCATGCAAATGACCAATTTTTGACCTCCTGTAGAATAAGAATAAACTCAAATATTATTTATTAGGACTGTGATACGAGGTTTTATCTGATAAAAAACAAACAAAAGTAGTCTTATTGCCCTTCCCATTTTCTTTTTTCACACAATTTTGGTCTACAGTCTTCAAACGCGGCCTATAATATTCTTGCACTTATTTTTGAAGTTTTGTTGTAGTTTTATCACTTTTTGTCCAATTTTTCCTCTTTATTAGTAGTTATTTCATTTTTCTGTATAATGCAGCAGATTAAAAATGCTCGCCGGCAAAACAAATTGAAAGAATATGGCTTTAGTTCTTCAAAGTGACTTTAAAAAAGTTTGAATTAATATTTTCCCAATTACATAAGACTGTTTTAACTTTTTCAACTTATGTAGAAGATCCTCACAAATGAAGAGAACATAGACACAAATCAAAAACTACCTAACCTTTTGCCTCGGATTTGATTTAAGTCAGTATTTTCAAACATGCAGGTGAGAGTAACTTTTGTCATAATTTTATGCACCAAACCAACTTATGACTGAGGCATTGCCCGTGTTATGTTCGGCAATTGTCCCACGGGATCATATACCGACATAAAAAGTATCCTGCGTCCAGGTACACCCACCTAACCAGGTTTTTATATTATCCGCTTGCTAAATTGTATCAAAATCCATTCAGCCGTTCACTTTTCCTATAATTGTAGTAAGTTTAAAATATTCAAGAGGATCCAGAATGTGACAGTAGACCGAAAATTTAAGTACCTCGCTCAAATTAAGCTAGGTTCTTACAGATAGCGCGCGAGTTGAATGCAGTCGGGGTCTGAGGTGAAGAGCCCCCCGCTACCCGCACGCCCCACCTCACGCGCCTGCAGTGTAGTACTGTGCCATCCTTGTCAACAGCACTACCGCATTCCTAAACTCTGCATTCAACTCGCGCGCTTAGTGTAGGTTACTACGTAAGGTATTTTTTTATGTTTGTGATTATGCAGATACACCACCTTTAGGGATGCCAACACCCATGGGCATAATACAGATGCATTAAAGTTAAGCTACCTCACCATTAAAATGAACTATACGTATAAACCGTGGTGTCAGTAACTGGTCATATTCGTACATATGGTCAATTACCAGCTATTGACATGTCATGTCAAAAAAATGGTTATCCATACATTTGAGTTTACCACATATTGACCCCATCATTTTAACAAGTTAAGGCTCATTAAAACTTGAAAATCATGTGGAAAAGCATTATGTCTGTCTTAAATAACGAAAAAATACCAAATTCTAAGGAATCTATTGTGTAAAACTGAAATAAAATGACATTGAAAACAACCTTCAGCTTAGCAAATTGTTAAATTTCTTGATGATTTTAGCAGGGTATTTTATTATCATAGGTTTACGGACGCAATATCGCTTTATTTAAATTATCTGTGACGCCGATATATTACAAGATAAATTATTTTTTATTTTCTGTATTCTTTATGCAGCACTGCAAGAAGATTTATTATTATTTTTGATAAAAACTGTTAAGCGGTCAATAGTTGGTGGGAGGTCAGCAGTTGGGTACTTTACCCTAGTTTGTATATAAGTTCTATTTGTAGAGAGGTAAGATATGTTTTGTAATGTGAGATTAATGTTTGTAGATTTGATGCTGAAATGTAGATATTTCGCTCTTCCTAGAAGGGAAACGAGGCGTTTTATCTCCGTTGATTTATAAAGTTGTAGGCGTTTGGTATTAATATAATATTGTTCATAATTAGAAGTAATGTTGGTGGTATTACAATATTGCGTTATTTTTTAGCATATTAAAAAGTGTAAACTTTCAGCAACAAGACTACCTATAATTAGAAAAAAGTAATTTTTTTTAAACAAGCATCCTATTCGGCGACTGCCTATGTAACTTCCACAACCCAGTACCTGGCTATTACGATACCCTACTGGTTGTCAGGAATAAAGCCTCTGTCTACCATAACGACTGTCAAAGACCAATGGCTTTACGTGCTTTCTGGGTCACGGAAGAAACTCGCTGTGACAGATACTCACCCATTTCCAGACCAACTTCGGTAACCTTAAAGACCAACCCGTCCTGCTGTAATTACTAGCCTCGAACTTTTTGCCACAATCAATTAATTAATTCGTAAATTTAAAATAAATAAATATAGTGGAATTTCCTGCCGCTATCTGTATTTCCCGACAGCTATGAACCTTGGGGTCTTCAAGTCAAGAGTGAACAGGTTACTTCAACCACATCGACCACATCTTCGCTTACCAACCAGGCTAGTAGTGGTCAAACGCGAACCTATCTATAATAATAAAAAAGTCAATAATAATATTCCACAACTATCACACAACGTCATCTATTCCCAAGCTAAGCAGAGCTTGTATTATGGGTACTAGACAACTGATAAACATACTTATATATTTCTAAATACATACATATTATAGATAAATTACACCCAGACACAGAACAAATGATCGTGCTCATCACACAAACATTTTTCCTGGGTGGGAATCGAACCCACGACCCCCGGAATAGCAGTCAAGGTCACTAACCACTAGACCAACAGGCCAGTCAATGTATTTAAAAACAAGGCTAGATCTCCCCAGACAACCTTCTACCAAAACCATCAGCATAAATTAAAACAAAATCAACATCCACATTACAGGAAGACAACACAACAAACAGACAGGAAGTTCCCTCTATTTTGTCTAGTACGGAAAGTATCAGGAAAACATAAAGTGAACTTGTAAATCGATGGCCGAATTGGCTTCGGTCCAGACCTAGCTCACCAAACACGGAACATTACAAAAATCTGTTGTTGCACCATTTGGCAGGCCCGAACGTAGCGAGAGGTCACGTACCAGCTTTATTTAAAAGATTTTGTATAAACGCTCGAGGCTCTCTGACTATTAATTTAACGACAGAAACGCTTAGTGCCTTTGATATCAAACGTGAGGAAATCGGAAAATTGTTTGTGAAGTTGTTGTTGTATTTGTTTCATTAGAATAATTATAACAGGAAATCAGTTTGAATCGATAACTTCTGTTATCTTTTTTAATGTTTTACAAATTACTTGCCAAAAAGTATCTAACTCAGGTTTTAATATTCCTAGAATTGCATAAACAGAGTCTGGAACACAAACTTTAGTTAACCGCCACAATTTTATTCACTTGTGTGAATAATAATAATCTTTAAAAGCCGTAGGATTTTTATAAAAACTGGTATTTATTTATTTAAATTTAACTAACACATAAGCGTTTTAAAAAATTTGAATCACATTATGTTTTCAAGAAAATCCCAGTTAACATTTTGCAAAATAAAATTTCTGAAAACGCCAAAAGATTGATTCACAAATCAATTACTCCTTTTAATCGCAAAAAACATTAGCATAGACACAGAATTTAGAACTTGCCACAGAAATAAGAACTTAAAGATATACGATCCGAAACCCAAATAAAACAAGACCAAGACGAACCTAATATTCCTATCATTACGAAAAAAGAAAAAAAGAGCAATTCTGTGGCCGTGAAAACTAGAATTCTCTACACTAGTCCACAGAAGACATGCGTACATAAAATGTGTCCTGACAAGGCCACTACAACTAGATGTAAAAGTCAAAGAAAAGGTACTTGCCCGTCAGTTATACCAGTTTACGATGTCGTTAAGTTCCTTCGCTGAACCTCGTTCCGTTTTACTACTAGTCACTCATTAATGAAACGTAACCTTTAGCACTATGGAAGGAAGTGGGACACCTGATGATTAATGAATTTTTGTTTACTTTGTAGAAGAAGATGGAAGTTTAAAATATTTCTGGTATCACCTTTTTGTGTTGCAAAGACTAAGTAACTTTTAATGTTCTTTTTTTCTTTAATTTTACGTTGCCCCACGCTAGGAATTTCTCCTGTATCGTGGGTGCGTTTACAAACATAGAAACTCACATACACAAAAACCTAGACCCGTAACAACTACTTGTAGGTCATACAAATATTTGTTCCGTGCGGGATACGAACCCGCGACACGCACCGCAGCAATCCAATCGCTCAGCCACTGCGTCAACCGTACTGTTAAGATTATATTGCAGTCTACAATTAAATAACTTTAAAAATATTGTGGTATCAAGTGTTGCGAGATCGATTCCTGCACGATTATAGAAGATTAGATTGATAGAAGAATCTACGATACAGGACAAGACAAGAGAAAGACTAAAAAAAAATATGCTAACCATTAATAGTTTAGTACATAACTTTCAGGTACAAAATACATAAAATAATAAACCCTTAAAAGCCCTCACATCAACAGGACAACAAAAAAAATCCTATGCAGCCAATACAATAAGTGTGTAAGTACTAAACTCCCTATCTAGAGGCCTGGAGCTAATGGTGCGTAGTGAAATTGCATAACTTATAGCAATTTTCCCCTACTTTAGCTCCATCGGGGCAACGCATCATTTGGCCAACTCACCGCGTCGTTACTTCTGAGGCAATTATGAAAGTAGCCAGTCACAGCCTCCAACCTGTAGTAATTGATGATACGAGAGTAATTTGCTGTTGTGGCTTTTGGTCGAAGAATATGGTTTTTTGAATATAAACTTTACGTAGTATAAAAGAAAGTCGGTAAAAGTCTAGTTGAACTCGCATAATTTTCGAACAGCTGCTTCTTTGATTATAGTTTATCATCAAAGATTGAGTTTTATAGTTTTATGACTAACTCACTCACCGATCATCATCGATTTTAGTCATTAACAATAATGGTATTAAATAGATGCCTCTTTAATTAGCACTTATAAAAAAATCATTCTTCAACCCTTATAACTAATTCATTTGGCATCATCTCAAGCATGTCGCCTTATTCCATATTTCTCTTTTCATTGCTCATTATTCGTTTTCTTCATTTAACGTAGAGTCAGTCATGAAATTGTTTCTTTTTTGCAAAAAAAAAAATGGTTTTGGGCCAACAAAACGGTAGCCATATCAAGTGAAAAGAGAACTGAATTCTGCACGGCGAACCCACTTGGTTTCAGCAAACTCTTGAAACGAGCGCCCACTGAAACCTTCATGGAAATATACTAAATGCCTACTAGGTACTTCCCGGCAGCGGAAACGGAAGCAAAACCCCATTTTTATAGTTTTTCTTTTTTTTTCTTTCATCTAGTTTTGCATACGTCAGTAGATCTAATCTACAATACCGCTTGCACAGCAAAAGCAATCTGCGATCAATCCGGATGCCTTTTTCCGTTCGCTTTGCGTCCTTCCTTTTAACTTTTCTGAGGAGCCGTGTTCTTTGCTTTCACAGACTATTGTAAATTGCTTGTACTTGTAAGTAAAGATTGTCTTGTAGTATTTGAACACGAGACAGTACCCTCAGCACGAGTTTTCAGTAAATGAGACGTAAAGTGAACTGGAACTTTGACACTTTCAAATTGTCAATTTTCAAGGAAAAAATTAGTTCCTTCTTCGCACACCAGAGGCGCTGTTCCATTTATTCATAGAAAAACGCTGTAAATCCTGGAAAGATGCTGTAAAGTAAAAGAGTGAAAACTCGTGCTAGAGGTACAGGTCTTTAAAGTAGTTTAATTTACCTATATGGTAATCAGGTTATTATTTTAAGATAACCTCTATGTTTTGAACATACAAAATATACAAACATTTTTTTTTTTTTGTGGATTTGTGTTTTTTTTTCTAGTTTAGTTTCTAGCCGATATCAATTGTATTCAATGATAGTGCTAAAATATCAAATATACAACTATGCATGTTTTAAATTTATCCAGCCAGCGATCAGATTTTTAACAACTCTGTTGTAAATCGGTAACAATAACAATGACAAACATTTAATTCGTCATTAAACGAATGCAATTTTTTAAGAAACCGGTTTAAGAATGTTAAAAACTTTTCTCGTTACATGCATTTTTACTTCATTTCAATTTAATTGGCCATTTCAGGGACCTTCAAGTAATTAATCTCAAAGGCGAGCTCGTAAAGACGAAATACACAATACTTTTAATGAGAGAGCTATTGTGATAAACTAACAAACATAGTGTTAACTATTCTTTCAGATAAAGCAAAGTTTAAAACATAAATACAATGTTTTGATAAGAAAATGAACTTTAATGGCCTGCATACTTAAAGCTGCTTTTTCATTAGAGAAAGAATGTGGCTACTCTCTAGCTAATAGACGAAACCCACCAGTCTCTGACATCGCTTTTCTTATCACGACTCATCGTAAAACTAGTCATTAGTCCCATTGTTTAAAAAAAGGTATTATGGAGGCCATATTCTTTAGGGTTTATAATTATGATGGTTTAACCTTGCAGGCGCCTTACAACAGGCAAGCAGTAGCGTGTATGTGTTAAAACTGTACAGTTATGCGTGCGGCCGGTTATGCCTGCACGATTAAAACTTATCATGCTAACTCCGTGTATGGCCTCCATTAAAGACTAGTCGAATTGTCATTTAGACGGTGGATTTTAGCATGCCAGACCGCAGCGCAAGGTAATCAAATGGACCTAAAACTCTACCCGTATAAGATAGAGCATAAAAATATCAAAATTGGACACAAAGGGTTTTTTTTTTAATAAATTAGTCAAATTATTCGTTCCTGACAGCCAAAATGGAAACAAAATTATAATTCTGATTTAAAGACCAAAACTCAAGTGATATTTCATCGCATTTGCCTATAAACATAGTGAACACATAAATTCATAAATTAACGCCCTCGCTCCCTAACTATTGGCTTTTTACTGAACAGAAGGCGTCAGGTGTCGGAGCTGTGAATAATTAATGACTTAGTGCATGCGAAGTGCCCGCTGCAAATAATAACTTTGTTACTACGGTCTACGCCGGGTATTGGAATGTGCAATTTACTGTACAGGAATATATTACAAAATTGTCAAATGTTAGGTATATAGTTGCTTTGTAAAGATGTATTTTTTTAAAGAAGTTACCAATTTATTAATAACATAATGAACCTAACTAATTATTAATACTACATTTAAAAACTAAAAATAAAGTTAAAATATTTACAAAAATGATTGAAATAAAAGTAATGATTACAGGGCGTCGAAAAATTTATCCACCATTCATTCATCCATTTGTAAAGTAATAACCAAAACAGATAACATTCGATCATTATGTTGTCGATAAGACCTAGTCGTTACGATTAGTATCTATTGCTTGCATGCTTGTAGGTTTATTTTTTTTACTTTGCCCCGCACTAGGAATTGCGTGGGTACGTTTACCGGTTTACAGACCCGGATCATCTATTTGTAGGTAATACTATTTTTTTTCCTTGCGGCAATCGAACCCGCGACACACTACGCAGTAGTTAAATCGCTCAGCCACATGCCAAACGAGCCGTCAAGAAAAAAAACTAGTTTAATCCATTTTATTGTAACTATGTTAAAATGGGTTGTTTGGTGATTCGCGCCAATTTAACTCACTCAGAACATGTGCTAATTGATTAAATTATTTTTCTATAGGTGATTCGCACGAAGTTAATTTAGAGGTGTGCAAAGAGACAACTCCGAAAATATGGTTACCTTGGTCATAGGCACATTTCATTTACAGTAAAAAGTCATGATAACAAATCTATTATTGAACAAATTATACAATAGATACTAAAACTATTTACATAGACTATAAATAAACACTTACTAGTAATATGTACAAAAGAAAAAAACATCCAAAGGTCGTCACCAGTCTTAGAAATGTTATGTCGATTAAAATTAAGAAAAATACCTAAGTTAAACAAATACAATACGATTTCCAAACAAAACTAAAATCGAATAACTCTCGAATAGCCATTAAGCTGAATGACTACAGTGAACTCGGTACTGTCGATCGTAGTTTCGATCAACGAACACATTGTTTAGATCAGTACACATTCACGCACATGTTGTTTCGATTCACACAAATATCTACCCGCCCGATGTTCGATAGTTTTTTCATCATACGCGTCACAAATAAGGGGAGGCCTTATATTTCTTTTTCATTTTGACCTTCATCACACAAAGCGAAATGGTGTAATTGTATGTAAGGAACGATAAAAAAAAAACAAAGTACTTATTAATCATGTTTAGAGTCAAGATTCGAGGCAAGGGCACCCGCTGACAATGGCATCTGAGCTACTTGCACCTTATCTATTCGACATAAGGCTCCTGTCAAAATATTTCGCAGGTGCCAGGTGCCCTTCGTGGAATACCTCAAGATTTCATATCGATGTCTAGTTAAAACCAGACATTTAAAGCATCAAAATTAAGTTCTGAGTGACAAACATACCTACTGCTACTTTCTTTTCGTGGTAAAATCATCAAATAATGAGTCCTCCCACCCCGGGTAAGGCGGAAGGAACTGTCAGACTTGTACTGACAAAAATCCACGGTGTCTTTCAATAGCCTTTCAAGTTCCGGGGTCACGGTGATGGAATGAGTCCCGCGACCACCTACTGCTAACTAAAAACCATTTCATAATAGGCACTTATACCTTCTAGCAGCGCTAATACTTTCCGCAATCAACAAAAACCTCCTTTATTCCACCGCAGTTCGATTAATTTGCAAGATCACGCCCAATCCATGCATTCCCCAACCCACTACTTCCACCCCCATATACATAGGTACCATAAAATGCACGTAATTTGTGCGCGAACTCACAAACACGTACCCATTGTCGTTCATTTTGTGCACAGGTGTTGCTCGCAATGTGAACAAGCCCTCAATTTCGACTAAGCCGGAATGGTATGCCGATATTAAGTATGTATAGTTTTGCTCCTTTAGACAGTTTCATTAAAATTTAGGAGCTATTTATGATTTTCTCTTTAAGGCGACGATTTGACGGTAGGTTTTGCCATGGCAAAACCATGGCAGAGATTTTGACTGACGGAAAACCTGACGTCTAATGCGATGATTGACATTTGCATGATGAAAATTGTAGGCTAAAATTCCATCATTCAACTATCATTCATGTTTGATGGATATGATTGACCGTCAAATGGGCGTCTAAGAGTTAAAAAAATATTTAACTGGAATTAGTGTCTTTGAATCCATGACCCATTTTGACAATTAATCGTTTGAAACCGTCAAAATAACTAAGATCAAAGTCATTACAATGGATTTAAAATAAGCTTACGGTGGATCATAGCAAATTTTTCGATTGTACTTATCAGGTGGTCTATGACGGTGTTCTATGGTGGTCATGACGTTTTAAACCGATAGAAGTTCCACTGTGGGAAAGAGACAGAGTTATACAAGTTGTCCAGCGCCATCTTGTTCCCAAGTAGAACTATTTTAGTTTAAGACGTCATGGCAAGCCACAAGAACACTGTATGTATAAATGTAACAAGCTGACCCGACAAACTTCGTACCGTCTCACCTTGTAAACCTTCCCTGGACTTCCAGAAATAATTCAAAACTAAAATAAGCCAAATCGGTCCAGCCGTTCTCGAGTTTTAGCGAGACTAACGAGCGGCAATTGATTTTTATATATAAAAAGAAGACAAGCAGAGCCGGCAAACTTCGTAACGCCTCAAAATATTTTTACCTTTTAAGCCTTCCCTGGACTTCCCAAAATAATTCAAAACCAAAATCAGCCAAATCGGTCCAGCCGTTCTCGAGTTTTAGCGAGACTAACGAGCAGCAATTGATTTTTTATATAATAGAGATAAGGGGGTACGATGCCAACGGGCCCTACACAACGATGTAAATAATGTACCATTATATTAGGTATACCTCAACCGGGCACATATATAAACTCTGTGGCAAATATTTAAAAAATCCTGAAAAAAGAATCCAATAAAACACTTTTTTTTTATCGTGGTAAAATCATCAAATGAGTCCTCCCACCCCAGGCAGGGCGGGAGGGAGTGTCAGACTTGCACTGACTAAAATTGCGATCCCGGCAGGCTTTAGGCTAGGCCGTCATTATGCTGACGCTCTTTGAGGCGCGCGTGGAACACGACGCGACGTCGACCCGGGCATGGTCCATGGTCGGACAGCGAGTTGCGCTTTACCCAATAAAACACTTGGGAAATTAAACGAAAAGCCAAGCCATTGTTTATTAATCACAAAACGAAATAGTTGAACACTAAACTATTTCATTTAGTATGCTAAGATTACATTGCAAATAGTTTAGTAGTAAAATGCTATGAAACTTAGAGTAGCCAACTTCTTCGTTTCTCTGAAGTGTAATCTTGAAACTAAGCTGCTTTGCATTGTAGAGTAGATACGAGTACTTAGGTACAACAAGTCTGGACCTAGGTCCTAGGTATACATTTAGAAATGCTACCTAGGAATAAACAATATACACGAACAGTTAAAGGAAAGACTTTTATACTACCCTTCTTAATTTATATAACAGTTTTTATTTTATTTAGGCTGACAAACGGTTTATAAAAGAATCTTCAAAACTTCAATCTAAATACAGTTGAATCCGTTTATTATGACATTGAAGGGACCGTCATTCTAAGCGGACGTCATACAAAGCATTTTGTACAAAATAAACAACCTCCTGTTTTTGTCAGTATGTATTTATTTTAACAGAGAGACAATATAGAACTAAGTCAATAATATTAATTGTTATTACCCACTGAGACGCAAAACAACCATGCATGCGCCGAACATCATCGGGTATCACGTGACGCTTCCGAACACTTGTCGAAGTTGTTGAAAGAATTTTCTATGAAAACCAAACTTCGCTGTGTAATACGTCATAATAAGCGGTTGGTCATTATAAGCGGAGTCATAATAAACGGATTCTACTGTATATAATTATAACTCAAAGGTGACTGACTGACATAGTGATCTATCAACGCACAGCCCAAACCACTGGACAGATTGGGCTGAAATTTAGCATGCAGGCATCCACTAAGAAAGTATTTTGATCAATTTCTACCCCCAAGGGGAGAAAATAGGGTATGAAACTCTGTCAATTTGATAAAAAATACATTGTTAAGTTCCGACATCCACGCAAATGAATCGCGGGCACAGCTAGTAATATTATAAAGCTAAAGTTCAGTAAAATTTGTTTACAAATAACAATCCCTGGAACTACAAACAATTTTCATAATTGTTTCACCAATAGAAAACTACATTATTCTATGAGTGACATGGTTTTTATACTTTTGATATGCCCGGACGAAGTCGCGAGCGAAATCCTATATTTTCATCCTATATTTTTTATTCTCAAATTGCTGACTTCTCACATCTATTTGAAAATACCTCCCCTAAAGATACAGTAAGAATAAAAATCACATGAGTAAAATAAATGAGCACAAATATAAGGAACCTCCTTTCCTTAATTTCCCCTATTTCAATTTCCGACGTCTATGTTTCTTCCGATTAATTTCGTTGCAGATTTCAGGACTGTGTGGCGTTTATTGCGACCGGCACACTATTATTCGTGAGATATTTCGAAAGAAAACTACTTTCTTATACAATTTCATAAAATGGTCTAAATATAAGGTTTTACGTGTCAGTATTATGAAGACACGGTTAGAATTGCCGAAATAACTTAAAACTTACTACGTGAGTAACTTCAAAACAACAGCACCAAATTAGATGATTTGCTTTTTGGTGTATTTGCTAACTGAGACAGGATTTGTTTGTATGAATTTTTTCGGAAAATCTACCATGAAGGACAAAAAATGAATTCGTGCGATAGTGGGGTGGCAGTAAATATAACTGTTCAGACCAAAGTTGGTCCAACATCATTTAAGCTGGTCGCGGGACTTATACCATCACCGTGACCCCGGAACATAAAGGGCTATTGAAGGACCCCCGTACTGTCAGACTTGTACTGACACACAATCATAGTGCAGTCGTTAGTACTACACTCCGATTACAATTTGGCTGCATGCTTGATTTGGGTAGTGAGAGAAAGAAAATACATTTATTGACACGCACAGGACCTAATTAAAAAAAATATATGAAGTAAAATGACAGAGGAAAATAAATAAATATGAAAGAAAAACAACAATCCTGTGCGAGGCCAAAAATCCTACCTCAGCATATGCTGCGACATTTTTTTTTTAATTGTCACACAGCTCTAATGCGCTGGTAGACGAACTTACTGCATTCAAGCTGCAAAGCAGTCGCATACAGTTGAAATGCCTTCTGTCTAGAGCCTAAGTTAATAAATATCCATTATTTTCAAGATACATTTTATAGCGTTCTGTCCTTTTATAAATATCCACTTCTTTTAAGTTATATGTTACAGCGTAAAAATCTTCATTTTGTACCGTCTGAAAAAACCCTTCACTTGAAGTTAAACCTCTTGGGATACACCCATTTCATTGAGTCCTGTTTTAAATGAGCAACACACTTATGCACTTTATATCTGTAAATGTAAATACCCTGGGGTAATACCGATCGAAGAGGTATTTTCTGAATTCATATTAATTTCATTTATTTTCACTTTGTTTCAGTCGTTGAAATTCAGAGCTCATCCAGCACACATCATCATGATATTTTACTATTATAACAACAGAAACTCCTAGCATCTTCTGCTTTCCCAGTTTTCGAGTTTTATTAAATAATGCACTAAAAGTATTACAATAAATCGACAAATTGTCGCCAAAGCAGGTCAATCTTTGTCTCAAATAAACGTAACACTCGAGATCGTAAGCATCAACACAAAATTACGGCTCTCGCAGTCAACATCATAATAAAATTTCACCATTATACCAACAGAAGCTCCTAGAAGCTCCTGTTGTCCCAGTATTCGACAGTAAGTTTGACTACAAAAGTATGACAATAACATCAAATTGTCGCTCCCTACTGTATGATACCTATATAAGTAACAGCATCAGCACAAAATCACGGCTCTCCCAGTCCGTATCATCATAATATTTCACCATTCAACCAACAGAAACACCTGCTACCCTAGTATTTCGACAGGATCTTAGTCAGTAAAACACTAAAAGTATGACAATTAATCTTCAAGTCAGTCAATATTAATATTGCATCCAGTATACGTAATCGCATCAGCACAAAATCACGGCTCTCCCCAGTCCGTATCATCATGATATTTCACCATTAAACCAACAGAAACACCTGCTGCCCCAGTATTTCGGCAGGTTCTATTCAATAAAAGACTAAAAGTATGACAGTTTATCGACAAGTCAGTCAATATTTATATTGCCTCCAGTATACGTAATCGCATCAGCACAAAATCACGGCTCTCCCAGTCCATATCATCGTGATATTTCACCATTAAACCAACAAAAACACCTGCTGCCCCAGTATTTTGGCAGGTTCTTTTCAATAAAAGGCTAAAATTATGACAGTTTATCGACAAGTCAGTCAATATTTATATTGCCTCCAGTATACGTAATCGCATCAGCACAAAATCACGGCTCTCCCCAGTCCGTACCATCATGATATATCACCAATAAACCAACAGAAGCACCTGCTGCCCCAGTATTTCGACAGGTTCTTTCAAATAAAGCACTAAAAGTGTAACAATAAGTCGTCAAGTCACTCAATATTTAAATTGCCTCCAGTATACGTAATCACATCAGCACAAAATCACGGCTCTCCCAGTCCGTATCATCATGATATTTCACCATTAAACCAACAGAAGCTGGTAGAAGCTCCTGGTGTCCCAGTGTTTCAAGCGAGGCGGATAATATTTGCCTTTATGGCAGCCACGTTAGTTAGAGATCGGGTGCAGGCATTAATCCCGTGATGTACGAGCGACCACGCTTTCCTGCATACATTTCGTTATAAACAAAGGTAATGCAGATAGGTATGATTTAATTTGTAGTGGGATGGATTTTTGGTTGATCAGTATGTGGAAGTGTTTTGCAAGTGAATGTAATATTTCAATTAGTCAAAGTTTGAGGTAAGGTAAGCAAGAGGATGAAGTACAAATCTTGAAAACGCAGTCACGATACTGGAAAACATAGGTGGGGAAAAAGGAGAAAAAATTGTTGCCAATAATAAGTTTAAAATACCCTGTTGTATAACGGATAAAAAAACCCACTTTCTACTCACTTCACTCGACAAATCACACTTTTTACTAACTTCACTTTAATACTGTCAATTTATACATTAATTCGTGTCCCTTAACTATGCGCACAATTACAAACAAAAGTTACTGACGAAACTGACGGTGAAATTGTCGCGGAAACTAGTTTTTTTTTTTTTGTAGAAACGTATAAAATAAGATTAAGACTATACTTTGACGACTTACAAGACTCTCTAATGGTAAAATTTTACGGTAGTGTAGTTGGGAAACAATCTTTTCGCAGACACTAACAGCCCTTCGCCAATGTCTCTTAATTATTTCTATCAATAGTCGAAATTGGACAATACCAACCTATCTATTAAGTCTAGTCTAGACACACTCAATAAAAATCCGAACACGAAACTAACAAAGCCTTATCAAGAACCAATACAACTACCAGGGTTTGATTTAATTAAGCTTTATCACCTAGTACACTACCGAGTTACAAATAACGGCCTACTTTGCAATAGCCCCTTTGATTTTATGCGATGACCCGTTATTCCCGGAGGCCTGGATAAATTTCCCGGAATTTCCTCGGCACACATACCGGATATACGGGACTTATACTCATTCATCAACCTTTAGTACAGTCCGGAGATAAGTACCAATTTACTTGCAGCCACCTTAGTTTGCATGTACTTTCAACGTGCTAGCCAGAATCTGCATTTTAATAAAATATTGGGTTACTGAGGTGTTTACCGTAATATACGGTATTTTATTTTTAAATTATGTCCGCAAGGTAGAGTGTTTGCATTTTATGATGTGGGGGAAAAGACCGTCTAATATAAAATTACGGCATAACCATGCCGTAATTTCTTGACTGGGATTTCTTGTATGTGTATTTTTGTTACCCATTTTAGTTTCTTTTGATAAATAGACATAGTGGTAATTGGTGCTAGTTGGTAAATAAAAAAAGTATAAGAACTGTACCTATTCGTAAATTTGACATAAATACAGGACCCGTACTTGAAAAAAAAACTGGTCAAGTGCCTGTGAGACCACGCGCAATATAGGGTTCAGCGATATAAAGTCAATTTTTCCCTTAACTTTTCTGCAGGCTGTACTTCGTGCCAGATTTCATGTTTCTATACCAACGGATAGTCCCTGTTTTGATTTACTTACGAGTCGCAAAATACGGCAAAATATTTATTATTTTTGCCATATTTTTTACTGACCTGAGAAAAATAGTCTTGATTGACAAGCGGATTCATGACGAAATGCTCCTATAATGGTATAATTTTCTTTTTTTTTGGATTCTTGGATTTTGGGATTCCCTACTGAACTCTAAAAATCAACTTATCCTTTTAAAATAGCCCAAAAGTTCTCCCTCAAACTCGTTGGATTTAAAAATCCATATGGCCATTTTGTACACAAGCCACTGTTGCACGATCATACTTCAAGCACATGCTCCCCAGTCCCCGCATTCCATACGAACGAATATAAAAATATTGTAACAACAAACCTATATCAATAAGAATGATTAATGATTGCCATGTCCCATCCACCAACGGCATGACATATGAATTTTTATGAATATTTATCATGCGAATTTTTCATTTTATTATAAAATTCTTTTGACGTATTTATTACCATTTTATTAAACGATATTTTCCTACGGACTACGTTGAGATGTACTATTATTTTTACAGTGTAATTAAAAACGAAGATATTAAACCGGAAAAATGAAAATACACCGGACGAACCAACTCAAGACTACTCAAAAATAAAACCCACGAAGAAAAACTCTCATCACAACCTGTTTAAACATGTATATTTCCCGTCCAAAACACCTAACTAAACCGAATTTGTACCCGCATATACCTCGCGGGAGAAAATTCACGATGTATAGAAGATGTCGACCGCCCCCGACCGCCCCCGACCGCAGCCGAGCGCCCCAATAAAGACCATCTCTTCAGTCTCAACAGCAATTTAATCAGCTTTGTTCTTTATAAATAAGCTACGGTATTCGCCCGACCCAGGCATGCTATTAAGCTTTGTCTTTTATTTTTTTCGTCGTCAGTTCAAACGTATAAACTTGGCCTTATTAGAACAATGTTGTGTAATGACAAGGCTTGGGTTGATCTTTGAATTGTAGGACAAAATGTCGAAGGTATTGTTCTATTGTTGGGAGTTTTTATATTTAGCTCGACGGTACTTTATTTGCGGACTGACTATGGGTGCTATTATAAAGAAACAGGTAGGCGAACTGCTTCTATTTATGCGACCGCATGATTAAATATGAGTCTGGTTTACCTATATGTATCGGCACCGACCTGTCTGCGCCGACAGCCTGCTTATTTAGAAAAGCAATTAATAAAAATAAATAGTAATGAATTACAAAAATGAGAGATTTAAGAATTAGATGGCCGCACTCCAAGTTCTAAACAGATAAATCATTATAAGTGTCCCAAAACTATAGATAGTTGAAGTTATCCAAAGTTACGGGGCACACGCGGATATATTTGACAAAATAATCAATCCGAAGTTTGACAGACGGAGTCAGGAAAGGCACGTAGCTCTCGAACGGGTTCGTTATCTCGTTCGAACTGCACTGCCACCCCCAAAGCGGCACCCTGCATACCATGAACGTACGACTGACGTGGAAATATAAATCACTAGACGAGACTTTCGTAACCAAAACGCAAAATTTTCGTGTAATTTCTTAAAATATCTGTGAAATATATATTTTACTACCATATTAATATCCTTGTTTATAAATATTGGCAAGGCTCACAACTTTACAGATCATAACTCGGTCACGATGATGAGAAAGAAAATGTTATCTGTTTTATAGACAGCAATAAAGAATTTTGTCGACAAGTGTTGTTAGGAAAACTTATCGTTAATAGCGAGGCACGTCTGCCCATTTCTATATGCATGATCCACTGAATATCAGGACGTATTCGATGCAGCACCTGCTCCCCCGGCAACTCGCTAACTTTGCTTCACAAGTTTGCCTAAAGTATTACGAAATTTGAAGCGGACGCCCGCGTTGCCAACTTGTCCCACATTATGTTTGTAAGCCTGATGAAATCGACGTCCTGCAAAACTTTTCACCTTGTTATTATCACTTTTTAAACAGGTACAATAGAAATTGGTAATGAAATTCGCTGTCGACCTGCCGGTTCTGTAGCACTGGAACTTGTTCTCAGTGACTTTTGAAACTATCGCATCGAACCCATTTCACAAGGGGGCCCTCTATAACTTGCGAAAGCTGAAAAGTTGTTTTAGGAGTTTCTGCTTTCCGGAGTTATTTTGAGTGGTCACTTTACATCCACTGGAATTTTTCACAATTCACATTTTCTAAAGTTACTCTTGGGTTTACTGTTAGATGTGCTACTACTTTACGAAATATTATATTTATAAGACTTATTACACCATACACCACAGATACATACACCACAGACAAGCTCAATGTAGCTCAATATGGAACCTAGCATCTCTTCGTTATGGATGTAATAGAACATTGCGATAGAGTGGCTTTCAAGTAATCCAGACTACAAAGAAACTTACTTATTAAAGGCAATGTAAAACAAAAACATAAATATAACTTGTTATAATCCTTGCATTTCTTATGCATACACATAACAGAGACTCCTGAATCGGGAGCAACCCCAGTTCCAGAAGTACAAGACTAAACTTAAGCTCAACACTGCAAAACATTTCATTGCAATAAAATAACTCAAAAAGCTGGATTCCCGCGAGTTCCTGAGATTACAAGCATTTTTGCATCTCTAAACTATTCAAAGGATACTCAAATGTGCTATTTTTCTGCTCGCATTTTAAATTATGGATGAAATACTTCGTAATAATCTTCATAGAATCTCCCGTTAGCTAATAATCCGTCTAGACAAAACAAAAAAGGAACGGGTAACAGAGCAATGTAAACGCAATCAATATAAACACGTTGATTATTCGATTACTCTCGTATTGCGCGTCCAATTTAAAATAACAAGGTGCACACCGAGTGCACATAGGCATAATAAAATGGTGAGTACGTGTCATCGGCTTTTGCGAGCTAATCGCAGCGGGGACGCTTGATTGCATGCACACCGTATTTTCTTTTTTTTTAGAGACGCGTTGAAACTGGCTTCATTGAACAAAGCAACTATCGCTGAGCTGGGATTATTGAACCAATTTAATTTAAGCGGAATAAGCTTTTTGATGCAGCTCTAATGAAGAAAGAAACGAGATCTTCCCCTGATTGGGCTACGTGGCTACTACGATAGATATTTGAAGGCAATTTGTAGGATAAAAATGTTTAAAAGGTAGGGAGATTAGTTATTGGAAAATTCTGTTCGAGCGCTGAGGAGATTAGTCAGGAATTTGAATTTGTTATTCAGAGTTACCTGTATAATAAATAAAGGACTTTAGTTGTTGTTTTTTGTTACGAAATATATTTTGAGCACAATATTTTAATATTTCAATATTGTTAGTTAGTTTGGACAAGAAAAAACCATTCTTTATAAAAATGTCGGAAAAAATTTGAAGGTTATTTTGATACCCATGAAGCAAAAACTTTGATATCACTTTTTACAAAATTGGACGGAAGACAAAATAAGTTTATAACATGAAGCACAGGAACCTATTGAGTTTTATGAAAATAATGCCTTAGAAATATATTAAATTATTTAAAAAACAGCATCACAAACAGAATTGATGTTTCTCTCTGAATGGTCAAATGTCATACATAAGTTAAATAACGTTTAAATCATTGCTTTACTTTAAATATTTGAATGAATTGAATTATGGTCAAACGACAACTGGACGACCTCAAGTTTCAATCAGACCCATAGTCTTAATTTAAAATTTCAGGCAGAATAATAATTACTTTCTAGATCTAAGTTATTCAAACAAGACAGCCTTCGACTGTCGTTTAATCTTTTAATCCAATTTTATCAGTTTGTATACTCTGTATCTATTTCATATTGAAAAAAATGAATATGAATAAGCTATCACGTTCACTGTCTCTTGCATGTAAATCGAGAAGAGTCGGTTCGAATCAAAATTCAACCGCCGAAGTGAATGAACGAATTATTTGACTGATGTTTTATTTATTATTCTGACCGAAATAACGAGGAATGGTCTTCGGTAAATATGAAAGTTATCATTCGAATAATTGGAGCATTATACGAATACAAAAAGTTAGTGTTTCTGTTAGTCACAGACAGTTCAAGACCCTTATCATGTTTTTTTTTATCGGGAAAATATTTTTGTGATGGGAGAGTGTAATTTTCCGAATATCTTCGGGGGTATCAACCCTTATTGCTGGTCGATTTTGAAACATCAAAAGGCAAAGTTTTTTTCCTTTTTATGTAAGTATGTGTACATAAGGATTAGGGTAAGCCGTTGAGGTATTGAAAAAACGGATGGCTATTCGGTTTGACGTTGTATAGGGAGTATTTCCAGCTATATAAAGACATAGACAGATACATGGACGTGGAGTAAGTTGTATCGGCTTACAGTGCGTGAAATTAGTTGGAGAAAGACCTTTTCAGGTTCGATATTACTATTTCTTTGGGAATAGCGTAGTGGAGTTGAATATAGATTAACTAACTATGGTTTGTAAAGGCATTTTCATACTTTTTCATCAAATTTCTGAAACTTTATTTTTAATATTGCTCCACACTAGCAATATCTTCCTGTATAGTGGGTGCGTTTAAAAACATAGAAACTCACATTACAAACACCCAGACAAGGAACAAACACATGCAGATCGTACAAATTTTTGTTCCATGCAGAGATTGAACCCACGACACGTTGCGCAGCGGTCGATCGCTCAGCCACTGCGCCAACCGTGTCGTCAAATTAACTTCAAAATAACCAACACACATCGCAACACCATCTTGCGGCAGTTAACGATGCATTGATGGTTTCAAATCGGAACAGTTACCAAGACACCGTGCAAAGCAATCGATGAATAGCGCTTAATGTCGACGAGCTGATGGATAGAACCCTTTTCACTATTTGTAGCCTTCACAACTCACCAGCGCTTGAAGGCGGAGAAATTTTCAATCGATCCATTAAAGTCGGATGCTTAGCTACCTCTAGTTTAGTAGAAATATTATGTCCGCTAAATTACTTAGTAACTATTTGTAGCGTGTAAATAATTCAATTGATCTATCCTGCACTTTTTTTATCGTGGTAAAATCATCAAATGAGTCCTCCCACCCAGGGCAGGGTGCGAGGGACTGTCAGACTTGTACTGACTAAAATCCACGGTGTCTATCAGTAGCCCTTATGTTCCGTGGTCACAGTAATGAAATAATTCCCGTGACCCCGGTTGGCTTTGGCCCTCTAGAGGGGGGCCCCGTCATCATGCTGACGCTCTTTGAGGCGCGCGTGGAACAAAACGCGCCGCCGCTCAATTACTTAGTAACTATTTGAAGAGTGTACATAATTCAATTGATATATCCTGCACTTGCAAAAAGATACTAAACAAATTGAATGCAAAAAAAAAACAAAATAGCTAGCTGAGATATCAAACTCTAATCGCTAATAGCTGATTCATCTTTCAGAATTTCAGAAATGAGTAGAAATATGATACGACATGAAATCTTACCCAGGAATTCATTGACACCATTTCTCAAAGCACATTTCTTTGTCTGGATCCTACCCTTTATATGTTACGTCACACCACCGTTAATCTCATAGACCGTTGATCGAAAAACGTTTAAGATAAAACAGAGTTTAAAAAATAACAGCTCGCCAGTGACGTCAATAAATCATGGGGGGTCGTTACACCCCGCGCGCCCCCTGTCAGCGCTACGCGAAAACTCGCAAAAACATCCCAAATCTGTCTGGACCCACCCTTGTAATCGCTAGATAATGGGTGCGGATTGAAAAATCATCCTCGCTATATGTTAAGGGCATGCAAGCCTCACTTGTGCCCGTAATTTGTCATTGCGGTAGCGTTTTAAGTTAGGTTCGGTATTATAAATGACTGTGATCAATTTTGCAATGAGGGTTGCAGATTAGGCATGTGTGGATTTTGGTCGTTCTCCTTTATGGCTTTTGGATTGATGTATTTATTAATATATTTTTATAATTTGTGTGGCTGCGTTAACTCTGCGTATGTCGTAAGCTGATCGTTATACGTATTAGACATATCGTGATACGTCTAGGCATTTCATGATCCGTCAGCACTTCATGATGTGCCAAAAAAATAACATAAAAAGATCATGATTGTGTGAAAAAGTCAGGTGGATCGAAAAGTTATCTGATGAAAGCATTTAAGTTTTTATCGTAAAGTTGATGATGAAATCAGATCGACATAAACAATGCATTTTTCATAGATTTAGAAATGAAAGCGAAGGTACAATACCTACAATCAAAAAACCTTTGAACCCGATTTTATTTTATGAATGAAATTCGTAAATACTTTCCTGTAACAACATAATTGGCATATACCAACCATACAATTTTGAGTGTCTGCCATAAAAATAATATATGGCCAATAAAATATCACTCCAAACTTTATTAAGTAAAAAAATGAAAATTAATCGTTTGTAGCAATAAATTTATTTTACTAGTACATTGCATTTTCACAACAATAAACTTTTAACATCCAACGAATGTAGTTGATCTTTACGACAGTACATAAAATTCGTAAATATACGAAACATCGAAATAAAGCCTGGGTATATCGGAATAAAGCATGCTTTTACATTATTTTTATTGGGTACTAGTGTATTTTGAATGATTGCGTTAAAATTTTGATCTAGGGACGTTACAATAACCATTGTGCATCGAGTCTTATTTCGAAATGACGTGCTCAGCGCGTCTAGCGATATCACGCGCCATGAGAAGCTAGCCTAAGGTACGAGTAGCACGCATAGTTATCTCCGTCGGCATCCCGCGACACGTAGCAACGTGTCCCGTAAGTTGCATGCAAATATGAACTGTATTTACTGTTGATACACTTCAATGTTCTTTACCGCATTGTAAAATGCCGCCCGGTCCGGCCGGTTGGTCTGAATCGTACCTAAGACGTCTTTCGGCATATTAGTTTCATACTAATTATATATCTATGTTTACTATTTATTTCGCGTTAAACACTTGTACAACTCATGCCAACCGTCAGTTTAAACTTTTGGCTTTTAACTGTTTTTTTTCATCGTGTTATAATCATCAAATGAGTCCTCCCAGGGCGTGTCGGGAAAGACAGTTAAACACGTCCTGACTAAAATCTACGGTGATCCATCAATAGCCGTTTACGCTCCAGGGTCACGGTTACCTGATGAGACGTCCAGTCCTTAAGTTAGCTTAATGTTTAAGCACATCGGCAAGCGCAGTGTGGGACAACCACTAGCTAGATGGGCCGACTACCTAAATAAGTTGGCTACGACAAATTGTATGCGGAAGGTTGAAGACAGGATGATGAGGCACGGCCTAGTAAAACTCAATTTGACTGGCCTTTCGGTCCAGTGGTTAGTGACCCCGACTGCTATGCAGGGGGTCGTGGGTTCGATTCCCACCCAGGACAAATGTTTGTGTGATGAGCATGATCATTAAATTTGTTCTGTGTCTGGATGTAATTTATCTATAATATGTATGTATTTAGAAATATATAAGTATGTTTATCAGTTGTCTAGTGCCCATAACACAAGCTCTGCTTACCTTGGGACTAGATGGCGTTGTGTGATAGTTGTGGAATATTAATATTATTATAATGTCCAGCAGTGTACTGCAGACTGAATTGAAGTAGTTTTCATAAAATAAGAGGTAAATTTATACTGGTTTTAGTCTGCTTATTTTTCTGTAAAACCTTTCAGTATTGATAGGCGTATCGGCTAAGTACTAATGGTCCGTAGTTTGCATTGTTCAAAGCCAGACCAACAAAAGAAAAAATGGCTTTGTAAAAACCAAAGATTTATTAGTTTGTTTGAATGTGAATAGATTTGATTTAATGATTACGACTGGTCCTGAAATTCACGTTACAGAATAATTTCAACCTTTGATTTAGTATATTTTTATATTGAAAGGTTTATAAAGAGATTTTTTTTGTTCAGCCTACACTGTCCCACTGCTGGGCAAAGGCCTCCCCCAAGTCTTTCCAAGTGTCCTTGTCCAGCTCCACTTCGAACCAGCCGTCACGGTACGAGTCCAACTCGTCTCGCCACCTCTTTCTGGGCCGACCTCGGCGGCGGCGCCGTCCATCTTCAGGCACCCACTGCGTGGCGGTCTTCGCCAGAGAGATTATAAAGAACTAATTTGTTATTAACAACGGCATCGTTGGAGCAGTTGCCTATAGTGATCAATTGCTGCGCATCGCAGGTTCACTTCTATCACGGAACAAATATTTATCTGACCTACAAAAAGTTGTTCCGAGTCTTGCTGTTTTAGCATGTGAGTTTAAATGTTTGTAAAAGCACCCACAACCCAACTTGAAAACTTCTTATATTAAGAAAAAAAAACAACTAGCAATTCTCAAAGTACCTTGAAAAAGAGCAACTAATGGTGAAACGACTTAACTCCGAAAAGGTCGTTTTCCAAACATCTGATACATTTGACAATACAGTCCCCAGTTCATGTATTAAATACATTAGTCCAGTCATTAAAGCCAAAACCCGAAAATAATTAGTAACTTGCTGAAATTTTAAGGGGTTTTTAAAGAAGGTAAAATAACTTACCGGGTGATTTTGCAGAGTTCTGGGGTGTACGGAAAGGGTTGAAAAGGGGTGAAAAGTGTTTTTCGTTAATAACATTGCCAAAAAAATTAGTAACACGCTGCAAATTTGGAATTAGGTTGTTCTTACCGTTTTATAACGTGTATCAAATTTGCAGCGTTTTGCAACATACGGAACATTGTTTATTTTTAAAAAACAATGCAATTTGTTAATAACAAGGGTAAAAAATTAGTAACACGCTGCAAATTTGGAATTAGGTTGTTCTTACCAGTTTGTAACGTGTATAAAATTTGCAGCGTGTTACTATTTTTTTTGGCAATGTTATTAACGAAAAAATACTTTTCACCCCTTTTCAACCCTTTCCGTACACCCCAGAACGCTGCAAAATCACCCGGTAACTTATTTTACCTTCTTTAAGAACCCCTTAAAATTTCAGCAAGTTACTAATTATTTTCGGGTTTTGGCTTTAATGACTGGACTACATGCAAATATCACTAATGCACTAAATATGCCAATTATGGAATAGTGGGTATTGCACGCAACATTTTGGATGCCTTAACTAAATTATTTAGTGGCACGATTCTGATTTGAAACAGACGTTCTGACATCATTGTTTGGAATATAATTATGCAGCTCATTATTATTTTGTAAATCGTGATGTTTTCTGCTTGAAGTGAAATCTGAAGTGAAATTAATTCTCTGTAGTGTAAAATTCTATAAATAGCTATGATACGAAAATTACAAATGACTTTTACCCAAAATTACTTTCATTTAAAATATTAGAGTTTAAATTAGTTCTCATATCAGGAATCCCTGAACCCACTCTCTCATTGTAAAAACTTGAACTTATAAGTCTCCATTTTTTTTCAAAACTCTAACTGACGGACTAATTAGATTTGCAATTAATTGATGCTGTCATAATGCCTATTACCGATCGCAGCATTACCAACCTAACCACACAATATCGATGTATAGCAGCTGGTCACTTATAATCAACAGCTCGATATATCTTGCCCTCACAAGGCAGGCTATCATCTGTCAAGCTTCTCGCAGACAGCGATCAAATTGAGGATTTCTGGCTTACTGCCCTTCGTCGATGCCCAACCTCCCCCCACGTGCAAACTGAGATAATACCTGCGACCTGCCTGTCTCAAAATAGAGGTTTATATTCACCCATTATCCTCAGACACGTCTCGCCTGTTTCGAGCTATTGTTTATTTAGATAACAACAAAAAGGCGATGAACTGTGATATTGGTAACAAAATCAATGAATCGGTGCGAACTATCTGCACCTATCTGGAAAATCCAATGAAATAAAAATGAATTCTGAGCTTTATTCTTGTGTGATGTAAAGCGGTCATGGTTTGTTCGATGAAACAATTGAGGTGTTCATTTAAAACCGAATTGCATTCCAATAAGTCATGTGTAAAAAGACATTTCTTTATGTGCACGTAGCGAAGTCACAAAGTGATATTGGCTGAATGTTACGGTAGATAAAATACTTTTGAAACTAAATGTATTACTTAAATGTTTTTCTCAATCATTAAAAAAATAACACTCTCAATGTTTGTTGTGTGACAGTTCAGAAAACAGCAGTTTCTAATTGTCTATCAAAATCCATAGAGGGATCATTCAATTTTCTAACCCTTTGCCCTATTTCACTTTGATCAGTTTTCACCATCGGCTTAAGCAAGCCTTCACGTACCACATTTCCCAAAACATCATCTAAAGAAACCGATTTCAAAGAGTCACCCTCCAACTTAACATAATATTTCGAGGAATATTGTGCTAATTGGAACTGGTGCGTAAAATATCGGATTACGCAAGCGGGTTGGCGCGCGGGTACCGTGTCTAGTGCACCCGCCCTGCCTTACCGAGTCAAATTAAATTTACATAAATAGTCAAATACACAGGGCCCAAAGTAAACCATTCTAAATTCGATGGCCCGAAAGTTGTATCTCTGCAAACACGGACATTCCGAGCGGCAAATGTGACCCGAATTAATATTTGACCAGCGTGTTTGTGCTGTACAAGTTGTGCCTTCATTTGGCTTCTGCGGGGACTTCACATTTGATAATTTTCTATGAAGTCTAATTTCAGGAATTAGTAGTCTGACCCGCCTTTAACATATTTAATTTACACCGCATGGGGGCGACGTCGAAATTCGTATTAATTTCAAGATAAGTTAATATTCACCTAGGGAAGTTATAATGGAATTCAGACAACTTATGATCCTAGCAACCGCGCTGAATTTGTAGGCGACGAAGATAAATGGAATGCTTGTCAAAACCGAGGCCTACTGCACTGTCTTATGAGATTTTTGGTCGAATCGTCAGCTGTATTTTATTTAATATTTCTTTTGGATTTTTTCGAGCTTAATAACGGAAAATCTGCTGTTGTGTTTTAATCTTTTTATTTCGGGACAGCGTTTACTGTATTTAGAAATGCAACTTATTTAACTAACACAGAGTTAAAAAAAACCGAAACATTTCCAAAAATTCTCTCAGTTTAAAGGCACTATGCTCTTTGCGGAAAAGCACTAGGTACTTAAAAGCTACAAACATTTTACAAAGCTAACGACACCAAAATTTCCTGAACAACATACCACCAAGAAACAGGGAACACCAAAAAACATGTACCAAAAATCACCTTACCCACACCTCGCATATTATAAAGGCACCTGGCCATAAACCGTACGAATTTATTTTAAAAATAAACACGCTTGTTCATTGACGCGTCTGAAACATGAGCAGCACTCAGGCGGGGTGGCATTAAATATTTCATTTTAGAGAAGTTTTTATTACCGTCAGAGAACGTGTCCGCGATAAACGTTGTGAACGTGACTAGAGAACCTTGCTTAGATCGCCCGCTCACCTATACTTGTGGAATTAGGACGGCTAGAAGTGACTGAGGGGAATAAACAAGTAAACATCACATAAAAAAGTAAATATGATCGCTTTTTTCCCACTGCTCAACCGTAAGTGCTCAACTGCGAATATTTGAGCAGTGGAGATCCTCAATGCTCAACTTACGTAACTTAATGTGGGCGGTGTCATCCAACAAATTTATTAGGATCAAATGAAAATAATTGCACGAACAACCAAAATTACTTGTCAATAAATAAGTTCTATACCTACTTATAATACTCCATTAGAATGAGTTTAAAACTTCCAGATTACGATAAGGGACCCATAACTCATGGCTAGTTACTAAAAGTCCTCGGATCTACAAAATGAATTCTCTTTACCTTACATATCATCACAATCATTCTACTGTCACAAATGTAAACAAGGATAAAAAATATCCCAGCTATGTTATTTTTCAGGCTTTACCACAACGTGAGCAGGGACGGCGACGGCGACGGGGCGTACACGGGACGACAGCGGGGCGGTCGCGTTAGAAATGTGCTTCCTTGCACCCGCCCACCTTCCGTTAATTTGTAACAAACACGACATTATCACGATACTTTTCGCCTGCAAGCAGTATTATGAATAGGGGGAATGTTATTTATTTCTTTTCGTAAATAATGTGGATTTATTTATCGCCCTTGCTTTAATAACTTCACCTTCGCCCTTTACACACGAAGTCACGAGCATAAATAATTTATACCTACATAAAATTAAATATAATATGTATATTTTCTTCTTATATAATTATCTAATAACAACTTTGAGAAAAGATCTATTTCAGCATTGTCTTAATAAAAAAAGACAATGTTAGTAATAGTATCCTTCATTAATAAGGACGAGTTCTGTGATCAGTTGTTAAACTAGCAATCACTTAAAATCCAATGTTTTTTTAAACCATTTGTTAATAAAAATACTCAGATACAGAGCAACAAAGATGACTAAACTTCGGGAGTTTCGCAGGAGCGGGAAGGAAATCGCGGCGCTGGAACGTAAAGGACATGTAAAATATTTTGAAGGAACCGGGTGCTTTTTTGTCAATAAGAATCTGACAGTCCCGTCTGCTGCTTCAACTACCAGAAATCATTTGATGATTTTTACACGAAGACAAGGGGACTGAGCATCCGAAAAGATTACCCCTCGAAACTCGCTAAACAACCACTCAAAGTCAAACTTATTTATTTACGTTAAATGTGGTAGTACAAAAAGATGGTAAAAATAAATAAAAGTTCATACAACTTTCGCCATAAAAATGGTATGCAATCATGATTAAGATTTTGGGTTACACATCGGTTTAGTAACTATACCTACATACAATAAACTTTTGGGCTTATTAAATCTAAAAGAAACAATATTTTGCTGTTACATATTAGTCAACATACAAATTGAACTTTAATACTTAACTTAAAATAAAATATTTAAAATTATTTTACAAACATAACAATAAAATAGTCCCTAAGTAACAACCTATTTGTTATAAATAATTTACTTAGCTTCTTCGTAAATCAAATAAGTTGAGCTTCCACCCACTATCCAGTTGATGAACTGAGTGATGCGTAGCCGATAGCTAACCTATTCGTTTTAACTGATACGTGGTCCAAAAAAAAAAGAAAAAAAAATACCTTCATGTTCAGGTTTCACAGTTCACCGTGCTATTTCGACATCATTCGATCGGAATACCACGAAATAAAACCGCATTGCAATGCTTAAAATAAAACCGACAACCATGTTGGTTTTTAGTACTTTTGTAGAGCGTTACGTTTCACATGTCTTTACTAACAAACGTGCAAACAATGACTTGGTTTTAGACTGGAAATTCAATTAATCAAGTTTTTAAAGCCTTTAAAACGGTGCGCTGATAGACGCCAGTGGTGAGTTGACAGACATCACGTTTTCCATCACCAACGAGACAGCATTTTTGAACTCAAAAAATCACGGTCGTCTGACCTCAATTTTACGGGTTTATAGACTAAGGTAAATCTGGTAAGAATTTTGGGCAGAAAAGTAGCATATTCGTTACAAAAATCAGAAGGAACTAGTTGGCTACGCTATTGTAACATTTTCCTAGTACTAATTGAGTCTCACTGCTCATCTCATTAAGCCCAGGTGCTAACAGGTATCAATAATTCTTCTTCTGTATGTCACTATTAAAGCGTGACGAAATTCTGATAGCTAAAAAAATCGCCACTTACACTTCCATATCATCGGTGGCAATTCAGAGCTGCATAATGGGTTTCGAGAACTAAAACGGAGGTTTAACATATTATTATTCTGAGGTTACACCACTGCACACCAACGACACTGGTTTTATTTAAATATTAACGTTCTCCAGAAATAGATGTCGACCTTTCTCCATCCACCTTCATATTAACACTTAAACAGAAATTACAAAGGATTTCCGGGTATCAAGTTCACAACCCTGTATACCGCTTTGCTGACATTTAATTTAGTCGATTCCAGTGAACACACGTATGTATGCTGTGGCAACTATCGACCTGCTCGCCCGAACTTTGTCTAATACACTTTGCAACGTACATATTCCCATCTACTGCAGTTACTATAATTAAGATTTTCTTCATAAAAGCTGAACGACCAAACGGTTTTTAAGTTTGATTATGTTTGGAAATAGGTTCTGGATATTAAAAAGTTTTTAATGGTTTAAGCTCAGGTTATGTGCTTAAGACGAAAATTGAGCATTGAGCATCGGTTGCGAACAGTTCTCTATCCTTTTCATATAACCATGTGGCCCGTACTGTAAGAAGTTTGCGCCGGTTCACTTGATAACACATTTAGTGAGCGACTGTTTTTATACACGCAAACGTTGCTAGTGCTAGTGGGCGACTCGCTAGACTCACGCAGTCCGCTGGAAGCGACGTCTGTCTTTGCTTTCTTTGCCAAGAGCTTGTTTGCTTCAGTACTCCACGTGCTCATCTAAGAGGATCGCCTTGATAACACGGTGCAGCATACGATGCGGGTCTACCCAGCTTGGGCAGACCATAGTTGTGTCCTCATAGAGGCGATAGGCGGCGACCTCTCGTGTCCGGAATTCGTCGAAGCCTTGGTGCGGTGGCAGACGGAACTGGAAGCAGTCATCTCCTTCTGCGAAGCAGTTCTGTTAGCGAAGAAGGAGGCGAGACGCATGCCTCTACCTCACAACCATGCGCTAGTCGACGGCGTATCGTGTTCCACGCAAACCTCAAAGACATATCAGCAATCTGACGAGAGCCCCTTAGAGAGCAGAAACCTGCCGGGCTCGCGGGATTGTCTCATCAGGTAACCGTGGCCCTGAAAATAAAAGGCTATTGAAGGACACCGTTGATTTTAGACAGTACGAGTCTGAAAGTCCCTACCGTCCTACTCAGGAGAGAAGTGAGTTCTCCCAGGACTCAATTGATGAAATTACCTGGATGAAACAAAACATTGTATTAAAAATTGTTACCCTATATGCCTAGTTTTGATTTAACTGCAGTGACCTGCCCCCGACAGCTTTACGATATGAAACTTAGCAAAGAAATAAAGCCCGAGTTAAATTAATAATACTCCATATTGAATCTGCGACGATCCGACGGCGAAATTAAACAGTTTATTAAAATTTCAATTTCCTTGATTGTAGCTGTTATCCAACGTTATAATAGAATAACAGAGTAGTATAAGGTTCAACGATTACGTAACGCGACGCCTATAAAGTATCTATTATGATTTTGATTACATGTGACGGGTTCAAGTTAATAATTATTAGAATTTGTATGTATTTAATTTTTCCTCACGCCACCTTCTGTGAATCATAAGGCCCGGCTACACGCTCCGACTTGCCTGCAAGCATGCCTGCACAAACCAGTTTGAGCAGGTAGTTTGCGCAGTCCAGATAATATGTTCTGTTTTTTTACAGTCATGGTTGCACTGGTTTCGGACTGCCGGGCCATTACATACTTATATTAACTTATACGAATACCTTTGTCTTTACTTAAGACTGAGTAAGTACCTATTTGTTTGATCTGAGGTGAGTACACGAATATAAGTACGGTCATGCAAGAAAACTAAGAATACAAACATCCTGATGAACAAACTTAACAGGATTCTTTAAGTTTAATTCAAAAATCGATCATGCATTTCACCCAAAATAAAGAACAATCAAAATAACATAAAATGTCCCCATATTACAAGCCGCTGTGCACAAAATAACCCCCACTTAAATATTCAAGCAACCAAAATTCGTACTCGCAGTAATCAACAATGCTGTAAACCAGCCGAATTATTCCGATCCACATTTAATGTAGCCTAGCCTTAGCAATGACAAAAGTTGTAGACAGCTCACGACCGCAGAGCCCATTTCATCCAGTAACCAAATCACGATTCCCATTAATGACACCTATTTGCGCAGGTGTTTAGTAGTACGTAGACCAGTTGTTGTTACCACAGTACTGGCTAAATGTAGGTATTGGCTATTATAGTGCAAACCAGCATTACACAAATCGACGCATTAGCACGCCATTTTCAATCGTCGACGAGCTATTCTAGTAGATTTATAGTACGTCTTTATGTGACGTCATATTTTGTACTGACTGTCATGCAGTTGTTTTGATTACGATTGGGTAAGGGAAGTGCCGATTTCTAAATCAATAAATGTTTTAGTTTTCTTATTGACAGTCACTTTTTTTTTAGGTGGTGAAATCATCAAATGAGTCCTCCTGCCCTGGGTGGGGCGGAAGGGACTGTCAGACTTGTACTGACTAAAATCCACGGTGTCCTTCAATAGCCCTTTATGTTCCCCGGACATAAAGGGCGTGACCCCGGTCACGGTGATGGATCGGATAAGACCCGTCATTTTGCTGACGCTCTTTGAGGCGCGCGTGGAACACGACGCGCCCTTGACCCGGGCATGGTCCATGGTCGGACAGCGATTTGCCCTTTACTCGCTGTCCGCATGTCCGCGCCTACGGTGGCCGGAGGTCGTCTGCCGACGTCCGACGCCGTGGGCGTCTACCACTGCGTTTGGAAGTCACTTGGGCAATATTTTTAAAATACTTATAAAGTGTGATAAATATAATAGATAGTCCATTTATCAAAGCTTAAGATGATGAATGATGTATTTTGGAACAACTAAGGAGCAGATTTACTGATTTTAGAGTTATTAACTGCTTTTTATCTTAACTAGCTTCAATTCAGACTGCAAATATATCAGAACTAATTTGCTACATCAACTTTTTTTGAAAAATATTCATACTTTACTGGACTTTATATACCACATCTCGTTTAATGAAATTGATATGAGTTCACTCACTTTTGCCAATTTTCTCAAGTACCTTCTAAGACTTGTTTTAAAAATTATCTTCAGAGGGTCAGTCATATTTTTTCAGCTTCTATTTAATTTTCGCTCGTACCGTGTACGTATTTAATTGTACAGCAATACCAACCACTCCAGGCCTTTCTAGTTCCTGATTGACTGACCCAAGAAAATGAAATACAGTTTTTTTTTTTGTTTAAATAATCAAATGAGTACTCTCACCCAGGGCGGGATTAAAAGGACTGTACTTACTAAAGTCCACAGTGATCCTTCAATAGCCCTTCACGATCCAGGGTCAGGGTTACTTAATGAGACACTTCTGTGACCCCGGCAGGCTTTGGCCCTCTAAGTCCCCCCGTCAGATTGCCGACAGCTCTTCTTTTTTTTTTACTTGGTAAAAACATCAAATGAGTCCCCCCACCCCGGGCAGGGTGAGAGAGACTGTCAGGCTTGACTGACTAAAATCCACGGTGTCCTTCGGTAGCCCTTTGTGTACCGGAGTCGCGGTATACGTATGACCCGCAACATGTGCCGTCAACCCAGGCATGGTTCATGACGGTGAGTCACGTATTACTCGCCGTCTGCATGCGCGTGGAAAAAACATAAGAAGGTTGGAAGGAAGAGAAGGAGAAAAAAATAACAACTAAGAACACAGACAGCCCAAAAGCTAATTCAAAATTCGAACGTCTGTACCCGGATTTATGGCCATATAAATTGGATTAAACTATTAACTTTACCTATTACCGCTTAGCGCTCTAAAATAGTTGTATGTGAAACATTTGACCCCTGTCTCGTAACTCAGTAAGGTTTATTATCCCTATTAAAAGTGGTAGATAAATTTGTTAATATGACCCTTGGGCACGCCGCAATCGCGGCGGTAAGACCCCTCTGTGAGGAGTGGCTGGAGAGACGTCACGGCGTCCTGACCTATCGCATGACGCAGGTCCTCACCGGACACGGAAGTTTCGGGAGGTACCTGTGGCTGATGGGAAAGGAGGAAACGCCGGGGTGTCACCACTGCGAAGATCGCCCGGAGGACACAGTAGAGCATACGGTGCAAGACTGCCCAGCTTGGGCAGAGCACCGACGTGTCCTCACGGCGGCGATAGGCGGAGACCTCTCGCGCCCGGCATTGGTTTCGGCCATGCTGCGGAGCGAGACGGAGTGGGAAGCGGTCGCCGCCTTCTGCGAGGCAGTAATGCTCGTGAAGGAGGCGGCGGGCCGCGAGAGAGAGAGGACAGCGTCCTCCCTCCGCCCCAACCGCAGTGGTGTACGCCCACGGCGCCGTACGTCGCAAGACGATCTCCGGCCACCGTAGGCGCGGGCATGCGGACAGCGAGTAAAGGGCAACTCGCTGTCCGACCATGGACCATGCCCGGGTCGACGGCGCGTCGTGTTCCACGCGCGCCTCAAAGAGCTGTCAGCAAAATGACGGGGTCCCCTCTCAGAGGGCCAAAGCCTGCCGGGGTCGCGGGATTTATTTCTATTACCGTGACCCCGGAACATAAAGGGCTACTGAAGGACACCGTGGATTTTAGTCAGTACAAGTCTGACAGTACCTCCCGCCCTGCCCGGGGCTGGAGGTCTCATTTGATGATTTTACCACGATAAAAAAAAAAAAAAATATGACCCTTACTGAAAGTCTTCATTATACAAAATTTTGTGTAATTTTATTATTATGAATATAAGGCAATTAATGTTACAATTATACAAGTAAACGAGTTGAATTTTTTTGCAATTTGAACAAACCTACATACAAATTACAAGTAGGTTTATGATCAGTACCCCTAGCACGAGTTTTCACTACTTTACTTTCCAGTATTAACAGCGTTTCTTGTATGAAAAAATGGAACAGCGCCTCTGGTGTGCGAAGAAGGAACTTAATTTTTCCTTAATAATTGATAATTTGAAATTGTCAAAGTTCCAGTTTACTTTACGTCTCAAATACTGAAAACTCGTGCTAAGGGTACTAATAATTTGTGTTTTTTTTTCCAATTCAAGCAACTGTGCTGTCAAACTTATTATACCTAATAATTATACAAGACTTGCCTAATGGAACCGCTCTTTAATATCAGCATGTTCAACTACATAATATAGGTTCATCTACAAAATCAAAGCTTAATTGAAAAAATTGCATCATTTTGGTAATAACCACCCGTAGTGGGGAAACACCATTCTGTTTATCATGACCACAAAATAAACATGACGACTAAAAAATAAAAGCTGGATGGAAACAATAATTATAGTATTAACCACTACGACTAATTACATATTGAAATAAAGGTTAATAATGCATTAAATGTAAAAAGCTACATAATTGTAGTTTCCGATTAATCTCATTTACAACAGCTAAGTACGCTCGTTTGCAATGAAGTTACAAATAATAATTAAGTATTAATTTAAATAATAAAATAACGTTACACAAAATAACTAATTATTTTCAATAACTATTCCAGCTTTCCATATTAAAATATAAAACAATAGCATTACACTGATTAAGCAGCAAAATTAAAAACAGTTCATAATGGCAACATTTTATGAAATGAAGAATATGCAATATTGTTTAATTAAATGTTTATTAAAAGCGTACAGAAGCAGTGCGGTCGTAAAGTAAGGTTTTGTGAAAAGACAGAAACAAATTAACACGAAAAAATGTTGCAGTGGCTGAGCGATTGGACTGCAGCGCTTGCGGATTCGATACCCGTACAGAACAAATATTTTTGTGATCGTCAAGTATTTGTTCCGGGTCTGGGCGTTTGTGAATTGACCCACGATACAGGTTTTTTTTGGGGCAACGATAAAAAAAGAGTTTTTAAATAAGGTGGCTGAGATTATAAGCAAATCCATTGAAAAAATATCGAATAAGTCCATGAGAATATCAAAAATGTTTGATGGATTAACTAGTACAATTGATGAAGATAATATATTATGCTTTTTAAATACACAATCGATATTGCGTTCTGACATCATTACTTTTGATCAATTTTACCGTTATCAAAAATATTAATTAAAAAAAGTTAAGGAACATAATTTTGGATTTGGTGGTACTCACTGATGGAAGTAAATACGATTTAGAATTTAAAGATGCTGTCAAGTTACCAGCCTATTCAGAGTATGTGTATGTGGCCACGTGTTAATAAAGCGCAAAGGGTGGAACACTATAAAAAATTAAATCTACGAAATAGAAGGAAAAACTTAGCTGAAAACCAAAGATAAACAGACTTCATGAACAAATACTGGCAAAAAACTAAAACCGTCATAAATTAAAAGATTAAAAACAAAGCCAGCTCGACCCACATGGCCACACCCGGATCTTCGGTATTCCCCATAATATTGAAAATCTATACATATAAAAAATGGTAGGAAAGTCAAAACTGTACATTGAATATTTTTTTTAAGAATACTTGGGGTGTGATCTACAATCGATACCAAAGCCAAAAATATAGTTTTAGGATTTGGTCTGTTTGTCTGTATGTATGTCCGGGATAAACACAAAAAGTACTGCATGGATTTACTTCAAATTTGGCACGAATATTATTAAGAAATCGGGTCAACATATAGGCTACATATTATCACGCTATCACCTACGAGCAGTGAACCTTTATTTCTTCAACGCATTCAGGCAGACGCCGCAGGCAGCAACTAGTATCAAATAAACCGAAAATTTTCTGCGTTCCAATTTTGCACACGTATGTACACAAATTCTAGCTAAAGTAAGTGGCCTGCGTGGTTATCGAAAATTCAACGCGCCACAGAAATGTGTATCAAAATCGGTACTATCTATGAATATGAATGTAAATTTTAGACTGAAGTAATTTTAAATTAGTTTAATGGAGTTTCAGTGAAATTTGTGGTTAGTCTATTGGATGTAGATCGAGTAAATGTTAGACTAATATTTGTTTCGGTTTATCAGAAAAAGTCTCTAGGGATATAAAAGTGGGCATGCGGACAGCGAGTAAAGGGCAACTCGCTGTCCGACCATGGACCATGCCCGGGTCGACGGCGCGTCGTGTTCCACGCGCGCCTCAAAGAGCTGTCAGCAAAACGACGGGGCCCCCTCAAAAAAAAAATGGAATTTATAAGTGAGTTTGCAATTCCGTATGATAACAAGCGACTAGCATCAAGCATAATATTAAAATATAGTGTGTTTATAAAGTTACTTACATATAAATTACAAATTGTATGCAACTTGAACAAACCGCCTACCTGGCTAGTGTCACGGTATACCTTAAAGGGATACAATGGGGTCTTAGTTAAAAACAGGAGGTCTCATTTGATTGATTATTATTAGTTTTATCAAATAGAGCACGAAACCCGAGCTACAAGAAAACTTTCAAAACAACGTTTTACTATTATATCTAGCTGCTATGTCTAAAACTTAAGAAACGCCCTAGTCTATGAGTCTACGTATTCCATACAGCGAACTTGAAATATTACGAAGTATGGAAAATTAAAAAGCATTCAAACGAGGAACTAATTTAACCAACCATTTATATCGTAAAAACGTGAAAAGTCATGCTAGATATGGTCTTTGGTTCTAAAGCCCATTGATTATGCAATAAAAATGGAACAATACTAAACCAATACTCGAAATTTGCCAAGCACATAAAGATACACTAAAGAAATAACAATAAATATAAAATCTAAATTGTTAAAACCCTTTTAGCTTCGGAAATAAAAAAATATAGGCAGAGTAAAATAGTATTAATATTTCACAGTAAAAATTTGGGATACGCTTACACTTAAAAATAATTGTTGTCATAAAGACGAATATAAAATTTTCATTTGCATGAATATTCATGCCTAGTGACTTTATCCCATATACATACAATACAGCTATCATATTTATTTAAATAGAGTTGTATTATAATAAATAGCGTCCACTGTTTGTTCAGATAACTTGAAAACAAATTACAAGAACATAATCTGTTCATTTAAATGCAATACTGGTTGGCAAAAGAATTTTCGTACATTTTTTCACAAATGCTTTCTTTCTACTGTGCATCTAGCATGATTCTTCAGTTATTTAAAAAAGTCTCTCATATAAGTTTTCATATTTAAATATCTTGTTAAAAAAATCCAGTGTAGTAATATTTTTTTCTCTTTTCAGCTATTGTTGAATACCTTTACCAAAATTGTCAATATTTAAAAAGCAGGTTAAATTCGAGCGAAGAGCTAATTGTTCATACGGTTATACAGCATATTATCTACATACACGATGGAACTAATGGAAAAATCTTCCATTCTTGTCTTTTTTCTTATATAAGAAGCCAGCGTATTCTAGAACATTTATAAATTACCCATTTAAAAATTTATTATCTATCTCATTCCCTCCTTCAAACCATACTATATACATTTTGTACTCTATGTATATTCTATGTGGCGCTATATCTATGTATATATAGACATACATATATCCGGCGTATACATCCGTGGTACAGCCGATAAATCATTGTGACATTTCACTGAGATGTCGACATCGGTCGTTAGTCGCGTCACCAGCGCCGCCTGCCGATAACACACAAAAACAGGAAAACTCACTACCAAATTGTATACTTTATAGCTTCATAGATCCTGTGATAGGACTTTTTTGTATTTACAGTTCATTTAGTTTTACTATACGGTGCATTTTTCCAGTTGATTTTTTCTGATCTGCGTGGAAATTATATTGACATTGGCTTCTTTCGTATTGGATTTTTTTAAAGCGACTGCCATCTGAAGCCTTATCACAAGATTTCTGTATTTTATTTACAGCAAAAAATGAAAAAGCGCTTATAGTGAAAGAACGAGGAACTATAGTTTAACTATTAGTCAAAGTTTCAGTTTACTTTACGTGACAAAAACGAGAAATATCATGAAATGGCCTCTGGTTTCCGCTTTAATGACAATTTTATAAAAAATATGAGCTTTTCAAATTACAATTATTGTTCAAACTATTAAGTATGACTTAAAAAAAAAAGAACTCTACTTTTTATTTAATTTATAAATGATTAACACTATACCTAATGTAAACCACCAGAGCTGTTATTTATCTTTTAATTTAACAGTCGGACATAAAACTGTTAATAATGCGAATGATACAACACAGACTTGCGGCATTGTTTTTTTCCGCTCCTGTAATCCATCTTAATGGTGTCTTGGAAAGATCGAACCGTGTACCAGTGTAAAAAAATAAATAAATTGAAATAGTATACTGTACATAACAAAAAATATTCTATCCATGTATCTACCAATTGGTTCAAAAAAATCTTTCAGCCATCAGAACGATAACCACGAAATAATACTGCGAGAACTGCAAACACTTAGCTAACTAATAATATTTTCTCTAACACAGAGCTCCTAGAACAGAGTGAAGAATGTCCATCGAAAGGAAACAAAGAGGGTGACAAATATTTGTCGATGACTGTGCGGGCAAATCCTTTGAGAGCCCGTCCTACGCTGTTACAGATTTACCCTTATATGAGACCCGGGTTAGTTGCTTGTTTGCGCTGAGCGAGAAATACTAGATATATATAGTGGATTGATGAACTCTACGAGGATTTTAAAATAAAACAAGAGTTACTTTGCTTGCTTACTTACGTAGAGTAGAGAGGCGCTAGCACTACGTAAATGTAAACTAAACATGCTGTTTTTTTGTAGAAAATACAAGTACCTATCCTTTATACAAATAGCGAAAAGAGCAATCAGTTTTTGTCATAGATAGCCGTATACGCTGCTTAAAATATGCAAACGATTGAGTAAATATTATACATTTAGAACAATTACTATAAAAATTTAAATCAAAGTAATAACTTTACATTTGAGGCACGCACTAGTGCTAGCGGCTTTGATAATATTTTGACGATAAAGAAGACGTAGTCAGTGTGAAAATTATTTATCTTTTGTTTGTCAAATATAAAAGAAGAAAAGTACACACGATGCTTAATAAAGCAGTACACAAGCTGCTTTAGTATAATAATTTTTAATTATAATAATAATTGTCACTTAAACTTAAATAATCTACTTACATGTCAGAACAAAACCTCCCCTAAAAGTACATTAAGGTACTTTGGGGAACTGTACATCACCTCTAAAGACCCATAGGTACTTGATCATCATTTAATTAGCATTTGAAAACTATAGCTAGGTACTACTTCGATAGATGGCACCCAAAGTGTCAGGAGGCGTTATACCGTTGTCACAAGTTACCCAATTGTTAGAACTTCTGTACCTACATGTACGAATTAATTTGGAATGGGGTAACTAACTAAACTAATTGGAGAACCACACCCTTAGAAACAATTTCATTTTAAGTGGTGCAGTTTTGGACAAAATGTAGGTATTGAAAAGAACCTTATAAAACAGTTCTTTATGGTCTCTACCTCTCGTGTTCCATTGCAGTTTAAAAATTACATCAAAATATGGATGTAACTGACATGTTCCCGGGGTCGCGCGAATCTTTCGTCATTTAACTGTGACCCTGGAACGTAAAGAATTATTGAGGTGTCACCGTGAATTTTAACATGAAACAATCCAAATTCTGTTTCTTTGTTATTTGATAGAATCCAACCGAAGATAGTAACTGAGGTAGATTATTAATTTCTAGCGTATGACACTCACAAAGTTTTGCCGATTGGAAAACCTGTAATATCTTTAATATTTTATTCTAAGCCCAAGTACTAGAGTACAAAGAAAAAGAGACTTTCGAATTCCATAAAATAACAACAGTAGGTATACATAATAATTTTGGACATGCAGATCCCAATGTCAAACAGCATTTCATCAATGAAACACTCCGGAGTGATACTCCAAAGATTAAACAAACACCTGGTCCGTTTTCAATGGCTTACGCTTTGTTAATAAATCCTAAATTTAGAACCGAAGTTCTTCAATGGAGCTTACGAATCGATATTTCAAAAATTCCTCAAGTTCTATCATAAAGAAACACTCCAGTGCGCTTTTCCACAGACGACGACCAACTGGATCCTTGAAACTTAACAAAATTCTCAACTTTAGCCCGATTCATCATGCCTTATACAGAGGTAGCTTATAATATCTTCTGGGCCATTAAATCTAAATTATTCCCTGTACCATGCCCAAAAGTAGGTAATAGGGTAACTTATGTGAAATATAAATTGCCACAAACTGTTGTAAAATATTGCCCAATATTTTCGGCTGGCAATGTTTGTTATAACATATTAAAAATTATATAGGCTCATCTTTATTTATGTTCTTGCTGTAACGAAGTGTTTGAAACTGGATTATGTCATATATTTCATACCCAGTTTAATCATTTAATTTAAAGGGTTTTTCAACCAAAAATTCCTACAATCGGGGATTTTTCCCCTTTTCTAGCAATAGGCTAGTCCCTATTATCTGGGGATTAAACTTTAGCTGACAAAATGTGAGCGTATTATTAGGTACAACCTAACTAACTAACCTAACCTGTGTACAGTCAGCATCTAAAGTTGCTGACCACATTCAGATTTTCAAAATCGCTGTACATCGTGATAATACGTATTAATACGGTGTACATCGATATTGAAATCTAAATGTGGTCAGCAACTTTTGATGCTGACTGTATCATACATATGTATGTAAAGCTAGAGTTTGGACATGAGACCTCTTTACACCCGCATCTTCGTCTGACAACAAAAAAAAAGAAACACGATCCCCAACCCTGTCCAAGCTGCATTTATGAAAAACCAAGAGATTTACTTCCCCCTTGCACGTCACGACTATATCCCGACATATTTGGTAAAAGACAAATGACAAATGTTTCGTGTTTGGGCCACTACTAAGAAAGCGAATGTTTACTTAGGGACACAAATCCCGTGGTTTTTTCAGAAGGGTTACAACGGTTATCACGTTTTTTTTTAACGGGGAACAGGAAAAGAACGGTTTTGTATTTACATTTGCGAACTTTATTGCTCAGTTATACAAGAACAAACTTACGTAACGTGCCTTCATATGTATATTCTGTTAAAATTGAATAAAACAAAAAATACTTTTTGTGGCCTTGGTCCGTTGCTAGGCATTATTCGGATTTTTTGCTTAAGACTGTGTATAGTATCGATCTCAAGCAATAATCTATCATCATCATCAGACGGAAGATGTCCCTTGCTGAAAAAGGCCTTTTTTTGCGTGATAAAATCATCAAATGAGTCCTCCCACCCCGGGCAGGGCGAGAGGGACTGTCAGACTTATACTGACTAAAATCCACGGTGTCCTTCAGTAGCCCTTTATTTTCCGGGGTCACGGTGATGGAAATAAATCCTAGATCATCACGCCGGACGACAATGCACCCATCGGTTGTCCGCGACTCTCTCAATAATGATTGCATACCCTACTCTTAGCAAAATACTACAGCGATTTTTTCCTACTAGGTACCATGATTATTTAGAAAGTCATACTTCTATAAAATAGGTCTTATCTCAAACTAGGAAACGTAATTTCACGAGAATATCGCTTTTGGATTTTTCTAAGTATTCACATCATTGCTTATGAATTTTCTACACCAAATAACGGGCCTCTTATTATTACGAGACGCAATTCCTAATACACAAACAATACCCAACAAATAGTCATACCTACCGAGTATATTGTTTAGTCCAACGCTACCCTATAATATCAAAGACGAAGTACAATAAACCATCCGTAATAATAGATATTCTTTGAACCCACGACCTCTGTACTTAAGTGCGTGATATAGTATACGTCTAATCGGTACTAGGACAACAGAACAGGGCAGGAGGTCTCATTCAGGCCACCATAGCTTTTGTTCTGCACCGGAAAATCAAGGAGGAAGGGAAATAAAGGACGGGTCCTTTATAAATCCAACGAAGACCCACCTGATCTCGGCCCAGGCAATTACAGTTACTTTCTTTAAGAATAGATTGTCATTCACAGCGTTCTCATATTGTTTGGCGCTTGTAATTTCGAATATCCGAATATTTTGCTCCGAATAATTATGATTCTTAATATTTCGAAAGACGGTACGAAATTAATTCCAAAGAAATCTTTTGTAACGCGGGTGTAAAATAAATTAATAAAGCTCCTGCTGTGTTATTGATTTTAATGAATTTGTATCGTGGAGGTTATTGTTGGAAAAACATTTTAGGAATTAAATAAGAACAGAGGCAACAGCACGAGTGCGCGACGGAAATAAAAACCTTCTTCGATTTCAAAATTGAAAACAGCATTTTCAAATCTAATACTAATACTCGTATTTACTTAATGTTGTGAATATATTTATATCGGTAAAGGATACCTACTTATTGCGCTATTTGAAAAAAAAACCTTTGTGCTAAATGCCCAATCGTCCCAGCACCGCAAAAAACACTGTGAACGTTGGGGTCGACGAAGAAATACGACAACACGAACCATATTTGCGGAGAAAACATTATCTAACGTTATTTAACTCATAACCACATACCCTATGTTTGTTCAACATCTGAATTCATTAACCAATAACACGCTAAAGACTTGCTAGACTTGACTTTAACAGTAGTATAGGTATTGTAAACACAATTCTTTGAATATTAGTAAGCATCTCATTATATCATTTTAGAAAAATACGTCTGCAATATCAAAGAACAACGCCCACTTTCCACAAAAGACGAAACGCTGCGAAAACCTTCTCGTTTTGATAATTACAGCAATTCTTTGAAAACCGCATGTGTGAACCCTCCTTAGGTGACTCCTTAGGTGACAGGTCGTCTATGTCACCTTTCTGGCAGTAGACACACAGTATTTCAACTTGGAACAAATGCTATTTGCACATTTTCAAAGTATTTTCACAAGTTCTATACTAGAGGTTACTCGTCATTAAAAGCAACGTCAAGCGCTCAATATTTTTCAAAAAACTAAAATTTTAACCCTAACGTCGTCTTTTTTGTGTTGTTAATTGATTAAATGAGTTCTTCCACCCCGGGGGAACGAATGGACTCTCGAACTTTTACTGACTAAAAGACTACAATATATGTAATGTGTTGTAGAGTTGTACAGTTGTAGTGTCCATTTATCACAGTTTTGACCCATCAGTTTGCTGACAGCTCTTTGAGGCGAGCATGGGATACCACGCCACCATCTGGGGCCTTAGTCAAACAGCAGACGACAGCAGACGACAATCGTTATCGTTCATCAGTTACCAATACATTTTCAACTTTATACCCCAGAGCGTAAACTGCTGATCGATAACGAACGAAACAAACGAAAACGATCTGTGAACTTCAATAGATTTTCAACTTTACGCGCTGGGATATAAAGTTGAAAACGTATTGGTGACTGATGAACGATAACGATTTTCGTCTGCAGCTGTCGTATGCAGTTTGACTAAGGCCCCTGATCCTTGATCGGACGGCGAACTACCCGTTACTTGCCCCCCGAATAATCCACGTCTACGTAGTTGAAAACCCTAACACATGCATTTGATTTCTGCAATATCCTGGTTGATTTACTAGTTATTTTTATGATGCGATTTTATAACTGAAAATGCCTCTCCTTCATTATATTTTCAAAGTAAAAACTCTTTTCATGTGAGCATTATGAAAGCCGTTTTTCATTGTAGTACAAAAGTTATGACAAATTGACTACAAATAACGACGTGAAAAATATCAATGATTTATTTTTAGAAAGTATTTTTGTGAAAAATACTCGTTAGTGATAATTATTTATAGATATTTTCTCGATAATTCAGATGGAAAATACAATCATCTATGAATATCGAATTATTTTGAGACTTCATTAGGTTTGACTACAAAAGAAGTGCTCATGAAAGACAGACTTCAAATGACAAAAGCTAGATATCGTATCGAAAATAAACACTATGTAAGAATAGAATCCCTGAGAGACTTTTGTGAATATTAGAGTAGATTTTATTGAAACTTCCAAAAATAGGCGCTATTAGGGAATTTCAAGAAATTGTTGTATCATTTCAGTTCTGACTACTACTACATATCTTTGGCATTTATTTTGCTGTTTAGTTTTAATTGGGCTGCTCCATTTTTTTTTCAATTAAAACTGCTATACTTAGTGAATATAACCTCATTTTCTCTGATCTTTATTTTGTTATAAAATCCCAAAAAAAGATTTAAATTACTTGTAAATAACAGTAAGTTATTATTGGACGATCACCATAAAATTGCAAAGACAAAATGTCACATTTTTTCTTTTAAAATAATTACAGTAGATCACATTTCTATTATATTTTAATGATGTGAGTATTTTACGTTTGTTGCATCCCAAATTTTACTAAAATCTTGTTAACATTAAAAGCAATAAGTCAACAGGCTGCAGTAGAATCTAAAGCAGAAAAAAAACCAAACGCAGGATCAGGAATACCTACAAAACCGCTTACTAATATTAAAAAAATCCAAATAATAATATAAATAAAATAATTATTATTCAAATAACAAATCTAAATAAATAAATTTTAAAATTATTAATTGATTAGACTTTATATTATTTTCAAAAAGACATGTTTTTGATAAACAAGTGAATATAAATTTTTGCCGAATTCCTTATAACCCTAAAGAGTTATGTCTAAGCATGTTCAAAATAAAAAGGCCGTCGCAAGCTGTTTGCCATTACTAACATAAGCATTATATTACCGCCAGGTGTGGGATATTGATATAATTTTAACGCAAGCGGCGCGGGCGACGTAAATGCATAAATAGATGAGGACATGTTTGAACATGTCTCAAAATTTGGCAGGACTCCATGGGCACACCTTTACCACGGACACGTAACCCTAATTTGATGGAGGTAAATAAAATAAAAACGGTGATCTAAAAATGGTTGGACGTATTTTTTGGTCGCGTGTACACATCGCTACACAACAAGCTATACAAAACCAGTTTGTCTTGGTCTCGCTTCGTGTGATTTTTACACACAATGAACAGTCAGCTAATACAGGTTTTGCATAGCTTGATGTGTAGCCGTGTGTACGTGTGTCTTTCATTGCTGGTTGTTGTGTTAGTTGTGATACAGTAAATAAATTATGAGGATGTCTGAAAGTGGTGCCTGACTGAAGAGCTGTGTAGTAAACGGAAGAATTAGAAATAATTTGTTCTTACGAGTTTTTTTATGGCTAAAGGACTAGAGACAGAGCAGAGAAAGAACTAATTGACGATGTGAAGAATGATAATAGCCAGAAAAAAAAAGTGACAACTGAGAGAGAGTAATAGACAAGTATAGAAAAGGAAAAATGCAACTACCGCCGCCGCAAAATAAATCGCGACACTGATAATGTTGGTCTAAAATTAACCACTTCTATTGATTTTACAAAAATATTATGGTTTTGATTAATCTATATATATAAAAATGAAACCCGTTTTCCGTTGTCACCACATAACATGAAAACGTCTTGACCGATTTGGCAGATTTTTTTTTGTTGTGTTTGTAACCATCGGGACCGGGTTTTAGACCGGGTCTTCCAACCGTGCGAAGCCAGGACGGGCCGCTAGTTAGTAATAAATTACACGAAAATCATTTTACATTTCACACCTATCATTACATAAATAGACACTCATACTACTAATATAGACAAAAAAAAATTGAATAATCTAAAAATTCATAAAGTTTTGAAACATAAACCATACGGACTCGATCAAAAACAGGGTATGAAATTGCATTTTAATACATTTATTCGAACCCCATTTTATGGGGTGGGACAAAATGGTAAAACGAGACACTTGAGGTAGTATTTTCGCTGACACATGAGGGAGATATCTCACTAAAAACCACAATTCCTTTTGCCGTACCCCAGGGCACAGAAATAGTATTCTATTTCCAAATATTGATCGATATCTGTAGTAAAGAGATCCTACTACAATAGGAGTAGGTACTGAAGATGTTACAAATTAATCCTGGATAAAATTTGTGTATTTTTTGTAAATTTTTCGTCATTGGCTAAATTATGGTTTAAAAAAAAAAACATTGGCAGACACTAGGAATTTCTCCTGTGTCGTGGGTGCGTTTAAAAACATAGAAACTCACATACACAAACACCCAGACCCGGAACTAGTATTTGTAGGTCATACAAATTATTTTTTCCGTGCGGGAATAGAACCCGCGATACGCAGCGTAGCAGTCTAATCGTTACGCCACTGCACTTTCTTTTCATATCGATACATAGGAACAAGGTTGGTACAATATGTCCAGCTACCCTTTCGTTTAATATTATTATTCCTTTTATGCTGCCCATTAATAATGAATCGGTCATCGGTGAATTGGCGCAAAATCATTAGTTTCAAGGACCGCAGGGCCTTTAGGACAGTCCCGCGACTCCGGTTCCAGCTGCTCTGTGGCGATAGCATTATATTATTGATTTATTAATGCAAGACGAGCACATCGCCTACTTGCATGTACAGAAACGTGGTGTAGGATTATATAGATCTAGATTATATAGACTATGAGGGTTAAAAAAAACGACGAAACACTTCGAGAAAAGGTAGGTAGTGCCCTTGCGCTTCGCTTGGCTCGTCTTGGTGGTGGCACTGCCGTGCCCCCAGATATAGATCCGCGTCCAGCGCATTGTTAAAATCCTTATAATGTAGCACAATTAAATTCAAGTAGACATTTTTAGGAACAAAAATAACAAAAAAAAATGTGACTAAATAAACTTTTATTTAAAACTTAACACTCTGTGTTAAATAGTGGCGTCTGATCTACTTAAGCTTTCGCTGCTCCAACTTTTTCAGCGAGCTCAATGCACTGCTTCACGAGTGACACGTAGCCAGCCAATATGGCTCGTTCTGAAACAATTCACTTTGTTGAAAAGTGTAAAAAAATAAAGGTAGATAAGTACACAGTTAAGCTAAAAAGCGGTTAATCGGATTGTGTAAGGAATTTTATGAGAAAAAGAGAGGATGATAAAAAGGGCCATGACGACTTTACGGAAAAATTGCTTTGATATGATGAGATGGCACTGGGCGCAGTGGTGGCCCTGTGGTGTCGGCCCCGACTTACGAGTTGTAGGTCGTGGGTTCGAACCCTGTCGGTGCATTACTTTGTGTAAAATTTCATCACCACTGCTCTCAAAACGGTGAAGGAAAACATCGTGAGGAAACCGGCATGTCCTAGAACCAAAATTTCTAAGATATATGACATGTACCAATACGCTCTGGGCCAGCGTGGTGGTTTACGGCGCACTCCCTCTCATAAAGTGGAGGGCTGAGTCCCAGCAGTGGGAAAATTATAGAATATGCTGATGATGATGAGATGGTTACAATGATGGCATAGTTAAATGTAATCAAAGCTAGAGAAATTTGTCGACTATTGTTTTCTTAAGATAACAATTTGTTTATGTTTTATGCACCTGCCTTATTAAAAAGAATTTTCATTAAGATTTTCTCAACTAGTCTAGTCTAAGCCCTCTACTATCGTTTATACAAACTACGTGCAAAGTATTAGAATAAAACTTATCCATAAGTCTGAGGATAATTTTAATAGAGTTTCCACTATTCCAGAGTTTATTCTTTGAAGGTTTAAAACTATAGAACTTTTACGCTTTGTCTTCGGAATATCGAACAGTGAATGTAAGGTGCGGTAAAGTCAGACAAAGTTCTGATAACGTTCAATCTTTGTGGATTTTTCTGAAAGTTTTTTTAATGCACGTGATGTGTTTTGATAATGAGTGTGCCGACTAAGTATGTATTTGATTTGAGAGCTTCAAAGAGTAGGTTCATAATATAATAATATTCCACAACTATCACACAACGCCATCTAGTCCCAAGCTAAGCACAGCTTGTGTTATGGGTACTAGACAACTGATAATCATATATTTCTAAATACATACATAAATTATAGATAAATTAGACCCACACACGGAACAAATGATCATGCTCATCACACAAACATTTGTCCTGGGTGGGAATTGAACCCACGACCCCCGGCATAGCAGTCAGGGTCACTTACGACTAGACCAACAGGCTAGTCAACATAAAATATTGAAAAGCAATTTCATACAGTCCGATACATAAAAATAACAAAGCTAATACCACCAAAGTCAAATATCATTCGAAAAATGTATCGAAATAAAAACCGAGCCGATTGTTTCGCTAATACTCACAGTGAATTCACACAAACTAGAAAAAGGGTTCACTGAACTAAAGCCAGAATATAATCCCATCAAAAATTATACACCACGCAACAATAACCACAAACAAAAGGCCGCGCGGCCATTTGTAGACCATTTTTAGACATATTCATATTCCAATAATAGTCGATTTCGGCGCGAAAAACCGTGACATTTACGGATGTGGGTAAATCAATTCGGAGACGGGTGCAAACATTACCCATGTCAGCAAAGCGGGAAGGTTCCGTACTGTTTTGTGCAAAAATGATTTGAACCCTATTCTGAGGGCATAAATACTAAGTTGGTCTGTTTAGTAGGAATATTTCTGTGTTCATCGCGACAAGGCTGGAACAGACTGTTGTCATAGATAACAGAACGGCCAGCCGAACGACTCAGGTAAACATTGGTTTTGTCAAATATTATGCGGATAAAATTTCAGGTATTCTTTGTTTCCACCTCATGAAACTCTCGTTTGTTATCATTTTGCTTTTTATACTTTTTGCAGTATCTTTTCGGTGAATTTTCGGAATATTATCATGTTTTTCAGTCAATTTCGGACCAATAGATATTAAAGAGAATCTTGTGATAAAATAGCCGTCTGAATATGTATATTTGATATTTTTACCAAATCGGAGGAATACCTGCACGCGTAGCATGGCGCCGTAGAAACGGGTTTTGTCGACGGGAGAATAGACAAAATGACAGAAAGTAAAATATTTTTATCGATTTAAGCATAGCAATGTTTAAAATATAGAAAAGATATGATTCTATTCTATAATGGTGTAAGAATCGTGTCATACTTGTGCAAAAAAACAGTCGATTTGTGAAGAAATAACGACGAAATAACTTTGTCTTTTCTTGGTAGAATAGAGATAGAATCGCCATGCTACGCGTGCTGGAAAACTCCATTGATATTGCAGTTCATTTCCCAGTAACGTCAGGACTGAAGTACTAATATATAATAATTATTCTTAATTTCATTGTAAAACTGAAGAGGCTCCGTAACTTATGTAGAATTGATGTTATTTTATCGAGAAGGTTACTGAATATGAGCAATTTTCATCTACTTTTCCAATAATAAAAATTCTACGGAATTAATAAAGAATTTGCAAGTCCAGTCGAGTCCACTTACTCGAGGTATACCCGAGTTCCTAATAACGGAGTGTGAGATGAGGTGTGGTGAGGGACGCAGGCATAGCGTCAGGGGCGCGGGGGGCGGGGGTTGTCCGTCAGTTGATCCGATCGCGGGACCAGCTGATTGATGACGCCGATTAGTGATGCCCAACCCGCCCACGAATAAATTGTCGACCGATTTTTTGCTTCGTAAACTTAAGTCTGAACCCGCCTTTTTATATGTTGGAAACGAGACTTGACGTTGTGTGTTAATGGAAAAAGGATTCGAGAATAATTTCTGATTTGAACGCGTTCCTGCCTACGTTTTGTATTTTTGTTTATAGTCACTGTTTCATAATATAACTGATTCATACAGTATTTCCACAATTGTTAAATTTGTGACCTCACTACGAATTGAAACCACGGTGTATTTTATGAATTTTATGAAGTAATTAATGGTTTTAATCGGATTAAAATAAACAGTGCAAATAGTGTAATTAAAATGCCCAGTGTTTACGAAAATATTGGTATGCAAAGCCAAAATTCGGTTCAAAATTACGATATCGATATGAAAAACCGATATTCCTGATACTTTTGTTCAAATACGACCCAGAAAACTGCAAAATCATCATTGGATACCTCCGTTCCGTTTAAGAGTTGAAATAATTTCAGCTTTACGCTTTATTTATTTTCCATAATGGCGAATGAATCAGCGCTTTTTCTTTTACAGACGAACAAATGGCGCCTATTTATTGAAAAAACCCGTTTTATTAAAGTGTAGTAATGAAATAATTGCTTACATATTGCTCAATCTCAAACACGAATCAAAATAAAGTATAAATAAAATTCGGAGTTTATTAAACATGGACTCAGTTTTAAATATTATCAGGCGTCATTGTTTGAATTCAACCTTATTGAGCACACGAATACTCTTCAGTGAATCGAATTATTTCTGTGTCAGCAAATATTGGAAAATATTACGATGTTTAAAATTAAACAAACAGCTCGTTTTGTGTGGGTTTACAAATAATAAAATGCATACATACAATACTATTATACCTATACCTAAGTGTAAGTAAAATCATTTATCTTAATTTGACTTTTACACCTGAAAAAAAATATTATGGGTTATGTTACATACTTATTTAACAATACCTTCTCAGACATTATTAACTTTTAGAGAGATTGCTTCCACACTCTTTATAAATGTAAGCTTTAATCTATCATCCTATGATGTTCCCACTGCTGGGACACAAGCCTCTTCTCTGTGTTGGAAGTGGAATTAACGCAAGCCCAGTGTTAGATGATAAATCCTCGTTTTTCGCTTTTAAAGCGTTTTCTTCCAAACTTATCTATAAAATTAGTATATCTACATTATTGATGGAGTATGCATCTTATAATAAGTAGTAAGGTTACATGCAATCCTTATTACCGGTTTACTTCTTCCACGTCATCATCAGCCTATAGCTGTCCACTGCCGGACATAGGCCTCTCCAATCGCACGACATTTCTCTCGATCACCAGATACTCTCATGTAGCTGTTACCGGCCACATATACGTATATCACATAGTTAGGTACCTATTACATCGAGATATTTATCCACACTTGGTAATAACTAACACCACGAGGTACTTGTAACAAAACCCACAAACATGTGATCCACTCCAAGATAGCAAACATTAAAACAAATTACGTTCGTTCTGCAGCTAATGGCAATCTTGATTAGCATAGTACGATGGAGTACGTAAGCGATACGCTAGAACTACGTAGGGTACGTACGGGGTACGTAACCGCTACGTGAGCGGTAGGGTGCGGTAAAGCCGGTAAGTAACAGTTGCGAAAACTATAAACTATCGCATCCGACGTACCGCGTTGAAGTCAGTCGATAATAAATCGCTAACTTGCTGTGGAATTACTCGGACCGTGGGTCATAGAGTAGAGAGTATTTGCAATCTGTTTAATGCCTAACAGCAAGAGGCTTAGATAGGATAACTGAGAATCTCGATGGTAATGCCAACCTCGAAAATATATTAAAATCAAAAGCCATTTATTAAAAAGAGGTTGATAAATCAACACATTATGGAGATCAATTTAACATAAACTAGTTACACAGAGTATCCATCATACAAACAAAAACATTGTATAAAACTTGTGTTTTTCGTGAGTATTTCGACTTAACTAATAACTGTAGTTGTACCCAATGTGTAATGGTTTGTAGTGTGTATTTACTTGGATACAACTTTATGCCATAAACATAGCAAATTGTGAAATGAATTCGGTTTTCCGAATCATCTTCATAATCTTTCTGCCCTTGTAGAATTTCACTTGGCGTCGGCGCAACACGTTTTCTTTTTCCATTCTCCCCTGTCAGACTTCAAGGCAGTATTTACTCCTTATACATTCATTCCTAACACAATCTATCCATCTTTTGATTTGCCTTCGTATTTCTCTCCATCCATCAAAATGAAATACCACAAATTAATCGCCAGACTTATCAGTGCCACCAACTTCTCTGCGAGATGATAAAAAGGCACCAATATTTAAAAAAGTGTCTGTTCTGTGTAAATTCCGTGGTCAATGTAAGCTAAGGGCAGGCGCACGTCGGACGCCTGCCCCGGCCGGACGCGCCGCGTCTACACCATCCGCTCCCAACCCCGCGTTACATCAACCGCCATTGCCACCGCCACCTTGGTTTTATTTCATATCTCTTTATGAAGGTAACATTTAAAATGTTTACAAAATGAGGAAGATACGATTTAGAAAAATGAGTTTGAGGTATATCGTGTGGACGATTCCCGTGAAATAATGTCTCAGAGATATGAGACATTATTAATTTGTTATATCTTGTTTTGTATACATCTGTCTTAAAGCAGGTTTAGTCACACTGTTGCTTATAAGTAGTTGAAAGTATTTAAACTTGTATATCAGGTAGACTAGGTGAAAATAAAAGGAAAACTGTACAAAGTTTTGAAAAAACCTGCATATAGAGGATGATTAGATGATTGCGATAAATGTGACTGACAGGTTAGCTGCTCTGTGCATCTTACTTAACAAGTACATGGTCATCTTAATATATATAAATCTCGTGTCACAATGTTTGTCCTCAATGGACTCCTAAACCACTTCGCCGATATAAGTTTTTAGACTGACATGGTCACTATAACTATTATTTAGTTTTAAAACGGGATATTTACCATGTTTATTATTTGTTTTGAGTTTCCGATATTTCGGCACTGTTGCAAGCGCCATGATCACGGATGAACTGAAGATATTGCGGGTGGATGTTTATGAGCAGACAAATCGGTCTACCCTCCTTCTCGTTCGTTTTTTTTGCGTTCGACACCAATGTTATTGCCACTCGTCTCACTCACTACACGATTTTGTTCCCGACACACAATACTCACTGTATCCGCTCGCGAACTAGTTACCGTGCTTTTGCGATGTTTACATAATTGAACCACTGGGTTCCAGGCCCTCGACAGTTGAAACCCATCCTCACGGTTGAAATTTTTATATTTTGTGATTTCAATCGCTTCACGTACCAATCTAGGTATGTAGTGGCGTTCTGTCGAGATGACCTGAGGGTTATGTATATATATGTGTGTATATATATGTTCCGAAATTCTGCAAGCTACAGTATTGTAACTGTAGCTTGCAGAATTTCGGAACATATTAGGGCCGTGAAAAATAATGATGTCCAAAAATCAGCGATAGCTCAACATCTGTTGGAATCGGGACCCAACCACTGGATTGAGTTACATAACCCTCAGGTCATCTCGACAGAACGCCACTACATACCTAGATTGGTACGTGAAGCGATTGAAATCACAAAATATAAAAATTTCAACCGTGAGGATGGGTTTCAACTGTCGAGGGCCTGGAACCCAGTGGTTCAATTATGTAAACATCGCAAAAGCACGGTAACTAGTTCGCGAGCGGATACAGTGAGTATTGTGTGTCGGGAACAAAATCGTGTAGTGAGTGAGACGAGTGGCAATAACATTGGTGTCGAACGCAAAAAAAACGAACGAGAAGGAGGGTAGACCGATTTGTCTGCTCATAAACATCCACCCGCAATATCTTCAGTTCATCCGTGATCATGGCGCTTGCAACAGTGCCGAAATATCGGAAACTCAAAACAAATAATAAACATGGTAAATATCCCGTTTTAAAACTAAATAACACTTCGCCGATTATAATAAAATTCGCACACCATGTGCAGTTTGATCCAACTTAAGAGATAGGATAGTTGAAATCTCAAATTTTAGACCGGGTCCTCCACCCGTGCGAAGCCAGGACAGGCCGCTAGTTATAATATAAGTGACTGGCCTGTTGGTCTAGTGGTTAGTGACCCTGACTGCTATGCCGGGGGTCGTGGGTTCGATTCCCACTCAGGACAATGTTTGTGTGATGAGCATGATCATTTGTTCTGTGTCTGGGTGTAATTTATCTATAATATGTATGTATTTAGAAATATTTAAGTATGTTTATCAGTTGTCTAGTACCCATAACACAAGCTCTGCTTAGCTTGGGACTAGATGGCGTTGTGTGATAGTTGTGGAAAAAAAAAAAAAAAAAAAAGTTAATATAATTATGTTGATGTAATAACAGATAATATAAAGCACTAACCACCATCGTTGCACTCGGTGGACGGGAACATTACTTCTGGAGTATCTCCAGCACCAGTGTGCACTATTTCCTCATTTACACTGCCATGGGCTGCAGTAGTAAAAATATTCTTTATTACTACAAAACAAGGCTTAAAACTAGTCTATTACTAATGATACGTTTTGCCCCTGTGGTGTGATCTGGGGAACAATTGATGAGCTCCAAGCGAGGCAGCTGGCGGAGACTCACACGTCAACAGACGTCGCCACCAAAGACGCGGGCGGTGAGTAATCGGTAACTCGCCGTCCCCTGGACCATGCCGGGTCGACGGCACGTCTAATCCGACGTTGAAAGAGCTTTCAGCTATCTAACGAGTCGCGGGACTATCTAAACATGTAACTGCGACCCAGGAACGCAAAGAACTATTATAAGAAAACTATAGATTTTAGTCAATATGAGTCTGATAGTCACTTCCCCAGGAGGGAGGAATTATTTGATGATTCTAACATGAAAAAAGTTACGGGTTTGAACTAGTAACCAATAACTTGAAAAGTATTCATAGCTACTTACATTCTGAATCCTGGACAAGATCATCAACAGTATCCAACACCGCTTCTGTGTTATTCATAATATCCACAGTGTCCAGAAAAACTTTTAAATTATCCATATTGCGTTACTACCGACCTTTTTACAAGTTTAAGACTATATCTTATAGAAAACTATGTTTTATATCAATAAACTAAAACTACAAATAAAGCGCCGTATTCACGTTCCATCTTGCTGTACGTCCCGCCAAGGTCATACACGATACACGAAGCAAAAACACCGTGATTATGACGTAGTTGGACGTACGTCAAGCCTATTCACGTTGTTTTTGCGTCGTGCATCGTGCATGACGTACAGCCGTGACAGATGGTGAATACGGCGCTTAATATTTAACAGCTATTTTTCTTATTTTGTGACATTTTTGTCAATCATCAATCAATAACACATTATTTAAGTTTATGGATCAACAAACAAAGGAGGCTATTTATAAAATGTACTAGCTTATGCAGCGGCTTTACTCGCGTGGTAGTCAAAAATAATCAATATTACAGTTGCTGTATCAATTACATATTGGTCAAGTAAGGTAAGCGCAGCGTAGGACGTCCACCAACAAGGTGGACAAACGAACTTATGAAGGTCGCCGGAAGACGCTGGATGTCGCTTCCAACCGGTATATGTGGAGATCAAAAGGGGAGGCCTATGTTCAGCAGTGGACGTCCTATGGCTAAGATGATGATGATGAAGGTAATGCATCAAACTTTTCAATTATAAGAAGGTTTAATTCAGTGACTAAACTAGGAGCAGAAAAGCCGTGAATATTATGAGAACTTTTACGTCCCAAAAGATACTTCATAAAAAGGAAGATCATCATAAAAATATCAAAAAAATCAGAGCCTACATTACGCAGATTTACGATCAGACATTAGTTATAAAAGAAGCGATATCTAAAATCCTAATTACCAGCGATTCGCGCAAGTGGGTTCATTATAGCTTCAATAAATCATGGACACTGGCAGTTTTATAGATCAAAAGAACAATCGTCTTTGATATCGGAGTTCGTGTAAAAGACGGTCATAAAAATTAATAAACACTGTTTGGCAGTGGCCTTTGTGGCTTGCTGCGTTCTTGCTTAAACAATGGGTGATCCGTTCATTAGTAAAATGAGTGCTAATTATAATAAAATTGTTGTAATTAATTGAACTGTCTACAGGCGCGTATTTTGTCCTCGAAAATGGTTGTGGTCACAGACTCCCAAAAATCGGTACTGTCGACTCATAATACCTTTATCTACGTCATCGTAAAATTTTGAATGTTATCTATCATCTATATATATAAAAATGAAACCCGTTTTCCGTTGTCACGACATAACATGAAAACGGCTTGACCGATTCGGATAATTATTTTTTTGTTGTGTTTGTAACTATCGGGACCGGGTTTTAGACCGAGTCCTCCACCCGAGCGAAGCCGGGACGGGCCGCTAGTTGGTTTATAATTTATTTTTCCACGCTGCAGACTATCGAAAAAATTGAGAATTCCTTTGTTTACTTTTTTGGAAAAACGTTACGCCACACTATTCGGTCTCAATTAGGGTAGGACGACCACCGTGCTCACAGCATTTGACTCAATCTGCGTTTGTGTCGCGTGTGTGTATGTGGATATTATAGGTCCTTCATTTATAAACCCTACATTTGTTAATTAATTCTGTAATCCAATTTTGTAGTACAAAATAATACCTTAGCTTAATGAAAATCATATTTACGTCAGTCTCAATCTAAACAAAGGCTCAATTTATGTTTTCTTCAAGCGTTTAAACTTCTACAAAGAATGAATTTCAATTCATAATAATAAATGCTAAACTTATCAAGAAATAAAGACTCGTTTTGATAGACACGTTACCTATCTCTTTATTATAACCTTATTTGTCATCATCTTATCTGCCTAGCCTTTTCCTAACTATATTGGGGTCGGCTTCCAGTCGAACCAGATTCAGCTGGATATCAGTATTTTACATGGAGCGGCTGCCTGTCGGACCTCCACAACCCAGTAACTGGGTAATACCCCATGGTAAGACTGGTTGTCAGACTTTAGAGCTTCTGACTAACAACGGGACCAACGGCTTTACGTGCTTTCCGAGGCACGGCGGAAACCCGCTATGAAAGATGGTCACCCATCCACAGACCAATCTAGGCAAGCGCGGCTTAACCCGGAAGATCGACCTGTGCGGCTGTAATTATTTAGCCACGAGCTCCTCACGAAGGTATTATAACCTTATTTGTATTTGTTTAGATTTAAGTTTTAGTGCCAATAAACTGAATTTTCTTTCTTCTTTCCCTTTTTCTTTCTAACAGAACATGTATATCGAATTGCTGTATATTTTGTAGCATCAGAAGCCTTATCACAAGATTTATTTTAATAGAATAGCCAATATAGCGAGTTTCCGAAGGCACTTAGAAGTCTGACTGTCATTACCTTACGGATAATCAATCTGGAGAAGCTAAACTGGAGCAAACCCCTCCTCATAGAGGGCAACGAAACTGTCATAACAGGTAACCTTGACCCTGGAACGTAAAAGGCTATTCAAGAATTACTGTGGAATTTTGTCATTACGAGACTGACAGTCCCATCCCGCCCCCCCCGTAAATGGAAAAAATTCTATTGACAACTTCTACCATGATAAAAAACAAGCTAACAGGTAAAGTGTGGAAATTTTTTCACATTATTTGTATGGAAAATTTTGTGTTTTTATGAAACATTTAGTTAAGTAGCCCGACCAATATAGTTAAGGCTACCAAAATATGTTTTTAAATATCTCACTCCTTAAGTTTATCAAGTCAAATTAAAGGAGCAAATCCCTTTGATCACAAAATCTTAATTGATTTTACGAAATTGTGAATATTAATTTCTTCGCCATAGCACTTTGATTTTAATTCATGCTGTAATTAAATTACAGTTCTACGAAACGCTTGTAAGCTGCCAATAATTTTATTGAATAAAACGGGACCAAAGACTCACTTAACATATCACCCCAGTGACAATGACAGCGACTTACGAGTTGTAGGTCGTAAGTTCGAACCCGGGTACACTACGATAATACGAAAAACTTAATTCCGAAATTCATAACTACGAATTTCAAAATACCGATTTTCATAATTCCGAATGGTTCGAAATTCCTAATATAACAACTTCGATTGATCACTATTTCTGTTTTCATAATTCCGAAATTTCAATATTGCTAACGTTTATAATTACGATTTTCAAAATACCGAGTTTCAAAAGACCGAATATCAAAAATACCGAATAATAATTTTCCGAAACATTAAAAACACGAATTCCGAATATTAAAGTTCCGATTAATTAGAATTCCGATAATTTAATGTTTTAATTGAATTTGTTGACCACCACCTACCAAGGTAGATCGGGCTCCTATTTCTGTGTGCAACGTTTAAAGTAACCTAACCTGTTCGAGTCGGGGTGCCCCAAGTCCCGAGCTCGCTTCGCTCGCTCTTGGATCCTAAGTTCTCCTAATAACAATAACAAGCCTGAAGGCAAACAGTGAAAGTTAAAACGATACCCCTCGCCACTCCGCGCCTACATGGTATGGTAGACATGGTATGGTAGACACAACTACGTGTACCCAGTTTTAAAGCAATGCAGCAAAAAGAAAAATATTAATTCATAGCAGACTTTGTAGCATGACAAACAGAACTCCAATTTTCAATATTCCGAAAAAATTAGTTTATTCGGAATATTGAAAATCGGAGTTTCGATTTTCGGAATGAGAACTCATCGAGCATTACATTTTTCGAATATGTGAAAATCGGAAAACGAAGAAATCGGACATACCTACGATTTTCGGTCAAATAAATTTCAAGATTCTTAATACTAGATATTGTAATTTTTAGGTATCATGATATTCGGAGTCTTGAAAATCGGAATATCGAAATTCGGAATAAAATATTTAGGAGTATTTGGGTGTTCCCTTCGAACCCAGCTACTTAGTTACATTACTTCGTGTAAATTTATTTCATCACCACTGCTCTCAAAACGGTGAAGGAAAACATCGTGAGGAAACCGACATGTAGAACCAAAAGTTCGAAGACATGTGGCATTTACCAAACAGCACTGGGCCCGCGTAGTGGATTACGGCCCACTCCCTCCCGCCTGTGTCCCAAAATTAGGATCATTATAATTTGACTGCTGATCATTATAATTATAATAATATTTCACAACTATCACACAACGCCATCTAGTCCCAAGCTAAGCAGAGCTTGTGCTATGGGTACTAGACAACTGATAAACATAATAATAAGCCCGCAGGGCAGCTTGTGGCGAGCTGTTGGGCAGTTGCGACCCACACGGACTTGATCTCCCGGGAGATATCTCGTTCCTCATCTCTGGCTTGCCTTTATTGGCCGGTCAGAGTGAACACTGACGAGGAACAGACCTCCCACCTCTTTCTTGCCTTAATCGGCTGGCTAGAGTGGAGATTCGCAAGAGCAAACGTGCTCGGAGGAAGGAAGTATTTCAGTAAGTGTTTGTAGGGATCGACCATACTTCCGGGTTCCTGGTCGATTCTGAGAACCGTGAAATACCTCTCCACCCCTCTAGCACCTCAGGATATGTTTGCCCCTTGTCGCTACGTCACCTAGTGCTAGCGATATGTTTGGGGGCCCATTTGTTGAGTGTGCAAGTCACCCCCTGCCAGCATATCTATGTATATTAAACATTGGTTAGGCAGGGGCCATAGTTTTTCCATAGTTATAATTATATACAAACAGTCCACCAAACCCACCAAACGCCATAACCCAGTCTTTTGTTTCCACATTCCGCAATAGTCTAACTCTAACCGGGGGTTGTCCTTGGGTATACTGGCATCAGTGCATACAGGGATAACCGCCGGTTTGGGCCTCATCTCATTTAAATTGCGTAATGGGCCTCTGCAAGATGGCTTCGGCTCCTGGCACGCCCTTTAAAAGTCCGGGATCCCATGATCCCGAGATCTTAAAGGATATAACAAATAATAATAACAATACGGCAGTTATTGTGCCGATAGTCGTATCTGCCAATGGCTTCATTGCCAAGAGCCTCGACCAACACCTAAGGAGGCTCTCGCTGGGTGGCTGGATCAAGCGCTTGATTCAGAAAGCAGTACCTACTCATGGACACGGCGCGTATTGTTAGGAAGTTCCTCTCTCAGGAGCCCTGACCGCCGGTAGCCCGGACCCTGTTCCCGGTACTGGTGGATTGCTATTTTTTATATTTTTAAATGTTTTTTATTTCTTTTTTGTAAAAATGTAATTTATAGGGTATTAAGATGAATAAAAGAAATAATAATAATATTCCACAACTGTCACACAACGCCATCTAGTCCCAAGCTAAGCAGAGCTTGTGTTATGGGTACTAGACAACTGATAAACATACTTATATATTTCTAAATACATACATGTTATAGATAAATTACACCCAGACACAGAACAAATGATCGTGCTCATCACACAAACATTTGTCCTGGGTGGGAATCGAACCCACGACCTCCGGCATAGCAGTCAGGGTCTCTAACCACTAGACCAACAGGCAAGTCAACATACTTAAATATTTTTAAATACATACATATTATAGATAAATTACACCCAGACACAGAACAAATGATCAAGCTCATCACACAAACATTTGTCCTGGGTGGGAATCGAACCCACGACCCGCGGCATAGCAGTCAGGGTCACTAACCACTAGACCAACAGGCCAGTCAACAGGCCAGGCAAGTCAATTTGATTTGCTGATGATGACGATGATATAAAAATCAATTGCTGTTCGTTAGCCTCGCTAAACCTCGAGAGTAAAGCCTCATTTAGACGATGCACGCACGCGAGTTGCGTTACATTGTGGACTTTATAGGTACAACGAATTCAGTTGATCAAACAAATACCGCAATGTAGTCGCTCGTAACTCGCATGCGAGTTCTTGCTCCGTCTAAATGAGGATTTAACCCTTATGTATAAAGACGGCTAGTTATAGCGACGACAGAAATAAGTCATCATCTTTAAACATTTCAAATATCTAACACATACCTACGTCAGACAGATAGACGGATGGTAGTCTTAGATATAGGGTCCCCTTTTACCCTTTGGGTACGGATCCCTAAAAAGCCTACAAAAATCATTGAGCTATTATTACTACGTATAGAGACGACGACACCACGCATCACCACTATGTTCCATCCAGGATGAGTGCGCGCGCCTAGAGCACGCCACAGAGCTGTCAAACAACTGAATGAACATAGGCGCGCTCACACATCCTGGATGGGACATAGTTGTGATACGTGGTGTCGTCTCACAAAAATATATAATTTCCCACCATCACACATAATAAAGTACATACACGGAAACGCAATGACAAATAATAAAACAAAAACGCGAAAATAAAAACGAATATTTACGACACATTTTATGTGTCTCATTTTCCATTAATGAAATTTTTTTTATTCACGATATGAAGCAAAATGGAGGTTATTTGAACTGAAATATGAGCCACCATATGTTCTCGGCGGCTTTTTCTGTAATTGACTTCTCCCTAATGAAACGCCGCTTAGTCACGCCTCCGTGTTTAGCATTTCTGTAAATTCCTTTTTATTTCGTGTTTCTGAGCTCTTTAAATGCGTAGCTACAGTATCTGGGAGTTAATATGATAGGTCGGGCCTTAGAGAGAGACTGTTACTCAGAAATGACTGGTCAAATTTTTCTGAACTGCGATGTACCTACCTTTCAAAACTTTTTAGTATGCCGTATAAATGATTACTTCCTAGAATTTGATGCTTATATTTTTTTAACAACAGTTAACAGCTTAGCAACAGTTTTTTCATAATCATCTGGTTCGATTCCTGACCAAGATTATTGATTTTTCTAAAATCCATAATGCAGATTTAGTTTTTCGTCAAAATCGGTCTTGATACTCCTTATGTTTTTCAACATTCCTCATAGTTTCGGATATCAGACATTCACATCCAGTTGAAAAATGCACCCTGTATACTTTACATAGCTCTTACAATTTGCAAGTTGTATTGTCAATGGGCAGGGCACATCATCGCTCGTAGAACAGATAACCGATGGGGAAGAAACACATTTTCCGTACAATGTACGTCATAATATGACCGTACGGCCAAGTACATAGATTTCATACTAGAGCCTCTGTACAGTAACATCACAAGCATTAACAAAAACCGAGAACATTCAAAATTACGTTAAAACGTGGTGTTTCTTTCAAAAATCTTTGTCAGCTACATAATAATAACAAAAGGGGCAGGTGAGACCTAATAAACAGAATGGCTTTGTCCTCTTAACGAGCTTTCACGGAAAGACTTAGCCGTGCAAATATAAATAAACTGCCATTGTTTCTGAACGTCTGCTTTTAGCGATCCGTTGGAAAATACTGCGCACAGCCACTGTGTATCTTCTTAATTACTGATTAGCCGATACAGACATTTCCGCTTCTTTGCAGCTCTGATGTAGAGCGCACTATGTTTCATTAAGTTTTATAAATAAAAATAATAAGAGAAGGAAAAATTAAGCTTTGTGTTGTGATTTTATTGCGAGATATTTGTTGTTATTTCATTCGCTGTGTGATTGATTTTCAGTATAATTGTGCTACTGATTGGCCAGCAAAGTTTCCCAATAAAACATAAACCTTCTTTTTTGGGACAAAGATGAAAATCTAGGAAATTGGGTTAGATTGATGTGCTGGCGTGTGTGCGGAGTCAATTTGTATGTACAAATATATTTCGATCACCTTTTTTTCTTATAATATATCATCAAAACCATCGTTTTACTTATTAATGTATAAACATATTCTCCTTATTAATTTATTAATGGCTCGATCCGATTTTATTTGTACGGAACTCTGGACATTAGTGTATAAAGTATAACAGAATCTACATTTCTTTAACTGTCCTCAGACGGGAAGTTTTTATTTTAATCTTCAATGCGTATACCGTAATGTTTTTGAACGGAAAATGAAAAGGTCGGGGAAACGTCTTTGTATTTTCAGAGGCAAGTACTACATTTCTAATTAAATTCAATGGTCGAGGTCCGCATTAAGTCTAAAAATAATTCTGGGTACATTCTTCATGTAAATAAGAGTTGGTACTGGTTTTCAGCCGTTTTTTTTTAAGACAAATTCATGAAATTTATATAGGATTGGTAGACTTGATTGATTGAATAGGTTGGTTAAGCAAATAAATATATGCGCCTTACATGTAGATACATACTTATTGTTATTTGCTTGTCTGAAGATCTAAAAAGGCAATTTTAGCAGTATCATAATATGAATGTGTAAAGTTATTATAGATTTATTGTTTATTCTATACCAAGGCTCGGGAAGCGTTTCTCGACGCATGCACTTTCAACGTTGATATTGTATCATATAAAAGATCTTTTAAACATGATCTTATTACTTTAACGGGACGTCCATTAAAGTTATTTCCGCTGATATAAAATGAAATAAAAAAAAACATGATCAAAAATGAACTATTATGAACCGCCTCCAAATAAACCGTATTCTAGATAACAATACAGAATCGAAAGATGCTGAAAAAAAAACAAAAGAATAAGGTGAATAATAATTTGTCATCGCAACTTTAGGTACCCGCCAAAATACGAAAAACTAAAAACATTTCTCCAAGAAACCGACCCTTTTCACAGACACCACAAACGTCAAACAAATCCACAATAAGAACCATTTTCACTAAAATACTTCAGTAAACAACCCATTTCGGGGCACTTAGGAGTTATCGTATGACACAGTCGTACTACAACACGACTAGCCGTACATGGAATATCTATTACGGACCACGTAAGCCCTGCCCGTTGGGGTAGCTGATAGGGGCAGACTGTCCGAACTGGTTTAGCTCTTAAGTACGTCTTACTGACGCTCCTAGTCTGCAGATAACTACTCCAATGTAATGTAGGATTGCATGTGGATCTTTCTAGAATACTGGACTTGTTTGAAAATTAGTTGCTTGTTATTTCTAGTGATGTACGCTTTTGCATGGAATGTTTGTTTTGTAGAGTTAGTGTAAGAGTTAAGTAGTTATGCGGAATCTAGAGGAGATGCAAAACTTCATTCTAACCAAATAGAAATTTAGCATTAGGTTATGATATGTGAAAATTTTAATACTTGAATGAATGTTACCATAAACCATCTGTGCTAGTAGTACAGATAATCTCTTCTGGTATCCGCATAGAAGGCAACCTGCGCGCTTCACTTGCAGTGCATTAGCCTTCTGTAATTCTTCATGTGATGACTACATAAAACTTCTATCAAATAAGTATTTATATTCTTAAGTCAAATCTTAAGAAGAGTTTTGGAGATTATTAGCGTCACAACGGCCTTAGTGTCTGGTTGACACTGATGAGATCAAGGTAGAACGTCAACTTAAGTAATCGCAAAATCACTGACGCGCGTGCCGAAAATAGCTTACCTTATTCGGGATCTAGGGGAGGTTATCAGTGTTCATTGGTATAATGTTGGGGTGATTGTAGAGAGTTCAAATGTGTCCTCATACCCCAGTAATGACGAGAAGGAGCACTGTTATGTTAGTAGAAGTCTGACAGAAGCCCAAACCATGACAGAGGACATCTTTCGACGAACAAATCGTTTACTGATATCCTGAAATATAATAATATGAGTTTAAACTATCCAGATAATGAAATGAAAAAAATAAAAAATCTTTCACTTTATTTTTAATAAAGATAATAATAATAAGAATGCGATAATTCCTACAGCTCAAATTACACTTACCTCTGGTAGTTTTTGCAGTCGGTTTTTTTTTATTTCATGTATATTTTTTATAGATATACATAAGGTACTGTAGAATATATTAATATCGAACTGTGCCAGCTATTACACAAATTAAAGACGCTTTTGGTGTATTCCAGTTCTTGTTTCTCATCTCGCAATCAAGACAATGGGACTGTCTCCAACCCTTTAAATCCGGTCGCTTCCAGTTGTCTTATGGATCAAGTCTAGTACAGGTGCTTTCTTCAAGACATAGGTAGTTAAACCTAAGTGTAATGTAACACTACTATTTAATCAACTTCAAAAAGAAGGAGTTTTTTTATGTATGTTCACTGATTATTCTGTGGTTTCGGCAGTTTTTATTTTATGAGCGTTTTTTGGTTACGGACTACAAAAATCTAGTGCTTTTTTTTTACGAGTTAAAATCATCAAATGTGTCCTTCCACCCCGGGCAGGGCGGGGGGGACTGTCAGACTTGTACTGACTAAAATCCACGGTGTTCTTCAATAGCCCTTTATGTTTCGGGGTCACGGTAATGAAATAAGTCCCGCGACCCCAGCAGGCCTTCTAGAGGGCCAAAGCCTCCCGTCATTTTGCTAAGGCCTTTTGAGGCGCGCGTGGAACACAACGAGCCGTCGACCCGGGCATGGTCCATGGTCGGACAGCGAGTTGCCCTTTACTCGCCGCCCACATGCCCGCGCCTACAGTGGCCGGAGATCGCCTCGCGACGTCCGACGCCGTGGGCATAACTTTGTTTTCAAAAAGAAAAGCACCGAGTAGAAACGTTATGTAACTTACATCGAATAGTTTTTTTTTTCGATGTACAAAAACGACTTTTCTACAGTTTTATTATATGTATTTCGAAAGACCATAGAATTGGAGTCAGGACCTTATACTGAGCTGTTGTTTGAGCAACGCTAGCACACATCAATCTACCCCAATCTGTCCAGCTTATAGATTTACAACTTTATCACGAAAGTAAAAGGTTCATATTCGATAGGTAGGTTGATGTGCTGTCTGTACAAAGTTAATCATTAAAACATACTCCGAGCACATAATGGTCGAGTTACCAAGACTCCAAGATTGCTAGACTAGGAGACTTGAGACGCATTATCACATGCGAATTGTAAGGCAAGTGGCAAGTAGCAAGGCAAGCTGTATAGCCAGTGGAGTGTGTGTAAAACATAAGAGGCTACTCGGCAGTAACTGCGATGTAAGCCGAGAGCGAGTTAGCTCTATCATGGATACGATATGTTTATGCATTAGCTAAAGATCTTGTTTGTACTGGAAACTGTTGTAGCACTTGAATTTATTTGTGTCGAGTCGAGTTTGTAATTAAATTACTGGTTAGTTGATTTAGAGGCAAGCGCTACTGGTTAGCATGTGTGCAGTGTCGAAAATAGGGTTGTGCCAACGATGCCCAGGCACAGGGTGCAAAAATTACTAATTTAGGACCGGTATGGTCTGTAATCTGACGGCGAGTCACCCGTTACTCGGTGACCGTATTTTTTGGTGATCGAATATCGCTTCGCTACGTCCGATGCCGTGGGCCTCTACCGGGCGACTGGGTTTTGAGGTGGAGGCTATCCGCATTCCGCAACCTCATCTGCTAGCATGACTGCTTCGCGGAAGGAGGTGACTACTTCTAATTCCGCCTCTCCCAGAAGCATAGACCCAACTAAAGCCAGGCGCGAGAGGTCACTACCGCCTATCGCTTCCGAAACTGTTGATCTTTGAGTACGAATTACTAGATAGTGGATATTTTGAAGGTCTATTTTCAGCAGTTGACGTCTTCCGGCTGATGATGAAGATGGATATTTAATTAGTATTCTCAACATTCTCGGAACACCAATCCATCGAACATCAATTAATACAAAACTAAAGTTATGCAACACACGCCGTGTTCCTCCGAGTAATGAAAATTGACACGCCAATAATTACTTTTATGTGGAAATTATTAAATTGATCGATTGTTTTACGAGTGCTCCCACAGGCTTTTGTTATGTAGCTAAATAAAATTATATAATTGTATTCATCATCATCATCATCATCAGCCTATAATGTTCCCACTGCTGGGACACAGGCCTCCTCTTTGAGAGAGGGAGTGGGCCATAATCCACCACGCGGGCCCAGTGCGGATTGGTAGATGTCACATATCTTCGAATTTTTTGGTTCTAGGATATGCCGGTTTCCTCACGATGTTTTCCTTCACCGTTTTGAGAGCAGTGGTGATGAAATAAATTACACAAAGTAATACGCCTGGCGGGGTTCGAACCCACGACCTACAACTCGTAAGTCGGGACCGATACCACTGGGCCACCACTGCTCCTATAATTGTATTACCGAATGTTATTTATTCTTTGCATTGGTGGCCCAGTAGTACTGGTCACGACATACGAGTTGTACGTCGTGGGAAGGAAAACCTTTATGGAACTGTCTCTTAGAACCAAAATGTAGTCCCAGTTTACGTTTTTGAAAGTGAACCAGAACTTTGACGTTAATTTGAAGGAAACAATTAGTTCCTTGTTCGTTCACTGGAAGCACTTTTTCAATTTTTCCATGCTATAAACGCAATAAATAAAGTATTTGATTAAATTGTATTGTGTATCTTGTGACGTTACATTATGTCAGAAAAATGTCGTCTTACCAATCATGACAACGACAAAACACCAACACAGGACAACACAACATCTTTTAACATTTGTTACGATTCAGCCAACATTGGTTGAAATATCGAAGCGATTCGACACAACAAACTTTATTTCAGTAACGTTATGGTAGGAAACTGATGTCGAGATAAACATGACTTTGCGTTATACATGGGTGCCTATTATGTCGCTTCGATACCGACACTTCGTTCCCCGTTCGACGGAGTCGATTTCGAAAAATGCTTCATCAATTTATCTGTTCCCGTTCAGTGCCTGTGATCGATGACAACGGCCTGATATTTGTCAATCGCACGACATATAAAATACGTTTTAAACTTTTCACTGTCTACGTTGATCCTGATCAGTGGATATCTCATTTCTCTTTACCAGGTTTTGATGTTTGAGTCAAATTGTTTTTATCTTTTCTTTGTGTTCGATGTCATGTCTTATTTTCTTAGTATTCTTATCATAGTTAGGTAGTCATCGAACATATTATATTGTTTTGACTTCAAGGTGCGCAAATTAATGTGGGTAAAAATGACAGAAGGAAGTTAATTAAAATAATTTATTAGAATTCGATACAAAGTAATTATGCACAATAAAAAACTGATTTCCTGTAACTATTATGAAACATCACGGAACACCACGGAGCCGCTTGGTAACTTCGTAATGTTGCAAGCTACTTACTTTTGGTCGCGGGTCTTATACGATCACCGTGACCCCGGAACATAAAGGGCTATTGAAGGACACCGTGGATTTTAGTCAGTACAAGTCTGACAGTACCTCTCGCCCTGCCCGGGGTTCGAGGTCTCATTTGATGATTTTACCACGTAAAAAAAAAAAAAAAACAGCTACTTACTTTCCCTACAAAAAAAAAATAATGAAAACGGAAGCGACAAAATAGGCGAATTCAACTAAGTGATGTATAAAATTACTCAGTTAAAGGTTGTCGGATAAAAAACAAGCCCAAGAAACTTATTTAAAAACAGTAGGTATTGTAAAGGTGTTACATATTCAACCAAGCTGTGGCAAACACATCAATTAACCGTATGTGCATGTTGCCAAAAGATTTCGCGAAGAAGCACTCCCTTTGTACGTAAATTAGCAAAATTATGAACATGCAATTACCGCACAGAATTTCGAGACTAAGCTCTGTAAAGATAGTGTCATTTATTAGGGGCGTGTTATAATTAAACTAATCTATTGGACGCGTGTGTACCAGGATCTACCAATTTACTCTGATCTCTAGCGATCCGACTTTTTAGTTGGAGAATACTTTCTTTAGTAGTACAGTTGAGACGTGAAAGGGTCTTGTTAAGTTGGACATGTGTTGTTGCTTGTCTGATCTCGTAGAAGCGCCTTCTTGTGCTGGCAGGCTCCTTTAATTAATGTCTCTGGAACTACACGAGCCACACGTATCCAATACTTGGTATAAGATGTAGGAAATTCTAAGTTCAGTAGTTTGATCACATCTTTCAAATATTGCGTGTTTTGGTTATGGGTGATGCGTGGTTATAGTTTTTCTTTGATGTTTAATTTGTTCTGAAGTGTTTGTACTTTCAACTATATGTATTTAAGCTTGGTATATTTATAGTTCATCAGGGAGTAGTATAACCTATCACGTATAGGTATAATGTATGTCTAGAGTTGTAGACGAAATAATTTAGATCAGGAAAAGAAGCGAGGGGAATAAAACTTGAATGATTTTCGTATTATAAAATTACCACATATTATTGTGACGCAAATTATGTTGATAATTCATTAAAATGTGTATTAGGTATCTAATAGTGACGTCATATTCATGTTACTGTTCTTAAATTAACCTAGAATAATATATACCGGGTCGACGGCGCGTTTCGTGTCGACGGACTCAAAGAGCGTCAGCATAACGACGGGGACCCCTCTCAGAGGGCCAAAGCCTACCGGGGTCGGGGGACTTATTCTATCACCGTGACCCCGTAACATAAAGAGCTATTGAAGGACACCGTGGATTTTAGTTAGTACAAGTCTAACAATAGGGTGGGAGGACTCATTTGATGATTTTACCACGTTAAAAAAAATTGACTGATATATAATTTTTCGTAGCAACTTTTCTTTATTTTACTTGCTAACACAGAGCTTTGAAAGCTTACAGATGCTATTGTGTATCTACAGGGTTTATTATAGAATCTTATTAATTTTTGAAATATGTATTTAAGTAGACACGTCTTAGAATTCTCGTTAAATTCTGAACTCGCTTATCAAAGTCTACAGAGACAGACAATTAAAATCCCGAAATTGAAAATCAAGCTAGTTACACATAATCCTAATCCTAACGTATAATATTATGAAGTAGAGAGTAAGTTTGTTTGGTTGTAAACTTTATGTACTGTCCTTATGTCCTAGCGACGCTGTCACGCATAAACCGCTGAGCCGAACGTTGTAAGGTGTACAGGGGGTCTACTCTCTTAGTCCGTCAACGAAGATACGGGCCCGTACGAAAGTAACTCAACACTTTTGAGTGAACCCTACTCCCTATAAGTTCTAAATTCATAAGTTCTGACAACACATCGGAAGTCGGTACAACTCTCCAATCATGTTTTCATCACTTTTATAGTTTTACTAACTAATCTTATGTCTTTATGTGATAAAGAGTTTGCCATGACCGAAACTTCGAGTGAAGTTACGATGTATGGCTATAGTAGTACCCCTGACACGGACAAGTTACCTCGCTCCCGTAATAACCAATAATAACGTACTTATGATAGTAAATGGCACCAAGTAACACCGAATTGATTGTCAAATTCGATAACTCGAGCGAAGCCTCAGGCAAAAGCTAGTATATTATATTTGGCAAAAACACATCACTAATCACGCAGTTATTTCAGCCCTATTCCCAATAAAACGGATTGATCGTGCACACTCCATTAATCTGCCAATGCCAAGGACAAATGTGATGGATGTGTGACACGACATTACCTATGTCCTAGCGACGCTATCAATCAAATGACGGCCAGAAATATTGACCAACATCGTAGTTATGATGTTATTTGTGACTGTTATGGATTGGGTCCCTTTTATTCGACTTACTCGTAGATCGCGTAGTTTTGGATTGATTTGTCTCTGTTGTTAGATATAAGTTATCAATCATATTTGTTCTAATTAAAATTAAATTTTGATTAAATCTGAAGTGAAGAGAAGAGTGAAGAGCAGTGTTGGCGTAGTGGTATTGGCCCTGACTTACGAGCTGTAGCCCGCCGTTTCGAACCCAGCCTGACCCATTACTTCTTCTATATCTATTCTATATCTTCTATATCTATACATATAATAAAACTGTAGAAAAATTATTTTTGTACATTAAATAAAAACTCAAAAAATATAGCCAGGGTATTAAAGGACAACCAATAGAACCCATTTCTAGCATTTTTAGAATTTTTGTCTGTTTATCTGTTTGTCTGTTTGTCTGTGTATTTGTCCAGGTATCACGTAAAATATACGAAATTAATGTAGATAACTTTTATACACAACGATTAAGCGTAACTTGGAGAGGAACTTAGTTTTTGTTTCATTGGAATCGGTTCAGTCTATCAAAAGATATTTGAATTTAAAGTGTTTCAGAAGTTTCTTTGGTCTCACACATTGATTTCGTACGTCAATCGCGCGATCTAACTTCGAATAGAAAAACTAGATTATTCAAATAACTGGAATGGACTGGAATGGACTGGAATGGACTGGCCTGAATTAAGCGCTTAGAACTAAAAAATACATTGTTCAATTCCGACATCCACGCGAACGAAGTTGCGGGCACAGCTAGTTGTGTAATATATTTCCTCACCACTGCTCTCAAAACGGCGAAGGAAACATCCTAGAACCAAAAATTCGAAGACATGTGACATCCACCAATACGCACTGGGCCCTCGTGGTGGATTATGGGCCACTCCCTCTCACAGAGAGGCCTGTGTCCCAGCAGTGGGAACATTATAGGCTGATGATGATGATGAAATCTGATGTGTAATTTTTTCAAGCTTGTCTTTAGCGATACTATCATCCGCCCGGCCAGAAATATTGATCAACATCATTCATCCCCGCTGCTCACCTATTGGTCATAGCGTTGTGTCATACAGCCTTACGCCTTCCTCGGTAAACAGTCTATCCAACACATGACGTAGCACACACGCATGTACTGATTTGCCTGTTCCATTAAACAATATTTAAATATAATTTAGATAGACTTTCAATATAGTATATACATAGGTAAATAATGCTAGAAATTTAAGAATAAAAATAAGTAAAAGTATTTATATATATTTTGTAATGTTTATTCCATTAAATAGAAGTTGTCAATTATATTCGTTCCCTAATTATGATTTTATTTCAATCATTTAATACTGAACTGCATTTTTATACGACACTGCGAATTAGGAATGTGATACCGCATCTTAAACCAATATTGCTTCTCACTAAAGCATAACCACGTAGCTAGCTAATCACCTTCGATATTCAAAAGTTCCTGTCATCAACGAACTTCATACGTCACGTAACATCCATAATCTCAACAACCCATCATTCGTCCGACGTGCCTTAAAACAGGAACGAAAGCACGCCACTGTAAAACTTGTTCATATCTTTAAAGTTAACTGAAACTCCAAAGTGCATTATAACTTCTTCCACCTGCAAGTAAAGGGGGGAGGGGGGGGGGGACTTTAATAGGAACATGTCTGAAAGCTTTTGAATCTTTCTTGAGTTAACGAAATATTATGCAGAATTATGAATTAAATTAGCAATTCGTTAAGTATTTGTTATTACACTTTGGTGGTTTTTTGTTAGTTTTGACTATAATTCAGGGTTATAGTAGTTATACCTCCACGTTTAGTTTTAAGTTTGACGTGAACAGTATGGGTAACCGTAAATAAAACCATAATATGAACTTTTCAGCATTCATTGTTGGATTTGTTGTAACTAATCTAACATGTAAAGTTCTCGTGACATCGTGTGTGGTTGCACTGCTCGGAAACGACTCAACCGTTTTTAATGTTATTTTTTTTATATTTCACCCTCCGAAAAATGGGGATGGAGGCTCCGCAATTTTTAAACTATAATGTTTATATATGACTCGTGCCCGTGGGTTATATACATATATACACTTCTGGACACATCTATTGGCCCACCTTGTATTTTCAGTTTCGTTTGGTCCTAGCTAAAATTTTATATTAGGTCGAGCTAAAAGTTTTTATACAGTTTTGAACCTGGCACATTCACAATTTAATTCAATAGTCTTTTTTTGAATTTCGAACACAGAATTTAAAGAAACAAAAGACAATTTGGAGCCTGTTTGTTGATATCAAACAATCGAATACTAAGAAAACTTGGTTTTATTGGTTTACTTGGATTTAATTCTTGAAAAAGTGATTGATATCTTTGGTTTTGCAACAAACATTACTTATTCTTAACATTAAGGTGAGGTTCTATCAATAATCTATGGATACTTCACCTGCAGTCGCCGCCCAAGCTGTGGCACTTATTCAGGCCGGACACAGCCAAAGAAACGTGAGTGCTCAACTTAATTTAAGTCGATCTGCGGTCCGAAATGTTTATCGGAGGTACCTAGAGACTGGCGGCTTTGTTCGTCGCCAAGGAAGGCCACAATCTCGGGTCACAACTGAAAGGCAGCATCGATTCATCGTGACGACCAGCTTGAGAAATCGTCACCTTACCTCCATTGAGATACAAAACCAACTTCGCGACTTCCACGGAGTATCTGTGAGCGCTCGAACTGTTCGGAGAAGGTTAAAAGAACGCGATATGGTACCACACAAGCCAGCTAATGGGCCCAAACTAACGCGAGCCCACCGAACAGCGCGCCTTCATTTCGCACGCAGTCATTTAAATTGGACACAGCAAGATTGGAGCCGTGTACTCTTTTCTGATGAGTCTAAAATTGTGTTACATGGCAATGATGGAAGGAAGAAGGTCTACCGACGTAAGGGAGAGCGTTTCGCACAATGCTGCTTTGAAGAGAGGACTGTTTATGGCGGTGGCTCATGGACTGTCTGGGGCGGTATATCCGCGAGCGGCAAAACTCAACTTGAGGTTGTTACAGGACCACGGCTGCCAACATTAAATGCTGAAAGGTACATTCGTGAGTGCTTAGAACCTCACGTGATACCATACGCGGACTATGTGGGCCCAAATTTCCTTTTTATGCATGATAATGCAAGAGCCCATGCGGCCGGCATCGTCAGGGAATATCTTCGGGATGTGAACATCACAGTTATGGACTGGCCAGCCAGAAGCCCCGACATGAACCCCATTGAGCACATGTGGGACGAGCTAAAAAGACGTGTTAGGGCTCGTCAGCCAGCTGCCCAGACGATGCAGGAGTTGAAAACTGCCATAGAAGAGGAATGGGAGATGATCCCTCAAAATTTCATAGAGCGGTTGATAAACTCTATGCCTAATCGTATGAGAGCTGTGGTAGATGCCCATGGAGGCAACACGCGTTATTAAATTAAACCTTTATTTGATAAAACATGTTTTTTATTCAAAAATCAATTGCCTTTAACAAGGCGCATATCCGACTTGTTAGGCGTCGCTCCATGTCGTATGGTATTCTGAATTCAAATTTAAAACAATACGATCGAAAAAGATGGTAAAATGTATCAGGTTTAAAACTGCATCAACAGTTTTTGTTTAATCTAGCATTCATATTTCGGTAGGGGCCATCGAAACCTAAACTCTAAGGTGGGCCAATAGATGTGTCCAGAAGTGTAGTTTCAATGTCTTATTTTCTAGACTGTTTCAAAAGTAAAAGAAAAACTAAACCGTCTGTTATTGTGACTGCAAGTTTACGATAGCACTTTCTTCCAGTTTATTACAAAACATAAACCAATGACTAAATAACAACATCAACAATTTTAATAAACATCACTGGAGTAATACACAAGATTTAATTCCGCTTCTTCTAAGAGAGAACAATTAAAATAAATAGCTAGACAGGTAACTAAACAGGCTCTCATATTTAAATGTCGTTCATAATGACATTTTCTTTCCCCTTGTTAAAAATTATAAGGGCCGTAGCCCACATCATCGAGAGTTAAAGCTGCGGCGTGCATTCTCATGTTACACGGTCAAAAAAAGATCTTTCATAGTCCGCCTGGCTGAATTCGGCCACGACGACCAATCTCAGCGGAGATTAGCCATTCGCGCAGGATATATGAAATTATACAAGTATGTGTGCAATTTCATATCTCGTAAGCAGTACCTACCCTAAGCATGAGCTTTCACTGTTACTTTACAGCATCTTTCCAGTATTTACAGCGTTTCTTGTATGAAAAAATGGAACAGCGTCTCTGGTGTGCGCAGAAGGAACTAATTATTTCCTTGAAAATTGTCAATTTGAAAGTTCCAGTTAACGTCTCAAATACTGAAAACTCGTGATATGGGTAGCTACTGGTATAAACTGTACCTTTACTCTCATAGTTAAATGAGCGTTGTGCGTATTTTCGCGTTCTTGTGATTGTTTGCGCGAGGGCCTTGGCTGCAGCTGCAGCTACTCATACGAGCTCATAAGCGCGTCAACACTCATGTCTGGTGACGTGTGTTATAATGCGTATGTATGAGTTGTGCGACAAGTGCCTGTCCAAAGTGTGCCCGCAGCCGCGTATCGTAGAGCACAAAATAGAACTCGACCAAACCGCGACGCCTTGACGCTGCCTCGATGTACCAGTGGGTGACAACCTTAAGAGAGAAGTGAATTTTTACCTCATAACATCCTCTGCCAATTAATATTTTTTGAAGAAAAGCGTCATTAGAAACGGAATATCATTTATAACGCGTACTAAATTATTTATTTTCTTCAATTATAATTATATGAGGAAGGAAGGAAGTACATTTCCGTTTATTATTTTTGCTTTCTTAATTGGATTTTTAATTAACTCGTTTTAAAAATATGGAAGTTATGGCAGGGGCAGTTGACACAATAAATAATATTAATCCTAACGGCCCCCAATGGTGGCGATTTAGTGGTGGCCGTTGAGACAAATATTATTTGAAATGGCCCAACGTCCGCCACTGGTGGCCGTTGGGACAAAAAATAAGTAATTGTTCTAACGGCCACCACTGGTGCCGGTTTTAGTGGTGGCCGTTGGGAGTATACCCTTTAAGCTAGCCTTATTTAGAATTTACTTACTTTCGGTTGTTTTGGTTAACTCCCTTTTTTGGAGTAGAAAATCGTTGAGTTCTCCTTCTATGGGTGAAGCAGAACAGAACAGTCCCTTCCTTCCAGTTCCTACCCTTCCAGACTTGACAGGAATATTCCGAAAGAACCATGGCCGGTGAGGGCCTGCGTCATGCGGAAGGTGAGGACGCCGTGGCGTCTCTCTTAAAATGGCTTATAAATTCTCTGATTAATAATTTCTAACAATACAACAGAGCGCTAACATATTTATAAATAAATTATATTTTATCTTCACGGGAACTCCTCATAATTTGCTTTAACTGGCCGAGTACCCAGGCTTCAAATAATAGCTTGGCTCCTCATTGTTCAAAAAACAACAAAGGTCGAATATTATGCCTTTTTGATCTCCAACCCTTGACAAAATTCTCTTTCATATCAATCGTAAAAGACAAAGAAGATATACTTAATACTTATACATAGATGAGTACCTATATTTCTTTGTACATTTCCCCGGAAAGGTCGTCTGCACAATTTATGACATTATTCAAATTTTCATAAAAAAAAGATGAACGGGGTTTGTGAGAAATAATAAATATGAAAACAGGATTAAATTAATGATACTGTGACGTCACAGAGAATGGGAGAAGACGACGTGTTGCGCAAACTACCAGTGAAATCATGATTTAATCTACGAAACTAAAATACGCACTTCGTCCCATTCGCACTTCATCTCGTGTTCGCACTTGGTCATATTCGCGATTCGTCCCATTCGCAGTTGGTCCCATTCGCACAAAAAAAACGCGAATGCGACCTAGTGCGTATAGGAGGAAATGCGAAAATCTAATAATTGTTAGACGAAACGCGAATAGGACGAAGTGCACATAGCCCATTACAAATATTACAAGAAAACGATACCTTTTCAATCGTACTGCTCTAGTCCCAAAACACAAAATTCAACAATACCTCCACCGCTTTACAAAAACAAACTAGAGCACAATATTTTACCACCCATTTCTAAGTTCCAATAAGAGTATCTCGCTTCAGTCCCAATAAACGGTACCACTCTCGGCAGAGATCGCAAATTGGAAACACTCTGTATATAGCCACTAACGTACACACATGTACACAAGTGTTACATGCTTCGTGTACGGATAATAACCGTAATTAGTGCTGATTACTCAAAATGAGCCAACACTGTACGTGGTTGTACCTATTACGGTTGAAAGTTGGTTATGGAAGGTGGTGTGTGTGGTTTTGGGATGGAGTTACATTTACAACTAGGTATATTATTTTATTTTTAATTTAATGAATATTATAGCTTTAATTAAAAATGTATAAAATAAGCGATGCAGTTTGAATAATTCCTAGTATTTTGTGTAATTTGAATGCAAATAAAATTTGAATTTGAATCATCACTTTATGAATAATCCCTCTATCAATTTGGGTCAATATTGTTCAGGCAATTTGATAATTGAAACGTACCAACTCCTAAAATTCTTCCCAATAAAATTAAAACTACACCACAAAATTCCAGTAAAAAAAGTAATGAAATGGACTTGATGTCAGTACCAACTGCCAACGGTCTATTTCCATTAGCAGGCGGACAGACGGCACAATGGTAAGCAAGCTGTTAGGGCATAATGAAGGCATTGTACGCGTCCCGCGAACGGGTGACGTCATTATAATATGCAACCTCTTGCCGACTCAGCTGCCACTAATGTGATATATCGTCACTGAAGTAGATTCTAATCTAGGTAAAATTAAGAGATAGAATTCCTTGTTTTTAGACCGGAATTTTTTCGGGAGGCTTATATTAATTCTGATGCTTTGATGGACGCATAATTTAAGATAAATAATTTTAGAATAATAGAAAACAAATGCATGAAAAACTTAATTCCTTCGGTTTCGATACATGAAACTTGGGATACATACATATTGAGCACTTTTCCATAACTAATTAAAAAAGCGAATAATGAAGACGTTTGCCAGCGATTTTCGACATTATATGCAACGTCTTGCCAACTCAATCAATAATTTATTGAGAAATATCAGCACTAATGTCAAAATTTGTAACACTTACTTTGTAAGTAAATGTACAAAAAATAAGTTATTAACGTAATACCTCGAAGATTATCCCTGAAGTATACGCAGGAATAAAAAATAAGAACGCTGTATTTTTAGATTATTGAAGATAGAGATAAATAGGAATTAATAACAAAGATCCAATTTCCAAAATTAATCTTGAAAAGACATAATGAAAGCATTGTACGTACGCCCGTCCCACGAATGTCATTATAATATGCAACCTCTTGCCGACTCAGCTGCCACCGATGTGATATATTGCGACCGAACTCGATTTATTAGTGTTTTGTGCTCGATTGTACAATGAAGAAACACATACAGTCTTATTATTCGATTAGTCAGATGGGAAATGTTTGGCAGAAATCTGGTGTAGAAGAATAGAATTGAAATGCCGAGGTTCCTATCATCATCTTTTTTTTTGAATTCGAAGATTTATGATAGTTCCAGTAACATATCTTACTAAAGCACCCCTGTTTTTCTGTTGTACTATACTGGATGAGGTACTATTTTCTTTATCAAATGAAATTACAAACCATATTATATTTGTAGCGTTAAACCGCTGGGCACAGGTCGGTCCTAAGATAGTCTTCGATAGCAAAATGACCAGAGCATGATCGGTATTTTGCAGATATTTTCTTATCTTTGTAAGATTTATCAGTTTCCTCAAGATGTTAATACGAATACTTAGGTATGTATAAAAATAAAATGAACCGCAGTTTTTACAAAGTAGTAGGTAGTTCGTTCAATAGTAAAAGTTGTTCATAATCTCATGGTTACAATTCAATCTCAGGATTGCGCTCATGCACAACACAAGGGACGTTTCATAATTCTTCTAATAAATAGTGACAATAATGTTACACAAATATACAACCCTCTCCCTAGGTTCGCATGGCTAACTAAGAATTTCTGGAGGATTTTTGTATAAACCTTTTACAAAAAGAACAAAATAAAAAGCCATCATCAAGTGATATTCCACCAAAAGATTTTTATATTCAAACTGATAGATTAAACAATATTTCCAACTTCTCAATATTTTTCACCATAATTAGCTTCGGACTGCGGGCACGAGCGTAGTGGATGTCAGGCTTTCAAGATAAATCACTTCTTGTTCAATTTATTGGCACATGCTCTCACTCCACTACGACTCTGCGACATTGAATTTAATAGAAGACGGCTCCTTGTTATAAATTCAATTCTTCAATGTAACTTACATTTTTTATTGGAAGCCAAATTTTAAAAGTAAATAATTGGCATTGAGCTATTATTACTACGTATCTATTGAGACGACACCACGCATCGCCACTGTGTCCCATCCAGGATGAGTGCGCGCGCCTAGAGCACGCCACAGAGCTGTCAAACAACTGAATGAACTTGTGCACGTGCACATTGGATATTTTGTGTTTTTATTGAATAAAAACAAATGATAATTTGTTGAATCGGTAACTGTAACATTTCAGTACTTGTCTTATGTCTGTAGGTATAGGTATACAGCACCGCTTAAACTATGTAGTTATTGGTGGTAAGATCATCAAATGAGTCTTCCCACCCCGGGCAGGGCGAGAGAGACTGTCAGACTTGTCAGACGGACGTCTTGACAGATGGACGGACGGACAGCGAATTCTCAGTAATAAAGTCCTGTCTGATCCTTTGGTTGCGGAACCCTAAAATTGGAAAATAAAATATTCTACTGTTATTTTATTAATTTGAACTTATTTATTTTGTTCAACAGATTTTTAATCTTTCTTGGAGTGAGACGGACAATTTATGATTGGACATTTCAACATGATGTTACAGCAACATCCAGCATTACTTGTGGCAACTTCTTCAATAAACTGCCAAACAGTTCCTGCATCTTCTCAAGTTCTGACTTGAAACTATTGACCAAAGATTCGACATCTTGGATGAAACGGTCTGTTACAACATTCTCTCGTTGATTTGCTGAACGTACAGCCTGAGCAATGGTCATTATTTTCTTTTCTTTCTCTTTCCTGATTTTATCAAATTTTGCACAAATTACATCAACTTCATTCGCCTTTGGTTGCGTAGGGAAATTGTCCTTTACAGGTGTTTTCTTGTATTGACTTTCAAGTTTCAGTTTCATTTCAGGATATTTATATGGAACATGATTTTCAATGTAAATCGCTCTCTTATTCTCAAACACAACCATTAATTTTTTTTCACCGGCCTCCGTTAATTTTTTGCCCATTTTGAAGGAAGTAACAGTTTTTACAAAACATTGTTCATTACTAACTATGCTTCGAAGATTTGGACTATCGAAGTTATGAACATGAACAATCGCGTGATTTTAAAACTAATATAAAATATGAAATTTAAACGCCATAACGTTATGACTTTACAAATATTTGTATTGTAAAGTGACAAACAAAAAACATTTTTTGACAGACCTCAAATAACTGTATTTGCATGGAAATAACAAGTACTAATTTGAATTTTTTTCGTTACCTTTATGAAATTAATAAATTCCAAGCACTCCAAATAGGCACAAACTATTGACAATAATTTATTTACTGATAATTTTTAATTGCTGATTATTAAATCCATCTAAAAACCGTGCGTAGCCATACTGCTACGATCTACACAATAAGTGCTACGACGCACGGGGTTGGTGCTACGAAGCACCTACGAACTGGTACGTACTAGAATAAGTTATTTACCAGCATCATTAAATAAATATATTTAATAGTTAGAGAATCAGTAGAAAAATAATGGGAACAACATTTATTTTTTCCTGCATTTAATTTACTACGCTTTAATTCCGTGACATCTCTATTTCAGCGCTGGAACTAACACGAACGGTGGATAGCAACTCTATGCTCAAAACTCAACTGAAACGGGTAGTCTCTGGGTAATTCCAAAACAACTTAACTTAGAACGTGCCCGAGAGATGGCGCTATTAGAAAAAGGAAAAACTTTTTTAAAATGAAGTTAGGTGGAGCACGTATCGAATTAGCAGAAGAAGCATTGTTAGAATGATGACATTGTATTTTTCTCTGGGAGATTTTATGTGAAAATTGTCACCTTTATTTGTTCTATCTATACTAATATTAAAAAGAGGTAATTTTGTTTGTTTGTTTGTATGTAATGGTTAATGAACCGATTTTGAAAATTGTTTCACTGGTAGAAAGCTACATTATCCCTGAGTGCTATAGGCTATAAATTATAAAGATATCATGCATATTAGCTGAACTATCTCAAGTTTTGTTTAGCCGGTCGGAAAAAAATTGCTCTTCCAACAGAGTTATTAGCATGCGCTGCCTTAACAGTTCTTTAAAATTGAAAACAATGTATGGCAAAAATGTCCGATTTGAATAGTTCTACAATAAAGTCCGCGACACTATATTTCTATCTTTTATGTTTTAGTAGATATAGTAGCTTTTATGAGTTAAAAATAGTATTTCTCGACGTACTTACCTTTGGACGGTTTTTTAATCAACAAAATTTTAAACCTTATCGAAAAAAATATTATTATGATCACAAGAACATCATAGAGATACGATTTGCCCCAAACAGTATGTCAATTGGTTAAATAGTTTCGAAGATAATACAAAATTACTAAATCGCAAAATGCCTCCGTCCATTCACGAACCGCATTAGAACATGCTTTGTACGGACGTGTTTGTGTCAAGTACGAGTTGGTCTTTTTTTTTTAGGTGGTTAAATCATAAAATGAGTCTTCCCGCCCTGGGTGGGGCGGAAGGGATTGTCAGACTCTTACTGACTAAAATCCACCCGTGTTCCTTCGAATACCCTTTACGTTCCGGGGCTACGATAGCCTGGGTTAAGAAAAACCCGCGACCCCAGCAGGCATTTGGCGCGAAACACGACGCGCCACCGACCTGGGCTTGGTCCTTGGTCGGACATAGAGCTACCCATTACTCACCGCTCGCAAGCCCGCTCCGCCACTGTGCCCTCTGCTGATCAGAGGGACACGCATTGAAGCGTCCACATGACAGGCTATTCGCATACGGGCAGAGACCCCTTAGGCACACAGTGCCTAAGGAAGAGTTTTTGCCCGCAACCCAGGGTTCATCGGCCCGAAAAACTGGTCTTCCCCCCGGACGTATCCGAGACGGAACTCCTGTCCACGGGCGCACGTGGAAGTTTCCTGTCTTAGCACCCTAACGTGTTGGTCCTTAAAATTGTTTTGGTTGCTCGGTTTCTTAAAACACAAATACTACCGCGTTCTTATTCTTTGAATTGTCATAAAAGGAAATCACAACTTTCCCGACAGACATCCCAGATAAGAGCAACTCGGGTACGCCGCCGTATGGAAGAGTCTGCTCTTGAAAATCATTAGCGCCTCTCGAGGAATAGAGAAAATATTTGGTAAGCATGCGCCGGGGAATCTAGCTCCGAGCGTTTACAGCGGCTTGCCAACCAAACTGGAGAACATCGCACTAGCGCTTAACGTGCGCAGCGTCTCACTGATTTAAGGCATCATGTCTCAGCAACAAGGGAAAGGGAGTCTAGAGCTGAGCGATCGCAGATGCTCGCAAGCCAAAGCACGAGCGGGCACGCTGTAATCGCGGCTGTTAGACCCCTCTTTGAGAAGTGGCTGGTTAGGTCCCACGGCGTCCTAACCTACCGCTTGACGCAGGTCCTCACCGGACATGGATGCTTCGGGAGGTACCTGTGTCTGGTAAAGAAGGAGGAAACGCCCGAGTGTCACCACTACGAGGAACGCCCAGAGGACACGGTGGAGCATATGATGCAGGACTGCCTTGCTAGGGCGGAGCACCGCCTTCTCACCCAAGCGATAGGCGGAGACCTAACCCGCACCCGGCATTGACCGCGGCCATGCTGCGGGGTGAGACGGAGTGGGAAGCGGTCCCCCTCCTTCTGCGAAGCAGTCATGCTCGCGAAGGAGGAGGCGGAACGCGTGAGAGAGAGGAGCGTCCTCCCTCCGCCTCAGCCACAGTGGTAGACGCCCACGGCGACGGATGTCGCGGGACGATCATCGGGCATGCAGGCGGCGGGTGAAGGGCAACTCGCTGTCCGACCATGGACCATGCTCAGATCGACGGCGCTTTGTGTTCCACGCGCGCCTCAAAGAGTGTCAGAATAATGACAGGGCCCTCCTATAGAGGGACATAGCCTAGCCGGGGTTGCGGATACCGCAACTCCGGTAACCAAAGGGCTACCGAAGGACACCGTGGATTTTAATCAGTACAAGTCTGATAGTCCCTCCCACCCAGCCCGGTTTCGCAGGACTCATTTGATGATATTAACACGAAAAAAAAATGTGTCAAAGCGCGAGAACATCGTAGGCCCGTGCTCGGGAATCTAGCGCTGAACGTGCGCAGCGTCTCAGTGATTTAAAGCAGCATGTCTCAGCAACAAGGGCTAGGGAGACTAGCGCTGAGCGCTCGCAGTGGCTCCCTAACCAAACAATGAGAACATCGCAGGCCCGTACTCGGGAATCTAGCGTTGGACATGAGCAACGCCCAGGGCCGCGCCGACCCCTTGCAGCGCCTGTGTGCAAAACCTATGGAGCGCCTAGGCACCTGTGTGCAAAACCTATGAAGCGCCTTTTTATGTAGTCGTCTTTCAAATTTCTTTCATAAATTCAACTTTTTTCTGAAATATTTTCATCACTTTTATCAATTTAACAGTTTCTCGCCATCGACTTACTTATTGATACTCAAGTATTAAAATGTATTGCAACAAAAGTAATTTCAACATTGGCTCTATGGTCATCCGGCGCCTCTATTGCCCTGGCGCCTGTGTGCGCCGCACACTTCGCACGTAGGGGCGGCTCGGCCCTGGCAACGCCAAGCAACAGAAAGACGGCGGGCTGTTACTGTCAGTGTGCAATAAAACAAAATCCTCCTTTTGGCAGTCACGAAATAAATCATAGCACTCGGCACTCAGTACTAACCGAACCACATTCATCATTTTATCACAAGTTAAAATGTTTACCGCCCAACGAAGTGGGCATGGGTCAGCTAGTTTATGAATAAAATAATATTATGAAAAGCGGAATATTGGTGATGATCAGCGTTGACCTCTTTTGTCTGGGGTACTACTATCTAAGCACGAAACCCGTGGTTTTTTTTTTTGTCACTGATGGACAAGATCAGTTAATGATATGAACTTAAAATTGGCGACAACTTTAATGGGCAATAACATTATCATGACCTGTACCCTCATCACGAGTTTTCATTATTTGAGACTTAAAGTAAACTGGAACTTTGACAATTTCAAATTGACAATTATCAAGGAAAAAATTAGTTCCTTCTTCGCAAACCAGAGGCGCTGTTCCATTTTTTCATACAAAAACGCTGTAAATACTGGAACGCTGTAAAGTAAAAGAGTGGAAACTCGTGCTAGGGGTACTGATTTGTTGCCAGAACTTCTGAATTCAGAACTAATTGGAAGTGGCTTTCATTCAAAATTTTCGAGTTAATTTACAGGCCCGTATTGTCTTTGACGGACTTGAGTAAACCCTCTGGCCCCGGTTCACGTCATTGAACGGAGTGACGGGCATAGGAAGCGGGCACCTGATTCTGTAATGCAGTAGTTGTGGGCGAACTCATATTCTATCCTCCCAGTATGTAGCAATCTGGATAAGATTATTGCGTCATTCAATTTGGTTACCATACTAAAATCTATTTTTGAGGAACGATAATTTCAACTGCGACCAGGGTTAAAACCTGCGTCTTCTGTTTAGTTATCTAGACGTCTCAAGAACTTACTTCCAGATAGAAGAATAATTTACTTCCAGACGTAGGTTCGAACCCTGCTCGTAGCTGAATTTTTCATTCCTCAAAAATATCTTTGCGAAGACGCGAAACAGGCGTAATTGCGTATAAAAAATATAACTTTAAACTAAAATCTGTTTCTACCTATAAGTACCTACTGAAGAAAAATATCGGAATTCTGTCTAGAATGATTATAAATACTGAGTAGGATATAAATAAACCCCTACACTGAAACTGAAAGACATTATGTCACTTACAATGAAACTGAGGGTAGGTAAATGTTCATAAATGTCAGAGCTGCCATCCACAGTGATGTCTTACAGTCCTTTCACAGTTAATGTACCTCTGCTCTTGCATCGCTGCAGGAATCACAGTAACCTTTTTACTCGCAGTAATATAAAAAACCGGCCAAGTGCACGTCGGGCCACGCACAGTGTGGGGTTCCGTAGTTGCCCATCAAAATACTTAATGCGAACTCGTTCGCTGTTACATTTGCAGTTGAAAAACATGTTCTCCGATACATTTTGTTCAGGAAAATATGTTATCCAAGTACGTTTTATAAGTTGGTCGACTATTACTCATAAACTTGTAAAGACTACTTAGTCATGACAATTTTCCTTTAAACTACGTTATATATACAAATATTGTGAATTTTTTCACACCCCCAAACATAACCTTTTAGCTGGTAGAGGGTGGTACACTCGAGTCGAGCAATAATTTAGCACTTTAAAGCTTAATATTTCACAAACGAATCTTTTTATCAAAAAATTTGTTAGTGGAAACTATCAATATTTTAAAAGACCTTTTTAGTGATACCCCACACTAAGGGGTACGCGAGAAAAAAATATAACATCCCAACTTTACGTGTACAGGACCCTAAAACAAATATTATACGACATTTTATTTTACCACTTTTTCGGCACAACAAATCCGTATATTTACACAAAATTACAGCTTTCTAGTACTGGGCGTCTCTGAGCTAAGCTGCGGACAGACGGACGGACGGACATGGTGAAACTATAAGGGTTCCTTGTTGACTACGGAACCCTAAAAATAAAGTTATATGTTTGTGACCATCATAGCAACAAAATATACGGTTGCAAGTACCTAATTTAAAGTAAGTATACTAACGGCAAGATGTACTGGTGGTTAAGAAAGGTTTAATAAGTTAATGACTCTCTGAATTAGGCGAGGCCTAGACCTCGGAAGATGGCGCTGTTGGTGACCTTAGCAGATAATTTAATTATTTTATAATCTAAAAACATTGTGTGCTGCTACTTTTTTCATAATGAATGTGAATAGTGGATAAAGCGTGTGTGTGTGTTTAATTATTGTGTTAGATATGACAAACATTATAAGATCATTGTCAGATTGACGTCAATCAACAATAACAATACTGCCTGTCTTCCTTCCCCCATTTTATTTTCCATGTATCCTAGACACTATTGTATTTCGTCACAGCCGCTATTTTGAAAATAGAATTGAATGATAAGCAAGCAAATGTTATTTATTGTCATGATAATAAAGTTGAAATTGGACTGCAGCTATCAGAAGAGAAATAGTTTTCAAAGGACTGTATTTATTAGCCGATTTATTCAAGCGACGAGGAAGGTTACCTTATAAACAACTAATAGATATTATTGTACTCCGTTGAAGTACAATTTAAATGTAATTGTACAATGTATTATTGTACAATTGACGTGAAAAAAAAATACTTGAGACAAAACATAACATCACGTATGTAATCACGTGTGGATCAAAAAGCTGAAAGACGCGTTTCCTTAGAGGGGCTATTACACCTTCCTAAAGATCTGATATTTAGGATGTCCTGAATTCAAAAAAGTGTAATCGCATATAGGATGGGAAGTATCCTTTTTTTTTACGTGGTAAAATTATCAAATAAGTCCTCCCACCCTCTGTCAGACTTGTACTGACTAAAATCCACGGTATCCTTCAATATTTATGTTCCCCTTATGTTCCGGGGTCACGGTGATGGAATAAGTCCCGCGACCCCGGCAAGCTTTGGCCCATGAGTAGCATCTTAATAAGGACATGATTTTGTACGTATAACGAGCACACGCACGTATACGCGAGCTTAGGCGACAAAATTTGCTATCCCAAATCGTATCCTTAATTCAGAACAATGTGAAGACGGTCGAGGCTACGGGTTCGCTTTGATTAGGTTCTTTTAAGCCTTGCAGACAGAACTGATGACCTCCAATCCTGCGCCTGTAAACCGACGTACCATAGTAAAAACCGATTGACCCAACACTCTAAATAGAATGGTGATCGCGAGCCAAGTAGCCCTGTTGAGGCCTACGACATCTTACAGGTACACACGGCTACACATCAAGCTATACAAAACCAGTTTGTCTTGGTCTCGTTTCGTGTGATTTTTTCACACTATGAACGGTAAGCTAACACTGGTTTTGCATAGTCTGATGTGTAGCCGTGTGTATCTTGTGGTGCTTTTTTCCCGGGGGGGACCACTAGGTGAGGCTTACCACCCCTGCACAGCCACCACCACTAAAAAGTTGTATGTTTTGCATTTTTAGACATTTGTATGAAAAACTCTTTTTTAATTTATTTGGAAAACCTTTTTTAAAGCTTTAATATCGTAACTATTTCAATAAACTATTTACGTACTTAATACTCCCATTCTTCAAACTCAGAACTGAGTCAAGAATCAACAGTAATACAAAACTATGTTTATATTGTACTTGATTTAGAACAAGTACAATATAAACTTAGTCTTGTAGTTATAACTTGTAAAACCTCTTGTTTTCCAATTTTCACATCGCGGGTATTTAGTTATTGACCTTTGTTCCCGTTCAGTAGCACTATGAGAGTTAAACTGTCCGTCTGTTTGTCTGTGTATATACCCTTACTCATCTTAACTGATGTATCGAATTTAGATAACAGCATGAATAAAGTCAGAATCAGTGGCCTGGAGGTACCTGGAGGCAAGCAAGGTTTAAGGTAATACGAGGTCACGTAATTTCCACAGGCCTTTATACAATTATTACTGAAACTTAACACACAGAAGGGGTAGGTACAGATGCCAGCACATCAACCTACCTCAATCTGCCAAATTTCTTTAATAGGTTTTAATCCTTATCCCAATAGTGGAAGGTTAATATTCGATTGGTGAAATTTGACAGATTCGGGTTGGTTGAGCTGTTGGCGTCTGTACACAGAAATTATGTCAAAGGTCTTATTTAAAAAAAATGTGAATTTCTTTTTTGTAATAAAAAATTAAAATCGGTCTGATTTAAGTGTAACATAATCTTTCTAAAATGTGTTTAATATATCTTTTCGACCTATATTGGTCATGAGAGTGATTTTTCATTAAAATCAGTATAGTCATTTCGGTTGGAAAGGCCTTGAAAGTTTATAAATTAATGTTATTCGACATACACGTGCCAACAAAACTTTTGTTCTTGCCATACATTCCCAAACAATTATTTTCCACCACCCCACAGACGAATTCGCGGGTAAAAGCTATAGTAACTCTAACATTTAGTTAAAATTAATTTTAAAAGTTAAGGATTATGGTTTTGATTAAATTCTCAACCGATTTCAGTTACCAACCAACATAATTGGGATTCAAATGAATTTAACTTTGTATTATTTCGCAATATTGCGGACATTGAATTTGCTGATTAGACGAAATACTTGTTTGTGTTATATTGCTTCGGGTTACTCAGCTACTACAAATTGCTTGATTAGGCAAAAGCTCACTAGGTACCTATTTAAAATGTGATATGTTTTAAAACGTTGCAAAACGTGCAGTAATGTGTAAACAAATATCTACAGGTACTTTAGTTCATGACCACACGTATTTTATTCACATGGTGCTTTGTTCTAGCAACTTTGTATTTATTTATTTCAACTACCACTAACATTTTGTTTTACAATTGGGAACTAAATAAGTACAAATAATATTTTCAAAATTCTCATCAGCTGTGGAACAAACGCTATGTCAATACATAGACCCAAAACTAAAGGCTTTGCTGAACAGCGGCGCAGCGCTATGCTAGCGTGGCGTCCTTTGGCGTGCTTACTTATTATGAAACTATACAAAAATATAAACGCGCCACGCTAACTTAATTGACGTTTATCGGAACGATCATCTGCCTAGCCTTTTCCCAACTATATTGGGGTCGGCTTCCATTCAAACCAGACTCAGCTGGATATCAGTATTTTATATGGCTGTCGGACTCCACAACCCATTAACTAGGTAATACCATACCTCATGGTTCGAATGGTTGTCAGACTTAAGAGCTTCTGACTAATAGTGACGACTGTCAAAGATCTAAAAATGATAGCCGGGACCAACAGCTTTACGTGTTTTCCGAGGCACGGAGGAAACCCGCTGTGACAGTCACCCATCCACAGACTAACCTCGGCAAGCGCGGCTTATCTGGGAAGATCGGCCAGTGCTAATTGCAAGCTCCTCATTTTCGATATGATAATATATTCTTATTACTCGTACTAGTCTAGTGCCTGATGAAGGATATTTTCTCTTCTGCTTTCAAATAAAATATATCTCTCGGCTGCAATATAAAGTGTTTTCGGGAGAAATACTTACCACATATTTTATCATATTTTTAAATGACCTGGTTGTATTAAAAGATAAATAAAATTCTTACCCAGAACACAAAATCCTTATAAATTAAAGAAATAAACCCCAGCGACTCGCACGTGTGATCATGACACATAAAATATCAAGTAAAGACCCGTATTAACGAGAAAATGAGATATATCTCGCTTAAAACCTTAGGGAATTGAATACTCCAAGAATTCAATTCCCAAAGGTTTAATGCTTATTTCTATGAAATTATTATCAAGACTTTTCTCCCATTTCATAACAGAAACTGTGTTTATAACGAAACATTCATACCGAACCATGGTTTTGGACCTATCTAGAACATTAGATGGAAATCGGCGAGTACTAGAACCAGGAATTCAAAGACGTTAATTAAAGTAGCTAATTTCCTCTCATAAAGACTATCTCCCAGTAGTGGGAACCATATAATATGTTGATTATGCTACAAGCATTATCTGTGTAATATGTCATAATGTCTTTTGTGTGTGAATGAGGTTTTCATCATTGTCATTATAAAAGGTTAATTATATTTGGATTTGTAATTGGAAAATCTTTGTCTTTTCTATAATTATTTTGGATAGACTATGAGAAACGATATTTCTACAATTTTAAAGATATATCGTTCGTTCCACGGTTTTCAAGTCATAAGCGCGAGCATAAGATCCTGGGTTTGATTCCCAATGCAGGCAGCAATCTGATTGAGATTTTCCATAAGTAATTTCAGCAGACAAGGAGTTTAGATTCGTGCCTGATTCATTGTCATGGACTCGACCCTTTTTTACGTGGTAAAATCATCGAATGAGTCCTCCAACCCCGGGCAGGGCGGGAGGGACGGTCAGACTTGTACTGACTAAAATCCTCGGTGTCCTTCAATAGCCCTTTTTGTTCCGGGGTTACGGTAATGAAATAAGTCCCGCGACGCCGGCAGGCTTTGGCCCTCTAGAGGGGGGCCCCGTCATCATGCCGACGCTCTTTGAGGCGCGCGTGGAACACAACGCGCCGTAGACATGGTAGGGCATGGTCCATGGTCGGACAGTCGGTCAGGTCGGCGCCTACGGTGGCCGGTGATCGCCTCGCGACGTCCGACGCCGTGGGCGTTCACCATTTCGGCTGGGTTGAAGGGAGGACGCTAGGATATACACACTATTACTATTACATATTACTATGTCTGATAGCGTGATATTGTTTTATATTATTCACATTTTTAAACACACCACATCACAGAGAGCTTCTAAATGAAGCACAATTTCAAAGTTCACTTCACAAACTCTATTATCTGACATTTTATCAAAATAATTGATTTATACGCTCAACAAAGAAGGCTTTTTACTTGATAGGTCTTCTTTTAAAGTAGTTACTTTGGGTAATAGGTCTACCGCGAAAGTAACCTCTTGTCAACCTTCATTAGTTTGTTGCTATGAAAAAAGAAACTAATACATCACGCGTGTCATCCCTGAAAGGTCAGATAAAGATGATCTTTATTTGACTTAATGCTTTACTTCTACTTTGCTTAATGGTATGACTGTTAAAGGGGGCAGAGAGCGTCCACAGATGTCCTATGCTCACATCATTCCAATGCCCGCCGCTTTAACTTGCGTCGCCAAATTAGAGGACGATGACTATCAAGCTTTCTTTTCCCTTGAGAATCCAGTCCAAAGCTTGTTTGGGTATGTAGTCAGGGTCCCTTCTGAGCGTGTGGCAAATCCATCTCCACTTGCAACGCTTGATCGGGCTGTCGATCGGGCTCTCGTGGCATTTCCTCTACAGCTGTAAGTTGGAGGTTCCGAGAATGATTGATTGATGATGATGTCTTTTGTGACCTTCCAGGTTTCGCACTCGTTAAGAAGCACAGAATGCATTCACATTGGACCCAAATATTTAAAATTTATTCGTTCGGTGATGGTCTTGATTCATTTTATTTTATTCCAATCAAAGGCGATAGTTTCTACAAAGTTGGATAATTCAACAGTACTCGTAATAACATCGCAAAATGTACCTCAAGATGACCTACACATTCTTTGGTCAACACTGTGTTTCTTCGCTAACTAGGCTAGTCGATGCTAATTGAATTTGAAAACTTGACAGCGGTTGCGACCAGGAGTAAAAAATGAGGAAGATGAAAACTTTTACTTGTTCGCGTCACAATACCCGGAGGCGCGATGGAATGGGGGCGGTGTAGCAAATGTGTTGACAGTGTGCCACGCCACGATTTGGGTTGGTAGACGCCGCTACGGCCGCTGATTCACGCGGTCCGTGTGTCATCAAAGAAACCCGCTTTTCCGCACCACCGCGCGGCCGAGCGGTCTCATGTGGGATCCTCCTTAGTAAGTACACACGGCTACACATCAGGCTATATAAAACCAGTTTGTCTTGGTCTCGCTTTGTACGATTTATACATAGCGTGTGTACCTAATAATCTTATTTGACAGATTATTAAGGGTATCTTTAACTGTACATATTTATCTAGATTTTTACCTTAAAGATAAGTAATTAAACCAGCAAATCTGGGAAAGCCGATTCTGCTAATAATAAAGTTAGGAAAAATTACTCTCAGGTGGTTTCAGCGTTTCTAGGATTTCTGGCGAAATTCCCCGGGGATGACGGCTTCAGGTAATTAAGATAATGATAATATTGTACAGGATTTTCATCAAAATGAAGAATTTTTAGCAGACCATGTGGCCTTTGATGTTTTTTCATCAGATACTTCAAAGTCGAGTATTCTATAAGCCTTGTGTTCAATGTTCGTCATAAGTAATTATACGCTCACGACAATGTACAAGGTTTTTTGTGAAATTTGAAGGTCTCAATTGTGAAAAGCACTTTGTTGTATATTCATGAGATATTTTGAATGTACGGTAATAGAGAATTGTACATAATTGTATCAACGGTTCTCGCTTTAAAGGCGCTCCCTCACCGGGAGCATTCGCGTGTAAAGTAACTTAAAGATTCGACTTTGAATATTATATTACAATACTACCTCCCTGATTGACGAGCATTCGCGAACATTTAGTATAGATTTGACACAAGGTGCGCATTGTGATGCTGGATTGTCTTCCGTCACTGATGAAATGTTCGAATATGTCACGTTACATTACAAGTGAATGCTCGCGGTGAAGGAGCGCCCGATATCTGAGAAACGAGTCATAAACACAGAGGCCGTTGCTATAGCAACGATCGAGTCAGCCTATATGTATTGCGGAAAATAGCGTTCTCCGTTACTAATTAAACATAAATATGTCTTTACCACATCAATTTAATTAGCAGCTTTAATTAGAAAGGTGTGGTCACCTTTGAGGATGTTTCGAAGTGGATAAGGAAAACTGGTTAACCTATGCCTACTTCTCTTGGCTCCCCACATATTTTTTCAATGGGTTTGTCGGTAATACAGGGGAAAATACTTTACGATCTAATTCTCTTATTTTTTTGTAAAATCATCAAATGAGTCCTCCCCCACCCAGAGCAGGGCGGGAGGGACTGTCAGATTCGTGCTGACTAAAATCCACGGTGTACTTCCATCGCCCTTGATGCTCCAAGGTCACTGTAATTCGATAATGTATTTTTGGTAAAGGGAGGACTCATTTGATGATATTATCACGATTTAAAAAAAATGTCAATCATGAAACCACCTGTATAACATGAAAGCTGATTTAAGCAATATTAATGAAACTTAATGACCCGTATCCAATGTGATATTTCCGTGAAACGCTGAGTAATCGTGTAATTGTTGCTAAATGAGACCCTGTTCATACTCACATAAGTTCTATTTACGTACGTATGCATTCGAATAACAGGAAATGTTTCTGAAGTGTCAGCCGAAGTTTTTCTTTGGAAACATTGTGTAGATTGGTTACTCAATTATAAACTTTGTACCTGCAATATAGGAGTTACAATGACATACATTAAACACTATTTTATGACTTTCAATACAAAAAAAAATGAAACTAAAATCTGAGTCGCGGGACTAACGAGCTACCGTGACTTCGGAACGTAAAGGGCTATTGAAGGATACCGTGGATTTTAGTCAATACAAGTCTGGCAGTCGCTCCTGCCCTGTCCTGCGAGAACTCATTTGGTGATTTTAAAACGCTTAAAAAAATATTTGCAACATTGTGTACAATGTTGATATAAACATAAATTAATTTTGTCACAGTCTAAAAGTGCACAAAACCGAATGAAAACTTCCCTTTGAACTCAGTAACTGCAATTAACTTGCCTTCGCAATATTTCCCGAAACGCATTGTTAATTACTGCATAGCAGACCGGCAGGTACTCGTAACAATAACTAGTATTAATATTGAAAAGAAAGAAAATAAGTTTATTTGGCAAGTCTTAAGCACACAATTTAAAAATTACGAGAATACAATGAATGTAGGTACATGTACTATGTGCCTCACGGCTGTGCCAAATAGGCTCAGTTCAGCATGAAGCTGTTTGTAGTTAATTCTATCCATTTTATATCTAATCGTGCGTCTGAAATAAATCGGATTATACTTAGAAATGAAACGTACTTAAATTAAAAAAAAAATCTTTTATTTCAAAAAGGGACCCATCACTTAGCTGTCAACTACATGCCATTGTGTTCATCAAACTCGTTTATTTTGAATTTAAATAATTTGTTTGAAAATAACTTTCATTTTTCGCGTGAAAAATCACTGATCAAGTCTACCGTGGTTTTTACATAATGTAATGCTAGCAAAATATTTTGTTTTTCCAATTACAATATAGTAAATTAGTAGGGTGTTTGCGCATCGTGTGCTAAATTGAAATTGTCGGCTGAAGGGGTCATCTGCAAGCGTGTTTTTATTTATCGACTTTTACTACATTTTATTTTTTTTTAATTATGGTTTCGGACTTTACAATCGGCTCTCGGCTAAAAGCTCGCCAGAAAGTTCGTGACAGTGCTCGCTAAAACGCTCTCGTTTGATTTTCTGTAATATTACATTCGCAAGAATGCTCATTACAAGTGAATGCTCATCTTTATTTGCACCTGATGGAAAATGATGAAACGCCTCTAATGTGCCCGTAACGAGAAACTATTTTTTTTATCAAACTAACGCCAGAATTTCCGTTTACTTCCGTCAAAAAGATGTGAAAAGTTACACTAAGGCCTCTATTTCACACTTTACGAATCTTTCATAAAAAATAGTAGATTACGCAACAAGGGAGTAAAGCATTGCCTTACGTCACGGGCGTATTGAATCCCGAAGTTACACTAAGGATTCTGGGGGTGAACCTCCGTAGCGCAGCGAGGAGGTTCAAGTGTTAATTCCCGAGTGAAACGAGGGAATTAAGTTAAGAATCCTTAGTGTAGCGAGGGATTCAAGTTAGCCCAAGACAAGGCAGCTTTACTCTCGAGAAGCGTACTCTGCTTTTCACACCTACTGCGAGGAAATAAATTCGATTTTTGAAATTTGATGTGATACGACAACCTTCGTAAGTGAAGTTGGTACCACTGCAAGCGATCAGCTGTTGCAGCCAGCAGCCGCCATGATTGATACAACTCCTAGGTGAAAGTTTTCATACGGTCTTATTTGAGGTTCCAAATTCAAATCACATTATTCCCACGGGAATAATGAAATTCAGTACATATATTATTCCCCGGCTCGAGCGAGAAGGAACAATGACTTGCTTTACAGTAGGGTTGCCTGATATATAATTTGACATTTACGAGCAAGTAGTGTGAAAAATATATTATACTGATGTACCTACAGCTTCCTCTTATAGCCCCTTTTATGTCCCATAAATGTTATTTTTATATCAATTCTGAAATGAATAAGAATCCTCGCAGTGACTTGTTAATATCAACGTTTTAAGGCTCAAGGGCAAAAGTGCTTTGTTATCAGATAAAGGACGATGTTAAGGCTCACAATAATGTTCGATACAATAAAGGACGCATTTTCTTGTTATTTTTTAAGACTTCACTGAGTTAGAGAGGTAATGGAATTTGAAAAGCTTAATAATAGCGACGACACGTTTCGAACTTCAAGGTAAAGCAGCGCTTGCCTACTTTGTTAGGTAGATGTGAGATCATCCATTATATGTATACCAAGTTCTAGACCTCACATCACTACTTGTGTGAAACAAAATACAGTGCCTACTCCGATACTTTGGGTGTAAATGAAAAGTGATATGATTGTTTGAATGGAAATAAAACTTCCGCTATTGACGGAAACTCGAAATGATCGTATCGTACCACATTCTCCTAAATTGAATGATCACCCAGTTTAAAAGATAAACATTGAACAACAAATGATTTTGTCTAGACTTTAAAGGTGCGATTCCACTGATGTGCGGCACTGTGCGGCACAAATGTCCACTCTTGTCGACTCACTCAAGAAAACAGGAACAAAAACCAGGTGGCCTACCATGACGTCATAGTTCCACTCAGGGAACGAGATGGTTGCTAGAAGAGTTGTATAGCTCTGTCTCTATCCCACAGCCTAAAGATTCACGCTTTAAGACGTCATGGAAGGCCACCTGGCCCTATAGACAAACAGCAGACGATAGCAGACGACAATCGTTATCGCTCAACAGTCACTATTACGTTTTCAACTGGATGATGAATGGATTGCGCACATTGCTAAACTCAGTTACTGTTCATCGTAAATGTTCGCTCACAAATGTGCTGCTCTGTACGGGAACAAAAGTTTCACACAGCCTTGCCGGTGGCCAAAGAGGCTAAACGCAGCTTAGTTCCTTACCGAACTGCTGAAGTAAAAAATTTACCGTGCACCATTTCGGTGGAATCGTACCATAAGATTTGTGAGCTTAAAGGCGCTCCCTCACCACGAGGATTCATCTGTAATGTAACGTTATAGATACGAACATTTGATCAGTGACGGAAGAAAATCGAGCATCACAATGCGCTCTTTGATGCTACATTACAAGCATTCGCTCGCGGTGAGGGAGCGCCTTAATACAAACATTGTGGACCCTAAAGATATTTGGTTTGGAGAATTGAATCGAACCAAGCCATTCAATACGTGATGTTAGACTCGTATAGCGAATCTTCGATCCAAAGCATAGCTTCAAAGTGGAGTACATAGTCTAGAGGATGATCGCATGACCTGTACGCCTCGAGTTGTCGGTTCGATACCCAACCGATGCAAAACGATTCTGCAACGAAAACTGCCAGGGTCGCGGGACTGTCTTATCAGGAAACCGTCACACCGGAAGGGCTATTGAAGGACTCCGTGGACAGCCAGTACGAGTCTGACACTCCCTCCCGTCCCACATTATGGGGGAGGACTCAGTTGATGATTTTACCACAAGCAACAGCGACAACTACACAAATTTTCCTGTCGGCAAAAATCCATAGGTGAAAGTGTCATAAATGAATCGTCCTGTCCGTGAAAAGTCTATAGGTGAAAAAGTCTATCGGTGAAACGGTTATAAATGAATCGTCTTGTCGCCGAAACAGATAAGATTTGAAAGAAATTATTTCTTTCTTTCTTTCACTTTGACAAAGAACGCGAAGAGATGAATGAGCTCACACAGTCTGGATGAAACGATTAGATCCGGTATTCAGTTTCACAGACACAAATTAATCATCATTAACCTTCTGCCATTGTTCCATGCATGTTAATTGGAGTCTGCGCAACAGATTTACAAAATGCGTCTATTTTTTCATAATTCTCCTCAAATGTCGCTGATGAAAGAACTTGTGTCTTTGTAGTCCTTTTACGATTTAAATCTTTCGTCATCATCCTATTAATGTTCCCACTGCTGGAACACAGGCATCCTTTTGTGAAAGGGAGTGGGCCATAATCCACCACGCGGGTCTAGTGCGGATTGGTGGATGTCACATGTCTTCAATTTTTTTGGTTTTAGGACATGCCGGTTTCCTAATGATGATTTTCCTTCACCGTTTTAAACAGCAGTCTTGTTAAAACAATAATACAAAGTAATGCACCTGGCTGGGTTCGAACCCACTACCTACAATTAGTAAGTCGTGGCAGATACCACTGGGCCACCACTGCTCTAAATCTTTGTCCGTTTTGTAATAAGTATATCATTGCCACCAAAGCTTGCTAACTGTGTAACTAAAGATCGTCCGTTCCTTGCGAATAATCAAATTTTAACCAAACTGTTCCAACTTTCTCACCCCTAATCTCAATTTCTATAAGATCAACCCCGCACGTCTTCAGCCCTGTCATCATCATCATCAGCTTGAAGATGTACATTGTGACCAAACGCCTCCCCTTAGATAACCACACCTAATGGCAATCTTTAGTCCGCCTTTCTCTAGATTTCGTCAGTCCACTTAGTGGGAGGCCTACCTCCGCTGCCTTCTTATTTCTTCTCTATTACTCGTACTCCTTTTTTTGGGATAAACCTACCATACTATTCCCTAACCACTGCAATTCCTGAGAGCCAGAATCAAACAGTGGCAACTACCAGAAAAGCGCCGAGACAATAAAGCTCGACGTGTCCCGGAGAATGAATTTACCTGTCTTGGATCCTGCAACGAAATTAATCAGAAATGAATAGTGGAGGAGTAAGAAAATATGATTCCACTTCACGTACTCTTTCTCTTTTCTAGCCAGTACCATAGCACCCTTCAAGCAATCCTTTCATCGATTGATACTATGGCAACATCATCTTCCTGCCCGTACCCCATTTTACTTGGGGTCGGCGCAACACGTTTTTTTCTTCCATTCTCCCCTATCAGACGTCACCGCATCATTTACTCCTTCTCATTCATATAATCCCTCACACAATCCATTCATCTTTGCTTTGGCCTTCCCCTTCGTCTCCATCTATCAACATTCATACTCATCACTCTCTCAGTCATGAGACTCATCCCTTCTCACCACACATGTCCATACCAAGACAGACGACTTCCTTTCATTTTTTCTGTCACAGGTGCTACTTTCTAACTTCCATTTATAAACTCATTCCTGCACTTTATCCATTCTTGTCACTCCACAGATCCATCTCAACATCCTCATCTCTGCTACATGCAATTGTTTCTCATCCATCTTTTTCACATTCTAGCATTATATACTATGGCAACAGATTTATAATATTAACAATAGATGATTAACCTGTAGGGAAATAGCAACACATGCTCCCCAGAACGTGTTAATAACAGTACTAGACTACAGATAACGTCACGTGCGACAGTGGATACAATACAATAGGTGTGTGATGAGTTGACGTTGTGTCCAGTTGGTTATAGAGTTCAAGGTCATAACAACCCTTTTGTTACGGCTACGTTACGTAAGTATAATAGGCACAATTTAGCTCGAATGCGAAGGGTAATGTTTGAACAGCATGAGTATTTGTGTATGTATGTCTGTTATATTTGTTCTTTTGTGGCACTTTACCAAACCACGAGCCGATTTTCGTGATGCTTTTGTCAGTTGATTTATTTTAATATTGTGAATGTTTCTCACAAGACGTTGTTGTTGTGAAAAATTACAATTTAATAGAAGCTTGGCTAGCTGGAGTTTTTTATTAATGTATTTTTTATTGTTTTAGGAACGTTTTTTAACAAGAAACAGCCATTTTGGCGCTATTGTAGTATTTTTCAATACATAATCTCAGTGTGTTAAAAGTGCGCCTTATTGTTGCTAAATTGTTCGAAGTCGTTGAATTTTCATCTACTTTCCTATAGCATTAAGGTCGTTTTCCTATTTACCCATAAACGCCTTTGAAAGAATAAATTTCGACTGAGCTGACGGGTAGTAAATTTCAAATTAAAGTAACTTGGATTTAACTGTATTTTACGGAACAGTCAAGTTCATTTTGAAGATTAATTTGAAAGGGTCTCTTTGATGATAGGAAGCGTACTTATGTAATGAAACTTATAACGCATTATGAACTTTATGCTTTATGTAGCGTACAAACTTACGTAATATATTGAGTCGAAAATCAGGTCTGTTTCCGAAACAAAATCGAGAAGATTTGTGTCTCTTAGTGATACTGATATTGCTAGCCTACATCATCCCACTGCTGGGCAAAGGCCTCTTCCCATGACTTCCAGTTTTCGCGATCCAGGGCCAAAGTGGACCACTGGTCATTGTTTTCACAAATTATTTTAGGCCACTGCTCATTTCGCATGCGGTAGACGTTGCCGGTCCAAGCCCATGTGTCTTACCCAGTTTAAATGAATACATTACACACTCGATATAGGTATACTTCAATATGATGTAAAATTTCATCTATTCCATTGATCTAAAAGTTATTGATCCTAAGCTCAGATCAAAGAAATTAATAGGCAAATAGGAACGCTCAGAGCACGCGAGTGTGTCCACCAAAGCAAATACAAAATCAAATCGAATTACATTTCATATTGTTTTCTTTGTTTTTGAGAACAACTTTTACATTGTTTTAAGACACGAGGCGGCATTTTTGGCAAACAACAACAATGATGATGATGATCGCTTTTGATTTTGTATTTGCTTTGGTGGACACACTCGCGTGTTCTGAGCGTTCAATCTGCCTATATCTTTGATCTGAGATCCTAATCTTATTTCAATAAGATACGTGCCTTCCTTGAACTCTTACAAACTATTCAAACTCCCTCATTTCTAAACTTCAAACATTTTTGCGCGTCCTTTTGAAAATGTATAATCAACTTTTACTTTTGCAAAATAGCGAAACTCTGTTTCAGTATCAGCTAAGAAATTCAGAAGTATTTATTTGAAAATGTCGGTAATCCTTTACTTCATTAGAATTCAGTCTTACTTCTTGGCCAATCATCAGTTATCGTGTTTAGTATGCCTGTTATAGCAATTTATTGAAGAAATAAAATAAAAACGAAGGGCGCATTTAAAACGGTAGGTGCAATTTAAATACTCACTAATAGGTAATAGTTATTTATGATACTAGTGCGGTAAGTTGGTTTTTACAAACGAGTAGACGAACGTACGCCCGAGCGAAGCCGAGGGCGTACCGTAGTCACGAGTTTGTAAAAACCAATTTCTGCACGTGTGTCATACAATGTTTTTCAACACATTTTTCCATATTAATATCAGATTCCTCGCTCGAACTCTGATTAGTCGCAACAATTTTGAAGTTCCTAATATGAAAATGGCGCGACTTTGAAAATGGCGCCACATGCACGTGGTGAAAATTAGAACTACATCTTTCGTCTCATTTTCTCTTTTGTATTAAAGTGAGACAACGTATTGAGCAAAAGCGCTTCCAAGGAGGTTCTATCCGTCAGGTTGTTTATTCTCTTATTGTGAAACTCATTGGTGAAATTCTTTTTTTTTTTTTGAAATAAAAAAAAACCGTAAAGAAAACGCACGCTGCTGTACAAGGGGGCGTGCGGTAAAATAGGTACTTAGGTGAGAGTACCTACTTTACCGCACGCTCCGTTGTATGGTGCATAATTTTTAACTTTCGAACAATGTATACAGGCTTTGTAAATGCGTTTTACGAGCAAATGTGTTGAAATAACTATTTGGGTGATACATAAAGTACCAAATAAAATGATACAGTTTATTATTTATATTCTTCTTGCTAATCAAAACGGAAAAATGCTGAACGAATATTATTTAGACTTACTTAAGTCCAAGACGCGACACCAAAAATTCGAATCCTGTTTTGCACCATGTCTTATTAGTTTTTCAGTCGAGTCTCTCACTCAATCGAGGACTCTTGATCACACCAGTGCAAACCAGAGATGACAGAAAATGTCATCGATGCCATAGGGTCATATCTAATCGATTGTATCATCGTACATAAATCACTCACACCTCTTAATCGAGGACTCTTGACCACAAGAGTGCAAACCAGAGAAAACAGAAAATGTCAACGATGCCATAGGGTCATATCTAATCGATTGTATCATCGTACATAAATCACTCACGTTAATCGAGGACTCTTGACCACAAGAGTGCAAACCAGAGATGACAGAAAATGTCAACGATGTTATGGTGTCTGGCATTGACGCATGAAACCTTCTTTATGTTATGTGTCACTTTTACTTTTTAATAATGCTAGGCAACCATGACTATTGACTGTCACAAAAGACTCGTTTGAAAATTGTAAAATAGTAAATGTCGTGTTCTATATAAAATATACATTAAAACTCTCAGTACAGTGTTCCGTGATTAAATAATAAAACAAACCGTCTCTAGAGACTCGGGTAATATAACCACATGTATAATACTTCACCACTTCTTTATTCCACTGCAGTTGTGGGTAAGAAACCACCCTTTGTTATTTATATCAGGTTCTGTGCCCCAGCCGGAAGATTCGGAAAGTATTTTCAATGGATTTTATCACGAAAATAGAGATAGGTATGCTTGAGAGGAAGGTAAACTGGACTACCTGGAAATATAAAATTTCTATTATGCTGGAAGGTACAGAAGGTGCCCTAGAAGCAGTCGAAGGTAGGCTCCAAAAACCTACCCTTATTGCAGAAGCAGGTGACGCTGCGATAAGCTCCTATAACGCTGCAATGGCCAAATATAGGAAGACTGAAAGCAATGCTCTGCTTATGCTCACTACGAACATGACTGAAGAAACACTGAAGAAGGTTATGAGGTATAGAACTGCACATGAAGTTTGGCAAGAGCTACATAGACTATTTGACGGACAAACAGACGACAGGGCGTATAATTTATGCTTAGAGTTCTTCGGACTTAAACATAATAAGGAGGATGACATACCTACTCATATGTCAAAGTTGAAGAATCTATGGAATGAATTAAAAGCCGAGATTTCCAAAATCGACGCAAACGCCAAGCTCCCTGAGTTGTTCCTCATATGTAAGGTCTTAGACACACTTGACGATAGGTACTTCAACTTTAAGTCAAGCTGGCTAATGCTTAAACAATCTGAAAGAACTATAGACAGTTTAACGAGTCATCTTTGCACGTTCGAAAGAGATTTAGGCAGTCAAGAGAACTCACGACAGGAGGCTCTAGTGACTACGCCCGCTGAAAAAGAAATTAAGCAGTTGAAGAACAAGCAGCTGATTTGTAACTACTGTTCTGGGAAAGGACACAGAGTTCGTAAGTGTAAGAAGTGGATTAAGGATGGGAGACCACCAAAATCAACATCAAGCACCTCAGCTCAGACAGGATCAAAGTCCAAGCAAGTGCAACAGATTTCAGTAATGGTAAACGCATGCTCATTTTGTCAAATCCAAGACCGGGACAACTGGTTTGTTGACAATGGAGCGACAACACACATTGCGATAAAGAGAAATGTCTTCAATGATTTTCATGAGTTCGACTCTGATCACACCGTAACGACGGCAGACGGAACTGTTATACCTGCACTGGGAAAAGGCTCCGTAGTGGTAGAATCGAATGTTAGTGGAAGTAAGGAGTACATTACTCTCAACGATGTTTGGTTAGTACCATCTTTAACAAAAAATCTTTTTTCGACGTTGGCAGCGCAAGATAGAATGCAAAATAGCATTTTCACATCAACAGCTAGAGAGTGCAAATTAGATATTGGAGGCACTACTAGAGTTGTTGGCAGGAGGGTCCCATATGGTGGACTTTATAAGTTGGACATGAAGACGGTCATTCCAACTAAGCATACAGCTATTGAGGTCAATGATGTAACTGGCTCCAATATGCTACAGCTGTATCATGAGCGCTTTGCTCATCAGGATAAGAGACACGTCATTCGCGTGGTAAAGCGTGAGTTAGGCATTAATCTGAGTCCAGATAAAGTAAAGTGTGAAGGCTGCATATATGGGAAGTCACATCGAAAGCCGTTTGGAACAAGGGAAAGAGCAACAACAGCTGGAGAACTTATTCACACTGATGTTTGCGGTCCTTTCGCAACAAAGAGCATCTCGAAATATCAATATTTCGTATTATTCAAGGACGATTATTCAAGTTACCGCATGGTCTACTTCATCAAAGAGAAGTCAGAAGTAAAGGATAAACTTTTACAAATGCTGCAGGAAGTTAAAAACGCTGGGCATACTGTCAAGACATCACTAAGTGATAATGGTGGTGAATTTGATAACGAAGCTATCCGAAAGATACTACGAAATCACGGTATTCAGCATCGGCTGACTATGTCCTACACGCCTGAGCAGAACGGCTGTAGTGAGCGTGAAAACCGAACTCTGGTAGAAGCTGCTAGATCAATTATGTACGCAGGAGGAGATATGCCGCAAGTGCTCTGGGCTGAATTAATTAATACTTCGGCTTACATACTCAACAGGACAGGTCCCACTAGAGTGGATGGCAAAGTGCCTTACGAGCTATGGCATGGTAAAAAGCCCAAGATAACTCACCTGAAAGTTATCGGAAGTGAATGTTTCGCCCATATTCCAAAGCAGAATCGCAAGAAAATGAATAAAAAGGCGATTAAAGGCATATTAATAGGATATGAAAATGATGACGGTTATCGTATCTGGGATGGAAATAAGACGCTGAGGTCTAGGGACATAACGTTCCAAACTGATGTCGAATTTAGAATTTCCACCAGTATCCCTAATTGTTCAGAGGGAGATATAGAAGTAAACGATAACGGACATATTCATGAGCCTGAAAATGAAAACCAAATTGAACATGTTCTAGAGGGAGATAGAACAGAGGTTAAAGAAGACCAAGTTCAAGAGGATGATGATGATGATTTTGTCGACGCTAATGGAGAGCTGTTAAAAATAGTGGAGCCCCCGAGACAAGTAAGAGACAGATCAACCATCTCACGCCCATCGAAAGGAATCCGACTTCTGAGTCAGGGAAAGTCAAAGACAGTACAAGAAGGATTGATTGGCGTACAGAAAACCAGTTCTGCAGAACAGTTAGCTGACCTATTGACAAAGGCAGTTCCAAAGCCAAGGCTCCTATTATTAAGAGCAGGTATGGGGATGCAGTCATCATTACATCAATGAGGGAAAGTGTTATGGTGTCTGGCATTGACGCATGAAACCTTCTTTATGTTATGTGTCACTTTTACTTTTTAATAATGCTAGGCAACCATGACTATTGACTGTCACAAAAGACTCGTTTGAAAATTGTAAAAGGGTAAATGTCGTGTTCTATATAAAATATACATTAAAACTCTCAGTACAGTGTTCCGTGATTAAATAATAAAACAAACCGTCTCTAGAGACTCGGGTAATATAACCACATGTATAATACTTCACCACTTCTTTATTCCACTGCAGTTGTTGGTAAGAAACCACCCTTTGTTATTTATATCAAACGATGCCATAGGGTCATATCTAATCGATTGTATCATCGTACATAAATCACTCACACCTCTTAATCGAGGACTCTTGACCACACGAGTGCAAACCAGAGATGACAGAAAATGTCATTGATGCCATAGGGTCATGTTCGATTGTATTATCGCACTTCAATCACTTCTCTGTGATATAGGAATACCGTACTTTGATAGACGGCTCAGTTTTTCACTATCCATCCACGTGGAACGATTCGACAACGGGAAGATTCTTTTTTCCGTCACATATTCATCAATGTCCACTTCGTTACTAACTTGTCTCAATACATTGTTACAAAACGGTAAAAACAACTTAATTACAAACTTACGAGTTTACTAATATTTTCAACTACTTTTACTAAAAAAATCAATGTTTTTTTAATAATAAACAATGTTCCGTATGTTGCAAAACGCTGCTTTGATACACGTTACAAACCGGTAAGAAAATCCTAATTCCAAATTTGCAGCGTGTTACTATTTTTTTTCCCTTGTTATTAACAAATTGCATTGTTTTTTTTTTAAATAAACAATGTTCCGTATGTTGCAAAACGCTGCAAATTTGATACACGTTACAAAACGTTAAGAACAACCTAATTCCAAATTTGCAGCGAGTTACAAATTTTTTTGGCAATGTTTTTAACGAAAAACACTTTTCAACCCCTTTTCAACCCTTTCCGTACACCCCAGAACGCTGCAAAATCACCCGGTAAGTTATTTTACCCTCTTTAAGAACCCCTTAAAATTTCAGCAAGTTACTAATTATTTTCGGGTTTAGGCTTTAATGACTGGACTAATTCATCAAATGAGTCCCTCCCGTCCTGCCATGGCTGGGAGACAAGGCAGGATGGCAGGGACTGTCAGACTTGTACCGACCAAAATTCACGGTGACCTTTAATAGACCTTTCCGGGGCCACGGTTATCTGATAAAATAGTTCCGCGACCCCGGCAGGCTTTCATATTGCTGACAGTTCTCGAAACATCATCATCAACAACAGTTCTCGGAACACTTAGCGTCATCGACCCGGGAATGGTCCATGATCGGACGCTGAGTCGCCGAGTCGCAGTCCAATACTCGCCGTCCGCCTGCCCGCCGCTTAATAGATCCGTAATACTGTCTTGTGTAAGAGCACGCTCATATAAAAATATCGCCACGTAAAACGAAAACAATACAGAGATCCTATAAAATCCTGCCTGTTATATCTGGCTTCATAAGTTGCCTGCAAACATATCGTATAATAAAGGTAACAAGGGACAAATGATAGACACGATATTTCTTCGAGATTACACAAAAAAGATGACATAGATAGTGAGCCTCGCACCGTCAATAAGAAAAAAAATGGATATTAATATCTTCTTTTAGGCGATTTTCACACAGCTTATCCGCGACTTCGGGCGGATGCCACGTAAAGAATTTATGGCTGCGTTCCGCGCGGAGAGGCGGTAAGTGACTACCACCACCCTCGCTTATTTTTATACCACTTTGTTCTCCTGGGATATCTGAGTGATTTTGAAAAGTACCGTGTGTTAACCGTCTATCAGATGAAAGACGTGTGGAATCTCTTAAAAATAAATGAAGGTACATTTTTATCTTACCGGTAAATAAATTCGCGCTCGAAAAAAAATCTGATTCATTATAGTCGCAAAATGCTTACGATACGATATTTTTCCGCACAAATAAATTAATCTGAGAATATCCAAATTGACAGGATGTTAGAAATACATATTGTTAGTAGCGATGTGTGAATTTTCCATCAGAAATAAGGCAGGTAGAAAGTAGGTATTTCTCCGAAAGTGTAATATTAATAAATAATAATCAACATCACTTACTTTGCTCCAATTACTCACAAGATCCTTAATAATGTATTATTAAGTCTGGAATATGAATAGTTAGAAATCAACTAGATATTTATTAACAAACTTTTGTAGGATTCGTGCTTACCTTGCGAGCTTTCTTCTACACGAGCAACTTTCCCATAAAAAAACTTCAACACTGCTCCACGATAATTTGGGGGCCATACTAAACGTCAAATGCCGTTATTTTTTTTATGATAATAGCCGTCTATATATAAGACAGATAAATATCTGTTGAACCTTTACCTTCTGATTAACATCTGTTGACCACATTTAAAGACAAACCGCATTGTAAAGATGATTTTTGAGGAAAGAAAAATTTTAGATTGCAAGTGGGATTCGAACCCGCGGTTTCTGGATAGGTACTCCAGACGCCTTAACCAACTAGGCCATTGCACGTCTGGAGTACCTATCCAGAAGACGCGGGTTCGAATCCCACTTGCAATGTAAAATTTTTCTTTCCTCAAAAATCATCTTTACGATGCGCATCGCATGCGTTAATGCGTATAAAAATAATTAACAAACCGCATTGCCACAATAATGCGGTTTATCTTTAAATGTTCGAATAAAAGTACACTGTTGCGAAAACTAACGGTATTTCCCGTTATTGTGGCCCTAGTATTACTAATGACAATGACAATGACGTCCAACTGTCACTTCTAAAATTACGTTACGCGAAAAATGTCTTAATACATACATTTATTATTACTTATTATTATTTACAGTTCGCTTATTATTACTACATACGTTTATAAAGTTAATTTCATATGATTTCTTACTGCTTATTTAAGAAAAAAATCAGAGAATAGTTCCATTACAGTTTCGTTCTTATCGTGGTCGCAAATTGGCAACTGATTAACACAAACAAGACAGTGATCCTGCACTGACCGAATTCGACCTCAGTTCATTTCTTTAAAGTTAGATTCTATTTTCTTATTCTTCTATTGAACCTATTGTGTCGACTGTTGACAGAGACTCGACACAATAGCCTCTAACTTTACTAACAATAGACGATCTTATCGCTAAAAGCTCGCTTCTTTCCAGACTTTCCAGACCTTTGAATGAATTTGAATTTTTACCCGATATAATGATCTGTGCCTCGCCCTTAAATACGCGATACTGATACAGCCCCTTATATTATGTACTGATATCAAATGCGATATTTTTTTCCTCTAATAAATCCTTTTGGGCTTTGACGAAGGAGGGCTAAAAAATATTACAATATTCCACTCCCTCGTATTTTGTCAACCTACACGCGTAAGCCTGAATTTAAAAGATGTTTAGTATATTAGAATTTAGAATAATTGTCTGAAATGGTAACAAAAACTTTTTTTTTTGTTTAGTATCATAAACACACCCACATTTGATAGTTTGGTTTATTGAAAGGTGTTTACACAAAAGAACTATTTCTGTGAATACACTTTAAAATAATATTATTTTATTATTATTAATTAAGTCTGTATCTACCTACATTAATTTCATTTTTCAGGATATAAACTATAAAACATCACGTTACGATCAATAGGAGCCGAACAGCGTTAACCCACAGGTAACAGCTAGTAAATAAATAAAAAATATGTACATTTTTTTAACATTGAACAAAGACATTTATTTAAATTTTTTACATCTGTCTGTAAATAAAAACTAACTTGTATTATGTACAAAAAATAACAATAAAAGGAAAACATTCAAAGGGCCTCAAAGAATTCATCCACATCGCTGTCAACGTGGTACCCAGAAAGCTGGCAGCATTGCCACGTTGTATGGCAATGCTGATTCGTTGGCCTAGGAATAGGCCAGCCCTCTGGTCACCTGAACAGTCGACTAATCGCCTGGCGATATCTTTAAAAACTTTGTGAGCGCTCGGACCCCATGGCCCTAGAGTTTCAACCCCAAACGGCTCAAACACATAGCTACTAGCTAAGCCAATGTTTGCGCCTCTTGAAGTTTTCAGCATCTGCAGCAGCAGCGCCAGCACAACACGCTGTACTAGGAAGATGAGATGGCGTAAGGGTGTCGACACATGTTGCATCCCACACCAAAGGCCTACCCAGCTTCCATGGCAATTTGGTCATACCATCTGGTCTCTTTCCATCGTCGCGTGCCAAGCCACAGGGTTCTATGACGTCTGGTACCCCCGGCGGTGACAAGAGCAAAGTATATTATGTTATCTTAATTTTATTTGAAAAGTGGGCGTCAAAATAAAATTCATTATTTTATTTTGCTACTTTTCTCCTACGATTCAAAGAGGTAATGTTTCTCAGTCAGAGGCCTCCCACACACCACGACGCCTTTGAACCTTAATATTTTGTACAAACAACACACCCTTTTTGTAACATATACTTACAAAATTACAATCATATTTTCTGTTCTTTTTTCATGTCTAAAAACGAGGTAATAGGTGTACACCCTACGCATTTTTTTCAGTTTTTGCGTGTGGGCGTTCCGCGGTTCACATGGTTTTTGTGTGTTAAGCGTGGTGACGGCAAGGAAATTTGTTTCTAGTTAGAACAGTTCGAGTTTATTTAGCAACGTGGGAAGCGATGATGCTTAATAAGAAATTTGACAGAGCACCATCGTCTGAGGAACTAGGCGAGCAGTACCACATTAACACTGCGAGGTAGAGTCATCGACTTGGAACCAACGCAAAGGGCGATCTCAAGATTTCTGTATTATTTATGTATTTACTGCGTTTATTTTATGGGAAAAATGGAGAAACGTTTCTAGTGTACGAACGAGGAACTATTTTTTCATTCAAATTAACTTTAAAGTTTCAGTCTTAGTTTCAGTTTAACATGATTTTTCAGGAAAAATCATGTTAGTCATCATGGTAGTTGTCACCTCGGTAATTTGTATTTCGGAGCACACTGTGATACGTTATTACTTTTTATTCAGAACTGTTTAAAGCTAAAATAATACACGGATATGTGTATTTTTATTTCTTAATGAAAGTACCCAAACTTAGGAAGCGTTTAAATAGGAATCAAATTCATCTTCCACGACTCAAAGAGACCATTCCTCAATCAACGGCGACCCACGCACTTTAACGCCTCTAAACTTACCTTTAACATTATGAAATAGTTATTGGTTATACAAGAGTGCAAAGTTGATTTTTAACCGCGTGCTCAATTTTGATGACCGAGCAAGCGAATGATTCTAAAATTGAATCACGAGTGCAACGAGTGATTCAAAATTAGAATCATGAGCGATAGCGAGGGAATCAAAAGAGCACAAGGTGAAAAATCTTTGCACTCGAGTGCAACACGTAACTTTTCATCCCACCACAGCGAGGAAATGACTAAATGCAAACAGATGTACATTGTACAAACACAAGATAGGCTTTTATTTCAGTTTAGGTATTAAATTTGACATTATTATAGAACAGAATAATTTTTAAATTAAAACAAATAATACTCAGGTAGTAGTTGAAAACTACTAGCTAAGTATTATTAAGTTACTTATTTTTATCTTGGTTTGTCATAACATAACAATATGACGTGATAGGAAAACCGCACAAAGCAAATAAAAAAAGGTAAAACAAAGTACTGAGCCAAGAATGTTCCGGGTCTGAGATTTTAACAAAATAATTGTAGATTACGCTCCAAGGGAGGCGTATTGAATTCCGAAGTGATACTAAGGATTCTGGGGGTGAACCTCCGTCCGTAGCGCAGCGAGGAGGTTCAAGTGTTAATACCCGAAATAAACGAGAGAATAAAGTTAAAAATCTTTAGTGAAGCAAAAGAAATTTGATGTTACCACATCATATTTTAAAAATAGAATTTGTTTCCTCGACAACCTTCGAACGTCAAGTGGGCACCACAGCAAGCGATCAGCTGTTGCGGTCACCGGCCGCCATTACTGCTGCTACTCTTTTGTTCATACGATGTTCTAAATTCAAATTTACTTTATTCACTAGAGGATAAAAACGGCTTTTACTCACTTGAGGATAAAAACGGCTTTTACGGTCAGATATCGAAGAGCAAAAGTACCCTTTCCGAGATGGGGGGATGAAAAGATTATTTAGAATCAGATAGAACTTCTTAAGGTGCTCCCACGCAGCAATTATAATATAAAGTTCTTACATTTCGAAAACTAACCGTCATACTTCAAAACATAAACGTCTGTTGACCTCTTGATTAAAAAAGTGTAACTTCAAAACGTTTTGACGTTAACAGTTTTTTTGTCACACACCCGGAGCCCTAAAATCATATATTAGACCATAATTACTATTGATCTGATGCACATTTTCGTTCCTCTCAAGACAGGGTTCAGTGGCGCACATTGGGAGAGGCCTATGACCAGCAGTGTCTGATGATGAAGCTAGCTCATGAAGTTAGTTCCATCTAGTACATAAACATTTAGACGATTGGAGCCCTAAAATTATATATTAGACCATAATTACTATTGTTCTAATGCACATTTTCGTTCATCTCTGCCACAGGATTGGCTTTCTCAATTACTCACTCGACAAAGTCTAAACAAGTGCACCAACATGATCCATGAACAAAGAAATTCAGTCGTTCATTTCATTATTCCCTATTGTTCTCATTCAGTAGGAAATGAACAGTAATATCACCTGTGACCGACTTTCATGTTTCAACCGATGACCGCAAAATTGAGTGCAGTACTGTTTGTAAACACACTGTATGTGTGTGTCTGAACACACGACACACAACGTTACGCTTTGGAAAATACAGGGTGATTAAATTACGTGTTACCGATATTTTTAAGAGCTCGTCAATGTTTTGTACAAAATGACGTTATAATTAAATTCTGTTGTTTATTTTTGACGTATGCTCTACGCCATCATAATAAACAGTGTTGTTAATTTTATTAACTTTATTATCCAGCTCTGTGTTTACAGTGCGTTATAGTACGTAAAGTAATACAACATCATGTTAATATTGCGATTGTTGAAGAATTAATTTGAACAGGAACTATTGAATTTTACGCCAAGGTACAATCTCGCGGAGCGAGACGGAGTGGGAAGCGGTCGCCGCCTTCTGCGAGGCAGTAATGCTCGTGAAGGAGGTGGCGGGCCGCGAGAGAGAGAGGACAGCGTCCTCCCTCCGCCCCAACCGTAGTGGTGTACGCCCACGGCGCCGTACGTCGCAAGGAGATCTCCGGCCAACGTAGGCGCGGGCATGCGGACAGCGAGTAAAGGGCAACTCGCTGTCCGACCATGGACCATCGTGTTCCACGCGCGCCTCAAAGAGCTGTCAGCAAAATGACGGGGCCCCCTCTCAGAGGGCCAAAGCCTGCCGGGGTCGCGGGACTTATTTCTATTACCGTGACCCCGGAACATAAAGGGCTACTGAAGGACACCGTGGATTTAAGTCAGTACAAGTCTGACAGTTCCTCCCGCCCTGCCCGGGGTTGGTGGTCTCATTTGATGATTTTACCACGCTAAAAAAAAAAATTAAAAAATAAATCGCCTACCGTGTATATTTAACGAGAATATCATTTATTTAAAATGTTTGTAGTGCACTACTGTAATAAAGAACTTCTTTGTTGTAGGAGAATTTTAAAAGTAGTTTTCATTGTGAAAACTCCTTTTATAGCTGGCCGTTTAGAATCAGTAAGAAAAAGTAAATGGTCTTAATGATGGATATTTGTATGATTGCCGAAGTCTCCCGAACTGAAACGATTTCAGGCGATGCGTCAAGTAGTTTCGTTAGGTTTTGAGAATTTCTTGTTTCGATCGCCGCTCCGCGCCGCACTCAGAGCCCGCGATAAAAGCTATGCAATAGCTTAAAAAAATAAGACGAACAGTTGGCACAGTAACAAGTAATTGATTGTAGCGCTGGTTTTCACATATTTGATTGCCTCTCTAAATAAATATAGGTTAGATTTTCTGTAACAAAGCTGCATAAATTGGTCTCAGAACTCATGATTCTGATTTTTTCTAGAATGATTTGCCCAATACTAGAAAAAAAAACAACCCAAGGGTTATAACGGGACTATCAGACTCTTACTGGCTTAAAGTCCACCCTGTTCCTTCTCTAGTCCTTTGCATTCCATCGCCAAGCTGTCTTGCTTAGATTTGCGGTACTGCCTAAACAGGTAACCTTGATCCTGGAACCTATAGGGCTATTGCAGAAACACCGTGGATTTTAATCAGTACTAGTGTGACCCCCCCATTTCGCCACACTTCGATAGGTGGAAGACTTATTGGAAGATAATATAGGGATATCAAAATCAAAACAAAAAATCTCGCTTAAATAGTCCCGTGACCATGTTTCCAGATGCCAAAAAACAAAAGAAACACGTGGTACCAGCTCTGACAAAACATATAACATGATCGTCACGTAAAGGTATGGAGGTCTATTGTTTAGAACCCTCGTCACGAAGTAATCCTGGTACAGTCAGCATCAAAAGTCGATGACCACATTCAGATTTTCAAAATTACTGTACATTATATCACCCATAAATCGCTCAACAAGATAGGGGCCAGTATTGAATGAACATCATTAAAGTAAAAAATTAACTGAACACTACTTGTCAAAGGTCACTGAACGCCATTTTGTCAAAAATTGCTGATCGTTATAATATCCGAAAACATTATAACATTCAGTTTTACAAAAGTCACTGAACAATATAAAATGCTTGTTTTGGTTATTCAGTGTAATGACGGCAACGTCCAAAAATAACTTAACTTCATAAATAACTAAAGTCACTGAACAATATAAAATGCTTGTTTTGGTTATTCAGTGTAATGACGGCAACGTCCAAAAATTTCATAAATAACAAAAGTCACTGAACAATATAAAATGCTTGTTTTGGTTATTCAGTCTAATGACGGCAACGTCCAAAAATAACTTAACTTCATAAATAACAAAAGACACTAAACAGTATAAAATGCTTAAATGTTTGCTTTAGTCATCTAGTGAAATCAAGGCAACGTCCAAAATTAACTTAACATCATAAATGACAAAAGTCATTGAGCATTACTTTGTTTCGCATACGTAGCGTGTAAACTACTATAACTACTATCAGAAGTAGCTGAACTGCAAACTAAAAAATCTTCAGAGTTATAAATCCAATCTTGTCCTATCCAAACTAAATCATGTAATAAAAATAGATAAAATATATATACTTAAAATTTAACTTTCCAAAATAATTTAGTTTTTTTTTTTTTCATAGTTTGAATGAAAAATGTTAGAAGTGGGTGTTCAAGTGGCAAGTTTTTTAATTTGTGATTTCCAAACATTGTTTAAACATTTTTGAAAAAGAGTAAGTATGGAGTTTCTTGCCCATTCTTCTTCATACACCCTACCTTTGCGAATGGGTGTAGAATCAATCCTATCCCTTCCTATTTTCTTTAATTTTAATAATCGACGTTCAAAAGTGCCTCTTTGATGGCCTAATTGGAATAAATGATTTGACTTTGACAAGCACATTTTTAATTTTATGGCTCTGTGTAGTTCCAGCGCCTGATCAAGAGTTCTGACCGCCCTAGGCTAGTTATGAGGACGCGCCCCGTGTTACGGACTGTTTTTTCTTTTACGTGGTAAAATCATCAAATGACTGTGTGGGACTGTCAGACTTGTACTGACTAAAATCCACGGTGTCCTTCAATAGCCCTTTATGTTTCGGGGTCACGAGTTTTTTAATTTAAGTAAAAAATCACTTTCTGTGTAAATTAGCGAGAGAGCTGCTAGTTTTTGCTCGCGGAATGTGTAGCGCAAGTTATTTTTTACTCTTATATGCAGTGACGGATTAAGACTATTTGATGCCCTTTGCAATTGAAGACTTTGGTGCCCCCCTATCCACTGTTTTTTTTTAATGTGATTCATTACATCAAATAGGTCGTCCCGCCCAGGCCGAGGAATTGTCAGACTTGTACTGACTAAAATCTACAGTTATCCGTCAATAGCCCTTTATGTTCCAGGATTACGGTAACTTGATGAGATAGTCCCGCGACCCCGGCAGTCTTTTTCCTTTAAAGGGGGCACAGGCAGTTTGCTGTTAGATCTTTATGTAGTGAAGTACTTCGTTTAGTAGGTAAAACAGACCCTAGGGATATGCAAGAGCGAACGACGCGAGCTCGTTTTTTTTTGCACCTTTCTTGTATATGTAATAAATAAGGCTACCAGGCCTATGCACGATGGTATAGCGAGCGAAGCGAGCTAGAAAATTTAAGCAGTTTCAGTAAGTTTTTGGTGACGTGAGAGTGAGAGGTGATGCCCATGGGGGCACCAGAATAAGCACAATAAAATCCGTCCTTTGGATTTTTTTGTGCTTCTTCAGGTGCGCCCTCAAACGTGATGCCCTACGCAATTGCTTAATTTGATTAAGGGTTAATCCGTCACTGTAAATGTGCTGAAAAAGACCTTTCGCCGCTGCAGTTGGTTACACTCATTGACAAAAAAATCTTAATAGTATCTCCACTTTCGGGAACATGCATGAATGTTCCGCAGTTTCTAGCTTACAAGTATGTTTTAAAATCTTTTCTATTTTCTTTTGCCTTTTGTCTGTATTCTGCTCCACCTGGCTTTTTTACTATCGAACTACTCACACATATTTACACACATTACCACTCATAGTCTTGAAAAACACTAAGGAAAGGACAATATAAATATCAACAAATACAACACAGGCGCCAGAGCCAGATGACCAGTGCCAATTGTTGAAATTATTTTTGTCACATTACAACATATTAATACTTTTTTTTATCGTGGTAAAATCACCAAATGAGTCGTCCCACCCCTGGCAGGGCGGAAGGGACTGTCAGGCTTGTACTGACTAAAATCCACGGTGTCTTTCAATAGCCCTTTATGTGCCGGGGTCACGGTGATGGAATAAGTCCCGCGACCCCGGCAAGCTTTGGCCCTCTGAGAGGGGGCCCCGTCATGATGCTCGCGCGTGGAACACGACGCGCCGTCGACCCGGGCATGGTCCATGGTCGGGCAGCGAGTTGCCCCTTACTCGCATGCCCGCGCCTACGGTGGCTGGAGATCGTCTTGCAACGTCCGACGCCGTGGGCGTCTATCACTGCGGTTGTGGCGGAGGGTGGACGCTGTCCTCTCTCTCTCTCGCGGCCCGCTTCCTCCTTCACGAGCATTACTGCTTCGCAGAAGGAAGCGACCGCTTCCCACTCCGTAACATATTAATACTTGAGTATCAATAATTAAGTAGATACAAGTCTCCCAAGACGATACTTATCTAAAGAATAAAATATTTGAATTGACCCACTGTTTATATGTTTTAAAAATCAAAAGAACCGCCGACCACGCCGAATTAGCTATGATATTCGACTATTTTATTATTATAATATTAATCTATATATTTTATTACAAAGGCCGTGCCGTGTCTAGTTGAAGTACCTATATAAGGAGATGCAATGATGCTAGATTAGTGCATGTGAAGACACGATTTCAGCGCCCCCCCTGATCCTCGCGCCCTAGGCTGCAGCCTAATTAGCCTAAGGGTTAATCAGGCCCTGGGTAGTTCTCTAAAAAACGAAAATGAATGTGAAATTATAACTTGGCTCTAATTTCTAATTTTTCATTTCATCATTTATGTCACGTCAGTTGATTTTAGCTTTCAAAAGGACTTAATTTTTAGGGAAAATTAATAACAATGACCTATACTAATAGAGAAAGATGGTTTCTAGATTCTGAACCGAACGAATAAGATAGGAAAACAACGAAAACAGATTAATACGCATCCTTTAATTGATTGAAAGAATATACAGGTCAAGCTTTGCTTTTATCGAAGCATGCAGTAGTATCCTTCCCTTAAAACCTGAATACCCCTTTTCACCAGCTTGGGGAGTGATTTAATAAAAAAACCCTTAAACACGCGTTTAACTATTTTTGATCAAGTATATAAGTATATATTATATTATTTAATTGATCGGCCCGCGCGTTATGATTTTCCTATAAAAATTTTATAATCGTCTAGGTCACCAATGGAGGGTAGTTTTAAAAACTACTAGCGACAATCTTTTAGATTTACTTATTTTTATATTCATGACAAGTTTCAAATGTATAAACCTTTTGTATGAAAAATCTTATTCCTCACATTTTTCATACAAAAGTTTTCACCCCTTTTCAACCCCTTTGAGGAGGATTTTCGCAAAAACCCGTCTTAGTAGACTGCGACTATTCCAAAATTCAAGTATCTATGTTTAGCGGTTTAGGCTGTAGGCAAGTCTTACGACCCTGTTCTGTTATATATTTATATAGAGAAGATGATAAAAAATTATCAGTTTCTGGTTTATTCTTTTGTATTCACCTAATTACCTATCTGCCTGCCAAATTTAAACTTTCTTGGTCATCTGGACTTGGATTATATTTTTGATCTATAGGTCACTCATACAAATGACGATTTTTCGACGTTAATAAATAAATACCCGTTTGAGACATGTATATAAAATTTGGAACACGTGTATACATCTCGCTAGTCTTAATATATGAGCCAAATGTGACAAGTCTTGGTGAAATAGTTTTTGAGTAATGAAGAGCTCTAAAGTGGCTCCAAATGGTTTGTGTAATATTACACACTGTGAGCTGCAGGCCTGAACTTTGCTTGACTGTCTAGATATTAAATGACAGTTACTCGTAATAATAAAAACAAATAATTGTTATTAACTGTATTGATTTATCGAATCATTTAATTTAATTTTGTTAAAAATAAATTAAGCTGTTGTGATTTACATGTGCATGTGTCTACTTACTTTATATCGATACCAAACACACATACCTACTGAAAAAACATACACACGCATTTAAACCAAAAACATTTCATTTTGTTCAGGGACTTTAGAGATAAACGATGGTATGCTATTTTAGTCAAATATTTGTTCAGAAACTTTAGAGACGAAGAATGTTAAGCTTTTTTTACTATAACTTTGTTTAGCGACTTTTGAAAAGTGATGATCCCCTACTTATGCCCTTTTATGATAATCATTCATTTTTGGCGCTTGTCATGTTGAGCAATTTAGGTATAATACGGTGTATAGCGATTTTGAAAATCTAAATGTGGTCATCAACTTTTGATGCTGACTGTACAAGCACATAAGCTTCCCTTTGATATGGGAGCAGTAGTAGGTTCCTGGAAGACCATCAATAGACGACTTAGTATGTTGCCTTCTAAATAAACTTTACTTAGTGAATAGCAGTCTACGAAGTTGTTAAAACCTTGTCAAAAATGTATAAGCGCGTGGCTTAAATCGAAACATTTTGTTTTACGCGTAAAAGCCTTCATTTAAGTTGGCTTAATGTTGTGTATGGGTCAAATCTTTCAAAAGAATTTTAAACATGTTCCCTTCAATCAATTGAGCTAAAATTTTGCACACATTATTTATTTCGATGACTATACATTTTAACTGGGCTAGCCAAGTCTGCCGGATGCCCAATGAACTGTGGGTCAAAATTACCACTATGTGGAGCCCTGACACAGCCATAAGGCGTCGCGGCAGAACTCGCAGAAGATGGCGGGATGATCTGGATAAAACCAACAACCAGTGGCTCACACTAGCCTTAGATCGAAATAGTTGGAAGTCATGGGAAGAGGCCTTTGCCCAGCAGTGTGATGATACAGCTGACAGTAACAGTTTAGTCCTGCGCCTGATCTCTCTCCAGAACTATGAGAGTAAAGGAACAGAGTCCTTGCACCTGTGCCTGCGAACACACTTGTGTACTATAAATATATCCCGAGCAGTTGTCTAACCTCCGTTGAGATTGGTCGCCGTGGCCGAAATCGGTCAGTAGAACTACTATACATTTTAGGACTGGCATGATGCACGTGACGGGCAACGGTAACCCAGTGCTCTCAAAACAGTGAACGAAACAATTTGAGGAATCCTGTTCTAGAGCATTGAGTTATAATGTAATACGTAGTACATTATAACTCAATATTCTAGAACCAAAAATGCGAAGAAATGTAACTTCTACCACCCGCACTGGGCCCGCCCTGTGGTGGAATAGGGCAAACTCATGAATCTGAAGTAACAGGTTGGTTTTTAGTCAGTCAAATCCGGGAGTATTTACAATGTTATAAGATCATCAAAAAAGAGCATTCAAAAAATTTTGTTTACGCGTTCAATTTTGAAGATAGATAACGAATTATAACAAATGCTTTTTTCACCAACAACGTAATAATTCTTGGTTGTTTGAGATTGATTGTATGAAGGGAAGAATGCAACTACGATCCCAACGTAGCGGAACCAATATAGTCAATTTATGTAATATCGATCGCATTTTTGCTTTGCATTCCATCTCCGTCAGTGTGAGGTCGGGAAGGGAAATGTTTCGTTATAAAATAATGTCTTGAAATCCATTTTACAAACACCTTTTATATTAAGTTATATTATTCATTCTAAAATGTTGCACTTTGTTAAAAAATACGCCAAAATAAGGTAGCCATTTTTTTTTGATGTGCTGCGTTGTCAGGAGTCGAACGGGTAATCGTCTATATTTTTCCTTGGCCAATAGCTTAAGACTACACAGCAGAAATCTACAGCAAATCAATTCCAGGGATTGAAATGAAAAACACCGTCGTACCACTAAAAACACAGGTCATTAATCGTACCACAAAAATTAATCAGTCATCTGTTACTTACTTGTCTAAAAAAGTGTAACTGCAAAACGACACTTATGAAATTATCAACATACACATATCTCCAGGATAATTATCAACATCGTCAGCCTATAATGTTCCCACTGCTGGGACACAAGCCTCCTCTGTGAAAGGGAGTGAACCATAATTCACAACGCGGGCCCCGTGCGTGTTGATACTCGTAGATATCACATGTCTTCGAATGGTTATTGCTATGACATGCCAGTTTCCTTAAGATGTTTTCCTTCGCTGTTCGTGTCTGGTTGGGTCGAACACCAATTCAAGGGCAATACCTATACTCTACTTAACAACACAATAAAGAATAAAATATCTCTCGAATATCACCTCTCATTTTGGGAATGTCACTCATGATACCCACGTCCCAATGTAAATACGGAATTTGAACCGCCCAAAACAAATGACGATCGCATACAAAACGTTTCCTCGTTCTTCAAAAAGCCTTTCGGTCACACAGAGGTCCATTTTACGGTTTGCATTACCGTATTATGTTTCTATTCGGCGATGACGTTTGTTATTGTAAGTGCAAATACTTATGCATGACAAAATTACGGATCCCGTAAAAAATACTGAGGCCTTATGAATTAACAGTTTTTGTGACGTAAAGTAAACTGGAACTTTGACAATTTCAAATTGACAATTTTCAAGGAAAAAATTAGCTCCTTCTTCGCACACCAGAGGCGCTATTCCAGTTTTTCATACAAGAAACGCTGTAAATACTGGAAAGTAAAATAGTTAAATTTCGTGCTAGGGGTACAGATCGGGTAAAATTTACAGTAGTCCGTTATACAAGATCAGTTTATCATATACATACACTTTATTTGGCGATGACATGTTGTTGAATGAGCGCACACACATGACAGTATTACGGACCCAGTAAAAAATATTCTGCCTATGAAATATGCATCCTCCAGTAGCGGCGTATGCGTCAAAACAGTACTGTATATGCAACTTTAAAAATCACTTTCAATATTGATGAATACGTGAAATCGATCTCATAAATACGGTAGCTCTCTGGGAACGAGGCCTTAATGTCTATCATCGTTACCGCCGATAGGATGTCACTTTGTCTAAGCCCTCAGAACTCAACCCGTAATAGGAGACTCCTTTGCCTTTCGATGGGACTGTTTAACATGGCAACACTGTCGTGTAACAGACCCATGTTTAAAATGCGCAGGGCCGACTTAAGTACTTAATATTAAATTAGAGCCCTGGGCACTTTAGGCCAAAGGGGCCTCACACTGCCTGAGATACGCTGTTAATATAAAAATATAAGTAACTATAGACTTAAATAATAAACAGGAAAACGCTTGCGCTTGTTCTCTCTACCTAGAGCAGGAACGGGAAATTTAGATAACAGCCCAACAAATAAATCAATATGGAATATTTACTGGAATACAAATTTTAATTCCCGAGTTAAGCAAGGTTTTGTAGTGTGCAGGTCGCCTAACCTTATATTTGTAACTGCACACTCTAATTATTGCCAGTATTACACGAATCATCGAACTAAACTGTTCTCTTTTATTTCGACAACATCACTTTAATACATGGCGACCCTGCCAGGATCTACATAATTCTTTAATTACTGTTATGATTATCAATTTATCTGAGGGCCCCTGAGATGGGCCCTTGTGTACTTACCCAGAACGCCCATTGTAAAATGCGGTCCTGAGGCTTTTGTCTATCTGTCGAGCGAGAAGGTACATAGATAGGAATATATTACCAATGGAATTCCAATAAATAGACACCTCTGTTTAGCTCCGCTTTAGTGGACATGCCTGCAGTGCGGCCGGGATTGTTTGTATGTAGTACAATAGAAATATGGTTTAAATTTTGCGGTATCTGCTTTTCCCCGCTTGAAACGAATCTTTGTTGAACATTCCTTGAATTTAAAAAAGTTTGGTAGCAGAACAAGCCTTTTTTCTGGGGAGCAATAGGTAAATCGCTGTCCGATCATGGACCATGCCCGAATCGACGGCGCGTTGGGATCCACGCGTGCCTCAAAAAGCTGTCAGCAATCTGACCGGGCTTCCTTAAAGGGCCAATGCATGCCGGGTTCGCGAGATTGCCTCGTCCAGAAACCGTGACCCTGGAACGTTAAAGACTATTGAAGAATCCCAAAACATCACAAAATATCGTTAATGAAAATGACGTTTATCGGAATTTTACGCATACGAGCGTTTTTAAACATGTTTCCTTGTAAGACACCTTATAAATTGACATTTATTAAATTTTTTCAATCATAAACAGGATATATATTTTCAGCAGCACGAAGGTTACGATCGTGAGAACTACCAAGGATCTGAAAAGAACTTTTTAAATAATTAGGATTTATGTATGGATGTATTTCTTTACTTATATTTTGGGTATGGAATTCATAGCACGGTTGTCCTAGAACTCGAACAGGATTTTTTTTAATTGGTGGTGTTTAATTGTCAGTTGAGTCATTTACTCACTTCATTTTTCCACTCGTTGATATAATATGTAATATATTGCACCGCAATAAAATAATGACCTACCAAGAAAAAAGTAAACTAAATAAGGGGTTCTAAAGTTCTGTTTCTTAAACATACATGAACCCTGAAAACACAACGCACTCTTTTTCTAGTATTTGTATAAATAACCAGAATGGGTAATAATTTTCGTCTCGTTATTAGGTCGTAATAAACAAAGAAAATACAGATACTCCTAGCCTACTTCATCATACTGTTGAGCAAAGGCCTCTCCCCATGACCTCCAGTTTTCAGGCTCCAGGGCCAAATTGGACCACTGGTCGTTAGTTCTTTCCAGCTCGTCCCTCATCTTCTACGAGTTCTGCTGCGACGCCTTCTGGAGAAAAATAAGATGATAACTATAATAATTTCATGTTAATAATTTTGGTACCCTGATCTGAATTAACTGACGAATTTCCGTGTAACTTCATAGGAACAAAAGTTTGTCTGTAACTTACTGTCGTAAACTTCAATTTACAAGTATGTATTTGATATTTTGATTAAGTTCGTGTCTAGGTGCTACGTTCTTGGGAGGCTTTGTGGATTTATTAAGTACAATTTATTTTTATGAAAACAGCACATTATAACTGTTTTCTTTTCTTGTCATAAATTACAATAGGCTCTCTCAAAGTCCACACAGTTTTATTTTTATTAGTAACGAATAAACTTAAAACTACAGGCTGTTTTTCAAAATTGTTTCACCTATAGCTACACTATCAAAGAGAAACATACAATTTAAAAAAAATCACCCTTCTATTTATTTTCCAGGTAGTTTGCTATTCGTATTAAATAAATACTGCACTAAGTTGAGACAATTTTATCGATAAACACGAATCATTTATAATGTATCCTTAAAGTATCTTTACTTTATAAATAGAATCCTCAAATGCCTCAAGAATAGTGAAATAATAACCAATATTATGAATCTATGATACCTCAAAGTTGGTATGATATAACTTCGCCAGTCTGTCAAGTTACAAAGTCTATAGACTTGGGAAAGTAATATCTACCCAAATGTGGTCAACCACTCGACTTTGCGCAGCTTTTCACACACATTAGGGGGTAGTTTTGCAAGAAATATATAGGGAAGTAGGTTAGAGTGGATGAATAGACAATATTGATCATAGGTTGAAAGAGCCTGGAGCTATATATACTACTCAAAAGAAAATAAGGGCCAACTGATTTTTGTCGATTTATTAAATAATATTTAAATATTACTGGTTATTATGACTGAATCTGATTAATATTAACGATTTTACTTGGAAATACACAAAAATTAAGTTTGTATTCCGATCAATCGTTAAATTAAACGAAATTGAATGAAAAGTGGGGAATTCGAGGAATGTATCAACTTACACAAAACATCAAAAAATCGAAAAAATAACGTCTTTTATGTTCCAAAGTGTTCTTTAAAGCTTCTCTTTTAACTCTGTTCTCTCTGTGCTACTCATTTTAATGGAGGTGGAATGTTCAGGATTAAATACCAAACATTTTCTTTTGGGATTCTCTACCAGAGGGTTTTCAGACAATTAAAGAGGTCCAGCTGGGTGTTGATGGGAATTTTACTATCTTTTGCACTCCTCTTTAACTCATCTTTTAACTCCTGACTAAAACTTAGGTAAAAATCCTGAGTAGCCACTGTAACATCGTAATTCGAACGTCAGCAAATGTATGCACTGTTAGTCGCGTCGTGTCCGCTCGACCATTATCCTGCTTGAAGATGAATTCAAGTACTCGTTGCTGTGCGAATGGGATAATGTGGAGTTGCACCAAATTCGCTACGCAATTTTGAGCAGTTACAGCAACGTTATTACGAAGTGCGAGCTCAGTTTTGCGTGATAGAGAAAACCGCCCCAGAACATAATTCAGATCTCATCGGAACAGTCTGTTTCAAGAGTGCAAGGATCTGAAACCTGTTGTTTAGATCTTCTCTACACTCTAATGAATCTGTCTTTATTAAAAAAAAAAAGCTTGCAGTCATAAATAAAAAGCAATGAAGCCCATTCGAAACAGTTAAGTAATTTTTCTCTTTGCAAATGTTTTACGATCTGCACCATACGCTCCAGTTAACTGGAGGAGAACCAAGCATCTTCTTGAGTATTTTTAGTCTTCATGGAGTTGATTCGGAACAGTCTAGTCAATTATAGGGGTGCCTGTAGCTCAACGCAATGGAGTTTGTACGGTCCGCGCGGTAGATTTTCGCTCTATTTGCGCGGTTAATCAAACTTATTGGTCTTCTTAGGCTTTACTTACTTACTTTCTTCCTGGATCACGGCGTCTGGTGATATTGCCCGTCTTTTGAGACCAGTTTCAAACTTTTTGAACCACTGGTTGCGAATATTCCACCATAAGACCTACCTGTTCCGGCTATGTCCCCCCTGGATTAAGGTAGCACCCCAAGTGGTTGTTTTTGCACCCATATGTCTCCGAATAAATGGCATTATGAGATTAAACAATAGTTATAGCCTACTTGCTGTATAAGTCGAAGAAAACTCCGTTAGAAGTTTGAAAAATAAAAAGCACCAAACCTTAAATTCTAAGATATCTCAAATATCTCATTAAAAAAAAGTTATGAATTTCCAATTATGCAGTAGAAACAATATTAATACTTGAAAGAAACTATAACAAGGTATTTACCATCTATTATGTACACAGAATAAGAGAGATACTTGATTAAAGTGCAATTTAATAAGTGGCCCCTATTTTGTTTTGACGAGTATAGATTATATAGTTCAGTCCAATATTGCAGAGTGCCTCGGTTGTACACTACAGGCGAATTTTCATTTTCCAAACAATAAAAACCGTATATACATCAAGTACGCTGTATAAAATACTTATAACTTTTCCGAAAACTTTCTAAAATACATACTCGTCCTAAAAATTAGGAAGACAACAAAAAAAGAATTAGCCGAGATCGTTGAGTCGTACGGATGTTAAGTAGCCCGATCAAGTTCGCCTAAAAATAGGACTAGGGGTACATTACATCTCTATATTTAAGAAATCTCAAAAGTCCCTGTGGAGCCCACATGAGCAAATGAAGTTATTTGAGGTCTGGACTACGAGTCTAAGGTGGACGATAGGCGTGAAGTACTGTAGGAAGCGCATGCAGCTAGGGACAAAATTTTGTCCAACAGTGGCCTACGACAAACTGCTTCGATGGAAGCATGCTTATTAACCTATTATTAGCAAGTAAAACTCGTTCCAGTTCAAAATTTAATTTAAAAGAAAGAGTTTATCTTGAAATGTTTGGTTTATGAGAAGTAAAAACCAAATATTCGATCTTTAAATTATAAAATGGAAAACTACACCATTACTGAATCCACCAGTTATTCAATAAAATATAATTATCATCTTGGAACTTGAATTTGCCGGTCATGTCAAATCACACCGCGCTGACATACGTCCCCCTAACTTGTCTCTGCTTGCTCCACTAAGGATGTACCACGATGCGTAGGGTTGGGATTCCAGTTACCGTTTCTCGTTTAACAAAATCAACAGAAAAAAGAAGTTACATCCAATATCTACTCGTATTTTTTTTATCCCACCATAACAACGCACGACATCTCTCGCCGATTCCATCCTCCGCGGTGACCGGCCTAAATGACGGCTCTGTCCGTCAGGGAGACTTCGACTATGCGACGGAGGTAGGTCGACACCCAATGACACCGGAGTGGCTTCCAGATGTAGGGTGTTGAAGACATTCTCTGGCATGCAAATTTTTGAGCAAGTTCGTCCTACCATGGTCGCTTGCCTTATTTCATTACTGTGACTCCGGAACATAAAGGGCTATAGAAGGACACCTTGGATTTTTCAGTACAAGTCCCTCCCGCCCTGCCCGGGGTGGGAGGACTCATTTGAAGATTTTACCACGTAAAAAAAAAAGTTCGTCCTACCATCACTTTTGTAGTCTGCTGCAACACCATATACAAAGTTTTAAAGCATCAATGAGCTTTAGCCCTTTCGTAAAGTAGGCGACGAAAGTCAAGGCATATCTACGGGTGGGCCTGTAATGGAAATCGAATCTGTGACATTCAATCGCTGCGCCAACCATGCAGTAATACTCGTATGAATTCGTATACAGTGTACGGCGTGGCTCGCACGTCGTTTCGCTTGAATGTTTCGAGAACTTAATTTCTGAACGTCGATCCTAAATAACCTATTTCAACTAAAATGTCAGAAACTTTGAGTGCAAACTCCACGTTTCTGACCTCTAATAACTATGAACTAGCTAGAGAATTTCGATAACATTGTATCACAATTTAACAATGTATTTATTAATTAGGAAAATTAATATTTTGCAGGTGTACTCGTATTTTTTTTCTTTTGAACAAATTTTTCGTTCTAGCTAATTGCTAGTACTTAGTTCTGTAGTTTCTGAAAATATTACGACAGAGTATTTTATATGTATGTATATGATCTTATGATCAATGTTTTAATTAAGTTTGCTTGTTTAGTTTTTTATATCACTAGAAAATATTGTTCTATAATAAACAAAAGCATTAAACGCTGTAATTACATATTGTGACGGTGACAGGACAGTACAATTGGTAAGAAAATTGTTATTGAAACAGTAATTAAAAAAAAACAACATTGGCGACGTTTATTCTGATTTTGACAACAGCTCAAAAGATACTTTTAATTATTCAGTTATTTTTATAAAAGATTGTTTTAGAGCAACAATAAATGAAATTCTGTTTTTAGATACTGAAGGTTATTAATTGATTAAACTTATCTATCGTTTAGTACACATTATCTGCAACTAACTTTCTGAGGAAAAACTAACAACTAAATTCTTAGAAATAACACTATAGGTACAGGAAATAAGAGGGATACTTATTTCATATGATAGGACTTAAACTGCGCCATCTGCCATCCACAATGTATGTTGTCTTAACTACCCTCATCATACTTACACTGAAACTAATGGCCGTGACTGTTATAAACATAGCAGTACCCTTAGCACGTGTTTTCACTCTTTTACTTTACAGCGTCTTTCCAGTATTTACAACGTTTCTTGTATGAAAAAATGGAACAGCGCCTCTGGTGTGCGAAGAAGGTACTATTTTTTTCCTTGAAAATTGTCAATTTGAAATTGTCAAAGTTCCAGTTTACTTTACGTCTCAAATACTGAAAACTCCTGCTAAGGTTACAGTTGTAGCTTCCACTAAGAAATCGAGGCACTATACCACCTACCAAACAGCCCGTACGTATAAATATGTCGATATTTTTAGCATTTTGGTTTAATTTATCGAATGATATATTTTTTTTAATATTGAGAGCAAGCAACATTATGTCATATTGAGGCTTATACCAAGAGCGCGCTATATCTTGCAAGAGGCTCGAAGCGCGCAATCAACTAAATCATAATACTATGTTCCCGCTTTAAGAGCCTATACACCAGCGTGTTTATACAAACAAGAGTAGTGCCGCCTTCATCATTTCAGCCTCAGACCAACAAAAAAAGAAAGACGGCGCGCCGCGAACATCATAAGTGAAGCCATGAAACCGTGCTCCTGCAAGTATACATACACGCTCACGCACACACCTACACTAAAACCATGCTCATCGCTCTTAGTACGTCACGAGTCGACGTCAAGTAAATTTAGATTTAAAACATAGAATTATGCCTTCATGTGTATTTTTTTTTTTGGGACAAACCCACCACACTGTTCCCAAACCACTGCAACTCCTGAGAGCCAGAATCAACAGTGGCAACCACCAGAAAAGCGCCGAGACAATGAAGCTCGACGTGTCCCGGAGAATGAATTTACCTGTCTTGGGTCCTGCAACGAAATTAATCAGAAAAGAATAGTGGAGGAGTAGGAAAAAATATGTTTCCACTTCCCTCCATGCAAGCAGGAGACAGAACAAAACAAGGCCAATAGGCACAAAGGGATATTACAACTGGGAGAAGCCCAGTTGCCTAGCACCACGGGTAAAATGACTAATAATATTAATGGGACCTAAATTGTGAGCTGCTATATTTGATTCCAATAATAGGTATGGCAGAAACGCTTGAACGCACGGTAGTTTGTTCGAGTTTCCACAAGGTCCGAATAATAAATGACTCCGGATGTAGTCTGAACAGTATCCAACATAATATTGCGTTCGTTCTGCCAAAGAATACACTCCCAAAGAATATGATGTGCTGATTGTTCATATTCACAGTCAGGGGTCGAACATTGACAAAAAGGCGAGGGAACTAGCTTAAAGGAAAACAATTTACTTTTAAAGTTACCATGTCCCGTGAGAAATTGGGCAACACAGTGATCCACCTCCAGCCACGTCCTAGCCAGCCGCTCACGAACGGATGGAAAGAACTGGTGGAGGTGCCGCCCCTTGATAGAATTATCCCACCTACTTTGCCATTCGGATAAAAGATCCTCCCAGACGTCGCTCTGGGGTTTGAACAATCTAGATATCTTATCACGGTCACGTTGCGGTAGAAAATCAGCGTCAGTGGTCTCCCGTGCGGAAAAGTACATTGCAGCACGTCGCTGCACTTCAAGATCGACTGGAAGTACACCAGCAAGCACCGGCAAAGCTTCAGTACTGACGGTCCTATACGCTTTACTTAAGAATAACAAAGCCAAGCGCTGACTTTGGAGCAATTTACGTCGTGCCGCCCCTATGGTGGCCCTATCGGCCCAAACAGGTGCTCCGTAGCACATACAGCCCAAGTAAGTAGCCCCATAAATAGTTTTTAAAGTTAAAAATGACAGACCCCAAGTAGATTTTGATATTCTAGTTAGGGCATAAAAGTTATTTTTAGCTTTTTCACCAACTGTTTTAATATGTTCTATAAATGTGAAATTTCTCTCTAAGACTAAACCAAGATAGCACACCGATTGTTTTCTCTTAACGGGAACATTATTGAATTTAATACTAGGCAACGATTTAAGCTCACCTTTTAAAAGTAGTTGATAGGTTTTTTGTGGTGCAAAGGTCAGACGGTTTCGATCACCCCACTGAGATATTAATCGTAGGCAAGTGTCAGCCAAATTCTCGAGTCCAGCACGAGTATTCGACTGAATGAGCAGAAGGCCATCGTCCGCATAACCAGTTAAAGAACAACCACTTGGAAGTGGAATAGCGAGGAAATCATCGAAGCCTAGATTCCATAAATAAGGACCGATAACCGAACCTTGAGGACAGCCCATGGTAAGAGGTTTCGATACGGAATGATGTCCGAGTTTAAGTTTCGCGGATCCATTAGAAAAGTACAAGCAAAGAAGATTAAAGATATTATTATAGCAACCACGAGCTTTTATTTTAAGTAGTAGCATTGGCCACCATGCGTTATCAAAAGCCCCGGAAATATCTAGAAAGATTCCAAGTACATACTTGTGCTTGGAGCTATTAACCATTTTCCTAACAGAAAGTGCCGCGTCAACGGTTGATTTCCCGATAGTAAAACCGAATTGATTTTTATGGAATTTGGGACCGTCCGGTAACAATCGTGGGACGATAAGACGCTCCAGGAGCTTTCCCAAAGATGGTAATAATGTTATGGGCCGGTAAGACTTAGGGTCATCTGGTGGCTTGTCGCCGCTTTTAGGTATTATTCGTATAAAGCCAAGTCTCCATATGCGAGGAAAAACGCCTTCAGCAATACACCGGTTGTAAACAGTTAATAACGCGTCGCCCGCTGTTTTACACGCTTCCTTTATCATACGATTAGATATTTTATCTTCACCTGATGATTTGTTAAGGGGCAGTCTCTTAACAACATTAATGAATTCGTCAGTGGATGGTAGGTCTGACGCTGGTGATTCAGGCGCGACTGTAGCCCATGCTCTAATCTGCTGGTGGTAGTCATTATCATTAACGGGTGAATCATCAGGGATAAGAGTATTTAATAAAACTTCCGTCGTTTCTTCAATACCGGAGGTGTGTTTATTATTTACTTTAATATTCTGAACGTACGCGAGGTCGACCGATCGATTGGCTTTAAACTCATGATATAAAGGAGACCACGGACCTTCCTTTTCTAATTTATCAACTACTTTACGCAACAAATTACCCTTAGATTTTTCAACCGATGCTCTGTAACGGGACCTGGCAACTCTAAATGTATTTAAGGCTGAGGTTAGTGAGTCTCCGGTGACTTGACGTTTTTTAAGCTTGTTAAGATGTTTACGGGCTCGACGATAGATTTTACGCTGTTCGGTTAGGTAGTCACACCACCAATCACATCTACGTATGTTGGTCATAGGTCCGCGACCAATGGCAATGTCAGCACAGTAAATGAAGGTGTCTGACATAATTTCAGCACTTTCTTCAGCTGACAGCCCATCACGAGTGAAATCTTTGGCATGACACGCAAAAAGCGATCTAAAAAATTCCCAATTAGCACCCTTACTTTTATACCTAAAGTTACCAATTACATGTGAAGAACCATGAGTAGAAACCGGAACAAATTCGTACACGATCAAGCGATGATCACTACTAGACGCGTCCGGCAGGACACGCCACCTATCCAAGCGTACGTCTGCACTAGAAAGTGTGACGTCAATACAAGATTCGCCCATTTGGCTGCAAAAAGTAGGTGGTGCGTCGGGGGTGTTATGAATAGTTAGGTTCATTTCAGCAATGAAGTCTTCAACAGCGCAACGCCGTACGTAATCCGTGGACCGGACTTTGCCATACCACAAGGACGAAGACGCATTAACGTCTGCGCCTACGATAACTTTGCAGCCCGCGAGTGACCGCAAGACGTGACGGAGGTTATGTATGTGACCATCAACAGGATCAGAATATTGAAAATAGCAGCTGACAACGAAAACTCTAAAAGTATCAGATGAGACTTCCGCAACTGCACAGTGAGGCGTCATGAGATTACGTAAGGACGTTACTGTATAGTTAGAAGAACGCGACACGTAAATTCCGGCTCGTGCCTTGCTATCCAACTGAACTACCTTGTGACGTAAGCGCGTGTTTTGGTATTGTTCTTGAACGAGTACAATGTCTAAATTATAATCGATAATTAATTTGTCCAATTCTGAAGTCGCCACCCTATCGTTATGTAGATTTAGTTGACCTATTTTTAAACTATCCATTATATTAATAATTAGTGTTGCGTATTAACTGTTCGAGCCTAATTTTGTAACTGGTACACTGCTGAGAGCCGCACCTATGGTCAAACGGTTTTTTATAACGTTTACACGCCACACATACCGGTGTAAAATTTAAATTATCCTTATGCGGGCATTCTTTGGTTTCATGTGCTTCTGAGCAATTAGCACAGGTAGGCAATTTATTAACGCAGTATTTTTTCACGTGACCGAACTGCTGGCAATGTAAACAACGAACTACATCGATATCATCAAAAAACCGACAAGTCGCGAAGTCAATAAAAAGCTTCTCTTTGGTACTAATTAAATGCTTTCGTATGGCGTTATCGATTTCGATGCCTACCCACTTCCGACCATTGTCTAATACACGCCTACGTATAATTTTTGTCGACTTAATAAATTCTTCTTCACTAATTGCCAATTCGTCTTTGATATTTTGACGGTATAAAGCATGCAAAAAAGGTTTGTCTTCCATTGAGGATGGGACATCTTTAATTAATAAGCGTGGCCTGCGGCCTTTCGGTTTTTCAAGTCTTAACCCGGCGGTCTTAATAGCATCAACCGATTCCAGTTTATTTAATTGACTGTCGTTAGCGACACGTAATACAACGCCCGATTTCGCGATTTTTTTCATGCCAACAATTTGAAATCCGTCGTCACTTGGCTTAATCGCTTTTTTAAGCGCTTCTTTAGTGGCTGAGGAAGTCGCGAATTCAGCTGATCTTTCGTTGGAGGGGTAAGCTATTACACACGGCAGCGGTGGTCTAGACTCCATAACTGGAGCCACCTTCGGCAGACGAAGTTTCAGAGAATCGGAATAAGAAAGTTTATTGGGATTTGTTTTTACAACGCTGACATTACTATTTAGTTTAATTTTGTCCATTTCGCGCTCAATATTGGCTAACTTCGTTTCGTTAGAAGATGACCGTATGGCTAACAAAGAAACAATGGACGTAATCCGCTGTGTCATGTCCATAATCGCGGATTTATTGGCTACATTAATACGGGACCCCTGATCATTCACAAGGTCGTTTATTTTTGACAAGTATGCAGACGCCTGAGTAACTAAATCGCAATAGTCTTCGTTTGAATTACTGACATTCATAATTGATAACGGCGATTTCTCAACAGAATCGGTCAAATGTTGTCTCTTCGCACTATCATCGGGTGTTAAATAAGACGGAGACATTTCCGTAAACAATCGTTTAGTGGAGGCGGAGGTCGGTGACCTGGGAGGTTTATTTACGCGTCGCGATGTGTTTTTTTCCTCCACCATCCGGTGGGTCATCATTACTGGACAACATTTTTAAAGCAAAACTACAAAAAGATTTAAATCAGATCGCAAAAACGAGAACAAACAAGAAAATATTTTTTTCTATACCGGTACCCCCACACCCAAAAAAATAAAAAGTACTCACCGAGCGTTGATGAACTAATTTAAAACTATATTTACCAATAAAATACGCGTAATAACACTTAAAAAACTTACAATACCACCACTAAGCACAAAAGCACACAGCTAGGATCAATTCACGAGCCGGTAATTGACAACGAAACACGAAAAACGTAATTAATTACGGCAGCGATACAAATCACATCTACACAGCGCAGTTGCACAGAGGGAAGAGCCTTCATGTGTAGTGAAAAGTTGCAAAAACATCAGCAAATCACATAAAAAGTAAAAAAAGAAAATTAGTAGTGCCGCCTTCATCATTTCAGCCTCAGACCAACAAAAAAAGAAAGACGGCGCGCCGCGAACATCATAAGTGACGCCATGAAACCGTGCTCCTGCAAGTATACATACACGCTCACGCACACACCTACACTAAAACCATGCTCATCGCTCTTAGTACGTCACGAGTCGACGTCAAGTAAATTTAGATTTAAAACATAGAATTATGCCTTCATGTGTAGTGAAAAGTTGCAAAAACATCAGCAAATCACATAAAAAGTAAAAAAAGAAAATTAGTAGTGCCGCCTTCATCATTTCAGCCTCAGACCAACAAAAAAAGAAAGACGGCGCGCCGCGAACATCATAAGTGAAGCCATGAAACCGTGCTCCTGCAAGTATACATACACGCTCACGCACACACCTACACTAAAACCATGCTTATCGCTCTTAGTACGTCACGAGTCGACGTCAAGTAAATTTAGATTTAAAACATAGAATTATGCCTTCATGTGTAGTGAAAAGTTGCAAAAACATCAGCAAATCACATAAAAAGTAAAAAAAGAAAATTTAACAAAGAAAAAATGTAACAAATGGCAACCCTTCGATACACACATAGATAAAAAGGTGGCTTCACTTTTGATGTTCGCGGCGCGCCGTCTTTCTTTTTTTGTTGGTCTGAGATGTCAGCTTATTGCAGTCCACTGTTAGACATAGGCCACTCAAGGACCACCACAGCGCACGATCTCCCGCTATTTTCATCCAACCACTGCCCGTCATCCGTCCATATCTTTTTTCATCCAACCACTGCCACCTACCTTCTTCAGGTCATCCGTCCATATTGCCGGGAGACGTCCCACACTGTGTTTTTACGTTTATATTTTATGTTCATCACCTCACAACTTGTCTCAAAACGGTGAAGGAAAACATCGTGAGGAATAGTCTAGAACCAAAATTTCGAAACGTGACATCCACCAACCCGCATTGCGCCCGCGTGGTGGTTTACAGCCCACCATCTCACAGAGATGAGGCCTGTGTCCCAGCTGTGGGGCCTTTATAAGTTAATTTTGCTTATTGTAGGAATTGAAGCGTAACAACATTGAATAATAAGGTAGGAAAGATACAAAGGAATAAATAAAATGTAAACAATTACAAAACAAAGAAGAGAAATAATTAATCACTTGGTTTCTCAAAGTTACTTTATTTATTTGAATCGACGTTCAGACTATTTGACTTGATAAGTTATTTTAAAGTTAGACTTATAAATAATAATCCCTATTTACTTTTTTTTTCATTCATAACATTTTGCTTTTTTATTTTTATATTAAAAATATAGAATAACCAGCACTTGGAGTAGTAGTTAGAGCTCCAGAAAGAGGATAGAGACCTCTTCCATACAAACTCCTTTTAAGGTAGTACTGAAGACAACCAAGGCAGTTCACCAGTATTTTTAAAATTCTGCCAGTCATAAACAAATCTACCTACCACTAACAAAATTAACGATAGTAGAACTAAATTGACTATATTTATAGGACTTATTGGTAACACATCGTCGTTCCCACAGATGTTTCCCAGTACTACTGTGCTGATCTGTAACAAAAAAAAAAAAAAACATTATTATCATGATGTGCTTACCTTGAAGAAAATCATAAATTCTGATTTCAATTGATTTCGTTGTTTAAATATTATTATTTCTAATATTATTCATAATTGTGGATATGTTTTTCAGTTTTAGTGTGTAACTATTTTTATTGTACTTTTGTCTAAGTGTCAGTAAGTTATTTTTAATTGTTATTTCTTTTTCTCATTGTTTCTTTTTAGGTGTGTATGCAAAAATATAGTGCATGTGGTGCTCTTCTTTAAGTGATGGGCATTTAGACTTAAGGTTGTACTGTATGCAAAAATTTCATAGTGTACTCATTGTTGAAGAGCCAAATAAAATAAATAAATAAAATGATATCCCCAATTAGCGTTGCCAGGCGTCCGGATAAAGCCGGACACAGTCAGGCTTTTAGGTTGCGTGTCCGGGCAAATTAGAACGTGTCCGGCCTATCCGGCTTATGTTAGGCTTTTTAAATTCGATGTTTTGTTATATTAGTCATGGTTTCCGCTCCACTCGCTTCACTTTATATCGCTAGGGCAAGCTAGTGGACTCCAATAAAGTTAGGAAAATCAGACAGCTAGGCAGATCAGATGGTGATGAAACGTACTCTACGTACCTTTTTTTTTGTTTTAAACAGTTGGTCGTGCCGATGCACAAAAAATTAAGTTACAAAAAACCGATTAAACTGCAGTCAGTTTAACAGGTCTGTCCAGCTTTTCGGTTTTTAAGTCCTGGCAACCCTATCCCCAACCCTGATCCTAATATTCGCCCTTGAATTGCCGAACCGATTTTGATGAGTTTTGGTACGAACATCAACCTTAACCAACCACAATCTGTCAAAGATTCCTAATCGGACAGGAACCTTTTGCTATTATGATGAATTTGATTAATGTGAAGTCTGTATGTATGTAAAGACAGATGGGACGTGAAACCCTAGTTATGAAATCTAGTCTATAACAAAATTATTATTAAGTCTCGTGTCTTAAGGGATGAGCCGGTATTGATTAAGGGCTTTCTCTAAATATTGCGTGGGTGGACAGAGGCGTTCTTGGAACCCACTACAAATTAAAAAGAAAATAATAGCAGAAACAGAAGACTATTCCATGGTCCTTCGACCCGGATATTTTGTTACAACTGCTGTATAGCTCCCTTAACTCAAATCTGCAAAAAGGGAAGCATTTCAATAAATGTTAAAAGGGTTATATTTATACAAATCCTTTTATTCTTCGTTAAAATATTCTCTCTCACATACCATTTTATTTTCGTATTAATATCGGATCAAAGAAACCTTCTACAGAACATATTCCTGTAATCAACGTCTACGGCTTTATATAAATGAATCCGTTTTGGTCAAACATCAAAGCTAAAACTGATAAAGACCCAAGAGAGTTTCTATAGAATTTATTAAAATTACTTACTTGTTTAACGTTCACAAATTCGGTTTTATCAATTTTGTTTGCTGCTTGACCTGGAAAGACCTTAGTCGATATACATAGTCTATATCTATCTATACATATAATAAAACTGTAGAAAAATTATTTTTGTACATTAAATAAAAACTCAAAAAATATAGCCAGGGTATTAAAGGACAACCAATAGAACCCATTTCTAGCATTTTTAGAATTTTTGTCTGTTTATCTGTTTGTCTGTTTGTCTGTGTATTTGTCCAGGTATCACGTAAAATATACGAAATTAATGTAGATAACTTTTATACACAACGATTAAGCGTAATTTGGAGAGGAACTTAGTTTTTGTTTCATTGGAATCGGTTCAGTCTATCAAAAGATATTTGAATTTAAAGTGTTTCAGAAGTTTCTTTGGTCTCACATATTGATTTCGTACGTCAGTCGCGCGATCTAACTTCTAATAGAAAAACTAGATTATTCAAATAACTGGAATGGACTGGAATGGACTGGCCTGAATTAAGCGCTTAGAACTAAAAAATACATTGTTCAATTCCGACATCCACGCGAACGAAGTTGCGGGCACAGCTAGTATATAATAAAGATGAAAAGTTTGCTGGTTTTAACTTAAGTTATCTCTAAAACCACTGGTCAGATTTGAGAAGAACTTTAATTTAACCCAGAACACCCCAAAGGCTTTAACAAATTGCAAATAAATTCAATCCGTTATGAAAGTTTCCTTCGTGATTTGTTCAAAAACCTACAAGTTTGAACTTGTAGATTTTATTTGAAGTAACAGACTGTCAAACATATAAAAATTGAGAGCAGTGGTGGCCCAGTGGTATCGGTCCCGACTTACAAGTTGTAGGTCGTGGGTTCGAACCCAGCTTGGCGCATTACTTTGTGTAATTTATTTCATCACCACTGCTCTCAAAACGGTGAAGGAAAACATCGTGAGGAAACCGGCATGTCCTAGAACCACCAAATTCAAAGACATGTGACATCTGCCAATCTGCACTGGGCCCGCGTGGTAGATTATGGCCCATTCCCTCTCACAAGAGAGGAGGCCTGTGTCCCAGCAGTGGGAACGTTATAGGCTGATGATGATGATGATGATGATGATGACTGTCAAACTACTCAAATTAGGAACTATGCAACTAGCATGTAGATTTTACTTGCATTATGCAAGTAATTTCCATCTTCACGGAGACATGTTTCCAACTCAAGCTACTTGCAAATGTAACGTCATACTTTTATTCAATACTGGGGTAAAATATGATGTTTTTTTTTTTTTTTTTGTTTTTCATATAGATACATAGCACATTGACAAAAAGAAAACGAGAGTCCCGCCGCCGCCGCCGCCGGCTCGAGACATCAAAACTATTAATTTTTAATTTTAAAAACGTCGAATCTTCGCCAATTTTAGCTTATGTATCAAAATAAATAAAAATTTGGTCACATACGAGTATTTCTTGTTAATCTATTAGATAACTAGCTGACCCGGCAAACTTCGTACCACCTCAGAAACAATTAAAAAAAACCTTTTAACCCTTCCCTGGACTTCCCAAATTAATTCAAAACCAAAATCAGCCAAATCGGTCCAGCCGTTCTCGAATTTTAGCGAGACAAACAAACAGCAATTGACTAATTAGATTTTTTCAGTCAGCGTTGCCTATTCCTGGCGAAAGTTTTTGACCTATTTCTTATAACATCAAAATATATACAGACCTTAGGAAGTCTATAACGAACACCTAGTAAATACTTCAAAACAATTAGAAAATGAAATGTCAAGGTCTACTGTTATATTTTCATTGTTCCTTTGTAATATTATACCTTTTCAAAGCGAGTCCTGTGTATTATGTTGAAACTGATCTTCTCTCTAATAGCAATTAGGAAGCTTTTAATAACAGCCCTATAACACTAAAATGCGAAATGATGTTTGTTAAAATTATTCAGATTTAAAATTATTCGTCTAAGTTATGTGTCGATGTTTATTTCAACGAAGACGGAAAACATGACAGCATTGAAACAACCACATCAAACCGCATCGCAAATGTAGTCGAGCTGTGTTGTCGCTGCAGCTTTTTGCAGTTGCGTTGTGGTTTACCATCGGTATTGATGTGACTGCATTGTGGTTAGATGTGGACGTTGTGATTGCGATGTAGCCCGCCGCAAGTTCACGGGGTCGATGGTAACGACAGATCGCAATGTTGCGACTTGGTTTCGATGTGGTTGCGTTTGCGGTCGATAATAAAGGAAAAATATCAAGTACTGAGAATACTACAATTTTGCTTTAAAGCAATGTGCCGACCTGAAGACGGACACATATTTTGCCTCTTTTTCAAATTGTCAAAAACCGACCGAAAGACGTATTGGTACTAGTAATAATAAGTATGAATACAAATTAAAAAAAAACGCAGTATTAAAGGATACTACGCCACATGTTCTATTCAAACGTCGTGACATCAAATCAATAAACTTTAAATGAAAAAATAAATTAATTGGAACGCACTGTGCAGTTCTGCACCTTTGAACTACTGCTTTCACACTAATTGGCACCTCGTTTGTCGCATCAAGGAACGTAAACACCTCACATATGGAGGAATACAAATAGAGTTAGCAAATAAACATACACAAGGTAAACACGTCGAATGTAAAGATCATTAATACTAGATATATTTATTACAGTTTTGAATATAATTATTTATGTTCATATATAATATTTATATTTATAAATTATACAGGCATGAGGTCCCGATTTCCTCCTCCAGGTTCTGATCGTGATCACCGGGTAGGTTTTCGTGAGGTACAAATCCCACTCTCCCCAGTCTTATCCCCAAAGACTGGGCGCCTTTTGAAGGTTTCTCGCCTCGTAATAAAAAAAAATGCATTTCCACGTTGGATTGTTATGCTGCATGCACTACTTAAATACCGAACATCACAGCATTCAATCAAATCAAATCAAAATCATTTATTTCAAATAGACCAATAGGGCACTTTTGAAATGTCAAAGACATAAAAAATATAATTTAATACTACAAAGTTATGGTGCTAAAGTCCCAGTCACAGACATAAAAACTGTGAAAGTGCCGTAGATGCCCGTTCCAAGAAGTAGATCTCTATGGAGAAGAACGGGCAAGAAACTCTATGGATACTCTTTTTAGATCGCCAAAAAATATTACAAGACCTTTGTTACATTTCATGGAACGTTCAAAATACAGACTTATAGATCCAACAATAAATGAAAATCCTCTGGTAATCTATCTATTAATAAGATATACGAAAACGAAGACCTTTTTCATTTATAGCTCGCCAATTGCGTAGGCCCACAGTGCTAACTTAAGCAAGCACTGTGTGCAAATTTAACTGACATTCAAATCAAAAGTCACATTATAATTTGTCTAAAATGGTGATAGACTTGAGTATTCAGTTCTACAGAACATCGATAATAATTCGCCTTTTTAGGGTTCGGTAGTCAACAAGGAACCCTTATAGTTTCGCCATGTCCGTCCGTCCGTGCGTCCGTCCGTCTGTCCGCAGCTTAGCTCAGAGACGCCCAGTACAAGAAAGCTATAATTTGGTGTAAATATACGGATTTGTTGTGCCGAAAAAGTGGTAAAATAAAATTCGTAAAATATATTTTTAAGGTACCTCCTGTACACGTAAAGTGGGGATGTTTTTGATGTTTTGTCTCGCGTACCCCTTAGTGTGCGGTATCATTAAATAGGTCTTTAAAAATATTGATAGTTTCCATTAACAATTTTTTGATAAAAAAATTCGTTTGTGAAATATTAAGCTTTAAAGTGCTAATTATTGCTCGACTCGAGAGTCCCCCCCTCTACCAGCTAAACGGTTATGTTTGGGGGTGTGAAAAATTCACAATATTAGTATTTATATAAAGTAGTTTAAAGAAAAAATATCATGACTAAGTAGGCTTTACAAGTTTACGAGTAATAGTCGACCAACTTATAAAACGTACTTAGATAACATATTTTCCTAAACAAAATGTATCGGAGAACATGTTCTTCAACTGCAAATGTAAGTTTGTCAACTTTCATCATCATCATCATCATCTCAGCCATAGGACGTCCACTGCTGAACATAGGCCTCCCCTTTTGATCGCCACAAGTACCGGTTGGAAGCGACCTGCATCCAGCGTCTTCCGGCGACCTTCATAAGGTCGTCTGTCCACCTTGTTGGTGGACGTCCTACGCTGCGCTTGCTAGTCCGTGGTCTCCACTCTAGCACTTTTCGACCCCATCTGCCATCCGGTCTGTCAACTTTATTTAATTAAAATTAAATTCAGCGAATCAGTTTAGTTAGTTCGCATAAGTATTTTGATGGGCGACTACGGAACCCTACACTGTGCATGGCCCGACACGCAAATGGCCGGTTTTTTTTTTTTATTTTGTTGAACTGAACAAAGACCAGAATCGAGCATAGAGCCAAACATCGCTACAAACATTTTCACGATCGATACCGAAAGCTCTAGTCGATAGTCGTCAAAAATGTTCTCTTCATGAAAATGTCAGACTTGACTTCGCCAGAACGTTCGCAAGAATGCTCACCTCAAGCTAGATTAGCGAAGGCCAAAAAAAGTCTCGAAATCCTGAACACCGCCATTATTAGATTTAATAAAAAAAAGAATCGCGAAACTTATTTCATTACCGTGACCCCAGAAAATAAAGGGCTATTGAAGGACACCGTGGATTTTAGTCATTACAAGTCTGACAGTCCTTCCCGCCTTGCCCAGGGTGGGAGGACCCGCTTGATGATTTTACCACGAAAAAAAAATTTAAGACTTTCTGGTCTGTGAAAACCTTTAAAGCGATAACCATCCAACAAAAAAAAACAGTTTTTCTGCCACACTTTACGATTTCTTAGAAAAAATGGTAGAACAAACTCCATCGCAACATTATAAAACTGGTACAGGCCGTCAGTTTCAGTAAAAGATAACGCCTACTTGCACCATAAAGGTTGTTTCACACGCTTGTACCACACCAGAACCACAAGACTAGGACCGTTGCATAATTATTATTTTTATGACTACATAATTATAAAACAAAGTCCCACGTCTGACTGTCTAGGCTATGTGTCTTTTCGCGATAAACTCAAAAACTACTATTCCGATTTTCCTGCCGTTTTCACCAATGGATAGAATAGTTTTCGAGGAAGATTTTTTATATAAATTGGTCTCGAGCAAAGCCTAGGCGGGTGGCTAGTTGAAAATAAATAGTAGAATGCACACGGACCACATTTTCTCGTCATTATCAACCACGTGGCCAATAGTGACCACTTCAGCCCCGTTGCAACCACCAGTGAAATTCGAACTGATGACCAAAAAAACAACCACAACCGCTATCGGAACCACAACGCAACTTCAAAAAGCTGCAGTGACACTATTCACATGAAACCGCTGCTTGCTTTTTGTTGATGATGTGGTGTGGTTTTATAAGTGTGAATGAAGGCTAACTTTTTTATGTAAAGCCTTTTTAGTGCCCTGTCTACTTGCGATCGCCGAGGCATCTTGCTCTGTGGTACAAAACCTCAGACGAGACTTGACAAAAACAACTTGAGTCCTCTCCAACGCAGGCGTTTTAATTTGCGGGAATCTGTGTCGTCTTGCTTTATTTTTAAGGTTTAGTTTTGTTCAATCTTTCCTTTTTTAGCTATGGCACTTTAATGAGTTATTTTAGTCTTCGCAGCAATTAATAGCACATAGGATCCCGGAAATTAAACTTATACTTTCCTCACGTGAAGGTTTACATCATTTTTTTTTTTTATCGTATAATCATCAAATGAGGCCTCCCACCCCGGGCAGGGCGGGAGGGACTGTCAGACTTGTACTGACTAAAATCCACGGTGTCCTTCAATAGCCCTTTATGTTCCGGGGTCACGGTGATGGTATAAGACCCACGACCAAGGTTTACATCATACATAGAAAGTAAGCGAACGGAGGTGCTAGCATGAATATTGACGTAAACTTTGACGGCATGGTTAGCGCAGTGGCTGAGCGATTGGACTGCTGCGCTGCGTGTCGCGGGTTAGATTTCCGCACGAAGCAAATATTTGTATGATCTACAAGTAGTTGTGTCGGGTCTGGGCGTTTGTGTTTGTGAGTTTTATATGTTTGGATGCGCACAGGAGAATTTCCTAGTGTAGGGCAGTTTAAAAAAAAACTCAACTGTAACAATGACGTCAATTTGATGGAAAAAATTTTTTGTCTCGCTTTTTCAATTTTAATACACGTAGTAAATACTTTAAGTACGTTATAAAATCTTGTGCTAAGGCTTCAGGTAGCTTCATTATATGAGCCAGTGGCTGTAAGTCCACGAATAAACATGACCTCATTGTGGACCGACAACAATGTGCGGTCGCTAAAGAATATTGCCATTCTTGTTCCTCTTTTTCTTGTGTCGAGCTGTATAAGAATGGCAGTCGGGATTAACTAGTCAGCATGCTGACTACAACTTTAGTTATGACTGCATTATTAAAAAGTGTGGGAAATGTTTTATTTTTTGGCGAATTTTTTAAAAGACCTCGTGGACAAAAATCCACCAGCGTGCATAATTTGAACGATTTTTCAGGTATATTTCTAGATTTTCAATTATTCTCAAGTTTCAGACTTAAGAAATCAAGAGATACGCACAAGATTAAAGTTTAGTTATTAAAACACAGACAGATAAGAGGCGCGGTGGGAATCCTTTGTTTAATTTCTCATTAAAAAATAGAATGGAAAAAGCATTGCCCATTTTAGTAATTAGTTTAATGTAATGTAGTTTAATGTGTTTAATTCCGGGAAAAGCTTAAAAAACATAATCTACTAATCCTGAAACGTAAACGAACGAATTCGCCCACCCCCCCCCTCCCCCGACCCTTGCAAGAGCCAGCCCGCGATGCTGAGCCTGTAGTTTTAAATTAGTCCCTAAATAAGATATTATTTTGACCCAGCCTGTCTCTTGCGCTTTCCTCCCTCAGTGACGTCCTAAGCCGAGTTCCGTATCCCACAGGGGGTGCCCTTAGCGAGCGGTCACTAAGTTTGTAGTTTTTTGCTTAGTTTGTAAGCCCTAAGTTTGTAAGCTGGAGGCCTTAGAGTAAAATCTATGGCATCCACAGAAAAGTCCGGTTAAGCAGCACACAACTTCTTCTAGGTTGACCCGCGAGATGACATTCAAAAAAAAGATTTTTTAGAAGTAGTAATTTTCAAAGAAAGATTAGGTATTGTGTTGTTGCCAACCAAGCACTAAATGGACGAGACCCAGCAAATTCTTAGTTCTTGTACTGAATCCATTTTGTTTTTTAATTAGGTTGTCTGAAAGCTATATTATCTACGCCTCTAACGAATCATATTGTTCTAGTTTGTGTTAATCAAACGGTGACAGGGATCTAATTAATTCATCAGCGATTTGAGTTTTTCTTGACCCAGCTCGGCCGAAATAGTCTTCTCATTCATAAAATGTTATTTAAATCAGTGTATAGTCAGAAATAATTTCTATACAAATTGTTTCTTTTCTAACTTACTTTTTTGGACAAACCCACCGCACTGTTCCTAAACCACTGCAACTCCTGAAAGCCAGAATCAACAGTGGCAACCACCAGAAAAGCGCCGAGACAATGAAGCTTGTCGTGTAACGGAGAATGAATTTGTGGATTTTAGTCGGTGCGAGTCTTTCAGTACCAGCTCTGCCTTGGGGGAGGAATCATTTGATGACTTTACCACGAAAAATAAAATGGCAACATCAAATGCCGTTTTGCAGTTGACAGTTTTTTTAGGCAAGTATTCAACAGATGTTTAACTTTTTTTTATAGTGAGACAAAAATCATTTTCATGAAACCATTTTCATCGATAAGTGTACGATTCTACCTAAACCCATAAAAAATGGATATGAAAGGTCACAAAAAGGTTTCTTTGTACCCCTTTTTGTGTGTGGATCGTTACTTTATTATTCTAACAATACATTATTAGTTGCCAACGACGTCTCACATGAGACAGGCCGTAACTTCCAAAATAGAACGCTCAGTTTCCTAGACACAATATGTCACAAAGAATATTTAATGAAACCACGTTACTAATAGCGAACGGTACTCGGCTTTGAAGAAAAACAGACATACAGGGTGAATTTTTCAAGTGGGGGTGAAAATTCAAAACAGTCTCAGGACCAATTTTTTTTTCACTACCTATAAGACTTTACTGTTAAATGTGCGGAAAGATCATACAAAGCGAGACCAAGCCGTGTGACGTGCATCCGAAATAAGATGTGATGTGTAGTGAACCTACTACACATTGCGGCACAGACAGACGTGCTCAAAAAAAGTATGCTTTTGCGCAAAGTGAGCATGCTCATACAACTGTTCACATTCGCCAACAATAAGCATGCTAATTTATGTGTATTTCAATAAGCCACCCTGTTCAGACGCGCTCGGAGCATGCACCCTTCTACCCGCGCCTCGGATAGCATGCTCGAAAATCAAACGTCTGTTGATTTTTGAGCACGCTCTAAATACGCATGCTCATTATATAATACACGTGCTACTAATGAGCACTTGCTCAAAAGCGTACTTTTACTGAAGAAACAAATGAAATAAATAAAACAGCCCTTAGCACGATCAGCCCCTAGCACGAGTTTTCACTATGTTACTTTACAGAGTTTTTCCAGTATTTACAGCATTTCTTGTATGAAAATATGGAACAGCGCCTCTGGTGTGCGAAGAAGGAACCAATTTTTTCCTTGAAAATTGTCAATTTGAAGTAGTCAAAGTTCCAGTTTACTTTACGTCTCAAATACTGAAAACTCGTGCTGATGGTACTGATCAGTATTTAAGACGTGAAGTAAACTAGAACTTTGGCAATTTCAAATTGACAATTTTCAAGGAAGAATTAGTTCCTTTAGAGGCGCTGTTCCATTTTTCCATAAAAGAAACGTTGAACGGAAATACTGTAAAGTAAAATAGTGAAAACTCGTGCGAGGGTACTGTTCAACAAATTAACAGTAACAATAATACCGTCTCAACATCATTTACCACATAAACAGGCTTTAATTTCTCGGAATCGTCTACGAAGCGTTAATTACACAATTATGTAGAAGTTAACCGATACGATGTCGAGTTGATTGAGTTTATACGGGTTATTACAACCTCGTGTTAATTACTCACAACTTTGAGCTTAATAAGTACAAGTTAAGCTTTATTTTACTTTACTTTGAAAAAGCTTAATCAATCATTTAAGATTTTCTTTAGAACTTACTTCTCTATGTCCATTAATATTGTTTTAGATCATCATCTGCCTAACCTTTCATCTTCCAACTATGTTAGGGTCGGCTTCCAGTCGAACCGGATGCAGCTGAATCTCAAAAATTTACATGGAGAAATTGCCTGTCTGACTTCCAAAACCCAACAACTGGGTAATGCGATTCCCCTGCAAGGACTTGTTGCCAGATTTTCGAGCTTCTGGCTGGGATTAAAGTTCAATGTCACTATATTTGTTTTTGTCGTTTAACCCTTACAAGAATAACAACAACAGGAGGTTGCATTTTGCGATTCCCACAAGGATAATATTTTCTGTATGTTCTAGAAGAAGTTTTCCTTATGTTGGGGGTTCCGTTTGTGTGTATCTAAACTGATATTGTAGAGGAAAGATTTGTATTTATGTGTGTATAAGTTTGTAATGAATAAATTCGAAAACTACTGTGCCGATTTCAAAATTATTTTCACCATTAGTGTTCACCCGCGAAGCCAGGAGGGGCCACTAGTGAGTTTATATGTTTGTAAACGCACTCACGACACAGGAAAAATCCTATGGTGAATCCTAGGGTAGGGCAACAATAATGTAAATGGCCTAAAAGGCGCCCTGTGAAAGATTTGACTAACACAAAAAAACGAATAAATTGAGAACCTTTTAAAAGGCGATTAAAAAAAGAGCAAAAGAATTTTGCCACCAATACAAATTGTAACAAAATCTGCTTCTCATTGCATAAAATGCTTAAAAACCACGACACATTCCCTAGAGCCTTTGATTTTAATTAAGCTATTCAGAACTTTAATACCAGCTAATATTGTGAGAGACCCGCATGTAATACAAATTGCAGCAGGAACGTGCAATGCCGTCAGCTGAACACGTATATGTATATACGTTTTATTAAGATGGAATGCCTGCTGTGCGGGAATTTAGTTCAGAGCGACTATATTGCACAATGTGTGTGCCGAACACATTGTATTGTTTGCAAGAAATTTCTCCTTCTAAAGACAAAAGGTTTAAGATTTAATTAAAATCGTGAATCTATGCTGTTGTAGTTCCTGATGTAATTTAGACGTTTAATAGTATTAATTCTTAGCCAGTATTCCCGGATTTCCAAATAATAGGTACCACTAGTTTTTTTTTTGTTTTCATCTTATTACACCTAGGTACGAACTTCCGTATGATTCGTCGTTTATCACTTATTGCCAAATTTTTGTATAAGCCTTGCTCAATTTTATAATAAAGTTTTGAATTTCGACATTATTTTAAAAATACACTGCGAAAATAACATGTTTGCACAAATATTACAAGTACAGCGTTTTGGTTGTAGATATTTGAAGTATAGCGGTTGTTCATATTCGTTTATTTTCCTACCAACCGCATTCGTAACCCTTGAATTTTCCCGGAAATAAAATGTCTGATTCTGACAATTCAGCGAGAGCACGAAGCGTTACGAAAACATTTACTTCAATCTATAAAACCCCTTTTAAATATTTATTTTACTTTGATATTTGTTGTAAACGCAGCAACAAAGACATCTATGAAAATTTCAACAGTCTAACTGTCACGGTTCATGAGATGCAGCTTGGTGACAGACGGACAGGCAGACTGACAGACGGACGGACAGTGATAGGGTCCTCGTTTACCTTTTGGCTACGGAACCCTTTTTTTACGTGGTAAAATCATCAAATGAGTCCTCCCACCCCCTACCGTCAGACTTGTACTGACTAAAATCCACGGCGCGGGCGTCCTTCAATAGCCCTTTATGTTCCGGGGTCCGCCGACCCCGACAGGCTTTGGCCCTCTAGAGGAGGCTACAAAACCCTAGAAAACTAATAGGAAAACAAAAAGGTACCTGTATAAGCGAAGTCTTCTTGTCACTTGATTTAGAACACCTTATGTCATCCTGATCCCGGATTACCCTCTTGTACTTTAGCAGTAAGCTCTGGAAGCGAGGTATGAAGTGGCAATCACACCTCCAAGGGTTGTCACCGAGGAACACGTGCATTATATTGTTGTTAAATTGAAATGCTTTGTCGAACGCGTACACAGGAATCTGAGGAGGAAAATGTTAGATTAGAACGCTTATCCACGTTATATCACGTTTCAATTTAAAACTTGTGGGACTTCATAAACTTACGTATGTAAGCTCAGGTTTCGATTAAGGAAATCTTGGGTAGGCTTCTAAAAACCGTTAGTGGGAGTATTTTTGATTATGTCTCGTGCTATACTAGTACATACATCATCAGCCAGAAGACGTCCACTGCTGAACATAGGCTTCCCCCTTAGACCGCCACGCCGAACGACAATTCGCCACTTGCATCCATCGGTTGCCCGATACTTGTACAGCCATTGACTTATTTTGGGTCTACTCTCTATTCCGTTAACGAATAACTTGCTTCATACAAAAGTAACTCGAAACTTTTGAGTGAACCCTACTTCCCTATTCTTTTTGAGTTTTGACAGCATTTCGGGAGTAGGGACAACTATCCAATCGTGTTGTCAATAATACTTTTTATTTCATGCCCCTTATTTATGTCTGTAACGTCCGTAAAATGGAATTCGTTTACTAACAAAATTGACATATCAATACAATATTTGCTTTGATGAAAGACTCTTTCAGCATTGAACGTATCATCACTGAAACACGTACATTCATTTAATAAGGTCACCAAGTCGCGATAGAAAATATCGTTCCAAATAATATTTCTGCAAAATTTATTCAGGAAATAAACCGGAAATATACTGAATGTTTATTATTTGCGCTTCTATACAATTCAATTCTGTCATAGAGACACAGGTTCCTTGAATTCAACTTGTTTATTTAGACAATATGTAGCAACCTGACAAATGAATATGTATCACATTATTATTGTTTCGACTCAGGTTGTGATATTTGAAATTAATATAAACTTGGCGATATTTAAATATTCATAAATGTGAAAGTTTGAGTGTTCGGATGGATGAATGTTTTGTTACAAAACAGTACAATCTAGGATCTTTTTTTTTTTTTTTTATCGTGGTAAAATCATCAAATGAGACCTCCAACCCCGGGCAGGGCGGGAGGTACTGTCAGACTTGTACTGACTAAAATCCACGGTGTCCTTCAGTAGCCCTTTATGTTCCGGGGTCACGGTAATAGAAATAAATCCCGCGACCCCGGCAGGCTTTGGCCCTCTGAGAGGGGGCCCCGTCATTTTTTGCTGACAGCTCTTTGAGGCGCGCGTGGAACACGACGCGCCGTCGACCCGGGCATGGTCCATGGTCGGACAGCCAGTTGCCCTTTACTCGCTGTCCGCATGCCCGCGCCTACGGTGGCCGGAGATCGTCTTGCGACGTACGGCGCCGTGGGCGTACACCACTGCGGTTGGGGCGGAGGGAGGACGCTGTCCTCTCTCTCTCGCGGCCCGCCGCCTCCTTCACGAGCATTACTGCCTCGCAGAAGGCGTCGACCGCTTCCCACTCCGTCTCGCTCCGCAGCATGGCCGAAACCAATGCCGGGCGCGAGAGGTCTCCGCCTATCGCCGCCGTGAGGACACGTCGGTGCTCTGCCCAAGCTGGGCAGTCTTGCACCGTATGCTCTACTGTGTCCTCCGGGCGATCTTCGCAGTGGTGACACCCCGGCGTTTCCTCCTTTCCCATCAGCCACAGGTACCTCCCGAAACTTCCGTGTCCGGTGAGGACCTGCGTCATGCGATAGGTCAGGACGCCGTGACGTCTCTCCAGCCACTCCTCAAAGAGGGGTCTTACCGCCGCGATTGCGGCGTGCCCGGCCGTCGGTTGCGACAGTCGTCCAATCCATACTACCCTGAGCTCGCGCCGGAGCTCTTCCCGCCACGCCTCGACTTCTCGAGGCAGCGGGGTCTCGCCCCGGCGCTGCGCCTCCACACGCCACTCATAGACGTGCTGGAGGGCAGTCGCCTCCAGATCCCAGGGTAGTAATCCGGCAAGCAGGTTCGCCGCTTCGCCGGCGATCGTGCGGTATCCCCGGATCATCCGGATAGCCATGACCCTCTGGCATGCGACCAACTTCAGTGGTCGCGTCCGGATGCTCAGGGCCCACACGGGGGCCCCATAGAGGGCCATGGACCGCACGATACCGGCGTACAGCCTACGGCAGGAGGCGTTTGGCCCGCTGAGATTAGGCAGCAGTCGCTTGAGGGCGGCTGCTGTCCGGTTCAGCCTTGGGGCCAAACTCAGGAAATGCTCCCTGAAGTTCCACCGGCTGTCGAGGACGAGTCCTAGGTACTTCATCGTCCTCCCGACGCCGATGCGAACCCCCTCCACCGTTATGTGGGACTCGGTCCGCGGCGCGTTCAGGCGGCCATGAAAGCACATGGCCACCGTTTTGTGAAGCGCCACCTCGAGTCCCAGCTGCCGGATCCTTTGGACTACTGTCGCAACCGCTTGTGTCGCCTTGTCGGCCGCCGCCTGGTGCGACACTCCCTGTGCCAGGACGAGCGTGTCGTCAGCGTAACAAATTACGCTGACGCCGTCCGGGAGGTCGCCTCGCAGCACGTAGTCGTAGCCGATGTTCCACAGGGACGGCCCCAAGACCGAGCCCTGTGGGACACCGCACGACATCTCTCGCCGGTTCCACTCTCCCCGGTGACCGGGGTAGATGACGGCTCTGTCCGTCAGGTAATCCTCGACCACACGACGAAGGTAGGTCGGCACCCGGTGATACCGGAGTGCCTCCCTGATGCAACTCCAGGGCAGGGTGTTGAAGGCATTGGAGATGTCCAAAGACACCGCCAAGACGACCCTGCCCCGGGCAACAGCATCCCCCGTCGTGAGGGCTCTAACGCGCATGATAGCGTCCACCGTCGAGCGCCCCCTGCGGAAGCCGAACTGGCTCTCCGACAGGTCCGGGCCCATCCGATTCAGGTGCCCGACGAGGCGGTCTGCAATAACTCTCTCAAAGAGCTTGCCCACCTCGTCGAGCAGCACGATGGGCCGGAATGCGGACGGAGAGTCCGCAGGGCGCCCGGGACAATCTAGGATCTGGGTGAATTTTGATACAGGGCATAAGTTATAGTCTAGAATAACACATAGGATAACTTTCATCTTGGTATTACATTTCTGTGAAACACATTTTGAGATACGAATGAAGCCGCTAACAACATCCAATAGGCTCAATTCAAAAAAAAGAATTGTTCTGGATTCAAATTCTCCCGCCTCCCAACTAATGTAACGTGAAATATATTTAAGAAAAATCAGCAGAACAATTTCCTCGTAATTTAACACTGATTCTTCCGGGAAAATTACGTGATATTTGCCAAGACCCTCTCCTACGCGAGATTAAGTCAGATTCATCTTAACCCCGCTTCCCCCATTATAAATGGCCACTCTGTTTAGCTCATTTATTCACAACCACGCACCTGTTTCAGCAAGTTTCCTCGAAGACTTAGCACCCGGAATGTGGAGAACCACTCAGTGCCTTCCAACTCCTTGACAGCTGATATGCTGTTATTGTCCAGAAACAAGTCAGCCAGTGTCTTGTACTGCGGATTGTGTACTATGGCTCGAATTGTGTTCAACTGCAACAAAAGATAAATTTTAAGACTTTTTGAGGAAAAAAAATTTCGATTGCGAGCAGGTCTTGATGCTGCGTCCTTCTAATTCAGTACATCAGACACCTTCACCAACTTTGCCATCCCTTCCACTCTAGAAGGAAGAACGACATTTGACGATTTTAAACCCATAAAAAAGGACCTTCGACCAAGGCGACATTTTCACTCTTTGCTGTCACACGTAGAGGTCAATACACACCGACAAGCAACTATAGTGCGCAACGTGCGCGCACTGTAGTTGCGTGTCAATAGAGCGACTCAAAATGTAACATCATTTACTACACTAGAATGTAAAAAATGAAGGAATGTGAAAGTAGATATCTTTATTTTATTTACAGTTTCGCCGCTTCACATCTTCACTGACCCTTAGTCGCAATTACAACAAGCGACAGAATAGATACAAACGCGCGTCAGTAACGCTTTTGTATCGATGCAAACGTGCGTCAAATCGAGGAAATCAATTTTAGAAGAATTTTTTGTACTTATTTTGATTTGCGACTGAAGAAAGAAGCTGCGAAAGTCATGAAGGACAACAGCAATTGAGCGCAATGGACGCTTCTTTATTATTAGCAGGACGATAGGTTCTTATTTCAAAGTTTTTCAATGACATTTCAAATATTGTAGACGTCATATTTTCCACTTAGTTGACATCAGGGTAAGTTCATATTTGACGGAACATCCGTCGAGCGGAACATCGAATGTTCTTTGACGCACTAACGGATCATCCGTTGAGTGTGAACGGTCAATTCTTTTTCTCTACATAACTCGACGGATGCTCCGTCAGATATGAACATTCCCTAAAAGATTTATTGGTTGACGCAGTTTTTCATTCATGACTTTTCGGTCTTAAATCATTCTGGCTGGTCCGAAGTGGCACTCGAGATGAGCACTTGGAAAGATATTATATAGCTTTGCTCTATAAAGTTCTGGTTAGAGTTTTAATTTTCCCTTTATACCGACCTAATAGTAAGAATTCGCCATTTTAAATTTTGTCAAACTGAACAATGAAGATGAACTGAACAATGATACTTTTTTCCAGCAAAGGCTCTAGTCGATGCTCGTTAAAAAATAATATCTTCATGAATATCGCTAGAATGTTCGTCAGAACGATCAGTAAAATGCTCGCTTTATGTTAATAATCTTATTGGTTTTTTTTATTTTTCGCTTTAGAATGCCAAAATGAATATCATCGAGTTTAGCAAATATAAGAAATAAAGGAAAGAACCCAACCAATAACCTAAATAAAATCACGTAATCACTTTACGCACCAGTTCTCATGACAGTGATGCATGGATAAACGATCGTTCTATTTATAGCCCCTCAACTCCAACGTTAATAAATTCAATATTGATGACGTCACCCAATGCACGTAATATCAACTCTTGGAAATTCGGTCCTCGTAACTGTAAACACAGTTACTTCAATGTCTGGTGTAGTGGCAGAAGTTAGTTGTTAGTCTGGTTGAACTAATGCATCTTTTTTGTGGTAATAATTCTGTTGACAATACTCGGGAATAGTTATTTATGATACTAGTGCGGTAAGTTGGTTTTTACAAACGAGTAGACGAACGTACGCCCGAGGCACGGCCGAGGGCGTACCGTAGTCACGAGTTTGTAAATACCAATTTCTGCACGTGTGTCATAAAATGTTTTTCAACACATTTATCCATATTAATATCAGATTCCTCCCTTGAACTCAGATTAGTCGCAACAATTTTTGAAGTTCCTAATATGAAAATGGCGCGACTTTGAAAATGGCGCCACATGCACGTGGTGAAAATTAGAACTACATCTTTCATCACATTTACTCTTTAGTATTAAAGTGAGACAACGTATTGAGCAAAAGCTCTTCCAAGGAGGTTCGATCAGTCAGGTTGTTTATTTTCATAATGTTTTCACATTATGAAAATAAACAACCTGACTGATCTTTGGGGGTTTTTTTTTGTAAATTAAAAAAAAACCGTAAAGAAAACGCACGCTGCTATACAAGGGGGCGTGCGGTAAAATAGGTACTTAGGTGAGAGTACCTATTTTACCGCACGCTGCGTTGTATGGTCCGTAATTTTTAACTTTCGAACACTGTATACAGGCTTTGTAAATGCATTTTACGAGCAAATGTGTTGAAAATGATTTTTTTTATTGTGATTTACAACAAAGGTTAAATTTCGATGTCAAAAAGTGAATGAGACAAAGGTCTCCACGCCGTGCTGTGTACCAAACATTCGAATTCGCTCAGTTTTTTTTGCGTGAAAGATTAATATCCATTCATCCATTCTCATCTCATAAACGTTCACGTTTGTAACAAAATATTAAATAGGATTTGTAGACAGATTCTGTAATATTAAGATACGGCAGATACTGGCAATAAATTCTTGGAAACAAATAATTTAAACCTGCCAGGAAGTAAAACATCATTAAAGTTAGAAAATAATAACAGTTTGGCTGAGATTTCGTTTGAAAATTGGATAAATACTGTCGGTATGTACACAATGATTATTTTAAGAAATAATTTGAATATCTACATAATATTAAACCTCTTATAAGAAGGGAGTCTGGAAGAAGAAACTTGTTCCGCCGTTTCAAAGTAGAATGGTGCTTCACTGATGGCTCACTCACCATCAGCCCATAATGTTCCCACTATTGGGACACAGAGCTCGTATCTGATAGAGGAAGTGAGCCATAATCCATCACGCGGACCCAGTGCGAATCGGTAGATGTCACATAATATTTAAATTGCAGAAAGGGCCTCTGCAAAATAGGTTCGGCTCCTGGCATGCCCTCCAAAAGTTGGGACCGATACCACTGGGCCACCATTGCTCCCACCACTGATGGCTACTGGTAGACAAAAGTCTGAAAATCTGAAGTCTGTCCTAATATAGGGTACCGTAACACCCAGGAACTGTGGACTGTACCCTTAGCACGAGTTTTCACTCTTTTACTTTACAGCGTCTTTCCAGTATTTACAGCGTTTCTTGTATGAAAAATAAAACAGCGTCCCTGGTGTGCGAAGAAGGAACTATTTATTTCCTTGAAAATTGACAATTTGAAATTGTCAAAGTTCCAGTTTACGTCTCAAATACTGAAAACTCGTGCTAAGGGTACTGGAAGTCAGATAGGTACTAGGCAATCTTTCTATGTAAAATTATCATAAGCAGACCTAAATAATATCTTATCATATTCTGGAGGAAAGCATTTGCTCAGCAGTGAGACAGTACAGGCTAGTATTATTAAAAATCTTGTAGTTTTTTTTTCATATACAATATCTCTGTAAGTGCCGGCGAAAAATTGCTTAATCTGCACTCCTTTTTCAACCTTTTTTCCAACAGGACCCTTAAATCAAAAGTGCTGAATCTTTTTTTTTTTGGGTCGTGTTTTGTCAAGTACTGAGTCCTTATATGTTTCTATGGTAATTGATTCTCTTCATCATCATCATCAGCCTATAACGTTCCCACTGCTGGGACACAGGCCTCCTCTCTTGTGAGAAGGAGTGGGCCATAATCCACCACGCGGGCCCAGTGCGAATTTGATGGTTCTAGGACATGCTGGTTTCCTCACGATGTTTTCCTTCACCGTTTTGAGAGCAATGGTGATGAAATAAATTACACAAAGTAATGCGCCAAGCTGGGTTCGAACCCACGACCTACAACTCGTAAGTCGGGACCGATACCACTGGGCCACCACTGCTCACTCTCTGATTCTCTTGGGTTCCAAATATAAAATTAATTTCGAACTCTTTAACTAAAGTACGATTATTAATTGTAGTCAGTAAAATGACAAGTGCAACTGTCACTGATACTATAAAATTTAATACATTTCATTTTACTGTTATTTTACTGACTACAATTAATAATCATACTTTAGGTACTTACCGACAAATAACAGAACTCACTTCACAAATGTTAAACATAATTATATTAAACTTTCTGTATTACTTAGGAAGTGAACGAAAAGTTTTATATTATAAATTATAATAAAGATTTCCAAGAAGCGACACTGTTTAATCAGATATCACAGAGAGCGATTTCTAAGTATTTCTTTCTATCAGAGTTCAAATGAGAACGAATGTTGCTAAAAATGATGTCATCAAGTAGGTACTAGAGGAGAGGACAAAGTCCCTATAGAGAAACATGACACCATTGTTTATTATTGGCAGTTTCAGGAATAAGTTTGTTTTTATAAGCAGTCAATGAACCAGACTTAATGACTGATAAGAGAATAATTTAAAATATTTACGAGCCAATATCAACAGTGCCTCTGTCAGTACCATATTAAATTAATGTTCTAGTTTATAACGAGTACATTTATTTTTTCTACATCTATATTTTTAATTACCAGGATGTTTTCTTTTACTTTGATAATTTGTCCGCTAATTAAGTATGAGATAATTAATTACTAGTACCCATACCATGAGTTGTCATTACGATACTCGAGAAAGGTACTCGTAGGCAGGCAGACGGCATAGTGAATAATTATCATTTTGATTGTAGGAAATCCACTTATGCCTAACACACGTGCCGTCAGACCGGAGAGTCGGAGCGAGACACTCGTCCGCGCGGACGTTTCTCTCCTTCTCTCCGCGCGGTGCATCATCAATAAATCCACATCGACGACTCCCTCCGATAGCACGGATGACCGGTGCCGAATGAGACTCTAATTCAAAGGGATAGGTCTCAGGGTATTTTCTAGTATCGAAGATAATAACTTGAGTCAAGTTTCAATGTGTCACCCAGTTTTTATGTAACTTACAAACCTACGCTTAACAAATACTTACTTAATAAATATTTCATTATGTAACAACAAAGTTTATTTCATCCATATTTTATTAGAATACTTAGGAAAAATTCCACCCTTGAACTTAAATACCGGTCACATTTCGGAAGATTCCACCTGAAAACAAAGTAATTTAGTACCCACCTACATTATTTAGATCACAAATGAAAACAATGTGGGCAATGTTTTATAAGTATAAAAAAAGCAGACGTAATACAAAATAAACCTACAGAGGCACAATTTATTTCAAAACATTTTTCTACAAACGCTCGCAAATGTTCGTAAGTTTGTGTCACGTGTTTGAGTTGCGAACTCGCCGCGTGATCAACACACAAAAAGGGGTCGAAACAATTAAAGCAACCCTAAAATACACGTGAGTTCAACCATAAAAATAATTGAGTGTAACAAAAACAAAGGGGTCAAAACTTTCACAGGAATTTTCCCTTTGTTTTGTGATTGTTTGCTGACGAAAATCTGGAACACTAACATTCGAGCCTAGTCCAACTTATTGCCTGTAGGTTGTTCAAATATTTGTTCTGAGGGATCAGGTGAACTAGAAATAGGATTTGTGTACCGTCGTAGTGTTAAAACTCCAGTTAGACTTTCATTTGTTTGACTTGACAAGGGACCTGAAGAGTCTAATTTAATAGAGGTCAGTAGCTTACATGCAGGACTTTTACGAAAAGAACTTTTTGGGTATACTATAAAAGCTTACTGTTTAAATGAACAAGGGTTTGCTCGCAATCTCAATCTAGGTAATTCGAAAGCAAAAATATTCTGTGAATAACGCTGTTGATTACATAATCGTAAATTTTAAGTATCATTCATGTATTATCTATTATGTAATTGTTTGTTGTTCCAAATAAAGTAAAATAAAATAAAAAAGAGAGCTAAGATAGAGCGAGCTCATTTAAAAGGAACTTGAATTCCTTTGGACCAACGGAACGGAAACGGAAAGTTAGATGCGACTTCACCAGAATGGTGGTCAGGAGACATGCGGCTTTAGTGAGGCTTACCACCATCATCAGTGGGATAGCTCAACCATCACCGAAGGTTACACTGTAGACTGTGGTCATTACAGAGGTGAACGCGCTTGTTCGGGCCCTTCTTCATCATCATCATCTCAACCATAGGACGTCCACTGATGAACATAGACCTCCCCTTTTGATCTCCACATATACCGGTTGGAAGCGACCTGCATCCAGCGTCTTAAGGGCGTCGTTAAGCGTCGTTCGGGTCCTTAAGGACGGCAAATCAGTAAACACCGTTTATTGTAACTCTTTGGCCCAGCAACAAAATATACAGGTTTAATTTCATCCAGAATTTGAATAAACAACCAAATATTGAAACAAACTCAATCACAACTAGTATTTAGCTAACACTTCACTTTAAATTCCAATTACCAGTAACAACAGCTTTTGGCGGCTATTATTGAAGAGAAATTTTCTTTCACAAATTCCTTAAAGTAAACGAAACAATGCCGTTTTCAGCGAAATGTAAAATTGCTTACGGTTTCTTTTTCTGTTTATAGGTCAGTCAATTCTTGCAATTCAAGTCAATCTCATTTTGATTTTTGAACCATTTTTCGCTCGAGTTGACGACAGCAAAAATAGGTAAAATCGAAATATGCCAACTGGCGCGAGTTGACGAATAAGTCACTTTACCGACCGCGACGCAGGCTTTTACCACTTCAAAAATTACCTAATTTTAATACTCCACAGTGTTTCTTTATGAAATCATTCAACATGTTGTCGATGTTTCACGAGTGTGATCAAGCGGAATTATACAATAAAAACTTTAAACTTTAGTACCCAGTTGACGTTTGAGAGGTTGGTCCTCGATCGGGAAATTAGTCACCCATTAGTCGTCACCTGCAAGCCCCCGATATACTTTACGTTATTAATGAAATAGTCACGCATAGAGTTGCGTAGGTACCAAATATAAAGTTAAGAAAAATAATTGGTGATTTAACGAATTTGTAATGTCTTATCTTTAACGATGCTAAACATTTATTTATATACAAAATAACAAACCAACCTTAAATTTCGTTGGCTGGCTTTCACCTCCACGTCAAACACTTGAAATTAATGAAAAAGCCGATATGTTGATAAAGTTTCAAGTAACAAATTAGTTAGGAAACCCAAAACTGACTAATTAAGCAAGGAATATCAAGCTTGTATAAACAATTAAACATACCCCGCCTAAACGGTAGTTTTCAGGAGAAAATATTAATACGCAATTAGTTAAATTAATGACGTATGACAAAATTACGAGTACACGTGTTTAATTACCTAAATTGAATTGGCTTAAATTACTTCGTTAGTGTGTTATTTTATTAGTGGTTTATGTTATCTAATTATTTTCCTACATTTTCTCTTCTTGACGAAGAGCGATTGTTTTTATTCCTTCTTATCTACACAGATATTAAAAAATCAAAAAATAACGGTGGTTTTTCACTATCGGCCTCATCTCAAGCTCAAAGTCGATGAGCTATGGAAAGGGCTATGCTCGGTGTTTCACTACGAGATCGAATCCGAAATGAGGAGTTCCGTAAACGAACTAAAGTCACCGACATAGCCCACCGGATTAGCAAGCTGAAGTAGCAATGGGCAATTCATATTGCTCGCAAAGCAGATGGCCGATGGAGTCGAAAAGCACTAGAGTGGAGACCACGGACTAGCAAGCAGCGTAGGACGGCCACCAACAAGATGGACAGACGACCTTAAGGTCGCCGGAAGACGCTGGATGCAGGTCGCTTCCAACCGGTATATGTGGAGATCTAAAGGGGAGGCCTATGTTCAGCAGTGGACTTATGAGAGTCATATGGCTGAGATGATGATGACAACACGGGCGATGTCAAAACTAGTTCAACTACAAAAGAAAAACCCTTATTCAGTAGATACTTTATTCATTTTTATTCATGGAAGTCTAGTGATACAGTCACCTTCCCACCGTCAGATCCATATATTATTAATCATAGTGATAAATCTCCTCGTTTCAAATTGCCTGGTACTTTACCAGCTGTGCTGTTTCGAGATTAATGGACGTTTCGTACCACCTGTAACAGCTGGTGATAATATACATTGACCTAGATACAATATTATTAACAAAATAGGGTAGCTGAGCCGTCAAATCGCGATTCTCTCATAAAAAAATTGTCTATAGTAGTGATAAGTTTTTAGAGTAACTACTTAACTTTCAACTTGTCTTTGAACGTGTTCCAATTATTTCTGCCTATTGTATATTCTGTGATTCTTTGATTACATTATTGTCAATTTTGAGTAAAGACTCTGTATCTGCCTTGAGATTGTTTGTTGTTAAAAATAAAAGTCACTAATCAACTCAATGACTGAACTACATTTATAAATTTCAAAGCAACTTCAAACGTATTTGACCGACTTCGAAAAAGGAGGAGGTTCTTATTTCTTCAGAACCTTTTTATGTGTGTTTCCCAATTTCTGGATAACGCTTGGACCGTTTTGGTAAAATCTTCTTTGAATTTAAAACAAAAAAAGTGTAGAATTTTCAGACCAAAAGCTTAATTAGAAAAGATGTTTACCCGATTTTTTATTTAGTTAATGGTGCCTCCTACTCTACTCAAATTGTTTTCACAAACTATCATCATCATCATCAGCCGGAAGACGTCCACTGCTGAACACAGGCCTCCCCCTTAGACCGCCACGCCGAACGACAATTCGCCACTTGCATCCATCTGTTGCCCGCGCCTCTCAGAATGTCGTCGGTCCAACTAGTGGAAGGCCTACCTACGCTGCGTTTTCCGGTCCGTGGTCGCCACTCGAGGACCTTTCTTCCCCATCGGTTGTCAGTTCTACGAGCGATGTGGCCTGCCCATTGCCACTTCAACTTGCAAATTTTACGAGCTATGTCGGCGACTCTGGATTTTCGCCGAATATGCGTGTTCCGGATTTTATCTCGCAAAGAAACTCTGAGCATAGCTCTTTCCATTGCTCGTTTAGTGACTCTTAGTCTCTCTAAAAGGCCAGCAGTCAAAGACCACGTTTCAGAGCCATATGTAATCACGAACTATGTGATTACATAATTCTTGCTCTCTATTTTATTTTACACCTACACGAGTATCATTTTCAAAGACATGTTTGTCATATTATAAGGATATCTTAAGCTAAAATTGTTCTGACGGTGACTTTTATTTCATTATGTACGTAAGTAAATATCTTTGTAGAGGATAAGAATAAAAAATTATGTAACGTATGTTACATGGCACCTTACCTAGCAATTCCGCCACTTGTATTTAAGTTACTGAGATCATAATCATGCTAGATAATGTAATTATTTATATATTCGTTTCAGATCAGCTCCATATCATGGCAATATTGCATTGTCAGTCGATATACATATACGTGGAAAATTTCAGCTCAATCGGAAAGTGGTTAACTTCCAAGATTTGATAACAGTCTACGGAAACAACTGGGGCAACTGAAAGAATAGGTTGGTTTTTAGTCAGTCATGTCTAGGGATGCCATCCGTCCGGGTTTCCTCGGAATTGTCCTAGTTTGTATTCCATTTGTAGTCCGGGTTTCAAAATTTAAAGTCGTGGGCCGCACGCGACACACGCACCCCTCCCGTCACCGCTCCCGACGCAGTTGCCACGGTGCGCACTTCGACTCATGTCCGGGTTCTGGATTCTAAAATCTGGGATTTTAACGCATTTTGTCCTAGTTATAAAATTTTAGAGATGGCAAACCTATTCATGTCTGACAGCGACTTTCGTTTCACCTAAAGCTTGAAGACGTATTTGCTTATATTCCTACTGTATAAAAGTGACGGCAACCGAGCAACCGCAAACGACATCATCAACGCACTAAATGATGATGTTTAGAATATTACTTACTTCGTAACTTTAAATCAGAGTTTCTTAAAGTGGGGTCCACGGACTCCCTGGGGGTCCGTAGCATGTGCACTAGGGGTACGCAGTAGGTCAGCTAATCCTTAACCTATTTACTGGGAAATAGTATCGTCACGTCATCACAAAACATGAATTTATTGAAAAAAAACTAAACTTCTAGGGCAGGGTTTGTTTCATGTTTGACTCTGATAGTCTGATGTATTCAAAATATTCTTTGACAGGGGTCCGTGGAATTATTTATATTGTGAAGGTGGTCCGTGACTGCAAAAAGTTTAAGAAACGCTGCTTTAAATCAATTTGCTTACACAACAATTCACTAAATTTTAATCAGTGCTTACCTCAAACATCATTAATTATATCCATTTCGATTCCATCAATTTATAGTTTGAAATGGACAATGCGATAGTTGTTTAGGTTGATTGAATTTTGTTAATTATAGAGCTTCATTTACGCTTTCGATATATTATTGAATTTTGTCGTTGGATTATTATGTAAGTGAGTGGTTGAGGCAAAGTTAGTTTTTCAAAATAAGCTTGACTTTGACCCAATAAGGACGGAAGAGTTGGATAACTCACCTAGCAGATGGTAGATGTTATTTATGGACTCACATAATATCGAAACATTTTAACGCGTTTACATTTTGAATTTTGAAGAAGGCCATAATTTAATAGCACAATGTACATTTGCTACTATCCCAGTCGCAAGACATAATAACTGTGAAATTACCGTAGTAATGCCCATTCCAAAGAGTAGATCTCAATGGAGAAAAACGGACACGAAACTCCATGAATACTATTTAGATCGCCAAAATTATCACAAAACTTATTGTCCCTTCCTTAAATTCTGCATTAATCCACATACAGATGCAACAGTCCAAACACCAAGTTTTAGTTACAAACATGAAACATCAAAAAAAATCTTCGTACCATTTTACCTTGTTGCCCTCAAGGCGGAGTGTGGTGGTGCCTGGTGGTAGCGCTGATGGTGGGTTCTCCAGCTGCCTGTAGGAGCAGTCCACGGTGATAAGGGGGATCACAGCACCGGCTGCGTCGGAGACCACGTGTGTCATAGTGCAGGCGCAGGGATCCGGACAGGTCTGACGCATTGTCTGTGGAAGAAAGGGATTTATAGACTTGATTCTATCGGGCTTACGCTGCTTTCACATTTGGGCGACAGACGCTGCTTATGCGCGGCTGTTCATATAAAACAGTGAAGGAAAGTGCTTCTGCCGCGCTACTGTCGCGCTGCTAAGGCCCTAATGTGAAAGCGGCTTTATACATCTCGCCTCTCGGTCTTGCCGTTCTGTATCCTCCTTTAGATTAAATATATTTATGGCTTACTTTATGATTTAATGTCATTACAAAATATTGTGAAATATCGTGGTAATAGATACGTAGGCGGGAAATAAAGTTACACCTATCGCCAACGTAGTCGTTTTTTTAGCAATCAAACTCCATCTCATTCTACAAACCACTGCAATGTCCGAAAGCTTATTCTTATGGCCTACAATTAATTAATTAAGTAATAGTAGTGTATACTTTTAATATAGTTTATTTACATAATTATAATATTAAAGATCAAAAGAATTTATTTTTATTTCCTCTTAGTTGTTCTGGGATACACAACTCTTATATATATTATTAGATTTTATTTAGATATTCTTTGAGGAATACTTTGGGTAAACACCCAACAGGAACACCCCCAACAAAACTCAGAAACGTGTATCAGAGTTTTAATGAATCCGTAGTATTCCTCCACATAGGTAAGTTTGTACTAAAGTAAATGTTTGCAAACATTAGAAGACAAGGAAAAGACAAGTTATCACTACTGAAAATCGTGTAAACAAAACACACCTCAGTGTCCTAAAGGCACTCCCTCACCGGGAGCATTCGCGTGTAATGAAACATTATAGATTCGATTTTAAGCATTACATTACAATACTAGCTCCCTGACTGACGCGAATTGTGATGCTCGATTGTCTTACGTCACTGATGAAATGTTCGAATCTGTAACGTTACATTACAGTACCCTTAGCACGAGTTTTCAGTAAATGAGACGTAAAGTAAACTGGAACTTTGACACTTTCAAATTCACAATTTTCAAGGAAAAACTGGAACAGCGCCTCTGGTGTGCGAAGAAGGAATTAATTTTTTCCTTTTTTTTTATTTACTGAAAACTCGAGATAGGGTACAGGTGGTCGCGGTGACCTTAACGATCATTATCACCCGTAAAACTAAGTTGATAACGTCACTACGTCTAAATCCCAACTGAAACATTCACCAAGGATTAATTAGCTTACGTTAAACTTGCTCAAAAAAGTTTTCGTAAAAACAATGTGTAGTCTACATTATGAAAAGGTCAAGTGCGACTCAGATTTGCATTATGGAGAGTTCCTTAATTTTGCTTGGGGCTTACTAAATTTGGGCAATTCTTGAATCGTTTGCCTTTTATTTATTTTTGTTATTATTTGATGTAACAGCGGCTAAAATACACGTTCTGCAGGTTTATCAAATGGTCGAAACTTCGCTCCCGTTAGGAGATAGCCGGCGTCGCTCCCCCCCGCTTGCATTTAGTAGGGCGACGTTTAAACCATTAGATACACCTACAGAGCGTTTCTAAACAGGTAACGGTGACCCTGAAACGTAAAAGGCTATTGAAGCAACACCGTAGATTTTATTAAAAGGCTGACCGTCCCTATCACATCACACCCATTGTGAGATTATTCATTTGATGATTTTACCACGACAAGACTGTGATATCAGTTATCCCTGGAACGCAACGGACAATAGAAACAAGGTAGTAAGGTCCCCATCGGGCGGGAAGACTCATTTGATGACATAACAACCCATAAAAAAATAAAGGTTATGGAACCCTAATAATTTTATTTTTTTCAGCAAGTACCTGTTAACTGTTCACGTAACATTCATTTGCGAGTTTGGAAGTTATTAGAAGTTTTGTTTTGAACTCCTGTTTTTTGTCTAAATAACTGTAACTGTAATGATGGCCTTACATTTATTTGATGTTGACTTACTTAACAATGGAAGTTGAATCTTCAGAATACGTAATAAAGCAGCGAACTAACAACATATTTTCGAGTTCCAGCTTTTTTTTATCGTGGTTTAATCATCAAATGAGTCCTGAGCTCAATCAAGTTATAGTCCCATCCAAGGACAACGTCTGATATTTAGCATTACGCAGTAAAAAAGGTGTAGTTCAAAGGCCTTATCACAAAATTTCTGTATTTTATTTAAAGCGTAGGTACTTGAAGTATTTACTGCGTTTATTGTATCGTAATTGAAAATCGCCTCTAGCGTACACTAATAATAGCAGATTAGTAGGCTCAAGTGTTAATTCCCGAGTGAAACGAGGGAATTAAGTTAAGAATCCTTATTGTAGCGAGGGATTCAAGTTAGCCCAAGACAAGGCAGCTTTACTCTCGAGGAGCGTACTCTGCTTTTCACACCTACTAAGGAAATAAATTCGATTTTTGTAATTTGATGTGGTACGACGTCTGTGGGTACGACAATCTTCGAACGTGAAGTTGGCACCACTGTAAGCGATCAGCTGTTGGCCGCCATTACTGATACGACTCCTTGGTGAAAGTTTTCATAGGGTTTTCTTTGAGGTTCCAAATTCAAATCACATTATTCCCACGGAAATAATGAAATTCAATACATATATTATTGCCCGGCTCGAGCGAGAGGGAACAATGTCATGCTTTACAGCAGGTTTGCCTGACATATAATATGACATTTACGAGCAAGTAGTGTGAAAAGAACTTTATGTCACGAAATTAACGTCAAAATTCCCTTAAACCACAGTCTAAACATCCCTTTTTAAGTTATACTGGTGTCTCAAACAGGCGGTCGGTAGGCTTCATGCCTTTCCCGTTTCATCAACGAAATAAAAAGACGACGAGCGAAGAAGAGGGCCCTGTCGATAGTTAGCTGCATCCGATTACGTTCAACGTCAACCAGTTACAATTGAGATCAGGTAAGGCAGCTACGTAGGTATATACGAGCTTTTCCAATGGTTGATTTGAGCAACATACTTCAAAGTATGTTGCTAGTACCACTCCACTTTTGGGGGCACTTAAAGGCGAACCAAATCGTCCTTTTCGAATAGATGTGATGAAAAATCCATTTCTTACGTGGTTTTTCTTTTTTAATTTTGGGTAAGACTATGCGCCGGTAACCTAAATAAAAGCCAAAAAGTTTTTACAGTGAGTTTTTATCTCCAAGTTCGCAAAATGACACTGGCCTCTAGCTGTGTGTTGGATGGTGTCGGGCTGGCAGTGCGACCCAGCGGCGGCAGGATAAACAATTTAAAAAAAGAACATGTGAAAATTGCAGACGCCATTGGCGCAATTTTCAATTTGTGAGTTGTTTGAAGATTCAGTTTTCGTAGAAAGTAATTTATTTTCCTCGTAGGTGTAGTATAAAGCACTATGTATCAATCGAGAGAAAGTGCGATTCCCGATCTCAGGTATCTTAACATACTTTGAAGTATGTTGCTCAATACAAGGAAATCTTCAAAAAGACGGGAAATATTTGTTGAGGCACGCTCTAGAGAACCGGAAAATGTATAAAAAAGGGGAAGTCTATGTGAACTCGGAAGGGGATGTTTCCGGGATATAAGATGATTATGATGTCTTCTTTGTCTGAAAACCTTCAAACTATGTACGCTAATTAAAAGCATCATTAAATAGCAAATCTATTTAGCCCATTATCAGCTATAATTATGAAAAGTAATGCACACATGTTTTTTTTAATAAATCAATATTAACAGACAAAATGTATTATAAAACTCGGGACTGATGATGCCAGAACGCACGAAAAATTATACCATGGCGTGACGTATTATAAATTTTAAAAAAGTGACCTAACTTCATCAATTTTTGTGCATGTAACAAAATAAAAAATACGAAATAAATCATTTTGGACGGTCTATTGATTTTCTATTGAATCAGCCTATTTTAAAAATGCCACCGCAATTTTTAAATCAACCTAATAAGTGGATTTAACATAGTGTCAGTGTGAGGGTAATCTTGTTACTAAATACCGACAGTAAATACCTAACCAATAGTATGTTTTGTAACTTGCTGATAAGCGGATATTATCATAACGTTTGCACTTTTTACGACACCTTACAATCCATTCGAGATTAGTAGATAATTATAATCTGTCCACAAAGATTGTTAATCTGCGTAAACGGAAATGTAAATTAATTCCGTTATTGACTAAGGATTCGGGCAAATTGAGGGTGGAGCTCCATACATGGACAACTTCATACAATAGGGTACGTTTCAGTTAAAACATAGTGGTCAGAAACGCGAGGCCAGTGTCAAAAATAGGGATGTGCCAACGGAACCGGGGAGAGAGAGGGCGCAGAATTATTTTTCCAGACCAGGGCTACAATTGACCAGATCAGGGCTACAATTGGCCAGACCAGGGCTACAATTGGCCAGATCAAGACTACAATTGGCCAGACTAGGACTACAATTGGCCAGACCAGGACCACAATTAGCCAGACCAGGGCGCAGTTGAAGAAGCTCGCACTGGAGCAAAACATGTACCTTACGGCACATCACGAGACAATACCTAAACAGGCCCTCCTGGAATGCAAGAGGCAACTGAAGGAACCGCGTAGCGTATGTGGTATAACAGTATCTGATAGTCCCTTCCACTCCACTCAGGGTTTGACTGATCTAGATGACTTAAATAAACTGACATTCTATTTTCATTGGCGATCATGAAATGACTGAGATATATTAGATTGACAATAACTGTCCTACAAAATATTGTATTGCCATCATTTCGTTTGAATAGCGGCACGCTTTGAGAGATTGTCAAGTTCTTGTATGAAAACAGTGTAGTTAGTAGTAGATATCTGAGAAAATATAAATACATTTTATTGTTGTCTAGAAAAGATGTAAGACAGAAGCAATTTCAAACAACAAAGGGGACGTTACAACACAGAAAGCTTGTTCAAATAATATCATTCTTCGCTGCAGTATACCTATTTGAAACTGGATCCAGAAATTATTCCTAACAGAGTACACTATTTTAATTAACTAGAAAAGTATAATTACTTCTCAGTTTAAATTAAATGGCGCTGGAAAAATCTTCTCTTGTTGAAGAATTTTTTACAAGCTAGCTTTGCGAACGATGTTCAGGTTACCTTCCAGCATTTATTATTTAATAAAGACAGTTGACAAGTTTTCTTTGCAGTATGAATATTCCTGGAAACTGGAATGTTATTTCCCTTTAATTTACTTTATTTTAATGTCATAATACCACAGTTTTCTTTACAAATTGCAACGCTAATAAACATGTCTGTGCTAGGAAATGGGTATAGAATTTACTTAGAAATTGTTGTCTCAATTACTATCATGAACAAAACATTGCTAGTCTCTTTGGAACAATAAGTTATGTGTGGTTTTCTTTTTAACACCGACGGAAAAAGAGGGGTGTTATAAGTTTGACGTGTCTGTCTGTCTGTCTGTGGCATCATAAAGCCCGAACGGATGAAGCGATTTCAATTTAGTTTTTTTTTGTGAAAGGTGACTTACCTGCGAGTGTTCTTAGATATGTTTGATGAAAATCGGTTGAGCCGTTTAGAAGTTGTGGAGGTGAAAGTGGGGATAGATAACCGAGGGTCTGCAAATATACTCGAGTTGGGTATCAAATGAAAGCGTACTGAACAGCTAATTTTTGGCAACAAAAAAATTACATAAGTATGTTCTTATAAAAAGTATAAAATAAATTAAAAATTTAAAAAACCTCCGACACAAAAACCAAGTTTCCTTTAAAAAGTAAAAAATAATAAAAATACGTCGCGTTGGGGGACTGCAAAAAAACAGGAGATGATGAATAATTTGGAGCAGTCCCCCAACGCGACGTATTTTTATTATTTTTTACTTTTTAAAGGGAACTTGGTTTTTGTGTCGGGGGTTTTTAAATTTTTAATTTTTTTTTTTTTGAATTGTCTCTGTAACAACTGTATCATGATATCCCATTGTCACGAATAGAAATATTACCATCTCAATTTAATCCATTATTTTCGGTACAAAATTCTCTTGCAGATAATCATATAAAAACATAGATATAAGAACAAGCGAAATACTTTAGCTTAACTGAGATAATCTTTCTTTCTCAAACGAAAACAAGATAACAGTTTCAAATTTATCGGATTAAAAAATACTGAGATATCCACAAATTCCTGATGAATCTCACGAGTATGTAGATCCATTTACGTGTTAGAAATAGGTCATTACGTGTACATATTTCTACACGTAAATTTGATTTGTGGACATGTTTCCTATTTCTGCTCAGATAATCTAGAATCTGAATAAATTATCTTTATAGGTATCTAATGTCTTATCCAATTTCGGATAGTAACGTGTTTCATTATCTGCTGGCCTCGTTTGGAATGCTTCTGAGATGCTGATATTATTTGATTGATTTATATTTTTATTTTATGACTACGGACAGCAACGCACTGATTTTTTGCTTTGATTGACCTGTCTACTTTACCACAGACGTTAACACACAATCCGCGATGTTTCCTACGCACCGTAGGAATTAAACTTGACTAAAGGTACTGACATTCATGCTTTAAACTAGCATGCTAAAAGAGCATGCTTATGAGCATGCTTCATTCAAATCAATATAGCATCCTCATTATTAGCTAATGGTTTCGATACACATGCTACTAAGTAGCATTTGCTTAAAAGTAGCATGCTCTCGTGCTTTAGCATGCTAGTTTAAAGCATGTTTGTCAGTACCTTTAAGCTAGTCAAAAGATTTACCGTTGTTAGATCTTTTACAGTAACACAATTATACTTAGCTTACTGTGCACCTGCATTGTGCAATTTTAAAATTTGATGACACTACAACTTCTTGGAATAAGAGACATGTTCAATTTTACTTATTCGATACAAAATATTGTTTACAATATCACTTCCTTTCATGGAATATTTATTCTTGGAAAAACGAACAGAGCAGAAACATGCAATAATAAAGTATTTGCACAATGTACGTGACAGAACGCTCTTCGGCTATTTAAATTGAAATACATGGCATAAAATTCTGAACTGCAACTGAAAGAATGTAATCTTTCGTGTAAATGTAAACTGCTTAAATTATGGAACTTTATTGGCAGATTAGGTGTTAAAACAAACATGGTCGCAAGAACAAAGCAAGCGACTTATTGGACTAATTAGATAATTACCGAAATTGCCTTGTTTTACTTCGGACTAAGGATTATGATAATTATCGAAGATACGGCTTTAAAGTCACAAGGGCGTTGCACTATGATGTCATAGTCTATGGCGAACACCAGTGTGACTCGCATCCATTAAGGTGAATGCTCCAACTAGCCCGCGAAATCCAAAATTTCTTGCGTTTTATGTTGATTAAAATATTCGCGGCTGTAAGACGTATGTAGTTACAGAATTATAGTCATCACTAATACAACCCTCCAAGTTCATAAAGCTCTAGGAATGAATTTTTCTGTTTTTTTTTTTTTGTTTCTCAGCCTTTATGAACTTGGAGGGTTGTATTGGTGATTTTTAGATGTGGGTAATTCTAGCTTTTTGTGACGTCTGATTTATATGTATGATCTTTGCAAAAAAAACAACATTATTATCTATTGGTTGAGCAGTGCAAACCAGCTAAATGTGCGTTCGCGCGCGAGATCCGCGACAGGAGACCACGACAAGAGACCGCGACCGAAGATTGCTACCGTATCTGTCTCCTATCGCTGTCTGACTACTAACTGCCGTTCATACATTGCCTAATGTTAAGTACTGTCGCTGTCTTATTAAATCATTATGAAGTGTATGGAACTTGCGGAATTCACACCTTTTTGCCATAAATGAGTAAAGTTTTCGTTTGGAGTGCGTACCGATTCCAGCGGACGCTGTCGGCTGCCGCGACACTCGCACTGCTGTTACGGCAGCGGAACGCATGCCGCGGTAGCGGTACAGCTCCGACGAACGCGTTCGGCTGCCGCTGCACCCGTACGGCGCCGTTCCGATGCGAGCCGATTGGTCTGAATCATGCCTTACATCGCTTATACTGGCATTGGCATTCTTATTTGTATTTGAATTGCTATCTCACTTGTATTAGATTATTTGTCCCAGACACCGGTTATCAATTTATTATTGAGATTTGTGAACCAAAGACCGATGATGCTTTATCTTATAATAAGGCAGAAAAAAACCTAATAACAATGAAAATAAAACACGATTCTATTAGGATTTCGTTCGAGTAAAAGAAGGCTGGTTTTTATTAGATTATTATTTTGACATATTTCTCCTCTTTTCTATTATAGGTGGCCTATCTTAAGTGAAATTAATTCCAGTGTGAAAATGAGATGCCGCTAGACGTGAATAGCTGTCTCGTTCACATAGAGGAATCAGTTTATGACGTCATGGTAGGCCACCAGCACAGCCGACCATAGCGGAGAAAATTGACGTCGCCTTTATTACATCAAAGTAGGGTTGGTATTCGTATGACAGGTGTTAGTGAAGTGCGGTTGAACGCTCTCAACTTCTCAGTTATACCAATGTTCCATTGCAACCACGATGTGTAATGAGTTACTCTGTTAGAATTGTAGGTCAAGTGGCGATCGTTAATTGTTTCCAATTAAGTCAAGTTCGAACACTATTAGATTGTTTTAATTGTGATCTTTACAAACAGGAGCAAACATTCGTTGAATAGAAATGGCCAATTATTTTGAGATCATCAAAATAATTTGAATTGGAATTTTCCAAAACTTTTCGTCATTTTCTTTATCTTCATTAAATAGAACTTCACCTTCAATTGCAAATGTAATTAGTCCGTCATTTAGAGTTTTGAAAAACAATGTTCACATTTTTTTAATCTTATGCTTAAATCATTCCCGGTCGACGGCGCGTTCTGTTCCACGCGCGCCTCAATTAGTGCCAGCTTAATGACGGGACCGCCCTTTAGAGGCCCAAAGCCTGCCGGGGTCGTGAGTCTCACCAATTACCTTTTTTTTACGGGGGTAAAGTCATCAAATGAGTCCTCCCACCCCGGGCAGGGCGGGAGGATCTGTCAGACTTGTACTGACTAAAATCCACGGTGTTCTTCAATAGCCCTTTATGTTCCGGGGTCACGGTAATGAAAGAAGTCCCGCGACCTCACGAATTACCTTGAGAAAAATACCAACACCTTTAATCACAAATCCGTTAGCTATTACTGATTAACGCATTGTTAATTGACGATCCTTAATTAGACAGCTTCAATTCCGCAATAACAGTCACATACTAATTAGATTGTACTACATAGCTACCAATATGATTGTCTAATTGATAATCTAATTATGATAATCCTCTATAATCACCTGCTTAATCTCTTCCCAACTATTTTAAGGTCAGCTTCCAGTCTAACCGGAAACAGCTGAATTTCGATAAGTTATATGAAGCGACAGTCTATCTAACCATCACAAATTAACTAGGTTATGAAGATCACCCCACGATAATTCCTGGTCTGAGTGTTTGTGTGTGTGTGAATTTCAATATTTACAAACGCACCCATGACAATAGGATATCCACAGTGCAGGGCAACGTTTTTAAGACTGTAAAAGTGCGTTCGCGCGCTAGACCGCGACAGGAGACCGCGACCGAAGATTGCTACCGTATCTGTCTCCTGTCGCTGTCTCCCTCGCGAACTGCAGCTCATAGATTGCCTAATGATAAGTATTGTCGCGGTCTCCCGTCGCGGTCTTAATAGCGAACCGTCACCTTTAGACTGGTATCAGACTTTTAGACAGGCTACTTTCAGGAGCACGTTAGCTTCCCAAGGCTACCCACGTCTACTGTGCGTCTACTTAAAAAATAAATGGCCGTGTCCAATTGTAAGAACCATTTAAAAACACTCTAAAAGTCTAAAATACTTTAAAAGTTCTGAAAAGATTTTACTAAACCTCTCTATTTTTGCGGAGTAGAAAGCGTTACAGAAATACAATGAGTAGGCCTAATTAATGCATAAACACACTAAATGCTAAATTTAAATTGATTAGCATAAACTGTGGGACTGGAAATAATTTTGGAAAGGGGATTTATGTACCTATTTGTTTATTTTTGATATTTTTGTCTTTTGGGTATGATTTCAGTGGTTAAATGATCGTGTTTGAAAAGATGCTTGCAAAAACAAATGTTTTTCAAAAGAGGTAGGTAGGCTGAAAATACAGAACTCCACGTGATACGATCCTTACATAACATTCCACTCGCCTTTTTCCACGTTAAGGGTTCTCTCTAGATTGAAAAAATCGTGCAGATTAAACAACTTTTCGGGATAACAGGTATTAAGCGTTTCATTACAAAGTTCCTATATCCACTTTCCAGGTTTATTATCAGATCAGCTCCATGTCTTCATAATATAGCAGCATCACGCGATATACATATAGTTGCCAAAAGTTCAGCTCAATCGGAAACCGGGAAGTGGCTCAAATTGAACTTGCAAGAATTAGATTACAGACACACGCCCCCTGCGTGTGAAACTAAATATAGGTAAGCTTGTAAAAACCAACTTACCCTTATAATATCCATAACTTTATTCAAAGGCTTCCCTCTATACAGCTTCTGATGACACACCAGCTCATCGTAATCAATGATTTTTCTTCGGATTGTTCCGTTTTCATTCTCCATTGCCAACCAATCGAGACCCCCATCGCTGCAGTCCCAACTGTTGCCTGCCAAAAGAAGAAAAACATTTTAATCCGTGATAGGTTTTGTTCAACTCCCTCCTAAAAAGGGGGGAAGTTATTGACCATCAACCGGCCACGAATCCTGACTCCGTATAGTTTTTTTTCTTTTTTATTCGATTTATAATAAAAAAAGTTCCATATCATATTGCCTGATTAGGAAATAGAACTCGATTCCTTGCACAGTGCACATGCACAGCGGTTCCGCTCTACCAATGAGACAGACTAAAAAAAAGTTAACATTTTTTAAAACCAAAGCACATCTGCTATAACAATACTTTAACTTCGACGGTGTTTTGACTTGATAGCAATAAGGACGATTTTTGTAAATCATGCGTTCTTTCCCGCACGTGTTTTTTGTTTTGTTCCTAGTTCTAAGTGGTTATAGAAATCCTTATAAAAAAGTGAGCCCATAAAGTGTTATACAATATTATGTGACATATTCCTAGAAATGTTTTCTTTTAAAATCAAAGACTCTATTCATTGCGTAAACACGTGTTTCACATTCATTGAGAAATGGCCTTGTATTTTTAGGGTTCCGAACCGTTTAAGGTAAAACGGATCCCTATAGAATCACTCAGTTGTCTGTCGCTTAAAGCCGAATCTACTCGACCGATTCTGTTGACATACATAGTAGGTATAATTTCTGTGACCCAAATACGTACGTAAATGAAAATAAATATTATTTTCAAACTGGAGTCGTTTTTTGAGGGTTAACTAAATAACATACATTGAATATCGACCATAACGGGGTACACCCCGTCAGATATAGTGGAGATAAGCCCGCACCTCGCACACCGTTTTGAAATTCTCAAAATATACAGATTATAGTGTTTTGCCAATAGATTGCAAGAAAATCTATAAGAAGTACAATCATAGTTTGAAAATGTCATGTTATAATGAGATTCGTACGGAACCCTACGCATGCCAGACCATCTCGTACCTACTTGGCCAATTTTTATTTATAGGACATAAGTGGTTACAGAAATTAAAAAAAAGACATAAATCTACATGGGCACTTACAAAACATTGAAATATAAGTACAAGATTCGACTTAAAAAACTTAGGATAAGAGAGTCTTGAAAACAATATTGTAACTATTTCCAAGAAACTTGTTCTCTTAAAAATCAAAGACCATTCATTGCGTTAACACGTGTGAGCACTCTTAAAATCATTTATGAAAAGGCTTTTGTTTTCATTCCGAACGATTGCGACGCTACTCTTCATTAAACTTTAAATCGTATCTCTAACAACTTAAACTCCAATTTTAAATACGCAGTTCCAGTCTTCCAAAGTGCAATGTGTCAACTAAAATTATTATCAGTTATTGATTTTGAACTTGTCAAAGTTTAAAATCAAGAGATAAGTTCTTGAAACACGAACTGGAAGTTTATATTAAAAAACTTTTGCTTTAATACTGTAGTGTCGTTAAAACTTTGAGCTGTCATTTTTTATATTTATTTTAACTCAAAAATGATCCCTAAGATTCCATAAATTAATCTTTACACTAAAAAAAATCCTTAGAAAATTTTCAAGTGTCCGATTCCCGCAAGGAACAAATATATAGTATGGTATGACGGACCTGTAACATTTTTTTCTGGATTCAGCTAACGCATCCGTTATACTATATTTATGTATAGCAGTTCCTGGAGTGTGATTTTTTAAAATACTTACAATATTTCATGCTTTTGGATTTCTTGTAGTTTTTTTTTAAATACTCGTTTATCAAATTATGAGTCCTTCCGCTCTGTATGGAGCGAAAGACATCAGACTGACTAAAACGACCCTGTTCTTTCAATAGCCGCGACCCCGGATACCTTGTGAGCTATTACGTGAAGATATTACTGAGTTCTCAGCATACCGGGTATTAAAATACAAGGCAGGAATGCTATATTTATATAAAATCAATCATGAATGGATGACCACTTATCATTGCAACTCTCCTCCGCTTCTCGGAAAGCTCTTAACACCGGCTGTCATTTGTAGATCTTTGACTGTCATTACTGCTACATACTCAGAAGTTTGTTAGACTGACAGTCTTGCCAAGGGATATCGAATAACCCAATCATCTACTGGATGTTAGATAGGTCCATTTAGGTAGCCAGTGTGGTAGTAGCGCCATGTAAAATACTGATCATCAGCCGCATCCGGTTCGACTGGAAGCCGACCCTAAAATAGTTGGGATGAATTAAGGCAGATGACAATGAATTATTTGTTAATGGATGCTGTGATTTCGACATGTTATCATGTGTAATGTTTATCGAGTCGGAAGGGGTCTTTTGTCAATGATAACAGCAGCGAAGATTGTTGTTTATGAATACGCCTCTTTGGTCAATTCCTCTTAATATTCTCAGATCAAAGAAATAGGCAGATAGAGCGCTCGTAACCGGCGAGTATGTCCACTAAAGCAAATACAAAATCAAAAACGAATATCAACTCGCGACAGTGCCAAGCTACGAATCGTACCAATTTTTCTATCTAATCGATTTTTGTTTGCCAAAATATGCCGGATCCGTGTCTTTAAACATTGTAAAGTTGTTCTCAAAAACAAAGAAAACGATATGGAATGTTATTCGATTTGATTTTGTATTTGCTTTGGTGGACATACTCGCGTGTTCAGAGCGTTCTATCTGCCTGTTTCTTTGACCTGAGTTAATATTCATATTAGATTTACTTCTTTTGAAGCCATGTTATCTGTGCCCTCTCATATTAAATGTCTTGGACCGAACACACGCCTTTTATTCATCATTGGCGACGAGAAAAATCTTTATAGAATAAAAATGTCTGTGAGTCAGATTCGCGATTAATACTTTTACGTGGTTAACAATGTTGCAGACAGAACCGATATTTTAATCTTTTGCAAGACAATATTATTTTTTTCATGACTGTGAGGACCCCTTTATACACTATTACATTATCCCACATCTTTAAGGTAAAGTACCATAATTCAAAGGTCACAATAACATAAATTAAGATAAACATCATTAGTATCATTTAAGATTCAACAAATCATTACCCTAATTGATGGGAAATGTAAATAAACCATTACTAATGGTAAATGTACATTCATAAAATAAGAACATAGGTACCAACCGAATAAGGAACCACCTCGTTTTTGAAGTTGGTTAATAAAATAACATACTGAAAATAGAAACCTAACTAAAGATGTAGTGTTATGAAATGTAAATCAATTTGTTTCTTATTAATGCCGACTCCATTTTATTCTTTGTATTCGTAGGACGTTCTCCTTGATGGATGGACAGGAAGGGGAAGACCAAAGAAAAGATGGACAGATTGTGTAAGGGATGATATGAATGAAAAAGGAGTCAATGTTTCGGTGACGTTTGATAGGGGAGAATGGAAGAAAAAAACGTGTTGCGCCGACCCGAAGTAAAATGGGATAAAGGCAGGAAGATGATGATTCGTAGGACGTTCTCGTGGGATATTTTTCAGCCTTCAAAGGAACCCACGGGGGGATACTAATCCTATACCTACAAGTATACCCTACAGCATGAAAAGTAAAGAAATACATATTTACCATTTATCTACGGCAAAGCCAAAAGGAGGGTTAAAATTTTCTTCTTTTGCACCAGGAACATGAACAATAATTAACGCAGTCTTTGATGTCAAACCCCGCCAAGACAAAAGGAAGACTTACACTTGAGACCTAGCTTGCTAAAGCCTTGCCAAAGGGTAATTAGCTTTCATGTAAGCTGCACGCGTAGCATGGAGCCGTAGAAACGGGTTTTGTCCGTTTATTGCCCGTTGAACTACCAGTAGAACGACGGGTAACAAAAAAATCCTGCGGTACTAGTAGATCGCTTGATAAAGTATCGAATTGTGAAGATTATACCTACCGATGAAATAACATTCTCAAATATTATATAACCGCTGTGCACCGTCACAAATTTTCACATTTATAAATGACTTGTATTATTCATGGAAATAGTAGTGGTAAGGAGGTCTAGGTTCTAAGAAAAGTTGTCAATGAAGAGAGCGAACCAGAACCTAACAAACATTTTCTCTGAACTCTAACTTTCACGCCATCAACAGGTACTGGATACAAATAAAGCAATCTGTCATATTTTATCTATGAAATAATAATATACACGCTGTCCCGAGAAGTGTGTGTGTAAGTCCTTTGTATGGATGTGTGCAATTCCTTTTCCATGAAAAGTGGTCATAACTTTGTCCCGTAAAAAATATAAAATGATCTCCCCTTTAGCCCGGTTCAATTTGACCCGCACACTTCTCGGAACACACTGTATTAATGATCGATCAACCCACGAGTACCAAGGTTCCATAAATGACATAAGTGTGTACTAAGACGAGTAAGGGATATTCATTCATAATAGGAGTTAAAAATGTGATGTATCATTGTATGAATAGAAGTTAATTCATCCGATTTATTTCACACTTCAAGTGAAAGTAGTCGAAACATGACTGTGTTTTACATGTTTCGAGTTTTTTCGAAATTCCACCCCTTAGGGGTGCAATTGAAAATCATGTGGTGAGGACAAATACGAATTATTCGCGACGAATGCTGCGGAAGGGAATTCGCAGGCGGAGTCTAGTTGATACCTATTACGAGTATGTTTATCATTCTGTCCATTTTCCCATGAAACCCATATAAACATTCCAGTATAATGTAACGATGAAGATGTAATTTCTCATGCGTGAATATCATATCACGGAATAATTCCATTGGGAAATAGTACCTGCTAATAATAATCTCTGCGGTCTCTGTCGCTATGATAGAATAAAGTTAAGTAAGTAGATACATATACATAATAGGTGTCTGCAAATACTAATGTTGCCATTGAGAAATTTAAAAAATAACTGACAGAAATACAGATTGTCTTTGACCAAATGTTTTTTTGTGCTGACACTTTTTGAGGTGCGCCTGAACACCAACGCGCCGTCAACCCTATGTCCATGATCGGACGTCGAGTCGCCCATTATTTGCCGTCCGATGCAACAACATATTTAGGGTGAAATTCGCGGCGAAATCCGCGCAAATGGGGAATGCGACGCTACGCGCACATTTAACATAGAATCGACTCAAAATTTAATTTGAGTTCACTACACGAAAAGATACACATTTTCTTTATAGTCACGTCACGTCTCGTTGTGAACTGTCAACTGACCCTCACCTATGTTAAATATTTGGAGACGTAGATACATACAAGGTCAATTAAGAAATAAAAAAATAAAGTAAAAATATAAATACAAAAACGTGAGATCCTCATTTGGCATTATGTGCTCAACATTATGCATGTTAGGGAGTCAATGCACGGAGGCATTAACTCGAAAATAAGGTTATCTGAGGTCAAAACTAAAACAGGTAGACTTTTATTTTATAAATAGGTATGTAGTAGGTAATATTTTTTGTGTAGACACACAATAACAATATTTTTACATTCCTGAGCAACCTTGATGTTTTATGACTTGTTTTGTTTTGTGTTTTTTTCTGTTTTAATATTTAGTTTTTTTAGAACGTAGAAGTACTCCTAAACGGGATCTACCTCAAACGGGATTCTGCGAAATTCGACCGTTGAGAGGTTTTTTTTTGGGTTGAATAGAATAGAATTTTTGTTGGATTTTGATTTAGATTTTCCAAAAGTATTCCAAAAAGAGGGAGGCCGGGTGTAAAAATTCACAGAAAATTTAAATTCGCGCGGGTGAAGTCGCGGGAGAAGTGGCAGTACGAGTTTAGAGCACTTTTATGAATAACTTCAAGCTTTTAGGGACGTCCGTTACTACTCAATCAGGGATATAAAGTGGATGGCTGCGGATTTTTTATACATCAATGGTTCCCTCTGTGAAAATATCGCACAAAATCCCGTCATACGCGCCCGCGCCTTTTTACGCTGCTCATACTATTTTTAAAAGCTGATTCACTATAGCGCACTAAATTTTCACAAGGTATTGTAATAAAATTATTTGATTCGTTAACCGATCTAAAAAAAGAGGAGGTTCTTCAACTCAATAATACTGGATTGATATAAAATTTTAATCATTCACCATACATGTAGCATAACGGCAAGTCAACTTACTCCAATCTATCAAATTTTACCAATTTACCTACTACTATTTAATTGTGATGAGGTTGAATATCTGTTAAAGAAAGCCAGATTGAGGTAATACATATGTATATTTCCCGAATATAGTGAACCGAAAAATTGCTAAAAAAGTTGCATTCGTTAAACGTGTCGCGGGTTCAATCCCCGCAACGAACAACTACTAACAAGTAGCTGTTCGCGGATCTGGGCGTTTGTATGTATGTGTATATGTGAGTTATTATTAAAAGCAGAAAAAAATCCTTGTGTTGGGCAATGTTATTTCTAATTTAAAAAATTAAGATAAACAACTGAACTACACTAATTGCTACACAACTTATAACCGTGTTTTTTGTCTCACCTGCTAAATAAAGGTGTTCCAAACTCCTCGGCTCTGACAACAAAGGCATCTTGATATGTCTCAGCATGTTTCCTCGAAGGTCCATCTCTCGAAGAACTGGCATGTTCACCACGACCTCCGGTGGAAGTTCCCAGAGTGACATCAGGCCGTGGATTTTTAGTTTCTGTTGGAAAAATGATAATTGTTACAAAGAAAGAAAATTGTGTTTATTGGCACTAAAACTTAAAAATAAAACAATACATATAAACTTATTAAGAGAGTAGGTACTAAAGGGCTTCAGCTCAGCATAAATATATTGTTTAGCTACGAGCCCCTTACTCATTTTTTTCCTCCCTGAGTGGTGTAGAATCCCAATATCAGACTCGAAGTAACTAAAATCCACCATGTTCCTGCCATTGCCCTATAAGTTCCAAGGTCACGGCTGCCTCTCCAGACAGTCCTTGACGCAGCTAAGACCTCTAAGTTCTGTTTTACTTTAATCGATTAATGAAATAAAAAGAAAAGATGCACAAATATTTGGCCGATTTGCTCATCCTCCTTTGTTATTATCTTTTATTTTGTATCTGACCCTGAACTTAGCAACGACTGCGCAAATTCTCTATCGTCTATTGACCTTAGCATGCTGCATTTGACGATGTATATTTATTTATGCTGTTTTTTGAAACAACATTCATTTATAAGTATTACTGCGCGACAAGGATAAGCTGATTTTTAAGGTTTCCCACACAAAGCGTAAAATGGGACCAAATTAGTACATGTGCCGGTTCGCGGCAGAGACCGCAACAGGAGACAGCGACAGGAGATCGCGACAGGAGACCGCGACAGTACTTAAAGTTAGGCAATTTATGACCGGCAGTTTGCGAGCGAGACACAGACAGGAGACAGATACGGTAGCAATCTAAGGTCGCGGTCTCCGGCGCGGTCCGCCGGCGCCGCCTTAAGACTTCACTGTCCGTCTATCTGTCTATTTATCTGTCACCAGGCTATATCCCATACGGCGGCGATAGGCGGAGACCTCTCGCGCCCGGCATTGGTTTCGGCCATGCTGCGGAGCGAGACGGAGTGGGAAGCGGTCGCCGCCTTCTGCGAGGCAGTAATGCTCGTGAAGGAGGCGGCGGGCCGCGAGAGAGAGAGGACAGCGTCCTCCCTCCGCCCCAACCGCAGTGGTGTACGCCCACGGCGCCGTACGCCGCAAGACGATCTCCGGCCACCGTAGGCGCGGGCATGCGGACAGCGAGTAAAGGGCAACTCACTGTCCGACCATGGACCATGCCCGGGTCGACGGCGCGTCGTGTTCCACGCGCGCCTCAAAGAGCTGTCAGCAAAATCGCGGGACTTATTTCTATTACCGTGACCCCGGAACATAAAGGGCTACTGAAGGACACCGTGGATTTTAGTCAGTACAAGTCTGACAGTACCTCCCGCCCTGCCCGGGGTTGGAGGTCTCATTTGATGATTTTACCATGATAAAAAAAAGGCTATATCCCGTGTATTTAGCTTTAATCATAACATTTCGCTACGACCAATAGGAGCCATGCAGCGAGTCCAATGATCGAGCAGATCTAATGATCTGAATATTCCAATGAATGAATCAAGTCTTGACTTGTCTAATGTCAAGTCAAGACTTGATTCGCAAATCAATAAGTACCTACCATATCTTTGTGGAATAAAATGGTACTTATAAGATATGCATATTACGGGCATTAATTAAGGTTGCCATCTCTAAAATTTGAAAACCAGTATAAGACACAGAAAACCCTGGATTTTTGAGTCCAGAACCCGGACAAGAACTACGTTTTGGAGGACGGTGAAGTGTGCGTGGACGTGAGTCGAACTGCGCACGGGGTTTGGGAGGACGGTGAAATGTGCCCGGACATGAGTCGAACTGCGCATGGTGGGTGGAGAACAGTGAAGTGTGCGTGTGAATACCCCCCGGACGCTATCTACAAACTCTTAACCCGGACGGATGGCAACCCTAGCATTAATCATCATGCAAATTAAACTTTAAGCCAACTAGATATAAGTGACGTTTCACTCTTATCTGATTGGATGGTCATATGCGTCAGCTCCGTCTGTAATTGTTGACTTGTTGTGTCACTACTGTGATTTGCGAATCCGTTGGATTTACACGCATTTTTTAATAACAAATTAGATTAATAGTGCCGTGCGGATGTGCGCTTGCGCACGGTAGCGTGTTTATAAAAGAACATTAGACCTGACAGTGATTTTGTTTGTGTAATATCGAATTCTGGACACTAAAGATTTGGTTGTCATCATAAACGAGCCTAGCATCATAGCCTAGTCTACCTTGGGGTATAGCTAAAACCTGGTGGTTGTCTGTGGATCGAACTAGTGTCCTGTATTTCCTTCATGCAAATTTTCTGATCCAGTTAGTTTTCTTGTTCTGCCTAACAACGCTTTGTCTTCTGTAACAGACCAGGTATGTCCACTATTTCAGTTCATAAACTAATCTAAAACTAAAACACTTCACTTTTGATCGTCCCAACCAACTCAAGCAACCAATGTGGACAACTTTTAAAAGAATTAAATATTTTTTAAAGTATCCCGTAAAACGATGGTCACTAATTGCATAACTCTATACTCAAAGTTATATCGTTTCTGGAAGTCCCAGAAATCGGACAAAATTGGTCCCATTATTGGTGTCAAGTTTCGTTATAAATTAGAGAAACTTAACTTCTTTTACTAATGATAAGCATAATTTAGAATTAATCGTTGACACGTTTAGGTCAATTACTCTATGACATAATTTCTTATACCAGTTATCCTTTTTGGAAAAAATGAGCCAATTTTTTTTAGCCATCCTCCCTCTGCGAATTTCTCCTGTATCGTGGGTACGTTTACAAACATTGAAATTCACACACACAACTTACTTGTACCATCGATACCAAAAAAAATTAAAAGGCATTTTCACTTTATGTTTACGTCAATGCTGAGTGAATTGACGTCAACAGAATTTACTAGCTTTTTAACAAACAAAATAAGGGAAAGGTTCTCTATATGACACGTATTTTTTTATGTATGAGCATGATTAACTTTTATTGCGTACTCCGATTTAAAAAAGAAGAAGAAAGAGTAGGTAAAGCTCAAAGTTGACTCACTTAAATTTTAATAGCAAATAAATTGAGAAAAGGAATTTTGTGTCAATGTACATATATCTAGTGTCTGTATTATCTATGTCAACCGGAAATTGAGTCATATTTTAACGAGAACAGATTAACCACTCATCTGCTATGTCGGTCTAAATGGATCAGTAATAGATAACAAACATTTCAGTAGCTGCCACGTGTCAACTTCAACGATAAATTCCGTGATAAGATTAAAACTTTTTATATTAAACTTGCAATAGACTTGTTGATATTGTTCCCTGTTATCATTCGCCTATCGGTTGGTTATATTCATGAAGTTTATATATAATTTACATTTTATATGCATATTAAAATAAGTAGGTCACTTCTCTATCTAACAGTTTGCCAAATTAAACATGGTCGTGCGTATTTTAGCTTTCACGTACAATCAGCAAAAGTTTTTGATAAATTATGATTTTTTTACTTAAATAAAATACTTGCCTGTACTAGGCTTTATACAATAAACTAGTCAGATTGATACAGATTCAAGAAGGAAAGTATCTGAATAGCATTTTTATTTTGCCCATCGTACACGTACACCGTACTTACTGCGCTGCAGCAAGCGTACTGAGTCCATCCCTCAACTACATCATAATACAATAGGGTATTTTACTCATTTTTTTTTATTAGTCCGAAATATAGAATGATAAAAAATATTAGACCCTTTTTATTCTTTTGTCAAGTAAACCACAATTGACGAAGATACAACGCTTCTAAAAATCACAAAACGTCACTCGGTCGTTACAATCTTACAAGCGTAATAGCGTCACAAGCCCCCACTCCCGAATTTGGAAGCGTTTTATCTTTGTCAATATTCATTGATTAAAAATAACAAAAAATACGTGTTCATTATTTTTCAATATTACTACTGACGGACTAAATAGATTTTCAATTTATTTATGCAGTAAAATACCCTATTGTGAAAGTGAGTTTGGTTTTTACTCTTTAACCCCTAAACCACTGGACCAATTTTGACGATTTTTATCGCAGAAATAGGAGGCACCTTTCTTTGACGGGATGTTAGCGGCTTTTGACCCTCCTCCCGCTCTGGGTAGTGGAGAAGAGAGTGGCCTTACTCAATAAAACCCATCCTGTATCTTCAATTACCCTTGTGATCCAGAGTCGCGGTAACTCTTTCAAACAATCAAGCAATAATGTGATATTAGAAACGGATTTAAACTATGTATAGAGGAGAACGAAAGTCGTTTACAGTTTCAACCTTGACGCTTTCAAACTAGTTAGTTGACCATGACCCGATTAACAACATGGACAACTTTAAGTACCGATTACACATTCCCGTGGGATAATAGTATATATGGATATACGAAACCGGGGGTAAATGCTAGTGTGCAATAAGTATACTGAAAGTTCCGACAACTTGAAGTTAAGTACAGGTAACTCGAGTGTTTAATATGAACACAATAGCTTAAAGGCTTGCATCAAACTTAGTCTGGACGAGAGAAAATATCTCTACTCTATTAAGCTCCCATATTGTTCGAAGCTTTAGACTATGGAATATTAACTGTAGGCATGCCTGGCAGCCCTTAATGGGAGGACTCATTTGATTTTAACACCGGAAAAAAATAAGAATGGTTTTCCTTCTTTTTTTTTAGTTGCTCCACACTTTGTAATTCTTCCTGTATATGGGTAAACTCATACACAAGCGATCAGTATAATTATTTTTTTAACTCAAGTCTCAAAAATAAGAGTTTTGTTTGACGAGTTTTGCTGTTATTGACGACCGGGCTTGTAGACGTCCCTGGACAATCTGGACATACACATTTGTGAAAGAAAAAGTCTCATGGAATAATGTTTCAATCAAACATATTATACAAAAAATTGATATTAAATAATAAAATTGTGTAATAAACAAATAATAATAACATTAAAGCTCCTAAATAAACATAAAATACGAGTATCATTTAACAAAAATTGTATTATGATATTTACTGAGTAGTGTGACAATACTAAATATCCAACGAGACATAATCATTCACACGTGAAATAATGTCCTTCAGACTATTGGCAAGGACTTGTGTTCATTTCTATACTTATACTGTATATGTCGCCTGTTTTGGTTATGTTGAGAGTATGAGCGAAAAGTAATTAAGTAATAGAGTTTCCTGCCGGGGTCGCGGGACTCATTCCATCGCCGTGACCCCGGAACATTAAGGGCTATTGAAGGACATCGTGGATTTTAGTCAGTACAAGTCTGACAGTCCCTCCCGCCGTGCCCGGGGTGGGAGGACTCATTTGATGATTTTACAAAGTAAAAAAAAAAAGTATTAGAATTTATCAGGCAGCTTTGAGTGGCAATTCGGGGTACCTAATCGTACACACTAGCAAGATCTCCTACCATGACATCTTAAAGCGAGAGTAGTTTCACTGTAGGAAAGAGCCAGAGCTATAGAAATCGGCTCGCGCCATCTCGTTCCCACAGTGGAACTGGCCACCTGACCCTTATTATTCAAAACTGAAAAGCCATTTTTTTTGGGAAATTGGAGAATTTCACGTAGATGGTCTGAATCACATCCATATATGACTCCACCGCTATATAGGCTAAAGCTATTTTAGTAGTCTTTGATCGTGGCCGAATGTGTCTACAGCGACTTGTTTCTACCTATTGTGGACCGGGCTGGTGTGCCCTCAGATGAGTATCATACATAGTGGAGTTACCCCAATTGAATTTGTCGTCTGCCAAAGCACTTGTGATGCTTCTAGTATTGCGCTCACGTCAATGATCAATTACTAGTGCTTGGGGCCTTTTGATGCCACTCGGGACTTTATTAAGGCCGCGACAAGTGACTTTTTCACAATCTGCTGCTTTACACAAAAGGTTTTCTTCACCAGACAGCTCTGACAGGGTTAAAGGCGAGCAAAGCCGCCGGCAAAAGCTAGTTCTATATAGAAAGCGATCCACACAACCCAGTTGCTGATTGAAAACATTGTGAAATTGAGTGGAAATTGTATTGAAAAAACGAAGAAACGAGATAGATTGCAATTACGAGTATCGAATTGCGCTAAAATCACAATTCGTCCACGTCGGTAAAATTCGTATCTATATCCTATGACCCTCAGTAATAGTGTAGAATTCCAACATAGAAATACTTTTAAAAACGGATGAATTTAAGGAATTTCGGGTGGTAAAATCATCAAATGAGTCCTCCTGCCTTGGGAAATCCAGGCGGAAGGGACTGTCAGACTCGTACTTCCGAAAATCCATCAATTGCCTGTTACGTTTCAGAGTCACGGTATCCGTAGCGCTTGCCGGTGAGCGGTAAAATTGAATGCATTGAAATGTTTGAAACACGCCATGAAGCGCCGCTTGTGGCGAATTCGCACGTACAAAGTACCTCATTATTATCTTATTCCTGCCACCCTTTGCACCGCTCATCGCTTTAATTAACCAAAGCTCTGAACGGGCCATTAGACAGTTCCACAACCATTCATATATCCTCCTAAATCCTAAAAGTTTAAAACAAACCTCAATTTTGTTCGCAGTGCTGAAGTGTCCCTTGAAGGTCTTCAGGCTGGTAGAATTGATCAGTTCTAAGAAGATGACCTCAGGAAAATGGTACTGAAGACGAGCAACGTTGAGGCAGTCCCCGGGCCAGTTTTGTATCCTCAGGTGAGTAATATCGCGTCTGTAAAAAGAAAATTGTTATGAGAAGATTTTTCTCAAAGCAAAAGGCAAAAAGTTTTTTAAGAACGAAGTTTACAAGCTTATAATTATTAGGCCTTATTTTATTTGTAAGTCTGCGTAGAGAGTGGGGAATTAAAAGAGTCTCCATTAGTGAAAAATACTAAATTAGGGACAACTCCCAAACACAACATGGGTGTGAGTTTCATAGTATACGGACAAAATAAGTAAGTATTGGCATTTCGATACAGAAAATCTAGGGTAACCTTGAGTCCGTCAAGCAAACTTAAATGGATATTGTAAGATTTGGAAAACGTCAAAATGTTACAAGGGTATGACAAATAGAAACGAGTCCTTCACCCATCAATATTGTATACTAGCGACCGTCCTCGACTTCGCAACTGTGCAACATTTTATGTATTGAGTATTTCACGCGAAAATCAAAGCTTCCAACTTTTTCCGATATAATTTTTTATTCATTTTATGAAGAACTAGTACTTGCCTTTCTCGATAAAATGATGATCCAAACCAAAAATATGTTTTCTATTGGAACCAGTGTTTCCTGACAGTGGTGTAGCGTGCCATCTCGGCGACCCATTTTGTGAGTTGAGTCGAATCAAATGTATTATTTTCTATAGACCAGAATCACACTATGAATATCGGACGCGACGCCATGCCTGCACAATTGATTCGAGTCAATACGCATCGCGTTTCATCGGGTCGCGTCGCGTTTTAAATATATGTTTCCGCCTTTAGTGATGATATCAGCATGAGCATAGAATAAAGAGGGAATGATCAGTTTCCACAGAAAATAAAGTCTGCAAAATTTGCCAAGGAATCCTCAAGGCCATGAATCGGATATTTTGCGAAGGAAAACACAATAATATATCTTCTGATTTCTGAGTCTTCAAGATAACAGGTTGTACAAATTGAATTGATTTGATAAAGTAGGTACTCGTACCCCTCAGTTAATTTATCAAAACAATGTTACTCTATTGAACCCTCACTCCATCTGTTTAGTATCTAAAATTAGACTTTAGCTTCGGAACTTTATCTTTTCCAAGATATCAATTTCTCGCTGGTTTTATATATTTCTTAGAATATTTCAGAACTCTTATTAAAAGTTTTGGTGTTATCGGCAACTTTTACAACGATATCAAATACTTGTTTTTTACACTTTATTTATTTTTACAAAACTGAACATTAGGATATTTTATGCTCGCGGTTTTGCACGCCTGGAAGTCGGTAAATCATAATAAAAGTAACCCATGTCTTTATGTTTAACAAACGTCTATCCTCACGACTAAGATGTTTATTATTCTTTCACGCAAAAGCTGTTGATATGGACAGTTCATAACCTACATTAACACACACCGTCGTACATCCAAAATTTAAACATCTGTTGAACACTTTTGTCTAAAAAGTGAAACTGTAAAAAGACTCTTATAGTCAAATGCCGTTTTGAAGTTGACAGTTCTTTAGACAAGTATTCAACAGTTATGTTCGTTTAGAACGTTTTGGTAGTACTACGGATAGTATTTTATGATCCCGTGGGATTTTCGAATTAAAATGGCTAGTACCTAAATAAAACTTGCGAAAAGAGTATTTTCGATTTTAAAATAGGAATACTTCGATTTTTGTCGCGCACTCCGGCTAGCGCCTCTGTTATTGGCCTTCTGTAATTTGTAACCCTTGGAAAGAAGGGTTAGGTAGGGATTAGACAGTTCCTAGAAACACATACTACCCATTCTATATTTATGTATTGTTATTTATTTAAGTGGCAACCATATAATTACACTGCGCCACTTGACTGGTTATCTCCACCTTTTTACCGACTTCAGAAAAAAGGAGCTTATCAATTCGACCCGTATGTAATATTTCCAGAACTGCCCAGTTTTCGGATATGTTAGTTATTTTTTAAGTTCGTTCAGACCATCCAAAGTTTGTCTGGAAGATATCACTATTAGCAATAAGACCACCATTGTAACCATAAACTTAATCATGTTTCTAATAGTTGTGTAACAATTTTTATGTAAGTACAATAAAGTATATTAATTTATTGTATCTCTTCGTCTATCTACCTGTTAGAGAGAAAATCTTTAGTGAAAATTATTTCTATACTGTCGTAGATGTATTCGCAACAAATATCTATTAACCGATGCGTATTATTTTTCGAGTTACGTGATTATATCGCGTTATTATGCTCCAATAATTACGTCTAAGACAAGCTTCAACTTAACCATAATAAAGTTAAATGTTAATGAAGATGAAGGGAGCTAACTGCTAACTTAAACAAAATTTTGATAAATAAATTTCATGAAAAACAATTTAAGAGGAAACACAAGGGCCGTGTTTCCATACAAGCGTAGTTGTTTGCTCCCTGGATAATGCCAGTAGAACAATATTTTTTTTACAAAAATGGCCATTATTGGCATTTCTCTATGTTTTCCTTTTTTGTTTAAGTTTTGGAGTAGTAATTAGGGAATTACGAATCTTTGATTTTGTGCTCATTTAATAGGTATTTTCGGTCCAAGCTGCAGTCGTCTCTATCGCGCTCTGTAATGCTGTTGTTCGGCACTGCGCGACAGCAATAGATTTTACAAATACCTATTCTTCAATTCTCTAGCCCTTGGTGTTTCCCAACGACGATATATTACTAGACTCCGCATGCACGATCTAAGGAAGAAAAACTATACTGTCAACTCGCTGAGGTACTACGTAAATGAGGGGGACGGGGTACTGCGTCGTGATTGGCTAACTCAAGGTCTGTTCTGTCTCAAGGTATGTTTACGGCTCACAGGAATGGTCGAAATAAGATGGATATAAGACTTTTTTGCCTAATGTGTTGACAGACATCTGTCGCCTGTTATTAGGAGCCTAGTAATATATCGTCGTTGGTGTTTCCTCTTAATATGATATCAGAAATGTAATGTATGTAATGTAGAAAATGAAAGCGCAAAATAATATAAAATAAATGTATGGCCTTATATTCAGCTACGCATGACCACCGATGCGTTGCTGAATATAAGGCCATACATTTATTTTGCATGGTAAAGATATAGGTTGCAGAGATCGCATGCGATCAGATCATATCGCCGACATACATAGATTGTGCTCTGTCGGTAAAGGCCTTCAAGACGGAGGAGGTTCTCCATTCGGCCGGCATTTTTTTTAAGAATGTACACCGTATATCTTTACGAATCTTTTATTGTTCCATGCCATTTACGTATTTGGTCCCATAAATTACGGCTACAATAATTATGGTGTTGCGCAGTCAAGGTATTGTGGTTGAAAGGCTACTGGAAAGCTCGAGGAAAATACCTTGTTTATACTTTGGTTATAATAATCTAGTTGCTTAGTGTCAGTCCACACCAAAACGCGATGCGATCTGACGTGACGCAATGATACCTACTGGAAATGTGTAGCTTTTTAAGTAGTACCTAAATATAGTTAGATTTTGAGTCGCTGAAATGTTTGCGCAGCGTCGCGTTTTGGCCTAAATTGACTCTTAAAACTCCAAGCGCGTATTTAAATCACCAAACGTGCTTTTAAGAAGTGAAAAAGTATAATTAAATATAAAAGATCAAAGTATAAGATTAATTAAAGCAAAATAAGCAAAGATACACCGCCCGCCATTACCATTATACCCACTTTCCTTAATTAATGCTGGCACTGACAATTTGGCAGAAAGTAACCAAAATTACATAAACACACAAACAATTGAAAATTCATGTTAATTTATACTGAAAATATCATATAATTTATGGGCATACTAATTGGATGTCAACAAGGTGACCCTCCTGGGTCCGTATTTTTTAGTTTTGCTAATTAATTCAGGTGTCTTCCTCTCTGTCAGAGGGAGTGGGACACAATTCGGTACGCGAGCCCAGTGCAGCTTGGTAGATGGCACAGTTCTGTCTTCGGATTTTTGGTTCTAAGTTTCCTCACGATGTTTTCCTTCACAGTGTTAAATAAATAATTAATAAAATATTGACTTCGGAATCATCAATGTTTGTCAGTAACTTGTACTGTTATAAACTAGTACCTACCCTGGGAATGTCTACTTGACTGCACGCAGTCGTATCCACCGCCCCCCGGGATCGGCGAGTTCCACCTATCAGCTAACTTTCTAAGAAGGGCTGGCGTGAACAGTGGTGAAGAAATAAATTACACAAAATAATGTACCTGGCTGAGTTAAAACCCACGACCTACAACTGACAACTCATAAGTAAAAATTGAGCCGCCTTTGCTCTCGTATAGGTGATGTAGAACAGTTATTATAAAAAAATATTTAAAGAAAAGTTGGCTTAGAAAAGAACCTTTCCTAATATTCAAATATGACTCACAGCTCAACCCAGAGCACTCACAGACCAACCATCACCATTTGATAATTTAATTCAATAGGAACCAATATCAAAATTACGGAAAAAGAAACTTCACCGCCTGGGGTCAAAATATTTGACGAATCATTTCCCTCTTTCATTGAGGATGAAATTCAAACTGTTAATAATATCTCAGGAATACTTTTTTAAATCAACCTTATTCGTTAAACCCTCGGTTCGGTGAATGGTAAATTTTAAAGAATTTTTATTTGAATATACTTAAGGCCACGAATCTCGGAATCGAGTTATTTTTGTTTCAACAGTAAACAATCAAATATTCCTTTTTGCGATTCGAAAAAAGAAAGATTGTTCTACGGTTCTAAACGCGATATTTATAACTTATTTTTATAGGGATTTTTTTACATTTTTTCCTAAATATTTATTTTAATTGATAGTTTTTTTTTTCTAAACAGTTCACAGTTTTTTTTCAATGTAGTGCTCTTAAGTCAATTTGTATAGATTAAGTACACGGAAGCTTTATAATTCTATTGACTCTAGAATCTACATTCACGTTATTACCTAATATTAATAATATTTCTTATTAAAACATTGGCCATATCGAAAATATATTAGATTTGTGTTATTCTTTGCTTAACATTGTTTAATATACATTTAATACATTTTCCTTATAAATCCCATTTTCTTTCCAAACGTTTAATCGCCAAGCTCTCAAATCCGAGCCCCGAGCAAAAATTCAATACCTTTTTTACTCAACCCGGAAATTGAATTTTTTGAGAATTCAATTATATAATCAACCAACATAGTCTAATTATCCGTGTTTTTGCAAAACCCCAAGAATTTTCGGGATCAATTGGTTTATCTAATAATCCTACGACACTGTTCTGTATACGATGTCGTTTATGCCATAGACGACATTGTATATAGACACCATTCCATAGACTCTATGGAATGGTGTAATAACTCATGGGATGTAATAACAAATGAAATCAGTGAGCCAGGATTATTAATTTTTCTAAATTTCTGAAATTTTAGTTTTCGTCAAAATAGGCCTTTCAGTCTTTTTCGATATTCTGCATAAATAGTATCGAATATAACCGCGCCAAGTTGTTTAATTTACTCCTTTAAAGCAGTTACATGTATTCATGTTGTATTGTACAAATGTGCACCCGTGACATGGGGCTATTTTCTTTCTTTCTTTCTTTCATCAGAAAGAAGATTAACGTGTGAGGCCGTTATTACTCGCTAAGTTATCGATATAATCTCTGACATAAAACCTTATAAATAAAAAGTATCACTTAGGGAAGTTCAGGAAATGTTCAAGCTGCGTGGGTTAATTTAAATGTCAATTTCAACCAATGAGCTTTGGCTTCAGATAAAATATGACATTTATTAACCATGTGTGGGCAGCAGCCTTAAATACTACTTCTAATGTTTGCTAAAAAAACTTTATGAAAATAGATAATATGTATATACAAAATATATTTTTATTTACTAAGTTATCCTATAACATTGAAATATGTATAATTTTTATCTGAAGTGAGAAATATTTTTATTTATGTCACGTTCTCAAGTCGGGGTGCCAGCAAGTCCCGAGGTTAGACCTAGTTCTAACCGAAGATAAGTAGGATACACCTGGTTTAACCGCATGTGATCTAGGTTTAGCCGGTTAAACCTAAACCGCACTTCGGGATTTAACCGTAACATAATACAACACTCACTTTATTCCCCGTATCCAGTGGCTAGCGAAACCATCTTTGCATATAAGGCGATACTGAGACTGTACGCAGTGGGCTTTCGCCATGAACTCTCCAAGGGAGCACGGCTTGCTCATCAAAGCGTCCGAGGCGTTCCTGATGCGAGACTGAAGTCCTGGCGTCACTACCGTCACCACGCTGAATAGGACCAACACGCCTTGGAGTCCTGGGAACAAAGAAAACATGGGTCTCAGATTTATGTCGCTAATTAAACCCTACCTATTATGGTCAATAATCACTACCTTTCCTCTTGAACATGTCACTCAAACGTTTACTTGCGATGTTTCTTAATTGTTATAAGTATTATTTAATTAAATGTATTTCTATATTTTGTTTTAGATGTTTGTTTGTTTGTTGGTAAAGTGTACACCGTCGACTACCTACAGTATTGTTTCTCCTTTCTTTTTCAAATCCATCCAAAGGTTGCTTGAAAAGTTCGCTTTTAGGCGCCATCTCCACGAGCGAGCGAATCGCGGCGATATTATTGTCGTGCCACGTATTTCCATAGACTCTCTATGAACGCTTCCCGGCATATCATCGCGGCGATGCGATACGCTGGCGGAATAATCGCTCGTCGCGTCGTGGAGATTCTCCGACGATAGGACGGACTCGCCGCGATTCGCTCGCTCGTGGAGATGGCGCCTTAGCGATAAGTCCGCCCGTTGTGCCGCCCTATTTAAAAGATATTGTAGGTACTCGTAAATAGAATATATCTGTAATTTGTATGGCGTGCATTATAAAGACTATTCTATTTATCTATTAAGTCTGCGCACCACTATGTCTACTCTTTATGTACATCAAAGAAAACGTGGGTTGGTACTCGATATGAAAGTGTACCAGTTATCCAACTTGGAGGAATGTGTTGAGCCTGGCAGCATAATGATGTCTGCTCGAATAATGTGTATCCCTTCTCTGCTGGTTTCAGAATACGTAAAGGGTTACCCACTAATTGGGGTTGAAGAAATCCGCTCCTAACTAAAATCAGGATAATGTTCTCATGGTTTGATTTTTTTCACTTATTAAATGTCTGTCTTTCCAAAGTTACATTTAAAAAAAAACAAACGAGAGCGTTCAGCGAGCTTTCCGGCGAGCTTTTTCCCGAGCCGATTGTCAAGTCTGACATTTTCATGAACAACATTTTTTGACGATGTCGCCTAAAATACGATTAAGTATATTTAAATAAACAAGATTAAGCTCCTTATTTATAAAAGAAAATATTCAGTTTCTAAACGATCACAGTTTGCCAACAGGACTGGAACGTTCGCTAGAAAGATCATGATATGTTTGTAGCGATGCTCGGTTCTATTCATTGTTCAGTTTGAGAAAATTAATAAAAGACATTGCTCGATTTTCTGTTACAAGTGAATACTCAAGTCTATCAGCGTCTTTAGTTATCGAGTCGGGAAAATAACCGAGCAGTATGAAGCTCTTCAAAGAAGTTGGCCAGGCGCATTATCAGTAGATAAATGAGAATTCTATACAAATGTACCGTGTCGTGTGTACAATTTCTGCTCACTTAATACTAGACCATCCCCATGCTCTCGATACGATGCACTAATACAATTACTGTGTATGTAATTGCAACTCTTTGACCGTAAACGCAGAGCACAATTCAACTCGGCGAGAAATTCTACTTTGAACCATCCATATTGTGGTTTTTGTTCCCGAATGTACCGGGATTGTAAGTAATTTTGGTGATCGCATCCTTGAAACTGAGCAATATGAACTATTTGACATGAGAGTTTAGAGTTTAAACGCCCATATCATTGTGAAATCGATCGAATTGGCGCTTGCACGAGCGCCATTTCTGCGTCTAGTACTACTACGCGCGAATTCGTTGCGAGTAGACTTATTTAATTTAAAATAGAGCGTGAAAACTTCAACACGGAACGCCATATGATCTATGAAACATCAGAATATTCCAATAGAGTCATAAAACGCAGGAACTGGGAAGAAATTTTCGAGATTTTTTGTGAAGCTGGTGATTCCAAAAAAACAAGAAAATGCATCATTCTGTCATGCAAAATTGGGTGCCCCTTAAATCGTCAACGTTCTTTTCGTTTGCGGTGTTTCCATTAACGATAAATGGAAGTCACAAGACAACCGCTGTTTCAGAGTCCACGTTTGGATCTCAGCATAGAAACGCATGTAACACTCAGTATCTGTGGATGCAATAGAAATTAGATGCACGAGTCAGTCGATGCGCGACACGCTTCAAACGAGAATTGGGAACAAGGGGACAGCGAGATTCGGCCGTGAAACATGCTTCTATTGCGCGCAGATACAGTGAAACATGTATCACTGTAATCGCTCGTAGCTACCAACGACTACAAACCACAACGTGAAACCACCAAAACGCTCATCAAATGAGCTTCCAACACGCTTTATTTGCGCGTTCGTAAACCATTTCACAAGCGTTTGAATCTTTAAAAACTCAAAGATTTACATCGCACGCGCGTATGAAGCGTAGACGCCGCCTGTTTCTAAAACGCGCGTCTTCTGCGCGCTTAAATAATACGCCTTGTTCTATGAGCCTTAAAGTAAATGATGCGACGCTATTGACTACTTAGCAAATTGAAACACTATCTTTAATCAATATTGCCTTTCAGGTGAAATTGATTTGCAACCCTGTAAAGTAATTTAATTAGTGTAGTGCCAGTACTCTTGAAAATACAACCCTTGAAGCTAATTAAATGACCATGCTCAATGAACGTACTTCCTAGGATTGACGTAAATCGCAAAATTCCATGAATTGTCAATATTTACATGAACCAGTCTCTGTCTATCGGTCGTAATTAATATTCATTTTAATAAAAGCTTTTTAAAAAAGAAATGTAACCGCCTTCAAAACCAACCACAAAAAAAGGGTAAAATAACCTACAAAATAATTTTTCTTTCTTCCGTCGGTGGTTTTTTTTTTTATTGTGTTTTTTTGCCACCGACTTCCGAAAGAAAAGTTATTTTGTAGGTTATTTTACCCTTTTTTTGTGGTTGGTTTTGAAGGCGGTTACATTTTTTTTTAAAAAAGCTTTTATTTTACTCTTTTTAGTTTAAATATTCAACCCAAATTCTTGTCAAATAGGTACATAATTTTCTTACATGTGTACTAGAATTTTGTAATCCGTAGCACCGGTAATAACATCGCTCATGTACAAAATTAGGTAATAAAATTCCCTATCTCAAAAACTACTGAACCGATTTTGATGAAACTTGCAGTGTTCCCTCAGTTGAACAATACCTAGTATAACAAAAAAAGAATGACTTAAATCGGACTTGTAGTTCCAGAGATAAGCGAACACAAACTAAATCAGTCGATGCCTACTCCTTACTGTTAAGGAGTTGTACCTTCCATCATCAGCTCAGCTACATGAGATTATGATTACCATAAGCAAATACTTAAATTACTTCATAATATTTGCGAAAAACTATATGTGAGCCTATAAAATTTGAGGGTTGCCCTCGATTTCTCCAGGATCCAATCATCAGATCTTGACTTGGTGAATATGGGACCACTCCGAAAGCATCTCCTTTCGAACAAAACAAGAATTTTGAAAATCGGTCCACAATCGCCGGAGATATCGCGTAACAAACACACAAAAAAAAAAAAAAAAAAAAAAAAAAAACATACCGTCGAATTGATAACCTCCTTCTTTTTGAAGTCGGTTAACAAAAGTTGTGAAGGACCAGTGGTGAGTAAAACCAGAACAAATACCATTTGGCCTCGATTTTCATACTATATGCATAACGTAACATATTATAAAACATAGTTTATTTAAACGTTTCCCCACTAGGAAGTTTTCCTGTGTTGTGGGTGGTTAGACATAGAAACTCACATATACAGACACTCAGACTTCGAACAACTATTTGTAGGTATGGAGAATCGAACCCGCGACATGTATGCATGTTAGGTAACATGCTTTTTTTTTAAATGGTATTTTTTTTTAATTGACATGGTCGCTATTGTATAGTCACTATCATATTAGAGTTGTCATCCGTGATCATGGCGCTTGCAACAGTGCCGAAATACCGGAAACTCAAAACAAATAATAAGCATGGTAAATACCCCGTTTCAAACTTTAATATTGGTATTTTTTTTTGTTAAATCATGTTTAATAACCATATTACCGTGTTTAAAAAACTATGTAACTAGCGTAGCAGCAATTATAAACTTTCCTCTCAGTCCTTTGCTTCTTTGGTTGACCATAACTAACTGCAGTAACATAATGGCAACAAAGAAAGTTCTTTAAATAAACTTGGCTAACAGCTAACATAGTAAATAACAAACTTACTGTTGTTTGTCTAAGACGCCAACACTTTTGAACCAACTTAACAAAAGAAAAAAGAAACAAAATTGTTCAAACGAGGTTTATTCCGGAAAATTAAATAGTGGATCTCAGATCAAAGAAATAGGCAGATAGAACGCTCAGAACACGCGAGTGTGTCCACCAAAGCAAATACAAAATCAAATCGAATTACATTTCATATTGTTTTCTTTGTTTTTGAGAACAACTTTTACAATGTTTAAACACATATTTTGGCAAATAACAACAACGACGCGTAGCTTGGTACCGTCGCAAGTTGATATTCGCTTTGGAGGCCACACTCGCGTGTTCTGAGCGTTCTATCTGCCTATTTCTTTGATCTGAGTATCGGATGATGAGTTTCAGAACTCAACGCATCGCATATCGATGAATTGTTCATTTTGAAACGACAAAACAAAATTTAAACCCTACGCAAAACGGGTGTTATAAGTTCAACATGTCTGTCTGTGGTATCGTAGCTCCCAAACGGATGAACAGATTTTTGTTTAGTTTTTTAATATCCTTTGTTGCACATCCTCTTTTATCTGTCTATTTATGGTAGTTCATTAACACATACGTGAGATGACAATGTTGTGTCCAAACGTTTAGATCGTGACAGATCAATTCACAGGAAATTATACCAGTCGACCTTCGAACAATATTATACTTTGCTGTAATTATCACTATACTGAAAATAGCTCAGTACATAATAGGTACACGAGTTTACATAAAAAGACATTTTGTTAAATTCTTCTGTTGTATTCCATTTTCTTTTATAAATGTGGAGATTCTAAGGAGAGAAAAAAAATCCACCGGATTTGATCTCTTTGTGGCTCTTGCCTACCAAAATATTGCCGATCGTTGGCATAGATCTCGTTCGAATAAACCGTTTATTGTTTCTCAATTCAAAACATTACAACACTAGCGGCCCGTCCCGGCTTCGCACGGGTGGAGGACCCGGTCTAAAACCCGGTCCCGATGGTTACAAACACAATAAAAAAATAATTATCCGAATAGGTTAAGCCGTTTTCATGTTATGTCGTGACAACGGAAAACGGGTTTCATTTATATATATAGATTGATGTACCTACATAATGTCATTTACCGGCAATACTCACATCTACCTTTGAAAAGAGACAATCGGTAGTTTCGACTTCGTATCCTTTTCTCGTGTGAAAGAGATGACGATCTACAATGCGGAAAGTATAGCTGATTATCGCTCTCCAAAAATTCACAATAGCGGAGAAATAGGAAGAGTACTCTCTTTTTCGTTTTTTACGTGGTGACATCATCAAATGAATCCTCCCACCCAGAACAGGGCGAGAGGGAATGTCAGACTTGAACTTACTAAAATCCACGGTGTCCTTCAATAGTTCCAGGGTAACAGTTATTCGAAAAGTCCCGCGGCCTACAAAGAGTACTTAGCAAGACTTTTCACGCTTTTGTGCTGTCAACTATAATAACGACTTTGATGGAAAAAAAATGCTCGTCGTTCTTACACTAGATGTGCCTTTACTTTTTCCTTTAATTTTTAAATACTGTAAGACCGCTCTAGGTAAACGGAAATCTTGTGCCAAGGCTTCAGTAGACAAAACAAAAGAAGGCTGAAAAACACAACGGGAGGTTTAAAACTGGGTTAAGGCCAGTTACCAATTTGTAATACTTGTGCTCAAGCCTCTCTTGAAGACTGCATCATTAGGCGAAGCTTCCTACTTGAAAACCTAACTAGTGGTGTAGTTGCCTCGATAGTTTGAATAATACATTATCTACAATATGATCTATATGCCGCAGAATGTTACATTGAACTATACGTATCACTACTGATCGGTGGATTTAATGAATTACCCCGTAACCCCGGAACATAAAGAGATATTGAACTGAAGGACAGCGTGGATTTTATTCAGTACATACGAGTCTGACAGTCCTTCCTACCCTGCCCTGAGTGGGTGGACTCACTTGATGATTTTACCACGCTAAAAAAAATGTACCACTATTATTTTTTCTATATCCGTATTTCTTTTAAAAATCTGTCATGAAAATGCATCTAAGTATATATTAGGCCCATAAAAATACTTTAGCATTAGCTAAAGTATCATAGCCACTACAGGCCACATAATTTTGACATTACAACACTATAAAGAAGTGTTAAAATTAAAAATAAATATACTACATATTCCGTTTTATGTTTTAACACTAGTTTTAGTGGCCATTCCAGTATAAAAACTTTTAAAAGTACTGAATAGTATTTTAAAATGAAAGATCTCTTTGTCTTTTTTTTTCCGTGGTAAAATCATCCCGCAGCATGGCCTCGACCAGTGTTGGGCGTGAGAGGTCTCCGCCTATCGACTGCGTGAGGACACTGTGCTCCGCCCAAGCAGGGCAGTCCTGCACCGTGTCCTCCGGGCGGTCCTCGCTGTGGTGACACCCGGGCGTTTCCACCGTCTTTATCGGACTACCTCCCGAAGCAACCATGTCCGGTGAGGACCTGCGTCAAGCGGTAGGTGAGGACGCCGTGGGACCTATCCAGCCACTCCTCGAAGAGGGGTCTTACAGCCGTGATGGCGGCGTGCCCGAGATTTCTTTATGCCTAGAGCCTACAGCCTACTAAAATTAATGTGAACTCGAAAATAACAGTAAACAGTGCGACCACGTCCGACTAAAACTCCATGGCTTAAAATACTCTCATGTTCGAAGAATGATTGAATATCCCAATTGAAATTGGAATCGTTTAACAATTTGATATTTTAGGGACTCGGTTAATTGGGTTTGTGATTGGGCCCGAGCCGAACCTATATATAGAATAATAATTATATAATCCTACATAACTTCGGAATCATATTAGTCGTCTAGAGTAGACCACTCAGCCTATTCCCAATGATGGTATCTTGCGTAACTCGATGTAATTGATTTTACATAGAGCTATTAATTATTATCTAACATCCAAAGTCCAAAATACCTCAATGGCTCAAGTCGAAAGTTTTCGACCAATGTGTGTTACCAGTGATGACGTATGGCGCCGATACGTGGTCCTTTACCATAGGCCTCATTAGTAAGCTCAGTATAGTCCAACGAAAATACTGTCTTTATGAACAGCTATCATCTGTTGATAAATCTCGTTGAGGCCCGCTGTATGGACATACACCGAGCTATGGAGAGGGCTATGCTCAGAGTCTCTCTGAGCGATTGACTCAGAAATGAGGAGATTCGTAGACAAACCAAAGTTACCGACATAGCCCAACGAATTAGCAAGTTGGCAGTGGACAGACCATATAGCACGCAGAACTGATTGCCGATGGCGCCGTAAGGTTCTCGAATAGAACCCACGCACGTAGGATGCGCAGCGTAGGATGTCCACCCACTAGGGTCTTCATAAGATCGTCTGCCCACTAGGTGGGCCCAGATCTATGAAGACCACAGGATCACGCTGGATGCAGGCCGCTTACAACCGGTCCTACTGGAAATCTAAAGGGGAGGCCTATGTTCAGCAGTGGACGTCTTACGGCTGACATGATGATGATGATGAACATCCAACGTCGTTTGGGAAAATACAAAACGAAATGTCTTTTTTTTCAAGATGCTAAATCTGAAACTCTGGGTGAGAAGAAAGCAGTCGCTTTCGTTCCATCCTGAGACTTGTGAAGTCACTAAAAACTTCCTTCAATAACTCATTGCGTGCCGACTTTCGGGGCCGTGGAAACTTTTAAATGTTCCCGTAAAAAGAATTTTTTGCCTTATTAAGCAAACATGTTTTTATTTTGTAGCTGAAAACATTTTCGTGCATTTTTTTTGTATTTTTTATGTTGGCAACATGTTTCGAACAAAGCTTCGGATTTGGATAGGTGAGCCCGTTCTTGAGTATTTTAAAAATGAGTTAAAAATAACTAAAACACAACTACGAAAAAGTCGCGCACGTCCAGTCAAAATAGACATTACAGTTTGCATTAATTAGAAATGTATGAAACAAGAACAATCCGTGTTACACAATTTTTTAAGTAATAGCTGTAGTGGTGTGCCACCTGCAATTGTTTCACGCAATCTTTGTTGGCTAGGTGGCATACGACCACGGCTATTACTTAAAAAATTATATATTTAACACGGATTTCTTGTTTTATAATTATACTTTTCAGTGTGCGATTTTTTCGTAGTCGGGTACTGCAACCTTGCCTTATTCCACTGGTCTGTGACATTGTGCGACACAGATGTTCTCTCTGGTAGACTCACTCAAACATTTAAGAAAATTCTAAGAATGTTCGCGCACAACTGGCTTCTTTAGTGCACGCACAAGTGAGCAGTGGGCTCGTAATGTGTGCGTGCACATTGCTAGACTAAGTTCAACGATGAAGTCGGTTAGAGAAGTTCGCGCACAAATGTGTTTCACTGTGCGCGTACAAAAGTCAAAGTACCGTTATAATTAAGTACACAAATCGCATATATTTAAGAACACACTGTAAACAAATCCGTTTCTTACTAAATATTAAGAAACTTGTGATCTTCCATAGGGAACAAGATAACTTGTAATGTAATATTTTTATCTTAAAATGAGTCATGATCCTCAACAATCTTATTACAAAGTATTGAATTTAATTACTTATTGACAAATGATTTGGGATAGTTATACTAAAACAATTAAGTAATTCATTCTTGGAATCGTTAGTAATAATGAATTATTGACATGTCTTAGAATCAGTAGTACTAATTTATTGACATTTCTTACATGACACGAGATGGACACACGATAAGTTTGTTAGATCTCTTATTTTTTAACCGACTTCAAAAAAAGTTCTAAATTCAATTTTTTTTTATTACCTCATACTATTAGTCATAACCTGTAGGTTATTGGGTGTAGCTATTTCAGTCATTAAGTCCAATAGATTTTTTTTTCAGTTTCGTTTAGAACTATTTTTTATTTTATTAGCATTTTTCGCTTATTTTGTACTTGGACGTTTGGATTTTCGAGCATAACTCCGTTACATTTGTTTAGACGAATTCGCAAAAGAATGTTAATTTTACAAGTATAAACTGATTTTCTTGGAAGCCAATAGTGTGTTTTTGAAAAAAAAAAATGGTTTCATTATACAAAGAAATGTAACGTAAACAATAGAATTTAATGTGCAGTTGAGAATCTGCCAAGCTTTATGTTGGAATTTCTAACGATGTGATGGTTTCAACAATTTTTTTTATTATATTTGATTCTTACGAAATATTATTTTTTCAAGGAATTATATGACAGAATCATTTAAGTGAAGCGAGGAATAAATTTTAGAAATTTTCAAAATTGAACTTGGGTAACAACAGCATTGAGGAAAAAACACGAAAATAATTCAATTGACAGGCCTGTTGGTCTAGTGGTTAGTGACCCTGACTGCTATGCCGGGGGTCGTGGGTTCGATTTCCACCCAGGACAAATGTTTGTGTGATGAGTATGATCATTTGTTCTGTGTCTGGGTGTAATTTATCTATAATATGTTTGTATTTAGAAATACATAAGTATGTATATCAGTTGTCTAGTACCCATAACACAGGCTCTGCTTAGTTTGGGACTTGATGGCGTTGTGTGATAATTGTTTGTAAAAATTAATGTCTATTTAGCGGGCCGCAACGAGATTTATCAACAGATGATAGCTGTTTATAAAGTCAGTATTTTGTACCTAAAGAAAATAAATAAGATGATATTTTGTACCTCGACAGTTTTTAACAGGTAGCCTACCATGACGTCTTAAAGCAGTAATAATTCCACTATTGGAACGACGTGGTGCTAGACGACTTGTACCTATAGCTCGGTCTCTTTCCCACACTAGACTATTTGCTCTACATCATAATAACCCTGCTGATTTAAATTTTCATATAAATGATTTCAAACCCTATCACCATGCGAGAGGGCTCATTTATGTAAAGTTAAAAGCTTTCAATTCTTTTAAATGTTTTACATCTTCATATAAGTATTTGATATTACCAACAAAGCACTTTTAGAAGTATTCTGCCAAAGGGTAGGGTAATTTATTATATGTCGCTTTTCCGATATTACTTCTTCAGACGTTCTATTAAAAATATCTTTCTTTTGAATACGATCGCAAGAAAGGAAGAACATTTTATTTTAAAAAATACTAGCTTTTGCCGGCTCCGCTTGCAAAAGTATCTTAAAACAACCTTCACGGATCCATCTATATTTCTGCTAGGGCAAGTGTTTAAAGAAGCCACCGCGGTCCTAACGCAAAGGCAGTAAAAGGAACTGGGTGGGTTTGTGTCGGACAATCTCTTCCGATCTAGCCTTTTTTTTGTTCTCTTACTTGGCAAAATTATCAAATGAGTCCTCCCACGAGTGGAGCTAAAGGGACTGTCAGAAATGAGTCATACTCAAAACTTCTAGTAGGAGTCCTCCCACCCCGGGCAGGGCGGGAGGGACTGTCAGACTTGTACTGACTGAAAACCACGGTGTTTCTTCAATAGCCCTTTACGTTCCAGGTTCACGATTACCTGTTGAGAGAGTCCTGCTGAGATCAGGACGAAATATGATCCCGTCTAGGCATCTTTTGTACCTACCAAAATTCAGCGATTTATCCGAGAACGATGAACAGAGAAACTCACATTAATTCGTTTAGTATGAGTTACTGGGGACCCGCCTCGGCGCCGCACGGGTGCAATCTCTACTATATTTCGCATGTTGTATACATGAAAACCTTCCCCATGAGTTACTCTATCTATTAAAAAAAACCGCATCAAAATCCGTAGCGTAGTTTTAATTATATAAGCATACATAGGGACAGACAGAGGTAAGCGATTTTGTTCTATACTATGTAGTGATCAAGATTAAGGTTATCTAAAAACATTCAAGATGCTTCCGTCATGTACTGAAAATAGACCATTCATGAATACATTCTAATTGTTTCAGTAAAGTCTGCGATCAGTTCAATGTGATTCGTGTCGTTTTTATTACTGTAGTAATGTACTCTATTTACTCATCATATTATTATGTGATATGTGTGTAGCACTATTATGTTGCGCCGTAGCGCTTAAACTACTGAGCCGATTTTTATGAATTAGATGTCTATCGTTAGTATTGTATGGAAACTTTTTTTTTATCGTGGTAATATCATCAAGTGTGTCCTCCCACCCCGGGCAGGGTGAGAGGGACTGTCAGTCTTGTACTGACTAAAATCCACGGTGTCCTTCAATAGCTCTTTATGTTCTGGAGTCACGGTGATGGCATGAGGCCCGCGACCGTGTATGGTGACATAGGCTACATTTCATGCCAACCAAATCAGTGTTATTGAAACCACATAAAAAAAAATGAAGGATCTAAGATGATACTGTAACTTAATTTATAGTGTTAATTTATTTTAAATGTCATAAATACTTATTAACATGGGATGATATTACTTTTAGAATATCAATTGGACATCAAAAATTAATGAAAAACATTCTAAGTATGCGGCTCCTAGAGCTCGGTAATAATATTATTATTTATATTTATTTACTATAACAAAATACGACGTATGTACTATTACAATCTGACCAAATCAAAGATGAGGAGCTTACCCAGAAGGAATTGCAAGTCCTTTTATGATTGGTTAAACAAAAACTTTACAAAATAACAGTAGGGGCAAATTGTGCATAGAAAAGAAGGTTCATTGGAAGATTATTATATATTATATATAATCTAATATATATAGTAAATATATGTTAATTTATATACGGGTAAACAAAATGCATAAATAAACCTTCATCAAATACTCTGATCAATGCGAACGCGATTAGAATAAGGTTTGTTTAAACAATGTTCTGTTTCTCACACTTACCTCTCATTTTCATTCGCTTTCCTCTTGATGTACGTTTTCTTCTATCAACACAATTAGTATTTACTTTTATTCTACCATTTCCTATGTTTTATGTTTACTTTTCTTGTAAACATTTGAATTTACTTTAACCTTGGCTTGGCTTGGCTCTTTTCAGTGTTCTCTCTATTTTATTTACTCCTGTTAATTTGTTTTTCAGTCCATTACAATATTTCAAGTAGCTCAAAATGTTTGCAATACTATTTAATTTTTGCAATAGTATTTAAGTTTAATTAATTGCTTCAATTATTTCAAAATTGATTCCAGAAATAGTACAATCAGTATCTAGACTACTGATTTTTAAATGAACCTGAATGACAAATCAATTAACTGAAATGTACATGCTTTGTAATAAGTGATGTTTCTCACTAAAATCTACAAAAATAATATTGTAGGTATTCTAGATCACTTGATATTCTATTATTTCGTCAACTTACGAATCTAAAGAAAATTCAAAGCTAAATAAAATAGCCACAAAATAAGTCCCTTAAAAACCTAATACGTTACCAATATATAATGTATCTATCGAATATAACATACAACAACTGATATAATTCGTTTTAGAAAATCACTCCACTTAAAAACGTACAATAGATCAACAGTCCCCAACTTATTAGTTCGACGTACGCGGAAAATTGGCGCGCTTTTCCTCAAATCCTGAAAACCGTGAGGCGCGCCCGGCGACCGGACCACGACTGAAAGCCTGAAAACGATAAACAAGCCACCTTTATATCACGATCTTATTAGCGAGATCATTCTAACAGGTGTTTGTGTACACAATATATATACTTATATAGAGGTAGATACGAGTATCTCGTTTTGGGGAAATTCTATACGTTGTATCTACTACAGTTTTTATAAAAAGCCTTGTTTACTGTTTATATTACCGGCTTTTTATTTAATTGGTATGGTTCAAGGATTGGCATTGAAAAGGAAAATTCTAGTTATAAATATGTAGATAGATAGTAAAGATTTTCAAAGCTTTTTGTTAAAACGGAATACTTTCATTGTTTCTTAGGAGGGGATTGCACTGCGGGAGACTTGGTTTCTTGATAGCTTCCGCCTACTTCTAGGCAAGCGTGATTTTAAGGCCCCTTCCTGACTGGGCGGTGCGGTACCGTAAAACGGGGTGAATAGGGACGCAGGGGTGAATCGGGACAAAACTTTAACAAGAATTTAAATGTTAAATTAACGTGATAGATTACTAACAACTACTCAATTTTATTTATTGATTAATACTACATTAATTTGAAACCTTGCTGGCAACATACTATCATAATTTTTCGTTAAAATCCACTTCAAAGTTTTGTCCCGATTCACCCCTGCGTCCCTATTCGCCCCTTTTGACTTGGTGCGGCATCTGTATGCTGTATACCGTCAGTATACTTTGTTGGCCAGTTCCTAATTTATCGGTTTACTGTCAGTAATTATTCAAACGCGTTTGTGCCGTCACCGTGAAATAATGTCTTCATCAGATGAAGATATCATTGCGTGCGATTGCGTAGAAAAAGTAAGAAGTTTTGGGTACACCCGTATATTGGCAAAAATGTTTCTTGTAGACTTTTTGTTACGGCACAACTTTCGCAAGAAGTTCATGGTTTTCCACCTCAGCTACCAAAATTCATTTGCCATTTTCAACGACGTATTGCACGCTCAGTATTTCGGATTAAACCGTGACCCTGGATCGTAAAGGGCAATTGAAGGAACACCGTGGATTTTAGTCAGTACAAGTCTGAAAGTCCCTGCCATACCACCCTGGAAACACTCATTTGATGATTTTATCATGATGAAAAAGTTTTCTAGTATTTTATTCGTTCAAATTAATATAATATTCCACAACTATCACACAACGTCATCTAGCCCGAAGGTAAGCAGAGCTTGTGTTATGGGTTAGACATACTTATTAAGTATGTTTATCAGTTGTCTAGTACCCATAACACAATAGTTAGAAATATATAATATATATTTCTAAATATTTACATACTAGCTTCTGCCCGCGGTTTCACCCGCGTCATGTTAGGCGTTTGGTCCTATGATCCCGTCCCCGTCAGTTCGCTTGAAGAGCGCGTGGAACACGACGCGCTGTGAGTCGGGCCTTGCCCTTGGTCGGACGGCGAGCTACCCGTTACTCCCCGTCCGCAAGCAGCATGTATAGGTATAGGCCTCGCGGTTTCTGACATCGCGGGCATCTTCAGTGGTGGCTGGGGCGAGAGGTAGAGGCTTTTCCCTCACGCATTCCGACTGCTAACCATTCCCCTTACTTGCCACCGAATCTTGAGGTACATCCCGAAACAACCATGCCCGGGAGGACTGCATCAGTTTGGCGGTGAGGATGCAGCCCGTAGCGTCCTGCCAACCGCTCCTCAAAGACGGATTTTATCGACGCAATTGTGATATACCCAGTCCGTCATTATTTTGTCGCGGTATTATTTTGAAACTGCGATATCTCCTAAGATATTCATTGAAATCAAATGATGTCAAGGGCAATTTTGTTCAAAATTAAATGCTTTTGATGATTAACTTATTAATTTGGATAAGGATTAGTAACATGTTAATGAAAAAACCTTCGCAAATAATGCATCGCAAAAAAGGTTATAGTGACTTAACCTTAAGAGATAGATATATGCTCTCGCGGACTTTATTTTATAACTTTTTATGAGGAATAATTTCGTGATACATATTTTTTGCGTAACTCTAACCGTTTACGCAGCGCACGCAACGGAAGCTCTAAAAAAGGAATACTAATTCCCGATTTTGAAACATTTATCGTTACTGCTCCGCTCCTATTGGTGATAGCGTGATGTTATTTAGCCTATAGCCTTCCTCGATAAATGGACTATCTAACACAAAAAATATTTTTTCAATTCCAACCAGTAGTTCCTGAGACTAATCTCAGGAACTACTGGTTGGAATTGAAAAAATATTTTTTGTTTTAACGCGCTAACGCGTTAAAACAAACAAACAAACAAACTCTTCAGCTTTATAATATTAGTATAGATATTATAGATAAATTACATCCAGACACAGAACAAATGATCATGCTCACACAAACATTTGTCCTGGGTCGGAATCGAACCCACGACCCCCGGCATAGCAGTCAGAGTCACTAACCACTAGACCAACAGGCTTACATTTAATCAGTAGTTTCAAATTACAGGAACTTATTGCTTTCTACCCGCAGCAAAATGGTTATTTAAAATCAATCGAATTTACGTTGATATTTGATTCTGTTAAGTCTTTTATATGAATCCAATTTACATACAATTTACAGTCAAGCCATACATAAATAATTGATATTCTATTTCTATTATATTTATCGGCGCAACAACAATAAATTAGTTAATAACAAGAGTTAATAATTAATAACTGAGTTTAATAATTTGATTGAGTCAAAAATAGTTCATAAGCCAAGAATTAATTATTGTTTGATTATTTTAATGTAAAAATCTTGTGATTCAAATGAATTCAATACTTAACCTAAAATTATGTGCACGTGCTCGCCACGTTATAAATACGGCCGCACAGAGCGCACTAAGCCCCCCCCGACCCTTGCAAGAGCCAGCCCGCGATGCTGAGCCAGTAGTTTTAAATTAGTCCCTAAATAAGATATTATTGTGATCCAGCCTGTCCCTTGCTGTCCTCTGTCAGTGACGTCCTAAGCCGAGGTGCGTACCCCACAGGGGGTGCCCTTAGCGAACGGTCACTTAGTTTATAGTTCTTTGCCTAGCTTGTAAGCTCTGGCTGGAGGCCTTAGAGTAAAATCTATGGCATCCACAGAAAAGTCCGGTTAAGCAGCACACAACCTCTTCTAGGTTGACCTGCGAGATGCCATTCATAAAAAAAAAAAAAAAAAAAAAAAAGCGCACTAAGTCAGTCTTGCTCGAGCCGCCGAACTGTACGGATCTTATTAAACAAGTAGTTACGCTGTCGGTTGAATAAACGAGGCTTTTAGTGTACCTCTGGTGTTTTACTTGGAACATTGAAGATGAGTGATCACCCTGAAGATAGTGTCAGTGACGTCAGCTATGCTGACGTCACACTTTTTAAAAACAGAACGGAGATAGGTGCTCCGTCATCAGAAGTGGGATCGCAAGAGATCTCTACTCAAGCCACTTCCTCATCAGCTCGTTTACCACCTGATGAACTGGAACCAGCCAACATTCAGCGTCAAGAGCCTGTGCTGGTTCCCAATACATCGATGGAAGCCATGAATCAATCAAGACCGCATACATACCCTGATCAAGGAATGCGGATGGACGGAATACCACCACAATTCCTTATGCAGATGATGGAAATGATGCAGAAAATGTCAGAGCGTTTGTGCGCTCCGCCTACCGAATCAAAAATAAGGATCAAAGACATTTACCTGCCGTCATTCGACCCGGATACCCATGTGGGAGTACGTGAGTGGTGTCAGCATATTGATCAAGCCATTGAGGCATATAAGTTAAGTGATTTCGACGTTCGTATGAAAGTGTGCAGTCTGCTGAAGGGACGTGCAAAAATGTGGATCGATGATTGGATGGTGACCAGTAGTACCTGGGAAGAGTTGCGAAAGAACATCATCACCACATTTGAACCTGAGAACAGGTACTCCCGAGACATTGTTATGTTTAGGGAACATGTTTATGATTCCTCAAAGGATATTGCTGAGTTCTTGTCACGGGCATGGATCCTATGGAGAAGGGTCACCAAGGACAAGTTGGGAGATGAACACGCCGTGGAGGCAGTGATTGGATGTGTTAATGATGAGCGATTACGCATTGAGTTACTGAATGCCAGAGCAACCACTGTCCCTGAACTGATTTCAGTGGCAACATCTATACGGAAGAAACGTTCTCATCCAAATTCAAGTTCCACAATACCTAACAAGCGTTCCCGATTTACGGACAATCAACAATCAACATCTAGCTGCCGCATATGTAAAAAGACAAACCACTCAACCAATGATTGCAGATTTAAACCCCCGGAAGCTAAACCAGAAACTAGTAACAAGGATCCTAAAGCACAAACCATAACTACCTGCACCTATTGCAAGAAAACAGGCCACAGTTATGAAACTTGCTTCAAACGGGAACGATCTTTGACTTCAAACGTTAATTACGTGGCAAGCAATAAGCTGGCTCCTATTTTCATCAAAATAGGAGAAAAGACATTGCAAGCTGTGTTTGATAGTGGGGCAGAATGCTCAATCATGCGAGAATCAGTTGCTATAGTTCTTCCAGGTCAAAGGAATCCAGCAGTCAATTATTTAAAAGGGATTGGACAATTTCCAGCACTATCGTTAACCAAGCTTACAACCATTTGTGTTATAGATACCATCAGTGTTGAGCTGGAGTTTTTCGTATTACCTGACTATGAAATGTCAACAGATATTTTAGTGGGTATGAACCTGATTCATGATACCAATCTGAATATGATAATTACACCCACCGGGACCAAGCTAGTTCACAATACAATCATCAATCTGGTAAGCAAGAATTCTCCTATTTTTAATAATCTAGATTGTGATCTAACCAGCGAAGATGAAATCTCACAACTACGTGGACTCCTGAATAAATACGAGCATTTATTTATTCGTGGATATCCTAAAACTCGGGTCAACACAGGCGAACTGGAGATCAGATTGAAAAACCCAGATAAATTTGTTGAAAGAAGACCATATCGCCTCAGTCCACTGGAAAGAGAGAAGGTTCGTACTATAATTCAAGAATTATTGAAACATGATATCATACGTGAAAGCAAATCACCTTATTCAAGCCCTATTATCCTGGTCAAGAAAAAGAATGGTGATGATCGTCTCTGCGTTGACTTTCGAGAACTTAACTCGAATACTCTACGTGATCATTACCCACTTCCGTTGATTTCCGACCAGATTGACCAGCTGGCAAATGGCCATTTTTACACAAGTCTTGATATGGCAGCTGGTTTTCATCAGATTCCTATCGCTGAAACCTCGATAGAGAAGACCGCCTTCGTCACACCGGATGGGCTATATGAATACCTCACCATGCCTTTTGGCCTGAGTAATGCTTGTTCTGTTTACCAGCGATGTATCAACAGAGCCCTGACTTCATTGCTGGGGACAGCTGCACAGGTGTACGTGGATGATGTGCTCTCCAAATGCAAAGATTTTCCAGAAGGAATATCACACCTGGAGCGGATTCTGCTAGCACTACAAGAGGCTGGCTTTTCTATAAACGCCGACAAGTGCAGTTTCTTCAAACGATCCATAGAATACCTCGGAAACGTAGTTTCTGATGGACAAGTACGACCAAGCCCGCGAAAAGTCGAGGCTCTCGTCAAAGCCCCAGTACCGAAGACTGTCAAGCAGGTGAGACAATTCAATGGGCTAGCAGGATATTTCAGGAAATATATTCCTGACTTTTCACGAATAATGTTACCATTGTATGAACTGACAAAACAAGGTGCAAAATGGACATGGACAGACAATCACGAAAAAGCACGTAACACAATAATTGAGTGCTTAACGTCTGCTCCAGTGCTGACATTATTCCAAGAAGAAGCACCCATACAGCTGTATACGGATGCTAGCAGCCTTGGGTATGGTGCAGTACTGGTACAGGTGATCAACGGACGTCAACATGCAGTTGCATTTATGAGTATGAGAACCACCGAAGCAGAAAGTCGTTACCACTCCTATGAGTTGGAAACATTAGCAGTGGTACGAGCTATAAAACATTTTCGCCAATACTTGTATGGACGAAGGTTCACGGTGATAACGGACTGCAATGCATTAAAGGCGTCCAAACACAAGAAGGACCTTTTACCGAGGATTCATCGGTGGTGGGCATTCTTGCAAAACTACGACTTTGAAATTGAGTACCGCAAGGGTGAACGCCTCCAACATGCTGACTTTTTCAGCAGAAACCCGACTGAATTTGCAGTCAATGTTATGACAAGAGACATGAATTGGCTCAAGATTGAACAGCGGCGTGATGATGAACTGCGACCTATAATGGACTCCCTTAGCGATGGCAATTCAGTGGAAAGCTACGCCTTGGAAGATAACGTTTTAAAGAAACAAGTAAACGATCCTGTTTTTGGCCAACAGCTTAGCACAGTCGTCCCCAAAGCCTTCCAATGGAGTATTATTAACTCTTTTCACACAGCGCTGAAACATCCTGGTTGGGAAAAGACATTACAGAAGATCAGAGAAACTTATTGGTTCGATAAAATGAGTTCTACTATTCGAAGATTTGTGGACAACTGTGTGATATGCCGAACATCAAAAGGAAGATCTGGTGCTATTCAAGCCCAAATGCACCCAATAGAAAAGCCGGCTGCTGCTTTCCAAGTTATTCATATGGATATAACGGGGAAGCTGGGAACTCCAGATGATCAGCAATACGTTATAGTCACCATTGATGCTTTCTCAAAATATGTTCTGTTTTACTTCTCTAGCAACAAGAATCCACACAGTACATTAGCTGCTCTGAAACGCACTGTACATTTATTCGGTGCACCAATTCAGATAATAGTCGATGGAGGAAGAGAGTTCCTGGGTGAGTTTAAAGACTATTGCGACCACTCTGGAATAAATATTCACGCCATAGCCCCAGGAGTTAGCCGAGCGAATGGTCAAGTAGAGAGGGTTGTTGCAACTCTCAAAAATGCATTGGTGATGATTAAAAACTACGAAACAGAGCAGTGGCACACTACACTTGAGGAACTGCAACTAGCAATGAACTGTACAACCCATCGGGTCACAGGAGTTGCTCCATTGACACTTATTACACAACGGAAGCACTGTGTACCTCCTGAGCTCCTCAGTTTAGTGAACATTGATAATGAAACCGTGGATATCGAAGCGCTCTCTCAACAGGTATTACTGAAAATGTCTCGTTCAAGCGAACAAGACAGACAACGATTTAATCAACATAAAGCCAAAATTCATCATTTCCAAAGAGGAGACTATGTGTTGATTAAGAATAACCCTCGCAATCAAACATCACTCGATCTTAAGTTTAGTGAACCTTATGAAGTGTGTAGAGTTCTAGAAAATGACCGATATTTGGTGAAGAAGGTGGTCGGCAGGGGGCGACCTCGCAAAGTGGCTCATGATCAGCTGCGTCGCGCACCACAACCGGGTGAACAAGAGACCGTATCGGCGGGAAATGAATCACCTGGTCATCAGGAATCTGATTCAATTGAGCCCATCCCTTCAACTTCACAAGACCCAGAAAACCACCAGCCACAGGGTGAAAACAATTCATCAGAATAAATCGTAAGTAACTAAATTCAATAACAATAACTTCAAATAATTCCTTCGAAATATGTGTATCTACGTGAACCTACGAGAACCTACGAGAACCTTCGAGAACCTTCGAGAACCTTCGAGAACCTTCGAGAACCTTCGAGAACCTCCGAGACACTCCGAGAACCCTTCGAGAACCCTTCGAGAACCCTTCGAGAACCCTTCGAGAACCTACTAACCACAATAACACTGATATCACCAACCATGAAAGGCATTGTGTGTTGGTGTAATAACCAACACAAGCAACACAAGTTGCTCACAGATATCCGACTCAAAAGAAGTCACATCTGTTGTTGCAGGTACAAATAAGACCAACAATCAACGAGGCTGGTGCAGAGCTCGCACCGCCTGTCAGTATGGCCGTATCGGCGCAACAACAATAAATTAGTTAATAACAAGAGTTAATAATTAATAACTGAGTTTAATAATTTGATTGAGTCAAAAATAGTTCATAAGCCAAGAATTAATTATTGTTTGATTATTTTAATGTAAAAATCTTGTGATTCAAATGAATTCAATACTTAACCTAAAATTATGTGCACGTGCTCGCCACGTTATAAATACGGCCGCACAGAGCGCACTAAGTCAGTCACTCGCCGCCTGACCGCCGCCGCGTACGGACGTCTCCCCGTGTGTGCTCCGTGCCTGTGCTGTGTTCGCCGCTGCGTTTCGTTGTGCTCGCACAACGTCTCGGTAGTCTTTCGACTACCAAACAAAACTGTCCTTTTCAGGACAATCGTCAAAAACGTGTTTTTGCCCCTTCAGGGAAAATCCACAGTTTCGTGGTTCTTGGTGGAAACCTCACGGTGTCAACGAAACCAAGAGGGTGGTGCCCCAATCCATCCCGCCAAACCCCTTCAGGGCGAGGTTAATTTATTGGAGTCGGGAGCTGGGACCTTGGCCTTGGGGGATCTCCTAGTCAAACCCAGTCTCTGGTTTCGTTCACAGCAACACACCTGGTGTCGGTTGGGTGTGTCTACCCCTTCGCACCAGACCCAAATAGGGCCCTGTTGCACATTAAGATTGGCAACAGGTTTACAAGCTTAGGGCACACCTTAGGTACTCACCTCACTGCCGCACACAATCCCTAGGCAGGGGAGGCTACTCATCCCCGGGCGCACCCACCCGGGGAGTTAGTCTGATAGGCTTTTCCCCAATTCTTAAGGGAGCTTCACTCCCATGCCATCCACTTAGGATGGCACCTTCAACTGAGGACCTCCTTGTGGGGTTACTCAGGGACATCGTCAAGAACAACAATCTTGGCGATGTATACGAAGCCAGGCTCAATGCTATTGAGCAACTCATCCAGGATAGGCGCGAATCCCCGCTATCTCCCCCGTTAGCCGATCAAGGCATTCCCCCTCAGGCCCCAAAGTCTATTAAGACTCGCGAACCCGCGATCCGCGTCCCGACCCAACCCGATGCCACCCCCGGACCTTCAGTCCCTCAACCCTCCTTGCCCGAACGTATGGACACGTCCGGCCCAGTCGAGTCTGATTGTGAGATCAGTGACTCAGCCGGTTCCTCTGATGAGGACTTTACCGTGGTCCTAGGTAAGCGCAAGGGGAAACATTCCTTGTCCTCAAAGGCCAAAAAGTCCCTCGCGGCTTTGCCTACCCCCTCTCCTCCGACCACTCGGGTTAACACCCCCACCCCCTCCCCGGCCCCCGCTAGCCGCCCCTCCAGCCCTAGGGCTACCCCCACCGCGGCTCCCTCTAAGAAGCCCAAACTTCCCCCTCCGATCTTTATTCACGAAAAGTCCAAATGGACTGATGTTTCAAGGGTCTGCGTGGACCTAAAAATCAATTTCATAAAGGCCACCAGTACCAATACCGGTATCAAGGTATCGACCCCTACGTCTTCGGACTATAGGGAACTCTCTCGTGTTCTTCGTTCGAGGAACATTCCACACCATTCTTTTTCTCTCCCTGAGGAGAAGCCCACCCGTGTGGTGATCAGGCGGATCCCCAAGGAGATTCCCACCCAAGACGTCTTAGAGGACTTAAAAGCCCAACAAATCCCCGTCTCCGCCGTCCACCGCCTTCACAAGGCAAGGGGCGGCGACTTGTACGACATGGTCCTGGTTATCTGCGACCCAGTCGAATCAGGCCCCCATCCCATTTTTAAAATCAAATCCGTGTGCTCCCTGTCGGGCATCTCGATAGAGAAGCCCTACAAAGCACATACTGTTGGTCAGTGTCACAACTGCCAACAGTATGGCCACAGCCAGTCTCATTGCTTCGCACCTCCCAGGTGCGTTAAGTGCTTAGGTGACCATAGTACGGTCAACTGCCCCCGTCCTAAGGATAAGGCCCTCTGCCAAGATCCACCAAGCTGTGTCCTTTGCGGTCAAGTCGGCCACCCGGCCAACTACCGCGGCTGCCCCAAAGCCCCCAAATCTTCTTCTCCCAAACTGGCGAAGCGCGCTGCCGCCCGCCAGCAGAGGGAATCCCCATCTGTGAAGATTCCCTCTTCACAGATACCCAATAGATTAGGTCCCCAACGCCCATCTCCATGGAACGCGCTGAACCACCAAAGGGCTTTCCCAGCCCTTGGCCCAGCGCCCTCCAATCCCGCTCCTCCTCTCCCAGACGTCCCCACTCCCCAACCCGTGGCTCCCGTGACTGCTCCCGCAGCCGCTCGCAAGACCGCTCTTGCAGCCCCGGTTTTGGTGTCCCCCCCGTTAGGCTCCGGCCCCGTGGCCCTTGTAGACGATGAAGACATGCGGGTCATCATCTCCGCGTATAAGTCCGTTGAGAATTACGAAAATATTCTTAAGGCGTCGGCACGACAATTGGCCGCCCAACTCAGGGCGTCCAACGGTAGTCCCGACGCTTATAAGGCTATTTTCGCCTCTCACCCCCACGTTGGGGAAGCTCTTAAAGCCCTCCACCTAGTTTAATCTCCAATGGCTACTAGGAATAGGAACGTTCTCAAACCGCGGTCCCTCAGGTTAGGGTTCTTTAACGTTAACGGCATGCAAGGTCAGCGGGACGAACTCGCTACCTTCTTGCGCGATAACCAGTTAGATATTCTCCTTCTCCAGGAGACGTTCCTAAAGCCACACCATCGCGATCCCAAAATTGCCAACTTTCAGTTAGTTCGTAATGATAGGTCGCGTTGCCACAAGGGTGGTACTCTCATTTATTATAAAAAGTCCCTGCATTGTATCCCGCTAGTCTCTCCTCCCCTCGAGTCGCTCCTCGAGGTTTCAGTCTGTCGGCTAGGCATGACCGGTCATCAGCCCATCACCATAGTCTCCGCCTATTTTCCTCCTGCTACCGGTGCAGAGGATCAGTCCCTTCTCGTTAGAGACCTCACCTCTATCTTCGGCATGAGTGATTCCGTTATCTTAGCGGGAGACCTCAACGCCAAACATCCAGCTTGGAATAGCACTATTACGACCCCTAGGGGAAGAGTAGTGTTCAACCTTAGCTCCACCCTCAATTTTGACCCCGTTGCTCCTTATGAGCATACGCACTATCCCCACGATCCCAACTGTCGTTCCGATGTCCTCGATATAGCGCTGCTCAAAAATGTCAACCTTAAGTTGAACGCCATTGAGACGCTACACGAGCTTAATTCCGACCACCGTCCTGTGCTCTTGCACCTGACTCCGCGCACGGGTCCTTCTGACCCTAGCCAGCCTCCTCCTACCAAAGTGTTGACTGACTGGAAGAAAGTAAGCGAATTGCTGAAATCGACCTCGTCACCTCACTTGGACTCCATCCCCGACCACATTGTCTCCGTCGCTGACACGACGGCCGCCATCAACTCGTTTACAGAACACGTGCAATCCGTATTGACGGATTGCTCACGGGAAGTCCCAGATACGAGCGATCGTAAATGGAATCTCCCCGCTGACGTACGTGAACTGATAACCGAGAAGAACGCGGCCATCCGTGCCTACAGCAACTTTCCATGCGATTCGAACAGAGCTCACATGCGCAATTTACAGCGTGCTGTAAAGAAACGCATCGCTGAGTTTCGTTCGAATCGCTGGAACGACATGCTGAGCGAACTCGAGCCCACCCACCTAGCCTACTGGCAGCTGCAACGAAAGTTGCGTGCTACCGAGGAGGCTACCGTCCCTCCCCTCACCCGTCCCGACAAGAGCGTCGCTTTTGACGATTCTGAGAAGGCCGAGTGCCTGGCCGACAGCCTGGAATCTCAGTGCACTCCTAGCACCCAACCGGTAGATAGCAGTCACCTCCTCAAGGTAGACTCGGAAGTCGAACGTAGGTCCTCTCTCCCACCTGTAGAAGACCCTGATGATCCTCTGCCACCGGCCACGCCGGACGAAGTGCACGACATCATTAAAGGGCTCCGCCCCCGGAAAGCCCCCGGGACGGACGGTATCAATAATAGGGTTTTTAAACTCCTCCCCGCCCAGCTCATTATGTTGTTGACCGCCATCTTCAATGGCGCTCTGAGCAATAATATCTTTCCCGAGGCATGGAAAGAGGCCACTGTTATCGGTTTCCCCAAGCCAGGCAAGCCCAAGTCTGAGCCCACGAGTTACCGACCTATCAGTCTCCTGAACGTTCTCGGCAAGATCTATGAGAGACTTATTTATAAGCGACTCTATGATTACGCCGAATCAAAGCGCCTCATTCCTGACGAGCAGTACGGCTTCAGGTCCGGACACTCGTGCGTCCAACAAGTCCACCGTATAGTCGAGCACATTAGCGCGGGCTTTCAGCGCGGTGCGATGACTGGTGCTCTCTTTTTCGACATCGCGAAGGCCTTCGACAAAGTCTGGCACAACGGCTTATTATATAAGCTCTACCACATGGGTGTGCCAGACCGTCTCGTGCTCATCATACGAGACTTCTTGTCGAACCGCACTTTCCGTTACCGCATAGGGGACGCCCTCTCCTCCCCGCACCCGATACGTGCTGGCGTCCCGCAAGGCGCCGTCCTCTCTCCCCTCTTGTTCACGCTGTTTACTAGCGACATTCCCAAGAGCAATAAGGCTCGGTTAGCTCTCTTCGCGGACGACACGGCCCTGTATTACACAGGCCGCAGTTCAACCGCTATAGCCCAAACCCTCCAGACCTCTGCCAACGTCCTAGGCGCTTGGTTTAGGAAATGGAGAATTGAGGTTAATCCCGATAAGAGTCAGGCGGTTCTTTTCACCAAACCGCGCAAACGTGATCTCCCTTCCCTCTCTCCGATCTCTATGTACGGCAAGCCGATCCCCTGGGCGAAGCAAGCCAAGTACTTAGGTGTGACGCTCGATAGTCACCTTTCCTTCCGCGAACATATCAAAAAGGCCCGCGACCGCGCGTCCTTTGTTATGGGTAGGCTTCACTTCTTGCTCACTGCGAGAAGCTCATTGTCACTTAAGTGCAAAATGCGCCTATATACCGCGGTTATCCGTCCCATCATGACATACGCGTGTGTCATTTTCGCTCATTCGAACCCTCGCGTCCTCTATAAAATGCAGGTCCTCCAAAACCGGTTTCTCAGGAAAGTCACGGGAGCCCCGTACTATGTCCGTAACGACGCCCTCCACCTCGACCTTAGAATTCCCACCGTAGCTCAGTTCATGAAGCGCCTTTCCAAGCGCTTCTTCGATTCCGCTATTAGGCACCCCAATCCCTTGATCGCATCGGCCGCCCGATACGAACCATCGCGTATCAGTACCACCCGACGCCCTAAGCACACCCTCGTAGAGCCCGACGACCCCATCACTCTCCTCCAGGAGAGCAGTAGGGAAACCAGTACTCTTAGGAAACACAGACACAGACCGACTCCGTCATTCCGCCCTCGCCGCCGAGGCCGCCCGTCGCGACGCCCAAGTCAATGCCCCCCCCGACCCTTGCAAGAGCCAGCCCGCGATGCTGAGCCAGTAGTTTTAAATTAGTCCCTAAATAAGATATTATTGTGATCCAGCCTGTCCCTTGCTGTCCTCTGCCAGTGACGTCCTAAGCCGAGGTCCGTACCCCACAGGGGGTGCCCTTAGCGAACGGTCACTTAGTTTATAGTTTTTTGCCTAGCTTGTAAGCTCTGGCTGGAGGCCTTAGAGTAAAATCTATGGCATCCACGGAAAAGTCCGGTTAAGCAGCACACAACCTCTTCTAGGTTGACCTGCGAGATGCCATTCATAAAAAAAAAAAAAAAAAAAAAAAAAAAAACGCACTAAGTCAGTCTTGCTCGAGCCGCCGAACTGTACGGATCTTATTAAACAAGTAGTTACGCTGTCGGTTGAATAAACGAGGCTTTTAGTGTACCTCTGGTGTTTTACTTGGAACATTGAAGATGAGTGATCACCCTGAAGATAGTGTCAGTGACGTCAGCTATGCTGACGTCACACTTTTTAAAAACAGAACGGAGATAGGTGCTCCGTCATATTCTATTCAAACATAACCCAAAAACAATTTAGCCTACGCAGGTTTTCCCATTATGTTTTCACAAAGCTAACAGTATTTTTTCAGGCATATCGTTTTATTATTTTTGACCGGTAAGTTCATGATTTTATTAGTAAAGCAATAAAATACTGTTTTTCGAATATTAAGATGTAAATACCATTGACCTATTACTACTACGTATAGAGACGACACCACGCATCACCACTGTGTCCTATCCAGGATGAGGGCGCGCGCCTAGAGCACGCCACAGAGCTGTCAAACAACTGAATGAACTTGTGCGCGCTCAATCATCCTGGATGGGACATAGTGGTGATGCGTGGTGTCGTCTCTATACATAGTAATAATAGCTCAATGGTAAATACCCACATTTTCTTGTATGTGTATCATCTTTCCTATGGTTTGTATGTTAGTGAAATGGAACAGGACTAAAAAAGGGTGCGCGGAAGTAGAAGTAGCTGTCAGTGGACTGTTGCCTAGCTTAGTCTTTGGATGGATGAGCAAGGTTAAGCAAAGCTTCTCTAGGTCTATCTGTAGATAAGCCTATCGTCTTTAAGTCACAGTCTAAGCCGAAGCCTAAGTTGAATTTGAGGGAACGAGGTAGCGTTAGACGACTTGTATAGGTGTCACTTTCCCACACTTGAACTACTCTGGCTTTAAGACGTCATGATAGACTACCAGGTGGGGTATTGCAACGTCTGAAAACCAGGCTTATTCCGGCGAGTGAAAGTGACAGAGCTATACAAGTATTCTAGCGCCATCTCGTTCACTCACTGAAACAAGCCTGGTTGTAAGACGTTGTAATACCCCCCCAGGGCAGTAGCACGGGTAGTAATATGACATTTGCGGGCAAGAACATTTGCGCTAACGAACTTTCGCGCGCATAGTTCTTTTGACAATAATATTTACATTAGCGCGCATCACGTGTAGAATATTCAGGCGCGGGGTTTTAATTTGGATCAGAAAGATAAAACGGCACTGAGGTTACTTGAAAAGTGTTATATTCACACGGAGTACAATAATCGATGTTGTTGTTGTTGTTGAGGCGTTCGACACCAGACTGCCCGTTACATGCCCCCGCGCTATATTTATACGCTCGACCGTAGGCGAGGAGTGGGGGTGAATCGCCCCCACGCTTTCTCTCTCTCTTCCCGCCTACGCTCGTCGTTTACACACACATGTATAGCGCGGGGTATTTTGTCTATTGTTCTATCATGGTATTTTTCTTACAACTAAAACTATATTAAGCATTGTTTCCTTATAACAATATAAAATGGGCTCTGGGAAGCCCAGCGTTATAAACATTACAGTCGGCATTTGTTAAGGCCTTAGACAATTAAAATAAGGCCCTAAACGTTACCTTTCTGACAATTACTTTTTCTTAATTGCTAGTTTACAATGTAGTTTCTCTGTATAATAAACATTTAAACCTTGCAGCTGTGCGAGGCTGCCAAAAGGCCTGGGCTCGAACAATACTTTATTATAGCTAATATAACTTCAAAGCGTGAGAAACATACTGGCTTAAAACTGAACAATTAAATAAATCTACACACAGAAACTATTTACTATCTAAATACTTATTTACTATGTACAAGAGTGTTTATTTATCAGGATGCTGTGCTCCTCAACATCTCCACCCCCCGTATGAGGGTTCAACCGACCATACTTCCATCGGTCGGGAGCACAACAACCTTCACAACTGGTCTTCGTAGGACTCCATGGTTCGTTCGTATATCGACCACTCTTATAATAGAGTCCGCACCCGGGAAAACACTTTGCACGACCCCTTTGGTCCACTGGTTTCGTGGCTTATTCTCGTCCACTAACACTACCACATCGTTAACTTTCACGTTCGGCTCGTCAGCCGACCACTTGTTGCGTCGTTGGAGCGTCGGCAGGTACTCGCGAAGCCAGCGCCGCCAAAACAGGTCGGCCAGCGCGTTCACCCGGCGCCACATCCGCCGCGCGTCCTCGTCGCGGGCGTGGCCTCTCGTACATGGCGCATCCCCCGCGGCAGTGCCCAGCAGGAGATGATTCGGCGTGAGTACCACCGGTTGCTCGACGTCGCTGCTGACGTAGGTGAGTGGCCGGCTGTTTACGACCAGCTCGGCCTCTAGGAGGAGGGTGTAGAGGACCTCCTCGCGGGGGGCGCGCTCGCGCAGGGTCGCCTTGAGCGCGTTTTTTTACAGAGCGCACCAGCCTCTCCCAGCATCCGCCCATGTGTGGGGACGCCGGGGGATTAAAGTGCCACGCGATGCCGCGGCCTGTAGTCTCGTTCGCCAATCGTGAGTGATCCATCTCACGGAGGGCAGCGCGTAGCTCGGTGTGCGCCCCGACGAAGTTGGTACCCCCGGTCGGAGTACATGTCCGATGGTCGCCCACGGCGCGCAATCAGGCGCCGCAGGGCAAGGATCGCCGAGTCGGCACTCAAAGATGATGCCAACTCCAGGTGCACGGCGCGGGTGGTGAGGCACGTGAACAACACGCCCCACCTCTTCTCTCGCCGCCGTCCGATGGAGACCTCCATGGGGCCGAAGTAGTCTACCCCGCAGTGGACGAACGCTCTCCGTGTGACCTCCAGCCTGGAGATCGGTAGGTCACCCATTTTTGGTGCCCTTGGCTTCGCTTTTTCAATGCGGCAGCGCTGGCAGCTTGCCGTGACAGCTTTAACTGAGGACCGCAAATTGGTGACCCAGTACAATTCTCGGATGCTGTTCACGACGGCCTCTTGATTTGCGTGCAGCGCCGCCTCGTGATGATGTCTGATGAGCCGGCGCGTGAGGTCGTGCCTCCCGTCCAGGATGACGGGGTGCCTCTCGCCGAAGCTCAGCTCGCTGCAAGCTCTCAGCCTGCCGCGCACTCGCAGGAGTCCATCCTCGTACAGCATTGGGTCCAGCGTGCGCAGCCTGCTGTTGGCTGGCAGCGGGCGGCCGGCTCTAAGGGCCGCGATGTCCGATGCGTAGCATTCCGCCTGCGCTAGGCGGAGTAGGTGTAACCTTGCTTCGTCAAGGTCTGCAGCTGTCACGGCACACGCCTCCCGTCGTTTACGGCAGCGCGCCGCGAAGATAAGTACGCGCGCCATGACGTACAGGGCGCGCGTCCAGGTCGGCAGCCGGGCGTACGTCAGCATCGGCTCAGGTGGCATGCTCGCAACGTGTACGCCCTGTACCCGCTCCAGGTCCGCCTCTGCAACACCGCTCATGTCGTCGCTCACCGGCCACTGCTCCTGTGGACAGCGAAGAAACGGAGGGCCACTCAGCCACTCGCTGCTGTTATTAGGCCAATCCAACCTGGTTGCCTTGTCTGCTGGGTTCTGCGCCGAGGGAACCCAACGCCAGTCCGACCTCTTTGACCTGTTATCTATTTCTGCTAACCTATGAGACACGAAACGTTGAAACTCGGTCGCGTCCGAATTTATCCATTTTAGTACGGTTTTACTATCCGTCCACAAGTATTTCCGTTTTATGGTGGCTCCTAGCTCCCTTTCGACGGTTTCCGCGAGTCTGCAAGCCAAAACGGCTGCCTGCAGCTCCAACCGTGGGATCGAGACCACTCTTTGAGGGGCCACCCTGGCCTTGCCCATTACGTTCGCGACGTTTCTCTCCCCGGAGACGTCCACCCCGACCAGGTAGACTACCGCTGCGTACGCGGATTCGCTCGCGTCACCGAAGGCGTGCAGCTCTAGGTGGTCTGTACACAACCCGTACCACCTAGGCACCGATACGTTTGCGAGATGCTGCAAGCTATCAAGCCAGTCAAACCAGCAGCGCGCCTCAGTTTGTCTCAGCTGTTCGTCCCAGCCGATACCCGTGCTCCAGATCTTTTTCATTAAAATCCGTGACTGTATGACGCACGGGTACAAAAATCCAAGTGGGTCGAATATCGACATGATGAAACGGAGGAACTCTCGTTTCGTGGGTACCACCCGCCCTTCCGTGATCTCCTTCGGCAATCTCTTGAAGGACAGATCAAAAGCCAATTCGTCAGTGGCGGGTGACCACGTGAGTCCCAGTGTCCGTTCCACACTGTCCTCTCCTTTGTCCAGCGATACTTTGTCCGGCATCTCAGTGCGTAGCCTGTCGCGCAGTTCCTGAGAGTTTGTGACCCACCCCCGTATCACAAATCCGCCCTCGGCGTGGATGTGGGTCACGTCCTCAATCAATTGACCGGCTTGCTCGACAGACCACGTACTGTCCAGGTAGTCATCCATGTAGTGGTTCCTCCTGATCGCTGCCACTGCGTCGGGGTGACTTTCTTCATATCTACTCGCGTTTTTATTTAATATATAAATCGCGGATGTAGGCGACGATACTGCACCGAATATCATAGAATTCATTTTATATATTTCAGGCTCCCTGTTGCTGTCCGCTGCCCACAAAAACAGCTGTGCCCCGCGGTCTTCCTCCCGGATTCGAACCCGGAGAAACATGTCGGCAATATCCGCTGTGAACGCGACAGGGCCCAAACGAAATTTAAATAGTACCCCTAATAATGGGTTCAGTAGGTCGGGTCCAGTCAAAAGGTGATCGTTTAGCGACGTACCTTCGTATTTCGCGGCGGCGTCGAACACTAAACGTAACTTGCCCGGCTTGTTGGGGTTAGTGACCCCGAAATGGGGCAGGTACCACACGGGCTCAGAGTTGAGTTTACCGTCTACCTTGCTGGCGTACCCTTCCTTTAACAGTCGTTCTATTTGAACTATGTAGGCTTTCTCATAGGTCGCGTCTTTCTTGAACCTGCGCAATATTCCTGACAGACGCGACTTCGCGTTGACGTAGTTGTCAGGCAACTGAGGGTTGTCCTGACGCCACAACAGACCCACTTCCCAAGCTCCACCGTTTGACTGGCGGCTAGTGGTGTCCAAGATGTGGTTGGCGCGCTCGATGTCTGCGTGCTTACGCGGTACTTCCGATATCCCTATGGCCTCTAACTCGAATTGTTTCTTCACTAAATTATGCAAATCCGCAGTGCTTACACTAATACAATTTACAGATTGCCTATTATAATTAGTTGAACCTAAAGGTCCGTGCACGACCCATCCTAGCGAGGTCAAAGAGGCAACTGGCTTACCTGATTTGCCCCGGCGCATTTCCCTGCCGACGAGCAGCTCCCAGTTGTCTTGGCCCAGCAGCAACAGCGGCTTCGCTCCACACATTTCCTCGCATCCCAAGTCGCGTAGGTGGGCATGCTCCGACATGACGGCGGCGGGCACTGTTTGCGAGGGCAAGTCCATGTCTACGAGCGTGCGGCACTTCACTTGATGTATTTGTCCGTTGGGTCCGCGCACTCCCACACTAATCACTCGCGACGATTTGTCCGTTATTTGTTGTCCACGCGCACTTTTAATCGTTAGCGGCACCCGTTCGCCCTTGGCGTTCCCGGCCAGGACGCTGTCGATCAGCGATACCGTCGCACCGTCGTCCAGCAGAGCGTAGCAGCTCTCTTCTTTGCCTTCGCTGATGACGTGCACCGGCATGATCTTGAGAAGCGCCTTGCCGTTGTAATCGCTGACGTTCGTCACACTTTCTGGCTTCTTATCGACGTGTAGGAGGTTGTGATGCGCGAAGTTGCAGGTGGCGCATTTCTTCTTGCGGCACATTCTCTTCGAGTGCCTGCCTTCCAAGCAATTAAAGCAGAGCTTTTGTTCTTTGATGAACGCCCAGCGCTCGTTGACGTCCAAATCATTGAACCGCTTACATGATGCGAGCGTGTGTTTTTCTTTACACAGATGACACGAATCTTCTACGCTCGGAGCTCGCGTGTTTTCTTCCTCATTGGCGTGTACGTGCAGCCGCTGTATGTTCTTGGCTATCCTCGCTGGTGGCGCGCTTGCTCGTGGTTTGTTCGGCGCAGCCGCGGGCATGTCCAGCTGCACGTAGTATGACGACGCACGTGCCAGGTTACTCAGGAATTCTGAGAGCGTCTCTAGACTCGGAGACACCCTCATGTCCAGGCCTTGACTCGCCGCCATCCCCATCGCGAAGTCTCCGTACTGTGCGCGATGTACCGGCGTGAGCTTATTCAGTAGCTCGCTCACCAGCTGCGGGTTATTCAGGTACCCGTTAGCACTCACACTCTTCAGCAGCGACACGCAATTTCTCACCGTGGTTGAGAATCTCCTTAATTCGCGGCCGCTTTCAGTCACTTTCGGTAGTTCGCGTACTTTCTTCAACGCGTACTCTAAAATGAGGTTGGGGTGCCCGTATTCTTCATCCAGAGTCTTCATGATCTTTGACGGGCTGGCCGATGCTCGAAGTAAGTCTTCCACCGCTATTCTCGCCTCGCCTTGTAGCGACGTTTTCAACCTTGCGAGATTCTCGTGCGGCTTGAACTCGTACATCGTTGTCGTGTCGTGGTACATGTTCTTGTAGGACAGCCACTCCGCCGGGTCGCCTTTAAACGTTGGCAGTTCGTAGGCCTGTCTAGGTACCGGCCGCGGCCGTGCGAGGCGCGCGATTTCTTCCTCCAGCTGGTCTATTTTTCTATCGTGTGTATACCTGACCTTGTTGACTTTTTCGGCGCCCATGTCCCACTCGGGTACGTCGCGATTCGACGCGCGTGCTGTGCCAGCGTTAACTATCGGAGTCGCTGGGTACGCGGGCTCGCGGTGCGGGACGGGCGCGGGCGCACTCATCGGAGGCGCAGGTATTCGCTCGGGCTGTACCAGTGGCGGTGGCATGTTCTGACACGTCGACACTTGTTCTTGACGGGTCGCGACGGGCGTCGTGTGCGTGACCCACTCTTCTACGCGGCACGCGGTTGTTTCTTCCGCTTCGGAGCACAAATCATCCTCGGCGGCCGCGTCGATTGCTGCTAGGTCTGCTTCTAACTTCTTTTGCACTAATTTTTCTCTCATTTGTATCAACTCTCTTTCAGATTTTTCTCTCATTTGCACCAACTCTTTTTCAGATTTTTCTCTCATTTGCACCAACTCTTTTTCAGCCTCATACTCGGCTCGTCGGCGCCGGTACTCGGCGCTCTTCTGGCTGTTCCTTGACGAGGTGACGCTGGTACCGGATCTTATTGTTCTCGCTGCCACCGACCGCACTGACGTCGACATACCCCGGTAGTCTATGACTCTACCGGGACCTGTCAGTGGGATGACTTGCGTCTGTTCCGGGTGTAGGGTTGGCGCTGTTGATGTTGAGCCTGGAGCCCTGTCCGAGGGTACGCCGGAGTCCGCTTCGAGAGCCCTCTTCCTTTGGACGTCCTCTTCTAACCGCCTCAGCTTGCTTCTCGTTGTGACGGCACTTTTCTCACTCATTTTCACGTTTTTCGCTTTTCACGCTATCTTCCTGATCCGGCTCGAAGGACCAAACTTGTAGAATATTCAGGCGCGGGGTTTTAATTTGGATCAGAAAGATAAAACGGCACTGAGGTTACTTGAAAAGTGTTATATTCACACGGAGTACAATAATCGATGTTGTTGTTGTTGTTGAGGCGTTCGACACCAGACTGCCCGTTACATGCCCCCGCGCTATATTTATACGCTCGACCGTAGGCGAGGAGTGGGGGTGAATCGCCCCCACGCTTTCTCTCTCTCTTCCCGCCTACGCTCGTCGTTTACACACACATGTATAGCGCGGGGTATTTTGTCTATTGTTCTATCATGGTATTTTTCTTACAACTAAAACTATATTAAGCATTGTTTCCTTATAACAATATAAAATGGGCTCTGGGAAGCCCAGCGTTATAAACATTACAGTCGGCATTTGTTAAGGCCTTAGACAATTAAAATAAGGCCCTAAACGTTACCTTTCTGACAATTACTTTTTCTTAATTGCTAGTTTACAATGTAGTTTCTCTGTATAATAAACATTTAAACCTTGCAGCTGTGCGAGGCTGCCAAAAGGCCTGGGCTCGAACAATACTTTATTATAGCTAATATAACTTCAAAGCGTGAGAAACATACTGGCTTAAAACTGAACAATTAAATAAATCTACACACAGAAACTATTTACTATCTAAATACTTATTTACTATGTACAAGAGTGTTTATTTATCAGGATGCTGTGCTCCTCAACATCACGCGTAGACTTGTTTCGCTCTAGGTTCACGTCAGATTCGATCACATCACCATCCAGAAAGAACATATTTTTTTGAGAAAATTTGGTTGAGTTTCAAACTGGGGGATAGTTAGGTACCTATTTCTGAACAATATAATACCACGCCATCTACCTGAAAGAAAAGACAAAAAAGGTGGTCTTAAACACTAATAAAAAACAAGTGTGGAAGGGGCAGGTTTCCTAGAAAATTCAGCTGCATCGATCCCATTGTCTTGAGTTGGGTACAATAGGAATTGGGCCATTGTTGTAAAGAATGTATCATCGCTCTGGAATTTTTAACGCTGGCTTTGATGTGACCGGTCTAGGAATTCGATTGTCTTACTCAAACAATGGTTTCGGGAATCGAGGTTCTTTTTTTTTCGTGGTAAAATCATCAAATGAGTCCTCCCCACCCCGGGCAGGGCGGAAGGGACTGTCAGACTTGTACTGACTAAAATCCACGGTTTCCTTCAATAGCCCTTTATGTTCTGGGGTCACGTCCGGGGTCAGTTCACGTCCATACCGGGGTCAGTCCCACGACCTTGGGAATGGAGGTAAGGATGAAATTGTGTTTTGCAGGTAGCTCGATGTCTTCCTGACAAGGACCTTGGGATCCTTGAAGACGCTTTCACCAAGGCAGAAATTTTCGGTTTTATGTTAGAGCATTCATCTGTGTGACGAAAATTGCAGTTTTTCAAGATTTTACCAGATCACCTTATGGCTACCAACTGTGCCAACAATATAATGACTCATGTAAAATGTTGTTTTTAATTTAGTTTTAGTCCGAGAGTTTGAGTCTGAGCCTGGTCCGAGACCGAGTCCGAGTACGAGTCCAATTCCAAAGCCAAGCCCAAATTCAAGTCCAAGTCTAAGGCATAGACCAAGTCCAAATCCATGTCCGAGTCATAGTCTGAGGCTTACACCAAGTCCAAATCCATGGCCGAGTCAAAGTCCGAGGCTTAGACCAAGTCCAAGTCCAGGTCCAAGTCAAAGTCCGAGTCCAAGTCCAAGTCCAAGTCCAAGTCCGAAGCTTAGACCAAGTGCAAATCCATGGCCAAGTCCAAGTCCGAGGCTTACACCAAGTCCAAATGCATGTCCAAGTTGAAGTCCGAGGCTTAGACCAAGTCCAAAACCATGTCCAAGTCCAACTCCGAGGCTTAGACGAAGTCCAAATAATAATAATAATAATAATATTCCACAACTATCACACAACGCCATCTAGTCCCAAGCTAAGCAGAGCTTGTGTTATGGGTGCTAGACAACTGATAAACATACTTATATATTTTTAAATACATACATATTATAGATAAATTACACCCAGACACAGAACAAATGATCATGCTCATCACACAAACATTTGTCCTGGGTGGGAATCGAACCCACGACCCGCGGCATAGCAGTCAGGGTCACTAACCACTAGACCAACAAGCCAGTCAAAATACATGTCCAAATCCAAGTCCGAGGCTTAGACCAAGCCAAGTCCAATCCAGAGCCAAGTCCAAGGCAAAGGTCAAGATCAAGTTCAAGACTAGATACTTGATCGCGGGAAATATCAAACGTGACCTTGGAAATTAAAGGGCTATTGAAGGACACAGTGGATTTTAGTCAGTAGTCTGACAGTCCCTCCCGCTTTGCCCTGGGTGGGAGGAATCATTTGATGATTTTACCACGTAAACGAAAAATACTAGATAGGTACTTAGTTCAAGTCCATAACCAACTCTAAGCACAAGTTCAAGAGTCCGTTTAAGAAAAGAGAGCTTATCCGACCTGCCCGATGAATGCTGTTAGCTTTTTCTATTTTGTAACTCGCGGAGAACTCCAAGAGGAGACAGCCTCAGACGATATCATTATCTGCCTAGTCTTTTCACAACTACATTGGGATCTGCTTCCAGCCAAACCAGATGCATCTCAATAATTGAGTATTTTACATGAAACGGCCTATCGGACCTCCACAACCTTGTTATTGGGTAAGATAACCCCTCATGGTCAGACGTGGTTGTCAGACTTTAGAATTTCTGACTAAGGGACTACTCATGGCGCGATGCGATGCAATGCGACGCGTGAAAGTACAAGTGAAAATCAATCTTACTACTATGAAATTTTGTCATAAAATACGTTGTTATCTATGGGTAGATGAAAAGCGAAACACGATGGCCATGACGACGTCAAGTCAATGGAATTGCATCATTGTTTCATAGTGGCAAGGTTGATTTTCACTTGTAAGTGGGAATTCGTTCTGTCAAAGATCTACGGGACCAACGGCTTTAAGTGCTTTCCGAGGCAAACAACTAACTAACTATGACAGATGGTGACCCATCCACAGATCAACCTCAGCAAGCGCGGCTTAACCTAGAAGATCGGCCCGTGAGACTGTTAATAATGACACCCACAGACGAGAACTGAATAAGTAATTATCCTTTTTGTCGACCAATAATAGTAAACCCCAAAAAAAAATGTGAGGTCATAAAATAATATCAAGAGAAAGAAATATTAAGCTCTATTAAAATCACAGATGTCTGACCGATCCTTTAATAAATAGAAAACAATACAATGAAGAAAGAAAGAGTAAGTTACAGCGCTGCGCTGCAAGCAGAAATAGTCCTTATTGCCGAAGAGCCGATGCAGATGGTTCGACTGTAAAGTTTACCATTTTGGTATGCTTGGTCAATGCAAATCAGTTCGCCGAACTTATACATATAAAATAGCGCATTGTCTATAGAAACCAAAACAGTTTTGTTTTCTTTTTTAGCTATTTTTAACCGACTTCAAAAAAGGAGGTTTTAAATTCGACGGTATGTTGTTTTTTTTTGTGTGTTTGTTACGCGATTTCTCCGGCGATTGTGGACCGATTTTCAAAATTCTTTTTTTGTTCGAAAGGAGATGCTTTCGGAGTGGTCTCATATTCACCAAGTCAAGATCTGATGATTGGATCCTGGAGAAATCGAGGGCAACCCTCAAATTTTATAGGCCCACATATATGTGTACAAAAACTATAGTTTTTCGCAAATATTATGAAGTAATATAATGATTTGCGTATGGTAATCATCATCTTATGTAGCTGAGCTGATAATGGAAGGTACAACTCCTTAACAGTAAGGAGTAGGCATGACTGATTTAGTTTGTGTTCACTTATCTCCGAAACTACAAGTCCGATTTCAGTCATTCATACCAACCACTAAAAAAGGGTAAAATAACCTACAAAAGGCCACCGATTTCCGAAAGAATAGTAATTTTGTAGGTTTTTTTTACCCTTTTTTAGTGGTTGGTTTGAAGGCGGTTATTATATACCACACTAACTGAACTAAACCATATTCCCGGAACACAAATGCTCAATGCCGTTCTAAGGCTGCTTTTCCACCAGAGATATGCTATGCTACCTTGCTACGGATGCGTTTGCTATACACCAATCATATCCATTGGTGCACATAGCATAGCACTTGTGGGAATGGATTCAACTAAGATTTGTTTTTTTTTTTATATGGAAGGATGCGTGCTATGGATGTGTTCGGTTCACAAATAGTGACAAAGAAATATTAATCAAATCGAGCAAGTTAATTGCAAGCAGTTACTGGGCCTACGAAAAGACTGATGATTTGTTGTTTCTTTTTCCTCATCATATTCGTCCCGTCATCCGGAATACTTCCACTGCTGGACATAGGCCTCCTTAGGCCGCCACGCCAAACTATTCGCCAATTATCCATGGGTTACCCGCGACTCTCACGATGTCGTCGGTTCATCTAGTGGGAGGCCTACTACGCTGCGTCTTCCGGACCGTGGTGGTCGCCACTCGAGAACTTTTCTTTCATTATTATACACATACGAGCGATGTGGCCAGCCCAGTGCCACTTGAACTTGCAAATACTTTTTTTTTCTTGTCGTTCAACCCTGTTTTTTTCAACCTATTCAATGGATTGATCTTTACAAAACAGGGTCGAACGGAATTAAAAAAATGTTCCCTCTTGACACCGAGGCAATCGTTCACGTCCCGTCCCTCTGAACGGTATGTCGCAATAAATAAGAGGGAAGAGTTATGGGACACTAATTAAAAAAGCCACTACAGGTTTTATAACTTCATTTCTTTATACAGCCGCAACCCTTTAACAGGGTAGATAATGTTCGAGGTATTACAACAACATTTAAAACTTCACTAGAGTTGTAGGAAGCTAGGAAGCACATAACACATAACTTTTAATTTAAAAATAAAGCAGCTATCAAAAATAATAAAGTCCAGAGCAGGTGCAGCTGCTAGCCGTCGTAAAATTTTACTGAATAAAATAGATTTGAAGATGACGCAATGACAAAATGAAGTTCGAAATATGCATTATTCAAAAAAATAACAAATATAGATACATAAGAAAAGAGGTTGAAGCTTGAAGCCACAAAGGAGGTGGAATATCCACTCTGTTACAACACACTTGACCATATGTATTGTGTTTTATGGACCTCAGTTGCCTGAAATAAAGGACAAAGTAAAATAAATAGGGTCTCCTGTCGTGATTGCCCGGAGAATAAGTACCTCGCTTCCAACAAATGAGATTTGAGTTCAAACCCAGACAAGTACCAATGTGTCTTTTTCAATTCATTGTACTTTCTAAGTTTATATTGGACATCAGTGACATCGATGACGGAAAACAACTTTAGGAAACCTTTTTTTCTTAAATCATCAATAACCTAGCCCGCCCAGGGTATTGTTGAAAACCAGCGTCGAGCACTTGTAGCTGCTCGATAATTTGCTGAACTAGACCCATTTGGCGTGGCCGTGTGACACACAAATATTTGCTATTTCGTTGTTGTTTTTATCGTATGTAATTTTACTTTAAAATGTTTCTTCTTTTATCTGTTTATGTTGTGTGTACCGGTTACTCAAATAATAGTAGATTACGCACCAAGGCAGTAAAGCATTGCCTTACGTCACGGGCGTATTGAATCCCGAAGCGACACTAAGGATTCTGGGGGTGAACCTCCGTAGCGAAGCGAGGAGGTTCAAACGAGGGAATTAAGCTAAGAATCCTTAGTGTAGCGAGGGATTCAAGTTAGCCCAAGACAAGGCAACTTTACTCCCGAGGAGCGTACTCTGCTTTTCACACCTACTGCGAGGAAATAAATTCGATTTTTTAAATTTGATGTGGTACGTACGACAACCTTCGAATGTGAAGTTTGCACCACTGCAAGCGATCAGCTGTTGCGGTCACTGGCCGCCATTACTGTTACAACTCCTTGGTGATAGTTAGTGATAGTTTTCATACAGTTTTATTTGAGGTTCCAAATTCAAATCACATTATTTCCACGGGAATAATGAAATTCAGTACAAATATTATTGCCCGGCTCGAGCGAGAGGGAACAATTACTTGCTTTACAGTAGGTTTGCCTGACATAAAATTTGACATTTACGAGCAAGTAGGGTGCAAACGTTCTTTCTTTCTTTCTAATTGAGAAATCTGTATAGTCAGTCAGTTCGAGTATTTAAAAAATAATGAACACGTATTTATGTTTTTTTAATCAATAAATAATGACAAAGATGAAACGCTTCGCAATTCGGGAATGTTGGGGAACATGGGACATCACAAAGTCAAAATGAGAGACATAGGTTTATTCCTATTTTTGCATGGGTTACGTGAAGGTGAAGGTCAATAGCTTTCATTTATGTATTCTACGGCGACTGGCGAGACTGCAGACGCCGCGCCGGCGATATATGCAGCGTGCGCGCCTTCCCTGTCTCCCCCCAACAGACATTTTATGACTCAAGCCAGTTTTTGTTTGTTAGTCCGAGACGCAAGTCAGTTCCACGCAGACGTCCCGTAACCGCTATAAATACAGTGTTGACTTAATTAAGGACGCTCAGGTTAAATAAAATGGTGCTGCGCAATTTATTTTTTCAAGTGTATTTATAGTGACAGTGACACAGCATAAAGTTTGTTGTTTTTTTGGAGATGAACGATGTGTGTATTTTATGTTGATTGGCAAAATCATTTGCAACTTTCGCCCACTGTGGAACATTGTCGAGGTACCCTATTTTTTATATTTTATTATATATTATGTATGTAACTATGTATATGTTGCAGCTTTTTCATGAGGTCAGGTTTTTGATCAAAAACCTAGGTTTTAGATGAAAAACCGGAATATGACACATTTTAAACTAAATTTCGTCTTAAACAATAATATTATAAGTAAAATAATATCATTGGTTGTAAACCTGTAACAATCCAGATTTTTGACCAAAAACCTGAACTACATAGTTTAGGTTTACAATCAATTTGTTAGACCTCAAAAGAGAATTATTGTCCATCCAATTGTGTCTAGTGATTTAGCACAATATTAATGAGATTTGTGCGGCGTTCTGCGCCACTGTTCGGCGTACAATAATGTTCGCGGATAGCGTTGCCAGGCGTCCGGATAAAGCCGGACATAGCCAGGGTTTTTGGGAGCGTGTCCGGTCAAATTGGACCTGTGCCCGGCCTGTCCGGCTCTTGTTAGGCTTTTTAATTTCATAATACGTGGACGCAGCTTAAGCTGTCGCATATAAATAACATTTTTTTTTTACGTGGTAAAATCATCAAATGAGACCTCCCACCCTGGACAGGGCGAGAGGTACTGTCAGACTTGTACTGACTAAAATCCACGGTGTCCTTCAATAGCCCTTTACGTTCCGGGGTCACGGTGATGGTATAAGACCCGCGACCCCGGAAGGAACAACAGTACCTACCTTTAACACGAGTTTTCAGTATTTGAGGCGTAAAGTAAACCAGAACTTTGACAATTTCAAATTGACAATTTTCAAGGAAAAAATTAGTTCCTTCTTTGGACACCAGAGGCGCTGTTCCATTTTTAGGGTTCCGTAGTCATCAAGGAACTGCTTGACGTAAGTACGTCAGTAATTATGTCCTTTATTCATTTTTTTTCCTTATCATTTACATTTTAAATATTGTTACAAAAACAAAAAATAATAATAAAAACATTTAATATAAATAATAGTGGCCCGCCGGTATCGGGAACAGGGTCCAAGCTACCGGCAGTCAGGGCTCCAGAGTAAGGAACCTCCGAACAATGCGCGCCGTGTCCAGAAGAACTGCTCTCTGAATCTGGCCCTTGATCCAGCTGCCTAACGAGAGCCTCCTGAGATGTTGGTCGAGGCTCTTGGCAATTAAGCCATGGGCCGACACGACTATCGGCACAATGACTGCTGAATCCACATCCCACATATCGACAACCTCGCGAGCCAAATCAATATACTTGATTTGCTTATCTTTTTCAGCTTTCACGAGGTTCTCGTCATGCGGGACGGTTATGTCAACAATCATTGTGCGCCGCTCTGATCGATCCACCACCACTATATCAGGTCTATTGGCTACAACAGTCCTGTCAGTGATGATCGATTGATCCCAGTACAGTGTGATATTGCCACTTTCAAGAACTGGGTCGGGCACATACCTGTAGTACGGCACTTCAGATTCTACAAGGCTGTACCTCAGAGCAAGTTGCTGATGGATTATCCTGGCTACAAGGTTATGTCTATGCAAGTATTCTCCGTTAGCCAGACGAGAACATCCGGAAATAATGTGACGGATTGATTCGCCAGGACGGTGGCATGCCCGACATATGTCAACCGTGCCATCCTTCACAATAAATCTCCGGTAGTTAGTAATTATTATTATTATGACGTACGTCAAGCCTATTCACGGTGTTTATGCGTCGTGCATCGTGTATGACCTTGGCGGGACGTACAGCAAGATGGAACGTGAATACGGCGCTTAAGGTACGTTTTAGGGATAGGTAGATTTTTATTGTCAACTATTTTTAACTAACTTCAATAAAGGTTCTTAATTCGTAGTATTTTTTTGTTGTATTTTCCCCGATTTCTCAAAGACGCCTGGACCGATTTCGAAAATTAAATTCGGTGAGTCAGTTTAGATAGTTCGCATAGGTATTTTGATGGACAACTACGGAACCCTACACTGTACGTGGCCCGACACGCAATTGGCGGGTTTTTTTCATACAAGAAACGCAGCTATAAATACTGGAAAGACGCTGTAAGTAAAAGAGTGAATACTCGTGCTAGGGGTACTGCTAGGTCGCGGGTCTTATACCATCACCGTGACCCCGGAACATAAAGGGCTATTGAAGGACACCGTGGATTTTAGTCAGCACAAGTCTGACAGTACCTCTCGCCCTGCCCGGGGTGGGAGGTCTCATTTGATGATTTTACCACGATAAAAAAAAGGGGTACTGCTACCTAATTACCTATACATAGTTATTATCGAATGACTGGAGAACAATTAAACAACCCGTCCCGTCTCTTATCAAATGCACCTACGCGCTTGGTATGTCGGAAGTTAGTCATCGCTTCAACTGTACTTATTTTACGCGTTTCTGTGTGATAGTATCTGACAAAGTTAAATATTTTTTTCGTGACTAATGGTTTCTAAAATATTGTTTTGTAAAGGGATCAAGGAAGTAAAAACGCATAAGTATTGTTAAACTATTATTCTGTATTTCTTTGTGAGGATATTGTTATTTGACTTTTGAAAATATAAAAGCACAAGGTTTTACATATTAAGGCGATAACAAAGATGAAAAAAAAACTGATAAGATGGAAGCTAGATTTTTAGGGTTCCGTAGTCAAAAAGGAACCCTTATAGTTTCGCCATGTTCGTCCGTCCGTCCGTCCGTCTGTCCGCAGCTTAGCTCAGAGACGCCCAGTACTAGAAAGCTGTAATTTGGTGTAAATATACAGATTTGTAGTGCCAATAAAGTGATAAAATACCTCCTGTACACATAAAGTGGGGATGTTTTTTTTTCTCGCGTACCACTTAGTGTAATAGGTCTTTAAAAATATTGATAGTTTCCATTAACAATTTTTTGATAAAAAGATTCGTTTCTGAAATGGATAATGGATGAAGTGTTGGTTAGTTATTTGATAAAAAAAAAAAAAAAAAATTACAACCAGCCTGTAAAGGCTGGTTGTAATTTTTTTCTGTTTCACCGTCAAACTTCATGATAATTTATCCGGTGAATAAGTTACCGGCCACTTATTAGCAAGCGAAGCGGCAACGTCGCTTCTTTGCGTTTCGATACTACTACGTAAAATATTTTCATTTGAAAACAATTTTTGAAAACTTAAAAAATGAAATACTTTTTGTTCAATATAATCCAAGTCGACTTACTTTTTACATTTTGAAGTATAATGATATCATTATAGACCGAAATTATTAAGATTCTTATGATTACCAACATGTTTTAATTTCAAATGTGCGTACAGAAACGAAACGCAAGTCTCAATTGTTTCACCGGACACGGATGTTTCGGGAGGTACCTGTGTCTTATGAGAAAGGAAGAAACGCCTGGGTGTCACCACTGCGTAGATCGCCCGGAGGACACAGTCGAGCATACGGTGCAGGATTGCCCCGCTTGGGCGGAGCACCGACGTGTCCTCACGGCGGCGATAGGCGGAGACCTCTCGCGCCCAGCACTGGTCGCGGCCATGCTGCGGGGCGAGACGGAGTGGGATGCGGTCGCCTCCTTCTGCGAAGCAGTCATGCTCGCGAAGGAGGAGGCGGGCCGCGTGAGAGAGAGGACAAGGTCCTCCCTCCGCCCCACCCGCGGTGGTGGACGCCCACGGCGTCGGACGTCGCAAGACGATCTCCGGCCACCGTAGGCGCGGGCATGCGGGCGGCGAGTAAAGGGCAACTCGCCGCCACGACCATGGACCATGCCCGGGTCGACGGCGCGTCGTGTTCCACGCGCGCCTCAAAGAGCGTCAGCATAATGACGAGGCCCCCTCTCAGAGGGCTAAAGCCTGCCGGGGTCGCGGGTCTTATACCATCACCGTGACCCCGGAACATAAAGGGCTATTGAAGGACACCGTGGATTTTAGTCAGTACAAGTCTGACAGTACCTCTCGCCCTGCCCGGGGTGGGAGGTCTCATTTGATGATTTTTACCACGTAAAAAAAAAAAAAAAAAAAAAAAAAAAAAAAAAAAAAAAAAAAAAAAAAAAAAAAGTCTCAATTGTTTTGTTTTTGATAAAGTTTGTTTTGGACCCTTTTGTTTGTTTCCAACTGCGAAAGATTTTTTTTTTCCCGTCACTTGAAACTTTCTAATCAATACCATTGAAAACTGGCACTTATTGCACTGTGATTAAGAAACAGGGTTTTTTTTAACGTGGTAAACTCATTAAAAGGGGCCGCCCGGGGTGGGACTTTTTTGTCGTGGTAAAATCATCAAATGAGTCCTCCAGCTTTTAGTCAGTACAAATCTGACAGCCCCTCCCGCTCTGCCCTGGACGGAAGAACTCATTTGATGATTTTACCACGATAAAATAAAAAAGAGTGTTACTTCAATGGCTTTTTACGTTCTGAGGTCACGGTTACCTGGTGGATGACCGTCTAAAATGCCATAACAAACTTTCTCCACTTGAAATGTACTATAATGTAGATGATAACTTCCTTAACAGCCACTTGATCCAGCTGATAACTTAATCAATACTTTATCTACCAGATACCACTATCCGACACCTGTGAAACCAAAAGTTGTAGTTTATCTGGCAGATAAGTTCCTAATAGGCTATCAAAGACTTTATCCGGGACCGGTGAAACTGGCCCTAAGCTTTAAAGTGCTTAGGCGGAGACCTCTCGCGCCCGGCATTGGTTGCGGCTATGCTGCGGAGCGAGACGGAGTGGGAAGCGGTCGCCTCCTTCTGCGAAGCAGTCATGCTCGCGAAGGAGGAGGCGGGCCGCGTGAGAGAGAGGACAAGGTCCTCCCTCCGCCTCACCCGCGGTGGTGGACGCCCACGGCGTGGGACGTCGCCAGACGATCTCCGGCCACCGTAGGCGCGGGCATGGTGGTGGCGAGTAAAGGGCAACTCGCCGCCCGACCATGCACCATGCCCGTGTCGACGGCGCGTCGTGTTCCACGCGCGCCTCAAAGAGCTATCGGCAAAATGACGGGCCTCCTCTCAGAGGGCTAAAGCCTGCCGGGGTCGCGGGACTCATACCATCACCGTGACCCCGGAACATAAAGGGCTATCGAAGAAAACCGTGGATTTTAGTCAGTACAAGTCTGACAGTACCTCTCGCCCTGCCCGGGGTGGGAGGTCCCATTTGATGATTTTATCACGTAAAAAAAAAAAAAAAGCTTTAAAGTGCTAAATTATTGCTCGACTCGAGTGTCCCACCCTCTACCAGCTAAACGGTTATGTTTGGGGTTGTGAAAAAATTCACAATAGTAGTACATATAATTATACAGGGTGTTTCTTTTAAATTGGCCAAAAGGAAGAAATCTGCATCCATAAGAGATACGGGAAAACTTTCTTAGGAACCTTTAGCTCTTTTTTGATACTGATAATTTTGGCGCTTTTATTTTTGTGGTCAAGTCTGAACTGTCCACAGAAATGAATGAAATTGACCAAATTTTTTTTTAATGCCGTTCGACTCTGTTTCATGTAAGGATCATTTCATTGTATCGGAAGAAAAAAATCGGGACGGCGGAAGTTGGTCAAATTTAGCAAAATACTTTTTAATACAAATTGTATGAGCGAAAAAAAAAACATTTTTTTTATTATGCTGTTTGACTTACATTCATGTAAGGATGAGATAATTGTACTGGCAGAAAAATATCTGAACAGTAGAAGTTGGTCAAAAGTAGAGTAATGTTTCTTCTAACAGCCTAAAGCCGTATTAACAGTGTCAGTATTTCATAAGATTTGACCCACTTCTGTTGTCCGGGCATTTTCCTTCCCATACAATGAAATGGTCTTTACAAGACACTAAATAAAATGGCATCATAAAAAAAATAGTACTTTTTTTCGTTCATACAATTTGTATGAAAAAATATTTTGCTAAATTTGACCAACTTCCTCCGTCCCGATTTTTTTCTTCCGTTACAATGAAATGATCCTTACACGAAACAGAGTCGAACAGCATTGAAAAAGTTTTTGGTCAGTTTCACTCATTTCTGTGGACAGCTCACACTTGGCCCAAAAAATAAAAACGCCATAATTTTCAGTATCAAAAAAGAGCTAAAGTTTCCTAAGAAAGTTTTCTCGTATCTCTTATGGATGCATATTTCTCTCTTTTGGCCCATTTAAAAGAAACACTCTGTATAACGTAGTTTAAAGGAAAATTATCATGACTAAGTAGGCTTTACAAGTTTACGAGTAATAGTCGACCAACTTATAAAACGTACTTGGATAACATATTTTCCTAAACAAAATGTATCGGAGAACATGTTTTTCAACTGCAAATGTAAGTTTGTCAACTTTAATTAATTAAAATTAAATTCAGCGAATCAGTTTATAGTTAGTTCGCATAAGTATTTCGATGGGCAACTACGGAACCCTACACTGTGCGTGGCCCGCACTAGGCCGGTTTTTTTTTGGCTTCAATTCTCAGTGGCCTACTACGTTTCTGGAAATTCTAAAATTTATCTTATAATCTATTTACAACGTTTATTACAAAAAAAATGCTCACTCTACCATTTATTTACAGGAGAATAATTCGAGGAACAGGGATATAACGTATTGAAGAATAAAACAGGAGAATTAGCAATCATGGGGACCGGTAAGTTTAAATTTAAGTCAAACATTTATCCAGTTAAGCTCCCTTGACATGAATCATGCATGACCCATTTCAACAATAAATCGTTTGAACCCCTCAAAAATAACAAAAAATCAGGGTCGTTACCAAATATGACTTTTGTAAGAAAATATGATTATACAGACGCCAGCAGATCAATCTTACCGAATCTGGGCATGCGGGCGGCGAGTAAAGGGCAACTCGCTGCCCGACCATGGACCATGCCCGGGTCGACGGCGCGTTGTGTTCCACGCGCGCCTCAAAGAGTGTCAGCACGCTGACGGGGCCCCCTGCAGGGGGCCATAGCCTTGCCGGGGTCGCGGGACATACGTACACCGCGACTCCGGCACACAAACAAGGCTACTGAAGGACACCGTGGATTTTAGTCAGTACAAGTCTGACAGTCCCTCCCGCCCTGCCCGGGGTGGGAGGCCTCATTGGATGATTTTACCACGTAAAAAAAAAAAAAAAAAAAAAAAAAAAAAAAAAAAATCTTACCGAATCTGTCAAATTTTACCAATCGAGTATTATCCTACCACTATTGTGAATGTGATTAGGTTGAAAATCTATTAAAGATTAAAGTAGGTTGATGTACATTGCGTCTGTACATTGCTAATGAGAAAGACGACTGTAAAAGTTTATATTTCTTTTGCCAGAATTGTCTCAAATATGACGCTTTTAAAATTCTCAATACGTCACTTCTAGGAATAAATTCAGAACATTGTGAATTTATACAGATTTGAAAAAAATCTTCAGATTTGATGCCTTTGACTTTGTAAAATCTATTGACAAAAAAAAAACCGTATGCATGTAAAATGCGTACAGTTTACTAACTCTAAAACAAATGAAACGACATTTTTTGATTTCAAGGCACGTTTTATTAACAATGTTACCTAAACTTTAATTGATTCAGCTGGGTCCAGGTAATCAGCTGAAGGCCAATTGATTTGGGCGTTGTTTCCAACACATGCTTACCTTGATTTTTTAGTCGATGGTTTTAATTTCCCTATTTCTCTTTCAGTGAATGTACTAGACCAGATGACGGAGTATGACTTCAATTCACCAATTGAAGTAGAAATAATATTTGAAGAAAACGATGACGACGATGTATCATTTCAGAATTCACTTAATAAACAAGAAACTAGTAAAGACAATTACAACAACAAACAGGTTAACAAGGAAAAATGCGAAACGAAAAAAAATGGCACAAGCACTGAAAACCAAATCAACCATGAAGATTTAAATAAAACAATGTTAAGTTTGAAACCGATTGATGAATATATTGAAGATATGGCGCAGAATAACTTTAACAACAATCAAAATGCAGAAATAATTCAGACACATGATGGCCTTGGAAATCGTTATGAAAACAAATCCAATGATAACCATGTTAATAACGACGACAGTGCACCCGTTGAACAAATTAATGATCATCATCATCCAGCACGTATTTGCGTTGAAGATTTATTAAATAAGTTGTCTGAGCACATTGTTCTTATAATAGAAAAGTTTTACCAGTACGGGGTAAAAAAAAGAACAAACACCAATATTAAAATAAACGAAAAGATGTTTCATGTTTTTAAATGTCATTATTTTGAACTATCATACACCATTGTCGAGTCAATAATTTTGCCACAAGAACAAAATGAAATATTTATCAATACATTTTTAGATAACACTGTCTTAATCGCCAATAGAAAATTTGCGACGTGGAAATGTCGCAGAGGCCACGTACTGACATTTTTTAACGAATTAATTGAATTTGCAAAACAAAAAAGAGAGTATATTAAAAATAGTAACCGACCATGTCGTTCTAATCAAAATGTCATGTTAAAACAACAACTAGTCAAACCGCTGGCACCTTTGAGTAGCCAACTCTCTGAAGTCGTAGCAAAAAATAATGCTGAACCTCTACAAGTACAAAATAATCTATGCATATTTTCTGCCGGATATTCTGGCAATGAAATTAGTATAAATATCGATGCAAATACATACCTACAAATCACTGAAAAACAGCAGACTGTGGAACAGAATGTAAATCATAACAATCAAACACAAAGTTGCGAACCTGTTAAAAGAAAAAGTCCAGTTGCAAAACTGAGATATGAGAACCGGATCAAAGATATCGCAAAGAAGAATTCGCAACATGACCGACCACCACCCCCTCCATACAATCTTCAGCAAAGTTTTAAAAATATTGTCAACCGACTACAACAGTACAAACAAGCAAATATGAATAAATACAATCAAGCAAATGTGAATCGGAATCAAACATATTATGATAATATGGGACAACCTCATCAATATCAAAACAGCCAACCGATGCACAGCTACCAATCTCAAGTACACTATATTAGCACCAACCACACATCGCCAGTACACAATGACAATGTGAATTATAGTAATCCATATTATAATAACAACAATATGCCTATGGTAAGAACTTAGACCTACATAACATTTTTTTTTTTTTGTATTTATAGTATTTTTTTAAAATTTATAACATTTATTGCAGCACCAGCATGAAATGCAGATGGAGAGTCAAGTAACTTCTAGTCCAGTCATAACGAGTGTGGCTTCCTTGAATCCGGCAGTACATAGTAACGTAGTAAAAGTCCGTTGTTACATGTGCGGCAAGACTACCGTAACGAGTGACCCCTACACGTATCCCTGTAGACCAATTTACTGCAGTAATCTCTGTCAGGTAATTATTTTATAATAGCTTTTGCCAGCGGATATGCCCCGCTTTGTAATCGGAAACTATCCCACGTGAACGTAAACAGAGCTATAGATGCCAATATGTAAGGTATGCCGCTGTCGTCGCAGCGATAAGAACGGTTGAGGACAGGCGCCACGAAGTCTTGACCTTCAATGACTAGCGTTGCCAGGCGTCCGGATAAAGTCGGACACAGTCAGGCTTTTTGGCTGCTTGTCCGGCCAAATTAGACAGCGTCCGGACTGTCCGGCTTTTGTTAAGCTTTTTAAACTTGATTTTTTTTATATTTATCATGATTTGGTTTCCGCTCCTCCCATCTTATATCTCTAGCGCAATGGAGCTGACTAGCACTCTAATCACTTGCACCTTTGTACGGTCAGAGAAGCCTTGTTTAATTGAAACGAAAACGGCCTTCTTTAAAAAAAGGTCTAGTTTTACTAGGATTAAAATAAACTCCTCTTGATGAAGTCGGTAAAAATTGAAGATGTCCGGTCTTTTCACCCAAATGTCCGGCTAAACTGACTGGTCTGTCCGGCTTTTCGGTTTTAAGACCTGGCAACCCTAATCATGACCAGTAACGTAGCTAGGCCATGGGCCCCGTATCAAAACTTGATTGGGGCCCTTATAAGCTAAGTTCATAGTTTTGCAGAATTAAGACAATAGCATCCTGAGTCGTGTAACTGGAGCTAGAAAATTGAGAATGCTGATCGACTGGTCGTAGCTGAACACGGTCAGCAGTTATTTAATAAAGTTTTTCTTTATTACAGGAATTGAACAGCCAGTCTTACAAACCATCGTGGGCTAGGTAGCAATAGAAACACCAAAAAATAGTATTTTATATCAGATTTATATTTAATTAAAAGTACATTAATTATATTTCATTCGTTTTGTTTTATTTTGATTATTTAAGATGCACCAAACCATGTAATTATTTATGAACCTGCGATAGCCACGAATGAGGAATCTCGCCAAGCGCTACTTATCTTCTGCGTTGCGAATTATAAAGATTAAAAAAAGGTGTTGCGAGCAGGTTTTAACCCTGTTGAGCATAACCAGGTAGAGCTTTCGACTGTAGATTAAGAGGTTCCCGGTTCAAACCCGGGTGTCCCCTAAGAAAATCTGTTTTTGTATTTTTTATGTGTTTTTTCAGACATCCTCATAGTATGTAGGTACATCACGTATTATAAATAAGTCCATGAGCATGACTGATGATGACTGTGATAACCTGGCTGAAAAAAAAAAACTGGTGTACCTACTAATACTTAACCATAAGGTTGCAGGTTCGAAATCCTGTGCGCAATATATATTTTCTTTCGACAGAAAAGCTTTATCATTTTTTAATAAACCGATTAAAAACACATGCACGTACTTGTAACTGGTAAGTACAGACACATTCGATAGTATAATCACGATAGAATGTTATCTGTCTTTTAAAATACATTTCAAACTTTATGGTCTTGAGAATAAGAGGCCTATTCCTTAGGCCATTCATCATATAGAAAGTATGTCTTTACATCAAACAAAATTATGCATGTAAATCGAGATGAAACTGATTCCAGACTACATGGGTCCTTTGTTCTTTGTATTATAAACTACGTCTTTGTTCTTTGACCTTCAATCACACATGAGCTTAAATAATTCAGTGGTAAGACTGGTAAGTATAAATCATACCGCTTTGATAAGAAGTTATTTATATGAAAAAATTGTGTGGTCTGATAAAATGAAAGAATTTAACTAAGAGACAGAAGGACTTTGATTGATTAATCTAAATAATTACAACAAATAAAAATACCCACACTACTGAAATATAAAATGCTGAAATAACCAAACTGAACAAAACCTTAGGTCACAGGAAGCGTCAAACAAGCCGTTTCATCAGCAGAAGCCGCTCAGCATTGGAATGCCGCAGGCCAGCTATGTTCCTATGTTGTCACAAGTACTTACTGTTACGCTCCTAACAAATGCAAGAGGTCTAAAATACACTGAACCTCAGTTTCATTCTCATATACTCAGCGACTGATTAAGAGTTCTGACCGCCCTAGGCTAGCTATGAGGACGCGCCCCCGCCTGGTGTATTTCGGATGGCCTAAAAAGTAGTAACTGAGTAGATTAGGTGTGAAAATTTCATGGTTCATACTTATCCTATAAAAAAAACCTATAAAATTTACTTACAGATTAACTATCGTAGTTTAGTCGGAAAATATAATATGTCAATCTACAATACGGTTGAAAATTATCGCAATACGGAACTACACAATATTATGTAAATATTTAATGAAGCTCCGCACTCGGACGTCCCGCCTTTTTGAGTTACCTACACGTGTTATTGTGAGTCAACCATAAAAGATAGACATAATTATGCTGTCGCGGAGTAATTTTTACATAATTTAAAGGAAAACATTTTCCTTTAAATGATTTCTGTGTAGCTTTAACCATCAAGGTTGCACATGCGACGTAAACTTAAAAAATGGAGTAACTTCTCCCGTTTTCCCAACATTTCCCATCCCTCTCTGCTCCTAGTGATTGTTGCGTGATGAAAAGTATACTATAACCAACCACCTCAGGAGTATGAAAAAAAATTATACCAAGTTTCGTTAAAATCCGTCGAGTAGTTTTTGTTTTGTATTACGGTTATACAGACAGACAGACAGACGGACGGACAGAAAGAAAATAATTTTTGATTGTTTGATTGTTAGCCTAAGGGTTAATCAGGCCCTGCATATACTTAAAGTTTCTTTTTCTTTCTTTAAATTAAGTCAGTATAAGCATGAGAAATGAAACCGAAGCTGCAGTCCGCGCCACGGCTGAAGTCCTGCGGAAAATGTAGTGGTACTCACTGAGCATGTAGGTAATTTTAGTGGACATGGTTTAGCTTCAAAGTGCGAATACCGTGACCCCAGAACGTAAAGGGCTATTGAAGGACACCGTGGATTTTAGTCAGTACGAGTCCGACAGCCCCTCCCGTCCTGCCCTGGGTGAGAATACTATTTAGTGATTGACTGACCGTTGACTGAGGTGTGGGAAAAAAATTCATACTAAACTTTTGAAACCGGGCCCATGATGTAACAGTGACTGATGTGAGCGTCTGGAGGTCACGGGATACTATTTTTGACAGCATCCAAAATAGGGTAACAAAACTGAAAAGGTCTATCAAGATATTTATAGATTTATCAGTTGGCAACATCCCAACAGTATATATTCATATTTGAGGGGATTCCCCTTGTAGAAACACCAACATAGATATAGAGCATGGACCGAGCACAATGTGCCTAAAATTGCCGTTATTATTTTTAAGCTTTCCCAGGCACAGCTGTATGTCCAGACTGGTCCTGACATTCCTGTAAGACAAAGATAATGCATTTTTTATCTCTCTCTTATTAGGCAGTATGACATCATCAGAATCTACATTTGAATAGGTACCACTCCACCACAAGGGAGCCCGATTAATCCAACTTAAGATTTTATTCCTTTATGGTATTATTTCAGAAAGAAACAGGTAGTTATCGGATTTACGATGCAATCTTTTCACACTTTAAAAAAACACTATGCCATGGTTTCTATGTTATTGGTTATTATAACTATTGGACACTACATCATGGCACTACACAGAATGACGATCGGTTTAGTTGTAATCGTGCTCTAGCAAAAGGTCACCTAATCGATAGTGTTTATTCTTATTTGAACGTGATTGATATGGTATATAGTCCCCTATGTAATAAACAATAGTAATATATATGTATTTAAAATAACGATTTCCGAACGAAATCAGTTGACGGCCAATTAATTTTTATCGAATTTAATAAATGTTACATAATAAGTAATAATTAAATTTCTAAATTATGTAATCAAGTTTTAAAAAGGTTCCACTACAGAGGATTTGTTTATTATTGCTTATTTCATTAGTTATTTAGCTAAAATGTATGATAATCTGCTATTGGTTACTTGTGCGGTAATCTTTGTTGGAAAGGGTACAATTCAAAGTTTATAAAAATAGATGTACCCTCACATTGGTGGTCATTACGCTGCAACTGTTCAAAGAGTTAAGACGTGTCCGAAGTGATGTCTTGTTTATTTAATGTGTTATAATAATAGAGAATACAAGTGAGTGATGTTGAAAATTATACTTTGTGGCCTAATGTTCCACAATGAAAATGTAAGTTATTCAATATTTATTGTGATGTGAGATTTTTTTATAATGTGTGTACTGTTAAAACACGTTGCCGTGAAGTTTCTTTCTCCATTTTTCCCCACGAAGACTTAGGGTTTGCGAATGGAGGTAGCTTGGTAATAAATACCTAATCTCGATTTGTGCTTTTCTTTATTAACCCATTCCTAAACAAAAGTCCTTAGATATACTTTACATACAGCTGACCAGCAGTCGTCAACTGAACTTGGAAGTCTTGACATTTTTATATTTTATCGACTGTTATGAGGCTAAGTTTAGGAGTCCCTCAAGAGAGTTAAAATAGTTGATTATTAGGGATATACAATTATCAGTTTCACTGCAAATGCAAAAGCCAATACGAAATTCACCTTTTGACAGCTATTTGATGATCACCAGAGCAAGAGATCATCATTTGAACCGTCAACCAAGATACGCAATAGCCCAGCTGATATCTGAAACTTGACAATAAAGTCGATATTATCAATCAAACCAGAAATACACAACCCTTTTATTACACACGCACACATTCATTTTAAGAGTGGAAATAACAACAAATGATAATGAGACGAGTTGACACAAACCACGGCCACGCGCCAACTACGCCACTCGTCACACGTCTTGTCTTTTGTAAATTTGGCTGTATGGGCTCGGCTCCCTTTGCCTGTCTCAAAAGGACGAAAAGAACCAAAAGGATGTCTTTGGTAAACGTCAAACATGGTAATAATAAGTGTCACTGTCATAATACTGTCATGTCATGAAATGTCGCAGTCACTCAAACAAATGTCACAATTTCCTCTCCAATCGTGTTTCCAATGAATTTAATCGCGATGTAAACGCGATACTATTAATTCGAATATAATTGTTTCAACAATTGAGGCAATACACAAACCATACAAAAATAATCCTTTCAATTAAGTGTTACACATTTCAGTAGGGTAGTTTTTATTTACGATGTCGTCGGTGAAAGTGTTGTATTCTTCACTACATTGTTACGCCTGAAAAATGTTATTATTTTTCCATTTATTTCCGCATTACTGTAATCGGTTTCGTAAGTTGAGTGTTAATTACAAGTATAAGATGTGGTATGCTGCTTTGGTGCGTTTCATACGAAGAAGATTAGTGCTGGGCATAATATTTGCGTCTTCATTAACTTATTGTATTGTCAGTTTTATTAGAGAGGTTAGTAATAGAAGTATATTTTTAAATTTTATTGTTCATCAGGGCTACAACACCGATCTATAAAACCGGACCGCATCTATAAAAAAAAATACTTAAAATGTTTATGGTACAATCAATTTCATAGAATAGGAGACATGATGAAAACTAATGTATTAGATAAACATTGCTGTTTACTACATACAAATCAATAAATTGGAATGTTATTTCAATACAAAGAGGTATTTCACTCTCAGATAATTGGATGCCAACCAGGGTTTTATTTGTTTACTAAATCTTGATGTTTTCACAAATATTCATTAAACTTTAGGCTATAGTTGATTGAATATTCATCAAATAGCAATGTTATCAATATCTTTGATACTCATCTTGTTATTTTATCAATTAAATAAAAAAAACTTTATCATCATGAATGACTAATTCAGGATATTGAAGATCAATTCATAAATTATAAATGAACCATCTTTTTCTTATTGTGTTGATGGCAATCTGTAAAGACTCTGCCCAGAATTGGGCACCGAGTTTAGCGCTCTCCAAAATGTCCATCAGCTCCACCAAAAAACCATTCAAACTAACATTAAACTAGCTTCCCTTCTTTTTCCAAAACAATTTTTATAATTTAAAGTAACTTATTATAACATTTAATTTCCAGGGTAATAGCAGAGGTATGATCTATCAAGATGTTGCATTTGAAAGGAAGCCATTTGTTTGGAGAACTCTTCAGGAACACAATGATACTATTGATCAAATGATATGTAGGAACTCTGTGCAAGGAAAACTGTTACTTGTTGATGATAGAGGTAAGAATTAGAATAATAATAATAACTTTATTGAGAAAAACAGTTTGGTACAAAAAACTTATATACTACAACAATATAATAATGACAGAGACATATATGCATGCTATAGTGGAGGGTCAGTGCCGTGCTAGGAGCCAACCTGTATTACAGGAACTAGGCAAATGCTCCACCCTCGCACCAAAGACAAGCTCACACAAATCCTTAGAGTAGCATACAAGAACTTGATATGCTGAGTTTCCTTAATTAGGCATGCCTGTTAATAGGGACTCAGTTTTAAATTAGGTTAAAAATATAAAGGTTAAGGTTATGAGTGTGCCACCATTGCTGTGTTTTGTTGTGGAATTAATGTTTTGTGTGTGTGTGTGGTCCTGGTAATGTATGTAATGAGTATTGTGTTGTGTAGTTGTGGTCATGTAATGAATATAAATAATTGTTGTGTGTGCAGATGTTGTGATGAGAATACCTGTACACTCTGATAGCATAGCCAATATACAGGGTAATTTGCAATTTGATGAGGTCCTTGCAATGGGTGATACTAGACCTTATTTGCAACAATTTTAGAGATATTGAAATTTGTAGATTTTTAGGTAAAATTTCCACCTCTCTCTCATATAGTGCTTATTGTTAAAAAGTAACAATGCAACAGAACATGAACGACTGAATCTAGTGAATACAAGTATGTCTTAAAACTAATAATATCTTGGGAAATTAAGTGTCACAAAGTTTCTGCTTTGAATGTTTCTGAAAACTTCCCTTGTCTTTCAAAGCATATTTTCAAAATAAATATATACACTTGGTACACAAATTACAGAAAAACTTTCTTGTCTCATTACTTTTTTAAAATGGTGCCACTGTCTGTACCAACTTTTAGTTAGTATCTTAACAGAAAATTAGAGTAATTTGTAAACCAAGTGTATAATACATCTATTTTCAAAAATATGCTTTTCAGAAAACTACAAAACAGAAACTTTGTGACACTTAATTTCCCAAGGTATGATTAGTGTTATAGCAAACTTGTATTCACTAAATTCAGTTGTTCATATTCTATCAGGAAAGTATGTATTGTAAATGGTGGTCATCATTTTTTGATCAGGAAGGAAGGGTTCCTGATGAAAAATCGAATACAAGATCGTTTGTTTAGTTTTAAAATTAAAGAGAGTTTTAGCAAAACCACACTCTACAGTTTCTTCATAGTTATACATATTTGGTAACTAAATTGCGACCGAAGACTAAAAAATTTAAAAATACATATTACAATTTGATGAACCAAACTTTGTATTTCAGGTTATGTTTGTCATAGAAGTGATATGACAAAAAATGGTTGTTGCGACACTGAGGCAGAGTCCGCCGAGAGATACAGCTGTGAAACATGTACAGAAAATAATTGCTGTATAATATATGAATACTGTGTGTCATGTTGTTTGGATCCCAGTAAGGTGTGGTATACATTTATCATTTATTTATCATCTTTTTTATTGCCAATCCAACCAACTAGTTAATCGGAGTTCCAGTCAGTCTATTCTCTCAGATCTGATTATTGATATTTTTAGTATGTTTATATGTAATTGATAAACTCGAAAACAAAAATATCTGACTTTAAATTGTCAATCTTTTGAAAATTTGCTTTTGGTCTATTTATTTTTCCTTAAAACCAGTTACACCTTAAAAGTAATTTGAAATTCATACAATATCCATAAAAAAAACTAGTCTATGAATTGACCCTGACTCAAGGGCGGATCCAGATTTTACATCAGGGGGGGGTCACCATGACGCAGACAGCTTGCCTCTGTAGCTAGCTATACTTTTTTTTTATCGTGGTAAAATCATCAAATGAGTCCTCCCAGGGCAGAGCGGGAGGGACTGTCAGACTTGTACTGACTAAAAGCCCATTATGTTCCGGGGTCACGGTAATGATATAAGTCTCGCGACCCCGGCAGGCTTCGACCCTCTGAAGGAGGGGCCCGGCATCATGCTGACACTCTTTGGGGGCGCGTGGCACACAACGTGCCGTCGACCATGGTCATGGTCCATGGTCGGTCAGCGAGTAGCCCATTACCTCCTTGCCACCCGCATGCCCGTACCTACGGTGGCCAGACACCGTCTGCCGACGTCCATCGCCGTGGGCGTCTACTACTGCAGCTGGGGTGGGGGGAGGACGCTGTCCTTTCCCTCAAGCAGCCCGTCTCCTCCTTCGCGAGCATGACTGCTTGGCAGAAAGAGGCGACCGCTTCACATTCCCTCTCTCCCCACAGCATGGCCTCGACCAATGCCGGGCACAAGACGTCTCCGCCTATCGGCGTCGTGAGGACACGGCGGCGGTGCTCTGCCCAAGTGGGGCAGTCCTACACAGTATGCTCCACCGTGTCCTCCGACGATCTTCACAGTGGTGACACCCAGGCGTTTCTTCCTTCCCCATCCGACACAGGTACCTCCCGAAACTTTCGTGTCCGGTGAGGACCTAAGTCGTGCGCTAGGTCAGGACGTCGCTCGTGACGCCTGTTTAGCCACTCCTCAAAGCGGGGTCTTACCGCCGCGATTGCGACGTGCCCGAGATATAGATATATTTAATATTTTATAGAAACGCAAAAGTGTGTTTGTCAATTTTCACGTTGAAACCGCTAAATGAATAAGATTTCATGGAATCGATTGCATTGGTCCTCCATTGCACGCGACCAGGTACGCGGACGGAGTTACCGGAAAATCTAGTAAATAACACTTTTTTTAAACAATAGTTAATTGTTAAGCAAGGCTGCAAAGTTGTTTTTGGCGCGAGGAGGTACTTGAATTAAAAACTAAGCAAGGGAAGGCCTCTTCGCTCGCGGTTTAAAATATAGAGTCCTGAGCGTAGCGAAGTTTTCAAAGGTACCAGAGCCCAACGATGATAAAGTTATTTTGCGTCTCGTACCTTTGAAAACTTCGCTATGATCGCTCAGGATTCTATATTTGAACCACTCGCAATTGCAGAAGCCACCTATGACCTAGCCTGCCGCCCAGGGGGGGGTCATGACCCCCATGACCCCCCCCCTGGATCCGCCCTTGCCCTGACTGTAATAATCTCAATTTTATTTCCATTTCAGAGGGACATGCTAGAAGTAGTGTTATCCAAACTCTCCACGGAGAAGAATGTGCTGTTTCGTTCACTAACTGACGATTATGAACTGTGTCTGACCAAATGTCGCACCAGTTCCCATAGTGTTCTCCATGAGAACTCTTATAAAGACCCTATAAATAAGCATTGTTTCGGTGATGAGTTGCCGAGGTCAAGAACACCGGACTAGAGAAAACAATTATTTATTAGATTAAGTTTTTTTTTTACATTTATATTCTTTTGAAATGTAGGTAGGATAATATAATAAGTTAGCCCACGTGCACTATGGCGATTTTACCGCGTACTAAATTTTCAACCCTTAGTATCAAGCTGGAAGTTGAAAATACATTGTCTGAGATTATAGATTCGTAAATAAAGTGTAGTGCATGGTTAAAAAAACGCCCGTGTGGACGTGCGCTTAGTCTTATCTAAATAATATTTTTGTGCACATTCTGTTTATGGAAAAAAAAAACAAATGAAACCTAAATTATTTGTCTGATGACAGATGAACTTTCTTATATACCTACATGGATGATTTTCATAAAAATTGTGCTACAAAAACTCATTTCACAACGAAGTTTAAAATGTTTGTTTTACCTAATGCCAGTGGACGAGGATTGTTAATTGTTTATTACTAGAGATGAGAAAGGACCCAAATTATTTTTGATGTTCCATTTTTTTTTTTGTTATTTTGTAAATGAAGTGCCTAAGGGTCAACATAATCAGGGCAAATGCATGTCTTATGCTGTCAACTTTACAAGTAGCAATACAATTTTGACAAAGCCGAAAAAAAACATTTCGCACACTTTTTAGAACTAATTGCGATCTGTAGAACTAACTTAGCATGCGAAAATAAACCTTATTAGAATCAATATAATTGTCATATTCCTACAAGGACTGTGATCTCGTTTGATCACAAGAATAAAATGAATAACAATTTTAATAATTTACCATGTTTAGTAATAGTAAAAACCAGTTCGAGCATTGTGCTGCTTTCTCTGCACTACGCTGACCTTGAAACACAATATTTAATTGAATGAAATTAATAATTTTATTATGATAAATGAAACTGGTTTCTTTCTAAATGCAATCAACAAGTCGGTCTGAAACGAACAACTTCCTTTCTATAATTTGCCAAATATTAGAAGACTAATAAAATTGTTAAGATTATTAAGAAAAAATTGTTTAAATTATTAATGCACAGGACAGCGACTGTTTTAAGATCAGGGGCCTATCATAACGTCTCCGCCAAGGGAACGAAATGGCGCTAGACGTCTTATATAGCTCTGTTTCATTCAGTCAGCGGAACTACTCTAGCTTTAAGAGGTCAAGGTAGGCCACCAGAGCGGGTATTACGTCTTAAAACCAGGCTTGTTCCGGTGCGTGAACGAGATGGCGCTAGACGACTTGTATAGCTCTGTCACTTTCACTCGCCGGAATAAGCCTGGTTTTAAGACGTTGTAATACCCCCCCAGATGTAATAAAATTATGTAACGTTATTCGTGGTTAATGTTGCTGGTTCTATTGTGTGCAATAACTAAGCTGAAGCTTGTTTACACGAGGGGATAGTCCAGTCAGTAGAGACATACATATATGTTTAAAGAAATAAAATATATTTAAAATCAATAAAAGACTATGGCATGAATGAACGAATGAAAACGCTGTCTACAAAATGTATTTAATTCAGTTGGGGTGCACAATTGATTCAGAACCACAAAAACTTTCATTATAGATGTTTAACAGTAGATACAAACCGTGGAAACGTCTCAACTAGAGATAGGTCGAGGGCAAAAATATTTATGAACAAAATGGGCAAAAGCTAAATATTGGGCATAGGATACATGAGTTAACGCCCAAATAAATGCCCGCTCCCTGGGGATAAAAACTAATAACATTGCTTAGTATTATGATAAGCATAAACTTCACTGGCCAAAAGGCATTTATTCCACGTTTACGGGCATTTATCGGGCCATCGGTGCACTCAATATGACAATGTCCAGTCGAGAGTGACCGTACTTATCAACAAAGACTAGACTTTAGCCGCTTAAAAAGACGTTTCAATGTATTTTTATTCCTTGTACAGTCGCGTTCATTAACATCTTGGCAAGTCTAGAGTTCAAAAATATATGAACATCAAAATATTTCAGAATATTGTGACAACTACAAGCATCAATAAATTGTGATCAAGATTCAAATTCATTAATATGTGACCACTTTTTCTCAATATCATCTAAACAGCCAAAGGGACATTTTTATATGAACAACTTTATGATCATAATTATCTGAACAGTGTAAGATTCACAATTATGTTAGCTCACATGAATACAGTAATATCTAAACAAGTAAATGTAATTAAAATTTTAACCTTGTTACAACGTCATAAAGATGGTTTTACTAGCAATATTAAAATTGCGTGGTCAAGGAGTTCGCAACATTATTTAGGTATCACTGGCTAGTTTTGCATCAAGTGACGTTATTAAAAATCAATAAGTGACGCAAATGTCATTCATAAAAAATATACTATGGCACTGAAATACTCATTTCAAAAGACCTAAAAAGCATTTGCGCGGAAAACAATTGAAATACTTTTATTTCTATAACAATGTAAACTGGGTCTTATTTATTCTAGCAAATAACATACTTTCCTATGCATGTAGAGATAATTATGAAGCTTACCCTGCTCAGATATTATTAAAGCTAATACAGTATAGATATATTTTAAAAAGGTGATCACATATTATTGTCTAATGCAAATTATGTATTATTGAACCTTCATATGAAGACATATTTTTGATCGATAGATTCGTAGAATTTATTGAGCTTACCAACGCTCACAATATTTTGAATCATTGGCAATGCCAACATATTATTGAACTCGACTGTACAATAAAAGCCATATTTCTCTTGGACATATGCACAGGATTCCGCAATTTATGTCGCCCAGAGTTCCTTTATACATCAAAACCGGTGCTTCTAAATAATGCAACAACCCACGGTTTCGCGCTCGCCAACCTCGTATTTATTTCCTAAATTCCTATGATTCTCTTGAAGCTTACATTGCATAGTGATCTTTATCCCTATTGTGTAACGTCCAGACTAGAAACGAGTCGAAAAATAATTATGTCAACCGTGTTCCTAAACTCGTATATTCTCGAAAAATTTTGAAATTAGGATCAGTTCATCTTGCTTTATTAGATTTCGTAACAAAAATTCGCTTCCATTCCGTTGTGTGGTATTGTAATTGAGTCTTATTACATGGCTCCTTAGTTTCAAACTGCCCTAGGTCGCTAATAGGTTAAAAACGATACTGTAAAAATCCTAACAAGTAGTCCTTTGCTGTTTCCAGTTTCGTTGTTTTTCGCTCTTATCGAAGGAATGTCTTTTTCACTTCTATTGCATAGACTTAAAGCCCTTTTTCCCAGCTCAAGCCGATTCTTCGTCAATAAGTTCGGTCGTTCTCTTATTGTTAAGACGGAATTATGAGCACCATGCCTCATTTTATGTGAATATGATGTTATATTCATTAGTTACCAGAATCAGCAATGTTTGAAATATTGTATGGAGGCTATCCTGAATAAAATATATTTTTACATATTTTTATGTTTTATTTCCATAAAGCGAGTTGTTTGATCAGTACTTAAACTGTGTATTTGTAAAATCATATACATTAACATTACATAACCATTTAACTGTTATATATGGTGTGGATTTTAACAACAGTTATTTAAACTATTGATGAAACAACTAGCCCTTAAATGCACGTGTGTATCTACCATCACAAGTTCAACAAAGTTTAATTACAAACATAATATATACCTAACTCACAAACAAGAACAGCTTGGTATATATGTGTTTCTTTAACTAACTGTTAACGCTCCCACGATTCGGAAGAAGATCCTTAATGAAACGCAACGTCAACCTTTTCAAACGAATATGTGCAGAAGTTCATCTGCAGGATATTAGTGCTCCTGTCGAATACGTCTGGTCTAAGATGAAGATCCAGAAAAAAGAGGCACTTGAGAGAAATAGCCGAGCTGAGTCGGATGATGTCTGCCGGAAGGGACACCGAGCAGAGGAACCAGGCAATGTATACGGGCGAAGGCCTACCGTTCCAACCGCGATTGTGCGAGAGAATCTGCACCCCCCCGGCAAAGGGCAGTAAAGAAGTCGGTCGATTGCGACTCTGTCATGTCATGTGTCTCTCTGCCTTAACTAGCGGAGAAAGTCTATAAGTTTTTCATAGGAAAGAAGGAATATACCCAATTAATATACACCATAGAAAAAGGTGAAGGCCCACGACACTCTTGCGCCCCGCATTATTTATCATCATATTAACTTAGGAACCGTAACACGTCCACTGCTGAACACTGCGGCCTCTCTTATAGACTTCCAATAGGACCGGTTGGAAGTAGCTTGCATCCAGCGTGAGCCTGTGGTCTTCATAAGATCGTCAACCAAAGACAAGAGAGTACGAACCAAGCGTCGCTACCTAAATGTCAACGCGCGATAGGCTGAACTTTAAAGGACATTAGGTACATTCCGAGCTCGGCAGTGCTGCAGAGATCGGACTCATAACTCATAACATAATATGCCCCTGCCAAAATTAGAAGACCTACACGTTTAACGAACAAAGTCGAAATACAAATAGGTAAGGAAAATAGGAGTTCTCGCCTTGGTTCTCGCACACATTCATTGTTATCTTAGGTTGTAAATGCTAAGGTGTGTAACGATGGATAAGTATTATGCAGATAGCTATTCGTATAATACCTGCAACTTCATGTACTGTCAGCAAAAGAACATGCTTTTTTTGTATCGCTACACAATAAAACAAAGCTTACAAATGAGATACGTATGCAAGTAAAACTTTTAAATGTAACTATTTATTGTAAGTTGTAAAAACAACCTTTAGAGAAGTTTATCCTTGTATAGAAATCTCTTTTATTGACCGTACCTTAATAAAATTAACAATGGTTTTTGCGCCCCTAGAGCACGCCACAGCAGAGCTGTCAAACAATTGAATGAACTTGTGCGCGCGCTCTCATCCTGGATCCAAACGCCTACCGGAGGCTGTACTCCGGTGTCGTGCGTCCATGGCCCTCTATGGGGCCCCAGTGTGTGCCCTGAGCATCCGGATGCGACCACTAATATGGCTATCCGGATAATCCGAGGATAGATAGATAAATAGAATACTCTTAAAGGTGAACGCAGACCTAGTCGTACCGCAGTCTCCGCAGTCCCCGCAGTCATCGTTTTCTTACCGCTTCTGCGGCTACTGCGATGCGGGTGAGTGTGCAAGGTTTCATAGAACTTCATACAAATAATTCGTAATGCGGGGACTGCGGAGACTGCGGTGCGGCTAGGTCTGCGTTCACCTTTATTATGCACACCATACAACTTCAAGGTACATAACATTACAAATTATAACTTAAACATAGGGTACGAACGCGAACGAATCTGCCAACCTCCTTGCCGGATTACTGCCCTGGGATCTGGAGGCGACTGCCCTCCAGCCCGTGGAGGCGTAGCGGTGCCGGGGTGTAACCCCAGAAAAAATAAAATAAAAAAAATCTGACCACAGGCCAGCATTTGATTTGTAAACTTGTGCCTAGATGGCGTTAAATAAAATTATCAGCAGTTTTTTTTTCTTACTATTTACGATAATTTGCCGGTCATTAAATCAGAGTAAAAAAAAAAAAAAAAATTAGGGATGCTCCCGTGTCTGCAACGTCAATGCTGCAATTTTAGCGTGGTCGTGCTGGGAAGCAACCTTCGTACCAACGTAGATACGGTAATTGAGACGTACAAAATCGCTAATTAACATTGACTTAAACAGCTAATTAATAGTATAAAATAGTACAATGCAAGAGAAATATGTTCACGGTCGTGCTAGGAAGTACAACACCGTACACACGGCTACTCTCATTAAAATTTAATTTTATTAGTTTATCTTGATCTCGCTTTGTATCATCTTTCCGGTCAATGAACGGCCAGCTTATACTGGTTTAAACATAGCTTCATGTTATGGTTCTGTTCTCCAGTAAGTAATGCCACAAGTAATGCAAATTGTGCGCTCACTCTTGTTTATAGTGAGCTATTATACGTACGGAATAGTACCACTGACTATAATTATCTTATTTTTAGGCAAGTTTAACGTGAGCAGGGTCGGATTTACCCTAGGCCGGCCTATCCTGGCAAAAAAATCACTGATGGTAACATAAAAAAAAAATAACTCAAATGCAAAGTATCTTAATATATTAAAGACTCGCGTCACGTACATTAGTTTTCTAAATTATAGGTATAAATAATTTCGTGCATAGTCCAATAATCCTCCAAACCTCAGAAAACATCGTAAAGTAGCAGTTTGGAGGTGAAGATAGTGAAGGCCCTCGCGCGTTTATGAGTGGCTCGTGGAAGGCGCATCGCCGAAACGGGTAAATCTCCGCTGCCTCGAAAAGTCGAGGCGCGGTGGGAAGAGCTCCGGCGTTTGGAGGTAGCGACTGACGAAACCGAGCTCCGGGCACGCCGTAATTGCGGCGGTAAGAGTAAGACCCCTCGAAGAGATGTGGCTGGATAGGCGTCACGGTGTCCTCACGTTCCCCTTGACGCAGGTCCTCACCCCGGACACGGAAGATTCGGGAGGTATCTGTATCGGATGGGTGTTAGCACTACGAGGATCACCCGGAGAACACGGTGGAGCAGCCTCCTTCTGAGTAGCAGTCATGCTAGCGAAGGAGGAAACAGGACCCGTGAGGGAGACGACAGCGTCTACCTCTGAACGTGAACACTGAGTTTTCGCTTTGAAATAAAGAATAGAATGTCATTGACTAGGGTACTGTGTAGGCGGTTTAGGACTGGGAAATCCCAACTTCGTGGGCCTGGCATATTGTAGTATTTTTGTTTGTTCAGCCTACACGGTCCCACTGCTGGGCCTAGACCTCCAGCATTCATGCGGCTGACGTGACCTGCCTAGCCCCACTTCAGCCTGGCAGCCTTCTTGCCGACGTGCAGGATGCCCAGGATGCCCGATTGCCCGTTTTGGAACGCAGCGTGGTGATATAGATCAATTAAGTAGTTCAATATTCATACAACGAGAGAGAAATTAAGATGAAAAAAAAAAAAATTATTGAACCTTACCATGGCCATCCCGAAAACTACTTAGATTTACATGTACCTACGTATGTAAAAACTTCTGAACGGAAATAACCCGGGCTTGGAGGGAGCCACCCGGACCCTGCCACTGGTACTGCCTTATGTAAGGTTCTGGCATTGGCACCAAGTTTTTTTATATTTTTAAAGTTCATTTGAGAAGGTACCAGTTAAAACAGGTGGGCCTAGGTGTCGAACTACCACATCCTATGAGTATCCTCCCACAGATCCTGTCTCAACCTATTAGATAAAATACCTACCTACCTTATGATGATGGTGTTACCTTGAGAGTCAAGAATGGAATGGGTCAGGTGTATTTAGTTGTATGCAGTCAGCTGGTTTGTTGTTTTAGTTAAAATTTAGATAAAACCTCATAGTTAATTGTAAAACATAATCCTTCCTTTTGGCTTTGCCACAGTCGGGCACAAGTACAAGGTGGCATTTTGATGATTCATTCAAACCAAACCTTGCATAATAAAAAAAACTACAAAGAGAATAGGTAGGTACCTAGTTTCTTTTTTCTACAAAAATTAAGAGTCTGGCTTCGTTTTAATTGGTAATTTATTTAAAGCATAACTTAGTTTTTGAGGTAGCCGAAGTAATACGACAGTAAGTTATTAATTACAGAAATAACACACATAATGAGGAATGTCGGCGAAACGTGTTGGCAAAACATAAATGTCGGCCAAGCAAAGTGACGACCACGAAACAGCAGGTTTGTTACAGTTTGTCCATTATGAAGAATTTTCTGATTGGTCTAACCGATAATGTTCTGCTTGGTGATTGGCTGACATTTGAAAACGTGACAATGAAAACAAAAAAATGTCGGCGATCACTAGGTGGCAGCCTCAGCGTGTCGGCGAAACGTTTTTTATCCTCATTATACATTCGATTGTTGATGTGATTTGTTCCGTTTTGCGTTGCATTCTCTGAAGTTTCATTAATTTAGAAAAAAAATATTGTTTTTGTAAGTGACATTGTCTTGATCGCGTAATTTATTTAAAATCTATGTGAATTGAAATAAAATAATATCTTAGATTATTGCACGTTTACTTATTTATTAGGACAGAAGCGTCTAATTTTATCGCTACGATGGCAGTGTAATTCAATGAGCGTCGATTTGTGTCATGGGAATAGAAATAATAAATTTTACTAACTTGTTTTATATGTAATTAAAAACTCGTAGTGGATTTTAGAAACAGTTTGTGCCAGTGCTTATTGTTTCGTATAAAAAAATAAAATAAGAAATGCAAATTGCTTTTAAAATTTGTATGACGTGAGATGGCGGGAATCTGCCGGTGTTAAGGTTATCTGAGAATGTATTTTGGACACCAGATGTGATTATTGACCTGTTTACTATAGCTGGATAATGTAAGTCGCGTTGAATTTGTAGGTTAACTTGAAAAGTAACAATGACTTCGGTAGAGGAAGGAGAAACGCCACCGGAGGAGGTCCCGGCGGGAAATCCTGACGAGTTGACTAAAAACCCTGCAGGTTTGAAAGGTAAACATTTTTTATTTATTTATGAAATCCCAGCGTTTTTTTAACTTGTTGCCTTGTCTTCCCAATACATTTGAAAGCATAGTGGGACCTGCATCAAATGAAAAGCTATTGATAAAAGTTGAGACATAACTCTTGTTTTATTTACTTTACACATGTTTTTTTGTGTAACCTGAGACCAATTATTTCTATTATGCGTGCATTATAAACACTAAGTGCAACTTTAAACAATTGTATTTAAAAAAAGGATGGGTTTCATAAAAAAAATCAACTACATATTGCTTGCATGTGCAACTGCGAGTCATACAACTTGTATAGACCTTACAAATCATTTTGGTCATGAATAAATGGAATTAGAGCTCTTGTGTACAGACAAGAGGGCACAATTTAACAATTTTAACAAATACTTTGTATTATTACTGTGTTAACAGCCAGTATTTGCCGCATGAAGAAGGCCAGATATGAATGTAATTCATCTAAAACTATGAGAATTACTTAGCCATAAAAATTCTAAAACATTATATATTTTTTTTACTTTATTTAGAGGCTCATGAACAAATGGCGACACTGGATGTTCTAGTATGTGGCCAGTGCCACTCAGCGTTCCATTTCGTTGAAGAGTTCAAGGAACATAAAGACGCCAACAACTGCACAGGAAAATCTCCTGTAAGAGATAGTGTGAGTATACTAAATAAATATAAGCTTAGATTTTTGTTACCTTGTCACAAAGTGCCCTATAAAAATAAGGTTTAAGATTTTATGCTCCTCATTTCATAACAGATTTTTGTCTTCATAGTAATTGTTACTAAGAAGCAGAGGGTGGCTGCTTTAGACCCTCAGTTATTTATTGATAACAAGCCATTGCCTGCATCTTCATTTGACACCCCCAGCATATAATCATCTAAGGTCCCAACTGCCTGTATCACATCAAATTTTGTTCAGCTGTTTAGATGTGAAATCATAAAGAAACATACAAACTAAGCATTCATATAATAATTAATTTTCCACAGAATGAAAGTAAAGCTCAAGTCTGGGCTTTCTTACTATGGAAGTGCTCATCAGTTCGCGATGGGTCTACCGTGAACACGGACAATAGCTGGAAGCTTTACCAGCAATGGTGTCGCATGGCGGAGGCACAGCGGACTGCCTGGATAACGGCTGGATCAAATGTCCAAGCCTTGTCCAAGTTTGCACACGCTAAAGTTGTAAGTTATACATATTGTTGTATGTTGACACAAATCTTTTTTTGAGGTTGTATAAATATCAAATGGATTCTTGTGGACTGTGGTGCGGGTGGAACGGAAAGGACTGCCACTCTTTTTTTTTTCAAAATATCCTACAAAAAACAGCTCTTCCTGACTTATACACCCTATTTGGATGTCCTTTGTCTCTCAGGGTCATGGTTTTAACTTTTAAGACAAAGTTTCAGGTGGCCAATGGTAAAAAAGAGTGTTTTTAATAATAAAAATTTTGCTCACAGATGGAATTAAAGACTGAAGATCAACTGGTGCCTGTTCAAGCACCAGTGCAGCAAGAAGTGAAGAAACGTGGCAGACCGAGGAAGCTGGTCAAGACGGTATGTTATTAGTACAGTCTGATATCCCTCTGTTCTGTTCATTTCACTTCTCCTAACACTCATTGCTAACTCACTCTTACAGGAGGACTCTGAAACACAGCCCTCTGGGGAGGAAAGTGATGATATTGTTAAGGCTAGCCCTGGACTCAAGAATGTCCAAAAAGTACCTATTCCACAAAACATTAACAAAACTAAGGTACTTCTTCTTTATTTTACATTAATTTGGGTTTTATTTGTATATTTAGCCTTAACAATTGGTTTTGCCCATCAAAATCAGTTGGAAAATGAGATTAAAATGCTGCTTTCTGACAATCATACATGCACACACATTATGGCTCACTGCTTTCTTTTGTCTGCAAGGCTTTTTGGCCCAAATCTTTGGAGTAAACTTTATCTTAGCCTTAGTTGCGCTACACCTGAAAATGGCCCTTGTTTACCTACAGTTAATATTCTTATTAGTATGCCAAGCTTGGTCAGAGTTGTCTCTAGGAGTGCAACTCAGCTTGTTCTGATTTCCAATGAAGCGTAAGTCGTCTAATCTTGATCTAAGACTAGGTTCACTCTGAATTTGGGTCTTAGTGTTTATAGTACTTAGTATAAACTTGATATCATTTTCACATCATTTTTTTATTTTCAGGAGTTGAATGAGTCTGTTCGTAACGCTCAAGAGCGTGTGCCACCCGAAGAAAGAATTGCGCGACGCACGGAGAGGCAGGGTGACAACACTGAAGCTGGGGAGTATGTTGTGGAGAAGATCTTAGCCAAGAGGTTTAACCCACGGAGAAAGCAGTATGAATACTTGCTCAAATGGGAAGGATATCCACAGTAAGTAATGTACCAATTTAAATAATGGAACTTTTTTTTATAAAATACTTATATTCTGTCATTTTTTTCTGGGTACATATTTATTGATTATTGACATGCACGTTATTAGTTACATTTTAGAAGATGCGAATCAACACCACGTCGGAGTTAACGCTTACGCAGCGTTAGTTCTATAAGCTACATTAAAAACAAAATAAATCATTACAGTGAACAGAACACATGGGAGCCTGTAGAAAATATGGAGACTTGCAAACATCTGCTGGAAGCATTTGAGAAGCAATTAGCGCGGCAGAAGGAACTGAAGGCTATGCGTGCTCAACAGCAGCAGCAGCAGCATCCGGTACAGGTAAATACTGTAACATACGCCTTTTTATGTCATTTAATGAACTAAGAACATGGAGATAAGGTTTATATTATATCTAAATCTAGCAATAAGTTTCTCATATTTTGTGGAAGTAACTCTGTCTGGTTCCTTCAAGTTCAACTTTATGCATCAAGTAAGTTTGATATAGTAGCTAAAATTGATGCACCCCCACTTATTATATTTATTTTTCTAGGTGAAACAGATAAGCACACCACTGCCTCAGGTTGTCAAGCAAGTAGTTAAGAAATCTGAGAGCCCTGCCATTACACCATCTGGGTAAGTAAGAACAAACACAAATTCATTTTTTTTTTACACTTTCATTGTGCTAGGTAAAATCTCTGTTTCTAAAGTCGAAAAATACAGAAATAATGTTAAATCTGTTTGTACAGTCGACTCCAGCGCACCAGCAAGGTTCGAGCTTTAGACCAAGTGAAGGCGTGGTGTGGTGTAGAGGAAGGTGAGCCTGCTGCCAAGAAAGTCAAGAAGGAAATCTCCAGTGAAGACGAGGACTACTCCGACCCTGACTCAACCAAAGGTAGGGCATCTAGACCATAAGCAGCTAGCACACTCATTGTTATAATAACTTAGTCTCTTGTTTTTGAACTGCTTCAACATTTGGGTTTTGGTGGGAAGTCTAGGAGCTTCTTTGTCTTAAAAACAAGTAGCAAGGCCCAGTACTGATAATTATAAATGTAGTAAACATTTCAGCTGACAAGAAAGTGCTGAATGGTCAATCATCGCCCAAGTCCACTCTGGACCCTGAGCTGGTGAAATCACTCGGCCTCGCTGGGAAGGGCATGCCGAACATTAAGGGCGTCATTAAAGTTGACCCCAAACATATGCCTAATCTTACCACAGGTATTTGATTGTTTGGAATGACATGCTATGTTTGTGACAGCGATGTATGTGCTGGCTTTGCTGCCTAAATTTACCCATTGTATTATATAAATAATCTGTTTTTACCAGGTGTTTATATAATGTCGAAGAGCTCAGGAATCATGAAGATTGATTCACCTGGCAAATTAGGACCTGGCTTAAACATAGATCAGGATGTGATTCGGAAACAGATATTAGCAGCGAAACAGGTATTTAATGTTCCCATATTGTGTAAAACTAAACTCTGAAGTCAAAGTACGAAATTCATAGAAAAACATATTTTTTCAGAAAAAGTTAGAGGAAGCCAAAAAGACATCTCCAATCCGCACGCCTATGACGTCACAGGTAATATTATGACATTAATGTTTCCAGATATTTTTAATGTTTTGTGTTTACAACACTAATAATATTTTTCTACACAAATTTAATTTTAAATAGATAAAAAAAACTTATGGCTCGGGAGGACAGCAGGTGACGGAGAAGACTATAATAACTCCATCAGGACAAAAGATCATTCAACGCACAATACAGAGACCATCAGGTCAGGCTGAAGGGAAGTCCCCAGTAACCATACTCAACAAGAAACTCGCTCAGGTAAAAACATTATAATGAATGAAGTATGTAGTTACAAAAGCGAATATTTGATGTAGAATTTAATTTTATTGATGTTGTAATTACATTGAATGTGTCCCCAAAGCCCTCTATTTGTTGCCTTCTCCAGTCAACCAAAAAAGTTTAGGATTGCATTTTCTATGAAAAAAAAAAAATAACCATATAGTTGAAAAAACAGCTTTACTAACAATAACAAAACAAATAGTAAATAACGTTGAGATTGACTGCACAGGGCGACAGTTTACTGCGGCGCGGCGGGTCGGGTCGGGGGCGCGGTCGTGGAGGATTCTCTGTCGCGACGGCCGGCGGGAACATCGTTCGCATCCGAGACAAAGTTCCTGTCGCCTTAGACTTTGAACAGGTTAGAATATTTACTGTGTGGACTTTAAACATTTCTGGAGAGCAGCCAGTCCGCTTGGTGGAGGTGATGGCTTGCAGAAACATTCTGCTGTGAGTGAAACTTGTATTAAACTTGTGTTTTCAGGATTAATTATGTTATCCAGAAGTAGGCTGAATGATTTTTTATATGTATGCATGATACGAAAAAAATGGTATCTCACTGTTTGTGAGGCATGTGCTTTAAAAGATAAAAATTAAGCTATTATGCAGGCTCTTAGACAAATTAAATAAACATTCGTCACTATGAATGTCATAAAATCGCACAAGGAATGCATGTTTGAACTAATTTTGGTACCTTTTTCATGATTTAACAGTTAACCGAAAAATCATTCACTAGCAAGTTTTTTTACGGAAATTGTCATCCAAACAGAGCATGAGAATACAACTTTTACAATAAAACCTGCAGTGAAGGGGTTTAAGGTCCATCATCATAACCAACCGAAACTCTGCAAAATGACACTGCATGCATGTAAACTGTATGGGCCAAAATTGAAATTGTGGTCTGCTTGCAGTCGGATGCGTCATCGGACACGTCGGACGGCATCGAGGACCCGTTCCCTCGCCAGCTGGGCCCGCTGCCGCCGCCCAGCCCGGAGCGCGAGCTGACGCTGTGCCCGCACACCGGGCGGCGCCTGGCGCGCGCGGAGGGCGAGCCCACTCCGCCGCCCACGCCGTCCCCGCCGCCCACGCCGCCACCCGCGCCTGAAGCCTTGCACGGCACCATGCTCATGAAGGTACTTTCCCGATAATCACTGTACATGTCTAAGCTAACACATTGTAAATTCAAAGAAAGTATGTCATTGACTTCATAATGTGTGAGTTATTGTTAGGTTAAGTTAAAATGTTATAGATTGAAGAAACTAGCTTTCTGAACTAGAAATCAAAAAAAAAATTATGTCTTAGTAAAAATATCGAATCATATATTTATCTCAAATTCATGGTTATTGTGTAGTAGCACTAAAAAATATGATAGTTTTTCAAATCAAATGTCTCTCAATGTCATAGCAATAACTCGTTAAGATAACCGTCACACAATCATAATAATATTAAGCTTGACAAGTTTAGGCAGATTGTAATTTGTGTATGTTTGTAGGTGGAAATGTCGCCGGGAGGTACGACAGGAATGCTCGTGCAAGGAGACGGCGCGCAGCCCTCACTGCCTGTGCTCACAGACGAAGATGGCGTAAGTACAAATCACACACCTAAGCCTTTCCTGTCCCTTAGGGGACGATGTGCACATGTATGGGTAAATAACTATACAGGTTTTGCGATAGTTAACACAAGATGGCTCTGACGAAATGTTTATTAAGAGGTACACAAGACACTTTTACTTTAGTGTTTTTTATTAGGCAATAATAGAACCAAACTTTCTTTTTCTTCGGCTTCTCTTTGAAGAAATATTCGCCATTGGTAAGTAAAATGTCATTACCTTCACAGATAATACAAAAAATATAAGTGAGGCTATAGTGAGAAGTTTATTCCTTGGTCTTTTGTTCTTGGCCTCATCAATACATGTAAACACACAACAATGCTAAGAAAAACTAGTATCTACATGTACTTTTGTTCCACGATTTGACCTATAATAATTATTTCTTAATATAGACGGAAGTGAAAGTGGAAGCTAGTGCAGTGAAGCAGTTGTTAGAAGGAGGTGTCGGCGTCGACGACGGCGAGGAGGTCGGACTACTCCATGCCGGGCACACGCCCATCATGATCAGGGGAGAAGATGGAGTGCTTTATCAGGTATGCTAACCTACTATTGTCTCTTATCTAACCATAGGTTTGTAAATTGAAGCAAGTATAGAGTTACTTCGACTATCGGTTTGCACCCATCGTTTACTAATAAATAATTGATCCCTGCGGTTGTGAAAAGGAGCTTCTCTTTAAAAAAGTTGTAACCTATTTCGCATTGATGACGGTATTCACTCTCTACACGGTATTTATTCCCTCCCAGTATGTCTCTATGTTTGCCAAAATATATTGTTGAGATCAAAAATATTTCTAGTTGTATCAGGCTGCCAAAAAGATAACTTGCAGTAGAAGCTCTACTCTTGCTGCTAAGTTAGTTCTATTTAGAGCTTCATATCTTTTACTCATGCCAGTATGTCAGATACATTACATCAACATCAACTATTCAATAAGGAGGAAAAGTATGCTTTTGTGGAATGTCATCTAAAATGTATGATTATAGGTTGCGGGCGAGAATGAAGCGGGCCAAACGCTACTGGTAGCGGCGGAGGGAGTAGAGGGCGCCGTCGAAGGCGTGGAAGGCGCTGTGGAGGGCGACGGTGACGTCATGTATGTCACCAGAGAAGATGGACAGGTCAGTGTTTTATATACATACTTGTAGATATATCAAGCTCTTGGTGTGATATTTTTTTAAGAAGGTTACATTATATCTTAGTGAGTAATAAGTACATCAAATGCATAATCCAAGGCTAAAACCAACAGTAGCCGGGTGAATATCTTTTTAATTAAGATGTATCTTTTTAAACCGCATTGAATATGAAATTCCTATTTTCGTGAAACTGATTGAATATTTCCCGCAGGTGTTGGCCATCGATCCATCGCAGCTGGCGCAGCTGATGCCGGGCGGAGAAGCGGCGCCCGCGCTGCAGCAGGTGGCCGTGCAGGTGGAGGGAGAACCTGGAGAGGACGCCACGCAGGTCATCGCGCAGCTGCTGCAAGCTGACCTGCCCTCACCTGGTCAGTATAGACACGTCGCACGCTATAAAGTGAAACAATATACTGGAAACGTTATTAAAAGTTATGAGTATGGATCATAGCAGGTGGCACTGTATAGTTTCTGCCTATACCAGATTGTTAAGATATAGGGATATTTATGCGTCTGAAAAATACAGATTTGATCAAATAATTCCATTATTTTGGTAGCAAAAGCTTCAAACTCGATTTTTTTGATGTCATTCTCTTATTGTTGAACGTGTGACAAAATACATATGACGCGTCTCCGATTTCTGTGAGCTTGTGCAGTGTAAACCGCTTGGTTATGATGTCTCAAACAGTTCTCGTGATGATCACGTCTGGCCATTTTGCCAATACCTGTCTTGTATTAAAACGTATTCTCTCACCAGGTTGATGGATAGCTAACTGCAAACCACACCAAATTATTTATCTAAACTTTTATCTGTGTCACATATTCCCTATTCATTATGATTGTATTGTTACAGGAGGTACACGAAGAGTAGTACTTATGTTGCCGGACGGCAGCTTGACAATGACTGAACTTGATAAGGAGCAGTATGAATCAATAACAGAAGCCAGCAAAGCACAGGAATAAGGCTTTTTGAAGAATTTGAAAGACTTACGACCAACGGGCTAAGGACCTATGTAGTCACAGAGCCAGAAATTACATCATGAAACAGGCTATTTTACTGAAGAAAATGTACAGTCCATCAGTTAGGATAACAAAAAATATTTGACGCGTATTTTTTCTTTTGTTACGTAAACCTAAATTGACGAAGATGAAACCCTTTTAAAATAAAAATTGATAACGCGTCAATATATTATTAAGGTCGTTATGACATAGTGAGCCCCTACTCCAGAATTTTGACGCACCTTATCTTTTTCAATATTCATTGATATATATAGAACAAAAAATACGTGTCCATTATTTAAACTCTAACTGCCGCACTAAACAGATTAGCAAATTATTTATACTGTGAACTAGCCTATTTTGAATTCTTTGGTACACTTGTATTGTTGACTCATGGAAGTTTTAATTTAATAATGATGTGTATGAACGTGACATGTAAATACCTACACGTTGAGTTGCATCATGTAATCCTGTTTACATGTGAGTACCACATAGAATATGATATTTGATTCTGTTGCTTATATGTTCCTTTAAAACAGATTTGTTTACGTAAAATATGCGTATATTTATGGACATGTCGATAAATTATGGACATTATGGTAAATTGACATTTTAAAAATGGCCTAGTGTTGTGGGTCAGTAATTCCACTCACTAAGTTTCTTATTGTGAGATATCTCAACCCAAACTAAGACTGATTGCCACTAAACTGTAAATATTATAACTACAGTATGTGTCGTTCAGGCGTTTATCGAAAATAATAAATTGTTATGATAAAGTCGAGGTTTTGTAGTAATGTCTTAGAAATAGCTGTTTAAAAGCTGAAATTAAGTTTTTACTTATCTCTCTTTTGACTTAATTATCAAACACATGTTTTTATGTTTAGATAATTCACTCTATCATGAACTTGAATTGTAATAGCTATAGATTCCTGTTATTGTATATAGTTTATTTTTAGAAGCCTTCATGCCACATGGCTTAGCCGAAATTTAAACTAATCTCTTAAATATTGTACTGTATCACAGTCATAGATTTTAAAAATATATCTTTCTCTCGTTGATCACAAAAATATACATATGTAAGTAATTGGAATTTATGTGTAATGAAATTTACATAAAGGGCCTTCCACACTCACAAGCTTCACCACAGTTCTGCCTGCGCAATCTTCTCGCATGAACAAACAATACACAGTTCACAACACTGAACGCCCAAACCACACACACAGGCTAGCACGCTGAGGCCGGGCTTGCGCTGGCAGACCTTTGGTGAAGCTTGTGCGTGTGGTAGGCCCTTAATGTAGTAAGGTTTTATTCTTGATTACTGTTGTTTTACCACTATTGAACGAATTGTATGCCCGCCTTCGCTGAAATTTTAATCAAGTTATTTACTTCCAGTGTCGGAAATGGCCGGTCATGTGACTTAGGTGGACTGGTTATACCCTAATTTTTCCCTCAGCGAGAGCATTCGCGTTTAATGTTACAAGATAGATTCGACTTTGAGCATTTTCGTACATTTAGTATAGATTTGATACAAGGTGCGCATTGTGATGCTAGTTGTCTTCCTTCACTGATGAAAAACGATGTACGTATCTGTAACGTTACATTACAGGTGAATGCTCGCGGTGAGGGAGCACCTTTATATTATGAAAAGCCTGTAGAAGTAGCAAGAAATATTTTTACTGAGATTATCTCTTTCATATTGTCTCACTGAACATATACATATATTTTATCTTTCATTAGAAATTTTAGACTTCATTTTACAAATTCATTGTAAATACCCACTACAGAAAATCAAAATACACGACACGAAACACGTCATTCTATCTTGTTAAAAATAGTTTATTGCTCTTGATGCAACTGGAAATTGACTTATACTCCCTATATACCAAGAGAAGAAATCTTAACACTAAAAAAAACGCAATGTAGCAGCAAGTAATAAATGTGGTACATTATAGTTTTTCTTTATTATAATTTTGTAATATAATGGTATAATTAAATAGTGTCTATTTAGTCATTTGACTTTCATTGCCTGACCATTTCTCAACTACATGGGCGTGTCTTCTAAATGTTAAAATGGGCTGAATACCAGTATTTTGTGTGAATGACGCAAGGACCAGGAAAAAAATCCTAGTGGGGAGCAACGTTTTAGGGCCGAGTCACACCGGAAAAGCAGCATAAACACACACACAAACGCCCAGACCCGGAACATACAAATATTTGCTTCGTGTGGGAATCGAAACCGTGATACAGCACAGCAGTCTAATCTCTCAGCCACTGCACCAACCATGTCTCGCTAAAATATACGGTGAACTTTCAATAGCCCTTTACGTTCCAGAGTCACGGTTACCTGACGAGACAGTCCCGCGACCCTGTACTTCAGGATCTTACTCAACAGTGGCTCAGAATTTGATGACAAGAAGACAATGACTATCTGGCTGACAGATAGCGTAAAGACCTTGAAGCCATGCCAGAAAAAATACAAAAAGAAAAATGGAACTGACAGCTACTGTCATTCAATGAAAAAAAAATCTAGCAACCAAGGGATGAGGGCTTAGATGAGGGTCTGTGGATGAGGGGAAACTAGAAAGTAAATAAATATAAAGGACGATAAAAAAATATTACGTGTTAGCAAAGTAAATAATGAATTGATGAATATCAAAACTTATGAAATTGGGAATAATTTCGGAAAGAAGAACAATGGAAAATGAAAGTTGCAATTTTTACTTTGAAGATGCAAGTACAAACCGCAAAAAACTATTTGAAGAAGCTTTACGACATGCTAAAACTGGAAAAGTGTTATATATACTATCTGAAGAATTAAATGAACTGCCAGAATTATCTCAAGACTTGAGTTCACTGAACAAGCATTACATGAAAATGATTACATTTATGTATGTTAAAAGTTTGGATTCATTAATAGAAAGTATTTCTGCATTACAAGATTGGCAAAGCATTCCTTCCACGATAATCTTAGATGATTTAAGTGCATACTGTAATAAAATTAATTTACAAAATGCATGTGGTGTTGTTGCCCTACTTTGTGATTCCATAAGATGTTGTTCTCGATTATTAAAAGGAGCATGCAAATTATATATATCAGTGCCTAGAACAATTGTTGGTGAAGAATATTGCAACATTTTAAAAGATTTCTATTCTATACAAGAATAGTAGTTAGAATTTAGGCTAAAATGTATTAAAACTATTATCATTGAAGTAGTTTTTTTATTATTTGTTTATGTCCCCTATGTGATAATCATTGGCAGGAACAATAACTTACTGTTTTTATTTCTATGCTTAGAAAAAATTGTCAAATATTTATAGAACACACAAAATACCAATAAGAAGGTGAACTTTTATAAAGATCTTTATTTACAAGGTAATAATGGTTTACATATAAATACACAGGAATGAATTGTTATGGACTTGCAGGATTGCACATCACCTAAATTTTAACACAATATAAAGCAAGAAGAATACGAAAATAGCAAAGAGAAATAAGTAAAATATGTAATAGTTGTGATTTCCTTTGCCCAATCTTAGAACACGGCCCATTGTCTTGCCAAGGAAGCCTGAACTTCTGTCAGCATCATCATCAAGCCCTCGCAGCATTTTCTCTTGATACCGTACTTCATTTCCAAGCTCAATGGATATGTCTTTCAACGAAGATATTTTCCCACTGAGCTCTTCTGCCATCCGGTTATTGTCCAATTCCAAAGCATCTTCTGTTGCCACTCTTGGCACTGGCTGATACGCATACCCATCCCGTGCTCGACGCATACTGCTTCGTCCCGCCGTTTTGAATATTTATAATAACCAGGATAAGTTTTGAAAAACAATGCTTTGCAGCGACACTAAACACTATTTTCGTAAATAACTAATAGATGCAAAGTTATTCTTCATTTACGAATCAATTGTCAAGTTATTACTGACGCAATATTGATGATAATAAGCCGAGAACCACAATACAATAATAATTACTCATGAAAGAAATCTATTACATGTTACAAAATAAGTATTGCAGAATTGGTTGGTGGCAGCTGGCAGCTTATGACAGTGACAGTTGACACTTGACAAATCATCACTTCAGAAAATTGATGTTTCTGAACGAAAAATAAAAGTAATGTCGCGTTGACACTCTCCGAGCATACTCGATGCAATCAACCCCTAATTCATCCGAATAGATAGATTCGATCAAAGTAGAGTCGAAAAAAGCACGTTCTATTTTTCCGAGCTAGCTAGGATACGAGAGTGTATACTCTCTACTAAGTCTGTGGATACCAGTTGGTTGAGAGTCGAAATAACCCTTGTGTTAACGCAGAAATGTTCAATTTAACGACCACGGTGCAGAAGCATCAACTTTTCGAGCTTGCTTTGAAATTATTTCTGTTGTCGTAGTTTTAGATGGATTTTTATTTTAGAGCTCGCTCTAAAAAGATTTGCTTTGTCGTGGTAATTTTTTGAGTTTGCTACGCTCAATCTTCAGTCTTGCTTTTGCATAAGCTCGTATTTTCCCAGTTCACTAGGCAATGACAAAACAAATAACGATACTTTTATCTCCACCCCCCCGGGAAAGTCACGTCTCAGTTTAGTCAGTGTATGTGTTCAATAATTCGGCCAAACTGGGGACATGACTGACGTACGACGTGATACTGATTAGACAAACCGTCACCGATCCTTTCTCGGTGACGTGACGTGACTGATGTGTGTGAATGCACCTTTATTTTAATAAAGTATTTGACTGAATATGGACCAAACTAAACGACCACTATTGAATAAAAAAGACAAAAGTAGGCTGTGAACACACATAAAACAATACCAACCGATTTGAGAACCTCCTTTTTGATGTCGGGTTTATTCACAGTCGATTATCGTCGCACGGCTAGCCAACAGGGTGCAACGAAAAATTCATCCGTGTTGCCCCATTAATCAACAAGTCCATTCTGCTTCAACGTACCTACTTTAGTTTTAAGGTATTGCATGGCAGTCTTGAGAATAATATAACTATGTGTATGTTCAACCGAATCAAAATTACGTTCCAAGTTACAACAATTTGTTAGGTAATATACAATTTGATAGTATCATCAGCTGAAAGAAGTCCACTGCTGACCATATCCCCCCTTAACACTGCCACGCCATTGCAGTATAAAATCGATGGTGAACGAGTTTCTGCGATTTAAATAAATAAAGACAATATTAACGTCGTATCATACATAAACGTTTTATTTCAGTATATGTACAATGAATTGATCCTCATTTTAAAACAAAGAACAGATTTTTGAATTTCTTAAGGCTACTAAACACATGCCGGCGGCAATGCCGCCGGGTATATGCCGATCGGCTATGCCGCCGGCAATACAAGCCGGCGATACAGTACAAGGCCATGCCGGCGGCTCCTTTGCGGCGGCTTTGAATGCCGCCGGGTGCACAACGGCTTGGCCGGCGGCCCCGCCGCCGGCACTGTGTGTAGGAAACCTTTACATAATTTTCAGAAAGGAATACATACTACCATGCATTTTGGGGAATGTATTGCACAATGTATTTAATACTAGCTTAGGTTTTATGTAAATAAAATGTTGGATCGAATAGGTAATTAAAATGACAAGTTTTTCCTAAACCAGATCAGTAGGACAAGGAATGAAAACATTTCATGACCATTACATGGCACAATTCTACAGCAACGTGTTTATGTCTATATCACAATAAATTGATAAAAAAAACCGTAAAAACCCCAAAACATACAGTATTTGTACTAAACAATGAAAACTTTAAAACTGTCACAAATGTTAATTACATACGCATTTTATGTACATAGTTTTACACTAGCATAATAATAATTTTACATTGAACTAATCAATAAATCAGTCAATTAGTATAATACAACAATACACTCGATACCCAACACACCTCGGTAATGTAACAGAACAGTCATCCGCAGTCGATACCTAGCCAAACAACAACGAAACATGCGCAGGATTCGATGTGTAAATGTCGCAATATGACGTGAAACAATGACAATTTTATGTACAAAACATTATTATTAACACATCTTAACTCAGTTACCTATATCATCTATAAAATTCTTCGTATTATTCATGCGCGCTGTGTTAATCAACATTCTTAAACTGAAAATACGAGCAACCGGCAACCAATTTAAAATCTTTGTTTAGCCTCGACTTTTCTTTTGTAGTTTTAATATTTCCCCTGCGTTTAAAACTAAGTTAAAAGTTAATTCCATAAACAACTCGCATTTTTGGTGCTAAATAATGAATAATAAGTCCGCCTGACCAAATTGGCTACGGCCGTCAAAAAGCGGAGACAAAGCGGAAATTAGCCATCTGTGTGGGAGATATTATAGTGTACAAGAATGTGTGCAGTCACAGGTGCACTCAATCTTCTTTCATTCACTGTTATAATCCGATAAAACGGCAGTCCGACACTCCGACGCTACTGGAGAGAGATTAGGAGCAGGACTGGCGGCTTAACGTGCAAAATAATGTTTCAAGTAACCATAAAATCGTGAAGTTTGTCTCGTGAGATAATAAACTGTCGAAAGTGAACTGTAACATCACATTTACAATGTAACGCATTTTTGATAGTTTATAACCTATCCATGAAAAATCGACTTCTCGAAAAGCTCACTAGCGCACAGTCTTGGGGACATTGGCGTAAGCTGATGTCAAGCCAAAGCTCACGGACCGTTCGTCAAAGAGAAAAGTTGCAAAATGTCAAGATTAGGGAGAAATGATTGAATACGGGGAAATTTCAGAACGTATAGATAAATGCACTCTGCTGGCACAGACTGGATGCCGCCCAGTTTAACCAATTATAATTTTACGGTCGGTAAAAAAGGAGATCATAATTTCTTGAATTTCTATTGAAAAAATAATCGTGTTTCGATTATTTTATGAATGGATATTATGATTTTGCGACAATTTATAATCTAACGAGATTATAAACTAACAGGGTTCATGATTTTACGGTGATATATTGAAGTAATAACAAATGGTTATCTACGAAATGGTTCATCTATCACAAGAGGCAGCTTTATAATAAACATCAAATAATGGCTTCACATTATTAACATTAATATTTTATACAACATTTATAAGTATTCCATAATAATAAACTTTAAGATTTAATTTAATACAATTTATGATGTCCAATGATTTTCTGCTTACAAAGTCTTTTCAGTTACGAAACACAGACATTGATGTGAAAATAAGTCATTAGATTATTCAAATGTGACTAGTGAACATCAGGTCACATGAACGTCCAGACTTGCCGAGCAGCGCCCGCGCCTTTATCGTCTGTTCAAGATAAACAATGGAGATTCATCGCACGACGATGGGTTAGTGCTACAGTTACAGCGACACTCGGCACTCAGAGCGTGCGCGCGAGCGTCAGATGTGCACCGGCACGTGCAGCAGCAGCGCGTCCCGCCGCGGGAACTCCAGCGAGCACATCTCACACTTGTACGGCCCGCCCAGGTCGGCGGCCGGCTCGGGCGAGGGCTCGGGCTTCGGCCGGATGGCGCGCAGGTCGTCGGCCGGGCGGCGCGGGGGGCGGCGCGGCCGGGCGGGGCGCGCGCCGGGGGAGGGGGGCGAGGGCGCGCGGCGGCGGCGCGGGCCGGGGCTGCTGCGCCGCGCCGCTGTGTGGATCATGCGAGGGCGGGGCGGCGGGGAGGGGGCGCGGCGGCGGCGGCGGCGGCGCTGGGGGGAGGGCGGGGACGCGGGGGAGGGAGGGGACGCGGGCGACAGGTGCGGCGTGTCGGACGCGGGGGAGGGGGACCGCGACACGGGGGGCGGGGAGGGGGAGGGGCGCTCCCAGTCGCGCGGGGGGGACTGCTCTGTCTTCAACTTCCGTCTTCTCTTGTACTTGCGCGGCCCCGTCTAAAAGCATAATAATTTATGAGTGTCACAATTAGGGTATTAGGCTGAAAAATGCTCTTATCAAAATTCATTTGATAAGATAACCAAACTTGACAAGATACGACTCTTTAAAAATTACCAATACGTCAAAAGCAAGTACAGCCTTTACTCTTACAACCCCACTTTAAAATGTTCTCTACAATTCTCACCTGTGGTTGTCTCTTGAGCGCCGTGTTAGCGTCACAGTGTTGTATGAGATGCTGCACTAGTTCCGCACTCGAGTGTAGCGTGCGACCACACACTACACAGCAGTAGGCGGGACCACCTAAAGACGAAACAATTAATATTATTACAAGCTTTTATTTAGTTTCACCTGTCCCATTGTCTGTAATCAAATCCTACAAGTCAAAGATCCATTTCCCGGTTTCCGATTGAGCTGATTTTTTAATGTACTTTATACATAAGAAAATCATGATATATATTTATATTGTGATGATATGAAGCTGATCTGATGATGGAGTTTAAAACTGACCAATAGCCTGGGCAATGAATGATTCTGGTTGGAAAAGTTGAAAGCAGAAAATCTGACTTATGAACTTTGTTTGGACTAGTTAGAAGATAAACATGTTAAAAGTCCTGACCCCTCCGAGGTGAGCTCGAGGGAGGGGGGGGCAAAGAAGGTCCCGTTTTTTGGTTTTTTGCTTATATCTCGAAAACGATGCGTCGGATCAAATTTTGTTGTACTACATAATAAAACCTCATAAAATTTTCTACAACTTTGTTGTTCACACTTTTTATCTATCTCCAATATTTGCATAGCTGTGAGCTCCGAAAAATGACCAATCTTCAAAAATGTGTTAATTTATCTGTCTCGTTCTTTGTTTTCTTGTTTATATCTTGAAAACGGTGCGTCGCTTGAAATTTAGTTGTAGTAGAGAATGAAACCTGATAAAATTCTCTACAATATGTCTTTCACATTTTTTATCTATCTTCAATCGCCTCTCGCCTCGCCCCTAAAACCCTCGAAAGGCTCTGTGAAAGGGACATTCGAACGCATGCTCTCTCGTGTAAGCCACTCAACGCTAATCAACATGCCTACAGTATGGGCAAATCAACAGAGTCCGCCCTACATAGCGTCGTATCACGAATTGAGAACGGACTATCATCTAAACAATCAACCTTAGGCGTCTTTATAGACGTTGAAGGCGCCTTTGACAAAACTACCTTTAACAGCATAAGCCGAGCCCTATCCAGGCATGGGGTCGAACCCACGACTGCCGGGTGGATAGACAACATGCTAAGACAAAGGGCTATTCAATTCACCGTAAATACCACGACCAGAGGGGTGGTAGCTAAAGGCTGTCCGCAAGGAGGTGTTCTCTCCCCCCTCCTATGGAACATCGTGGTCAATGAGCTGATATGCAGACTCACCGACCATGGGTATTACACGGTGGGCTATGCAGACGATCTAGCCATTCTCATAACGGGACCTTTTGAGAATGTACTGTGCAACCTGGCAAAGCAGGCTCTGAAGATCGTTGAACAATGGTGCTTGAAGCACGAACTATCAGTGAACCCGTCAAAAACGAAACTCATCATGTTCACCCATAAACGCAATCTTGGCAGTTTACAACTTCCTAAACTGTTTGGCACCGAGCTGTCCCTAACAAATGAGGTCAAATATCTGGGTATCATCATTGACAGCAAACTGTTATGGAACAAACACTTGGACCACAAGATTAACAAAGCAAGCATAACATTTTGGCAATGTAGAAGACTTCTGGGAAAATCCTGGGGCCTTTCGCCGAAAATAACACTATGGCTATATAAGAGCGTAATTAGACCAATAATCACCTACGGAGCGGTAGTTTGGTGGCCCAGAACTGAACTCATAACCACCCGTAAAAAACTACAGACATTCCAGAGGTTGGCCTGCTCAGCCACCACAGGATGTATGCGAACAACACCCACCAATGCCCTGGAGATAATGCTTGGCCTGCCGCCACTGGATCTCTTTATTAAACAGGAAGCCAGTATGGCTGCAATCAGGCTGAAACACTCCGGCATGTGGAAAAACCAAAGGGGCAATCACACCATAATATGGGAAAGGGCATTAAACGATGTACCATACATTGAAGCGCCCTGTGACAGAATCCCCAAAACTTACGTGTTCGATAAACTCTATCGGATTCAACTAACGGAGACCGAGCGAGATCAATCCGGAGCTAACGAAGTCCGTATTTACACGGACGGCTCTAAAACCAAAACCGGCACAGGAGCCGGTGTATTCTCAATGGATCTCAACATCAAAATATCTTTACCGCTAGGGGAACATAGCTCCATATTCCAATGTGAATGTGTAGCAATCACCCAAGCTGCCATCGCAGTCAAGGAGAGGAACATCTCCAACTATGGAATCAGAATTCTCTCAGACAGTATGGCTGTACTTACGGCGCTGAACGGCAACATCATGTCGTCCAGCCTAATTTACGAATGTCACTTAGCATTGCAAAAAATATCGGACCGCAACAAGGTCATTTTGCAATGGATCAAAGGACATAGTGGATCATTGGGTAACGATGCGGCAGACGAACTTGCAAGGAGAGGCTCGGATGTGGATGTCGCCGGTCCCGCACCCTTTTTGCCAATCCCATCAGGTCAACTTAGGACCTGGGTACGCCTGCAAACCCAAACACAACATAATGCCAGATGGGCATCCACAACCGACTGCAGACAGTCTAAAGAGGCGGTACCTGCACTAACACCGCGACTGACCAGTAGACTTCTCAGACTCCAACGAACAGACTTGCGAGTTGTGGTGGGTATGCTCACCGGCCACTGCCCACTCAACAAACATCTGTTTAACATCAACGCGACAGACAGCCCGTTGTGCAGGGGCTGCCTGAACGCGGATGAAACAGCATCCCACGTAATCCTGGAATGCGAGGGTGTTGCTAACCAACGGGCACAAAACCTTGGTACTCCAAGGTCGCTCCAAGAAGCCTGCGAACGTCCCAGGAGACTTCTGAGCTTCTGGAAGGAGCTGGGTTGGCTCACATAGCCAATCGTCCCACCTCACGCATAACGGACCACCTACGAGTCCAAATGCGGAAAAGGGAGCCCTGAACAATAACAATAACAATAAGTGTGAACAACAAAGTTGTAGAAAATTTTATGAGGTTTTAATATGTAGTACAAGAAAATTTGATCCGACGCATTGTTTTCGAGATATAAGCAAAAAACCAAAAAACGGGACCTTCTTTGCCCCCCCCCCTTCCTCGGGCTCACCTCGGAGGGGTCAGGACTTTTAATATGTTTATCTTCTAACTAGTCCAAACAAAGTTCATAAGTCAGATTTTCTGCTTTCAACTTTTCCATCCACACACCCGTTTTGAGCACTCATTTACCAGACTACAAAGGAACTCTGTAATGAAATGCCGCAAACCTATCGAGTTTAGACTCTTTTGATTCGTCTTGACGAGTATTTTGTATGTCGAAGTATTTTTTATCAATAAAACACGTTTTTATAAATTAAATGACTAACTTGTTTTAACACACAGAAATATCGATAGAATTATGCTAATATTGGTTGTTAGTTGCAGTTTCATGCCTTTAAAAACACACAAAGCTGTACAGTCTGAAATTACTATTCTATCTCAATCCAAATCCTTTAAGGGATGATTTCTTCAATACTCAGAAAACTTTTATCCCTGGATAAAAATGGCGGTTTGACAGCTTATCTATAGAAAATATGTCAAATCGCTATTTTTATTCCTCAGATAAAAGTTATCTGTCTATTGAAAAATCAGCCCTTAGACACTACTACTACATAAGCGAAGGAGACGGCGTACTTCGTTGTGATTGGCTAACTTAAGGTCTGTTCTGTCTCAAGGTATGTTTACGGCTCACAGGAGTGGTCGAAATAAGACGGATATAAGACTTTTTTGCCTAATGTGTTGACAGACATCATATTATATCGGCGTTGATATGTAAGGATCGTAGCAGCTGACGTTCTGTAGTTTCTGCCTACCCCCATGGGGAGAAGGTATGAGTTTATGTATGTATGGGTAAATTAGGCCGTTGATTGGTTACACTGTTACAGACAAGTTAGTCGATCGAGATAGATCATCAATTCCCATCGTTCATGACATACCGTTAGCGCGCCTGTCGGGAGCGGAGTGATGCGAGCGAACATGTTCTCTCAGTACCACACGCTGGTTGAACGCGCGCGGACACACTGCGCATGCGTACGGTTTCTCGCCTGAAACATTCAATTGAGATATTATAACTTCCTACTACATCATTATACGACTGTAGGTCCGTGCGTAATTTGACATAATGAAATGAAATCATTTATTTCAATTAGGCCAGTAGAGACAAAATAAAACTAGAACAAGAATAGTTTTGGCGCTACAGTCCTCGTCCAGTCACAAAACATAGTAACTATTATTATATGAATAGATGAAAGTACAGTCAAGTACAAGTCAAGTTTTAGCCAATTTAAAAGAAACACCCTGTATACAACGTGCTGGTTTTTGAGAAATTGATCGAGCCCAACAGTACGAAAATTCTTTTTTTTTTTGCGAAAATCTTAGAACAAACATTGTTCAGTAACATGGGCTGAGTTACCCCACGAGAGGTTTTGCGCTTTTAACGTTACACGTTGTATATTTGAGCATGGGCATTTTGATATTATTTAGTACATATTATTTGGTACCTGTATGTATCCTCTCATGTTTCCGCAGCGTGCCTCCGTCCGCGAAGGCCTTCCAACAGAAGCGACACGCGTACGGTCGCTCTCCCGTGTGGATGCGCACGTGGATCTGCTGCGAGCTGCGCGACCCGAACACCTTGCCTGCAGCGACGTATACCGTGCTTTAAGAACACTGTAACACTAGGACCGTGTGGCCCTAGTTTTACAGTCCAAAGGAAAATGCCGTTGATTATCAATAGTCGTGCCCCCAGCGCCAGGCTAAGAATTGGTGAAATACAAGTTCCTATTTCTGCTTCGATTTGTAAAATATTATGGTGTACAATAAAATGTATTATATCGGTCTATCTACATAAACAGAGAGATATAGAATACATGTAATAAAATCAAAATATAATAAAAACAAGAAAAATCGTGAATATTCTCTGTCGGATATATCCGACTTTGGTTAATGGGCCCAAAAATATTTGTCGGATATATTCAACGTTGGCGGTTAGTAGGTTAATGGACGTTTATACAAACGACTATTATCGCGAAAGTCAATGGTAAACGCAGTTAGTGAGGTTCGAACTAAATTGATAGTACCTATTTCTTATTTTTTTTTATTACAGTCGTAAATTATATTCTGTACGAGTTTACTGAATAAAGATATGAAATAAAATAAAAAAATGAACATGAAGAATTTTATAAGATCATTGTTGCGTTTCAATGTAAATGGCCTGTTGAAATTTAAATAGTACAGAATCTTTATTATCTTATAAAGATGATACAGACAAATATAGCCCTAGCTCATTAGTAGTTAAAGTAAAATATTACTTACCACATACTCGACAAGGGAACTGCCGAGAATTATTCGATGATGACGTATTATTTCGACCTCTGCCTATTTTTTTTAACCTGCAACAGAGAAAGAAAAATAAATAAATAAAGAAGTTAGCATTTACTGACAACGTGGACAGTTTCGAGTTTAGTGTCATATGTTTTATTACTTGTCTTTACAAGTCCTTGAACTGAAACTTAAATAAAACTATTTAGGATGAAGTCATCGCGAAAACCTTGTAGCCTAATGCGCCATCACCACTGCACAACAGCATGTCAAGACAAGTGGGACTTTGAATGCGGGCGTTGCCCGTCCAGTGATAACATAAGAAAGCACAATGGTCACCAAGCTGCCGTACACAACGAAGCTCAGGGAAGACCGTTCAGTCTTAAAGAGGACCTGGTTCCTCCTCGGTGTATTGATATTGACATAAAAAACGCATACTACCCAGTCTTATGGCCCAAAGACTGGACTTCTTGAAGAAATAGGATGCATTAGGATGTTTATCTGGCACGTAGTTACCTGGGCACGTTGTGCGGCGCGCGGTGTCTCTCGGCCACGTGTGTCTCAGCGTGCGCCAGCAGCTGCAGCGCGTCAGTGAACCCCTCGCCTCCAGGTGCTGATGTTTATGTTTATCTGGCACGTAGTTACCTGGGCACGTTGTGCGGCGCGCGGTGTCTCTCGGCCACGTGTGTCTCAGCGTGCGCCAGCAGCTGCAGCGCGTCAGTGAACCCCTCGCCTCCAGGTGCTGATGTTTATGTTTATCTGGCACGTAGTTACCTGGGCACGTTGTGCGGCGCGCGGTGTCTCTCGGCCACGTGTGTCTCAGCGTGCGCCAGCAGCTGCAGCGCGTCAGTGAACCCCTCGCCTCCAGGTGCTGATGTTTATGTTTATCTGGCACGTAGTTACCTGGGCACGTTGTGCGGCGCGCGGTGTCTCTCGGCCACGTGTGTCTCAGCGTGCGCCAGCAGCTGCAGCGCGTCAGTGAACCCCTCGCCTCCAGGTGCTGATGTTTATGTTTATCTGGCACGTAGTTACCTGGGCACGTTGTGCGGCGCGCGGTGTCTCTCGGCCACGTGTGTCTCAGCGTGCGCCAGCAGCTGCAGCGCGTCAGTGAACCCCTCGCCTCCAGGTGCTGATGTTTATGTTTATCTGGCACGTAGTTACCTGGGCACGTTGTGCGGCGCGCGGTGTCTCTCGGCCACGTGTGTCTCAGCGTGCGCCAGCAGCTGCAGCGCGTCAGTGAACCCCTCGCCGCACACGTCGCACGTATGCTCCGCCCAGGTGCTGCTCGAGCTGTCGTGTCGCTTGTAACTGGATCACAAAACCAAGCCATTAGCAAACTCTACTTATAGTCCTATCATAAACCCTTCGTGTGTGACGTACCTGTGTGCGGCGGCCACGTGTCTCCTCAGCAGGTCCGCTCGCTGGAAGGCCACGCCGCAGTCCTGACAGAACAGTTCGGGCCCGCGCATGGTGTCGTACACGGCGCGCTCGGGGGCTCCGTGTGACAGTGGGGACAGGCGGAACTCCATGTCATCTCCTGCACAAAACATTAAAATCAGGGATTCGTAATAAGATAGTGAGAGTAGAGTGATAGAGTGCGTGTAGCTACGGGTTGTTTTTTTTTGTTTGAATATCAAAATTAGCATCAGCAGATTTTCTTATTCATTTGATTTTTGTATTTGGGGATAGGCTCACGTTTGCCCAGTTTCTCCCCTGTTAGTGAGGGAAGAAGTGGTCTAAAGTGAAGTATGCTTGCCTAAAAGCAACCTATTTTACTGTGTATTTTATGGAGTCAGCAAAATTTTGCATCATTTTAGGTGAATATTATCGTATGTTTTATGAAAGAGAACCGTCTGTCTTGGTATGGACATATGATGAGGAGGGATGACACTCATGTGACATAAAGTGATGAGTATGAATGTTGATGGATGGAGATGCAGAGGAAGGCAAAAGAAAAGATGGATGGATTGTCTAAAGAATTATTTGAAAGAAAAAGGACTACCTAAATGATACCGTGACGTCTGAAAGGAACGTGGAAGAAAAAAAAAAAGTAAAATTGAGAAGAGGGCACGAAGATGATGATGAATATGACGGAACGGTTCGCGCAGTAGCTGAACGATTGGACTGGTGCGCAGCGTGTAGCGGGTTCGATCCTCGCATGGAACAAATATTTGTAAGATCTACAAGTCGTTGTTTCGGGTCTGGGTGTTTGTATATGTGAGTTTCTAACGTTTTTGAAAAAAAAATGATACCCGAGTCGTCGTCCTCGTAGGGCGGCTCGGGCGCCTGGTCCCCCGGCAGGTGCGGGTGCCTCTGCTGCGTGTGCGCCGCCAGCGCCTCCCGCGACCAGCACAGCTCGCCGCACGAGCCGCACTCCACCGGGGAGTCGCCGCCGTGCACCTGCCCACACAGAACTTATTTGTTATGAAAGGCTGTAAAGTTGATTTTTAGCCCGAAAATTTTTAGTTGTCATACATTTCCGGTAGCATTATACAAAATGAATAAATCCCGAACACACAACGCCAACACTAACCCTGGCATGTGACTGCAGCGCCTTCTCCCTGGCGAAGCCCACCCCGCAGTGCCTGCACACGAAGGGCCGCGTGGGGTCGCTGGGCGCGGGCGGGGGGGAGGGCGGCGCGGGGGAGGGCGGGGAGGGCGGCGGCCGCGGGGAGCGCGCGCGCCGCGACCACTGCTGCGTGCGCGCTGACGTCATGTTCTCCCACATGCCGTTCTGTGGACAAACAAGACCACGGTCAAGTATCTACAAAATGCTACGAAAGAAACACAGTTCGTGTTTTTTTTCTTAACAGAACTTCAATACAGTTCGAGGCATACTTTATGACGGCTCGGAATTTAGCTGTTACAACAAAGCGCTCAGGTCATACCTATGTGTAACTGTACAATTTGAAGAACCATATTACTACCCACCATAGTCTCATGAACTAGCACGCGCAGCTAAGTTTAAGACAGCATAAAAGTTAGCCTCAAATTATTTTAATACCAGCTTGAAGCCTGCGTGATACCATCGAAATATATTTAAGTAAACAGTGACAAACATCCATCTTAATTTTTACTTTAAACATACCTCTTCCACCGGTTCAGGATTTTTTTTCCGTCGACCGCGTTTCTTCTTTGGTTTCACAATTTGGTTATTGTCTAAAACATCCTCTGCAACAATAAATATGCACATTAGCTACATTTTAGGAGTTAAATGTCCACTAGCTAAGTTCAAATTTTAGATACAAAAGGATAAGACATATGTATACAGACAATTGAGGGATACTTTATGTTAAGAATAGAATAGAATAGGTAGGTTGAGATTTACTTGTTGGACTTTAGAATGAAACGACGTATAATTTGTACCAGGATATATTGGACCCTGTTTATATATAATAAGGATCAGATTCTGGGAACGAACTTGAGGAAAAGGTCTAATTCATAAAAACTGATCTATTTTCACGGCCATTACTGTATTTGAAACATAAGCTAACCTATTTTCACCCATGTTAACTTATATTCACCCATTATACAGGGTGAAGAAAAAATAACATTATTTAAATTAAGCATTAAATTCCGCCACTTACCATAATCTATAGAATCGGTGTTCTCAGGCACAAAAGCGTGGACTTTGAGATGGTTCATGAGGTCGCACTTGCGCACGTAGCGCACGCCGCACAGGTTGCAGGCGTGAGGCCGGTCGTTCTGGTGAGCCACCATGTGGTTCATTAGAGCGGCCTTCTTGCGGAACCGTCGCGAACAGAAGTCGCACGGCCAAGGACGCATAGCTGTGTATTCATCCTGGAACAAGTTATTTCATCATTATATCAGCCGTAGGACGTCCACTGCTGAACATGGGCATCCCCCATAGATTTCCAATAGGACCGGTTGGAAAATGCTATTTAATCAATTGTTTTTACCTACCTTCCAAAAGAACTAATGATTTCGAAATTGCTGAAACAATAGCAAAAAAATCTGCTTTGAAATAATAAAATGCATTTAAATTGATTCTCCCATTTAAGACCTTCTGTGCCACAGAGCCACAGACAGACACACATTTGGGTCAAACTAACAATACTCCTCTTTCTGTGTTGGGGGTTGAAAAATGATTGAATTTATCTTTGAGATTTTTTTATTTGATTGATTACTGAAATTTGTGTTAGCACTTTGTACAGTGGCTCGTGAACAATTTATTTATTTTTACTGAATTAAATATTCAGTTGCATAAATTAATAGCGTATAAAGGTCAGAAATTGAGCAGACAATGTTTAGCGAAGATTAAACATAGCATGCAAATATTACTAACAAAATTTTAATTACATTTTAATAATGCTATTTAGAAGAACTTTCAACTTACTTGATCTGTTGGTAATGGAACATCAAGGTCATTTTCTTCTTTCATAACCACTTCTGCATTATTTAGATGATCTATTGGAACTTCCACTCTGAAATTAAATAATACAATAAAATGGAGTTATATTAGGATACTACAGGCTTGTCTTTTGTCCAAGACTCTTGTTCTTTTCAATTTAAACATATTTGAATTATATTAAGTCATATAACACTTTTTAATTAGGTCACACTAATGTTGTATATACATAGTTTTATTTTTATCTTAGTGCTGATTCAGAGTTATGCACTTTAGGCACGTTTAAGCTCGTTTTAGAAAAACCGTGTAGGTGTGCGTTTAGCCAAACGCACAACTCATTGTCAAGTGTATTAAGAAAGTGTACGCGCGTTCATCCTTCTTTTGGTCACTGGCGTTTCATTATGGTGAAGTCAATAGGAAATTAGACAGCATTCACAAATTGCAAATTCATCCATCCATCAGTCCATCAGCTAGAGTTTTGAAAAATAATGGACACGTTTTTTTTTTTCATTCGTTAACCCAATGGAGGCAATGGTATTTACAAAGATTAACGCATCAAAATGCGAGAGTGGAAATTCGTGAGTCGTGACGTCAAAAGCAAGTAAAAACTGTACTTGGTTGTGACGTTTTTCCAATTTTAAAAGTGTCGTTCAGTATTGATTTACGAAACAAAAGAAAAATACTTGACGAACGAATTAGATTTTTTCAGCCAAATACCCTCTTACAATAATTTGAAAATATAACTAAATACATACAAAAAAATATCTAAAAGATCTTACTGGTACCTTTCCTGCCCACCAGGAGTCACCCAATCGTCAGTAATGACCTCTTCTGTGACACACTCCACGCTAGGATCATCAGCAAGTTCGGCTGTCTCTGTGTAGCTCACTACATCTTGAGATAGGAACATCAAGTTCTCTGCAGCCATTTGGTCCGTGCTCATCATCTCTTCTGCTGTCTGCGTATACAATTGATTCTCAACCTTTAACTGAACATGAATATTGAAAGATAAGGGAAGGCCTTAAATGTAGGCCATGTACATATAAAGCTTTACAAAACTAGTTTACCGTGATAGTTCCGCACTTTCAGCGATCAGCTTTTACTGGTTGTGTACAGCTGGGTCGGCATTTCAAGTCCTTTTTTGTTTTTAATGTCTGAACTGATTTTATTGAAAAGATGATCTGATAACATTTGGAACCTATGCGTGTCGTTATGGGTATGAGTATTATTTAAACCGATTAATTCATTTCGAAAAATAAGTGCATACTTTAAAGTTTGTAAACAGTCTTGAAGGGAGAAACAGATAAAATTTCGCGCATGACGCATCATCATCCTGTTTATTTCTATTAGTTAGTAGCTAGCCCAGAGAACTTTGTGCCACCCTAGAGTTGACAGTTTGAGGCAAGCATTAGATTGTATAAAGTTTTTATTAGGTAGTGTAGTTCTCAAAATCTGTTCAGTAGTTCCAGAGATTATTTCCTACTAAAGTCCGGTCACAGAGCAGGCGGAATTTCGTTCATAGACTTCTTTACCTAAGGACAATGATCACAAACATTTTTCTATTAAGTAAAAGGTAGCCGGTATGACAGTATGCGGTTATGCATACTATCGGTAAAAGGTTTACAATCTCTGAGGACGGCGGCCATTGCATCTGTGCACGGGAGACGCATTTATATTTATGCGAGAGTGACAGAGAGGTCAACGCACGAAATTCCACCTGTTCTGCGACCGGACTTTAATACACAAACATTTTAAAAAGGATTATCTAGGGAACACAACAAACGGTATAAAGCCATGCTACAAGCCAAAAACTGGTGAAATAGTATCAACAGATTAATTTCGTAAAGTATTTAGTCTCACCATATTGGAATATCCAGTGTGCTGCACATTATCTAGACCTGTTATCACTTCCTCTGTCTCAACAGCACCTGGACTGTGCTGGAAAGCAAACATTTTCTTCAGTGGAGAAGAAAATAAAAAAGAAAATGTAAGAAGAAAATAAAAGACAGTGAAACACTATTTAACTAAAATAAAAAAGTGCAATTTATAAGGAAAAAAAATAGGATTGTGGCCAAAACATGCAAAAAGTGGGAAAAGAGTTTTAGAAAAAAAACATCTTTTGGTGTTTATAAGAAGTATCAGTAACATGACTCTCAGTTCTTGCTACTGGTAAAATTGTGTGGCAGCTCTCGTCTTTCCAGTCAAAATACCACGAAATGGCGGGCGATTTTGATGCCTGGCTAAGGTAAAATTCACCTTCAAAAACAGCTGATTAATCAGCCTATTTTAAATAGATAACTTTTGTTTTTAAAGAATTAGTTTTTTTTGAAAAACTGTGTTTCAACCAGATAGAAGATTGAATACACAGCAGGCTTGTCTACAGGTGGTAAAGAAGGTACCAGCCATAAAGAATGTACAGACGCCAGCATATCAAGCTACACCAAATCTTCGGATTTCTACAAGATTTTCTCAGTACTCAATCTTTATGACAACATTATAAGGTTCATATTTGACAGAATGGAGTAATTTGATGTGTTCACGTCTGCGATTCAACCTTTGGAAAGGTTTGTTAACAGTTTCAGCCTTTTACAGCATTATAGCATTTGCTCAATTTCCGAGTGGGGCAAATTGTTACTGGGTTTTCCCATTTTTTAGCGTATTAAAAATCATCATATGAGGCCTCCCACCCAGGGCAGGGCGGGAAGGACTGGCAGACTTGTACTGACTAAAATCCTCGGTGTTCTTCATTAGCCCTTTACAATCCAGGGTCACGGTGATGTGATAAGTCCCACGACCCCGGCAGGCGTTGGCGTCATCTTGCGGAGGCTCTTTGAGGTCCGCGTGGAACACGACGTGCGGTCGACTCGGGAGATTTTTTGATTAGTGTCAATTTCTCAGAAGAAGTAACAGAGCTGACATGTATGGCAATAGCCTTCCATGACATGAAACTTAAATTATATATATATAAGTGGCGAAATGTATTTAGAGGTGTGAACTACATATATTTCAGCCTATCTAATTTAAAAGGATGACGATGGGCATTCTTTATAGCTGGTACAAGGTTGACACAGTAAAGTCCCTTCATCTTTGTTTACCTTCACTTCAACTTCTTCCTCCCATTGGAGGTTGAAGTCTTCAGCTTCCCCCTCCATGATAAGTTCTTGATATCAGTCCATTGATAACATGATGGGTCCAGACACCTCTTACAGTTATGGATGAAGATAGGATACTGAAAGAGAAGAGAGGGAAAAATTCATTATTAGGCTGCTGTACCTTAAATTACATCAGTTAGGGCTTAATATTTATGCCTGTATTGGTTTGGTACCTTGCTACCTTTTCTCCTGAAAAAATTCTACATTTAGTGTATTTAGGCACTAAGTACAGCTTAGTCACACTTATTAAAAACTATCCTTTGATTATTTAAGCGCATATTCCTACAAGCAACTGTTTTAGTATTAATAATCAATTATAGTGAAGTGTGACTGAGCTGTGCAAGTGCCTAAATACTCTTAACATAGAATCATCATCAGATGATAAAGCCATTCAGGGAAATACAAAGTCAAATCATTTATTTCAATTAGGCCGTCAAAGAGGCACTTTTGAACGTCGATTATTAAAATAAAAGGGAATTGGAAGGGATAGGATTGATTCTACACCCATTCGCAAAGGTAGGTTGTATGGAGAAAAATGGGCAATAAACTCCATACTTACTTTTTTTCAAAAATGTTTCACAATGTTTTAAAGTAACATTTTTTTTAAAATTAATAAATGTGAACTACTACTTCTAACCGATTCTCTGATCTTGAAGTCATAAATGATCCACCTGAGACGTCTCAAAAATCCATCAAACCACCTCCTTTGTTCATAGACAAAGTAAGCAACATTCAGCCACTCTATGATATGCTGAATGACACAGCTGCTGATCAGTATGAAATCAAGATTCTCCGTGGGGAACAAGTGAAAATACAGCCAAAATCAACTGAAGCCTATACTAAAATCTGCAAGGAACTCCAAAACCGGTGAAACTGAATTCTATACTTACAAACCCAAAGCAGAGAGGAGCTTTCGAGTCGTCCTTAAAAAAATCCACCCGTCTACTAACACAAATGAAATAAAAGAAGCCATCGAGGAATTAGGTCACACAATAACAAATATCTGGAATATAAAGGATAGAAAAAGCAAAACACCTCTACCACTGCACTACATAGACCTGAAGCCAAACCAAAATAACAAAAACATTTATGACGTTAAGCGCCTTCTTCATTGCTGCGTTGTTTTGAACCACCAAGACCAAAAAGAGAGATCCCACAATGTTCCAACTGCCAGAGATATGGACACACGCGCAGGTTCTGTCACCGTCAACCTAGATGTGTTAAGTGCGCTGGAGCACACGCCACCGTAGACTGCGCGGAGGAAAAGAGCGCTCAGATAAAGTGCGATGCATACTTTGTGATGGGAAACCACCCGGCAAATTACAAGGGATGTTTCGGATATATAAAGAATTGCAAAAGTTAAAGTATCCCTATGTGAGACCGAAAAAACCCAACTTGCAAGAACAAGACCATGGAGGTAAAGTCAAAATACCGGTATGCGGGTCACGGGCACAAAACAACGCAGAGCAACAAATAATAGACCAATGAAAGAACCCACCAATAGCTCATCATCCTCAACTAAACCAAAACCATCACCTGATATTAAGAATTTATGCAGTCACTCATGAACCAGAATGATTGGTAAGTACTAAAATGCTGGGAGGACCTCATGTCCATGCGACCAATTAATGTACATTAACATTATGTATCTGGATGCAAATGGCCTGGTCCACCACTCTGATAGTTAAAACGTTTTTTATATCACCATAATATTGACATAATGCTAATATCGGAAACACATTTACTTAAAAGCCTATCAAATTCTCTGGAGAGAAGGTATATCACACCATACACCCGGATGGGAAAAGCACTGACGTGGATCAGCTGTAATCATTAGAAGCAAAGTAAAGCATGACGAATCGGTACACTACTGCAAAGCACCATCCAAAGCAACAAGGTTATACTGTGAAGATTGGTTAGGCCTGTTAATCCTGTTCAGCTCTCTACTGTGCCCGCGAAACACATTATCAAGAAGCAGAATTTAGGCGAGTTTTTCAACTCCCTGGCTAAAGGTTCATAGCATGCGGGGATTTCAATGCGAAACATAGCTATTGGGGCTCAAGATGTGACCCTACCCAGGGTGAGAGCTGCTTAAGACTGTTTGAAAAACGAAAATTGGGAAAATAATAATATCAACAGGTGAGCCCACATACTGGCCCACTGGACAGGAAAAAAGTACCCCTGATCTGATTAGACTGCTGTGGCTGTTAGAAGGTATGTCGAAAAATTACTTTCAGTGCAGAGCCTTGAGGCTATCTCTTCGGACCATTCACCCGTGGTTAGTTACCTTACGAAGTCACGTTTTTAAAAGAAACTCCAGAAACCTGCAGCCTTCTTCACACCAAAAGACAAATTGGAAAATATTTCAGATCGATGGTTGAACCACCATTGACGTCTACAGTCAGTTTGAAAAAAAACGAAAGACGATATAGAAGCAGAGTAGAAAGAAGATTTTAATAATTCAATCAAACTGCTGCTTGGCAATGCCACTTCCTAATCAACACAAGTAATGGGAAAAAGAAATCTATACCCCGTAGATGATACTGGATGTTAATCGCTGAAAAAACGAGACTAAGAAAGCAGGTGGCAACAATTTAGATGTCCTGGGAAATAAAAGAAATTGAACAACCAATATTTAGGCAACGCAAAAGACTTCTAGACAGGCATCGAAACAATAGTGTCCGCGACCTTGAACAATTGATGCTACAGCTGCTACCAGACTAATCACTATGGAAAGCTAACCAAAAAACTAAGCGGCCTAAAACGGTAATATCCCCCACTTCGGAAAGCCGACGGGTTCCTGGGCTGCGAAGTGACGAAGAAGAAATGCTCAACAGTCAGCAGAACACCTTAAAAGAAGCGATTCCCAGGCCGCACTTGTACGAGGGGCGGCGGAGCACGGAAAAGTCCTGCGAGAGGGGGCTGATGGACTGTGATTCATCTAATGTCCCATCGTAAAGGGTCCGAAGGCAGAATTATCAAGCTATAAATAATTAAAAACCTAAAAAAGCCCCTGGTTATGATTGATAACTGGCATGATTCTGGCAACAACTTCCAGATTCCTGGCTGAAATTCCTGTTGTCTATTTACATGCTAGGTCAAGACTTTCCTATTTTCCTCCTTCAATGGAAACAGCTAAAATCAATCCCTAATGATGCCGACCGGGAAAAATTAACCCGAAACCCAGAAGTCATACCCGGCCTATAAGTCTTTTCTTCCAATTACGTCAAAGGTATATGAATCGCTTCTGCTATTACGTTTGCTTGCCAATAATTTCAAGAAAAAATCGAAATCCGAATTCCTGACCATCAATTTGGGTTCCGACAAGACATGGCAAAATAATAGACCAAGGCCCACCGGCTGTGTAAGTACGATTCACAAAACATGTGAGGAAAGAAATGATTGTGCTGCGGCATTCACTTGACATCTCTCCAAGCGTTGGGATAAGTTTGGCATGAGGGTCCTCCTCTAGAAAATTAAAAACAGTTTCCCAAGCAACATCTGCCTAATCGTGAGGTCCGGAACTTGAGGGATAGGTATTTCTTGTGCAGAGTGGCGAGCATTATCAAAACTAGGCCCTATTGCCGCTGGAGTCCCACAGGTAGTGGTGCTTGGACCAATTTTATATTTGATACATACTGCCGATCTCCCAAATATCAATGTAGCTACAACAGGAACTTTTTGCCGATACACAGCTGGCGAGTGTCCCATTCTGATCATAAAGTAGCATCAGCTATGCTGCAAAGCTGCTTGAATGAATATAAGCCCCCTTTGCTTAAAAACTTGGAGAATAAAGGCCAATGAGACCAAATCGGTAAATGTCAAATTTACCTGGAGGAAAGATACCCTGTCCACAGTAAAGTTAATGGGAATACATGTGCCACAAGCAGAGCATGTCAAATACCTTGGTTTTATACCGCTCGACAGACGCCTTACTTGGAGGAAACACATGTTTACAAACGGAGCAACTTGGAATGGCACTAAGAAAGTCCACTGGAGGATTAGGCCAAAATCGCAATTGCATCTGGAAAATAAACCCTCTTATACAAAGCTTAATCCAAGCCTATATGGAACCTATGGCATCAGCATGGGAAACAGCAGCATTCTAACATAAGAGCTCATCCAGCGATTTAGACAAGCTCTTAAGAACTATCACAAAATGCCGCCATGGTTTGTACCAATGCAGGCTCTACAACAACACCATGACCTGAACATACCAACAGTAAAAAGAGAAATACTACTGTAATCAGTCGTACAAAGAAAGGATGAGCCGCCACCCAAATATCCTGGCATGCCAACTAATGGCGCCCAAAGATAAGCAGGCTAAACATAAAATTCCACAGATCTGGTCGATTAAACTTGGGCTTTAAATGCTCCATAAGTACGAGGATGTGGTCATAGGACTCATAACAAGCAAGACATCTAAGAACCTGACAAAAAATTACTTAATGTCCTAAACGTCAGTGACAGATGGTAAGAAAAAAGAGACAAAAAAAAAAAAAAAAAAAAAAATAAATGTGAAAAGTGATTGTACTGAAGTAAGGACCATTTAACCATTTAAAGGATAAAAAAAAAAACAATAATTAAAACAGCCTAAAGGTAACACGGTGTTCACGAACTTTACAGGATCAATATTGTTTAGGTCAACCAAGTTTACTGAGAACATAACTAAGTTATAGATCATTCCAGTTCACATGGTGCTATAATGTTCCAGTATGGCAAGCTGTATAAAAGTCCAAGGATCCTTTCATACATTTGAACATGTTTTGTTTCAAAAATCAGCCATGGAAACTCCTATAAGGTCTTCCTGATGGTTCAATTTAGCCATCCAACACAGTTTGAATATTCACCAATGTTGATTCACATTTTATTGTGGATGCTGTAAATTCTTATTATCACTCACATTATAATTTTTTCATTGTGAGCTAATGTCTTTCCTACTTCCTCGAAAAAACCTCTAATACAACTTCCCTTTCTGAACACCATGTCAATCATTCTTGTACTTTCAAAAGTACTTGAAAGTGTTGTCCACAAACAGCTCTACTCCTATCTTACTTCCAATAACCTCTCTCGTTCTCATCTTGTTCCTCATCTCTGGCTTGCTCTTATTTTGCCCGGTCAGAGTGAACACTGATGAGGAACAGACCTGCCAACTCTTTCTTGCCTTAATCGGTTGGCTAGAGTGGAGATCCGCAAGAGCAAACATACTCAGAGGAAGGAAGTATTTCAGTAAGTGTTTGCAGGGATCAACCATACTTCCGAGTTCATGGTCAATTTTGAGAACTGTGGAATACCTCTCCACTCCTCAAGCAGTTCAGGATATGTTACCCCCTTGTTGCTACGTAACCTAGTGCTAGCTATATGTTTGGGGCCCTATTGGTTGAGTGTGCAAGCCACCCCCTGCCAGCATATCTATGTATATTAAACATTGATTAGGCAGGGGCCATAGCTTTTCCATAGTTATATATAACCAGTCCACCAAACCCACCAAACGCCATAACCCAGTTTTCTTTTGTTTCCACATTCCGCAATAGTCTAACTCTAACTGGGGGTTGTTCTTGGGTATACTGGCATAGTGCATACAGGGATAACCGTCGGTTTGGGCCTCATTTCATTTAAATTGTGTAATGGGCCTCTGTAAGATTGCTTCAGTTCCTGGCATGCCCTATAAAAGTCCGGGATCCCATAATCCCGAGATCTTAAAATACATAGAAAATAATAATAAAAACTACAAAGTTAAAAAATACTATTTTTGTATGGCATTATTATGAAACGAATGTTTTTATCAGGTTTTAAGGAACCAATATATTTTTTCTTTAAATGTGATTAGTTCTTTACTTTAGAAAAAAAAATAGAAATCCTACATATTTCATTAGTACATGGGTTTCAAACATTATTATTAGCAGTGTTCCAAGGAAGTCTTTTGTTTCACATTTAATTATCATTTATTGATACTTTTAAATGGTTGTATCCATGTTCATTAGAATCAGATTAAATGTTTCAATTTGCTTAATTACATTAAATATGCAATAGCTACCTAGAACTACATGGCTGAATTGAAAAAGGAAGCATTATTGACTACATCCCTGTCATTATTTCTAGATACAGCTTATAACATCCTTGAATCAAAACATCAACATAACCTTATCATCAAAAAACATTTTACTGTGGTTACGAATCGAGTGATATGCGAAAAGTTAAATCGTTGCTAATAAAATATTCATTGCTGAAGAAGTCGTTCTATTAATAAAGGACTGAAAGCCGAAACAAAAATGGTGTCAACTTTGGATTAAAGAAGTAAAAAAAACGGTTAGGTTATCCTGTCAAAGTAGAAGGTTAGTTACAATAATCATTATACCTCTAATTATTTATTGAAATGCTAAAAAAGAACACTTGTATAGCGAGAAACATCACGTTCAATACGATAATCATAGCTGTTTTACATATCTATACGTTTACGTGACGCAATCATAGAACTTATCGTTAGTTCATCATCGATGAAAACAATAATATAACCAAAGTCATTTCACTATTTTGTAAATTACATACCTGGATATTGTTTAATATTTATAGGTTGACTGTTTTAAGCCCAAAATTGCACTCGTAAAGCCAATATTTTCTAATGTTTGGTTATCAGACAAATGGCTATCTTCCATTTCCATTCCAACCGAACCATAGACAAACAAACGCTATCCCACACCGAACTGACCGAATCTGTAACTGGATCAAAATAAATGCCCAAAAAATAAACAAAAAAAAAAATTTTAATGTATTTGTCGACTCTACACAGTGATTAAATGATTATACTATATAAATTTCACTATAAAATCACATAAAAATAACAGCTATCATACCTTTTTAGTGATCTTTTTCCAGTTTGTACGTTATGGCAACATTTGTGGCATCAATGTGGGAGACATGGAGATAGAAAATATAGGGAGCGAAGACTTGTAACCACATTGTAACATAAAAACGTGCCTTAGTTTTTAAGAAAGAGAGGCACACAGCGTTACGTTTTTTCTCTTTCTGGCATTGATAAATGTTTACACAAAATAAAAAACTTTACCAATATTTTGAAACTTTTTGAGTTAAAGTTTTTTTAGATGCTGATGATATTAGTACAATTATATTACATTTTTTACAGCTTGTGATAGTTTTTATATTCTGTGATGTATTTCAATTACTCATATTTTTAACAAAACCAAAAAATAGAACAAGAATCCAATTGTTTTGTAGGTGTATTTGGTTTAAGATGAACTCAAAAAGTTTCAAAATATTGGTAAAGATTTTTTATTTTGTGTAAGCATTTATCAATGCCAGAAAGAGAAAAAACGCAACGCTGTGTGCCTCTCTTTCTTAAAATCTAAGGCACGGTTTTAATGTTACACGCCTCCGCTCCCTATATTTTCTATCTCCATGGGAGAAGTTTCAGAAACCATCGACAATACCATAGTTTTTTTTTAATTCGGATTAATTCAGATTCAGAACGAGCAACAAAGGCCAAGTTTTAGAACGAGCAACGAACTTCAAAAATGGTCTTGTCACGTAGAAAGAGAAGGGTATAGAACGCGTGATACTTCCTTCTCTTTCCCTCAAGAAAGAAAAACAAATCGACAAATCGCTTAAGAAAAAGGACAGAGCATAGCTATCTCCATTTCTCAGCGCGTAGCCGGTTTTTTCAAGGCCCGCAAATACATTTTGCGAAACAAGTTGGACAATTATTTAGGGATACCAGATTCAGGCATTACATTTCCCGGGCAATTCGGTCTGTAACTCTGTACGATAATTTATTATGATTGATAATTAAAATAAATTATCGTACAGTTTAAATTTTTAATAAATAACTAAATTCAATTTTATTATCTATAATCTAATTTACTTTATTAGTAACTAAGTTGACAATATATACAAACTAAAGCTAGAAATTAAAAATAAATAAAACTATACATTTACAACTAAACTTACACTAAAATAAAAAAAAAACCTATTTTAACAAAAACAAAAAACATAAAAAGGCAGAGTCACTTAGGGGTCAAAGTACTCCTCCGCATCGCTGTCATCCGGAAACGTGCCCAGAAGACTGGCAGTTAAAATTAAATTACAGTTTAAATTATTTTAATATTTATTATTACTTTTAGCAAGCATTCGACACGTTATACTAATGTAAAGGAATTTTGAATTCGAGATATTAAAACAACTTAGAAGAGCACTTTAGCTCTTTCTTGGTGTATTTTTTTTTTGTGTATTTATTGTTTGGTCAAGTGTGAGAAGTGTGAGAGTATCTTTTTTTGTTAATGTTAGCTAAGCTCATAAAATGTATGATAACAAAATTTTAGTATTACGGAAACTGTACTTTTACTTAACACCAGGATTATATGCATATCTGATAGGAGTTTGTGTTAAAATAAAACGTTGTGTAGTGTAGTTTTTTTTAATCTACGAGATGGCTTTATAGCTTTCTCTCTTGCCCTCAAGGAAGAAAAACAAATAGACAAAACGTATACGACTATGACGTTTATGTAGTCTGTGTGGCATAGTGTTAACCATTTAACGTTATTTTACGAATTTGAAGTAACAATCGGCGTTATTTTGTAATAATTTTTCTTTTCTCTAACCTCTTTATTTAAAATGGTTCGGTGCAGTGTTATTGACTGTAAAAGTGACAGAGAAAAGAAAGAATCAGTATTATCATTCCATAAGTACATTTTTTTTGTTAGGTAGCTCATAAAATGTACTAATTTAATTCTAGCACTTTGCCCGCGACTTCATACGCCCGAGTTTCGGACTTTTCCTCTGTGAATTTCAACTTTCGGCCACCCTTTTATGGGATACTTTTGGAAAATCTAAATACTTACCGTGTCATCTCATTTGATTTTAGGTTCTCAAAGTTTAGTCCAATAAGGTACGATTTAGACCAACCGGCCGGGCCTGGCGGCATTTTACAATGCGGTAAAGAACATTGAACTTTATCAACAGTAATTACAGTTCATAAATTATATTCGCACACAAACTTATCTCCGTCGGCATCCCGCGACACGTAGCGACGTGTCCCGTAAGTTGCATGCGACTATGAACTGTAATAAGGCAGATTAAAGGGAAAAAGTCAAATGCAATGATGTTTTCCTTCACCGAAAGGCCATTGATCTGATAAACAAGTTATTCTTTTGACATAATTATTTTTTTGACTACATTAACGATCACACGTGATAATAATTTACCCGCGAGTCGGGTAAAAGTTTGCAGCATGACAAACAATATGTAGCTACGCCAAACGTGCATCTAGGGTTACTTTATCTAAGTCTTGTCAGATGTTTCATCTTGTTTCATGTTAGTTTGACAGTGACATAAATGACAAATTGTTGTTGATTTGATTTCGTGTACACATTCACAAAACGATCATAAAAATATATTTTTTTTTGCAAATATAGGCTGAGTGTGTTGAAAAATGTCTCAAGAACTAAAAGAACTTTGTCAGCTACTTTTTCCGGACTCCAATGAAGGTAAACCGGTCGTTTTTATGCTCTTACAACCACAATTCTGACGATAACAAAATCTCTTAATTTACCATTACTGGACTATTTTTTTTCTACTATCAGTGATTTCTTGATAATTTAATATCCAAACGTTTGTCTATAATATACTATGCTTGGTAAAGTAGCCGTGTGATCGGCTGCTGCTCCGCCTTAGTTGTGTTCGTTTCCACTTTCCAGCATGGAACTAATATTTCTACTAAGATCTTCGGGTCTGACTGTCTTGTATGTGACTTTAAATGTTAGTAAACTCACCTACACCACAAGAAGTTACCAGCGCAAGGAGCAAAAAAAAATATTGTTGTAATAAAGTCTGTTTTACAAATTCTGAGGAACTTCTATTTTTTTTTAAATTCAGATTGTCTCTTAAAGAAATAAGATCAACTAAAGTTATTTTTTTGTACAGAACATGCAGAGTACTTCAGTGATATTACTGATTACATAAAAAAACTTGGTTCCCAAAATTGGGAACATATTCGAAAAGAGCCAGAGCGATTGACAGAGGAGATGAAACAGTTGACAGAGCAGACACAAGAGCTGGCGTTTGCTAATTACAAGACATTTGTTGAGACTGCAGAGATTTCACACACAATCATAAATGATTTAGCCAAATCCAAAGAATCACTTTCTTCCTTCTTGGATAATACACCAGTTTTTTTACAAGAATGTGATAAATTCTCACAAATTGCTGGAAATATTGTGAAAGAGAAAAGGTAAAGGTTATGTATTTAATAAATAGTAGTAACTATGTTTGAACTTTGTTTTTATATTTTGAAATGTATTAAAGCCTGCATCGTGAATCATATGGGCATGGACTGGCAGTATTTTTATATATTAACATAACATTAGTATGATCATGATTATACATTTGACTATTGATCAACATTATCTTGCAGTTATGTCAATCAATTGGGGGTTTTGCAATTGAAGCATGCATATCAAATTCTTGTAACTTTTTGATTTCAGTCGCTACAGTACCATCCGTAGCCAAAGTGACAAGCTGCTAGAGTTGCTGGAACTGCCATCTCTAATGCGAGAGGCGCTGAATGCTGAGGACTATGAGAGTGCTTTGGATATCTTCACCTTTGTCCGTAACCTGTCTAAAAGATACTCTGAAATACCTGTTGTGCAGGTAGGAACCCATACCGCCTTACCATAAAATGATAAACAGCTGGTTGAATACTTGTCTAAAAAAAGTGTAACTGAAAAATGATCCTTATATCGTGAATTGTCGCTTTGATGTTGACAGTTTTTGAGACAAGTGCTCAACAGATGTTTATCTTTCTTTTGGTAAGATAGCTAATGTTTTACAATTATTTAGTAAAATGGTACTTTGGAAATATTTATCTAATGAGCTATGGCCTGCGGTTTTACCCACTGCTTGATTTGTAACTCCTATAACTTTCATCAAGAATAGGGTAGTTTCTAGAGTCAAAATAATTACATTCTATTTAGTCCGTATTTTAGATATAAAAAAATGTTGAACACTTTTTTTTTCTTTTTTTTATTAAACAAAAAATAACAAAGATATAACCCATTAAAGTTACGTGTGACGTCACCCCGTGCGACTAACTTTAATAGGCTATATCTTTGTAATTTTTGGTCTAATTTTCAAATAAAAAAAAATACATGTCCTTTATTTTTTTATAATGTAAAAGACGGACTAGTAACATTTTTTAGGGCAACTAGCATATTGGGCTATCAAATGCCACTTGGGCCACCCCCGCCCGATGTCCTTAGGTAACCCAACTGGTTGTTCCATTAGCAGCACATGCAAACAATCAAACTCTTCAGCATACAAATGTTGGAAAATTAACATTGCTTCTACAAATAAAGCAACAAGCAACATTTAATTTTTTTATGTTGTTTTCAGAATACTACATCAGAAATTATGACACTCTGGTTTGAAACTCTGTACCACCTCTTCAATCAACTGCGGTATGATTTGCCACTACCTCAGTGTTTGCAAGTGAGTATTAATAGATAACACGTTTCTATTTTTTATTAAAAAAAAAAAAAAACTATGATGATCCTCTTTTAACAGATTCTAGGCTATCTTCGTAGAGCAAATACAGTATATAGATCCACAGATGAAGATGAAAGCAGTATGTATACTGGAGGTATGAAATTAAGTAATTCAGCTACTGCTGATGGTCTACATGTACATTTTCTAAAAGCTAGGAATGCCTGGTTTGAGAAAGCTCTAGAAGACGCCAAGAACACAGAAGGTAATGAATTTGCTCTGACTTGTATGACATTTACATCTCTTTCTCTCTATCTCTCAGTAAGTCAAATTGCTTTATATGGAAATACACATTATCGACTAATATATAAAAAAAAAATTGCTAAGCTATTCTGAGAATTTCTCTTGTGTCGAAAGTTTAAACAAACATTTTGAACTTTCATTCACAACAAATTTTTCTGAATTTGAATTGTAAGTATGGGGGCAACCAAAATTAGTTTTATTTTTGTATAAAAATCCTAATGCGGTTCACATAATATATCTACTTATCAAGTTTCAACAGGATAGCTCTTATAATTTCGAAGAAAAGTGGCTGTGACATACGGACAGACAGACATGACGAATCTATAAGGGTTCCGTTTTTTGCCATTTGGCTACGGAACCCTAAAAACAACCTGCACGTAGTATGTAAAACAATTCTTTCAATATTTTTTTTAAAACAATGTTATAGCTAGGGTGATCGCGCCATCGTACGTTGCAAATTAATTCCGAACTTTGTCTGTAACAAATTAACAACCGAATTTGTCTATCCCGAGTCTTAAAGACGTGCAATCGGATGCAAGCGTTAAAGGAAACGGATTGGCATTTTAATTAAGATATTAATATTTATGTGATTTATGGCTATTATAATATTTCAGCACCCGAAAGACTTCTGAGAAGAATTGTAGAACTACACAGAATTCATCTCTTCAATGTTCTGACCCAGCACAAATCTATATTTTTATCTGATTCTCAAGAGGCCAAATTCAAAGACGACGAATTGAGTGGCACTAGTGCTTTATCTTGTTGGCTGAAATTAAAGGTATTTTTGTTTCATTGATTTATAAAAAAAAATACAACAACACACACACACACATCGCAGGCACACCATTGAGAGAAGTGGAAGGAATGGGGGGAGGCCTTTGCTTACGAGTGGGACAGAGTAGACTAGTAAGTGCAATGTAAACAAATTGGCCTATGTCAAGAGGCAAGGACTATCCTATATTTATTAGGCCGCTGCCTCGAATCTTGCGGGCAGCAGCGGCGGCGCAGGAGCGGCGCGACTGTCGCAGTCCCGTTCTCGAAACTAGCGGGTAGATCGCACGTCACTATTAGCTGCGTGTTGTGTTCGTGATTGTGTCGTCGAGATATTTGTTTTTATTCGCGAACGAAATGTCTAAACAGTGGAGGCAACATCTTTTTGATTCAAACTTATTCCTAACGCTCGATTTATTGTGGGCAAACACTACAGCGCAGGCGCGGGGGCGGTGACCGCTTGACTAGTACACCGCTCGCTGCCCGCACCTGCGCTGTTTTCGAGGGTCGCGGTCGGTTCATTTGATTATACGCCATCCTACCGCCCTGCTGCCTAGATTTTAGGCAGCGGCCTTATGCATTTCTCAAAAGACTAAGCATATTATGATGAATGATCAAGTGAACACTCTTCTCATATCATTTCCCTCAGTTACGTACCTAATATTTGTTATGGCTTTCAGGTGGAAATATTGGCACATATTTTAAATCAAGATTTGCCCAAGGAAGACGAAGCTAGTTTCGAGTCCCTTCTGAATCAATGCATGTATCTCTGCTTATCATTCGGACGAGTTGGGGCAGATATGAGATGCGTCTTAACACCATTGTTCCGCAACAATATTCTCACACAGTTCCATAACGGACTAGACAAGGCAGACAGTCAGTTTGAGAATCAGATGCGATCGTATAAAGTACCGAGTTTAAAGAATGTGCCCCGGCCGATAAATGAAAGTATATCAACAGGGCCACCAGAGAACTTATTGGATTACTATCCGCTAGCCGAGTATTGCAATGGGATGCTCACAGTTTTGAACTCTATGAGAGTAACAGCTCCATTGAATATTGTAAAGGAAGTGTACAACGCTTTTAGGGAATCTTTCAACAAAGCTGTTCAAGTTTTATTAGCTTTCTACTACAGAGAGCAGCAAAGTTTCACGGATATTGAGAAACAGAACTTTATTTCTTTATGTGTATGCTTTACTGAAGACTTGGTGCCATACATAGCCAAGTGTCTGGCACAATCGTTCCCTTCGACACAAGTAGCAGAACTACTTGGAGTCACTTTGACTGTTCTACAAGAGAGTAACATTCTCCATGTTGATCAAAATGCTGTCTGTGAACCCTTGAATTGTATCACAGGTGTGGCAGTCAATTAAATTGTTTATAATTAGAATGTAATTATGCAAATAATTTAAGATAATTTTGTTTGTGTAAAGATATGTATAAATTATTATAAAAGCTATCAAAAATAAAAAACATAATATTACGAAAAGGACTTTTAATCTCCTTATAAAAAAATAGTGAATAGTCATATAAAAGAAAATTTAAGGCACGGCCTCTTAACAACTAACGTAACGTAGGAATGATTACAATATTTTTCTAAGTAATAACTAGAAGAATACTAAGTAAACTTAACTCTTTTAATTCTAGATTTCCCTTCATCATTTCTGGACACCTCATAGAAGTGTGTGACCTTATCAATTTGTCCTAAAGACTCTATGAACTCTCTGTCGTGAGTGATGATGATGAACATAAAGTTCTTTTGTATCATTCGGTCTTGAACGATCTCACCAAGAGCCATACAAAGGCTTTTAATATTATCTTGATCTAAATTTGTTGTGGGCTCGTCTAGGGCTAGAACTCCGAATCTGAAAATAATAACCACTCGTAAGAATAGTGTAGTTTACTCATAAATAAAATGGAAATCAATACTCCAACTGACGGACTATACAGGGTCTTTCTTTTAAATTGGCCAAAAGGGAGAAATCCGCATCCATAAGACATACGGGAAAACTTTCTGAGGAATTTTATCTCTTTTTTGATGTTTACAATTTTGGCGGTCGTTACTCAACAAGAAAGTATGGAGTTTCCTCAAGATTCATAGTTAAGTCAAAGTTACCAATTTTTGTTAATGCTTTCACTTATCGATGAAGAATATTCGTATCTGAGAAAAAGCGTGACGCGCAAATTGGTCTAAAGCAAATTATTAAAAACCAGTTGTAAAGCAATGTTTTTTTTGTAGTTTTTCGACTTACTCTATGTGTAGGATGAAATTGTATGTCCTTAATCCGTTCTGAAAACAATTACAAGATAAGGCTCGAATTCAGGAATTGTCTGGGCATGTGACACGTCATAAAGCCTGTTAATTATATATAACGAACAGAGTGACCAGTTTTAATGGATTTTAAGAAGTATTGTATCTTCGCAATTTTGGTTTTACGTAACAAATGATTTTAAGAAGTATTGTATCTTCGTCCATTTTGGTTTACGAACAAAAAAAAATACGGGCCCATTTTTTTTTTTTTTTTTTTTTACTTTTGTGACTATTTTTTTTTAATGAGTAAAATAGCGTATGTAAACACTTACCTAGAACTGAAAGTTTCAGCAAGGCCAATCTTATGCTACGGACAAGCCAACACTTTTTGACAATGCAATACACCTGTTTCGCAGTCATTTCAATTCCGTTTTTTTACAATGGACCACCTGCGAATAAAATTAACTATTACAACTGACTTCAAACATAGACCAAGTTATTAATTATGCTAGCGACTCTTTCCGATGGATTGTTCATCCGACAAAGGGTTAAAGAATGCAAATCAGGCTAAAAACATAGTTATAGATATTGGCAACTTAATTAATTACCAAACAACGATTTTTCCTCGACATTCATTGTCTGCATTTCTTTCTGTCGAGTACCTGACGAATTGCACCATTTCCAATAAAACATAAAAAAAAAATTATTAATGTTCGATATTTGGTCGTCGGGGGACTAACGAATTACGGAACGTTAAAGGGACTATTGAAGGCACCAGTGGATTATAGTCAGTACGAATTGACAGTCCCTCCCCGCTCTTCCTGGGTGGGAGGACTCACTCTGATGATTTACAACGATATACCAAGAGTGGAACGATATAACATCAGTTGAAAATAAATTACCTGTATTCGTATTTGCGTTCGTTTCCTGAATCCATCGACATTTCATACCTTCTCGCTTTTGATTGCTATGTAAACTTCTCTCGTTACCACTATAGATTTCCCCACAGTTATCTGTCAATTGAAATTGTAAAATATTGAATTACAAGATTCATAATTCAAAGCTTAAAAGTCTTAAAGTCAAAACTAATTATTTTAGTGGGTCAACACATAACAAGAGCCCTACAGGCAATCGATAAACGTAAACGCTCAGAAGCCTTTAAATTATATTTTCAACTTATGTTCCAAGTATAATAAAGACTGCCGCGATAGAAACAAAAACGCTCAGTAATCATTAATAGATTTTCAACTTTATGCAGTGGGCTGTAAAGTTGAAAATGCATTAGCGACTGCTTAGCGTTAATGACTATCGCTGGCTGTTTGGCCATAAGTCCAGATGACATTGAAAAGACTGAACGATTTTCATAAAACATGTCTTAAAAACATTTCTATAAAACCGGTTCACTGGGAGCTACGAAAGACTCACAAATGGAGGTAAAACTTATAATAACCCTCTCTTTGCGTCGGAGGCTACAAAGCGCAAAAGTACGAAAAGTACTTTAGAAACCAGTATTGTCTTTTTTTGAGTTTGTCCTTTACAAAATTAATTTTAAATAAAAAGTCAATTTTTATGTTAACGATACTGATTTAAACTTACTTTATAATAAGAATTTATTGCTCTCCATTTTTCCTTTTGTGGAAAACTCCATGAGAACATTCTCTCGATTATCAAATAGTCCTTTACATCTTATCCTCAACATTTTACGTCACTTCGAGTTCATTATATTCTCTTTGTACTTTTTTCTGTATCTTTAGCTAAAGTGTTTTTAGATCGGATTGTTTTCCTTTAGTGCAAATTTGTCCGATCAATTTAACTAGACGTTAAATTACGTATCCCATATGAATATCAACGACGACGAAACCCAGGCAAGACGACTGGGCAGAATGTATGGACCCCGTTCCTTTCCTTGTACACTCCCATCATTATCAAATAAAAAGTTACGTGAAACGTTGTCTATTATTGTATGGACAGCAAAACTGTGTACCCTATCGGGCGAGACTTTATTTATGTAAAAGATGAATTTCGATTTTTTAGAAGAAAAACATTGCTCTTAGCTTTTTCTCAATTTGTGTACAGATCATGAGAAAGAGTAACATTGTTGACATAACCAGACCTCAACCGGCACCTACTTCTGATTCTTTAAAATAAAATCATAGTACTAACAACTACAACAAAGATCGCGAACATGTAACACGTAGTTAAACGCCTTTCTTGTACTTCCATAGTCGACAAATCCAATCGTTAAGGCACAGAACCGTGGACGATGTTCTTTTTTTTATTATTTTATTCTTTATTTGTTTGTTGTGTGTACCGGCTCTCAAATAAACATTTTTTCTTTCTTTTCTTCTTTATTTGACGGGCAAACTCTACCATCCGAATCCGAAATGAGGAGAACCGTAGACGAACTAAAGTCACCGATATAGCCAACTGGATTAGCAAGCTGAAGTGGCAATGGGCAGGCCATATTGCACGCAGAGCAGATGGCCGATGGGGTCGAAAAGTGCTAGAGTGGAGACCACGGACTAGCAAGCGCAGCGTAGGACGTCCACCAAACAAGGTGAACAGACGACCTTATGAAGGTCGCCGGAAGACGCTGGATGCAGGTCGCTTCCAACCGGGTACATGTGGAGATCAAAAGGGGAAGGCCTATGTTCAGCAGTGGACGTCCTATGGCTGAGATGATGATGGATGATGAAACTCTATCATTGCGCTCATTGGTTAAATCAAGAAGCGCCCCCCTCCCTCCCGACATTTTTTAAATACAGAAACGTCAACGATGCACTTAGCACAAGGACTGCATTGAGTATGGATAATATAATAGACATACAAGACTTCTGCCTAACATTATGTATCATTGTATTTTGACTTTCAATTCTCAATAACTTTTCTCTCCCATGATTTACAGGTTTGCTGTCATACAATGAAATGATACACTTTTCAAGTGCTTTCATTTGATATATAGATGGAAGTGTTACAAGGGATGGGACGTTTTGTCCATTCTTCTTTGATAACAACAGAATTGGATAACTACATGATAATTGTGATTAAATTGTAGAAGATCTAATTCATGTATATTAAATGTATCTGCGACAGTTATAACCATTTTGGGCCCCTGGTCTTTATGACTTACCTGTAGTTCATCTAAAATTCCCTCAGTTTTAAACTTTTCATTGGAAAGCTTCCTGTGTTGTATTGACAAAGAATCCTTTTCTTTCAAAGCATCTCTGTTGATAGTGCTCAACTTTTCTTTGATATCGGACTCCTCTTTCTCACATTCTGTCAAGTCTTTTTGGACTTCTCTTAGATTCAAATTGTCGTCTAATTCGCGTTTGTAAATCTGAGAAACATTGCACATCGTTTTATATGTTAATATAATATATATTGTTGCATACTATATTTTTTAAGAAACACTCATGAAGCACCGACAGAAATGTTGGTAAAACTTATTTTTGCATTAAATTAAAAGTTATGTTCAGTTCGCAATCACCCAAATTAAAGTTGGTATTATGTTGAAGACACATGGAGGATCCTTTTAGATCCGATGATGAGCCGTGAGATGCAAAGGCGAGTCACTAGGTCATACCCTAGCCATGAACATTGGTATTAGTGGTTTATTTTGGAAATAATGTAAAAAATAAAACATTACCTCTTCCTTAGCAATTTCATCTTTCAGACACTCGATCCTCTTAGTAGTTGTCTGTCTATCACTTTGTATCTGTTTCAATTTGTCTTCAAGTTTTTTTATTGCTTCCTCTTTCTTTTGCTTTTCAAGTGGAATATTTCTTTCTATATGTTGTCTAATATCGATGTCGATTGACTTTACTTTGTCAAATGCCATAGTGACTTTCATTATCTCATTGTTTTTAGTTTCAATTTTCGCCCTGTAAAATACATAATTCATGCAATTTTTGAATACATAAATCACATTTGTTTCTTGGAGCAGGGAATGGGTAAAACTGACATGGACGCTAGCACTATCTGTTATAAAAATGTTTAGTGTTAATTCCGCCAGACAAAATCCCGGTTAGGATGCAGTAATGCAAACTTGCAATGCAAAAGATGATTGTAGCAACATGGTTGAGATGCTCCCTACCACTCCAGTGCAGAGTGAAGTTGATGATTCGATACCCCATAAAAAGGGGTGCTTCTAGTAAAAATATTAAAATTGTGTTTTAAAACAAGAGGGCTGGTTTCATTCAATAATGTCTACGCACCAAAAGAAGCACAGGAGAGAAATTAAGTCCCAAATAAAAACATTTTACTGTATTACCTATTCTCTTTTACCACTTCAGCTTTAGCCTGTTCTTTCTCTTTAAGAGCCTCTGAAAGAGGCGCTACACCTTCTTTCAGTTCAGCCAGTTCTTCTATATACTTCTCCCTATCCGATTCTAATTGCTTTTTTGTTTCTTGAAGGTTGTATATCTCTTGAACCTGTTGACAACCAATAAGATATGCGCTCAATGGGAGTGAAATTTGTGGCACGTTTTTAAGATTAGAAGGCATACAACACAATTATAGTAGGAAGAAAATTACGAGTCATCATGCAAATGAATTAATCTGTAAAGTAACATTAAGAAAGAAACACAATATTCTACTCGTATTGATCTTTTTTTGGATAGTCTTACCTTCTTCTGCAAGTTAAGGCATTCTTCTTTAATTTTGTTCTTCTTATCACGCAATTCTTGCAGTTTTTTATTGTGTGCGTTTAATTTCTTCTGAGCTTCCTTGAGTTTTGCCTTCAAACCAGCTATCTTTTGTTTTAGTTCTGCTTGTTTAGCAGTAGCTTCTTCCAGCGTCATATCTGATTCAACCGCTGAGCATTGGGCATTTATAGCTTCAAACTGAAAAAGACCATGAAGTACTTTAGCAACTCCTTAAAAAACAATCTCTTTGTGGATTTTATCAATTTGAGTAAAAAATCTATCTCACCTCTTTTGTGAATGTTTTGACTTCTTGGTTGTATCGGTCTAGTAACGGCATATCTCCCTGCATTTGCTTTACCGTCTGTAGTTTATTTTCAGGTTCTATCAGAGACATTGATAGACCATCAGCTTCTTCAGTGAGTTTGTTTATTTTCTGGAAAGTAATACATGAAATTAACAAGTTGCCTGTTTGGTTTGGCAATATTTCTGGTGATCCTTTTATTTATATTACTTACCGCTTCAACATCAGCGATGCGTTGTTCTAGCTTTGGTTTGTCAGTCTCTTTGAATGACTTAATCTTTTCGTTCAAAGATTTCATACTCAATAGTTCATCTTTCTTTGCAGATTCTTTTTGGAGCTCCTCTGCTACCTTTTTTAGTTGTTCAGGAACATTCAAGACCTTAGTGTTCAGTTGACTTATTAAATCTGACACCTAAAAAATTAAAGAATAGTATAATATAGGTACTCACATCACAAGAACATTAAGTTTCAGGTTGTCTGAAAATCTCACAACCAGTTCAAACACCTCCACAAAATTGATTGTGGACGAAAAGCATTCACTTAATACAAATATTGGTGTCAACTGCATCTGGTTAAAAGAAACGCCGATACCCAACATGTTGGGTAAGACAAGACCAACAAAGACATATTTTGATACAAGACACAATTTTATTATAACATACCTCAGTTTCCGAGTCAAATCCACGGTTACACAAAGGACAGCAACTGTTAGCTTTTAGTTGTGATTCATATTTAGTGATGACAAACATTGAAGACTCGAGAACATTGCGATCATCCTGAAATATTGACGACGATTAAGGATAACAGCGAACTACATTAGATAGTCGAACCCTCAAAATTATGTGATTTTGATTATCTGTTGATAATTTATTCGACCAATTTAAGAAATCACAAATTTGATGATCCACAGTCCAGATGCAATTAAAATTATTTTATTATCAGAAAAAAAAATTTAGTAGTGGAGTAGAGTTTATTTATAACACAAATAGCCAAGTAATGCAAATAACAAACCTGCAGTTTCTCAACATTAGCAACAACTTTACTCAATGTGTTTTCATAGGACGACGCGCCACAAACTTTGTACATTTTTTCTTCAGCTTCCGTATGTTCTTTGGATCGCTCCATTAATGTAGCACGTACGTGTTTGCGTTCTTCTTCAAGCTTAGTTATCTAATATAAATAAATCATAACATTAATTCAAATCAAAAGATATAAAACATACCAAACTGTTTTGACCTCAGATAATAATGGACCTAGAATACGACCTTGAGGAACCCCTAAGATGAATTTACATTCCTGATTACTTTTTACCTGTTTCATATAGCACATCAGTTTTGTAACTGCTATGTAAAATAAAAAAGTCTACAGCTAAGCTTGTTTTGTTGCACTGCATTCGTAATTACAGGAAAGTCTACATGATCTTCAACTTTACGCAGTCGTACGCTTGAGACAAGTCCCAAATAATGTGGCCAATTTTTTTTTTTTTATACTACATAGTAATATGTTTTGTTGACAGATTAGCTATTTAATAATAACGAAAATGTAATGAGTCAATAAAATATGTGGACAAACATATACACATTTGTTACCATTACTTACTTGAGTCTTTTTCTCAGTGAGGTTCTTTTTCAATGTATTGACTTCAGAATTTAAGCTAGATTCCAGTTTCTTCAAAGACATTGCAAAACCCTGCTCGGGCATGCTACCTAATAATTCTGTCAATGACATTCTATGCTTGTTTTTAAGCACCGTTAACTGTTTTTCCTTCTGTTTCAGTAAATCTTCTTTTACCTCACGTTCTTTCAGTTTTGCACTTTGTTTTTGTAACTTTGAAATCTAGAGATGGAAAAATAAACTGTTGTATATTTTAGAGAATTCATAGTTATTTATAAATTCTATTGGTATAATTCCTTACCGTCTTATCAACAACATCAAGTTCCTCATCATATTTCTCTAATTCTTTTTCATCCTCGTTAATCTGGTTTTGATGTTCCTCTGTGTTTAGCTCTTGTTCTACTTTTTCATAAGCTCTGTAATCAATGACATACTATTAGAAATTCTCGTGCGCAAGTTATATGCAAATTGTTTATGAATGCTTACTCTTCTGCAGTCTTAAATTTATTTTCTGCAGCTTCCAAGCGTACTTTAGACTGGTTAGCAGCTGCAATCTCTTTTTCTAGTTTTGTAACCTCTTTCTTGTTCTTTTCAATGTCTTTTTCTTTACTGGATATTTGCTGGTTGTGGCGTGACTAAAAGTCAAAATAGACCTCATAAGCATCTTGATAATTTAGGAGCTTACTTCAAATTGATAGTGACAATGTTAAAGTAATCAATTAGACAGTTTGGATTTTTTGCCCTAAAAACAGGTATGACGCCTATGCTGCACATTACAAAATATACTTACAAGAGCAACGCGGCTTTCATCCACTAAAGATTGCTTTTGCTTCTCTGCTTTGTCAGCTTCTGACTTTAGTTCGTTTAGTTCTTGTTTCATATTTTTGATTTTTTGTGTTAGTTTGTTCATTCCTTGTTCGGCTTCCTCATTAGTTTCAACCGTTAAGACATCATCAACTCCTGTGGATATCATGATTAAGGAATACATTTTGTTTTATTTAATATAAAATATATTAAAGAGTAAATATTCAATTGTTCTTACCAGCCAATTCTGCAACTTTCACAATCATTTCATTTCTTTCAATTACTTTCTTGTCGTTTTGACTGTCCAACAAGATTAATTTTTCAAGTCTTATCTTATTTGCATCCTTTTCATTTGCTACCCTTTCTTCCTCATTATTGAAATTAGTAATTTTTGAGTAAGATTCTTTAAGTTCCTTTTGGTTTGCTTTTACAGTTGCTTCATAGTTGCCTGAAAATAATTTACTGTATTATCATAAACCTTTCTGTGTTGCATAAATTTCTTACATTAATTATATCTTACTCAGTTTTTCTTTCAATTCTGACACTGTGCCCTCAAATACATTTTTGATAATTTTTTTCAACTCTTCCTCTCGTTTATGGAGGCTCTCCAATCTGAAATTATTTTTAGTTTTGTTAATAATTTGTCCACAAAAAATATTTTTTAGATACAGACAGATGCCGAAAGGAATGAAAATGTGCAAAAAAACATTCATTGCAAGCTGGCAGCGTTCATTTGATGGTTCTCCTTATGGCTGCTCAGGCTCACTTGATTGTAGGGTTTATTCTTTTGGCCAGTGGTTATTTTTTATTTATATTTGTGCAAATACAAATTACATACTTCACTTTTAATTTCCCTAGTTTATTATCATAGGTAGTTAGTGTAGTTTCCAGTGTTTTGATGTTGACTAGTTTTTCTTCAATAGGCTTCATATCTTTTTTCATTTCACAAAGCTTCAATTCAGTTTCAGAGATTCTAGTTTCTGTATTAACAACATCCAGTTTCTTCTTATCAAGATCCTTTTTCTGCTCTTCCAGAATATTAACTCTATCAGCTAAGGGATTAATTTTGCATATTAGTGTCAGACTAACATCTTTCAAAACAGAACATTTGAAACTATTTAAGGTATAGGGCACTTACTAAGAATTTTGATGTCCGTAGCATAACCTCTCCTAATTTTCTTAATGTGATCAAAGCATTTGCCATACTTGTCAGAATCAAATATTTCATCGAAGCGCTCTTTAACTTTCTTGCCTTCATCAAGAGGCCAGCTTGCTTCTTCTTGGTGGCAGAATATCACTGCATTTAAGATTGCCTTAGATACACCTGGAAATTATTAAGTCATATGAGCTCAATGAGTATTAGTGAGAGCAATGAGCAATACTGAAAGTAAAATTAACACAATTTATTTTCAATCAGAAACTTAATTATAAAATGTTCATCTTCAAATTAATAACAATAATGAAAACAACCCTGGATAAATGATAATGATGCGGACAATATAAATAATGCTCTATTGAATTACAATTGGGCAAATAAAAAATGAGAGAGAAAGACTTGCAAGTTATGGTAATTTGGTGGCAGCATTTAAAAAGAAATTATTATATTAATGAATCTACGGTGAAAATATGAATGAATGAATCATATATTTTACAGTAGTCTAATATTTTGCAGGTCCTATTATATAGTTTCACTACTATAGTTTTATTTATGCTGATTTATTGAGAACTGGAATTTGATTTGACAAAAAGACGCTTGTTTTCATTGACCCACCTGTCTCTGACTGATCCATCTAGACCAGCATAAAAACAAGCTCTTTTTTGACATTTTATATTATTAGAAAAGTTAAGATTTCCCACTTTTTCTTTTGTTTTCATATGAAGATGTGGTCACACTCTAGTGTCAGAGTTGATTACAACCACTTCTTTATACTTAAATAAAATTGATTGTTGATCATAGAAGTCAAGATTTCCTCACGAGACTTAGAAAAGTACTGCCCGAGTTTGAACTCACAACCTCATGATTGAGAAATGTTAGCATCATGATTTCTCAATGTGTTATTAGGTAAACATGTAAGAGTGAGATCATTTGAAAAGCAAAAATGTAGTGAATGACATGAAAAACAGGAGAATTTATTGTAAGTATATTACCTATGTGAATATAATTGCTTTTAGTATTCTTTAGAGAATTAGGTTCAAGCTCATATCTTACCAAGTTCATCATAAAGAACTGCATCTAGATCAGCACATCTTTTTGATATATCCTTTGATTTCCCGGCCTCATCAGTAACTGATAGTAAAGAGTCCAGAGTACGAAAAGTTGCTTTCTTTTTTTGTAACACAACCTTCATAGATCTTGTTACCTCCATGTTTTTATTTTTAGAGTTTGATAGCTGAAATATTAAATTAATTTTGATAACAATAATATTCAGTTATAGGTAAAATACATACTTATAATGGTCATAATTTAATTCTGATCTAAATAACTTATAATACGAGTGAATATAGCGGTTCCTTTATTCTTCTTTCATTCAGAGGGAGGTCAATGTATCTTTCATTAATATGTTGGATTATTGATTTTCATCCCTAGCTGCTGCGTCCTGAAACATCCCTAACTACATCATAGTCATATTGACTGCATTTTTAAAATATATCTGCAATACTTACCTTCAGTTTTATCTGAGCTAGAACCTCTGTTGTTCTATTTACTTTAGGGTCATGTACGAAACTATCACCGTGACCCATTCCCGGCGGCATTTGGGACGTGATGGCATAACGCACAGCTTCAATTATAGTTGTTTTACCACATCCATTTTGTCCCAGTATCAGAGTTAAAGGACTTTCAAATGATATCCCCTGCTCGTCAGAATCATCAGGCCCAAAACTACGAATGCCTCGTATCATTAACGATTTAACAGTAGCCATGATGAGAGAAGGCACTTGCAGTGACCTTTATTGAAGCTTAGTTCGCGCCAAGTAAAGAAATTACGGCACCAAGAGGCAAACAACAAGGATAATAGATTCAATCACAGTTGCTGACAGGTTATGATCGGCACAAAGCGGCTGAAAGCGGCACAGCAGCAAACAGCAACCCACAGCAACCAACCGTAATAATTTGACATTTGAGTTTTGAATGTTGTCAAACAAGAAGTGTGACCAATGCACAAAAGGTAATTAATCGACTATGCAAATTATAAAAGAAAGACTTGACTTCAAAATTAATGATTTGTCTGGTTTTACCTATACTCGTATTTTGGCTGAAAAACTCTATCGATTTAATCATCTTTAGAAACGGAAAAGCATTTTACACCAAAGATTTTGTGCTCTTGCAAGGCAAAGCCGCAAAACCGAAAGCAACGCCGAATTTGTGGTATTGAACGCAACACACTCTGAATAAAACAAATCAGGTGGATCAATGTACCTTTAATATGTCTTGTGCTTTCATAAATTTTCATAATGAATGAGATTTAAAACAGTAACTACAATGTCTTGACAAAATTATCGATTTTTGTAGGATCTTCTAGTACTACTCTAAAACACACGCGATCCGCCCGCCGCCTACTGGCTGTCTCTACTAGGCACTACTTCTGTCACATTCATTGTTTGTCAAGTGAAATATTTATTTTTGTGTAATTTCGTTTGTTATTTGGTGAATGTAAAATCCAATTCCTGTCTGAATACTTTCTTAAAAAATTGTAAAAGTCTTTTACGATTACGACTGGGTATATATAAGTCACTTCATAATAATTTAATTGGTAGAAGAAATCGTGAACAAACATCACTGCATTGTGTGATTTTCTAATAAAGTCGTTCATGTAAGTATTGAATTACATCCACTGTAATATTCGAGTATCCGTATTTATGTCGTATTCTTTATCTTTTTTAATCATAGTAATTCACAAACCTAACACTCAGTGAAGTGTCAATATAATTTGCAAAAATATTACTAGAATCCTATGTTATAAACTCAGATCTAAATATAAAAAAATCCTATAAATTAAATAATTGATAGCTGCAAAAATTGCTTTTCACATGCATTAAACATAGGCACCACAAAGCATTTTGTAGGGACTCCTACCTACCTAGAAAAATGGCAAAATTAAATTTCACTCATGCTTGAGATTCATGACTGGTTATAAATATTTGGGTAGGTCAAGGCTGAAGACTGATTTCCAGTCAAGCATTTATAGATTAACAAAATATTAAATTGAACTGACATTGGTGTAAATATTAATTGACACCATATGGTTCATTTATTGAGTTTTGATCAATCTTTACACAAATTATTTGTACTTTTGGTGCAGTGGGCCTCTTTCATGAACATTTTCTTGTCTTTGTCATTAAGTATGTACTTAAGCTTTTGTTTATGTACTGAGAGCTACTCAAAAGATTATTTCATATTGACCTTGTTGTACTGCTGTCATATGAATTTCAAAGCAATTCACTCTCAATAACATTGTTTATTATTTCCCTCTTTTATTATAATCATGAAGCATTGATAGTCTCAATATTGTTGATAGTACAGTAATCTAAAGACAATGAACAATAATTTCTGAAACATAACCACAACAGACCAGTCTGTGTTGTGAAGCCAGTGGTGTGGGTCATTCCAGATAAGAAATAAAGAGAAACAAAGGAAATATTTAATTAAGACTTCTCCATAAAAATAAAGTTGGATAAACCATCATCTATATCTATACATATAATAAAACTGTAGAAAAGTTATTTTTGTACATTAAAAAAAAACTCAAAAAATTTAGCCAGGGTATTAAAGGACAACCAATAGAACCCATTTCTAGCATTTTTAGAATTTTTGTCTGTTTGTCTGTTTGTCTGTTTGTCTGTTTGTATGTTTATTTGTCCAGGTATCACGTAAAATGTACGAAATTTATGTAGATAACTTTTATACACAACGATTAAGCGTAACTTGGAGAGGAATTTAGTTTTTTGTTTCATTGGAATCGGTTCAGTCTATCAAAAGTTATTCGAATATAAAGTGTTTCAGAAGTAAAATTACGGTCAGTTCACACCAAGACGCGTAGTTTCATAGCGCGATCTAGCTTCGATTCTGCTACATATTCAAATAAAAATTCATCTAATGATTATGATAGGATGGGATAGGATAGGATAGGATGGGATAGAATAGGATAGGATGGGATAGGATGGGATAGGATGGGATAGAATGGGATAGGATGGGATAGGACGCGACAGGACGGGACAGGACGGACAGGACGGGATAGGACGGGATAGGATGGGACAGGACGGGACAGGACGGGACAGAACGGGACAGGACAGGATAGGACGGGACAGGACGGGACAGAATGGGAGAGGACGGGACAGGGCGGGTACAGGACTGGGACAGGACGGACAGGACGGGACAGCTCGGGACAGGACGGGACTGGACGGGACAGGACGGGACAGTACGGGACAGGACGAGACAGGACGGAACAGGACGGGATAAGATGGGATAAGATGGGATAAGATGGGATAAGATGGGATAAGATGGGATAAGATGGGATAAGATGGGATAAGATGGGATAAGATGGGATAAGATGGGATAAGATGGGATAAGATGGGATAAGATGGGATAAGATGGGATAAGATGGATACGATGGGATACGGTGGGATTTTGGAGGGAGACCTTTTTACCCGACGCTTCGCACAAAAAAATACATTGGTAATTTCCGACATCCACGCGAACGAAGTCGCGGGCACAGCTAGTTTATTTATAAAAAGGTTGAAGTTTATATAGTTACAACAAAAATATCATAACAATTACAACAGAGTACAGTTGCATGTTAGTATCAATATGAATAATATAACACCCAACATTTTTTTAACTATACTTACCTACTTAAACTAACAATAAACTAGAAAACATGGGTATTGAAACATAAGTTCCTTTTTCTTCTTGTAAAATAATGCCATTTTTTGGTTTTCAACTCAATAATGTCGTATTGCTAAGTACAACATGGGATGTTGGAGGAACGTCAAATCCAGTGAGAAATTGAAAACAATGAAATTTTTATAATTTCGAATAAAATTTGGCTCAAGTAGATGGTAAAGTAAGATGAAAAAATGCAATTTGAATAAAATCCTGCCATTTTCCTTAAGTTTTTGCCGGATATGATTACTTCCCCACCCAGATTTGATCCGTATTAGCAACAATATCGAACGGTGTAATTAATACAGGGTGTGATTTTGTTTCCAAAATCAGCCGGGTTCGATGCCTGACCAGGATTTTTGATTTTGTCTAAAAGCCATGATGCAGTGTTTAGTTTTCGTCAAAATCGGCCTCGAGCTCCGTTCATCATTCAACGTTTTTCGGTATTCCTCATATCGATATTCCTCATAGTTTTGAAAGTAGCCATCCACGCCCAGTTGAAAAATTCACCCTGTATATAACATTTAAAAACTAAAAATAATACTGAAATATATTAAAATTTTATTTCTTTTACAGGAGAGACTATAATTAGTAATGGCATCAACTACAGTGATCGAGACTGTTACAATAACAAGGCCATTAAAGGTAAGATTTTATTGAATTTATTTACATACTTGTAAGATAAAGGCTTCTTCCTTGTAAGTGGATGTTGTTACAATGAAGGTCTAGTAGGCAGGTCCTTTTTATATAATTTTGTTAAATCATCAAATGTGTCTTTCCACCCAGGAGGGTATTACAACGTCTTAAAACCAGACTTATTCCGGCGAGTGAATGTGACAGAGCAATACCAGTTGTGTAGAGCCATCTCGTTCAGTCACTGGAACAAGCCTGGTTTTAAGACATTGTAATACCCCCCCGGGGCAAGGCAAGGCAGGAGGGACTGTCAGATTGTAGTGACTAAAATCCATGGTGTTCTCTAAGGGGGATCTGTCTCATTATCCAGTGAGTCTATCGGAATCACTTGATGATTTTACCATAACAAAAAAAGGTGCTTGTAGTATGCACATGACCCATAATATGAAGAAACTGACCAATATTATAGAACATTATAGAAAAAGCTTAATATACGAGAAGAAAGAAAATGATAGACACATTTTAATTTTGTTACTCATTTAATACTTATGAAGTTCCCAAGTAGAAAAGGGAGATGTTGACTTTTGAATATTGATAGAAGATAAACACGCAGTGCACCTCACACTTTAAAACTTGTATGTATAAAGAATATTCTTTGTTGTTGTTTTTTTTTATATTAATACAAAAGGTTAGGTAGCACAAGTATATGATAACAACACAACCTTCATTGTTGTGGTTTTCTTGTATACTATACAACAACATTATTTTATAATATTAATATGCTCATCTTGTAATAAGAAGGCTTCTAGTATTTTCTTATGTTTCAACTCCCTTTATGAATAGTTAACATTTCAAGAACTTTAAATGTTAGAATACATACACTATCCTCAAATGACTTACTTCTTTCAACCTTAAACCGCCCAATTCTGGTTGTTGTGCTCTTTCAAATCTTTCCACTTTATCTGGCCAGTTTCCTCTGTCTGGGTATCAAAAATTACCTATCTACTGAAAAAGAAAAGATCATAGAGTTTTGCTGTTTTTAATCGTTAAAAAAAAAAGTAATTGTTATTATTGTATTTGGCGCGAAACTATTTTTTTTTAACACGTGACTCATTACTATATTAGTCATCGTTCTGTTGCCAGCGCCGATGACTGTACCTACCACTTTTCATTGTCCAGAATACGATTGTTACGTAAATTCAACAGTGTTGCGTAAAATAAATTAATCACTGCATTCCACATACTGAAACTGATACGATCACTTAAACTTGAAAATAAAATGAATAAATTTTAATGAAATGTAAATAGAACTTTGCCATAAATCTTTAAATTTTCCATCTTTTTCAATTATCTACAGTCTACACTATAACTTGAGCCAATAGAATAGAATGGAATGGAATGAAGGAATCGGCTTAAGCCGATTCCGCGTCGATAAATGTCGGAGCACCCACACGGGTGACTCGCCGTCTGGTTATGGAACAAACACGGGTCGACGGCGCGTCGTGCTCCACGCGGGCCTTAAATAGCTATCAGCTATCTTACGTGCCACCCTTTCTTTAGAGGGCCAAAACCTGCCGGGGGACTGTCGCGGGACTGTCTCAGCTGGTAACCGTGGCTATTGTAGGATCACTATGGATTTTAATCATCGCAAAGAGACGCTACCTCGGTACCTCCCGTCTCGCGGGTAGACGGACTCATTGGATGATTTTACCACGATAAAAAATCTACACAAATTATTGTTTCACGTTCTCGGATAGTTCTGCTGCGAGTCCCAGTCGTCCCAGGCCTTGATAAAACTTGTCCCAGCGGTATGGAAAACAAAAAGTTATTATGCACACAATGGAACAGTCGCGTGCAGATTGCATTGAAAGACATTCATTGTTTGCGTGCATAGCGAAATGTTTTGCCGTGTGTACTTTCAAAACGTACTATTTGACGCATAAAAAATATTTTGTACTTCCTAGTACTGTACACTGTCGCTAAATCTAACAAAAACATTTTCATGTTTTTTTACCTACCTTTTTTCTTTTTCCAAAGTTAATTTCATAACAAAAAAAACCCTAATGCATGACACATGGTGAAAACTTAGAAACGGCTGTACCATCGCTAGAATACTGCCTAAATCGGTTTACCTGTTTAACAGCTACGGTGCCGCAGACAGACACACATTGCGGTCAAATTATGAACATAAAAATAAAATAAAAATAGCCTTAATTCACTGACTTACATTTTTTTTTACAATTTATATTTAACTTATTTAATTTAATAGTCAGGTTGTCTTTTGACATAGGCCTCCTCCAGGTCGTGCCACTTTTTACGGTGACCTGCAAATCTCCTCCACCCCTGTATGAGATCGTCTTCCCACCTCTTGTGTTGCCTGCCTCTACGCCTTTTCCCGTCGCGTGGGTACCACTTAATCACGCTTTTCGTCCACTTCTCTGTCCTATTTCGCATTGTGTGACCCGTCCATCTCCACTTCAGCCTTTTAACTCTATTGACTACATCCGCCACCCCCGTTTTCTTTCTTATACCTACGAGTCGACATTTGTCTCTAAGACGGATGCCTAGCATGCTCCTCTCCATTCCTTGTTGGCAGACTTTAAGTTTCTGTATGCTTGCTTTCGTTAAGGACCACGTTTGGCATCCATATGTGAGTACTGAAATTGTGTGTGTGTGAATACTGAATTATAAACATACAATCAACTAAATAGCAGTGGTACTTGTATGTAGGTACTAGCGAATATGAAATCGTTAAAATGCATAGATAAATAATTGCACAATCATTGCTAAAACAAAGTTAAAACAAATTAACAAAGTGGATTATTCCCATGCCCTTTGTTTATTAAATATTCGCCATCCTTGATCCAATTTAAAATGTCTTTACGAAAACCGACAAGTGCACAAAGCCTAGTATTGGATTAGCGAGCGTAGTTTGTGTACTGTTAGTGAAGATTGGTATCGTGATGCAAACGCACGGCAACTTGACAGCGAGCTACTTGTGGCAGCCGGGCGAGTTCGCCCGCCGCATGCTGGGAGAGCGCCCGTCGCCCGTGCCGCCCACGAGGGAACTGTGGCCTCCTCCGCAGCAACCCTTAAGCATCAGCACGCTGCATATCGCATACCTTCAAGATGATCCATTACCGAGACGCGCGGCGACTCTGCCTTGTCAAATGTACCCAGCGACGATTAACGCTGAGCATGAGTACAGCAGTCACAATAAACCACGCGTGTGTACCGTTGGAACGAATACAGAACCTCCTCCAACAATTCTCTCCAGGATGAGGCTTCTTATGAAGCGCCAACAAGATGAGCCCGACAAGACTATCATAGCGAGCTGCCCACCGACTGGACGTTTAACGGCTGTGCCAAGAGAGACCACTTTTGACATCAAAGAAGATGAAAACTCGGCGCGACGTGCGTTTAATGGACTAAAGAAAGCTATATCAGGGGTAAAATATCGAGTAGCTCCGGGTTCCGAGGCCGTGGATAGTCCAAAAATTGTTTATCATGTTCCAAAACCTGGGGACAGGATGACTACGACTTTCGGAGCTGAAGAGAAAAATCGTAGATGGTGCAAGTTACCTTCGCGCACTTCATGTTCTCGGCGCTTGCGAGCCTTTAGAGAATGGTGCAGACACCGCCCTCGGCGTCCTCCCAGACGTCAGCCTCACCCGCCTCGTCTACAAATCACGCAGGTGTGATGATGAAGAACACTTGTAGCTGGAATGTGAGCGTAATTCGCTAAGTGCTTTGTTGTGTCAATAAAAATCTGTCGGAAAAATAATATTACATCTGACATAAAACGAACAATGGTATTGAACGCTAAGCGTTAATTGTGTTGTACGTTTTGTAGAAGGATAGTGTTTTAAGTAGAGTTTTTGGCTAATAAATGTGTTTCCATAATCTGTGTTTTGTTGGCGCACGGGTGGGCGGGCGGATGCAAGGGGGTTTGGGAAGGCTGGGCGGGCGGCAGTCCCGTGTTAGGCGCCGCGTCGCCCGGTCTTACAGCTCGAATAACGAATCCCGCCCTAACAGCCTATCACGTACATAGCTGATTATATCCATCGCAAACCCCTTTTTATTGTTGATTGTGATTTATTTCAAAAGTTTTGAGCTGCTGAATGTGGTAAATACGTACAAGGTGCTGTTTTATGTGAAAGAAGAAAACCGGCGCGACCCAATGCGCAAACCTCACGAATGATACCGAAAACTAGGACGAAAATATTTTAGGTTTTGCGTGTACTTATTTTATAAGTTCTATTCAAATATACCGTATACCATACAATATTGTACCGACGAATGGTATTTTTTTGTTGGTAGAATGCTTAAAAAATCCTTTTAAGCAGCATTTTGATTAAATGATTTATTTTATGGCGCAGCAAAATTTTCCATTAAGAAAAATTATGCCGTTTCCATTAAGAATTGAGAGACTGATAATATGATATGTGGTACTGAAAATATTCCTAATTAGATAAAATGATATAGTACAAAACTGCGACACCAAAACACGAGACAGACAGAAAAGGTTCACATAGTCATGATACAAATGACTTTCATTAAAACCAAGTGAGAGTAATTGAAAGCGATCATTATAACACAACAAACAACAACACTCGACTTATTTATGACGGTAAAAAGAAATAAGACTTGGAACAACTTGGATAGGTAGGAGGATGTAACTTCAAATTATAATAGGTTGCAGCTAATTGACAGTATTCATAGGAATTCTTGACACAAAAGTAATTTACTGACAGCTTAGGAGTGGAGTGAATGAGCTACTTAAAGAAACAGGTCATCTCGAGTTTCTATCGCGTCAAAATACTGTAAGATGGTATTCAATAAGGATAGGAACCTTTAATCTTTAGTAACAAAAATGTTTCGACATCCACACAAGTTGTGACTCATCATTCTCACATAATAATTAAGATGACTGCTCCCAATTCATACGGGTATTCGTCAGATTATTTATGTTTCCAATGCTTCCGGAACCAAAACTAACATTTTCCTAAGACAATGAATTCTTGCTGCTTGGCTTAAAGAACCCAAATAAACTCTGCTTTGGCTTTGTAGTTATGAGAACAAGTTTGTTTGATAAATGGTATTTATAGTTGGATGAGGGCCCACTTGTTCTTCGTGTATCATTATCGCTTAAGAATATGGAATATTATTGTTAATAATTTTAATTGGCATTATATCGGTTTCACTTCCTTGAATGATGAGTATGATGATATTCGCCGTCGCAATGTTCCAAGGTGACATGTTTGTTATCAGGCTCCGACCGAATGTTGACCGCATTTGTTGTATAGTTTATTTTCACATTCACGACTTGCAATATCTTTAAAATATATTCAGCTTTAGCTTCTTATACATATTAATGGGTGGTCCTTTTATACTGATTGGCACTCTCGTAATTGACATAGTTTGCTCCACTCAGTTGAAAGCATAGATAGAAACTATACTTGCTGATAATTTTATTTCATTAAACCGTTTGCAAAGTAGAGCAGAAGCTGAATGACTTTTGGGTAACTGATCGTATTGGAAGTGACCATATTCTGCTGAAATGGATCTTATCATAAGGAAAGCTATTCCTTGAAAATATATCTACATGTATTATGTATGTTTTGTCCACCGTCACAGTCGCTTACGGGTGACCCCATTCACCACACTCTTTCCCTCAAAGCGCAGGGTTGTGGGTGTTGTGACCTATATACGGACCAACCGATGTGGAAGGACTTAATCACGAATACTGCTAATGACGATGACAATTTTATTCAATGAAAGCAATGGATAAAGTCGTTTTCCTTGTAATGTGTTCGACGCATCCACATAATTACTAAAAGGGATCTCCCTGCCCGTCGGTTGACTCATTTATCAGTACTTGGCGGGCTTTCCTGCCCGATCCCTTTCAATTCTTTTCGTTGACACAATCAATCACTTTTCAATCAGTAGTTTAGTTAACCGCGGAGATAGGGATCATTTTTCTGTATTGTGTCTATAACCCAATCGGCAATGATTGATTACTATTCTACTTTAAAAGATGGCGTACTATTTACCGATTTGGCAATCATATTAATGTAATTATTTACCAACAGATTAATAATAATCGTTTTTCCTCTAAGATAAAAGCAACTGAACCCTATAAATAAAACTGTACGGGAAGGCTAATGTTGTGATTTTCCTTGACTTAAAGTGTCTTCAGCAGTTGAGTGCATTAGTGTTAGTGGTGTGATGTGTTGAGTTGTGTACGAGTTCACGGCTGTGGTGGCGGGCCGGTAGCGAGCGCATGCAGGGGCGCGCGGGCGCAGGCCCGGGCGGGCTCCGCTCAAACCCGCGCGCCCTCCCACCACCAGTCCTACCACCACCGCCCCAGTTCGCCACTGAGCAAGACGAGATGCCTGCCAATCAAATTGCACAGGTTCGAACCGTGAGACCATTTTCATTAGCCAACTATTGCAGTTCTAACTATACCTACATATGTTACGTTGAAGTATGTGATAGGGTGCATGGTTAATTGGTATTTAATCGTTGCCAGTGGTTGCAAGTAGATCGCTAAAACCAACGTATCTGTGATCGGTGGTATCTTGTTTAAAAGGCGAGATTGATGATTGAAAGTGCAAGGGGTGAACCGGGGTGGCACTCCATTGTACGCTCCTCGCTCTGCATCAATCTCATTAGCATAATGAATCTATTTCAGATTCAGTCTTCGAATGTACTTCATAAAGTGCTCGCCCGTATGAAATTCTACTGTTTAAAGACTCATTTAAAAAGATATGAAGATCAAAAATATAAATGAAGTTTTACATAATTATAAGCCTTGATCAAAAATTGCAGACAAAAATCTGCTAATATCAAATACTGTACCTTAGATACGTTATTTGCGTAAATTGGCGAGAATTAAGAGCAACGGAACCAGATTGGTTTGCATTGTAGTGCATATGAGAACGGAAATTGGATTTTCGATCCCCCTCCTCAACTACATACGAATACATGAGCAAACGTACTACTTGTTTTATTTTATTCTGGGAGATTTTCTGGTTTGGTTATTTTCTGTATAGGGTTGTATTGTAACTACGAGCATAGCGTGTAATATGAAAAAGTGTACCTAAATGAAATGTAGATATCCATAATCCATTTGTGTAGAAGAAAAATTTGTTGTGTGAAAAAAAGAGAACATAGTTATATATGAGAAATGCGATGCATCTACTCCAAATATATTGGGTTAACTGCTAGAAGAATTATGTACTGAAAGATTAAATTAAGAGGATTTGGCTTACGAAGTATATGTAGGTAGTTATTTTATATTTCTAATCAATCAAAATATTCTATCTACGAAAAATGCATAGTCAAACTACGTTTCTTCCGTCCCCCTTCACAAATGACCGGAACGAACGAATGTGAATTAATTCACTTTATAATTGAATGAATTAAATCCCTCTTTATGACAACCGCTTCCGCCTGGGTTGAAGAGTTGATTAATAGGCCGGACATATTTTTGTTCAGAATCAGATCAATCACTTTGTAAAGGTATTCTTTTCATAGACGGGTTCATTGGATTGATCAAAGAATGAATGAAAGAATGCAGTGGCGGATTAAACGTTGAGAGCGCTGTAGGCAAGCATCTCATCGGCGCCCCTATATTAAAGATAACACGTAGATACTATAGTTTAACCAAAGCCGATGTACCTGTAATGTAATTACAATCGCAAGCAAAGTAAAAGCGCGAGCGCAGCGAGCGCGAATTTTTTTTGGTTTTTTGGGAATAGTAGGAAAACCAAATTTTCATTTTCATTTCGTTAAACATTCCCGTACTTCATGAAAAGTTTTAATCTAAAAGCAAAATCAATTTGAAGTCACTCTTGTAGCGCGAGCGCAGCGAGCGCGAAGTTTTTTAGCTTTTTGGAAAAGAAGAAGCCAAATTTTCATTTTCATTTCGTTAAACGTTTCCGTACTTCAAGACAAGTCTTAATCTAAAAACGAGATCAATTTGAAATCTTTTTTGAAGAGCAAGCTTGGTTAATGTAAGTTGCTTAGGTTTAAGTAGTTTTTTTTATGACCTAGGTAGATTTTTTAAAATTTCTTCGAAGATAAGAACTCGGTGCGGCTTGCGCCACCCCTCGCAGCCTGTCGCCCCGGCCCTCTTGGCATGGCTCTCTTGGCCTAAGGGTAACAACGCCACTGGGTAAGACTGGCAGTCGACGCGACGAACATTGCAGTCGTATCTTTCCAACTTCAATCAGAGATCATGTCCCACGATCGTTTATTTAATATTTTGTTATAAATTGAAGCGAATTGGGATTGTATGCAAAAATAATAGTTTCATTGTCTGAGTGGTGACTTACATATTGACACAATTAATTTTATGCTATATTCTAATTTTTTTCTTTATTTTACAATTCCGCCCGCGCGCCCCTTTGTACCTTCGCGCCCCTAGGCAGATGCCTAGTTTGCCTTAAGGGTAATCCGCCTCTGAAAGAATGAACAAACACAATATACCAAAAGTTGACTACAAAATTAGTATTCTAAGTACTATTTCAAAGTCCAAATCATTTATTTCAATAAGGCATTCAAGGAGTCGAATATTAAAATTTAAGAAAAAGGAATGGGATTCAGATTCTACATCAATTCGCAAGTTTAGATTCATAAGGAAAAGAATGAGCAAGAAACTCCAAACTTACTCTTTTAAAAAAGTTTTTCAAAATTTTGATAACAATTTGATGTAATTTATGTGAAAGCGGTGTAGGTACCCAGAATATCTAAACTGATACTAGTTAATAAGGCTTTTAAAGTCAAAATAACAAAAAAAAAGAAACAATGTTTTGAAAAAATGAGAATGGATTCAATGTCAGCCACCCGGCCCCACAGTAGAATGCCATATGACATAATGCTGTGAAAGTAGCTGAATGAAACCAACCAGTTTTAACGTCTGCTTATTGTCTTTCTAACTGCATAAACGGCTGAGCTTAGTTGCCCCGCAGGAGATGCTATATGGGGGCCCCATTGACATTGTAATTTATTGTCTAACGGTATTCTTAGGAAAAATGTCTTTATTAACCAACTTAACTGTATCCATACAATCATGTGAGTTTCCGATAGCTTCAATCAATAGCAATGAAATCAGCTTAAATCCAAAACATAAAATATGTAGGAATGTAAGTACTTGCTTTTAATGGCTTCAATTATAGTATCATAAGCTATGTTAAAACTTTGACATCCAATAGACAATAGAGCTAGGTAGTGGAGTAAAAGTGCGCCGGTGTCACATGCAATACGTACTTCACTTGTAAAACTCTTGGGGCAATATAGGAGTTATAAGGAGCACGCGTGAAGTGTGCTTGGGGAGTCCGAGAGGTGGATCGTCGACTCTAAACAGCTGATGGCGGTCCCCGCGGCCCCCAGCGCCGCCGTCGGGGATTGCGATCGATGACCGCACCCCGCGCGTCCCCCTCACCTCTAGACACCGACCGACGGGTGCGTCTCACTTTCCCGCTTTTCTTTCCTCCGAATATAGGCACATGTACCTACTTGTACGTTGACGCACCCACCACGCGGCGTGTTTTGACTTCTATTTATTGCGTCTCATTTGAATCACTCGTGGTGGATGATATAATTTTTGTCGCTGTGGAAATATTTTTCTAATGACTAAATAATGTTCTGTTTGATAAGTTTTATCACTCAGCTTTGGTTTCCGTTGTTTCTTATACACAAAACAAGTTTTATTATGAAACGTTCAAGTTTCATGCGGTTTATTACGATGTGCCTGTTCGTGGCTGTCTTTAAACGTTTTCCTAAATGAATCTGTCGCTGTACTGTTTTTTTTTGAATTTAATAAGTACTACTTATTCAATTAGCTGTGTTTTTATTTGCTCAAAATATACAAACTGCGGCTTTTATGATAGGGGAATGATAAGGAAAGAACTGTAACTAAGGTACCTTCTCTAGAACCCAAAGTAAAATACGAGGCTTTAGTCCCGAACTAGCGAGGCGTCAGCTGTCTCTGGAGAATTTAGCTATTTAGCTATACCTTAGAACAACATACGATATGAACGAAAGGTATACTTGGAGTTAGGGTTAGATAAGGAATACCTACCAATACAGCAAGTGTGAGAGAGAAAACAATGTATGACTACTAGATGCCTTGGGAATTCTCATCCAGTCTACACCTATTTTATTTGTTTCGGTTAATAGCCTTGTGGCTCGATGAAAATCTTTCGAGGTTCAAACTGGATCAGAGCCATGATTCAGAAACAATACTTTTGATACAGTTGGGCTTGTTAGGAAGTTCATGCTTCAGCTCTAAACACCGGAATCTATTTTCTATACCGTTAGATCACTATTACGGTGGACTATTTACAGTAGTATTTAATTCAAAAATGTGAAGAATATATTTGAGGAGGCATCGGATAAGTAAGAGAATGAGGCCCGTAATACACCAAAGCGTACCACCAACCAACCATAATAACCAATCAGATGTCAACTCAAGTCAACTGAAGCTAACAGGAGAGGAGATGTGGACATCTGAGTGGTCATTCAAACACATCTCTCCTCTCCGGTTTGGTGGGTTACGGGCAAGTTACGGGCCTCAAAGTTCCTAAAATATTGGGAGAAGCCTTTTTCCAGCAGTGGTATATGATGAACAAAAAAAAAATGAAATGAATTCACGCGACGCTGGCGTGGCGTGTAATTTGCGTGCTTGCGTACCTACTACGATGTAAGGCGTCGCACAAAACTCATATGCCACGCGCCGTTTAGAGGGACCTTAAAAGCCAAGAACGCGCCAAGCTACCGATCCGCCACGCCGAGCTGGCTGTTTCTCAAAGCCTTAAAGATTATCTCACTTTTTCCTATTTTGATTCCAGGTGATTGCCCTGATATGTGGGTTGTTGGTGGTAATCCTGATGGTGTTGGGGCTGGCGTCGGCAGACTGGCTGATGGCGGCGGGGTGGCGGCAAGGGCTGTTCATGCACTGTATAGACCCTGAAGCGCCCACGCCGCTGCCATTCGACATTACTGCACAACCTGGCTGCTATGCTGCAAGACCTGCGCCTTATATTAAGTGAGTCATACTTATGGATCTGAGTTCTGACAGACAATTCAACTACAGATAGCGCGCGAGTTAAATGCAGTCGGGGTCTGAGGTGAAGAGCCCCCCGCTACCCGCACGCCCCACCTCACGCGCCTGCAGTGTAGTACTTTGCCGTCCTTGTCAACAGCACTACCGCATTCCTAAGCTCTGCATTCAACTCGCGCGCTTAGTGTACATTTATTGCCATATTTAGGTACATTGTCCAACATAACAAACGATTTTTTCAAACGTACGTAAGATTTTCTGACGTGTAAAGCAAAACTAGGTTTGACTATGGTTACTGACTTTTATTTTTTTTCGGCTTGTATGGTTCGTAGCGTAAGAAATGATAGTTACTTATAACCTATCTATCTCTTAATGCAGATTCAAATAAAATCGACTGGTAGTTCCACAGATTAGCGTGCCACACAAACTCTTAGAATATGTATTAATTACGGATTTACATCTTTCGGAATACAAAAGAAGATTAAGTTAAGCGAAAGGGGTGTAGGTAGGTGAAGGCCTGATGACAGACCAGTTAAGGCGCACAAGAAATGCAAGTACAAAACATGTTTGTCTAATACCTCGACAGGTTTTAGATGGGGATCTGCTATTTGATGAAAGACTACACCCTAATGGCAAGCCCCTATGTTGAATTACAAAAGCGTTAATCTTCTGGACGTAGAACTTTCATTATCAATAGTGCTAATCTGAGGATCCTCGCTGACGATTCGCAAACTGCTTTTATCCGTCTTATTAAGTATTCGGCTATCTCGACCCGAAGTTTGTAATCCCCTTGCTAACACCGCCTACTTTAGCTTGATGTCTAATCTCCTAACTTTCCAAGTTAGGTATGGGCGTCTCATGATTATTACAACAAGGATTTGAAGATTGAAGAATTTCGTTCTTACAGTCTCTTCTTTTTTTTTCATTTTTGCGAATGCCATCTGCATATCAGCTGAGAGGAGGTTGTGTGCTGCTTAAAAGGACAATCCTGTAGTATGTCCTTGAATATTAAGGCCAGCCAGGGGACTATTCCTCATGGTTTGGGATCTGGTTACGAAATATACAGTGTGTTTTATTTCTGATTACTTAATTATACTTTATGGGCATATTATATAGGTACTCATTTTAGTCGAGAAAATCATCGGTAAATATAATTTACATAATAATAATTTATTTATTAAAGTGAGAATAACTCCTAAAATACATGATACCTACTGATTATTTTGATATAATTTTCAAGACTGTCAAATACTTTACAAACAAGTCAGTTACTGATTTTCTGTTTAGTTAAAAGAAGGTGGTTAATTTCTACCTCTGCGTGCAAACAGGTGGTATAGACCTGACAACTAAATTGTTTTTCATTTCTTAGGTTAAAAATTCTATGAGATAATACTCGACTTTCATAAATATCATTAAATAAATAATATGTACTCATAAAATACAAAATTAATAAAATAAACTTTAATTGCGTCCATAAAATAATGTATTTAAATGGTATCGGATTTGGCTATATCAAAATGCCGTGTTGACTGTCAATAGAGCTTAAATTATTGACTTAACTTTTGGGACATAAAGACTAAAGCAATAACATTAATTTAAACCAACATTTTAATGTTAGAAATAAATAATTCTTAATTCCTTTTGTTTATGACTCGATGGCAGGCAACACTGGGCAGCTTTTGTAAAACATTATTAATTTAGATATATTAAAAACTAGCTGTTTCCCGTGTGTGTTCCAGTTTCACCCGCTTTTCGGCTGCTGTTGGTTTTAACTGAATGTTATAGCTTATAACCTTCCTCCATAAATAGGGTTAACCAACAATTCTTTTTAGCGTGGTAAAATCGTTAACCCCTTATTGCATAGCATACTGTGCACCAAAGTTTTCTTTCTCAAAATTCAAATTGTATTCAAGTTTGATTGCTGGCAACACTAAAGATCAGAGACTAAATGTATACTTTGTCATTTAGTGTGTGAAAATGTTAGCAGCCTTGATAAAAAAAGTTTTGTCCATGTCTTTGTTATAAGTACTGTATGTGTTCGTCAGAGCGGCGGCAGGGCTGTGCGTGGCGACGCTGGCGGCGGACGTGTGCGGCGCGCTGCTGACCGGGCTCGGCTTGCGCTCCGCCGACCACCGCACCAAGTTCCGCTACTATCGGTTCGCCGTGCTCGCCATGTCGCTAGCCCGTAAGTTTCTTACTACTATCATCATCATCAGACTGTAAATATTCCCTCTGCTGGTACACAGGCTTACTCTATGTGAGCGAGAGTAGGCCGTAATCTACCACCCGGCCCAGTGCGGGTTAGTAGATGTCACATGTCTTCGAATTTTTGGTTCTAGGACATGCAAGTTTCCTCACGATGTTTTCCTTCACCGTTTTGAGAGCAGTGGTGTTGAAATAAATTACACAAAGTAAAGCGCTTGGCTGAGTTTGATTTGAACCCACGAACTACAACTCGTAAATCGGGGCCGATATCACTGCTCTGTACTGCAAACCTAGCTTACTATGTATGCTATTGTTGATTTACACCTCGCCAGGCGCAAAAATATGAAAAAAAAAACAAAACACCTCCCATCTTTGATTATGCCATTCTCCATCGTTGATTATGCCATTGCCAGCTATCTAGATCTTATGCCTCATTTACATTCAGCTGTAGTGAGCAGGGAAGTGGGCAGGACGAGTATGTAAACGTATACTTCTCATGCCACTGCTTAATGCCACTCGCGCTGCCCAGCGCTCCCCAAAAGAGCGGTTTTTATGCGGACTTCAAAGGACCGGCAGCGCGAGCGGCAGGGCGTGTTTACATTCTGCTCAAGCGCTCAGTTGACGCCAGTAGAATTCTTCTGCATTATAAAATATTATCTTAAGCAGGTTGGTAGGTACTTGCAAAGTTCTATTACGATGAATAGATATCATCCACCATCTTCTACGTATCTTTTTTTTTTCATTAGATTTATTTTTAACTGACGCACATAATTATGTATCGCTAAAAGACACAGCGCAGACACTGCAAAAATTTCAACGTCTGCCATCGCCGGAACTTGAAAGCGAAGTGAGAGGCAGGGCAGTATGTAAACACACATTTCCTTCGATTCTGCCACAGCAGTATTTAGGGAATTATTGCCGGCAGCGCGAGGAGCAGCGATAGGGGCTGAATGTAAATGAGGCATTACAGAAGCACAGTTAGATAAACTTGAGCGACTTCAAAACTTTTGTATAAGATTCATATTTGGTTTGCGCAAATATGATTTATGCATTTCGCTGGCGCTTAGCGCTTAATACCTAATTACCTACTGTAACAACAAAGATTTAGATTTTTTCAAAGTGCTCGTAAACTTTTATTTATGTGTTCATGCAACACAATAATGCAAGTCCTAAATAAACTAATATGCTACTAATTATTTTTTTCAGTAATGTGCATTTTAATAGCATTAGTCATCTACCCAGTGTGCTTCGCTGCGGAGTTAAATCTGGGTGAGTAATACATTTAATTATTTGTAGTCTGGGTTCCGGTACTGTCTTAACTGACTAGCCCTGGAACGCAATGGGCAACTGAAGAAACGGGTTGGTTTTTATTCAGTCGAGGTTGACAGACCCTGCCGCTCAACCAAGGACGGGAGAACTTTATAATTTTCCCTACAATCACTTACTGGAATACTTCCTTCCTCCGAGCGCTTTTGCTCTTGCAAATCTCCACTCTAGCCAGTCACTAAAAGCAAGAAAGATGTGGGAGCTCTGTTCTTCGTCATTGTTCACTCTGACCGGCTAATAAACGCAAGCCAGAGATGAGCATCATGGTATCTCCCAGAACAAGTTTTTCGGGTCGCAAGTGCCCAACAGCTCGCCACAAGCTACCCTGCGTACTTAATAATATTTCCTTTTTTCATCTTTTTACATATTTGTGTTATAGATATTATTAAATATTTCTTACACAACAAAAACACTAAAAATATACACAATAACGACATGTCATGTCGTTACTATTAGTTCTGCTCCCTTGCTAAACAATTGTTGTTGAGGTGGTATAATCATCGAATGAGTCCTTTCGCATTGGGTGGGTTGCCCTTTTGCGTTGTAGTGATCTTTTAAGACAGTCCCGCGAACCCGATACTTTTGGCCTTAGGGTTCAGTTTTCTGATAGCTCTTTGAGGCACGCCACTGTTTCCATAAAACTTTATTGTGGGTAATGCGTGTGTACAGGTAATAGATCAGTGTGGGAGTTCGGGTGGGCTTATGGCGTGGGCTGGGGCGCCGCCATCTTCCTGTTCGGAGCCGTCGTGCTGCTGCTGTGCGACAAGGAGAGCGAGGAGCTCTACTACAAGGAGCGGAAAGTGAGTGGCCTTTCATTTTAACTTTGACAGCTAGGTTTAGTGTAGTATTATTTTATGAAGCAATTGGTTGACTGTTATAATATTTTGATCAGTAACTTTTCAAGTGTGTTCACGGTCGACGCTATATAAGTCGTGGTACCCGCAGGTGGTGAGCGCAGAAGGCGGGGCGCGCCCCTAGGGCCGCGGGCGCCTGCCCGACCTGGTGCCGTGAGGCGCGCGCTAGCGGCCCGTGCCCGCTCCCGCGCCCGCGCGCGCGCTGGATCTGATGCACACGCCTGACGTCGCACACGTACGCCCCCCTCGTCGCCCCGCCGACCCTACACCCCGCTAGTACTGACCGGCCTGGACCAACATGTATAAGCCAAAGATGGACTATGGATGTAAAGTTTATTACAATTTCGGGATGACCGTATCTCTCTCTCGTAGAGAAGAATCGTTCTTAAAGATGAATTATGTATCTACAGACGTTTTTGTGCTATAAAGTTGTTGTTCGAGTCGGTCGTTCAGGCGTCCTTGGGGTTTGGTGAGTTCCGATCGCGTTCGTGTCTCTCGGCGACGGGGTGCGACCTATCGATGCAGTGTTTGGACCATCGCGACAGTAACGACGGTCCTGTTGTTTTTGTTGTTCGAAAATATCATAGTACTTGGGCTGATCAAAATTATAATTATTGTATCGCGTTGATTGCGAGTCGTACTGAATTTTAACTGTAATATAAAAGATATTGTGCAACGGTAATAGATTAAAAGTAATAGTTTTTGGCTACTTCCAGTGTAAGTGCTATGATTCTTTTGTAGACACCGACTTTGTTTGATTTTTGCTTAGTTTTTATGTTTAGTTCACTTAGTAGTTTTATAGAACTTACCTCGGTTGAGTATCAATTATTTTGTGGCATTATGCTGATGCGTAAGTTTAAATATCGAGCGAAATTATGAAACGTAAACATCTGAAAACATACATTAATCTACGTATTAAGCGAGAATCTCCTTATTAACTGACTTCAAAAAAAGGAGGAGGTTCTCATTCAAGGATATATTTTGTGATTTATTTTTATTTATTATTTTTAAGTGTAGGTTGATATGTTTGGCAGCCGGTTGTCGACTCGGCGCGCTCGCTCCCGCGATGGGCGGACACATTCAGATTACTGTGTGTACTGGCGTACCTCGAATGTAATCCGTTCCAAAGAGCGTTACTTTTATTTATTCGCTTTAATTTATTGATTCGTCCTTAGTTGTGTGTACATATGGTTCAGTTGTGATGTCGTGCGGCTTGTGTTGCATCTGGCGTGTCGTGTGCGGTGTGTGTCGAGCGAGTGCGGCCTCTCCGCCCGGGCAGGCGACCCACTGACTGCTACCGCGAGCTCAGTATATCCGTATCGCGTACTACTTGCGTCTTTTGTAATGCGAACTCGTATTAGTGTTAGTGTAAGACAAGTGACTGTGCGCCTCCTCGAGGACTCACGTCCGTGTACCGGATCCGGTACACGAGATATCGGACTATGACTACTGAGATATTTAAAGGAATTAAATATTGTAATATGTTTTAATTAAAGTTACCCTTTAGTATGATAATTATACCTACTTCATATGATTGAAATTATTAACAATTGTATGGACACAGCAGGAATTAATTCTGTTTTCATACACAGACACAAAGGTATATGTAACCTATTTATTTGAGATTAATTTCCATTTTATGTGTGATGTTTAGAATCTCGTATTGGTTTTACTTTTTTGTAAATCTCAAAGTTTGGAATTGAAAATTATTTACTTGAAAATTATATTTTCTTAATATTTATGTAAACGTAGGTAATGGAACAATTAATTGATGAATAACTTCGTAATTATAAACTAGCGGTACAATGTGTAAGTGTAATATTTGTGAACATTGTTATAATGGCATGCCGTGCGTGTTTCTCTGACACTGTCAAATAAAAATTGTATTTATTGTCGATTGTTCTTGGTCATGGCTTTAATTTTCTAAAGGATATTTTTTTATGATCAACGCATAAATCAATTTTTAGTCTTAAAGAATGTGAAGTATTTTCGTATTATTTATTTCAGCAGGTTAATCTAGTAAAATATTTGGAACCTTACTAATTTATGTTAAAAATATACTTATAAATTAGTTGAGTAAGCTCTGGCTCTGAAAAGTACCTACTGTATAATTGATGCAATGTTGATGTGAGAGGTTTTGCTTATTTCGTGTATTTATGTTGTGGGCGCTGAAAATTTTGCGTTTTGAGAATGATTTCTAATAGTATTTTCACATAAAATATTCGATAAAGCATGATTGTTAATAGTAAAAATAAAATAATAAACTCTCCGAACTTCCCATAGCGTTGTATGAAACTTAGCTTATTCGAACCTTTCATTCGCGAAGCCCCTTCAATTGCTTTAGTCATTACTTTTTAAGTTTCACAGAAACAAAAGCAATTTAATGAAAAGTTTGTGAAAATAATCTGTTTAGGGCTGATTTTCCAATAATCAGATAACTTTAATCAGAGTAATGAAAATAGCGATTTGACATATTTTCTGTACCTAGTTAAGCTGTCAAATTGCTATTTTAAATCCTCAGATAAAAGTTATCTCCCAAGTAATCTCCCTTATGAAGCCTCATTTAGAAGATGCAAGAACTCGCACGCGAGGTGTTATAGGACTTGCGGACTTTATAGGTACAACAAATTCAGTTGATCAAATAAAATACCGCAATGTAGTGAAACTCGCATGTGAGTTCTTGCTCCGTCTAAATAAGGCATAAAACTCCCAAGTTTTGGCATCTTTATATAAAAAAGAACATTTTATTTTAAGCTAAACTTTTTATTTTTGAATCTCGTTTAATTTGAGTACAAGGCTAAAATTAGAATTAAGTTTTGAAAAGCAAATACTGTCGCTATCATCATTAGTCCGTTTAATATGAATAAATCACACTGCCATGTATCTTTTAACGTAAATTTTATTTATAAGGTGTTTTAATTTTATTGTAGTTTTAATGGTTAATGTTAAATTAAACTTCCTAATGTAAGTGTACATTTTACATAGAAATGATAACCCCCTTGTAATTGATATTCTATAACATTAGCTACTTAATTTTATGCACCTCAAATAGTGCTTGGACACTGTTTTTCTGTGTTAATTAACATGAGTAATCTTCATGTACAGTCAGCAAAAATGAAACATGTTTTTTTTTTGTATTGTTACACAATAAAACAAAGCTAACAAATGAGATACGTATGCAAGTATCACTTTTTAAATGTAACTATTTTCATTATGATAACTTGTGAAAAAACGGTTACGTTAACAACTCGTCTCATTAGCTGTTTCGTCTCTTTCTCTATTACGTCTCATTCCCTAATTCGTCACCTTGTGCATCTGGTCATTTTTATTAACTCGTCTCATGCTCTATTTCGTCTCTTTCCCAACTCGTCCGACGCAAATGTACAGACGCCAGCACATCAATCTACTCCAAGCTGTCAAACTTTCAGGGACGCCGCAACTGCGGCGGTAAGACCCCGCTTTAAGGAGTGGCTGGAGAGACGTCACGGGGTCCTGACCTACCGCATGACGGAAGTTTCGGGAGGTACCTGTGTCTCATGAGCAAGGAGGAAACGCCTGGGTGTCACCACTGCGAAGATAGCCCGGAGGACACAGTAGAGCATACGTGACTGTCCCGCTTGGGCAGAAAACCGACGTGTCCTCACGGCGGCGATACGCGGAGACCTCTCGCGCCCGGCATTGGTTGCGGCCATGCTGCGGGGCGAGACGGAGTGGGAAGCGGTTGCCTCCTTCTGCGAAGCAGTCATGCTCGCGAAGGAGGAGGCGGGCCACGAGAGAGAGAGGACAATGTCCTCCCTCCGCCCCACGCACGGTGGTGGACGCCCACGGCGACGGACGTCGCAAGACGATCTCCGGCCACCGTAGGCGCGGTCATGCGGGCGGCGAGTAAAGGGCAACTCGCTGTCCGACCTTGGACAGTGCCCGGCTCGAAAGCGCGTCGTGTTCCACGCGTGCCTCAAAGAGCGTCAGCATAATGACGGGGCCCCCTCTCAGAGGGCCAAAGCCTGTCGGGGTCGCGGAACGTATTCCATCACCGTGACCCCGGAACATAAAGGGCTATTGAAGCACCCGTGGATTTTAGTCAGTACAAGTCTGACGCCCTGACCGGGGTGGGAGGACTCATGTGATGATTTTACGACGCAAAAAAAATAGGTGTCAATCTTTAGGTAATAGATTTTATATTTTACACAAACAAGTTTCTGTCTGTGACTTAACCGTTGTGGTGGGCATATAGTATCCCATTGACCAGATAAAGTTATTCTATGACCTAGTCCTGTTCGGCCATGATCTACTGATGTGCTCATTCAAATCGGGTAGAGTCGTGTTAACCTGAGAACGCAAGAATAATAAAATATTAGGAAGGATAGTTTTTGCCCCGACTTCGTCCGCATGTTTCTTATTCTCAAATCCACCGCAACGCATCGCAAGGGGATATCGGTATTTTATAGTCTGACCATCGACATTTTTGATGTTGACTGTACGATGTCGTATGCGTCGGACGAGTTGGGAAAGAGACGAAATAGAGCATGAGACGAGTTAGTAAAAATGACCAGATGCACAAGGTGACGAATTAGGGAATGAGACGTAATAGAGAAAGAGACGAAATAGCTAATGAGACGAGTTGTCAACGTAACCGAAAAAACACCTTTACAGAAATTGATGTCTGCATAGAAATCTATTTATTGACCGTACCTAAATAAAATTAACAATAGTTTTTCCTGACATATATCTAAAATATTGTTTTCTCAAGGGAATCGTTTTCCCTCGCTCACATAAATTTATATCTTATTACAACGTAAAAAAATAAATAAATAGTTGCCGTTCTCCAAGTGCAGCAGTTATAATATTTACATTTCCTTAGCCAAATTATGAGTCATATCAAATGAGATTGAATAAAGTAACTAGAAAAAAAATATTGTGTTTGTTAATTTTTTTCCCACCCTTCCAATCTCGCGGTGGGATTGAACTTTGCTTCGCATCCCACAATAAATAACGTGCAAACCATTAAAGATAATGACATCTATTTTGCAAATAGGTTCTAGTAAACACTACATATCAAAACCCTTTTTTCATAAATTGATGAGGCTGACTGCCTGAACATGTCATAATTTCGGCGGTAAGATCGCTCTTTGAAGAGTGGTTGGAGAGGTGCTAGGGCGTCCTCACCTTCAACTTCCTCCCGGGCACGGTTGTTGCGGGAGGTACCTCGGGATTCGGCGGCATGCAAGAGGAATGGAGAGCAGTCGGAAAGCGTGAGGGAAAGGACATCCTCTATCTCTCGCCCCAGCCACCGCTGAAGACGCCCAGGGCGAACCGTGGCCAGCCGCCTGCGGACGGGGAGTAATGGGTAGCTCGGTCCAACCAGGGACAAGGCCCGAGTCACGGCGCGTAATGTTCCACACGCTCCTAACGCAAACGCCTTACATAACGCGGGTGGAACCGCAAGTAGAAGCTAGTAATAAGTTAAACTATAACAAATATTTAAGCGTAAAACGGGTAAAGAATTTTGCAATCAACTTAACAAACTTTTTACCGTTTTATAGAAAATGGTACGGGGGACTCCTCGTGCGCGCGTCCGATTAGCACTTGGGCACTTGGCCAGTTTTTTAGGTATACGTATGTTAGAGGTAATAACAGGCATGCGTTTTATACAGCCGTTCATTAAGGAAGGCACTATATGGGTTCTTCCGTCTTTCCTTCAAAATTGACCAAAAGGGGGAAATCCATCCACAATTAGGTGCCTATTTTTTGCAATAATATTGACTCCAATAACTTTCTTGACTTCATTTTTACCAAACACCATACTATTTATTTTTTAATAAAACGTACCACACTACTACAGCTCCACAGCAGTCGATCGTTCAGCAATCAGTAGATCTTTTTGATAACCCACGTTTTACTGGTTTTGTTCAAAGATGTTTAAATCTTCAACTCTATTTATTATATGTACGGGCCTGTTTTTTTTTTTTTTTATCGTGGTATAATCATCAAATGAGACCTCCAACCCCGGGCAGGGCGGGAGGTACTGTCAGACTTGTACTGACTAAAATCCACGGTGTCCTTCAGTAGCCCTTTATGTTCCGGGGTCGCGGTAATAGAAATAAGTCCCGCGACCCCGGCAGGCTTTGGCCCTCTGAGAGGGGGCCCCGTCATTTTGCTGACAGCTCTTTGAGGCGCGCGTGGAACACGACGCGCCGTCGACCCGGGCATGGTCCATGGTCGGACAGCGAGTTGCCCTTTACTCGCTGTCCGCATACCCGCGCCTACGGTGGCCGGAGATCGTCTTGCGACGTACGGCGCCGTGGGCGTACACCACTGCGGTTGGGGCGGAGGGAGGACGCTGTCCTCTCTCTCTAGCGGCCCGCCGCCTCCTTCACGAGCATTACTGCCTCGCAGAAGGCGGCGACCGCTTCCCACTCCGTCTCGCTCCGCAGCATGGCCGAAACCAATGCCGGGCGCGAGAGGTCTCCGCCTATCGCCGCCGTGAGGACACGTCGGTGCTCTGCCCAAGCTGGGCAGTCTTGCACCGTATGCTCTACTGTGTCCTCCGGGCGATCTTCGCAGTGGTGACACCCCGGCGTTTCCTCCTTTCCCATCAGCCACAGGTACCTCCCGAAACTTCCGTGTCCGGTGAGGACCTGCGTCATGCGATAGGTCAGGACGCCGTGACGTCTCTCCAGCCACTCCTCAAAGAGGGGTCTTACCGCCGCGATTGCGGCGTGCCCGATGTACGGGCCTGTGGAGGTCAGATTAAGGGCGGAACAAGTCTTCAAGACCCCTCCAGACTGGTTCACATTGTCGAGGCCCAGTTGAGGTAATTTCAGCAGGCCCGAAAATATTTTCTTTTTTGCTTTTCGTTTCGTATATTAGTACAGTACACAACTACACAGGTAGATTTTATTTTAAATGTGAATTACTTTGAATGGGCCAAATTTGACTGCCGCAATCGAGGTTCGGGAATGTCGCAATCGCGGTGGACCCTAGGAGTGGCTGGAGAGGCGCCATGGCGTCCTCATCTTTCTACTGACGCAGGTCCTTACGGGCACAGCGATATTTCAGGAGGTTTCTGTGTCAGACTGGGCGGCAAGTAATGCCTGGTAGGTTGATGTGTTGGCATCTGTACCTTAAAAGAGCTAGCTCTTGGATATATCTATACCTTAAAAATTGAATTCATATTTTATCTTATAAACTAAGATCCGACAAAATCTGTGACTTGAGACAAACTTCTGCTAAATCTGGGAGAAAACATTTAATATGTGGCGTACTTATTCACACGGGGCCAATCCGGGGAAATGAACTCCAGCTAAGCTATGAATACACCTTTATAACTTTTCATTTAGTGACCGATAAATTTTGAGATTTGGCGACTCGACTAAATCATTACTTATCAAAATTAAAATCCCTCATGGACTACGACATTTTGCCTGGGCAACACGGGCCTTAGTGTCAATGACTATTGCGACAGACAGATGCAGTGGGGGCTTTGTTCTACAATATGTAGTAAAGTTAAGGTGGTGGAATACAAGTCGTTCAAAAAACAGTACTTTTGAAAAAACTGAAAGATTTATTGACAAAAATACCATTACTGGTTTCCATACTTGCATAATTTCAAATTACATTAATACAAAATTCAACCATATTAAGAATTACATGATTAATTTTATCAATCACATTTTAATGTGGTTTATTGGAATTCATATAATAACTAAGCCCTAACATAGGATTATAATAGTTTGGTTTTTAAGACTAAGGCAACAGAACCCGATCAGCACATTTAAAAACCGCAGTTAAGAGCTAGTAATGTCAACATTCCTCAGCAACGAAGACATTTTTATTACCTAAAAGTGGTTCAGGTTTGCTGATCGCGATCAGTTTCACTGATGATGTTTGGTTATCATTCATGTTATAACTAGACTTCGACGCCGGAGATGGCCTTTATGCTTGCGATTAATCGTTTGTTACCGTCCTTGTAGTCAACTGGTTGTACGTTCATCACTGTTGTTTTTAGGCGGGCTTCATCCTGTAAAATATTTTCATATTACAAAGACACAGAAATTAATGAACTAATAATCTTTGATTCGAATTTATAGTCGAAAAATCCCAAACGCTTTTTCAAAATTCCTACCCCACGGGAGTGAAAACTGGAAATATACAGTTTGTATGAAAAACCTTATGCATTTGGTTTATTGTTTTGAAACTTATTAAAAATACTTGTAAAAGTTACAAATAAAGTTTTTCAAAACTACGTCTCAAAGAGAACGAATGTTAATTGTAAACGCATGTAATATTATAATTGTGAAGTTGAAGAGTTTGTTTTTCGTGGAACACGCTATGCCTTAATTGAAAGTTAGGGCTCTTAGGTGGGATCGTGGGACTAACGAATTACCGTGACCCTGGAAGGTGAAATATTGAAGGACACCGTGGATTTTAGTCAGTACAAGACTGTCAGTGGCTGCCCTGGACGGGAGAGCTCTTAGGTGTGTCCTCACGAAAGCAATAGGCGGCAACCTCTCGCTCCGGGTATTGATCGAAGCTATACTGCGGGGCAAGACGGAATGGGAAGCGGTCACCTCTTGCAATCAGTCATGTAAGCGAAGAAAGCTAGGCCGTGAGGGAAAGGACAGCGTCCGACCCAGTTGCCGCATGAGTCGCTCTCGGCAAAGAAAGTCGCGAGACGATTTCCGGCCTCCGTAGACACGGGCATGCAGATGGCGAGTAATAGGTGACTATCCGCCATGGGCCATGACCGGGTCGACGGCGCGTCGTGTTACACGTACGCCTCAAAGAGCTGTCAGCAAACTGACGGGATCCCCTTAGGTACGATCCAGTTATCCACTTATCTCCGTCGGCACCCCGCGATACATAGCAACGTGTCCCGTAAGTTGCATGCAAATATGAACTATAATTTTACTTTTGATACATTTCAACGCTCTTGAGGAGGATCAACTCGGGATGGATGAAATGGCGACAGGTCACCGGAACAACTTGCGACCCTCGGATGCCCCTCAAGTTAAAGGGGAAAATATACAAATCCGTGATTAGACCTGTCGTATTGTATGGATCGGAATGCCGGGCTGTGAAAAAGATGGATGAGAAACGATTGCATGTAGCAGAGATGAGGATGTTGAGATGGATGTGTGGAGTGACAAGAATGGATAAAGTAAGGAATACGTTTATAAGAGGAAGTTTGAAAGTAGCACCTGTTACAGAAAAAATGAAAGGAAGTCGTCTGTCTTGGTATGGACATGTGATGAGGAGGGATGAGACTCATGTGGTTAAGAGAGTGATGAGTATGAATGTTGATGGATGGAGAGGAAGGGGTAGACCAAAGAAAAGATGGATGGATTGTGTAAGGGATGATATGAATGAAAAAGGAGTAACTGATTCGGTGACGTTTGATAGGGGAGAATGGAAGAAAAAAACGTGTTGCGCCGACCCCAAGTAAAATAGGATAAGGGCAGGAAGATGATGGGCGAAGCCGGGGGCAATAGCTAGAAGATCGGTAAACGTTATTACGATAATTTCTGAAAACAACGCTACCGCCGCAGCCAGAAATGAGTAAAATATAATATTATACTTACATCCCCCTTACAGCCACATTAGAGGGCCAAAGCCTGCCGGGGTCGCGGGACTCACGAATTACTGTGACCCCGGAACGTAAAGGGCTATTGTAGGACACCGTGGATTTTAGTCAGTACGAGTCTGACAGTTCATCCCGCTCTGCCCTGGGGAGGACTGATTTGATATATTACCACATTAAAAAATAAATAAAAAATACTTACATTGTAAGTCTCCATTTTAGTGCGGAACTTGAACACGAAGGTTTTGAACTTGACTTCCTCAAACATCTGCGTGTATGCAGTCTTGTCATACTCGAACATACGACCGATCTCCGCGACGTTTGTACCGAGCATTACTTCTGCGGCTTCATTGAAGGCCGTTATGCGTTGGTCACCAGTCGCATCTGATACATTTGCCTGTAATAAAAGGGTTGGTTGAAAGAGATAGAAGATGCCACAGCATGGATAAGCGCCGTATTCACGTTCCATCTGCTGTACGTCCCGCCAAGGTCATAGACGATGCACGATGCAAAAATACCGTGAATAGGCTTGACGTACGTCATAATAATAATAATAATTGACGTACGTCAAGCCTATTCACGGTGTTTTTGCGTCGTGCATCGTGCATGGCCTTGGCGGGACGTACAGCAAGATGGAACGTGAATACGGCGCTTTAGATTGAGAATATGTATTATTTGAGAAAGTCTATGTTTCAATGACAACTAATTTCTTTTTTATTGAACTTGCCAATAATACTCGACCACTTCATACAATAACAGAGTTCATTTATCTATGAGAATAAAAATAAATGAATTTAGTAGTAAATTACAAAATAGATTTTTACATAACCATACTTGTACAAAAATTGTATTTATGTACTAAAAGACACTACTTACAGACAATAGGAGTCTATATTTATAATTAGGATATTCCCTGTTGCATTTCTCGCATCTATAGAGCCCATTTTCTTGATCAACAAGTTTCTTGTTGCACTGTTCTTGTGGACAAGCTTTGTAGACTGCATTATCTGCAAAGGTGAATGTTAGTACTCCAAGAAGACTGTAATAGTCTCCTTTGTCGCCTGAGCCCAGTTGACGAGCCTCTGCGTCAGAGAATGTGATCCATTCGTTACTGCCGCCCGTGTAACCACCAGCTCTGTAAAATTAAAAAAGATACCTTAGCATCAAGCTCTTTGATGAATTTGATAAACAAAAGCATTGCTCTTGCCAACGTCATAGCTCTTGAGTTGAAATTGTTTACACGTTAAATATAAATTTATGTATAATCCAAGAATAAGTATATTAAATTTTGAAAGCATGTGAAATAGGTAATCAGAAATACACAAATGTCCTTTACGTGATGTTACCCTCCTAAAATTTAAGGAACATCTTACACTTATTCATTCGCTTTTTGTTGTGGCCCTAAGTTGAATAGAGCTGAATAAGTGTGAGTAGTCCTATATACTATTACTATTAGAGATATTTTGAATACTCTTTACCTGGCAGAAATATTAACGATCTCCATGTCGGCGCCACCGTTATCGTACCAGCCTCTGAGTTTATGTGCCTCGGGCAAGTCCGGGTTCAGTCGGATCATAGAGCTCGCCAAACAAGACAGAGACTTGCTACCGTTGAACTCTGACAAACGGGCGCCCTACAAGTACAGATAAAAATTGATGAAAATAATGACTTTTAAGCACATTGACATAAAGTTCAAACAAAAGAGAATGTTCCTTACTTTAACAGCTATAACTGGGTTAGCATTGCTATCGAAGTTCTCAGCTTCCTTTCCCCACATTGTCAAGACGACCTGAAATAATAAGATTATTACAAACTTGGAATATTAAGGAGATAAACAGATAGTTTATAGCTAAGTCTCACTAACCGCGCCACCGGAGTTGTCAACAAGTGTAAGTTCTCTCTTTTTCAGTAACTTTCCTGTACTTCTGGCAGTCAGCTCTTGAAGGTCTGCTGCAGACTTGCATACACCTACCACATCTGTAAATGAAGATTAATTCAGTTCAATTCTTGATAGCATTCATACAAACTAGGAAGATATTTTTTTAATATAAAATGAGCTGAGCTAGTACTGTCTAAACCAAAATGAGGGAAATAAGTCTTTTTGCCAGTACAATTGTTCATAGAGCTCTTTTGAATAGGTTGAAACCAAATCCAAACTATAAATGTTCCCACTGCTGGGACACAGGCCTCCTCTCTGAAAGAGAGTGGGCCATAATCCACCACCCGGCCCAGTGCGGGTTAAGTAGATATCACATGTCTTCGAATTTTTGGTTCTAGGACATGCCAGTTTCCTCATAAAGCTTTTCTTCACCATTTTGAGAGCAGTGGTGATGAAATAAAAGTAAAGCGCCTGGCTGGGTTGGAACCCAAGACCTAACTCATAAGTCAGGGCAGATGCTACTGCTTTTAAAATCCAAAGTGAGTATGAAAAATTCGGTCGGTATTCGTGTTTATTTTACCTAGTAAAGTATCAACATTTTTCGCAGCAATCTCATTAATAGGCACAAAGTCGAACTTGATACTGGGAACACTGGAAGCATCCTCCATACACTCTGCAACCACTGTGTTAGCTGTGAACGTCATCTCATAGTCGTTCTTTATGCTGGTGTACTGTTTGTTGGCCGTTTTTAGCTGACAGCGGCTTATGTAGTATACTTTGTCCACCTGGAACATGATAAAATATCTAAGCTATTTTGGCCCGGGTATGCAGACAGCGAGTAAAGGACAACTTGCTGTTCGACCATGCCCGGGTCGACGACGCGTCGTGTTACACGCGCGCCTCAAACAGCGTCAGCAAAATGACTGGGCCCCCTCTCAGCGGGCCAAAGTCTGCCAGGGTCGCGGGGCTTATTTCTATCACCGTGACCCGAGAACATAATGGGTTATTCAAGGACACCGTGGATTTTAGTCAGTACAAGTCTGACAGTCCCTCATGAACTGCCCGGCGTGGAAGGCCTCATTTGTTGATTTTGCAAAAAAAAAGGGGCTATTTTGGGCAGCCATTAATTACTGCAATTACTATCTTAAATTTTCTGCCAATGTATTGTTATTGGGACTCAATTCACTTTTACTTTTGGCAACATTAGAAGTTGTTAACTGACCCTAACATGTATTTCCCTTTTGGCCTTTGCCTTTCCAAATTATTACTTAATTTTACAAAAGAAGCAAATTGCAACTAAATCAATGCATATCTTACCTGTATCATATCATAAAACTTATCACATTCATTTTTAAAGGCTGTAGCTCTGATTTCTCCACTGTCATCACAAAGGTCCATACTGAACAGTTTCCCTTCTCCTCGAGCATTGTTCCACATTCGGATATCTGACTTCGACATAACGCGAGCTTTAATCACCCACCTGAATAAATCAAAATGATATTAGAAATATTATATTTATATTTTATAAGTATTACGTTTTTTTTTTAGATTATTTGTTAATTATGACCCGCCATAAGCTTTATTTCTTACAGAAAATGAAAGGTCCATTTTTTTGCGTAAACATACGTAATATGGACCCTGATCCTAGTAATTTGGACAGATTTAAACAATTTATTGTCAAAATTGCGTCATGACTCAACTGTGTTGGTAGTTCAATAGCATGTTTGGCATAGTATGTACATAAGACTTTATAAAATTACATGAAGTGGTTTCATATAAAAATATTACTTACTTATTCTGATATGGACTGAGACTGGCAATGGGATGTGTCATTTGGGTGGAGAGTATGCTAGAATCAAGGTTAACAGAAGAAGTCGGCGCTAAGGACATGGGTGTGGGAGCTGGATTGGGTCGTGGAGCTGGTGACGCTGCGGCCTGTGCAGACGTTGACGAAGCTCCTGCCGACTCCTCAGTCCAAGTCTGAGGATTGCCCAGCTTCTTGCCCACCTCGCTGCCAGGAGCTACTATTGTGATATCCAAGATGATCATAACACGCCTGTGACAAAAGACAAGTTTAGTTTAAATAAATTGAGATAGATTGTTTGAATTGAATGAAGCTGTGTTCTTGCAGTTTAATAATATAATATAAATATATTCCATAACTATCACACAATGCCATTTAGTCCCAAGCTAAGCAGAGCTTGTGTTATGGGTACTAGACAACTGATAAACATACTTACATAATTATTTCAAAAACATAAATAATTATAGATAAATTACACCCAGACACAGAACAAATGAACATGCTCATCACACAAACATTAATTGTCCTGGGTGAGAATCAAACCCATGACCTCCAGCAGAGCAGTCAGGGTCACTAACCACTGGTCCAGCAGGCCTGTCTAGTTCTAAGTAGTTTAAATCTAATGTATAAATAGTATCAAATGCACATCTCTACCTCAATTTTAAATTGAATAGCTATTGAATAAAAAAATATTGCAAAACAAATAATACCAGTAGGTTCAAAACTATGCACTTACTTTTCGCCCTTGCCAGTATTTTTCAGCAGTGATGTGACAAAACGATCAATTTGCACAACTGAGTAATCTGACAATTCTCCTGATATCAATTTGTCATTTAATTGTGTGGCAAGCATAGCAAAACTGTGGGAATGCTTGCCGTCTGATACGAGAAGCCGAAACCTCTCATTGGCACCACTGCCCTGGATCTTTTTGCTGCCCAACACTTGCATTATGGGCTTATCATAAACACCACCATTCATTATCACCTATAAATAAACACAAACTGTGAGAGGAAGATGTGATAATTATGAAAAATTTCTAAACTGAAACAAGTAAATAGCAAGCATGAAGCAGTAGGAATGATCCATAAATTAAATAGGACTGATATACCAAAAAAAATGTTGAATAAAATGAAGGTAGAAGGATGATTTAAAAAACAAATAGATTTGTAACACTAATCTCACATTTAGTATGATAATGACTGCTGTTGCCAGCGGTATTACCCTAATATACTTGGAAAAAAATCTAAAGGGTAATAATGGGCTGAAAGTTATCCTATAAATTATATCAGACTATAACCTATCTCTGCACTAATTTAATCTAGATCTATTTAAACATTCTGAAGTGATTGAGTAGCAAACATACATCCATCCAAACTTTCGCATTTACAATATTAGTAAGGATCAAAGAATGCTTAGGATCTAACTAAAACAATATTTCTCCATATTTGCTGCTGCCTTAATTTATCGACTACGTCATTAATGCTTGCATTTCCAGTAATGATCAAGAGATAGCGACGATAGTCCGAATAGGGCAAATGATTTCATTTGAGTACAATGAACACAAGTTGCAACCTGTTCAAAGACAGTGATGTTATACTTATTTATTGCTATTAGTTCTTCTTATTGCTTCTTATCTTTGCTTGAATGCCTGATTATACTAGCTGTATAGTAGTTTAGATCAGTTCGTATACTTTAAAGCAAAAGATATTTGTTTAAAATTGTTGAAAAGCAAAAATCTTACCTCAAGTGAGCCTTCAGATAGTTTGTGACTCATTTTGGAAGAAAAATAATTTAGTAATAAATAGTATTAGGATAATTCTGCAAGAAGCAGATTCAAAGATTATTAATCACGGTACTGTATTTACTTCCAATATTCTAGTCTAATTAAATAAAAAATAACGACGCCGAAATATTTTTCACCGAGGCGCGAAAATCTGACACTCGTGACTGTCACAGTGACTGTTGATTTGATAGCTGTCACTTTAGAATTAAGGCTCTCCTACACATGTGCGTTATCGGATGCGTTTTTGCGATATTTATATGTGGCACAATTTATAAGTAAGACGCACGTAAGACGGCTGCCAAGTTACTCACTGCTGCGATAATAATTATGCATTAGAAGTAAGTACATTCAACCCAATAACGCATCCGATAATATCGAACGATAATAACGTGTTTGTATGTAGAACGACCAAGGTAGAAACCTTTATATCTTTTTATATTTCTGGCATGACATCTCGGCTTTTGTCCTTTTTTTTCTGTGTTCGTTGTTTATAAAAAGTACGGTGACGGCGTGACGGCACAGACTAGATAGGGTGACGGGGTGACGGTCTACACAAACTAAGCACCATCGTATAAAATTTTGCGTACAGCATGCCTGTGACTCGAAATTCAAACCCCTGAATGGCAGTTATTGTTTTTCGTCAAAAGGAGTTGTACCGTCTTATTGGGAAAGATAAAAAAAATAGGTTAATATAATATCACGCCACAACCAATAGGAGACGAGCAGCGAAGGCTAAGCCACGGGGAGCAGCAATCGTTTTTTTCAATAAATTCCTACTAGTAAATACGGTCCCATGTTACCGTTCTATAGAGTGACTACCAATTTATTTAAAAAATTCTAAACATAAAATTTAATAATATAATTAAAAAGGCCGTTAAATCGGATTATGTGACATAATCATTGCGAGCACATTTTTTTTTATCAATTTAAAATTAACATAATTGTACTATCAAAACCATTTATTTACGAATAACAACATATTAAACACCACAACAACTTAATTACTTTACAAAGCTATAACAAAATAATACTTACAACCAGAAATAAAATAAAAAATGTAATATCACAATAGATTTTCACTTGGATTCTATCCAATTATCTACTTTAATAAATTTAGAAGTTTTTGTAAAGAAACGAGACCGTAAACATATACGACAGTAGGTAGGTAATACATCAACAGGCTATATGCTATTTTAAGTAAATGCTTAACAGACACATACAATTTTTTTCAAGGAGTAAAAAAAAACATTATTTGCTATTTTAAGTAAATGCTTAACAGCCACATACAAAATGGATTTCAAGGAGTAAAAAAACATTCTTAAAAACTAGCAAAAATTTAGTCGATTTGGAAAGATTTCATAAAAGTAAGTAGTAGCTTCACAATGGGAAGGTACAGTCCTACAGTCAATGATAACAACTCGAGACTACCGCCTTTAAAACGTAATCATTAAGGGTAGTTTTTGTATAGCAAGCATCGTCACTATTGTACCCTGCTGGTCTAAAATGGTCACTATTAACAAAGGTGGTAATAGCAATGTTTCAAATTGTTCGTGCTCAATTAATTATCTACTCTATTGCTTGAGCAGTAGAATAGAATATTACATTTTAAGAAAGAAAATATAAAAATGTTTAAACACGTCATAAGTGCACATATCTAACAATTTTATCGCAATCCATAACCATCCTTTTTAGACCCGCTGGGCCCGCTGATAAGTCTATCTGTCATCTACGATAACAGTATGGACTAAGGTATGGACGCTATTTAGCCAAATGTAAAAATTTATTCAAATAGACGTTACGTTCAAATCACCTCTGCGAAGTGTACATACAACTATTATCAGTCGATGATTAAAAACTATTTAAATTTAGAATCCATCGATGCTCCCGGGACGTCTATGGTCTGTCTGTGGTATCAAGTAGCCGTAGGAGTCTCTAGCTGCAGCGACCATTGCTGCGAAACCAGCGGTCGGTCCCAATTCGGTGGTCGCGTGGCCTTTTTCTCGTAGAGATGCGACGATTCCCTGATAACAGAATAAAATACATGTTAAAAATTTATGAAAATTATCATTAGGTAGGAATGTGGGTAACACAAGAGATTGACAACTAGTTTTAAAAAGGTACAGAAATTCAGTACCTTTGCTACTGACGACATTGTCGACATTCAGTCAAATATCAACTGCACCCGATTAGACTGGAAGCCGATCCAAACGCAGCTTTGTAGGAAAAAGACTAGACGAGAGGACCAATAAATTTGAATGTTTCGCCTGTACTCCTGAACTTTCCGATTCCTCATTTTGTGTTAAAATCATCTGCGATGACTTTAAAACAAATGAGGATTTGAACTTTGCCTTTTTCTTTTTACCGCGAACTCCCGAGTAAGGGGTCGCCACCCACAGATTGAAAAACACTGTTTGAAATATCTGTGAGATGTTATCACATATCTAACTTTAATCGTCTGTATCGTCACTAAATTCAAGACCGTTACCATGACATGTTGACACACAAACCTAGCTGGCTTAGTTTTGATAAAATGTTGGGAAATGACATTGAATATTGTAGTAGTGAGCTACTACAACCACACCACGGTTGGCATGTTATATTGAGACGAGCTATATCAAGGAAAATGGTGTTGCGGCGTGAGCTACGAACACACATGTACTGCACAAAAAACACGTACTGTCTATTAAAAAGATAAGTTCAATCGGAATAAAAACAATTTAGGAATTTTATGGACAGATTAAAATGCATGGCGTACTTTGCCTTCAGCCTTCAACCTTCTAGGATAACACAGACATGATAATAACTTCACCTAATAGGTGAAGTTAGTAAAAGACGCCGGGAGGGGACACCTTACATTAACCTGATTGCAGAGGTTCTTCAGAAAGAACCGCAACCTGTGTGTAGTACGAACAGCTATGCTATTCTCTAAAGCACGCTGTACACATTGGGCCAACGCATTGGGCCAGCGTATACAGACCTACTTGGCGGGCTTCGCAAACAGTGTTCGCACGTTGGCCCAATGTATAAACAGCGACATTTGGAATTCATTATTCTGGCCCAACATGCTGGCCCAATGGTTACAGCGGCCTTAGAGACAGGTCTAGGATATAATAATCAGTGGCTATACGCTACGACTTGCTTGTCTGAACTTTGAGATAGCGTCGCGAGTTCGCGGCACGTTGCCGCCAGTATAGTTTGTGACACCAAAGTGTAGTTTCATGGATAGGACAGCACTATACACGTATCCTTTGAAAATATCACTGCAGAGGCCATGGATAAGGCGAAAGGAGTAACTATGCAAGGATCAGCAGGTGGCGTTATATGGTTTCTGATCACCCGCACCGCGCGTGACAAATGCGTAAGTTTACGTCTACGTCTGAAAAACCATAAATAGACGTCCGTTTATCGCTCACTAATTGTGAGAATAAGTAGGCTTGTGTACTAAATAAATCTAATTGGTCCGTCCGATAAAATAAAATAAAATATTTGACCCCTATTTTTCCTTTTGTACCGATTTCAAAATTGACAATACGTCACGCCGCGCCGTTCCGTCATTTTTAGTACGGCATGCGGCATGTCGTCACAAGCCCGGACTTTCGAGTTTTGAATCGTTTTATCTCAGTGAATATTTACTGATTTGAAAAAAGAAAAAATACGTGTCCATTAATTAGATTTGCAATTTAATGATGCTGGAAACAAGCCTATTGGATACTAAACAAACTTTTCACGTCACCATTAAGCGAAAATACCGCTTTTTCATTTGAATACATCAACTGTTATTGTTCGCGAACAATACATAGGCTGTACATTTATTGTCCAACAACGTACTAAACACATGTCGGTCACGGTAGATTGCGTAATTTAGCACACCCACTATAGTTGTATTGAAATAAATATTCTGTTGGTACATAATACGAGGCAATATAATAGTAGGTAAGTACCTCGCACCTATGTATGAATCAGCGCGGAAAAAGATAGGCAAATCGATTGAGTAAGATTGCGTAGTTGATGGGAAACATAATCTTGTGTCAATGTCAATGATATATATGTATAAAATACCACGGAACAGAAAAAACAGAAAAAAAGTCTTCCAGAACAGAAATCAAACTCTGAGGCGGTACGAAGTTTGCCGGGTCAGTGGGCATCATATTCTTTAATTATTATTTTTTTTATATTTGAGATTGGTATGCTGTTGACTCTAATCTACGTTACAGGTGAGAGTGCCAAACTCTACGATCGATGGAGCGAATTTATTCAGAAGAAGCCTTATTGGGGTTGTATGCTTTCCTGAACACACCTTCACACACGCTTTCCTGAATTATAGGCAAATGCTGCGTTTGTGAGTGTCGGTCGATTTTTTTAATGGTTGCCTCCTGGTTGACCCACTGTAGGAATTACTCGTGTATCGTGGGTGTGTTTACAAACATAGAAACTTACATTTTAAACGAACACACAGACCCTTTTTTTTTCTTTTTTTACGTTGTAAAATCATCAAATGAGCCCTGAACCCCGGGCAGGGCGATTGGGACTGTCAGACTTGTACAGACTGAAATCCACGATATCTTTCAATAGCCCTTTATCACAGATTACAAGCCTTTATGTTCCGGGGTCACGGTGATGGAATAAGTTCCGCGACCAACACACAGACCCTGATCAACTACTACAGAACATATAAATATTTGTTCCGCGTGGGGATTTAACCTGGAATGTAGGCTCCTAAAGAGAACATTAAAGGCCGATTGGGCATCGAAAGAAATGAACTATTTAGTACCTACTGCATGTTAGTGAAGAACTACCAAGCTACTAAGAAGTTAATACCTATCAGGTAAAAACTTTTCGGTAGGTAGTTCGGTACTTATTTAACACTAGCTTCTGCCCGCGACTTCGTACGCGTATCCTGTTGCTTATGCCAGCGACAGCGGGATCGTCAAAATCTAAGATCTGAAAAGTCTATTACCCAACTCCAAGAGCCCGCCAAAAAAAAAATGGCTTTTGGCCAGTAGAGTACAATAATATTCATCGTCGTCGAAAATCGATCCTAAACTGTTACCGCCTTTACCGCGTGGAAGAAATCCCAGCTTATGTACATCAACGACAAATGCTGTTTTGACGTTGTAAGTTTTTTAAACAACTTCTCAACAGATGTTTAACTTCTTTGCAGTAAGACCGTTAATGATTAGTAAGACTAATGTACCTAACCATACGGTAGTCTAATAGTTGCATAATAGCCACCTAGCAGCTAGCACGATTGATAGTAATTTAAAAGAGAAGATTACTGCTATCATTTGTGTCTCATCCTCATACCGGTACCCCATCATTCTAACACGTCACACATCGTTTTCACAAATAATTGATTATTATATCGACGTATATAATGGTATTGCATTAGTTATTATAGCACAACTATTATCTAGATATAGTCAAGGCCCGTGCTATGTTATTTTCGTTTGCCCAATAAATCCTCTGACATCGAAATTACAAATGGGTTTTCTCTTTTGATAATATTTATGTGGTTCTATAAACGATTTTTGCTATTATAATCTACATTTGACTTGTTAATCAGGTTTTAACAGCACTAAAACACTCGGGGTTAGCGTAGTGGCTGAGCGACCGACTACTTACTGTGTGTCGCAGGTTCGATTACAGCACGGAACAAATATTAGTATGTAAAGTAGTTGTTCGGGGTCTGTGTATGCAAGTGTTAATGTTTGTAAACGCACCCATGATACAGAAGAAATTTCTAGTATGGGGTATCGTAAAATTAGGCACATCAGACTTTGAAAACAACTAGTAAGTACCATGTAACCAGTGCCGGTTTTAGCATTACCAGCACCCTAGGCGAGGTTTACTACGGCGCCCCCTAACTGCAATGCAAATCCATTTGAAAAAGGAAAAGGATTTCATGAAATTACGATTCCGGTAATTTCGATAAAAAAGTAAACTGAAGACTTTTACTTCCGTTCGACAAACAGAATAAAAAAGTTCAACAAACGTGAGTCTCTATTATGTATTTGTGCATGTTTGGCGTTTTACTCAATTGAGTGACGAAAAGCATGTAATTTTGCACTAACGTTCCTTGAATTATGTAAGTTTTGTGTTTTCTTTAGACGGGTTTTGGGTTTATCCCCATAAATGGGATGAAGGAAATTGGGAAATTTACGAGAAAGTAGGCCTGCGGCGCCCATTCGTATTCGGTGCCCTGGGCGGTCGTCTAACCGCGCCTTACCCTAACGCCCCGGTACTGCAATTGACCATAATAAGTAAGTCATAAAGATGCCATAAGTAGATTACCAAACCTGTCAATATCAACAATTTTATTGTGAAATCAATAATTGACCAAATCTGACTTGTAAGCAGACTTGATGCCATGATCATCAAACTGCCCTGAACTGTCTTACCGAATTGAAGTCTGCCTCATGCTGCACTTCCATAGGTAGCAGCTGATGATGGAGTCGTGGTCTCTGGACAGCGTCAACGATGTCACTACCTTCTAATATTATATGTCGAGCCATCTGAAATGGAAGAGAAACTTGTGTTCAACTGCAATTATTAAAATCGTTATGTTACTTGGTTTCTGTGATGGTATGTGAATTGAATGCATATACGATTCAGTTTTACACGTATTCAGTAGACATGTCGCCAAAATGTTTTCGGCTTTGGTGTGCGAGGGGCCGCCTTTTCCAATAGACACTGATGGGCTTTTCCCGGGTCATATGTTTCCTTGATGCTAATGTATTTCAGTACCGTCAGCACGAGTTTTCAATATTTGAGACGTAAAGTAAACTGGAACTTTGACGACTTCAAATTGACAATTTTCAAGGGAAAAATTGGTTCCTTCTTCGCACACCAGAGGCGCTGTTCCATATTTTCATACATGAAACGCTGTAAATACTGGAAAAACTCTGTAAAGTAAAATAGTGAAAACTCGTGCTAGGGGTACTGGGTCTAATAGCTACAGCACAGCAGAATCAAGTGTCACGCTCACTTCGGAGTATACAAGGTGAATTTTCCAACTGGGCGTGGATGTCCATACCCAAAAATATGAAGAATATCGAAAAATGCTAAATGGAGGCTCGAGGCCGATTTTGACGAAAACAAACTGCATCAGTTATTGAATTTATAAAAAAACATAGTCCTGGGTCCTGGCCAGGAATCGAACCCGCTGATTTTGGAAAAAAAAAGAACAATCCTACTTATATTATGAAATTCTGTAAAGTAATGATGTATGCAAAGTAAAGCCTACAGGAAAGTGCTTATTTTTTATAGGTATTTAGGCAACAGAAATAAAAACTTACCAACGCGACTTGCGTGGTGATTTTAGTGCCGCCGGCGGCTCCGAGAACTAAGTCCACTCGATCATTACTCCTGGATAACACAATACTGGGTACCATGGAACTGAGTGGTTGCAACTTTGGAGCCAACATATTCGCAGGAGAGGGCGGCAGACCGTACGCTGACTGAGTGTTAGGGATCGCGAAGTCGTCCATCTCGTTATTCAACATGAAGCCCAGGCTTTGTGATCGCCTCTGAGAACCCCAACTGCAAAAAAATAATAATAATATGATTTTGTGAATGTTTTCGATTATACAACAGAGTCAAAATTAAGAATCTTCTATAATATAAAAATGTATCGCAAAATGTGTTGCTAAGCTCATAACTCAAAAACGGCTGGACCGATTCGGATAATTCTTTTTTTTGTTGTGTTTGTAACAATCGGGATTCGGGACCGAGTTTCAGAGGACTTCACCCGTGTGAAGCCGGGGCGGGCCGCTAGTCTATATCTATACATATAATAAAACAGTAAAAAAACTGTGTCTGTACATTGAATAAATTAAAAAAATAATAACTGAGGGGGATTCAGAAACAGTAATAGAGCACGAAACGAAAAAAAAAATCTGTCTGTTTGTCTGTATGTCTGTTTGTCTGTTTGTTTGTACACGCTAATCTTCGGAACTACTGGACGGATTTGAATGATTCTTTTTTTGTTGTATAGGTATTAAGTCTGGCCAGGACATAGGCTATAATTTATTTTGGAAACTTGAGCACCTGGCGCAGAACCGCAACAGACCAGCTAAACTATAAGAGATACAAAAATGGTACCATAGCAAAAATTGTTTCGCGTGATGAGCATTTTCTGCTAAGAGAATAAATTTGAAGATCTGGAACACCTGATGTGGAAATTCAACAGCCCAGCTGAACTATAACATATATGTATAGGAATAACGTCTTAGCAAGAGTTGTTCAGCCTGATGGGCACTCTCTGTTGTCGTATAAAATTTGAAGATCTGGAACAGCTGATGTGGAACTCCAAGAGCCCAGCCACACTATAACATATATAGGAATAACATCTTAGCAAGAGTTGTTCAACCTGATGAGCACTCTCTGTTGTCGTATAAAATTTGAAGATCTGGAACAGCTGATGTGGAACTCCAAGAGCCCAATTATACTATTACATATAAAGGAATGATGTCTTAGCAAGAATTGTTCAGCCTGATGAGCACTCTCTGTTGACGTATAAAAATTGAAGATCTCGAACACCTGATTTAGAGCACCGAGACCCCAGCACTACCTATAACGTATACAGGGATGACAACTTAGCAAAATCGTTCCGCCTGATGAGCACTTTTTGTTGATGTATAAATATTGAAAATCTGGAACACCTGATGTGGAAATCAAAGCTATCACTTATTTCACTGTATATTTATAAAATAACATAAGCTGGGATTACCGTAGTAAGACCCCTCTTTGAGGAGTGGTATATGTATAGGCGTTACGGCGTCCTAACCTTCCACGTGACGCAGGTCCTCACTGGACACGGATGTTTCGGGAGGTACCTGTGTCTTATGAGAAAGGAGGAAACCCTAGAGGACACAGTCGAGCATACGGTGCAGGATTGCCCCGCTTGGCCGGAGCACCGCCGTTTGATGATTTTACCACGTAAAAAATATCTGGGAGTACCTCCACGCAGTGAAGGCGGTAACAGTTTAGGACTGATTTTCGTTAACGATGAATCATCATCAACAGCCTATAATGTTCCCACTGCTGGGACACAAGCCTCCTCTCTGAGAGAGGGAGTGGGCCATAATCCACCATGCGGGCCCAGTGCGGATTGGTAGATGTCACATGTCTTCGAATTTTTGGTTCTAGGACATGTCGGTTTCCTCACGATGTTTTCCTTCACCGTTTTAAGGGCAGTGGTGATGAAATAAATTACACAAAGTAATGCGCCTGGCTGAGTTCGAACCCACCACCTACAACACGTAAGTCGGGACCGATACCACTGGGCTACCACTGCTCTAGCGATGAATATATTAACAAAAATTTTACTCTACTGGCCAATTTCCCATTAATTTTTTAATCGGACTCTTGGAGTTGGGTGTCAGAATTTTCAGATCTTTGATTTTGACGATCCCGCTGTCGCTGGCATAAGCAACAGGATCCGCGTACGAAGTCGCGGGCAGAAGCTAGTAGTTAATAATTGTATATTAGTTTGGAAAATGTATTAGGGAAAAGAAACATTAAAATTAAACGTTCTAGAGAACATCAATGTCATCATTGTTATCGATGACACCTCAAGGACAGTCATTTGCCCGATGATGGCACCGGCATCGGCACTATCATTTTATTGTATGACTGAGTTTTCAAAATAAGTATTTTCCAAACACAATTACCGCCATACCACAAATAGATAAACATTTGAACGCTTGTCTAAAAAGCGTTTGAGTGCAAGATGAACTTTTTTTCCAATTTTTTCAAACAAAGGCAAATTATTTACTAAAACCTTCGGGAACCACTGGTGCGTGGTAGCAGTTTTTAAGTATACGTTGTTTTGTTGTTGTTTGTATTTACTAGCTGACGGGGCAAACTTCGTACCGCCTCAGAAAGAATAAAAAAATATTTTAAACTTTCCCTGGACTTCCCAAAATAATTCAAAACCAAAATCAGCCAAATCGGTCCAGCCCTTCTCGAGTTTTAGCGAGACTAACGAACAGCAATTATTTTTTATATATAAGCTGACGTACCTATAATACACTTAATTATTAAACTTGATTTTATAAATTCAGCATAGAAAATAGAAAGATTTAGGTACATAAAATTAATGGTGCTCGTGGCAGAGACGACGCTGCCATCGGGAGCGACGACGACGATGTGGGCGGTGCCGTGATCATCAGGCGCTTCGAACAGCGCGCCGTAGTGCTGCCAATCATTGAAGGTCTTGGTGTCGTCAACTTCCTCCCGGAATGATTGTGCCCAAGCGGGGTCTGAGAGATTGCGCTCCAACTGAAATTAAAAATGTCATGTCATTTCCAACTTTGATTATTCGGGGCTTTTTTGGTTTTTTTTTTTAAGTGGTAAAATCATTGAATAAAGGCAGGACGGCAGGGACAGGTACTGACTAAAATCCATCGGGTGTTGTTGCTTGAATAGCCATTTACGATCCGGGGCGACGCTTACCTGATAAGACAGTCCCTTGACCCCGGAGGTTATTCAGGGTAAGGTCTCGAACTGGTAGATGAAAATTTTGGTTGTACAGTTTAGTGTTCTTGTAGTTGTTTTGATCTTTTAGTTTAGCATACAAGTGGTCTAAATTACAATAATTGGTCTGGAAATCAGGTAGGTACCGAATTTTATTTGAATCGAATTCAGAATAGAAAAAGATAGATTCAAATTTACACCTGGGACTTTTGATTCGATTTGAAAACCAAGCTGTGATTTTACATTTTGAAAATCTGTTCTTTACATATGTGTGTGAGTGTACCTAGATTACTTATGTGTTACCTAAGCACCGTTTATTATGATGTGATTAATTTCGACGTGTAACGTCTCGTTTACATTATTTAGTATGTTTTTCCATGCAAAATGACTGACAATTATGTGTTTCCTCATTGCAATACCATCTATCTCGTTTATCACTGCTGTATTTATCTAGTATCGAATACACGTTTTTAGATGTCTTTACACATTACTTATGCTTGAGACCGCACTCCACTCGTTCTTATGCTCAATTAGTGTGAGATGTGACTTGAGTAATTGAGTCAAAGTGGAGTCTAATCCAAGTGTAGTTTGCAACTCAGTTAAGTTCAGGTAGGTACCTAATTGGGCCTGATGATAAATAAATAAATATAAATAAGTTTGTTTCCAGTGATTCCATCTTTCGTCCATATTTTAAGGTTACGAGTGAGCTAGCAACTGTACCTGGGTACTGTGTTTACTTCCATTGTAAAAATATAATAAGGTAGAAGGGATGCCATAAACCAATGATTAGGTACGTAGTTAAACATTTAAGGTAGGTGTAATACATCTAACAAATGATGAATTAATCAACTTTATTGACACAAACTGTGTGGTTTGTGTTAATAACCGTAAATAAAGAAAACACTTCACAGCAAATACTCGTCCGCAGCGGTTGGGATTAGATTGGATTTCTTTTGTTTGCTGTGTCAATATTATTATTGAAAAAAAAAATTCAACACATTATGAAATGTTATAATATTATTATTATGACATTTCATAATGTGATGAAAGTTTTTTTATTTATTTACGAGATTAAAACTACTTCTAGATATCAAAAAATAAACTCCGAGCAAGGTATTTTTTTTTAAAGATTTAGCCTTATTTTTTCGGAGTCTTATTTTTTTAGCAAGTGTTTTGTTGAAATTAATAAACAGCAAACTGGCTTTCCCATAGATTTAATTTTAAATTCTACCAATGAGGTTATAAGATATATTTTTCAATCAAAAGGTTGCGCCTGATGAATCTTGGCTTAAGAATCTAATGAAATATCTTTTAATCATAATATAATTGAGATTTGTTGCTAATATCCCAAGATTCCACATATCTCGTATGGGTGTCGTAACCCGGGTCGACGGCGCGTCGTGTTCCACGCGCGCCGTTTTGATACCTTCTACTAATTCCTCCAATGACCAGTCTGTTGGAATGTCTTTTACGACACCCATTTTTTTTTTTGCGTGATAAAATCATCAAATGAGTCCTCCCACCCCGGGCAGGGCGGGAGGGACTGTCAGACTTGTACTGACTAAAATCCACGGTGTCCTTCAATAGCCCTTTATGTTCCGGGGTCACGGTAATAGAAATAAGTCCCGCGACCCCGGCAGGCTTTGGCCCTCTGAGAGGGGGCCCCGTCATTTTGCTGACAGCTCTTTGAGGCGCGCGTGGAACACGACGCGCCGTCGACCCGGGCATGGTCCATGGTCGGACAGTGAGTTGTCCTTTACTCGCTGTCCGCATGCCCGCGCCTACGGTGGCCGGAGGTCATATCTGCCGACGTCCGACGCCGTGGGCGTGTACCACTTCGGTTGGGGCGGAGGGAGGACGCTGTCCTCTCTCTCTCGCGGCCCGCCACCTCCTTCACGAGCATTACTGCCTCGCAGAAGGTGGCGACCGCTTCCCACTCCGTCTCGCTCGGCAGCATGGCCGAAACCAATGCCGGGCGCGAGAGGTCTCCGCCTATCGCCGCCGACGCATGATAAAGTCTTGGGATAACTTATGGCAACAGACAAGAACTGTAAAAGGGAAGTATTATGGTAGCATTCAGCCCAGTATTCCATCTAAACCTTGGTTTTTAAATACAAAACAATCAATAAGTCAATAACTTCTATGATTATAAACCTTCGTTTGGGCCATGTTTGCTCCCCAGTCTTTCTAGCTAAACTCCGTATACGCGATAATTCCATATGTGAGTGTGGCATGGAGGACAAATTGGAGGATACATTGGAACACATGTTTTTTTCCTGCTCCAATCTTGTATTTCCTCTTTATCATCTCATTCCTCCAAACATTCTTAGACCCATCAACATACCATCTCTCCTTACCCTTTCTAAATCCTCTTATCTATATTAATGTTTTGTGTAAGTTTATTCGTGTCAATAATATTAGACTTTAATCCTCATCTTCCAACGCTCCTTGCTCCCCATTTGTTCTCCCACTGTTTCGTTCGTGTTGTAGTGTTTATTTTATTGTGTCATGTTTAGTTAAAATTCTAAATGCTACTAATTGCATGCTGTCATGATCTTGTTTTAGGCAACTCAACTGGATTTGTATCAAATAGCCTACCAAACCGTACCATAGTCAAATTTGTTTTACTTGTTTCTTTCAACCTTGACATTGGCAGAATCATCAAGTAAACGATGGAGCCATCAAACTAAAATTGTAATTGAATTGTAAATAGTAGTCTGTACTATTATTCAGTTGTGACCAAAACTATTTTTTTAGTTGTAGGTGATACCTACAACTAAAAAAATAGTTTAGCCTACTTGACCAATATATCTAAATTGAGTCTACAGGGTAGCACTATTTACTCGCCAAAAGTATATAATCTCAAACGTAGTTTTAAACCCCACATCTTAAGATATCCGGGATCGCAAGACTGTCTTATCAGGTAACCGGTAAATAAAGGGTTATTGAAAGACATCGTGGATTTTAGTCAGTAGGATAGTCAGGAAGACTTATTTGATGACGTAAACAAAACAAGTCTCAAGCTATATTGGTCATTAGAGTATAGAATTATTAATATGACTTACTTCATTAATGTCATAGGGCAGGTTAGAGCGTGAAGGGTCTCCGAGGCCGGTTCGTTTTGCGTACGCGAACTTGAAGGTTTCTACGACGCGGTGCCAGTACAGGTTAGAGCCGGTCGGTGTGGCCGTGCCGTCTCCTACCCAGCCGCGCAGCATATTCAGCATGAACGCCAGAACTGATCCTGATCCCGGCAGAGGTACTGAATAAAGCGTGTACTCATCTGTTAGCTCGACCTCGATTGGGTCTTGCCATACCGCCCTAAAAAGAAAGAGTAAGATTTTGGAGTGTATTGTCATACCCTGATGAGTAGTGATTAGCAGTTAAACTTCTTCGACCAAATATTGATTGTATTTTGGGAGGTCTACGTTAGACGTCTCGTGTTGTATAAAAAATATCTAGCCATCAATCATTGGTAAGTCTGCCGCTGAATGATTGAATGTTCTCACCTGTAAGTCCTGAGGTCTTCTTCTGTAATAATGCCACCGAATTTCTGAATATCTTGCACGAGCTTCTTCGTCAGGGAGCCGTTGTGTATCGCCTGAGGGCCCTCCTCCGCGATGATGTCCAATGTTTTGGCCAATGTTGGTTCGATTATGTGGTCGCCCTCGTTCCAAACCTCGCCAGTCGCCGGATTCACGTACAGCTCTCTTTTCAGAAAATAAAGGTTGAATTACAATTTATAAGCCTGTGGATTTGACATACGCGACTCTGTGTGCTCTTGTCTACTCCGTTGTTGAAGGAGAAGGAGAGGTTAGGGAGAATTCGAAAGTTAAAAGAGAATTATAAAAGCAAAGGAATTAAAACGGAGAAACATGGGTTCATACCGCATAGACGGCTCGGCTTTGATTCTCCCGCTGTAACTCTTGAGCACGCGAGCCATGTAAGCGTTGACGACATGTCCGCGGCGGCATAGTTCGGCGGTGGGTCTCACGAGGTCGGCCCACGGCAGGTGTCCGTACTCCCGATGGAGCTCGCCGTAGCCCGCCAGCTCTCCGGGTACGGCGATGGCGAGGCCGCCGACGATCGATGAGGTGTTGTTGAACATGTCCTCGTAGGTCGCGGCCGGCGCCCTCTCGCGAGCGTTCAGCACGCGCACTCGGCCTGTCGTCGCGTTGTACACCGTGGCCAGAAACCCTCCGCCGAGTCCCATGCATTGTGCGCACGCAATACCCTCGCAGAATAATGTCGCTATTGCTGCATCCACAGCGGAGCCATGTTGTTCCAGGATTTTGCTGAAATTTTCTTAACACATTGTTTTATATGTTTCGACGAATAAACTGGCAAGTGCGTGTTGTACTACGCACAATGAAAGGTTCTGTACTTATTGGAAAATATTTATTCCTAAAAATAAATGTAACATATATTTGAAAAATATAAATGACTAAGTATTTGCAATTATTGAAAAAGTTCTACCGACATCTCAAAAATTACTGACTTTACTGGGTGAATTTTCTAAACGTGAGTTTTTTCTGTATCATGGAATGCGTTTTCTAATATTTAAATAATGTAGAATCAGCCAGATACGGAACAACTAGCAAAATAGTTGTTAAGTGAGGAAATTAAATCCTTGACACACAACGTTACGCAGCAGTCATTCGCTAAGAAATTTTGCTGCCTGTATGTTAAAAGGAACTTACCGTCCAATACTAGCACATTCAGGGCCATTGGCGGCGACTGTAGCTCGCGGGAAGCGTTGGTTAGGGCCCGGTTGGTTAGGGCCCGGTTGGTTAGGGCCGGCCCACGGCTGCAGCACCAGCACGGCCACCAGCGCGCCTGCGACCAGCGCCGCCAACACGCTGCCCACCAAACACCACCGCCGGGATTTGGGAGTCCTGGGAACAATCAAAAATAATCAAATTTGAAGGTCTAAATCACACTGAGGCATACCTACCGAGTTGGTCCCATTCAAAGAAATATCCCAGATGTCATTAGTAAATCCTTGACTGTAGTGACGGATTGTCAGTGTTCTGAAAGAACCAGTCTCAATGTGGAGTATATTACGTAATGACTTTTTTTATCCAAGTCAGATAGGAAGAAGATCCATAATTATGAAGGACTTGACTTGATTAATTGAGAGCCGACCCCAAAATAGTTGGGTAAAAGTTAGACTACTAAGCTGTAAAATTCCATAGTTGATCTCCTTGTTAACTATGGAACGAAACAAATATTTTCAGTAGTAACATAGACCAGGGTTTTTCAACCTTTTTCATGGCACGACCCCTTTAGTATGAAGAAATATTTCGCGACAATCCGGTACCGGTTCTTCATCCCGTAGTCCCGGTACTTTCGATACTTTCGGTACTTTTTTATTTTCCTTATTTTTTCAATATAAAGCAACAAATCATATCCAATTAACTATTTTTTAACAGTATTATTAACATAAAACATTTTTAATTGATAATAATGAAAATTTTATTAATAAAAAATTTGATGAAACTAATCAAAAATCTACTTGAAAGAGAATAACTTTTATTATGCTTAAATTTTGTGTATTTTATAATTATTTGGCAAATTGATCTGTAAAAAGCTTTTACATTTTTTAATGATATTTCCTTTATTTTAAAGAAAATCGCGTTTTCTACATTCAAATTTTATTGAATTTTATATTTCTTTCACTTCGATAAAGCATTATACCTAGTTTTGTTTTGCTGTTTGCTTATATATTTATTTATAGTGGAAGGAACAAAGTGTATAAGTGACGTAAAAGTTGTATAGAGGAAAAAACAAAGCAATCACGTGACAAAGATAGGCTTCTTTCTAATTCAAAATAGACTAGGAATTTAAGTTCTATTTGATATATTTTCATTATAAGATATAAAAAGGATTTAAAGGTTCCTTGAGATTGTGTACTGATGATTATTGTCAATTATACATTTACGAATAAAACGAAGTTTTTTGAACTGCACCATCAAACTTTTGTAATGAGGACATTTTTCAACCGATTTAGATAATTATATGTATGTGCACACACTCGTGCCTTTCATACAATATGTTAATAGCGATTTGTACGCGAGTACCGAAATTCCCGGAAAATCCCGGTTCCAACTCCAGTACCGAACATCCGGTACCGGGTCTTAAAAAAGTACCGGTTCTGCAGGCCCTAACAGGGTCCAAAATTATGACTTTATTACAACCCACCAGTCAATGTACCTAAACTAATGTACATTTTGGAAAACAACAAAGTAATTTAGTATGATGCCCTAAGCCCTAAGCAATCCAAGCCCTATCACAACTAAGAAAGCCTTTTTTTTACGTGGCAAAATCATCAAATGAGTCCTCTCACTGGGCAGGACAGGAGGGACTGTCAGACATATACTTATTAAAATCCAAGGTGTTTCAATAAGTCCTTTAGGTTCCGGGGTCTCAGTTACCAAAAGAGTATTATCATAAGTAGGGATCGAACTCGAAACTCGTGGCTATACAAGTCGAACGTCCTTCCGTTCGACTACGTCCTCTTTTTGATGCAATAATGAGTAAAGCGAGCTAGAAAATTTAAGTTTTCTGGCTCAGAAGTTTTGGTTTCTTTATAGGTGTCAGGAGATTTTGGAAGGATATTGAGCAAATATGTATAAGTTCGGTCCGGTTTTTGATGCCCCTCAGACGTGATGCCCTAAGGCCTAAGTAATTGCTTAATTTGCTAATGGGTTAATTCGGAACTGATTGGAATACTATTGTCGGTCGATGTTTCGATTTAGTTGCACGTCGCTAGGCAGTGCAATTGATACAAATTGGGTCAGAGAGCAACGTAGGCTTCGATAATTGAACTAACTAGAATCTAGTTACCTACTAGATCATCGACATCTAGATTTGGATTTACATAAGTGTGGGACAAAATGACATATTTTATCGAAACCATGCGGAACTGGACTATTAGAGGTCGATTTACAAAACAGCAGTATTATAATAATCAAGAAAATCTAAAAAGGGGCTATTGGGACGTAAACAATCATTCATCATTACCTTATAGAACACGAGCTGTTTTCGATTTATTTACTTACAAACATTTGAAAATTTGCATCCTTACAATATTTAAACATTAATAATTTTGGATTTATAATAATATGAGGAATTAATTGTAAGTATTGAAAGCCGTTTTCCGGTTTAACACAACTAGATTTCATTAAAATGTCAATTAATTGTCAAGATTTTTTCTTTTTTTTGTTCCAGAAAAAAGTTTCAAAAACTGAAAACAAACTCTCTTTGATAATTTTATTACTTGGTAATGAGGTTTTCTTACGGAGGAACTAAAATGCTATGGAGTACCTACAACTGTAAAAATGACCAAATTCATTATCAGGATAAAAAAATTGCCAACATTACGGCGATTACCGACCAAATGTACAGAATCCAAATAGCCATAACTTACGCTTCGATGATGATGAATAGATGATAAATGGTTGTAATAGCGTGACGTCATAATTTATGCAGCGAGAGAGAAAATACCATCATCAAAATCACTGACAATAAAATTCAATAATTTCATACTGTTTTGTTAAGCATGACTGTCAGGTTTAAAAAAATATTCACTTGGTGTAACAGGTATCTCCCTGTAATCGTATTCTTTCATAAAGTCAATATTTGGTAGGTTTATTTTACAAGCAAAGTTATAAAACGTATTTAGTACGTAATCGCCGTGGAAGGCCACGAAATAAATAATTGAATTATATTAATTACTGTACGTATGTTTTGTTTAATTACATAAATGTAAATATTATTTTCCCCAGTAATTACCGCAGCTGCCTAGTATCACGATCCTATGGTAATGAGGGATTTTCTTTTCATTGTTTCCCTAGTCGATGGATAGATGGCGCTGAACTTGGTATGTTACTGCAATGAACGGAACGTCGTCATTTTTTGATTTTTTTCACTTGATTGTAATTTTAAGATCTTAAAACGTAACGTGCATGTCATGTCATTGTCAGTCCACATCACACATCACACCACTGTCATTTGGAAATAATAACAACAGGAAAAAGAATAATTGTTATCAAGAGTGCAACAGTTCTTTTACGGTGCTCAATTTGATGACCGAGCAAGCGATGATAAAGAATCACGAGCAACGAGTGAAAATTAGAATCTGAGCGATGCGAGGATCAAAAGAGCACAATGAAAAATCTTGGCACTCGATGCAACACGTAACTTTTCATCCACTCAGCGAGGAATTAAATGAAAAAAAAAATGGACATTGTACATCACAAAAGGTATTCAGTTTCGTATTAACTAGGAGTACTACATTGATTAAAATGATCCTTCGTGTAGGTAGCGCTGGATTCAGGATAACCCAAGGCAACGCCAGCTTTACTCCCACAAGTGTTACTCTGCTTTTCACACCTTACTTCGAGGAAATGAATTCGATTTTTGAAATTGATGTGGTACGATAACCTTTCGAAAACGTGAAGTAGGCACCACAGCAAAGACAGCTGTTGGGTCACCGCCGCCCCTTTTTATGCTACACTCTGTAATGAAACACGATGTTTTTAATTCAAAAATTTACTTATTCCTCTAGAGGATAAAAAAACGGTCTTTTACTCACTTGAGGATAAAAACGGCTTTTACGGTCAGATATCGAAGCGCAAAAGTACCTTTCCGAGTCTGGGGGGATGAAAACAAATATTCATTGACCAGTTCTTTTTAATTAGAGTTTCCCGCCATAAAGAAAAGTCCCACGAAAAAGAAGAGACGGCTGTGCCTCGTGGATTTGTGCAAAAATGAAGGCATAAATCTCGAAACGTATGTCAGTTCAACGCCATCTACAGAGTTCTTGGAAACTACTTTTTTTTGTAATACTCTATAAAGAAAACTTCTCATTAACAGCTTAGGTTTTAATTGATTTCCATTTTTTTCAAAACGTGAATGAATCTTACGAAAAATCTTTGAACCAATTTTATTGCAATATCAATCAAACAGTCAAGAAATCTCAGAAATAAAAAACAAGGGTAGTAATATTTTATTTAGATAATATATCCTATTCTAATCTATCCCTAATATAAAAGAAAAATAAACTTTCTAATTTTTTTAATAGTTTTTGTAACTTTTGATCGTCTACAACGACGTATTTACTAATTTTACACACAATATTGGGTATTGAGGTCATAAAGCATTTCATTTTACATGTTTAAATCAAACAATAGCAATAATAAGACTCACACATTTCAAAACAGCTGAGCTAATAGCAGAAAATCGGCTATTTTAATTTTTTGCAATTAAATTATCTCGAAAACGGTTAGGTTTAGGATGGGTTGTTTCAGAGACAAATCAGTCAGAAATTATGTAAACTATACGCCCTTAACAGGAATAGGTCGACTTAACCAGTAACCCTGTATACATATAAATATGTAGATATACAAATATTGCTAGTTTAATATAACAGTGGGAATATATCTATGGCTAATTTTGCAAACAACTATAGCATAGCTGCAATTAAATGAGAGAAATCAGGTACAAAATTTGAAATACTCAAGGCTCAGATTAAAGAGCTCAAGGGTGTCTAACAGGGCGACCCACTATCCCCAAATCTTATCACTAGTAAGCTCGAAGAAGAATTTAATGACTTCTGTTGCCTTAGATGTAGCGGAAAGCGCTAAGTAAGAGTTATAAGCATGATAAGTAGGACACAAAAATTATGAAGCGGAGCTAATTCTGTAGAGAATAGTAATTAAAGATCCTGCACTGATTATAATTTCAATAAAATAAGGAAAAAAGGTTTTGTTCAAATAAAATTCACAATATTTTAAAGCCTTCTATCTTTTGAACTTTCAAACGTTGTAACTGTAAATCTACTAATTATCGTTCACTTATGGTACCGATCATCAATTTCACGAAACGACTAGACTGTCTCCATTTTGAAACACTTGAACGCTTCGAGGGCTACTTGTGATTAGTGTAATAATGCCTCGTGTCCAGATTAGCGTTAGAAACAAAAAATTGCATGCAATTAAAGATGAGAACGTAGAGATATATTATTCAAATGTCTATTTGATCGGAGTAAAAATCCTGTAACGACAGACAGGGGAAAATAGGAGAAGAAAAGATGTTGCACCCATTCCAAGTAATGGAATAAATTATGATAATGATTTAATCAATGTGACATTAAAATGTTTCCACCATCAGACGTCTTACTGTCAAGCTGGGTACTCACTTAGCAGTATTGCATGCTTGTTGCATGTAACGTATCAGATACGGTATCAAGTGAGTACGCAGGCACGAGCCCACTGCGAACCGCTCGCTGTAAGTTCGCAGTGATACCATCTGTGGTGATACCGCAACTCGGCGGGTCAAACAAACACAAAGGCGGCTCGCAGTTTGCTCGGACGAGCCGTACCCACTTGCAGGTTGATACAGTATCTGATACGTTATATGCAGCACTGCTAAGTGAGTACCCAGCTTCAGACGTCTGAAAGTGGCAAATCGAAAAGTGTTGTGCCAATAGGTTGGCAAAGATCAAGAATGAGATGCGTGAGAATGATGATAACGACTCGGGGGAAGATCACCCACAATTTTGAAGGAATTATGTACGAGTTGTTTAAAAGTTAAATGCATTAAGACTTGAAAGGAGGTGAATCCAAAATAATTTTGAAACCACAACGGGAATAAGAAATAAAGGTAGTAAGTAGGGTGACGACTCTCAAAGTTAAAAAAGGCATACTTTTCTAATAGGTAGGATTCACTATCGCAACCACAAATTATACTCTCATTACGACTGGATAGTGAAAATCCAAACTGTGCTAGCAGACGAAATTACCTTAATTATATTAAAGCGGTCATGACCTAAATGCTTGCGCATTGGTGACAAACATGGTAATGCTTTGTTGTTCCGTACCTTTGCACTGACCTTAACCTTATTACAAGCACTATATAAAGGGGAATGATAGAAATTGTAGTTAAGGTCAGATAACTCCTAGAGTCCTTGAGAAATTGGCTCAATTTTTTTTCATGACCTTGAGCATTTATGTCTCCCAAAGAATCTTTCTGTGGACCAGACTAGACCAACCAACACAAGAAGAATTTTTGAATTGAAACCAGTTCGACGTTCCGGATTAACCCTTATGAAAATTAAGCACTTGCTAAGGCATCATGTCTCAGGGGCACTATAAGCCGGATAGTATATATATTTACTATAGGGGCTGTGGGTTTTGGAGAGGTACAAACCCTCTCAAAATGTCGTCATCTATGAAGAAACCAAATCTACTCGAGGCAGAATGCCTAAATCTTCTAGCTCGCTACGCTCGTTATTGTATCATAGACTTAGTTGGATCTGTATAAGTTTACAGTTTCTCGTAATCTCTTTTTGGTATTAACAAAAGCAAATACCTTATCCATTAATTGTTTATGGAAAATTGCAAAAAAAATATTGAGCTTACTTCAACTCTTTGTTCTCGAAATGTTTCTGCTTAACCTAATCAACAAAGTACCTGATTACCCTTTATGACACCATCCCATACTCTTCAACAATAAATATGTACCTACATTAAAAAATTAAAGGCCGAATCTGTTTTGCATATTTTTTTTGCAGGAGGATAAGTGCATCGCACGCACCATATGCTTGGATTGTTTATCTTAGGGCATCAAGTAGGTAGGTAGACTTAATTCCGCATTGGTAGTTCCTTAGATTAGCGCGTTCAACCAACCAAACAAACTCTTCAGCTTAATATTAGTTTAGTTTATCTATGCCCTAGATTACTCATGACAATTCAGATTTACGAATATCTTAATATTCAATTATGCATGAATGAACTGGTATGAAAAATTTGATCGTGACCTATTTGAACTTCAAAGTTGCGACGTAATTAGGTACATGCTTTGCACACAATTAGAGCATTGTATTTTGACTATTTCGCTAGGCCATCTATTGTTATAAACTAGTTTGAACCGAAATTCTCAAATTGTAAATATACCTAGTATTATAAACTAGTGCGAATCTAGGTCTTGAGTTTATAGTCCTTAAGTTTATTTTTTACTAACATTTTGGGCATTGGCAACTTCTAGGCTCATGTGTTCTAGGCGCATAGCATGTAATTAAGTACCATCACCGGATATACTTCCAAAATTCATTCACGAAGTCATTCATAATGTATATTGATACGTGGCCGTTTTAAACACGCTGCTCATTAGCCTGCCACAAATCTAAAAAACTTTCCCAATCTTCATGAATCTTCTTCATTTTTGATAATGTTGAAAATCTATAAGAAAAACTACGATTTCTGATTTAACAATTAGTTCCCTACAGAGTAAATCGGTATACGAACAATGTACACTTTGATAATATGTGAACTCCTAATCTCTTAATTGGATATAAATATATAGTTGGTGCCCGTGTTGGAGTCTATACATGCCGCGACCGAGCTAATACCTACCCAGTTCCTTACCGAGTTTATTCGACATATAAAGTATTCAGTTTAAATAAGCTTAACATAGGTAGTCACGTCTTACAAAGATAATGCAACTGCTTGTTATCTTTACGAGAACATTAGTTAACTAAACATCTCTGAAATCCGTTTAAGAATAGACTGGGTTAATTTATTATTGTACTTGCTTCACCCAGTGTCGAACTTGCCTTATAGTTGAGGGGGAGGTTGCTAGCCTGGGCCCCAGGCTAAGTGGGCCAAGCTAGCAACTTCCCCCCGTGGGGAGCGGAGTCGCAAGTCAATCGGTAAGTAGGTACCTAGGTAATTCTTGGGCCACGCAGAAAGGGTCACAGCTCTTTAACTAATCAGATATTTCGTTCATTAGAGAAAATAAAGTAGAAGAGAGTAAAATCGAAATCTGAAATTGGTTTAAAAAACAGTCAATGAAACTAGTTGAAAAATAATAAAATGCATTAACTGGGTCTTTTGGGGACTAACCGGACTCTTCCGACCGAGTCCGACTCTGGTCATCATCTTCCCTCCACCTTCCAGTCTTTGAAACTGTCATAACACAATAATAAACCAGTTTCTGCATTAATTCTAGGTACCTGAGAATCATAATTTGTTATCGCACGTATTTTTATTATTAAATTAGCTAGATAAATGTAGATACGAGTATCTATTTACATACTTAAAAATGTGACGTTGCATTTCATGAAATTCATGAGCGACAAGAATTTATTTATTTAATTAGATGTAGATAAATTTCAAGGGCATTTCTGATATATTATGGACCTAGAAGGTTACAGTTACAATAGTTGATCATATCGGTCGATTGTAGTAGTTTGCAGTTTAGGGCAAGCGCTTTGTTTGGTGCGGTCAAGTCTAACTCAAAATGTACAAAAATACACGTCATATGTAAACACGATAAGATAATAATCTACCTATCTTTAGGTAGGTACTTAATTCGACCGATCGATAGTTAGCTGTCATTTACCCAACTAAAATTATGTGCAGCTTGCACGTGTGGTCCTGCAGCCAGTGAATAATGGGTAACTCACACAGTCTGATCGAAAATCAGCTGCGCTATTCTCTATAAACACAGCTGTGTGACAGCGCGGTCGCTGCGCGCACTTCACACTGGAACTAAACTTTTCTACCCACTAAGCTACTGTCATTACGTTGCACGATCGGACGATCTCAAAGCCTCCTCATCGAAGAGCACCATGGTAGATTCCTGATAGAAAAACCCAATAAGTAACACTGCGTCTTCGTACACAAGGCGATGCAAGTGTCCGATACCTTACGACTTGGGATCCAGGTGACTATCGCAATATAAATCCATAGAGGTTCCTATACCGGGCACGCGTCAATGGATACCAAAATCGTAAGGTATCGGAGACTTGCGTCGCCTAGTGTACGAAGGGGCTTTGATCGTCAACCTTCAAGCTCAGCAGTCACATTAGCGACTACTGAGGCAGTCAGTAATGCTCAAGCCATTTTCCCGAATTACGGTCACCTCCTAGTTCGCAAATAGATAGGTACTTATATAAAAATAACAATGTAGAAAAACTACGAAGCTTCAAAACCGGTAGTTTACTACCAGTAGGTATAAACACTACGATTTGAATACATTTTCATTATTTATTTCAACCAAACTGGTTCATTGTTCATTATTATGTTATGTCTGACCTACATTACCAGTAAAATTATTATAAATCATACCTTCCCTTTTTTCAGGCGTGGAAAATTATCAAATGAGTCCTCCCACTCTGGGTATTGCTGAACAACTCCTGTTCCTGGAGTTGCCCGTGCTTGTGACTTCGGGGATAGGTACATTGCTTTAATTTAGGTTCATGGTATTTTTTGTTTTAATATGCAAAAGAAATTAATAACAGAACACCACCTGCAGTTGCTTACCTAATGGTAGTACTTTGGTATTCTGTGCTAATAGTACGATTCCGCCTAAAAAAGCCAGAGTGAGTCCACAAGCGAACATTTGTGCCGCACAAGATCAATCGCATCTTAAAGTGTAAAAAGGTTTCACAATGAAGAACCATTTGAGTCCACATAGAACTGCTACACCTACATTCAAATATGGAAGGCAGGCAAATACGGTCCCAGTTTCCGGGCTTCGGGCTTTTGGGCAAGCTACATGCAGCAACCACCTACTTTAACAGCTGTTAACTGAATTATCTTCTGTTTGCACTTCGAATAATTAGTGTTTATTCCTGAAGAATTCAAGCACAATATTTTCCACCACCGACACACACTTAGGCACCTAGTTACAATAAACTTCACGTGTAGGTGTATTAGTCGTCTTACTGTGTCATCAGTTGAGTTCAAAGAGGAAATTTTGTAACTTTTTTTATATTCTACTGACGTGTTAAATACCTATGTGCAATTAAGTACCTAATTATAACACACGACTATGGCGCTATAATTATGCCTAGTAATTAAAAATAAATTAATATTTTTTTTTACAACAGATAACATCTCGACCTTCTCAGTGCGAAAATGGCGGAAGTAGATCGAATTGTGTAAAGAGGGGAAAGGGAGGCTCTGCACCTTAAATAAGTGCCCTATATTATTAGCCTATTAGGACCTGGGTCTGGCTTTTATTAGCCCAGGCTAATAAGTAAATCCTGGCCACGAAGTCGCATTGGATGATAATATGGGTAGGGGTAGATCTGTTTTGCAAACCATGACATGACCCACCTATCTACGCTACATGCATCCGAGGTGGTGAAGTTATACTACACCCAACAAGTAAGAAAAAAAAAGTGCGTAAATGAGTTTGTTTGTAACGCTTTCATGCCTAAACCGATGGTCAGATTTTAATGATTTTTGGTACAGAGGTAGATGAGACAGTGGCTTCTCCCACCCTTAACTCTTGAGAGGTAAGGGTGGGAGCCAAGACGCGGGCAAAATTAAGTGATTTATAATTTTATTTCGGGTCAGCGAAGCATCAATACGAAGAAGGCTCGCTAGATAGTTCACACGGCTACACATCAAGCTATACAAAACCAATTTGTCTTGGTCTCGCTTCGTACGATTTTTAGACAAAATGAAAGGTCAGATAATACTGGTTTCGCATAGCTTGATGTGTAGCCGTGTGTACCAAGTAAATTATGCTCTCGTAGCCCACGCGTGGATTTATCACGTCCATTAATTTCTACTTGCGTAATTTTCACACGCTCGTTTCACGAACTGCCAAAACAGTTGGTTTATAAACATTGACCAAAATAAACCATGTTTTGAGTACATAATCGACGGTTTGCGGCAGCTATAAGTGCAATAACAATAATCCTAAAACGAGCCGTGGTCGATAACAAAGGGCTGGATATAGATCGTAGTGTAGAAATCTAACTAATATTAGAAATACGGAAGCTTATATGAGGAAGGATGGAGCAATGGATGAATGGATGTTTGTTAATCTTTTACGGCGAAAGTGTTAATCCAGGGTATTAATATTAACTGTATTAGTACTTATGTAACTAATTTTATACAAATCCGTTCAGTAGTCATTGTGTGTAAGAGGAATAATTCTACATCCATCCATTCACACAAACTTTCGCACTTTACTTTTTTTTTAAATTATTCTATAATATTAGTTACATGCGGCCAAAGAAAAAATGCTGAACATCAAAAAAGAACTAAAGTTTCTTAAGTTTTCCGTACTTATATGTATGTAAGGCATGGATCCGTGATTTCTGTTTTCCTCCTGGTGGAAATTAATGATTGAATATTGTATGACCTCGTTTTTCAACAAAACATTTAAAATTATCTTGTTGTGATCATTTCCAAATGAATATATTTTCAATATGCAACTCTCTATAAAATCTCTCAAATTCCAACGAGCACGTCCTGATAAATTAATTCATAATTACTGCCTCTAGCCAGTTCGAGCCCGATTAATGAGATAGCTTAATTTATTTTACGTCGATCAATATGTAGATTTTACTCAAGAGGAAAATTGTCGCGCTCTTATTTGATGTCACTGATAATAATTATAGGATTGTTTAATAGGTACATACGGCTACACATCAAGCTATATAAAACCAGTATTAGCTGATCGTTTATTGTGTGTAAAAATCGTACAAAGCGAGACCAAGACAAACTGGTTTAGTATATTTTGATGTGTAGCCGCGTGTACTCAATGAAGATATTAGGCTTCCCGCACTTACTCGGGGACGCGCGAGTGTCAATTTTTAATGCCAATAGGACCGATACATTCGTTTGTTTAGTAAAAAAAGAAGATTTTTCAGCTTGATCTGAAAACAGGAGCCTTACCACGAGCTCTAAACGCGATCCAGTATAGGCTGTGGGAAAGAGACTTAGCTATACAAGTCTTCTAGTGCCATCTCTTTCCCTGAATGGCACTATTCACGCCGTAATACGGCATGGTAGGCCCGTGGTCCATAGGGACTCGCACTTTAACTGATTTAGTAACTATAAACAGGCAGGCTTGAATTTTAGATTAGATTATACTTTATTGCACACCAAAATTGTTACACATCTGTTGTATGAAATTGCTAATTATGGGGTTACAATTATGGCGGTCTTATCTATGGATTTAAAATAAAAAAAGGTGGAGGTAGTCAGTGGTGCACTGAAAATACAAGAGAAAACAGTTGAAATCATAGTTATTGCAGATAATTTATGCTACTTAAATAAATTAATAAATTTTAGCTTGAAATTGAACGGTTAGTTATTGGGTATTATTGGGATGCGTGGAATAAGAACATTTTTCCCTTAGCCACATTCTAGTGCCATTACATAGTCTCGGGGCGTCCAAGTTGCGCATTAACAAAACTGGTACCTATACCGACTTTTAATTCGAGCTTATGTGATGGCACCCCGGATCGTACAGTGTTCAGATGACATGACTGTATCAATGGAGTTGTAGGTTGTTGCATCACTGGTTACTTGGTCCAAGATAATTAACATCTTATGGGAGATACCCCTTAATATTTATTGTATTCTAGTTTTTAGTATGTTTTGTTAAAGCGCTAACAGAAGTACATCATCTGTGAAAAATTTCAACTCTCTAGCTTCCACGGTTCATGAGATACACACGAATTGACAGCACAGCTGGGTTTTCAGGGTTGCAAACTTGGGTGAAAAAAATTGTAGTTACATGTGCGTTTGCAATGTTTGGTTTTTTGTAGTTAGGTACATGCGCGTTTGCAATGTTTGGTTTTTTTATGTCGAAATTAACCGGCCTAAACGCCAATGTTTGTTAGGGGAGTAAGGGGCTGGAAAGTTGAATTCATTCTTAGGTTACACCGGATGGATATATTGTAGGCTGTGTAAGAAGGATTGACAGAAGTGCAGAAGAGGCCTTTGATCTGCGCCTGAGTTGATTGTTTAGTTAGGATAAGTTAGGTTTTATAACTGATATCAACATTATAGCGAATAAACAAATTGAGAGCCAAGACACGGATTAAAGATCGCACTTCAATTGTTTACAAATACAAAAAAAAAACACGTTTTCAAGTATGTTGAAGTCGTAACGGTGGAACGCGTTTCAATGAATTTCCTTACGTTTTTAGCTCCGTTTTTGTGATGTGCTTTGTTGCATTTTAGATTAGAACCAACGAGAAATAAGTTGCATTTTTGATCGGCTTTTTTTAAGGAATGCTGATGCTATGCAAAGCAAAAGCCAGAGTAGACCATAGTATTAAAAAAGAAAGTGAGGTTGGTGGTGTGGTGGGGCCAAAGTTGAAATCGAAAAAAGAAATTACCTAGCTGTTTCTCTGCAGCTGATAGTTGTTGTTTTTTTAGGGCTACCGAGTCCATGGTAAAAGTTGTTCCTAATTATAATATAAGAAGTATTATCAACGTCTTCTTATATTTTTGTAAAGAAAAACGAAGGTTAGATATCTACAGGAATACAATGCAAAGGTTTAAATTTATAGGACATCATTAACTTCTTATTGATTGATGATAAAATGTATCAATGTAATAAAGCCGCATGCGGCTAATAAAATATAAATTTAAAGACGTTCAGATTAGGTAGGTAAGCTGTAGATAAATTACCTATACTTACAGCACATGACATTACTTGACACATGGGTTTGGCCATTGTTTCTATTAAGTAACTAATCAAAATTTAAAAAAAAACACCATCATTCCAAACAATGTTAAAAGTGTAACAGTTTTTTTTTAAAACCGTTTTTATGGTCTTAAGAATGATTGCATTTCATTAATGAAAACTACCACTTGACCACAATGGTCACGGTTCTCAATTTCTTAATCGTTTATTTTAACAGCGTTTATGGTTTTATCAAAAAAGTACCCAGTTTTATTGATAGGTTTGTACGTACAAAACCTATCTTTGGGTAAACGACGTCGTTTACCTAATTGTTTTAATCAGAAACGCTTGTAATAGTAAATACAGAAAAAAACACAATCCTAGTAATAAATTGGTTGCAAAGTGGTTCTATGACGAGAAATTGGTGTAGCGATTAGAATGCCAACACCAAACTGGCACAAACTACACATTTTTTTTTAAACACTTGTCTTCCGATAATATTTGTAAATATTTCACTTGTAAAAATTATAGTATTTAAATAAACATCGATGTTGCTCACCACTTCATGATCAATGCTGACGACGGTCCGTGATCGAAGTCACTCACAAACTGCGCGAGCGCAAGCGAAGAATTGTTTGAATAGCTTAAGGTCGATCGTTCGCTTTCCTATTACGCAGGACCATGAGTTGACGATCTCGCTCCTCGATGTAGATATCTTAGCATAAAGCAGATAAAAACCATGATATAAGAAGATAATAGACGTTTTAAAGACTGATTTAATGTTGATAAAAATTCCGCACGTGTGATTAATTTAATTCATGCTCAACTTTACGCCTGTCTTTTACTAACTCCATTCAAGTAACTACGAAACTCTCGAGTCTTTAATCAACTTTAACTTGACCGAAGAGGTCAAAGTTAGATACCTGTTAGAGCTCTGGTACTTGGTTTTTGAAGCAAAGATGTCATTAGATACTCGCCCCTTAAAAACACCTATCCACCTTCTTTACATAATAGTGAAGCTGACTGACTGGTACAGATTTTTGTTTTTTTTTTTGTAGTTTCTGAGTAGATAGGTATCTAACATGCATAATTTTACAGAAACATGCCTATCTGATGGAATAGATTTATTACACCCATGTGACGGTAGGATGGCAATCGGGTCATATTAATTTTTTGATTGATAAATAATAATAATCGATGGTCGGTTGGGGGGCCGGTGGCAATGACACCCCTCATCTACAAGGGGATCAACAGCCATATTTGCGATTTCTTTGTTTTTCAGAAAAGCATTTTCGAGAACATTATCAACTAATTCTCAAGAAGATGCCTCTATCGGCTGATTTTCTTGTTGATCGTCTTCGATGGACTGTCTAAGTGTCTACCTCGCTTAAAAAGGTCATGCAACTTGTAAATCGTGGGTAGACCACGGCAAGAGTCCCCATAACATCTCTGCAATTATAATCTGAGGCGTTTTTCCTGTTTACTCGTTGTGCGAACTTTACCACGGCGGCGGCGGCGGCGCGAAACTCAATTTTCATCATAGTTGCAAGTTGCAAATAATAAAAATAAAAAATACCCAGTACCTACAGGTAGGTCATATGTGGATTTGGGCCTGTGCCGTTTTCATTTTTTATTAACAAAACTTTTTTATTTTTTCTTCTGTGTTTAAACATAAAATAAAAGTGTTTAAAAATTCAAATACTTAATCGTAAATTAGCTTCTTAAGTGTGGCTATTAAGATTAGATAAGAGCTCAACAAAATGAAAGTTGTCATGAGAACTTCAAATGCGTGCTTCTCAGTTTACAAGGAAAATATTGGTCCGAATAAAAAAAAAAACTTACCTAATTAAGAAAAAAAGGTTGTTAAACAAAACTGATATACAAAGGACTAGCATAAATCCGTGGGTTCTTTGAATGGAGATCAGTTATTGTCCTAGGAAATCGCATTACCGTATTATTTTATAGTACCCACTCGTACTTAGATTTTGCGCGAAAGAGTTGTAGATATTATAACTACGTAATACCTATCCCTATCTATCCATCGTTACATGATCGTTACACACCTTGTATTTACAATAGTAATAACCTAAGATATCAATGAATGTGTGCGAGAATTCCAATTTTTCTTAGGTACCAGTAGGTACCTATTTGTATTTCGAATTTGTTCATTAAACGTGGAGGTCTTCTAATTTTGGCAGGCGCTGCATATTATGGTATGAGTTCGATCTGTCCGATCTCTGCAGCACTGGGTGCGTTGCATTGCTGCCGAGCTCGGAATGTAATAGAGTTCAGCCTGCCGTTAAAATTTATATAGCAGGGATTCTTAAACTTTTTGCAGTCACGGACCACCTTCACAATATCAATAATTCCACGGACGTCGGACCCCCCGTCAAAAAATATTTTGAACAGATCAGAGTATCAGAGTCAAACATGAAACAAACCCTGCCCTAGAAGTTTAGTCTTTGTTCAATTAATTCATGTTTTGTGACTGACGATATGTTGTCGCGGAGAGTTCTTGTATTTACCTAGAAGAGATTATTATACTATTTCCTAGTAAATAGGTTAAGAGTTGGCTGACCTACTACGTACCCCTGGTACACATGCCAGGGACCCCCAGGGGGTCCGTGGACCCCACTTTAAGAAACCCTGTTATATAGCGAGGCTCGGTTCATGCTCTTTTGTCTATGATTGACGATCTTTTTATGAAGACCACAAGATCACGCTGGATGCAAGCCGCTTATCCAACCGGTCCTATTGAAAGTCTATATGGAGGTCTATGTTCAGCAGTGGACGTCTTACGGTTGATATGATGATTAATAATGCGGGGTGTCGGCTCGCCTTCACCTCCTTTTTTTTCCTATGAAAATACTTATGGACAGTCATGCTATGTCAGAGTCACAATCGAGTGACTTCTTTACTAACCTTTGCCGGGGGTGCGGATTGTCTCGCGCATTCGCTGCTCAAACGGTAGGCCTTCGCCCGGCTACATCGCCTGGTTCCTCTGCTCAGCGTCCCTTCAGGCAGACACCATACGAGTCGTGCCTCTTTCTTCTGAATCTTCACCTAAGGCCGGTCTTTATTCGACAGGAACGCTGTAATATCCAGATTTACTTCAGCACAAATATTCGTTAGAAGCCGCGTAATATTACCAACTTCAAATCATTTGTGGTGCGGGGTCCCAACAGAGCATCTCGACACGTGCGTACCTCAAGGAAGAGTTTTGGCCGAATGGTGTAGTACCTATAGTGACGTTTTCGCGGCAGGTTTGTGAGTTTAAAAAAAAAAAATTATTGTCATGTATTTCTATTTGTTGTATTAATAGAAGTAATCATCCTTGCAATCAATGCATCTTTGCCGACGCAGTGGCAGTTTATTGATGCCCTTTATAAAGAAAAAATCTGAACGGGAGGCAACAAAGGCTTTTTGTACTGCCTCGGGTATTGAATTTTTTTCCCGCCAAGAAGTTATCCAAATTCTGGAAAAAGTAGTTTGTAGGCGCAAGGTCTAGTGAGTAGGGCAGATGACGGAGAGCTTAACATACAACCTAGCACTGGCCTGGAAGTTGCAAAAAAACGTAAGAAAATTTTAATTTCGCGGGCTGGTTTGAGCATTCACCATAAACGTCTTTTTTGTTTTTTTTCGTCCTTCTTTGGGAAGGGCAAAGGGAGCTGAGCCCATACAGCCAATAACCATAAACGATCAAAATCATCATTTTTTTTATTGGCAAGTCGCTATTTGCGCAATGCCACCAACAAAAAACGAGGAAACTTGGTAGAAAATGAAATGATTAATTTAGGACACGGAATTTGGATGGATATTGGATAGGATTATTAGGAAAGGCATAAACATAAGTATTCTATGCCTATATTATTGTGATTGATAAAAATGATGATTGATACATATATATTTTTGAATCTTTAGAAGCCAGTAAAACAGAGATGGATGTAGGAAAAGCAATGATAGAGGAAAGTAGCATGGAAATAAAAGAATCATGAGTTCATGACTAAGAAGAGGGCAGGAAAAAAATAATGATTTAAATCTCCAACATCACCACCACCACAGTCACCACATTCGCAAAGGTCACTCTGGCAACGCAAAATTATCTTCGGAGCAAGTCGGAGCAGTTTAGTAGGGTGGTGCCAACCACAGCAAATTAACATGTTTAGTCGATTTTTTTGACTCTATAATTTTTTTTTTGCAAGGAAATTACTCGTATTTTTTATCATAATCATTCACAAATAACTGATCTTTATACACGTGGAAGAGGTTTGTTTTAAATAGCAATATTATAAGTGATAAAAGAGGAAATTGTTTTAATTGTAATCAAATACGATCGTAATTTAGTAATAGTTTAACGTTTAGTAAGCAACATCGACATTATGACCTCTATTTTTTAGTGTTTTATTTCATCTGTGAATTAATCACATCGTAGGACGCTTCGCGCCGTACAATTTATTTTTTCGTATGATTTCTTAGCATTTTCACTTATAAGGACTGTATAATTCGTACCTGTGTTGAAGAACTCGTGGTGATAATTTCCCTACTGTTCTGTAATTTAGTTTTTGAAAATGTCTGGAATAGCAAGTGCACGTTTAGCTGAAGAAAGAAAAGCCTGGCGCAAGGACCATCCCTTTGTAAGCGACGTGATTTTTGTTGTAGATTGTCGACTTGTTTGTTTGTAGTATATTCATGATTGAGAGCATTTTGTGTTTCAGGGCTTTGTTGCCAGGCCTATGAAAAACCCAGATGGATCTCTAAATCTAATGACATGGGAATGTGCGATTCCTGGAAAAAAGGGGGTTAGTATTTCAAAAACTTATAGAATCAGCATTTGCCATCATAACTAGCAGTGGTACATAGTGTTCATAAATCATTTTCTAATGGTAATAGACTAAATGTTAAAAGTTCCTCACAAATTGCTTTTAATCTTGCAGACACCATGGGAAGGAGGTCTTTATAAGCTGCGCATGATTTTCAAAGATGACTATCCTTCTAGCCCACCTAAGTGTAAATTTGAACCTCCACTTTTCCATCCCAATGTGTATCCATCGGGCACTGTCTGTCTTTCACTACTAGATGAGGAAAAGGATTGGCGTCCTGCAATCACAATCAAACAGATCCTGCTTGGTATTCAGGATCTTCTCAATGAACCTAATGTTAAGGACCCGGCACAGGCTGAAGCCTACACAATCTACTGGTTAGTAAATCCTTTGAAATACTTTGTCAACTTCATACTATTTATCAAAAACTTATGTTGTTTTAATAAACACTGTTGTAATCTTAAGTATTTTATTTCTTTTACAGTCAAAATCGGTTAGAATATGACAAAAGAGTTCGAGCACAAGCACGAGCGATGGCAGCCACAGAGTGATGCTGTTTACATCAAATATCAATACACTCAAATGAGCTACTTACAATCACCTAGCTTCGTTGCAGAAAGCTATTCATCAAAATAAAGTTAATCCTTTTTGCAGCAATTTGTATTAAAGTGGAAGTTGACTCAGAAATGAGAGATCAAAGAAGTTATTCGATGATTATTTGGTCTGAATCACCTTTCTATGTAAAAAATATGCAACAGCTTTCTGCTACAAAGACAGGCAAGTTAGTTCATGTCAGTGATATTGTTGAAATGTTCAATGACTTCAAGTATTATGGATTATCTATGAATAATTCAACAGTTCATCTGATTTTATTAATATAGAGATTCCAATAAACATAAAAGCCATTTGTTCTAATTGCTGTTCACTTTCTAGAAATTAATGGGGCTCATTTTATTTATTAATGTAAAGTATCTGCATTGATTATACACTAATTATAATGGTTAATAATGCTTAGTGATTGTCAGCCATCTTGTATGAAAATCTCATGACTTGATTTTTGCGCATATAAGATTTGTGATGATCTACTACACTATTGTTTTAAACTATTTTTGTATTTTTATGTTAGTGAAACCCAGTAATAAATTTCTCAAAAGTATCTATAATTAGAAGACTTGTCAATTAACTACCATGTGAAATCTTTGAAAGGAGTAGTTGAACTTCATATTTTTAAAATAAAATCTATTGATTGAAATAGTAATTTGTAAACATTCCTTCTGTGCGTAGACTTGTGTATTGTGTAGTATTTATGTAATTTCAGTTGTTGGATTTGTTAGACACTTGAGTGGAGGAATGCTTCTCCACACTTGCTACCTGGTGAATGTAAGGCTGAGAGTACACACTTGCGTTTGTAAAGTGGATTTGAACCTACATCACGTTGGAAATGGCATCAATTTATACCTAGGCCTACAAGGATCTGATAATGTCGATGGGTAATGGGCGTCGCTGATTTTTAATGTAAAGGGATATTTTACAGTTCGTTATCATTCAGTTGTTTGGCATTGGCATAAATCACACAAGCTCTCACAAGTGATCTAAAAATCCCACTGTTAACATCGCTCGAAAAGTATTCCGCAATTAGGTTGAGGGTTATGCAATATTGCAACATGATGTTGTTAACAGTAGTATTGTTGCTCAAGCATGAATCGCACTCCCGTTTGTCGAACTACCATAATACACCCCTCTAAGTTTAAAACGATTTCCCCGAACGTCCACTACCTAGGTACCCAAAATTGTTTTTCCCTAAATAATGCCTTTCCCATTTCGTATATTTTCCCGAAAATCCGTTTTCCAAAAAAGTCCGTTCCTGAAAACAGGTAAATTGAACCTGTAAGGGTAAGGCCCAAACCACGATCGTAATTTTTGAGTCTTAGTAGTCGTAGAATTTCGGTCGCTTTCATAGAAAAAAATTGCGTCGCGAGAGAGTCGTCTTTTGTTTTGTATGAAAAGCAATCGAAATTCCACGACTCAAAAATTACGCTCGTTGGGCCTCACCCTAAATGGCACTGCCCCGGCGTCGGACGTCGCAAGACGATCTCCGGCCACCGTAGGCGCGGGCATGCGGGCGGCGAGTAAAGGGCAACTCGCCGTCCGACCATGGACCATACCCGGGTCGACGGCGCGTCGTGTTCTACGCGCGCCTCAAAGAGCGTCAGCATAATGACGCCCCTCTCAGAGGGCTAAAGCCTGCCGGGGTCGCGGGTCTTATACCATCACCGTGACCCCGGAACATAAAGGGCTATTGAAGGACACCGTGTGCACAGTAGTGTATGAGTGAGCTTGCTCATGACGCAAAACAGAATTGCATCGTGTCGTGACGATAACTGATGCCTAGTCCAGCAGGCATAGCATGGCGCCGTAGAAAGGGGTTTTGTCTACGGAAATAAAATAGACAAAATGACAGAACGTAGAAATATTTTTATTGTTTTAAGCATGGAGCATGGTAATGGAAAATAAACGTTCTTTTCTTCAGAAGTGTACGGATGGTGTCATATTTGTTCAAAAATACAGTCGACTTGTGTAGAAATAACGATGAAATAACTTTGTCTTTTCTTGGTAGAATCGCCATGCTACGCATACATCCAGCACGCGTAGCATGACCACCGTAGAAACGAGTTATATCGACGGGAGAATCGACAAACTGACAGATTGAAGAAAGATTTCTATCGTCCTAAGCACGGCGATGTTTGTCACGTAGAAAAGAAATGTTTCTTCTCTACGATAGAAAGAAGTCTACAACGTCGAGCATGCCGACAATATTTTCTCTACTTTTGACACTTGGGGGAAGACACATTTCTTCTCTACAAGAGAAACTTGTCTACATCAAATCAGACCTAGACAAGTTTCTTTTTATTATATTCTTGATGTTTATCGACTTAAATTTGTTTTAAAAACAAGTTAAGGTCCCCCCAACTCAATCGCTTTAGTTTTTAAGCCTTATAGAATAAAAAAGGCTGAATAACCTTTTAAGGAAAGTGCATTAAACTTTTTTTTAATAAGAGTTCCATGAAAAAATATAAAATGAGAAACTTTCAGTGAAATAATGCAGACAGCTAATCTTTCCAAAGTTTTTTACACAAAAATATTTTGCAAGGTCATGAGTCATAGACATGCAGCATACACCCAATATTATCTGCCTAAAATTACCATACTCATAATTTATCATATAATAAATATCTGTCTCCTATATCACATAGATAATGTTGTACATTTGTTTTTCTCTCTTTCTATAAAGTATGTTATTTTTATTTGACATTTTTCTAGGAAAGACTCGTGTTCATACATGGTTCATACTGTGTGCCTATGGTTTGGATACTTTTAGCGTTTTGTTGTCGCTTTGATATAAGTGCAAAAAGTTATTTTTATTACAAATGAATGCACATATTTCTAGAATTATGGATAATTATGTCTGATTCCAATAAATCATTTTGATTTGTATTGAAAACTTGAGAATTTAACACGTTTTTTTCGTTAACTAAACGTTTTAGTTCATTCACAGTTCAGTCATTCGCCGTTGCTATGGAAAGAAATCCTATGTCTTGTCTTCATAGAAACACGAGTCTACAGGCCGCGCCATGCTCGGACAAAAGACATATCGTGTGGGATAGAAAGAGCTTTGTCGTTTCTTGGTAGAATAGAGATAGAATCGCCATGCTACGCGTGCAGGGCATATCGCGATGGGATACAATAAATATTCAGAATCACTTTTCAAAACCGGTTGTTCGTCTTTGATGAAATTACGGAGGTGAAAATGTGATCTAACTAGATCTCATTCATAGTCATAACTGGGGAAATGACTATTCTCAGTATTTTTACTTCGATAGGCTTCGTAATTTGCTTGCAGCAAAAACGCTTTACAAAACGAGCTTCGGTTTTCAAGAGTGAAATATCGATTCACTGCACTGGATCGATTCAGCAATAATAATATCTCAATAATCGATTCACAATTAATAAAATTGATCTCAGATAGCCAAGACGACAAGACCATCCCAAAATGTACTCTACGGCCATCCCAAGTTGATCTCCCTCCTGCTTCTACGGCCTGCATGTGATTCACATCATGTCTATTTATGTAGTCTGTGAATTCTGTGATTCACATGTTATAATTTTAGCATAAAAGTCTCGTAGCCATGCCATAAACTTAAAAAAAAATATTGCAATTATTAGTGTCATTCTTAGGTGTCATTAGTGTCATTGTCAAATCAATATTTTAGATTTTTGTGTATTGTGAAAATCGGAATACGTGCGAGGGTTTTGTTTGAAACAATAAGAATTATTGAGTGGCGTACCCTAATAATTTGTTCGTGCTGTGTGTAGATATTAAATAAGGTTTCCTATCATCAGAAATGGCTGATGACGATCAAGATTCCAAAGAGTACCGGTGGGAGACAGGTTATGAGAAGACTTGGTGAGTTTTAGGGCTACGTAGCCTTTTGGCATAATAATTTTATAGGCAATATAATATAATATTTATGGAATAAAAGGAAATGAAGAATTTAAACCTTGAATTGAATTGAAATTAAATCATTTTTGTAAAACTTGTCGTGTTACTTGTTCAGGGAAGCCATCAAAGAAGATGAGGATGGTTTGGTGGAAGGTTTGGTGGCGGAGTTTGCGCAGAAAGCCGCACGGAAGGCTGTCGTGGCTCGACGCGGTCCCGTGAGGCTGGGTATGATGAGGCATGTTCTTGTGGCAGTTGATTGTTCAGAAGCTATGAACTCTCAGGACCTCAAACCATCTAGATTTCTTTGTACACTTAAGGTTGGTTAATAAGTCTGGTTTACTTTTATATAGTAATCTTGTTTCTGTTCAGTATTTTTTTATTATTTATGTGTATAGAATGGATAGATAGAAAAATAAACTTTTTTAGCTTTTTAATTTTTTTATGGAAATTTTGCATATTGAAATAATTTCAGCTTCTAGAAAAGTTTATAGAGGAGTACTTTGACCAGAACCCTTTAAGTCAACTTGGCTTAGTTTTGATGAAGAACAAAAGAGCAGAAAAACTAACTGAACTCTCCGGGAATGTCAGAAAACATATCAAGTCTTTACAGGGGTATGTTATATGCATTTTTTTTAAACATTGCCCCACTGGAGGAATTTCTCCTGTTTCGTGTTTGTGTTTATAAACATAGTAACTCACATACACAAATACCCAGACTCGAAAGAACTACTTGAGGCCATATAAATATTTTTTCCATGTGCTTTTCAACATCTAGACCAAGTTGGTGCATAATTATGTAATTAACATTCCAATGCTTATTTCAAAACTTACTACAGTAGAATCCGTTTATTATGACTCCGCTTATAATGACCAACCGCTTATTATGACGTATTTTACAGCGAAGTTTGGTTTTCATAGAAAATTCTTTCAACAACTTCGACAAGAGTTCGGAAGCGTCACGTCGATACCCGATGATGTTCGGCGCATGCATTGTTGTTTTGAGTCTCAGAGGGTAATAACAATTAATATTATTGACTTAGTTCTATATTGTCTCTCTGTTAAAATAAATACATACTGACAAAAACAGGAGGTTGTTTATTTTGTACAAAATGCTTTGTATGACGTCCGCTTAGAATGACCGTCCCTTCAATGTCATAATAAACGGATTCAACTGTATTACCAAGGAAGATAGAACTCTATCATCAATGGTCATAGGCATAAATTATGAACTACAGTATACAAATGCTTAGTGGGCAACTTGCAACCGCCCTGACCTCTGTTCTTAATGAGATGTGGACTCCCATGTGGCTGATAAAACAAAATATTAAAAGTTTCTATGAAACTATGTTCACTCATTGGTCTTTTTTCCTACCATAGATTAACAGATATGGCTTTAACTGGAGAACCGTCATTGCAAAACACCCTGGAATTTGCTGGACGAGTTCTTAAACCTCTACCTGCCCATGCTTCTAGAGAACTCCTGGTGTTGTTTGCATCTCTTACTACTTGTGATCCTGGTGATATAAATACTACTATTCAGGTAAGAAAAAGGTTTTGTACAGACAGCTAATGATTGGATACTATTTTAAAAAGGATCAATTAAAAAGGATCACTTTTTTGCATATAATAATAATTAAGCCAGTTTATAGTATATATATTAGCAGCATTTTAAATCTTGGAAGGTGAACCTGGTTTTGTAAGCTTTGCAGGATGGGGGTGGAGCATGTCCTTCTTTCTGTTGTATTATTGTAATGATCCACCAAACTGCAATGGGCCCTCATGGTGGATTTTGGCCCACTCCCTCTGATATAGAGGAGGCCTGTGTCTCAGCAGTGGGAACATTAGTATTTTGATGATGATTGTTACTAATAAAGAACTTTTGTTGACTATAAATGATATGGTAATAATAAAAAATCTTTTTGTAGGCACTAAAAACAGAAGGAATAAGATGTTCAGTAATTGGTTTGGCAGCAGAAGTGAGAATCTGCAAGAAGTTATGTCAAGACACTGGCGGAGAGTATGGTGTAAGTATAGTGCAGTGTGTGTTCTAAACAGTATCATATAACACCCAGCAGATAATATGGTTAGTTTTAGGAAGAAATTGTCATATGGATTAGATGCATGCAATACTCTTAAATTTTGCTACGTTTAAAAGTGATTTTATTCTACTTTCTTCTTATTGTGTTGATGACAATCTACATTGACTCGACCCGGAATTCGGCCACGAGTTTAGCGCACTTATTAGTGGTTCATTTCACTTTGTAATTTTGGTATCTATACCTACTATTAAGAAATAGGTATGTTTATCTTTAAAATCATTAAATGAGTCCTCCAGCCTGGGTGCCTGTCAGACTTAACTGATTAGAAACCAAACCGTGTCTTCTCTGCCCTTTGCGTTTAAAACAGTCCTTCAACTGGAAATAGGTCTTATCTCCAAGTTGTAATAATTTTAATGTCAAACAAATGTATATTTGGTTTGCTTGACTATTTCAGTTCTGACTAAATATCGTAATCTGGGCGTACGACGATAGCAAATCGAGCATGAACATGTACAACAGGGCTTGTTTGAACATGTTTAATATTGTTTATGCTAAGTACCTATACGAACGCATACGAAGCGGTGTTTTAGCGAACCGTAGGTGTTTATGTGGCCCTTTTGGCATCAAAAGATTAGGTTTATTTATTTAACTAGCTTCTGCCCGCGACTTCGTACGCGGATCTTGTTGCTTATGCCAGCGACAATGGGGTCGGCAAAATCGAAGATCTGAAAAGTCTGATACCCAACTCCAAGAGCCCGGGTAAAAAATTCATGGGAGTTTGGCCAGTAGAATAAAAATTGTATTAATATATTAATCGTCATCGAAAATCAGTCCGTGAAATTAGTGATAGCTTTGATTTCCACATCAGGTGTTCCAAATCTTATATACATCAATAGATTATGCTCATTAGGCTGAACAGCTCTTTCTAAGACGTCATTCCTATACAGGTTGAATTATTCAACTGGGCGTTGAGATGAACAAAAATAAGCATGATTTCAAAGAAGAAAAGGTTAACTTAAGTTTCGAATACAGTCCTCGCCTTGAAGATTGATCAGTTTTTTTTCAATTATACGTTTTTCTTAAGTTTGCCGTATATGTTTACTTCCCAGAATTGTTGAAAGGAGTCTTCAACATTTTTCGATATTCCTCATAGTTTCGATCCACGCCCAGTTGAAAAAAATCATGTTATAGTGTAGCTAGGCTCTTTTTTTTTCGTGGTAAATCATCAAATGAGTCCTCCCACCCAGGGCAGGGCGAGAGGGACTGTCAGACTTGTACTGACTAAAATCCACGGTGTCCTTCAATAGCCCTTTATGTTCCGGGGTAACGGTGATGGTATAAGTCCCGCGACCCCGGCAGGCTTTAGCCCTCTGAGAGGGGGCCCCGTCATTATGCTGACGCTCTTTAAGGCGCGCGTGGAACACGACGCGCCGTCCATGGTCGGACAGACTTGTGACGTTCGACGCCGTGGGCGTCCACCACCGCGAGGGAGCTGGGCTCTTGGAGTTCCACATTAGGTGTTCTAGATCTTCAATTTTTATACGTCAACAGAGAGTGCTCATCACGTTTAGCTGGTTTGTTGCGGTTCTGCGCCAGGTGTTCAAGTTTCCAGAATAATTTATAGCCTATGTTTTGACCAGATTTAATACCTATACAACAAAAAAAGAATCATTCAAATCCGTCCAGTACTTTTTGAGTTTATCCCGGACATACATACAGACAAACAGATAAACAGACAAACAGACAAAAATTCTAAAAACTATATTTTTGGCTTCGGTATCGAATGTAGATCACATCCCAAGTATTCTTTAAAAAAAATATTCAATGTCTAGTTTTGACTTTCCTACTATTTTATTATATGTATGTATAGATTTTGATTAGTTTTGAGTTTTAGCACAGAATACTTAATATAAAGTTCCAATAAATACAATTTTCTTACTTTCGTAACGTTTCTACTAACGTATAAATTAAATCATTATTATCTCTATAAAAACATCTGAAATTAACTGAATTCCTGAACTTTCAATATGAATAACTATAATAAAATGATCCGCTTAATCAGATCGATCAGATCAGATTAATAATGCTAATGATCACAAACTTTTCTTGATGTTTGTGGCTATACCTAAAGCTGTAAGTAAAAAGAAATCAATTAATTGTCCAGGTCGTCTTAGACGATGTCCACTACCGCACGTTACTACTGGACGCGACCAGTCCTCCTCCGCGGGCACGGGCGCTGGACGCAGGTCTTGTGAAGATGGGCTTCCCGCACTCCGCTCCGCAGACCAACCAGACGGATCCTGGCACTAATGCTGATCCACCCATAACTGTGTGCATGTGGTGAGTTATAGTCCTATCTCTTGCTTTATCCCAATTTGTAGGAGTTTTTTTTTTAATGGATTGCTATTGATGCCAATGACTAAGCCTACCCAAATGGTAAAACAGGACCGTATTACGTGGTATTACTAAGACTTCGCTGTCCGTCTGTCACCAGGCTGTATCTCGTGAACACAGATGGTTTATTTCTATTGCCGCTTTATCATCAAAAATACTAAAAAACAGAATAAAATAATTATTTAAGGGATAACCATACAAAGGATTTATGATTTATTGCCGTTTTTTAAAATTAATGGTATGAAGCCCTTCGTGCGCAAGTCTGACTCGCAATTGATCGTTTTTTTTTTATATATGTATATTAAAATGATTCTATTTCCATTTCAGTCACCTAGAGGACGGTGAGGGTGTCGGTGGGGAGGGACACTTGTGTCCGCAGTGTCGCAGCAAGTACTGCTCGCTGCCCGCTCAGTGTCGCACCTGTGGATTGACACTTGCTTCAGCGCCACATTTAGCCAGGTACTCATGTTTTTTTTTTAATCGTTGTAAGATAAACAAATGAGTCCTCATTTGATGATTTTACACCCGGGCATGGTCGGACGGCGAGTTGCCCATTAATCGCCGTCCGCATCCCACACCTATACTATGCTTAGAATAAGAACGGAGATCCTCATCATCGTTTTATCTTAGAAAACCTTTAAAATACGTCTGCCAGTGTATTTTATCGGAGCGAGCTACAACAGCCCGTCGGCATATAAAAAAAACCCTTACTGCACAAGCTTAAAATATAATTTCGTTTGTTCTTGTAGGTCGTACCATCATCTGTTTCCTGTAGAACCGTACGAGGAAGTAGCGAATGAAGGACAAGCGCAGTACTGTTTTGCATGTTTGAGGAACTTCACAGATTTAGATAAACAGGTGAGTTGGTAAATAGTAACTATGTTCAGAACTCTATTTCAGTAAGTATAAAGTTAATTTTGCAATAACCTCACTTTTACATAAAACTAAACGCAATGTTGTGTGGGTGTATTGAAAACGTTGGTGCACTAGCTGAGCCATTGTCTGCTGCGCTACGTGGTGCGGGCTTGATTCCCACATGGATCAATTACTTGTATGATTGACAATTGGTAACTTTTTCGTTTATACAATTTGCATGAAAAAATATTTTGCTAAATTTGACCAACTTCCGCTGTCCCGACTTTTTTCTTCCAATACAATGAAATGATCCTTACATGAAACACAGACAAAAGGCATTAAAAAAGAATTTGGTCAACTTCACTTGTTTATGTGGACATCTATCACTTGACCAAAAAAATGAAAACGCCAAAATTGTCAACATCAAAAAAGAGCTAAAGGTTCCTAAGAAAGTTATCCCGTATCTCACAATGATGCGGATTTCTCCCTTTTGGCCAATTTAAAAGAAACACCCTGTATACATTAAGAAAAGAAACACCTTAACCTTGAAATGTAGGATATTTAAGAATTGTATCATTCTTCGAAAATGTATACAATTCCGAAACTATTTAGGAAATGTATAAAAAAAGTGACGACGAGTTCAAATAGACAGAACCCTGCTGTGCGGGGCTCCTATTTCTACCTAACCAAACTAAATCTCAGTACTATGTCCAAGAGTTGTTGGTGCCTTTGAAAGTAGACGTCCGGGGCACCACCCCAAAGTTTGGTTTGGTTAGATTTCACACATTTCTGGGCGATTTTAGGAATAACAAAAAACTAGGAATTGTATGCAATTATGGATTACATACATATCCGTATAAAAAAAGGCAAATTTTATGTTATTTCAGTTGTACCGCTGCACACGATGCCATGAGATCTACTGCTGGGAGTGTGAGAGTGTGGTGTCCACGACCCTCCACGTTTGCCCCGGCTGTTCTTCCCGACCACACCTCTACCAACTACTTCCAGACTCGTCTTGACCTATTGAAGAATTTGAATTACAACCATGAAGTACGAATATCTGGACACCCGGCCTTGGTCTACCGAACTTTAGGAAGAAATCGGCGTTTTAAAATGTGAGGCCCGTAATACATATTCCAGAACTAACAGATGTGTAAGTTACTGGCATGTGTATTTTGGTTTTGGTGGCCTACCATGACGTCGTAAGAGTAGTTCCACTGTGGGAACGAGATGGCGCTAGACTAGACGTCTTGTATAGCTGTCTTTTTCCCACAGTAGAACTTCTCTTCGCTTTAAGACGTCACGGTAGGCCCTGATCATTCCAGTCATATGAGATTTGTGGTAAATGCTCAGTGATTTGATTAAGTAAGATCGTATGATTGTGTATACAACGTGTAACGTTAATAGCGCAAAACCTCACGAGGGGTAACTCACTTTTTTTAGCGAATTTCCAAAATTATTAGAACAAACATTGTTCAGTAACATGGGCTGAGTTACCCCACGAGAGGTTTTGTGCTATTAACGTTACACGTTGTATAAGCATACAAAATGAACTGTATGAACATGTATAGCGTGAACTGTGATTAATAAAAATGGTGTTACAGTTAAAACCTTGCATTTTGTTTTGAAATATCGTATTGAGAGAGGCTTCAGTCTCAAAAATCCATATTGGCGGTGAAAAAAAAAAACAACGACATTAAATTAAATGGTTTATTCATATCACAATTTGGAATTTTCTATGTGGCAATAGAAAAATAACTGCACTTATACTAACAACTTACATGTTTTTTATACGTTTTTTTATTATACCACATTTCACTGACGTTAAATATGCTTCGTTTACATTTGCAAATGTTAGTATGTAATAACGTTACATATTGTAAACGAAAACAAGCGTAAATCCGTGTCCAATAATACTACAGCTTGGCAAAAAGTATAGTTATATAAGGTCTTAGTAAAGTGGTATCTTTCTTAAAATATCTGTGTCCAAATTAACATTTTTAACCCTGTAAATACTATGTAGGTACTTAATAATCGCCATTCCATTTGGTCTTTTCCCCGAATTCGATTGTGTATGGAATTCGGGCAAACTACTCAGTGAACCTAAATGAACGAGGTTAGATTATGTCCGATTTTGGACAATCTTGTCAGGTATCGTGGTTCGATTTCATTCAAATTACTTAATCGTGGTTTAATAAAATATAAGGTGCCCAAATTCAAGTAGTCTTTCAAGAACCCCAATACGGGCTAATACGTCAAATGTGACGAAACGTAATAAAATCTTTTTCTATGCGTTTTTGCCAAGCTGTTAAATTGGAGCAGCTTTTAGATGCATCTAGACGTGACGTCATATTTCATATCAATCTCACAAAACTTTCACAATTTTAATATTCGTCAGAAACAGATAGTATTCTCACGTTAATCATTGTACATTGAAAACATGATAAATATTAAATACCTTGTTATACATCGATAAGTACATAAATATTTTAATTCTAATCCTAAATCGTCTGCGTACATCTCTTAAGCGGTCATTTACATAAATCACAGATAAAAATCTCTCATTGCTACGTTACAATGGTATTTGATACCAACAGCTGTTGTTTTTGGTTTTAATTCATATCTATAAAAATATTATAAAAGGCATTCGTCTTGTATACGGAATAACCGTGTTTAGTGAGATTTACTTATAACTAGTGTTTTTATTATTGTGTTTTTATTTATTTGAGATAAGTTAGTTCGTGCCTCTCAGACACGTTACAGTTTCTTACTTTAGATACGTTAAAATATCACTTGACAACTTGTTCTACTTGTAACAGTAGGATACATAACAGTAATTTTAAACATGATAAAAACTTGGTTAAAAACTTTCCTTGTTTCATGAATGTTGATTGATTTATAGTAGCTATTTGCGGATTATTAAGCTTTGCCTTTTGTTGATCAAAGAAAGCATCTGTTCTTTTAAATGTATGCTAAGGAAATTATTCTTTTATCACAGATTACAAAATGCCAGCTCCATCGAGTTTGTGTGATGGCAATTTATTGAAAAATGTCCTTTTATGTTGAGGTATCGATCGAAATTTAGACATTTTATCTACTACGCTATAGTAAATAATTATACTTGCATACAATTCTATCCAACGACCTTTCTTTATATTAGCTAGTAGTATCAGATACGTGCTTAAGTACAACATCATTCTGATTTCCTTCAGACCCTTTGGAGTTCTGTAATAGTTTTGTTGCGCCTGATCCACAATATATTAGGTTTTTGGTAATACTGTTCTATTTGTAGGAGAGACTTGCCCTTAGTCTCTGGTAGTAGGAGAAATAGGACTATGGTAGCGAGTAGGGAAGAGGCACCGAAGAGTCCGAACACTCCAGCAATGCCGATAGCGTTCTTCATGACGGGATAAAGTTTGGTGAATCCGAAAAGGACAGAGTTGAAGAGACAGAAGATGTATCCTCCGCAGAGGCCTCGTACTTTGGTGGGGAGGAGTTCTCCGATCATGAGGCCGGGAAGGAGGAAGAAGCCGAGGGTGTTGAAGGCGACGTAGCTGAGGATGAGGAGGGGGGGCGTGATGCCGGAACCGGGGCCTTGCGACAGCAGCGCCGCCAGGGCCAGCGTGCACACGGCCGTGCCCACACCCGACACCAGCACGAGCGCGCGCCGCGTGATGCGCAGGAGCAGGATACACGCCAACACTGTCACTCCAAGCCGCACTAGTGCGCTTGCGTTGGCTGCCATCTGTCAAAAAAATGTTCTGGTTAGTAAGTTGTCCTTATCTTTGAAGGTCATTCGGTTAGCCATTCCATGACCTAAACTCACGAAGATTGTGTACTGTAGTGTAAGCTGTGTGTTGTCCGCGTTCCAGACGAGGCTCAGAAGTTTACTCGTATCACTCAACAAAAAACAAGCAGGCTAGCTAGACCAATTGAAGAATGGTGGTCACATCCATCACATTCTACACAATAACAGATGTCTTGTCGAGAAAAGGAATGTAAACTAACGAAGATATACTTACGGTAGGCTGAAGGGAACCACCGGAGTCCTTGACAATGTCAACAGCGTAAAAGATGACCACATAACTGCCGGACAAGATCTGTAGTATGTTGAATGCGTTGATGAGCAGCAGTGGTTTCAACACGGGCGCTCGTCTTACTGTCTCTAGGAAGTTGATCTTCTCTTCACCTCTTGCTTTCTCTTTCTCCCGGGCTGAGATCAATTCGTGAAGCTCACGTTGTGCCTGTCGACAAATGTTGGTAATTATAGTTATCTCCAGTTTGGTCACGGTATATACCTACTATCTGTTTGGTAGTCTGACTGACGTTCATTAATGATTCGACTTGCTTTTCGGTATTCAATTAAATTAGGTAAGATAAAGATAGAAAAGTGGAATGTAAATATTTCAATTTTAATTAGGTACTTTCAGCCTTTTAAATATGCGGTTTCGCCCGCCCCTGTTAGCCTCCTTGGTATTTATGGTAGCGTGATGTTTTTAGCCTATGTCATTTTTCGATACGAACCTTGGATCTTGAGATTGAATGCGTTCAACTAAACAAACTCCTCAGCTTATAATATTAGAATTCTCTTCAGCTAAATTGTATAGAAGTATAGATAATTATGGATTCTACTTCTAGGTAGGTAATAGTTAGGTACCCAAATTTAAGCATTCTCGATTGTTATGTAAGGAAGATTATGGAGAAATAACTATAAAAGTCCGTCAGTTAGGTTGCAGATAGGGACCTACGTGCGCAATTAGCAAACTTTTAGAACTTCCGAGTTCAGAGGAATAAAGCAAATTTTAACATATAGGTATAACCTACTTGTATGTAACTCTCATTAATGTTCTGATGTTAGTTACTAGGCACAATACTTAATTAATTTGTTTATCTGACTCATCATTATTTAGGAACACAAAACCTATACCAATAATTAACAGCTTTTTACAGCGATGTTCGTTCATTGCCTGAATATGTTTGTGTCGGCACATGGTCGAGAAAATGACATATCAATTTGTGGCGTGCCTCCTTCCTTGTTGAGCTCATTAAGAGGCCGTTTTACAGGCACCCAATAACAATATACTTGTAGATATATACATATAGAATGCCTCAAAACAGCTGTAGGCATTAATTTAGATGAGTGTGCTTGACGACCGCGATTGTTCGAGAACTGAGATGTAGTAACAATAGAATGAATTGTCAGTGTACAGTAGCGAGCGCTGATAGAAATACTCTTTGAAACAGAACTGATTCTATGAGTAGATATTGTTCTAATTCTGTGTTAATATTATCACCGGCTTATTATACATATAAAGTTATGTTGTAGCTTCAGCACGTCACAGGTGTTAGTTCGTTATTCGTATCTAACCTTTCTATTTGGTATGAATATTTTCCCATGACGATACACGACTTAATTTTAAAAAAGTCCTAGTATTGGAACATTGGGGGAGCGGTTTCTGCATTCAGTATGCTTTGGTCCGATATCCACCAAAGCGGAGAGAAAAGGAGATGTGTTTGAATAACCAATCAGATGTCCACATCTCCTCCCCGCTTAGCTTCAGTTGACATCTGATTGGTTATTCAAACACATCTCTCTTCTCCGCTTTGGTGATACCGGGCCTTACTGTCACGTCACGCGTGATAGCGGTCAAAAGCGAGCCAAAATCGCTAAATAAGAAAAACAAACACAAAAAGTGTAAAATAACTCAAAGTCAAGTCTCAAGTCTAAAATAATAATCGGCGGTCTTATGGGACCTAATGACAAGTAGGTATACTGCATCAAAAAGAAAACAGAATTACTGACCGAAATGAGAACCTCCTTCTTTTTAAAGTCGGGTAAAAATATCTTGTGAAGTAATCTAAATTGAATCGTGGCGACTACGCGGTCGTAGCACTTGTAGCAAAATATTAGCTCCCTACGCTCGCGCTCGTAGCAATAAGGGAAGCCTTTGCTACGAAATTACGCCCATTTGTGATACATTTTTTTAGGAGTCCGTTTTTTTGGGGACCATTTAGCAGAAACAATGTAATTTTACAATATTTCACGCTACTCAAGCAAGATTTAGTGCGCTTATCGAAAACAATTGGGAATTATGTTCAATTGTTCGACAGAGGATGTTTACATGTGCAAAGGCTTGTAAACGAATACTTCAGCTTATGTAGTAGCAGATACCAAATTGTAGTTGGAAAAATATAAAAATTGATTGCTTATTTTTTTCCGAAGAAGCGTACATTCCCAAGGCAATATCACTTTAGATTCTAAATGTTTTGCAATTTAGTCCATAAAAGGCCTTGCAAATTTGCAATCTACTATTGTGATAAATTCGGAAATGTCAGCGAGGCCTTGCTTCCTTTTCGTATGTCCTCGTTACACTATCCTCATGGGGATGTCGACCTCCACCTACAAAATGTCGATAAATTTAGATAAATATCTTCTATTCGTATTTGGCTCATAAAGACGAATTTGTGTGTATCAATAAATTTTAAATTAATTGTAGTCAGTCCGCCATTTAGAGTTTTGAAAAATAACGGACTCGTCAACTTTCGTTAAATCAATGAATATTTACAAAGTTAAACCGCATCAAAACTTAACTACGAGTATGAGGGCTCGTGACTGTCGTCAACTTTTAGAACGTAGACGTAACGTAACGTTACGTCGTTAGTTAGTAGACGTAACGTTAGTTCGTCAGAACTAAGGAAAAATTGTACGAGGTTGAGACATATCGCCAATTTTAAAAGCGTCGTATATCGGTCAATTTTGGTTAACGAAACAAAAAAAATCGGGTTTTATGTTTTTTGGTAATCTAATTAAAAAAACAACGAACTAATTATAGTCAGGCAGTCAAATAGGTAATTGTGTATCGTGTTTTGATTATTCGTGCTATGACAAAAATATAATATGTAAAAACTTTATCCTAATCCTTCGAAATAAAACGTATTCTGTAATGGCCTAACATTAAGCTCCTACTGCACCTGTGTTCAAATGCATTTTTAATTAGAAATAAGTAAATAAGCTTACTTATCTTCTTGCTAGTAATCACGTTTCTGATTACTGCTTATCCATAGGTATATATGAGTGTTATGGCGGCAATCGATAAACTCATACATAATGTATGATTTGCAATTTCAAGTGCATTAAGTATGTACATAAACTACGTTTAATTTTGCTTACGTAGGTAGCTTTCAGGATCTTTGTCAATTTATGGAATATATTTCGATGGTTTCGAACAGAATCGATGGCACTTATAAGCATCATAATATTCCGCGTTTTGTTAGAACTTCCTTTGCAAATTTTTCTTCATCTGGGAATTCATTAAATGACTTCTCCCTCTGGGTGGGTGGAAGGGGCTTTCAGACTTTTACTAACTAAAATCCCTCCATGTTCTTACAAATTACCCTTTACGTACCACAGGCATTCTTGCAACCCACTTTCTTTGCTCTCTGGTAAATAATGATACTCTTGTGCCTATATAACTTGTTCTCATAACTACTGCTCTCCATAAAGTACGTTTTATTTAGGCAACGCTCATTCAAATGCATTATTCACGCTTTCTTCGATCGATAGGGAGCTACGTTCCATATCCGAATCGATTAAGGTCGTCTGACATTTGATAATGACCTCGCTTTTGTTCATTAATAAGTTAAGTGGATACTCACGGTATCGGGGTCTCCGCGCAGGCGTGCCATAGCGGCCATGGCGTCGTGGAAGCGTCCTCGTCGGGCCAGCCAAGTGGGGCTCTCCGGAGACAGGCACAGGGCTATGAAGGCAAGGGCTGGTAAGACAGTGGACAGATGGGCCACAGACCGCCACGGCAGCGCACCTCCCAGGGCATACACGTATAACACTCCAAGTGAGTAAGCCACGAATGGAGTGCCTATCATTAATCCTCTCAGTCTTGGCTCTGAAATTTCTCCTAAGTAAACCTGCAAGAAAAATAACTAGTTATAGACTTCTTTTCATTACTTTCATATAATATAGATAGATAGGTAAGAAACGTGTCTTATTCTGTCTAGAAAGGCTTAAGTTGATAATATAATCTATAAATACTTAGTTAGCAATATATCGTGAAACGTGAGTGAGACCTATTTCAAAAGTAATGAGCCGGTACTATCACTATTTAATAGAGTCACATTCTGGGTCACACAACACCTATTTGACGTTAGACGCTAGTTCATCGTTGATTGTGGTTGGTTGGTGCTTCTTGCGAAAGAGATAGCGCGCTCTACAAAGATGAAACTAGCCGATGATACCTTTTCAAAGCTCGATGTACAATATATTTCTCCGGAATTACCTGTGAGGGTGCCGCCATAATGCCAACTGCAAATCCACACACGATTCTGCCGAGAAGAAGCAGTGCGTGATGAGTAGACGTGCCTATAATGATCCAGCCGACGATCAGAGGCAGTGTGCACGTCTGTAGCGTCCGCTTCCGGCCTATAGCCTCCATGATTGGTCCCGACAGCATTGACCCGAGAGGTGTCGCCGCCGAGTGGATGCTTGCTGTGGACAAAGAGTTGATGTTAGATCTTTGTCAGTTAGTTCTATTACACACAGAGCAGCAGCTTCGCGAGGCAATTGCCGCGCGATGCAAATGCCTCGCGTGGCTGCTCGCTCTGAGTGGACGCACCTATTTGCAAATTTTTAACCTATTCTTTTTTTGTGGGTGCATGATTAAAAGTAATCATCAAACAGGTAGGTATCACCTACTATAAAAACGTTTAAATATGCTCAGGTACGTACTGTAATACCGCGGTCATTGTATTTTGAACTTTGATCCTTATTTACTTACTTGTAAGATATATTAGAGACAACGCTTCGCAATTCGAGAGCGGATTATTACCATATGATCTAAAGGTGTCTCGAAATTTTATGGACTTTAGAATTACATGGCACGCTATGTAACCGTGCTGGACAAGGTTGCTTGAGTAAAACAAGTTTTGATAACAGCTGATCGTCTTGCGAACCTTTGTGTGTGTTATTATATTTATTTAACTACTTACAGGTTTTCTTTTGACCACTATCTCGTCCGATCACGCTTGCCTAAAGGTAACCTATTCACTCTTGACGCAATAATTTCGCAAAAATTCTAAGAGTATTTTAATAAAACCACAGTTAAATAGCGTAAGCATAAGTAGGAACAGAATCAGACAGAAGCCCTATCACAAGATTTCTGTATTTTATTACCAGTTCAGTTGCGTTACATCGTATGGAAAAATGAAAAAAACAAACGACGCTTTTATAATTCACGATACGTCACGCCATGGTAAATTTATTAGTACGGAGTAATCCTATCTAACCTTTACCGAGTTTTGAAGCTGTTTATCGTAGCCAATGTTCATTGAATTAAAAACAAACAATAGATACTTATCCAATTTAACCATGAGTTTATTGAAGTGTTATAATCTTTAACAGCTTATTGTCCAAATTAACCTAACTAATTACTAATATACTACATTTAAAAACTAAAAATAAAGGTAAAATATTTACAAAAATGATTGAAATAAAACTAAAGATTACAGGGTGTCGAAAAATTAATATTTCAATACCTACTCTGACGAACTAGTTTAGTCAAACTAGTTTCCAATTTATTGATACTGAAAACTGTCCGATTCAGTGTGACACTTCAGTAATCGTCGATCATGGTAATTGGCAAAGCAATTAGCACGTCGTGAAGTTCTATTATAATCTACTATTAGTTAGTTTTACATGTTTTTCCTTACACTTATTAAACAATTAGTAACATTTTACTTAACACCCCAGTCACGACTTGTGTATGGATTGTAAAAAAAATTGTCATTATTTTGAGGACCGCATGCTTCATGGATGATTGTCATTGTTTGAACTAAAAATATTCGTTATTTATCAACAACTGTAGCAGAAAGTTTAATGTTTTCTTGCATTGTCGCGTGGTTTGTATTTGAAACAAAAGTCACTAGTTTACGCCAGTGGCTTCACCCGCTACAACTCGAATACTATCTCAAGGGGACATAAAATCGGGCTAAAGATTATCTTACATGTTAATCCGGGTAACTATCAGTGTACCAAAGAAGAATGAGCAGAAATGTATGGACCCCGTCCCTTTCCTTGTAACACTCCCATCCATATATCAAATGAAAGTACGTGAAAAGTGAATCATTTCATTGTATGACAGCAAACCTGTAAACTATTGGAGAAAAAAGTTATTGAGACTTTTATGTCAAAAGGTGAATTTCGATTTTTAGAAGAAAACATTGCTCTTAGCTTTCTTTCAATCTAATATGTGTACGGATCATGAGGAGTGACATTGTTGACATAACCGGACCTCAACATGCACACACTTCTGACTCTTTAAAAGAAAATCATAGTACTAATAACTACAACAAAAATCGCGAACACGTAACACATAGTTAACGCCTTTCTTCTACTTCCATAGTCGACAAACTCAATCGTTAAGGCACAGAACCGTGGACGAAAATCGGTTAAAGAATAACATCATCATGATTTGTTATCATGTTCTTTTTTTTATTATTTTTTCTTTATGTGTATGTTGTGTGTACCGGCTCTCAAATAAACGTTTTTCTTTCTTTTCTTCTTTATTTGACGGCAAACTCTACCATTGCGTTCATTGGTTAAATCAAGAAACGCTGGGACCCTCTTGGCATTTTTAAAATACAGAAACGTCAACGATACATTATCAAGAGGACGCATTGAGTATGGATTAATATAATTTAAGACATACACGACTTCTGCCTAACATTATGTATCGTTGGTATTTTGACTTTCAAGTCTCAATAACTTTTTTCTCCCATGGTTTACAGGTTTGCTGTCATACAATGAAATGATACACTTTTCAAGTGCTTTCATTTGACATATAGATGGAAGTGTTACAAGGGATGGGAAGTTTTGTCCATTCTTCTTTCATTCAAATCCTTTCAGTCGTTTTTGCGTGACAGAGTAACAAACATCCATCTATTCATCCTCACAAAATTTCGCATAAAACATGAAATTTTCTTAAATTTCAAAAGCGATATCTCTTAGGCAGTGAATCCTATGGTTCCAAATTAGGTAGGAACTTTATATTATAGTCATTGTTCATGGAACTTGATTATTACAGTACGAGGAAATCACTTTTGAATTTCGACATTACTGGTGTGTACTTAGTAACTGCAAACAGAAAAACAACAAAAGCGTATCAAATAGGAAAATAGTTTGCAAATTAAACGTCTCGTTTATTTGTTTAAATAAAATCATCCTAGTCTTTAATCTTTAGGGAAACCCTCTTACACTTTACCCAAGGAAACTGACAGTGGGTATTTCAAGGCCCATTTGTACCATATTCTTTAGTTTTGCGTCGAGGTCTAAAACCTTCTTTTTGTAAGCTTACATCATAATCATCATCAGTTGTTCTAATATCGAGGAAAAGTTCAGGTGAGAAAGTTATCATAGGACATAGGTCAATGATATCAGAGATTCTGAGGTGTCGGTCATCAAATATCATCAGTTATCACCTTTTGACGCATTTCACTCAGTTTGTTGTGGTTTGACCTCTACAACGTGTTGATGATATAAGTTGATTCAGCTGTTTCAGATAAGTCTCTACACGGGTTAGACAAGATGTCTGCTCAACTGAAGTAGGTATTGAAGAGGTATTCTTAAATGTTTATCTATCTTTAAAGCGTTTAGCGCGTGAGAATAACGAGATTAAGTATGCTAACTAGATCTATTGTTTACTTCAATAGTCAGTTATAGTCACGTTATAATTTTAATATATTTCAATCAAGAGGAAGTATAATGAAGAAAAGTCGTGTACTACCTAGATAGATAGGTAGCAGAATCATGCATGAGACGAACAAAGCAGCCGAATTTGTTTAAATTTAAAAAAATGCAATGGTTATGAATTTTATGATGCTTTGCTTTTTTTATGTTTTTAATCTAAGCTTTATCTTTTTTAAGTTTAGAACGATTGCTATTGTTTTTATAGGACGAAACCAAAAATTTAAGTAGAATCAAGTAGGTAGGTAATATTTACAAAAAATGCAATTTTTAACTTATCAATTAGTTCAGATGATTTTTAAGGAAAGAAAAATTTCAGATTGCAAGTGAGATTATTTTTTAAAAGCATTAACGTATTTAAAAAATAATTAATTATCAATTAGTTACTAGAATAAATAGCATACAGTGCATATTTGCAAGTAAGTATAACAATATGCATAGGTCTTAGACCTACGAGAATCTTCCGTCGGAATAAGAACTATGAGTGCCTATTCATAGTTCTGATTGCGGACACGTTTTTTCAGCTTCAGGGTTTTTCTTAGCTAATTGATAATAATTAGTGTTAATTGTGTCTTGTCTGAGACAATTTAAATAAAATTAATTTCAATAATAGGAAAATAAACAAAGTTATTTTTCGATTTTATCCCTTCATTACCTATTATTACGTTAATTTAAAAAATATGAACAGGACTAAATTAAATTAAATTGATATTACTAATTTATAGTTCATAAATATGCACGATTAACAAAATATGGGCCTAGATGTCCGAAATGAAAAATGTTATTGGCTTTTGAAAATCACAATTTTGCCAATTTCACGCAGTCCGTTATAAGATCAACGAAACGAAAGTGTCGATTTTGATAAAATTAAAATAAATGATAAATTATTTATTAAAATATATGTTTGCCAACATCCAAAATTATTAAAATACCTCAAGTGGTATGAGTTCCAATAAATGAAGTAATAAATCTGTATTTATGTTTTATTGATTTTTATTGATTTATTTTTTTCCTTCTTGATGTCACCAGAAGTCAAGTATACGAGTACAATGACGTCACTGGATGTTGAAAACAATTTTTTGTAGTTTATTTTATTCTTGCTAAAATGTTTTTTTAACAATGTTCTCAGAAATTTTATTATTCAAAAATAAGATTTCTGAGAAGAGAATAGCACTAAAAATAAAATATTGCAAAAAATATCCTTAAGCATTCAATAGCTAAACGTGATCATAATAACAAATCTTATTTTGAAGCCTAGTCGAATTTTATTGCGTTTAAAGGTTCGACAAATCAGTGCTCAACAATTCTTTCCTACAGTACCTATTTAAACAAAGGGATTGGAAAAGCGGAAAAGTAACCTTTCAGTCTAAGGCCCTTCGTACACAAGGCGACTCAAGTTTCCGATACCTTACGACTTTAGCATCCATTGACGCGTGCCTGTGAATGAATCTCTATGGAATTGTATTGCGATAGTCGCTTGGATACCGAAATCGTAAGGTATCGGAGACTTGCGTCGCCTAGTGTACGATGGGGCCTATAAAGTCGACTTTCCTTTATCGTGTTAGGCTGGGTCTTGAGCCTACTTTACTTAAAGGCTAATGGAAATAAGTGACCGTTACTTACAGTGACCGATATGTTCCCGATTGTAAGTATTGTTTGTTTTTCGTCACGGCAGTTGCCGTGACTAATTCAGTCGGTGTAGTGCCCTATCCCACAATTAATTCGGTACAAAACTTGATCTTTGAGTGGTATAGACTTTGTTCTATGGACTTCAAAGTCTAAGGTGTCACGTAACGGCAGTTTTACAATGAACACGTGACGAGTACGTGAATGTGCACGCGACTCGCGACTGTATGCTAAGTATTTTAGTCGATAAGTAGTTTGATTTTCATTTAACGCGAAGTCATCTTCATAAGCATATTAAATGCTGTTTTTTGAAGACGTGGAGAGAAATCGGTATTGATTTAAATTTTCGTTTCGGAGATTTGTTGATTTCCGTTACTTGGAGTCGCAGATTATTTTAGGACTTAAGTAATTGAATTATATCTATCTAGATACCTACGTACTGTTCGTAGATACATTTTAAACTTAAACATAACATAACACAAAACACAACATAAAACTGGTTGCAGGATAGACTCTTGGGCAATGGAAAAGGTTTCCGTTCCACCCTGGGCTGGAGGATGCATTTGACGATTTTACCACGTAAAAAAAGGGGAACGGAAAAATAGAAAACAATTCATAAATGATAAAGATGATTAATATAAAAAAAGATTGATCACTTATAGTCTTACAAGAACCGAGTAAAATCCAAGTTATATTTTTATTCAGGTACTTAAGTAATTTTACTACCGCAGTTCAAATAGTATTAAAAAAGAAACTAAATAATGCTTGTAGTAACATAACCGTATCGGCAGGAAGTTGATAATGCTGCGTGAAAAACCAGTTTACAGTACCACCTTGGCAAATCAGATTTTTTTGGTCTCAGATCACGAGCACGACATCCGTACCTCGGATTTAATTTTAAATCATCCATGCGGATATGACCAATTGAAAAATATGACCAATTAATTGAATACGGTGATTAAAATAAAGTGTCCTTTACAATGATTTGTGACTTTTGTCACTATACTAAATAGAGATAAATTATCTGTGCAATATCAGTTTATAGATTTTATCGTAATGATGATAGTTGTCTTGATTTTTATTACTCCGTTGATATAAACATGAGTAATATCATGATTGTGTTGTCTAGTTTATGGTAATCAATGACTTTTTAATATCAATATTAATTGTTTTGTTTTGAGTGGATACTTGCATCTCAATTGTATACTATCTGCTTGTTGATGTTTATTATTAGCTAAATACTCATATTGTTTTATGGAGAACATGTTTGAAAATAATAAAGGTAGGCTCTTCTTTAATATATCTATGGGTAGGCTCAAAATAGCTAAAGAGTTTTAATTTTTGTAGCAGCTTTAGAGTATTTCTGCCAGTTTCATGCTTTGGCCTGTGCTTTGGCTGTCATGTAAGGCCCTTCGTACACAAGGCGACTCCAGTATCCGATGCCTTGCGATTTCGGTATCCAAGCGACTATCGGAATAGAGGTTTGGACACAGGCACGCGTCAATGTATACCAATATCGTAGAGCAGGGTTTTTCAACCTGTGGGTCGCGACCCCCTGGGGGGTCGCGAAGCCTCTTCAGGGGGGTCGCGAAGCTTCTATAGGAGAGTTGTAAAAAGTTGAAAAAGCTACTGCATTAAAAAAAACAATTAAGTTGAAGAAGATATATACTAAGGCTCTCCCTCACCGCGAGCATTCACCTAAATAATGTTTTTAACCGAACTCTAATTATGAAAATGAGTAACCGTGTTGGATTAAATACTTATTTATTTGTCACAAAATAAAATACCTACATGTAAGAAAATCCAAAGGGTAGGGGGGTCGCGAAATATTTCTTCATACTAAAGGGGTCGTGCCATGAAAAAGGTTGAAAAACCCTGTCGTAGAGTATCGGAGACTTGCGTCGCCTAGTGTACGAAGGGGCTAACGTACATGAATTTTATTTACATAATTAAGAGATTTTTTTTGCTTGGTTGAATGCGCTGAATTTGAAAAATATTTTGTGTTGAAATAGTCCATGTATTGAGGAGGGCTATAGGCTATATAATATTACGCTACGGCCAATAGTAGCCGAGTAGAGGAGGTTCATCTATTTCAGCCAATAACACCATTATTTCTATTCTAATTAATTAAATATGATTGCAGCTAAACCTTCCTCATGCATCGTTTCGTTGATTGGGGAAAACCGTATGAAATTCCAGTCAGAAATAGGTATTTCAGTTTACCTATCGCGATCACACATTGCATAAGGACACGACGACGTGGGGGAACTTTGTTTAAAAAAAATATGCAGTAACTAATTGAATTATGTGTATATGCAGCCAAAACAGTCTAAATATTTAACTGGCTTTCCTTTCCTACTATAAATATTAATTATTTACTTACTTAATTAGTACTTTTTACGTAAAAGATTTTGCGCAATAGATTTTCGAGGATTATTTCAGCATTCATGTTGGATCTAAAGAATTTATTGTTTATTTGATTCTGAAACGTTTGCAAATTCCATAAAGTAATAATAATGTTCTTTTATCTGTAAACCAACAATTTGATTATCCTTGTTTAATTAGGATTATGTGGCTATTGTGTGTTTTGTACATTCAATATTTGAGTTTTGATAACATTTAACTATGGCTAGCAGATAAGACATGACATAATACGCAAAATACGCGCATCTGACGTGGAGTTGCGGATACCAGCCCGTTTTTACAATACAATGGCTAGCAGATAAGACATGACATAATAGACCTAAATGTTCTTTTTGTATATTTCTTAGGTTTAAGTTTAAGACGTATTTTGAAGGTGGGTTAAAATTTTGATTTCTGTCTTCTAAACCAAGGGGGTTATCTAGTCAGCATCACTGATATTATATGTTTTTAAACAGAGACTCGAAAAGTATATAAAGTAAAGTAAACTGGAACTTTGACATGAATTTCATGGGAAAAATTAGTTCCTTCATCGTACACTAGAGGCGCTGTTCCATTTTTCCATACAAGAAACGCTGTAAATACTGGGAAGACGCTGTAAAGTAAAATACTGAAAACTCGTGATAAGGGCTTAATAATAATAATAAACCCGCAGGGCAGCTTGTGGCGAGCTGTTGGGCAGTTGCGACCCACACGGACCTGATCTCCCGGGAGATATCTCGTTCCTCATCTCTGGCTTGCCTTTATTGGTTGGTCAGAGTGAACACTGACGAGGAACAGACCTCCCACCTCTTTCTTGCCTTAACCGGCTGGCTAGAGTGGAGATTCGCAAGAGCAAACGTGCTCGGAGGAAGGAAGTATTTCAGTAAGTGTTTGTAGGGATCGACCATACTTCCGGGTTCCTGGTCGATTCTGAGAACCGTGAAATACCTCTCTACTCCTCAAGCACCTCAGGATATGTTTGCCCCTTGTCGCTACGTCACCTAGTGCTAGCGATATGTTCGGGGGCCCATTTGTTGAGTGTGCAAGTCACCCCCTGCCAGCGTATCTATGTATATTAAACATTGATTAGGCAGGGGCCATAGTTTTTCCATAGTTATAAGTAACCAGTCCACCAAACCCACCAAACGCCAAAACCCTGTCTTTTATTTCCATATTCCGCAATAGTTCAACTCTAACCGGGGGTTCTCCTTGGGTACACTGGCATAGTGCATACAGGGACAACTGCCGGTTGGGGCCTCAATTCATTTAAATTGCGTAATGGGCCTCTGCAAGATGGCTTCGGCTCCTGGCATGCCCTCTAAAAGTCCGGGATCCCGTTATCCCGAGATCTAAAAAGATATAAATAATAATAATAATAATAAAGCCTTTATTTCATCCATAACTTACACACGATTTTAGAATAAAGTTATAAATGTACAATTAAGTTTGTTGCAGTTTTACAATAGAAAATAAAATAAAATAAATAATGTTTTTCTTAAGTTATGGCCCCATCTCGGGTATAGGCCTCCTCCAGCTTTTTCCACTCTTTCCTATCTTTTGCGATATCAATCCAGTTCTCGCCTGTGGTTTTCTGTATATCGTCAGCCCAGCGGTCCATGGGTCTGCCTCTTGCTCTTTTTCTGGACCTTTCCACATTGTAACCCGTTTTGTCCATCTGTTGTCTGTTAAGCGTGCTATGTGGCCCAGCCCATTTCCACTTTAGGCGCTGGGCGTGGTTTTTTGCGTCTATCACTTTGGTTATCTCTCGTATTTTGGTACTACTTTTTTATCTTTAAGTTTGATACCTAGAACACTTCTCTCCATAACACGCTGACATGATCGTATCTTTGTCTTGGTCGTTTTGTTAAAAATCCAAGTTTGAGCACCATATGTTAAGCAGGGGAGCAGGCATGAATCCATCACTTTCCTTTTTAACGTTATTGGTAAATTTGATTTGATAAGGGCTTACTTTACAGTAATTCATTCATTTGTGAAATCCAGTTTTCAGTACTTAATTTTTTTTTTCTAGATTTGTGAACATTCTAAAAGTGGAATTATTATATTTAAATTTTATTTTATTTAAGTATCTAAGTTATTTTGCACACAAAAGCTGTTTTGCTCCGAAAATAACTAACGACCGAATAAATTAAGATAAGTATACGTAGGTAGAATTATTCTTTTATTTTTAGAAAATTAACAGAATGTGATGTTAACCTTAAGGTACCTACATTACACTGGGTATATTTTAAAATCTACATAAATACAGTTATATTCAACGCCAAAAGTCGAGTCAGATATTTTTTATATTTTCATAATTAAAAGCTGATACTAGAAATATTGAAAGACATTCTTTTAATTGTATCATTGCCTACATAAAGGACACTCTGACACGTTACTGTTTTTATCTACAACTAGCGGCCCGTCCCGGCTTCTCACGGGTGGAGGACCCGGTCTAAAACCCGGTCCCGATGGTTACAAACACAACAAAAGAATAATTATCCGAATCGGTCAAGCTGTTTTCATGTTATGTCGTGACAACGGAAAACGGGTTTCATTTTTATATATATATAATATCGAGTAAATTATGATCACCAGTTTTGATGTGTGTTAGCTAAAGTGAAACCGCTTTCGTTGGTGACTGTACTTCACTTACAAAGGCAAATTGGTCATTTGCTGGCTCATTCTCGTTAATAGCTCTATAAAGAGTATTATAATTATCTCTCCATTCTTTTGTAAATAATGTGTATTCCTTCTATTTGTAATCTGCACAAGTTCTAAGTTTGATTTACATAACGAGTCTGAAAATCTGCTTGTCATGCATTGATAATCATGCTTTCATTGCAAAGTCGTTCGAGTATTTATTAGGATTAGAGTTCATTTTTCTATCTTTTATGAATCTTACTATTTATCTCTTTTTTCTGGACAAACGGACTATCCAACAAAAAAAACACTTTTTAATTCAGTAGTTTCTGTGATCGTGTTCCACCCAACAAACAGGCGGTTCTTCAGCTTAATAGGTAATATTAGTAATAGTATACGATTTGTCTGCTATATTCATTAGTAATATAAAGCAGACCACCATTCTACTTATGTACAGGTTGAAGTAGCCTATATGTATATAAGTGCCTGCTTGTAAATTCATGAATGGTCATCCACACGACCGATCATGTTCCTTATGCGACAACATACGAGTTATTATGTAGTCGCCATTGCACAATGTTGTGCAAGAGTGATTTGCGAATTGTTTGGATTTCGAATTAAGCATGAGAAAAAATTAAAATACATCTGGTATTACCGCAAGTAAATCTGCAGTAGGTATTTCAGTCTGTAAGAAACAAGTACTCTGCGGGAGCCGCTATAGTAAGACGGATTTATTACTTACACTTTTACTGACCTACTTACATTGACTTCAGTTGAATTTGACTAGAGACTTAAGATTTTGACAAGATTTTGACAAAATCTTATTATATATATCTATCGAAATTAATGTAATTTTTAACTGAAATGTTATTTTTTTAGAACATACCCGACTTCAATTATTAGTCTGGTAAATGAGTGCTCAAAACGGGTGTGTGGTTGGAAAAGTTGAAAGCAGAAAATCTGACTTATGAACTTTGTTTGGACTAGTTAGAAGATAAACATATTAAAAGTCCTGACCCCTCCGAGGTGAGCCCGAGGGAGGGGGGGGCAAAGAAGGTCCCGTTTTTTGGTTTTTTGCTTATATCTCGAAAATAATGCGTCGTATCAAATTTTGTTGTACTACATAATAAAACCTCGTAAAATTTTCTACAACTTTGTTGTTCACACTTTTTATCTATCTCCAATATTTGCATAGCTGTGAGCTCCGAAAAATGACCAATCTTCAAAAATGTGTTAAATTATCTGTCTCGTACTTTGTTTTCTTGTTTATATCTTGAAAACGGTGCGTCGCATGAAATTTAGTTGTACTAGAGAATGAAACCTGATAAAATTCTCTACAATATGTCTTTCACAATTTTTATCTATCTTCAATTGCCTAGCTATAAGACTCGAAAAAAGCGTTAATCGATTTGTCAAGGTTCAATATTTTCAAAAAAAGTGGTCGCAATTATAACAATAAAGACAATTAACAATGGGTATTGACGCCTCAGGCTTTAATGACTTCTTGGAGCTGGTTTGGCAATCCATCCGTGATGTCTTGGATATCTGACTGAGGGATATTGTACCACTCCTCCACCGCAGCCGTCTTGTGCTCTTCCAGGGTCGCAGGGGCTGCTACTCTTGGTCAGAAACGTCTTTTTAGGTTGTCCCTAATGTGCTCAATCGGTTTATAATCGGAACTGCGTGCTAGCAATGGTAAAACTTGAATCCCGACTTCATTAAGGTACTGAGAGACTGATCTAGCGCTATGACAACGTGTATTGTCATGCATTAATCTGAAGGTGAAACCAACGAATGGTGCAATGGGCATGGCATGGTCTTGAAGAACTTCCTACACGTATCTTTAGGCATTCACACTGCCTCTATCGAACACAACAAGATCGGTACGAGCCTCGTAAGAGATGCTTCCTCAAACCATTATGGACCCTTCCTGTTAACCCACTGTTTCGGTTATAACGCATGGAGCAAATCTTTCGTTTAGGCATCTGTAGACATACTGTTGTCCACCTGGACCTCTTGAGGCTATTCTGCTCTCATCTGAGACCATTATGTCCTTCCATTCATCCATTGTCCAGTCAGCATATTCTCGCGCAAAAGTAAGTCTAGCTCTACCGTGTTGTGGGAGCAGTTGTGGATCATGAGCTGGACGAAAAGCCTTCATACTCTTTTCTGACAGTCTTCTTCTAACCGTACTTTTACTCACACTGACATTTCTCACCTTAAAAAGACGGCAGCTTCGATAGCAACCTAAATGCGATTTTTCAACACGTTGCTGACAACGAAACGGTCATCTCGAATCGATCATCTCGGGTTGAATTGCATCGATGTTGGCCTTAACCAGGTTTCCGGGTGTAGGAGACAGTCTCCCGAAATCGTCTGTTGGCATCCCGTACCGTGGTTCGAGGTACACCGAGCGTACCGGCGATGCGACGTTGGCTGTACCCGGCATCAGCTAAAAAACCACTGCCCTAGCTGCACCAGTTGCATCGAATGGCATTTTTTTAAGTCAAAAACAGGAAATGAACTCTACAAACTGAATTAAACAATAACACACTATGGCAGAAAAAAACAGCAAATGTTAACACGTTAACGCAACGGCAACAATGTCAAAAAACTACTAAATTCCAAAAACCCTTCGGTGACACACATTAAGCTAACGAATAATGGGTATTAGTGTTTAATTTATTGCCAAAGTATCCAATTGACATAAAATAAAACAGTAATTAAGCAATAGTTAACAAAAACAAACAGGGTGATGAAAGATACAGATGGCGGTTAAATATGTCTGTGAGTGTATTTTCAAAAATCCATCCTTTTTTCGAGTCTCATAGCTAGGCGATTGAAGATAGATAAAAAATGTGAAAAACATATTGTAGAGAATTTTATCAGGTTTCATTCTCTAGTACAACTAAATTTCATGCGACGCACCGTTTTCAAGATATAAACAAGAAAACAAAGAACGAGACAGATAAATTAACACATTTTTGAAGATTGGTCATTTTTCGGAGCTCACAGCTATGCAAATATTGGAGATAGATAAAAAGTGTGGACAACAAAGTTGTAGAAAATTTTATGAGGTTTTATTTTGTAGTACAACAAAATTTGATCCGACGCATCGTTTTTGAGATATAAGCAAAAAACCAAAAAACGGGACCTTCTTTGCCCCCTCCCTCCCTCGGGCTCACCTCGGAGGGGTCAGGACTTTTAACATGTTTATCTTCTAACTAGTCCAAACAAAGTTCATAAGTCAGATTTTCTGCTTTCAACTTTTCCAACCAGAATCATTCATTGCCCAGGCTATATGGTTTTCTTCCAACTTGTTTTCATTTTCAATTTAGGTACTTTTTGTTTTGTTTTTCAAGTAGGTACTGAAGAAATTGGACCATGTATTGTACTTGTATCGTATCTACCTGTTTGTGTGCTTTATATTTCTTAATTATTACGTTATTTCTTTTATATTTTTTATGACAAAAAATTCTAAACTGCTGGCAACTTTCATAGACATTTTTTTAGTTACGGTCCGGTTATTTAATTCGACTTTCCATTAATGGATGATATGAGCCTTAAAGTTAAATTATGGACCCTTTTAGTTGTAGATAGGTACCACACAAACGGTAATAAGAAATAACATTTTTAGTAAAAAAATGTGAACTCACCGATCCAGGACCCCATTTCATCATCTATCCTCATGGAGCTGTTCTCGATCCTGAGCTGAGGGAGCGCGACGGCGGAGAAGCCGATGGGGTGACCCGCTCCCCGCCGCCAGAATTAGGACTGCACATGTTATTAGACACTGAAACAAAATCGATAGTTTAAGAATCTTTTAAACTGGAATCAGTATCTAAGAATGTAGTAGTGTATGATTGTAGATGGGTAGTATTACAGTAGATACTGGAATACATTTTTTTTTTTATTAAAAGGTTTAGGCGAAAAACTCAATTCGATGATGTTACAAAACTCCAATTAAATCACTCGCTGATAAAAGGAATGAAGCTACATAGGATGACTCTTTGAGTATTTTTTTTTGTTTTAATTTCAATAATACAACTGGAAAAAATCACTACTTAAAACTGGCTTAAATAGTCACCAATACCTGTGCCAATTCTGTTGCCAAAAGGAAAAAAAAACTGGGATTTTTTTAAATCAGAGTTGTTAAATTTCATAATATTTTTACTCTAATTGAGTCATCAATTGATTATATTATTAGACAAGTGACAAGTGAGATTATCACGTTATATTCTGACGTATTTAGTTTTATCTACATCGATTTAAATATTCAAAATTCCGATGATTCAGAATAAGCACGTGTGAAAAATGCGTAATCTTCCGCAGACCTACACATGACTTGCATTAAATTTTGTTATTGTTTCTATCACGATCTAGAATGTAGAGAATTAAATACCTACAATAGATTAAAAATAATAATTATGTTTCCATTATTAACGTATTTTCCCTATTGTCGGCTTTAATTTCTATTTTATTTTTAATTGTGCTGGTGTGGTGTAAATATTTTATCAGGTTGATTTTTCATTATGAGACATTTGCCAGTTGGTTGGAACTAGCTACGTATTTCAATATTTTTTTATGTGGTAAAATCATCAAATGAGTGCCCTGGGTGGGGTGGAAGGGACTGTCAGACTGTTACTGACTAAAATCCACCCGTTTCTTCGATGCCCTTTACGTTCGCGGGGCCGCTGTATACTGGGTTAAGAAAAAACCCGACCAGTCGTATTTCAATAAAATTTACGAAAAAACTGTCGCTTACTGAGTATCAGACTGAATTTTTGAAAAAAAAAAGATTTTTTCCAAAAGGGAAATCCAGTTTATAAAATGAAACAGACATGTAAGCAAATATTTAAATGATTCATTGTCATCACTCGCCTACTACTCACTTATTTTGTTTTAAACCATGTTATAAAACAAAGCTCATATTAATTATTAGCCACAACGCTAACATAATAAATTCAAATGTTAAACAATGAAACATTTCAATTGATGTTGTAAATTCGTTGTTTTTTACATCCTTCAGAATTTGTTTACATTAAGCTTAATTTTATTTAATGTGAGTCGGATCTGAGAGGTCGGGTTCCTAATTCTTTATCTAAACTAATTGGAATAGTTTCGTTCAGGAAGTGTCGAGATAAGTTAGAGGGAAGTGTAGGTACTCGTATCGTCTGATTGTATGTAGGTTAGCGGGTCTAGTTCAGACGTCAGACTGAAATTTAGCTTAGTTTGCAAGACGAAGAGAAAGAATATTGAAATATATTTACTAACGGTTTCTGAATTGCCTTATTTTTCGAGGATTTTCTGAACGGAGAGAGCTGTGGCGGCCCAGTGGTCGACCCCGAGACAGGAGTCTGGAGTTGTAAACTTGTAACCCAACTAGGCCTATTACTTAGTGTAACTTATTTCATCACAAGTGCTCTCAAAATAGTGAACGAAAACTGTCTTAGAATCATAAATTCGAAGACATTTGACATCTACCAACCCACACTGACCCCATGTTGTGGATTATGGGCCACTCCCTCTCGCAAAGATGAGACCTGTGTCTCAGCTGTATTTAGAGGCTGATGATTATGATGATGATTGAAGACACACGTTGCAACGGAAACGCTGTCAAGCCTATACATATATACGAGTAGTATTTTCAGTCTCTAAAGGGCTTTATACTTTCTTAAAATGTATTTAATTTTATTTTAATGCAGAGGTGTCCCTCAATTAGAACCTAGCTTAAACTGTGACGTGAGTGACTGACGTTGGTTATGTTTAACTGCGGCGACTTTAAAGCAAAGATAATTAGTAATGACCCCATAATACACAACATTCTACACAATAATTACTTCTATAATGTTAAACAATTAAACTCGATACACGGAGGTATTATGTCGGCATAAGGCCTCGCACACACACTCAGCAACTCAGTTCGTGTCAGTTCCTATAACAAGCAATTTATTTAATTGAAATAAATGTTGTTTGCTAACATTGGCTCATCCTTGTCAAGATGATATGGCATCGATAACAAACTTTGAGGAGGGCTTCTAATTAAGTAATGCTTCGGAGAATGTAGGTGACCTGTCAAGTTGTCCCACTTCTGATAATTATGTGGACATCCGATTACGTTTTTGCCCTGGTCATACGCGTTTTATTAAGGCCACGTTCTATGATCATTAATTAAATTAATAAATCCGATACTTTATTTAAAACCGTTTGTTGAAACAAAAAATCATTTTAACAATAGGTATCTACTTAGTTATTTCTATTTTATTAAAATCGCGTTTGAATTTTGCTATGAGCTTTGTTTTGCTATTTTATAAACATCAATGAAAATACGTTCAATGGCTGGCACTTGTCAGTGTCATATGGTTCTGAAGTGCTAATCGGTTTTAATCTCTTTAGGTAATCCAAATCTCTTGGTAAATAGTGTAAAACGCCAAGGTTTAACACAAAACTTTTTCAAAATGTATGCTAAGTTAACATACGTGTTTTACACTTTGACCTGGTAATAATCCTTGTCGTTGTCGATAAAGTAAATTTTGTGAGGTTAATTGAGCTAAACAGCTGTTTTTTTAATAGAAGCGTTCGTTGAAAGTTAACCGCATAATTTGACACTCGGTTTATCCGCATAGTAGCAGAGTCATGGTCGCCGCGGTTTGATATTACTGCAAACATGCGGGTTTCCTTATTATGTCTTACTTCATTGTTCTAATCCGGTGACACAATGTTGATAATTGAATGTGTCGATTTTCTTACTATTTCCTTGAATCCATTAGAGGTTCGAGGCAGGAGCATAGATCTACATAAAAAAAAAATGTAATGCATAATTTTATAGATTATAGAATGTAGATTCCTAGTACCCTACTGAGAATTGAAGCCAAAAACACGGTAGAAAAAATACCCCCGTTGTTTCACACGGTATCATAAAAAAGCTGTTTACTATCTATTGTTGCTTTATTGCTTGCAAACATTGCACAAACTACGTCACTTCTTCGTAAATAACTAGCTGAACATGGATCTTTTGGCAATTAGCCAATATCTTAATTGTATTTTTTCACAGAAAATATAAAATATGTTTAGTAGAATCACCTTTAGGTTTGGTAGACTTTATAAGCGCAGAAACCGCATACCTACGAGTAAGATAAGGAACTGTCTTATAAATTGTAAGCTCATCACCTATATAAAGAATTCTAAGAACACTTGATACATTAGGTTTGGTATTTAGAAAAGACTCAAAGTTTTTAATGAGGATATCATTGTAACAAATTAGAAGAACAAAAACTAAACACGTGTACGTTTTTGCTGTCATTAACTAGAATCATTAGAACCTCGTGAGTCTTGATGAATAGTCCAAGGCATAAAAAACAACTTAATGTAAAAACTTTATAATTATATTTTGATGGTCCCGACGTACAAACGGACATGTCAAAAACCGAGGTTTACAGGAAAGCGTTTTTAATTTTCAAATCGTTCTAAAATTAATAATTGTGTGTACATTGCATAGAATTGAAATAAACCATAATTGAAATAAACCAAGATACAGGTAAAACCTAGTTTGGGAACTGCCGATCAAGTGAACCAATTGTTCTTTAAAGTAACGTTAAATAAAATAAAATAAAATAAAATAAATGAAATTAAAAGTATTTTACAATGGAAACAGTGTTAGATTTAAGGTTTATTTTTGTAACAGTGAAATAAAATGCTTATCTTAAAATGATTTCTATAGCAATTTGAACATTAACAAAAAACGCTTTTCTGTAATCCTGTATACGTAGGGACCGTCGATGTATGTAAAATAATTATTTTTAGAGAGAAGAGGAATAGCTTTCTTTGCCAAAACGTTTGTTTAATGAAATGATAGTGAAATGTTAGTGTTGGACTAATTACGTCACTTCTTCATAAATATCTAGCTGAAGATGGATCTTTTGGCGATTAGCCAATACCTGTAATTGTATTGTTTTAAAACATTTCACTAAATGATTTCAAACAGTTTCTTGCCTGTTCTTCTCCATATAGGTTATGGCGGCCCATTCCATAGCGTAGAGTACGCTATGGAACTGCCACCATTGTAGCTTTATTCATTTTATTTTGCTAAATTAATGCTTTGATTAATCACTTATTTGGGAAAGTCACCATACATAGAATGTAGGATCTACATTTGTAAAATTAAACCACAGCGTGACGTACTGTGAATTTTAAAACCTTCCTACTTAAATAAAAATTAAATATCTATCTTTTAATTTTTATTTTAGTATTGAAGCCAAAAAAGAGAGAAAAATCCCCTTCGATTTCTACGTAAAACAAGTAAACATGCCAAAGAAAAACATTTAAATGTGTGCGTGGCGCTCACTCACAATTTTATAAAAAAGTGCATGGCTTTACAAAAAACGTTTTGTTTTGAACAATAATCTAAACCTACACTTTTCTTTGCCCTACAAAACAACTATGTCAATGTCAAATATCTGTAGTAGTACGAGTCGCAATTTCGGAATCCATACGTGCCTTTTTTATGCCAATTAAGCGAACGGAGCGCGGAGGAGAATGAAAGTGACAGTTAATTTTATGTGGAGGAGTGTAGAAAGTTAATGTTTTCATATAATATGTTTAAGTAAATACTTCAATAAATAAATAGTACATTGTTTACCGAAAGGAGAAAGTGACCGATTACCGTCGAGGGTGTCGTTTGAAGCCCGAGCCGTAGGCGAGGGCTTTAAAATACCCGAGATCGGGAATTGCACTTTCTCTCGAGAGCTGCAGTAGTGCTTTATACTACACCTACGAGGAAAATAAAAAAAACAATTACGCACGCTACATTACCGTAAGTTTGACACACGCCGAATGTCAAACGTCGTACTGAAGTCAAACATCGATTCAAGTTATGGTGTTTGACAATAGAATTAGAACCTAAATACTTAATTCCTTTCTACTGGACGACCTTTAGTAGCAGATATGTAAATATTTATATACTTTAGAACATATAAAATGCAAATGAAGAGACTTTGAGGTCAAGACCATCAGCTGATTTTATAATGTTTTGCTTGGATTTGCGTAGACTGTGAGGTAACTTGTTGGCAGTGACTTCTTTGGTCTGTAATAACCTATTTGGCGTGTATTTTCCTGTCAATCGCTAGGGAAAATAGGATAGGAAGGTTCTACCATCAGAACAAAAAGATATAATTAATAAGGCCTTTTCCAGTTTTTTTAAGTTTACTGAACATAAAACGAGGCGTAAAAAGATTAATAGTTGAGTAAAATGCAGAATCTTGGGAAAAATGCTGATTGGGAAGTAAATAAGGTATCCAAATATTTCACGCGATGTATAATAAGTTAGATAAATATTAACTTACCTACTTAGTATTTTATATAGTTGTATGTGCGAAAATGATGACGGATTACATTTTAGTTAGACAAGTAACAACTGAGGATGAAGGATTATATTTTAGTTATTACACATCAACCAACTGAGCAAACGGTTTCAACTTTGAGCTTCTTTTTTTGGCTAGTGTATAGTATCTTGTTAAGTTAGGGGCTGTTGGCACGGAGACTTTTAAGGCAGGTGTTCAACGGTTGTTTAACAGTTGTTTAAGACGGGTAAAGTTTAAATATAGCTTCTGATTTTCCTCCATCGCGGTACCGGGTAAACCCCTGAGTGACTGCCGGGTTTCGCGGTGCTACTCGTTTGCATAATTATTATGTCATTCATGTCAGCCTACAAATACATCTTGACATACGATGTAGTTATATGGGGATATTGTGTATAATCTTTTCTAGCAAGCAGTTAAAGAATTAAGATACACGCGTATACGATTATCAACCGTCGGTCTCATGTAGCGGTAATAGGAAAATTGATTCCACGTGCCTTTCTGATAGAAGAAAGTTTCAATGAAAAGGTTACTTCACTTTTTGTGATTATAACAGTTAATTTACTGTATACCTAGTACTATGATTTAAAAGATTGTATTTTTATCGAGGTTTCGGAACCTGTCTTGGTGTCAACTGGAAATGTATTTACGACTTCCTGTGCATCCTTTGAGGAAAAGCTATTATAACTCAATATCTTGTTTTAATTATACACGGTTTTTATGTACTTATAATTAAAACATTCTATTGTATAATTATATCAATTCTGCTTAATAATTAAATCCAATTCACACATTAATGTAGTTATAGGATCTATAGACGGACGATAGAGATGAGACGTATTTTTTTTGAGTAAGGGCTCGAGATGTCAATAAATGTTCACTGTGGGAACGAGACGGCGCGAGACGACTTTTATAGTAGGGCCTGCAGAACCGGTACTTTTTATAGACCCGGTACCGAATGTTCGGTACTGGAGTTGGAACCGGGATTTCCCGGGAATTTCGGTACTTTCGGTACTCGCGTACAAATCGCTATTAACATGTTGTATGAAAGGCACGAGTGTGAGCACACTACATATAATTATCTAAATCGGTTGAAAAATGTCCTCATTACAAAAGTGGGATGGTGCAGTTCAAAAAACTTTGTTTTATTCTTAAATCTATAATTGTTAGTAATCATCAGTACACAATCTCAAGGAACCTTTAAATCCTTTTTATATCTTATAATGAAAATATATCAAATAGAACTTAAATTGCTATAGTCTATTTTGAATTAGAAAGAAGCCTATCTTTGTCCAGTGATTGCTTTGTGTTTTCCTCTATACAACTTTTACGTTACTTAATCACTTTGTTCCTTCCACTATAAATTAATATCATTAAGCAAACAGCAAAACAAAACTAGGTATAATGCTTTATCGAAGTGAAAAAAATATAAAATTTGAATGTAGAAAACGCGATTTTCTTTAAAATAAAGGAAATATCATTAAAAAAAGTAAAAGCTTTTTAACCGACGAAAAAAAAGGAGGAGGTTCTCAATTCGACATTTGTTTTCAATTCGTATTTTTTTTTTATGTGTGACCACGCATAACTTTTCCTAACGTGGTCCGATTTCAAAAATTCTTTTTTTGTTGGAAAGAGTACATCTCAAAGTTGGTCCCATTTAAAACTAAAATCGGCCTCTGAGGGTAGAAAAAAAGGAATTAATTGTCAATCTTCCTACAGAATTTTCAATTATGAACCGATTCTGTTGGAATAAAGTTGACAATCGTAGTTCTGAGGACATTATTATATAGCAGAGATGTGGAGAACATAACATGATGGCGTCACCATCATCAGATCAACTCCAGATCCTTGTTATTTTGTGAAGTCAGTACCAAGAGTTCCTAAACAGTTAACAACAGCTATACCGTGTTTGGGCTCATTTCACTTAGCTTTATGAGAACTTTAGACCTAGCTGAGGTATTATTGATATCGAGGGTCTGAGGATGGGGACGGATAGCAGGTGCAAGAGGTCCTCAACAGTTAACAGCACCTGTATCGTGTTTGGGCTCATTTTACTAGTCTTGATGAAAACTTTATATCTAGCTGGGGTATAATTGTCATCGAGGGTCTGAGGACGGTAACAGAGGGCAGTAGCAAGAGATCCTTAACAGCTGGAGTTGATCTGATGATGGTGACGCCATCATGTTATGTTCTCCACATCTCTGTTGTATAATTAATATATGACAGGAGATAGGAAACTCAAAAGTAAAAAATAAGTCCTTTTAAAAAAAAAATCAAACCGACGAAACATCGAACTGAAAAGCAAAAAATAACTTTTGAGGCGGCGCCAAAGAAACAATCAACGAATAGCTACGACGACTCTAATGGTTAATCTAAAAATATGTTTGTTTGTTTGGCGCCGCCTCAAAAGTTATTTTTTGCTTTTCAGTTCGATGTTTCGTCGGTTTGATTTTTTTTAAAAAAGGACTTATTACAGATTAATTTGCCAAATAATTATAAAACACACAAAATTTAAGCATAATAAAAGTTATTCTCTTTCAAGTAGATTTTTGATAAGTTTCATCAAAATTTTTATTAATAAAATTCTCATTTTTATCAATTAAATCGTTTTATGTTATTAATACTGTTAAAAAATAGTTAATTGGATATGATTTGTTGCTTTATATTGAAAAAATAAGGAAAATAAAAAAGTACCGAAAGTATCGAAAGTACCGGGACTACGGGATGCAGAACCGGTACCGGATTGTTTAAAAAAATCCCGGGATTTCCCGGTATTATCGGTACCGGGATTTCCCGGTTGCAGGCCCTATTTTATAGCTCTGTCTCTTTCCCACAATGGAACCACTCTCTCTTTAAGGGCCGGCGCACACTACCGGCATCGGTACCCCTCGGCATTTTAGGTGATAAAAAGCATTATACATTAACTTCATGGCAATAAAGTAGAAATTGCCGATGCAGTAGCCTTAAGCATAACGAAACGGTATTTTGTTACTACGATCATTTATCAGGGAAATTTCAACTTTATTGCCCTGAAGTTAATGCATAGATAGCTTTTTATCACCTAAAATCCACAGGCACGTCGATGCCATGCTAAGTCGTCATGGTAGGCCCCCTGAAGTCAGATAGATAAAGATAAATATTAATAAGGATAAATACCTGGTTAAACACTCCTTTCGCCGAGGAGTAAGTCTCTCCCTTCACGTAGGGCGGTAATGTGGCTGTGGAGCTGATGCTTCTGAGGAAACTCTGAAGAGCCTCGTACTCATCAGCCTTCGCCGTCTCTTTGGTGACGATCTGCGGCACCTGGCCGTCGCCCAGCATAGCCTCGTGGGCTCCATCACTGAGGAGGAAAAACGAGGATACATTAAATTGACTGGCCTGTTGGTCTAGTGGTTAGTGACCCTGACTGCTATGCCGGGGGTCGTGGGTTCGATTCCCACCCAGAACAAATGTTTGTGTGATGAGCATGTTCTGTGTCTGGGTGTAATTTATCTATAATATGTATGTATTTAGAAATATATAAGTATGTTTATCAGTTGTCCAGTAACACAAGCTCTGCTTAGCTTGGGACTAGATGGCGTTGTGTGTTAGTTGTGGAATATTATTATATTATATTATTATTAAATAAACTACCTACACGCAAATAAAACCCTCCAAGTTCATAAAGGTGTAGGAACAAAAAAGAAACAGAAAAAGTAATTCCTGCAGCTTTATATGAACTTAGAGCGTTGTATTGATGATTGACGTTATTATGTTGATTATAATTCTGTAACTACATACGTCTTACAGCCGCGAATTATATTTTAATCAACATACAACCTAGCACTGGTCTTGAATTTCGCGGGTTGGTTGGAGCTTTCACCTTAATAGACTAAGATCCAGAATAGGTACATAAATTGCTACATAAATCTAGTTTGACCCTCTCTAATGGATACGTATTTTTGTGTGTACATATTTACAAAGATAAAAGGCTTCAAAATCAGAGGGAGCTTGTGACTGCAGTGCCGCACTATAAAACTGATACTACCAATAGAAGGACTCATTTGATGAATTTTTCAACTCAAGACAGTTGTTAAAACATAGATTCTATTTCTTAAGTTTTTATAACATCTAGTTTTGTGAGATTCGTTCCTACATTGATAAATAGATTAGGTAATATTGTTGACGACATACTGTAAGAAAACTAGACGGCACCAGCGGCTTTGGCTGCGTACCTATAACTCGAAAATTATTCGCTGTTCTGACTTTATTGAGAAAATATCTATCCATCCATTCAAATATCCAAACTTAAATTTTCTTAAAAAAAAATACGTTTTATTTCCCGCCTACGTTAATTATGCTATCTCTTAGACTAGGTGGACGGTCTTGAAAAAAACTTGTTTTGCATTTGACGCAAGGCGATATTTTGATCGCGATACATATAAATGAGAGGGGGGTGACCTATGTAATTCTACAATTTAAGACTGAAATACCTACTCGTGATTAGTAGCTATAATTAGCTTTAAACATTCAAGTGAAGTTTTGGCCCCCACCGCGCGCCGCGCCGTCCCTGTGACCTACCGCGTCGTAGCCGTCGTTTTATCTATTACTTTTTCCGACTTGAAATACAAAAATTTTGACAGTTGATTTGCAAAATATAAATACTATTTTTTAGTCCGGTCAATTTAGACATTCGAAGTTACATAAAGTCCCAACAAGCTGGATTTTTGTGAAGTTGTTCAAAACATAATTATAAACAATGTCTGAAAGTTCCCCATCATTCCCCTGTAAGGAAAAAAAATAATTCAAGGTCAAAGGTCTAAAAAATGAGTTTTTCGCGATTTTCAGCAAAACGGTAAGTTTTATCATAAAAGTACCTCAGACAAAAATTGTAGATCATAAAATTATCTATAAAAAATGTATAAATACTTTTTTCTTACGAGCCACCGTTTCTGAGATATAACGATTCTAAAAGTTATAAAAGTTGTTATCTTCATAATATGCATGAGTACGCCTCGTATATACATCTAGAGTTGCTGATGTATTGATTATTGAAACAGCAATAGAGCAATTCAATTTGAAAAATACAACTATTGTTGTTGGTGAAGATGTTGACTTACTTGTATTACTCACTGCTCGAACGCCAACTGAAAAAACTATTTTTTTCTTAAAACCAGGAAAAGCTCAGCATCAATCAGATATATATTCATCAAAAAGTTTATTTACTTTTGTAAAGTGTAAATCATGTACTATTTTTACACGCAATAACTGGCTGTGATACGACATCTGCATTTTACAGGAGGGGTAAAACAGCAGTTTTCAAAATGTTTGAAAAACAAGATTTAATTCAATGTGCTGAAGTTTTTAAAAAAAGTGATTCAACTCAACAAGAAGTTATTACCAACGGCATCCGCTTTCTTCTTTCTATGTACGGAGCTCCTAAAAAAACTACCTGTTTAAATAAACATCGATATGCATGTTTCGTTAAAAATACTAAAAATAAAAAACAAGTTCAATTAGCTTGTCTTCCTCCAACTTCAGTTGCTGCTCACCAACATCTTTTATATTACCAAGTTCAAGTGTGGCTTGGTTATCAGCTAGACCCTACAGACTGGGGTTGGAAGTTGGTCAACAATATATTAGAGCCAGTTCAAACTTTACTTCCACCTGCGCCGGAAAAACTGCTGAACATTATTTTTTGCAACTGCAAAAAGGGATGCAGTGCTAAATGTGGTTGCAAAAAAGTCGGACTGTCTTGTTCTTTGGCATGCACAAATTGTCAAGGCCGGTCGTGCTCTAATATTGAATCACAAACAATGGAGGATTCGTTTGACTCCGACGAAGTATCATGCGATACATCGCTATTGACGCATTTACTTGCATCCAAAATGAAGATGAAGAAGAAGCAGGAGAAGAAGAACGAGAAGAAGATCAAGAAGAAGAACAAGAAGAAGATCAAGAAGAAGAACAAGAATTTGAAACTTACGAATAAGACGAATAAACGTCAACACTTTTTTTTCATTTACATCGCTTTTATCTTTCCCAATCTTTGAAAATTTTCGTTATTTTGCAATAGTTTTACATTAAACAGGATCACAACTGACCCGTGCAGTAGGCCTACTGGGGAAACCACGTTAACAAAAACGCGCTAAGTACACTACCTCATAGGTGGCGTGGAAACGTGTGCATATTATGACGATAATTTTATAACTTTTAGAATCGTTATATCTCAGAAACGGTGGCTCGTAAGAAAAAAGTATTGATACATTTTTTATAGATAATTTTATGATCTACAATTTTTGTCTGAGGTACTTTTATGATAAAACTTACCGTTTTGCTGAAAATCGCGAAAAACTCATTTTTTAGACCTTTGACCTTGAATTATTTTTTTTCCTTACAGGGGAATGATGGGGAACTTTCAGACATTGTTTATAATTATGTTTTGAACAACTTCACAAAAATTCAGCTTGTTGGGACTTTATGTAACTTTACTCTCATTTTTTGGTCTAAATTGACCGGACTATTTTATAGCTTATATCAATCGATGATGTTTGTACCAAAAAAAAAATGGATCAGTACTTCGCAGAGATTTTAACACGAAAAAAAAAGGAAAGTTAGGGGTGCTACATTTTTTACCCACCATTTACCGCACAATACAATACACAGTAGGTACTCCCTAATACAAACTTTTTTTTTACAAAAATCTATAAATAAAATAGATGTTCTAACCTTTTAGATAGAGCAGCCAACAAAGAAGTATTTATTGCACATTTACCTATTTACATACTGTTTAAAGGTTACTTTGAGAATTACATCTGATGTTTTATTTTTATTTGCAAATGGCGTAATGACTGTGCCAAGCGTAAATAAAAAGGTTATTGAAGTTCAACCACGTTCAACCTAGAGTCACGTTAGGTCGGGATTTTAATGAATTTTTTTATAAATATGTCAATGATGACGAGAGATGACGATGAGACCATCAATTACTTAGATATCTTCGTGTCGCGAAAAGCACGTTAAGGTGGAGCGACAGTAGTAGCCCGGAAATTTAAATTTTCATGTATTTTTTGCAATTTGCTTATCAGTGTCAAGTTATAACTTGATCAAAATATGATTCGCGACAATAAAAAGTTTAGTTTTATATACAAGAATAATCAAAACAGTCGCTCCATTCACTCTCACAAATATTTGATCAAAATTATTTAGATTTCGGATTTTTTACCAAATTTGAGCTAATCTTTGTGAGCGGGACTGGAGCGAATGTTTTGATCATTCTGATATGTAAAGTTATGCTTTTCATTGTCGCGAATCATATTTTGATCAAGTTATAACTTGACACTGTTAAGCAAACTGCAAAAAATACATGAAAATTTAAATTTCGCGGGCTACGACTGAGCCTCCGCCTTAAGCACATTGATCTATCTATTACTACTACATATAGAGACACACCACGCATCACCACTGTGTCCCATCCAGGATGAGTGCGCGCGCCTAGAGCACGCCACAGAGCTGTCAAACAATTGAATGAACTGTGCGCCCGCACTCATCCTGGATGGGGCATAGTGGTGATACGTGGTGTCGTCGCTATACGTAGTAATAATAGCTCAATGGTTAAGCAATTGTTTTTTTTTGTATGGCATGTCTCAGATCACCCTCTAGTAGGTTGTTTACTACTCAGCCGGGTTTTTATGTTATAAAAAAATTAAAGGTCTATGATAGCCGAGACTAATAATCTCAGCTGTCATTTTATAGACCTTCAACAGTCGTTAAAGGTTCTCGGTTGTGGACGTCGGAAAGGCAGGAGCTCCATGTAAAATTTTGACTTAAAAACAACCGGTTAGACTGGAAGCGAAAATTATAATTTCTCAATATGTGCGTCCACACAGACCGCTCGCCTCACTTATATTGTTTCGTGCCTCGGTCGAGAAAAAATAGATGCGTCCACATAGGGCGAACAGCCTCGCCAGGCACTTTTCTCGCGCGGAAAATGCGCGAGGCTGCTCGCTCTGTGTGGTGTGGACGCACCTAATCAATTTGTTTAAATGGATCAACTCCTTTTTAACCGACTTCAAAAAGAAGGAGGTTATCAATTCGACTGTATGTTTTTTTTTTTTTTTTTTTTTTTTTTTTTTTTTTTTTTTTTTTTTGTGTGTTTGTTACGCGATTGCTCCGGCGATTGAGGACCGATTTTCAAAATTCTTTTTTTGTTCGAAAGGAGACGCTTCCGGAGTGGTCCCATATTCACCAAGTCAAGATCTGATGATTGGATCCTGGAGAAATCGAGGGCAACCCTCAAATTTTATAGGCCCACATATAGTTTTTCGTAAATATTATGAAGTAATTTAAGTATTTGCGTATGGTAATCATAATTTCATGTGGCTGAGCTGATGATGGAAGGTACAACTCCTCAACAGTAAGGAGTAGGCATCAACTGATTTAGTTTGTGTTCGCTTATCTCTGGAACTACAAATCCGATTTAAGTCATTCTTTTTTTGTTATACTAGGTATTGTTCAACTGAGGGAACACTGCAAATTTCATCAAAATCGGTTCAGTAATTTTTGAGATAGGGAATTTTATTAGCTAATTTTGTACATGAGCGATGTTATTACCGGTGCTACGGATTACAAAATTCTAGTGCACATGTAAGAAAATGATGTACCTATTTGACAAGAATTTGGGTTGAATATTTAAACTAAAAAGAGTAAAATAAAAGCTTTTTAAAAAAAAAAATGTAACCGCCTTCAAAACCAACCACTAAAATAGGGTAAAATAACCTACAAAATAACTTTTCTTTCGGAAGTCGGTGGCAAAAAAGACAATGAAAAATAAAACCACTGACTTCCGAAAGAAAAGTTATTTTGTAGGTTATTTTACCCTATTTTAGTGGTTGGTTTTGAAGGCGGTTACATTTTTTTTTTTAAAAAGCTTTTATTTCCTTTCCTTTAACGTCTTTATGTCCAGAAAGGTTAGTTATTGCGTAATAGTATTTGTGCACGACAGTCGAGAACACGAGATATACTTAGACGTAGGCTACGCTTGATCCTGACAACCTGACAATGAAAGCCAAGACGGGGTTATGCTAGTGAATAAACTAAATATTGACAGTGTAGGTATTTGAACTAGAAGAATGTTATCTTTATGTATGCAGTGAAAAGGTAAGTGTTTTTTTTTTTTTTTTTTTTTTTTTATCGTGGTAAAATCATCAAATGAGACCTCCAACCCCGGGCAGGGCGGGAGGTACTGTCAGACTTGTACTGACTAAAATCCACGGTGTCCTTCAGTAGCCCTTTATGTTCCGGGGTCACGGTAATAGAAATAAATCCCGCGACCCCGGCAGGCTTTGGCCCTCTGAGAGGGGGCCCCGTCATTTTGCTGACAGCTCTTTGAGGCGCGCGTGGAACACGACGCGCCGTCGACCCGGGCATGGTCCATGGTCGGACAGCGAGTTGCCCTTTACTCGCTGTCCGCATGCCCGCGCCTACGGTGGCCGGAGATCGTCTTGCGACGTACGGCGCCGAGGGCGTACACCACTGCGGTTGGGGCGGAGGGAGGACGCTGTCCTCTCTCTCTCGCGGCCCGCCGCCTCCTTCACGAGCATTACTGCCTCGCAGAAGGCGGCGACCGCTTCCCACTCCGTCTCGCTCCGCAGCATGGCCGAAACCAATGCCGGGCGCGAGAGGTCTCCGCCTATCGCCGCCGTGAGGACACGTCGGTGCTCTGCCCAAGCTGGGCAGTCTTGCACCGTATGCTCTACTGTGTCCTCCGGGCGATCTTCGCAGTGGTGACACCCCGGCGTTTCCTCCTTTCCCATCAGCCACAGGTACCTCCCGAAACTTCCGTGTCCGGTGAGGACCTGCGTCATGCGATAGGTCAGGACGCCGTGACGTCTCTCCAGCCACTCCTCAAAGAGGGGTCTTACCGCCGCGATTGCGGCGTGCCCGGCCGTCGGTTGCGACAGTCGTCCAATCCATACTACCCTGAGCTCGCGCCGGAGCTCTTCCCGCCACGCCTCGACTTCTCGAGGCAGCGGGGTCTCGCCCAAAGGTAAGTGTTAGCGGTATTTTTAATATGGTACTGAGTACAAACAAGCATGTTTGTGAGTGTTAGCTTCACGTCCGAGAAATCCTTTGAAGCGGGCAAAACTACCAACAACGAATGGAGAACAGGCGAGCGCGAGAAAGAGATATAGACGAACCACTCATAATATATTTACGCTTCTCAGGGGTTTTTATTAGGGTTTTCTCCGAGTTTCTCGTCGTGAGTCTATATGATATGGCCTATAATAGAAGCTGGGCAGTCTCGCCGAGACACTCCGAGACAGAGTGAGTGAGACAGGTGCTCAGCCAAAAGAGAAACACCTAGGCAAAATGAGAGCTCACGCTACGGTTGGCTTTATCAATTGGTTACCCTAGTAACGAATGTAAGTGCTTTCAAGGGTCGTAACCACATCTTGACGCGGACTGTATATCTACTGGTGCACCTAGGTAGCCAACAGCATGACGTATTAGGGAAAAGAAGAAAGTACCTAAGCCATTTTAAAAAGATTCGAAGATTCTTAGTCCTGGAGCCACTGTAACACAAACGAATTTTCCGAAATGTAACAATAATTTAATATCTTGGGAAAATAATTTTGTGTTATGGTTATTTACTTCATTATTTTTGATTGATATGGTATACTTTATCTCTCAGTACACGAAGCGAACCTGATTGATTACTATGGTTCGGTGCAAGTAACGACTACCGTCTACTGCACACATGGTTTCTTCTTTAATTTTCGTATTACCAATAAGACTAGCCATGTTTATTTTGTGAAGTAAGACTAACTAAGAACAAAATAGATTTGGCCGAAGAAAGAAACGACCCAGTTTTAAGCGCATGAAAACAGATAGCGATACAAAATCAAAGAACAATGATTTCTTTATTCACTCAATTAAATTGATGACTATTGGTTGGTTAAAATGAATGCACGAAGCCGAATGACTCGTACTTAATAACATTATTATGCCAACATCACAAGAATCACAACTGTACACGACAAACACGTATTATGTGGCGCAGTCGAGACTTTCAATCAATGATTGTGTACAAAAGAAGTCTTTCTTGCTAACAATAACAATTAAATCGGACGACTGAACCTTGCTTGTTTACAACTTGTATCAAAGCTTCTTATGTACCTATTAGTTGTCTAGGCAACAAGAATCAAGGAAATAATGCACTAATTACTACCGTACTTTTTGTTGAATGAACGCCCCTGTACACTTATTTTTGAAGCTGTTATAATGAGCCACAATCTTCCTCAGACATTACAATTACGATAGCTTGGATGAATGGATTATGGATTACAAATATTTATCAATCAAGATGCAATCAAGCCAGACCAGCGAACGGAGCTGGATGAAAGACACTACATACAGGCTTATTTTTTATCTCGGGATAATTTTATTGTTCCATTGGGTTAATTTTCAATTAAAATTACGTGTTAGGAACCGCTATCAAAAGCTAGTAATTAAAAAATCATTGTAACAACTCACCTCTGTACTTTAACGACCCTGAATTTCCGTTTGCAATGTATAACAAAACCGAATATGGTGAATGCCATTTTTAAAGACACTAAGACAGGTCAGGCCCTTGGTCCTGACGTCTAGCTCCCGTAACCGAGTGTTGGAACTGCGCGTAATATAAATAAAAATAGTGTTATCAAACTAACCCTTAACCCCTATATTACAAGTGCAATATGTTTGTATCTATAGCAACAACTGGATACAGTCATGTGCATCAAAATGTTGCAATAATAAAATTAAAATAGTAGATTGTTATACAAGGGTGGAAAGAAATCAATTCCCGTACGAGGTATTTAGACGCACGAGCGAAGCGAGGGCGGCTATAGTCCGAGTGGGAATTGATGACTTTCACCCGTGTTAAACACTCTACTTTTCATTTCAAATATAAGGAAAGTAAAAAATAGTATGTTTTCTAAAATATTTATTGATAGTAACAAAATGTAATTTTTGTACCTATTTAATAGTCTTTTTTAATTTAAATTTCAAATATGGAACACACCACCCGCGTCACCGCCGCTGGCCATCCCGCTTTAATAGTTTTTTTTTTCTTAATTCAAATTGGCCGTATACACTCACAAGACCGCAGCATTTTTTTTTAATCGATATTTTTCTTAATTATGTAATATAGATGGAAATCCGGCTTGCCCGGACCTCTGTTGCGGCAATCGCTCCCTCTATATTATCGCCCTGAGATTGCGCCGGAACTCTTCCCGCCGCACTAAACTTGTCGAGGCACGGTTTCAGTTTATAGGTTTTTCTAAGGAGGTTTAGTAACTACATAATACACCACATGACACTGGCCGAAAAAAAAAGAGAAAAAATAAAACTTCTCACTGTCATCTCGAATGTCAAAATGGCGGCTGCGGATCTTCTGGTCAGAAATCATTAGATTTGCAAAAGACCACAATCTGAATTTTGCGATATATGTTGGCGATTCGAAATCATTATTTTTAATGTTTTTTTATCAGGTTATCTTTCAATCGAGTCTACGAAATTATTATATAAAAATTATGCCGACTAAAGAACCATTAAAGTTGCTATTTTTAAAGCTATTCTCGTTGATTTTGGAGCAAAGAGCTGTATTTCGTACGTTGGCTTCCAAACTAGATTAAGTAGGTGAAACTTCTATTTTCAACGTGAATTATTTCATTAAACGTGATTGTACTTCTTTATTGCATAATGTGTGTAAATCAACGTGTTAAAGTATTTAATAAATAATCTACATAAAAAGCTAAAGCTGTTAGGTACTGAGTCTGTATCATTAATTTATTAGTCATAATGGTACGTTTGGCTATATTTTTATTAATGTACTGTTAATCTATCAATATAGTAATTAATATGAGATGGGAGGCGATCACACGTTTTCAGTATCCGATTATTGTACTTACATGACGATTTTTTGTAGTTGTTTTAGTAAGACCAAGGATTTATCATTATCATTATCTGCCTTTATAGCCAACTATGTGTTCGGCTTCCAGTCTGACTGAATGTAGCTGAATATCACTCTTTTTTATCCATGTAAAATAATCAAATTAGAACTCCCGCCCTGGGTCTCAGACTCAGAGCGGGAGGACTAATTTAGCGAATTTATAGAAGAGTCGTATAAACTAAAATCCATGGTGTTCCTTTTAGGTTCTAGGGCCACGGTTATCTGTTTAGACAATCCCGCGACACCGGCAGATGACCAAGCTCTTTTGTTATCAAAATTATTATGTGGCTTGCAGTGAGCCAGATTTTCTACCACAAAAGAAGTACGAGTAATTCTAATTCTAGTACGAGTAATTCTATAAAATATTGTCCCTGACATTTCATCGTAGTCGAGAGCTGACATTTTACCATCCTGGCCATTGTTGCGTACTGAATGCACCAAAATATTATATCATGGCCAACTTCACATTGTGCTTAAATTGTCGATCAGAGTCATTAATTTACAGTTTTTGGATATCATTTTAAAGAACTCTAGTTTCATAATTATTCCAAATGTGGTTTAGTTCTAGAGTGGTGAGCCAATAGTAGCAGCCGCGCGACTTACGAGTTTAGGTCATAGGTTCAAACTCAGCCAAGCTCATTTCAGCACTGTACTTAAAACCCTGGTGAGATATAGAGAGGGCTTTACCCACTCTATCTGACAGAGAGAAGGCCAGTATCTCAGCAGTGGGAATTATAGTGGGAGATACCGAGACTTACGTCGCGTGTGTGTTAAAGGGGCATAAGGTTCTTCATCATATGATTTCGTTCTGAAATGCTGACTTCACATTGCAGGAATGTGATGAATAGGGATGATGTAGGAATCTCTTCAGTTAAAAAATCACAGACGTAAAAGACCCACTTGATTTGAATGACATTGTCTCACTTTGTGATCTAAGATAACGGTTAATTTCAAGCACTTACGTTATTTCTTATATTGACAGGCACTTGATTATGATATTATAGAATGACTCATTGATTTACTCCATGCAAGTTTTATGAGCACACTCTGGGTGGTTTGAAGGCATAGATTCCTAAGTGTGGACTGATCGAGCTCCAGACAAATCTAAAGTTGAATGCTCTAATCTCAGGAACTAGGTACTGGTTCCAGTTCAAAAAATATTTAAATGTTGCCACGTGTTGGATAGATTAAAAAAGGCTATAGCAGGCTATACGCTACGGGTAACAAGAGAAGGGCAGCGGGGGTGAAACCGCGGGGAATAGCTAGTGTCAAATAATTACTTGAAAGAGAGAAAAACAATTAGAGGCATATAGTAGATTATTAACCAAGGGGATAAAGCAGGGTCTTCTGTCGCGGGTGGCGAATTAAATCGTGAGCGTAACGAAGGACTCGAGGTTTACTCCCGAGCGTAGCGAGGGTGTTAAAAACTTAAATCACGAGCGAAGCGAGGGATTTAAGACGAGTCCTGAGTGTAGCGAGGGATTTAAGTTCACCCAAGACTAAGACAGCTTTATCACCGAGGAAAATACTCTACTTTTCGTACCATTTGCGAAAAAAATAACACAGTAATAATATGAGATACGCATTTTAAACATTAATATTTAACATTAACTTATCTATAAAAATAAGTAAAAATAAACTCAACGTTTATGTATTTGAAGAATACAAAAACGCGGCAAATTAAAAAAGCAAAGGCATCAAGCTCATACGGCCTCGTCGGTTTTCGTAATTTTATTTAACTAGATGAAAATCCGGCTTCGCTCGGGTGAAACGTGTGTCCCAAATACTACACATCAAGGTACTAAATGTAGGTGTCACGGTAAGTCATAGGCCGAAAATAAAGAAAGAAAAAAAAACTCAACATGATAACCGAAGTCAATAATGGCGGCTGCGATCTGTCTGGTCAGAAAATCATTAGAAATTTACAAAATACTCGACAATCCGAATTTTGCGGATATATGTTGTCGACTCGAAATCTTTATTTTTTAATGTTTTATTATTCTGGTTAGCTTTCGATCGAGTCTACCGTAATCTAAGTATTCCAAATTTAAATCACATTCTCTCCCTAGAGAGAGAATGAAATTCAGTACAACATTCTTTCCCTGTTTTTCACAGATTAAAAATGACTATTGTTATGTTCGCTTTTTGTGGCATAGAATGTCACTTTTTTGAGCAAGTGGTACGAAAATCATATTATCTATGTCTACGAAAAAGACAAGGATGATGAGTGTGGCAATTTTAGGCAAAAAATGCTCGGTTCATGCATTATGTCTATAGTAAAAGGCCATGAAATCGACAAATTCTTCAGCCTTACGTCACTCTCATTGCTTATTTCTCTACTTATTTTTGTTGAAAATCAATAATGTACAGTTTGAAGTGGTTGTTGAGAGTAGTTATTAGTTATTTATTTCATAGCTACTGAAGTGGAAAACGTGATGAACTCGTAAACGTGAACAGCGGTCGCTATAAAATTTTCTCATTAAGTTTTGTATGAGTTATTTGCTAACATGGGCTTTGGTTTAGCAACTGCATTGTTGGATTCTGGTTTCATTTGAATACTGAACCAATCTGTAGGTCAACGAGCTGTGGTTACACTGGTTACGTAATGCTAGGTATTCTTTAATAATAGCTCTCTGTTGTCCGTCATTGGTGAATAGATGATCTATTGTGTATAGTGTAAGGTGAGCAAATAAAAAAATTGTCTTGCAAGAGCAAGACAATATTTTTATTTGCACACCTTACTTACACACAACTTCTATATGTACATTGTACATTATATGTTATTTACCTTTATCTTGCTCTTATCGTGTCAGATTACCCGGAAGTTTGAATAAATAAGATGGCAATGAGAGCTGATTAATACTTTGTTTTTTTTTTTAAATCCTCTCCAAATTCTTTTCATGAACCCTTTTCCCGGCAAAAGATTTAACATGTGCTGTTTGTGACTGCTAATCTGCTCCACATTACGTCATCATTTAGTATTGCCTCATGTATTTGTATCATCGTATTGGCGTTTTCGGTAACATGACTTGGCAAAAATTCCCGTTATTCTTATCTTTTTTTTTCCAGTTCGCATTTTTGTTTTATGTATGCTCCACATTTATGCCGGATTATTACATCTGATTGCGAAATATGCGGAACTTAATTATCTCTCGGATTTTTGTGTTAAGTTTTAATTAAATTACTTATTTGTTTTATTTAGGTATAATCATAATTTTAGAATTCTATAGTCTATACCCTAAGGTTGAGACACCCTAAAAATAAATAGGTAATTTAATTAAAATTAAACAATTAAGTATTTAAGGGGAGCTCCCATACAACAAATGTGTTTTTTTACGTTTTTATAAACATAATGATACTCTCACTTGACGGTTTTTTAGAATTAACAGAACATCTCATCATAACGGTCCGAGTACTTACTTAATCGTGTCCGAAGAGTTTTACATAGAGATATAATCATGAAAAGTGTACAATAAAATTCCCTGTGTTATTAATCCATGAAACGGAACAGCTTTGTTAGACAATATATAAAACAATTTCTCATTTATTTTTATCTAGGTAGCGCGGTCAGTGCTCAACAATGGTTTACAGAGATTACCACTTAGATAACATTCACCATAATGATGCCAATAATGGGGGAATCCTTTTATGTCCGATAGACGTAAGTCCGAAATCAACTCCATATCGAATTTGTGTTCAAATACATTGTTGCACTTTTGGCAACTGGCAGTTAGCCGGTGTTATATTGGCTAAAAAATTGTCTATGCTATAATTTGCAACGGCGCATATTAGGTATAAGAAACTGTTACTCCCAGATGCACCCCGCACACTATCGGATATATTAATAATGTTTGTGGAGTGTCGACCGGCGAGCATCAGAAGCGAACGATCCATCATATTTTTTCTTCCTTGTTATACAAAATGCAGCATTGCAGCTAGTGCCTTTCGGAGTTTCGGTGAGCATTTAAATTTTTCTGATTAAAATATCTTGCAGTATGCGGACGCACTTAGGTCGATTTTATAACAATACTGTTTCAGTGGTATACCTCAGCCAAGCCTCGGCCAATTCTATTGATCCACGCATACTTGTGTGCATTACTTTCTTTTCATATTTATGAGATTCAGTAAAAGTCGTAAAAATATAGCCGTTATAATAAAAATCGAATCTTTGATGCGTAATATGGAGATTGGTGACAAATGGTTGGAATTTAATTGTTTTGTCTATATTAATTATTTTTACTACGTTTTTTCCCCATCACATGTTTTATGCTTCAGGTATGTTTATGACTTAGGACAAGGACATTATCTAGGCGAGCTATATTTTTAGGTCAACGCGGCGCCAACATTTCGCTGCTTAAATTCAAAACGGCCACAATTCGAAATTTTTTCAAATCGTTTTTAATGCAAAAATCGTATCAATTCTGCCTATATTTTTATATTCCAAAAAGACACCTAGTATTTTCGCATTAGAAATGAGCAAATCGCACAACCGCCCTTTTTCCATTTTGTCACTTAGTTGGTTAACTTCAGATCAAAGCCGCCATATTTCGGGTTGCGACCCTGCAGTCAGCGGGAGCGCACGTTTGTTATGTGAAAAAGGGCCACATTTCAAAATACAACCGTATTGTTTTAAAATTACATGTAAGTGTATCATAATCTTGTAAGGAAAAGTGCCGTATTTTGTGATATGTCCATTTTGAGTTTGAATAAATCGTGTTTTATTATTACTCTTTTAAGGAAAAGTGCAGTATTTTGGAATGCTTCTGTTTTGCATATAGAAGTATGGTGATAGTGCCAGTATTTATTTAAACAAATCTACAAATTATATTTAAATTTTAAACTTAACACAGTAATTACAACTTAAACCAGGCCTGTCTCACTCCCTTTATAAAAACATATCGAAGCGCGGTGGATCCACCCGAGTAGGCGATCGAGAATGGACGCATGTACTCTTAGTTCGCAGTCTTAGTTTCTTTGTTGATACGCACTCTATTAACTCTTTGTATTAATGATATTTTTTTAGTATTAAGAGAGCAACACTTGTTTGTTGAGATACACTTGATTTAAACGATATTTTATCCTTTAGAATCATGTAATCGATCTGCGCATTTAGGAAATAATCAAGAATTAGTTGTATTCGTGAAAATGTAAACAACGAACTTTTGAATTATTACAAAATGTGAAAATATAATTATTGTAAGTTATTAGACGTCTTCCGGTCCGTGGTCGCCACTGGAGGTCTTTTCTTCGCCATAGGTTATCAGTACTATGAGCATAATTATGTGGCTTACCCATTATACCCATTGCCATTTCAACTCCCAAATTTTACGATCTATTTGGATGACTCTGATTCTTTGCCGAATATCGTTGTTCCGGATTTTATTCCGTAAAGAAACTTTAAGCCTAGCTCTTTCCATTGCTCGTTAAGTGACTCTTAGTCTCTATCAACTATCACTTTTCAGAGCCGTATGTCCTCACTGGCAACATACTTTTTTAAACACCCATATCGTAAGACACTGTGAGATACTCGACGAGAAGATAATATCACGTAGCTTCCCAAACACTGTCCATCAGAGTTGCATTCTTCGGGCGCCCTCTTTGTCGAAGTTGGATCTACCTAACTGAACAATCTGTCCAAGATAAGTATAATGGTCTATATTTTCAAGAGTTGGTATATTCCCAACAACAATCGGATAGGGTGCCACATGGACATTTGACATGATTTTTGTCTTGTCCATGTTCATTTTAAGGCGACCTGTTAGGAAACGTTCGTGAACAGTTTCGGAGAAACAATGTCTCCCTGTCTCACCTCTTTCTGTAATTGGATTGGTTTCGTGCTCTCTTCCTAAAGTCGGATGGACATGGTGCCATTTCCAAATAAACACTCCAACTCTTCGATACACCAATAGTCGAAATGAAATCGTTGGACTGCAATACTGCCCAGGTTTCGATTGAATCAAAGGCTTTCTCATAGTCCACAAACGTTAGATATAATAGCCGATATACTCCTCTGTCTTCTTTATAATCTGGTGGAGCGTGTGTATGTGGTCTATGATACTAAAACCTTTTTGTAAACCGGCTTGTTCGGGAGGCTGGAAGTCACCAAACCTGCGTTCGAAACGGTTCGTATTGACTCTCGATAACATCTTGTTGTGTGCATGGGACAGAAGTGAAATTGTTCTATAATTCTTGAACCCTTTGTTATCCTTGTGTTATCACCCTTTATCCATAGGGTTCCATGGCGAAATGGCGAAAAACGGAAACCTTGTAGATTCGTCATGTCCGTCCGTATGTCACAGCCACTTTTTTTCGAAAGTATATGAGCTATCCTGTTGTAACTTGGTAAATAGATGTATTATGAGAACCGTATTAAGATTTTCACACAAAAATAAAAAAATAATAAAAAAATTGGGGGTTCTCAGTACTTAGAGTTAAATGTCAAAAAAAAATTTTTCACCAATCCCATACGTGTAGGGTATCTATAGATAGGTCTTTAAAAATGATATTGAGGTTACTAACATCATTTTTTTCTAAACTGATCAGTTTGCGCGAGAGACACTTCCAAAGTGGTAATATGGCTGCTTTATTTATAAAATTCATAAATATTAAATATCTTTTTTATAATCAAAAGGGACTTAATGTGATTTATTTATTGACTGGGTAGTCTTACACAAAATATCAAATTGCAATCAAATAGAGGCTTGAAATATACATCCGATGATATATAGTACATAGATATACGACGTTTATTAATAAAAATAATAAACAAAAACCAAAATGAAAACTTTGATGGGCTCTCCTGTAAAAAAGTGAAATTTCGATTTGCGGCCGTTTTGAATTTAAGCAGCGATTTATGATGTCTATTTTTCCGTTTTCCGCATCGAAAGTAGACGCTGGGAATTTTCTGGAACTTGTTATTCACAATTCCATACACATCCTGTACATATTTTTGTATTATTATCATTTTTTACTGTAAACAGTAGTTTTTTTATATATCTCATAATATTATATGGATTTACTGTTATGTTCAAGGTTGACGCTTTTGAATAATTTTATCATATCGTAAATTTATTTTAGATCTTGTATTTATTTTTGTGAATGAAACAGCTGTCTAAATCAAAAGTGTTGACCTTCTGGAGCTTAACATATTCTCATAAGTAATTATAAGTAACTAGCGGCCCGTCCCGGCTTCGCACGGGTGGAGGACCCGGTCTAAAACCCGGTCCCGATGGTTACAAACACAACAAAAAAATTATTATCCGAATCGGTCAAGACGTTTTCATGTTATGTCGTGACAACGGAAAACGGGTTTCATTTTTATATATATAGATTTGCTAAACCAGTGATAAAGAATATAATGGCTTGTTTGGATTACGACGGAGTTAAGAACACAGCTGATTTATGGTCAACGTTCCTACTTACCGCCTATACCTACTGTGTCCCATTGCTGGGCAAAGGCCTTCCCTTCTTACTTCTAAACCTCTCTGTTTTGGGCAATTTCTATTATGTTTGTCTCGCGAACGTGATCAGATCGTTAGTACTGGCGTCCATCTTATCTTAGGTACTACTATCGTTTGCGAAAGTTTGTTAAGATGAGATGGCTAAAACCCAGATTTTCATGAAGGGTAGATACTCCTTATTTCGGTACTAAAACATAGCGTGGGGTTTTTATGGTGTTACGAAACCATCTAACTTATTTTGATAAACTCTGGGTACAGTGGAAGCCACTGTCAGACTTTTACACAATTAGGCGATGCCCTTTGCGTTTCAGGGCTGTGGTAACCTCCTGCTTAGACACAGACAGGTCCGCGACACACTCACGTGGAGCCGCGAATATGTATAAGCTAAGTTCATTATACAAGAGCAAATGAATGTCCATTATGTTTAGATAGTTTTATATAATAACAAAAACTTCCCGCTTCTTTTACTCGTCTTTTAAAGACACGTTATAAACCGGTTTAGTATTACTCCTGTCCCCTGTAAGATGACACAATGAATCTGGCCAGTTCGTCGCTGCTTTTTAACCTCGAATGATTCTCGCATACAATACAGTTTGTTTTAATTCTTTTTTCGAAAAAGAAATCGATCAGAAACTTACACAGTTACCTGCTTACGTAACTCTTCGCCTTTAATTTTGGTCCTGTATGATTATACACGATGTTCAGATTATTTTGCTGGAGAAACCCGAAGCGTTTTTTTTACAGTTGGTAACAAAACTGGGATCAGTATTTCAAATTCTCTACCTGTTCGACCGTCTTTGAAGAAAGGTGAGTTCATTGAATTAGACGGTTCGAGTCACGATTATTTGCTAGAAACTTGATTTTTATTTTCGGGCTATTATAAGATCCACAGAAGCAGAATAAAAATGGTAATTAAAATTAAACTTAGAGTTACATCTAAGCATTCTATTGATGACGTCATATCGTTCGTCTGTAACTGTAAGTAATTATCTTTGAAATCACCTTTTGTTATCTTCGAAAATTCAAAAAAAAAAATTGGTAAACGCGTCCTCCCACCTAGGGCAGGGCGGGAGGGACTGTCAGATTCGTACTAACTAAAATCCACGGTGTCCTTCAATAGCCCTTAACGTTCCAGGGTCACGGTTATTAGATAAGTCCCGCGACCCCCTGGAATTACCATAAGCAAAAAGTATTCTAGAACCGTAAAACGAAGCAATAAAAAAACTAAGGACAAACAATAAGGCCAAGTTTCGATCACTGATGCGTTTATGGAGTCAATGAGGAGTCAACGAGCTATTGTTAGTGTCTTTGCAAAACTCTTTGAAGAAAGAACGTACACATTGCACGGAGACAGAGAAAATATACTTCTATCATTTATTTTTAATACAAAAAGAAAGTTTTTGCAAGTCAACAGGCGTAAAAACTAGAATGACTTGGCGGACTTTGCGCAATCTTGGCGATTTCTAACGTTTTTGCTGCCTAACGTTAAACAGGGGCCTTAGTCAAACAGCATTCGAAAGTAAACGACAATCGTTATCGTTCATCAGTCACCAATACATTTTCAACTTTATACCCCAGCGCGTAAAGTTGAAAATCTATTAAAAACTGCTAATCGATAACGAACGAAACAAACGAAAACGATCTGTGAGCTTCAATAGATTTTCAACTTTACGCGCTGGGGTATAAAGCTGAAAATGTATTGGTGACTGATGAACGATAACGATTGTCGTTTACTGTCGAATGCTGTTTGACTAAGGCCCCTGGCCTTATTATCCGATACCTACCTATGTCATGGTGGTCGTGCATGTTATTACTGGCCACTATTATTATAGGTAAGCACCCTCATTAACTAGCTAAGTAGATATTACCTAGGTAGCTACAATGGTATTGTGATTAAGGCCCATTACATTCGTTTCGCCTTCCTTTTGACATTTACGGTTGAAAATGTCAGATGTCAATTCTTTGTCTCAAAAATAATTCCCATTTGAGGTCTGTATTTCAAGTTGCCACAAAAATATTAACTTTTTTAAATTGTTTTGTATTGTTTTCATCGTCTATTGTCCTGTTGCTAAACCTTTACTGATGAAAGATATAAAAGTACTAACTTTTTATTTATTCATCCGAGTAAGGTCGTAGAAACCTATTCAATTAATGAATCAAATCAACGCGTTGATTACATTTGCATTTCAAATAAGAAAGAGCCAAACAACGACATTGTGATAGCTATGAAAGTGTTTCAAACGTTCGTAGGTACGACTGTTTCATTCTGTTTTCAAAGTTAAGTCGGTTAAAACAATAGAGTTTGCGTAAGTTTAAAATTGACCATAAATTAAAACTTTGCTCTTTCGCTGTAGATAACATCAATTTGATCAACGCTAAAGATGATGTAAAAACACTTTAACTTAAAATTCGGGATTGGAATGATATTGACGCTACTAATTTATTACATTATGAACATAAAATAAGATAATAGAACTTACCTTTTTTTCTTATCCTTCATCTTTGAATAATATTTATTCACTTACAACAAAAACTCCTAAATTAATACTGTTCAAAAATGTTCGTCAGGTTCACTTATTAATTAAAAATGCTGTAAAAATAGATTTAATGTCTCGTAAAAAACATGTTGGATTTACGTTTACAGTATAGCACCAAAAAGGCCGGTTTGTTGTGCGGTCTCGTGAGAAAACTTCAAAACATTGTGAATGAAGCGATCGATATTGCGTGTGTAGCTCGAGAAGCGAGGGCGGAGTGGCCGCGACGACCGACGACTAATAGCGGGCGAAGCGCCGACCGACTGAAGTGAGCGGGCTCTGTATTATGTCTCGTGGTCCTGAGTGCTCGTGCCTCGAGTGTTGAGCGCACCAGCGATATACGTCAACATCAATCAATGAACTTCGCAAACCTTGAACACATGCCGCCCGATGCCGACAACGTGCCGTAAGCTCAAATGTGCCGTGTGTGGGAACCGAACGGCGAACGTCAGCATATCTGGGGTAAACACACATTCGGACTGATAGCATAGATAAGAAGTGCGACATGTGTGATTCGGTTGTTTATTTAGATAATCGAATAGCGAAGTGGGTAGCATTGGCATTGATCACAGAGCTTTGATTACCAACTGTTTGAACGTAATTGTTTATCTAGCGGTCATTAGATAAGTACATAATATACTTACGTACTAAATTGCTAGTGCTTATGCGTATGTAATCATTCTAACCTATTGGTTACCTAAGTACCTACCTACAGTTACGTTGAAACGGTTTAGCTGATCATTAGCATTAATAGCAAATACCTCAAAACAAATTTTATTATTCTGGGTATGTCAGTTGATGACTGAGACACCTGGCACCTTTTTTTATCGTGGTGTGTCATGGTATAATCATCAAATGAGTCCTCCCTCCCAGGGCAGAGCAGGAGGGACTGTCAGACTCGTAGTGATAAAATCCACGGTGTCCTTCAATGGCCCTTTACGTTTCGGGGTCACGGAAATTCTTCAACCCTGTGAAAAATTTTGACAGGAGCCATAAGTCGAATAGATGAGGTGCCATTGTCAGTGGGTGCCCTATGTGGAATACCAACATGCAACTGAAACAGTCAGATATAGTACATATATGTTAAGAAAATATGATAATTGTGCAGGACTTAATACTTTTCAAATTAAACTATTACAAACGGTTAATAAAAACAAATAGGTCATTAAGGTACTACATAAACACACGCACAGGTGTTTCCGGAAAATAATAATTCCCTTTTCAGGACCATCTACATTTTCGATTTCGCCGTATTTCAGGATACTGCTTTTAGCGACATCTTGAAACAGTGAAGCGTAAATTTCAGTGCGTGTTCAGACGTGAGTGAGACAGATATACCAAATAGTCTCTTACAAGTTCCGCATTGTGCCGGCAGATGTCATGACTGGACATTTGTGGACATGACATAACATCACACCTTTACAAATATTTGTTCCGTGCGGGGATCGAACCTACGATAGTCGGGCAGTCAATCGCTCAGTGGCTGAACGATCGACTGCCCGATGAAGAACGGCTGAGCCTGAAGCCACTGCGCCAGCCGTCCAATCGTCTCGGGCGTTTTTATCTAGACTCATTCACTGGAACGCATCCGGTCTAGCCGTTAAATAGTAAACTTACTGACACTGCAGAAGTTACAAGAATGAAAGAATCAACAAATGCAGAAGTTTTTATTCTGAGCAAAGAGGAAGCTTAGTTAATTAATTAAATAGTATTTATAGACTCTACGACAAGGTGCACTTTGGTTGCGGAAATAAGTTCAATAAAAAAATGTATACCTCGACAATTAATAAGGAAATCATTGTTCTAGCATTAGTTAAACGTTAGTTATCTTTACTATGTCGTTAGGTTGGTACATGTTTATTTCCGCATTGCCGTCTGTCAACTTACCGAGTACGGCATAGGTAGATCAAAATGTAGATACAAATCTTATCCAACCAGATAACAGTTGTGTTAATCAGAGGTAGGAGCCGTTAGTGGAATAGTAAAGGTGCCCAATGTGTGGAATACATGTTGATTTGATAAAAAAATCAGCTTGGTATTCTAGATTGGGAACCCACTGAAATGGCACCCGAGCTAATGGCACCTTAACTGTTCCACATATGGCTTCTATTTTTTTCAGGTGCCAGGTGCCTAATGTGGAATACTTCATTGAGCTCCAAGATCAGGGGGCCAATTCTCGGTTTAGAGATGGTATCGAACTCTACAAAAATTTCTAATGACGTCATTTTTTCGACAAATTTTAAAAGTTGTTACACTGTGTTAAGAGTTGTCGAAAAATGACATCATTAGAAATTTTTCTCGAATTCGACACCATCTCTAAAACCGAGAATTGGCCCCCAACTCGCAATATTCAATGTTCCAATAATATTCTACCGGGGTAATCTTCATGCTTAGTTGAAGTGACTAATTAATAAGAATAGCAGGTATTTGGGTGATACGGTCAGCATTTTCTGCTATAAAACGGACTTATTGTTTTTACCTATCCAGAGGCCTTAACACGAGTTCTTAGCGCGATCCAGTTTAGGCTGTGGGAAAGACAGAGCTATACAAGTCGTCTAGCGCCATCTCTTTCCCACAGCCTAAAGACTCACGTTCGGTGGCGTTTTTTAGATCTCCTGGTGGCCTACACCAGGGCATCTAAAAACGCCACTTTAGCAATGTTGCTAATAGAATTGAGATTAAATTGTTGTTTTATTGCTTGAGTAATAGAAAATATATCCCACTTTTTTTTAAAGTAAATGATCTACCTATTTAGACCTGTAGTTCTTTCTTTTCAGTACCGTTCCTTGAAGCCTCGTGACCGAATGGAAAGCACGTGTGTTGATTTCAATTCAATCATGCATGTATGAGCAACATGATGCTGCGCTGCGACACTCACGTGGCCCGCGTTTGAATGTGCGGACACACTTTTTACGACACATCGTATAAAGAAAGAAAAATACACAGGTCTTATGTATCCCACAAAGATTTTGCAGGAATTATTGAAAAAAAAAAAAGGATTTTTCTTGATCTTCAACAGATAAGTACATGTCATTATGCATGTGATACGTCCAGCGTTGAACACAATAAATTTGCATTACTATGTATGTGGTCTTAAAATGTGCAAAACCAGTATTAGGTGACCGTTCACTCTGTGTAAAAATCGTACGAAGCGAGACCAAGACAAACTGGTTTTCTTATAGCTTGATGTGTAGCCGTGTGTACTGTTGGTCGCGTCTGCTAGCATCAGGGCCTATCTGCGCCTAACACTGGTAGCAGTAGTAGCATTAGCAGTCCGGTGACCCTGTTGCCATAAATTGAGCACGGCAACACTATTAATTAAATAAGACATGATCATCATCATCAGCCTATAATGTTCCCACTGCTGGGACACAGGTCTCCTCTCTGAAAGAGGGAGTGGGCCATAATGCACCACGCGGGCCCAGTGCGGATTGGTAGATGTCACATATCTTCGAATTTTTGGTTCTAGATGTTTTCCTTCGCCGTTTTGGGAGCAGTGGTGATGAAATAAATTACCCAAAGTAATGCGCCTGGAGGGGTTCGAACCCACGACCTACAACTCGGAAGTTGGGACCGATACCACTGGGCCACCACTGGTCCTCATGCTGAGACATGATCATTGTTGTGAAATTGGAGTTTAGACACGGATGTTATATTTTTTATCAAAGACGGATATTTGCTTATCTACAATGTAGATTTTTTTGTCATATGCATGGTGATTATTTTCTACTTCGCATTTTTTTTTGCTATTGACTCGTTTTGCCATAAATGTGACATGACGATATTGTCATATTATATTGGACGCTCAGATAAGATAAGCTACGTGTTTTTTTGGCCAGTCATTAAACGATGATGCAAAAATCAAATTGATTTGTCACCCAGGTTCAGTAGGTGCTTCTAGAGATAACCCTTTTATCTTTGTAAAATCATTAGGTAAATGAGTGCACCCGGGCCGGGACGGGGAGGACTGTCAGACTTGTACTTACTAAATCCACGGTGATCCTTCAATAGCTCTTTACGTACCAGGGTCAGGGTTACCTGATGAGACGGTCCCGCGACCCCGGCAGGCTTTCGCCCTCTACCCCTTAGATTGCTGACAGCTCTTTGAGGCGAATGTGAAACACAACGCGCTGTAGACCCGGGCATGGTCCATGACCGGACGGCGAGTCACCCATTATACTCGCCATTGGCATACCACCATTCGGGTGCTGGTGGGCGTGAATCGCCTTGCGACGTCCGATGATGCCGTGGGCGTCTGCATCTCCTGCGGCGGAGATAACCCTCGACAAACAAACAGGTTTAACCTCTGTAATATTAGATAATTATGTAAGCATGGTAATATGCTTAATATGATGTTTGAAATAACTTTTGCTGTCATGACTTTACCTACGGCTCTTTATATTTTCCTGTCGGTTTTCCTGGATACGGTTAAAATATGAATGATCATGTTACTATAGTTAAATATTTACGCAATATTTTCTAAGCTGTAGGTACTTCCCTACGAGCCGTTCAATTAAAATTAAACTTATTGCGAAGTGTTGAGTAAACAGTTTCAATGTAATTATGTTAAAATTTCAAGAAGTCCATATTTGTTTAGGTTCAGTACTTGATCGGTGTTTTATAGTTATTTATACATCAGCATTATGATGACCTCGTGACTCAGACACCTTGGCAATGACTGATATGTAAACCATCGCGTGTTGTTCGGTATTGTAAAATGGCAACATTAATATTTTAAATATAGCAAATAATTTTGTGAGTATGGCAACTCTCTCTTGCAACGCCGGTCAAGGCAAAACTACATGTCCATTTTGTACTGTGCCTAAATTAATTAATAAACGTTGATATTCCTTCTCCATAACGTATTATTTCGCTCCATCCACTGCCAATAATAACCTGAAAAGGTTATGGGCCCAGACGCCCGGAGCGAAATAAAGGAATATTGGCAAAAAAAGCTGTGGTAAAGCGGCGGCGTGGTCCTGCGGTCAAGCAGTGGTAAAGGGCGAAACAAGATGGACGGCGAGGGCTATATTTTTGGAGCTTCAAATAATCGCATGATATTAGAAAATATCAGTAACTGGCCCACATGGAAATTCCAACTAAAAGTGTTATTGAAGGCGGTAAATGTCTTTGACTTGGTGGATGGCTCATCAAAATGCCCACAAAATGAAGTCGAAAAAATAACCACATGGAAGAGATTAGATGCAAAAGCCCAAGGAATCATCGTTGGAAGATTGGGCAACACGGCTATGCTACACGTGCAAAATTGCGAAACATCCAAAGAAATGTGGGATAAATTAAATACAGTATTTGAACAAAAATCGGATGTCTCACTTAGGGTTGCCAACTTTTTTTTCAAGAAATAAAGTATATTCAGGTCTATGAGGAATATTAAACAGTATTTTAGAAAAAATCAACAGTATTTTATTTATTTGTATTGTTTTAAATACATAATTTTTAGAGGTTCTCGAACAACTTATTAATTTACAATCTTTTTTAATAAAGTTGCTAAAAACAGTATTTTGTATACTTTTTTTTTGTTCAACAGTAAAAAGTATAATTTAGTGAAAAACAGTATAATACTGTTCAAAACAGTATAGTTGGCAACCCTAGTCTCACTCCACATACTACAGCAGCGCTTCTTCGAAGAGAAACTTGACAGTTCAGAGGACGTGTCTACGTTTATAGCGAAAATAGAGGCCATTGTGACTCAAATAAAGCTAGCAAAGGGCGAAATTGCCGAAAACATGATTGTTACGAAAATTATAAGTTCGCTGGGTGAAAAGTTCAGACACTTCGTCTCTGCATGGGACTCTGTGCCCACAGAAAAGCGAAACCTTTCAGAGTTGACAGCCAGGCTCATCATAGAAGAGCAAAGAAATAAACTGTACCAAGACAGTGAAAACAGTAGTTCCACAGCGTTTAAAACTAATACAAACCCAAGAAAATGCTTTAACTGCGGTAAAGTGGGGCATTATAAAAAGGACTGTAAGGTAAAGAAGCACAAAAGTGATAAAACTGAAAACATTCTATTTTGCAATCAATGTAAAAAACGGGGACATACAAAAGAAAAGTGTTGGTTTAACAAGGACAATAAAAAACAAACTGAAGATAAAAAACAAAACGCATTTGTCATGTCAGTGTGTGGACTTATGTCAAAAAGTAAAAATAATGAGTGGTTCTTAGATAGTGGTGCTTCTGAGCATATGTGCTTTACAGTGGACAGTTTCATAAACTATAAAAAATTGTTAGTGCCTAAAGACATTGTAATTGGTGATGGGACAATAATAAAAGCATTAGGTTATGGTGATATTAACCTAGAGGCATATGATGGTCAAAATTGGATTAAAACTTCAATAGGCAGTGTGTTATATGTGCCAACTTATTTTCCATGAGTGCTGCTCTGGATAAAGGTTATAAACTGGAGTCGACAGCTAATGAGTGCCAGTTCATCAAAAACAATAGTGTGTGTGCGGTAGCAAAAAGAAATGGTAAAATGTACACAATGTTATTCAGAGAGTATGAAAATAACGCTATGGTTGGAAAAGTAATGTCAAATCTGAGGGAATGGCATGCCAAACTAGGTCATCAAGACATAAATCAGGTGAAAAGCATCTTAATGAAGCAAGATATTAAGTTCGAAAATAATAGTGAAGAAGAAACCTGTTTGCCATGTTTGAAAGGAAAACAACATAAGTTTCCCTTCCCATCTAGTACCCATAGGGCAACGAAACCAGGAGAGGTTATCCATATTGATATAGGAGGTCCAGTAGAACAAACTTCACTAGGAGGGGCAAGGTTCTTTCTGCTCATCAAGGATGATTATTCTAAATATAGAAAGGTATATTTTCTGAAGAATAAAGGTCAGTCTGTAGAATATTTAAAACAGTATCTGAAAGAAATAAAAGTTAATCCCGGTCACATAGTGAAATACATAAGAAGTGATAATGCAAAGGAATTTATCGGTAAAGAAATGGAAAACTTGCTGAAATCACATGGGATACAACACCAAAGAAGTGTAGCATATACTCCGCAACAGAATGGTTGTGTAGAGCGCGAGATGAGGACGGTGGTTGAGTCAGCACGAACTATGCTTCTGGAGAGCGGCCTAAACAAGAATCTGTGGGCGGAAGCTCTCAATACCGCTGTCTACATAATCAACAGAACAGGTCCTAGTCGTGTGAAGGACAAAACACCATATCAACTTTGGTGGAACAAAGATTTTGATGTCAACAACCTTCAAGTCTTCGGTAGTCAAGTATCTGTACATATTCCTGATCAAAAACGGTTAAAGTTTGATAGCAAGGCTGAATTAGGCCATTTCATAGGATATGGAGAAAATACAAAAGGATACAGAATATATTTTCCAGAAGAAGACAAAGTAGACATCAAAAGAGACATAGTATTTATAAAAAGGTCTATAGAAAACAAAGATAAAGACAGAAGGCAAGAAAAGGAGTATCACATAGTTTCTGAAACTCAAGAAGAGACAGAAGAAGTTTCAGAGGAAGAAAAAAGCCAGTATGAGGATATTGAAAACCCTGAAACAATAGAAAGTGAAAATGAACAGGACTCCATTCACTCCTTTCATGAGGAATCAATACTAGAAGAGGAAGAGATAGAAGAAGAACAGGAAAACTCACAGGAAACTTCAGGACAGACAGAAGAGGCAACAGAAAGATCCAGAAGGGTAAGAAAAAAACCAAGCTGGTTGAAAGACTATGTACAAGAAGACGAAAACATGTTCCTGAGTTACAGCTGTGATGAACCTATTTCCTATCAAGAAGCTATGAAAAGACCAGACAAAACTAAATGGGAGGAAGCCATTAATAAAGAGTTGAAGACACTGGAGGAAAATAATACCTGGGAGGAGGTGACAGAAGTTCCTGACGGAGAAAACATAATGAGTAGCAAGTGGGTATTTAAAATCAAGGAGGCAGAAGGAAAATCTCTGTATAAAGCTCGCTTAGTAGCCAGAGGATTTGAACAGAAGAACTGCGACAACCAAACCTACTCACCTGTCGCCAAACTAACAACCTTCAAAGCTATGATGGCTGTAGCCACACAAAAAAGGGAGCCAGTGTATCAAATGGATGTCACGGGAGCATTCCTCTATGGTGACATAAATGAGACAGTTTATATGAGATTACCTAGTAATAAGGTATGCAAATTAAATAAATCAATCTATGGTCTTAAAAAATCACCAAAATACTGGAATGAAAAGTTTAATAATTTTATGTCAAATGAAAATTTTTTAAGATCAAAGAATGATCCATGTTTATATTTCAAACAAATAGGAAATGATTACATTTATGTGTTATTATTTGTTGATGATCTGTTGTACTTTGGTAGTAATAAAAAGCAAGTAGGTGACTTTAAAAGTTCCATATGTAAAAACTTTAAAATGAAAGATTTGGGTCTAGCTAGTAATTATCTAGGAATAAATATTAAACAGGATCTTGTTAACTGTGTAACTGTAATAAATCAGAAAAGATATTTGCTAAAGTTGTTGGATTTATATCAAATGTCAAATTGTAAAACTGTATCTACTCCAATAGAACAGAATTTAAATTTTGAATTGTTACAGAAAGATAAAAGTGAAAGTTTTGAAATAGAAAAAGCTTGTAGAAGTTTAGTTGGCAGTCTTTTGTATGCAACTTGCACTAGGCCAGATTTATGTGTAGCAGTAGGATTTCTTAGTAGATATGTGCATTGTGCTAGTGTAGCTTTATTTAAATGTTTAAAGAGGATATTAAGATACATAAATGGTACCATAGATTTGTCTCTAATATACAAATATGATAAGGAAAGTAAAAATGTATGTAAACTGCAAGGCTATAGTGATGCAGACTGGGCCGGTGATGTTGCAGACCGGAAGTCAACATCTGGTCAAATTTTTTATATTTTTAATTGTCCAGTTTCTTGGTACAGCAAGAAACAGTCTTGTGTATCATTATCGTCTTGTGAAGCTGAATATGTTGCTCTTAGTATGAGTATTATGGAAGGTTCTTTTTTAAAAAAGTTACTCAAAGACTTTGGATATTATAATGTTGATTTTGAAATACTTGAAGACAACCAAAGTGTGATTAATATAACAAAAAACAATGACAGTAACAAAAGGTTAAAACATATAGATATAAAATATCAGTATATTGTGGAAAATATATCAACAGGTTCAGTTAAGATAAAGTTTGTTTGTAGTAATAACAATATAGCTGATTTGTTTACCAAACCTTTGGGGAAAGTACTTTTTGTTAAACTTAGAGATATGATATTGTCATAAGTTTGTTATAGCAAGTAGGCATATACTTAATATTGAGTTTATATTGTATAAGGTATCCTGTCTAAGTAAAGGTTGTTTAGTATTTTTAGATTTAAGGCTCTGCATATTTGTTTAGAGGTTATGTTATAATTTAAGGAGATGCATTGCAAAGTTTGTTAAGGGGAAGCATCTCTGAATTTTTCTTAAGGGGGTGTAAAGAATAAATGTTTTGATTTGTTAAATTAAAGGGTTGTCTGGAAATTAAAATATAATGTTGAGGGGGTGTGTTCGGTATTGTAAAATGGCAACATTAATATTTTAAATATAGCAAATAATTTTGTGAGTATGGCAACTCTCTCTTGCAACGCCGGTCAAGGCAAAACTACATGTCCATTTTGTACTGTGCCTAAATTAATTAATAAACGTTGATATTCCTTCTCCATAACGTATTATTTCGCTCCATCCACTGCCAATAATAACCTGAAAACGTGTTCATATTCATAGTGCGTTCGATTTAATTAAATTATTGTCTTCATCCATGCACGATTTACAGGCACTTATAATGTTTAAGACTAATTATGCCATATGGATAGGCACTACTACTAATAGATATTAGTAATTAGACTGCTACATACGAGGATGTGCAAACTCGATTAAATAAAAAACAAAGGACTTGCGCTGTTAATACCCAAAGATTTTCACTTTTTTTTTTAAACCAGTCAGTTTTTTCAGCCGTAGTATTAAATGATTAACTTGATTTAAAATTGCGCTGCAATATTATAGACTGCTAATTTATTTACGTAGGTAGGTATACAAGTAAATATTTTCTTCACGGATAACAAGTAAATATTTACTTCTTGAATCTAGGTAATAGTAATGTTTACGCAGGCTTATAGGCAACAGGGAATTTAATGCATTTGTTTTCAATTTATTTATTTGTTGTTTGTTTATTTAGAACCTGCAGTAGCCACTCCTGCTAAAGTGACGTAAGTACTACCTATTGAATTGTTTTGAGTTCTTGTGTAGGGTATAAACTATACTTGTTTGTAATATACCTACATATTAACATTATACTTACAAATTATGACGATGATAGGTCTTCTATTAATGATTGTATTGTATAACGGGCTGGTATCCGCAACTCCACGTCATATGCGCGTATTTTGCATGTGCGAATGCCATCTAGCCGATTTCGGCCTGAGCGACTGCAATCGATGGATTTTTTAGAGTGGTTGAGAGTGACTTGCATATCCAACTTTTTCTGAAAATCCACGCACAAAGCGGACATGTAACAACAACATTCATGATATTATATTTACATTACAGGTGTCTAACTTTAAGGTCGAGATCTTGCGAAAAGAAAAGGCTCCAGTTTGCCAAAAGCTGATGCTGCACAAATTCTGATTTAACTCGTGTCAAGATCCCCTTTGTCACGTATGTATGTGACTATTCTGTCCAAATATTTTAAACATTCCACTTGGATCAGTTTGCTGTCGCCGATTAATATGTCGGGAATCAATATCCGGTCGTTTACAGTCTTCAATTAATAATACATACAAATACAATGTTATGTTTTTTATACACAATTGTTATCGATATTGTAACTTGATACTGTCTCAGACGATTGTTATGGATATTTTGGAAACATGACACAGTATTTTCAATTTGTTTAAACTCAATACTTGGAGGTACTTTCTCTAAATAAACATATTATTACGTCAATACAAGGGAAAACAAGTTAAATAAGTGAATCTTCAGTTTCCGTTACAACAATGTAGGTCTTTCGGTCGTGCATCACCAGCACTGGTCTATGAATTTGAGTCGAGGACGTGTTAATTGGAAGCGACCGTATGACCCGTTACATTTCCTCAAATTCAACCATAGGGTAAACAGATGCACCAGATGTGTGTCATCTGTCGGTAGTTATCGTCCCTATAAAACATGAGCATTCTCTCCACGACGGATACAAAGGGATTAGCCACCGGTGCTTCACCAAGTCCAAAGCCAAACACTTTTATAAACATATTATCATCATGTTCAGTTTCAAGTTACTGTGTATAACGTTACTTGCACTCTTCATGTTCGTTAGCTCGAAGCCTCTTGAGGATTCAAAGAGTGTAACGTCTAAGGTTGACGACGGCGAAATGATGGAAGGAGCAGAGTCCCAGAATCCATTCCTACCACGTTTCGCAATGAAAAAACTTCGAGAACGAAGTGAGAAAGCAAATGCTCAGAGGAGGAATTATCAGGGTCGCAGAATGAATCCACCATCACGTCATCCATGCCCGCATAGATATTATTAAGTGAGTAGATTTCTAATATAACTTTTACGATATTTAAGAGTTCATTGGCGTCACTGATCATTGGATGTTTAAAGCACAATTGAGCATAAGATTATGGGGTGTATGATGGTCAAGTGGGATCAATTAGTTGAACAACAGCTAAATAACTTTTTTTAATATCTTTTGATGACTTTCAAACTATTGTTTTTATTTGTTTAGATATTTTTTCCGCAAATTCTATTATTTGAGCAATCTATTTACAAATGAAATTTGTGTTGCCACACACCTTTCTTTGACCTCGATTTACTATTTATAAGACTAGCTTACTAGAAAAATTTCACATTGAAGCTTGTGTTCGCCGCGTTATCAAGTACCAGTCTAGCGTTTACCTAAAAATTTGAACTATTCTTTCAGAAAAATGAAGGCGCATATAATATTATTATTAGTGGGGATTATCAGTGCGTTTGCAAATCCTGTTTCTAAACCAGAAAATTCGAGTAATGATAAGGAACCAACATTGTCAGAACCAACTGAGTTAGAAGTTAAGGTAGAGGTCGAAGACGCAACATTAAACAAAAGTGATCCTGAACCAATCAAAGTGGAAGTAATCAGTGAAGAAATCGTGCGCGAGCCAGATACAAACGCAGACACCACGAAATATGGGGACGGAGAAGTTGATATAGTGATTGAAGAAAGTGTAACTCCTTTAGAAGAAGTAATCTCCGATGAACAGAACGAAATCCCAATCGACGATGATGACTATCTTTATCCGGGCGATCAACTAGTTAATAATATAATAGCGGAAAGAATTCAAGATGAAATAATGGAAACTGCTGCAGGATTCGCGCCACCTCCGTTTTTAAGAAAGCGGCACAGACAACCTCCGCGGCGCCGCTTTGCCATCCGTCGAAAATTCCAGAGTTATCCGTATGCACCGTACAGAAGACTTCCCTTCTATAATCCCTACTACACATTTTATCGTCCTAGCTCTCTAAGATTTTATTGATTTATGTAATATGTAATTAATTTATTTAACTTATTCTAATTTAACTTAAATGTAGTGTTTAGTGATATATCCAAAATAAAACAAAATGCGCGTAAATAGTAATTGATTTTCATTTATTTCTACAAAATCTATAAGCACATTGGCCTTACCAACAAAATTATATCAATATCATTATATTAATTTATCTATTTACAGTGATTGTTAATTGTCGCATTCTATAACTGCATCACTTAAATTAGGAAAAACATTGTACACTAAATTGTATTTTATTCATGGCAGTTGCGTAAAGTGGTTCCTCCGTTAACAACATTACATGGACCTATGAATCGTCTTTTTACATTATACACATGTAAAGTATGACACAAAAATGATTTTCGATTACTAAAATATACTTGAATCACATAATATTTTCATACGAATTAAAATATACGACGTGATTTAAAGTAAGAATCAGTAACTAGTTTACATAGAGAGAAATTAATAAATTACTTGATAAATAAATATCCATTGATAAAATTACACAAGGAATCGTTAATGAGTAAGTTATATTTCAAACGATATAATATCAGAAAAGTTCAAGATTTCGTTCGTACGCAATCTCGCACTGTGCGGGTACGGTGGCACTCATTTGCCGGGGCCCACGAGCGCCTCGTCCATGAGCTCGTCGTCGGTGATGCAGGGCGAGTTGGAGTGCGGCGAGGGAGCCACCAGCGGCGACGGCGCCGGGCTCTTGGCCAGCTGCAGCGCCAGCGCCGGCGACGACGGGTACACCGGCCGCACCGCAACCATGCCCGACACCTTGCTGCCCGACGACGACGAGAAGTCCAGCAACATCTCCGCGGCTTCCTGTGGCGTCGTGGCCCCGCTGCGTGCGACGGCGCCGCTCGCCGGGGGCTTCATGCACGAGTCGGCGCCTTTCCGGTCCTCTGAACTGCCCTTAGGAGCGGCAAACCCTTTCGCCATTTCTGTTTTAAAATCCAACGGCAGGATTGGAAATGACGACGGATAGCCGTCTTTTGAGTCGTCCTTATTTCTTACTGGACTCCCTCCCTTTGATATACTGTCAGCCATAGCTTTGGAAAATTCTAGGGGCCGGTCAGTTTGGTCATTCTTTCCGGGTGGTATTGTCTTAGGGCTCATACTGCCCATATTGAGTAGTGGTTTCGGTACATTCAGGGGATATGCTGACTTTTGAAGGGTATCGGCCGTTCTGGCACCTGGGTTATCGAAGTGTTGAAATTGATATTTGCTTTGTTCTAGCGAACGAGCGAAATCGTTAACTAAGGATCGCTGATCATACTGCGCAGCAGGACTGTTTTTATCTGGAGTGTTTTGATTTTTTAATTTTGGTATTTGAAACTTGCTAGTATCGAGAGGCTTGATTAAGCCTTCTACGAGAAAATTCGATTCCTTGGAACTTTTGAACCTGTCTCCATCAATTTCGTCTCTCGAGCCGCTAGGGCTAGAATGACGTTCAGATTTGGATGAAAAAATTGATTTCTCTGAATTAGTCATAAGTTTAGTTCTGGCTTTCTCTCGGTCCCTGTCTCTTATTATTTTAGCGAGGTCCGTGCTACTACTTTTTGGGGAACCAGAGCTGGATTTAGAACCAGACTTTGATAAGTTGATACCGGCACTACTTGTACTCGACGATTTTGAATAAGGCACTTTGGGCATGTTGGGGTTGCTGGATCCAGATAAATCCGAAGGACTCATGTTAGCTTTTGGTGGTGTTGAACCCGACGTGACGCTACCAGATTTAGAAGATTGCATTGCTTGAGTCTTTTTGGATGCAGGGCCACTTATGACACCTGGCTTTAAACCCGTGTGGGTTTTGGGAGAACCCTGACTTGGGGGAGTGAGTTGGGGTGATGATTGTTTAGAACTAGAACTACTGTAGTTCAATTTGGAGCTACTGCTCGAAGAATCTTTCGTTCTAGTTTTATTGATTGTTATCTTCATACCGTCGGAGCTCGGCTTCACCATATACTCTTGATTTTTGCTATCATTCATTTTTCCGCTATTCCCTGGGATACTTGTTTTGGGATCTGAAAACTTGGCACTACTGGAAGAACTACTAGATTTTGCACTTATTTCAGAATCTGTTCCACAGTGTTGGGCAGACTTGAGCTTATCTATCACAGCACTGAGGGAGCCTTTCCTATTGCGAGCCTGACTCGGAGCATTTGATTTATTAACTTCAATGTTAGGGGGGGATATTAAAGGTTCCGTTACGGGACTATCACATGACACGGGGGTAATTTCTAACTGTTTTAATTTCATTGGGTTTTTTAATTTAGGGCTACTCCTATCGGAACTAGAAAAAGATAAGCCGGAATGTTTTTTGTCTTTATCTCTAGAAGTCACCGGAGCTAGAGCCGTAACTGTCTTTGGATATCTTTTTTGTGAGGTCATACCCTGTTGTACCAGATTTCCCTGAAGGCGACCCGCTGGTCGCAGACTTAAGTGCTGACATGCTTGGCTTTCCCGACCCCGAAGAGCTGTGCTTCGGGGACGAGATGCTGTGGTTTTTTGGACTCGAGTAACCAGGTAAATGTTTAGGGCTGTTTTGTACTGGAGAGTGTCTCGGGCTGCTGTGGTGACTAGATGTCCCCGACGGCTTTCCCAAACCCTTCACAGTGCTAGGGCTCGGTGATTTAGTTATCGAAACGGATCTGCCGTGCGTTGGGCTCGGACTAAATTTTCGCATAAGAGAGTTTGGGGAAGTCGCACGTAAAGGGGAGCCGTCAGTGGGCTTAATGCTAACCGACACGGGTTTAGTGAGCGGGTCCTGCTTGGGCGGCACTTTCTCCGGCGGCCCCATAGAGTCGTCTCTCCTGCGCTTCTTCTTCTTTTCTTTGCTTCGCTCTTCCCCCGATCTGCTCGACTTCTTCTCGGATCTGATACGATCGTCAAGCGTTTTCATTTGTGAAGATGTGATCGGTGTGATTGTGATGGAGCTGGGCAGAGCTGCGGGTGCGGCTGCTGTGATGGGGATTATCTCAATGCCGGGTCGTCTGTCCAGGCATAACATGGACGTTATACTGGAGCCGGAGCCTGCGTTGGGTGTGGTCGGTGTGCTACCAATAGGAGTTATGCTTACCGAAGACGGCATATAAGACTTCCCTTCAGTTAAATCCAAGAGGAGGGAGGACGCACTCCTGCTTGTGCGTAATTCGGAATCTTTGCTTTTAAGTTTTTGCCTTTTGTGATCAGACTTGTGAAAAGAATTCCTGCAAAGAATAAATTACTTTGTAATATTAGTCTGTTAAGATATCTGTTGAAAGAGCGAGATGAGAGTGTAGTAAGTACGCACCGGATTATTTCGTCAACGTCTCCATCGTTCGAGTTGTCCATGTCGGACGAGGTCCTGTTGTCCGGCACTCCGACGTCGGTCGCGTCCATGGCCGACAGTTCCAGATCCGACGTGAACTCGTTCTGTGACACTGAAGACTCCCGGCCCTCCATGTCATCATTGGTTGAGTTGCTATTGACAGTATTCTCATCTTCGTTGACATATTCATCTGAATTGTCACTCTCGCTTTCAGAGTCCATCATTTCTGCGATGCCTGATGGTTTACCTTTCTTCTGAGCGGGCCAGACATCGTCAGATTTTCTTTTTTTAGATTTTCTTTCTTCCGTTTGTGGTTTGGTGTCGTTTGAAGAGTCCTGGCACATTACAGACAGGTGGTGTTGCTGTTCTGAGAGATAGGCCCCTGTAGAGTAAAGTGATTTTAAATGTAATTTTTGAAATACGAGAAAGCAGTCCGTATTCTGGGTGGATTTGAGCTTGCAACAAGTTATGTAAAGTCATGTATATCTAGAAGTACCTAAGCGTTGATAGTTTTTACTTATTAGACTTTTTGTTAATGACTTAAACTCCAATCGTTATTTATAGCAAGTGTAGTAATACTGACCGCCCTGGTGCGGATGGTTGACGCTGGAGGGGTAGAGTGCCCTGGAGTGCATGTTCCCGGGCTCGTGCTTCACGTGGTCGCCGCCCGGGTCGAGGCCTCCCACACCGCAGCTAAAATTTGGCTCCAGAGCCGAGTACCCGCCGTTTAACGGCTTACTGTCTGTCTCACGCTCCCAGATCTTTATCAAGGACCTAAAGAAAAGAGATTATTTATTTCTTTAGACTTTAATGCAATACGTCGGTATAAGGATGCGATGCCAGGTGCGGAAAGTATGAAGAAAAAGACAGAGTAGATGTCTGGTAGTATACTGCCCAAGAATTGTTGTTGGGTTGTTCTAATTTTTTTTTTGTCAGATAACTGAATGGGCGATATGCGACTTTCTGTTGCGATTGCGTGACGTCACGCTAACGCGCGTGGTGTCAGGCAATTTCTATTAGGTGTTTAAGATGTCACCGCAGTGGCACATATGACAGAAGCCATGTTCTGCGGCGGGCTCGCTGAGCTCCAGCTCACCGTGGCCATGCTGTGTATCTCACCTGAGTGTTATCGGTATGGAGTGCGTCTTTTGCAGCACCCTCGTGATGTACTCGTCGATGTGTTCTGCGGGCGCGCTGTGCAGAGTGTACAGCGAGGCGCGCGGTGCGGACGGCTCGCTGAGCTCCAGCTCCACTGTGGCCATGCTGTCGTCTCCCGGGTGCTCCAGGGAGATGGAGATGTGTTGCCACGACAGCGCGCTAACCTCGAACATTAACACGTTCTCCAGGTCTACGACTGAGGAAAGAACGATAAAAAAATAATGTAGTATTCAAAGTCTAAGAGTTATAATGTTTAACAAAGCTTTACTCTTTGTATTTATCGGAATCTTATGGAACTTTACACCTTCATGAGATTTCCGGAAATTATATAATGTCTCACAAATTCAACTTAAAAGTAAAAAAAATGTCATTCAAGCGATAGATATAGAGGATGGACTGAGTGTTACTTGTCTCAAACTGACCATATTCTATATAAAGCGAGAAAATCGACCATTGTCTGTCTCTTTATATAACATTACCATAATCATTAATTCCATCGAACCACAAAAAGACAAACATTTGTTAAATGCTGGTCTAAAAATAGTCTAACTGCAAAACGAACTTTACATCAACGTCAGAGGCCATTTGTTAGTTGACAGTTTTTTTACACAAGTGTTCAACTGATGTTCAAATTTTTTTTGTAGTTAGACCGTCACTATCTCTTACAGGATTTAAAATTGACCTTTAAACCCACTTAATTAACCCCTTCGGATCTGAATTAATATGAAGCATCAAAAAAAATATTTTTAAGGTTTTTCTGTGAGTTAGAAGTGCAATTAAGGGATTTTTGTAAAAAAATAAGTTTTATAGTTTTTAGATTTTTGGAAATTTTGATGTCCACTCAAGTGGATATCAGGTTTAGAGTTTGTATTAATACATGTTTTAATGAATAATTGTTTTGTAGTTATATTTTGAAGTTAGTAAGTAAATCTATAAAATATTATTACAATAGTTTATTTTTTATTTAACATTTTACACTGTTATGATTATTCTTGTTTTTGATGAAATATATTATGGCAAATCATCGACAATCATACTGGATTTCGCTTGCTTGTCTTAGTTCTGAAACGGTGTTGTTTTGGTGTAAATTACTGGACTGCTACCACCAGATGCGGGCCGTCCTCTTTTTTGGCTAGGAATTGGATGCCCCATGTTCGTTAGAGCTTTTGCAACGCGTTGTCCAAAGTGCAACAAATCCAAAACGTCTGTGCTTGGCAGATTACAGGTTTTGTAATCTTCTTAGTATTCCAGCCAGCTATTGGTTAGTGCTAGGTCATACAACTTCATCTTGATATCCTATTCCAACAAAAGAAGCAATTACTACACTTTCTGCGAAGCATTCAGGCTCGTGAAGGAGGAGGCTGCCACGTAAGGGAGAGGACAGCGTCCTCCTTTCACCCTAGCCGCAGTGGTAGTCACCCCCGGCGACGGATATCGCTAGACGATCTCCTGCCAACACAAGCGCGGGCGTGCAGGTGGCGAGTAATAGGCGACTCGCTGTCCGATCATGGATCATGCCCAGGTTGACGGCGCGTTGTGATCCACGCGTGCCCCAAAGAGTGTCAAATTATTTAATTTGTAAGCTCACTACTTGATCCGGGTCTAAAAGAAATAACTACACCTTCCTTCTGCAAAACAGTCAGGCTCGTGAAGGAGGAGGCGGGCCACATGAGGGAGAGGACAGCGTCCTACATTCACCCCAGCCGCAGTAGTGGACGCCCACTGCGTCGGACAAGAGGATCTTCTCCGGCCACCGTAGGTGCGGATATGCGGGCGGCGAGTAAAGGGCAACTCGCTGTCCGACCATGGGCCATGCCCGGGTCGACGGCGCGTTGTGTTCCACGCGCGCCTCAAAGAGCGTCAGCATGATGATGGGGGGGGGGGCATCCCCCCATCCCCCTCTAGAGGGCCAAAGCCTGCCGGGGTCGCGGGACTTATTTCATTCCCGTGATGACTCCGGAACATAAAGGGCTATTGAAGGACACCGTGGATTTTAGTCAGTACAAATCTGACAGTCCCTTCCGCCCTGCCCATGGTGGGAGGACTCATTTGAAGATATAAAGAAGTAAAAAAAAAAAAGTGTTACTGAAAATACGTTTGGTGTACAACGATTGTGACCCCATGTCCACTGAAATGGACATCCACTTTATCTTCAAAATTTTGAAAACAACCGCATATTTAGTATTTTTTGTAAATGTATATCATAGCAAATATGATCACTATGCAAAATAAAAAATATCTAAACAATCGATCAAGTCGTTTTGGAGTAAATAAAATAAAACTAAAGGCGTACTCGCATTGCGCGTATCCATGGCGAACGTCAACACTTGACTAATTATTTCGGTTACGTTAACAACTCGTCTCATTAGCTATTTCGTCTCTTTCTCTATTACGTCACATTCCCTAGATCGTCACCTTGTGCATCTGGTCATTTTCATTGACTCGTCTCATGCTCTATTTCGTCTCTTTCCCAACTCGTCCGAAGCATATGACAACGTACAGTCAACATCAAAAATGTCTATGGTCAGACTATGAAATACCGATATCCCCTTGCGATGCGTTGCGGTGGATTTGGGAATAAGAAACATGCGGACGAAGTCGGGGCAAAAACTATCCTTCCTAATATTTTATTATCCTCGCGTTTTCAGGTTAACACGACTATACCCGATTAGAATGAGCACATCAGTAGATCATGGCCGAACAGGACTAGGTCATAGAATAACTTTATCTGTACAATGGGAAGATGCCCACCACAACGGTTAAGTCACGGGTAGAAACTTGTTTGTGTAAAATATGAAATATTTTACCTAAAGTTTGACAACTTTTCAAATCATCACATGAGTCCTCCCACCCCGGTCAGGGCGTCAGACTTGTACTGACTAAAATCCACGGTGTGCTTCAATAGTCTTTTATGTTCCGGGGTCACGGTGATGGAATACGTTCCGCGACCCCGGCAGGCTGTGGCCCTCTAAGAGGCGGCCCCGTCATTATGCTGACGCTCTTTGAGGCACGCGTGGAATACGACGCGCTTTCGACCCAGGCACGGTCCATGGTTGGACAGCGAGTTGCCCTTTACTCGCCGCCTGCATGACCGCGCCTACGGTGGCCGGAAATCGTCTTGCGACGTCCGTCGCCGTGGGCGTCCACCACCGCGGGTGGGGCGGAGGGAGGTCATTGTCCTCTCTCTCACGCGTCGCAGAAGGTGGCGACCGCTTCCCACTCCGTCTCGCTGCGCAGCATGGCCGAAACCAATGCCGGACGCGAGAGGTCTCCGCCTATCGCCGCCGTGAGGACACGTCGGTGCTCTGCCCAAGCTGGGCAGTCTTGCACCGTATGCTCTACTGTGTCCTCCGGGTGACCTTCGCAGTGGTGGCACCCAGGCGTTTCCTCCTTCCTCATAAGACACAGGTACCTCCCGAACATTCCGTGTCCGGTGAGGACCTGTGTCCGGAGTGCGTGAGGAGGTGCGTCATGCGGTAGGTCAGGACCCCGTGACGTCTCTCCAGCCACTCCTCAAAGCGAGGTCTTACAACCGCAGTTACGGCGTGCCCGAAAGTTTGACAGCTTGGAGTAGATTGATGTGCTGGCGTCTGTACATTTGCGTCGGACGAGTTGGGAAAGAGACGAAATAGAGCATGAGACGAGTTAATAAAAATGACCAGATGCACAAGGTGACGAATAAGGGAATGAGACGTAATAGAGAAAGAGACGAAATAGCTAATGAGACGAGTTGTTAACGTAACCATTATTTCATCGTAACTACAATAAATCCTTTGGTGTTTTGTTTATCGTAACGTTTCTAGGTAAGTGATCGGTACAATCAAATGTTTACACTAACGATTTTATTACGACAACTCATATTTCACGCAATAATAAATCGTGTCCATTGAAATGGACGCTGGGTCTGAAGGGGTTAAGAGTATTTTGTTTGGCTAAGGAAGGGTCAGTCCATGCTCTATGTCTATGTTGTGACGTACGTTTGCTCTGCGTGCGCACGCAGCTGGCGATGAGCGTGTTGAAGAGCGCCTGCTGCCGCAGACAGGCCAGCAGCGGCGGCACGTGCGACGGGTGCGTGAACGGCACGCTGCTCACCAGGCAGCCGTCCAGGCCGCGCGTCTCGCACAGGAAGTAGCACTGACTCTGTTCTGGGAGATTCTAGAATATTCCACACAAATTAAATGTATGGTTAGAAAAATAAACGAACGGACGTTATGATGAGACACGTTGATTAATCAATTGACATGCTTTTTTCAAGAGCGAATCCTTTTTGTCAAAATTAAAAGATTTTTATTGTGAGACAGCGGTTACAGAAGTTGTTGTTTAGGACATAATAATAGGATTTAAAGAAGTTATTTCATTCTATTTTATTAATGTGTCAACTATACAATTACTTATGCTGTAATAAAACGTATTTATAGGTAAAAAACTGTTATTTTTGAACATAATTATCATGTTACACGATTTTCTTCCAAAAAGTATCCCGGTTTCTAACAGCACAGAAACACACTTAAAGCTGAAAGTATCACATTTACAGTTAGCGCGCGAGTTGAATGCAGTCGGGGTCTGAGGTGAAGAGCGCCCCGCTACCCGCACGCCCCACCTCTCGCGCCTGCAGTGTAGTACTTTGCCATACTTGTCAACATCACTACCGCATTCCTAAGCTCTGCATTCAACTCGCGCGCTTAGTGTACATATGTACTAAAAAGCAGATACAAACCACAAACAGTCCTTTACTGAGATTCAACTCGATAACTTTCCCTGGGGTCAGTTTGTTGTACGCTTGCTGAGCAACTAGTCCCAACATTGGCTTTGCATTGCCCCAGTCGCCTGCCACTTCCACCTGAAAATATATTTGAAGGTAAGGAAGAACATTGATGGCAAAAGGAGAAAATACTATTTCGGGGCAAAGGTTTAGTAAACCAGAAAAAAAAATAACTCGAACATAAAGCTAAGTAAGACACGGCGCAGAGAGAGAGATCGGCTGCTGCGCAGGGTGTCGCGGGTTCGATTCCCGCACGGAACAAATATATGTATGATCTACTTATAGTTGTTTCGGGTCAGGGTGTTTGTGTATGTTGTGTGTCACGATACAGAAAGAAATTCCTAAATATTCAAGAAAGAACCTGTATAGCGTTTGCCTAGAGCTAGACATTCCTCAACCAAGCTGACGTTGGCAACGGTTTGAAAACAACGAAACGGTAATTATTGTCTAAGCATCTGGTTACGTTTCGTATTACTACTGCAGCATTAGGTACATAACTGGCTGTTGCTTTGTATGACGTTTTTGAAAACGAGCAATAATTATATTTTTACCCGACTGCGCCAGAAGGAGGGTTATGTTTTTCAAGTGTATGTATATTTCTTTGGCTCGCTGTGTAGCCTAAACATCTTGATGTATTTTAGCGTGTGAGATGTAAGATTAGTCTGAATTGTTCAGTATTTATCTATTTTGATAAATCCAAAATGGCCGATTTTAAGTGCCATTTTGTATCGTTTTCTTTTCTCTTCTCATATCATCGAGTGGGATATCAAAATACAGGGTTTCAAAAGGAGATTTCAAAAATATTTATAGTTATGTTTTTTTTTTGTAAAGGTGACGAGTATAGGGCTAGAACATCACCATTCGTGGCATAACCAATTTGTATCTCTATTCTACCAAGAATAAACGAAGTAATTTCTATATAATTCGAGTTGCTTATTAATTATTAAAGTATAGAAACATTTTTATTATTTGTACATTTTAAACCTCCATGCTAAGCAGTTTTTATATTTAGCGGTAGGTTCGTGTTTAACCACTATTTTGCCTAACGGTAAGCGATGATGTGGTCATAGGACGACTCTGTTATTCTGTTTCTGTTACTTTTTCTGGATTCTGTTATTTTGTCCTTTCGTCGACACCACCGTCATGGGAAGCGTGGTGCGTTATTGCATGTCCTTACCTCTGTAGTGGCGTGTATAAGTTTGGCTAGCCCGGCGCACAACGGAGTAGGTTGCGACAGTTTGAGAGTGAAGCACGCGGGCAGCATCGCACTGTTCTGCGGCACCAGCTGAGCGTAGATCGGCCCACTCCTAAATTCAAAAGACCTTGTTTAATGGCCATAGGCAAAGTTGGGGTAAACTGTCCAGAGAAGTAATTTAGATTTTCGATTTGGTATTCGTCACAAAGAGTCTGCGTTCTAGGTACAGCGGAAGTAGTACGCAGAGCACCGACCTCAGCCCTGGAACACAAAGGGCTACCGAAGGAACCTGGTGGGTTTCTTCCATTCTACCTAGGGTGAGGTCATTTCATGAGTTTTTCACACAAGAACAATTATATTAGGATTGGCTTTCAGTTTAACCAGGTGCAGCTGAATAGTAATTTTGGTAGTTTTTAGTGGTACTGGCGGTAAAAAATCGGCAATTTTTTTATATAACTGTTTACTACTTTTACAGACATTCCTTTTAAAACTTACCCTTTCCCGGGCCTCTGACCCCCAGCTATAATAGGTGACAACTGCAGTTTATTAGGCGTAGAACCTTCTAGAAGGACCGTCGCTGATTGGCCAATAGGCGTGTGAGAAGGAGCGACCAGGGATGCAAGACCGCTGGTTGCGGCTGGCTTGCCTAGTGTTAGGAGTTCAACTGTAAGTGGATTGAGCCCCTTGTCTTTGTCTAACAGCTCGTATGGAGACACGAAGTAAGTGAGACGCATTGCGTGACCTGAAATAAAAAAAGGTTTAATATAAATGATTCCTAAAGGATTTATGTAGTGCAATCATTTTGTGATTAGAAAAAAAATACATATAATAAGTTGCCTATAATATGTATTTTTAAATATGTAAGTATATTAGGTCTACATACCTCCTCTCCGCTTCTGCAAGAATCCAATAGGACTCTTATGAACTTGTGCCCATGGATCTTTAATAAAACTCTGTAGTTGTCTCATTGTACATAAGTCTTCTTCTAAGCTCTGTAAAGCACTAAATGCTTTACATTTTACCTGCAAAATAAAACATGCAAAACGAATTATAAGATAGTGAATTTTAACATAAAAAATAAGAAAATAAAAAGAAAAATAAATAAATAAAAGTTTCAAAAGCACCGACCGTAAGGTACATCGAATCAGCACAGCCAAGGCGGTGTTGACTTGGCACAGAGTCTCTGAACAGAATAAGAAATGAATAAGGAGTAATGAGCCAACCCTGCCATGCAGTGTTGGTGTTGCACAGAGGCCCTGCATACTTTAAACAATGCTCAAGTCATCAGTCGACACAGCCCGGGCGCTGCTGACTCTACACACCCTGCGGACTTCCCCCGTAACAGGAATGGAGGCGTAAGTTACTTTTTTTTCAGCGCCTAGTTGATAAACCGCGGTTAACCCTTCCAGTTGAGCTGTGAAATCAGCGAAATCCCCGCGTGAAATACACGATACCAGTTCTTCACAGCTTTGTTGCTCAATCTGTTAAAGGAAAAAACTGATTAAAACATATTGAAAAACGCAAAAAGGTAATAAATAAATAGATATGTAAATGTTAAAAATCAGAATAAAATTAATAAATAAATAGATTTAAAAATACAGAAATAAAAAGAGGTTTGTGTTGTTTTTCTTCCACCCAAAATATGTATAGTCAGCAGGACATTGTCAGACTTACTTTTCCCTCATGATGAATTTTAACATCTTTTACTGACCCTGATGATGAGTCAACTAGTATTTCCAAATAAAACATATCAGATGAAATGAATAGATTCACTCCTGATGTTCCAACTACGAATTTGAGCCTGAAACAAACACTCAAATTAATTTGAAAACAAGACACAAAAGATTTTTCAACTAATTATATATTGATGGCCCTTTCAGTCAGGAAAATAGTTACTCGAAACCAAAAGCAAGGTTGTTCTCGAATGGGGCATTCAGTGAAAACAGTAGTTTGGCGAGTCTTAATGACAATGGTGAGTCATTTTAATTACAACAAATATTCGCAAGCAATGTGACTGGTGACCCCAGGCAAATAGATACCCTGGACAGTCTCAGCAAGTATCTGTCACCCTCGAATGTCTGGCTATCGAAAGATCACCATGGATTTTAGTCAGTACAAGTCTGACAGTTCCTCCCACGGCGAAAATTAAATTTAAATTTTTAAATTTATTAAAAATAAAATTATTTTATCCATGATAAAAAAGGCAAGTAAGATTGAAAATTGACCACAAATACATAAGTTGAAATAGTGATGAAAGATTACAAACCCTAGTTGCCTAGATAAGCACTCTAGGCGCTCAATGAGGCTCTGCAATGAGCTAACTTTGATGCAATGCTGCAAACTGTCAAGGCACTTCTTTAGTATCATGCGATCTGCACTGTCGATCCCCCATCTCTTGTCCTGGAAGAAATTAAATTCATTCAATACCAAAATCAAAAATCATTCTATTCAATATAGTGATTTTTCAATAATTTTGGAAGTAAATTTTTACATAAGACAGTCCCCTAAAGCAACACTTCCTAGTGTTTTGGCTGGGTAGAAAAATTGGCAGAACAAACTCCCCAGTGACATATCTGTCTGTACGGTTCTAATTGACTATCTATAAATATTTTCTAGCTAATGTACTTTAAAATACATTCAGTATTTTTTTTTTGGTGAAAGTTTTAAGTTAAAACAATCTGCATTGATAACAAAGGCCTGATAAATTTTACTCGATTAAGTGTTGGTTTAAAATATGAAGATCTAAGTTCTAACTAAGTACGTAAGATCTAAATTTTTAACTAGCTGACTTCGTACTGCCTCAGAATAACCTTTTAAACCTTCCCTGGATTTCCACAAATAATTCAAAACCAAAATCAGCCAAATCGCTCCAGCTGTTCTCGAGTTTTAGCGAGACTAACTAACAGCAATTGATATTTACATATAAGAAGATAATTTTACAGCACACTTAATAATATAAAAAGAAGCTTCATAATACGAGGGCGGAGTGATAAGTCTGGTAAAAATCTATTTTGGAATAAAATTATCGCAAATTGCATGTAACCTCCTTGTTTACAACTCTTTTGAGAGACTATATTTAAATTTTCAGCCAGTACCGCTGGTTAGGTTTTTTTTAAAGGCATTAAATAAAAACAATTTAACGCATTTTCGCAAAGATGGAGAAAAGTGAATTTCGAGTGTTGATTAAACATTATTTTTTGCGCAAAAAAACTATTAAAGAAACTAAACAAAGGCTTGATAAATATTATGGAGACACTGATCCATCGATTAAAATGATTCATAAATGGTTTACGGATTTTCGATGTGGTCGTACAAGCACAAGTGATGCTGAACGCCCAGGACGACCAGTTGAGGTCACTACTCCAGAGATGATCGCTAAAATCCATAACATAGTGTTGAATGACCGAAGAGTAAAAGTGAGCGAGATAATAATAATAATAATATTTAATAATAATAATATTTATTTATTTCTCCTCACACAACAGACTACTTCCGTACATTACAGAGTAACTTATAACTAAATGTACATATATTACAGTCCAGTATATGTGAAGAGCTGGTGTCCGAAGTAGGTTAAAAACCTGTAGTACAGATCACCAGGTCCCCACCCCAGTGAATTATAGATTCCATAATACTTTATTTGAGTACAAGACAGTGTTTATACATTGTTCTGGCATATTTAAGATATTATAAGGAGATGATTACTACTTTTCCTTAATTTAAATTAATCTTGAGCATGAAGAGATGGATGTGAGTGTTATGTTTATAATTATATTGATATGTTTGTTTGTGTGTATGGTGTGGTGTGGGTGTGTTATGATGTGTGGTGAGTTGTGTTGTGCGTAGTGTGTGTTTTGTCCTTGATTACAATTAGCTTAACAAGATTTCAGTCTCTTTATAGTCGAGCTCTAGCAGCCATTCTTTGACACATGATTTACATCTATCCTTTGTAAGTGAGTAAATTGACAAACTTCTATTTAATTTATTATATAGGTTATTACTTTGATAGCAAAAGAAGCGGTGCGAGAAACTCGTATGCAACAGTTGTGTTTCACAAATTCTATTTTTTCTACGTACATTTTTGGTTTTTTCCGGTTCGTAGTTTAATTGCGAATGTTTTTTAACCACTGTATGTAGGATAAACAGCTGACGAACCGTTAAAACTTTCGTTAGTTTGTAGAGATCAGTTGTGGGATAGAAAAAAGGTAGAAAATTACTTACTTTTAAAATCGCTCTTTGAGCTCTTTCTATTTTGAGGAAATACGTTTTAGTGGCACCTCCCCACGAGGTGATACAGTAAGTTAATAGCGATTGTGATAGTGCAAGATAAACAGATTTAATCAGCTGTTTATCCGCTACATGTCGTAAATTTTTAAAAATTACTATAAGTTTACGTGTTCTAGCTACAAGCGTATCTATATGTGCGTGAAAATTCAACTTATCATCGATCATTATGCCTAAGTATTTGACTGATGAACATTTTTGAAGCCTAGGGCAAGCGCACCCACCACTATTAAAATCATCGCATGAGTGTGATATTATATTTTTTGTGATGATATTGCCATTTGTTTTTTTTAAGGAAAACGCAATGTATTTTGTTTTCTCTACATTAAGTGTCAGGTAGTTGTCATTGAGCCACCTATTTACTAAATTAAAACCTTTTTGGGCATTAAAGAATGCTTCGTCCCAAGTATCACCACTGAACAGCAATGCAGTATCATCAGCGAAAGTTACAATTTTAGCTTCAGGGAGTATTAGCTGGCAAAGGTCATTTATATATGTGAGAAATAGTGTGGGACCAAGTATACTGCCCTGTGGCACGCCAAAGTGTACTGGTGCCTCATCGCTAGTAAAATTATTAATTTGTACACACTGTGTTCTGTTGGTCAAATAACTTTCAAAGAGTTTGAGCTGCAGGCCTCTTATTCCAATGTGTTCCAGTTTTCTGATTAAGACAGGGACAGAGACTGTGTCAAATGCCTTTGCTAAATCTAGAAATATGGCAATGGTTTTCTTTTTATTATCAATATTTACGGCGATGAAGTTTGTCAACTCGTGAACTGCATCTGCGGTGGATTTTTTGGACCTGAATCCATATTGTGATGGAGATAATAGATTGCTATCTTCCAGAAATTTCACTAGCCTCTTGTTCATAAGGCGTTCCAGGATTTTTGATAGAGACGAGAGAATTGAAATGGGCCTATAGTTATTGACACAGCCTCTGTCACCAGCCTTATGAATCGGATGTATTCTGGACTTTTTAAACGCTGTTGGAAACACTCCGGTCGTTAAAGATAAATTGCAAATGTAGGTTATAGGCGCAGCTAATAAATCAACATTTTCTTTTAAGATGACAGCCGAAATCATGTCCAGGCCTACAGCACAGTCACCTTTTAGACTTGATATAACCGATTTAACTTCATGTTCATCCGTAGGTAGCATCACGAATGATTTGGTATTTGATTTTAATTTAATGTGTTCTGATTTGAAATTTTTTGCTTTGATGTCCTCAGCTAATGTTTTCCCTATGTTGGCAAAAAAGTTGTTAACTTTGTTTATGGCTTGCAGTGGGTTATTAGCACTTATTAGTTCGGAAGCACTTTCCTTTGGTTTACTTGTGTACGTTATTTTTTTTATCGCTTTCCAAAGTTTTTTATTGTCCTGACTTGCATTTTGTAGCTGTTCTTTTTCATAATTTCTTTTTAATTTTTTTAATATTGAGCAACAAAAGTTCCTATATCTCTTATATGTTATTAGCAAATCGTTATTGTTCGGATCCCTTTTTATTTTTTTATAGAGATTATCTCTGTTTCTAAGATAGTCGAGATAGTAGGCATCTCAGATGAACGTGGGCGCAATATCTTACACCAACATTTAGATATGAAAAAGGTCTCCGCGCGATGGGTGCCGCGTTTACTGACTATTGATAAAAAATGCATGTGAGTTACCACTTCGAAGGCTGGTTTCGCGTTGTTGCAACGGAATAAACCTGATTTTTGCGTCGTTTTATAACGGTGACAAATCGTGGATCCACCACCATACACCAGAAACCAAGAAACAATCGAAACAATGGATTGCTAGGGGCGAACCAGCTCCGAAGAAGGCCAAAGCAGTTTTATCGGCCAATAAGGTGATGGCTACAGTTTTCTGGGACGCAAATGGGGTAATCCATATTGACTACCTAGAGAAGGGTAAATCGATCAATGGCGAATATTATGCCAATTTATTGGACTAATTTAACCAAATTTTACTTGATAAGCGACCGCATTTGGCTAAGAAGAAAATCCTCTTCCACCAAGACAACGCACGAGGGCACACCTGCGCGATTGCTATGGCCAAATTACATGAGTTGCGATATGAGTTGCTACCTCACCCACCATATTCGCCAGATTTGGCCCCTTGCGACTATTTTCTGTTTCCAAATTTTAAAAAATGGCACTGTGAAAAAAGATTTAGCTCCAACGAGGAGATCATACTCGAAACCAATGCCTATTTCGAAGGGTTGCCTAAGTCATACTTTACGGAAGGGATCGAAAAGTTTGAGAAACGCTGGATGAAGTGCATTGACTGAGATGGAAATCACGTTGAAAAATAAATCATAATTTTTAAAAAAAGTTGTTTCATTATTTCATTTTTACCAGACTTATCACTCCGCCCTCGTATTATAAGTGCATTATTATTAATTCTGCTAAAATCTTTTACCTACTTACTTTTACTACTTTTACCTCAAACAGAGATTTATGAAAGCAATTAAAGGTTTTTACATGAGGGTGGCCATTTGCAATAACCTAGATCCATAGTTAACCATGCTTGTTAAGATTTTGGCAAAAACCCAGCAGGCCATTCATAAAAAGTATTTGAATATGGAATAGTAACTTTATTGATTGCCCTAGCAAATTCAGCACAGGCAGTCCTAGGCATTGTAACAATCTGGAGTGGGCCGAACACCCTTGAACGCAAGGGCAATCAAAGGACCACAATGGAGTTTGTCAGTACAAGCCTGGCAGTCCCTTCCACTCCACACAGAGTGGAAGACTCATAAGACTCAGACCACATAAAAAAGGCAATTCTGGGCAACCATGTGATTTTTGCACTAAAAATTAGATTCAATGTTAATTTAGAAAGTTGTATTTATATTTTATGAAAGAGTTTTGAGGAATCACTTGAAAAAGAGTAAAATATAGAGTTACAACTGAAAGAGGAGAATAATGCTGAATTGCATAGACATAAGTAATATGAGAAAAGGACTGTAAGTTATAGTAGATAATGACAATTTCATAAGCTTTTGTTTTAGGAATTCCTTTTTTTTCTGTTATATCATATGAATAAAAAAACTAAGGAATTTGCCTATTCATCTACTATCCTACTAATATTATAAAAGCGAAAGTTTGTGAGGATGTATGTATGTGTATGTTTGTTACTCTTTCATGCAAAAACCACAGAATGGATTTGGCAAAAATTTGGTACACAAATAGTTTATAACTGGATAAACACATAGGATAGTTTTTATTCCGATTTTATGTTCCTGTAGGATAATTGTCACGTTGTAGCAGGTGAAGCCGCTGGCAACAGAAAGTCCATCATACTTTTTTAAATAATGGTTGACTCATATCTTATTGTTACTATTAACTTTACTATTATTGTGCAATTTATGATTTCTCTAAATATTTCAGAATCAAAGAAGTCATGTAGCTTTTACCAGCCATTGTTTAACATTTTGTTAATATTTAAAAAAAACAACTTATTGTTTTAATTTTATAGATTCTTACTATATTAATGACTATGATAATAACTTCTGTAATCTGTAATAGATAATAAATGCACTTTCTACAATAGAGCTATGGTAATTTAGTTCAAAGGTCAGTGTTACTGCTGGTTTAGAAAACTAGAACAATGATGTAAACTCATTAGTGATGTGTGTAGAATAATGTAATAAATAAACATACCAGCAAAGCCATCCGGACACCTTTGGAAGTCTCTGTTAAGTTTTTAAACTGTGATGTTTTGGACCTCAGTTTTTCCATAAGAATCTCCTTTTGGAGTTCCTTGGATTTATCAATGAGTCCATTAGCAGAAGCCATGACCACTGGGTTACTGTCCGTCATTTTCGCAGATTTTAATAAACCACTTACAACAACATACACAAATTAATGATAACACAAGAGCAATCACAGACTGAACATCTGATAGGCTAGGATCGCAATTTTCCTTATTTAATATAAATTTGTTAAATATGTTTTTCAAAAGCTATTGAGCAATTTTTGGGCTTCTTGAAATATAAAAATATTCAGCAATCACTTTATTTTATTTCTTAAAAATAATTTTATCGTTCACAGAACAAACTGTCATTTTCACGCGATGCCATTTGCTATAATACTACTAAATTAAACATATCGAATATTAACAAGGTGGCATTAGTTTTATCTCCGAATGGCGCTACTGTATTACGCTTTTGCCTAAGTGAAAAAGAGAGAACAGATTGTTTTGTTGAGATGACATAAGCCCATGCAAAATAAACGGTTTATACGAGTAAATGCCAATGCCAAGTATGAGTGCGTTCAGAAACAGTGAAAGTATTACGTTTTGTTTTTGCTGAATACACACACTTTTGAAAAATAAAGCTTTTATTTTGCTAGTTTATTTCTTAACTGAAATGTACGTGAGTATTCGCTGGGTGCAAGTAGGTGCAAGTGGGTCTAGGTGCGAGTTATATTTTAAACTCCTTGGTGCGAGTAGTACTATTCGAATGCAGCGCTCATGGTGGCGAATAGTAGAACTAATGTGGGATTATCTCAGAGGACATTGAGTTTTTCCAACTGTTGAAAACGCGCTAATCTCAGGAAGTTCTGGTTCGAATTGAATAATTCTTTAAGTGTTAGATAGTCCCTTTATCGAGGAAGGCTACATAGCATCACGCTATGACCACTAGGAGCAGAGCAGCAATGAAAAATGTTGTCAAATCGGGAAATTCTTAAACGGTTACGCTGCGTAAACGGTTTATATTACGTTACAACCCTCATTTTAATCATGTAATTGATATTTTTCTTATAGAAAACAGTTTGCCTATGTTTATTTAATTTTGTTCAGTGCCAATGGATCGCCATGGAATCCAAAACCTTTGTTGATGGATCTGATTTAAATAAGATTGTTGCGAACGCTAGGTGGCGCTAAAGTCTTGCACGGTTCCAATAAATTCTTCAGCTTTATATTATTATAGATTTAGAAAATATTTTTGTGTTGGATATTAGATACAGACTAGGTATACACATAACATCCAGCACGCTAAGACCAAGGAGATGAAAGCATGCATGGAGGCCGATTAGTGTCTTTTGTTTTTTTTTACGTCTTAAAATCATCAAATAAGTTCTCTCACCCCGAGCATTCACGCCCGGCAGGGCGCGAGGGACTGTGAGACCTGTACTCACTAAAATTCACGGTGTCCTTCAATAGTCCTTTATGTTCCGGGGTCACGGTGATAGGCAGACTAGTGTCTGTTATTGAATTAACAGAAATTCTTAAATTATACTTTCTCTTCAGTCGCCTGTTGTTCAATTATTTAAAGGAAAAGTGTCACATGTGTTCCCAAGATTTTTGTCCTTCTTGGGTAGTATTTCTTCATGTTGCACGCTGCGCTGTCTTACGAATATACGTGGACATTGTTGGCTTGGTATCATAAAATTCTTTATAATGTTGTTTGATTTTGTTGCCGAATGTCTATTACTATTCTATTGGCCTTTTAGACTTTAATGTTCAATTTAACTTTATTGCTGCGTACAATATCGACATCAATTTCATGACGTTTATTTGAATTTTATATTGAACTTTTATTTCCTTGAATTAAATTACTTAGCTTTTTGGACCTTGTAATAAAGTGTTCGCGACTAGGGTGTATCACCGTATTACGTGTTTTTCTGCGAAGGGTGAGACACACGCTTCCCAACTGCGTAAACACATTCACGAACATTTAAATGTTGGCATCGATCCGGCACAAATCTAGAATCTAGTCTGCTAGGTAGGTACTGAGAGAAAGTAAGTATCTATTTTTAATTTATTCAACAACAACAAAAAAAAAACCAATCGATCCGAAACTAGAAACTACATAAATATTTGCTTGGCCACGATGTAACAGATATTATTTCTTTGTATTTTATTATGCAATAAATACTGTAGGAAAGTAAAATGTTCTTAGCAAGAGCTAGCCACATTGTGTTTAGAAACAATCGAGTTAACGCCATCGCCAAGTTGTCGTGAACTTAGCACTACCTATTGAACTTTCAAAACATGTGGCTTCGCCTCCTTGGAAGTAACTAACTCTGTGGACTTCCAGAGAGTTTATAGGTATTGCACTACCATATGGATTCCGTTTATTTACTCATATGAATAAGGGCGTAGGTAGATATTATGTCCGATATTCTTTACCGATAAAATAATTAAGTCACTGTAAACTTCTAAGGCAATTTTGCTAACAATGACAACACTGAAAAGTCTTAATACAAAGTTTAAGCATGATGATTCATTCATAGCAACATTTTATGTTACGGGATCTGGAGGCACGGTAGTGCCCCCCGCCAAGACGAGCCAAGCGAAGCGCAAGGGCACTATCTACCTTTTCTCAAAGTATTGCGTCTTTTTTTTGAAACCTCATAGAGTTGGTTACAATTTTTAGTTTATTTCTCAACTTTATTAACACGAAACAATTGAACTCTTAATTTGATACTAATCAACTGCATTATGTAAATGTGTAATGCCAGCCAGACACGCTCCAGTTTACCGTCAAGTTTGCATCGCGCTGGAAGCGTGTGACACTGATTGCCAAACTTACTATGCCATAGTAACTATGGCTATCAGTGTATCACAACTAGTCTATTTTACATAGCCATAAAGCGCCATGTTTACCGGATTCCGTTTGTGATATTACCAAGTAAGTATAAAAAAGCCGTTTCTTATTTAAATACGCCAGGATATAAGATAATGCGCATAGCTAATAACGTGTCATAATTATGTACGGTAATCCTCCCAAAGCTGGATAAGTATATATTTAATAATAATTTAAATTGTATCTTGAATTAGAAAACATTATTTCTACATCCCTCTCACGTCTGCTAACTTAGCTCGGATGATTCGGCGTGAAACGAATTTGTGCAAATCATATTATATATTCCGTCGGATCCTTGGAACACCCCGTATATTTTAATAAACGCATTTATAATATATCTTATTTGCTGTTTAATGGCAGTTCCCTATATATTTCATTTAGAGTTACATAACGTGATATTTTAAGAAAAATACATACCTACATGATTTTGTTTGTGAGAAAAGTCTGGCGTACTTATTTTGTTTCCTTCTATACCCACATGATAACATAAAAACAATTATAAGGGAAAAGGTTCATTACCTAACTCACATGTTTTTAATTTGATCATCATGGTTACGTACGCACAGAAAAAAAATGTTACGGACATCGACAGCGTTTATAAAAAAGGAGATTGGTAAAAAACGTTCTAACGCAGACACGAATTGTATTTGTATTTTTAACAAAATATTTGTTGGATTGAATTTATCGGGATGGAATGAAATGAGAAATAAAAAAATGACGAGGTGGCCAGTAGGCCGTGGGTATGCAGGCAGGTACGCAGGTTGAATATAGCATGTTCTATTCGCATCCGTGCACTTGTCCGGAACAACAAGTAACAAGTGGTTGAATCCTTTCGCGTTCCTAAAATTTCTAGAAGAGACAAGAACGAACGACTAAACTCTTTTTTTTTTTGGCAAAAATGGACTTTGAGAAGCGACGCTTTTTTGGGTTAACCCATCTTCAGACTGACGTCAGTAAGAGTTACTTCGCCTTGGTCACTTAATCAAAGTCCGATCTCGCCAAAACTTGCTTTAGTTTGGTCATTCATTCTCAGATTGATCTCAGTAAGATTTGCTTAACCTTAGTCTCACAACCAAATACCTATATACAGACCTCGGTAAGACTTGCCAGCATCTGATGACGAACTGTACTATTGCGCGTGCTTATATATTATGTCAAATCAACTTATAGTGGGCATTTTCCCGGTTTCCTGTATATCATACTTCCATCCTGAAGCACGCAATCACTCCAACAAGTTGCAGGAAAACGAGAGGAAAGATGATTACAGATCAGGGGTACTAATATCTAAGCACGAAACCCGTAGTTTCGGGCGTTTCTAACTTAATCCAAGGTGTCTTTTAATAGTCCATTACGTTCCGGGGTCACTGTAATTCCTTAGTTCCGCGACCGTTATCATAAGGTTAGTGATATGAACAAAAAATGGTGACAACAAGATTAAATTCGTCAAAATGACAAGTACGAGCCCGTATTTTTGTTGACGGACTATGAGAGTAGACCCCCGAAACCCAATTATTACTTGAGCATTGGCTGCCAGACAGTGTATTTATTTTATGTTTCACATATAGAACGTGTAACGTTAAAAGCGTAAAACCTCTCGTGGGGTAACTCAGCTCATGTTACTGAACAATGTTGTTCTAAGACTTGGAAATTCGCAAAAAGAAAATGTTTTTTCATACAAAATGAGAAATTAATCGGGCCCATCAGTATGAAAAATCATTTTTTTTTTATCATGTGCTGTGTTACCCCACAAGAGGTTTTGCGCTTTTAACGTTACACGTTGTAATTGCTAGCATATCCTGTAGTTTTAAGTCTACGTGAAAAGCTTCAGTCGTAACAAAGTAACAAGCATTGCCTGCAGCTGACGCGTTTAAAAATGCAATTTTTTGCTTGTTCGGTCTACGCATTCGGCTGTTGTCATCTTGTGAAGATACTATAGCAACGCCAATTTACGACCCACAGATCCCGACCGTATGTAAAACGAAATCGGGAGATTTGTCAGTAATCCGATATGTTACTTTCCTGTGTCAGTAATTTTCCATGACAGCTTTCAACAAGTCAATTAAAAGTGGAAACAGTTTTTTCCTACTCCTCCACTATTCTTTTCTGATTAATTTCGTTGCAGGATCCAAGACAGGTAATAGTTATTTGTTATACAAGAGTGCAAAGTTGATTTTTAACCGCTCGTGCTCAATTTTGATGACCCCGAGCAAGCGAATGATTCTAACATGAACCGAGTTGAACGAAGTGCTTCAAAATTAGAATCATGATGAGCGATTGCGAGGGAATAAAACGAGCAAGGTGAAAACCTCTTTGCACTCGAAGTGCAACACTAAATTTCTTTTCATCCAACATATTTTCCTACTCCTCTACTATTCTTTGGAGGATCCAAGACAGGTAAATTCATTCTCCGGGACACGTCGAGCTTCATTGTCTCGGCGCTTTTCTGGTGGTAGCCTCTGTTGATTCTGGCTTTCTGAGTTGCAGTGGTTTGGGAATAGTGTGGTGGGTAGGTCTCAATAAAAAAAAAACAATTAAAAAAAAAGGGAGAGGCTATTGGCGCTACTGTTTCTCTTAAAGACTGTTCAACGAACTCGTCGACGAGCCTGTAATAGATATTTATCTATAAGATCTAGAGCATAAAGTTAAAAATCCACTAAGGGTAAATAGTAGTTTTTAGCTTTGTTCCGGTGCTGAGTCTTTCGAGGATACCACCACAGGTCTGGCAATGGGTTATGAAGTTGGTTGAGCGTGTTTAATTTGCTCTGTACTGCAGTGGGAATTTGAATTCATGGCTGGTTTATTATAAGAGGATCATCCTCTAGCTCGCGGGAAGTACACAGGTATGCCTGTGCCTAATCAAACATGCGTAATGTGGCTTACATTTACATACAAAAATGTTATGGAGAACAGACGAGTTAGTGGTCAAAGACACGGTCAAAGACGATCCTATCGTTGATTAAATAAAAAAAATCATAATGTCTATAATATGTTTTTTTTAACACTAAGTAAAATAAACTCTTATTTATCTTTTTTTCCTATTTCATATTCCACGTCTTTGATTAGGTATGAACTGTTGGAAAGTTCATTGAGTTCTCAGTAAAATGTCGAAGTCATTGCCCCTTAGTTTTCCTTTTGTTGGCTAAAGCTGATGCTGGAAATTCTGAAATGTTGCATAAGTAGGGTGTTTATATTAGAAAATCTAGACTTGTTAAGTTCCTACAAGAAGTCTAGTATACATTATAATATTATTTTTACTGGTAAAATACGAAGATACGTAATTCAGTAATTTTATAGAACTTGAGATTTAATGTAATATCGAGCTTGTCTACGCATTATTTACGTATAGTCAACAAAATCATGCAGTGATAACCTAGAATAAATTGTTACACAGATTTGGTAGATAAGTGTCACTTCAAATAGGTATATGCTGAGTAAACAATTGTAAAGATAAATAGTTATATGTATATTTTATAAATATAATATGCATTAACGCATGATTTTCGATTTTCAAAGATTTTCTGTGGAAAGAAAAAATATGTAATTATGCAGACAAAGTTTAAAACGGTTTCCTATTGTTTTGTTATAAGTTTAAATGTGTATCTATCCAGTAACAGCCAAAGAGTTGGGTACGCAGATACACCGAAACTTATAAGTACAACACAACATTGGAAAATCTAATTAAAACTTGCTGTCTGCACACACATTTGTTTTGTTGACCGTACACATTTTTTCACAGTTTAGTCAATGTATACAATGCCTAGACAGTGTTTAGAATGCCTTGAGGAGATTAGGTAACATGATAGAAAAATAAAGAACCTTTTGTTAGCTCGAATTAAAGGAAAAATAGGTATTATAAATTTTTCATATTTATCAAGATTGTTGATATTATTGACCGCCATTGTAACCTCATCGCTCGTACCTATTTTAAACAGCTGTGTATTCATTTTGGAGTTGGTATAATAAAGTTCTTAATTATATATTTTCTTCTATTTTATTTTATCACTCACTGTTATGATACTACCATATTAGCAGGAAAAAATCGATTCATGAAAAGACCACATACAGCCATGTTTCATTACAAAAAAATATTATCTGCTCTATTTCAGATAACAGAACGCAAACATTGTTACGAAAATTAATTAAATTTTGTACAAAGGCAACAATCTCAAGGTGTACAATCGCTTAGAATTAGACACTTAACGCAAAGACAAACTCGGATGATTAATTTACCATTTTTGGGTTGTCTTTAGCGTTCATACTCTATTATAAAGTACTTGAAATATAATAGAAAATTTCCTTTATGTTGGTACTTGAGATCTAAGTTCACTCGAGCGAGCAAACATCGACTATCCAGCAGTTAGCTGAGTGGTTACTTTATGGAGGAACCAGCTATAATGTTACAAAATCATCTGTCGTCCGTAATTCATTAAAAAAGTCCATAATTTTTTTTAACTGGCCAGTTGTTTATTCTTTAATTTTCATTCTCTACAACAGAGGGATTTCAGATTTCCCACTGCTGTATAGGCTTTACCTAATTCCCTGTCGAATTCTTTTCTTCGTCTCATCCGGTAATCAGTCTTCGGAGTACTTACGACGTCCAGCCCGTCTCACTCTCACTTTTATATTTGGTACCCCATTATTATTATTATATTTTTATTAAAACGGTTTTGACTCTGTTATTGGTATTTTAACACTGAGAAGTTGCGAAAAACAATAAATCGGTCAGTAAAAAAATAAAATAGAGTAGTTTTTTAAATATTTATGACTTGACTATCTTGCATATTTGAGAGGCAACTAATAAGGTGACTCGGTTTGAACTTTGCATTTAGCTAATGAGTCAAAATGTAGGTCAATGTCTCTCACGTTTCTTCCCGGTCGTCTTAAAATATGACGAGGCTTACTAGAAGGTAAGTTTTGCAACTACTCAAAACTGAACAACTTAAAATCCCTTGCTGGATCTTTTTAAAGTCATGGAAACTATGTAGTTATAAGTGACGTGGTGGAATTTGAAGTTAGGATTTTCAAAATGCATGTATTACAAGACTGCGTAACGTAGAGATAAAGTATTTTGAATTTTAAAACTATTTAAGACCTACCTAAAACAAATATAATAAAAACAGCATCTACGTACGCATTCCAAGCTTAAACTAAATACACAATAATATAAGCACCATTACTGAAATCGTCGTACGGTATTCTTTCATGGGGTAGTGCTGCTGACATTCAAATTTAATCTACCCTCTTTTGGTTAGTCGTTTAAAAATAGACTTAATTAGTACTGAAGTTCATTTCTTAGCACAATAGAATTTTCCACCTTGGTTGTCTAAGAAAGCATTCTCCACACATTTTAATTACACACAGCTCACATCTCCCTACGCTGTCTTACGTGCCGCGCCGTAATGTTGAAACAAGACGCTCATTAAAATGTAATTAAGTATGTTAGATACTTATTAAATTAGTATCTAAGTTCAACATCTAGGTTCTAAAAGAATAACCAAAGATATTTTGCTTAAACAAATTGGCTTGGTTTTATTGAGAATGAAGAATACAGTCTTTGAAATCGGTTATCTAAAACAACTAAACAGTGAATAATAAATTACTCGTAGATCTTCAGGACCATCCTCTGCATTTCTGTTTTTGATTAATTTAATTGCTTCGAGTGACATTAGTAGGAAATGTTCTCGAAAGTTCTGAAATGTCAGCGATAAATGCGGCCATCCAGTACTTAACATTGTTTCAATTTACAAGGCATAAGTAAGATATGACCATCGGAATCAAGAGATTATTCGAGCGACAATTATTTGTTCGATTAAGTACCTAATTTCCTGTAGGATGCATTTCAATGACGCTTCACTTTCTGGGAAGCATTAGTAGTTGCGTGACGTTGCACAAACAATTGAATCATGCTTCGATTGCAGCTAACACTACGCCATCTACAGGCGCTACGCTGATACCATGTAAGTTAGGTACAGATGATTAATTACCTCCCGAGTGTGCCAGCCTTTTGTGTTTGTGTGCTGGAGTATAATATTATAATACTTATTCGAATATAATGAGGTAATGCAGCTCAATTATCAGCAGATCTGATTATAGATGTGGTTTGTGGAGCTTCTGCCTTTGGTTAAAAAAGTAGTTTCAAAGAATCACTCATAGAGGGCCAAAGCCTGCCGGGGTCGCGGGGCTTATTTCCATCACCGTGACCCCGGAACATAAAGGACTATTAAAGGACACCGTGGATTTTAGTCAGTACAAGTCTGACAGACCCTTCCGCCCTGCTCGGGGTGGGGCGACTCATTTGATGAATTACCACGCAAAAAAAAAAAAGAATCACCCACATGTGTTTAGAATCGAGTACTGTTTTCACTTTTGTTGAGTTAATAGTATATTCTTGGTAAAAGTTCGACCTGGGCACACCGCAATTTTGGCATGCTGTAATCGCTACGGTAATAATCATTAAAATACCCGATTATATTATACCGCCTTGGGAGAAACACTGTGCGGATGTTTCGGAGAAACCGTGGAGATCTGCTGCTTGGGCAGAGCACCGCCGTTTTCTCATGGAGGCGTATGGCGGCGGTGACCGCTTGCCTCTGGCTTTGGTCGATGCCATGCTGAGGGGTGAGACGAAAATCGACAATACATCGGTGAAAACTGCTTTTAACTTAACTTATTACAAATACAGATAGATTGTCAAAAAAAAAAACTGTTGTTCTAGTTAAAAGCCCTCCACTGATAAGTTTTTCTTCAATATTCGTTAATGAACAGACACCGGGCCATTATATTAATTTTAAATGTTTACATATAGATTGCTGTTAATTAGGTAGAAAAGTATGGCGTATATATCTTTCAAGAACGTTCTCGATCTCTCTACTATATAATACATTAATTCAAAATGTAAGTAGGTACCAGATTCATTTCACTGAAAGAATTTTATATGAAAGTTTACCCGAGTGTAACGTTCAAGAAATTCGATGTAAACATTTTAAATGAAAATGGAAACATTGAAATCTCAACAGACTGTAACGTAATCTATTGTTGTTTACGTTTTATAAATATCCTTTTTATAAAGATATTTTGAGTGAAATATTAAATATTTCTTTTGAGCCACTTGTTTGCTATAGTCTTTTATTTGACGACTTACAAATTCGCTTGAGTGATGCCAGTGACTTAATAGAATTTATACGCTGGACGGGAAAATAAATTATTTTCCCGTTCTATTTTATAAATTAACAATGAAATGTAATGCAAGCTTACGTTAGGCAGTGAATTGAGACTTAAGGACGGCGAGCAATGTGTAGCTCCCCGTCCAATCAAGGACCATTCAGTAACAACGGAACGTCGTGTAACGTGTTCCACGCGCACATTCAAAAGCTATCATCAAATGGGGACTATAAGGTTACACACCTGTCTCGTACCGTTTCAAAGGGCGCTATGGTCCTGTAATAGAAAGAGGAACTTAAGGAACAAGGTGGTTTTACGATACACAAAGATATACAAAGTTCGAATTTTGGATTTTCAAAACCAAAATTCGAACTTAGCTTTTCGCAACGATCGTTGGCAATAATAATTTTTATTTTAAGGTAGTAGAGTCCTTTCAAACCACGTTAATTACCGCTATATAATAGTTTTTATTTAGATGAATGTAATAAATAATATAATTTTTTTGCTCCTCATTCGTATATCTACTAAGTAGAAGCTCTTCATCATTTTCCATATTATAAACGCCGTAAATACTCGTAAATACTAATGTGCAAATACAGAGGCGCGGGGTGTGCAGCGTGCGCGGGTGGCGGGTCACGAAACAGACTAGATTACCGCTTTACCGCCTCGCCCACACTTGGTGAACCTCAGTCAAACTAAAAAAAACTTGCATTAATCGCCAGCTAATAAGCGGGCGGGCAGCGGATCCCGCTGCCCGCCTCGCTTTCACTGTTATTGCACATTTAGACTTATCAACAAGTATGCTGTTAATAATTACGGGAATATTGTGATATAGCCGCGGTTCTGTGCTGGTCAAGATTGCTTCCGACATGGTTTTTATGTCCGTAGCAGTCTGCGAGTCAGCAATTAAAGAGCCAGGCTATCATCTATCTTTCTAGCTAAGAGTTTTCAGCCAGGTTTCGAAGAGTGCCAGGACATACACAGGACGTGCGCTTTGCTTGAGCTTTTGACAAAGTGCTTACAGCGAATTCGCTACTGTTGGAGACGCTGCATGTTACAAGCTGAAGAAAATATGTGTCAAGAAACATAAGCTCCACAGACGTATAGCAAAATCAGCTTTAAATTATCCCACTGCTGGGGTACATCAGGCCTCTTCTCTGTAGGTGGGAACGTGCCGTTTTTTCTTTCTCTCTCTGTCTCTAATAATATGTCTATTATTATGATCTAATTGAAGGATTCCTAACTAGTACAATTTACTAGTTGTGAATCCTCCAATTTTCAACTTTGCTTTCGACATTTCTGTTAAAAATTTGAGGGCTCTAAACGTTTTGTTGAAAGTTTTCTAAAGTTTTTAAGGAGCCAATTTGTAGGCTGAATTTACGCGTCCCCAAATCCAATCTATCCGTTGAATTAATGATTGATAGCTCGAGATCATGCCGTCAGTTCCTTGCAACAAGTTCGGACTTGCGGTGCATATTAAGTAGTTGGCTTTGAGGTCAGACTGTGAAACGCTTATTAGGACCTTGGAACATTTGATATTCATAGAGACATCGATGTTTCAGTCTTTGAAATTACTGTCGGTGTTCCGAGCTTCAGGGAAGGTAAGAACAGCAGTGAGTAATTAAATACAGCTGACCGGTGCTCACTACGCTGGGCGTCGAACATAATCATTTACAGATAATAAATGATAGCATCATCAATCTTTTACAGAAATCCACGACGATAAATGTTATGAAAAATACCTTGTTTTAATTCCGCGATATAAATCCAGCCTTCGGTGCAGGAAGCAGTGAGACCCCCCCGACAGACGCCCCTGTGCATGCTTCGCCACTTTCCTGCATGCATGATACCGCATCCTGCATCCTAACGCCTGATTCTATAATTTATTTGAATAAGATTATGTTCGATGCCCAGCGTAGCGGGCACGGGTCAGCTTATTTTTGTCCCAAATTTAAACAAGATATTTTTCATATCATTTAATAATATTATTCATATTATGAATTTTCTAACAAAATATTATCGGCGAGTCATTATTTCAACATGTAAAACTAATTTTTCAGTCCACTCAATGGATAACGTTCATATTTACACAGTAATTCGTTTTATAATATTTGTAAAGAGGTACAATCCGCCCGACTTTCCCGATTTGAAACTTTATCAAAACATGAATGAGCCTAAACAAATAGATTAAGAAAAAAATCGTTGCCATGGCAACATGTCGGATTGCTGATCCGTATTTTTAGATTTTATTTTGACCAAAATATTATAAAGAATTGCTCATTTAATTATGATTAATGCCCAAAAAAGGATTCAAATTGTCAAACAGTTAATCTACTGGAAAAATATCTGTGTGCGCTGCGGCCCCCGTCATAAGGCAACGACTGAGAGGACTAAGTATATTACTTTACTCATTGGGACTGAGAGCCGTATATAATTATATTGTACTCTATGACTGAGATTCTATTCGCTTGCACCAATGAGTTCGCGTTGCTGGCGTGGCGGCGCCCCAGGCCGCCAGCGCGACCGTCCCCGTGCGCCGCTGTCACCTGCTATCCTGTCAGTGTCGAGTGTTTAGACATTTTGTGACTTTTCTTTTTGTAATATTTATTGTTATAAAGTTTTATTATTTATATAAGTCGATTAAGTAAGTAAACTTTTATGTTTAATAATGACGCCTGTAGCGACGCCGGTCGGAGTGTGTGTCAACCTTCCACATCGCTGGATGGTCTAGTGAGATGCCCACAGTGCTCCCAAGCACGATTTTTTAAGGGTGAAAGAGGCTTAAAGGTGCATCTGGGGAAAAAACATAAACCCCACGATGTGCCTTTATCCTGCCCTACAGCACAAAATACTGCAACACCTGATTCACCCACTCAGCCCTTTTGGAAATATCTTTCAAAATTAAAATCCACAATCCCAGTTTTAAAGAGAGTTCCTCGTGGTGCGAGACCTTCCGTGGCGTCTAGTTTGGCCCGCTGTGTCCGCCTTGCCGCCCGGGAGAACTCTCAAAGTGCTTGGGAGCAACTACTCACTTTCCCGTTTAGAATTCTACATGTGCAAAAAAATTCGGCTACTAGAAAAACTTTGACAGCTCAAATTAAAGATAATTGTAATGTTTCGGCCCAAAATTTAGACCTCAAATTAACAACACACCTCCCTCATAGAGGTTTATTGCATCATGTAGAGTCTAAACTGGGTGAGGGTGATATTAGTGGTGCAGCTAGGATCATATTCAGCAGCGATGTGGTGGCGCCGTACTCTCCAGAGACTCTTTCAGCTCTGGAGAGTAAACACCCCGCCGCGGCAGATGACCTCTCCTTCCCTGACCCCCCCGATCCGGTATCCAACACTCTTGAAGTTACAGCACAACAAGTTACTGCGGCCGTTTACTCCTTCCGAAGTGGCTCCGCCGGCGGCCTCGACGGCCTGACTCCTCAACACTTGAAGGACCTACTTAGTTCGGGCGCCGGGGAAGCCGGTGAGTCTCTTTTGAGGGAGCTGACGGCCCTTATTAATCTAATGCTCTCCGGCGGTGTGGACGGAGCCGTCATTGATATTTTGTACGGGGCAAACCTTTGTGCCCTACGCAAAAAGGATGGCGGCATTCGTCCCATTGCCGTAGGGTCAACCTTTCGGCGTATCGCAGCCAAAATTTGCTGTGCCTTCTATAGTGAGACACTGGCCAGTAAATTCCAGCCCCTACAGCTAGGCTTCGGGTCCAAAGGGGGCTGTGAGGCTGCGGTACACGCTTTATCAACCTACCTTGACAGTGGTAAGGGTGAGGTCATCCTTAAGGTTGACATCAAGAATGCTTTCAATTCTGTAAATAGGGACACCTTGTTGGCAGAAGTACAAAAAGAAATACCCAAAATTTACAGTTTTCTCTACCAATGCTACAGGAACCCTTCAAAATTACTTTATAAGGAAAACCTTTTAGAATCTGCCGTTGGCTGTCAACAAGGTGACCCTCTTGGGCCAGTCATTTTTAGTTTAGCAATAAATCCAATAATTCGGCAGCTAAATTCAAAATTTAACGTATGGTATCTTGATGACGGGACTCTGGGTGGTGATGTAGATACAGTTCTGGAAGATTTAATTTTGTTAAAAGAAAAATTCAATTCCATTGGCCTACAGCTCAACCTATCCAAATGTGAAATTTATCTTCCCCGGACTACCGACAGACAGACAACCATTTCTAAATTTAATTCAATCGCACCCAACATCAAAATTACCGAAAAAGACTCTCTTCACCTCCTGGGGTCCCCAATCTTTGATGAATCATTTCCCACCTTCATTGATAATAAAATTCAAAATTTCAATGATGTCTCGGAAAGGCTTTTTAAAATCAACTTACATTCAGCCTTCACAATTATTCGATACTGCTGTTTTGGACCAAAATTTACCTATAGCCTTCGTTCCTCACACCTTTGGAAACACCCACAACTATTAGAAAAAGTAGATAAAATCATTAGAAATACATTAACCTCCATCCTAAATGTGGCCCTGGACGACCGAGCGTGGCAGCAAGCCACTCTTCCTATCCGCTTGGGTGGTCTCGGCGTCCGCAAAATTTCAAGTATTAGTTTACCGGCTTTCCTCTCCTCGGTCTACGGTACCGAGAAATTAACCAGGAACATTTTATCAAGTTCACTGGTCGATTTTGAGGTACCGTTTATGACCGATGCGTTGAACGCTTGGAAAATGGCTTGTCCCAATACGGATTTGCCCGACTACCTGTCCTCCCAAAGACGGTGGGACGTGCCGCTCTGCAGTATTGTACGGAATAACCTGTTAAATACGTCAACTAATGCTGCGGAGCGCGCCCGTCTGCTGGCTGTGGGGGAGTGGGAGTCGGGATTATGGCTTCAAGCACTCCCATCATCCACCATTGGCACCATGATGGATGATGCTTCATTTCGGCTCGCTACAGGCCTTCGCTTGGGCGCACCTTGTGTTGCTCCGCATCGTTGTCACTGTGGTGAAGCTGTCGACAACCTCGGGCATCATGGCTTGTCTTGCAGCAGAAGCGCAGGTCGCATAGCTCGTCACGCTAGCATCAACGACATTATTCGTCGAGCTTTTGCCTCCGCCGGCGTACCAGCGGTTTTAGAACCAAATGGCTTGGTACGTGACGATGGGAAAAGACCAGACGGTATGACGTTGGTGCCTTGGAAGGTGGGTAGGCCTCTGGTATGGGACGCTACTTGTGTCGATACCCTTGCGCCATCCCACGTTGCAAGCACGGCGGGCTGTGCTGGCGCTGCTGCTGCGGCTGCTGAGAACCTCAAACGGCGCAAATACTGTAACCTTAATGGTTGCTACAGTTTTGAGCCGTTTGGGGTCGAAACGCTCGGGTCATGGGGTCCGAGTGCGCGTATCCTTTTTAAGGAAATTTCTCGCCGACTGATCGACAGTTCACGTGACCAGAGGGCTGGTTCCTTTTTTGGTCAAAGAATAAGCATTGCCATCCAACGTGGCAATGCTGCCAGTCTTCTGGGCACGTTTCCGGATGACAGCGATGCGGAGGAGTACTTTGACGCCTAAGTGACTCTGCCTTTTTATGTTTTTTTTTTGTTTTTGTTAAAATAGGTTTTTTTTTTTATTTTAGTGTAAGTTTAGTTGTAAATGTATATTTTATTTATTTTTAATTTTTAGCTTTAGTTTGTATATATTGTCAACTTAGGATGTAATAAATATATTTATTTACCTAAAAAAAATAAAAAAATAGATAGTTAAATGAGATCTCTTTTTGATAATTTGAACATATACTAGGAATACAATGATTATAATATGTCTGTCTGTCAGTTATATATCTTTGTTTCTAGTCCCAGGAATATCTTTGTCATTTATCGTGGGCTGGAACGCAAAGTAGTCCAAAGGCTGGTAGTCCATTTTACTCTACCCAGAGCAGGAGCTATATAGCTAGAATTATGGCTAGTATATAGCTAACATATGGCTAGTATGAAACTACCATATAACTGGCATACATGTACTGTCAATTTTCAGATCTTTAAAGAAAATATATCGTATTTTCATCATTAAGACAGAATGGTAAATGGTCTGAAGTCCCCATTTCTCTGAAATAGGGCTTACAACACATAGGGGTATAGATAAGAAATTGTGTACTCTCTCACAAATTCTTAGAACATGATCTGGTTTCATTCAAAGTATTCGTGTAATCAACCGCTGATATGGGTTAATTCGGATAAAAAAAAAGTTCTGTAAAAATTTTTGCGATTGAAAAGAGTGTCCGTGGAGTTTCTTGCTCATTCTTCTCCATAGATCTACGCTTTGGAATGAGGACCTACGGTGCTTTAACATAGTTTTTATGTCTTGTGACTGGGACTGTAGCACCATAATTATTTTTGTACTTATTTAATTTATGTTTGACAATTCAAAAGTGCCCGCAATTGGCCTAATTGAAATAAACCTTGCGAATCAAAATCAAATGATTTTGATTTGCAAGCAGAAGTTATACTTACATACATTTGTATTGACTTTATTATCATTTTTATTTATTTTCTTAATGGATATTAATTTGACCCACTTCTAAAAAGCTGTTAAACTTATTAATGTTATTTTCATTTTTTAAGCAATTTCTTGATTGATTAAAACTTCCCTATGGAAGGAAGGTCAAACAAGAACGTAATCTATTTAATTTTGAGGAAAAAGAAAAACCTGTCAAGTGCGAGTCAAACTCGCACTGTTCCGCATCACCTTAAACATTAGCAATTAGTATTTATTTTATCACCCGTTCATGACTTAGAAATAAATATATCTTTATCTTTAGGTATAAACGGTGTGCAGTGCGGAGGCGGCGGCGCGAATAAGACATGAATTACTTTGTAACTTTGCGACTTTGCCTCTGGCGTGTTTCAAACATTTACGAGCATATTTACTGTACAATCATTTCAGTCTTACCGATCGCTGCCCCGCACTAAACCACCGCTTACAGCAGCAAGGTCTTACTTACTTACGTTTAGGGCTCTCAGCTTTTTTGTGTAAGTTATTTTTACGCTTCAACACATGCAGAACTAAGACTAATCTGTCTCCTCGACTTGAATACGGAATCCTTAAAAACGAGATAGATATCTTTATATACCTATACTTTCCTTTCTATGGTGAAGTCTTTGAAAAGAAAATACATTGAGATAACCCATCAGGGTAAGAAAATTAAGTTATTATGAAAGAAATGGCTTGTCGTCGCCACTTTAATGAACATTGTGGAGATTAACTGGTACTAATAGATCTGGCTTTTATATGGGCTTGAAATTGTCTCTAGAGTAACACTAGGTTTTGATAGCAGCGTCTCTCGCGTAAATTTAGAATTTGATATTTAAGTCGGGTTGAATTTTACTTAAATCATCAGCCGGAAGATGGACACTGCTGGACAAACGCCCAATTCGAACTTTTCCTCTGTGAACTTCTACTACCAGCCACTTTCTTTAAGGGATACTTTTTGAAAAACTAAACAAATATCCAGCATACATTTGAGACTCCCAGCACTTTTGTGAAAAATACAAACTATGAACCCAAAAAACAGCCCTATAAAGGTTGAATTTTGCAAAATCCTATCTTAGTGAGCACCTACGTCCTAAAACGAACTCCCATGCTTTGAAACATTTAGCACTTAAAAATTTCCTGCCGGGGTCGCGGGACTTATTTCTATTACCGTGACCCCGGAACATAAAGGGCTACTGAAGGACACCGTGGATTTTAGTCAGTACAAGTCTGACAGTACCTCCCGCCCTGCCCGGGGTTGGAGGTCTCATTTGATGATTTTACCACGCTAAAAAAAAAAAGCACTTAAAATTTGACACTCCTATCATCACGTGTATTTCCTGAGATTTCACGATTAGTGAGTGAGTGAATGACCTTTCGCTTTTGAATATATAGATTAGGTGTACAGGTTAACAAAAAAGTTCATTACATTCTATTGTCATAGTAAACCCACAGTATCATAATACTGGAGGGTATAAGAACAAGCCCCATCAAATAACAAGTACAGTCTGTCATTGAACAATATTATTTGGCCATTTTCGTTTCCGCTATCCCAAATCGTGGTACAGTCAAACAAATGATAAGGCTCTTACTACTTGTATTTATGATGTCGAATCGGATGTTGCTTTAACTTTCTTGTTGTAAGATGGATTGTGTACACAGAATCTTTCCCTTTTTTTTTTTTTTTTTAGCTTGGTAAAATCATCAAATGAGACCTCCAACCCCGGGCAGGGCGGGAGGTACTGTCAGACTTGTACTGACTAAAATCCACGGTGTCCTTCAGTAGCCCTTTATGTTTCGGGGTCACGGTAATAGAAATAAATCCCGCGACCCCGGCAGGCTTTGGCCCTCTGAGAGGGGGCCCCGTCATTTTTTGCTGACAGCTCTTTGAGGCGCGCGTGGAACACGACGCGCCGTCGACCCGGGCATGGTCCATGGTCGGACAGCGAGTTGCCCTTTACTCGCTGTCCGCATGCCCGCGCCTACGGTGGCCGGAGATCGTCTTGCGAAGAATCTTTCCCTTATAAGCCTTTCAGTATTTCCACTTCTGGGACATAGGCCTTCTCTCCATGCGAGGCAATCATAACATAGAGAAAAAAAAGAAGCATTTGTTTGACTGTACGCATAACATACGAAGATACGGTGGATATTTATTCAACAAGATAGTACTGACCCTCGTTACAGAGGATTTGTTATTTGTCATTACATACTCTTTTCGATTTTCAGCTTCGTAGGACGCGGATGAAGATGATTCTGTGAACTTAATGGACACGATGTAACTGAAAACATTATTGTAGTTATCGAAAAAAGATGATTTTCATTTCATTTTTTTTTGTCTTAAGCCTTAGGTCGCGGGACTTATTTCCATCCCTGTGACCCCGAACATAAAGGGCTATTGAAGGACACCGTGGATTTTAGTCAGTAGAAGTCTGACAGTCCCTCCCGCCCTGCCCGGGGTGGAAAGACTCATTTGATGATTATACCACGATAAAAAAAAAAGAAAAAAAAAGCCCTGCACTAGGACTTTTGGGAGAAATTCCTAGTGTGGAGCAACATTAAAAAAACTGTTAGAGGTACCCTCCCCCGCGGTATAACTTAGATGTCCATAAAGTATATCGACCTGAAGAAAACCAATAAGCACAGGTCGGCTACGAAATTGCTACGAGCCTGCTACGAAGCTGTTACAAGTTGCCTACGAACCACCTATGAGCTTGTCACCGACAGGTTAGGGTTACCTGTTGCTTACTGATTCACCGTCTATTTATGAGATTGGTATGAGTTAGCTGAGCGATAAAGCATGTTACGTCATGGTTACGAATTGGCTACGAGATTGCTACGAAAATGTTACGAACTGCCTAAGAACCACCTATACGCTTGCCACAGACCGGTTACCTGTTGCTTACGGATTTGTACGGATTACGGATTATGTTCTGTCTATTTATGTGATGGTTACGAATCGGTCAGTTAGCTGAGCGATAGTGTAATAAGCAGGTTACAAATTGTCTACGAGACTGCTACGAACCGGCTACGAGAGTGCTACGATCCGGCTACGAGAGTGCTACGATCCGGCTACGCGACTGCTACGAACCGTTTGCTACGGACAGGTTACCTGTTGCTTACGGATACATTATGCACCGTCTATTTATGAGATGGTTATGGATAAGCTAAACAACGGTAACAAATTGGTTACGATATGGCTACGAGACTGCTACGAAACGGCTACGAGTTTGCTACAAAAGATGGTTATCTGTAGCTTACGGATACATTATGTACCGTCTATTTATGAGATCGTTAAGAGTTAGCTGAGCGAAAGTGTAATAAGAAAGAAACGAATTGTCTACGGGACTGCTTAGAACCGCTTGCTACAGACAGATGCTCAGATAAATTATATATCGTCTACTTATGAAACGGTCATGGTTTAGCTATACAACGGTAACAAACGGTTACGATTTGGTTACGAGACAGCTACGAAACTGTTACGAGCTGCCTACGAAAAATCTACAATCTACAAAAAGATAGGTTACTTCTTGCTTACGCAAACATTAGGTGAATGAAATGTCATGACGGTACGGTTAACGCAGTGGCTGAGTGATTCGACTACTGCGCAGCGTGTCGCCGGTTCGATTCCCGCACGGAACAAATGACATTTATTCCATTCCGTTCTATTTGTATAACCTACAAGTAATTGTTCTGGGTCTGTCTGTTTGTGTATGTGATTGTTCTCCCTTACCAATAAAATGCTCGAATCTATAACGTTACACAGGAACATCGAAAGTCATCTTTAGTGAGCTCATAGACGTGTTTTGGGTTAACAATAAAACTGTGCTCCGCACTAGGATTTCTCCTGTGTCGTGGATGCGTTTATAAACATATAAAGTCACAAAACGCAAACGCCCAGACCCGAAACATTAACTACTTGTAGATCCTACAAATATTTTGTACGTGTGAGAATCGAACCCGGACACACAGCGCAGCAGTTTAATCGCTCTACCACTGCGCTAACCGTGTGCCGTTTTGGTGGAATCGTACCATGTATTTACACCACGTTTGCATGTATATACATAGAAAAAAAGAAACAAATATGACAGCTCGCTAAGCTGCGTTCGATTTATTAGGTGCCTATGATCCGCTGCCGCGATCCATTCATCAAACTATCGTTCCATCATTCGGGTTTTGTTGAAAGCATTCTGTATTCATGTCAACAGTTCGCAGTGTTATCAAATAAACTAAAACAATTGCCGTTCCCTGTTCATGTAATGAATAGACAATTAATTGCATTGAGTTTAGGTGGTACAATTCCCGCTTTTGTTGTGGGATGAGTAAATATGTTGTTCATTTTCAGATAACTACAGTTAGAATTAAAGCTAATGATTTTATAGTGTTACTATTTTTTTTACGTTTTAAAATCATCAAAACAATCCTCACACCCCAGGCAGGGCGGGAGGGACTGTCAGACTTATACTGACTAAATTTCACGGTGTCCTTCGATAGCCCTTTATGTACCGGGGTCAAGGTGATGGGATAAGTCCCGCGACCTATAGTGTTACTTTTGTGATCTTTTTAAAACCTTGCCCCACACTATCTCGTGTCTCGTATTGTCGTGGTGTGTTTACAAACATAGAAACTCACATAATCAAATACCTGACCCGGAACCACTACGTTTAAGTCATACAAATATTTTGTTCCGTGCGGAGATCAAACATGCGACAAGCTCAAAAATAGTCCATCGCACAGCCACCGCGCCAAATGTGCCGTAAACTCAATAAAAGTTGGTTTCAAAACGGACTCAATCTAAATATATGTACATAACTCAAAGGTGACTGATTGACATAGTGATCTATCAACGCACAGCCCAAACCACTGGGTGGATCGAGCTGAAATTTAGCATGCATAAAGCTACTATGATGTAAGCATCCTCTAAGAAAGGATTTTGATAAATTCCACCCCTAAGGGGATAAAATAGGGGATGAAAGTTTGTATAAATCATCTTCGATTTTCGACTGATTACGCGAGCGAAGCCGCGGGCGGGAAGTCTTAAATATAATATTTTAATTAGCGATCTACCTGTTACTTAAACCAGTTAAATCTAAAGGCTAGTCTCGCCTGTCATGCACGAAGTTATACTCGCTTGGATTTCAAACTATCAAACTCTCATATTAGGTACGTAGGATTAGAATATTTCTAGACCAAACTCATCATTACATTTAAAAGAGATTTTAAAGTCCCGTAATAAAGTTCATTTTTATAAACTAATAGTTGTAGAGTGATATCTACTTAGGTCTAATGGAGTACTGGTCAATTATTTGCGCAGGCCACTTTACAGCAACAGGCGCCCGCGTAGTATTTGTTCTCTTTTAAGCACTTATCCGCTATTTGCCTCTATCTCACTCTTACATTGTTAGGAAACTCTTATTTTAAAGACTTCATTGTTCTAGGTTTTCTCAGTATTCGAGCTGATAAAACCTCTTGCTATGAGCAATATGAAGTACTGCCGGCACGCCCCGGTTTCGTCACACCTGTTCTATTCTACCTTCCCAGTGTATTTCCCGAAATCGTTTCTTTATTAAGTCCTGATAATGTCGAACATAACAAATTATACAAATCGTTGCAGTAGTTCAAAAATTTATTCATGTATCTCTCTAGCTGACCCGGCAAACTTCGTAACGTCTCAGAATCAATGGACTTCCAAAAATTGTCTCCCAAAAATAAATCAAAACCAAAAGGACCATGCGCATTTTGGCCCATCGCTCAACAGCGATGAAAACTATGCCAAATGAAAGCTTTGAGGATGTTATGCATTTCTTATTATGGCAGCTAAGTCGAATTCGAGCGCCAACAAGATGATTTCGAGCATTGAAAACATATGCACTTACCTAACCTAACATGTGGCAACATTCTCCTACTGATTTGAAACAGGTGTCATTCGAAGCGTGTAGTGGATACGATATACTTTTACTATGGCGACATTCTTCAAATGTGTAAGGTTCACCTGGAATATCTGAAAATGTCAACCTAACCTAACTGTGGCAACATTTTCCTACTGATTTGAAACAGGTGTCATTCGAAGCGTGTGGTAGATACGATATACTTTTAGTATGGCGACACTCTTCAAATGTGTAAGGTTCATCTGGAATATCTGAAAATGTCAACCTAACCTAACTGTGGCAACATTCTCCTACTGATTTAAAACAGGTGTCATTCGAAGCGTGTGGTAGATACGATATACTTTTAGTATGGCGACACTCTTCAAATGTGTAAGGTTCATCTAGAATATCTGAAAATGTCAACCTAACCTAACTGTGGCAACACTCTCCTACTGATTTGAAACAGGTGTCATTCGAAGCGTGTGGTAGATACGATATACTATTACTATGGCAACATTCTTCAAATGTGTAAGGTTCACCTAGAATATCTGAAAATGTCAACCTAACCTAACCTGTGGCAACAATTTCCTACTGATTTGAAACAGGTGTCATTCGAATCGTATAGTAGATACGATATACTTTTAGTATGGCGACATTCTTCAAATGTGTAAGGTTCATCTGGAATATCTGAAAATGTCAACCTAACCTAACTGTGGCAACATTCTCCTACTGATTTGAAACAGGTGTCATTCGAAGCGTGTGGTAGATACGATATACTATTACTATGGCGACATTCTTCAAATGTGTGAGGTTCACCTGGAATATCTGAAAATGTCCACCTAACCTAACCTGTGGCAACATTCTCCTACTGATTTGAAACAGGTGTCATTCGAAGCGTGAGGTAGATACGATATACTTTTAGTATGGCGACATTCTTCAAATGTGTAAGGTTCACCTGGAATATCTAAAAATGTCAACCTAACCTAAGAAGGCTGTAGCAATATTCTCCAACTGATTTGAAACAACCGAGGTTCGGGCACACCGCAATCGCGACGGTAAGACCCCTCTTTGAGGAGTGGCTGGAAAGACGTGGCTTCGTTCAGGAGGTACCTGTGTCGGATAGGGAAGAAAGATACGCCTGGGTGCCACCTGTGAAGATCGCCCGGAGGACACAGGAGGCGTGGGCATGCGGACAGCGAGTAAAGGGCAACTCGCTGTCCGACCGTGGACCATGCCCGGGTCGACGACTCAAAGATAGTCAGCACAATGACAAGGCCCCCTCAAGGAGGGCCGAAGCCTGCCAGGGACTTATTTTAATCACCGTGACCCCGGAACATAAAGGACTATTGAAGGACACCGTGGATTTTAGTCTGAAACAAGTTTGACAGACTGATATTCCAGGTGTACCTTACACATTTGAAGAAAGTCGCCATACTAAAAGTATATCGTATCTACCACACGCATCGAATGACATCTGTTTCAAATCAGTAGGAGAATGTTGCCACAGTTAGGTTAGGTTGACATTTTCAGATATTACAGGTGAACCTTACACATTTGAAGAATGTCGCCATAGTAAAAGTATATCGTATCTACCACACGCATCGAATGACATCTGTTTCAAATCAGTAGGAGAATGTTGCCACAGTTAGGTTAGGTTGACATTTTCAGATATTACAGGTGAACCTTACACATTTGAAGAATGCCGCCATACTAAAAGTATATCGTATCTACCACACGCTTCGATTGACATCTGTTTCAAATCAGTAGGAGATTGTTGCCACTGGTTAGGTTAGGTTGACATTTTCAGATATTCCAGGTGAACCTTACACATTTGAAGAATGTCGCCATAGTAAAAGTATATCGTATCTACTACACGCTTCGAATGACACCTGTTTCAAATCAGTAGGAGAATGTTGCCACATGTTAGGTTAGGTAAGGGCATATGTTTTCAATGCTCGAAATCACCTTGTTGGCGCTCGAATTCGACTTAGCTGCCATAATAAGAAATGCATCACATCCTCAAAGCTTTCATTTGGCATAGGTTCCATCACTGTTGAACGATGGGCCAGTCTCCATATATTTCTGCCCGTGGTCCTTTGCCAAATCGGCCCAGTCGTTCTCGAGTTTCGAGCGAGACTAACGAACAGCAATTGTTTTTTAAATTACGAATATTATCTTTACTAACTTTTTCATACCGTGAATTCTTGTAATATCCGAAAAGTTATTTGGAGGCATTAAGTATCTATGTATGGTATGCACACCAATACTTCTCCAGATAATGTTTAAGTTCCAACCGCGCACTAATCCTGGGGCAGCCACTAAGAAATTCTTGATGGGAAAACTTAGTCTTAACACCTTATGATAGATTAAACTTATTAGTCCTTGCTCTAGTTAAGTGCTAACTATCTTCGATTAATTAAAAAACTAATATGTCTCCGTCAATGGCACCTGCAGCTAAGTTTTCCGTGTTGATTTACTTTGCGCGATGTGTGACTAGTTTTTAATCGAATGTGGCTGAACCGTCGGTAATTTGTCACAGTTTAGATTGTTTAGTTAGATTGCGTTTCCGACCAGAACTTTAATTACTTAGAAACGTTAGTCATCGGCCATTTGTCGCCATTTGTCGTCGCAATCTCGGCACACCTCGCTTTTAGGAGCCGTTCGTGGACTTTGATTCGTTTAATCTCTCTACGTGATTGTTTGAATGGTCATCATGGTACACACGTATTAATTAACTTTTGTTTTTAATTATCTAAAAGTTTTTTTATTTTTTAGGTGTCGTCTGCGCGCTTTTCGTCTAGCTGTGTGCGTGTGTCATTAAATAAAGTTACGTTTTCATTTTATTTTAGGTGTTGTAAATGAAAATAAATATTTAGAAACCTCAAAGTTTAAATTAGTGGTTCTGAACTTCTTTTGACGCCCTTGTTCTCACTTGGGTTAATAAAGTATTATTATATAAAAGTTTAATAGCCACCTGACTTTAAGTTAAGATAAGGATTGAGTTCCTTTGTATTTAAACAATTTCGGTAGCCCAACAATGCTTGTTATTCCTCAAAGAACACTTCTGAGCCTTTTAATATTTAATGTTTTTGGAATACAAAAACGTGATTATAACTTTGTTCCTTAAAGAAGAATTAGATTTAATTGTGTAGTTTGTAATTAAAATGTGTCAAAGTAAAAATAATGTATTTATGAAAGCTATTTGTCGAGTTGCCCAGGGTGAGTTTTTACTTATTATCCACTGTTTGTGCCTTCTTGTCTAATCGAGAGCAACAGGCAGATACCTAAGGGAACATTGTCCTCTAAGTGATTTATAAAGGATGCTATACAAACTTGAATATTAATTGTTTTTGGTGATTAGTTATTTGTTTGTGTACAGGAGATGAAGAGAAACCATGAAAAACATTCATAATCTTTTTATTTATTTCATAATAATTTATAAATAAACTTAAATTATAAGTACATAATGCAATTGAAGGTAAACTTAAATTTACAGGTACGCTTTATTTCAGGTTATTTTCTAAGGGTAGTTCGATAATACTGATATAACATTTAGATAAGTATCTAAACCTCTCCCTCCTTACAAATTTAAATTTACTACAATTTATAATATCAGAGAAATTTACAATATCATATAGGTAAGTCTAATAATTTATCTAAACTAGATATTTAAGGAAGAATGTGAAAAATACTATGAGTTTACCACCTAGTACCGGTGAAGAAATAAGTTCTTACAAAGAAGTTAGAACATGATAAAACTTTTTTTAGAAAAGAAATAGAACTTTTTAGAAAGATAAAGAGAAGACTATTACTGTTACAAGGAAAGAAAGATTTTATTAGGCAATCACAGTTTCCAAGTAAGTTATATGAGGACATAATGGTATTTAAAAAGGACGGTAGCTAGATTCTGTTGTTTACAATAGATTGCGGGGGAGCAGGGGGTAGCTGTCTTGAGACCTCTTGGAGCCAATGGGGAAATGAGATAGGTCAATCTCGTCCATGGGGTAGTCGGCTCTGTACCTCTTCTTGTCGAAGCTTGAACTGAAACAGACACAATGCTTTAGAAAGTTGAGCTTGTAATATCTCTCTCTCTTTTTTTCTAGCCCTCTCTCTCCTACTGCTAGGCAAAAGCCTCTCTCTACTCTTTCCACCTTTCACGACATTGTGAGTCTCCTTCCAGTTCGGACGGAACCTGTCCAGTTTGTTCTTTATCTCCTACGTAGCCTGCCGCGTCCACGTCTCACTGTCTCAGGGCACCAGTATTGTGTTACTAACAGTTTGTAAGGCACGCGGCAAACACTAGTAATGTCAATGTCTGTATCGTGCCTAATTTATTTGAACCTAAAATGCTCAGTAGTTGCGCTTGTGATTACACGACCAGTGAGGCAGTCACTCATCAATTTGATTTTGAAGTTAAGGAGAGAGTTTTTCTAGGGCTACATTACTCCTGGTCGAATTGGAACATTATGTATAGGGTAAACCAGCATGAAGACTAATCCAAGCCTTTTTTTGCGAGGTACATCATCAAAAGAGGCCTCTCGCTCTGGGTGAAGCGGCACTGTCGGACTCGTACTCTTTTCTAATTACCTGTTTAGACAGACCTGCGACCAGCCAGAGCAGCCTAGGCCTATCTCAGTTGTAAAAAATGACCTTAAAATGCATGTGGCAATTATTATGATTCTTATTCGCTTGCTAACAGCCTCTTGTAGGAATAGGCAAATTAACTTCGTGCTATTAAGGTTAATTTTCGGATAAACGGCGTCTGAGCTAAGCTTGCCGAAAGTTCTCAACCTCAGCTGCGGCTTTAGTGTTCCCCAGTGTTGAAGATCAGTGGCACTATGATCGTCAGTACAGTGAGTACAAACGGTCGTTAACCCCGGCTTACACAGGCGTATCAAAGTCAAGGTAGTTGTTTCCGTACAGGTGGTAGAAGCGTTTGGTGGCATATGGGAACGGCATCGAGGACCTGTCGATCTCGTCGAAGTTCCTCTTCTTCACGAACGTGTCGAGGCCGGACCTGAGGAAGAGATATCCTGGTTAGGCAGATATCCATGCAAAACGGTTTGGTTGTTTGGTTATGCTAAGATAGCTGGCCTTTTGCGATGGCAAAACGCTTATATCTAACATCACCCTTCATTTAATATCTTCTTCAAATATTATGTTAAGAGAGCGTGTTTAGAGTCCCGCATTTATTTCTGTAGTGTCTGTCTGTCTCGCATGTAAACGTAAGGTTGCGTCCATGCTAACAACATAACATGTTATAAAACCCCGTAAACATGGTTATTTAGCATGATCTAACAGATAAATATATTAACAATATTAACAAAATATTGATACATAGCCTAGACTCATCTAAAACCTAGTTTAATCTATGTTTCTTTATTATTTTAAATTATCTTATATTTTAATTTACAAACTATAAATAAAAACCTACTAGTAATATGCACAGGAAAAATAAAAATTAAACATAAAATAAAAGAGAAAACATTCACAGGGCGTCAAAGAATACGTGCACATCGCTGTCAACGGGAACTGTGCATTAACATTAAATTATCTTGAACAAATACGTTCTTTTCTTATTAACTGAACAATATTATGCTTCGAACACACTGCCGGCGGCATGACATACCCGGTGGACGGCGGTCTACCGCACGTCGGAGTCGCACAAACAAGGCTTGTTCACATGAATAACAGTAATGGTAATGATGGTCGTGAACACGCGCTGCTCGGCGAAATACTGAACCACTGGGTATGGTATAGGTACATGAATATGCTTTGAGACCGGATTTTAAATAATATTTATTTTAAATAATTTTTATTTTTCGCAAAAAAAGTATTAAAAAAAATGCGGAACATAAATGTTGTTTTTGATTCGGATATTCCACGAATATTAATTGGACGGTTTTTCTTCAGGCCAGTTTTTGTAATAATATGCGGTCAGTTAATTATGTTACAATATTCTTTTTTCCTTAATTATGTTTTATTTCTCATCTTGTTAAATTCAACAAACATGCTTTTTTGCAATGTTAAAACAAAATAACATTAAGGTATTCGCAGCCAGTGAAAACGACAATGAAATTAGGCCTCTAAGTACTGTAAATAAAGACCATAATGTAACATGAACACTATCAAAATATTGTTATTTCAAAACCGGACACTTTCGCATTATCCTGGAGGAAGGAAATAGATATCGTTCTCAGCGACCAGACCGCCATTGTAACCATGGAATTAGTGATATTGTAATAGATGCCTATAGTAGTCTTACAATGTTCATTTGCAATAAAGAATTATTATTGAAAGTCATTTGTACGCATGTAGGTCTCTGGGATTCAAAGAAATTTGCATTTCATCTTCTTATATATAAAAATCAATTGCTGTTCGTTAGTCTCTCTAAAATTTTGGTTTTGATTTTTTGATATTTTTAATTGTTTCTGAGGCGGTATGAAGTCTGCCGGGTCAACCAGTTGTACATAATTATATTTCGTTCAAATCGGTCGGTTAAAAAACAAAAATGGCTTCCATTCGAGAGATGTTTTGATAGGATTTTTTTATCAGCAGTTTTGTCGAAATAAATGAGTGTATAATATCCTCTAAAGCATCAGTAAACATTTACAAAAGAGACTAAGTAAAGTAACCCACAAATTCACGGTGAAATTCTAGATGAACGCAGGTCATACCGCGGGCAAAAGCTAGTATGTTAGAAATCTTTCAATTTAACATTAGTTACAGTAGTACCTTCTTGATAACAGGAATAACTTAATTATGAACTACGTAACCAAAAAGTTAGTCATAGCCCCGAGCTAGAAGGTTCTTACAAATTCAGCATGGATTTCGAAACTATATAATAGTTACTGGAATACGTTATAAATTAAATTTACATATCATAATGCCTGTAATCCCTGAAAAGTAAGACAGAGGTATGCCTTGTACACCCATATTGACCCATTTATGCAGTACCGGCGTTAGGGCAAGGCGCGGTTAGGCGATCGCCGAGGGCGCCAAATACGAAGGGGCGCCGCAGGCCTACTTTCTGATGCACCTATAATTTCTCCAGAAAAAAAATTATTTCGAATTATTCAACTGTCTTTTGATCACTACAATAATTTCATACCATGAAAGATTGTCTATCTCCAATTAAAACTAACAGTGGACTCGAAATCCGATATACAGGGTGAATTTTTATAATACAATTACTTCCCAGAATTTGATCCTTATTAGCAACACTATCGAACGGTGTATATACAGGGTGTGATTTTTTTTCCAAAATCAGCGGGTTCGATTCCTGGCCACGATTTTTGATTTTTCTAAAATCCAATGATGCAGTTTTAGTTTTCGTCAAAATCGGTCTCGAGACTCCTTTCAACGTTTTTCGATATACCTCATAGTTTCGAAAGTAGCCATCCACGCCCAGTAGAAAAATTCACCCTGTAGATGGGTGTCATGTTATGTGATGAGCTTATAAGCCTGAAATCTTTTTTGCCAGATCAGAATGTGCATACGCCTGGTATTTTTAAATTTTATAAAAGCTCGCGACGCACAAGAAATTTATCCAAATGAATACGGATAGCTCTGCGAATATTATTGTAACGGTTGCTAGTGGGGAAAGGAAAGCGTAAGCTAATAAAAACTTATCTACGATCGACAATATCACAATCTATACTTAAAAACATGCATTGAAGTTGCAGAAAATCTCAATTTTGATAATTTAATAAAAAAGATCGCCGATAGAAAGGTACAATTTTATTAGTTTTTATTTTTTTAAGAAATAGTTATCTCTCTTAATAAATGGTAATTTAATTAAATCTTTCTTTTCTCATATGAGTTTGTATTCGGCCACGCCGCAATAGCGGCGATAAGATCCCTCTTTGAGGAGTGGCTGGATAGGCGTCACGACTTCCTGACCTACCGCATGACGCAGGTCCTCACCGGACACGGCAGTTTCGGGAGGTACCTGCGTCTGATGAGGAAGGAGGAAACGCCTGGGTGTCACCACTGCGAGGATGACTCGGAGAACACAGTAGAGCATACAGTGCAGGACTGCCCCGCTTGGGCAGAGCACCGACGTGTCTTCACGGCGGCGATAGGTGGAGCCCGGCATTGATCGCTGCCATGCTGCGGGGCGAGACGGAGAGGGAACCGGTCGCCTCCTTCTGTGACGCAGTCATGCTCACGAAGGAGGAGGCGGGCCGCGTGAGGGAGACGATAGCGTCCTTCCTCCACCTCAGCCGCAATGGTAGACGCCCACGGTGTCGGAAGCCGATCTCCGGCCACCGTAGGCGCGGGCTTGTGGGCAGCGAGTAAAGGGCAACTCGCTGTCCGACCACGGACCATGCCCGGGTCAAAGAACGTCAGCACGATGACGGGCCCCCCTCTAGAGGGCCAGAGCCTGCCGGGGTAGCGGGACTTATCCCATTACCTTGAACATAAATTGAAGGACACCGTGGATTTTAAGTCAGTATAAGTCTGACAGTCCCTCCCACCATGCTCGCGGTGGGAGGACTCATTTGATGATGTTACCACGCTAAAAACGCGTTAGGGGGCGCCGCAGAAAATCTCGCCCAAGGGCGCTGGTAGTGCTAAAACCGGCACTGCATTTATGTTAAAAAAAAACAAAATGGAAGTGTTTCATACAAAATGGAATATTTTTCCGTTGACAATGTATGAAACTCCTGATATCTTTTTATTTTTGAGTGTTGGTTAAAAAAAATAGGTAACCATTTTTTTTCATTTGACGATATTATCACGTAAAAAAATCCTAAACTCAATTTTTTAAACCCGTTGATGATTTCCATAAATGCTAGATTTTTGTCTATTTAGTAAAGGTTCTGGGTGTCGGTATCCGGTCTCGGTTTTACACTTTCAATCAAGGTTGTGCTAAAAGAATATTATTCGGAGGGGAAATTATATTTCCTTGCTGAAAGAACATGGCATGTTTAATATCTACAATTATTCTTTTAAATGGAACAAGTATTTAATAAGTATGGATGAATTCCTTGCTTATTAAATATTTATTGTGTCTGCTACCAAATTACTGTTTTTCTCAACTTAATAAGCTTTCGAAGAGCGAAGACGTTTTATTTCGTTGGTTTTTCCAGAATATTAAATGCCTAACTACGAGTATTTTTGACGGAAAACCTTAGAAAGGAATTCAGGGCCTGTTGTTTGATCGTTAGTTTAGTAAAACATTTGTTTAAAATCAACATATTTTATTTTTAACGAATGATTAAAAAATGTTTAGGTTACTGATGAAACAACTGGCCCTTAAACACATAAAACAAGTAGAAAAATAAATTTAAAAAAAGAAGTCATTCCTTACCGGTCGATCTCGTCGAAATTACGCTTAGGGAGGCCATCTCCGTAATATCCGCTGAACTCGATAGGTGCGAGCGGCCAGGGTTCGCGCTTGCCGCCGTACGGACTGCGAACAAAGTGCGAGTTATGGTATGATTCTATCAGTGCGCGTACAAAACTGGTATCGAGTTTAGTCTCTGCTCATGTATGCTCGCACAATAGTATCCAAGTGTGCATGAACATTTTTAGAAGGTTCGTGCACAATTTGCTAGTGTTTGCTTGAGTGTACACTGTACCGTACTCTGATGTGCACTGTGCCGCACAGTGACGGATACCAGTTGGATTGCATCTTAATATACGTACGGCTTCCTAGAGAGGGTTTAGCAATCTAAATACATCCCTTGGTACTCCTGACCCCCGAATTACAGGCACAGGCCTAGTTTGAGGGTTAGGTCCCAAAAAGTGGACTGACTTGTAATATGCAGTTGTCAGTTCTGTGTCAAATAAATATTTTTATTTACTTTATAATTGAACTGGAATTGTAAGTTTCATTTTAGAAAGCATAAATATTCTATCGATGCGTACACATTAATTGATCATAATAAGAGCAGCCTTGGTAATAAGGTATTAAAAAGAAAAAGTATGCATCGAAGAGAAATTATTAGTTCTGCATTCATGAGAGGTTCTATTTTATTAGTCTTCTACTTAATTAAATATAATTAAAAACTCTATAATATGAAATGTTATAAAGACTCACTGCTAATTAATAAATAACTTTGCAAGAAGCTAAATACTGGTGGGATAAAAATAAAAATAAAATCGATATATCGCAAAGAAGAAGCATTTCAGTATTTTATACACATTAACATTTGCCTCCTGAATTGTAAAGCATTTATGCAGAAAGAAAAATCTGTTGACAATCAGAAGGTTATTTTTTCTTTCCAAGAAAAAGTTTTAGACACAAATACCTACTTATATAAATCAAAAGTAATGAAGGTATTTTTCAGTGTGCACCCTATACATAAAAATATTTATGCAACACGTCACAGCGGGGTGTCGCAAGCTTACGCAGAAACCTCTATCTATAGGCGGCTTTGTGTTTCTCTATGGAAAATAATTACGTAATTGGGTATTGAATCGAATAATGTTTTATTTTCGATATGTGACACAAATACGGCATCTCTTATGTAATTACATTTTCATGATAAGGTGATTATACTGGTGTTCGAGGAAAGCCAATTAAATGATAATGAAGTTTGGCTCTATTTGAATAAGTTTCAGCATTTTAGAACAATGTGGGCGGAGGATTTCAACGAAATAAAATATACTTTTAGACTGTGTTTCTTTAAGAAATATTTTTATAGATAATTAGTTTTGAATTTTTGTTTAATTCCACGGCTTGTTTTCACGGTGAAAATAAAAGTAATTGGGCAGTAGCCTAAGGCTGTTTTATACTTTTATGTTGAAGGAGAAAGAAAAACAATATTTACCTGGCGAAGTCGAACCGTCTTGATATGAGGTAGGGCACATACCCGGAGTGGCGAATCTCGCGTACTTCCCTGACTAAGTTGCCGCCGAGAGTGTCCAGAGTACGAGTCTTCTGGCCTATGTGCATGGAATCCAAGAGTCAGTTGAAGAATAGATACAGTGCAGAGAAGAAATATGAATGTATTAGTTGATACTCTTACCTGATTGACGAAAATGATCACTATTAGCTCTGAGAAATTGATGAGGGTAACTGAGAAAGTGAAGATAAGGTACAATACTGAGAGGAGAATGTTGGGAGCTACGTGTGATGTTATGGGAATAATTAATGAGTATCTGTGAGGATGAGGATGTGTGGAGAGTTATGTGGAAATCGTATACCATGGCATTCATATTGATGAGACTGAATGAAAAAGAGATGGATTGTATGAGTTACAAAGGCGGTTAAATATGACTACTGAACAGGTGTATTGCAGAAAATGATAGATGAGGGCAAGATGAATATTTAGAAATAGCAAAACAATAATTCCTAGGTTGCAAAGTATTTATTTAAAAACATCAACACCGAATGATAAACAATGACAATTTCAATAAATAAAACTTTTCTTAGGGATATCACAATTGTATACGTTGTATGAGAAAATTATTTCCGAGGATAGAATGACTACGATAGGGTAGATAAGTAATTAAACGAAGTTGGAGCCTCCTATGGAGTCCAGTTCACGAACAAAGTTGCCGCCGCCGATGGAGTCGAGGTTCCTCACGAAGTTGCCTCCGCCGAGGGAATCAAGGTTCCGCTTGACAAGGTTCGGCCCGCCGAGCTGGTCAAGGTTCTTCTTAACAAAGTTGCTGCCTCCAATGGAGTCCAAGTTCCTCACAAAATTCCCTCCACCAATAGAGTCCAGGTTACGAACAAAGTTACCGCCGCCCAAGGAATCGACGAATCTGGAGTAAAGCCTTTTGTCTCCTTCAATGTCTCTGCCTCCAACGCCGTTGAAAGATCGGCCTGCGAGAGACGAGCCTCCAAGTCCGTGAGTGTTCCTGCCTACCAAAGAGCTTCCTCCCAGGTTCCCAAGGTTCCTGCCCAACAGAGAGCTTCCACCGAGTCCGTTGGTGTTCCTCCCGAAACCGTTCAAGTTGCGTTCATCGTAATGTAACAGTAATCGGATAAACTCTTCAAGGTCTTCTTTTTGTTTGTAATCTGTAACAATGTCGAGCAATCTTAACTTTATGCATTAGTATAACGAAGGATGAACATTTAAGTGCATTAACATAAATTAGTACTTACCACAGAATGTGCAGAAACAAGTATGCACCAAGTGCTAAAGCTTCGTGATTGAACCTTGTGCGTGGACGTACCTACTTGTGATTGGTGCAATATTCCATCACCTGAATGGTATTGGTGCACAAAAAGTTTATTACAAACTAAGTGCAATTTTACAAGATAAACGATGGGTGTAATTTTTTTAAATACGAAATGTGCATAAATATTTAGGTGCATGTTTGTGAAACGTCTTTTGATATGGGAGTTAGTCCTTTGTCATCAAATAAGACGTTGGACGTCACGGAACATAAATAAACTGTGCTGAACGTTCACGAAGTGTTGTTTATGATAATGGTGCACAACGACTGTGAGAGATTCTTAGAATTAAGTGCGCTCATGCACAATCAGTATCTGGATTATGTCTATTCATAACGATCTAACATTTCATAACTATATTCGAAATATCGTACACAGATGTTAATCCAATATTGATTGCGCTCGCTTCAAATCCCGGTTGGTACAGTTAGTTCTATTATGTGCCAGGTAAGGTATCCGTGTTAGCATTCTGTGTGCGTACAAATTGAATAACACAGTGGAAGTTTGTTAGTTAATTTTACAGTAAGGTGTGCGTGTGACTGGGGACTTACCGGCAGCATCGTAGCGTTCCCCGGTGTTGTGGTCACTGCCACTCACGTCTCCTTCCTAAGGAATAAATAACCAATATTAAGAAACAATAAACCATTTAATTATTATATACCGTCGTACCACAAAAAGTGAAACATCTGTTGAACGGGTCTTGTCTAATAAAAGTGTAACGGCAAAACGACCCTTGTTTCAACGTTGCCGTTTAGTAGTTGACAGTTTTAGTAGATATGTGTATCTATATCTCTGTAAATGGTTGTAGGTAAATGTTCAACAAATATTTAACTTTTTTGTAGTGAGACAGTTAATATTGTAAGTTTAAATCCGCATAAAAGAATCAACGATCGTGAAGAGAATTTTTTTTTGCTCCAGGAACATTTAGATGAAATGTAGGATTCGAGTATTGTAACTGATATGAGTGAAAAACTGAGTATACAATGCGCAATTTTGTAACAATATCTGCTCTCTGTAACAGTTACACGTTTCTGACCAAAATTGAAAAAACCATTTTTATTTTAAAGTGGTTATAGGGGCAATTACATTGTCCGATTTCAGGATCCGATATTCAGGATACGATTTAGGACAAGAAAAGTCGCCCGGACGTACAAAATCGTGTCCTAATAGGATGTTCCTTATCCTAAATGCGATTACACTTTCCTGAATTCAGGACGTCGGATCCTGAAATCGGACAATGTAATTGCCCCTATAGTCGGTGTCATTGTTGTTACACTAGGGTCACCACTAATGGGAAATCCTTTTATATCTTTTTCTGCAACCAATCAGCAGCCGATTTAACTATCTGTGTTGTTATATCAAATCAGAACCACCCGGCAAAAACAAAACAAAATACAGGATATAGATTAAAATTGATGAAATATAATTTCGTGTGTCAGAAAACATTGCTGACTTGTAAGGCTAAGCGTATGCTGAGACGCAGGCAATGCAGCACAGCACAGTACAGCACAGTGCAGGGCAGGGCAGTTGAGGCAGACATATGCCCCCTCCGCATGCTGCGACGCAACTGACATTCGCATTATAAACAAAGTTACCTAGCAACGAATGTATCCAGCATACACAATACACACGTCGCGCAGGATTCTGTGCCGGCACTGCAACGAGACGCAGAACAGGACAGACACATGTCTGCGTGGCCTGTGCCTGCGCCGCAGCGTACGTAGTTCAATGACGTACCATGCTTTACAAAATCTACTCTGCTCTGCGCTGTGTGGACCTGCGTAACCTGCGTCTCAGCATACGCCTAGCCTAATTGAATGACACAACTGTACACGAGTTGCACGAGTTGTCACTATTTTACATTACAGTATTTACAGCGTTTCTTGTATGAAAAAATGGAACAGCGCCACTGGTGCGCGAAGAAGGAACTAATATTTTCCTTGAAAATTGTCAATTTGAAATTGTCAAAGTTCAAGTTTATTTTACCTCTCAAATACTGAAAACTCGTGCTAAAGGGTACTGTTAACAAAATTGCCGTATATGTATTTTGATAAAACGACAAGCCTTAGTGATTCTAAGCCAGAGATACCCAGCTTCTATCTCAATCAAGATGCAGTTTGACCCCGAGTAACAACAACAAACTGTACAGTTGAGTAATCAAGAGATGCCATCTGTTCGCTGGAATAAACACAGCGTTTATTTACTCTACCTGACTCTCGTATCTATATGTTGTTAGTCTATGACACCGTAATTCTGGGGACCATTTTAGTCCGGTCTGTTTCACTATGTATAGCTTGATAGATGTCGATAGCTGGTGCGGCGCTGATAATTGGTGCCAGGGAAGATGGAATAAAATATCGGAGGTAGTAGATGCACGTGTGTATTGTACCAATGTCGCAGATGGAATGGGAGAAACAGTGTTGCCACTACATGTATAAAGATTTACACTATTTTGATGTTGGTGTTGCAAGATAATAATTAAAATCTGCAACACACTATAAAGGGGACTTTGAAAGGGTAAGTTATAAATTAGAGTGCGAATAAATAAGAATGACGTAATTATAGCAATGTTTGTTCGATTAGAGTTGTTTGGAATTGAATCAAATAATATTTCTCACGAGTATGTGGTAGGTTTGCTAGCAATGTGTTGGGACCATGAATCTACCCAGCAATAAGTGTAATTGATGATGAACAATATTTGGTGATGGACACTAAAAAAGTGAAGAACGCTTCCCCCTGTCATACACGAGGTTTTGGTATCAAACCAGGGCGAGTTTTGATGTGTCGTTTTCTTGTGTACTTTCTTAGTTTTTTTAGGTAGTTCCAAGTCCAATTAGTGTCCAAGGGAATGAAGACATCACCGCTGAAGAAAAATATCGTGAAGAGACTTGGACTTATACATTTATACAAACTCTTACAGAATACATCCTCGAAAAAGAATGGTGATCAACAAAGAGCTGCAGTCAAAACACAAATCGCTTATAATTAATTACCTCTCATATCAATGAAGTCGGTTAATTAAAATCATAAACTTTGTTTCACATAGACACTAATAAAACCATAGAAAATAGGTTCACCGCTCTCGGGTCGTTTCTTATGAAGAAGAAACAATAACAGACTCTTTAAGTATCATAGATATATTATGTGTATTTCAATCGACTTGACTCCCCCCTGCCACTACAGGCACCGTGACTAGAAAATTATATTTCTGCTATCGACTCCCTATCACCACCCATTATCTCCTTTACCGAGAAAATAAAATTAGGCCCGTTGTCTCCCCAGTCAACTTTAATTTTCCCATTTATATTTTTATTTAGTACCTATCTCCTTCAGACCGATTAGCATTTAATTGGAGGCTTACGAGTAAGTTGCCATTATATTTTCTCGTTACGAGGCAGCCAATCAGAATTTGTTCTGTCAATTAATATTTCGCCGTATTTATGGGATATACTGAATTGCGTGGAGCGACGAAACGAAAAACTGTTAGCGTTATTCGTTCAATTTTAACAATTCAGTGAAATTTTGAGTAATCTCTTACAAAATTGTGTCAATTTACCCGATCAGTGGTCTGAGTAACTGCCTTTTAAGTAGTGGCTTTTAGTGCCTAATTGAGGTCCCGGGTTGCTATCATCTAGGGACTCGTCAAATTCTGGAATAAGACCTTTTTGATAATCGTGTTTGATTGGATAATTCGATATGAATAACTTCTCAACGCAAAGCGTATTAATTAACATGTTCCACAGTTATCAAGAGAAGTTTCTGATATGAGTAGCCACATATTACGCGCATATATATTACCAGTTATAACTATTTTTATTTAAATGTTTTTTTTAGAATTCTTTATGCACATTTTTACTACTAGCCTCAGCCGGCGGCATCGCTCGAAACACCTTCTTTTCTTTTATCTTATTGTAGTTTCTTTAGAATCTCATTTATCTTTGTACCAAAAATCCTCGGAACATACATTTGAGCTGTACCTATCTTTGTACAGAGAATTACGTAGCGTTAAGATATTCTTTTAATTATCGAGTAAAATATACATAATGAAAGAAAATACGCCTACTCAAAACCAAATGTTGGAAGTTAAAGGGCAATTTCTTTACAATACACTTAGCAAAGAAGAAAGGAAATGCTTCGACAAAAGATAAAACAATATTTTTATATGACATATAACTGGAAAACTGGAAAATATTTACAGTATTAGGTGCACGGTCGGTTGAGTGCAGTATCTTTCTATATTATTATATCATTTATTGATACACCGACTTTCCTTTATCTTTGTGATTTTTGTACACAGAGATATTTTATTACTAGGAACCGATAGCTTTTGCGATTAAATTCCATTTTTAAAATTGTATCAGGTTCAATCTTTCTAAAATGAAATCGCAGTATTTACTCTACTATTTCTCTTGACATGAACACTATTCGCACAGATGAAAGAGAATTTGAGAAAGTTAAACATTTTTGTTTTCTCTAAATGTATGTTTAAACTTTTTTCAAAAACTACAAATTTTATAACAACCTTTGGTAATCGCAATACCAATGAAGCCTTCTTTTTGGGTTATTCCACTCTGATCCCCAAACCGATCCCCTTTCATATATTTTTACTTCTAGGGGATCAGTTTTTGGGGATCAGAGTGGAATAACTCTTCTTTTTTGTGGTGGTTTATGATTCCTTCCACCCTGGGCGGAGCGGAAGGGACTATTAGGCTCTTAGAGACACGATTCTCTTTCTTTCTACAGATTTCAAAACACGGTAATCTTTACAGACAGACCCGTGACACTTACACATAAGGAAGAAGAAGATGGGAAGATTGAATTACCTGATGAGGATCAGCACTGCAGCAGACTAACAGCGCGGCGACGGCCACAGCCAACGCTCCGCCAGCACCTCGCATCATTGCTCACAGCTGGACACAAGAACACAACTTTACATTATTATAATTTTTCACTTTTACCACTCTGAGAAAATAGCCCGTTGCTGTTTACCCCTGTCCCCAACAGGGGTAAACAACAACGGGTAGTCAGGTAACTTCCATCGTTGAAATCGCTCAGGATTAGAAAAAATTAAACTACGTTAAAGAACTATCTATCAGTGTCAATAATGCCTTAAAATATATTGCATATCTAGAGATGTTTATATAAGTTTTCTATTCTTATTCTCTTTAACCAAATCATTGATTAAACTATGTGAGAATAGATCCCGGCAAAAGACCACAAAGGGCGAATTCCATTATTGAAACTGTACACGATTAAAAAAATCTAAACTGTTTTCAAGATCTATCAGTATTATTTATTGCTTTAGAATATTGTACAGAGATGTTAACAACGTTTATTATAATTTTTCACTTTGTCCAAATGATCGATAAACTATTTATGAGAAAAAGTGGGGACAAGAGAGAAAAACACTACAGAGGGCGAATTCTTTCATTTAAAATGAACACGATTGAAAATGAAAGTTAAACATGTTTGTAGTTCTCATTAGAAAGGCCATGACACATTATATAGACCTCTAAGAAATTGGGATAAGGCCTACGGATAGATTATTTAAATCACTTTTTTTTAACGCTTGCTTCTGTCTGCATTGCGGACAGAACTAACGTGTTCAACAGCTATAACAATTAAAAAGTAATTACAAAGAACATGGAATTTGTAATTGTTTTGTTAAGCTGTATTAATATGATTAGGTCTACTATTTTGTTAACTCATAAGGTAAAGTATGCACTTTTCCTGTTTAGGATAAGTGTAGGAAATAAGCACTTTTATTGTTAGATCAGTGCTCTAGGTGGATCAGAACGGACTGTCAGACTTAGCACATTCGTGCAAAACGCGACGAAAGTCTCTGATACCTTGCAACTTTGGTATTAAGGCGATTATCGCAATACAAATCCAAAGAGGTTCGTACAGAGGCACGCGTAATACTAAAGTCGTAAGGTATCAGAAACTTGCATCGTGATGTGTACAATATGCTGACTAAAACGAGCCTGTTCCTTTGATTGCCTTTTGGGCTAACTTCTAGTGATATTCCCGCAAGTTGGTAATGCACTTGAGGTGATGATTAAGACCACTGCTGCACTGTAGACAAGGTTATCAAAGAAAAAAAACATACAACATCGCATTGGTCGACGCAATTAGTGAGAAGAGTCAATTTAATTTTCGATCCATTTTCTTTAGAAAAAGTCAGTTTGATGGTTTCAATCACGGAGAAAAAGAGGTTTTACGCTTATTCAATTAAAGCATCAATTCGTAGGTATTGTTTGTGTTTATTAATAGGCGGAAATTGCCATTAATTAACTTCTCTATTAGAAAAAGAGTCAACACTGTTTATCAACACCTATATAAAAGTCCTAAAGATATACGAAACCTATGTACGTCATTCAATTGCAAGAATGCATATTTTATTGATTAAAGAAATAATATATTGGATCTACGATAGAAATATCCCGACCACAAGACTGTTATTACTGTATACAACGCTTTGACGTCATAATCATAATGAAATGCATTTATTGTTTGAAATTGCATTCAGCTATGACTTATTATAATTATGTACAAAGTAAAACGCCACGGTTTGAATCCATTACGTTTCATTAGATTAGATTCACGCAGAACATTCTCAAGTTATTATTGTACAGTTTTTCTCTTATTTTCCGTCTACATGTAATGTAATTGAGGTGGGCGCTTAATTTAAATTACGTTGGTACTTAAAAGGAGGAAAAAAGGAACAAAATATAACATGAGACATATCCAATTAATTTTATACGTCTATTTTTTCTTGTGGGTTGTGTATTTGAACTCAATTATCTGTCATGAGGAAAATTACAATAATAGAATAAGATATTTGTGCAAAATACTGTTGTCTCTGTATCGTAATTATAAAGACATCAACGCACTGGCAGGTTTAGGTACAAGTTTGTCTTGTTTGTAAAAAATAATTATAAAGGCTTTTGCCATAAAACATGCGAAGAGAAGTGAAGCATAAAACACTTGTGTTTAATAGTCAATTTACGGAGAATACGCTTAGTACATTAAAAATAAAGTTTTTATTGCTTGAAACGTACTGTATGTTCATTTTACGACAAATAGAGGTCATGAAAGAGGATCTATCAAAGAGTATTTTATTTATTTCCTCTAAGTTTTGATCGGTCGCCTCAGAAGTGGGTTGTGAGGACATGTTACACGTGCAAGCAATCAATTCGACGATTGAGTGGAACCAATTTTTAATCTAAATATAGAACAATTTATGAATCAAGCCATTCCCTTACAAATGGATGCCACAACGATTTATTATTGGATACTTAAGTATCTTCGATAAATAAAAGTTTATGAAAACATACTTTATTATAAGTCTTAAAAGGGTCATTGTGAGCTTTTGACAGGCAAGAAAAAACAGGAATAATAAAAATGTAAGGAAGGCCTTCGCGGACAATGACATTAATTAACTTAGCTTTGGAAGGCTTTAAATTTTAATGGCTTTTAGGCTGAGTCGATGATGATCAATAAGGATAGTAGAGTCTTATCCCGAAGATATCTTAAGAAGATTAACCGCATCGTTCAATGATTTAATATTTCTTTTTTTAAATTTTGTATAACGAGGTTTCTGTCCATTCTTCTCATTGAGCATTGGGCAACTACAGTATTGAAAATGTCTCGTGATTTGAACTGGAGCTTCGCTTTATTACCTGTTTTTTTAATGTACCTACTAGTTAATTTAAATACATATTAATTGTGCTTTGACGTTTAAGTTTAGTCATAACACTAATATGTAAACACTGAATAATAAGATTCAAAAGAAAGTAAAATAATACTATACGGCTACGAAAATGTTGAGTTCGTGTAAACGTAAAACAATCACTTTTGAATAATGCTACTAGGTTACATTGCATTGCTTACGATTCATCAATTTTAGTACAGAATTAAATATGTTAAAAGTCCTACTAATGGCTAATTTCTGGCTTCAATATTTTGTCTAATATATCATACGAAGAGAAACTTTAGATACGATTTAAAAGATTTTAGCATTAAATAGAAAAGCACGGACATTTTATCAAGTACAACTTAAAGTATCGATAGTATAAAGTGCTAGAAGGTATTCAATGACTTTAAAAGAAAACTTAGTGTTCAAGGAAGAGTTGAGATCGAAAGACAACACGTCTTTGAGATGCTGGGAGTGTTTAATAAGCTTTTAACGGAAGCTGTTGTGAAGAGGAAAATTAAGATACCTATTGAGAACTAGATAAGTGTTAGTTAATGGATAGGGCAGCTTTATAGCTGCAGGAAAGACGGCACGGTTGGCGCTGTGGCTCTCGCTGTTCGATTCTCGTTTGGAACTAATATTTGTGTAACCATACTAGTATTTGTTTCGGGTGTTTGTATAATGTGTATGTGAGTTTCCATGTTTGTAAACGTACCTACGATACAGGTGACTTTTATAGCGCGCGTCACCGTTTTTAAAATAAAAAAAATTGGTAGACAAAGTGACCAAAGTTTACATTTTCAGTATTATTTTTATGTGATTAACGTCTATTTATGATTGTGTAAGTATTAGAAAAGCGTTTTTAATGGCATAAGATGCCGCCAAGTTGTATGCTCAGTTGAAACCACAGAGTACATTATAGTATATTGAAAGTTGAAACGCATAATAACTATCAATTACCAATGTGAAATATTAGTTTTAGATTATTTTTGTTAAAATTAATAATGTTATTGTTAAGGAAATAGAGTAGAAGTAAATCCTAACGTTTTGAGAAAACTGAGAAGATTTATTTGTAAGTAAATAAAAACAATCCAAAATTGTTAATTATTAATTTTATCTACATAATATGTGTAATTGAACACTATACGTGTTAATTTTTAAAGCTATTATTTGGATGTACCATTTTTCAGAAAAACCTAATCGATCTTAAACACGATGTTCAAATAAATAACTTAAAAGCATCAATAAGGTCACATTTTATCAATTTAAAAGACTAAGGTTGTCTATAGTCTCTTTACTGAAAGTTAATTTCTTGTCTATGACAAAACACAAATGCAGTGTGGCCATGACAAATAAAAATAAAATGAAACAAGAACTATTAAACACAGGATATGAGGTCCGTATTGAACCGGAAGTGACGTGAGCGACGGAAACATTCAGTGAAATAAAGTCGTAAATATGGAATGTTGAATAAACCTGTTTATGGTCTCGTTATAATGAAAATGCAGTAGATTGGAAAACTTATTGCGAGTGTCTATGGATTATGTTTGAATGCACTTTATGAGCTTTGAATGCGTTTTAAGTTTGCCCTTAGTTTATTGTCAAACTTTTTTCTTCAAACAGAAAGTTTACTTAGGCGAAAAGTTAAAGAATTAATCTACATTGGCTGTATTAAATAATAAACAAAAAAAAGGGGAAATTTAAATTACTTTTTAGTTAATTATTGAACTTTTTTTGGTCAAATAGAAACTTTATTGAGGGGAAAAGTTAGAGAATTAACATTATATTAGCTGTAATATAAGATTAAATAAAAAAAAAATAAAGTAGACTTTAATTACTTTTACTTTCAAATAAATAAAGTTAAAAGTTTATTTAATAAATATAACTGCAGATAAACTTCACAGAAAAAAATATATATAAAAGTCCTTACTTTCATATATAATTTTCCAACAAAATAAAATGTATTGTCGTACCTGTGTTCGTGTTGTTGAGGAGAGAAGAGCTCGTTGTCGCTGGTTGTGTTGCGTTGTGCCGCTGAAGCCTCGCCGCCGCCTTATATATCCGGTGCGTGAGCTAGGGCGGATCGGGATGGGCGGGCGGGCGGCGCTGCCTCCTGCAATAACTGTCCACCTTTTTCAACAAATTACTCTCAACTCTGAATATGCAGTTCATAGTCACGCCTTTCAAGGTTAATGCTAGTTTGTGACAATTTTATTGTTTTCGTTGTTTTTGTTTGTAATACGAAAACAAATGCATTTTGATAGACTTCCGTATTTCGTGTCAGTAGCACAGTTTTGGTTGTTGTTTTTGTTCTCCTTTTAGAACTGTATATAGCAGGTTTATGTTATTAAATATACTAAAAGGATTAACTAAACGATACAAATATTAATTAAATATTTAGGATCAACATTGACAAACTTTATCCACATGGGTTAGTATCATTTATCAGTGTAAACAGTCTGTATTTCACGGGTATGCTATGGGACCCCCAAAACGCAGATTCTGGGTAACACGATAATAACTAAACTTTTTTTTAAATTATGTATTTAAGGTCGCCTTAATTTCACATCTAGGAATCTTATTTCAGAGTGATTTCATAATTTCTGTTTTTATCAGTAACGACTGAACGGAAGCTGAGAAAGGTATCTTTTCCTCAATATTTATAACGAAGCAAAAACTTTGTACCTTTTTTACGAACATTACGCAGACGGAGAACTTTTGAATTCGATACAATTGAAGTTTACTTGGAGAAGGAGGGTGGAAAACAATTGTTTTTAAACTTAAATGACTCTTCAAGTTGTAGTATGAGTAGTTAAACAGTCAGTTCATATCTTATAGACGGGCCACACTAACAGCATTTCCCGTGGATTTTCGCGATATTAGTATTTAAATGTTTTTAGAGGAGCTCGTGGCTAAATAATTACAGCCACACAGGCCGATCTTACGGGTTAAGCCGCGATCGCCTAGGTTGGTCTGTGGATGGGTGACCATCTTTCATAGCGAGTTTCATCCGTGCCTCGGAAAGCACGTAAAGCCGTTGATCCCGGCTGTCATTTGTAGACCTTTGACAGTCGTAACTGTTAGTCAGAAGCTCTAAAGTCTGACAACCAGTCTTACCATGGGGTATGGTATTACCCAGTTACTGGGTTGTGGAGTTCCATGTAAAATACTAATATCCAGCTGAATCTGGTTCGACTGGAAGCCGACCCCAATATAGTTGGGAAAAGGCTGAGTATTTAAATGTTTTTATAAACACCCAAACGGCATTTCCCGTTAGTATGGCACTTGGATTTTAGTCAGTACGAGTCTGACAGTCCTTCCCACCTGCCCTTTTCGGAGGACTCATTTGATGATTTTGACACATTAAAGAAAAAGAAGTTAGAGACAGTCGTTTCAGAAACCTTTTACCTTTTTTTTATAAAACCTTTCAATTAAGAAGTTTCAAGTAATCAGCACCACTTATGTGTGCTTGTACTGTGTGCAAACATTACACAGAAAACCTGAAAGTTTTATATTCTTGTTGGAGGTTTGTAACAAGTGAAAACTTTTGTATTAGGTAGTTTGGTAGGTTAACAACTCAACACCCACGTTGGTCAAGTCTCAAGGGACACGCGGTACCTACACATGTGCAACTTTGAAGTAAAATGTTGTTTGTTAGGAATATGTTATGCTGCTACAGCCAGCCAACACGGGACTGTCTAAACAGGCTACCGTGTCCCTGGAACGTAAACAGCAATTGAAGGAACATGATGCATTTTAGTCAGACAGTCCTCTTCTCTCTGGGAAGAAGGACTAGGGTAGAGTAACTGTCTAAATGTCTTCTACTCAATTATCCCAAGAGTTGACTTCCAGTCTAACTAGATACAGCTAAATGCCAGTTTTTTTTTAATATAAAGCGTCATTGTGTCCTCTTTATAGCACAGTCAGCCTTCAATGTTCCCACTGCTGGGACACAGGCCTACTCACTATGAGAGGGAGTCTGCTGAAATCCACCAACCGGGCCCAGTGGGGGCAGACGTCACGTATTTTCGAGATTTTGTTGTTAGGATATACAGGTTCAAAGAGCAGAAGTCTGCAATTTAATGGGCAGGGGCTTAGAGGGCCAAAGACTGTTGGGGTTACGGGACTGTCTTATTAGATAACCCAGACCCTGGACCAGAAAGGGCTATTGAAGGATCACCGTGGTTTGAATTTTAGTCAGTATGTGTCCGGCAGTCCCTCCCATCCCGCCTTGATGGGTGGACTCATTAATGATTTTACTACGATCAAAAACATGCAGGTTTCCTCATGATATTTTTATTCACCGTTACCAAAACTGTACCTGGAATTAAACCAATTTGTATGTCGTCGAGTTAACAAACACAATAAATAATGGCGTCCAGAATGAGTAGGTAACATAAGAGTGAATTTTAACAGGTCCTATAAAATCTTCATTTCCGTGGTTTTTTTAATCTTAAGCTTTTTTTAAAAAAAGAAATTATATTATACTATTAAAGTTTTTGATAATTTATATATTCTTGCTTAATGTCTAGCAGATAACTTAAAAAACTAACGAGATATAAGGATTTAAAAATTTCGTGCCACGGCGATGAAACATGCGTGCACGGCAATGAAACATGCGTGCACGGCAATGAAACATGCGTGCACGGCAATGAAACAAGCGCCCACGGCAATGAAAGAACTGTAGCATGGCAATGAAAGAATCAATCAACGATGAGTACAATATATCGATGCCTTAGTTCACAATTGCACTAACTACAAAATTTTCAATTTTTACTTTTTTAATGCCATAATATGTTAAAATTAGAACTACAATTATATTCAAACTGATTGGCAGACTTTGACAAAATAATATTATGCATCATACCGACATTTGAAAAATAAAAATCGTCTTGTACATGTTTATTTTCAAGCCCATAGCCCACCCATTGTGAAAGTCGAGGCCATCAAGCATCATGCTGAGTTCCTCCATCGAATTGCCATGACTATGATGTCGTTGGCAAATCGAAGGTGAGTGATGTATTCGCCGTTGATGTTGATGCTAAGTCCTTGTCATTCCAGGAGCTTGAAGGCGTCTTCCATTGTAACAGATAACATCCGTCTTACGCCTCTTCTCAATGGAATCCCCTTCGTGCTCTGCTCCTGTACTCGAACCGACATGGTGGCGTTATAATACAAACACTTCAACACTTTGATGTACCGATAGTCAATACGGCATCGCTGGAGTGACTCAAGTACCACCCATGTTTCCACCGATACGATGGCTTTCTCATAGTCCACAAACGCTAAGCATAATGGCAAGTTATCTTCTTCGGTCCTCTGTATAACTTGCCGCAGCGTATGGATGTGGTGTATGGTACTATAGCCTCTTCGGAAACCGGCTTGTTCGGGAGGCTAGAAGTCATCAAGTCTGACAGTCATGACTGAGAAGCATGATGGGTCTGTAGTTCTTCAATAGGCTGTTATCAACTTTTTTTAAGAAAAGCACCACTTCGCCTTTGCTCCATGCTTCAGCGTTTTGCCCTAGAACAGGACGGTATTAGTGAGCTTCTGGAGGACTTTAAGTACCGGTATTCCACCCGCTTTCAGAAGCTCTGAAGTGACTTAGATATACGTCTATTTAGCTGCTTATATGACTTCGCGTCATTGGAAGACTGCAACTGTAGCAAACCTCGTTCAGACATAAGGTTTAAGGTTTGCTCGGTCAATAAGTTCTCAGGGAAAGCAAAGCGATTAGAAAGCTCGAGTTGATTTCGGGGTTCTGAATATGGGACCGAGTAGGTGGGAGCGTAGACTTCATCAGGACTGGACCTTTCAAATCAAATCTAAAGAGAGACCAGAGAGAAACAATCTAGAGTTAACTTGACGAGTTTTGTACTGTCAGTAATCGGTATTACCTGAATCGCAGGTGACAAAAGATGTTTTCTTTGCCTAATCATACCATGGCGATGAAAACACAAGTCACGGAAATGAAATACCTGGCCACGGCAATGAAACTAAATTGTTTTACAAGGCATGGCAATGAAGTTTTTTTAATTGCCATGTCTTTTTTTTCATTTCCATAGCAAATTTCGGCCACGGAAACCACGGCAATGAAAACACGTCGATGAAAATCAAGGCAAAAAATATAAATAACAAAAAATCTATTAATTATTCGAAGAAATAAACACCTCACAAATGAACATATGAGGAATGGTGTTCTATCGAAAGCTTACTCATGAAGACAAACTTATTCAAATATCAGTTATATCTATCCACGGCGATGAAAGAAAATTTTTCCAGTAACATAAAATTGATTATTTAAATTTATGGTGCAAAAACGCAGGCACGTGTGTACTTCCTTCCACGTTGAGCACTTAGGCAGCACTAATATGCAACGTTTAGCATACCGGTAGGGGGGAAGAAAGTAGTAGGTAAAACAATATCCTTGAACATGATTAGGACACGGCGATGAAGGGTAGTTCTGGGACAAGTGATTTTTTATTAACCATTCGTTGTTTTGTTTAAATACTTGAATAAATGTATTCTGTAGCAATACTTTAACTATTCATGTATCAAATAAAACGAGGTTTTAGTATAAATAACCAATAGATTTTTGTCAATGTGGAATAATACACAACAAGGTGAAGTGTGGACAAACACGGCAATGAAAGATTTCGAGGTTTAATATTTTTTTTTGGAATATCCATTCTTCTTCTTCAACCTTTAGTCACCCAATGCTGAGTGTAGGTCTCTTCCAAATCTTTCCACTTCTGGCGGTTTTGTGTTATGGCTATCCAGTTTCTTCCGGCCACTTTAAAAAGATCGTCTGTCCACCTAGTCGGTTGCCTCCCTACATTCCTCTTTCCCGTTCGTGGTCTCCACTCCAACACTTTCCTGCCCCATCTTCCATCCAGTCTACGGCATATATGACCCGCCCACTTCCACTTTCTTCTTGCTATCACCCATGCTATGTCTAAAAGCCTCGTTCTTCTACGAATTTCGGTGTTTCTCACCCGGTCGTAAAGAGAGATGCCCAACATGGCTCTTTCCATAGCTCTCTGAGTAACTTGCATGCGGTGGATTGTATATTTGGTGAGCGTCCACGTTTCAGCCCCGTACGTCATGACTGGGAGAACACATTGCTCGAACATGCGACGCTTTAGGTTAATGGGGACCCGCTTCGACTTCAGTACGTCCGACAGCTTACCGAAAGCACCCCACCCCAGCTGGATACGACGATTTATTTCGCACTCTTGAGAGTTCATCCCCAAACTCAAAGTCTGTCCCAAGTACACATACTCCTTGACTTTTCCTATTTGCTGACCATGTACAAGAATGTGATCAATGTCGTCGTCACAGCACATTATTTTAGTTTTTGAGGCATTCATTTTTAGACCAACACTGAGTGACACGTTGTATAGTTCTTGTACCATAGTCTGCAAATCCTCGACGTTGCTGGCGAAGATGATAATATCATCAGCAAAGCGCAGATGGGTTAACCGTTCACCATTGATGTTTAAGCCTCTATGTGACCAGTTGAGAAGCCTAAATACATCTTCCAAGCAAGCCGTGAAGAGCTTAGGTGAAATCGTATCTCCTTGTCTCACCCCTCTTTCAACACGTACTGGTTTCGTGAGCTCGTGGAGTTTAACCTGTAAAGTGGCCGCTCGGTACACTTCCTTGATCGCTTCTATATATCTGTCGTCTACCTGACATCTTTTCAACGACTGGATGACTGCCCAGTGTTCAACAGAGTCGAACGCTTTTTCGTAATCGATGAAGGCCAATAATAATGGTTGATTGTACTCGTTGCACTTCTCGATCACTTGGCGTACTGTGAAGATGTGGTCTATGGTTGAAAATCCACTTCTGAACCCTGCCTGTTCCACTGGTTGTGCTGAGTCCAGTCTGGTGGTAAGACGGTTTGTGACAACTTTAGTGAAAAGTTTGTACACATGGTTAAGTAGTGAAATGGGTCGATAGTTGCCTAGATCAGTGTTGTCCCCCTTCTTGTGCAGTAGTATGACGACCGCATTTTTCCACGACTCTGGAGTTATTCCCTCGGTTAGCACTTTATTATAGAGTACTTGTAGCTGCTTGAGTACTGGACGACCCCCAAGAAGAAGTTGTTCGTAGGTGATTCCATCTTCTCCAGGTGATTTCCCTTTCTTCATTTGCTTGAGAGCGTGCTTTATCTCGTACATGCTAAATTCGGGAAGATCTTCAGTTAGATGTCTGGTCAGGGTTGCTCGTGGGTCTCGTGAAGCAACAACATCTGGCTCGGATGAGTGTGAGCTGTATAAACCTGTGTAGAATTTCTCCACAGTCTCAATTAATTCTCTGCGATCAGATGTTTGTTGTCCGTTCTGTTTAGTAAGCCTGTGCATCTGGGGGCTACCGCGACTCTGTCTTTTACGAAACACTTTTGGCCCTTTATATGCTTCTATGGTTTCCACTATTAACTCATGCTTTCTTCTCCTCTGGTGTTTACGTATAGCATGCCTTATCTGACGATTTAAAGTGTTGATGCCAGGTTGGTCTGATGTTGCTAGTACAACTTTTCGACGTTCCAGTAAGATGGTTAAATCCAATTAAATTAAATAAAATAAAACCATTAATCCAATTAAATAAACATTTAGTGCTACACATAGATTACTATTTCACCTACCCGGAAAAAAAATTGAAAACGTTATAACTATGTTTTTTAGTACCGATTTCATTGATGCCACGCAATTTTCGGTCCCGGGAAATTCACTCATAAATAAAAATTAGTCTTTAGAAGCTGAGCGCCGAATTTCTGGAAGATGTAAGTCCTTTACATTGCAATGAGAAGTGACAAGCAGGGAGATAATAACAGAAAAAGGTCGAGAAAACACTTCCTCGAGATCCCTGAAACAAAACGAAATGATAGATGATACCTTATGGTATTATAAGACCCCATAAATGTTTCAAATTGAAACGGTTGTAACGAAAATGGCGCGCCGCGTAAATATAGAAGGCAGAGTACAGTCATGAACACCGTTAAGTATGACAAAAAACTATTTTAGATATGTTAAAATTTCTTTTTAATATTTTTAATTGCTTTTCTTCTTATTTTTAACTAGTAGTTCCCCGCGATTTCATCCGCTACTTGGCTCGTATTGATCCAAGCATCATATTTTACAGTCTTCCTTGATAAATGGGCTATCCAAGGAAAAAACATTTTTTTTTCAATTAAAACCAGAATATCCGGAGATTACCGTGTGCAACCAAAACAAACTTTTCAGCATTATTATAGCATTAGCAAACTTTAATTTAAAGTATAATATATTATTTATTATTCTGGAATATTATTATAGATGTATGCACGTATTTTCATCATGAAATTAATTTATTATAGCATATAAATTAATTTCATGATGAAACATGGTTTGTTTCGCAAGATGACCTGAATAAATAATACGAGTGTCAAATGTGTGTGTTAAATGTTTATTTACATATAAATATTTCCTAAACCAATTTACTAAACTAATAAGGAAAAGAAAAGATCCCGAAAATGGGTAATAAATAATATAACTGAAAATTGGAATAACCACAGGGTAATAACATTATAAAATGACTAATGCATGACAGTAATATTTTTGTTTTACATAATTCTAACAGACAGATTGTTTTCAACGAAAACTTACTAAGTTAGCCAGTAAACTCGGCGCAACAATAACAAAAGTGTTTTAAGCAATGATGAAAAGGATAATACTTGGTATTTTCCTAAAATTGTAACGTCTATTTTATCACAAAAACAATAGATCTTACAAATATTATGCGTATTATTTTTTGATAAAACATGATTAATTATACAATAATTATATAAATAATAAACTCACTCGAGTTGAGTTTGAAACCAGTCAGGCGCATTTCTTTGTGTAATAAACAAAAATACGATGTCATATGTCATCTACCAGCCTGGCCCACTAGGCCCGCTCCCACTCATTGAGTTGGCCTGGGTCCCAGCAGTGGCAACAAAAAAAACATAAAAGGCTGATTCTGCTTATGTGATTGCAGCTATGTTTAAATTTATTTATAGGAAAACAGTTGTAGGCCTATAAGCCAGTATGTAGCCTTCGATTGACAATTTTTCTAGGGATATTATTACTCAATTATTTTACTTATCATCTTTGAAAAATCAATATGACACAAAAATTTCTAACATTTTTCGTGGCTATCAAACCATTAAAAAAACTATATAGGTAGGTACCTACTTATAAGTAAACATCGAACTGTTACAATTTTAGGACACATATCTACGAGTATGTTATGTATAGATTATTTACCGCATTCTATTTCGTTCAGATCATGTTTCTTTTCGAAAAAGGTATTCTAAGTAAGTCTTCCATGTAGGTACACATTAGGCAGGCAGGTAACACGTCTGAAAAGGTGACTGAAGTTAAAGTTCAAGGGGAATTGAATTTGGATAAGTTTACAAGACTATTGGTAACAGTTCTACGCAGTTATCGGCTATTTTATCTAGCTTCTTAAGCTGACACCGATACGTAGCTATCTTATATTATGTTACTGTAGCCAGAGGGTTATATACATAGTTATATTGTTATACTATACTTGCTTTATGTGATCAACACGGTAAGCGCAGTGGCTGAGCGATTGGACTGCTGCGCTGAGTGTCGCGGGTTCGATCCCCGCACGGTACAAATATTTGTATGATCTGCAAGTAGTTGTTACGGGTCTGGGTGTTTGTTTATTTGTGTTTCTATGTTTGTAAACGCCCCCACAATACAGGAGAAATTTCTAGTGTGGGGAAACGTTTAAAAAAAAATATAGACCATGTACAAAATTGAAGTAAAATTGTTTTTGATAGAATTTAGGAGTAATTCTTTAAGTTTTTATTTCGTTAGTTAGACAACTATAGCTAGAAGTTAGCCGAATAAAAGCTTCTAATATAAACTAGATCTTACTACGAGGACTGGTTTATGAAAGACACTCAAAAAGGAGCGAGATATCTGACAATGATATGTAAGTACTGACTAAATTAAATGAAAGTTAATAATTATGATTGACTCTTTTTGGAGCAAAACATGGCAATGTAGGGTCGAGGGACTGTCTCGTCAGGATACCGTGGCTCCGGAACGTAAAGGGTTATTGAAGGACACCGTGGATTTCAGTCAGTAGAAGTCTGACAGTTCCTCCCGTCCTGCCCTAGTGGGAGGATTAATTTGATGGTTTTAACACGTAAAATAAATCTCAAAAAGCATCTTTTATGGACTGAAACCTTTTTAACACGTTTTTAACTGTTTAAGGGCTGATTTTTATTTGAGGAATAAAAATTAGAGTTTGACAGCTTATCTATAGAAAATATGTCAAATCGCTATTTTTATTCCTCGGATAAAAGTTATCAGACTATTTAAAAATCAGCCCTTAAGCACATTAAGTAGTTATATGAAACATATACGTATAAACTTTGACTCGTGTTTCCATAGTGCTCGCTTTGGAGTTAATTAACTGTTAGTTTACTTAACCTGTAAACAGTGTTTAGATGTAGTTACACGACGTATATTGTGTGTTAAAATGTGCGACTCGCTTGCACCCCCAGGCGCCATAGTTAAACATACTTTTAGTGTTAAAAATTACATTTGAAACTTTATTGTTACGAGATTAAAACATTTTTTAACTTAGTTTAACGCAAGTATTTATATAAATCCGAACACTAGACAAAATTGGAATGTTTATGTATCTGTAATATTTATATATATTTTTTTAAACGTTGCTTATGTATAAGGTATTTCTCCTGTATGTTCGTTTACAAACATAGAAACTTACATACACAAACATCCAGAGCCGAAACAACTAGTTGCTAATCAAACAAATATTTGATCCGTGTGAGGATCAAACCCGCGACATGCTGCGCAGCAGTCGAACACTCAGCTCCTACGCCAACTTCTCAAGTTAGAATTCCGCACGAGATATTACAATAGAATTGCAGAATAAGTTGGTTCCGAAAAGCCCTTTCATCACCGGACTACAATGTATAGCAATACGCCATGGTGAATGGTGAACATCGTTTCGCGTTTTGAAAACATTGTCATTGTGCGTGATAGCCATAACTTTCGGATGTTTAGTTCAAGTTTGAGTAGATTACTTGTAGGCAAGCGTGCTTCATCGTCGACCACATCATTGGGCGAGAGATATGGTCAAAAGCGAACCCAAAAAAAAAAAAAGAATATTAAAAGCCAAAAAGTTATTTAATAAAATATGTTTTAAATTAAAGAATGGCGTTTTATCCAACCAGTACGTATTTCATTAATACCGTAAATGAATTTCTCTTTAAAAATCAAATTAACTTAGTTATTCAGAAGTTCTAATGATTTTTATTTGTGCGGAGTCCGACTCGATCCGAAAGTTTGAAAAATCGAATTGTTTTTACGATTTCTCACGAACGAAAATTCACGCTGGCAGATTGATAGGATCGTGGTCTATTGGTAGCACGGTATAATCATAGTTAGTATAGTGGATCTATTTTTATTATCGTGGTAAAATCATCAAGTGAACGGGAGGGACTGTCAGACTCGTACTGACTAAAATCCACGGTGTCCTTCAACAGCCCTTTACGTTCCAGGTCACGGTGACAGTAAAAACACTAAAGATATAGTCTATAATTTAGTGTTTTTTACTGTCTTCCTTTAGGGTATTTTTATAAAGAAGCTGGCTGACGGTAGAGACAGATGCGGGGCGTACTGATCGGTGCAAGTAAAACATGTACAAAGAAACCGGAAACTCTGCCTAAAGCAACCATTCCCTTCCAGTTCGTCGGATAACGATAGTTTTCTTCTCTATAAATTTCATATTTTTCTTAAGAGAATTATGACGGCACGGTTGTTGCTATGGCTGCAGAGCGATCGACTGCTGCCCAACGTGTCCACTGCGCCACCGTGGGTCGGTTCCCACAGGGAACAAATATTAGTATGATCTGTAAGTAAATGTCACTTTCTGTGTTTGTAACGCAACCACGATACAGGAGAAATTCCTAATGTGGGGCATTGTTTTCAAAGAACAAAAAAAGAGCACACGAAAACAGAGCGCTAAACTTTCTTAAAATGACACAATGATTCTGGAACGCAAATGACAACTGAAAATGCTAGTTAATATTTGAGCCAGTAAGAACATTACTTTGAGTAGTGTAGTAAAAAATATCTGTACATTACACAATGTGTAACGTTAAAAGCTCAAAATCTCTCGTGAGGTAACTCAGCACATGTTATTGAACAATGTTTGTTCTAAGACATTTGGAACATCGCAAAAAAGAAAATGGTTTTTCATACAAAATGAGAAATTGATCGAGCCCATGAGTATGAAAAATCTTTTTTTTTTGCGAATTTCCAAATGTCTTAGAACAAACATTGTTCAGTAACATGGGCTGAGTTACCCCACGAGAGATTTTGCGCTTTTAACGTTACACGTTGTATAAATGGAGTGCAAGAATTCAATTAAAATATTTAATGGAACAGGTTAACTAAATCTTTCACTTTGATGCATCGATATGCGATGACCATTTTTCAAGTGGTAGTTCATGTATATTTCAGGCGTGTTCGGGGCAAACGTGGCTCACGGTAATTTGACAACAGGAATGTATTACCTGAAACGATGTTACTTTAAAAGTGGATCACAGATTATCGTTTAAATAATTATCATCCAAATAGCCAGTGTCCGTTATTACGGTTTTAATATTTGATTTATTAGATATTATATGTATATTTAGTCCAGCGTCGTTTTAATGGCTAAATTAAAACTAAATTAATATATCTTGTCACGGAGTCGTCTCTCAGAACTATGTAAACATTCCAAAATCCTCCATTCATCAGTAACAACTCCAATCCAGGGTTGGTCTCCACGAGCGCCTTAAGCATCATAACTCCACGAGCGCCTTAAGCATAATAAGTAACATACGAGATGAGGATCCCCAGGATCCCTGAGGATTGGGAGGTGGATCGGGCCACAGTACTTCGAAATGGGATATTAAACAAATTATCATCTCAAAAAAAAGAAAAACCAAACATTTTATTTTACATGGGCCTCAATAAGCTGTTATAAAAAGTCGAGAAGAAAAAAAAAAATGGTTTGTTCGGGTTGGTCGTTTCCATGGAAGAACCGACAAGAAACTCCATGGTTGAAAATATTTGCTTTTACAATGTTATTGTTACAGTTTGGTTTATACATGAGAGAATATCGTAGGCACGATAAGAATAGGGAACTTCTTACCAAAACTTAACAAAAACAAAAGTTATAAATTTATAATAATTAAAAAAAACATTTTATTTGATGGTAGATTTTGTGTTCCGAGCCAAATCAATCATTTTATGCCATTTGTAAAGTGCTTTAGAAAGATCGTGTGCGTAGTACTCACAATCAGTGTGCTGGTATGACCAGATGTATGAATGTGGATGAGGCGAAAGGTGTATGTAAGGATCGTAGCAGGTGACGCTCTGTGGATTCTGCCTACCCCCATAAGGAAAGGGCATGAGTGTATGTGATGTGGAAGTTTCAGTAACAGGTTACGAAAAAATCTAACAAAGATCAATGATATTATATTTTATACATGAATAGATACGTTACTTATAACACATTCCATCTTCAAAAACGGCACACTAACGAACACATGAATAACTAAATATTGCAATGGCACACTACATCACGATTAGTCGCTAAAGTACAATGGCATCGCAAGTGAAAAAGAGACAAATATAGTTAAGGTTTGTCAATTGACCACATTTGAGCGTCACTTTCTGAGCGCGTATAACGCACTTCGAAACTGCTTTTAAAGGTGTAGATACACCTTTTTACTTATAATATCATTGACAATGATAGTTATTGAAGTCTGCCACGACAAATAATATTTAAAAGACCATTAAACTCTTGATGCATAATAATATGTTAAGTAATATCCGTAAAGTTATATTAATATGAGCGCCATTAAATGTCGTCTAACAACAATGTTTTAACCGTCAGTTTAAAATTACGAAGCTCGTAGCTTTGAACTTTCGAATCTTGTGTAATCTGCAACAGTCTCTTATGAAACATAAAAAAAAAACATATTCAACTTGTACTGTTCATTGACATTTTCTTTTTAAATCTATGGTAGAATCAAAAGCCTGTATCTGCGAGCAGGTGCTTATCTGTGGTTCATTATTATTTTCCCACCCTTGTCGTGGCGCGGTTATATTTTTTTCAACACATTTGCTCGTAAAATGTTAAAAATTACGTACCATACAACCCAGCGTGCGGTAAAACAGGTACTCTCACCTAAGTACCTATTTTACCGCACGCCCCCATGTATAGCAGCGTGCGTTTTCTTTACGGTATTTTTTTAATTTCCAAAAAAAAAAAAACACCAAAGAGTTTCACATTATGAAAATAAACAACCTGACTGATCGAACCTCCTTGGGAGAGCTTTTGCTCAATACGTTGTCTCACTTTAATACTAAAGAGTAAATGAGATGAAATATGTAGTTCTAATTTTCACCACGTGCATGTGGCGCCATTTTCAAAGTCGCGCCATTTTCATATTAGGAACTTCAAAAATTGTTGCGACTAATCTGAGTTCAAGGGAGGAATCTGATATTAATATGGATAAATGTGTTGAAAAACATTGTATGACACACGTGCAGAAATTGGTTTTTACAAACTCGTGACGACGGTACGCCCTCGGCTCCGCTCGGGCGTACGTTCGTCTACTCGTTTGTAAAAACCAACTTACCGCACTAGTATCATAAATAACTATTTTAAGTCAGCTGTCACGCTAGCCTATATGTATTATACTTACTCCTTTTTCTTTCATATTGACGTCTACGTTAAAATTAGTTAATTTCAGTTAAAATCATAAAAGTCACTCTTTGCCCTCCTCATCACTTTTCCACCCCCCAGGCCCCATGGAGGGCTAAACGCCTGCCGGGGATCGCAGGATTGTCTTATCAGGTAACCATGATCCTGGAACATAAAGGGCTATTGAAGGAACACCGTGGATTTAATTCACTACACACAGTTTTCTTTATTTTGCATAGCTCGAGCTGAGCGGTAGTGGAAACGGTCACATGGTTTAGTAGCTAAGCTTTCACATTTTTACTGCACAGATGCATAGCAAATCTTGTTAGGAAAAGCACCCTTATGCCAGACATATTAAAATCCTTTAAATACTATGAATACTGGGCAGTACGCACGTCCCAGTCATTTGTTGACGTCCTCAACAAAGTTGATGTTCTAAAGAACCTTGTCTTAGATAGAGTATTATTAGAGAAGCGATGAACATAGAGAAATTAATTTATTCATAGACATTACCACGGGATGTTTTGACCTTTGATATTGCCTTATCTTTTTTTTTTGTAATGTAACGTAACGAAAATAAATGTATCTGAGGACGTGGAGTTCTGTAGACCTTTCTGCTAGCAAAGGTGTGATTTTATGTATGTAAGTTAAGTTCTGCTTTCATCACGCCCTTAGGAAGGGACTTACGCTATTCTCGAACTAATCGTCTAATAGTCGCTGATCTTAGAAACCCTAGACTTGACTGTTTAAAAACCAACCTGTTCGCTCAGTTGCCCTTTACGTTTCAGTGCGCGGTGCCTTTTTAAGATAGTTTCGCAAACTCGGCAGGCTATTGGGCTCTATTTTGGCAACTATTTGCCGACAGCTCCGTGAGGCGCACCTGAGACACGACGTGCTGCCGATTCAGGCCTTTTCTTGATCGGGCGGCGAGTATATAACCGCCGCTCTGGACGTCTCCCGCAAGTTATTTTAGCAATTAAAAATTTTTTTTTAAATCATGCCCCTTTTATCTTTTTTGGTAGGCACCAAAAAAGATAAAATCCAGGTCCAGTCCAGGTCAAAAATCTATAGTTCATTAAATTATATTATAGCTCTATCGGTTTATCTAGGTAATACCTAGGTATTGTTTAGAAAGAAGTGACAGGAAATGGTGTCCTAGAAGCTTCGTCTGGTGGCGTCCATTTCCTTTCCGAGACTTTTGTGTGTGTCAAGGGAAGCAATCATACATTGTTTTTAAATGGAAGGTTTCCGATGTGGTTGTCTATAAATCATTTTATATTTTTGTACTTTGTTAAGCTATAATTTGAGTAAGTGAGTTTAAATGTTTCTAAAACACAAAAATAATTATAAAAAGAAACTTTACCGATAACGGCACAGGAGAAATTCCTAGTGTGCCCACTAGGAGTTTCTCCTGTGCCGTTGATTTTATACTAGGAATTTCACATATGTCGTCGTCGTCAGTTGCATGTCAGGGTGTATAGTACTCGGTGTGCTTGTATGACCAGATGCCGTTGACGATGACGATGACGAGGTGCGGTGAAAGAGTGGATGCAAGATCAGACGTCTGCCGCAGTGGTAAGACCGTCTATATAGGTAACTGAGACTCTGGACGTAAAAGGCAGTTGAAGGAAGACTATGGATACGAGTCAGAGTAATTTAATGATTTTACCACCCATAAAAAAAAGGATTGCAATTTCTATCTGGAGTCGAGAATTTATATTCTAACATATATTAAACAGGAATCAAATCACAATAAATGTTTATTAGTCACAAGTAGGTATCATAAAGGCCATGTTTATCATTTCCGCGGGTCCCTAATCTGTCACGTATAAAATTAAGTGGTACTTCGTGTAAAGAAATTCATATTTCGGTCTGACGTCGGTCACTTGCGGTTATTTTGTCAACATTTGCAAGTCTTTGAGTGTCCGAATATATGCGAGTCACGGACGCCTCATCTTTATTAAGGGAAGTGGGTGTATTTTTCTTTAATATTTACATCACGGTGTGTCGGACCTCTTAATTGACGGTTGGCGCCTGATGAACGCTGTCGTCTCTAATGATGATAGGAGCACACGGATGGGGGACATACCTAACGTGTTTGTGAGGACTCTGCGTTTTGCGAAACGCCCGGATAGTGGGCATTATTCTTTTGTTTTGTTTATAGTTGCGTGCATTTTTACGAAAGTACTTGAGGCAATGAAAACTTGTCTACTTCTTCAGTTATCCCTAAATACAGAAATGCAGGCCTGGCTGAGAAGAAGCAGTATTGAACTAAGCGACTACTACGACTATTTTGAGTTTATGAAGAAGTATTAGATACGTATTCAGCTTGCCTCAAGGACTTTCGTAAAGATGCATGCAGCTTTTCGTTTACTACTATTTTGGGCCGAATCGCAAAGATTTCTGAACCATATCTGATAAATATACTTGATTAATTTTGGCACAGACTTTTAGAATTGTACGAAAATCGGAGGACGAAGGGCTTGAGCGGTTTTTAATTAAATACGCCGCGACAGGCTTTGATGCGGAAGCTTGGAGTTCAATCAGTTGAAGTAGTGGTCGCAATTCAACCATATTTCATTAAAATTATAAGTTTGAAAAATAATAATAATAATTCTCGCTTGCTCCTACTCCATTATATAAAGTTTAACTGTGCCAATATGTGTACCTAATCAATTTGGTGAAAAGGTACAAATTATATAGCCTTATCATCATCATCATCATCATCAGCCGGAAGACGTCCACTGCTGAACATAGGCCTCCCCCTTATATAGCCCTATGTAGGAGGAATATAAATACAGCTTTTCAATTATAATATGAGTGAATGTGCGCAACAATGTACGAAAAATGTTAAGAAATGTTAGGATCGAAGTGTTCGATGGCGTTCTATAAGTTTTTATCTACCCCTTTTAAAACAATGCTCTAGTTTATATCTGTATACCATAAATGTGAAAGAAAATAATTCTTCATCCTTTTAAAAGTACTCATTTTAACAACAGCGTCTAATTACAATGTAAAACATCAATTCGGATCATTTTACTGGATAAAATATGGAAGGTTGTTATTACAGCGTGCGCGTGAACAATATATCAATCGGTTTTTTTCTGAAACCAATTATTATATGGCGCCAGCATCTGGCAAGAGCCTTTTTCATATATAAATGTAATTTTTAGGAATATCAATATGATGTAGGCTTTACGCGAACACAGAATAATTTGTTCAAATAAACGTACAGAATGTTTAGAGAATTTTAAAGGTTGATGAGGGTTTTCTTCTTCTTCTTCTATAAACAGGTTTATTATCAGCCCACATAATGTTTCCACTGTTGGGTTTCACGCCTTTTTGTGGGAAGAGGTGGGCCAAAATCCGCCTTTATAATATATTACTACCACTATATTTCTTGTTAGTTCTACGTAGAATTATGTTTAACCATTCTTCATTTGTAATGCTTTTACTAAAAGTGTGGGTGAAAATGAGTCCGTAGGTGTATCAATAGTTTAAATAAAGTGCTGGGGAATCGGCACGGTAGCGACCTAATCAATAAAATTAAGAAGGTCAGATAACATTTAATACCAGTGACGAATGTATGCGTTTTGTGGCAATTCTATTATCTAGAGTGCTCTCGACAGTTAATAAGCGCACTCGACGCTCAATGACGTGAAGTACTTTGAAGCTCGTGATACAAAACTCCCCGAGATATGCCACCGAGTGATGTCACTTCATATTGCGTCAATACTAAGGCTGTGTCCCCAGTGGGCAAAATGTTAGCAGCTGACTTTGCGGCGTATCAGTTTAATACGCCTTTCCATATATTTTCAATGGAGTGTCCACAGCGTAGGTTGTAGTGTTACGTGCGCCGATTTTCTCAGCTAGTGGCCGACTCACAGCTAAACCCGGTCAGTCGGCGGCGGCGATATATTATGGTTGTTCGCCGGGCGTATTGAGCCGTTTGCCGCAAACTGTTCATCTATTATGTAAATAAAAGGATAATTGATTTGAGTAGCAGCAGTAACTCAAATTTCAGTTCTCCACAAAGCGGCTCACTCAAATGACGGGGCCCCGTCATTAGAGGGGGCCCCGTCATGCCATGACCCTCTCAGTGGCCTTCCGGGGTCGCGGGACTTATTCCATCACCGTGAACCCGGAACATAAAGGGCTATTGAAGGACACCGTGGATTTTAGTCAATACAAGTCTGACAGTCCCTCCCGCCCTGCCCGGGGTGGGAGGACTCATTTGATGATTTTACCATGTAAAAAGTGGCTCACTCAGTCGGCTGCTAACAGTTTGTCTACTGGGGACACAGTCTTAGTTAGCAGTAGATGGCTGAACACAGCTGACCAACTGTTTCTTGTTTTTGTTGTTCAAGGATTGTTTTGTGTTTCTTTTTGTTTGCAACGTTGAAAGGTCACTGTATAGACGTATACAAACTCTGTGATCAAAGGACGCAGAATATCATATGATCCTCTAGATGACCTTAGCTAACTATCCGACTTCGCACGAGTGCAATTTTCTCATCTTTTCTCTACTATAATACTATCTACTATATGTTTGAATTATACACAAAAATCTTCCTCTTGAATAACTTAGTTTATTGATAAAAATCGCATCAAACTCCATTGCGTAGTTTGAAAGCTCTAAGCTTAAGTGACGGCGCAAAGATACCTACTTACATTGTTTTTTAAATACTATGTTTCTAGCAACAGAACTTCTTACACCGTGCAAATTCTATCTACATAATTCTACTGTTTTTTTGACTCTGGATTGATCTACGCATTAGCCATACTCCATGGTGTATGCACCATTGAAGATAAGAAACGTTTCTTTTCTATATATTAAACATTTCAATGGCTAAAACGGTAAGAATATATTTACGTACTGTCATTTTGTCTTTTCTTACGTCGGCATCGACAAAACCCTTGAGGATAAAACTACGATGCCAATACTGCGCGTGCTGAGAGAACCCGATCTTTGCATATACAGTAGGTAGTCCATTCACTTCTTTCACATTCAAAGAAAAGTCTCATCCCGTTTATAATACCAAACTGTAGCCGAATTGATTTTAAGAAAAAACAATTTTCATAAACCACATCAATTATAGGTACCATTTTAAATTGAACGTCAGATACAATCTGTAATATCCAAATAAATGTTTTCGTTTGTTTAATTTAGATCACCTTTGTACGTTGTAACCGGTAAATAAAACGTTAGGCAAATGCCACAGGCCATTCCAATAAAACTCACAATTCAATTTATGCCAATCCTATATGTTCAATCAAATATACAGTCAATGGTTACTTTAGAACAATGGATTTGTGTCCGTATTCTGTTGGTTTTTGATTTCATATGGCGTGCCTGCAAACTGTATTATTTATTTTTATTAGTATTTGATTTTAATTTAGTTAGGACCAAAGAATCTATATAGGTAGGTACTATGTATATCCAAAACTTTTTTACGAAAACACACAGAAACAGAAACTTTTTTTTTTGGGTGGTGAAATCATCAATGAGTCCTCCCTCAGCGCCCCCCGGTTGGAACGGAAGGCGAAAGGGACTCTCATACTCTTGCTGATTAAAAATTCACCTTCAGTTTCCCGATGCGTTCCAGGGTCAAGGTAACCTTTTTCTGCTTGATAAACTTCTTTAATGATCCCTTTTGAAATACCTAGATAGACAGATACATGATATTACGAGAATTCATGGCTACGTAATATTAGTGATCCACTACTACTCTACTTCTACTTTATTTTATCCTAGAATAAAGTACTGACAACGACAACCAATGGGGAAGAAAGGTTCTCGAGTGGCGACCACGAACCGGAAGACGCAGCGTAAGTAGGCCTCCCACTAGATGGACCGACAACATCGTGGGAGTCGCGGGCAACCGTTGGATGCAAGTGGCGAATTGTCGTTCGGCGTGGCGGTCTAAGGGGGAGGCCTATGTTCAGCAGTGGACGTCTTCCGGCTGATGATGAGAATAAAGTACAAAATGGTATCTTCCGACGTTAACATTTTGCGCTAGAACATTCTCCATAATAAAATATGTCTATATTCAGAAAAATAAGACCTGTTGGTATACAATATTCGAAATGAATGAAAAGAGGTTTTGTAACATGATAGTCAGAGAGAACTATGCGAAGGCGACTTACTTTGTATCACATCACACGGTACACGTAAATGTTCTATATTCACCTATTCATACTAAAGTACTGCAGTTGTATCACTTTACAAACCTTCTTTCTTTTTTTCCACGTATTTGAAACACGAGTCGCGTATGAAAGTCTCTATACTTAAACATTTATTGAGACACATAAGCCTTGACGTGGCTTATATTTTTGTAATGTTCTTACAACTTTTTTATGGTGTTTTTGAAATGTAAAGCAATTTCTTGCTAAGCTATTCTTATTGGGATGCTAAGACAGGTGGGGTGCTAAGATAGGAAACCTCCATGTGCGCCCGTGGACTGGAGCTCCCTCTCGGATACGTCCGGGGGGAAGACCAGTTTTTCGGGCCGGTGCACCCTGGGATGCGGGCAAAACCTCTTCCTTAGGCACTGTGTGCCTAAGGGGTCTCTTTGCCCGTATGCGAATAGCCTGTCGTGTGGACGCTCCAACGCGTGTTCCTCTGATCAGCAGAGGGCACAGCGGCGGAGCGGGCTGGACGGTGAGTAACGGGAAGCTCGCCGTCCGACCAAGGACTAAGACCGGGTCGGTGGTGCGTCCTGTTTTGCGCCAAATGCCTGCTGGGGTCGCGGGTTTTTCTTAACCCAGGATACCGTGGATACGTAAAGGGCATCCGAAGGAACACGGGTGGATTTTAGTCAGTAAGAGTCTGACAGTCCTTTCCGCCCCACCCAAGGCGGGAGGACTCATTTGATGATTTTATTTATTTTATTTTATCCTTTATTTCAGGCAACTAAGGCCCATAGAAACACAATACATATATAAGTACGAATAAAGATAAAAATACTATAAACTAATACATATTTTAAAACAATAAACTTAAAAACTATATTTTGCCACCTAAATAAAAAAAAGCTATTCTTATTTGTTTTGCGTGACTGTCTATCTCAAGTTATCTTCCAAGTTCATTGAGCCTAAACGCTCACTATGATGCACTTTATGAATTTCCAGCAGCGTCATTGCCCATACTACTAATATTCATTCACAAAGTCAATCTTTGGGAATAGTGCTTAGCGACGAGCCGTCGTAGAGGTTGCAGAAACCTTCAAGCAGTGTAATGTAAATATATTTTTTCATGTTAGTGAACTTATGGTATTCGTTTTTTAAAGTAACTTTGAAATAACAGTTTCAAACTATTATTTCGAACCGATTAGGGTTGAAACTTTGGGGCCGAGGTACTCGATCTCGGCTTTTTTAAGACAATTTCCAAACGCCTAGTTGTCGCTACCCGTGACGCAAGTCCAGTCTCTTGGGTACATTATCAGCTAACAGTGTCGAGAAGGAGTTTTTCATACTCTTATTTGGCTTATTTAGTTTATTCAAAAGTTTTTACCTTTTTGCAACTTGCCCCGGTTTCTCATGAGTTTAATAACGGAAAATTTTCTTCGAATATGGACCCCTGCGTAAATGTTAAAATGATGGAGACCTCTGGTGTGAAAATTTAGTTGAAAGATGTTACATACAAATACAGATCAAGTTAATAAAATCGTGTTAATAAATACTGAAGAATCAAACCTAGGATCCGTTGTTGATTTTGCCATTGCGAGCACTAGCCCAAGAAACGAGGCAGTTTTGGCTGCAACTTAATTTATTGGTCAATTAATTTTTTATCCATTTCTGTTTCGATATCAACCATGCACTAACTTGAATTGGCCCGCGAACTAACTCTGTGTACAAGCGAACCGTAGCATATCCAATTAGTAAATTGATGCGTCTTTTTTCTATTTATTTTAGAAAAAACAGAAGATTATTGAAGTTTCATTTTGCTGTTATGTTGGATGTAAGTCTGAGTCGAATCTTGCAATCATATTTTTAAGGAAAGTAGTCTATTGTGACATTCTTCTTCTTTCGTTTAGTTTTCGGATTTTTTTTTCTGATTAATTTCGTTGCAGGATTCTTGACAGGTAAATTCATTCTCCGGCACACGTCGAGCTGTTGTTTCTGGCTTCCAGGAGTTGCAGTTTTTTTAATATATCACAGTGGAATTGTCCCAAAAAATCTTTAGGTACATTTTTATAAAAGTTTTTAATTTGGGTCACGGGACTGTCTTTAAAGCGCGATGTGGCCGTGGAACGCAAAGGGCAACCGTAAGAGCAGGGTGGAATTTAAGTCCGAAAGTGTCTGACAATCCCTTGATCTTTTCCGCTCCACAGAGGTCGGGAGGACTTATTTGATGATCTTACAACACCAAAAAGAAAATATCTCACTCATAGTACGTATATACTACGTACTACATTACAATTCGTTGGAGGAGAGTTTTTCCCTAAACTTATTAATAACAGACATAGTATAGGTTCGTTGGAAATTGGAAAAGTTGATTAATGAATCCCCATTGTGATTGTCAAAACATCTTGGAGTAGATTGCGGGCGACAGCCGGGCCCGCCATCCGGGCCGGCGGCCATCCGTCCGTCCTCAAACATCACGCTAATAATTGAGAACTGATACCAATGAGAGGTCTCTTAAGTACACGCTTAGGGTGCTGCCACATTTCGATCGACGCGTAATCGGCTAACGCTGGTCAAAAAAGCCTTTATGTCTAGGTAATAATGGTGTTACTAATACCATTCGCATCGGCCGGCCGACGGCGAAACGAGCCGTTCGCCTTCAGATGATTGGCGATAAGTATAGTAATGTTTCGCGGAACGCGGAATCGGCTTAAGCCGAATCCACGTCGATAAATGTGGGAGCACCCTTACTTGACTAGCTTATTTATGCTCGCGGCTTTGCCGGTGTGGGTCGAGTGATTGTACAACTAAAGGGATATAAATTAGTATCCTACGTGTTATTCTGTTGTTCTTGCTATTTGATCCTATTTGCCAAAAAATATGTTTGCGTGAAGGAGTAACAATCAACATCATCATCCATCTGACCATCCTCATAATTCGCATTTTATATTATAAAATAGGCTGCTAATACAATCGAACAATCAAAGACTAATATCGTGAAAACCAACGGGAAATACCGTTGGGGTGGCCCGGTTATTAGAATTAAAGGTGAGAAAAATTTATCACTTAGGAAAAATTACACGTGCCGGTGTTAATCAGGAGGTAACCTACTTTGCTTTCTAATTTTGGATTTAATGAACCCCCACGTTTCATTTATTGTTATCATTAGACATTAGATAAACAAGGCTCGTATCAGGAAAGGTATAAAGAACAACAAACAATTTATATCCTTTGAGCAGGGATTTACCATAAAATTGTAATTAGAGATAGACCTACTATGAGTTTGGCAGACTAGTCGGTTCCAAAAAGGCAGAATAATTGGCATATTTTTCGGACTACCTGCGACATACTGAATGAAGTTCGATACCACACTCGTGCGACAAACGATTGTGCGAAGGTAGTTCGATACTACGGTAGTGTGGTGTGACAAAAAGGTAATGGTAAAAAAAGCCAGCCAAAGTTGAAGCCCATCGTAGCGAATATCAATTATAACTCCCAAGTGACTTGTTGGCGCTTTTTGCTGACAACATGAAACATCTCTAATGGTATCTAATCTGGTCGCGGAACTTATCCCATCACCGTGACCCCGGAACATAAAGGGCTATTGAATGGCGCGGTGGATTTTAGTCAGTACAAGTCTGACAGTCCCTCCAGCCCTGCCCGGGGTGGGAGGACGCATTTGTTGATTTTAACACGTAAAAAAAATGGTATCTAATCTATCTAATAATCTAATGTTTTTACATCGCCCATTGATCCACAACTCCACAAGCATGAACCTTGTTGAACAATAATGATGGGCTGAAACTCTACTTACCACAAAGTAAGTAACTAAGTAATTGTAACTTGAGGGATTTGACCAATATTTAGTGGTAGATATAATAAGTAGAAATTTGAACTTTGGTACGGGCTCATTAAAATCAAAGAGCCAATCTTTTGGTAAGATTAAATTAGCAAAACATTGATTGGTGATATTTCGGAAGAGAAGAGAGAGAAGGTCAATAAAAAGTACCACACTTTAGGGAACAGGATGTCAAGAACAAAAGAGGAAACGAAATGGAAGAAAAAACAACATTAAAAAAAGATGTGAATGATATTTTTCACACTACTTGCTCGTAAATGTCATATTATATGTCAGGCAAACCTACTGTAAAGCATGACATTATTCCCTCTCGCTCGAGCCGGGAATAATATATGTACTGAATTTCATTATTCCCGTGGGAATAATGTGATTTGAATTTGGAACCTCAAAGAAAACCGTATGAAAACTTTCACCAAGGAGTCGTATCAGTAATGGCGGCCACTGGCCGCAACAGCTGATCGCTTGCAGTGGTGCCAACTTCACGTTCGAAGGTTGTCGTACCACATCAAATTTCAAAAATCGAATTTATTTTTCCTCGCAGTAGGTGTGAAAAGTAGAGTACGCTCCTCGGGAGTACGGAGTACTCCCTCGTTTCACTCGGGAATTAACACTTGAACCTCCTCGCTGCGCTACGGAGGTTCACCCCCAGAATCCTTAGTGTCGCTTCGGGATTCAATACGCCCGTGACGTAAGGCAGTGCTTTACTCCCTTGTTGCGTAATCTACTATTTCACCCAACTTGTCTTGAAGTGGTGCCAACTTCACGTTCGAAGGTTGTTGTACCACATCAAATTTCAAAAATCGAATTTATTTCCTCGCAGTAGGTGTGAAAAGCAGAGTACGCTTCTCGAGAGTAAAGCTGCCTTGTCTTGGGCTAACTTGAATCCCTCGCTACATTAAGGATTCTTAACTTAATTCCCTCGTTTCACTCGGGAATTAACACTTGAACCTCCTCGCTGCGCTACGGAGGTTCACCCCCAGAATCCTTAGTGTCGCTTCGGGATTCAATACGCCCGTGACGTAAGGCAATGCTTTACTCCCTTGTTGCGTAATCTACTATTATTACTCGGTCCTGTAAAACAGCGCGTGACATTGTTACATTCGCGTGCTACGTATTTTTAAGTATTTTGAAGTTATGGAAGACTTGTTTAACTGCCTCGTGTTCTTTGTTTACTTACAGAACGCCATGAAGGCACACAACATAAACAATAAAAAAGACCGGCCTACGCTCCAAAACTGGAATTACTGATGTGGGCACTAAGACTGCCAGGTTGAAATGGGATTGGGCGGGTCATGTGTGTAGAATGCATAGGGATCGCTGGGCTAGAGTCGTTACGCAGTGGGTGCCGGATAGGCGTCGTTGCCTAGGGAGGCCTAGAAAACGCTGGCGTGACGATCTAGACGTATTCATGAGCGATTGGCCGGAGAAAGCCGCACAAAGGGAAGAGTGGAAAGTTATGGGGGAGACCTTTGCCCAGCAGTGAGACAATAAAAAAAACAGGCACTCGCGCACGAAGGTTTTTGTACCATATTCTCTAAAAACTGCAAAAAAACATGTCAGTTGTACGGAAGCCCCCGTAAATGTTTATTTTATTTTTTGTTTCAGTATTTGTTGGCAACAGTTCACGCACAAACGTGCTGCACTGTTACGTATAGCCTTGCCAGTGGGTACAATGGCTATATACGAAACCAGTTTAGTACGCTACAGAAGTGCGCAAAAAAAAAAATTAAAAATATACCACATACTGTTTTGGAACACCATAAGAACACATTAATGGTAATAATTCTTTAGCCAATTGCAGGTAGGCAGATTAAAGATTACCGAAGTCAAACGACTTAGATCTGTAGCTTATTATTTGCGTAACCGTTGTAGTTTATTTATGCAAAATATTATGTAAAGTCAACATCACTCGAAAGAAGGTTGTTACATACATCTGGAACGTATCATTGATATTCTGCCAGTTGGTCGGCTTCGCAACCGCGAGGCATGACACTAATAGGATGTCTGAACGCTCCACAACTTTATAAAGATACCTGAGCTTTCAATTTCTTACTGAAAATTCCCTGTTATGCGATATAAGTCCAACCCAATCGGTTTTGCATAGCAAGATATTTTGATCCCAAGGGCTTTAATATTGGTAGAATTTAAATAAAGGTGTAAAATTGCTATTTAAATTTAAAGCTTTGGAGTGCGGCCGATGAGATTTACAATTTGTGGAAAGTACTTCGTACAAACTTTTATCGCCTTATGAAAACCGTTTAGGGGATGAAATTTAAAAATCACTTCGTAGTGTTCACTTTCAGCATGTAAAGACAATATTTTTTTAATTTTTTTTTACGTGGTAAAATCATCAAATGAGACCTCCCACCCCGGGCAGGGCGAGAGGTACTGTCAAACTTGTACTGACTAAAATCCACGGTGTCCTTCAATAGCCCTTTATGTTCCGGGGTCACGGTGATGGTATAAGACCCGCGACCCCGGATTTAAAGACAATGCAACTAATCGGCCCAAAAAAAATTAAACCCCTTGTACAGAATTGAAACCTATGCTAGACGTAAGTCCTAATCATTAATGACATTTTTTAATATGGGACCAAAGAAATCTATCCGAGTAAAAAAAAGATACGGGGTAAGAAACGTTTTGAAAAAATATGGATTTTTTAAGTCATTTATTACAACAGCACGTGGTAAGTGTGACTGATTAGCATAGATTGGAATAGTAGATTGATTTTTGGTACTTGTACCCATGATTTTTGTATAACTTTGTCCCACTCTAGGAATTTATTCCTGTATCGTGGGTGCGCTTACAAACACACATAGTCCCGGAACAACGACTTGCTTTACAAATATTTTTTGTTTCGTGCAGGGATCGATCCCGCGACATGCTGCGTAGTCAGGCGCTCAGCCACTGGGCTGCACTGATGGCGTCAATTTTTTGAAGCACGTAAAGCCTACAGGGTATGCGTTCTTTGCCTGTGTGCACAGTGAATTTATATTTATAGATAGTTCTTCTTTTGAATTCATTAACTTAATATCTACATTTGGATAACAGATGTAGACGGAGATGGTCCATTGTACTTAGAATATATGGAGTGGACGCCTATTTCTGTCGTAATTGTGTAAGACTAAAAATTATATGCGACATCTTTGGTAAGTCTTACAAAGTCCACTTCACCGTTAAACCCGTTTACAAGCCAGGACTGTTCCTTAACGAAGTCTTTCAAAAAATCATTATCAATTTGCACGGGATCTGACGACTTAGCTGTTCTGAGAGATATGACAATCATTATTGATTTAGTGGTTCTTATCTGCTATTCGTTATTGATTTTGGTTACGGATTGATAAACTAATGGGTAGCTACGACAGTACTCGAGACAGTGACAAATTCCTGTTGATCTAAAAATCTAAAGTAATTAAATAAGAGCAATGATTAACCGAGCCACAAAATTATCATCTAAAAAATAATACAGCATCCGGAATTTGAAAAAGCTTCTTTGCAATGCCAACTATTTATAATACAAAGTAAGCATCAATTCAGGAACAGGTGGTCTACCATGAACTCTTAAAGCGTGAGTCTTTAGGCTGTGGGAAAAAGATGGAGGTAGACGAATTGTGTAGCTCTGTCTCTTTCCCACAGCTTAAAGTGGATCGCGTTAAGAGGTCGTGTTAAAGCTCCAGCAGTAATAATAACTTGTCCTACAAAAAAATCAGCCCCTAAATTAACCCAGCCACGAATATTACAACTCGGCAATGTTTTTCGTTGTACAGCTTCAAGATGTCGTGGGGCTGTCTAATCAGGTAATCGTGGCCCTGGAGTCTAAAGGGCTATTGAAGGATCACCGTGGATAATATAGTCAGTACAACCCTGACAGTCTCTCCTGTCCCGCCCCGGGTGGGAGGACTCATTCGATGATTTTAGCTTGATATAAAAAAAAACTCTAGATAACTATTTTATAAATTACAGTATCTATATTCTTTTATCTATAAATACGATTTATTAATGTAGGCATCATACTACTAATTTACAGTACTTAGGTACTTGTTGGTCTTAGTTTGATGTTCTGTATAGTAGTCAAATTCGAATGGGTCATTAAAGTCTGGCCCTAAAGACTAGCATCCAGAAGTTTATAAGTAATGTGAACATTAACCGGAATACCAATCAAATTGTATTGAACTCAGATCAAAGAAATAGGCAGATAGAACGCTCAGAACAAGCGAGTGTGTCCACCAAAGCAAATACAAAATCAAATCGAATTACATTTCATATTGTTTTCTTTGTTTTGGGAACAACTTTTACAATGTTTAAAGACACGAGACGGCCTATTTTGGCAAACAACAACAACGACGCGTAGCTTGAGACGACGTGTAGCCTGGTACTGTCACGAGTTTGTATTCGATTTTGATTTTTTATTTGCTTTGGTGGACACACTCGCGTGTTCTGAGCGCTCTATCTGCCTATTTTTTGATCTGATGTTTTGAAGCTAAACTGCTATAGTCCCACTTGCAATTAAAACCAACTTCCTTAGTACTTAGTACTAAGAAAGTTGGTTTTAATTACTTAGTACTAACATGCAGACGTTTAAGTTATGTATAACTTAAACCTTTGCAAGTTTAATATGAACACCGTAAAAGCGGGTTTATTGACGGAAGAATCGACAAAATAACAGATTGAAGAAAGATTTCTATCATGATGTTGGACATAGAAAAGAAATGTTTCCTCTTTTCGGTCGACAAATCTACAACGTCAAGCATGTCGTAAACTATAATTATAGTATAAAGCTACAAAATCAAGAGCCATTGAATATACTCTAAAACTTAGTTCGTTTAAACGTTATTAACTAAAACATAACAAAGTATAGTATGGTATAGTCGCCTTTTCTCCCATGGGAGTAGCCAGAAACCACAAAACTTGAGTACCTACACAAACCACGAACTTCGGGAATATACAAAGTACATCATTAATGAATATTAATCATACCATACGTTACCATTTCTTAGAATTATTGGAAGAATCTTTTGAATATTTTAACTGCTTGAGTACGAACTACGCGCTCAGGCGTGTTGCGAAAGCGATTCGGAGAAAATCATAGATAGAAAATATTTCTACTAAGACTACACTGTTGATTCTGGATCTCAGGAGTTGCAGTGGTTTGGGAACAGTGTGGTGGGTTTGTCCCAATTAAAAAAAAAGTGGCAACCACCAGAAAAGCGCCGAGACAATGAAGCTCGACGTGTCCCGGAGAATGAATTTACCTGTCTTGGGTCCTGCAACGAAATTAATCAGAAAAGAATAGTGGAGGAGTAGGAAAAAATATGTTTCCACTTCCCTCCATGCAAGCAGGAGACAGAACAAAACAAGGCCAATAGGCACAAAGGGATATTACAACTGGGAGAAGCCCAGTTGCCTAGCACCACGGGTAAAATGACTAATAATATTAATGGGACCTAAATTGTGAGCTGCTATATTTGATTCCAATAATAGGTATGGCAGAAACGCTTGAACGCATGGTAGTTTGTTCGAGTTTCCACAAGGTCCGAATAATAAATGACTCCGGATGTAGTCTGAACAGTATCCAACATAATATTGCGTTCGTTCTGCCAAAGAATACACTCCCAAAGAATATGATGTGCTGATTGTTCATATTCACAGTCAGGTGTCGAACATTGACAAAAAGGCGAGAGAACAAGCTTAAAAGAAAACAATTTACTTTTAAAGTTACCATGTCCCGTGAGAAATTGGGCAACACAGTGATCCACCTCCAGCCACGTCCTAGCCAGCCGCTCACGAACGGATGGAAAGAACTGGTGGAGGTGCCGCCCCTTGATAGAATTATCCCACCTACTTTGCCATTAGGATAAAAGATCCTCCCAGACGTCGCTCTGAGGTTTGAACAATCTAGATATCTTATCAAGGTCACGTTGCGGTAGAAAATCAGCGTCAGTGGTCTCCCGTGCGGAAAAGTACATTGCAGCACGTTGCTGTACTTCAAGATCGACTGGAAGTACACCAGCAAGCACCGGCAAAGCTTCAGTACTGACGGTCCTATACGCTTTACTTAAGAATAACAAAGCCAAGCGCTGACTTTGGAGCAATTTACGTAATGCCGCCCCTATGGTGGCCCTATCGGCCCAAACAGGTGCTCCGTAGCACATACAGCCCAAGTAAGTAGCCCCATAAATAGTTTTTAAGGTTAGAAATGACAGACTCCAAGTAGATGATGAAGACTGTCTAGTCAGGTAACCTTGACCCTGGAACGTAAAGGGCTATTGAAAAACACCGTGGATTTTAGCTACTACAAGTCTGACTTCCCTCCGTCCCGCCCTGGAGGTAAGAGCTGCTCCTGTCCTGAGGACTCATTTGATGAATTTATCACGATAATAACCCTCCTTTTGGCTTTGCCGTAGTCGGGTAAAAAAGGGGTAAATAAAATAATAGAGTTACTATAAGGGTATGCCACAAGTCATCGTGATGCGATTTGAGACGCGAGCGAGATAGAGTACCTAGTTGCATTTGATCCAGTCTTTACTCAATTTAATGTAGGCAGCGGGTAGACGTGTTTGTTAAGATCGTGCAAGCCATTTCATACACATTTTCAAATCTATGTTTCCGAATTAATTGCCCCGATTGTGACTGAACATTTTTCAGATGGTAAGGCTTTGTTCGGACTATTTAGTAGATGGTTTATGTGAAGTTTGCACAAAATCGGTCGAGCGGGACTTCATTTATCACATTTTTTGTAACAAATAAATACAGGCCACCCGTGCGAAGTCGGGATGGGCCGCTAGTATAATATAACCAAAGTGGTATTTTTAGAATCGCAGTAAGCAGCTTTCAAGATAATGAGGGTCAACGAACGTTAGGAATCGACTCAAGCTTAGAAGAATCCCGCCATGCAATGAATAAACAAAAACAGCGGAGGAACAAGAAAAAGCATAATTTCCACTTTAAGTATTTATGTAAATTACATTAGAAGGTACTTATTTTCCTTATAAATATGTATATTGTGTATTAGGAAATCAGACAGAACCTTAAAACGAAATCGTTCAAAAGACAAAAAAAAAAGAAATCGACACGATATCGTAGCGAGCTACAACGTGCTACGCCGTAGCTATACTACTACCGTAGCACAGGTCTACGAACTTTTCGCGCCTACTACGTGGAGCGATAGGCAAAATATGAAAATTATTTTTATTTGTTAATTTTGTTAATGGTGGGCGTATACGCAGTGAATATGAAATTTGAATATAAGTAAGTATACTGTAACGTTTTTTTTAGTAATTGGAAAGGTTAGTATTGGATAGATGCGATAAGAATACTAGATAAGGTTTAATAACGGTCAATTAATTGAAGAGTAAATCCATGCATTATGAACATTAAATCAGCCCAAACCGGGCAAGCCGAAATCGCGGCGATAAGCCGTCTTTGAGGAGTGCCTGGAGGCGCCACGGCGTCCTCTCCTTCCGCTTGATGGAGGTGCTCACCGGACACGGGTGTTCCGGGAGGCTCCTGTGTCTGATTGTTAAAGAAGAAAAACCTGGGTTTTACCACTGCGAGGATCGCCCGCAGTACATGGCTGAGCATACAGTGGAGGACTGCCCCGCTAGGTCAGAGTACCGTGTCCTTATGGAGGCGAAAGGCGGCGATGTCTCGATTCAAAATCTAACTTTGTTTACTTCACGAAAATATACCCACACATTTCTAGTATATTTTAGTCACGTCGCGTCTTGGTGTGTACTGACCCTGAGCTTCACCACTTTGTAAGGTGATCTATTACAAACGAGTAGACGTAGGTAATTTAAATACCAATGATATAGAATATAATGAATCAATTATAGGATAGCAGTCAGACGGCCTAAATGAAGTTCCAGGCTGTTCATTTCGGGCACGCCGCAATCGCGGCGGTAAGATCCCTCTTTGAGGAGTGGCTGGAGAGACGTCACGGCGTCCTGACCTATCGCATGACGCAGGTCCTCACCGGACACGGAAGTTTCGGGAGGTACCTGTGGCTGATGGGAAAGGAGGAAACGCCTGGGTGTCACCACTGCGAAGATCGCCCGGAGGACACAGTAGAGCATACGGTGCAAGACTGCCCAGCTTGGGCAGAGCACCGGCGTGTCCTCACGGCGGCGATAGGCGGAGACCTCTCGCGCCCGGCATTGGTTTCGGCCATGCTGCGGAGCGAGACGGAGTGGGAAGCGGTCGCCGCCTTCTGCGAGGCAGTAATGCTCGTGAAGGAGGCGGCGGGCCGCGAGAGAGAGAGGACAGCGTCCTCCCTCCGCCCCAACCGCAGTGGTGTACGCCCACGGCGCCGTACGTCGCAAGACGATCTCCGGCCACCGTAGGCGCGGGCATGCGGACAGCGAGTAAAGGGCAACTCGCTGTCCGACCATGGACCATGCCCGGGTCGACGGCGCGTCGTGTTCCACGCGCGCCTCAAAGAGCTGTCAGCAAAATGACGGGGCCCCCTCTCAGAGGGCCAAAGCCTGCCGGGGTCGCGGGACTTATTTCTATTACCGCGACCCCGGAACATAAAGGGCTACTGAAGGACACCGTGGATTTTAGTCAGTACAAGTCTGACAGTACCTCCCGCCCTGCCCGGGGTTGGAGGTCTCATTTGATGATTTTACCACGCTAAAAAAAAAAAAAAAAGGCTGTTCATTTATCCACCAATCACTTGGACTTGGACCAGTTGACAGGATTCAGGGAGGCCATTTTTTATGAAGTATTAGGTATTTCGTTTAATAAGGTTTCTACCGTTAGTCAACATCCAGAGATGCGAGGTGAACTTAAATGTTTTACGGTCGCTAAGCTAGAAAGCGCATTTTATTGTGATTGTATAATCATCATAAAATCCGCTCCTTTAATATTATTCGCTTTAAACTGACCATAGACGTGGTGGTCATATGTGCTTTGTTGGACTTGAAACGTCGTTTTATTTGACTTGCTGGACCTCGTTGGAACACGCGTTAAGTTTTTGCATAGGTACCTAATTTTTTATCGTGGTAAAATCATCATGACGAGTCCGGCCCAGGGCAGGGCAGGGCAAACTGTCAGACTTGTACTGACTAAAATCCACGGTGTCCTTCAAAAACCCTTTACGTTCCGGGGTCACGGTATTCGTAAGCCCCGCGACCATTGCATAGGTACTAGCAAAACTTTAAATAAAACACATTACTTCCCCGTATTGTATGATATAAAAATATTATATCACAGTTTATATAATTTCACTTTAGTAAATTAAAACATTATTATATTTAAAAGTAAATTGGACGTGTTTATGTGTAAGTAATTTAAAAATAAATTATAATTATTTTTAAATAAATAAATTTGGATAGGTTGTTGTACATTATTATTAGGGTGTAAAGGAGGAAGACGGGATTACACATCTAGACAATTTCTAATCACTACGTAAGCGTGCGTGTGGTTCTTTTATAGCCCAGTCTTCATGATCATTTAAAGTGACAAAATGGCAACATTGCTTCAAGTGTTCATATTATATACTTTAAAAAAGCAGTGTCGACATCGCAATGATAGTTTCATAAAATTATGTATTTGTACACGCAAATCTTAAATTAACAACTCTTTTTACCTACCTAAGTGGGATTACTGAATGCACTTTTAAATAACAAAACTAGGTACATAGTTTTATTATAATAATTAAATAAATGCAATATGATTCGAAACAAAGAATACATGTATTAAGGACCCGTCCCACCGGCTAGTTTTCTTTCTCACACAAGAAACGTACAATAGAAAGTCATTATATCGCGAACTCTGTTGGTTGCTCCTGCGCACTATAACGGGTATGGCTGCACGTTTACCGAGCTTGCTCATGACGCGATTCGTGCGATTTGCAATTTCTGCTATGGATTAAAATCGTCCTTGATACTACGATATATCGTATTTTGGTTAAATCTATGGAAGGAACTATTTTAGGGACAGAGGTACTTCATTCACTACATAGTATAAAACAAAGTCACTTCCTGTCTCTCGTATGCTTATATCTTTAAAACTACGCAACGGTTTTTGATAAGGATTTTTAAATTGTTTTCAAATAGATAGTGAGATTCAAGAGGAAGGTTTTTTTTTATGTATATACAACGTGTAACGTTAAAAGCGCAAAACCTCTCGTGGGGTAACTCAGCACATGTTACTGAACAATGTTTGTTATAAAATTTTTGGAAATTCGTAAAAAAAATTGATTTTTCATACAAAATGAGAAATTGATCGAGCCCATCAGTATGAAAAACTATTTTTTTTTCGCGAATTTCCTAAAGTTTTATATGTTTACATTGTTCAGTAGCATTGGCTGAGTTACCTCACGAGAGGTTTTGCGCTTTTAACGTTACACGTTGTATAACATGCATAATATAGTAGCGAATGCAAACGTGCAGAGCCGGGTCGCCAGTAACTAATAATTGTTTTATACCCACTTCTCGCTATGGATGGAATAGATGCTACAAATGAGGAAAGCACACTCTGATAAAGCATAACCCTTCTTTGTCAGTCGGGTAAAAATGAGATAGTAAAGAAAAACACAACATTTCTTTACTTAAATATAATACAAAAATAACAAAATACCACGTATTGGTTTCACATTCCAATCCGATTGCAAAAATAACAAGTTAGAATTAAATAAAACGACATGATTTACTTTATTAAATAAAAAAATAAATTCATAAAACTTTACATGGTGGAATAAGGTGCAGCGCGAAATTTTTGTTTTTTCTAGTGCACTCTTGGTGATCAATGCCTAGCTGCTGATTGTTATATTTGCAACCATATGCAGACAACAATATAATACTTAATGCAAAAATAATTATTCTTTATTTCATTGGCTCTTTCGCTTTATGTGCTTGACGTCAAATATATTTATCTATGTGTTATTTTATGTAGACCTCAGCTTAGCTAGCTGATCTTCAATGTCTCTGTCCCTGCTCGATTCTCCAAGTTTGTTACGAGCCACTGAGGGGGCGTCTGCCATCTGAGAAAATTAAAATTAAAACGAATGATAAGTCCTGTTTTGATGGGCAATTTTTTTATGTTGTCCTACTCTAGGATTCCCTCCTGTATCGTGGGTGTACAAACGCTCAGACCCGGAACAACTACTTATAGATCATACAAATATATGCTCCGCGAGGGAATCGAACCCGCGACACGCGGCACAGCAGTCGGATCGCTCAGCCACTCTCGGCGTGCCTGAACTATGTTAGGCTTGACTTATTGGTGGGCTACTATTTTTTTAAAGAATATGTTACACATTTCTTACCTTTCCACTGATTTCAATGCCTATTTCATCGAGGACCTTGTTAACAATGCCCTCAGTCTCCTCTTCGTCGCCAGACTCGTCCATGATGTCATCAAGGGTTTCTGAAACTGTAATTCAAACTTGTAAGATTACTTGAATTCATTGACAATAATTGTATTCTTGTATGATGCATTTCAAGAAGCAAATTCAATTCTTCGAAAAGAAAGTTTTTTAGAAGAAAAAAGAAATCACTATAATTATGTGTTATAGTTCCAAAAAGTAATATTTCTATACTGTATAGTAAAACCCATTTTTGGAACAATGTTATCTGATTTAAGTAATCACATTGGTCTTGCGTTTTTCTTATAAGTCTTATTTAGGAAACAGGAAAGTGTATTTTTTAAATTAGGCAACTCAAACTATATGTGCTTTATAAATAGTAAATAGTTATTTATAAGTACAGTACAGTATGGTACATGTCATTGTGCCTATTTTTCCGATATGGAGTCCTTTAAGTCTGATTTTTGTAAAGTATTTTGGGATTGTTAAGTATTCTATGCAGAATTTCTCAGTAGCAATTCTAGATTTGTGCCCATTCAAAGGTAATATGAGCCTGTCTCTATTAAAAAAAAAAAGATTTACTGCTACCATCGCGAAACAGTCAGTATGTTATGTTAATAAACTACAACTTACTCATTTCATCTGTCATATCCATCTTTGCGTTAGCATGTCTGAAGGCCTCCATATCCTTTGCAATTTGCTGTGGATTCATGACCTTATTCATGCTGTCCATAGTCTTAGCAGTGGTACCCATCGCCCCTGCTATGGCTATGTTTGCACCCATCGCCTTATTTTGTATTTGTACACTTGCAATCTGTAATTTATTGAACATTTTTTAAGTATTGTTGTGAATAGATTTTATTGGAAATCAGAGAGTATGCCAGAGTAGTAAATTATAATTATATTTAGTAAAATGTACATCACACCGTCTCAGACTTATTTTAGACACTGACAACATATCAAACTTATGTTCTAAGTCAACATGTGACAGAATACCTTTTCGGCCAGCAAGGACCCTCAAAGAGTATCAACTCCTTCAACACGCACCCTTAATCTGCCACATGTGTTACACACACCCTTAAGTGTACAAGTCACAATTTAATCGCACCTTCGTGCACGAGTTTACATAAATATATAGCACTCGACTGTACACATCTTCACATTACAAGAAACTATCTAATATAAACAAAATACAGATTAAACCATTACAAAAACCTAAACCATTTCAAAAATTAAGTTACACCACGTTCACTACCCGCCCTCTTAATGGGTAATCTCGCTAAAGCTAACTTTATCATGGGGCCTGACAGAGACTTTGTTAACATATCTGCCACCATTTCATGTGAAGGCACATACCTCACCTCAACCGCATCATTCGATATCGCTTCGCGAACAAAGTGGTACCTAATATCGATATGTTTAGTCCTATTATGGTTCATCTTGTTTCTCGCTATGTGATGTGCAGACTGATTGTCATTATAAATGACTACAGGCTTATCACAAATATCATTTGTTAAACTTTTTAACAAACTCCTTAAATAAATTGCTTCCTTTGAAGCTTGACTAAGACCTATGTACTCAGCCTCAGTTGAGGACAGAGCCACACACCGTTGCTTTCGACTCTCCCACGTTACTAAACTCTCGCCTAATTTAAACATTAGACCCGTAAAGGATTTCCTATCGTATGACCCACCCCAATCCGCGTCCACGTAGCCAAGAAGTTCTAATTTACCTGACTTTCGGAAGGTAAGCGCAAAATCAGATGTCCCTTTTAAATATCTTAGCACCCGTTTAGCACACTTATAATGAGTTTCATTATAACACGAATTAAATTGTGATAGAACGCTAACGGCATGCGCAATATCCGGCCTACTATTTTGGGCTAAATAATTCAAACATCCTATAAGATTTTGATATGGCAACCTACAATCGGACTCGGAAGCTTTTACCAATTTGATGCCGACTTCCATGGGGGTAACAACTGGTTTACAGTCCGTCATTTCGAATTCCTTTAAAACATTAATAACATATTGTTCCTGATCAAGGTAAATTATGTTTTCATCTCTCCTAAGTCTCATGCCTAAAACATGTCTAGCACGACCTAGATCCTTGACCTTGAACTTTTTCAATAACCCGGTCTTCAATTTTTCTTTTTCATTTTCGTGTATACGACTATAAAAAATAAAAATATCATCAACGTAAATAACTACAACTATTCTATCCCTATCTCCTACTGACTTTTGGTATAAACAGGGCTCTATTTTCGATTGCGTGAAACCTAGACTTAGCATCTCTCGGTCAAGTTCATTAAACCAAGCATTCGATGCTTGCTTGAGACCATACAACGACCTATTTAATTTGCAAACCTTCGTCTCTTCACCTTTGGTGATAGCACCTACAGGCTGCAGCATATAAATGTCTTCCTTCAATTTACCATAAAGGAAAGCAGTCGTCACGTCCCACTGATCTATGTTCCAATCATATTCTACAGCTAATGAAAATAAAAGTCGCAAAGTCGAGCTCCTCACCACAGGGGAATAAGTTTCGTTATAGTCTATGCCACGTACCTGTGTAAATCCTTTCGCTACTAGCCTAGCTTTATACTTTGAGACTTTACCATCGCTATCTCGCTTAATCTTAAAGATCCATTTGCATTGAATCGGTTTCTTATCACGTGGTAAGTCAACTAGTGTCCACGTCTGGTTCTCCTTCAACGATTGCAGCTCATCGTTCATGGCCTTTTGCCACAACTCACGATCAGGTCCAGCTAGCGCCTTCTCTACAGTCGTCGGATCACCGTCAATTGCCGCGAGAGCATTAATGCACATGTTTGTGTAGTCGACTGGCTTCCGTGCACGCAGGTTGTATCTCGGTTCTATATTCGTTTCAGTACTCGCTTCTTGAAACGTAGCGGATTCGGTACTTCCTGTATCTGCATCCTGAAAATCATCTTCGTTGTTTGAATGAACATCAGGAGAAACATCCAATATCGCAGGTTCAGTTCGTTCCTCTTCAATGGACATAGGAACAACTGCGTTTTTCGTCACATTCGTACCATCACCTGGAAACACATTTTCTAAGAATTTCACATCCCTTGCAACTGTTATCTTACCAGTCTGTGGGTGCATCAGTCGGTAACCTTTCGTAAGTTCACAGTAACCAATAAAAATCAATTCTTCAGTCTTCATGTCGAGCTTTTGCCTTTTCTGTTTCGGTTTCAATGCAAACGCCAAACATCCGAAGATTTTTAAATGACTCAAGTTTACTTTCTTACCAGACCAAAGTTCTTCAGGTACTTTATTCGTGACAGCCTTCGTGGGGCTTCGATTCTTTAAGTAAACTACGGTACGTACCGCCTCAGCCCAAAACTTCTTGCTTAAATTCGCCTCACAAAGCAACGTCCTTGCTTTCTCTATGATTGATCTGTTCGCCCTCTCAGCTACGCCATTTTGTTCAGGCGTATAGGGAACTGTCTTTTGGTGCTTTATGCCAGCTGACTTGAACAAACTGTCGAAGGCGTGGTTGCAAAATTCTGTACCATTATCAGATCTGAGGCATTTTATCGACTTACCAGTCTCTTTCTCCACTTCCGCCTTAAACTCACGGAATTTATTGAAAGTTTGACTTTTATTTCGTAAGAAATACACGTACGTCTTGCGCGTGTAATCGTCGATAAACAGCAACATATATATGGAACCAGCAAATGATGGCTCTTCCATTGGACCGCAGATATCCGTGTGTACTATCTCTAGAATCTGTTCCGCTCGTGTGCCTTTGTTTTTGAATGGGCTTTTACATGTCTTACCTTGTATGCATGGAACACATGGCTCAATGTGTTGTTTACTGTTGAATTCCATACCAGTCACCAAATCTTTTAATATCAGCATGTAATTTTTACTTAAATGCGCCAATCTTCTGTGCCATAAATTTGACAGAATTTCATTTGACAATGTCGCGTTGACGTAGTTTATGTTTTCTTTCAACTTGAAAATTCCATCAACCTCATTGCAGGTCGCAACTATTTGGTCCAATTTATTTTTAATAGTGCAACCTCTTTTATCAAAATTAACCGCGAAATCCTTCTTTACGAGATCGCTCACTGATATTAGGTTCATAGACAGACGAGGAGCGTGTAGAACATTTTTCAAAGTAAAATCTGAATTTTCGCTTACTTTTGGTACAGCATTTCCTCTGCCTTCAACTGATATTTCTTCACCATTGGCCACTTTGATTTTCAAGTTACTCTTTACTTTCTGATAGTTACATAACTTTTTCGCATCGTAAGTCATGTGGTTCGAGCAACCACTATCTACATACCAACCAGTTTTGTTTGTGGTATTCTTCTCTGCCGTACTCAGGCACACACCGGCATTCAGCTTCTTACATTCAGCCGCCTTGTGTCCTTCTTTGTGGCATTTAAAACATTTGCGCACTGGTTTCCGAGCATTGTTCTTTGGTGCCTTTTTTTGTTCTGAAACAAAAGCTTGCTCACCAGTTCCAGCTTTACCTTCAGCTTGTCGATTACCTTCCTGCAGCAGTTTGGTTTTGATCTGCTCTAAGCTAATCTCCTTCCCACTGTTGTCCACTGCCATTATCATCGGGTTGTAGTCTGATGTTAATCCGGCAAGTAAAATGGAAATGATCCAGTCATCTGAGACTTTTGCGTCTATTGCAGCCAATTGTTGTGCTATGGATATTACTTTTGAAATGTATTTCTCCATACATGAAAAGTTTTCCAACTTACATGTCCATAATTGACGCTGCAGTGATATACGTCTACCCCAGCCTTTATCTTCATATGTTACGCACAGATTGTGCCATACCTCATGCGCGGTCTTTGCGTTATAGACATGCGCAAAACATGAAGGCTCCAACAGCAGACAAATCGTAGTACGCGCCTTTCGATCACTATCCTTGAGTGCTGCACTGACTTCTTCGGCTTCTACAGCCTCCCACCAGTTTTTACATTCTAAGTAGTTTTGTACTTGAAATTTCCAAACCTCGAAACCAGATGCACCCTCAAGCTTTTTTATTCCACAAATGGAACCTGACGACAAGCTCTGGTCGTCTGACATAATCGAAATTTTCTTGCGTATTTACCAAATCTTCACAATTTACAACGTTCTGGGCCCATAACCTTTTGGAAATCAGAGAGTATGCCAGAGTAGTAAATTATAATTATATTTAGTAAAATGTACATCACACCGTCTCAGACTTATTTTAGACAATGACAACATATCAAACTTATGTTCTAAGTCAACATGTGACAGAATACCTTTTCGGCCAGCAAGGACCCTCAAAGAGTATCAACTCCTTCAACAGATTTCCTGGTACTGCTTTAACTGAGTTGTAAAAGGAATGGTTCAGGAGCTAGTTGAAGCCTAGATGCATGGCTGATGGCCATAGGCTTATTATCCTGGGTAGTGGACTGTCTCACCTGGTAACTGTGGCCCTGGTACATATTGGGTTATTGAAGGATCACCGTGGATTTTAGTCAGTGCAAGTGTGACAGTCCCTCCCGTCCCACACTGGGCAGAAGGACTCATTGGATGATTTTATCACGATTAAAAAAGGCTTATTACCCTCTATGAAATATGAAATATGAAATATGGGATTTAAACATAACAAGAGCTCAGTAAAAACTATGAACGACCTCTTTTCTGCAATTCAGAAACTCAAGGCCTGAAATTGATTTTAATTTTTAACTTACCAATATAAAAAAAAACAGAGATATTTTGTCTTCATGACCTCTAAAGTGTATGAAATTCCATGTAACTTAAGACAAACTAATCTAGTCATATTAACATAGTCCCAATCATATTACCTTACTATTAGCATTATAAATCCTAGTTTTCTGTTTTCTCATCTGCACAAGTTGTTTTGCTAATATTTTACAACCCTCATTGTTTCCCTCTTTAGCCATCTTCTTAATCTCATTTTCCTGGAAATATAAAATATAAGTAAGTATAAATAATAAGGTTGATTAATGTGATTTAAGACATCAAATAGGATAACTTTTCCAAATGAACACAGTCAGGGCCGCGCCGACCGCTTGCAGCGCCTGTGTGCAAAACCTATGGAGTGCCTAAGCACCTGTGTGCAAAACCAATGAAGCGCCTTTTTATGTAGTCGTCTTTCAAATTTCTTTCATAAATTCAATTTTTTTCTGAAATATTTTCATCACTTTTATCAATTTATCAGTTTCTCGCCATTTGCTTACTTATTGATACTCAAGTATTAAAATGTCATGTAACAAAACTAATTTCAACATTGGCACTATGGTCACCCGGCGCCTCTATTGCCCTGGCGCCTGTGTGCGCCGCACACTTCGCACATAGGGGCGGCTCGGCCCTGAACACAGTAAAAAAATATTGGATCAGGTGGCACATTAATAATAAAACTCCTATATTATTTCTACTCATTTGTTGGTCTGAATCTCTATTTTTGAGATACAAAAACTTACCAGCTTCTTTTCTTCTCTTTCTAATGCTGCCTTATCTCGTTCCAAGTCTCTATTGGCTTTACGCAGCTCTCGATCATTCTGTCTCTGTTGTTCTAGAAAAAAATATTTATATGATTTTAACCCAACAGTTTCTTAATAATTAATGACTAAATACTCCAACAAAAACATCATTATTTAAAAAAAATATTGTCAATATCTTTAGACCTGCCAATTTCTGAATCTTATTTTTTTTTAAACATAAGTTGATACAATGCTGTTTACAAATGATCTTATTCTATTTGTATACAAAACATGGTTCATTGTGTTACACAGGCTATTTATCGCCTTTACAAACATTCATACATATTAAACTTAATTTTTAATTACATTGATAAGTTCTCGATGGTTGAAATCGTTACGGTTTGCCAATACGTGCAAGTCTTAGTATGGACCCACATAATATTTACAATGATCGTGTTGCAAAATGTACATTTCATTATAATACGAAGATTATTATAAAATATAAGGTGAGTAGCGGGTAGAAGCGCATAAATAGCGCCGGTATAGCGGCGTCGGCTAGTAAGCGAGCTATCGTCATGATATGTCACGAAGGAAATATTTCTGAATCAATACTTATCTATTCCAACTAAAATTTTAGGATTGTGTATGGTTGGTTTGAGTTTAAAATACACCAAATATTATTTGGGACCGGCTTTGTAGTGCTATTGTAGGTAAATTCAGAGGATTTTAAAGTGATATAAATGAACACATTTCATTACATTTTTTAAAGCGTTTGTCTCACATACAGTGTCTTAATGGTCAATTTACTACCATTAGACTCCTACGACAATCATAGCGTGATGTAACTAGTCTGATCTATAATTTGTCTCAGAATTTTTGTGCTACATAAAGTTAATTAATGAGTCACAATAGGAAATAAAAACATCAGTAAATATACCAGGCTAACCTGTTTTTTATGACAAAATAAATATATTATGACTCATCTCTATTCATTGTTGAAAATTTGTCATTTTAAATAACACATCAAGGCTGTTCTAAGATGTTTCATTGCAATATTTAGATTAACAATCATTTGATAATTTAGGAAGTCTCGAAAATAATAATTACATTCATGTGAAAATAAGTTTTCTGAAATAGTGGATAAATCACAAAATTTAATGGTACTATCGCTTTTTTTGCTATTCCTAACGAAACATCTAGCAATCAGATGTTTTCTAAGAATTAGATGCTTTTCGTCTTGGCAAGCAATTTCATTTATTCTCAGCACTTACCTTTGACAGTAGGTTGTTTCCCAAAAAAAAAGTCCATTTTGAAAGTTTAAAATACACTAATTAAAAATTATAAGATGCCACAATAGTTGTAAAATGTTAAACCAAAACAAACTGATGACAAATTTGACAATCAGATGACTCATTTTAACATGACACTGACATTATGTCAGTGACATAATGAAGAACGATATTACCATATTAAAAAAAAAACTTCGCACGCTATTTGATGCCGATGCTGATGCGATGCGCGTAACACGAATGAGATTTTATTTTCTAAATACCCTAATTAAATTTTAGATTATATAAAGATCATAGGTGAAAGAAGACTTGGCCGCACCGCAGTCCCCGCAGTCATCGTTTTCTTACTGCTTCTGCAGCTACTGCGATGCGGGTACGACCCGTGCGAAGTTGCATAGAACTTTAAAGAATTCGTCATGCGGTGCGACCAAGTCTGCGTTCACCTTATCACCCTATTTTCGTAGACAAATGAGCCATTACAGACACACACAAACGAGTCAAGCAAATGAGCCATTTAATAAAGAACATGTTTCACATTTTTCTAATTCTATAACGAATATTGAGATAGGTAATAGTTTAGATTAGAACTTAAAAGATTTTAAATACCTCTGGGATCCATAACTTTTAGGGGTTCTTTTATTAATATCACGAACCATATACAAATATGTTTACATAAAATTCACCTTCCACGAAATCATGGGTTGTGAAACTGCAACTGACATTTTTAAAATTCTCTTCCAGACTAGCACAGATATTTTATGAAGAGGCTCTAACAAGCATTCTAGGTAGTAAACAGGTCCAATCTTTTTTCGACAAACAGTTAATTTTATTACCGCGAGCAGATAGAACGAAAACAGGATGTCCATGATACGATAATAAAAAATGGATGGATGTTCGAGGGAATTATTTACTTAGATAGGCAAAAATTCCTTCTCTGTCGCCGCAATTATAAAATTTATACAATTTCCGAGTAAATGTAGGTATCAATTACCGCTTGATGGCTCACTTGCGTCACACACAGAGCAATTTAAAAGTCTTTAATGAATACTTTACATTCGACCTTGGAACTAGGTTAGTTTATAGATGGTGGCTACTTAACTGTAAAAGGTAGGGCACATCGATAGATTAGCTTTGTGAGCAAGGCAGGTATCCATGACCTAACTGAGTTGCGGAAATCAATTGAGATGAAATAGTTTACAAAAACCTCGATAAATTAAAAAGAGCAAAGCTAGCCCATTTGGGCTAGCTTTTAGCGGACGGTAAGGAGTTCCATACTGACTAAATCACTCTGTTTCCTTGCACACTTCCGTTGGGGGCAGAGGAATGATGGAATATAATGCGACTTCCTTCGTCCCGGAATTATGGGTTCCGGAGGACGTGAAGTGTAAGTAAAGTTCCCCTAGGTAAGGTCTGTGACTGGGGCGGGCGGTGTACGTCTCCGGAACAGCTTCATGGGGGCAACAGATGGCACCGCATCGATTGATCCAGGGGGGACCTGTAAACGGCAGACGGCTTGACATGGGACCCTTGCTTAGCCAAGCGTATCAGACTGCCTTGTTTTAAAGTTTCAGCTCGCATAGATTTGATTGGCTCGCATTAACGACTTTTCTACTAACTTCGAGCTAACGAGCTTTGGCTAAGCTTAGCTGACTGTATGACCCGTGCTTCATTGGAGGTAGGCTGGCCAGAGTAACTGTGCCATTAATGTGTTTACTTTAAAATTTCATTTAATTGACTCAGTATGTTTACTAACAGTTAATATCGCTGCTAATGTTCTCCGCAGTTTAGTAAGGAATGTAGTTATTAGTGGTATCCTACTCCCGATTGTAACCGAACTTTTTAATAATGACAATAGCAGATCATCTTTTCGATGAAGGCATCAACAACACTTTGCTTCATCATGATATGAGGCATGTGATGCAAAATAAATCAGTGTACGAGAAAACACAAAGGGATTATGTAAGTACCTACTAAGTACCTATCAGCAATCTTTAAAAAAAGGCATGTATATGTCTAGGTGTGCAGTTTACATATCATCCTAATGACGTTAGGACAGTTAAGAGGGCAGCTAATAATGCGAACAAGATTTAAAGCACTTATATTTCGGTTCGAAAATAATATCTGACCCATTAGTCATCACAACATTTTGATGAGGCATCAGCTAGCGTAGTTAAACACTTGAATTTATTTCCTAAATCCTTCCTAAGTCTAGTATTTTTCTCAATTGTCCTCCTACAGGAGCAAGAGCAACGAGACATGCTGTCATCCCAAAATGGCGACACGTGCGAGATCCACGACCAATTCTACAGGGATCACAAGTTACTACTGGTTCTGTTCCGAGCACTCGCTGTCATGCCCATCACGCGCTCGCGACCAGGTTTAACTTAACATCTTTAAGTTAATGTTATGAAAGACTTTAAGCTCATAACACTGAACCGGCTTGGTAGTTTTTATGGCTCTTCTCTGTTCAGTGTCGGTTTAAGTTGTTGTACAGAATCTTTCGAAGAAACGGGAGTCATAGGATTTCCAGATCCAGATCTCCAGCCCCGTGATAATGTGTGGATGAACATGATCATTCTGATCACTGTTCTTAATCATACTTATAAAATTCCGTATCATATCATGCTACTGTATAGAACTCTTATGAAGGCATCACAATAAACCTTTCTCAATAATATTTCAGGCACCATCACTTTTAGCTGGAGGTCGACCGCTACCATGTATGCCGTATGCTTCTACATCGCAGCCACGGCAGTAGTTCTGATCGTGGGATACGAGCGTATCATGATACTAAGATCAATCCGACGCTTCGATGACTACATCTACGCCATTCTTTTCGTCATTTTTCTTGTCCCGCATTTTTGGATTCCTTTTGTAGGTTGGGGCGTGGCTCATCAAGTGGCAATTTATAAGACTAATTGGGGGAAATTTCAGGTAAGCACAACTCACAAGATAGAAATGAAGTGGCTATCTATCTATCTACCTACCTTGCAGTCCTAAAGTCTTCTCAAATTTTATTGGCTTTCAAAAAAAAGAAAATCACAGATGTTAGTATCGTATCCTTACTAACTTACACGTATTGTAGGTCAGGTACTACCGAGTCACCGGCGAAAACCTGAAGTTTCCCAACTTGAAGACGACCATCGTGATCATAAGCGTGGGGTGCTTGTTGCTGGCCGTGTGCTTCTTGCTCAGTCTTTGTATCCTCATGGATGGATTCTTACTGAGACACACCACGGCATATTACCACATCATAACTATGATCAACATGAACTGTGCCCTGTGGTACATCAACTGCAAAGGAATTAAGATTGCATCACAAAGTCTATCTGACTGTTTTCGCAGGGTATGCGTTTTTTATATTTTTTCGTCTCTAACATTGTAGCTGTAACATCAAATGCCAACTAGGTGTACTAAGGCCCGTATCATAGAATTCATAGAACGTCACTCAATACTCCAGCATTACCTTAAAACTAGATTCAAGGCATTTGATTGGTTAAAACTAGTTTTAAAGTAAGACTTGAGTTTTGATGTGCGTTTGTAATACGGGACTGAATATCACTCTTGGCCGATTTTTAATTTCTGTACAGATTAAGATCAGTAGCTTAGCTAGTTGTTATTAGAAAGAGATCCTTCATATCAAACTTATTAACTTTGACCGACTCGGCGAGTACTTTGTTTGATGTTAACTATCTTTATTTCAAAATGGTTCTCTTTCCTTGACCTTATAGTAGTAAAGCACGGCTACCGAGTAAGTGGTCTTCAGCTCTTTTAGAAATCGATTACTGTTCTTAGATTTTTAGTAAGGAATTAAGTATAATAAACTAGCTTTTGCCCGCAACTTCGTAAGCGCATAACATTTTTTATCGTTCCTGTGGGAATTTCGGGATAAAAACTATCCTATGTCCATTCTCGGCTTTCAAACTATCTTCGAACCAAATTTCATCCAAATCGGTTCAGTGGTTTAAGCGTGAAAAAGAGACGGACAGACAGAGTTACTTTCGCATTTATAATATTAGTAGGTACGGATAACAGTTACGGAGTCTGGATTTTTACCCGGTTGATGACACATGCTTAAAATAACATCCCAAATGAGGCTGTTCTGCAACACCTCTGCTTCACCCTTCTTCGGGCGTGAAGCATCAACATCTCATACCTTTTATTACATTACCAGGACGTGGAGGTTGAATGCTCAGCGAAGTTGATATCTCGGTACCGATACCTATGGCTCAATTTGTCTGAGCTGCTGCAGTCACTGGGGAACGCATATGCGCGAACTTACTCTACTTATTGTCTGTTTATGTAAGTTACTTTTCTTTAACTAACTGAAGCGTTACAATTTCTTCGCCTAACATCGAAGCACTAATTTACTGATATTTTTGCTTATAAGTTACTGTATAGGAAATAATTTAGAACTTCTGATTTTCTAATCAGGAGCTGTAGTTATACTATTCCCTAAAATGCAATTTCCTAGCAGTGTGCGACGACGAGCCCGTTGAGAAAAGGCTTTTTGCGTCGTATACCTTGAGACAGAATAGACCTTGAGTTAGCCAATCACAACGCAGTACCCCGACCCTTTTTTGTTCCTTGAATCGTGCATGCGGAGTCTAGTAATATATCGTCGTTGATACAAGTCGTCTAGCGACATCTTATTCCCATACTGGTATATTACTATCTTTCTAAGACGTCATGGTAAGCAACCGGTAAAGAAAAAGCATGTTCCATTTTTATTGCATTTTCGTTTTCGTGATTTCAGAACATGAACTTTTATTGATTTTTCATATTTTTAGGTTCGCGAACATAACGATTGCTGTTTACGGAGCCCTGTCCGAGATAGTGGACCACGGGTTTGGATTCAGCTTCAAAGAGATGGGCCTGTTCGTCGACACGGCGTACTGCTCCACTCTGCTCTTCATATTCGTAGACTGCTCACATAAGTCTACTCTCACGGTAATATTTAACGAGTATGAACTCAATAAACTGGGTAATAGAAGCCATTTTTCAAGAAACGTTGATAAAGTTAATAAGCATGAATATCCTCAGTTTTTACGTACTATTTGATATACATTAAAGCTTGATTGAAGCTCAAAAAAATATTTTATCGAATAAAATAAAAATGTACCGTTCCATAGATTTTGTTAGTGTGATTTTTTTTATTTTATTTTTTAGCTGGTAAAATCATCAAATGAGTCCTCCCGTGTTCCTTCGGATTCCCTGTACGTTCCGGGGGCGCGGCATCCTGGGTTAAGAAAAAACCCGCGGCTCCAGCAGGCATTTGGCGCGAAACACGACGCGCCACCGACCCGGGCTTGGTCCTCGGTCGGACGGCGAGCCACCCATTACTCACCGTCCGCAAGCCCGCTCAGCCGCTGTGCCCTCTGCTGATCAGAGGACAGCGTTGGAGCGTCCACACGACAGGCTATTCGCATACGGGCAAAGAGACCCGTTAGGCACACAGTGCCTAAGGAAGAGTTTTTGCCCGCATCCCAGGGTGCACCGGCCCGAAAAAGTAGTCTTTCCCCCGGACGTATTCGAGAGTGAACTCCAGTCTACGGGCGCACGTGGAGGTTTCCTGTCTTAGCACCCCTTGTTAGTGTGCTATGTTTGAAGGTACTTGGGGTCTTGGGGTGTCTAGATTCTCCATCAGCTTGTTAGATACACAATGTTTTCAGTGATGTAGTGTAACGCAATGTGTGGGAGGACGAGATATAAAATAGTTTAAATAGTCAATTGTTACAGGTGGCTGCTGGGGTTCAAGATACTCTTTTATCTATCGACGTCCTTGCAGTTGATAGACCAACACAGAAAGAGGTGTATTAATTTTTTAACCAACTTATGGAAGCTATAAAAAAGTGAAAAATCATATACTTTTAAAATTCTTTTTTATTTTCATACTTCATTCATTATGGTGTTTCAAAAGTTCGTAGACCCACGCCTACGCTCTGTCTACGCTGAGGCGTACTGCCACGCTACGCAGCGCTACGGCGTAGCCCACCCCGAGCTACGATGAAATGTTCCAACATTTTAGGCTCTTCCCAGAATATTCTGTAAAAAAAACTCATTTATTTTGTTTTCTTCGTGCATTTAATATTATTATTTTGAGTAATCAATACGTCTTGTGTCCCTCATTTGTTAAAATATTGCCTCAACATTAAAAAAAAAAACTATTTCCAGATTGATCATTTCATCCAAGCTATCGAGATGAACCCAGCCGTCGTGAGCCTGAAGGGATATGCTCATGTCAACAGAGAACTACTTACTTCGGTTAGTAAGATATTATAACGAGAAAAGTATAATATCAGGCTCAAATGGGATTTGCAAAAAGGGACTTTGGGAAAAATTGTATACGGCAGGGTTTTTCAACCTGTGGGCCGCGACCGCCTCTTCGGGCCTCTTCAGGGGGTCGCGAAGCTTCTCTAGGGGAGTTGTAGAAGTTTGTAATAGCTATTGCATTAAAAAAAAAAGTTTAAAAATATATACTAAGGCGCTCCGTCACCGCGAGCATTCACCTTAATAATGCATTTATCCGAACTCTAATTATGAAAATGAGTAACTGTGTTGGATTGAATATTTATATGTCACAAAATAAAATACATATTTACTTTCTTTCTTTAAGTACAACGGGGGGTCGCGAAATATTTTTTCATATTAAAGGGGTCGTGCCATGAAAAAGGTTGAAAAACCCTGGTCTACGGAATAGTTGCTTGAGGATGGCCGATTATTTGACGAAACAGCTACCGAGGAGATCTGGGAGCCTAAAAAGGCCAGTTTAGTAGAATGATATAATATTAATTACGATATAACTCGTAATTCTTCTATTCTATTTCATATTATGACAAGCAATACAACAGATTAGATCAATTTCTGAATGTTGTCGTAATTAATATGAAAGTGCACTGCGATTGTTGGTTCGAAGTGGCGCTCGAACTCGAAAAGAATACCTACTTGGCGGGGTGTGGAGAAGGTCTTTGACCAACAGTTGGACACTTATGGCTAACTTTTGAATTAAGATTATGATGGAACCTTTTTGAAAAATCAATTAGTTATACGCGACGTTTGAAACACAAAAAACATAATAATTTTCTTTTTAAACTTTTTCCTTTACCCTTTGTAACTCAGTTGACCATTTGTTCACAGGCCATCAGCATGATTGCCATCTACCTGATAGTGCTGCTGCAGTTCAAGATATCGCTGCCAAAGGATCCCCAAATAGCTACCACATAAATTACTTTAAAGTTCATTTAGTCTTTACACTGTAATAGATACTAACAGCTATCACCAGTGTATACCAGACTCTGATGATTTGAATTCATTTTTAAGTACGCTTGCTTTTAGCCAGTATCTCGCTGGATGGTAAATTGAAGATGACGTGGTCGATGGTGAACCACGCTTGCTTAGAAGTAACCTTGATTCACTCTTGATTTAAAGAACCCAAGGTTGTAGCTATCAGGGAATGCTCTGGCAGGGAATTCCACTCCTTAGCTGCTTTTTTTTTTAATCGATTATGGACCACTCCCTCTCACAGAAAGAAGACTTTAGTCCCAGCCGTGGGAGAACTATAAAAAAGAAGAACAGAAACGATTAGCACAGCTTATCATAATTATTATGGTCTAGTCTGTCTGTCTGTCAAGTGTCTGTATGTGTATATCAAGCACCAAGAATTAAAATAATGCTTACAAATAATAAGTGTCTTTTTTCTTAAATTATTTATGTTACTTCATCTTGCCTTTAATTAGATCTTCCTTTAATATCATGAATGTTAAAGTGAAAGAAAGAGTTTGTTTGTTATGTTGCCGCTGTTTAAATTGCTGAACCGAATGAGGTAATATTTTTTTTATACATATGATATCTGCGGACAGTGAGAGCTAGATACAGTGGAAGAGTCTAGGTCTTTCTGAAAAACATGAAGGGAGAAGAAGCTATAAGTATCATATAAATAAAACCCCCATGCTGGACGTAGTTTTCAAATAGGGCAAGGAACAAAATATTTCATAGTATGTATATTCTTACTTTTTTTTGTCGTGGTATAATCATCAAAGAGGCTTCTCACCCCGGGAGGCAGGGCGGGAGGGACTGTCAGACTTGTAGGTACTTACCAAAATCCACGGTGTCCTTCAATAGCCCTTTATGTTCCGGGGTCACGATGACGGAAATAAGTCCCGCGACCATGTTATATATTCTTACCTACTACAGTTACTATAAAATAAACCTAGGCGTTTGAAACCCGAAACTAATGCAATCAAATGTTATATTATTCAACCATATAATAATAAATAAATAAAAAATAATAATAATAATAAATTATATGGTTGAATATAATTTATTATTATTCAACCAGTACCAGTACCTATTACTGCGAAATATTCGAGGAATTGGTTCTTTACACGAGTCCCTAACAATAAATAAATACATAATAACACAATACCAATGATAGATCTCCTAAGTTATACGTTTGCATGTAAAGATTTGATCTGCTTCATGCGTGAATGAGCAATTTTCCGTTACTGATGGTCAAACATAACCACGTGGCTAAGAAATGGCTTTATAAACGATTACGGAAAATATCGTAAGAGAATGGCAAAATAAACTTTTACACGCATTAAATGTCACTTACGTCTCTTCAGAACTGACTGGTTGCTCTTTATCAATCCATAAAAACATATACTATTAATATCATACAGTTGAAGAGTTTGTTTGTTTGGTTAAACGTGCAAATCTCAGGTACTACTTGGTCGTTTTTTTTTTGGAATATATTACTTTAAAATGTCCCTTTATGTGACAATTTCTGAACGTTTAATTGCTGTTTAGTTGCTGTCGTGGTAATTCTTTCTAATAATTCTACAACCTTGGCAGACGTTGACAGCTAGCTGTTTGTAGCGTGCGTGGAACACAAGACTGAGCTACCCATTGTTGCTGCTATCCGCAAGCTCGCAGTTACGAATGCGAATAACCCTGCTTCTCTCAAGGCCCAGGGAGTCTCTTGCAGCGGCTGGGGTGTGAGGAGGAGGATTACCTCTCCCTCACACAAACTGCTTCGTAGAAAGTGGTAACTGCTTCCTAAACCCCCTCGCTCCGTACCATGACCTAGCTAAGCTAGGGCCAGAATCCTATATGTATAATCCTATAACCCTAAGATTATATCCGCGTGATTCAACCACCAAAATTGACATATTAACAGTAAATATAAAAACTGTAAAGCAAATCAGTATAATAGTCTTGTATTTTAATATTATTTTAGAGAACAATAACTCAATTACTTATATAAATCCCATGTTTCTTATATTTGTATTCAATATTTTTCTATAGATAACATAGGCTGAATAGATTCATTAGGTATAATCATGCATGCTTCCGTTGCAACCCTGGCTGTGGCTGTCGCGCTGCTAGTCTGCTGCAGTGGTCAAAAGGTAAGAAAATGGAATTATCATGACCAAAATATTTTCTGTAAAGCTACCATAACTATGTGACCAAAAGTGAGGATCGTATTTCTAAAGACCATGGAAATCTCAAATGAACCCACAGAACCGGACCTAAAATGCTACCTTGTGGTACTCCTGTATCATCTGCCTTTTCCCAAATATTGGGGTCGGCTTCCAGTCGAAGCAGATGCAGCTGAATATCAATACTTACATGGAGCGACTGCCTATTTGACCACTACAACCCAGTAACTGGGAAATACGATACGTGATGGTAATGTCAGACTTTTGAAACTTCTGACTAATAGTAAGGACTGCCAAAGATCTACAAATGACAGCAGGGACCAACGGCTTAACGTGCTTTCCGAGGCATAGGGGAAACTCGTTATGACCAGGTACCCCTACTGTATCGTCGTACGGTAAGAACTGGCAGATTTAATTGATAAGTTTTTTTTTTTTTTTCATTTTATCCACTAGAGCTTCCATGAGATTGTAACGCCCTCTGATCAGAGCGGAACAGCTGCCCCCGACCTCAGTCCTAGACAGGTGGATGTCACTATCGCCGAAAAAACCAAGTTAGTAACGATTTGCACACACAACTGATTGCAGTACACCGCTAGACATCCAGTATATAATTGAACGTATGCAACCAATTTTATTTAAATTGTGAGACTGTGAGTGTATCGAAAAAACAATTTAAAGGCCGCTGTAGACATTGGGCAACACATTGGCCCAACATGCTGGCCTACTTGGCCCAACATGCTGACCTACTTGGCCCAATTTGTAACAAGTTGAGCGATAATAGAAGCAGTATAAGTAGTGCTAAACATTGTGACTATAGTATAGAATCGAAATTCGATGTTTTTATGGAATTAAAATATCCCTTAATTAGGCTGCAAAGTATTTTACGAAATCAGAGACTATTCGAGACGAGAGATATATAAGGCTATAACCAATCAAATAACGATAAATTGAAAGGAACAGGCCCGCCGTAAGCGGGCGTGCAAGGCGTGCAATGCACGCGGGCGGCGCATCCAGGGGGGCGGCAAATCAAGCAATCAACGACCAAAATTCCGACATTGTCACAACTAAAAAAAATATCTAACCAAAGGAAATATGAAGCGGCGCGCAATTATTTTCTTTTGCATTAAACAGTGCCATCTATTGAAGTTGAACCTTTTCAAAGTTAAAAATTATAAAAAAAACTATTTAAGATCAACAATGCACCAGCAAAGACTAAGTAATTTAGCCATAGTTTCAATTGAACATGAGATATTAGATAGCTTGACACAAAAAAAATTGATAACAGATTTCGCCAACATAAAGGCGAGAAAGGTACAATTACTGTAAATTAAGTAAATTAATAGTTTTTCGTTGTAAAGTATTACTTAGTTTTTTCACATCCTTAACCTAGTTTTTTTGACCAAGATCGTGTAAAAGTAAAGCCAGAGGACAAAGCTGAAACGGGAGGATGGCAGCATAGCGTCGACCAAAGCTGAGGTTTTAGGCGAGATCGAAAGGTTCTATGGACAGTTATACAGTTCGGTCGCAAAGCCCGTTGACAGCTTGGTAGGAGATCCAAGAGCCAAGCTGTCCCGACATTATACCGAAGATATCCCGGACATCAGTCTGAACGAGATTAGGATGGCCCTGAAACAGCTTAAGAACAACAAGGCGCCGGGCGAGGATGGAATCACCTCAGAGCTTCTGAGAGCGGGTGGAACACCGGTACTTAAAGTCCTCCAGAAGCTCTTTAATACCGTCCTGTTCGAGGGCAAAACGCTCGAAGCATGGAGCGGAGGTGAGGTGGTGCTGTTCTTCAAAAAAGGTGATAACAGCCTATCGAAGAACTACAGACCCATCACGACGAGTCATGTTTATAAGCTGTTTTCAAGGGTTATCACGAACCGTCTCGAACACAGACTTGATGACTTCCAGCCTCCCGAACAAGCCGGTTTCCGACGAAGCTATAGTACCATAGACCACATCCATACGCTGCGGCAAGTTATACAGAAGACCGAGGAGTATAACTTGCCATTATGCTTAGCGTTTGTGAACTATGAGAAAGCCTTCGATTCGGTGTAAACATGGGCGTTGCTTGAGTCACTCCAGCGATGCCTTGTTGACTGTCGGTACATCGAGGTGCTGAAGTGTTTATATAATAACGCCACCATGTCGGTCCGAGTACAGGAGCAGAGTACGAAGGCGATTTCATTGAGAAGAGGCGTCAGACAGGATGATGGGATGTTATCTCCCCTAAACTGTTTACTGCCGCAATGGAAGACGCCTTCAAGCTCCTGGAATGGCAAGGACTTGGCATCAACATCAATGGCAGGTACATCACTGACCTTCGGTTTGCCAACGACATCGTAGTCATGGCAAAGTCGATGGAGGAACTCAGCATGATACTCGATGGCCTCGACCGAGTTTCGCATCGGGTTGTGCCCACCCCAGTCTCTGTTGGAAACTCGGTACTCGAAGTTGTTGACTCATATATCTACTTAGGACAAGTAGTCCAATTAGGTAGATCCAACTTCGAGAAAGAGGTCAGCCACCGAATCCGAGGCAGCGTTCGGGAAACTACGCAGTGTCTTTTCGTCCGATATACCTCAGTGCATCAAGACAAAAGTCTTCAACCAATGTGTATAACCAGTGATGACTTACGGCACCGAAACGTGGTCTTTCACTATCGGCCTCATCTCAAAGCTCAAAGTCACTCAGCGAGCTATGGAGAGGGCTATGCTCGGTGTTTCTCTGCGTGATCGAATCCGAAATGAGGAGATCCGTAGACGAACTAAAGTCACCGATATAGCCCACCGGATTAGCAAGCTGAAGTGGCAATGGGCAGGCCATATTGCTCGCAGAGTGCATGGCCGATGGGGTCAAAAAGTGCTAGAGTGGAGACCACGGACTAGCAAGCGCAGCGTAGGACGTCCACAAACAAGGTGGACAGACGACCTTATGAAGGTCGCCGGAAGACGCTGGATGCAGGTCGTTTCCAACCGGTACATGTGGAGATCAAAAGGGGAGGCCTATGTTCAGCAGTGGACGTCCTTTGGCTGAGATGATGATGATGATGAGATCGTGTAGGGTAGACATAGTTAAACGGGGGCGGCATAATGGGAATTGCACACGGGCGTTCAAACCCCTAGCGGCGGGCCTGGAAAGGAATGTTTATCACAGATGAAAAACCAGCAGTATACAACTATATAGTAGGAACCACGAGTCGGCCAATGTATTTCCGATTTAGTATTTATTTAGGGTTACACGAAGCTTATGATGTGCATACATACAAAATGAACATTTCATAAAACTGAAACGTTACATAGATTTAAGTTAGCATGAAATAAAATTGAATGAAATGATTTTTAAAAACATTGTTAATAGGAACCCATGGAGCTGGGATGGCATAAAAGAAAAGTGGACGAATATAATATCAGATTTGGGCCCAAAAGAAAGAATATTGAAACTTCTGAAGCAATGGGAAAATAGTTTTATAAAAGTTGCTACCCCTGAATTGATACAAATTGCAAAAGACAGGCAGAAGTACTGGAAATCTTTAGAGAAATCCTTCCAAAAACGAGTTAAGCAGGAGCAACAGGATAATGTTAAAAATGCAACGTAAAGTATACAATTTTTTTTTTTTGTGAAAGGCTGCTTATTTTTTTTTTTTTATTAAGTTAACTTTTATTTTTAAATAAATCAACATCGTGATCCGCCGTCATAATCTACTCATATAGGCGTAACCGTTCACAATTTTTCTCTCAATACGGATGTTTTTCTAAATCTGCAACGGTTCCGAGTGTACCAACTCGTACTTTATCCACGTGGAACTAAATGAATGATGGTTGAATTCCGACCACAGGACGACCTTTAGTAACTGTTATAATTCAAGTTACTTTTGTACTACTGATTTTGTATTCATCATTAGGACTATAATAGATACATTTCTTCCCGGAGCTGTCAATTCCACCTACCCTAGGTAATGTATGTTTGTAAACGTATCAAATTCCAATATCTTATTCATAGCATGATTACTTAATTCATCACCGCGCAAAAGTGACTTTTAGAGTTACTATCAATTAAGTAAAGAATTTAAATGACAATACCCCTCGTTTATTACTCAGGAATGAAAAAACGCAGGAAAAGGACAAGGAGCACAAAATTCAAAGGCGGCAAGGTGTCTCGCACGAGATTGATAACACGAACCTAAATGTCAGACAACAAGGACTTCAAGATCTTCTCAGGCGGCGGGAAGGCATGTACGAGACTGATGCCAGGAACATTGAAGTCGGACCACTAAGACCCCAAAATTTTCTCAGGTGGCAGGGAGGCATAGATGAGATTGATGCCACGAACATGGACGTCGGACAGCGAAGACAGGATGGTGTGGACGAAATTGATGACAAGGACATTGAGAATGGAAAACGAAGACTCCAGAATCTTCTCAGGTGGCAGGGAGGCGTTGAAGATATTGAAACCTCGAGCATTGAGGTCGAATCACGAAGAATCAACAATTTCCTCAGGCGGCAGGGAGATATGAATGATAAGGATGCCACAAAAATGAACATCGGACAACGAAGATTTACTAATAACGACGTCGGACAGCGACGGTTCCAGGCAGTGTTCCACAATCTACAATAAAGCATAAAGTCTAGGGACTCTTCCAACATCTGAACATTTTGCATTGTCATTTGAACTACCGATTTAATGTATTTTTAGCTAATTTTAGAACAACAAAAGTAATGTGGTAAAATCATCAAATGAATCCTCCTACCCACGGCGCGGCGCGGCGGGAGAGACTGTCAGACTTGTACTGACTTAAGTCCACGAAAACTCTTCAATAGCCCTTTACGGTACTTATGTTCCAGGGTTACGGTTAACTGATGGTAGAGTCCCGCGACCTAATTTACTAGCATGGCGTAATAACTGTAACGTAAGTGTATCGCTATTCTCTCGACCAGACTAGTCAAGTTTTAGTTCATACAATGACTTCGAATTATACAAACCAAAAATATTCCAAAAGAAAACGGGTTGTCCATCAGGTATAAACAAAAAGGAAATGTCAAGTATTTGCCGGTGTCCGCAACAACTCAAAAGTCACAGGAACACACAATGTGGCAGTATCAGAGAGACCAAACAGTTTAGAGGTGGTTAAGAGATACTGTTTTACTGTTCAATGCATAATCCATCCTAAGGTTGTCTTGAAAAGTTTCTGATATATCCAGTTCAGTATATCATTTATCAGTGTATACGTACCCTATCTATTTCTAGAAAGGTAAGGAGTTGGGTCAGGGAACATTATTTACTTATAAATTATATTGATAATGAATAAGAAAATAATCATAGGTATGTTGGAAACATTTATTGTCGAGAGCAAAATCAAATTTCAAGTCACTTCATTTTTATTAACGCTCACAATAAATACACGGTATATCTTATCGTCATGATATGATACAGAATGATACTTCACAAAAAATAATATTATGACAATATTTTAAGTATCGTAAAGAAATATATTCGTAAGTACACAATTAAAGTACAAAGCCGAATTGTGAATTCATCAAAACACATAAATGATAATAATAATGGATAATGAATGATGCGTGGACGACAATGGTGGTCGAGATGATAAAACAATAAAGGCCAAATTTACAAAAAAAAAATGATTTGGACTAAAATTTCATTAAAATACCACAACATGTATAGATATTTAAACATATCTCTTAAGATTCGCGGCAGTATAGCTACAGTGACACCAAAGTAAGACAAAAATATACAAACCAACATAAACGAAACGAACATAAATCCAATAAATAACCTTAACGTTAACATTGAAATACAATTACGAACAGAACTTGCTACAAAACTTGATTCGAATAAAATCAGAACGAGTACATTACATAGAGGAAGATGGAAATATCACAATTGTCAGACATAAAATAGGAATACAAAAATGATTTAGTCCTGATCATCTTATTACTATTTGAAAGTGGCGAACCAGGTCTTAAAATTAAATTAAAACAAATTATTATGAAATATTTATGATGATTTGGAGATTCACCACGTCCATTTAGGTGTGTAAAGTCCAAAGGCCCACCTATCGGGGAGTCCTTGGTGTGTAGCGTTCTTGAACTCACTGTCTGACCAATCAAAAGGCTTTATCAGGTCTTTGTTCAGCAGTTCTAGTTTATCTTCTTCGGCTTTCTCTTGTTCTTGCATCACGAGGTCTCTTATTTCAATGCCGTTAACGTCAGGCTTGTTGTTCAGCAGTTCTGTATAAATGGTGGCCACGTTTCCCTTGTTGAGCAATATTTTAGTTGCGTTTGGCTGTATTTCTGTGTACGGTGGACCGGATATCGCCACGAAATCTAAATTGGATTCGTTCAGGGTACCTGTAAATGAAATGAAAAAGGTATTAAAACCATTTCGGGATGTTAAAGCTAGGAATTATTGAAGTCTACTATTTTCATTTAAAGAAATGTTATCTTGTAAACCAGAAGCATAAGCAAACGCCTTTTTTTACTACATAACAAAAAATTTTGTTATTCAGTACTGCTCGCAAACTAAAAGTTGTTCAAAATAATAATTACAAAGATCTAAAGAGGTTTCTAGTAAAGTATAACCATCGAGAAAGTCAACTCACCGCTTACAACTTTGGTGTCAATAACTCCGTAGGCTTTTTTGTGAAGGCTGGTGATGTCCCCTCGAATTCCAACAACTGACCAATACCCTCGCTCGTTGAGAACACAGCTCGCATCTTCAGAACAGTCGTCAATTTCCTTTTGGTTAGTACTGTTTGATTCCGTCATGTTGTTCTGTCGCATTAACGCAACTATGCTGTCCAATTTCGTGGCGTTTTTAAAACCTAGCTTGAACAACATAGCGCGAGGTGACTCTGACTCTGAGAAGATGTTGCCATGTATCTCTTTCATTTGGTTGATGTGCGTGATTTCTGCGATGTCCTGAAAATAACATAGAAGAAATATACTGAACAGTACCATAATATATGGACTAGATATGTGAAACACATGCCATGAAATGAAAGACATGGTTTAAAGCTGGACCGATTTAAAAAATTCTATCAACAATAAAATCTATATTATCAGTTATTAGGTAGCTATTATATATTTTTTTAATCTGATTGAAGTTTCGGGCGCAATCATAGTTAATTGAATATGATGTAAATTAATAAATCTTTAACTTACTGGGAAAAACGGCAATCCATGCGTAGCCCAATAGCCTTGTTCCAGAAATACATCAGATAAATCAGCAGAGTGCGTGCGGCCAGGAACCTGCTCCACAAGCGCTAGTAATCCCTTGGAATGGCTGACGTTGTTGCGGTACACCACGATATGTCTGATGTCCCTGAGGGAGAAACATACATCAATTTATTGAAATTTCTAACTATGGTAATTAAGCCATACCCATAGCAATATATACGTACAGACTACAGTGTTCTTTCTATACATACATATGTATAAAACCTCAGTTTACCCACTGACTTGATCAAAGGCAGTTGCTCAGCAATTTCTAAGGAAAATGTTTAACAAAGGTCAGAAGGAGCTTTGACTCATATTTCATTCATATTCATACGGACGGATGACACTCGTGTGACAAAGAGAGTGGTGAGTATGAATGTTGATGGATGTAGAAGAAAAGGAAAGCCAAAGAAAAGATGGATGATTTGTCTAAGAAATGAAATGATAGAAAAAGCAGTAAATGAGACTTTGACGTCTGATATAGGAGAATGGATAGATGATGATGTGATGGTACTAATGAAGCTATGATACTAAACTATAGCAAACTCATCGAATTCTAATTTGGTGATATTTGGTTTGAGCACTATTCGTGGGGCTGTACCTGTCAAATCAGTTACTTGAAGTACCTGAACAAGTAACGGTTAGTTGTCATTATATCGCTCACTCGAGCCTCCCCAAATTTTACAGACGCATTTGAACTTTATTACTGATGCATATGGTAGTATCTTATAATTAGGCGACACACAGAATTAGATGAGTTCACCCTACCAAGATTAGAGAGATTGGGTGGCTAAAGGTAGAAGAAGAAGCTTCCAGAAAATAGTAATAAAAAAGATATACGCCTGTAGAATTTAAATGTCGTGATCAACTCACTTGTCGACTGTGCTTTGAGTAACGACTTCTTTTCGGTCTTGCTTGGTGTCTTCGGTGCGAGGCTCAAGGGCGTGCAGGTGGTCGAACCTATTGAAGTCTACGATGAGCCACTGCTTACTCGCCGTCCCTGAGTTGCTGTTCGCGAGGAGATGTCCCCAGTTGCTCACGTTAGAGGCTAGATGATTAGCGGCTGATACTCGTGGACCGATCGGCACCTGGAATGTTTTAACAATGGGCTATTTTACTCAAATAATATAATCAGTCCGAAAGATAGATAATAAACTATCTTAAATCTGGATATTTGGCCCGTATTTTTACATTTATTACGTATTCTAAAATTGACGAAGATACAACGCTTTCTAAAATTAACAAAATGTCACTCTGTCCGTATAATTTTACAGGCATTATGACGTCGCTTCGATACGCTTCGAAATTCAGGAGTAGGGACTCCTGAACTTTGAAAAAGCGTTATGTTTGTCAAAATTCAATGATGAAAAAAATACGTACGAGTTCATTATTTTTTAATACACTAACTAACTAAACAGATTTTCAATTTATTTATGCAGTAAACTATGCTATTGCTTTCAATTATAATCTTTTTGACCAATTTAGTATCTTTCTACCTACTTGATGCACAAAAAATCTGAATCGTCTTTTTTGATTACTTTTATCGTTAATTATTATCTATACTAACTAGCTGTTTCCCGTGGTTCCAACCCCATCGCTCCTTTTAGTTGTAGCATGATCGTTTAATAATATTATTGTGGTTTTCAGTAGTCTTAATGACAGTAAAAACTTGTTATAATATTATGTTACCTACTCATAATAAAATAATTATATTTATAAATAATTACCAATATAACCACAACTATGTATGACGAATCAACCAATGGTTTGTTTAATAAATGTACCTACATAATGTTATTATCTCTAAATGCGTTGGACTCATAAAATAATTATTAGGTATCATTGAGCTATTATTACTACGTATAGAGACGATACCACGCATCACCACTGTGTCCCATCCAGGATGAGTGCGCGCGCCTAGAGCACGCCACAGAGATGTCAAACAGCTGAATGAACTTGTGCGCGCTCACTCATCCTGGATGGGACACAGTGGTGATGCGTGGTATCGTCTCTATACTCTTAATTAATTTTCAAAACTGACGGACTAATTAGATTTGCAATTCATTGAGTCATTCTGCGAAAGGGAAATTTTGCGAAAGGTACATTTTGCAAAAGGGACATTTTGCGAAAGGTACATTTTGCGAAACGGACATTTTGCTTCCAAGCCCTATTGATGTTGTCATTATAGTTATTATTTCAACTCACTTGCTCAGTTATATTGACTTCCTTCCACAGTTTGTTATTATAGTTGCGTAGCGGAGTGCCTGTCACTGCCAGTCTATGATTTTCCCCTTTCACTACGTAGAATTCGTCGTGGCTAGTGACAGAACCGGGGTATCCTGAGAAGTGGACGGTTGTTCCGGGAACAAGTTTGTCACTTTTAGCAGTCTCGTGGTAGTTTAGTTTATACTTCTTCATTATGCGAGTCATTGAGGAGTAGCTGAAATGTAATGATTAGGTACATATTATTAGAGAAAATTTACATAAACGCGAATCTGACGATATTCATGACGATATTCATGAGATATAGTGGTATAAACCTCATAGATTAGGTAGAACAGATATTTTATTCGATATTATAACGTCAACTAATGGAAGAAAAAAATACTCTCGCCGCGGTCACGTGGCTGTCAGAGAACCGACACCCTAAAACACAAGGAGCAAGTGACAGAACGGGGTGTATGTTACAGTTTTACAGTAAGAGCCTGTCAGTAACTTCTGTGAAACCCAGGGCTGGGAGGACTAATTTGATAATTTTACTCCTCAAAAAAGTATAGGATAACAGCAAATATTCCATCGCCTACTCAACATTTTATTTTAGCCGACCTAAATTAAATTGTTATAAGTCTCACCTTCCAGCAGCATTTTGTGCAACATACAACTTTTTTGTCGGAATTCCATCACTGGTCGTATCATCAACAACTCTCAAAAAGGCACTGGATAGATGAGGAACTGATTCAAGAGCTTCGTCCTCCAACGTAAGGTTCATTTTGCGTTGAATTTCAATTGCCTCTGATACAGAGTTGAGCCAGTACAAGTCTGAAATATCAGTTTCGTATTCTTTAAGGCCGCGACTGACTCCATGTTTCCAGCCGGTAAATATACCGCTAATTTGTGTGTAGTACAGCGATACCTGAAAACAGGAAAATATATATGATTTATTTAGTTAAAACCACACATTAAAGATGCTAAATGCTGTTGGTTAGTATCGCTTGTTGTACGGATAACAGAATAGATATCTATGGAGTACGTATCAATTTATTGTGCAAATAAATATAATAAAATACACGCATTTTTAAAAAGGACCAGCACGCGTAGCATGGCGATTCTATCTCTATTCTACTAAGAAAAGATAAAGTTATTTCATCGTTATTTCTATACAAATCAACTGGTTTTTTGCACAAATATGGCACGATTCTTACACCATTAAAGAATAGAAACATATCTTTTCTATATTTTAAACATTGATATGCATGCTTAAATCGATAAAAATCTTTTACGTTCTGTCATTTTGTGTATTCTCCCGTCGACAAAACCCGTTTCTTCCGCGTCATGCTACTCGTGCTGCTTTGAGATAACTCTTTCAAATAAACATTATATCTTGAAATTGGACTATTCTGTTTTCATTCACTTTCATTCATTCAATTTCATTCACTCTATTTACAAACTCGTGACTACGGTACGCCCTCGGGCGCCTTCGGCGCCTCGGGCGTACGTTGTCTACTCGTTTGTAAAAACCAACTTTCCGCACTAGTATCATAAATAACTATTTTGAAATGTGTGCCTTGAATCTCTTTTTCTGTCTGTAGGTACATATTTATTGATCGCTTTCCGCAGATACTACAAGCCATGATTAAATAAGAGGTAATTTGGAAAACCCCTTACTTATTTTTTTTTTTGCTATGGAGGTTTTCCCGTAATGCATAAACAACACAACGTAGTAATTACGATAACTATATATTCATATTGCTTAAGTGGACGATGGATTTCAAAGAAGAGATTATGTATAATTTACACATAGGTACCTACTTAGTTTTTCCTTGGTCAGTGGTTTCACTTTCCAACAAAATCATCAAATCGATTGGTATTAGTTTAGGGCATTTCATAGCTATTGGACTAATTTTCAATGCCTATTTGATATAAAGATCCATAAAATATAGTCTAGATTTAGATGCGTCGTTATTCGTTACAGATACGAAACTCGAAATATTACTTAGACTATCGAGTGAACCCTGGCACTCTATTAGTTCTGATTCCATAAGTCAGACAACACATCGGGACTCGGGACAACTGTTTAATCATGTTGTCACCAATTTTCAGTTTATACCACTAATTATAACATTATAATAAACAATTAGAAACGCCTAAACCTTCGGCCGAAACTACGGGTTTCATGCCTAGAAAGTAGTACCCCAGAAAATTAGGCAAACATGGTGTAACTTATAGCTGTGCATAAAGCTATAACCAAATTCGACCAAATGAATGACTGCTATGCCGGGGGTCGTGGGTTCGATTCCCACCCAGGACAAATGTTTGTGTGATGAGCATGATCATTTGTTCTGTGCCTGGGTGTAATTCATCTATAATATGTATGTATATAGAAATATATAAGTATGTTTATCAGTTGTCTAGTACCCATAACACAAGCTCTGCTTAGCTTGGGACTAGATGGCGTTGTGGGATATTATTATTATTATTATCCCTTTTTTTATGGCGAGATATTGGTCAAACGTGAGCCTATCGTTAAATTAAAAAATAAACTTACATGATGCCAGAAAGGGTCTTCCCCGCCCTTCTCCGCAGAATGTGCCTTCCAGATATCAACAGACTTGTCCAGAGCGTCCCTGAACTTGTTGCACTGCTTCATCGCAGCAGTATCTTCATCGCACCTCGCTCGGATGGTGTTCTCCAAGTGCGAGTGAATCAGCGACCAGGTCAGGGCACCCTCGACGATGCCGGCCGCGTATGCTTGGTGCTCGTCAGAATATGATGGGTCGGTCTCTATTTCCAGGAGAGACCAGCTGGAAAAAAAAATACATTTTTAACAAATGGACGGCGTGTAATTCTGAAATTATGCCACAAAAGAACCGAACTTTTCAGAAATAAAATCCTGGCCCCTAACCCAGGGTAACAACTTAATTTATTATTTGTGTCCGAAATTCCATGGATAGAATGATAATGAATGGTATGTGAAAGAAAAGACAGATATTAAATAGGAATGCTTTAGCAAATTAATGTTAAACTACAATAAAAATATTGTGTAAAGATATGGTCTCGGGGACTGACCGACTGTCCAACCAGGTTTTTTGACGACCACCAGAAAAGTGCCAAGTTTATGAACCTCGACGTGTCCCAGAGAATTAATTTAACTGTCTGTCCTCTAAATAATCCTGCAACTAAATTAATCAGAAAAGGATAGTGCGTCTCAACTTCATTTCGTTCGTTTTTTCGTAAGTTTCTGACTCAAAAGGATCTCATTCTTCTAACTTGACATTTAATACTAAATCAATATTTTTGACACCATCGAATCCTCCTGACATTATTCAAATTATAACTTCACTAAAGCGCCGTATTCACCATCTGTCACGGCTGTACGTCATGCACGATGCACGACGCAAAAACAACGTGAATAGGCTTGACGTACGTCATAATCACGGTGTTTTTGCTTCGTGCATCGTGTATGACCTTGGCGGGACGTACAGCAAGATGGAACGTGAATACGGCGCTTAAGAAACACAAATAGCGTAGGTTATGACGGTGTCACTACAAAGATCGTAAAGGATGTAGCCACTCTAATTGCTGCTCCTTTAAGTTATATTATAAACCTGTGTATAGAACATGGTATTTTTCCAAAGAAATTAAAATTGACCGTGGTGAAACCGATACACAAAAAAGGCAACAAATATTCTCCAAATAACTACAGACCAGTTGCTTTGATAACCATATTCTCAAAAATATTCGAAAAGAAAATCTATAATTGCCTCTACCCATATTTTGAGAAAAACAACATGTTTACCCCTTGTCAATACGGATTCAGAAAAAATAAATCCGTTAATACAGCTATCTTAGATTTTTTACATAAAGTCCTTCTAAATATGGATACTAGGTCGGCTGCCATAGCGTTGTACACGGACATGTCAAAAGCATTTGATAGAGTTAACCATAAAATACTTTTGAATAAATTATATGCATTTGGCGTAAGAGGTAACGTATACAAATTAATCAAATCATATCTTAGTGACAGAAAACAGATGGTAGAATTAAAAAGTGTATCCCGAATTTCAAGAACTGAAGAAACAGTGGTTTCTGAAATTAGAAATCTTCTCTGTGGTGTCCCTCAAGGCACTATTTTAGGCCCTCAATTTTTTCTGATATTTATAAATGACATGCCAACAGTTACAACTTACCATATGACCTTATTTGCTGACGATAGTACTATATTATTTACTGGAAAAGACAGAAATGAGTTAAAATTTGACATCAATAATACCCTTACAACTATTATGGGGTGGCTCGATGAAAATGACCTACAAATAAACCTGGATAAAACTAAACTTATGAATTTTAGACAGCGAGTAAATCCTGATACTAATTTAAATATTAACCATTCTCAAACAAGCATCGAGGAAGTCGAAGTAACCAAATTTCTGGGTCTTTATATTGATGGTAAAATAAATTGGAAGTCCCATATAGATTATGTTTGTAAAAGACTCAGTCAGAGCGCTTATGCTCTATACAGATTAAGACCCACTGTCAACCAGTCTGCTTTGCTAACTGCCTATCATGGATATGCAGCTTCAATAATACGTTACGGATTAATTTTCTGGGGAAACTCTGTGGAGAAAGAGCGTGCTTTTAGAGCTCAAAAGCGCTGTATTAGAGCGATGTGCAATATATGCCAAACGGATTCATGTAGGCCATATTTTAGAAATTTAAAGTTACTAACTCTTCCCTGTTTATACATACATGAAACTGCTGTGTTTGTAAAATCACACCCGAATTTATTTAAATTTTACACTAGGGCCAGACACGGGGAAATGGTGCAAACAGTGCCCAGTAAAACCAAATTATTGCACCAAAGTATATTTTGTATGGGACCACGTATCTATAACAATCTTCCGCCGCCTTTCAGATCTATAAGCGATATTAGAACATTTAAAAAAAAACTCAACGAACTATTGATAAGCAAATGTTACTACTCAGTCACAGAATTTTTAAATGACAAGACACTGAAACAGCCAGATTGTTACAACAAACTAATTAGTAATTAATTCTATTAAACTATTAAGTGACATTGTGTAATTGTTTCATGTTTTTTTAATTTTGTTTGTTTTTTTTTTAATTCAGAATTTTAATTATTATTATTTATTATTATTTATATTCTACATATATTAGGCTTTGTAATCTGACATTATAATAATATCAATTTAATCTTAATATGTATTGCATGACAATTTATAAATTATTAAATATTGTGAATTTTGTATGCCTAAACGGCGGGACATAGCAGATTTTACCTGTACCCAACACAACATCTTATGTACCTATGATCCACAATAAATGATTTGAATTTGAATTTGAAGTTATTGTTACCCTGGATCACATAGGTTTACTGAAGGAACAGAGAGGGGAGGGGAGTTCTCATTTGATGATTAAATGATACGATACCTGACACCCGAAAAAAGATGGTCTGATAATGGTATGTATTCATATTTTTATAACAAAAATAGTATGGAGATAGAAAATGTTATAATAATTGATTTTGTAGTAGTTTCAATAGGTTTAGAAAGAAAGTGTAACATACCCTGTAGTATCAATATCCATCCTGAAGTAAGCGCGTGCTACCCCCCTAGGTATATCCGCTAGTTCATTGCTTTGTCCCCAGTACTCGATACGATATCCGGTTTTATTTGAAAAGAATACAGTGGCTGCGTAATTTCCATCTTCCTGAATTCTGAAATGAAATAAACAATTTATAAATTTATATTTTGCTCACGTATTTGTAAAAATAAGTTAAGTGGCTGGCCAGGGTCGAACTGATCCAATCGTCGGGGTTGTATTTACTAGCCGGGTCCCGGGTTGTGCGGCCACAGTCTGCCTGGGTCCCATAGTTCGTTCAAACACGAATTGAATTCAATAGCAATTACCCAAACTTGTGAGAATCTTGTGGGAAACCACGAGGGCCCAGTTCAACACTGGGTAACGCAAAATTGTAAGCAATTTCATCATAATAGTAAATGTTCAAATCTGATAAGAAACATAATTGTAGCGCAATAAGTGGGATGTTTTGTTTATTCGCCACGCAATTTGTCTGAGATTGTTTTCCTTCTGTTGATGCTATCACAATAACTGCTAATAATGGCTACGAGATTAAGACGGTTTCCTGTGCTTTAAAAGCAATTACTGATAATTAGAGCTATTATTGTACCAACCTTTCAATTTGTCCAACGAACAGGGCCAAGATTGACAGGATGCCGAGAATCCCAAGGATATAGGAGCTAATCTTAGTCTGAAGCCACGAGGCCCCGACTACTTTAAGAATCTTGCTCATTTTCACACTTTTAAAATATATGTAAATAGATATATAGACTACAAAATGAAGAATATGTTAAGAAACTTAATAATAATGAAGTGACAGTGCGTGTAGATAATTTTCTCCAGCGGGAGAGTGACCATCAAAGTTGTGATGGCGTGGCCAGGTGTTCACGGGACTACTGACGATGCTCCGAATGCTGCGCTCGGAGTCTTCATTGGTTATAGCTCGTTGGCCAAGTATTTTTAAGGTGTACTTTGGCACCAATTTTCAACTAATTTCCCTTTTAATCTGTAACAAAAGAAACATAATTTTATTCAAAGCTCTTGATTTTTTATTTGTTTAAATCTCTATGCGCATAATATTGTGGTGGAAAACTTGAAGAGGGGAAAGTATTTCATGATTTTATTTAAAAAAATGCTCATTGTTTGCTCAGTTTTTGATGTGAGAGCACTTTAAGGTGATTGCAATTGAAGAAACTACAAGTTTCATTTACGATAAGACAGGTTCACTGTTATATTTTTTTGAAGTTCATACTGGCATGTATATGGACATTATATAAAAACAAAGTAATTGATGATCTGTCCGTTTATTAGGTTAGTTTTTATGTTACCTCTAGAATCTTACTTTTAACTACTACAAAAATGAAAGTTAATGATGAATGAATGTTTAATACAAATACCTACTATGAGACGGAGCAACACATCACTAAAGGTAAAGTTTTAACAACATTACCTTTAGAGATGGTTATGCAACTCTGAGGGCAAATTATTTATCATACTAAACGTGGGCATAAATCAACTAAGTACAGTAGAAAGTTCAAGCCAACATTTCACCCAACATGAAGTACCTAGTACACATTACCGTAATGATCAGAGCATGGACAGATAAGGGCCAGGTCACAGAGCGATGCACTGACTTATCTCTTTACTATTCACATGTCTGAGTAGTGAGTCTCACACATAACTTGGCAAGACAGAGCAGTATCACCGAATTTGTTGATTTCTACGGTCGGGGTAAAGACGGCTTTGCCGAAAATATAATGACATGACGACCAGAGTTTACCGATCGGCACGAGCCAAATGAAAATCTTATTTGTTAGTAGCGGCTTTGTAGTCGAACAATTTTTTTTCGACTACAAATTGATTGTCGCATCGAAAATGACGACTGTACAAATGCGTTGTTGTCCGAGAGGAGTGACACGAATTAGAAAGAAATTATATGTAAAAATAAACCAAAAGGAATTCAACGCAATGGAACTTTACGGCACTTACGGTTCGTTGAAATAAGCTAAATAAAACGTTGGCTTATACGATTATTATAAAGATGAGGAGTTCGTTTGGTTGAACGCGATTATCTCAGGAAATACTGGTTCGAATTGAAAAAATATTTTTATGTTGGATAGTCCATTTATCAAGGAAGGTTTTTGGCTATAAAATATCACGCTACGATTAATAAGAGGCGAGTAGTGAGGGTGAACCCACGGGGAATACCTAGCTCTTTCGAGTTTAAAAAAATCTTGATAGAATGTAGGTATTTCGATCTTCTGCAGGAGGTTTTACTTCATCTAAGCAAGTGTTTATAGAAAATACATTGCATTGCATTATTTAGATAGTGACAGTTTGTCTGGACAAACATAATTATTGTTCCTTTTAGAAAGAGTGAATAGCAGCAAAACTATTTTAGATCTTGAAGATAAAAAAGTTGTTTTAGTCGTCATTAGGCTATGTAATCATTATTTTATGTCTTTGCTTAATTTAAGATGGTGCTACTGCTTTTCATACAGATAAATAGCATGAAATTCTTTCCATTTTACAACCTTTTATTTTACTATTACTAGCTTTTAACAGCGGCTTTGCTCACTTATCTCGTGTCCCGAGTGACAAAGGCTATAAGGAAGTTGCCTTATAGCCTATGCCACTCATATGCTATTAAGAAGTTGCATTATAGCCTATGCCACTCATAGGCTATTAGGAAGTGGCCTTATAGCCTATGCCACACATATGCTATTAGGAAGTTGCATTAAAGCCTATGCCACTCATAGGCTATTAGTAAGTTGCCTTATAGCCTATGCCACTCATATGCTATTAGGAAGTTGTATTATATCCTATGTCACTCATAGGCTATTAGGAAGTTGCCTTATAGCCTATGCCACTCAGGACCAATGCAGCTTTCTAGTGGCGAAATAAAAGCTTTTTCAAAAAAAAATGTAACCGCCTTCAAAACCAACCACTAAAAAAGGGTAAAATAACCTACAAAATAACTTTTCTTTCGGAAGTCGGTGGTTTTTTTTTTCATTGTCTTTTTTGCCACCGACTTCCGAAAGAAAAGTTATTTTGTAGGTTATTTTACCCTTTTTTAGTGGTTGGTTTTGAAGGCGGTTACATTTTTTTTTGAAAAAGCTTTTATTTTACTCTTTTTAGTTTAAATATTCAACCCAAATTCTTGTCAAATAAGTACATCATTTTCTCACATGTGCACTAGAATTTTGTAATCACATCACTCCTGTACAAAATTAGCTAATAAAAATTCCCTATCTCAAAAACTACTGAACCGATTTTGATGAAACTTGCAGTGTTCCCTCAGTTGAACAATATCTAGTATAACAAAAAAAGAATGACTTAAATCAGACTTGTAGTTCCAGAGATAAGCGAACACAAACTAAATCAGTCGATGCCTACTCCTTACTGTTAAGGAGTTATACCTTCCATCATCAGCTCAGCTACATGAGATTATGATTACCATAAGCAAATACTTAAATTACTTCATAATATTTGCGAAAAACTATATGTGGGCCTATAAAATTTGAGGGTTGCCCTCGATTTCTCCAGGATCCAATCATCAGATCTTGACTTGGTGAATATGGGACCACTCCGGAAGCATCTCCTTTCGAACAAAAAAAGAATTTTGAAAATCGGTCCACAGTCGCCGGAGAAATCGCGTAACAAACACACAAAAAAAAAAGAAAAAAAAAAACATACCGTCGAATTGATAACCTCCTTCTTTTTGAAGTCGGTTAAAAAATGGAAATCGATCCAGCAGTTTTTAAGTTTACTCATAAGAAACAAACGTTAGTACAAAAAAAAACATTAAGTAGTACAGATAATTCTCGACAGAACAGGATAAGTCTGCTGTTTTCAGACATCTCCATAACTATGGTCCTTCGAACCGGATCCCACTACGAGATTGTACCTAGTGGTTGCTACATAAGTCGTCATCTCAGAAAAATATATGTACGCACTTTTTAGAGAAAGTATCTGTCACAAATGGTTTGTTTGATAATATTTTACTGTAAGAGCCATCCACAATCCTTCTTAAAAACTTCTTCTCATCGTTATAAATAAGCCATCAAAACAAACAATTTCAATGACTGGCGACACTGGCGTCAACAACGTTCATGCGACAGGAAATGAGGCAATTATCTGCAGCGTGATGTGGAGCAACATAATATTATTCCTTAACTTAGCAACACAAGCACCACACCGCACAGGTGTTGACGTAGTGTACAAACAAATTACTGATAATGTTCAAGAAATAGAAATTTCCTTAGAAACTGATATCCGAACGGATTGAAGGAAGAAAAGTTCTACTTACAAAAATACAAGTTTCAATAAATTTCTGGCAGTTCCAGGTGTACCTTCACTGAACTTAACACTTTAAATGCACGTCTCTTTACCTTCAATAACACGACTGGTCCGCGAACATCAGTAGTCAGGTAGATATACTTCGTTATCATTGTACCAATAAAAGATACTCTAATGTCTATGGATTGCGCTCTCGCGTTATCTATAACAGTGTTTAATTACTAAATGTGGAATAGTTGACAAATAAATTGGTTATTTTTATGTGGAAGGTTTGTTAGAGACCTATGGTTAATGCTCCTTATTTCCTTACCGTGACCCCGGAATATACAGGGCTATTAAAGGACACCGTGGATTTTAGTCAGTACAAGTCTGACAATCCCTCCCGCCTTGCCCGGGGTGGGAGGACTCATTTGATGATTTAACCACGATAAAAAAGGGCTTAATTAATGTAAAATCTGCTGCTGGTCAAAATAAAAAGAAGGATCATTTGGAGAAAGAATCCTATTTCATTTAAAATAAAAAATAATTATACCCTTAACAAAAAAAAAAGAAACATTTCGCTTAGTTTTGAAACACCACCAATCTTTTCGAATATTAATTTGCGGAAGAAAGAAGGCACAACTGTAAAAAAATATTCGATACTATCACAAAAATACTAAGATCGTTTGATAAACAAGACTTCGAAATATAAGCTAGGACTTTCCGTTCCCATCAAAACTGTTTTTTTAACAAGCTCTAGGTGTTCTTAATTAAGTAATATTTTAATTCAAGCGATATTTGTACAATAGATATGGCAAAATCGTCATAGAAACATTAAATAAATTGTATGTACTTACAGTTTAATTTAAATTCTTGTGTCACATTTTTATCGTATTTCGTTCTATATCACAAATTGTTATGTGTTCACCATTTTGTTAATAATTAAAACTTAAATATGAAAGGTAGCCATGCCACAAAAGTTCCTCTGACATGGACGGATGTGTCCGCTAGGCCGCTCAAGTGCACTAAGCGTCAATGAGACGAACAAGAAATCATACACTAAGTACCTACAATCTAACACGTGGAGTAAAGTAAGACAAACGCCTAATAAACCTGACTAGGCTTATCTCAGCAAAAATACTTCAAACGAATCAATTTTTGCAATCACTCGCTCGGAAAAACATTGTATCCAACCAAGCAAAGGCAAGCAGAAGTTTTTGAAACAGGTGGAATAGCCAAAATTGATCTTCAATATTATATTTTCAATAAGCTGGAGTTTTTTATAACTCGAATAATCTGAGAAACTGACTTAATTTATTTCTTCATCACGTTTTCAAGCCGTTTGGGCTTGAAAACGTGGACTGGTTTCGATGAATTTTTGGAACACGAACAGACGGAGGCGGAGGAGATGTTTTATAGACTATAGAGGGGAGGGAAAAGCAAGTGAAGCTCTAGCTAAATCCGCGAGACTCGGGACCCTGGAGACGGTAATAGGCTACGCCACAACTTCGCCGCGAAGGGGCCATCCCCTTCATAGGGACGAAGTCAGGGGTAAAATAGAATCTAATAAAATTTTAATAATACAGGTACATAACGATTCTCCTGTTACATCAGTTGTGATAAAGACAATTTAAAAAATATAAATGGTAGATTCGATAGACTGCATTTACAGTTCCACAGTGAAATATTGGCAGACCCTTCTGTGGAATCTTGTTTACAAACCATCGTACAACAATGCGTGTATTTTCATTTCAACTATACATAGAAAGGCACCTTACGTTTTTTTTAAACACTGTATTCATAAGAGCATCTTCCGACAAACACACTAACTAAAAAGGCCCAAAAGAAGTGAAAAGAGAAAGTCTCTTTATGGCATTTTTTTCAGAAATAAGCAACCAACGAAAAAAAAAAGATTTTTTATGAATTGTGTAAGTAGGCGCGATACAGCATTGTTTTAATTTTGATTTGGTTCATTAGTCATAGTAAATTGCAACAATCATCACAATATGAGTACATCGAAAAATTAACCGTTAGCAAGAAAAACGCACCATGCGTAAAGTTCATAATATTCACAGTGTTTACGGTAAAGTGCTTGTGTCGCACTATTAGTGCAGATGCACTGAGTCGGCCACACGCACCGCTTGTTAGTGCTTCCGTACTTTGTCCTTATCAAGGTGCAACCTGAGCGGCGTCTGCGCATCCACGAAGCTACTTAGCGCCATGGCAACCAGTCCTTGGCTCCTGTTTCAAGACACTTCCTATTACACCATTAGATAATACATCGTTACATCACTAAACAAAGAACGCGCCGTTAGCTACTCTTAAGGTAAATGTATACAAGTCATCATATAAGTATCTATCGACTTACCGGAGATCCGTGAGAGGACGACACTGATTACACGAAATACGACTCTTATAGCCAAGGAAATAAACCACTGAAATAATTCCCTTACTAGAGAATTAAATGCAAGCTCCGTACTCTAGAGGTGGTACAGAAATAAGAGCATCTAATGCTAGACGAGTTATTCTGGTAGCACTCAGTGAATTTATGTTACTTTATTATAAATATTAGAACCGAATTTGCAAAAGTACGTTCGGCGAATACGTAAACATATCTAAAGTAAATCAATACGGTTCGGGAGAAACAGCACATGCGGTCGGTCTTATGAATTTTATGATGATGCTCTAGTGTATATTTATGTTATTTATGTTCGCACGTGTCTCTGGCAGTTCCAAGGTAAGTAAAGATCGTTCTGAACGCCAAAAGTTCATCACGTCATCGTCATCCCGATGTGCTTAAGTACTTGTTAGGTTAAGTTTTCACCAAGCGGAAAAATTATAGCGAATTTTTTTGATGCTATATTTTTTTCTTTGAGAAATAATTAAAATGTGTCCGAGCATTTTTCCGCTTACAAATGGAAATTTACCCTTAGGCGGTCTTGGGTCGTGGTTGATTTTCAGATACTTTATTCCCCGGACATCTTGCGTGCATTGAATAAACTCCAGTCTTAGGCCTGGCCCAATATGCCAAGACTATGTCCAGTTTGTTCTTAAATGTTATGCCTTCGACCCTACTCTAGTATTGATTGTGACTTTGGCCACTGACGGACTAGTTGAGTTTACCTTCTAGTTTCTAGTGGGCACATTTCTATTTTTTTACTCCACAGCAATCTTAGACAATACTAACAAAGACAATAAGTAAAGTAGCAGTAACATACATTTCTACATACAAAAATATTTGCAGCTCCGAGTCGTTATTTCTACTCGTGCCACAAAAATCACAAATATTTACATTAATATTACTATGAATATCAGTTCATAAATAAAAGTTTAATTTTATCTAAATCTATAAAATGTGATGTGGTGATGAAGCGCACGTCTCGTTTTGAAATGGAAACCCAACGTGATTTCTTTGATCGGATGCACAGTGCGTCAGCTGTTTTTATTGACCGTGCATCACTGCATGCAGCAAAAAAACTGCATCTGTCAAAGATTTTAATTTAAATCGTCATTTGCACAAAATCACGAATCTAATGAGTTATCTCCGAAACCATACATCACTTTTTCGATGAAACTTTGTGAATGTAAGTATAGTAGATACAACAGTGTCGGATCCAATGGATACTCCACGAACGAAGAATAAATAAAGAATGTTTTAATTGACTTTCTGACCACACATCGAGATTATGCGCACTTCATCCCGATCACATTAGTCCTCCATCCCAACATCCATTCGCACTTGGTCCCATGTATTCATCCACACCTGGTCCCTTTCGCACTTGGCTCTTTCGCACTTGGTCCCATTCACACTTGGCTCTTTCGCACTTGGTCCCATTCGCACTAGGTCTACCGTTGCGTACAGAAATATTACTTCGCGTCATAGCAGGTTCATAATGCATGCAAGCTCACTCACTTTTAATATGGGTGGGATCAACATATGCGCTCACCTAGGCAATGGTTTCGCGGTACTGCGAATGGTACATTACTCTGCCGCTATTTCTGGCATCAAAAATGTATTTACTACATCTTTGAAGTACTCTAGTATTATATGTATCGGTGCTTTGTATATAACAAACACAACTATCGGTAGATATGTGCAGATAAATAAATGTATGCCCTTGGCATTTGATGGTGTGAATATTATACTATATGACTATGTGTAGTTTTTGCGTCACGCGTCGGTATCTTTTAATGTTCTCTTTTCTCCTGGCCGCGGAGGCACGTTCAAGCGTTGTTGGTCATGCCGTGTTCACCGTGAAATCACGTACGACGAAGATAAGAGGACCAATTAGATACCGGGCAACAGTTTCATGATAATTACATACTAATTACTACAGTATGCTGTAGTGATCACATGTTATTGAGTGTTTACGTTCACATAACGTTCTTTGCTTTCTTGCTTATGCTAAATGGTCGTTCTGAAAGTAATCTGTTAAGTAAATGTTAAACGACATACTAGACTATATTTTATTGCACGTATTAGGATTATAGATATCTACAAACTAATCAAATACATATCTAAGCTCTTTAGATATTTTGTATTTTAATGTCGTATTGTTATTACAAAAACGTATTCACTGGCATTTATAAAAAGTCGAAGTAACAATCGCAATTAACTCACATAAATCTATCGATAAAAAAACGTGATACTCCCCATCACTATGGAAGTTATAACCTCAATCGAACCCAAAGTTACTTCGCACACGACCGGAAATTCCTGTCTGGATAAAAAAGTCCTGTCTGTAGAGGCTCGAACCGCGTCGTACGCTTGCTAACGTTCAAACAAAGAATATTTTTTATTCCATTTTTGTCGACTCTACCCGAGTTCACCCGAACTTTGCCGAGCCACTGTAATAGACATAATCCATTTCCCTACTTTCTCTTACTACTACTTCGTATAGCTATCTCATACATAATTTTATATTTATAACAATCTAGAACAAATACAGTATTGAAAGTATAACTTACATTTAGTGTTTCTAGATATTAATCAATCTAATACCGAATAGGTACTTTAGTTTCACTTTCAACTATAAATAATGAAAGTATATTTGTGTGGCTAATTGAGAATGTTAGATGTATAGATTACAGCAAGTAAAAATATTCATAATGAGCCAAGACTGCTCCTTCTGTCTTATATTTTATCTTCTATCAATTTTTCGTATTTAAATAGTATCTGTGGGCCAAAACAGCTCAGAACTGGTGCCCTGAGACAATGTGGCGAGGTCGTGGCAGGCCACGTAGGAGATGGCGGGACGAACCGGACAGGTTTCGTTCGAACTGGAAGGAGGACGCCCAGTATCGTGAAACGTGGAAGGAGTGGAGGGAGGCCTTTGCCCAGGAGTGGGACAGAGAAGGCTCCTAAAAAAAATATTAGTATCTGACTGTTTTGAATCTTGGTGCAAAAAGAACGAATGGTTTTACTTCAACGCGTTCCCAAACCATTAACCTGATTGTGGTCAAAATTTAATTGGTTATTTTGTACACGCTTAAGAAGATTCTAGCAAAAAATACTGTTTTTATTTACATAGCATTGCAACTTGGTGATAAATAAAGAAAAAGAACCGCAACCTAATTATGCTCGGGGAATGCACTCGACGCAAAGCTGCGTGTGGTTCAATAAGTGCAGTTGCAACAGTGAACGTTGAATGGATCACAGAGAGGGCAATGACCCGCTTGCTTACCACCATGACACGCCGGCTGCACGGAACCGACCCCACGCGGCCATATTTTATAAAAACATCGATAAATCAATTCACATCACTTTATGTTCGACGTGATAGAATTCGGTGAATCGATTTTAGCGTTTAGATATTCTCAATGAATGATATCGATTTTATTTTTATTATTTTATGTGCAAGACAACAATGTTTTAACATTTATACCGGCTGGCCTCCGAAACTAGTGATATTGATCGCCTTTGGAAACCCTCAATTATGCAAGAATCTTGTTTCTAGATAGTTTTGTAATGTCAGTAAATTCTCAAACTCAAGTACCTACTAAAAAACTCGATGATATTTGAGTCTATTCCAAAAAATACAACGGTCACGCGTCAGTATGAAATAAAAACCAAATTAATGTTAATTAAATATTGTTCATTATAAACTAGATATAACAGTCTCAAGTTTATATTTTCCAATGACAATGTTCAGGAAACAGACGTTAGTCATTTCCGTGTGAAATGAAATAGTATCATGTTGTACTTGCAGCTTGATAACTACATTAGCGAGCAAAATTATGGAATCACTTATTGAAAATTATCTAGGATAGCTCCTTAAATAATGAGCTGATTTGAATGAATTTGGTATCAATTGACAGGGAGTCTGACAGACCATTACGCCTACACGACGGCACACCCAATACGCACTCCCACACGAAAAAATAAAATGTAGGTAACCCAATAATTATACAATTTCAAGTAACTTAGTAATAGCCCTAGTTGCCAGAACGCCCCGTGTGTCTGGCACTCAACTCAAACTTACTGCTCGGAAAAACCACACGCTTTTTTTTATATGGTAAAATCATCAAATGAATCCTCCGCCCTGGGTGGGGCGGAAGGGACTGTCAGACTCTTACTGACTAAAATCCACCCGTGTTCCTTCGGATGCCCTTACATGGTTGGGTGACTGTTGGCATACATGACCCGAGGGCCATAGCCTAGAATGACGGGAAATTTTATCATCTAGGGCGTATTACCGAGTTTTACCCTCCATCAAACTTCACAAAACCAGTTTATTATGGTCTCAAGTTTTATGATCTCTTCGCACCATCAATGACCAGGTGGCCTATACCATGACATCTTGAAGCATGAGTAGTTAGGCTGTGGGAAAAAGACAGAGCTATGCAAGTCGTTTAGTGCCATCTCGTTCTCTGAGCGGATCCCAACAAACCCTTTAAGACGTCATGGTGGGCCATCCACCAGCTTACGATGGTTATTTTGATGTGTAGCCGTGTGTATGTGTATGTTGTGGTGTTTTGGATCAATTAGTTTCGTTGTACAAACTTGCAAGTAGATCAATGTGGACGTCAATGACTAATTATCTATTAAATCAGCATTCCATTTAATAACGAGGCTATCAGGTCACTTCGTAGTTAACTGTTCTAAAATTTGTCAGCTTGTCAATTCTTTCGTTAATTACTAGATTGTTAATGGTGTTCTAACGATTTATGCTACAATATAAGGGATATTGTAGCATAAATCGTTAGAACACCATTCATCTTTCAGCATCTTGGAATTTTATTTTTAAAAGGAAATTAAAAGTTTTGGGTGCTAGAATAGGGTCTGGGTGTTTGTGTTTGTGAGTTTCTATAATGTTAATAATCGCACCCATGGAGAAATTCCTAGAGTGAGGCAAGTTCTAAAAAAAAAACAGTAAAAACAACAAAAACCTCGACTACATTTTCACACCTTTTGTGACAGTCCAGGCCAACGATGGTGTAATTATTTAAAATTTTATACAAGACTCTATTTATGATTCAGCAACCCTTCACCTATTCATTAATAAAATAAACTGAAAGCTACCTAACTGAAAATAGTCCCAGTTTTTGTAACTTAATAGTCATAGTTTTTGTAACTTTTGATAGCTGCCTGAGCATTCTACAATAACCTTTACGACATCTCGAGTATGCACTACATTTATTTATTAAAAAAATGATTCGAAACAAAATATCAGCTAATTATAAAAATCGGGACATAAATCCAAAAAGACGTTACCTAATATAGCAAAATACACCCTAAATCACACAAAATAAAGTCAATAATCAAATGGCTCTACTTACAGCGTGAGTGGTGTGACCACTATCACAAAACGTCGGCGTACTCAACCCATCGGGATAGAACACTGTTGTAGACTGTGGGAGACGGTCGATTACTGATCTAGACCGCAATTGATCTGGAACAACACAAGAATATACATTTATAAATAGAAAAAAAAACATTTTATGGGATACTAGCTATTCCCCGAGGTTTCACCCGCGCCTTCCTTGATAACAGGACTTTCCAACACTTTTTTTTTTCTATTTCATCCAGTTCCTGAGATTAGCGCGTTCAACCAAAAAACCCATTATAATATAGATTTACATGTAGACAGTTACTCTTCTAATACTGGTGGAGTATTATGCTAGTTGACTCTACTATCTACTCTACCATTGTAGAGCAGGCTTAAGGGTACGCTAGTCGGTCATTCTTCCATACAGACGTAGTTTCGCGATTATTCCAATATTTTACGGTTTAAATTCACATTAAACAATGATCTACATTCATCTCATCATTGTCTAGCCCTGTATGGAATCAAAAAAGTAAAAAAAAAACATCTGTTATTAGTTATGGGTGTTGAAACTTCCTTATTTTAAGCCTAATTTTAACGAATCTTTGGGAGGAAATAAATAACAAAAGAAGATAGTAAATTGTAAAATAATTTCCATACAGAAATAGATATTTTTTTCAAAATTCTAGATAACTTTATTTTGAACACACACATTCAGTAGTTTTTTCATAATATCCAAAGGTCTTTTGAAAAGTTGCAGTAGTTCATTATTCAAAGTAATCACGCATTCATGAGTCAGTCGAAGGGTGGAGTATGTGTGCATAAGTGCCCTAGCTACTTACTGTTCATCCATCCTATCGATACGTGATGTTGGATGATATAACAAGCATTTTAACCCCGCCCGCCAACGAGTTCGTCCCGTCGACTAGCGCATCCTTAAGGCGATGAACGGCACTGCCTAGTTTATTACTTTTGAAAACCGAATTGAGACGAGTGACAATGGTGTTGGAGCCGAACGTAAAAAACGAACGAGAAGGAGGGTAGACCGATTTGTCTGCTCATAAATATCCACCCGCAATAACTTCAGTTTATCCGTGATCATGGCGCTTGCAACAACAAATAATAAACATGGTAAATATCACTTTTTAAACCCTAATATTTGAAATAATGAATAATTAATATGTTACCTGTATGTTATAAGTAAGTAATGTAGTAGAACAGCTGGCACCTAATAATAACGCAAAATTTACCGTGTAATAATCTTTCGGGGAAACCCCTTTACTGATAACCTATTTAAAATATTGTGCGTGGACATCCTTCGTTGGTTTAGCAAACTTGCTCACAAGTTTTTTATTGAATTAACAACTAGAATTGGCTAAGAATTTGACCACCTTTGTTGATTATCGTTCTTAAACGAACAATCACTTCATCAACTTTTACTACGAAAAAATACCTACTCCTGAGCATAATCCATAGATTTCGTGCATAAGCAAATCACGGAACAGGCAATTGTTGCTAATCTGGTACGATTTTCATAATGATCAATTAACCGATATTAAAGTTATATATAATCAACGTCATAGCTTCTAGTAAAAAAAAAACTAAGTAAGTATGTATGTATAATGAAAACTTAAAAGTAGAGTTTGAGACTCCGACAATATGCGCCAGAGTTGATGTTTCTTTTTGTTTGTTTTTCTTTTTATGTTATGTATAATATTTTTGGCAGTAGGTATTACAAAACTTATATAAATTAGGTTTATATTGTTTATGTTCCAGTTTCGAGGCAAAGGAAAATAGATCCGTTTTCCTATAAAACTGAAATGTAAGTTCTGTATTTTATGTTTATGAATAAAACTACTCGGATAGAAAATAATTCGTACATCCACTTGCGTTAGGATGAAAAGACCTGATAAAAGACTGTAATTTAATGTACCTAGCCCATCTAAAAATAGGTGTTCTAACAAACAGCTAAGATAAGTAAAAAAATAAATATATGTGTAATCTCGCCAAGGATTTTCCACGTTCCAAGTTCGCAATGCTATACTTTAAAAGCGGTTTCATTAAATTCGAGTCTGACCTTACTGGTCTGATGGTCACTTAATGTTATCTTATCAAATTAACTAGCAGTCCGCCCCGACTATGTACACACGGCTACACATCCGACCGTTCAATGTACGGAAACGTCATATTAAGCGAGTCCAAGACAAACTGGTTTTGTATAGCTTGATGTGTAGCCGTGTGTACCAGTAGTATTAACGCGCGTTTCCATTAGGCAAGTCTTGTATGCAAGTTTGGCGTCACACTAGTACATTCAATTTAAAAAAAAAACACAATCTACAATTCAATCTACCTACTTGCAACTTATAACTTATATGCAGGTTTGTTCTGTTGCATACAATTTACAACTTGTATTTAGCGGAAACGCAGCCTTATTGACAAATCTTTTAGACCTAGGGATTCATAAATAATACTTTTTTTAATCTTTATCGGTTAACAACAACAGTACTAAAGTTTTCTGTATGCTGAATTTTGGCTGAACTGATGTTTTCAAACTTTTCAATTTCAGCATTTTCAGCCAATGCACACAAAACTTTAATCTATACATATAATAAAACAGTAAAAAAACTGTGTCTGTACATTGAATAAATTAAAAAAATAATAATTGAGGGGGATTCAGAAACAGTAATAGAGCACGAAACGAAAAAAAAAATCTGTCTGTTTGTCTGTGTGTCTGTTTGTCTGTTTGTTTGTACACGCTAATCTTCGGAACTACTGGACGGATTTGAATGATTCTTTTTTTGTTGTATAGGTACTAAGTCTGGCCAACACATAGGCTATAATTTATTTTGGAAACTTGAACACCTGGTGCAGAACTGCAACAGACCAGCTAAACTATAAGAGATACAAAAATGGTACCATAGCAAAAATTGTTTCACGTGATGAGCATTTTCTGCTAAGAGAATAAATTTGAAGATCTGGAACACCTGATGTGGAACTTCAACAGCCCAGCTGAACTATAACATATATAGGACTAACGTCTTAGCAAGAGTTGTTTAGCCTGATGTGCACTCTCTGTTATCGAATAAAATTTGAAGATCTGGAACAGCTGATGTGGAACTCCAAGAGCCCAGCTACACTATAACATATACAGGAATGACATCTTAGCGAGAGTTGCTCAACCTGATGAGCACTCTCTGTTGTCGTATAAAATTTAAAGATCTGGAACAGTTGATGTGGAACTCCAAGAGCCCAACTATACTATTACATATAAAGGAATGACGTCTTAGCAAGAGTTGTTCAGCCTGATAAGCACTCTCTGTTGACGTATAAAAATTGAAGATCTCGAACACCTGATTTAGAACACCGAGACCCCAGCACTACCTATAACATATTATACGGGGATGACGTCTTAGCAAAATCATTCCGCCTGATGAGCACTTTTTGTTGATGTATAAATATTGAAAATCTGGAACACCTGATGTGGAAATCAAAGCTATCACTAATTTCACTGTATATTTATAAAATAACAAATAAGCTGGGATTACCGTATTAAGACCCCTCTTTGAGTAGTGGTATATAGGCGTTACGGTCGCAGGTCCTCACTGGACACGGATGTTTCGGGAGGTACCTGTGTCTTATGAGAAAGGAGGAAACCTGGAGGACACAGTCGAGCATACGGTGCAGGATTGCCCCGCTTGGCCGGAGCACCGACGTGTCCTCACAGCGGCGATAGGCGGAGACCTCTCGCGCCCGGCATTGGTAAAGGCCATGCTGTGGGGCGAGACGGAGTGGGAAGCGGTCGCCTCCTGCTGTGAAGCAATCATGCTCGCGAAGGAGGAGGCGCGCCGCGTGAGAGATAGGACAATCTCCTCCCTCCGCCCCACTCGCGGTGTTTGACGCCCACGGCGACGGCATGCGCGGGCATGCGGGCGGCGAGTAAAGAGCAACTCGCTGTCCTATCATAGACCATGCCCGGGTCGACGGCGTGTCGTGTTCCACGCGCACCTCAAAGAGTGTCAGCATACATATGCCAAAGCCTGCCGGGGTCGCGGGACTTATTCCATGATAGTGACCCCGGAACATAAAGGGCTATTGAAGGACATCGTGGATTTTGTGGGAGGACTCATTTGATGATTTTACCACGTAAAAAATATCTGGGATTACCTCCACGCAGTGAAGGCGGTAACAGTTTAGGACTGATTTTCGTTAACGATGAATCATCATCATCAGCCTATAATGTTCCCACTGCTGGGACACAAGCCTCCTCTCTGAGAGAGGGAGTGGGTCATAATCCACCACGCGGGCCCAGTGCGGATTGGTAGATGTCACATGTCTTCGAATTTTTGGTTCTAGGACATGTCGGTTTCCTCACGATGTTTTCCTTCACCGTTTTAAGGGCAGTGGTGATGAAATAAATTACACAAAGTAATGCGCCTGGCTGAGTTCGAACCCACCACCTACAACACGTAAGTCGGGACCGATACCACTGGGCCACCACTTCTTGCGATGAATATATTAACAAAAATGTTACTCTACTGGCCAATTTCCCATTATTTTTTTAATCGGACTCTTGGAGTTGGGTGTCAGAATTTTCAGATCTTTGATTTTGACGATCCCGCTGTCGCTGGCATAAGCAACAGGATCCGCGTACGAAGTCGCGGGCAGAAGCTAGTTAACAAATAATAACCTACTGCATGAATCACTCCACCTATTTGTAAAAAACGTTTCAAAATCTGTTCAGTAGTTTTTGAGTTGCTTACTGTCAGTTCAGACATACAGACGCGGCATGTTATAACAAAGTCCCCCAACTTTGTTTTATATTATTTAACTAGCTTCTGCCCGCGACTTCGTACGCGGATCTTGTTGCTTATGCCAGCGACAATGGGGTCGGCAAAATCGAAGATCTGAAAAGTCTGATACCCAACTCCAAGAGCCCGGGTAAAAAATTCATGGGAGTTTGGCCAGTAGGATAAAAATTGTATTAATATATTAATCGTAAACGAAAATCAGTCTGTGAAATTAGTGATAGCTTTTATGTCCACATCAGGTGTTCCAAATCTTATATACATCAATAGATAATGCTCATTAGGCTGAACAGCTCTTTCTAAGACGTCATTCCTATACAGGTTGAATTTTTCAACTGGGCGTTGAGTTGAACAAAAATAAGCATGATTTCAAAGAAGAAAAGGTTAACTTAAGTTTCGAATACAGTCCTCGCCTTGAAGATTGATCAGTTTTTTTTCAATTATACGTTTTTCTTAAGTTTGCCGTATATGATTACTTCCCAGAATTGTTGAAAGGAGTATTCAACATTTTTCGATATTCCTCATAGTTTCGAAGATAGCCATCCACGCCCAGTTGAAAAAAATCATGTTATAGTGTAGCTGGGCTCTTTTTTTTTCGTGGTAAATCATCAAATGAGTCCTGCCACCACGGGCAGGGCGGGAGGGACTGTCAGATTTGTACTGACTAAAATCCACGGTGTCCTTCAATAGCCCTTTATGTTCCGGGGTAACGGTGATGGTATAAGTCCCGCGACCCCGGCAGGCTTTAGCCCTCTGAGAGGGGCCCCCGTCATTATGCTGACGCTCTTTATGGCGCGTGTGGAACACGACGCGCCGTCCATGGTCGGACGGCGAGTTGCCCTTTACTCGCCGCCCGCATGCCCGCGCCTACGGTGGCTGGAGATCGTCTTGTGACGTCCGACGCCGTGGCGTCCACCACCGCGGGGTAGCTGGGTTCTAAGAGTTCCACATTAGGTGTTCTAGATCTTCAATTTTTATACGTCAACAGAGAGTGCTCATCACGCTGAACAACTCTTGCTAAGACGTCATTCCTGTATATGTTATAGTGTAGCTGGGCTCTTGGAGTTCCACATCAGGTGTTGCAGATCTTCAATTTTTATATGTCCACAGAGAGTGCTCATCAGGCCGAACAACTTTGCTAAGACGTTATTCCTGTATATGTTATAGTGTAGCTGGGCTCTTAGAGTTCCACATCAGGTGTTCCAGATCTTCAAACTAATTCTCTCAGCAGAAAATGCTCATCACGTGGAACATTTTTTGCTATCGCACCATTTTTGTATCTCTTATAGTTTAGCTGGTCTGTTGCGGTTCTGCGCCAGTTGTTCAAGTTTTCAAAATAAGTTATAGCCTATGTTTTGACCAGACTTAATACCTATACAACAAAAAAAAATCATTCAAATCCGTCTAGTACTTTTTGAGTTTATCCCGGACATACATACAGACAAACAGACAAACAGATAAACAGACAAACAGACAAAAATTCTAAAAACTATATTTTCGGCTTCGGTATCGATTGTAGATCACACCCCAAGTATTCTTTAAAAAAAAAATTCAATGTACAGTTTTGACTTTCCTACTATTTTATTATATGTATAGATGATGTGTAGGTAGGTACAGCGGCGCGGGCGACGGTCACTCGACACTATAGCAATTAGTCGGCGTTGATCACCTGTTGCCATAAACAAACGTCTGCGACACGAGATGAGAGGACGATTAATGGAGCCGGTTTACTCTGAGGGTGGCCCCATTGCTAAGTAGATATACCGACGTAACTACCGAGGCACTCAGACACCATAAATGATAAACTGAAAACTGACACAAGTCGTCTCCATGGCAACGAAACGTGTTGGCTAATTTTAGAATTTAGCAAGGTTATGTTGTATGCTCTCTTCCGCGGTGAACCTTTGCGGATAATTAAGGCATACATTATAATTAAAATTGCTTTTATGTTAGAAAAACTTTTCTCTATATTCACGAACGGTATGAAGTTCAGGCATATTATTACATCAGGCTTTTAAAAGTTGATTTGAAACAAAATGGTTTTGCGAAATTAAACAAAATTTTAAATGAATAGGCTTAGGCACTGTTCTAGTAAATTGCCAACGTCATTCAGCGATATAATTGGCGAAGTGAACGACCCGGTCCTTAGAATATAAATGAAGGATAAGAATAGATCATTAACTCGTCATGGTTTCCCTTCAAACTTGGCATTCGTTAGGAATGCTAAAATATTTTTTATTCGTTAACACTTCGAACGGTGTGACGCAACAAGACTAAATTATTTACGATGTCACGAGACAGAGACAAATTTAAATAATTTTCCAGCGGCTGATAAGAATAAGAACACGGAGATGTGACGTCACATTTCATACGCACGAACCACGATTTATGCTCTTTCTGAATTAAGACAATAGTCACAACTTATACGCGTTAATTAATCAGTAACCAAGACTGGTTTTTCTATTGAATTCCCGTTTGTAAAAGATTTTGTCTCAGTTTCAGAGGATCAAATAAGACGTGTAAAGGCCCAAAGTGGGATGGCATGAGGCATCAACGTCATCGGCAATCATCAGACGGCCTCGCAAACTGTGGAGTGTAGGGGCCTCGAAAAAGGTGTGAAGAAAATTCCCATTTTCAAGACATATTTTGGCAAGATTGACAAAAAAAAAGTATTTGCACAACACAACAATTCACAGCTCAAGTCTATAGACTTGTTCCTTTTGCTGCTGAGATGAGGACAGAGGAAGACCTACTGGACAAATATGACGAGTCAAGACTCTGAGAGACTTTCATCGCATTCAATCAACTCCATCGGTAAATTTAAGACTGTATTAGTGACTGTTAGAAGTCTGAAAAAATTGCGTACCTATCTAGAGTCGAAACTTTATCCTAAAAAGTTAACGTTCTTTGCAAGATGTAGTCGTAGTAGTGCATCTAACTACGCCATTTTATAACCAGCTGACGATGTTCGCAATGCCAGGATAATAGGCAATTAGGCATCCTCTCTATGGGAGTGAATACGTTGTACTTGTCATCCACTAGGCATACCCAGTAGTGGTTGGTGTAAGTCAAATTGCCTCCGAATTTTTGGTTTATTTATAAACATGGCAATGTTCTCAGGGTGTTTTCCTTTACCGTTTGGAGAGCAGTGGTGATGGAATATTAGCATATGTATAACCTGCTTAGGTTGCATAATATTGAACCTGATTAGGTTTAAATCTACGACTAAGAAGTTGAAAGTCGTAGACCCACTGGGCCATCTGCTTATGTCACATCTGAACATATAGTCTATTAATGTATAGTCATTCAACATTCTTTCCTTATAATTCATCAAGACAAGCAGTATCCTACGTAATTAAATTGGTGTATATTTCCATATGACGCAAACTCTGAAGACGCTTTATACATATAATAAAATAGTGCCTCATAAAAGTCATAAAACATTCAGAAACCTTCCTATGTCTCATTTGGTTACAAAACCAGGTTCGTAGGGAGAGAGTAAAAAATATAACATAATATTGATTCTCATATACCTACATACCCCAAGATTTAAAAGTGTTTCTTCTTGCCGTATTGAAGAGTGTGTTAAAAGATGACTGGGGGCACGGCAAGGTATTCTAGGGTATGTGTTGGAGTCTGCTAACATGTTCAGATCATGGGGGAATAATAAATATCTGGGGAAGCAGACCGTGGTTATAACCTTAGGGGTTGGTTTCATCCACTCTACCGCTATCGCTGACCTGCCCGTCAACGGGCTAGAAGGGAATAAAAATCCCTGCAAGCGTCGGTATCAGCATGTAAGGGGGTAGATGGGGTACTATCATTGATGTACGCTCGCCTTTATTGTTCTAAAATTCAACGCAGAGCTAGTTTTTTTAAAAAGGAAAACTTGTAGGCAACAGCTGCTAACGCGATATCTACTTGTTTTGATTTCACAACGTAAAATGAAAAAACCAATTAATTGCCTTGGTTTCTCCCATTTACGTGAAACTGTTTTACAGTTCTTTACACGTGCAGCAATGGCCATAGTAAAATCAGTAACAAAGCATTCGTAATGTTGTGAAATAATTCATGCAGGCTGAATCGAAACATAATTTAGTCAACTAGTTACTAGTATCATTAGACAGTTTTCTATAGCGTATTATTAAAGGTGGATGAAAATAAAATATTTTGGAACACGAGTCCCTAGTCATTAAGATTTTACAAGGATTTTATATTGATGATAATTCTGATTTAATTAAATTTTCTTCGTTATCTGATTGTAAAGTCCTAACACCTAGGTACAATACAAGAAGAATTAAAAATGTAAGGTCAAAATAGAATAAACATACATGTTTTAGCAGTCAGTAAAGATAACGACAGCAAACCTAGTAATAAAACATTGCCTTAGTTTTTCTTTTACAGTAGGTAACACCTTGAAAATAAGTTGTTATTACGTCAAGTTATGAATCAGTATGTCTACTCATAGTGCAATGCCTCAGAAATTCTGTCTGCATTGACAAACTAGGTAAATCCTATTTAGGTTCTTGCAGATATTGATAATATCTCAGAAGTAATTATGAAATCTGAGTTGCGGTGCTCCATAGCCAAAGAATGGATTGAACGTTCCATAGACACCTCTGTAAAGTAAATAAGTATATAAGAAAGAGTGAGTGTATGTAGGAAAAATGTCTTTGAATACTACAGGCCGGAAAATTGCTATCCCTCTTTCTAGCCAGTGGCTTCGCATGATGCATGTATTGCTTGGTCCATTCTCTATGTCTGAAATGCTCGACCCAAAACCGTACCTATAAGGTACAGGTAAGTTGTTAAAGGATCACGCAATGAATAGTATGAAGCACACCAAACAGACAATCTTAATCTTTCAACTCCTACAACTGTGACTAAGGTCCCAGAGGTATTTCTGCCCATTGAAAAAAAGAACACCTCAGACGATGGATGATCAAATAATAATACAGTTAAGGTTTCTTCGGTAGATGTTAAACAGCGGTGTATTGAATACAAGCTAAGCAAGCGACAGGTAAAAACCTTTGTTATATTTCCCACGGAGGGAATGACAATGAACGATGAAAGGTAACTTAAAACAATATCAGCTGGATTATAATAACATTCCAATGTCCAGTATTATAGGATAAAATAATGATCATAATACTTGTTTAAGACTTGAGAATGCTAAAGATGTTCGTGTTGGTATACTTTTGAAAAGGGAGAACTTAATAGAGGCCCTTAGTGTTTATGAGTCTAGGAAAATTGGGCATTGTATACTCAAGCTAGACTTGGTCAATAATATTCTGATAACTTCCCGCTCATCCAAAGAGAGGACTTTATAAAGACATCAAAATATGATGTCTTTATAAAAAATACGTTAGTTAAAAAGACCTCTGAAGAACTTTGATAGAAACTGCGGGCTTTTAGTAAGTCCTACGTTTTCCCTAGACGGAGGATATTGAGGACGGAGAAGTACTGAGGAGTTTGCAGAAGCAGTATCTTTTGAGGAGATTTGTCGCAAAAAAATAGGAGTGTTAGATTTGGAGGTGAAGTTGTAGAAAATGGTGCTAGTTCTTGCTCAAGCAGTCCTACATCAAAAAGAGTAACGACATCAGATTTTGGAAGGGTAGTTGAAGAAGATGGAGCTAGTTCTGATCAAGCTTTAAAATAATTCTTTTTCGCATCTAACAAGCAGAACGATGCATGGTTGTCACACAGGTCAATACATCAACAAATTGATTTGCAACAACAAACAAAATTGATTTCCGTGGTAGTCAATTCTTATCAATAACATACGCAGCGGAAATCGATTGTAGAAGCCGGAGCGTTTTTCCTCCTTGAGTGACGTTCACTGTATGCATGCATGTGGCAATTTATAAATATGCTACATCCAATGTTTGATGCTTGACAATATGCAACTGTTTTGGGGCAGGGAGCTAAGAAATTTTTATTTCAAAGTATCTGTAATGAAGGGTAGGCAAGACGTCACATCCATTTAGTCTACAGTAATACTGAAGTCCCAATTGGAGCGAATGTGTGTATTGTAATTAGGCACGAATCTAAACTTCTTCCAGAAATTGGTTAGAGCTATGTAATCCATGAATATCAAAATAATGTATTTCTGGCAACTGCTTGAATAGTTGCTCAGGGCTATGAATCATTGCCATTAGCTTATCGAACCGAGCAATCTTATCACTTAGCAACAGAACCAATAATGTAATCTGTTGAACCATAGTTTAATACTGTGGTTGACGGAGCCGTTAACCAACAGTTAATTAACGAAGCGCCATTACCAAACACGAATGGCATTTTATTTAATTCAAGGCAGAAGCATTTATACAGTTTCCTGAACGCACGTAGCTATTCGTTTTTTAATGAAGTTTTCGAGCATTTGGCCTCAAAATACTGGAGAATTACAGTTTGAACATGTTTCTTTTAGCACCAACACAGAACACTTATTAGTAGCACAATAAGTTTGCACGTCGGCTATAAGAGTACACGCCGTGGTCTAAATTTAACACCACGTGCACGTTTAGGGGACAATGTTCGGAGTTATTCGGTTCATAGACTGATTTGGGGTCAGATGCCGTGCGTCTAGACTCCATTGTGACACAAATATCTCGCCGTGTATAGTATTCCGCATCTCCCTCGTTTTTATGAATGACTTTTACGTGGTGACCTATTTTGGAGGCGTTCAATGTGTTCAACTTAAGTATTATGGCAATGGTTTTCGATTCTGTTGCTCTCACAAGTTAAAGGTCGCAAGCGAAGTTTCAATTTGATCAAGAGAAAGTTAATGAGAAGGATTTCTTTGTAGAAATTTGTACACGCAACATGAATGATATCACCATTTTCTCGGAAAAGCAATTATTTCCTGAAAACTACATTAAATTGTGCAATATGCTTTCAATGACTTACTGGGAAATGATGGAAAAATAATAGCAAGGTACTTACGATTTCATTTATTTTCCTCTCGAAATTCAGATACTAAGCCTTTGCGCTGAAAACCACCAAAGGACTACATTTGAAAAGGCACTAAAAAGGGCTTTCGCGTGAACTACAATGAGCCCTGTAGCGACACGACTGCTCGTTATTACATCGAAATGACGAGTGGCTGGGACTGGCTGGCGGTGGCGCTGCGGGCGACATGCGCAGGCGCCGCCTCTTACAGCGTGCTACGCGACAATCGCTTTTATTATCATCGCCATTGTCGTCATTACACAAGTCTTCCACAAAGGAATCATACAAAATAGCAAATGTACATAAATGTGCTGCTAAGTGTAGCTACCAGCTCATCAGTTAATCTTTCTTCTACTTTCTCTTCAATACATTAATTTTGATATAATAGTGATAGTTTTATACAATCGAAAACAACGTTTAAAGTAAACATGCATCCATTTGGAAAAATATTTCATCATAATCGTCAGCCTCTATGAGCCTGAGTGTAGATTGTAGAAACACAATATCACTTTTTGAGACTATTAGCGCGATCTGTGTATTACAATATAAACTACTACGTCAGCTGAACGGCTGACCATTTGTTTATGGAACGTTTCTAAAAGCTTCGAGAATAACCTTTTTGATGTTGCAATGTTAACGGAAGATGGCGCTACTGGTATGATTATAACTGCTTTACGTTAATTATTTATGGAGATAACACGTTCTACTTAAAATTGAAATACAAAAAAAGACTAATTCTTAATACAATCTGTCGTCATCCGTTTGAAGGATAACTTTGATTGTGGATTCCTTTTACAACCACATTTTTGATGAATTTATACAAAAATGCGCGTGTGAATAACTGACTTAAACATAAATTATGGTAATTACAACGTTCTGTGTTTATACTGTCTTTTCAATGTTACATTATAGTAGGAAGTCATTTTGGAATTATTTTAAAATTTTAACTACCTACCTAATAGGTTCAATCTTCATTAGATAATTAAGTAGTAAATTATCTCCAAATCTATGATATCCTAGTGGAATACTTATGTAATTATTTTGACTAATAAATAATTCGTTGAGTAGGTAGGTACCTCCTCATAATTTTATACGAAAAACTAATTAATTTTGGATTGTTGTTTCAAAAAAAACTTTTATATCTTAGGCAACCTGTTTGGTTGACTTCCCATCGGCTGAATAAGCCGGCGACCATGATGCCAATTTAACCTTTGATTAAATACCTAATTTAAATTCAAGAATAGAGTTTAGATTCTGGGGCACTACAATAATGCTGAGTACTGGCCGAACTGGGTTATTTATTTTAGAGAAAAAATTACGATGTCATGGCCATTTAGCGACATATAAACTGTTTTCGGGGAATTAGGTAATATTTATTGAAATGTATTACCACTGTTTGATTGTAATTTTATAAATAATGCTAATGATGACATAATTAAACAAATAAACTGATACACAGTACGTAATTCATTATCTTCGTTGTTTTTAGAATATTATGAACAGTCTGGAAAGGTCTTCCTACCTATCATTGTGGATACCTACCTATGTGATTTATTGTTTATCATTTAATGTAAACGTCTTTGATACAAAATAAATACAATTTTAATTATTTAAAGTGTTTAATTTGCGTACATTTCAATAGATACTAGCCTATACCTACCTACCCGCGGTTCTGCCGCTTGAAGTTTATCCCACAAGAACGTCAAGTCGGGGTGAAAATTATCCCAATATAATCCAGGCTGTAAATATGTACGGTACAACAAGGTGTCCCAAATTCACATGCAGTCTAATCAGGTTGTGTGTTCTAGTAACAAATATATTGATCCTCGTTAACTTTCGCATTTATATAATAAGTAGTGTTTAATTTCCTAGTAGGTAAGACTGGCATGTAATGGTGTTACCTCATCTCATTCATATTGATGTTCACTGCAAAACGTTTTATTTTGCAACCAATGACAACTTTACATGACTCGGCATTCTTTGATTCACAACAAACTTGATATGCCCAAGAATAACGCAGCAATTTATTAGGCTACGATCTACGATCTATAAAATCGTGGGTTGTACCTACCTACATGGCTATTATAGTACCATTTCGTGTACCGAGAGCTATCGGAGTGTCGGTGCTAGGCATTGTGTGCCGAGCTCGAGACCTTGGGGTGTTACGTGGCATTATGTCGAGTGTTCCCCGACCGCGACCTGCCCCACGAGCCACGACGATGGCTCATCGTCACAGTGGCTCAGGTCAACGAACTCACGCCACAACCATTTACCTAATGGCTGCTTCCTATCTTTGACGCCTCCCAAATTTTATCATGTAGCCACGCTACGCACATTATCGTTCGGACCGATATATTCACACTTCTATTATGACGTAGGTACTATACTACGATAAATATAGATTTAGCAAGAGTAGTGACGTTCAACACGTTTTCCAACGAGTTTATAAATCTAAATATTTATGAATCGTTATGAAAACACAAAGGTATGAATACTCTATTTGTATAAACGTATCGCGCAGTTATGTACTAAACTGCCCATTGTGTGAATTTATTAAGAGATGCCTTATTTAATAAAAATTGTAACGTAAAAGAGGATTCGACGCGGATGAATGTTTAATTGTTTGGTAGACAAGCCTCCATTGAGTGTGTGACCTTTACTATAGCAGTTGAGTAAACTAACAACGCACAACTTTGGATGAATAGATAGTAGTGTTCCATGATATTCAAACTTGTTTTCTGAATTAAGGGCATAGGTAGGTACCTACGGAAATATTTGGACGGGCGCACGGTGGGCCGAAAATCGGCTTTCATAGACTTAGGCATTTTATTTTGCAAGTGCCATTTTTTATGCCGGATATCACTTCTATTAGTTATAACAATATACAAAAATGACACCAGAATTGATTCTGCACAAAAACGAAGGAATTATAATTTTTTTACGAAAATTTTGTATGGAGCTAGTATGAAAAATCGAAATATCTCGAAAACGGCAGGGATAACCCTAATATCCTTATAGGGGGTTATAGTACTAATTATTTGTGATTTTTTGACTTATGTTACATAATGGTTGTGAATGCCGTTTTTTTTTTAAAAATCGTCAAAATATTTTCATTTATTTTTACATATGAAACGTTCCTTTTAGTGTTTAAGTTGAAGATTTCAGAGCTTTAACAACTCTTAACATAAAATAGCATGACCTCTATAGACCTGAAGGACTAGACAGAGGTGAAAGAAAAGTTATTTTGTAGGTTATTGTACCCTTTTTTGTGGTTGTTTTTGAAGGCGGTTATATTTTTTTTGAAAACTCGGTGTAATCGATGTACATACATAAAAAAAAATACCGACCGACCGAATGGAGAACCTCCTCCTTTTTTTGAAGTCGGTTAATAAATAAAATGGACTGTATATATACTTTTTATTGAAAGGTAATTTAAATAAAACAGAAGTAACAAAAATAATATCAAAGTGCATAATAATTTATGAAAATATTAACTAAACATATGATACAATAAACTAACATGAATTACAAAAGAACATAAAGAAAAATAATTGAATTTTACAAATTTTCTTTACAACTTTCGTTGTCGGACTCCAATTCCGAGTCAGAATCCAGATTGGATACACCTACAAACGCGAACTCAGTTTCCGGAAACTGTATTAGGTCGAGAGTTTCAGCAAAAAAGGTTGTCTTCCTTTTGGCATCTAACTTCGGCCTTTGTGCACTTAGGAAAGGATCCGAAGAAACAACAAGCATATTTAGGATATCTTGATTAGAATCTTGCCTGCTTCTTTTCCGCGAATGATGTTCCCGAAACCTCCTAAAATCTTTGTTTCGAGACTCTGAGGCTTCTTCCGAGAGAGTCCCAATCGGGACAATATCATTTTTTTCGATTATGTCAGCACCGTGTATTAATAGTTTATGTACGGTTGATGACATGTAGTACCAGTCGTATAATTCCACGTACTTTTCTGATGTTTTGCGAGCAAAATCTTTAAATTTGATGACATCTATCTTCTCACCAGATGTTATTGCTTGCAAAATAACAGAAAATCTTTTTATCAGGTCTTGATCCAACCCAGTAATAGCTGCAGTTTTATTGGGAAACTCGAAAAACTTCCTTGCGGTATTCCCGTCATTGGTAGTTCCCGAGCCTTGTTTCACTATATCAATCAACAGATTGAGCTCCTCTTTAAATTTATTTTGAATGTTTTTTTTTCTGTTTTGTAACATTTCTTTATGCTCATTACTTCTTGCTGCCCACTGTTTGAAGTCAAGTCTGTACGCAATGTGTAACAGACATTCCATGCAATTTATACGGGCATGTAGGGATGATAGGCCAAATTCGTATATGTCAGAACACACAGTTTTTGATGTTACAGCATCTAAGTGGTTCATTTCTGTTGGTTTTGCTAAGCACAGGTAGCATGATGCATTTGATCTAGCTTCAGAAAGGTACGTGCAGACTTTTGCGTCGATCATTGTCATCATTAGTTTATGAGTCACCCTGTTACTATTAATGCACTCTGTGGGGTTAAGGGCCTCAATTTCCTCATCCATTTTTCTTTTGTTATCAATGACAACTGCATCGCTTTCTTTTACAAAAGTGAACTGAACCGGACGACAATAAAAAGTTGAGCATGGTTTCGGGTTTGTCCATATAGTATTATCTCCATCTGTAAGTTTCAGTGGCACCAAGGAGGTCATAAAAATGCTTGAATCATCATGCTCGCCGTCCATTTTCTGCTTGTATCGGCTTTGATTGGAAGCACCATCAAATCCCCACTTCGATATCAGCTTTAACTGCTTATTTTCCACATTATCAGAAAGACTTTGAAGAATCCGCTTCACCGTGATGTCAAGTAAAGCTTGAAGTGTAATTCTAGCTGATGAATCAGTAACTGACACTGATAGATTAGGAGGGTAACATGCAAGCTTAGTTTGTTTCAGTTTATAGTAGGATGGGTAAATATCCTTAGCACCTTCCCGAATGGCAGTCTCTCGCAACGTAATATATTGCCACTTTGAAAGCTTAAGTGAAAGAAGTAATCCAAGTGCTTTCTCTGGTGTAAATATTACTGTTTTCACTGGTTTCTTAATGCTTTCATTGATTTTAACGGCAGCTTCTGGATTTTTGATCATATATTCGATTACAGATGCGATATCTTCATACCCTTCTTCTTTTAAACGCGCTGCAGCTGCATATGCCAATTCACAGGAATCCTCGCCTATGTGCTCACTAGATCTTCTCTTTTTCTGTTTGCTTCCCAGATCTTTGAATGGTTTTCGGGACCTTTTTGTCATTGTTCCAACAGTCGATGATGTCGAAGGTTCTGGAGAGACTGAACGTGCTCTTGGTATCTCATCAACAGTTGGTTCTTGATTTATTAAAGTAAGCACGCAACTCGGCCAATCAATATTTGCTTGCAGCCACTCTCCGTACGTATTTCTAAAATTATCAAAGAATCGTTTAGATTTCTGCCACCTGTTTAAAGCAGATCGCGTGAATCTACGGCAAAATTCTTTGAGAGTTACTTGATCTTCGGCAGAAAGACAATCGCCTATGCGAGACACAATTGCACTAAACAATACTTCATGATTAAATGAAGGACACTCACTTTTTAGAAGAACAAACAAGTCTAAGTTGGTGATTAAACTTTCCATTCTAAGATTTTATAGTCGCAAAGCAAATACTTAGTTTTAGTGTTAGCAGTTACACAGTTGTGAACAATCTAAATTATGGAACAAAATTGTAGCCCTTTTATTGTAGGTACCTATAAAGTCAATAATTAGTAAACTACCCTCGTTAAAGTTATAAAAGATATGACATTGAAAATTTATAATCGTAAAAACATTTCGTAGAACTCATAGTACAACTAATCAACATTAGCAAATCACATTAGCTCACTAATTACAAAAAAAGTGACTGCAGTTCTTAGTAGATATTGTTACGAGAAATTTCAAATCATTTAATCACATATTAGGCTCATTAGAATCAGAAAACTACAACCATCATTCTAATTACTTAATTACTTGTCAGCAGACTCATTAGATGACTACACAAGATGTTATTTTGTATTTTGATCTTCTGCAAGGTCTTAAAATTCCTTTTGTGTCGATATTATTATGTGTCCGGTTATGTTATAATCATACTTTATGATCAATTAACAATTTCATTCCCCTATCTTTCAAAAAGAAGCGACTGCATGGGCACTTTGACACTGATATTCAACTATTTGGTATTGTTGGAAATCTTACAAGATACTACACACTTCTGTCTAGTCCTTCAGGTCTATAGAGGTCATGCTATTTTATGTTAAGAGTTGTTAAAGCTCTGAAATCTTCAACTTAAACACTAAAAGGAACGTTTCATATGTAAAAATAAATGAAAATATTTTGACGATTTTTAAAAAAAAAACGGCATTCACAACCATTATGTAACTTATGTCAAAAAATCACAAATAATTAGTACTATAACCCCCTATAAGGATATTAGGGTTATCCCTGCCGTTTTCGAGATATTTCGATTTTTCATACTAGCTCCATACAAAATTTTCGTAAAAAAATTATAATTCCTTCGTTTTTGTGCAGAATCAATTCTGGTGTCATTTTTGTATATTGTTATAACTAATAGAAGTGATATCCGGCATAAAAAATGGCACTTGCAAAATAAAATGCCTAAGTCTATGAAAGCCGATTTTCGGCCCACCGTGGGGCGCTGGTGTTGATGCGCATGATTGTCTCTGAAGGCATCGACAACAAAACTAATTGTGTAATATCTACATAGTTACTAGGTACTGGCGTAGTACTATTAAGAGTTCTGTGGTACTGGTTACTACGCTGATAAACCTTTGACTGTGACCTTGATCTACGGTCTACAGCGTAGTGCGTGTACAAGTAGATTAGGTACTAATTAGGTTCGCGTTCAATGTTAAACTGTTCGTGAAATGTTAGTCAAAATACCGTGATATTATGATTTAAACTCATCATCATTGTGCTTAGTAATAGATTACTTGTGCTTCTTGGAGCGTACCTTTACAATAAATAAGACCGAATTCTTGCTCTGCATTCCTTGAATAACAAAATTTTAGAATCTTTTTAAAAGCTTGGCTCAAGAGACAAACTTATACCTACCTAGCGCAACGGAAGCTCTCTTAGATGTATTTATTACTCTAATTATCCCCATTCTCTGTCTCTCTCCAAATCTGCATACACACACACACACACACTCACAAACACACGCATACATACTTACATATTCAATTCCTATTGTTTTAATTAATGTTTGCTCAGTGTTTCTAGGCTCACTCCTTATTTGGAACTTGTTTTTAGTAAATAGGTATTTGCTGTATTAATATATATAATATTTTGTTTCAAGATAATAAGCCATCCAATATGTAACCTTGAAACAGATGGGAACCTGGTGACCTGTATTACATATGTTACTACCTACCACGGGCCTCAGCGAAACACAACCAAATTTTATTGAATACAAGCAATTGTTTTTGAAATATTATTCGCCTTGTGTTTTTTTTTTATCGTGCTAAAGTCATCAAATGAATCCTCGACTTATTCGTCAACTCGCCTGCAATTAACTCGCTCGCTCGGGCGAGTTCCGATTTTACCTATTTTTGTTGTCGTCAACTCGCAACTGACCCAAAAATGGTACAGTCATCTATAAAAGTGTTATAATAAATTAATATAGAAACCTACTTTATAGTATGAGGCTCTGTAAGATTTGAGTTTGAATATTTGAAAACGTACCCACGATATAGGAGAAATCCCAAGCGTGGGGCAAAGACACCTTGTCAACTATCTGGTATTTTATATCAATTGTATTTTTGTAAAAATAGTGTTAAATACCTGTATACTATGAAGTACCTTTATTTAATGGTTTAAATACCACCTTTTCGTGCAAGCCTAGTACTTTTGTGATAAATAGATTTTGCCCAAAACTTGTATGTTGAGACAGAAATGAAAAATACCACCTTGATTTTATGCAGTCCTAGTACATTTTTGGGTATTGAGTATTCGCCAAAAGAATTTTTTAGTTTTGAAGACCGTTCGTTGTGCGGCATGAAAACCTTCAGCATGATTCTGTTCTCCTAGTACTTTTTGTTCTAATTTCTCATTTAATTTCGGCACCAAAACCTTCTTCATGATCCTGTTCTCCTGGTACTTTCTGATTAGATTTCACATTGAATTCTAACTTATGAGAAAAATCATTATTACATAAGTCTTTGTGCTTATATTTTATTAATGATCTCAAAACAACTCCGCCCCTAAGACGACCCACTGGCTCTCAATTAACCTACTTTACACGTATAGTGTCATAAAAGTGTGAAGGAGGTTTAATTAAATTAAATGTTAAATTTATAGAAACAATTTTGTAGACGACTGTAAATACGTCAGATTTTCGCTTAGTTGCGAGTTGACGACAACAAAAATAGGTAAAATCGGAAGGTGCCAACTCGCCCGAGCGAGCGAGTTAATTGCAGGCGAGTTGACGAATAAGTCGAATCCTCTTCCACCCAGGGCGTCATGGGAGGGAGGGACTGTCAGACCCACAGACTAAATAGTTTCAGGTTCATACTTGTATTGACTTAATTCCACGGTGATCCTTCCATAGCACTTTATGTTTCAGAGACAGTCCTGACCATTGACCATTTAGCTTGTGGTGCGATCACTTTTTTATTTATTTACTAGCTGACCCGGCAAATTTCGTATCGCCTTTTTTTCTCACCTTTTAAACCTTCCCTGGACTTCCACAAATAAGTCAAAACCAAAATCAGCCAAATCGGTCCAGCCGTTCTCGAGTGTTAGCGAGACTAACGAACAGCAACTGATTTTTACTAGCTAACCCAGCAAACTTCGTACAGCCTCAGAAATAATTAAAAAAAGAAACCTTTTATACCTTCCCTGGACTTCCCAAAATAATTCAAAACCAAAATCAGCCAAAACGGTCATATCGACTACGAAATATATACGATAGGTAATGAATAGTAAAATCATCAAATGAGTCCTCCCACCCCGGGCAGGGCGGGAGGGACTGTCAGACTCGTACTGACAAAAATAAACGGTGTCCTTTGGTAGCCCTTTATGTGCCGGAGTCACGGTGATGGAATAAGTCCCGCGACCCCGGCAGGCTTTGGCCCTCTGAGGGGGGGCCCCGTCATTATGCTGACGCTCTTGGAGGCGCGCGTGGGACACGACGCGCCGTCGACCCGGGCATGGTCCAAGGTCGGACAACGAGTTGTCCTTTACTCGCTGCCCGCATGCCCGCGCCTACAGTGGCCGGAGATCGTCTTGCGACGTCCGACGCCGTGGGCGTCTATCACTGCGGTTGGGGCGGAGGGATGAACCTGTCCTCTCTCTCTCACGGCACGCCTCCTCCTTCACGAGCATTACTGCTTCGCAGAAGGAGGTGACCGCTTCCCACTTCGTCTCGCCCCGCAGCATGGCCGCGACCAATGCCGGGCGCGAGGGGTCTCCGCCTATAAGGATAAGAACCCATACGAAGATTATGAATCATCTGAGAAAAATTGGACGCGGTTTTCTAAATATTATCGTCATCTTCCAGTTAGTAGGTATATTAACTCACTTAGTTCTGCTATGTCCTACGGCATTCATTCCTTTATTTAATTGGTATCAGCAATGCGCAGTAATTAAGTGTACTGTGTTATTAACTACGTTACTGGAATATCCATACAGGGTTGTAGCTAGGAAGGGCGGTTTGGGGCAATGCTTTATAATTTAAAAATGTCAATGTCTACTTTAAAAAAAATATCGTTAACAGTTAAAGAGAAAAACAATTCGTCTAATGTACAGTCGCGTTCATTAACATCTTGGCACGTCTAGAGTTCAAAAAAATATGAACATCAAAATATTTCAGAATATTGTGACAACTACAAGCATCAATAAATTGTGATCAAGATTCAAATTCATTAATATGTGACCACTTTTTCTCCATATCATCTAAACAGCCAAAGGGACATTTTTATATGAACAACTTTATGATCATAATTATCTGAACAGTGTAAGATTCACAATTATGTAAGCTCAGATGAATACAGTAATATCTAAACAAGTAAATGTAATTAAAATTCAACCTTGTTACAACGTCATAAAGATGGTTTTACTAGCAATATTAAAATTGCGTGGTCAAGGAGTTCGCAACATTATTTAGGTATCACTGGCTAGTTTTGCATCATGTGACGTTATTAAAAATAAATAACTGACTCAAATGTCATTCATAAAAAATATACTATGGCACTGAAATACTCATTTCAAAAGACCTAAAAAGCATTTGCGCGGAAAACAATTGAAATACTTTTATTTCTATAACAATGTAAACTGGATCTTATTTATTCTAGCAAATAATATACTTTCCTATGCATGTAGAGATAATTATGAAGCCCTGCTCAGATATTATTAAAGCTAATAAAGCTAATACAGTATAGATGTATTTTAAAAAGGTGATCACATATTATTGTCTAATGCAAATTATATATTATTGAACCTTCATATGAAGACATATTTTTAAAAGATAGATTCGTAGAATTTATTGAGCTTATCAACGCTCACAATATTTTGAATCATTGGCAATGCCAACATATTATTGAACTCGACTGTACAGTAGAAGCCAGTTCCAAGTAATTTCGAATTAACCGAGATTGGCTACAATCCTTGCATTACCACAAGAGATAATGTGCGATCGTATACGGTAAGAAATTATATCAGAATAATTCTGATGCTCACCGGAACGCACTCGCTGCATACATTTTGTGACACACAAGTCAACTAAGTACGACGACAATCGATTGTCCAGATCTTATTATACATGCTCTTCTTTAAATGCACAGCTGCTCTATTTTAAATTCGACCCCAGCCACGGTCCTGACGGCTCCTTACCTAATACCTACACCTGTGTAAGTAATTGAGTTACTTTATAAAAAAACATTTTCTTAGTATTTTATTGGCATTCCGCAATGTGTACTTAGGTGTTAAATTAAAAAAAAATGATAATTATTAATGGACCCTGTCGAGCACAGCAAAAGAAAAAGAAGGTAGTAAGCGAAAGATGCTATTTAGCATGATACTGCATATACAACATGTCCCAAAATTCAACGATAAGCCGGCACCAGAGGATGGACCTACTAATGACTACTCGAGATAAAAAAAAAATAAAAAAAAATACCTACTTTTAAAAAAATTTTTTTTTGATAGTTTGGGCACATAGTAGAAGTGATTAGGTACTATTAACAACAACTTATGAAATTTGGTTCTTGATTAGAAAAATTGTCATTATTTTTTTTTTGTGGCTAGTTTTCCTAAAGTATTATACCATTTTAGAATCTAGGTTAGTTGCGCTAATTTTTTAAAAAACTTGCCATAGTACTGTCCATATTTTTTTTTTACACTACGATGAGTTAAAGTGTACTGAACGTTAAAATCTTTCAAAATTTTAGGGAAATAATTTTTTTTGGTTGTTTTTTTTTATAAAACTACGAAAATTCTGTAATTTTCAAAGATCATGGTGAATAGTAGTACTACTTAGGTTGCCGATACAAACAAAAAAACTGAAATATTTGAAAAATTATGGTCATGGTAGTTAAAAGTGTCATAAGGGGTATACATTTTCGAAGAATTTCCATTTTTTTTAAGTAATTTAAAAAAAAGTAGAGGTTTTTTTTTTTTCTTTTTTTTTCTCGAGTGGTCATTAGTAGGTGCATCCTCTGGTGCCGGCTTATCCTTGAATTTTGGGACATGTTGTATATTGAGCATGATCTATGATATTTAGCTTTAAAAAGCAAAACTAAATTAATACCAATCCAATAATACCATCTTCGAATTTGGACTGTTGAGTTTAATGTAGATTGTGATTAGGGATAAGATATAAGTAGACATAAACTGTGACGATGACAACCGCCCTTTTTTGTTGTTTAGATTCGAAAATCATCTAAAGCATCCTCCCATCCACGTGGGGCGAAAATAACAGCCATCAGACGCGTTCTTACTAAAACCACTCTGTTCCTTGAATTGCTTTTTACGTTCTATAGCCGCGATAACCTCTTAAGACACGGTTTCTTAAAGTGGGCATATGCACCAGGGGTGCGCAGTAGCTAACTCTTAACCTATTTTCTGGGAAATAGTATAATAATATCGTCTAGGTAAAGACAGGAACTCACAGCGACAACATATCGTCAGTCACAAAACATGAATTAATTGAACCAATACTAAACTTCTAGGGCAGGGTTTGTTTCATTTTTGATTCTGATACTCTGATCTGTTCAAAATATTCTTTGACAGGGGTTCGTGGAATTAAATATATTGTGAAGGTGGTCCGTGACTGCAAAAAGTTAAAGAAACCCTGTCTTAAGGTCTTAAGACACATCCACGTCTCTGTCAGGCATTGGTTGGACCTACCAGGCCCCATCAGTTTGCTCCATACCAAGGCTTGCACCATTCCTGGAAGCGAAAGTTAACACTGCCGATTGTATCCATGAACACACAGCGATCGTCCGCCCAAGCGGGGCAGACCCTCATCGTATACTGCATTGCATTATTTCAGCTGTACACACAAAGTCAAAGTCAAATCATTTATTCAATTAGGCCATCAAAGAGGCACTTTTAAACGTCGCTTAAATTAAAATTACGGAAATGGTATAGGATGGGAATGATTCTACACCCGTTTGCAAAGGTAGGTTGTATGAAGAAGAATGGGCAAGAAACTCCATACTTACTCTTTTTACAAATGTGTTACAATATTTTTTTACATCATTTGAAATAATAATGTAAAAGCAATGGACCTTGAAAATCTAGACTAAATATGATTAAAAAAATAAAACAATAAGAAATAAAAAAATACGAAAAGGTACATAATAATGACACCTCAGAGTTTCGTTCCGCAGATTCAGAAAGCTCCCAAAAGACCCGTGTCCTTCTTTAGCAAGACTTACACGTGTACGAACAAGCCGCGCACATGCGTCTTGTCTGATTTGGCCTATAATCCCATATTAACAGCTGCAAGTTATAACGCAGACTCAAACACAGACATGCTAAATATAACGCTATCATCACACAATTTTATAATTTACACATTTAATGCCTAACGATGTAGCTAGTATTCAAGCAGGGTAGTAAAATATAGGTATACTGCATACCTAGCTACGATAGAGATAATAAGTCACAGATTACGCGTTATACAAACTACAAAGGCAGAGATATGCATTGTTTTATGATTTTTTGATTTTAATTTCATAACCGGTTTTCGCTAACCATTGAGTAACACAAGACCGTCTGAGACCGAATGGGACCTATGTAGTTAGAGGTGGTTAGAGTTTTCATTTTACGACCATCATCTGCCTATCCTTTACACAACTATTTTGCGTTCCGCACCCAGTTGAACCGGTAACATATCGAGTAACAATATTGCATTATGCAAAAAAAAACTGATGTAACTTAGACATGTACGACGAAAATGTATTACGCTATAGCGCCGTTTTCTCAACATTTCACAATTCACTTCTCTGCTCCAATTGATAGTAGCACGATGAAAAGTATTCTATAACCACCTCAGGAGTATGAAAAATAATTGTACCAAGTTTGTTTAAAATCAGATAACGATTATATAGACACAGACAGACGGACAATAATTTTACTGATTGTATTTTTGGCACCAGTATCGATCCCTAATCACCCCCTGGTAGTTATTTTGGAAATATATTTAAAGTATAGAATTGGCCTCTCTACAGATTATTATAAGTATAGAAGATTTAACAAATGAGACGTACCGTCTTGGATGGACCTATTGAGATTTAGACTGTTTGTACTGACTAAAACCACGCAGTCCTTTTTGTGTCTCAGGACCGTGGTAAACCATTAGACATTCACACAACTTGTACTTAGTGGCCGTCAAAACAATTTTACGAACATGATGAGTCCCGAAATTTCAGAAAGCGTGCCCTTAAGCTAAACATGTTGAGGCAACCAATTTATTAAGTCAAAAAATTCCATTGCCTAGTAATATTAAGTAGGTTCTTACTTTTTCGTTATATACTTGTGTAAATGTATGTATTACTTTAGATTAATGAGGTCGTATTATCAATCATAATGTTATGTACATACAGGACATAGTAACTCATTGATTCCACTTACGCATGCCACAGTTCTAATTTCAGAGAAGTTATTTTGAGAATGTTTGAGTATCAGAAATTGGTTCAATTTGCCCGTATTATACTTTGATACTCGAAGTTTTTGTAATCCCGAAAATGGGTGATTAGGATTTATTTGTGGCGTAGTCTGAGTGGGTTTAATAAAATAAATGATTCGAATTACTTAGCGAAACTTTCTACAAAATGTTTTCGTTTTATAATATTACCTTTTACAGATTTGACCCACATAAAATCTTGCGTACCTATTCCATAAATTAGGATTGTACCATTGTACCAAATTCAATTTGATACAAATCGAATTGACTGCTCATTCAGATTGAGAATTTCGGTTTTTTATCTTATAATTATCACTAATACATTCTTCTATATCATGACTACTTCTTTCAACTTTTCGAACTAAATTTTTTCACCATTAGAAAGCTACATTAACTCTTAGTAACATAGGAAATAATATATATATCATGTCCACCCGTGCGAAGCCGGGAGCCGAAGTTAATGAATAAATACCGACTAAGGCCAATGAAACTCAAAAATCTAGTCTTTTATAAATAAGAATAGGTTAATTAAAAACTTAAAGTTAGGATAGATGTATTATGTTACTCTTTTACACACAAACTACAGAAAAGATTTTGGGAAAAAATAGTAGACACGGCTTAAAGCCTGGAAAAAGTATCTGTGGATTATACACAGATACTTTTCACCCCGTTGTTCCCATGGCAATACAACACGTGGGAGACGCCACAGGCGTAAACCAGTGTTAATTTGAAGCTAATTATTTTGAAGTATCTAACCAAAAAGACGTCGACATAGAACAAGACAGTACATGAATCTTAATTATGAAACATCCAACATTTCTTTGCTCTTATTCCCGGACCCGCGGCATTTACAAAGCCGTCTCTAATACTATTTTCCTCCACTTTCCTTTGTGTTAGCAACTCTGAGAGGCTCTTAATATTTTCTTTGTCATAAATTCGCTTGACAAACAAAGGCTTCCCAATTCTGATCTGGCCGTATCAATCCATTTTCCCCGGTAAGAAAAACATCGTGTAATCCAGTCTTAGATAGTTATCAGGACCGTTTTTTACCAATGGACCGGGTACTTTATAGGATAGGATAATAAGGCTCACACTTTTTACAATACTTTTAGTTTGTATTTGACAACATTCATTTATACACGTAACTATAGAAAACCTAAATAATCAAATCCAAAATGGGTGCAAAAAAGGGCGCAGTGAGCTCGAAAATAGTATGACCGCATTTTATTATGTAAGGTTTTCTACTCAAGCCCATAGTTTTCAGTTATTACTCTATAATGGTCACAGAAATCCGGGGCCTATATGGCCTGAATCCAGAGCGCCCAGTGGAAAATCCGGCCCTGGGTATAATAAATCAATACAGATGTGTACCTATCAGTGAGAAATGGAACTGGCTCACCACCTGTTACGTTTAACTCACCCTGTATAAGGAAAAAGGTAATTCATGCTAATTTAGTCATCGGCTTTATGTAAACAGATGAATATCGTCCAGGTAAGCGAGCAGATGATAAGAAATAAACAAAAAACATTTTTTTAAGGGGTATTCCACTTAGGGCAGCTGGCACCTGCGAAAATTTTTGACAGGAGCCTATGTCGAATAGATAAGGTTCCAGTACCTCAGGTGCCATTGTCAGCGGGTGCCCTAAGTGGAATAGCTCTTTAGAATATTGACGACTCAAGAATAAAAACCTAAATGGGCTGAAAAATTGTATCCTAACTTCCATGACGGCCTAAAGTACCTACCTGATACCAATAACGTGACTTGAAAAAGTTATAATATAAATCTACTAGCGGCCCGTCCCGGCTTCGCACGGGTGGAGGACCCGGTCTAAAATTTGAGATTTAAACTATCCTATCTCTCAAGTTGGATCGAACTGCACATGGTGTGCGAATTTTATTATAATCGGTTAAGTGGTTTAGGAGTCCATTGAGGACAAACATTGTGACACGAGATTTATATATATTAAGATAAAAGCAATGGACCTGAAAATCTAGACTAAATATGATTAAAAAAATAAAACAATAAGAAATAAAAAAATATAAAAAGGTACATAATAATGAGAGCAGTGGTGGCCCAATGGTATCGGCCCCGACTTACGAGTTGTAGGTCGTGGGTTCGAACCCCGCCTGGCGCATTACTTTGTGTAATTTCTTTCATCACCACTGCTCTCAAAACGGTGAAGGAAAACATCGTGAGGAAACCGGCATGTCCTAGAACCATCAAATTCGAAGACATGTGACATCTGCCAACCCGCACTGGGCCCGCGTGGTGGATTATGGCCCACTCCCTCTCACAAGAGAGGAGGCCTGTGTCCCAGCAGTGGGAACGTTATAGGCCGATGATGATGACATAATAATGACACCTCAGAGTTTCGTACCGCAGATTCAGAAAGCTCCCAAAAGACCCGTGTCCTTCTTTGGCAAGACTTACACGTGTACGAACAAGCCGCGCACATGCGTCTTGTCTGATTTGGCCTATAATCCCATATTAACAGCTGCAAGTTATAACGCAGACTCAAACACAGACATGCTAAATATAACGCTATCATCACACAATTTTATAATTTACACATTTAATGCCTAACGATGTAGCTAGTATTCAAGCAGGGTAGTAAAATATAGGTATACTGCATACCTAGCTACGATAGAGATAATAAGTCACAGATTACGCGTTATACAAACTACAAAGGCAGAGATATGCATTGTTTTATGATTTTAATTTCATAACCGGTTTTCGCTAACCATTGAGTAACACAAGACCGTCCTAGACCGAATGGGACCTATGTAGTTAGAGGTGGTTAGAGTTTTCATTTTACGACCATCATCTGCCTATCCTTTACACAACTATTTTGCGTTCCGCACCCAGTTGAACCGGTAACAAATCGAGTAACAATTGTTTTATGCAAAAAAACCTGATATAAATTGGACATGTACGACGCTATAGCGCCGTTTTCCCAACATTTCCCAATTCACTTCTCTGCTCCAATTGATAGTAGCACGATGAAAATTTTTCTATAACCAGCTCAAGAGTATGAAAAATAATTGTATCAAGTTTGTTTAAAATCAGATAACGATTATATAGACACAGACAGACAGAAAATAATTTTACTGATTGTATTTTTGGCATCAGTATCGATCCCTAATCACCCCCTGGTAGTTATTTTGGAAATATATTTCATGTACAGAATTGACCTCTCTACAGATTATTATAAGTATAGAAGATTTAACAAATGAGACGTACCGTCTTGGATGGACCTATTGAGATTTAGACTGTTTGTACTGACTAAAACCACGCAGTCCTTTTTGTGTCTCAGGACCGTGGTAAACCATTAGACATTCACACAACTTGTACTTAGTGGCCGTCAAAACAATTTTACGAACATGATGAGTCCCGAAATTTCAGAAAGCGTGCCCTTAAGCGAAACATGTTGAGGCAACCAATTTATTAAGTCAAAAAATTCCATTACCTAGTAATATAAAGTAGGTTCTTACTTTTCGTTATATACTTGTGTAAATGTATGTATTACTTTTGATTAATGAGGTCGTATTATCAATCATAATGTTATGTACATACAGGACATAGTAACTCATTGATTCCACTTACGCATGCCACAGTTCTAATTTCAGAGAAGTTATTTTGAGCATGTTTGAGTATCAGAAATTGGTTCAATTTGCCCGTATTATACTTTGATACTCGAAGTTTTTGTAATCCCGAAAATGGGTGATTAGGATTTATTTGTGGCGTAGTCTGAGTGGGTTTAATAAAATAAATGATTCGAATTACTTAGCGAAACTTTCTACAAAATGTTTTCGTTTTATAATATTACCTTTTACAGATTTGACCCACATAAAATCTTGCGTACCTATTCCATAAATTAGGATTGTACCCAATTCAATTTGATACAAATCGAATTGACTGCTCATTCAGATTGAGAATTTCGTTAAGGATGCGCTAGTCGGCGGGACGAACTCTTGTTATTTCATCCAACATCACGTATCGATAGGATGGATGAGCAGTAAGAAGCTAGGGCATTTATGCACACATACTCCACCCTTCGACTGACTCATGAATGCGTGATTACTTTGAGTAATGGACTACTGCAACTTTTCAAAAGACCTTCGGGAATTTTGATATTATGAAAAAACTACTGAATTTATCTGTTCAAAATAAAGTAATCTAGAATTTTGAACATATTATCTATTCCTGTATGGAAATTATTTTACAATTTACTGTCTTCTTTTGTTATTTATTTCCCCCCAAAAATTCGTTAAAATTAGGCTTAAAATAAGGAAGTTTCGACACCCATAACTAATAATAGATGTTTTTTTTTACTTTTTTGATTCCACACAGGACTAGACAATGATGAGATGAATGTAGATCATTGTTTAATGTGAATTTATACCGTCAAATATTGGAATAATCACGAAACTACGTTTGTATGGAAGAATGACCGACTAGGGTACCCTTAATATAAGTTTTTTATCTACCTACACTAATATTATAAAGAGGAATGATTCGTTTTTGTGTGATTGTATATTTGTAATGGAATTTTCAATTCTTTCATGTTTTCACCCTTAGCACCCTTAGTAATATAGAAAATAATATATATCATGTCCACCCGATTGAAGCCGGGAGGGGCCGCTAGTTAATGAATAAATACCGACTAAGGCCAATGAAACTCAAAAATCTAGTCTTTTATAAATAAGAATAGGTTAATTAAAAACTTAAAGTTAGGATAGATGTATTATGTTACTCTTTTAGACACAAACTACAGAAAAGATTTTGGGAAAAAATAGTAGACACGGCTTAAAGCCTGGAAAAAGTATCTGTGGATTATACACAGATACTTTTCACCCCGTTGTTCCCATGGCAATACAACACGTGGGAGACGCCACAGGCGTACACCAGTGTTAATTTGAAGCTAATTATTTTGAAGTACCTAACCAAAAAGACGTCGACATAGAACAAGACAGTACATGAATCTTAATTATGAAACATCCAACATTTCTTTGCTCTTATTCCCGGACCCGCGGCATTTACAAAGCCGTCTCTAATACTATTTTCATCCACTTTCCTTTGTGTTAGCAACTCTGAGAGGCTCTTAATATTTTCTTTGTCATAAATTCGCTTGACAAACAAAGGCTTCCCAATTCTGATCTGGCCGTATCAATCCATTTTCCCCAGTAAGAAAAACATCGTGTAATCCAGTCTTAGACGGTTACCAGGGCCGTTTTTTACCAATGGACCGGGTACTTTATAGGATAGGATAATAAGGCTCACACTTTTTAAAATACTTTTAGTTTGCATTTGACAACATTAATTTATACACGTAACTATAGAAAACCTAAAGAATCAAATCCAAAATGGGTGCAAAAATAGCGCAGTGAGCTCGAAAATAGTATGACCGCATTGTATTATGTAAGGTTTTCTACTCAAGCCCATAGTTTTCAGTTATTACTCTATAATGGTCCCAGAAATCCGGGGCCTATATGGCCTGAATCCAGAGCGCCCAGTGGAAAATCCGGCCCTGGGTATAATAAATCAATATAGATGTGTACCTATCTGTGAGAAATGGAACTGGCTCACCACCTGTTACGTTTAACTCACCCTGTATAAGGAAAAAGGTAATTCATGCTAATTTAGTCATCGGCTTTACGTAAACAGATGAATATCGTTCAGGTAAGCGAGCAGATGATCTGAAATAAACAAAAACATTTTTTTAAGGGGTATTCCACTTAGGACACCTGGCAAGTGGCACCTGCGAAAATTTTTGACAGGAGCCTATGTCGAATAGATATTAAGGTTCCAGTACCTCAGGTGCCATTATCAGCGGGTGCCCTAAGTGGAATAGCTCTTTAGAATATTGACGACTCAAGAATAAAAACCTAAATGGGCTGAAAAATTGGATCCTAACTTCCATGACGGCCTAAAGTACCTACCTGACTGATACCGATAATGTGACTTGAAAAAGTTATATAAGTCTACTAGCGGCCCGTCCCGGCTTCGCACGGGTGGAGGACCGTCTAAAATTTGAGATTTAAACTATCCTATCTCTCAAGTTGGATCGAACTGCACATGGTGTGCGAATTTTATTAAAATCGGTTAACTGGTTTAGGAGTCCATTGAGGACAAACATTGTGACACGAGATTTATATATATTAAGATAGACTAGAGAAAAAATGCCTATTAAGGGTACTTACTTCTATAATATTCGTTATAATAATGAGCCTCCGCGGTTACAGTGGGCCACCTTGTTATATTGCCCTCCATGTTACCTGGCCCAAGGGAAATATGTACATATCGATATACTCCTATAGATAGTTCTTTTTTAATCCTGTATATTTTCCTTATGAGTGAGATACTTAACTTAGATATGAAAGTACCTAAGTATGAACGGTATGAACTATAAACCCTTTTTAACCGACTTCAAAAAAAGGAGGAGGTTCTCAATTCGGTCGGTATGTTTTTTTTTTTTTTTTTTTTTTATGTATGTACATTGATTACTCCGAGGTTTCTAGCCCGATTAGTGTGATTCTTTTTTTGTTCGATGCAGGATACTTGCAGTTTGGTCCCATAAAAATTTCATCAAATTTGGTTCAGTACTTTTTATTTTGTGAGCATTTTTATTAATTTCGCCTACTTGGACGACATGATGATCTTTACTTTTTGCGTGTTTGTTACGCGATTACTTCGCCAATTGTGGACCGATTTTCAAAATTGTTTTTTTGTTGTACTAGGGATCGTTCACTTTAGGGAATACTGCAAGTTTCATCGAACTCTGTTCAGCATTTTTTGAGATAGGGAATTTTATTGGAACTTTCTTTTATGTACACAACATGGGCGATGTTAATACCGGTGCTTCGGATTACAAAATTCTAGTGCACATGTAAGAAAATGATGTATTTGCCAAGAATTTGGGTTGAATATTTAAACTAAAAAGAGTAAAATAAATAACCGCCTTCAAAAACAACCACTAAAAAAGGGTAAAATAACCTACAAAATAACTTTTCTTTCGGAAGTCGGTGGCAAAAAGACATCGAAATAATAAAACAAAGCCACCGACTTCCGAAAGAAAAGTTATTTTGTAGGTTATTTTACCCTTTTTTAGTGGTTGTTTTTGAAGGCGGTTAATTTTTTTTTGAAAAAAGTTTTTATATTTTTATTCAGAAAAACATATAATTACTCCACCCGCTCTGAGTCAAGCGGAAGTTATTCTTTATGTTCCAGGACCCAGTAACCTTTGAAATCATCGACCTTTGTGAGAGAATACAAACTTTTATCAAAATGACAATGGAATCGTGTCGAATTTATAAATATAGCAAACTTGAGGTCTGGTATAACAGTAAATACTTTAGATTTAACAGAATAATAAAACGATATATTTAAATTTCGTTAAAAACTTTATACAGTTAAAATGAGTATTTACAATGAAGATTTTCCGGAACAGCTGCTATGTGAGTCTGAAACAAGAAAAAATACATAAATCAATTAGATTAACTATATTATAATGAGCTGTTTTCATTAAAAACAGGCACGAGGCATTGTTAAAAGATGTAAGCGTAGGTAAGAGGTATTCCGTATTACTGACATGACAACACAAGTTTTTTTATTGAAATGTTCAGTTGTTTTGCTTTTCTCTCACGCGCAATCACTAGATTGACATCAATTGTTTTTTTTTTCAATGCATTTTAACATTTTTATCGCTAGCTGTTGCCCGCAGTGTCATCCGCTGCTGTGCTCCTATCAAAACCAGTAGTTTCTGTGATTAGCGCGTTCAACCAAAAACAAACTCTTCAGCTTTATAATATTAAGTTTAAATTAATTATCTCCTGCTTGACCTGATTCGTATAAGAAATTACGGCACGTGTGTTCCCAATCCGACTTTTAAAATTCTACGAAATGGGATAATTACAGCGATTGAATCGACAATTTTGAGCAATCAAGTTATCGCCTTTCCAGCCCTTAACGGTATATATTATACCTATTCTGAGTTCCCGTTAGAAATGAGCGATTAACCAGATCAAAAGGATGCTAAAAACGGATAGTCGGAAGGGATTAAAGGGTAGTAATGGCAACACTTTCTTTCAAAATGTTGCCAAACTAAATCCTACCTTTCTGAATCATTTTTCAGGCAACTAAGAGAATGTTAAATATTCCAATTTAAAAAAATACTTTTCTAGGAATTTCTTCCTGTATCGTGGGTGCGTTTACAAACACAGACACTCACATACACAAACACCCAGACCCGGAACAACTACTTGCAGATCATACAAATATTTGTTCCGTGCCGGATTGCACCTGCATATGATGCTAAAATAAAGTGTTTATTCTGCCTCAAACACATGTTTTTAAATGAGGGGTAGGTAAGGTAAGCAGTTGGTTGCCCCAAGCTGAATGGTCAAACCTGTAAGTAAGTCCGGACAGTATTTGATAGTGTGGGCCTCGTCGCCGGTGGCGCCACAGCGGGGACAGCGGTAACCGCGTAAAACTGGACACCTCACGCGACCGCGTACGTCCCGAAGCGCGTGTGATGTGTACCAAAATGACGGCTTGCCGTTATTCTTGCAAAATGCACATTCCTGGAAACAAAGGAGATCTATAGGGAAACTACATAAACATAATATACAACATTCAAACAAGACTTGTTGCGATGGCCTAATAGGTACCTAAGGCGTCTGTAGTACTTATCAAGAAGACGCGGGTAAGAGTCCCACTCGCAGCTGAATTGGAATGATTTTTGAGGAAAGAAAATTTTCCTCAAAAATCTTTATATGCATTAGGTATTGCATTTAAAGATTTGCGGTGAGCGCTAGAGTGGCTGTCTGTGTTAGTGAATATCAAACTTTTAATCTCCACGTGGCGTGAATGGCTGAATGGCTGCTGCCATGATGTCGCAAGGCTGTGTTTATAGAGAATAAGACTGCAGAAGGGTTGTTCTAATTCTAAATTACTGAACGCTACCAACAAAAATGTTAAACATCGGTTTCAAATCTTACCAAATATCTTTGGGTGATCATCCTCTGTCTACGTAAGACATCAGCATACTGCATCAGCAGTTCCAGCTGATGAGGAGTTAGGGAGAGCAGAGCTGCTTCATGCTGCAGCACCATGTCTTTGAAACTATTGGGGTTCTGTGATGGTGACACAGAGGCTGGCGGAGTCTGAACTTCCTCTGAAATAAGAATAATAAATTGCTCAAGATATTTTTGCTTTGTAGTAAGACGGTTTATGTTTTAGTAAAGCTAATTTATTTATAGCCTGGAAAAAGTGAGAGCGACCTCCGTATTTTTATACTTGAAATAAAATATCCTGAGAATAAATGACATAAGAATTCATTAATTTATGTATAAAAGTAAACCGTGTGACTAAAAAACTCGTTAACCTGTGAGCTCAACAACATGAATGCTTATTATCTAGGTACAATAAAAAAAAACGATTTTAGAACCTCCTTCTTTTTGTAAACTTCATTTATTCAAACTCGTAATCGATGTTGATTAATAATAATGATATAATATCCAATTTATTTCAGGCCACTTGAGAACATAAGTTAAAAATAAGTTACCTAGTAAACACTTCAAATCTAAGCAAAAAAAAACAATATGGCGCCTAAAATAGACCCGCCATTTTAATTTTGCATGCGAAAACAAATAACGTCTCAAAAGGGGTGATGTATTGTCAACTTATATGTGTCTTGGTTCTCGCTACCCTAATGAAGAGAACCGTATGGACATGCTTTTGCTTTTGTATGCTTTTGGAAAAAGCATTTTCTAGATGTATGTAATGTAATGTAATGACCCACTAGCTAGCTAGATGGATGACGTCAAACAAGATCACTTTTCTTAAAACGCGAAATTACATTCGTCTAAAAACATTTGAAGTATTACACGTCCATACTCCACTTCTCTTATATACAAATAAAATAGCCTTTAATCATCTTCAGAACCCAATCTATCCCTGTAGAAATTATAACTCATATTCGCATTTATAATTTTAATTGGTTTGCATAAATTAGCAAGTTCGTTAATGAGTTGGTTAGTCAATCAATGCCTCCAGCTGTTTAATGGGTTTAATTAAGAACGGTACACATAGAATAGATTGGTTAACATAATTAGGCTATATTCTATCTATATAAGTGCCACGCTAGCACATTAAATTCTAAAGTTAAAGGTTAAATCCTAAAGTTAAAGGATTGAATTTTAATTTTTGTTTCGTTTGTGTTTGCTTCGCCATCTAAAGCATCTGACCCAGACAGGATATGTGCACACCCACGACCCCATACTCCTTTTTAGGGGTCATTAAAGAGCAAGGGTTATCGCAGCTCAAATATCCCAGGCACGTGAAGCAGTTTCAAATTCTACTTAGCCTGTGTAACAATCGATTTACACCTTAGAGAAAGAGATCGTTTATGTTACCAATTAATTACTTATATGATTTCGTTATTTTTGATGTTGATTAATAATACTCTCTTAATTAATATAAAAATAATAAAAAAAACTTTAATTTAAGTCGGATCAAATGCTAGTCAGCAACAATACACCGCTTTTCCATTCCATTCCGCTATTAGAAAAGTGCTATTACTCTGTAACCAACTTCCTTACTGATAAAGATTATTAACCTCTTAAATAGGTATCACAATAGGTATGTTTCATTGTTATTTTTGTTAAGTAATAATATGTCGTTGTTTTAATTAGTTAAATTTAATTCAGTTTTATATATGTACTCGTATGTTGTAAATATTATGTTCAATGTATTTGTAACCCAAACAATGTTTGCATGCCAATGTGGCAGAATGTACAAGGATTCTGTAAACCATTCATCCACCTTATTGTTAAAACCTACATTCTATGCAAATAAATTAATATTCTATTCTATTCTTTTCAGTTTCCCCGAATTATTCTATTTAAAACACATAGTTAGTTAATGAAACCAGTTCTTATAATAAAAAAAATATTAATAATAAAAAAAAAACTTAAAAAACAATCGTGTCATTGGTTGTTTATTTCACAAGTTATCGCGTGTGAATATTAATCTCTAGACCTTTCGTAAATTTTTGCATCAACCATTACTAAAACAGTTTGCAAAATGTTTACCAATAACGTTTATTTATTCTCACAAAATTATATCTCGGTTATTTTAACGGAGATAAAAGCGTTCACAAGAAACTTGATAAAGTTCACAGTTGCCAGGCCATATAGTCCCGCTATACCTAGAATCGACAAAGGAGCGGTACTTACAAAGACTTTGTTATTTTATGATTGTTCAAATATTTGACATTGAAGTTCTCATTGTTTTTGGTTACAAGATTTTGCACTCAACTAACGTTTTTTTCAAATTGTGTACCCACCTTTCTTATTCTCAATGACAACTTCAGGACGTGTATTCATGGCATCAATAGCTTTGTCTTTCGAATGCACGGTCACCTGCGCTTCTAATACGGCGGGATCCAGTTTGACTGCTTCCAAGGCATCTGCAAAGCAAAAATATTGATAGAGAATGTTGAATATTTTATTACATGTTTATGGAGAATAACTTGCAATGCACTGGACAAAGCAATATCCGAAGTTAAGGACTACTATTTTTTTTTCTTAGTCACGACGTTGCTACTATTTTTTTTTGTCTAAGTCTAGATTATTAATTTATTTATTTATATCTTCACCTTATTAGTAATAATTCGATTTACATTTGTAGATTTTGATTATTTTTTGGTAACAGAGAATTACCTACTGACCTTGCTTGACATTACCACCCAGAGGACCACTATTTTCATTGAATAGTCCCTGAAAACAAGAATTACATAAATACATTTGAATTTACATGAAAAGTAACAAACAAAAAAGGCTGATCATTGGCTGAACATTAAGATGGATTGAAAAATAAGAATGTGGTTCTGATCCAACGTTACTGGATGCGTGAAATACGATGATTGAAAAATCGTTTTGTAAATATTTAATTTATTAAGGCGAGTTCACAAAGATCTAGTTTAATGTACATTAGTTTACTTTTATGGAAATTTCGGTCAAGTGTCGTAGTATTTTTTCCCTACCCTTAATTTAGGTATTTTTTCTTAGGTCCCTTTTTTTATCTGTGTTGTTTTCGTTTTGCGGGGGCCATGCACTATCTGTGCATTTAAGAAAAAAATGATTGAAAGATTAAAACCTTTGATATTTAGACAAACGGACAAACAGCAGAAACTTACAAGGGTATCAAGATGAACACTTTGAAAAAAAAAACCTTCTACCTGCACGCGTAGCTTGGCGATTTTATGTCTATTCTACCAAGAAAAGACAAAATTATTTCATCGTTATTTCTACACAAGTAGACTGTTTTTTTTTTGCACAAATATGACACCATTCTTACACTATTGAAGAAAAGAACGTTTATTTTCCATAGTTTTTACATTACCATGCTTAAAACAATAAAAATATTTCTACGTTCTGTCATTTAGTCTATTCTTCCGTCGACAAAACCCCTTTCTACGGCGCCATTCTACGCCTGCTGGCACTTATAAGACGAGTACATACTCTGAAGAATCCGGTTTCTATAAATACATTGCTAATTTAAAATTTTAATTTATCAACTGAAGATCGTAATGCTCAATTAATTTTAATTACTTACCTTAAGAAAACTAAAAGGTGATTCCAAGTCAGAAGACCTATGAGAAATTAATGAATTCACGTCCATTATCCGGTTTTAGATATCAAATAATAAAGCGAACACTTCAGAGGGATTCTCTGAAAAGACCAATGGTATTTCAAATAATTAATGCTAAAAGCTAACTCAGTTGAAATGTTTCAAACACTTGATAGCTGTTACTCACTGGTGACAAGGAAGTATTTGAAAGGGGTTTTAAAGTGGGTAGATTAAAAACAAACTATTTAAACGAAGAAGGGTATTTACGTACAGTAATTATCTACGATATTTAAAAAATACCCAGTGTTACCTGTTATCAAATGTAATTTTACGGTATTATAGCCAGTGTTATTTATTATATTTAACATGTTCCCGTTGACAACGATGTGGACGTATTCTTCGACACCCTATAAATGTTTTTTCTTTTTTATTATTTTTTTTTTCCTGTAAATATTACTAGTAGGTTTTTATTTATAGTTTGTGAATTAAATAAATAAGACGGTATTATATATTTGTTGTATTCAGTTTTTTTTTTTTTTTGTAAAAACTGGTATCAATAAGGAAAAAAATATTTTCCTTATCCATAGATAGCAAACGACAACTGCGATCGTGAATCGATCAAAACCTTGTTTCCTTGGACTTGTTTCTTTACTGCAATTTCATTAAATTGTAGTTATTATTTTCAACCTTGCTAGGAATTCCTAATACAATTTATTTATGTAGTTGTGAGAATTGGCATAATAGGGTAGTTTATTGCATAAATAAATTGAAAATCTATTTAGTCCGTTAGAATAATGAAAAATAATCATGAACACGTATTTTTTGTTTTGTTTTGTTGTCGACGCTACGTAATTTTGGAGTTTGCTTCACCTTCAGACGTCATAATCGAGTGACGTTTTGTGATATTTAGAACCGTTGCATCTTCATCAATTTTGGATAAAGTAACAAACGAAAAAAATCGGTTCAAATATTTTTGTTCATGCCCGGTTATCATTCTTTTTTTTGAGTAATTACATTTTTTGAGTGAAATAGCCGATTGTTGGATCACCTAGACAACGAAATAAAGATTTGCACCCATGTGTTCCTATACCTGTCATTATGGCATAGAGAGGGCCAAATCGGTGACATCTCCATTACTTAAAAAGCTTAAGCTTCTCAATAGGCCTGACAGCATCAATAAATTGCAGAATTTATTAGTCCTTCAACTCCTTCAGTTAGACAAATTATAATTGTATTCTTTTCTTTTGTTGTATTAATACGTATTTATAATGATAATTCGAGAGTCGGGTTCAAGACATCAAAAGCAAGTAAAAACTGTACAGCTTGTGACGTATTGGTAATTTTTAAAGTGACGTATCTTCGTCGATTTTGGTTAACGTAATAAAAGAAAAAAAACTGCACAGACAACGATCAATTTATACTGGTTTTGCAAAGCTGGATATGTAGCCATGTGTAGAATGTCAAATACCGTATTTGAGTAGCCACAGGGCCATAGCTTGTGCCACAGCTGATGCGAACAGACTAAGTACCAATCAATGGATTTGCTTCGCATAGGTACCATAACGACAAACAGGTTCAGCAATTAGCAGTAATCGAGAATAGCGTCTGTTTAAGAAAAATAACAGGTATTCACATCGGTAAACACAACGACCTTGTACAATTTCTGGTTCGACTGGTCGACCCGTCGTCGTCGGTGTTAGGTTTAATTAAAATTCTAATAGTCTTTCAACCTTAGCTTTCAACATATGTTTTTGTTATGAAGTAAATGTTGATAACAGTTTATTCATAAAGCTTTATACCATTCCCCCTCGAAAAAGCTACTTTTACGCACGGAAAACAGTGCGTAAAAGTAGTCTATTACGCACTGTTTTGGTGTTTGAATTTAGAACACTTTAGTACATTCGACATCGACCGCGATGCTGGACAACCCCCTTGCTAATATGAAAATTACCCTTAATTCAAACCATTGCTCCGATTTTAACGTCAGCTTGTTGGCGCAGTGACCGAGCGATTGGACTACTTCGCACCCACGTGTGTGTGGAGCAGACTTAGGTATTAAAAAAAACTTTATTTTGTTTCGTTGAATATCTTTTATCGCTCAATCTTTCTTTTTCTCGTAGTCATGGTATAAAGTATCGTTTGCAACTCTTGAATAAAACGGATTTAAATCGAGGGCCTGAATCACTCGCGTCGCTCAGGATTTAAATACTTGAATCACTCGCTTCGCTCGTGATTCAATCATCATGAATCACTCCCTACGGTCGTGATTCAGTCATTAAAATCCTTCGCTTGCTCTTGATTCATATAATGGCCCGTTCCGTACCCAAAGAGAAAATGGGACCCTACTACTAAGACTAGGCTGTCCGTATGACTGTCTTTTTTTTTGGACGGCGAGTTGCCCTTTACTCGCCGTCCGCATGCCTACGGTGGCCGGAGATCGTCCTACGACGTCCGACCACCGCGAATGGGGCGGAGGGGGGACATTGTCCTCTCTCACGCGGCGCGCCTCCTCCTTCGCGAGCATGACTATTTCGCAGAAGGAGGCGACCACTTCCCACTCTGTCTCGCCCCGCAGCATGGCCGCGACCAATGCCGGACGCGAGAGGTCTCCGCCTGTCCGTCTGACTGTCTGGTACAAATCCTAACCCTTAAAAATCTCACTCACTAGCGAAGTATTATACCTATGTATTACCTGTGGGTATTACTTACAAAAACTGACAGATGAACATATTCGCATTTGTTGAATTACCAAAACAGATGGAATAATGGATACTATAGAGGAAATACTTCGATCACAAGTGAAGGTCGCATCATAACTAAAAGTACGAAAAAAATATCATCTGCGGGCGCGTCTGTCTGTCTGAATGCGATAAACTCAAAAATAACCGAATCAACTTGAATTTGCATACGGTTTTGCCAAAGAACTGAGTTATTCATGAGGAAGTTTTGTAATGTAAATAATATGTAAATTATAAATAATATTTTTGTTAATTGGCTGAATAATTCTAAGTACTCACTGAATAATTGTTGAAGATGATAGAAAAATCATGCCAACTGGCAACTCGAAGCTAGGTATAGTCTCACTCACTGAAAGCACCTCGCATACTATCAGAATTTATGATCGGCGGCTGTCGGTAGCTTTTTCAATACAAATTGTGCCCTCCGGCTAGCGTCAGAAGTGGAGAATTCGTCAGAATTTTTCTTACGTATACAGTGGTTACTTTCTAGCGAACATTAGAATTTTTCTGACATAATATCCCATACTGCAGTCGCGCTTACTATCCCTGCAAATCCGGGTTGCTGAGTTGCTAGTTCTGAATAAATTCAAACCATATTGCAGTATTACCTGATTGTACTTGCATCCTGTAGAAAATATCAATGATATTTGGTGACGCGCACAACTTGCGTGGCTTGACTCGTGATATAACTTTAGCGTTCTTTTTAATGCATCTACGTCTCCGAGTGACCGATAAGACGACGTATGTACCTCGGTATGTACATCTGGCCTTACGTTACATTGTGGAAGTAGTAGTAAAATACGTAATTTGTACTCTGTTCACACGTCGACAACACGGTCTTAGAAAATTCGACATTAAAAATATTTGCCAGGTATATCGCTTCACCGCCTTTTCTGACTAGAAAACAACAAATATTTTGATGAACTACATGTGGTTGTTCCAGGTTAGTTAATAGTTGTGTGACTTGACTTTCAATGTTTGAGCGCGGCTAAAGACAGGACTACTTACAATTTGTCTGGGGTAACGATTTCAACAAAAAATTGACTGATGATTGAGTGGTGCTTGAGTAGGGTTGCCAGGTCTTAAAACCGAAAAGCCGGACAGACCAGTCAGTTTAGCCGGAAAGGGGTTTGAGTAAATTTGTATGGACTTGTGGCGTCATTTTTTTTTTCAGCGGCCACCTTTAACTTTCATGTTACCTTGTTCTGCTGTGTTAAGTTCACATATAAGTTAAATTATTTTTATCCTAAGTGATATCCAAGCTGAGATATTTGAATTCGAATATTTAAAAATGTAGTCTCTATAAATACTTCAATCACCGACCTGCGTGAAAAAATTCTTAGTTATGTTTTTAGATGATTGTTATTAGATATTGGCCTTACTGTTTCACGACAGTCTGTCAATGTGACGTTAGCATTGGGCCATAGGAAATATTAAAAACACGTTATTATACTTTAATGCATTTATTACATGATACTTAAAAACACATTCATTAATAACTTTCTTCGTCCGTTTTGTTCTCAATGTCATGTCGAATAATAGTATCTAAAAATTGTGCCGGCGGAGTTAGATTATTTTGATATCTGTCCCATCTAATGTACCATATAATGGACATTACATGCGAACAGCAGCCTAAGATCCGTTTCCCGATTATACATGAGCAATAATCCAGCCCTTGTGCATCTTGCCCTTCCAGTCTTCCTAGGAGAATATAAGCTCGCCGAATGGTGCGCGCCACACCATCGGCCCATAGATAACAGAAACGTCACTCGTATTTGATTTATTTTACTTAGAATTCTTTAAAAATATAGCAGACATCTAAAAGAGTGCAATAACATATAGAAACTTCTTCGATTTCAATTACCTATACAAAACCAAATATCTCAGTTCCGATATGGTTTAGAGAAATGTGTCCATAATAGCTTTTTCACACTACTTGCTCGTAAATGTCATATTATACGTCAGGCAAATCTACTGTAAAGCATGACATTATTCCCCCACGCTCGAGACGGGAATAATATATGTACTGAATTTCATTACTCCCGTGGGAATAATGTGATTTGAATTTGGAACCTCAAAGAAAACCGTATGAAAACTTTCACCAAGGAGTCGTTTCAGTAATGGCGGCCGCTGGCAGCAACAGCTGATCGCTAACAGTGGTGCCAACTTCACGTTCGAAGGTTGTCGTACCACATCAAATTTCAAAAATCGAATTTATTTCCTCGCAGTAGGTGTGAAAAGCAGAGTACGCTTCTCGGGAGTAAAGCTGCATTGTCTTGGGCTGACTTGAATCCCTCGCTACACTAAGGATTCTTAACTAAATTCCCTCGTTTCACTCGGGAATTAACACTTGAACCTCCTTGCTGCGCTACGGAGGTTCACCCCAGAATCCTTAGTGCCGTTTCGGGATTCAATACGCCCGTGACGTAAGGCAATGCTTTATTCCCTTGGTGCGTAATCTACTATTTATCACTGTATTCTGTTCTTTTATAATATCTAAGTTTCATTACTGGCCGCTCAACTTCAAAACGACGCCAACTTTACCCAAACCCCTTTGGGTGAAAAGACCGGATACCTTCGATTATTACCGACTTCAAAAAAAGGAGTTTCTTTTAATACTAATAAAACAAGACCAATTTATTTTAAACTAAAGTTAGTTTCGTTTCAACTAAACAAGGCTTCTCTCGCCATACAAAGGTGCAAGTGAGCGTGGCTAGTGCTAGTCAATTCCATTGCGCTAGAGATATAAGATGAGGATGGCGGAGCGGAAACCAAATCATGACAAATATTTAAAAAAAAAAAACAAGTTTAAAAACCCTAACGAAAGCCGGACAGACCAGACGCTGTATAATTTGGCCGGACAAGCAACCAAAAAGCTTGACTGTGTCCGGCTTTATCCGGACGCCTGGCAATGCTATGCCTACCTAAGAATGGACGCCGCCGATGCCGGGCCCAAAAAGAGGTGGCAGGAGGATTTAGACACGTACCTTGATGGCTGGTCCGAACTGGCACTAGAGAAGAGCTTTTGGAAGGATATGGGGTTAGGATCCTGATGCTTATGCCAGCGACAACGGTCGAAAATTTGTTCGATTTTGCTCATACAGACTTGAAGATTTATCGCTGCAGTTTGAACTGTATGTTCTATCGTTACTATTTTTCGTAAGGTGTGGCTTTTAGTCGTTTATACTTTTCTGAAGGTCTATCTATAATTTAAACAATCTAAATAAGTCTTATATACTTTGGAAGACTATATGTAGGGGGTAATCTCCGTAACTAATGACTTAATTCACCATCAAACGTCACTCTTTCGCGAGGTTGGAATGATAGAACACATTTGTATTAAAATTTTATCAAATAAAATAAAAATAAAACTTGGAGGAGGCTTTACTATTTCTGACGACTACGCTATTCGATTAAATTCTACTTACGTATTTTATAACATGCATACGAGCGAAGGCGTGGAGACGTACTGTCGTCGTGTGTACGACTGTCTCCGGAATATTAGCAGATAGTAAATAAATGAAAGATACATCCGCCAGATGATTCTCTATTCAATGCAACAAAAAAATATAATCTGGAAAAGTCTTTAGGCAGATTTAGATTCTTTCAGAGATTAGATTCCTCATCTCCACAAACTATCTACTGGATAATAAATAGCTAGTTTTAGAACTACACGTTGCGAATGTCGAAGATCTTTTTTCCACGGTATGAAATGAACAAATCTACGCTACATGTTATGACGTCATGCACGCTGTTCTAATCTTCTAACACTTGCACGCTGATAAATAAACAGGAGAGATCAAAGTCGCCCTGGAAATAATTTCCGTTTTTAGCACAAATGGAACCAATAAATGTGTTTTCTTTAATGAGAATTTTATGGATTAGAAATCCCCCATTTCTCTCCCTACAAGGGGTACATTTTGTAAGTGTCAAAAGTCTTATGTCGGTCAAACGAAGTTGTTCAAAAATTGCAGAAATACCTACCTATTAGCATTTAATGAATAATAACGCGAGCGAAACCGCTCGCAACATCTAATGCTAAATAAATATCTAATAATTGGGACTTAAGAACGGTGATCCGACAGAAAACAAAATGGTTGCTTTATAAAAGCCAAAGATTATTTTTTAAACTTCCGGCAATAGGCCGGCCATGTTAGCATACAATTAAAAATAAGCTTAAAAAAGGCAGTTGAAATATCACCGACCTTCGATGTCACAAAAAAAAATCGCGAATGATGCAACTTCAATTTGCATTGCCATTGAGTAATCCGTTCCTAGCAGTTAGCGGCGAGTAATCTTAAAAATAAAGAAGAAAAAAAATGTTATGTTTACAATGCTCGTATAGATATTAATTTAATGTTTTAAAACTCCCTTATTAACTCATCGGTTTCACTCAGTTCATGAATGATAATTGTATCAAACATTGCACAAATCGATTTTAACTTAATTAAATTGTACATTTATTAACCTTGCTCGCTATTGTTTATCTACGCCTCTACAGGAACGTAATACTGATAAACGGTGTCGCGATTAAGTGACTAACAAATATCCATTTATGCAAACATTCAAACTTTCGTACATTTATTTTTTAGTAAAAGCAAGGAATAGGTAACGACTCTGAACCATTTACGGGTCGAAAAAAAACTTCCTATACATTTGTTGTTTTCTTTGATGCCGATAACAGCGATGTAATATGTAGTATACATACATACATTCGTATACATAACTCCAAGGCCTTTGTTAGTGATAACAGTAGTTATTGTAACAGATATCTCGTGATAATTTCAAGTGGTATCTTCCGTAACAGCTCTGTTAGATGGTTTTTTGTTATTTATTAGGGTAGGTCGTTTTGTTTGAATTAGAACACAATTTTTTTATCTACTGCTTTAGGCCAGCCAGGGGTCAGCTTACAATATTTGTTAATCGACATTCTTAGGATACATAATAAACAGTTTTGACCCAATCAGAGGTTACGTTTGTTGTATCTTCGGTTATGGATTAAATCGTTAAGGGTAAGGGCTGCAGGTAAACCTGGGACACTTGGTCCACTTGACACAGCAGGAGGGAAATCTGCTCCAGGGCCTCTGGGGAGACGCACTCGCACATCCATGGTGTGTTCAAAGGAAGTAATACCCTACCCTACTTTGTAGGTTTTTCAGTAAATCCACCTAGAAGGGGGACGCACGAGTATTCTTTCTTCTCCGGGGCTCCGTAATAGGGGACTTAGTGTTAAAGGAATCAGTAATACCCTACCCTACCCTGATCATTATTGTGAACTTCATGCAGTGGATCGCTGTTTCGGTTTTTCAATAAATCTACCTAGAAGGGAAAGTGAAGATGACAGGAGAAAATAAGGCCAAAAATTCACATTACACACGTAAAAAAAGCCATTTATAGTAAATCTGCTTCTGAACAATTATTTTAAACATGACGTTGTTTTCTGAAAATACCTACATTTATTCATCTAGATGAGCAATGAACTGGCTGAAAATAACAAAAGTGCATGTTAAAATACCGCTCAGAATATAAATGTACTACAACATACGATTGTTCGGTCATAAAATCTCTTTCCAGTAACAGCTATAAAATTCGATATAATATCTAGGTTTCCCTAAATTTTTGTTATCGCATTGATAACAATATTTTAAAATTTCGTCAATGAATTTCTGCCAATGCCAACTTCAAACAAACATACGAATGCGAATTTTGGCAAATGACTCGATGTGTTTCAAGGTTAGTGAAATAAAATGAGCATAATATTATTATTAGTATACATTGCATGTTCAGTATGACGATTTATTGGAAAATGTATGTGTAACTGGAAATGTACCAAAATATATTAAAATAGTGATGCATGTTGGAACTAAATGCAGATAAGTATTCGAGGGAGTCCAAGTTTGATATCGCAGACCTAGAACGCAAAAGGGCATGTGAAGCAGGGTGTTCTTTAGTAATTTTATTAAAAGTCTGATTCCCTTATGCTCCACATGGAGCAAATTTTTAAGATTCTACTATACTTTTCGATACCCATAAACTGTTAAATGTAATAAATCGTTTCATATAAAAATGCGAAAGAAAGTTTTCTTTCCTTTATTTCTACTATCAATAGATGGAAACCTAGAGATGGTTATAGACTATACAGAGGCCGGCTGAACGAGCGTAGCTACGAAAATTAAAGTTTATTAAAAAAAAGTAACACCGTCACCATTTTACTACACGGGCGCTATTTTTGCGCCATAGACTGTATTTTTTATTGTTTAAATCAAAGTGTTTTTTTTATTATAAAAAAGTTATTTATTATAATAATAATTAGGCTGATTTATTACCACTTTTCGAAGGGAAATTTTTCATAAGACAGTCCCCCAAAAAGCCGGGGGGCTTTTTGGGGGACTGTCTTATGAAAAGCCAAAACACTAGGAAGTGTGGAACAAAAAGAAGTGGCGGAACAAACTTCCCAGCAACACATCTGTCTGTACCTACTGTTATAGAAGATCCAAGATTACTATACAAACATGAAAACCCAACATAACATGTTCTAAGTGTTATTTGATTTTGTTTGTAAATAATCTTTAGGTACCTTCTAGAGGCATGTGCCAATTATATAATTTCCTCTATTATATTATTTCATATACCATGTCATGGCAGGGTTAGGGCAAATTTCCGGGCCGTCCCTCAAACCTTCGCCCGGGGATAGCTCTGATGTAAAAATAACAACAGCTGGAAATGCCCGGGTTCTCGGAGGTCGTAATCCGGAACTTTAAGCCGGTATTACAGAACGTCACTCAAATTCAAGCTTTAGCCACTTAAAACTAGTTTCAACCAATCAAATGACTTAAATCTACTTTAAGTTTTGTTTTTTAATACGGTTGACGCAGTGGTTGAACGATTGGATAGTTATGCAAGTATCGTGAGTTCGATTACCGCACGGAACAAATACATATTTGTATCATCTGCAGTTGTTCCCGGTATGGACGTTTTTGTATGTGAGTTTGTATACTACGACACAGAAAAAATTACTACCTAACCAGGGTGGGGCAACGTTTAAAAAAATACAGGGTTTAGTGGGAGAGATGCGTGTCGGAGCGGACTGGCAACCGAATCAAGAAAAATATTTAAAAAAATCAAATATAAAAAGCCGGGCATGCCGGACACGGTCTGATTTGACCAGACACGCAACCAAAAGCCTGACTTTTACCCTTTTTACTCTTCAAGTTAGCAATAACGGATACATGCAGACAACGTCACGGGATATCCATTATTGCTGTAGGATAGGTAATTAAAACTTTCTCCAGAATGTATAGAACACATTTCTGAAAACCGCATCTTTTCTGAAAATCGATTCAGCCAAACGCCATAATAATTCATTTAAATAATCAATAATACTAATTAATATTTAAACAGGTCGAACTGAGAATCTCCTTTTTTTGGAAGTCGGTTCATAAAACAAACAACTTTCACTGTCCGATAGCTAACGACGCCCAGAATAACAGAGATCCACGTGTTTTAACCGAAGGCCAAGGATTAAATCAATATATATTTTACCTATTTACTTAAGTAGAGTATCTATTAAGCCAATAAGGCTGTATTGAGTCCTTTCAATCATCATAGTACATAATTATAATAACAACGTACTCTACTAAACTTTCTTCACAATAAATAAACCACGTTTTAAGATAATATTTGTAGAGGTCGCGGGACTGTTCGTCAGATAACCGTGACTAGGAAATTATTATTAAAGGGCTTTTGAAGGATCACCGTGTACTGTAATCAATACAAGTCTGACAGTCCCTCCTGTTCTGTGATTTTATTATAAAATGTCGTCAAGTAATGATGAATTTATTCGTTTAAGAAAGTTAGAATTTTATTGGTTTTCTCACAAATGTGTTATAAAACGTCGTATGACATACCTACGTGCGGTTTGATAATTGCAGCCTCTGCTTTCTTATGGCCCTCGCCTGACGGCTCGGGCGAGCAATATCGCCTCACCTGTAATTTTCAACTTACCGCAATTATATGATAATGTACTATTACCTTGACCATTACCAATCTGACTAAGTAACTAATCACGATCGCAATTTTGTCGAGTCAATTTTTCAAGTTAAACCGCACTGGCCTAGGTCTATCAATGTATTGGTTACTGAATATCATTATATACCGAGTGTCCTCCGTGGATCGGAAAACACGTTATGGTATTAGAACTGTCAATTGTAGATCTTTGACAAAAGGTCTGTGGTCCGAAGGCCCCTTTATTTGTGATCCAATCTTCAAATGAGTCCTAAAATAATACCCGAAGGCTCCTTGGCAAGGTCTCTTAAATACCCAGTAGCCTAACTGGGTTACCGAGTTCAGATAGGCAATCGGTCTATGTCTAATGTTGATATTCAGATGCCTCTGGCCATGGGCGTACCCAGATTCCGGGACAGTAAGGTGCACTGAAGGAACAGGGCACAGAGTACCAAAAAGACTTACTTGGTCAACTCTGACATGTGTTTTCCGGGTACTATTAGGCGGGCTATGTTACCCATGCATGGGTAAACTAAGATAAGCTGTGGCTTGTGTGATGGGCAGCCAAAAATGAGTACTAATAAAATCATAAAACGGTCTGTGTTACAAGAGCACTAAGTGATTATGAAACAAGTAGTTGTAGCTGTTATTGTAGGCAGTCGCTCCACTCAGGGAATCAGCACCAGAATTTTTCAGACAGACTTACGAGAGAGTACCATATGCGGTCGTGCTAAAGATACCAGTGCAGTGATACTGCGGCAAAGCTTTGCTTACTATGCAGGCACTGAATGTACCGTGTTAGCTTCTTCAATCCTAGCGAGATTCAAAAACCATAAACAAAAAAGTGACATAATAAAAAAAAAAACCTTGTCTACGTCAGTAGAAGCGCGTCGTTCGTAAACGTCAGGACTAGCACGAGTACGTGTAAATTTATTTGGTCATTTCTTCACTGGTAGTCGTTATCGTAAGCAAGTAATGCGTAACATGGTCAGTCGTCACTGATAACGTCGATAGTACATAATGCAATTTCTCAAGGCTGTTATCGCGCATACACGTTTTTATTTTCTTAAATTTCTTACGTGTTCGTAAAAAAAATCTTATGTTCTACAAAATGTATGCAGTTTTTTTTCTGGTAAAATCACCAAATTATTCCAGGGATCCAGACTCGTATTACTAAAGAACGTCCAGGGCAAACATGTAGGCAGACGCGCGTAGACAAACTAAAACACAACCTTACCATACATACAATATTATTTCGTAACGACCACTATATGTATAAGCCAATACGGAGCCCTAAGCAAAAGGGGACTCCAAACATGGAGGATAAAAAAAATAAACCAAAATTGAAGTTTCACCGTCGAACCTCGCGTCGTTCAGTCATCAATGAAAACTTGACTTGTCACGGTCCAGAAAGCTCCAATTTTTAAGCTCGCTTCGTTCGCTCTTCAATAAAGACTTTACTTCAGTCAAGATGCTCCAAATTTTATCCCACTTCACTCACTATATATTTTCTAACACGATACCAGTCAAGATGCTGTTTTCATTTATTTTCTAAGGAACATTTCTATTATCTTTTGGGATTTTGCCACATTTGGCTTCAATGGATAACGGCACGGTTAAGGCTGAGCGATTGGACTGCTGCGCTGCGAGTCTCGAGTTCGATTCCTGCATGCAACATTTAATTGTTATAAACTACAAGTAGTTGTTTTGGGTCCTTCCTAGTGCAGAGCAACAAAAAAATGCCCTTTTACCATGACCAACTCTCTCTTTCCTTGACATCACCTTTGTCATCCAAGAAAGAGGTAGAAGATCCAAACTACTACTGTTTTTCTCTCTTTCTAAAGAGTAAGGTCACTCATACCTTATGCCCATTTTTGCCCATGCCTTACGTCTATGATATTAATTTACTAGGGACTACGGACTCGGACCTCTTATAGAGGAGGCCGTTGGCCGTTATTTTAATAATTAAACTTAACCCCTCCTTCGGCATAATTTTACGTACAAACGCCAGCACATCAACCTACCTCAATCTGTCAAATTTCTTTACATAATACATTTTCAGCCTTATCACAATAGTGGAAGGTTCGTAAAGATTTACAGATTCGGGCAGTTCTGTACCTACCTAGTAAGTTGGTAATAAGTATTTAAATAAAATACGATTATTAATTCCAGTCAGTAAAGTAACAAGTGCAACTGGGTTTGACGCATTTGGTGCACTTCTCAACCTGTACACCATTCTCAAATGGTGCACTTCGCAACTGGTGCACTTCTCAATTGGTGCACTTCGCAAAAGGAGCACTTTTTAAGATGACTGGATATTTGGAATAATTGCAACTTGCAACTGTCACTGATACAATGAAATTTAGTACATTACATGAATGTGCAAATGGCATTTTTAGGACTGGAATTAATAATCGTACTTTAATACCTAAAAAACATTACTAACAAAAAGGAAACCCCAACGGCAATTTATCTTATTAAAATGTTCCGTTGGCATGTAAACTTCGATCTCAAATACAATTTACAACCCGATAATATATTTTCATGAAAAGAATCTAAGTAGATAAAAGGAGGATAAATATTAAAAAGGTTAAAGTTCCGAGAAGATCCTTGTTACAAAACACATTAAAAAGCTCTGACTCGTGTTGTAACTTCTATTATCCTTAGTTTATTTATAAACGTAGCTTCGATCGCTGGTGCTTGAAGACTGTGGAATTCCTCCGGAGGTTTTAATTAGGCACCCAATGATATTAAAAATAAAAAGAGGTAGATGTTGCACTAGCACGCACAAATTGTAGAGGACAAAGTAATACAATTGTTGCACTTTCCTATCTGTTATCTCTTTCTATTTTATAGGTTCTTATTATCTATCGCTGTCGTAGTTTTTAATTACTATAATAACAACGCAACGATATTTGAACGCCATTCGGTATGAACATGGCGTATCTTTCTTTATAATATCATTTTAGGTACCTAGTTACCTCCTGTCATATGTCATTCACTTACCATATCCATGGATGCGACGGCCTATCATTAGTCATGGGAAATGACAGCTTTCTACTAGGCCACAGACAAGTAGATGCTACGATGATTCTTTGAAATCGATGTCGAGTATTGGAACATTGGAATTTAATTGAAAATCGAACTAGCCAAGCGAGACGTAGACACAAAACCTCTTACCACAAGAAAGATAAACATCTGTTGAACACTTGTTTAAAAATACTGTCAACGTCTAAACGACATTTCACGTTGATATAAGGGTAATTTTACAGTTACACTTTTATTAGACAAGCGTTTAACAAATGTTTTTCTTTTTGTGGTAAGGCGGTAAGAGACTTTACCAATGGCGCGACGCGATTGCATTTCGACCGATTCCGAATAAAAACGAAAATAAACCTTGAAACTAAGAAATATAAATGATGCATTCGATTGACTTGACGTCGTCGTGGCGATCGTGTTTTGTTTTCCATCCCATGGTAAAAGGGTGTTTTATGTAATATGTCGTAGTGGTAAGGTTGATTTTCACTTGTAGTTGGAATCGGTCGAATTGCGTCGCATCGAGTCATGGGAAAGCTCCCTAAGGCTACGCTTCTGCTGAGGCGAAGCGGAGCAGAGCGGAGACGAGCTGTGCCGCAATATATTTTACATTGAAAAAAAAATTTAGTCCGTAATATAGGTTATTAAACAATATTAGACCCATATTTTTTCTTTCGTAACGTAAACCTACCGTCTGAAAATCACAAAACGTCACTAGGTCGTTACAATTTTACAAGCATAATGACGTCATAAGCCCCCATTCTCGAAGTTAGAAGCTTTATATCTTTATCAATATTCATTAATTTAAAAAAAAGTACGTGTCTATTATTTTTCAATATTCTAACTGATGGATTAAATAGATTTTCAATTTTATTTATGCAGTAAAATACCCTATTCACCAATCACAATCATGGCTTGAAATCCACATCCCATCTGCACTCCTCCGTGGCTGCTCTGCTCCGCTCCGCTTAAGGTCGGGATCTGGGCTCCACCAAAGTGGAGACGAGCGGAGATGTGTTTGATTAACGAATCAAAAATCCACATCTCTCCGCTTAGCTTCGGTGGATTCTGATTGGTTATTCAAACACATCTCCAGTCATCTCCGCTTAAGTGGAGTCCCGGGCTAAATGAAACCGCAGCCTTAAACCGGCGTTATAAGTATCTGCTATAGCTACTTAAATGATGTATAAAATTCAAATTAACATAACACATCACATCATTCAGATGTACCCCGAAAGGGCGGTAAAACATGTACCCCGATATGTGCCACAGTACAAACAATAATAAGTCTTTACTCTGTTGTTTATATGTAGCATATGTTTTGATAATAAATATATAGAGGAACTTATCCATATGTCTTAAGTTTGTTCAACTAAATCCATTGTCCAATATGTACTCTTTGCATGCAACTCGCATGCAATTTCATGGGCTTAACACTATCAGTCTACTAACATTAAAACTTAAAATTGGAAACCTATTTACTATCTTTAAAATTATTCTAATTTCCGTTATTTCAGCAGTGTTGCCATGAGCAAGTTCACGAATAAACTCCAAACAAACAAATGTTTAAACAAGGTAAATAATTTGTAAATATACCGGTTAAAGTTCCAATGATAGTTCATTCAACAAAATGAGGTAGGTACATATCTAGATACGTATATTCTCAAGCTTTTCCAGTAAACAAGGCGGAGACTACTGAACTCTGCAGCCACGTGCCATCGATCAGTGTAAATGTAACACACTTCCTTTGCCTCGTCCACGTTCCTTCATCTTTTCTTGTCATTTATTTTGTCACTAACATAATTACACGCGCACCTGTCAATTTCATAATAAAGTCGAGTTAAGTGTCTATTTTTGAATGTTGTCTATGATATGTTTTTTAACAGATTTCAAAAACGAAGGAGGTTATCAATTCGACGGTATGTTTTTTTTTTGTGTTTATTACGCCATATCTCCGGCAATTGTGGAACGAGTTTCAAAATTCTTTTTTTGTTCGAAAGGAGATATTACTGGAGTGGTCCCATATTCACCAAGTTAGGATCTGATGATTTGATCCTGGAGAAATCGAGGGCAAGACTCATATTTTATAGGGCAACACATCGTTTTTAATAAATTTTATGTAGTAATTTAAGTATTTGCGTATGGTAATCATGGAAGGTACAACTCCTTAACAGTATGGAGTAGGCATCGACTGATTAAGTTTGAAACAACCACTAAAAAGGTCTTCTTTCGGAAGTCGGTGGAAAAAAAGACAATGAAATAAAATAACAACCGACTTTCGAAAGAAAAGTTATTTTACCCTTTTTTAGTGGTTGTTTTTGAAGGCGGTTACATTTTTTTTTTGAAAAATCTTTTATTAATAATTGTGATTGAAACTTTTTCGGCCTGAGTTGATAACAAAATGTTCCTCTTTTTATTATTCTGGATGTATTTCAGGTTTCGTACTACTTCGTATGGTAATGTAGCGCGCCGGGCCGCGCTGGGCACCGGTCACATGCATTATACATTATTTCGATGCAATCCGTCGGGACATGGAGAAACGCTATTTTGAAAACACTCGAGTCTTGTTGACTACTTCAATTCGTTTAATTTATTAAACATGCCATTGTTTTATTTCAGTTTCTTGGAACGGGGCACCTTGGGCTAAATATACTCAGTTACGGGGCATAAATAATGAGCAAGAAATGAAAAAAAAAATATGGCAACAGGACTTTTCCCTATGTAGTCAATTTTCCCTTCGCTTAGAAATGTCGCATATTTGATCGGACTTCGTTTCAATTTCAGCTGTCATTTTCATTTTGCCCGCGACATAATAGATTACAGACGTACACTTTTCTTATATTAACTTGTAGCAACAATGATAAAAAAGTAAAGATGCTTTTGAAAAGTTCGACTGATTGTGTAGGAGTTATATATGATAGGAATAAATAACTGAAGTGGATTAAAGCGACCTTATGCAACATTCCACAAGGGCATTAGAGCAGTTAAAAGATCGATAGGACAATAAATAGAAGACTTTTAACAAACTCCAGAAGTCTCATATAAGTTGCGGGCATGCGGGCGGCGAGTAAAGGGCAACTCGCTGTCCGACCATGGACCATGCCCGAGTCGACGACGGTGCGTTGTGTCCCACGCGCGCCTCAAGGAGCGTCAGCATGATGACGGGGCCCCCCTCTAGAGGGCCAAAGTCTGCCGGGGTCGCGGGACTTATTTCATTACCGTAACTCCAGAACATAAAGGGCTATTGAAGGACACCGTGGATTTTAGTCAGTACAAGTCTGACAGTCCCTCCCGCCCTGCCCGGGGTGGGAGGACTCATTTGATGATTTAACCACGTAAAAAAAATGTCTCATACAAGTTAACGAACGATACAAGAATTGAGACTATGAGCCTAGTCTTCTAAAGAAATGTAAAGTAGTAGGCACAGGTGCGTAGTATTTCGATAACGCTAATCTTATGGGAGTCGACATGGATTGTTTCTTACTTCTACGTTGATAAAACGCAAAAACCTACGTATTGTTTTACCTAAGCATTGCTACTTTACTGCTTTTGCTTAATATTATACAACGTGTAACGTTAAAAGCGCAAAACCTCTCGTGGGATAACTCAGCACATGTTACTGAGCAATGTTTGTTCTAAAACTTTTGGAAATTCGCAAAAAAATATTTGCTTTTTCATACAAAATGAGAAATTGATCGAGCCCATCAGTATGAAAAATCATTTTTTTGCGAATTTCAAAAAGTCTTAGAACAAACATTGTTCAGTAACATGTGCTGAGTTACCCCACGAGAGGTCTTGCGCTTTTAATGTTACACGTAGTATATAGGATTGAAGGAATTGAGGTTGAGCCAAACCATAATAATCTTCCTGTCCTTACTTCGTTCTACGTGTAGTTGGCGCAACAAGTTTCTTTTTACTTGTATTTACCGCTGTCAGACGTCAAAGCATCATAAGTCCCTTTTCCATTCATAACATTCCTCATACAATCCATCCATCTTTTCTTTGGCCTTCGTCTTCCTCTCCATCCATCAACATTCATAATACCCATCACGCTCTTAGTCACATGTAATAGCATCTTAAGCTAGTTCATACCCACACAATGTGTGCGCGCTGCTACACCTTTTTCATTCATGTGACCATGTCATTTCTTACCATCACAAACCATCGTAATAGGGACAAATTCAACAGGTATTAAAAGCCGAATGAGATGGCCTGTAATGTGCGTAGCAGTCGTATAGTGTGGAAATACCCTAAACAGTCAGGTCTAAAATATTTCACCTTTTAATCTATGAATCATTCTAAATTGCATAGTCCCTTTTCTGTCCAATTCTCCCTAATAGTATATAAGCAATATAAATTACAAATCGAGAAACCTTTTGTTTACCAGTTAAGCTTTCCTAAAGTTAGCAATTGCTCATGATTCTTCGAAATTATTAGATGCGCACGTGTGTTTAAATGATTCCGCTTTTTGACCCAAATGGCGTTACATTTTAAAGGCATCATGTAAACCAGTTCGAATATCCTTGTAACTTGTACGATGGTTGATAAACGACCCAATTCCAAGTTTCTAAATGTTGGAACGACTCAGACTCTACATAGCAGGATTTTTATTTGTTTTAAGTTTATCCGGCAAAGTGAAAATGACACACTGAGCATAGCAGAAATCGAAAATGAAATAAGCAAGGCAAATGTTAGATACCGTTCTAATACTATCTACTTCAAAATCAAAATGAAGTCTAAGGATGAAAAAAGCCATGTCTATACAAACAAAAATATAATTACAAAAAAATAAACAAAGGTTCTAACACATACTTACGACATAGCACTGCTTCGTCGACAATTTACGACCTCTTTGTCTAGTTAGTTTTAGTTTTCCGAGAATGTTGGTTGTAGGTACTACGGTCGCTAGCGCTGCGGACATGAGATGGGTCGCACGCGCACACTGTCATGCAAGCGCGTTGAATGCAACGTGACACAACGATTCATATAATGACACTGTGCATAATAATGCATTCATAATAAAATTATGAATCGAGAATACGGCCGAGACAAAACCTGACTTAACCTAAGGACTAAGCATAAACAGCTACTTGTGTTTTCTTTAATTCAGAGTAAGTTCTGATGAAATATTGAACTACCCATCTAATCCAACAACCCAAAAATCTTTGGTCAGATCAAGTCAGATGTATTTGGTTACTCAGAAAAAACATCTTTATTTATCAACTTGACTCAAAGATGTTTATCACCTGGCTATCCTTCCATGGCTTCCAGTGTAACCAGATGCAGCTGAATATCAGTACTTTACACTGACCAACGTCCTATCTGACCTCGAAAACTCAGTACTAAGTGGTACTAAGTTATACAGCTATCACAGATCTTCGAGTCAATAACTACCCTTGACAACCGCCAAAGATCTACAAATGGCAGTCAGAATCAACGATTTAACCTAATCGTAAAACTCGATGTGTCGAAAACATCAATGACCAGATCGCTATCTAGGGCAACCATGGATTAACCTTAGAGAACCTGTGCGGATGCTATTTAGCCACGAGCTTCTCAACTTCTCTTCAAATATTCCGTCGTTACTACTTCAGCTTTAATCATCAGAGTATCAACATCTATAACTAACATCTATATCCAACATCCATTAAAAAACCTGTTTGTCGATGGTAAAGTCGACTGCGCAGCCTGACGTGTTGAAGGCGTGGCTTCAAGGCCAAACGACTCAACAATGTACAGGTTTCCTAATGGTTTCTATCAGGGGTTCGCCATTTTTATTCGTAGCTTCTTCAAGCTCTTTCTGCTGAATATTGGAAGAGGTCAATATTCATCCTTTTCGTGCCATGCTTACCTGGTCTACACTATGAGAGTAGGTTCAACCAGGTTCTTTTTATCCGCCATCTTATAAATGTCATCTACTCTTATACCAACCCATTCCTTGTACTTCCCCTCCTTCCGACAGGAATAAAACCTAGTGTGTAGGACCTCCTTGACGTATTTAATATTAGGTATGTTGCTGGCCCTAATTCGGTCTGGCCGAAAAGGAAGATATCTTTAGCCGAACATTATTTATCTCATCTTGGCTTGTATGACCTTGTAAACTTATGTTGGCCTACCATGACGTTATAAAGCGTGAGTATTTCGGTTGTGGGAAAGAGGCAGAATGTAAGTTGTCTAGCGCCCTCTCTTTCCTTTAGCGGAACTATTTACGTTTTAAGACGTCATGATAGGCCATCAGAAAGTGCGTATTCTTCACCTAAACAAAGGTCTGTTTTTGACATTAAAATGTTCGTCATCAAACAATCGGCTAATCTTTCACATTCTAAAATGTCAATAAATAAACCAAGGATGTCATAAAAATGGGGCTACGTTAATAAAGTGGGTCTTCTTTTAGCTTTATAACCTGTTTGATCAAGGTTGAATCCTTTGATAACTTTCAATAACTCATCAGGTACAAAAATACCATTCGTTCCGTTTGTTTACTTTGTAACAGTGGCTGTTATTTCTCAGATTTCTCTTTTGTTTCCATTTCTTCAATTTTATTTAATTTTTATAAATTACACAGTTAAACATTTCAACTGTCCAAATAAGTAGACATACCTTATAATGAATGTGTCGGATGTGCGATGAAATAAGGCGGTAATTACCGCACTTGAATTACAATAGTTATTTGTTATACAAGAGTGCAAAGTTGATTTTTAACCGCGTGCTCAATTTTGATGACCGAGCAAGCGAATGATTCTAAAATTGAATCACGAGTGCAACGAGTGATTCAAAATTAGAATCATGAGCGATAGCGAGGGAATCAAAAGAGCACAAGGTGAAAAATCTTTGCACTCGAGTGCAACACGTAACTTTTCATCCCACCTCAGCGAGGAAATGACTAAATGCAAAAACAGATGTACATTGTACAAACACAAGATAGGCTTTTATTTCAGTTTAGGTATTAGCTAAGACATTATTATAGAACAGAATAATTTTTAAATTAAAACAAATAATACTTAGGTAGTAGTTGAAAACTACTACCTAAATAATACTTAGGTAGTAGTTGTAAGCTAAGTATTATTAAGTTACTTATTTTTATCTTGGTTTGTCAACATAACAATAAGACGTGAAAGAAAAACCGCACAAAGCAAATAAAAAAAGGTAAAACAAAGTACTGAGCCAAGAATGTTCCGGGTCTGGGATTTTAACAAAATAATTGTAGATTACGCTCCAAGGGAGGCGTATTGAATTCCGAAGCGATACTAAGGATTCTGGGGGTGAACCTCCGTCCGTAGCGCAGCGAGAAGGTTCAAGTGTTAACACCCGAAAGAAACGAGGGAATAAAGTTAAAAATCCTTAGTGAAGCGAGGGATTCAAGTTAGCCCAAGGCAACGCAGCCTTACACCCGAGGAGCGTACTCTGCTTTCCCACCTGTGTACCACATCAAATTTTAAAAATAGAATTTGTTTCCTCGACAACCTTCGAACGTCAAGTGGGCACCACAGCAAGCGATCAGCTGTTGCGGTCACCGGCCGCCATTACTGCTAAGTACCCTTTCCGAGATGGGGGGATGAAAATATTTTTTTCATCCCCCCATCTCGGAAAGGGTACTTTTGCTCTTCGATATCTGACCGTAAAAGCCGTTTTTATCCTCAAGTGAGTAAAAGCCGTTTTTATCCTCTAGTGAATAAAGTAAATTTGAATTTAGAACATCGTATGAACAAAAGAGTAGCAGCAGTAATGGCGGCCGGTGACCGCAACAGCTGATCGCTTGCTGTGGTGCCCACTTGACGTTCGAAGGTTGTCGAGGAAACAAATTCTATTTTTAAAATTTGATGTGGTACTCAGGTGGGATAGCAGAGTACGCTCCTCGGGTGTAAGGCTGCGTTGCCTTGGGCTAACTTGGATCCCTCGCTTCACTAAGGATTTTTAACTTTATTCCCTCGTTTCTTTCGGGTGTTAACACTTGAACCTTCTCGCTGCGCTACGGATGGAGGTTCACCCCCAGAATCCTTAGTATCGCTTCGGAATTCAATACGCCTCCCTTGGAGCGTAATCTACAATTATTTTGTTAAAATCTCAGACCCGAAACATTCTTGGCTCAGTACTTTGTTTTACCTTTTTTATTTGCTTTGTGCGGTTTTCCTTTCACGTCTTATTGTTATGTTATGACAAACCAAGATAAAAATAAGTAACTTAATAATTATATTATTTGTTTTAATTTAAAAATTATTCTGTTCTATAATAATGTCTTAGTTAATACCTAAACTGAAATAAAAGCCTATCTTGTGTTTGTACTATGTACATCTGTTTTTATTTGTTTTTGCATTTAGTCATTTCCTCGCTGAGGTGGGATGAAAAGTTACGTGTTGCACTCGAGTGCAAAGATTTTTCACCTTGTGCTCTTTTGATTCCCTCGCTATCGCTCATGATTCTAATTCTGAATCACTCGTTGCACTCGTGATTCAATTTTAGAATCATTCGCTTGCTCGGTCATCAAAATTGAGCACGCGGTTAAAAATTAACTTTGCACTCTTGTATAACAAATAACTATTTATTTTTATTTCTGGCATGGCTTAGAGACCTTTGTGCTATGATCAGGACCACGACCACCGTGCATTTCCCGATTTTAAATTAACTCTCGCATTCTGTTTTTTGTTCCATAATTTTAAGCCAACTTTCTAAATAGATTTCCAGTCAAGTCATCTTAAACATAAAAGTTTAAAACATGTTTCTTACGCGTTGTTTTCTTTTTGTGTATCCTGATTTGTATAGCAAAACCTCCTGCGAATTTCGGCAAATCGAACCTAGTAACACTAGTAATAACCGAACGTTTTACATTAACTTTGCTAACTACAAAAAATACAAACACTGGATATTTTTTCATCATCATTTCAAAAGTTCAATTTTGTGAAGCTATTTATCAATATCATCTATCTGGAAAAGAAAGTTTGGCGCAGTGGCCGAGCAATTGGACTGTTGCGCTGTGTGTCGCGGGTTCGATCGCCGCACGGAATAAATATTTGTATGAACTGCAAGTAGTTGTTCCGGGTCTGGATGTTTGTGTATGTGAATTTCTATCGTTCGTTTGTAAACGCACCCACGATACAGGAGAAATTCCTAGTGTGCGGCAACGTTATTAAAAAAAAGAAGAACTGATTACATAATATTATATATACATAGATATAAGCAAAACGACACTTGCGTTGATCGATCAGTCAGTCAGCCTATTATGAAGGCGTATTATGACTCATAGAAGTCATATAATGACATCTATGATGAGTCTTGCACGAATGTTCCAGAAATGACTTAGGTAGGTGTGCACCAATGACGGATTTTAGTAAAATTCATACATGTTCCAGGGTCATGGTTACCTGTTAAGACAGTCCCGCGACCCTGGTAGGCTTTGGTCAGGTTGGTCCCTTATAGGTTCGAAGCTTAAGGTATGCACAGGTAAACACAATCGACGTGTCTAAACATTCTATTGCAATTGCCATAGAATAATAATGAGGTATAATTATTGTCATGTTATCTATTTTAATTCTCTAATAGTATGTTACGTCATAATATACATAGAAGTGTGTAATGGGTTATGCTTATGTACAACATTGTTGTAAGGTGTGTTCATTTGGTGCAGTGTGCAATTTTTATACGTACATATGTATAACTAGCTTCTGCCCGCGAGTAATACACATTAAAAAAGTTTGTGATCACTAGCATTAGGCTGCTTTTCCACCAGAGATGCGCTACGCTACGTTGCTGCAGATGCGTTTCATATCCACCAATGATATTCATTGGTTTACATAGCATAATCACTGCAGCAGCACTAGTGGAAACGGATTCAACTAAGATGTGTTTTTATATGGAACGATGCGTGCTATGGCTGCGTGGTATGCATGCGTGCTATGGGTCGTCTTCCCTTCTATCGATACATTGCATAGCTCGAGCTGCGCAACCTCGTAGCGCAGCTACACATCTTCGTATTGTAGCTAAGTATCTTCGTAGCGCAGCTACGCATCTTGATATCGAAGCTACGGATCTTCGTAGCGCAGCTACGCATCTTCGTATCGCAGCTACGCATGTTCAGAGCACATCTTACTCGCACAACTAAATAGCGTTTTTTTTTTTTGAAGAAGTCAGGAAATTCTGGTGGAGTGTTTCAGAAGACAATGAAGTATTATTTTAAAGTACCTATAATAAAATACTCAAAAACCCAAAAAAAATATAAGAAATTTTAAATATCGCTTCTGAGCTATATTGTGACGAAGGGCAAACCCATTGTACCTACTTAAATAAAAAAAAACTTAGCTTTCGTACAGTCCAACGAAATGAAAGCGGCGCAGACACCTCCACCATATGATCATTTTTTTTTCTATTGAAAGACACGAGACATTATGGTCGATTAGATACACACAATTATTGATGATTTTTCATAAATCCATATTCCTGCTCAATTGCTCATCATCGAAACCGTTGAATTTGAAAAAGACACGACAATTTCACGACTGAGTATCAAATTCTAGAAAGTAATACGGCAATGTCGAATGAAGAAAAAACTGAATTATCTTTCAGGGGTAACTTAATAGGTATGTTATGAATATATTAATATTCGTAGCATAATATTTTACCCGTATCTTCTTTGAAATAATGTGTTTTTATATTTTTTCAACTAGCTTCTGCCCGCGACTTCGTACGCGGATCCTGTTGCTTATGCCAGCGACAATGGGGTTGGCAAAATCGAAGATCTGAAAAGTCTGATACCCAACTCCAAGAGCCCGGGTAAAAAATTCATGGGAGTTTGGCCAGTAGAATAAAAATTGTTTTAATATATTAATCGTCATCGAAAATCAGTCCGTGAAATTAGTGATAGCTTTGATTTCCACATCAGGTGTTCCAAATCTTACATTTTAATACATACATAGATAATGCTCATCAGGCTGAACAGCTCTTTCTAAGTCGTCATCCTATACAGGGTGAATTTTTCAACCGGGCGTTGAGTTGAACAAAAATAAGCATGATTTCAAAGAAGAAAAGGTTAACTTAAGTTTCGAATACAGTCATCGCCTTGAAGATTGATCAGTTTTTTTTCAATTATACGTTTTTCTTAAGTTTGCCGTATTTGATTACTTCCCAGAAATGTTCCATCCAGCCACGACCAGTTAAAAAAAATCATGTTAAGGTGTAGCTGGGCTCTTTTTTTTTCGTGGTAAAATCATCAAATGAGTCTCCCACCCTGACTGTCAGACTTGTACTGACTGAAATCTACGGTGTCCTTCAATAGCCCTTTATGTTCCGGGGTAACGGTGATGGTATAAGTCCCGCAACCCCGGCAGGCTTTAGCCCTCTAAGAGGGCCCCGTCATTATGCTGACGCTCCTTAAGGCGCGCGTAGAACACGAGGCGCCGTCGACCCGGGCATGGTCCATGGTCGAACGGCGAGTTGCCCTTTACTTGCCGCCCGCATGCCCGCGCCTACGGTGGCCGGAGATCGTCTTGCGACGTCCGACGCCGTGGGCGTCCACCACCACGGGGTAGCTGGGCTCTTGGAGTTCCACATTAGGTGTTCTAGATCTTCAATTTTTATACGTAAACAAAGAGTGCTCATCAGGCTGAACAACTCTTGCTTAGACGTCATTCCTGTATATGTTATAGTGTAGGAGGGCTCTTGGAGTTCCACATCAGGTGTTCCAGATCTTCAATTTTTATATGTCAACAGAGAGTGCTCATCAGGCCGAACAACTTTGCTGAGACGTCATTTCTGTATATGTTATAGTGTAGCTGGGCTCTTGGAGTTCCACATCAGGTGTTCCAGATCATCAAACTAACTCTCTCAGCAGAAAATGCTCATCACGTAGAACAATTTTTGCTATCGCACCATTTTTGTATCTCTTATAGTTTAGCTGGTCTGTTGCGGTTCTGCGCCAGTTGTTCAAGTTTCCAAAATAAATTATAGCCTATGTTTTGACCATTCTTAATACCTATAGAACAAACAAAAGAATCATTCAAATCCGTCAAGTACTTTTTGAGTTTATCCCGGACATACATACAGACAAACAGATAAACAGACAAAAATTCTAAAAACTATATTTTTGGCTTCGGTATCGATTGTAGATCACACCCCAAGTATTCTTTTGAAAAAATATTCAATGTACAGTTTTGACTTTCCTACTATTTTATTATATGTACTAGCTGTGCCCGCGACTTCGTTCGCGTGGATGTCGGAATCGAACAATGTATTTTATTAGTTCGAAGCGCTTAATTCTGGCCACGTTGTTCATATAAACCCTGTATTTAGAATTTTCTAAGATTTATCAAGAATATTTGACACTTCTATTCCAGGTTTATGTAGAACTATTTTTCCTAATGCCCGCTCTATGCACTCCACTCCCTTCCGTTCCACTCCCCTCCGCCCCACTCCCCTCGCACCCAGTCCATTCCAGTCCATTCCAGTCCATTCCAGTCCATTCCAGTCCATTCCAGTCCATTCCAGTCCATTCCAGTCCATTCCAGTCCATTCCAGTCCATTCCAGTCCATTCCAGTCCATTCCAGTCCATTCCAGTCCATTCCAGTCCATTCCAGTCCATTCCAGTCCATTCCAGTCCATTCCAGTCCATTCCAGTCCATTCCAGTCCATTCCAGTCCATTCCAGTCCATTCCAGTCCATTCCAGTCCATTCCAGTCCATTCCAGTCCATTCCAGTCCATTCCAGTCCATTCCAGTCCATTCCAGTCCATTCCAGTCCATTCCAGTCCATTCCAGTCCATTCCAGTCCATTCCAGTCCATTCCAGTCCATTCCAGTCCATTCCAGTCCATTCCAGTCCATTCCAGTCCATTCCAGTCCATTCCAGTCCATTCCAGTCCATTCCAGTCCATTCCAGTCCATTCCAGTCCATTCCAGTCCATTCCAGTCCATTCCAGTCCATTCCAGTCCATTCCAGTCCATTCCAGTCCATTCCAGTCCATTCCAGTCCATTCCAGTCCATTCCAGTCCATTCCAGTCCATTCCAGTCCATTCCAGTCCATTCCAGTCCATTCCAGTCCATTCCAGTCCATTCCAGTCCATTCCAGTCCATTCCAGTCCATTCCAGTCCAGTCCATTCCAGTCCATTCCAGTCCATTCCAGTCCATTCCAGTCCATTCCAGTCCATTCCAGTCCATTCCAGTCCATTCCAGTCCATTCCAGTCCATTCCAGTCCATTCCAGTCCATTCCAGTCCATTCCAGTCCATTCCAGTCCATTCCAGTCCATTCCAGTCCATTCCAGTCCATTCCAGTCCATTCCAGTCCATTCCAGTCCATTCCAGTCCATTCCAGTCCATTCCAGTCCATTCCAGTCCATTCCAGTCCATTCCAGTCCATTCCAGTCCATTCCAGTCCATTCCAGTCCATTCCAGTCCATTCCAGTCCATTCCAGTCCATTCCAGTCCATTCCAGTCCATTCCAGTCCATTCCAGTCCATTCCAGTCCATTCCAGTCCATTCCAGTCCATTCCAGTCCATTCCAGTCCATTCCAGTCCATTCCAGTCCATTCCAGTCCATTCCAGTCCATTCCAGTCCATTCCAGTCCATTCCAGTCCATTCCACCATTCCAGTCCATTCCAATCCATTCATATTATGTGAACCGATTACGATGAAACAAAATACATAATGTTATTTCAACATAAACACGTCTATTCCAGGTTTTCTTTTAACGCCATCTGCCGTGCGTTGAAATATGTATTTATTTGAATAATGTAGTTTTTCTATTCGAAGTTAGATCGCGCGACTGACGTACGAAATCAATGTGTGAGACCAAAGTGCACCCGTAATTTTACTTCTGAAACACTTTAAATTCAAATATCTTTTGATAGACTGAACCGATTCCAATGAAACAAAAACTAAATTCCTCTCCAGGTTACACTTAATCGTTGTGTATAAAAGTTATCTACATTAATTGCGTAGATTTTATGTGATACCTGGACAAATACACAGACAAACAGACAAACAGACAAAAATTCTAAAAATGCTAGAAATGGGTTCTATTGGTTATCCTTTAATACCCTGGCTATATTTTTTGAGTTTTTTTTTAATGTACAAAAATAACTTTTCTACAGTTTTATTATATTATGTATGTATGTATAGATAGATAGATTAAATAATTTCGTATTCGCAGAATTAAACATGATCGTTGAGATGTCAAATTCAGTGAAACATTGAAAACAATATTATTTTATTTTGTCGATCAGTTAATGTGACTAAATAGATAGCGCTAGGTAAAGTTAGTTACTCGTAGATAAAAAACAATTTCACTAAAATCTGCTATTTTATTAAGTTGCCGTTTGTCACGTATTACTTCCCAGAATTTGATCCTGGTTTGTAACACTATCGAATGACCAAAATTCACGGTGTGCTTCAATAGCCCTTTAAGTTCCCGGTAATTTGGCCTTGTTGGAAAATTCAGCCTGTATACAAACACGTTTATTTTTTGCCGAATACGGGTTTATTTAAGTAATATTTATCCATAATAACGCCCGTGGTCTCCGAAGATTATCGGCAGTAATATTTTTAAGTCTCAAGTAATTGGGAGAATCGAGACTCCTGCCCTACAGTCCCGTTTGCGACCACGATACCAACGAAACTTTGTTCAGTAAATTGAAACTACATATTTTTCCTTCATCTCCTCTATTCCTTTCTGATTAATTTCGGTGCAGGAGCCAAGACAGGTAAAATTCTCCAGGACACGTCGAACTGCATTGACTCAGCGTTTTTCTGGTGGTTGTGATTGTTGATTCTGGTTTTCAGGAGTTGCAGTGGTTTGGGAATATTGTGGTGGGATTTTCTCAAATAAAAATAGATTTATTTTCATCATTTATTAACTAAAAACATTTAAAAGCAGAAGCATTTGTTAAAAGTATTAGGTACATACTTACGATTACAAATATATTACATACCGCGCCGATTTACCTGTAAATGGGACAGAAGAAGCAGAGCAAAACAATAAAAGCCTACCATTAAATAAAAATAGGTTATTTTTCGTTATTTTCTGTTATTTTTCGGTTTTTTAATAATGATGATTGTGATTTCAGCTCATTAACACATTTGGGGTTATAATAACTATTAAGGTTAATTATGTACATAATAACCATTCAAATTTTGCTCAAGAAATGGTTGTTTTTTTTTTTCTTAGAAACAGTTTACCTCACACTAGGAATCCTGTAATATTTTTTATAATTTATCTACTGCTTCAGCTCCGCTGTAGTTATCTTTCGTGTGCTGGCTTAATGGCTGCTACACGCCTTATGAAAAATCGTTAGGATTAGACGGTACAGTGTAATCTGTGGTACAGTTCCAAATGCAACAATAAATCAACAAGTATGTATGAGAAAAATCGAACAAACTGTACAGTTTTTCTCATAAACACTTGTAGATTTTTCGTTGCAGTTTGAACTCTACCGACCAATAGTAATGATTTTTTGTAAGGTGTGTAGCAGCTATTTGGCACATATTTTTTTTCACAACTATATTTCGATATATCGAGTTCGATATAATAAAAATCGAACCAACAATCTAAATACATACTGAATTGACACGACATTATTTTGGGGAATCACCACATGTGATTCTCCAAAATAATGTCTTGTCAATTCAAAACCACATACAGAGTGTTTCTTTTAAATGGGCCAAAAGGGAGAAATCTGCATCCATAAGAGATACGGGAAAACTTTCTTAGGAACCTTTAGCTCTTTTTTGATACTGACAATTTTGGCGTTTTTATTTTTTTGGTCAAGTGTGAGCTGTCCATAGAAATGAGTGAAATTGACCAAAAATTTTTTTAATGCTGTTCGACTCTATTTCGTGTAAGGATCATTTCATTGTATCGGAAGAAAAAAATCTGGACGGCGGAAGTTGGTCAAATTTAGCAAAATATTTTTTCATACAAATTGTATGAACGAAAAAATTACCATTTTTTTTATGATGCCATGTGATTCAGTGTCTTGTAAAGACCATTTCATTGTATGGGAAGGAAAGTGCCCGGGCAACAGAAGTGGGTCAAATCTTATGAAATACTGACACTATTAATACGACTTTATGCTGTTAGAAGAAACATTATTCTACTTTTGACCAACTTCTACTGTTCAGATATTTTTCTGCCAATACAATTATCTCATCCTAACATGAAAGTAAGTCAAACAGCATATTAAAAAAAATGATATTTTTTTTCGTTCATACAATTTGTGTGAAAAAATATTTTGCTAAATTTGACCAACTTCCGCCGTTCCGATTTTTTTCTTCCGATACAATGAAATGATCCTTACACGAAATAGAGTCGAACAGCATTAAAAAATTTTTGGTCAATTTCACTCATTTCTATGGACAGCTCACACTTGACCAAAAAAATAAAAACGCCAAAATTGTCAGTATCAAAAAAGAGCTAAAGGTTTCTAAGAAAGTTTTCCCGTATCTCTTATGGATGCAGATTTCTCCCTTTTGGCCCATTTAAAAGAAACACCCTGTATATAATATGTATATCTAAATAATACCAATAAAATTAACCATAACAGACAATTTAAACTTCACCCTCAAGCCCTCGTGAAAATTCAAATCAACATGGAATAATTAGGTTATTGTTATACAAAGTGCCTTGAAACAAACGTTCATTTTAATGGTCGTGTTTAACTTAAAAATACCCACGCATGTATGGTTATTAGAAATTCTAATCAAAAAATCAAATGGTAGCAAAATTGCGAAAAGTCGGGACAAGGTCGTGTCTCAGCGTACGTCACCAAGCGACCGGGAGCGCGTGCCAAGGGCGCTGGCATAGCGCGACGCGACGCTCGCCCGGAACTCACTCCAAACAGCACGGAACTCATTCCCGACTCACTTCAATAAATTGATCATTAACAACTATCAAGCCAAACGTAATAGGTAGAAAAAATAAAAGAACACACGTTACATTTGCTAATTTAATCTCTTTCTAACATGCGCTGAATTTGTAATGAGGTCAGTCTTAATATCAATGTCTCGCCTTCTGTTGTGAAAAATTCTGAATCAGTAATGCCGAATTGTATTTAAATGTACCCTTGGTTTTAATGTGAATAACAAGTGAGTTTTCATCGTAGATATAATAACACGCGCCGGGAGTTGGTTGCCAGGCAACCGCGCGGTTCTCCCGGCCACTCCAGCAGCCCTCCCCAGCCGGCTGCAACCATCGATTTCAGTCCTCGGCTACTTTCATAGGACGTAAGGCATGCACCAGACAAGCGAATTTATACCCTAACTATACCCAAATACAAATCAATTTACGTTGCCAGTTAATCTACCATACCACCGTTTATAATACCATAACATCTGTTGTTGGAAAATCGGTTTTCCGTAGTCTACATAGGGGTGATTTTTCATTAAGGATTTCCATTTAGTCTAGTGCCTAGGTTGTTTTATTGGCGATCTCATGAATGTAGATAGATGCAACAATGTTGCAAATGCAATGAGTCGGTACCTATGTGTCAATATGTTGTGTAATCTTCTAGTTTTTTTCCGTGGTTAATAATGCTTTGTAATGTAATGTAAACTTTTTATGACAAGCACCTGCTGACATTGTGTACCATTTCTCGAGCCATTGTTAATATCCCGTGGTATCTCATGGTAATAATTATAAGCAATAATTATATCTTTTTTTTAATCCTTTATTTCCAACAACTAATGTCATATAAGTACAAAAATAATAACCATAAACAACACATTTTAAAACACTGCCCCTTATTTAAATTAAGGTAGGTAGTATTATATTCAACATAATAGGTAATTAGAACTTTAGAACTACACACACGTGTATATTTAAAATGTGTTCCAGTTTAAAAAGTTAGACCTACATAAGTACTTAGTCTCATTTCACATGGTATCGTTAGACATCTGGCGTAGATTCGTTTATAGCAAAATAATTGGAACGCAAAATAAATAAGTACATGAAAAATAACTGTTATTAGAAAATTCAAATACTGACTTAAATAAAATCTGAGCTAAATGTAGGTATTATGAATTAGATCACACTTCGACTGAAGTTTCAGCTTTACACAACAATCCTACCCTACTAAAACATAAAAGTTTGTTTAGATGGATGTCTGTTACTCTTTCACGAAAGAACTACTGAACGGATTTTGATGACATTAGGTACACAGATAGTTTATAACCTAGATACATACATAGGATAGTTTTTATCCCGATTTCAAGTTCCTTTGGGATAATTTCTCGAGTTGTAGCGGGCGAAGCCGCTGCCAATAGCTAGTTTGTTATCCCAATAAGTGGTTTCATTGGTGTCTTCTGTGGTGTCTTCATAGTTCTACAAAAAAAAATTCATCACACACAACTACACACAACTATAATTCGCTTACTTAACAAGCAAGAATGTAGCATACTGTACGTATGGCTTTTCTGCCGTTGAGGTAATTAGGTGGACCGACGAAGATAGCAACCCTGCTATATTCGCCACCCGGCGCGCAGAAGCTGAAAGATGGATGAGAAAACGGAATTCGTATTATTGATACAAATTCAGTTTTCTCATGCATGCTAATGGAACGACCTACTTATTACAGTTAGCGTTGCCAGGCGTCCGGATAAAGCCGGACACAGTCAGGCTTTTTGGTTGCTTGTCCGGCCAAATTAGACAGCGTCTGGTCTGTCCGGCTTTTGCTAGACTTTTTAAACTTGTTTTATAATATCATTGATCATAAATGTTCGCTTCATGTACAAGATAATTACCTTTCACAAGCTTCGATCTAGAGTTTCTTGTGTTAAATGATTTTAAATCAAAGTCATTTTCCAATTCATTATTTTGTCAGGGCAACTGCAATTAACAAACACTAATAAAACAGCTTGTTGAGGCGAACATTTTATTTTTATTAGGTCCCTTGAGTTTGGTACACCAACTGTGAAAATTTCAACTGTCTTAACTATCACAGTTTGTGAGATACAGCCTGCTGACTGTCTGACAGACGGACAGTCGTAAAAGGATCTCGTTTTAACCTTTGGGTTACGTACGTTAAAACGAGATCCTTTACCCAAAAAAATGACTTTTAATAATAATAACGACATAGTTTCCACCACTTACAGAGTTTTTGCAAATATTAGGTATTAATGTTTGAAAGAGAAGTACATTTGTTTAATAACTGTAAAGAATATGTTATATAGTAATGACTTGTTTCAATATTTGTGATAAAAATGGAAGAAATTTATACTTTAAAACTGTAAAACTTGTTTATAACACATTTGCTCGTAATAGTTATTTATGATACTAGTGCGGAAAGTTGGTTTTTACAAACGAGTAGACAACGTACGCCCGAGGCGCCGAAGGCGCCCGAGGGCGTACCGTAGTCACGAGTTTGTAAATACCAATTTCTGCACGTGTGTCATACAATGTTTTTCAACACATTTATCCATATTAATATCAGATTGCTCCCTTGAACTCAGATTAGTCGCAACAATTTTTGAAGTTCCTAATATGAAAATGGCGCGACTTTGAAAATGGCGCCACATGCACGTGGTGAAAATTAGAACTACATCTTTCATCTCATTTACTCTTTAGTATTAAAGTGAGACAACGAATTGAGCAAAAGCTCTTCCAAGGAGGTTCGATCAGTCAGGTTGTTTATTTTCATAATGTGAAACTCTTTGGTGGAATTCTTTTTTTTTTTTTTGGAAATTAAAAAAAAACCGTAAAGAAAACGCACGCTGCTCTACAAGGGGGCGTGCGGTAAAATAGGTACTTAGGTGAGAGTACCTATTTTACCGCACGCTGCGTTGTATGGTCCGTAATTTTTAACTTTCGAACACTGTATACAGGCTTTGTAAATGCATTTTACGAGCAAATGTGTTGAAAAAGGCCTTTTAGTGTACCACTATCAGTATTGTAATGTACCATATTACGCACTAGTGCGGTAATGTAAAACGCATCAAGATGTTCCGTCTAAAACGAACGGTACTTTTTTAAATCTTAGCAAAGAGTTTTTATGTCAGAAAAGTGGTCAACATTTTATGAATAAAATTAACTTTGAGAGATAAAATAATAATAAAAAAACATTTAATTCTTTAATTTAATTAATATTCACATTTAATTACAACCATTTATCCGTAACAAAAATACAAAAGTATTAATTTACTTTATTAGTAATACTGGCTCTTTTTGTGCCTTTGCCATAAACAAAAGACGTTGATGCGCGAACTTCTCAACTTGGTAACCCAGAGGCGGATTATCCTTAAGGCAAACTAGGCATCTGCCTAGGGGCGCGAAGGTACAAAGGGGCGCGTCGGCGGAATTGTAAAATAAAGAAAAAATGACACAATTAATTTAATGCTATATTGTAATAGCATTAAATTAATTGTGTCAATATGTACGTCACCACTTAAACAATGAAACTATTATTTTTGCATACAATCTCAATTCGCTTCAATTTATAACAAAAGATAAATAATACGATGGGATTGACTAAAACTTACGCCTACAAACAACTTTGTCGATGGTATACATGATCTCTGATTGAAGTTGGAAACATACGACTGCAATGTTCGTCGCGTCGACTGCTAGCACACGGCGACTTGCGAGTGAGTTCGGACGGATTCGGACGTTCCTGCTTCTAAACTTTCGGGGATAATAGCGCCGTGTAAAGCCAGATATAAATATTTAAGAAATTTCATAATTTTTGAGTTTACATGCCAGTCTTACCTAGTGGCGTATTTACCCTTAGGCCAAGAGGACCATGCCAAGAGGGCCGGGGCGGCAGGCTGCGAGGGGCGGCGCAAGCCGCACCGAGTTCTTATCTTCGAATAAATTTTAAAAAATCTACCTAGGTCATAAAAAAAAACTACTAAAACCTAGGCAACTTACCAAAATAACATTCATGTTTGTTTTACATCAAGCAAGACGCGGGACTAATAATTGTATTAGAATACCGTTGGTGGGGGGAAACATACGCTCGCGACTCGAAACTAACGGGGATGTTATCATGTTACTATGTTGCTCGTATGGTCAGGGGCCGCCCCTAGCGAGCGTGTAAGTTGTGCTTAGGCAACATGTCTAGGGGTGAATCGAAAAACAACATACTTCCTGTTTGACCTGGCTATGACCAAGGGCGGCAGACTAGGGATATTCTGATGTGCCACCCCTATATTTCATAAAAAATGCAATTATCCCAGATCAAAATCTTACATATACCAAGCTCGCTTTTCTATTAAATATGTTATGTCGTATTACAGGAAGCCAACATTTTTTGGGCTCGCTATGCTGGCTCTACAACAATTAAAAATGTCTTATCTTGGTGCAGAACAAGTCTTTTGAAGAGTGAGCTTGGACCATCCATTAATCAAGCTTGCTCTTCAATAAAGACTTCAAATTGATCTCGTCTTTAGATTAAAACTTGTCGGAAACGTTTAACGAAGTGAAAATGAAAAGGAGAAAGAGCACTTTTAATATCGCTTTTTGAAGCGTATGGACACCTAAGCAAATCCATAAATAATGTTATTATTTTAAAATTGTATTGGCATAAATTCACTTAAATCATTTGTGGGGTTTTTATTTTGAATATTATTAGTAATTACTATTATACATTTGTTCCGGTATAGTGAAGGGCTACGTTACCAGAATCGATCGATTAAACATAGAATAGAATCGTAAAACAATTGAAAAATCTACTAGTGTCCCTAAAGTCTACCTTAAAAGCTGTTATTATTGTTTTTCTAAAAACTCTAATATGATTAATTTTATGATAACATATATTGAGGTCTTATAATAAAAGTAAAAAAAAAATCGATTATGATTATGATATCGTAATTGACTGATGTGTCCAACACTATTCCATGAAGTGTCAGTTGTCAAAGTCAAACTCATTATTTTCGTGTTTGTTTGGTTTTGATTTCGTTATTACCGGCGAACTACTATTTCTTGCTTTTCTCTAATAAAATCTGAACTAATATTCGTGTCGAGTTTCTCCACGTCTTTATACTTCGAGCAATTGGACCCTGTAGTGCGCTGTTATAGTGAATCTGTAGTATACGTCTACGTTGATTTCTTCGGGACAGTAAACAATATGTCGCGCTGTGTAAATTGTTCTTTGTTATTATCGCATCCACTGCCTACTCGTCAAATGAGAGAGGCAACGGATGCCATGGTTAATCTTTTAAATATATGGATTTCTACTACGGCAAGTATATTCCTTCATGACACCTAGTATAATAGGCGTTTTTCCATTAGCCGGCCCGCCACCGGCACTACTAAATGTTTGTACCTATTATACTATAATAAGTGCAAAAGCGAGTCATTCATTTTCGTACATTTTTGCTTCGCAGGCATCGGCATGGCGTCAGCGACTGTGCCGGTGCTGGCCAGCTAATGGAAAAACGCCCAATAATAACCTAAATATCAAAATCTTATTTTTTTACATTAAGTAATATTGCAGTATCAATGTGTACCAATTTAAATAGGTACGGTTTCAAAACGATATTGTTTTGACGTCTAACATAACCTCAAATAATATCCTGAGTAAATTATGTTTTTTTGGAAAAACCCCACAAAATATCAACCTGTATTTAATGTTGCTTTGAAGTATGTCAATAAGCCTAACTTGTGTCCAATTTTCACTACCATACTGTGTCAAAGGGAGCGCAACCAAGTGCCCTAGTAGTTTGCTCAATCTCCTTTGGCTTCTTCTTTTCCAAAAAGCTAAAAAAATTCGCGCTCGCTACGCTCGCGCTCCAAGAATGACTTCAGATTGATTTTGCTTTTAGATTAAAACTTTTCATGAAGTACCTACGGAATTTTTTTACGAAATGAAAATTTGGTTTTCCTACTATTCCCAAAAAAATTCGCGCTCGCTACGAGCTGAAAGCGCTGCGAGCGCTTTTACTTTGCTTGCGATTTTAATTGCTCATTTTTCAATGCAAAGTCTTCTTGTGTTAGTAAGTCTCGACGCGGTCTATAAAACTCTACATTTTAGGTTTGTCTTCTACAAGGTGGTGTAGGTGTGAAGTTTGAGTAGCACTTAATTTAAGGCTTTAAAATATTGTAAACCGATTTATAAGATCTGTTCGACAGATATCGATCTCATGTAAACTGATGCTCCTTTTTTCTTGGCCCCCATCTCACCGCGTTTTCCTAAGGTACATCGGTTTTGGTCAAACTATAGTATCTACTAGTTATCTTTAATATAGGGGCGCCGATGAGATGCTTGCCTACAGCGCTCTCAACGTTTAATCCGCCACTGTGGTAACCGATGTCAAAAATGGCGGCTGCGATCTGTCTTGTAAGAAAACCATTACAATTTTACAAAATACTCCTCATTCCGAATTTTGCGGATATATGTTGTCGACTCGAAATCTCTATTTTTTAATGTTTTATTATTCAGGTTAGCTTACGATCGAGTCTACCGTAGACCTGCACGAAATTATTAATAAGTACAGATGTACAGATGTCAAGTAATAATGAATTTATTCGTTTAATAAAGTCCGAGTTTTATTTATTTCCTCACAAATGTGTTATAAAACGTCGTATGACATACGTGCGGTTTGATAATTACAGCCTCTGCTTTCTAATAGCACTCGCCCTACGGGCTCGTGCGAGCAATATCGCCTCGGCTGTAATGATCAACTTACCGCACTTGTATCATAATGTGCTATTAATCCCAATAATAATGTTTTTAACATTCATTGTCCTCCCGTAGAATCTTTATTTCAGTTTGCCGCCCATGGCGGGACGGGAGGGACGAGAGGGGAATAGCCCTTTATGTACCAGGGCCGCGGTAACCAGGTGAGACAGTCCCGCGACCAGTTTGAGTGATTCACGTTACAATTTCTTGTACATACATTTAATCAAATGGACTGTAGAAATATAATAAATTAATAAAATAAAATAAAATTAAACCATTGTAAAACGTAAAATTCATCCTCACCGCTGTCAGCTGGAAAATGTTATTGTATTAAACTTTAATCAAATTAAGGAAAAGTTATACTTGGGTAACTTAAAATCCTGAGTCTCCAGGGGAAGGCCTTAGTGACGCCCATTGTTCAGGTAAGTATCTGACCATTTCAGTTGACCATCATTGACCTATTATTACTACGTATAGAGCCGACACCACGCATCACCACTGTGTCCCATCCAGGATGAGGCGCGTGCCTAGAGCACGCCACAGAGCTGTCAAACTACTGTATGAACTTGCGCGCATTCTACCTGGATGGAACATAGTGGTGATGCGTGGTGTCGTCTCTATACGTAGTAATAATAGCTCAATGGTTACCATACAATATTTTAATCAAGCAGGAGCCATGTTGAATCTCCGGGAAAACGATCCGATCAGTGATGCGATATGATTTCAACGTTCTTCCAGTGGCGCTTGGTTTTCAGGACGAGAAAATACAATTTGCTTCCACTGCTCACACGAGGCAGCTTTGTTGTAAGATGACTTGGTTCTCCCAAATTATCTTTACCAAATGTGATTGTGAATGACATTACATTTGCGTCGCCTCTTTGACCTTTTCAGTTCCCTGTTACATATAAAACGTAACTAAGTTATATTGCAAAACTGGGGCCTCAGGTGAGCAGTGGAGGCGGTAGACCTAAATGTGATCGTCAACGGATACCAAAAGTACATAATTATTACTGTAGGTCATGTAATTTTTATTAGAAGTTAAGTTTTTCTGCTTTACTGACTGGTGATCGCCGTTCTGTTTTTTTTTTTATTAGTTTCCGCTTCGCAGTGTCTTAAGACAAAGGTGTTTAACAAGTGTCTGTTGCCAGTGGTGATGACATCATAATACGGCTCTGAAACGTGGTCTTTGACTGCTGGCCTTTTAGAGAGACTAAGAGCCACCCAACGAGCAATTGAAAGAGCTATGCTCGGAGTTTCTTTGCGGGATAAAATCCGGAACATGGATATTCGGCGAAGAACCAGAGTCACCGACATAGCTCTGAAGTGGCAATGGGCAGGCCATATCGCTCGTAGAACTGACAACCGATGGGGAAGAAAAGATCTTAAATGGCGACCACGGACCGGAAGATGCAGCGTAGGTAGGCCTAACTAGGTGGACCGACGACAACGTGAGAGTCGCGGGCAACTGATGGATGCAAGTGGCGAATTGTCATACGGCGATGCGGTCTAAGAGGGAGGCCTATGTTCAGCAGTTGCTGATGATGATGATGAGGGACCGCTTTGCCCCCGCCTAGCTACGCTACTGCCGTCTTACAATCACCGGTAAAAGAATGTTGAAAATCATTTCGCATTTACCAATAGAACACATGAATGGTACGATTCACGATTTCGTCGGTTTGTTTAGAAGTCATTGCACTATCGGATAGTGAGTATCCACTAATAAACTAAAATAAATAATGAAGGGTCAATGACAGTCGGCTGTAATTGGGAGCAGATAACTATTTTTGTCCATGTCAGTAAACTCTCCAAATCAATATCGGCTTATAATTTCTATTGGTACTGCAATAGACGCGTCAGCAAATCTATTTGTTAAGATTAATTAAACTCTGATTAAAATTATGATTAATTAAACTTTCATTAGGATGAAAATGGGCCCGCAGGTTGTGATTTCAAGACCTAAATAGGTAAAATAGGTCTTGGAAGCCGAACCTGCAGGGCTTTTTTTGGGCGGTAAATCTTCAAATGAGTTCTAGAGTCCTTGGGGCGGCGGAGACTGTCAGACTCTTAGCTAAAAATCCAGTTTCTTCAATTGTTCTTTGCGTTCAATGGTTACGGATATGTTTACAGGCAGCACTGCGATGATCAAGACTCGGTAAAGAGAAGACTCTCTTGAAACAGGTTGCTAGAAATTTTGTATGCTATTTTTCGCACATAATGTGTTTAGTAAAAATGCGCGTTTTACACATTATGTGCGAAAATCATCATACAATAAACACATCAGCAATTGAATACAATGAAGATCCTTCAAGATATAATAAATCTTATCTATAATATTCCATATCATCGTGATTGAAATCAAATGAAAACACACAACTATTCCCTCGAGTAATCTTCAAGATTATAAGTGGGTAGGTATATTAATGCTAAGTATGTTGTACGTTTACCTACCCGTCCATAATTATGTACGTATGGATATATTACCTTTATTTATTAGGTCAAAGTAGATAGGTATACAAGTGGATGTTTGTTATCAATCCTACTTTGTAAAAGTAATGAGTAGTACATAAGTAGGTAGTTGGGAACCTACTCATTACTCACATAAATTGATCAATTGCTATTTTCCATTGTTACTCTGAATTGAACATCAAATAAAAGCTTTTTTAAAAAAAATGTAACCGCCTTCAAAACCAACCACTAAAAAAGAGTAAAATAACCTACAAAATAACTTTTCTTTAGGAAGTCGGTGGTTTTTAATTTTTTTCATTGTCTTTTTTGCCACCGACTTCCTAAAGAAAAGTTATTTTGTAGGTTATTTTACTCTTTTTTAGTGGTTGGTTTTGAAGGCGGTGACATTTTTTTTAAAAAAGCTTTTATTTTACTCTTTTTAGTTTAAATATTCAACCCAAATTCTTGTCAAATAGGTACATAATTTTCTTACATGTGCACTGGAATTTTGTAATCCGTAGCACCGGTAATAACATCGCTCATGTACAAAATTAGCTAATAAAATTCCCTATCTCAAAAACTACAGAACCGATTTTGATGAAACTTGCAGTGTTCCCTCAGTTGAACGATACCTAGTATAACAAAAAAAGGATGACTTAAATCGGACTTGTAGTTCCGGAGATAAGCGAACACAAGCTAAATCAGTCGATGCCTACTCCTTACAGTTAAGGAGTTGTACCTTCCATCATCAGCTCAGCTACATGAGATTATGATTACCATACGCAAATACTTAAATTACTTCATAATATTTGCGAAAAACTATATGTGGGCCTATAAAATTTGAGGGTTGCCCTCGATTTCTCCAGGATCTAATCATCAGATCTTGACGTGGTGAATATGGGACCACTCCGAAAGAATCTCCTTTCGAATAAAAAAAGAATTTTGAAAATCGGTCCACAATCGCCGGAGTAATCGCGTAACAAACACACAAAACAAAAAAAAAAAAAAAACATACCGTCGAATTGATAACCTCCTTCTTTTTGAAGTCGGTTAAAAATATGTAGATAATACACATTTTCTGAAATCTTTTTACCCACGACGGAACGGAGCAGTTGTAATATAAGTAGGTAAATCATCGCAGATTCTGGCCAATTCTCTAAAGATCTCATTTACTGAAAACTCGTGCTAAGGGTACTGTACCCTAGCACGAGTTTTCAGTATTTGAGACGTATAGTAAACTGGAACTTTGACAATTGTCAATTTCAAATTGACAATTTTCAAGGAAAAAATTAGTTCCTTATTCGCACACCAGAGACGCTGTTCCATTTTTCATACAAGAAACGCTGTAAATACTGGAAAGACTCTGTAAAGTAAAATAGTGATAATTCATGCTAGGGGTACTGTTCTACAACTTGCTAAAGTTAAGTTATTTGGTCCTTGTATAATGAGCCAGACACATGTTTTCTGTTCTGTGGTAATAGTTTACAGTGGTAACAAACAGTACATAGTTAAAACCATCTTGAATCTTCTACAAGGGTTCCTTTCCTTACAAGGCTCAACTACCATCAAACAGCTTGTTTTCCATAACTTTATTAATTAGTGTTACTTACTTATCTTTGAGTTAAATATTCTGTGCTTTGTGCAAAATTCCGTCCCACTCAGTGTTGCCAGATGGCCGGGAAATCCGGGATTGTACCAGTATACCTATGCGTCTTGTCCCGAGTCCAGGAATTACAGTTTATTGTGCCGTGTCTGCTCCACTTTGTTTGAGCGGTGCTCAATGTTTTATTGTAGATACCTAATTTTGTTTTTCTAAAAAGTATTGTGTTGAAAATCTATATGTATACATTTAATAAAATAGTAGGAAAGTCAAAACTGTACATTGAATATTTTTTTTAAAGAATACTTGGGGCGTGATCTACAACCGATACCGAAGACAAAAATACAGTTTTTAGAATTTTTGTCTATTTATCTGTTTGTCTGTATGTATGACCGACATAAGCTCTTAAAGTACTGGACGGTTTCAATTTTTTTTTTTTTTGTGTAGGTATTAAGTCTAGAAAACACATAGGCTTGTGCTTGTTTTGGAAACTTGAATACCTGGCGCAAAACCGCAACAGACCAGCTAAACTATAAAAGATACAAAAAATGTTGCGATAGCAAAAATTGTTCCACGTGATGAGCATTTTCTGCTGAGAGAACTCCAAGCGCCCAGCTACACTATAATATATTATATAGGAATAACGTCAGGAATGACGTCTTAGCAAAGTTGTTCAGCCTGATGAGTACTCTCTATTGACATATAAAAATTGAAGATCTGGATCACCTGATGTGGAACACCAAAAGCCCAGCTAAACTATAAAAAAAAAATTATAGGAATAACGTCTTAGCAAGTGTTGTTTAGCCTGATGAGTACTCTCTGTTGACATATAAAAATTGAAGATCTGGATTACCTGATGTGGAACACCAAAAGCCCAGCTAAACTATAACATATAAAGGAATAACGTCTTATCAAGTGTTGTTCAGCCTGATGAGCACTCTCTCTTGACGTATAAAAATTGAAGATCTGGAACACCTGATGTGAAAATCAAAGCTATCACTAATTTCACTGTATAATTATAAAATAACATAAACTGCCATTACTTCCACGCAGTGAGCCCGGTAACAGTTTAGGACTGATTTTCGATGACGATGAATATATTAATAAAAATTTTACTCTACTGGCCAAACTCCCATTATTTTTTATCCGGGCTGTTGGAGTTGGGTACCAGACTTTTCAGATCTTCGATTTTGACGACCTCGTTGTCGCTGGCATAAGCAACAGGATCCGCGTACGAAGTCGCGGGCAGAAGCTAGTAGTACACTGCTAAAGTTACTTAGGTACCTACCTACAAAACCTACATTACTCTCACAATGGGTAATCTAAGGTACTGAAGTGATTGTTTAGCATAACAGAATATTTGTATTTACAAGTAACGCAATTTACAAAATTAATTAAGTAACATTTTTTGTTAATTTTACTTACCCACTGACTTCGGGCATGCTGACAGCGAGTAAAGGGCAACTCGCTGTCCGACCATGGACCATGCCCGGGTCGACGGCGCGTCGTGTTCCACGCGCGCCTCAAAGAGCTGTCAGCAAAATGACGGGGCCCCCTCTCAGAGGGCCAAAGCCTGCCGGGGTCGCGGGATTTATTTCTATTACCGTGACCCCGGAACATAAAGGGCTACTGAAGGATACCGTGGATTTTAGTCAGTACAAGTCTGACAGTCCCTCCCGCCCTGCCCGGGGTTGGAGGACTCATTTGATGATTTTACCACGCTAAAAAAAAACCCACTGACTTCGTGACCATCTAATTTTCCCGGAAATAAATTGCCCGAATCTGGCAACCCGGTCTCACTGCTTCCTGATATCGGTTTTTCTTGTAGTAAGATTAGTTAGCCGGTCGATCAAAATTCATAACCAACATTTTTGAATAACATCCTGTAGACGTAGTAACATGTTACCTATATGATTTTGGTTATTAGTTCTACCGTCATCAGCATAACACTATGATGACCAAGAACTACTATGAAGATTTTTAAACCAAAAATGCGTGGAGCTTTTAAAAATAAACATAATACACAAGTCCTGGGACTAATTAGAGTAGGCACCATACGTACTCTACCTAAAATACTTTCTTCGCAAGTGATCCCGAATGCAGAAACAGAATATTCATTGGATCGGGGCCAATATAGCACTAATTTAAGTGTCGAAAAGTTTTCTTCGTCTCCAACCAACTAAAGTCCAATGCAAATGTAACATCGTTATCAACTAATAATAACATCAAACATTATTATAGATCAGTAAATAACCACGTTCGTTGGTACAATCAACGTCTATTTCTACCTACATATACCTAACTAGACATTAATGTACCACTTCGTAAGTGTGACTCGCTGTTGGCAAAGCTCCAAAACGGGTAGAAGGGGTATACTATAGAGCGATGCATAAAAAGTGAGACGAAAACGAATCCCAAATAGGAATAAAAGTAAAGCGGGTTTTAGGTCGACGACCGAGCAATGTCACCTTTAGCGCCTAATGACAAGATAAACCCCGCCGCCCGCCACTGGCACCGGTACTGGCGCTCACCCGCCACTCCCTCTTATCAATTGTATACCTACTTGCAATTGCAACATACTCATACAGTTGCCTACACAATATAACTGCACATGCTTATCTATAATGCAGACGACGTCACGTATTGATAAAGAATCAGCAGAGAAATTATTGTGAAGCAAAGAGAACATTTTATTTATTCTAAAACAGTGACAGGTGCATTACATAAGAAAGGCACACAGACAATCGAAATGGAATTGTTATAAACGTGTAGGTAATGAGTATGGCTCTATGACTAACCGTTTTATGTTCAGTACTCACTGGCATAGCAGCAGTAAAAAATTGTATACGTGTGTCTACGTACATAATGTACATACCTACTTCGTTACGATGCTGGCATTGTGTGCGAGCGTATTCCGTTTCGGAGGGCACCTTCAAACGATGCCGTTGACCGTGGTCAGGGACAAGCGGGCCCTGACCGTGCCGTCGCGCCATTCGCCGAAACACCGCGCTTGGCCTAAATCGCAGTGACGTAATGATGCCGCTTACGATTCATGCCGTGCTAGCTAGCTTTAAGGAATTTAGCTCCATTAATGGTGAGTTAGTTATTGCAATGTGTTCAAAAAATGGCTGACTTATGTGCGCTGCATCTGTGGTTGTTTCAAAATACATCCGATGTTATTCTTCCTTTATTGTGTGGGGATGAGGGCCACCATCTGGTGTCATAAGTAATTTAAGCCACTTTTCAGAACCATGCGCCTTTGGCGTGGCTTTTTATCCTTATTGAGTCCAGGTGTCATACGATATTGTTTTCCAACCGTGATTAAGTTGACAAGTAGGTACCTTTAATAATTATATATTGATAAAGACGTTGTATTTGCCCGAAAACATCACACACTCTTACATTAGACCCGCGCGATATGTTTACTTTTGGGCCATCACGATTGTGCCTCACCATCATTCAATTGTGCCTTTCGATATTTTTTCCGAACTGATATTTCCAAGTTAAACATAAAAAGCAACTAAGTCATCTTGTAACACGGGGGGCCTCACGTAAGCAGTGAAGGCGCTAGACCAAATGTCATGACGGCGACATCATCTCTGCGAGGCGTCTTTTGCTCTTTCAGTTCCCAGTCATGGCTCATCGTACTCCGCAAGTAATAGGTCATATTTTTTTTAAGTTTTTTTTTTTAGTAGAAGCTGTTACTTCTAGTACTGACTCTGACTGTGATGTCCGTTTTTTTTTTGCTGGAAGCTTTATTATCTGCGTGAGGCCTTCACAAACAGGTGCGAGTCTGGGGCCAGCTTAATCCCCCAGCTACCCCACAGATCATGACTGTACCCAAGAAAATAGTAACGGTAAGCTTGTTATTTATTAGCGACATTGCAACTTATTAAAAGAAAGCCACAGGAAGTTTTTTTTTATTCCGTTTATTCCCTCATCTTTAGAATCGTCACATATTTATATTATTGTAGTTGTTGTGTCACTAACGCTGCCTTCACATTTGGGCGACAGTCGCTGCTTATGCGCGGCTGTTCATATATAATGTGCTTCTGCCGCGCTGCTGACGCCCTAATGTAAAAGCGGCCTAACCGATAAGTACCATGTCGAACTCGGTCGATGACCAGAAAGTTCGTCCAACTGGAGTGGTTAAAACCCACCAGTTGCGACGAAACGCACAAGTGCGATAGAGATGCAAGATGGAGATACAGATGCAAGAATATTTGTGTTCCCCTTTTTAGGAAGAACATGCCTGTTTTAGACTTTCAAGGATTTTTATGGCTTCTACTCAGCAATAAAGCTATAAAAGAAATAGCACTTTTTATTATTCAGAATCTGATTCAAAAGTTCTAAAGATATGTTTTGGAGTCAAAAAAAGGTCTGACAAAAAAGGGTTCTAATGAATAAGTAAATCATAATAAAACACAATGTAATTTTTATTTTTTATTACATCAAGTAATATCAATGTAAAATTAATTCATTCTTACACAAAACAAGTAAAGATTATTAAGTGTAAAACGCACCCCAGCACATGAATTTTGTTCAAGATAACATACACACTTACACAGGTGGTAATATCACTCCAACTTTAAATACAATTGAAGCGTGTTAATGTACAACAGATAATCAGTGTAGGTACTTATTTTCATAGAAATATATTTACAATTATAAATCCAATATTTGGGATGCATTCCTCAGATCATAGCACGAACAACATCTTCCTCTTAAAATCTTAACAAACTTACGTTCTGTATAATTCGTTTTAGATACGTTTGACCCCATTCAAAATTTCCAAAAGTTCTTTCTATCTAGAGTGTCACAACCCTTATAGCCATTCATTTTAGCTAGCCTACATAATTAATTTATTTACAAAAATCTATGCGAAATAACAATACCCACCAGCGGCTACAAGCGAAATTAACACTAAATTGAAATATGTAATTACTAAAAGTGCGTCATCATTATAAAATTTTGTGATGATAACAAATTGGAAATAGGCTATTTTACAAAGAGTTTTTGTTTCTTATCTCATATGAATTGCTACATAAGATTTTGTTGACCAGAATGTTTCAAAAATATTTATTTAGCTATAAGCCATTTTCTGTATTCAGCAGTTTCATTTTTTCGCTACTGGGGTCGATTCCCTTGTTGACAAATTGCATAAAAAATAATAGAGATCTGACCTCTCTTAGCTGTCTTTACATAGTTGGCTGCCAAAAGGTCAAAATATTTATGTCTGGAAACAATCGTTTAAATAAAATGCTTCATGCTTAAACATGAATATGTTGTTACCTACTAAAATATAATTTCCACACTTTGTTTTGTAACACCTACAATATTTAGGTTGCGAACAACGGAATCGACACCACTGAAGATTTAATAGCTGCTATGTATAAAAACATATTTGTATAGAAACGCAAAAAAAAATCAATAAAATTGTAGGAAACCATTAAATTGTAAAGTTGAGACTATTGAATACATTATATAAAGTTAAGGTGTGTGAACAATCAAATTGTTTCCTACAAAAAAAAACTGATTGTAAGTGAGCCAGTCACCGGTTGACACTTCCAATCTGGCTTAGAAGTCTTAATTTTTTTTGTCTATATAGCACAACAGTCAATATTCATAAAAAATTACGCAGGACAATTTGACAATAACATTCATTTACATTATATTTGATAAATATAACTATACACCGTTACATAACATTATTAGTTGATCGGCTAAGATCAACCATTGAATTATCGCCAATCCATAGATCCATGAGAGAATTTTTTTTGTGTCTATAATAAGAATAACAACAAGAGTTTCATTATTTAAAAATTATCATACTAAATAGTATAAAATAAAATTACCTACCAGAAACTGGCACGTACAGTCGCGGTCTAAAAGTTATTTCAGTTCCAAATTAGATTCTTTACATACCGTGTAAAATCCAAAATTTTATATCCCAATACTTAGAACTTTTGATGTGAACCTTCGATTCAAAGAACAAGAAAAGTAATGAATATTTAATGGCGGAACTCATTAAAAATTAATACAAAATTTGACGCATTAAGCTTAATCGCATAAAATATGTTATAATAACGTTTATCAAAACATTAAAGTTCATTAAACTTTTGTGATCATAACCGCCATTCGCAAAGAAATTAAATTCGAAACCAAAGTGGTATAACCCTTCAAAGTTGAAGTAGCGTGAAATATTATTTTTCTATGAAGATAGCTTGATCAATACTGCAGTTATAATTATCATTCTCTCGATATTTCTCGATTCACAGAGACGTTTTGGATTCGGCGTCACGTCGAAGGGGAAATAAATAACTGATCTATAGGTTCCGTTCAGGACGACGGCCGATACTAGCCCCTGTGCAAATAATTGATACGGTTCGACATTACGAAGAGGACGCCGCCACACTGACTGATAATTTTGCTGATTTTTATACGTTGCGAGTTCTCGGACAATTATACGAGCTTTACACCGTGCACGTCTACACTACAGACACCACATTGTTCAAGTACACACGGCTACAGATCAAGCTATACAAACCCAGTTTGTCTTGGTCTCTCTTTGTACGATTTTTACCCACAATAAACGGTCAACTAATACTGGTTTTGTATAGTTTGATAGCCGTGTGTACAAGCCGAGTAGGCTTCATTTTGCGCGACGATATTTCGTGATAGGTCGTACGACGAAAAAATCTTTTAAATCAAGCTAACTTGGGAAATTTACTTTTTGGTGCTTTCCCAAATCGAAGAGCATATAGCTTATAATAAATCTGTCTAACATATGGATTGGAAGAACGTCGTCGGACGAACGCCTTTTGGAAAAGGTTATATTGCCTACAGTGCGCAATGGTTTTTAAGCCTGTTTGAACAATAACAAAAAAAATATTCAATGGCCCCCTCGGTCAGCAGATTTGGACCTTATTGAAAATCTGTGGCATAATTCTTCAATGATGGGACTATCAGAACGAGCGTAATCCTAAAGCTCTATGAGCATTTTGTATCAGGGGGATTGATTTATGCTTGTGATTTATAGATTCCTTGCTAGATAGCCTATATCCCTAATTAATGCTGATGGCGGATATACTAAAGTCCGTGAGCGAATGCTTGTCACCTATTCAATAATTTTACGACCAAACTGCTACTATTTAGACCAGTGTGTCCTCATTGTTCTGACATGACCCTTTAATTTTTAAACGCCTCTTCGTGACCCACCGACCGATATTCTATTTTGACGACGCGGCAAATGGGAAACGCTGATTTAGACCATGAAAAATAGTTTCCCATGTATTTTTAATACTCTGCGGTAACTATCATTAGCGCATGGACTATAGTTATTAGAACTATAAATTATTCCAATAAATTCCTTGAGGAATATAGATAGTCTTCTTTAATTTTTTTGTTGATTATTTCAGCCTTTCCTATATTTAACAAAAAGTTCGACATTGCTTAGTGACTGTCGTTTCCGTATTTTAAGTCTCTTCACTATACCAGATAAAAACAATCAATCAAAATATAAAATAAAATATAGATGGACTGACGACAGCGCGAAAACATTATCTCTACTCTGTTCTATATTTAATCGAATCGCACATCGACCAGGTGACGCAAATGTGTGCATATAAAAATTTTTAGACTGCGACTGTTTATGTCGTAAAATGATATTTAATATATTATGTATTATTTAAACATACAATCTACTACATAAATTACATAATATATAGTTAAACGATGTATAAGTTAGAGGCCATGGATATATGATAAATTCATAATAAATTCATTTACAACGCTTATCTATATTCACTGTTACATAATTGTAAAAAAGTCAGACTTACAATTTTGAAATGCACCCATCGATGAGAGTGGGGACATTATTTTACTAGCAAATCAGTTAGTTTAACATTTATATGTATGTATCCAATAACGTAAGTAGAATAAAGCCTGAAGATAAGCAAATCGTATTTTAAGCCTGTTTGAACAAAATAGTGACATCGACAAAATTTAATTGTTAGAAAAATTTTAAACTTACGGATGTCGGATGGGGAGTGTTATTTTATTCAGTTGAAAAATACAATGTGACATAATTAAAATTTACATATATAATTGAAATTTACATATATAATTAAGATTATTTTATGTAGGTGCGTTTTAAGCACAAATTGATTAGCCACTGGCTTTGTTACTATCAATTTATCGACATCTATTTATACGTTCTCGCGGACATAATATATCTTGCCTGCTATTGTACAAAAATATTTAATGTGTTTATGATTACATTTTTCAGGAATCAGAACCTATCTACTAACAGACATAAACGAGAATTGAAACATTTATTACCTTTGACGATGTAAGTAACGTTACTATGTTGACGAAATTTTGTAGTTATTATGTACTCACCTATCTACAAATTGCATAGAAATCGCAAACGTATATATTTTTAATATTTATACATATTATATAACGTTTATTTTTAAGTCTACCTAGCAATTTTATAGACCTCAATCGTACCTAGTGATTCGTATAACATATAGCTGAAACTAGCCAAAACCGTTTACGTATACATAACATTACTCTTAACAGATAATAATATAATTATTATCCTGCACTACAATAGTATTAAACCTATGGAATATGCTTATTTCTAAACACAATATCATCAATCAATGTAAGAGTGTGGTTACGGAAAATGAACTGTACAATTTGATTGCATTATAACTAGATATTTCTCATATTTCTCACATCAAATTCTTGAATCTGTACGATATTTTAAAATATTCAAACACCGATACAACAGACATTATGATCACTACACGTTTATTCAATGACAACAACATTTTAAGCTAGGTATGAAAAATTAAAACATCTCAGAAGCAAACCATATTCCCTATCAATTTATCTGTAGGTCACTCAATGAACCAAGCTGCAGTCGGTTCGTGTATTGCTGTTTTGTAGCTCATAAAGGATCACTTTCCAAGCTCGACTTTATTCGTACAAATAAGGTATGTCCCACTCCTAGTGGTTTACATTTTAGGAATAAAAATAAAAAAAACTTTTTTTAAAAAAAGGGAACCGACTTCAAAACCAAACACAAAAAAACTGTAAAATAACTTTTCTTTCGGAAGTCGGTGGCTTTGTTTTTATTTCATTGACTATGGCCACCGACTTCCGAAAGAAAAGTTATTTTACAGTTTTTTTGTGTTTGGTTTTGAAGTCGGTTCCCTTTTTTTAAAAAAAGTTTTTTTTATTTTTTCCTTTTTAGTTTAAATATTCAACAAAAATCTTCATAATATAATCGGCGCCTTTGAAAATCTACAATCATAGTAAGCAACAAAAACGAATCTATGTGGACAACTTCACGAGGTATCTATTATTGTTATATACTCAAACCTTCTCCAGAATGTAACGAACACTTTTCTAAAAACCGCATCAAAATCGGTTCAGCCAAACGCGAAATAATCGCGGACAAACATGCAATCGTCTCTGAAAATGTACAATCCAAGTAAGCAAAAACGGATCCACGTGGGCAACGTCACGGGATATCTATTAGTGTTATATACTAAAACCTTCTCCGGAATATAATGAACACTTTCCTGAAAACCGCATCCAAATCCGTCCAGCCAAACTCGAGATAATCGCGGACAAACATACATACATACATACATACATACATACATACATACATACATACATACATACATACATACATACATACAGGTCGAACTGAGAACCTACTTTTTTTTTTGAAGTCGGTTAAAAATGTCGACAGTTCAAAAGGTCTCTGACGTTAGGTTCTTATTAGTTCTGGGGTCCAGTTCAGTAAGCTACGCCAGAGACGCCAGATCCCGTCATGAAAACGTTCGCCTTGTGTTTGTCTTATATTATTAAGGTTAAGATTCTATTAAAATTGGCCCGTGATTAAAAGACTACGTATAAAACCACCTTTTCTGTATTTATTGCCTTCAAGTGTACTGAAAACACTTCAGTTTACACAGCTGCGCCTACTACGTCAGTAAGCGACTTCTCGTCAAGTTATTCATTTTGGTAATAATATTATTAGAAAAAATGTTTTAAATTCAGAAAAGTTATATAAAACATCCCAGCTACCTACCATCAGACGGCCAATTTTATAAGAGGTACCTATCTACCTATTTAACATTCAATAACTTGGTCAGTTTACATTTTCAGCATATGCAGCGACCTCAACCATATCGCCCACAACCCCACAATTCATAAATTCCTTCATTATTAATTATGTAAACAGTACCCTGCTTGAGGCATACTTTGTATCTTACAGAAACAAGTATTGTCGATGCATTAATTTGATGGACTTTCCTTATTTATCTTACCCTGACACGATATCATTTTTTTCTTTACTTCATTGGTCTACCTCGTTCGTTTGATAATTCGAGAAAAATGCACCTTGAGCAGATAATTGTATTCTATATTGGCCCTTATATTGCTAGGCTTCTGTCAATTCTTACTCCCCTTCATAATTAAGGCCCTTTGGCAAGACAGATCACTTAGACATTTTATTTTTCACAATAAGAATTTGATATAATGATTAACTTTTTACACAATTATTTTAGTGCTAAATGTATTACGTAATAATTTCGTCATAGAATTTGGCCAATAAATTGAAAGTATGTGAGATTGAGCAGATTAAACTGAATGAATAGAGGTATTAATAAAATAAATGGCTACAGGATCGGTCAAATGAGCACAAGCACACATTCTACGAGTTAAAATAGACGCAAAGCCGCACTTGAAAAAACTGAAAAATCTTCGCCGAGCAATGGCATTGCAAATACCATTATATTATGCTTTGTAAGTATATAAATAACAATTAGTGTCTGAATGTTTTATAATATTTGATACGTTTTTACAAGTCTCTTTGTGAGATTTTATTAGAAGTAGTGAAGCTGCTTTTCACACGTCGTCCCCCAACTGTGTCCGTCTTAGTTTAGAGCCAGTTTTAATTTTGTTTTAGTTATATAATTTTTTTTTAGTAATATTTATAGTTTTTGATTTCATCTCCTAATCAGTCACGGTTTTAAACAAAATTTTATATATTTTTTTTTTCTTTTAAGTTTTGGATTAAAGGATTTCCTATTCGTATTCGAGCAGAGCTCAATCGACCAGTTACTATTCCCATTTTTTCAATGAATAGACCACCATAGCTAGTTTATCTATTTTTACCCAGCAACGAGTACAAGCTACATTTATTCAAATCCTCTGCCTTTATTTTCTTCTCTGACTATACTGTATGCAAACTATCATTCTTGCCCAGCATCACATCCAGCATGAGAGAAGAGACCTTAGCCGAAAGCAACGTCGTCGCTCGTCGCAAACGTCCGTAACTTGCCCTTGACTCATAATACGCATCGATCGATACTGAACACTGCACAAGTCGAGTGCACAAATTCAATAATAAGTAACTTATTTCGCTTGTGATTGTGACTGAAGTAAGGCAAGTCATAATCCTAGTGTACCTAGTGATGTTGAATTCAGTTATCATTAATTTAGAACTCTGAATGTTTTGACGATTCTATTTGTTAGGTATTGATCGCACTGCAGTTAGTCATAAAAACGTTGTCGTATTGTACAGTTACACGCGATGATAAAAACGCAGAATTGACTGTTTTACAAGTTAACACCGGTCTCTTGACTATTTGAATGATAACTAAAAGAAATTGTAAAAAAAGTTATACCTACACACAACTTGCCTTTCGGCTTCCCCCAGCTATCTACTTAGATACCCCAATTTGGGTTCTACCATTTTTTTAAAAATCCACAATAGGTAGGTATTTATGAAAGAACGATTATTGAAAGGATAAAAGCGTTTTTTATCATTATCTTTTACTCGGAACGACTGTAATTGTCCATTTTCCTAGGTAAGGTCAGTTGGCTAGTTGTTGGTTTTGAACTTAGTGACTATTTGTTAAGTATAAGTTAAGTCTTGATTGGAATAGCCAGTCAATTATTTTCAACAACACACTGATGTCATGACTATGACTTTTTATGAATTTCCCTTAAACTATCTTCAATTTAATTAGAAAAAGTTTCCAATTGTTTTTATTGGCTTCATAAATTCATTCGTCACGGCTTTCGACTGCCACAATGTTACAACGATATGTTATGCTAATCGCAGAGACACAAATTGACGCCTTTTAAAACTATGCTATAGGTAATATAGGTATAGACAATCTAAATTGTTGTTTTCTTGCATTTTTTGGTTTGATGGTTTGTCATTGATTTTTCGTAAAATTAAAATTTAGGTGGCTACCCTCTACCTTTCGATTGAAGAATCATGATTTGAAGATAGTTGTACTATAGTCTTAACAGTCTGATGAAAATCTAGATAATTAATTTGATTTTACTGATACTTAGAAACATTTCTATAGATTGTTTGAAAATGTAGAGATTAATAGGAATGCTCCAACCAGCCCGCGAAATTCAAAATTTTGCGGGCTGGTTGGTGCATTCCCCATAAACTGGTGGCAAGTAGGAGTAGATTAGCTATTGTAGACACATCGGAGCCAGTTTTATTCACGGATAATAGAATAATTACCTACCTAACATCACAAGAATTTAATGTATGCGGCGGAGTTTCTTTTAATGGAATTAGGTAGTAATAGAAGTTTTATAACGTTTCTCTATCTATCTATGTACAAGAGAGATTGGGCCGTATTCCCAAACGTGGGTCTAGTGATGCTCTCGTCTACGATTTTCTGGACACGCTGGTTAACTCACCCTGTTTATTCTTTTGTCAATTTTAAATAAACTATTCATATTAAGTAAAGCTTCTGTGTGGACTCGAAATCACGACCTACTCTTAATTGGGGATCTTTAGGCTAAAACTATACTGTGGATTCTAACCATGTGATTTATAATCCGCATAGGTATCTAGGTACCTAGGTACCTACTGGGCTTGTTTTTTTATCCGCAAGTGCGTGCAGAGTCAGTTTCACACGTCGAGCAAAATAACGCAAAGATACAAAAGTGCAATAGGAAAATCCAAGAAGTTTTTTACATAAAAACATTTTTTTTAAAGCATCTGATACTGAGCCCGACATTTTTACGATAACAATTCAATTGACTCGAATCATATCTATTTCAGTTTTGTATCTCTCTTAGAAATATTCATCTCTAATTGTCCGCTACAGCTATAGAATATATAATTAAAAAAGTAATTAGATCAGTACCTTTTGAATATAATTAAGTAACCCTTATATTATAGGAAAAACAGAAGCAGAAAAAATTTAATATACAATTTTTAAATAGCAATTCACACGAGATCCGGCTGCTGTAATGTAGATAATAATTATGTCTGCATCACGAAGATCAAGCTATAAAATTGAATCGACCTGAGTTTCTTAGCAAATTATACACCAAGCGTTTAATTTTACTTGTTTTACTGTTAAATTAAATACCTACACTGCATTAACTTAATCATGTTACTCATTTCAATTAATTTTTGCCAAATTGCCAAGAGAGGCACAGTCTTTCAGGATTTTATACAATATTATAAGGTCATGTATACGGCACACCAGATTTTCAACACATACAATCCAACAGATTACCACGACAAATATTCCTAGAAATCAGTGAATGTATTTTCATACCCAATGTTGAAAATACATAAAAACGCTTGTGTATACATGACCTTAGTCAATGAAGTCTGCCCACACAGTGGGACTTACCCATTCTTAGTCCACTGCATCAATGTTCACTTACTATTCGAACTACACTATGAATGTTTAATTCTGAAACATTTGGTCAAATATACCATCTACTTACGTAATATTAACCATTTTTGAAACTTAACTAACAATCTTAGGAACTGACATCACAAAGCTTATTCACCAGTTACAGATCAACATTGATATCTTTCAGTCCACTGTGTCGTTTCAAGTATTCACTATTGTCATCACAGTCCACCTTTCTCCTCTTCCTCGAGTCAAATCTCACCCCTGTTTCTTGAACAACCTTTTCACTATTTTGAATTGCAGAAATAATATTTTCTTTAGAAGGTGGCACCAGTTGCAACTCATCAATAGTCTCGTTAACAGATGGCTCCACTAGATGCATGACAATGCGTTCTAGGCGTTTGGGATGTTCCACTGGAGCATCATCAGCGGAAGGTTCTATTTGTTGTTTTTCCACATCAATGATTACTGAATACTTTCTCTTCATTTCTTCCATCATTCTACATCCATAATCTTCACCAATAACACTATTGACACATACAAAACTTTGAACTTTTTTGGTTGCTCTATCAATTTCAAGGAAACCTCGTGTTCTCATGTATATGAAGTGTCCAGATCGTGACATCAACCTGTAGTAAGATTCGCCAAACTCTCTGCTCTCATCATACATTTGCCGTAGTACACAAATAACCCAGCGAACATCATCTTTGTGCATAAACACAAAGGCTGACGTCCCAGTTACTTCTTCTGTCATGTAGCCTATGGCTAATGATATACTCTGGTCACACTGCACAATGCGACCATCAATTAAATGTCTTGTCCAATATTCTGAATATGCTGTTGGGGGCAGAATCCGAGCTGGCATAGAACTGGACAACACATGAATCATGCCAATGAAAACAACATCATTTCCACTCGATGAAAATGTTCTATTGGTTCTCACTCTTTGCCGTCTAATAATCTGCTCATCTTGAACACCATTGGATGTTGCTTTGTCAGACCGCCTAAGAATGCCATCTATGCGACAGCGCTCATATCTAGCGGGGTCTGAGCGAGCACCTGCTCTCATGATGCGGATATGGAAATTATGATGGTGTTCAAAGAGTCTACTATCACAACTTGTTTGCAGTTCTTGAGGATAAATGTGTTGGCGAAGAGTTTCTTTATCATCTGGGTGAACATAGTGATACATGTCTTGTCCCAGTAGATCTATATGACAGTATCCCAACTTTTCTTGAACGTTGGGTGATACGATAAACAGACGTCCGCGGCATGTGACACCGAACATTATCCCGCCGAATAGGTCGAAAAACTTTAAGAAAGAAGACGACCATGTCTCTATATGGCCGCATTTGATTGTATCACCGAACACATGCTCGTTGCGCAGTTTGTTGGCGGCGAGTCTTAGCACACTCGTCTTATCAACTTTGCGTTGCGAGTGCACTATGTCGGACAACAAAGACATAATTAGACTAATTTGAGAGTTGTATTGGCTTCGCCGTTGTTTTTCAGCTATAATACGTGATTCTCGATCACTAGCTTTAGCTGTGGGCATACCTGGGGAGTGCGATTCAGAAGAAGAGTCACCGCTGTGGGTTGCTTGAATCTCATAGCCCATCGTCGGCGCTGGCACACCAACCGTTAAACCAAAGTCCGTGGCTGGACCACCCAGGCTAATCTGGCTCGCCATTGCAGAGTGCATTCCCAGATGCGCACTTGCTCCACCCGAAGATGTCATTTTCCCGCGAACGATAATACTACTTGCAAAACTACGTCCTTGTTGGTATCATTACAGTCCAATATCTTTACGTACATGGTAAAACCGTAAATAAACACGTGAAAACATGCTGTCCGGAATAAAATCGTATTGTATTAGTTATTTAACACTATCACATCACCACCAAAATAGCAAGTTTATCATTTATATGCACAAGACAGTTATTTGTTTTATTTCCGACTTCATGTATGTATGGCTCAACTGAACTTGGATTACCGACTATCAATGCTATCAATCAACAGCAAAAGCAGTGTTACCAGTAATCTCTCAAAAAGTTGCTCTGCCACCAGTGCATTTCAGCCAGGATTTTTTTTTTTTTTTTTTAATTTGTTCATGACCATGGATACTTGTCCTTCAGTCGTATACATAAAATATAAGAGATACTTAAAAGAAGATGTATAAAGTTAGGTACTTAAAAACTATAACATAACAAAAAATCAAATTTTTTCTACAGTATTGCAAACGTAATGATACAATGCATGGAAATATTTCTTATGAGCTAATATGTCCTGAACGCGGCGGGGAACACTTTGTTGACCTTCACTTTCATTATTGTCACTATTGTCAGTGTCACTTTCACAAACTTCACTCACTAAAGCCAATCGTTGCAAATTGAAAATTGGGCATTCCAAAATAATATGATTTAAATCAGCATTGTCAGATCCACAGTGACGACAATTACTATCTGTGTATATACGCAGTCTATTTAAATGAGCTGGCGTCAGGCAGTGACCCAACCTCATGCGTGTTATCATGGTAATGTACCTTCTGCTGCCATTTACAAGTTGATGGTACCAAGGCTTAGTGGGTAATTCCTTCTGAATCTCAGCGTACCATTTGCCTTTAATCTCTAGAGTTGCGTCCCAATATTCTTTCCATAATTTCTTGCTATTTTGTTTAAATAAGCTATAGTAGTCAGTTAACGGAACCTTCACCATTTCTGATTGATCTTCAAATTGGTCTGCATGGGTTGCAATGTCTGCTGCTTCATTTCCTAATATGCCACTGTGGGAAGGCACCCACACAAATTCTATGTTAAATAACTTATTTTTTAGTTCCATAACCTTATGTCTAATGTCATATATAATATAATTTAGCTTATAAGACATATTTACATTTTGTAATGCAGCTAAAACACTCATAGAATCAGTGACAATCAGTATATTATGTACATTATTTACAAGACTATTTACATGTTGCAGTGCACTATAAATGGCATAACTTTCTGCAGTAAAAATACTACATGCTGAGTGTAATTTGGTGCATTTACTGGAATCTGTTTGTGGATCATAATAAGCTGACTTTACATAATTATTTGTTTTAGAACCATCTGTGTATATGATGTAATAATTTGAACGATCATCTTTAAACTGCATAAATTCAAACTTATTATGCACTGCATCAATGAACACACTAATACTATTGATAAGAGAAATATATGAAATTTTATATACAGGCCAATTGTCATTTTTAACAATGTGTTGTGTATCATCATTGACATGTTTACATATTATTGGAATTTCAGGTAAATTACCACTTAGTAGTGAGGATCCAGTGATAACATTAGATGACATTGACTGAGAGACCATGGGATGCAATGTTAATTTTTCAATTAGAGTATTACTATCTGATGCCAAAACTTTCAAGCAAAATCTCTCAGCCAACATCAACCTGCGCAATATCAAGGGAGGTATGCATGTCTCAATTTCTAAAGAATTAATAGGTGTAGAGCGCATAGCTCCACAAATTATTCTCAAACCCATATTTTGTATCACATCTAGTTTTCTCAACAATGTAGTACTTGCATTCATATAAGCTAAGCAACTATAGTCAAAATGACTTCTGACTATGCTTTTATACAACATGCTAAGTGTTTTTGGGTCAGAACCCCAAAAAGTTCCTGCTAAGCTTCTGAGGACATTTATGCTCTTCATGGCATTATGACAGATATAATCAATGTGCTTATCAAATTTCAGTTTATCGTCTATCAAAACTCCTAAAAATTTATGGTGATTCACAATTGGAATCACATTGTTATTGTATACAATATTTACAGTGGACTGTACTAATGAATGTTTACTAAATAATAATACTGAACTTTTTTCTGGACTAATATCTAATTTTAAAGTATTGATGTAATAAGATTCCAATTGAGCCAATGCAGTATTCATATTCTTAACAGCCATGTTCAGGTTTTGATTTACTGTGTATAAAAGCAAGTCATCAGCAAATTGTAATATTTTGACTTGAGTAGTATCCACATAATTAAGGATCTGAGACGTATACAAGTTATATAATAGTGGTGAAAGGGTTGCTCCCTGCATTGTGCCTTTATTAACCAACCTAGGTCCATGGAGCTTATTATTAAATTTAACATAAACAGTTCTTTTATACAAAAAATTAAAAATCCAGTTCAAGGTTTTACTTGGTATGCCCAATTCATGTAAAACACGAATTAGACATTCAATATTAACATTATCAAAAGCACCTTTGACATCTAAGAAAACACATATGACATTAGAATGACTGAGTTTAGCCTTTTTAAGGTCTGATATGAATGATACAAAGCTTTCAGAGCAACTTCTACCCTTTCTAAACCCATACTGTATATCTGGTAACTTGCTTTGAGTCTCAGCAAAGTAATCTAACCGTAATTTAAGCATATTTTCGAAGAGTTTACCTAAACAAGATGATAATGATATAGGTCTATATGAGGAAGGATTATTTACAGGTTTGTTGGGCTTTAAGATTGGAATGACACATTGCGTTTTCCATGAGTCTGGTATAAGTAGACTATTCCAAAGTTTATTATAAATATGTAATAAAATTTGTAAGGCATTAGGGTGTAACTTTTTTATTAAGATATATGGTATGTTATCCAGGCCTGGGGTTGTATCTTTCCTGCTTTTAAGTGCTATATGCAATTCATTTATTGTTAATGGATTATTAAGAAAATAGTTAGTGTCAGATTCCAAAGACTGGTCTAAAATATCCTTTATATTATTTTCACTAAATTCTGATGAGTCTGATAAGTTATCTAAAAATGTAGGTACCCAATCATCATTCAAATATTTATTAGAAGAAGAGCCTATCCTTTTAAACCTCTTAATATAACCCCATATTCTTGCAACAGGTGTCATTCTATTAAAACTAGAACATAGCTCTTGCCATGACTTGACCCTCTCCTCTTTCAATATTCTTTTCTTTTTAGCATCAAGCTTCTTATACTTTATGAAGTTGGGTATGGTTGGTGATGATCTATAGTCTAACAGGGCTTCCTTAGATTTCTGAACTGCTTCATTACATGTTTGGTTCCACCAAGGAGCTGGTTTTCTAAGAATTTGCACAGTTTGATTAGATTTCTGTTTTGGGACTGTATTTATTCTTATTTCATTTAAAATACTTACAAAATTATCATACAAATGAAGTGGTTCCATGTTATCTATAGCTAGCTGAGAGAAACATGTTTCTGTTAATTTATAATATTTAGACCAATCTGCTTTATTATAAATATATTTTTCTTCCACAGGTCGGACCTCATATATTGAAGGCTTAACATTTATAGCTACCAGGGTTGGGTAGTGATAACTGCCCATAGGATCATCATGAACCTGCCATTCACATAGAGGAGCTAATGCTGAACTAACCAAAGCTAGATCAATAGCTGAGGCATTCCTGTTTGGGTACTGAACAGTGGTTGCCCTACCATCATTTAAAACACACATGTCAAATTCATCTATAAGATTATATAAACTGTTACCCCTATTATTGTTTGAGTGGCATCCAAATAATATATGGTGTGCATTAAAATCGCCCATGATAATGCATGGCTTAGGAGTTTCAAGAAGCACCTTCCTCATTTTATTAGTATCAAACCTATTGCTGTTGGGAGGACAATACACACATAGAATATACAATTTACCCATAGATGTTTCTATAGAAATACATATATTTTGTACAGACTCATAGAAAGTTGTATTTATAATATTATAAGCCAAATTTTGTTTAATCAATATACCTACACCATTATGTGCATTAGCTGAATTTTTATAGACAAAGTTGTATGGTGTCAAACGAGGAATTATACTACTTTCTTTAAGCCAAGTCTCATTCAACAGACATATATCAATTTTTTGTTCAAAAAGAAATGATTTCAATAAGACCTTTTTACTCTGTAAGCTTTGTATGTTAAATTGTGCTATATTTAAAAATGTATCCATTAATTGATAATTAAATTAGCTAACAGTATTTCTTTAATTCTTTTATTTGTAATTGGAGCATTATCCTTATTATTACCTAGGCCAATAAGTGACTTTACAATAGCATTTAAGACTACTTCATTGTTCACAATTTGTTCAGCAATAGACTTATAGTTTTCTCCCCCAGTCTTTTCAAATGTTTTTTTTAGAGCTGGGAAAATATTAGTATTTGTAATGGTTGGAGGTGTACTCACCACAGTGGCATAACTTTGGTTTCGATTGAGGAACTTCTGCTTCTTTTCTTCAATTTTTTGTTTTTTGAGAGGGCAATCCCTAGATATGGCTAAGTGATTGCCGCTGCAGTTTATACATACAATCTCCTCAACGTCACATTCCTTATATGAGTGCCGACCGGCACAGGAAGAGCACCTTTGCTCACCACGGCAAGCTCTTGCAGAGTGATTATACTTCAGGCACTTGTAACACTGAAGTAATGGTGGGATGTAGGCCTGTATGGGGTATCTAAACATTTGAATATATGCAAACTGTGGTAATGCTGTTGCAGCAAATGTGACTGCAATGGTACCCAAGGGAGTAAGTTTTCCATCAACTTTCTTCATAAATCTTTTAATGGAGATAACCTCAGCATCACTTTGAATGGTTTTGTAGACCTCTTCATTTGTCATGTTTTTTGGTACATATCGTATTACGCCTGTAGTTTCAGTCATATGTGCAGGTACAAAGGCTTTGAGTTTATATTTTCCCAAGAAATGGTCCATTTTAAGAAAATTATTCGCCGGCGCAGGTTTTTTAAAAGTTATCCCGACTTTGTACGCATTCACTCTGTGTATACCAACAATACCTTTTGAATTCTCAGTAAACAATTTAGTGAGACCAATTGGGTTTTTATTGCCCAATTTTTCATTTTCAATTGATTCCACATATACTATACAGTCTCCACTATGACATTCGGGAAATTGTCTTTTATAATTGGGTTTTATATACATTTTGTAGTCATGAGATTGTGGAGAGTTCATGAGATCCAATTTCCTCTTTTTAGCCTCTTTGTCGGCGAGATCATCGCCCCCATCACTTTCGGTACCCATTTCCCTCTATACAATAAGATCAAAATTAACTATTTACACTAATATTTAACAAGATATACACAAAAATTTAAAATTTTCTAGTAGACGAAAAATTAAAGCTCCCGCTCAATTTGATTTCCCGCCAGAGAATCTCTTTCAGCCAGGAACTAAAGAAATGTTGCAAGACTAAAAACCTTTTTTTTTTCGATGTTTTGTTAATTGAACGTGAAACAAGATCCTTTGTACAATTTAGTCGATTTTTTGTAGTTACTAAAATGTTTCAACACAGGTTTGGATGAACGTGACAAAAAAAATTTGTGTGGAGTATCCGTTTCAAGCCAGGTGTTTTTAGGGTTCCGTAAACAAAGGTTAAACGAAACTCTATTACTTAAACTTCGCTGTCCGTCTGTCTGTCTGTCGCCACGCTGGATGTGCTGTAAAGTAAACATTTTCACAGATGTTGTATTTCTGTTGCCGCTATAATAAACTAAAACAATAGAAAAAAAATATTTAGGGGAGCTCTTAACCGCGCCCGTCCGCGGGTCATGCCTAGATCGACAACGCGGCGTGTTCCTTTCCGCGCCTCAAACAGCTGTCAGCAATCTGACGGGGCCCGTTTTACCGGACCAATGCCTGCCGGGGTTGCGGGACTGTCTTATTAGGTGACCCGGAACGTAAAGGGCTATAAGTGTAAAACGTTATTGACAGTTAGTGACATTTAGTTTTGAAACCATCAAAACTAAATGTCACTAACTGTCAATTACTGTTTTAGTTTATATGAAATAGGACGTGAATAGGACATAGCGCGAAGTATGATGGTGTTACTATGAGGGATTTTCTTTTGATTGTTTCCCTAGTCGATGGATAGATGGCGCTGAACTTGGTATGTTACTCAAATGAACGGAACGTCGTCATTTTTTGATTTTGTTCACTTGATTGTAATTTTGAGATGTTAAAACGTAACGTACATGTCATGTCATTGTCAGTCACATCACATCACACCATTGGCATATGGAAATAAATAACAACAAGGAAAAAGAAAAAGATATTCATTGACCAGTCTTTTTAATTTATGAGTTTTCCACGCCATAAAGAATATGTCACAAGAGAAAAAGAAGAGAAGTCTGTGCCTCGCGTATTTGTGACAAAATGAAGGCATAAATCTAGTAACGTAGTCAGTTCAACGCCATCTACAGAGTTCTTGGAAACTACTTTTTTTTTATACTCGAAAAAGAAAACTTCTCATTGCATTATTATATTTTTCGCTTCTTTTGTTTAAATCTCCAAAACAAAGAAATAAAAAAAAACAGCCAAGTTATAGCTAGAAAAGTCTTGTTCCAGAATCTTATGGTCACGCTACTAGAAAGAGACGGCACCCTCAAAAGTTGCTCTCTCAAGTGGCACGTTTTTCGGTATGATTATTCGTCGATTATATTATGTCCATGGCTATCACATCACAGCACATCACAGACTAGATATATTCATGTAATTGTCAATGTCAGTACTGTCAAAGTCAGAAAAAGAATTGTTATTTGTTTTTGATGGCACTATGTATTAGGCGGTTGCCTAGTAAAGTTTGACCGGTTTTATTTAAAAAATATTCTAAGTTTATATTATAATAAATGAAATTATTTCGAAGATATTCATACTGAGGCACTAGTGCTCTTGAGCACTGAGCACTATACATTAGTGTAGTGTCTAGACTAAGACGTTCTTTTTCAACTGTGTACCGTATAAGGAAAAGTTTTATTTGAAAATAATAAACCGGTTTTGAAGAAGACTGCTTGTGCCAGCTAGAAGGAAAAGTAAATTTTGGTGTAATATTAAAATTATCAGGATGTGGTTGAAGTTATTGGTTGTTTTAAATATAGTTTTATTACATTTTGCGATCTCACAAGACGGTAAGTTACTACAAATGTTTACATAACGTAATTATTGTATGTTTTTTTTTTTATTTACAAACAAGTTTCCTAAAAGGATCAAAGCCAGTTTAACTGGTATGATAGCGGTGGCTCGAGGTGGATTTTAGCTAACAGTGACAATAAGATCATTTAAGTATGTAAAAGTCCCTGCTTGCTTCATGCTATTTATATAAACACAATGTTAATCATGTAGTATTCTGTCTAAAAATTTAATTTGCATCAAAAACAACTGCTGTACTGTTCTTTAAATTAATTACTTAAATTTAAAATGTTTTCAATTAGATTTTTAATGAGGTGAGGTGTCAATTTATTTCATGGTGATTACCAATGAACCTTTGAAATGTTTTAGTTGGTGACAGCTGTATGTCTCATGTGCCGTCATTGGAAGGTACCTGTACTAGAGTATCAAAGTGTGGAGCTGCCCTCATGTGAGTGCAACAAAACATTAATTTTTGTGCTAACTAACTTGCCTTTCATGAACACTAATACATAGAAAATTACTATTTATGGTACTTACGAAAATTACTATTTCGGGATTATTTTGGGACTTTGATGAAAGGTATCAAACCTTTCATCAAACTCCCTTTCCTCTTTTTAGTGCAACAGTCACGTCAATTATTTTGAAATAAATTCATTTTCATATCCAACATCTTGCTACATACTTCATGGAAGAATAACAAAAAATGCTCCACAGGAATCTTGAGGTTGATTCGATGAAAACTGTCTCACTGTTGGGCAAAGGTCTCCCCAAAGTCTTTCCAAATGTCATCCAGTTCAATGTTGTCCAGCGCCACTTCGACCCAGCCCAGCGGTCAACGTTCATGCGGCTGACGTGACCCGCCCAGTACCACTTGCCTGATAAATGATATTAAAACAAAATAAAAAAATTAACATTAAAAATATGTATATAAATGTATTTTAGTTTTTTTTTATGGAGTTTACATAGGCGGTTTTATTTTATAATTTCAGAGAAATAAGAAAAAAGAAGTTTCATCAATTTGAAAGATGTGGTTTTGAAGGAGCTGAAGAAGTGGTCTGTTGCCCTCGTGCTAGTGAAGCTAGTAATAAGTTTGGTAAGAAAATATTTAACTTTTGAAGTATTGTGATAGTCCATGCAACAAGTCCTGTGGAAAAGTCATAATACTACATTTTTAAATGCAATTTGCTGTAATGACATAGAGTCACAGACACTAGTGCGAAGTCAAAATAACTTTGGTTGTGATGCGAATTCTACTAGAGTTTACAATAGCTTACTGAACTATTAATTTATTTTAGGAGGAGAGGACTCTAGGATAAGGGCAGAGAGAATTGCTGACAGAGGTGAGCATTTTATTATTTCATTATATTTTTGCATAATCTAAGGCCGCTTTCACATTAGGGCGTTAGCAGCGCGACAGTAGGGCGGCAGAAGCACATTCCTTCAATCACATTTTATATGAACAGCCAAAAGCAGCGTCTGTCGCGCCACTGTCGCCCATATGTGAAAGCAGCGTAAGGCTGAGAAATGGCTTCAGAAAAATCCAACTAATATAATAAATGTGAAAGTTTGTTTGGACGGATGTTTGTTACTGTTTCTTACAAATAACTACTGAACGGTTTCGGATGAAATTTTAGTACATGTTTATAATCTGGATTAACACACAAGATATTTTTCATCCCGACTTTCCCGTGGATAGGTAATTTTCAAGTTGTAGCAGATGAAACCATTGGAAACAGCTAGTAAATAAATAAATGTAACTGAAAATAAAACAACACTTATATTGATAAGGGAAATTAGATATGGTAGCTTGTGTAGTATTGAAATGGTGCGTCTCATTTGCAAATAGTATTTCTAACAACCTATGTGCTTAAGCACATGTTTTGATCGCATTAACATTTATTTGGTTATTTGCTACTTTTAGCATTATTTCTGGCCAATGGCCTCCTACCTTTGCCCAAGTAGTTGTACCCTCTTACCAAGCCCTCTGGACATGGTCGATGGCGCGTTGTGTGCCACGCGCCCCTTAAAGAGTGTCAGCACAATAACGCCCCTTAAAAGGGCCAAACCGTGACCCCGGAACGTAAAAGGCTAATGAAAGTGTGGATTTTAGTCCAGTACAAGTCTGACAGTTTACCCTGCCCTGCCCATCCCACACAACAAGGTCTTCCATCCTTTGGAATCCATTGCATGGAGACTTGTCCAGTGACTACTGTACATTCAGCTGACGCGACACTTACTAAAACTCTTTAATATTTCAGAATGTCAAAAAATATTGGCTGGAAGCTTACCTCCTCTGAACTTGAATATTTTGGGAGGTGAAGCAGCTTCACTTGGGGAATTTCCTCATATGGTAAGGCATATTTTTTCCTTATACCTGCAGATTGATGATTTTTTTAATTAGTCATCTCATCAACCTAGTTATATTGTTCCTGCAAATAGGTAATCGTTTTTTTTAATCGGTTTCTTGCTAATGTGTTTTTATTTGATAATGATGTCAATCCAGTTTCCACTTGAGTTTCTTGTATCTTTATATAACTACCTACCGAATAATAGGTATGCAAGCATCAACATTGCTTTCGGGTTTTTTAAATGACAAATCCATTTTGTGAACTCATTTCAAATGACGTTACTGTGTTCTTTTTATTAATTGTGGCGTCAGTAATGTTAATGACATAGTTAATTAGTTGAAAATAATTTTCCTTGTATTGACTAACTACACATTATCGTTACTGTTCCGTTCGGTCTATTGGTCCTTTCGATTTCTGGGTCAGTCAGTAATGGGTTGAATTATTAGAATTTCGCGTTGTGTGATAGTTGTGGAATATTATTATTATATATTATAATTACCTACTATACGAGATCAAAGCAATGTTGATGAGTTGAGATCCAAGCATTAATAACATATTTCATAATACTTACATGATAACATGCATTAGCGCAATAATTCACTCATTATTTTATCCTACTACTGCAGAATTCAGAGACTAAAGTGACCTACGATCTTTATTGAATCTTAAGCTGACGTGTTAAAGTCGAATATATTACTGCAATCATTGTTTATTTTGATTTTTTTTATATATGTATATTTTTTACAGCTAAAAAGAGCCGTAGATATAGCGATCGGTTCCACTAAGTTTACTTTTCGAAGCCCGAAGTGCAAGTTACATTTACCTAAATATTGGAATATTTTTGACCTACAAATAACTTATTTTTACCCTTTGGCGTAGTTCGAAAAAGTTTGAGATGAACGACAACCCAAGTTTTTATTTTTTATACCTAACTTTGAATTTTTGTACCAACGACGATCGTTGTTTTGTACATACACAAAGGGATTTGAAGGTTTTCGGAGGGTGGCCCTAAAGGTCGCCCGTCATTTTGAGAGGAGCGGAAGAAACTTGATTTATTAAAAAAAATACCTGTTATTCACGTGAAGACGTGAAGTAGGTATACCTATAAGTTTCCGATAGTCCGGAAACCTCAGCCATCATCAGTCGTATGCGCTTGCGCATTCGGGAAAACAAACGCGTTAAGTAAAAAAATACCCTGTAGATATACCTACAGATTGCCATGATATAAAATAAGTAAGGAAAAAAATATATAAAAAAAAAATTAAGTAGGCACATACAAAATTTTCATAGAAATATAAATCTGTTATTAATTAGTAACTTGACTCAGTTCAGTGTGGTAAAACAACGAATCTAATAATACATATTTTAGGGTACGTATCAAAATCCCGAAAGTTCATAATACCTATGTTTGAAATACCGACGTCCGAAACACCGAAATTCAAAATACCGAAAGTTCATAATAAGTACCTATGTTTGAAATACCGACGTCCAAAACACCGAAATTCAAAATACCGAAAGTTTTAAATGCCGATAGTCGTTATGTTTTTGATCAAAAACCTCGGTATTGGAGGAGCAAGTCGACGGAGCCCCGCTCCGCGGGGCTCCTACTTCTGCGTGGTTAAAAAAAAAAAAAACCTAAATTGTCCTAGTCGGGGTGCCAGCAAGTCCCGAGGTTAGACCTAGTTCTAACCGGCTAAACCTAGTTCTAACTGAAGATAAGTATGATACACGTAGGTTTAACCGCATGTGGTCGGTTACACCTAGGTTTAGCCAGTTAGAACTAGGTCTAACCTTGGGACTTGCTGGCACCCCGACTCGGACAATTTAGGTTAGAAGAGGATGGCGGGGTCTGAAAGACCCCGCCATCCTCTTCGTGGTTATTTTTTTTTTAACCACGCAGAAGTAGGAGCCCCGCGGAGCGGGGCTCCGTCGACTTGCTCCTGTGAAGGAAATTTACGGCATTTTAAACACCGGGTTTTTAAATTTCGAGTTTTTAAACTTCGGGATTTTAAACTTTCGGGCAAATGAACTTTCGAGATTTAAAACTTTCGACCAAACAACCATTCGGCGTTTCAATTTTCGGGATTCCGTCCATCGGTATTTTAAAATTCGGTCTTTTAAATTTCGTTATTTTAATACGTACCCTTTAAATTTCGGTATTTTAATAAGTACCCATATTTTATACGTCTAGGAATATGACTAACATCGACGATATATTACTAGACTCCTAATAACAGGCGACCGATGTCTGTCAACACATTAGGCAAAAAAGTCTTATATCCGTCTTATTTCGACCACTCCTGTGAGCCGTAAACATACCTTGAGACAGAACAGACCTTGAGTTAGCCAATTCAGTTTTCAAGATAATTACTAATAATTAGGTGCCAGAAAAATTTTAGATTGCAAAATTTTTCTTTCCTCAAAAATCATCATTACGATGCGCATCGCATGCGTTAATGCGTATAAAAATAATTAATTAGGTGCCAGAACTTCATTTGAATGGGGAATCTTCTACCATGGGTTTGATTCCTTATCGCGGGAAGCGTCGCCCTAAGGGTCAATCCACACCGTGACGCGACGCTGCTCGCACAATTCAATAGAGCGACTCAAAATGTAAAATTCACTATTCGACATTTCACCGATGGGATGACGCAGAGCAGCCGTGCGCACATTTAATAGTGACTCAAAATCTAGCTTTATTTACTACACATTTCTAGTATCGTTTGGTGTGGTTTACTGACCCTAAGACGCTTCACGGGATTTCGGGACCTATTACGGGTAACGCGAACCCTAATCTCCAAGGTCTCACATTCCATCAAAATTGGTTCAACGATTTTAGAGTGAAGTCAGAACAGATAGACTCGCTTTCGTACTTAATTATTAGTAATAAGTATGCTACAATACAGAAATATGATTATTATTTCTTGTGAACTAAGAATTGCATTCGGCGAAGTGTAATAATGTCTCTCACATTTCTGTTATTAATCTTTTTATTATTATCTTGTATAAGTCAGAGTTCATGTTTAAGATAGAGCGCGAGTCATTTTGTATTGGCATGTTGTTGTTTATTAATCTTGGTTTGCAATGTAAATATAATAATTACATATTATAGATTTTGCACGAAAGGAGGAGTTTCTGTCACGATGCGTGATTCTTTTTGTGTTCAAAACAAAAAACTAATTTACCTAATTCAGTTTACTTACTGAATTTTTATGGGACAAAATGGCAAGCATATTATTCGTATTATCCTCTTGTTTACTTGGAAGATGTTATTGTCGGTCTTACAAACTACAGCATAATAATATAGTGCGTAATTACATGACATGAATTTGGTTTGAATATTTTACCTGAAAAGCGTAAAATAAAAACTTGAAAAAAATGAGCGATTTTAAAAATAACTACAGAAAGTTTTGTATAACGTCTATTCCGGATGTTGGTGGCAAGTCGCTGAGACTTACGAAAAATAAGTTAGGTTACACTTTTTTGTAGTTGTTTTAAAAGACGGTTTATTTAAGGCAAAAACGTCTTTTTTTCACTCGTTATGTTTAGTGATAGCTGGTCAGATTCGATTCCATAATTCATCATCAATAATGTCATCAGTAAAAATTTTTCCGAGTAAGCTCGGTTCATCGTAGGCTGCCTGGGTCACCTTTGACATAGAGTCAAGAGCAAACACATCTCTAATAAAAAATAAATAAATGAGATAACAGCGGTTGAGGTCATAATGGATAAATCATGTGTATAAGTATTTATCGTGCAACGTTTTGTTTTGCCTGTGACATCATTGCATGCGAGTGACATTTTATGTACTCTTATAACGGCTGATTTTTCAATAGTTAAATGACTTTCATCTGTAGAATAAAAATGGCGGTTTGACAGTTTATCTATAGAAAATTATGTCAAATCGCTATAACGGCTGATTTTTCAATAGTTAGATAACTTTCATCTGTACCCCTAGCACGAGTTTTCACTATTTTACTTTACAGAGTTTTTCCAGTATTTACAGCGTTTCTTGTATGAAAATATGGAACAGCGCCTCTGGTGTGCGAAGAAGGAACCAATTTTTTCCTTGAAAATTGTCAATTTGAAGTCTTCAAAGTTCCAGTTTACTTTACGTCTCATATACTGAAGACTCGTGCTGACGGTACTGAAGAATAAAAATGGCGGTTTGACAGTTTATCTATAGAAAATTATGTCAAATCGCTATTTTTATTCCCCAGATAAGTGTATTGTACGGTAAATTTGACGGATTATGCACACTGATCTAAGGGTATGCAAACTTGACGGTATTCTGGATCGTGTATGGTTGGCATTAGTGTAGTTTTTTTTCATCGCGGTCTAATCATCAAATGAGTTCTCCCACTCAGGGTGGGACAGGGGGATTGTTAGACTTGTACTGACTAAAATCCACCGTGATCCTTCATAGCCCTTTACGTTCCAGGGTTACGAATACCTAATGAGACAGGCCTGGGTTCTAGTTAAAATATTATGCTTATGCTATTATAAAATAAATATACTTCAAAATTAAATAGGGTAATTTACTGCATAAATACAAAATTATACCGACCGAGTGACGTTTTGTGGTTTTTAGAAGCATTGTATCTACGTCAATTTTGGTTAACGTAACATAAGAAAAAATACCGATCAAATATTTTTTGATAATCTGTCTTCCGGACTAATACCTTTTTTTGACTAAAATAGCCTGTTGAAAAGCTCAAACGAAATTAATAAGTTTCTTTAAAATTTAATTTCAGGTTGCCCTGGGATATGATCGAGGTAATGGCTATGAGTTTGACTGTGGCGGGTCGGTGCTGTCGCCGACTTATGTCCTAAGTGCTGCACATTGCGTCGACACTTTAGACCGGTAACTTAAAACTTTATATTGACTTTAATAACGATATTTGTCATTTTTCCACACTATTTATTACACTAATATTTAAAGAAAAAATCGCCACTATACAGGGTGTTTCTTTTAAATTGGCCAAAAAGGAGAAATCCGTATCCATAAAAGATACAGGAAAACTTTCTTAGGAACCTTTAGCTCTTTTTTGGTGTTGACAATTTTGGCGTTTTTATTTTTTTGGTCAAGTGCGAGTTGTCCCCAGAAATGAGTAAAAATGACCAAAATTTTTTTTAATGCCTTTCGACTCTCTTTCATGTAAGGATCATTTCATTGTATCGGAAGAAAAAAATCGCGACGGCGGAAGTTGGTCAAATTAAGCAAAATGTTTTTTCATACAAAATGTATGAACGAAATAATTATAATTTTTTTTATGATGTCATCTGATTTAATGTAATGTAAGGATCATTTCATTGTACGGGAAGGAAAATGTGTGGGCAACAGAAGTGGGTCAAATGTAAAGAAAACCTTGACTACTTAACACGACTTTATGCTGTTAGATGAAACATTACTCTAATTTTGACCAACTTCTACTGTCCAGATATTTTTGTGCCCATACAATTACCTCATCTTTACATGAAAGTTAGTCAAACAGCATCATAAAAAAAATTGGTAATTTTTTCGTTCATACAATTTGTATGAAAAAATATTTTGCTGAATTTGACCAACTTCCGCCGTCCCGATTTTTTTCTTCCGATACAATGGAATGATCCTTACATGAAACAGAGTCGAACGGCATTAAAAAAAAATTGGTCAATTTCACTCATTTTTATGGACAACTCGCACTTGACCAAAAAAATAAAAACGCCAAAATTGACAAAATTAAAAAAGAGCTAAATATTCCTAAGAAAGTTTTCCCGTATCTCTTATGGATAAGGATTTCTCCCTTTTGGCCCATTTAAAAGAAACACTCTGTATAGCATCTTTATACAAATTACTTCTGTGTTTCTTATTACCTCTGCTGTATTTTATCTATTGCGCAATACAATAGAATATTCCATTTTACGCAAGCAGGTTCAGTAGTTCCAGAGATTACGTAGAAACAAACTCACACAAGTTTACATCTTTACAAGTATAAATGAATACAAATGTTAAGGCTTATTCAAACGGGAGCGGTATCTGATACCGCTAATGGCTACAGTCAACGACGATATATTACTAGACTCCTAGTAACAGGCGACCGATGTCTGTCAACACATTAGGCAAAAAAATCTTATATTCGACCACTCCTGTGAGCCGTAAACATACCTTGAGACAGAACAGACGTTGAGTTAGCCAATCACAACGCAGTACCCCGTCCCCCACGCTTACGTAGCATTCAGCGAGTTGACAGAATAGTTTTTGTTCCTTAGATCGTGCATGCGGAGTCTTAGTAATATATCGTCGTTGGCAACAGAAGTACCCGAGCGATATGCCTTCGGGTATTATGTATGGCATTTCCGCTGCTGTCGCGGTAACTAGCAAGTCAGTAGTTAGTACGCAATACGTACCGTATGTCCAGCGAAACTTGGTACTTGTTCTGTTATGTGAACGCATCCTGCAAAAGCAATGCTTTTAAAACCAATCTTTTTTTCTTCTCTGTTAGTCATCTTTTTCTCTTTCAATTATCAATTAAGTACGCTGTAATTCTACGTGTGGCAAACAAGACGGCAACAACGTCACAATAGCTCGAGTGTCGTACTCATTACGATATCGCTACACTCAGCGGTAGGGAAAAGCGGAAAACGTTTAAAGAATTTTTTTTAATTTTTTTTTCAGTATCCAACCGTCCGTTATTCGCGGTGGAGTTGTAGAGATCGGCGGCCGGGACTTCAACCCGGATACTGACGTCAGAATAGCGGAGATCATAACCAACCCGAGATATACAAGGAAGGAAAAATACCATGACTTAGTTTTGTTAAGGTAAGTTTTTTGTGGAACATTTCATATTAAAAGGCTCTTTGGGTGCCGTGGCTGAGCGATTGAAAGCTGCGTGTCTCGCGTTCGATACCCACACGGAACAAATGATTATATTTTATGCAGTAAATACGACAATATCGGATAATCTCCGGAACTTAACTGTCAACGACGATATATTACAAGACTCCTAATATCAGGCGACCGATGTTTGTCAACACATTAGGCAATAAAGTCTTATATCCGTCTTATTCCGACCACTCCTGTGAGCCGTAAATGTATATACCTTGAGACAGAACAGACCTTGAGTTAGCCAATCAGAACGCAGTACCCCGTCCCCCTCGCTTACCTCACGTTACGCTCGTTACCTCAGCGAGTTGACAGAATAGTTTTTGTTCCTTAAATCGTGCATGCGGAGTCTAGTAATATATCGTCGTTGTTAACTGTGGCTCGGAAGCCGAATCTTCGAGCAATGGAAGTCGCGGGCAGAAGCTAGTCTTCAATATTCCTCTACAGCGAGTGGAGTGATCACAAAACATTGTAAAACAAAGACCCCCGCCGCTTCTGTCTGACAGTTCGTTCGCGTTGATCAAATAAATCTATACGGATTTTTATGTTTTCAATAATAGATAATATTTCGTGAAAATGCAAGTGTAGTATTTACTGGTTTTGTGTAAATAGGCTGAAATATCACGATGATAGTTGGAAATATCGGAAAAATTTAGATACGTCGCCTGGGATCTTTCACTGAAAACACTACCTATTCATTTGGGAAAAAAAAAACATTTCAAGCATTTGCAGTACATTCCATATCTCTTTTCTTAACGAAACTCTTTGAATATCGGCTTCATAACCTGTATCTATGAATTAAATTTACTGGCTTAAAACTTCTTTATAATATAGTTCATTTTGACGCTTATCGTTCTACTAGGTACATTCTTATTTTGCATTCTCAAAATACTAGACTATGATAACTTTGTATACGTAATTTGTATTAGTTATCAATTTTAATATAACATTTTCTAGGGTTTCTTAGCAATATCCGTATCGAAAGCACTTTTTGACCCAATACGGTTTCTAATAACTAACGGCCTGAAACACAGGTAAACCTAGATCAGGCAGATCGCTTCATTACACATAGAGTTATATTATTTTGGCTTGTAATTATTATGTAAACCTTTATTGTGTCCGAATTCTTGAATAAATTTATTATTTATTTATTTAATGGACATTCTATTCTATGGACCGCTTTAATCAGTCCTCCCGAGGCCCCGGGGTACGGGGGAGAAGGGGGGAGGGGTTACGATGTCAAGAGGACACAAAGAGAGGACTTACTAAAGGTTATAATCTTAGTATTCTTAATACGGATTTCTATGGATATGCGCTAATTATATCAACTTGGTGGCCTACCATGACGTCAGAGAACGAGATGGCGCTAGACGACTTGTATAGCTCTGTCTTTTTCCCACAGCCTCAAGACTCACGCATTATGATGCCACGGTAGGCCACCTGCACGCGTAGCATGACCACCGTAGAAACGAGTTATATCGACGAGAGAATCGACAAACTGACAGATTGAAGAAAGATTTCTATCGTCCTAAGCACGGCGATGTTTGTCACGTAGAAAAGAAATGTTTCTTCTCTACGATAGAAAGAAGTCTACAACGTCGAGTATGCCGACAATATTTTCTCTACTTTTGACACTTGGGGGAAGACACATTAAATTTCTTATCTACAAGAGAAACTTGTCTACATCAAATCCGACCTAGACAAGTTTCTTTTTATAATATCCTTGATGTTTATGGACTTAAATTTGTTTTAAAAACAAGTAAGGGTCCTCCCAACTCAATCGCTTTAGTTTTTAGGCCTTATAGAATAAAAAAGGATGAATGAAACTTGTACGGAAAGTTCATCAAACTTTTTTTTAATACGAGTTCCATGAAAAAATATATAAAATGAGAAACTTTCAGTGAAATAATGCAGACAGCTAATCTTTCCAATGTTTATTACTAGACAAAAATGTTATAATTTTGCAAGAAACTACGTGTCATCAGTCATATACATGCAGCATAGACCCAATATTTTCTGCCTAAAATTGCCGTAATCGTAATTGTGATCATAATTTTTCATATATTAAATATCGGTCTCCTACAGAGGCGGATTATCCTTAAGGCAAACTAGGCATCTGCCTAGGGGCGCGAAGGCACAAAGGGGCGCGCGGGCGGAATTGTAAAATAAAGAAAAAAATTACAATATAGCATAAAATTAATTGTGTCAATATGTAACACCACTAAGACAATGAAACTATTATTTTTGCATACAATCCCAATTCGCTTCAATTTATAACAAAATATAAATTATAAGATGGGACTGAATAAAACTTACGCCTACAAACAACTTTATCGATGGTACATGATCTCTGATTGAAGTTGGAAAGATACGACTGCAATGTTTGTCGCGTCGACTGCCAGTCTTACCCAGTGGCGTATTTACCCTGCCAAGAGGGCCATGCCAAGAGGGCCGGGGCGGCAGGCTGCGAGAGGTGGCGCAAGCTGCACCGAGTTATTATATTCGAAGAAATTTTAAAAAATCTACCTAGGTCATAGAAAAAAACTACTAAAACCTAAGCAACTTACATTAACCAAGCTTGCTCTTCAAAAAAGACTTCAAATTGATCTCGTTTTTAGATTAAGACTTGTCTTGAAGTACGGAAACGTTTAACGAAATGAAAATGAAAATTTGGCTTCTTCTTTTCCAAAAAGCTAAAAAATTTCGCGCTACAAGAGTGACTTCAAATTGATTTTGCTTTTAGATTAAAACTTTTCTTGAAGTATGGAAATTTTTAACGAAATGAAAATGAAAATTTGGTTTTCCTACTATTCCCAATAATCCAAAAAAAATACGCGCTCGCTGCGCCTGCTACGCTCGCTTTACTTTACTTGCGAATTTAATTGCTAATTTTCAATGCAAAGTCTTCTTGTGTTAGTTAGTCTCGACGTGGTCTATAAAACTCAACATTTTAGGTTTGTCTTCTACAAGGTGGTGTGGGTGTGAAGTTTGAGTAGCACTTAATTGTTTTTTTTTTTGTGTTTAGTTCCGGGCTTTACAGGCCCAGAGCGCTCAATCCTAAGGCTTTAAAATATTGTAAACCGAATTCGTAAGATCAGTTCGACAGATATCGATTTCATGTAAACTGATGCTCTTTTTTTCTTGGCCCCCATCTCACCGCATTTTCCTAAGGTACGGAAAAGGTTTTGGTCAAACTATAGTATCTACGTGTTATCTTTAATATAGGGGCGCCGATGAGATGCTTGCCTACAGCGCTCTCAACGTTTAATCCGCCACTGGTCTCCTATAACACAAAGATAATGTTCTACACTTGTTTTTCTCTCTTTCTAGAAAGTAAATTAATTTTATTTGACATTTGGCTAGGAAAGACTCGTGTCCTTACTGCGTGTCTATGGTTTGGATACTTTTTGCGTTTTATTGTCGCTTTGATTTATGTGCAAAAAGTTATTTTTATTGCAAATGAATGCACATATTTCTAGAATTATGGATACTTCTGTCTGATTCCAAGAAATCAGTTTAATTTGTATTGAAAACTTGAGAATTTTACACGTTTTTTTCGTTAACTAAACGTTTTAGTTCATTCACAGATCAGTCATTCGCCGTTGCTATGGAAAGAAATCTTATGTCTTGTCTTCATAGAAACACGAGCCTACAGGCCGCGCCATGCTCGGACAAAAGACATATCGAGTGGGATAGAAAGAGCTTTGTCTTTTCTTGGTAGAATGGAGATAGAATCGCCATGCTATGCGTGCTGGGGGGTATTACAACGTCGTAAAACCAGGCTTATATCGGCGAGTGAAAGTGACAGAGCTATACATACAAGTCGTCTAGCGCCATCTCGTTCACTCACTAAAACAAGCCTGGTTTTAAGACGTTGTAATACCCACCTTGTAACGTCACTGGATCGCTTCCCTCGCAAGCTGTCCGCCAAGAACCCGCAGTGAGCCCCCCTGGTGGTTTATGGCCCGCGTAGAGAGGTGGGCTGTGTCCCAGCAGTGGGAACATTACAGGCTGATGATGGTGATGAATGACAAAAAAAAACCTTTTTGTGTAAGTTCATAGGACTTGTCTATATAAATCCGTAACCAGTTGCTTCTTCTCGTTTTAGATTGGAGAGACCTTTGCGCTTCACAAGTAACTTGAATGCAGTTTGTCTGGAGACTAGCGATGCTGACCCCACGGTACCCCTCACCATTACCGGATGGGGGAAAACTAGTAATACAAGTACGTATTTCTCTTTTTCCATAAACTTTAAGTATGTTTTGCCAACCCCAGGGCCGGGTTATGCCTGTCGGGGCCCCTAGGCAATGCTTATCCAGGGCCCCCCTACCCTCTTCTAATTTTTTCGTTAACACAACAAAATTCAAAATTACGCTGTTTTTTACTAACCTGGGTATATCATCATATTATTGGAATGCGTTCCAAATTGTACTAAAATAGCGTCGATGTAATGTACGGAGCAAATTTTCAAATTAAATTTTTACTGTTTAAGAAACATTGCCCATTCTTTTCCCTGTAGCACAGGGGCCCCTGAACGTGGCGGGGCCCCTAGGCAGTTGCCTATAGTGCCTAATGGATAAAACGGCCCTGGCCAACCCGCTTAGCATGGCCGCGCGACCAACATTGACATCGCCACCCACACTAATCCGTCGCGACTAACGAGATACGCCATTTTATATGTGTCGCGTATTTCCCAGTTGTAATATCCCTTTGTACCTATTGGCCTTGTTTTGTTCTGTCTCCTGCTTGCACGGAGGGGAGTGGAAACATATTTTTCCTACTCCTCCACTATTCTTTAATCAGAAAAGTTTTCTGATTAGTTTCGTTGCAGGATCCAAGACAGGTAAATTCTCGGCGCTTTTCTGGTGGTTGTCACTGTTGATTCTGGCTCTCAGGAGTTGCAGTGGTTTGGGAATTGTGGGTGTATTAGTGGGTTTATCCCAAAAAAAGCGTTTAATTATTATCATATTAATTTGCAGGGGACACGAGAAGCAACTTGCTTTTGAAAGCGAACGTGACGACAGTCAGTCGCAGCCAGTGTGGCGAGTCTTATACCAACTGGCGCAAGCTGCCCGCGGGCATCTCTCCCGACCAGATGTGTGCTGGCGATCCGGAAGGCATCCGGGACACTTGCCAGGTAATAGACTAGTTTCCACCATCAAAAAATTGCAATTCTAATTAGTCCGTCAGTTAGGGTCAAGACACCGAGACGCGATGTTGCGCGCACATTTCAATAGAGCTACTCAAAATGATCTAACTACTACACGAAAAGATACATCGCGGCGCCGCGCTGCGTTTTAATAGACTCAAAATCTAACCTAATATTCTACCCGATAAGAAACACCTTTCAGTATCGTTGCACCATCGCGTTGGGTCGCGTCTCGGTGTGAACTGACCGTTACAGTTTTCAAAAATAATAGACTTCTTCTTCTTTACATTAACAAAGAAAAAACGCAACAAAATTCGAAAGTCGACTTACGACGTCAGGCCAGGACGCACTTTATATGATACAGCAGAGGACTAATTAGATTGTTTCAGTAAAATAGTTTATATTGTATGTGTTTGTTATCCTCAGGGCGACTCGGGCGGTCCGCTACAGAGCTCGACCCCGGACGGTCACAGTCGCCTGGTGGGTGTGACGTCATTCGGTCGCGGCTGCGGCTCGCCCGTGCCCGGCGTGTACACGCGCGTCAGCCGGTACCTCGATTGGATCGAGAGCATTGTCTGGCCTAATGCTTAAATAAACGCTTCAATATTTCTACCACTTTTTGTTTTTGTTTTTAACCTTTTACACATGCAAATATCGTGGATTTTAGTCAGTACATGTCTGACAGTCCCTCCCGTCCCGGTCTGGGTAGGAGGAAATTTGGAGATGTAAGCTCTATAAAAAGGGGTTGTTTTTTGATAGTTAGGAGTCACAAATTTTGCATAGGTTTGTTATTTTTAGGGCTCTTTGTTAACCGACTTCAAAAAGAAGGAGGTTATCAATTCGACGGTATGTTTTTTTTTTATATCATAATCTCATGTAGCTGAGCTGATGATGGAAGGTACAACCCCTTAACAGTTAGGAGTAGGCATCGACTGATTTAGTTTGTGTTCGCTTATCTCCGGAAGTACAAGTCCGATTTAGGTCATTTTTTTTTGTTATACTAGGTATCGTTCAACTGAGGGAACACTGCAAGTTTCATCAAAATCGGTTCAGTCGTTTTTGAGATAGGGAATTTTATTAGCTAATTTTGTACATGAGCGATGTTATTACCGGTGCTACGGATTACAAAAGTCTAGTGCACATGTAAGAAAATGATGTACCTATTTGACAAGATTTGGGTTGAATATTTAAACTAAAAAGAGTAACATAAAAGATTTTTCAAAAAAAAATGTAACCGCCTTCAAAACCAACCACTAAAAAAGGGTAAAATAACCTACAAAATAACTTTTTTTTCGGAAGTCGGTGGCAAAAAAGACAATTAAAAAAAAAAACACCGACTTCCGAAAGAAAAGTTATTTTGTAGGTTATTTTACCCTTTTTAGTGGTTGGTTTTGAAGGCGGTTACATTTTTTTTTGAAAAAGCTTTTATTTTTGGGGGTTGATACATTTTTTGTTTGATATTGATTTAGATTTTCCAAATGGTTTTCGGAAAGAAGGTGGCCGGGAGTAGACATTCAGAGAGAGGCAAAGTTCGAAATACGAGCGGACGAAGTCGCGGGCTAACGATATTTCCAATATAACTTTTTTTTTGCTTAATCGCACTTAGTGGAAAGCAAAAAGCTTGATTTCCTATAAACTATTTTTTGGCACCGCAGCCCCGCATGCAAAGAGCAGCTGGCTCTTTGCGTTCCATTACTGCGGTGCCTACACAGTCAAAGCTGTAGCAGTATTTTTTTTATGTAGTGCTAATATTATTTGCGGTTCTATTTCAGTAAAAGATTATTTTTTTTAATTCCTGGAACGCAAAAGGAAACTGCAGCACTTTGCGTTCCAGGACCGCAGTGCCATAAGTTTGTTTGAAATAATAACAAGGCACCGCGGCCATGGAACGCATATACAGGGTGAATTTTTCAACTGGGCGTGGATGGCTATTTTTGAAACTATGAGGAATATCGAAAAACGTTGAAAGGAGTCTCGAGGCCGATTTTGATGAAAACGAAAACTGCTTCATTGGATTTTAGAAAAATTAATAATCCTGGTCAGGAATCGAACCCGCTGATTTTGGGAAAAAAATCACATCTTGTATTATTACACTAATCGATAGTGTTGCTAATGGGGAACAAATTCTGGGAAGTCTCATTTGATGAATTTACCACGCTAAAAAAAAGTGATATCATTAATATTTCTTTTGTTAACATAAAGATAAAGTGAATCAATGAGGTCTGAGTTCGAGTCTTACTATGTGTGTTTAGCTATTGTTTGTTTTTTTTTTTAAATCATTATATTATTAATCAATAACTTGTTACTTATTCATGTTAATTTACAATTTATTCATGCTTATTATTTATTTTTAAAAGAAGTTGAATATTAGTTTTATTTTAATACTAGCGGCCCGTACCGACTCTGCACGGGTGGACACGATGATTTTCCTCCTAAAACCGTCCTCTAAAACCTGGCCCTGAATATGTCTTGGTGGAAATAAAAAGTCATGCTGAATTAAAATGTTTATTTGTTTATGTAATTAACAAACTTATATTTGTGATATCAACATTCATACGAATCTGACAATCCCTCAGTCGACAGTCAACTCATTTGATGATCTTCAACAGATTTACGCCTTGCTTTTCAGCGCATATTATTATGTTAAGTGGAACGCTTAACCACTACGCCAACTAGACACTTAATATACACGTTGAAATTATGAATCCTATGCAATCAGTAGTTGATGATGTATGTTGCTCTCAAAATAGAAGGTCATAAGTCAAATTAAACGTCAAGCTATTGCCTTGTAAGTACAGGACCTACTCCTAAATTAATAATGCGCATGCAAATCTTCGCTAATGAGGGATTTTCTTTTGATTGTTTCCCTAGTCGATGGATAGATGGCGCTGAACTTGGTTTGTTACTGCAATGAACGGAACGTCGTCATTTTTTGATTACTTTCACTTGATTGTATTTTTGAGATCTTAAACGTAACGTACACGTCATGTCATTGTCAGTCACATCACATCACACTATTGGCATTTGGAAATAAATAACAACAAGGAAAAACAAAAAAATATTCATTGACCAATCTTTTTAAATTATGAGTTTTCCACGCCATAAAGAAAATGTCCCAAGAGAAAAAGAAGAGAAGTCTGTGCCTCGTGGATTTGTGCAAAAATGAAGGCATAAATCTAGTAACGTAGTCAGTTCAACGCCATCTACAGAGTTCCTGGAAACTACTTTTTTTTTAATACTCGAAAAAGCAAACTTATCATTGTCGTATTCCCGGAAACACCCGAATCATTAAATCGGAGCGAGCCCTAAACAATGCACTTGCATTTTGCACCTTGTTCGAAAGAAACAGGAGTCAATGTCATATGTCAAATCATGTGAAACAATTGAAAACAATTCTGGTGATCGGCGGATGTCGCCGGTCAGTCAAAGGTCCGTCAGTTGTCTTTATAATTATATTGGTGGTGACTGCACGTGTTCTCTCTGTGTGGAATTATATAGAGCTGATTTTTATCGGTTTAAGCATAGAAATGTTTAAAATATAGAAAATATATATCTATTTCTTTAATAATGTAAGAATAGTGTCATTTTTTTTTAAAACACAATCGGTTTATACAGAAATAACGATGTCTTTTAAATAATCATAATAATTAATTATAATAACTCTAATACATATTTGAATGTCAAATTGAGTAAAAATCTGTAACTTTACCGACTTAACTGTACAGTCACGAGTAATAGTATGTATACCTACACTAAGCAGTATGCAGAAGCGACTTTCTGCTACCATAGTGATTAATTTTTTTGCGTTTTCATTAGATTACTATTATGGAAGCCATAAATACTATTACGAAATAGGTCTTATTTTAAAATGGAAACCAGTATTCCACGAGTAATTTGTGTTTGAATTTTGTTAAGTTTATACATTTTTTTTGCTCGTGACTGTACGTATAGTGACTAGTGATGTTACGAATGTTTCGTTTTTGATATTCGCGAAGGCTTTGTTTTTTATTTCATTGACTATGGCCACCGACTTCCGAAAGAAGTTATTTTACAGTTTTTTTGTGTTTGGTTTTGAAGTCGGTTCCCTTTTTTTTTAAGTTTTTATTTTTCCGTTTTTAGTTTAGATATTCAACAATAATCTTCATAATAAAATCGGTGTCTTTAAAAATCTACAATCCTAGTAAGCAACAAAAACGGATCTATGTGGGCAACTTCACGAGGTATCCATTATTGTTAAATACTCAAACCTTCTCCAGAATGTAACGAACACTTTTCTAAAAACCGCATCAAAATCTGTTCAGCCAAACGCGAGATAATCGCGGACAAACATGCAATCGTCTCTGAAAATCTACAATCCGAGTAAGCAAAAAACGGATCCACGTGGACAACGTCACGGGATATCTATTTGTGTTATATACTTAAACCTTCTCTGGAATATAATGAACACTTTTCTGAAAACCGTATCAAAATCCGTCCAGCCAAACGCGCGATAATCGCGGACATACATACATACAGGTCGAACCGAGAACCTACTTTTTTTTTGAAGTCGGTTAAAAGAAGTAGTAAGAAAAACAGAAACAAATATTATGTTTGTCTTAACACGATCCTATTTATGATTGATTTGAATGGCGAGATAAAGGCAGACAGAATAAAAGTAAAATGGAAGGAAGAGGAATGGAGTGTGTGGAAGAATCGTACCAAATTCTAATATTCTTTCAGTTGTCGTTGTCAAAATATTCGCATGAATTTTGCGAATACGAATGCCTAAAGACATGCAAATATATGAGGATGCGAATGCGAATATTCGTAACATCTCCAGTCACCAAAAGATGCAAGTATCTATTTCTTTAACGGTTTTCTAATTGAGAAACTAAACAAAATAAAATGAAAAGTCTTACAAAATAATCTTGCTTATGTACTTATTTTATACCTTGGTTTTTTATTTGTGTAGCATAATAAAACAACTTTTAATGAATGCTTGCTTATGAATGACTGTACCTACAAACAAAAAAAACCTACCTACTTTAATTTGTGTATTAGTAGATATTTAGTCAAAATTGGTTATTGAGATCAAAATTGGCCATGTTGTTCTGTTCCGACCACGCTGCATAACTAGATCCGTCCATTTCCCTAGCGTGTTGGTTGCCGGCAGTGAGTTTATGATGAGCTCCGCCTATGGTCGCGCCACAATCAGGACACCTACTGGTTTCCATTGCTCCGCCACACTCACCAATACAATAGTAATGACCATTGGGACATTTAAACCAGTGGCCAGCTTTCAAACCGATAGCTTTGACAATTAATGCGCGCTCGTACTTAGAGACAGGGCCGCTTGTTTTGATCACTTTTTGCAACTGTTTAAGAGATTCTATAGCTCTCTCTTCATTAAATACAGACAGAGAGAAAACAACCGCTTTAGTAGCTTCCACTTGCTTTGCAACTTGAGGTTCATGCTTCACACGTACCGCCAGATGAAGTAGTGTAGAAAGTTGCACCATAACATTCAAGCGTTTTATCTCATTGCCGATGTCATTTTGCTGTTGCTCGCTTATTTTTATAGGGATCTTAGAATTTGTCTTTATCTTCAACACGTTGAGTAGTGTTTTGATATGCGTCTGCAGTTCATCGCGTAATGTAGTTATTTGTGGTTTCTGTGTTAGATATTTTTGCCAGCACTCTATGATCATTTCGAATACGTTCAAGTAGACGCATTCCATTTCGACTTGTAAGAGTGAAAATTTCTTTTGTACTCTTAAAAGTGATAGAAATCTCACAAATGTAGCTTTCATCTCTTTAAAATCTGAAAAAAACAAAACATGGCATTACAGAATGTCAGCATCTATCTTATACAGGGTGAATTTTTCACCAGGCCGTGGACGGCTAAATCCGAAACTATGAGGAATAGCGAAGATTTTGTTGAAAACGGAATTTATTTTACATCTTTCGATAGTATTATTATTGAGGTTCAAGTTTTGAAAAGTAATGATGTAGTTTATTTTTTGTATTTAGATTGTAGATTTGCTAGTAAAAGACCTTTTACGAGCAAATGTGTTATAAAATAATATTTATAACAAAGGACAATGGGCAAAAATGTATGGAACTTGGTCCAAGATCCTCCACTGATGACTCCTATGGGAAATGAAAGCATATGGTTGTGACATCATTCTGGCAAGAGATTATCAAAATCCGTCCGGGGGTTCCTTTTTTATTTTGTTAAGTGACTACCTAACCTAACCTAACCTTGCCTATCTTGACCTAACCTAACCTAACTTTTTTTATTCAGCTGTAAATGATGTCCGACGCATGCTGAACCTTCTCTGAAGGCGGTTAGCTTGTGTGTGACGTACACCCACTAAAAATACCAACAAGATCTTAAATAGCTAACCTAACCTAACTTTTTTTGTTCAACTGTAAATGATGCCAGACTCATACTGAACCATCTGTGAAGGCGGTTGGCTTGTGTGTGACTTACACCCATTATAAATACCAACGATACCTTAAATAGCTAACCTAACCTAACTTTTTTTTTCGGCTGTAAATGATGTCCAACGCATGCTGAACCATCTGTGAAGGCGGTTGGCTTGTGTGTGACTTACACCCCCTAAAAATACCAACGGGACTTTAAATAGCTAACCTAACCTAACTTTTTTTGTTCAACTGTAAATGATGTCCGACACATACTGAACCATCTGGGTACGCGGTTGGCTTATGTGTGACTTACATCCACTAAAAATATCAACGAAACCTTAAATAGCTAACCTAACTTTTTTTTTGTTCAGCTATAAATGATGCCCAATGCATACTGAACCATCTGGGAAGGCGGTTGGCTTATTTCGACTTACCTCCACCAAAAATACCAATGAAACCTTAAATAGCTAACCTAACCTAACTTTTTTTATTCAGATGTAAATGATGTCTGACACATACTGAACCATCTCAGAAGGCGGTTGGCTTATGTGTGACTTACACCCACTAAAAATATCAACGGGACCTTAAATAGCTAACCTAACCTAACTTTTTTTATTCAGCTGTAAGTGATGTCCGACACAATGACATACTGCACCATCTGGGAAGGCGGTTGGCTTATGTGTGACTTTAACCCACTAACAATATCAACAGGACCTTAACTTATCTTATGTGTTGGGCATCATTGAAAATAAGCCAACCGCCTTCCCAGATGGTTCAGTATGCGTTGGGCATCATTTACAGCTGAACAAGAAAAGTTAGGTTAGGTTAGCTATTTAAGGTTTCGTTGGTATTTTTGGTGCAGATAAGTCGAAATAAGCCAACCGCCATCCCAGATGGTTCAGTATGCATTGGGCATCATTTATAACTGAACTAAAAAAGTTAGGTTAGGTTAGCTATTTAAGGTTTCATTGGTATTTTTGGTGGAGGTATCTCGAAATAAGCCATTCTTCTTCCCAGATGGTTCAGTATGTGTCGGAAATCATTTACAGCTGAATAAAAAAAAATAGGTTAGGTTAGCTATTTATGGTTTCGTTTGGTATTTTTGGTGCAGATAAGTCGAAATAAGCCAACCGCCTTCCCAGATGGTTCAGTATGTGTCAGACATCATGTACAGCTGAATAAAAAAAGTTAGGTTCGGTTAGCTATTTAAGGTCTCGTTGGTATTTTTGGTAGATGTAAGTCACACATAAGCCAACCGTCTTGCCAGATGGTTCAGTATGCATCGGGCATCATTTACAGCTGAAAAAAAAAGTTAGGTTAGGTTAGCTATTTAAGGTCCCGTTGGTATTTTTGGTAGATGTAAGTCACACATAAGCCAACCGCCTTCCCAGATGGTTCAGTATGCGTCGGGCATAATTTATAGCTGAACAAAAAAAGTTAGGTTTGGTTAGGTTAGGTAGTCACATAAACGCCTATAAAAAAAGAACCCCAGGACAGATTTTGATAATCTTTTGCCAGAATGATATTACAACTATGTTCTTTCATTTCCCATAGGTGGCATCAGTGGAGGATCTTGGACCACTTTTGCCCATTGTCATTTGCTCGTAAAAGGTCTCTAACTGCACCAATTTCAATATCGTAATGTATCTCATTACGCATTGTGCGGTAATGGTAATGTAAAACGCACGGTTTATCAAGATGCTCCGTCTAAAAACGGTACTTTTTTGAATCTTAGCAAGGAGTTTTTATGTCAGAAAAATGGTCAACATTTTATGGTTTTAAAAATTAACTTTGGGAGATAAAATATAATAAATAAACATTTAATTCTTTAATTTACTTAATTTTGACAATTAATTACAACCATTCGTATCCGTAATCCGTAAAAAAAAACAAAAGTTAATTTACTTTATTAGTAATACTGGCTGTTTTTTTGTGCCTTTGCCATAGACAAAAGACGCTGATGCACTAATTTGTGAAAAAGTAAAAATTATTCCGCGCGCTTTTTCTTTTCGCAGTACTGATTTTCTTATGAAAATGTCGTCAAGTACCTAATGAATTTATTCTTTTAAGAAAATCCGCGTTATATTTATTTCCTCACAAATGTGTTATAAAACGTCGTATGACATACGTGCGGTTTGATAATTACAGCCTCAGCTTTCTTATAGCCCTCGCCCCGTAGGGTTCGGGCGAGCAAAATTGCCTCAGCTGTAATTTTCAACTTACCGCACTTGTATCATATTGTACTACTATCATATATTACTAGTGCGGTAAGTTGGTTTTTACGAACGAGTAGACAAATGTAAGCGCGAGACGAAGTCGAGTCTCTTACCATAGTCACGAGTTTGTAAATACCAATTTCTGCACGTGTGTCGTACAATATTTTTCAACACATTTTTCCAGCAGTGGGAAAGTCACAACAATTTTTGAAGTTTCTAATACGAAAATGGCGTCAATTTGCAAATGGCGCCACATGCATGTGGCGCCATTTGCAAAAGACATTGATAAAAAAAAAGAAAAAAGACATTGATGCACTAATTTGGGAAAAAGTAAAAATTATTCCGCGCGCTTTTTGTTTTCGCTGTATTTGAAAATGTCGTCAAGTAATGATGAATTTATTCGTTTAATGAAGTCCAAGTTTTATTTATATCCTCACAAATGTGTTATAAAACGTCGTATGACATACGTGCGGTTTGATAATTACAGCCTCTGCTTTCTTATAGCCCTCGCCCTAGGGCTCGGGCGAGCAATATCGCCTTAGCTGTAATTATCAACTAACCGCACTTATATCATAATGTACTATTATCACATTAATTACATACCTTCCATTTGGTGTGTATATTTTTCAGAATGTTCGCGCACTTTGATATCTAATTCTGACAGTTTCTTTTGTATCTGTTCTTTAGTTCCATAAACTTTAAGTTTAATAGGGTTGATATCTTCCTTGAACATTCTATTCACAGTATCTTTGTATCTGTTGGTATTAATAATCGGTTTGCGGCAAAAAGGACACGTCCGTATTTTAATATTTTCCTGGTCGCCCATCATTAGAGTGTCCATGTTATCGACTTCCAAAATATGACCGCAATCTTCAAGTACAATAAATCTGAAATTATAAGTTTATTGATTAACAATGTTGAAATATTTTTATGGAACATAACATTTATCTATGTTTACAATAATCGCATCTGACAAGAGGAGCAATCATAAAGAAAGTTCTGCAGTGTTTAGATATCTGTTAACTGTGTCCCAGTCAACCCATGGCTTAACCACGGAGCAGAGGCTTGAGTCGGCCTGACATTGACTACGTACCAGTGACAAACTATTAATTCGGTCAAATAGATCAAATAATGAAAGAAATGTAGTACATGTTGATAAATTGTATGACGGTTCGGAACACTTTTTTTTGCGTGGTAGTATCATCAAATGAGTCCTCCCTCCCCGGGCAGGGCGGGAGGGACTGTCAGACTTGTACTAACTAAAGTCCACGGTGTCCTTCAATAGCCCTTTATGTTCCGGGGTCACGGTGATGGAAATAAGTCCCGCGACCCTGGCAGGCTTTGGCCCTCTTTTAGGGGGCCCCGTCATTTTGCTGACGCTCTTTGAGGCGCGCGTGGAACATGGTCACGGGCATGGTCCATGGTCTGACAGCGAGTTGCCCTTTACTCGCTGTCCGCATGCCCGCGCCTACGGTGGCCGGAGATCATCTGCCGACGTCCGACGCCGTGGGTGTACCACTGCGGTTGGGGCGGAGGGAGAACGCTGTCCTCTCTCTCTCGCGGCCCGTCACCTCCTTCACGAGCATTACTGCTTCGCAGAAGGTGGCGACCGCTTCCCACTCCGTCTCGCCCCGCAGCATGCGGGCACAGATACGGTCATGCAGCGAGAGAGAGAGGCAGCGCACAGGTACGGTCCTCGCTGTACTCACCTGTCTTGTTCGGTGTACTCGTCGCCGAGGAAGTCTTTGGGGAAGTCTTCGGGGCAGCACAGCTGGCAGATGTCGGGGCACGGTTCCCCGCACAGGCCGCGGCACATGTGGCCGCACGGCAGGCGCCGCGCGCAGCGCTGCGAGCACGGCGCGCGCGAGCACGGCTGCCAGCACAGCCGCAGGCACGCCCCGTGTGGACACTCGCGACTACATACTTCCTGTAATACATTTTAGAGGTAATTAAGCCGGCTTTTTTATAATGACAATGTGTGTGCAGTATCCTATGTTTACTGAGATTTATCTTTAACTCACTGGCTCTCAATCCACACCAAGTACCTCTCGGATTACTACCTCTGTCCCAGTGTTCGCGCCATACCGTAACAACTGACAGATGTCATTCGTGACAGATCCGAATACTTATGTGAGAGAGATAGTGTTTACATATATTATTAAATAGATACACTACAGTGTGCATACCATTGTACTAAATGAATTGTTGGTCTTGTAATTGTTAATCTTTATTGAGGAGAGACAGTTTCGCCCCTATTTGGGTATCGCAGAAACATGTTTTTGTGCTCCTAAAACTTATTTATACTTATACATATAACTAAGCCGGCTTTAGACGATATAAGTCAACATTTCCTTATGTTTTCCTTCACAAATATCAATGAAATGAAACAAACTTGGAAAGGACAACAATAGCATTGAGAGAGACACGTTGGTCTTTCTTCACGAGATCTCGAATCTCGATATATTTTGGCCGTATTGTATACCATAACTGACGTCGCCCATAATCTTGCAACATTTAGGTACCTAATCGCGACAATAGACAAATTCGGTTAAGATCGGTACGGTAAACACCAATTAGTTCGAATTTGAACCGTGCGGACATCTAAATTTAGCCTTTTACTAAGCATCAACTATAGATGGACGACACGGTTGGCCCAGTGCCTGGGCGATCGACTGTTATGCAGCGTGTCACGGGTTCGATCCCGGCATAGAACAAATATTTGTATGATCTGCAGATCCAAAGCTTGCAAGTAGTTGTTCCGGGTCTGGTGTTTGTGCATGTGAGTTTCTATGTTTGTAAATGCACCCACCACCATACAGGAGAAAATCCTGGTAAAGGGCAACGTTAAATAAGAAAAAACAAAAATGTAATGGTTATTTACCTCACATGGCCTGCATGGTTCACCACACAGTCTTTTGCAGCGCGAGTGCTGACATTTAACTTCGCAGGGCATCTTGCACGGTGGGCAGATTTGATTACAAGGCTCTTGGCATCTAAAGAAACATTCAAAGCATCGTCATCAGTCTTTAAAATCTATACATATAATAAAATAGTAGGACAGTCAAAACTGTACATTGAATTTTTTTTTAAAGAATTCTTGCGAATGCTCCAAATTATTCATCATCTCCTGTTTTTTTGCAGTCCCCCAACGCGACGTATTTTTATTATTTTTACTTTTTAAAGGGATTCTTGGTTTTTGTGTCGGGGGTTTTTAAAATTATTAATTTATTTTTTATTCTATACTTTTTATAGGTACCTTTAGACCCTCGGTTTCCTTTCCCCACTTTCACCCTCATAACTTCTAAACGGCTCAACCGATTTTCATCAAACATGTCTAAGGACACTCGCAGATAAGTCACCTTTCATACAAAAAAAACTAAATTGAAATCGCTTCATCCGTTCGGGCTCTATGATGCCACAGACAGACAGACAGACAGACATACGGACAGAATGCTATTTTTTGACAAACTCAATAATTTCGGATTGCTGAATACAGTGACGTCAAATACAGTGAAACATTGAAAATAATGAAATTTTATAATTTCGAATCCTGGCTCCGTTGAAGTATGTAACATAGAAAAATAGCAATTTCATTAAAATTTGCTATTTCCTTAAGTTTGTCGTATATGGTTATTCCCCAGAAATTGATCCTTATTAGCAACACTATCGAACGGTGTAATAATACAGGGTGTGATTTTTTTTTACAAAATCAGGTGGCTCAATTCCTGGCCAGGATTATTGAATTTTCTAAAATCCAATGACGCAGTTCTAATTTAGTCAAAATCGGCCTCGAGACTCCTTTGAACGTTTTTTGATATTCCTCATAGTTTCGGATATAGCCATCCACGCCCAGTTGAAAAATTCAACCTGTATAGGAATGACGTCTTAGAAAGAGTTGTTCAGCCTGAAGAGCATTATCTATTGATGTATAAAAAATTAAGATCTAGAAAACCTGATGTGGAAATCAAAGCTATCACTAATTTCACTAGCTCTCCTGATGGTAAGCGATGATGTGGCCCACGATGAAGCATGCTTGTCTAGATTCGAAGGTTGTAGAGTATTGACTGTAAGAGAGTAGGAAGACTTACTGGTGTCCGCAGATATTGTCCTGGTTGCAGGTCTGCGCGCAGGGCTGGTGCAGGCGACCCTGGCTGCAGGCCGCGCACGAGCCGCCGCACACGTGCCCGCACGCGAGCGTCGCGTCGCACGAGACCGAGCAGTACGCAGGCAACTGCTCTGCCTTTACCGCGCCTTCACATAAACAGCCAATTATTATCAATGCAATATGTGATTTTTGTATGTCGCATTCACGTCTAAAGCTTGAAATAGTGCGACGTCGTTGACGTCGGTCGGACCTACCGATATAAATATTACACCGCTGACAAAAAAAGGTCTGGCGTGGTTAATTCCCGCAACTTCTCAGCCAGGTTTGCATTTCTGTGCTTAGGGATAATCAAAGAAGTACTAGTAGGACAAATTTTGAGCGTGCCAAAAACCCTTGAGTACCCAAAATTGCGCGTACTCGTAGCGCTCGGGCCATACCGGAAATGGAAGCTACAGCTATTTTCATAGTCTGCGAAATATTTAGCCGACACCCAATATGTTCCACTCTTTACAGTTATCGCACTCGAGGACAGTTATGTGTGGTTCAAATGGACGTGCTAACTTAACTGGCACAACTCATAAGTACCTTATTAACCTTATTATTGATTACCTTTTGTGTATAAATCTAATACGTTGCAAGGAAGCTTGACTTTGTGGCCGCAAGGAGAGGTCACCTCCGCAGAAGTACGCTTGGTGCACTTGGTACGGTCGCAGACGGCTCCGCATCGGTCCTTGCACGGATGACCACATGATAGCAGCCGATTACACTTCTCATAACAAAGCTCACGACTCACACTTTGCTTACACTGCACCTTTATTGAATGCAGACACTCTGGTATAACTTTGTCGACCTAAAATAAATGGAAATATTGAAATATCACTTTTTATTAAACAGCGGGCCATTCACTAACGTTAATTCCTGCCAGAATGTATAATTTTGTAATGAACTTCAGTGGATTTGCAAGAGCGAGAAAGAATGAGGGTATTAAAAACCCCGTCAACCCTCCTGTCGCGAAGGACGATGTACCTTAACGTATGTTTGGTCACTCAAGAATTGTTTTTCTAGGCGTGTTGTCATAAATTCAGGGTAGAGAACGTAGTATTTTGGTTTAATTATTGGCTTAAACGGTTTTATTTTATCACGTCGCTTTTCTATAGGTACAGTTTGCACAACAAGACAAGTCAGATGGAATGAACAAATCAAGCTTTATTTACTACACCAAAATATCACACATTTCCGATGACGAACTGACCCTTCTCCACAATCTGACGAATAACTATAGGAATTGTAAAAAGTAACCAAAGTAACATACCATTTGAGTGCAATCTCCGCACGGTTCACAACATTTCTTCTTACAAAAATGTCCACATTCCATAGCTCGTGCGCAGTTCTTATAACATGGCTTCTCGTCAGCCGACTTGGAGCATGCTACTTTCTCCACATGCTTACAATTTGATCTCTTTTTCTTCACCTAAACATTAAAAAACTGTCATTATACTATGATATATTAACACAAAATACCAGAACTATATTATTACCTATTATATGTTTGAGTCATTAGGTGGTGCGTCCACACAGAACGAGCATCCGCGCGAGACATTTTCAAACTGAACTGCTTCTTAACATATCTATCGTACGATTTATTCGGCAAATACAGTCGCGGACAACAGCTAGTAAGAAAATAAAGATACTATATTTATACACTGGCCGCAAATAGCCTTTACCGGTTTAAAACATCCCTTTAGTACGTAGATGTGACATATTCACTGAATAAAGAGTAACTTGTTATCTCTTAAATAGATATTCAGCGAATAGTACTGTCGTTACCTTTTATGCTGCTAAATTGCTGCAACACAGCTCCTAAGCAGCTACGTGAACTTAAGGCTGAATAATTTGTGCACAATTAAGAGCTATACGAGTAAGAGGTGTTAGCCCTATACAGCCATTGTGCACCTTTTCTATGTAGCTTTAAGTATGATGGGAATCTGTTATTCTGCTGATAAGCAACCTCGTGTGCTACTTGGGTATTTGATGAGCAAGAAACGCACCTGGACATTACATTCATCACACTTCTGGTTACAAGGGTTCCGGCACTGATGGTCCCCTCTGTCTCCTATCAACTCGGCCGTACAACCAGCTTTTGCGCGTGCGCAGGGTTTCCTGCATTCATACTGAAATAAAAGGATAATTTTTTCTTCTCTTTTCACTATCGTTATTACCTTGTTAATGGTCATTAATGTGATTAGGAAGCGTGTAGATATAAAAAAAGGTGCATGAGTGGTGCCAAATCCATCTATTTCTTAGTGAAAAATTATAATGTAGAACTTAGACTGTAGAAACACTACACCCGTTGTTCGATGCTTACATAAAACAAGTGAATACCTCCAAAGAAAATATTTAAATGTGTGCTAATGACTCACACATTTATAAAAAGTGGCCTCACTAAATAAGTTACGCTTTTTTTCGAACATTTTATAATCTAAGGTGTAGAATAAATACTTAGGCAAAGTATATGGACCTAAATGTTCAAGGCAATCAAAATTCCTAGATATTCTATAGATTGCCAGTAAAAGAAACAACAACGATGGTAAAAAAACCGTCAACTCACTTGCTCATGGTTTGGATCTTGTGTCACGTGACATTTTAGACCACAAACATGGCCGCACTTTTCCAAGCGGTACTTGCAAGGCTCCATACATCTCACCTTCTTTATATCTTGGTGACAATCTTTTTGTGCCTGTAAGTAATTTTATATAATTTTTATGAAAATACTAGCTGCCCCCCGCAGTTTTACCAGCTGCACTGCTCATTGGTCGCTGCTTAATGTTTTATAGCCTTCCCCGAAAAATGGACTATCCACAAAAAAAAGAAATTTCAATTCGAACCACTTAGGTTTGTCGTATATAATTACTTTTCATTTGATCCCTTTGTGGCAACACTATCGAAATAGCGTATAATACGTCTGTGTTTTAAGTCAGGATTATTGTTTTTTTTTTTATTGCAATCAGTTTCGAGTCTTCGAAACTCCTTTCAACATTTTTCGATATTCCTTATAGTTTCAGATATATACATCCACGCCCAGTTGAAAAAATCATTCTGTATATGGTATGGGTATGCTTTACCTTGTGTCCACAATTTGCCAATGTCACATCTACTTTGGTAAGACACTTGTTCAGCGGGTCTTCGGGGTCGCGATGGCAATATATTTTCATTTCGTGTCCGCATGGAAGAGTCTTCGTAACCAGTACCTTGCACGGTTTACATTCTTCGCAGCATTTTAAAGGACAGACGTGTTCGAGATCACATAACACTCTAAAAAAAGGAAAATTAATTACATATTAATACACCAAACAGTTTAGGTCACGGTTGCAAATCTCCGCGAGACATACACTCGAGAGCAATGAATCCGGGTCACTTAAAGAATGTTAAAAATTTCGGAAACTAAAAATGATAGTTTAATGCAATAAATTGTATTTAATAGACAATGTAATACTCCTTAAATGAATGTAAAAAAAATATGAGACACCATACATTTTATTAACACAAAATTACATAAAGAAAAAAACTGCTGATCTCTCCTTAAAACAAAAATAGGAAACATGAAATTTTTGAACTTTATTACGATTCTCTTGAATTTTAATACTTTGTATTGCCTCCTCGTGCTTCCATTACTGCGTTTACGCGGTTTGGCATGCTTTACACATTTCTTTCCATTCCTCTGTGAGAGCAATTTTGAGCTCACGAAGCGTGATTGTGGTTTCGTTGTTTTACGCATCTGCCTAGCTCGTCCCAAGCATGCTCGATCGGGTTTATATCCGGGCTGCGCGCTGGCCACTCCAACGAGTAATGTTCATCTCTTGAAGGTAGTCATTCCCAATCCTACCTGTATGAGGTCGGGCATTGTCATGCATAAATATAGCATCCTCACCTTAATTGACCATAAAAGGACCAACGTGATCATTGAGGATTTCTTCCACATATCTTACGCTAGTTAAAGAGCCGTTTTCTATGATCACCAGCTCTGTGCGACTTTCAGAAGAAATTCCGGCCCACACAAGTACAGACCCAGCACCGTAGGCTACTTTTTCTTCGATGCATGCTTGCTTGAATCTTTCCCCTGGTCTTTGATACACTCTGTGTCTTCCATCGTGCTTGTAGAGCATAAATTTTGATTCGTCGGAGAACATAACTTTTGACCAATCTTCAATACTCCAATTTACGTGGCTCTGGGCTATCTATCTGGCTATCTTAGTCTTGAAATACGATGCCCACGCTCCAGTTTAGGGCCGTTTGCAGGTCTAAGGGGTTTTAAGTTAGATTCAGCAAGCCGACGTCTTACTGTCCATGCACTTGGGTTACTTCCTCCGAGGCGTCGAAACTGATTGGTGAGTTCAGTTCCTGTGAGAAAGCGATTTCGAAGCATGGTGTTCACCAAGTATCGGTCTTCTGGTGCTGTGGTACACCTGGTTCTGCCCGTTCCTGGTCTGCGTACGTTAGCACCAGTTTCTTCGTAATGTCGGAGAACTCTTTGTACTGTTGACAGCGACACACCGACAGTCCTGGCTGTATCGCGCTGACTCCGGCCGGTTTCCAGCATTGTAAGTATTCTGGTGCATTCTTCAGGCGTAAGCGACATAATTTCAGCTTGAATAATGAATATAGAGTACTATCAACATAGTTTATGTACCCACATAAATGACAGATTACAAACAAAAGCAAAACCAAATGCTGTAATTTCGTAGTTCCATCTTCGAAAGTGGCCCTTCTTCAAATTGGATTTTTTTATGATATAACTTTACAATAACTAAGAAGTTTTAATACCTTAATTTAAGGAGTATTACATTGTCTATTAAATACAATTTATTGCATTAACCTAGCATTTTTAGTTTCCGAGATTTTTAGGATTCTTTAAGTGACCCGGATTCATTGCTCTCGAGTGTATTATGGTGTTAATGATGGGGATTTACTTGACTTTGTTCATTTTAGGCAGTAAAGGGAGAGTCTGAAAAGACTGCTGCTGTTTTCTGGATCTTTTGCGATATCAAATAGAACTTTCCAAAATGTGAAAAAGTAAAAATGATTTTTCCCAAACTACAGAGAGAGAGCAGATACCTCAAAAACTATACAAGATATTGAAATACTAGCTGTGGCCGCGACTACGTTCGCGTGGATGTCGGAATTTAACAATGCACTTTTTAGTGCGAAGCCCTTAATTCTCGCCACGTTTTTCATATAATTAAACCTTGTATTTTGAATATTTGACGTTTTTCCCTCTATAATCATTTGTTGACTGAACTATATCACAGTGCACAAGTGTGTACATAAGCGCAGATGCACTATGTGATCCTTTACTCTCATATTCTAATGAATGGGACTGTAATAAGACATGAGCAAAGAGAGATCAGAAGCAGAACAAACTCAACGTGCGACACACGGGGTATCATGTCGCCAACTTCTAAATCTCGGCCTATTATAAGAAAAAAAAGAATTGTTACTGTCCGTCCAGCACGCGTAGCATGGCGCTGTAGAAACGGGTTTTGTCAACGGGAGAATAGACATGACAGAACGTAAAAGATTTTTATCGGTTAAAGCATATCAAATTATCAATGTTTAAAATTTACAAAAGATATGTTTCGATTCTTTAATAGTGTAAGAATAGTGTCATATTTCTGCAAAAAAGAGTTGATTTGTATAGAAATAACGATGAAATAACTTTGTCTTTTCTTGGTAGAATAGAGATAAAATCGCTATGCTACGTGTGCAGGGATTTGAACGCAGCATCATCCAATCCGTCGCCTTTTCAATCACAAGATTAACGGCAAGGAAAGGCCTGGTTTATGTGAACTTTATTTTTTGTATAAGGTTGTTTCCGGTCAGTGACATAAGTGCCCATGTGCACGAGTGCTTTTTTTTGGGCGTTAAAAAAACGATGAAAGTTCTATCTCGGCGCTTTTTTAACACCGAGAAAAAAAGCGCACTTGCGAATCGCCTCTAAGTGAGTATGTAATGTACCTACCTTTCACATTTCATGGTACACTCCGTTTTGATATGTTGCCGATCGTAACCGTGGCAATAAAGTTGACACTTATGACCGCAGTGGTACTGAAAGTTGCATTTCTCAAAGCACCCGCCTTCTGGTGGCAACTTGTTGAAATCCTCTGGAGTCGAAATCTGCAGCCAAAAATATCAGTTAAGTAGGAACAACTTCGGAGCACAAAATACCCGAAATTACAAATGATGGTATGGAAGTAGGTACCCTGAAGTTATATGGTCTTTTAGTAGTCATAAAACGATTATTGCTGGATTTTTTTCTTCCAGAGTGTTTTTGTCACGCGGGTACCTACTACTAGGTATTGAGCTATATAGAGCTTGTGTTGTCGGTAATAGACAACTGATAAACATAGGTACTTATATATTTCTAAATACATAAATATTATAGATAAATTACACCCAGACACAGAACAAAAGATCGTGCTCATTACACAAACATTTGTCCTGGGTGGGAATCGAACCCAAGACCTCCGGCATAGCAGTCAGGGTCGATCACTAAACACTAGACCAACAGGCCTGACAAGGTATGGGAGGACTCACTTGATTCTACCACGATAAAAAAAGTACAGACGCCAGCAGGTCAACCTGCCCAAGTCTGTCAAATTTTACCAATCGAATATTAACCTTCCATAATTATAATAAGGTTAAAAATCTATTAAATAAAGTCAGATTCAGATAACTTGATGTGGTGGTGTCTGTACTTGGCACCCGCGCGTTGTTGTTCCGAAATGTAAAAAAGGAAAAACTAATAATTACTTTGTTTTAATCACGTTAAAAAGGCTAAACCAATTCGGATAAAATCAGGTGTATATTTTACCAGAGAACAGTTAGTTTCCGTCGTATTTACCCAATTGTGGTGGTACATACCGTGGTTATTTGATTAGGATGATTTTGACATTTCAGGATAAGAGTTTTCCCCAAGGAGCCATTATTTTCTAACGTCGTAGCTATTTTACTCCATAAGTCCGATTTTGCTGTTTTCAACATGTTGATGTTGCCAAAAATATAAAATCCTGTAAATTAATATAAAAAAAAACAGGTGAACATCGTGCTCTCCAGTAACGATTTGTTTGACGTCGAGACATCGATCTGCAGTGCTGTTCCGTATAAATACAGCCTTATGCAGATTTGATTGAATCATTAAAAGTTCTTTTTAATTCAGAAGAGCAAAAAATCTAAACTTTTGTATAGGTACACATTTAAATCTGAGTACCGGTCAACCGCTGCAACTTTGCCTGGGTCAACCAGATGCCCAACTTTTTCCCCTTTGTTTTAACGCGCGACGTTTAATGGTGATAATGATTACACGGCGTCCACACGCAGCCGGAGCCCATTCGCACGAGCGTTTTTTCTGGACATTAAAAAAGCGCATGAAATAGAAAAAATCATACAAACCTTCTTTTGCTCGCGATAGAGCAACGCACACCCTGTTATCTGTCCCAAGAAATCCAATATTATTTTCTACGTTATTCCTCACTAGCGACAAAAGGATTATTTTGGATTCCTCTCCTTGATAATTGTCGACAACTGTGATTTTCACATGTTTCAAACTAGAATAGTTCTGGCGTTCCTGTAAAAATAATGACATGGTGTGTAAGCGGTGAGCGGTGCGACGGGCGGCTCGAATAAGACATTTATTTGTAAGGTTTGGTAGCGCCTCGTGCTGTGGTTCAAACATTTCTATACATACATTCGCGCGACTGACATCAGGCCTAAATATCATCATCATTTACCTAGCTTTGCCCACATACGTTGGGCAGCTTCCAATACTTAACCGAAAGCAGCTGAATACCATGCGAGCACGTGTTTATCTGATCCCCACAACCCATTCAGTATGAATATTCAAAAGCAATACTTATGTTATTGAATTAAAAATCAGAAAATTCTTTGAATAGTGCTTTTAGTTCATGTGATTCCCAGATTACGTACTTTTCTCATGTAAAACATTTGGCCTGAATATGCAGCGAGAATTGTTATGTCATCAGCGGTGTACCCTTGCTGCATCAGATAATTTGCCAAAGCCAGCGTCATGTCCGCTTCTTTGTGATTCGCTTTGCTGTTATTATCCTGCTGATTCTGAAAAAATATGAGATTCATTAGTTTAATAGGCTATTTTACTGAAAAAAATAATTAGTCCGAATGTTATTAAGTAGTTACGTAAACCAAAAATGACAAAATACATCGCTTCTAAAAATCACGATATGTCACGCCGTCGGTAATTTTACAAGCCATTCCAAGTTTTAATATTTGTGTCATTTTACGATTAAAAAAATACTAAACAGATTTTCAATTTATTTATACAGTAAAATAATTTATTGCTTACTTCAGAGAATCGAGGCACAGTATCGAGGTGTCCATAAATAAGTGGCGATCTGGACTCATACCGTGAGAGCGTAAGAACTCTATAAAAATCTTGGGGGAGGCCTTGGCCCAGCGGTTGGACAGTGGTACGCTAGATAAAACAACTAAGCGATCCGCTGACATGACCGTCTGTAGGCCACCAACCACCACCACTATCCTATCGGAGTCCAGCCCCAAAAAGTGCAAACCGAACCAAACCTGAGGTAATTAAAAAACGATATTCTATGCATACCTCTTCTCTGTATTCATGTGTAAAGAAATAAAGGTTTTTATCAATCCCAGGCACGTTGTTGAAGAGTTCTACAGATGAGTGGTTCGCCAAGTCAGGGTATATATGTGGGGAGATGAGTGCAGCGATCTCTGGTCGCATGCGATGCTGCACGTTCAGCCGTCGGCTGTGGATCCCGTTGGTGATCATACGCTCGAACAGTGACACCTCCATGTTGAATTGCCTTGCTAGTTTTATATGTGACGCCGATGGCCGCAGTTGCTGATGATCTCCTGTAAGATACTTTAGATTTAATAGACCGCTATAAGTAACTAACATAATATTACCTTTTTTCTAGGTACTAAGTATAGTATGCCTTTGGTCTTGACCTTAGTTCTAAGTCAGAGGTGACAGAGACAAGGTCGACGATGGAGCGAGCTTAAGCGAGAGCGAGCAGAAGCCAGCTCAATGGAAATACAGACACCGACAGAGTTCTACTCCTTTGCTGATCGCATTGTAAAACGCGTTTGGAAACGCTATAATTTATGTAACGAAGTGAGTTTTTTGATTGTGAACAGAGCCTACTTCTTTTGAATATTATTCTAAAGGAGAAAAATGGCCACTAGTAGCGAGCAGCCTCGCGAGGCATCTGCTTGCTCTGTGTGGACACCTATTGTTTCTCGACCGAGGCACGAAACAATAGACGCGAGCTAAACAAAAGCCGACACTGTATGGCTCGGTCGATCGCCGGCGGCAGCTTGCGCGCTTTCCTCTGCCGAGACACGTCCTCACTAACGGAGCTGCTTCGCGAGGCTGCTGGCTTTGTGTGGACGCACCTATTTCTTAATAAGAATTATGAAGATTCTTGTGTTTAGGATGGTAGACAAATTATTTGTTTTTCGACTTTTTATGAGGCTCCTTACCAATGAGAATAAAATGCTGGCAATCCTGCGTCAGAGAGGTTATTATGTGCTGCTCCAGAACTTCCGCGGCTTCTTCCACGATTACTGGAAAAATATATTTTAGTAACCTTCAACCATAAATGGAGAAAAATAAGATTCAGGACAATTATTTAAACTGATTTTATCAGCAAAGTTAATTTATAAAAAGATATCAAGAGCTATCAGAATCGTGGGTCTGTTTTAAAAGGACACCGTGGCCGAGAACGTAAAGGGCAATCGACGGGACGGAGTGGATTTTTAGTCAGTAAGACTCTGACAATCCCTTACCCGGGGAGGAAGGCTCATTGTATTCGATTTCGACCCAAAGAAAATTATCCACCTGATACACAATTTAAATCGTACTCCTACTTCTTGGTGAATTTCCTTCTCATGAACGACGGCTAAAATAAAATCGTACGGAAAATGTACGACTATTAAAGTTAGGTTATAACTTTGAAATATTTTGATGTAGGTACCTGGTAATATTAATTTCATAAAGATAAAGAAGATAAACATATATTTATTTGTAAAAACATGAGTGGTATACCTACAGTAATATAGGTCTTAATTAAATGATGAGGTAGCTGCATGTTTTGTCATCTAGTTCAGGATGAAACGAACGTGCTCCATTGGCAAATATGATATTATGATAAATCCTTAGTAACTTTTTCATAAATTTCACTAGCGACAGAAACTCCCCCAAGGCATTTAGATTCTTTAGAAGTAATTCAGTCTGATATTTTCTGAAGTTTTAAAGTACTAGAACTTAATTTAATTTCTTGGCGTCGGTTTGGTTACGCCTAGATATCTGAACACGAAAAATGGTCATGGCTTTTAAACTAAAAAAAATTGCACAGACATACAGAGAAATAGAAATTTTAGAAACATAAACACTAAGTACATTATTGACCGAAGATTGGAAAAGACCTCGTACATTACATGACCCTATTCAATTAGATTCATACTTCAGAGCCACCCTATAAAATTTACATATTATGTACACTAAACGCGCGAGTTGAAGAGCTTAGGAATGCGGTAGTGCTGTTGACAAGGATGGCAAAGTACTACACTGCAGGCGCGTGAGGTGGGGCGTACGGGTAGCGGGGGGCTCTTCACCTCAGACCCCGACTGCATTCAACTCGCGCGCTATCTGTAGGTACCTACTCAAAAATCCCAAGACCGTCGATTTTTGAGCATACTATTATACATGCTTTGCTACAAATGAGCAATTTCTGGCAAAGCACGTATGTTCAGGCTACTAAGCAATTGCTCATAGTAGCATACTTCTTTGCTTGTTTTGAGCATGTGTACTGTTGTGTGCCCTACAACTTTTTTGTAGCTGCTAGGGTACAATCCCTAAAAAATCATCTCAGATGTGTGGTATTTACATGAATTGACAAAAATAACGATTTAAAAAGAAGCTGCTTTCGGAGTTTTTTCGACTGTTTCTTCTCAGAAATGTCCAGGTACGAAACACCAACCTCATCTTGTAAGAAAGGCGCGTAAAATTATTTTAAGAAAACTACTTGCATACCTCAGTAAATACATAAATAGTTTCATATAATTCCTTTTTCGCAACAACCCAACCCTGATCTCTACAAACGACTACTACATAGATAAAGTCAGGCAGCGTATAGTCATAATCTTATCTCTACCGAACAAAATGTTTCTTTTAATTAATCATTGTAATCAGAACTTACCAATTTTTGGGGCGATAGCTTGCAGCAGTTTCCGCATTCTCGCGGCGCCACTAGTAGTCATCCCTACGACTTTGACGCGTTTATTAGTCAGCAATTGCAGGTCCATCATCATTCTAGCTTCTTCATATGCGGTGACTAACGGCTCTACTGCGGCCTGGTATAAAAGACAAGAAGATACAGATCCGCTGTTCCATAAATTATATATACAGAGTGTTTCTTTTAAATGGGCCAAAAGGGAGAAATCCTTATCCATAAGAGATGCGGGAAAACTTTCTTAGGAACCTTTAGCTCTTTTTTGATACTGAAAATTTTGGCGTTTTTATTTTTTTGGTCAAGTGTGAGCTGTCTACAGAAATGAGTGAAATTGACCAAAATTTTTTTTAATGCTGTTCGACTCTCTGTCGTTTAAGGATCATTTCATTGTATCGGAAGAAAAAAATCGGGACGGCGGAAGTTGGTCAAATTTAGCAAAATATTTTTTCATACAAATTGTATGAACGAAAAAAAATACCAATTTTTTTATGATGCCATGTTATTTAGTGTCTTGTAAAGACCATTTCATTGTATGGGAAGGAAAATGCCCGGACAACAGAAGTGGGTCAAATCTTATGAAATACTGACACTGTTAATACGACTTTATGCTGTTAGAAGCAACATTACTCTACTTTTGACCAACTTCTACTGTGCAGATATTTTTCCGCCCATACAATAATCTAATCCTTACATGAAAGTAAGTCAAACAGCATTATAAAAAAATTGGTATTTTTTTTTCGTTCATACAATTTGTATGAAAAAATATTTTGCTAAATTTGACCAACTTCCGCCGTCCCGATTTTTTTCTTCCGATACAATGAAATGATCCTTACATGAAACAGAGTCGAACGGCATTAAAAATATTTTTGATCAATTTCACTCATTTCTGTGGACAGCTCACACTTGACCAAAAAAATAAAAACGTGAAAATAGTCAGTATTAAAAAAGAGCTAAAGGTTCCTAAGAAAGTTTTCCCGTATCTCTTATGGATGCAGATTTCTCCCTTTTGGCCCATTTAAAAGAAACACCCTGTATACCAATCCTAGTAGGTACGTAGTTTTTCGAAGAGTAGGACGAATCGGCCTATATGAGGTAAAAATAATCACTAAAGTACAGGTATAGTACCTGTATCCGGACAATGAAAGAACATGTTAAAATACCTAGTAAAAAAAGATATATTAAATTTACTTGGTCGGGCCGAGAACTTTTCAAACCCTCGTATTATGCACAAGACGCATGAAAGGAAGTTATCATGAAAATAAATTATCTTAAATGTTTTTTTTTTATTTGATTCATTTCTTGTCACCGACTTCTGAAGCTAAAGTTATTTTGTATTTTTTTCCAAAACTGTTTTGTTAATAGGCGCCGTCCACAAAGAGCGAGCAGCCTCGCCAGCCACTTGCTTCGTGCGGCAAATGCCTCGCAAAGCTGCTTGCTCTGTGTGAACACCTATTGTTTTTCGACCGAGGCATGAAACAATATACGCGAGCAAAACAAAAGTCGACACTGGATGGCTCGGGCGCTCGGTCGATCGCCGGCGGCAGCGTGCGCGCTTTCCTCGGCCGAGACACGTCCACACTAACCGAGCTGCTTTGCGAGGATGCTCATTCTGTGTGGAGACTGTGGACGCACCTATTTACTATAAAAAAGATTATCTTCTTTGTTTTGCTCATGGTAATAGCTATTTGAAACATGGAGGTACCTGTAAATTAGCAATTTCCTCTTTTACTTCATTAATTTTGTTTCGTATCCACATGAAATACAAACACCATCGATTTTCCGCCGTTATTATGGAAAAGTCTGTATTAGGGCCGATGTGAAGGTTGATTTCACGATGTCGATAAGTCTCCATATCCTAAAACATACAATGGGGTCACATCTCATTCAATTAACAGAAAACTAGCTATTCCTAGCAGTTTCAAACCCACTGTTCGACACCTATTGGTCGTAGCGTGATGTTATATGTATCAGCATTTCTCGAGAAAATATAGAAGTACTAGAAAAATATTGACTATATTTTTCTACTACTACTATATTTTTTCAATTCTAACATTCTGACATTAATGAGATTATTAACACATTCTTCCACCAAACAAATTCTACACCTTCATAATGTCATCATCATATCAGCCGTAGGAAGTCCACTGTTTAAAATAGGCCTCCCCAAGGCCTCCCCTATATATTTCCAGATAATATTATTATACATAAATCTATATATATAAAAGAAAGTCGTGTTAGTTACACCACTTATAACTCAAGAACGGCAGAACAGATTTGGCTGAAAATAGGGAGGGAGGTAGCTTAGAGCCAGGAGGCGGACATAAGATACTTTTTATCCATAAACGAACAGGATCCGCGTACGAAGTCGCGGGCAGAAACTAGTATTCACTAAAATAACTCTACGTACAAAGGCGGTTATCTTCTTTTTTATTTACGCTATTTCTTGTCAATTCCACGTAGATACCCGGCTACTGAATACAATGTAGCAGAATTTAAAAAAGTTGTTTAAAACTTACATTGAATAAATGAATTCGAGCATCAAGTTCCAGTATTGCTGTTTGTATCTGATATCTCTCCATTAAATCTTCACATTCTTTATAAACTCCGATCAACCTTCTAATTTCAGCCCTCGCATCAGATAGTAAAAAAGAAGCTCTATCACCTTCTAAAAAGGCCAAAACTTTCTTATCGTGGGGTACTTTTTCATCATCCAAAATCATTTCCGCTCTCCTATCATCGAAGTCTTCTTCGTTGTTTACTAAATTATCATACTCCAACAGGCAATCATCAATATTTCTTCCATATTCTGAACCGTAGTCCAGCACAGCATCGAACAACCAATGTTCCAAAGGATCGTGAACTTCAATTCCTCTACTATTGTAATAATTGAGCAAATGTGTTAAATCTGGCATATCCGCTTCATCGTGGCCTTTAAGGTAGCGATAGTGAAGAACTCCGTTATTTAAGATGTCGAGAGTCTTCAGAGCTACCTGAAGATCTTGTATCGAATGTCTCAACTGATTTTTCTGGTCGATGAAAAAACTATTAATCGACTTAAGAGCAGGTGTAAGAGCCTGACGTCGTAAGTTGGATAAGTTAAACTCGTCCATAGCTTTGTTACGTGATTGCCCCCCGATGCGCACTATAGATCGAGTGATATTGGATATTGCTTCAAGAAATTGATCCAACGCATGGTTTGTGTAACAAATTATCAGCATAAGGCAGTGTCCTTCTGATTTAATATTTTGTAACAATGTTTTTGCCACATTTATGGCGATGAATGTTTTTCCCGTGCCAGGTGGTCCTTGTATTACGGCAAACTCGTGGGTGAGCGCCAAGTGATACGCTTCATACTGACTTTCGTTGAAATCCAACTCATCAGCCGTTGGCCATGTCTCAGGTTGTAAAACTTTGAATCTTAGATTTTCAGGTTTTTTGCTTCCATCGAGGTCATCGAGGTTATCGAGTTCATCGTCGCTGTCAAAATCTATATCATCTAGAAGGCTTCCTACGTCTATTTCCATCATTTTTTTATTCTTATAAAAAACGTATTCTGTATCATCAGATAAATAAGCTGGATGTGCTGAAGAAGCCTGAAAAGACAAATCGAAGATAATGTGGTAGTCTTACATTTTTTTCTTTTTAAATAACATCATTTAAAGCTTCTTCTTCTTCATTTAAAGCTAAGTATTCAACACTATTAATTTCCTGTCACTCAAACACTTTTTTTTATGGTGGTAAAATCATCAAATGAGTCCTCCCACCCCTTACTGTCAGACTTGTACTGAATAATAATCACAGTGTCCTGCAATAGCCCTTTATGTTCCGGGGTCACGGTAATGGAATTAAGTCCCGCGACCCCGGCAGGCTTTGGCCCTCAGAGGGGGCCCCGTCATTTTTGCTGGCGCTCTTTGAGGCGCGCGTGGAACATGACGCGCTGTCGACCCGGGTATGGTCCATGGTCGGACAACAGAGTTGCCCTCCACTCCCTGTCCGCATGCACGCGCCTGGCCGGAAGTCGTCTGCCGACTTTCGACGCCGTGGGCGTCTACCAATGCGGTTGGGGCGGAGGGAGGACGCTGTCCTCTCCCTCTCGCGGCCTGCCTTCTCCTTGTCACTCAAACACTTAGAAATACTCACGTCAACTTTAACGATATATTGCTGCATAGCCAAATGTTGCGGAAAAGAAGGCTCCTGTAGGGCTTTTAAAACATGGTAGTAAGGTTCAAAATACACTTCGCTTTCTATCATCGTATATGTATCGCCGTTATAGATACTATTATCTAAATCGGTGTCAATTACTGAAACAGGTATCTGAAAACAAACATTTAATGTCTATTTAATTAGTTCCAAACATAGCTGAGAATTTACAAGTCAATCAATGAATGAATGTTGCGTAAGACGTTGCATATTTCGCTTTTCAGCCTGTGGTCTAAAAAGCGAAATATATGCTATTTAATTTTGAGAAATTACACGCAGTATTATTTTAGAATAATTGAAGACGCATTTGCACAAGAGAATATTGAAAAGAAATCTTTAGCGTAATAACAAACTAAAAAAAACACCGTTGAATCCAAATCTGCCGCTATTGGATTTACCAAATCAGCTAAAATAATAGTAGAAATGATTTCTAAAAGTAAAAATTGAAGAACCTCAGCTTCGGAAGAAAGAAGATGCAATTGAAAATAAATAAAAAATATTACACAGGCAAGGAACACATAAAAAAAAATGAGAAGAAGGAGTTGTTAGGTCTCCCCCAACAACTCCGGTGTTTTATTAATCCCAAGCCAATACTCACCTTGCCAGTCAATAGTAGATTGACATCACGGTGTAGAATCGTTGCTGCCATAAATGTTTGACAATGGTCCTTCGTGAACAACACTAAAGAACCGAAGAGAAATCTCTTGTTGTGTGCCCAATTAATTTTATGAAAATTCTTGGCACTTTTCATGTCTATTTGTGCGATGGCTCCGACTTTCATATTGTCAACGTAAGGACATATAAATCTTACATTATGGAATATACTAAAAAAAGAAGGCATTGTTATAGGTAGTGTTTCTTTTTACCAGATAATAACGAATGCATAAGAACTTACCGAACGTGGTCGTATTTCTTTTTATTGGGATCTTTCAAAAATTGATCTGTAACAATAGTATTAAATAAGTACAACACAAATTCTCCATAACTTTTTCGCAATTCCAATATTGGGTTTACACAGTTTTCTTTACGTACACCGCGCCGTCGTTAAAGTAAATAAATATAAATAAATATTCCACAACTATCACACAATGTCATCTAGTCCGAAGCTAAGCAGAGAAAGTATAGCAAGCAATAGTAAGTTTTAAAGTAGCTACTTTACTCAAACGAGGGAATAGAAGATTCAGTTTCCGAGAGTAAGTTGCGGTAGCCTAATTGGTAAACGTCTGGAGGATGCAGAAGACGCGGGTTCAAATCACACTCGCCGCTGAATATTTATTCCCACAAGCGTCGCATGCGTTTTAACTTGATTGAATTATGCTCCACTAGAATTAATAAATAAGTATTATTACTCACTTATGCCATCCCTGAATGGTCCAAAGCAATCTTCGCGCAGCAGGCGGAACTGCACATCCAGGTAGTGCTCCACGTCAGTGTACCCACCCTCGACAATATTAGGTCGAAGGAACGGCACAGATCCCAGCAGATCATCTTTAGTGGGCACCACACTAAGCTCACGGAAGTTTTCTGGAGGTTGTTGCATTTGGAGATCCTGAGCGTCGACTTTTATTCGTTTGCCTTCGGGCTGACATGTAATAGAACATTATTAATAAATATCATACCTACTCACCAAACTTTTCTGCTTATAAGTTTTGGCACAGAATACTTTACGGCTTCGGCTACCTCATAAAATATTATTAATAAATATCATACCTACTCACCAAACTTTTCTGCTTATAAGTTTTGGCACAGAATACTTTACGGCTTCGGCTACCTCATAAAATATTTTAGATAAATAGCCGCACGTAACACGTAAAAAATACGTACCTGATATTTATCGCCGTATGAGGCCATCTTCTGACGTATCTCATCTAATTTCAATGCATTCTCTTCAGTCAACACGAACCCATGCTTTTCGCTCAAACATTCCAGACAAGTCTTCGTTATGCCTTCGATAAGAGCCCGACATCTTTTATGAGCTATAGATGGAGATGTATCAACTATGTCACCACAAAATGTTATAAAGTTTCTCCAAAATCCGCTTTGATCATTCCAATAAAAACGATTTCTAGATTTGTTGTCGGCAAAAGGCAGATCCATTAAATAATTACGTAAGAAATTAATAAACTCAGAATTACAAACATCTAAAATCAATTTTGATTTCTGTTCCACAAAAGGCGATGCAGTTATTTTCGATAATATTCCGATAAGTAACACGTAGTAATCGAGATTTTCGGTGTGGGGTGAATTAAAAACATTCATAAACCCTTCTCGTTTTTCATTAACTTTCTGAAGCACTTCTTTTTCATCTGCTTGTGCTATTTCTTCTAGGGTTCTAAATCCAATGAACCTAAATCTCGCATTATCTGGTCCTGGCCTCATGTGGCTTCCTCTGCCTCCTCTCATTCCACCACGCCCGAGTGGTTCGTTATTTTGATAGCAAATATCAGGATTTTGTTGCATCGCTGGTTCTACAAAAAAAACTGTTTGATAAAAAATCAATTCAAGAGAATAAATAAAATGTAAATACATAGGTAACTACTACTGGACAGGAAATAGTCAACAACATAGTTGGGAAAAGGCTAGAAGTACTTAATGAATGATCAAGGAAAGTTTGAAATTTGGGTAAGCAGATGAAATGTACACATACCACTATCGTATCTCATCAGTCGGTTTCCTTGATGAACATTTTGTCGATTCTGGCTATTATGCCTCATAGGTCTGTGTTCTTCATTGTCATGACGGTATTGGCTATTCTGTTGATTGAAATTTTGTCGATTTTGGCTGTTATGCCTCATAGGTCTGTGTTCTTCATTGTCATGACGGTATTGGCTATTCTGTTGATTGAAATTTTGTCGATTTTGGCTGTTATGCCTCATAGGTCTGTGTTCTTCATTGTCATGACGGTATTGGCTATTCTGTTGATTGAAATTTTGTCGATTTTGGCTGTTATGCCTCATAGGTCTGTGTTCTTCATTGTCATGACGGTATTGGCTATTCTGTTGATTGAAATTTTGTCGATTTTGGCTGTTATGTCTCATAGGTCGGTGTTGCGCAGTGACATGTTGTCTGTGTTGTTCATTGACTTGTTGTCGATGTTGATTATTTTGTCTCTGTCTGTGTTCGACATTGACTTGTTGTCGATTTTGAATATTTTGTCTCTGTCTGTGTTCGACATTGACTTGTTGTCGATTTTGAATATTTTGTCTCTGTCTGTGTTCAACATTGACATGTTGTTGGTTTTGCCGGTCTTGTCTTTGCATGTTTAATGGCGTGAGTTGGCCGAGTATCTTTACAGAATGGTCATTATTAGATCGCCCAGCGTTATGGTTATTAATTCTCATTCGATTTAGATTTCTCTTTCTCCAGGAAGGTCCTAAAAACAAGAATACCAAAATAAGTACTTATGTGATTATTATTTATTTAAATGATTAGAGTACATCTGAGTACCTACTTCACAATCTAAGTGTTTCATTTTTGTACCAATTAATGTATGTATGTATGTCCAATGGAGATAGATCGCAAGACTTAATGTGCGTAACGAAAGAAAAAATACATGTTAAACACTAATTTAGGCTTTATTGAAGGTTAAGGCCACGCTGTCTTTTAGACGCATTTTCAAATTATCCGTTTTTTTTTAAGTAACAAAACTGTTATTTTCTTTGGTATGCTAAGCAAAAGGTATTAATTACTAATACTTCGCTGTTGTCTGTCTGGCTGTCTGTCCGTCCATCTGTCACTAGGATGTATCTCATGAATCGTGATAGTTTGTCAGTTGAAATTTTCACAGGGTTATTTTTGTTGCCGCTATAACAACAAGTATAAACAAAAAAACAGAATAAAAATATATATTTAAGGGGCTCCCAACTATTTAACAAACGTGATTTTTTTACTAATTTTTGCTCGATATTGATTGCGGTAACAGGTCGACGGTTGAAATATTCATAGAACATTTAGTTTTATCATAGAATAACTAATAGTTTATTGTGAAAAGGGGTACAAGTCCGATTGACTTAGGTGCAAGGACAGGTGCAGTTGTTGGACCCTTTGCTTGTAGGTACATCAATTGTGATGTACTAGCAAAGGCAAAGGGGGTGAGTTTTGTCTGACGCTGACTGTACCCACTTTACTTGTTTTATTTTTATTTTCTAAAACGTTGCCCCCACACGAGGAATTTCTCCTATGTCGTGGGTGCGGTAATTACCGACACTACCTAATCTATGCTCTGTTGGTTTCCTAGTAGTAGGGGAAGTCCCGTCATAGATTAAGAGACCGAACAAAGGATGTGTTGTATTTTGTTCATTCGTTAATTACTTAAGCGATAAGAGTTTACATACAAGCTACTTAATAATACCTACAACGGACTCGTTTCTACATTATTGTGTAGTAATACGATAATTATCCTACTAATATTATAAACGTGAAAGTTTGTATGTATGAATGTATGGATGTTTGTTACTCTTTCACGCAAAAACTACTGAACGGATTTGGCTGAAATTTGGTACACAGATAGTTTATATCCCGATTTTATGTTCCCGTGGGATAATATTGGAGTGGTAGCGGGTGAAGCCGCTGGCAACAGCTAGTACGATTATAAAAGTAATCAAATTTTAGTAAAATACTAGCTGTGCCCGCGACTTCGTCCGCTTTTTGTTAGAGAATTTCTTGATTCGGTCGCCGCGTTCAGAGCCCGCGATAAAAGCTATGCAATAACTTAAAAACAAAAGCCACAGCTTTTCGAAAGAAAGATATTTTACGCTTTTTTGTGTTTGTTCGGTTCCTCTTTTTACATTTTTTAGGGTTAAAAGCCAAATTGCAAACAACGGAACCCGTAGAATAATAATAATTTTAATATTCCACATATAATATCAGAAAGTATTCTGTTCTGTTGAAACTTGGTGAGTAGATGTAATAAATGAACCGCATTAGGATTTTTACACAAGACACAACAAACAAATTTTGGGGGTTCCCCATACTTAAGTACTTAAACCGCAATTCACCTTTCAAAGTTACAACCAACAACAAGAACTTTTTGTTTCTTGCTCCCACGGAACCATTTGGGCGAGTCCGGTTTTTCTTTTATGTAACTTTTTCTTACTTTATGAAAACCGTGGGAGAAGCCGCAGCCCGCGGGTAAAATCATAAAGAAATACAGTTTATTTAATGTTAGGTTTGTTTGGTGGATTTACACGAACCAAATCGATGCATTACTTAGTAAATGTAGAATGGTAATAATGATAATGCAATATTTATAAAATACTGAATAATGAATATTGAGTACATACTCGTAATTTGTCATTGTTTGTGACTGATTCATGTTTGAGGTAGGTATTATGGTAGTGGTAGGACGAATCCTAATTATAAATTGTTGATGATTCGGTGTGAGCGAGCATCAGCCTCGCGAGGCATTTACCGCGCGAAGAAGCATGGTTAATGGAACTGGCGACGTCCACACTTCTCGCTATGTGTGGACGTGCGTCTATTGAAACGTCATCATATTATCCTGTGTCATATCGCTAAGTTGCAAAGTCCTTGCAGTAAAATGATAATATTATATTTATCTTTTATCTTTGAATTTGATACACAATTACCTGAAGAAATTGATGTTATTAAATCGATAAATTGCTTACCCGGTTCTTCGCGACCGTCTTCATCCTCCATTCTTTTTTTTATTTTATCTGAAACATAAAACAAAATACTTTTCTATAATTTGGTAACGAAAGTTTTATTCATTTTCCCAAAATATGTAGGTAATAAAAAAAAGGTTCTTGTGCTTTTGTATGTGTTAAAGTTGAAAAACTATTAAACAAGGGTAGGTTCATGTGCTGGAGTCCGTACTATGCTTTTCATACGCGAATAGGAACGTCAATGACCTTGATCTATGAAGTTCTGCATGATCTAGAGTCTAGCTAGTTATGAATACTGTGTCAACAATTCGACATAATATTATAACTTCGTATTCACGATAGCGCTGCCGGGATGTTGTGGCTAACACCCGACACGCATACGTAGATAAGAACTAGAATAAGAACGTATTGTACCTATTATGAACTAGAATAAGAAGCCAGTCAAAAATTAAACGTCGTCGTGACTAGACTGTAGTTTATATTAAGGAGGACAGGACAGGAGAGGCCTGTAGTTTATATTAAAAAAACCATCGGCAGTGCCTCCGGGGGTAAACTAGCTAGAAAAACTCTATTGACAGACAAGTGGCAAATTGATAAGCCTAAATGCTCATGTTTGTAGACTTTAAAATATTCATAATTTTGAACTACAATTGAAAATCTAATAAAGACTAAGTAGGTAGGTACTACCTATATTTACTGTCAATATAGAAGATTCTATTGCCAACCCGCACTGGGCCCGCGTGGTGGATTATGGCCCACTCCCTCTCACAAGAGAGGAGGCCTGTGTCCCAGCAGTGGGAACGTTATAGGCTGATGATGATGATGATGATGATAGAAGATTACCTCGAGTCCATCACTTCATGAATTACCAATAAAAAATCTAAAAACCCACGTTTTTAAATGTCCGGTTATTTTCTTATTTTTAGGACATTTAAAAACGTGGGTGTTTAGATTTTTTTAAATCTCTTAATTATTTTTATATTTGTTCATCGGGTTTTAAAACTACCTTGAAAATTTCAGCCTGCAAGCATAACGGGAAATGCCTTAAAGTCTGTCCGCCCTCATGGACGTCCGCCATATTGGACTTAAGTCACATGACTATTTTTTTCGTATTTCTGGCAGCAAACCCTTTCATTTAATACCCATATCATGGGTATGCCTTTCAAATAGCCAATCCGCCATTTTGGATGCCCACCATTTTAGATTTAAGACACGTGACAATTTTTTTCATATTCCTGACAGCAAACCCTTTCATTGATATCCATCTATGGGTGCATTTCAAACAGTCAGTCCGCCATCCTGGGAAGGCCGCCATATTGGATTTTTTATGATGTTTCTTAGCTAGTCATGTATTTGTCATCAGAAGGCAGAGCGTGTGCAAAATTTCAGCTTATCGGGAAGTGCCTCAAAATTGAGTTGCAAGTCCAACCGGAACGACCAACAAATAAACAAACAAGAAAAGTGAGTGTATAAAAACGTGGGAATAAAATACCTACATACTTTTGACAAAACAAACATACCATTAAAACTTTGAATTAAGTAGGTACTTAACTAGATTTGATTAACGCGATTCCCTTTTAGAGAGCAACGCGACGTAGCGGAAATATTGATAGGTACCTACTTCATATACAATATTGTTACGTATACCAAACAGTAATCCGCAAGCTAAGCAGAAACCCACAGAACAATGAACAGACGTCTAACGCTGAGTTGGCATAAGGCGAAATATGAAACATGACGACAGCTCGGCAGCGCCGGGAACCGGGAAGGCGGCTCGCAACTCACTTTCAGTTCTAACATCGAATGATCGTCACCTCTATAGTAGTATAAGATTATAATTTAATTAAAATGTAATTTCTAATTAAAATAAGTGCCTGTACCTCGAGTCTCATTGCAACCTGTCTGCCCGACCGACATAATTGGCGCAGTCGGTAGGATCCTCGAGAAGAAGAACAGCAGTCAGCTGTCGTGGCGGTCATCGAGACCGTTCGTGGATCCGAATCTACACGTCGTGACGCGCAGCAGGTGTATCCAGACATCGATACAGCAGAGAGACCGAGATGCAATTCACGTGAGTACACTAAAATCTTTTTAGTGGATTGCTCATCCTAGTACATAAGTTCCCTACCTAAACATTTTCCAAAATTTTCCATTCACGGGAATCGCGGAGTGTTAGGTTAGAAATTAGAATTAGTAATAAGTATAGTGGTAAATAGCCTACAGAATAGGATGGTAGATATAGATAGCATTTTTACGGCCCTTCGTTTAGTGCCTGAGTTTGATGGCAATTACGGCTAGGTACTTAAATTACGACACCTATAGTTATTTGTTTCCCGAACCTTACAAGTACCATGAAGGATTTTCAGATCATACAAAATTTAGACAAACCAAGTCAACCTACAAATCCAACGTCAGCTTCTCTACATGCAGATTCGAGATCTTCCGCTAAAATTTCTAATAGACACGGGCGCTAACCAATCTTTTATTAGCTCCAACGCGGTCAAAGCTTATTTTAATAACGTACAGTTTAACTATGACCCCTTCGAAGTTTGTAATGTACACGCTGTAACACGTCACAACTATTCGATAACGCTACCTTGTTTCTCCGAACTAAACGATAAGGATTGCATCACACCTTTTGTTTATAACTTCCATGACTATTTCGACGGATTGATAGGGTCGGATTTATAGTTATTAAATAGTTGCTAGCGATTATTAGGTTTAAACGTGCAAAGAGCACACACTTTCATAAGTTTAAATTAGATACATTCAATTATAGAATGAAAAACAATTAAATGCTCTCTATCGTAGAGAACATATATTGTAAATTAGTTTTAAGGAATATTTCGAAATAGTTAAGTTAGGATACTACTGTAATAGCCGAAATTTAGTACTGTTGTTTAAGTTCCCGGTTGTCCTTTCCCACACCTATGACCTTTATAAAATATCCATAGTTCCCGATAGAGATCACAAAGCGCTAATTCCAGTACCTATATCCCCTCCTAGCAATTCATGATAAAGATTTTATGTACATAGAGGCAGAATGCCCGAAGTCCAGCCAATACTATCTCTGCGAGGACAGCATCATTCAGCACTACAATAGCCAAGGCGACTGCATTCACTGTCTCATATCTACCCAGCAAGTCGATATCTCCTGCCAATTCATCAAAGCCAAATTAAAAAGTGAAGCTGTGGAAACACTTTACGACCGGCACTATGCATAGTCAATACAGCACTACAAGGAAACTACATCATCACACCTCTCTATCATAACGAAGATACACGAGACGACGCTCACCGGAAACAACACCTGATCAAGAAAATGAAGAAATAGACCGCGGCGTCATATAACAATAACAACCACACTGCAAGTACTCAACCAAGTTATCAGCGCTATTCTCGATCAGTCTAATCGTCTAATAGTCGCTGATCTTCGGGAGGGAGATGTTACGTATACCAAACAGTAATCCGCAAGCTAAGCAGAAACCCACAGAACAATGAACAGACGTCTAACGCTGAGTTGGCATAAGGCGAAATATGAAACATGACGACAGCTCGGCAGCGCCGGGAACCGGGAAGGCGGCTCGCAACTCACTTTCAGTTCTAACATCGAATGATCGTCACCTCTATAGTAGTATAAGATTATAATTTAATTAAAATGTAATTTCTAATTAAAATAAGTGCCTGTACCTCGAGTCTCATTGCAACCTGTCTGCCCGACCGACATAATTATATTATAATTAAAACACATAACAATAATAAATGTTTCAGGATTCATACCTACCTAATGTAAAGGCCTCTAAAAGGGCCTAAGTTGCAGTTTTCTTGATTACAAGCAAAAAAATACCTATATCGATACCTATCTGTCAAGCGAAACTTCACATAACTCGTTACACATTCTAGAAGTTTCAAAGAAGGACTCCTTTTACAAGGGAGAAAACTGAATAACGGAACAATCGACTATCAATCCCATTAGACTATCCTATCTACTCCCATTAGATTGCTTAAAGAAATATCTTTTAAAAATAAAACACGTATTGAGTGCACTACGCGCTACGCAATTGCTATCAGTTCCTACACGAACTATGCACAATCCGAATAGCCACTTCATGCTAACAAAGTTCGATAAAGACCGCATAAAAAACATCATTAATAGGTAGAAAAATGTAAGTAATAACAAAACTCCTTACTTGGTACTTCGCTGTTCCAATCCAGGGCTGAAAAGTCTGCTCAAGGATAAGGCTAGCAGGCAACCGGCAACCCCGCAGACATCCCACACCACAATGGCAAACCACTGGGTGACTGGGCGAAGTAGACGCCTAATTGCTGAATCAACGTTTGTCTAGGGACGTCACATGCTGAATGCGAAATAATTATTTCGATGTCGAAACGAAAAATTGATGACACAGCGAAAGTTCATTCACTTATTCTGACCATGATATTAGTTCGTCGAGATATACTTCGATAAAATACGTCAGATGAACCAGTTATCTGCATTATTCTATAATTAATAAACCAACATTAAATCTTAAAGGGTGACCGAGTTATAAACCTATCATGTAACTTGTAAATGTTAACTTTTTTAAACACATTACCCTCCTTTGCATCGCGCAGTCGGGTAAAAACAAATGAGCAGAAACAGAACAATATTTGTAAAAAAAAGTATTTGCATTATTTGAAACTGAAAATGCGAAAAATATTTTCGTTTGTATCAGTCACATCACTATTCTATAAATAGCACAGAATGCACACAGCTATCGTCGCTTTATGGTTAACCCCCGTCATAGCCTATCGAGATAATAATGTTGCCAGTTAACGACACGCGGTTTTTTTTTACTTTAATTGACTCGATAAATCCGGTAAAGTATTAGTTGTACTTTAGGACACGGTCAAATCATTCCGATTTGCAGCTAAAAGACCAACCTCCCATGATAGAATTTTGGTTTTTACTATTTTTAGGGAATTACTTTCGAATGAAAAACGGAACCTTAAAAGATAACTGATGTGTCCGTCTGTCCACCTTTCGTAGTCAATGTCCTTAAAGTGCCTCCGAGTTTGGTAAACCTATTCGTGGCCCAAAGACATTGGTTTATTTTTAAATAATTTCAGAGTTAATCAAGAAAATGGACATTAAATGACCATTCCCACCCCCTTTAATTCGGGAAATATTAAATCTACGATTCAGAAAAAAAAACAATGTAATAGTTCTTTTCCATATATAGAAAAATAGTGGAGTAAAAGAATTTTGAAGAGCGTGCACAGACTTAGTAGAGAGTATGACACTAGAGCGTGGTGGCAATGACCCTTAAGCGCCGTATTCACGTTCCATCTGCTGTACGCCCCGCCAAGGCCATGCACGATGCACGACGCAAAAACACCGTGAATAGGCTTGACGTACGTCAATATTTTTTTTTAATTGTTTGCTGGACGTGCACGACCCATTTTTCATCCAGCGAGCACCCCCACCACCGCGAACGTCGTGCAGATGGACAGTGAATAACGCGGACGTACGTCAGAGCAGTCCAGCATCGTGCATGCTGGACCGTGTATAGGCTTGCTGTACAGCAGATTTAACATTTAGAGCTTGTCTCGAGAGAAGACTGCACGTGAAAATGGATAGTGAAACACTTTCAGGATTTATTGAAAAATATAAGTTCCGCAGTTGAGTGTATTCTGTACGTTTATGATATTTTTTTTTAATCAAAAATCTTTTCCTTTTTCTTTTCCTCTTTTCTGTTGCTGCTGACAACATAAGAAGAAGTCCCATTTATTGGCGTTTTGTTAAAACTGCTGGCATTTTCTAAAACACGTCTTTATTCGTTCGATTAATTCTGCTCGCTGGATGCGCGCACGATAGTGTGTATGCTACATCCATCACAGCGACCTTGAGCTGACGTACAGCCGTGACAGATGGTGAATACGGCGCTTTACAATGACCAAAGACCCAGAAACAATAAAAAAATGTAGTACTGTCAGTGTCAGTGTCAATGTCACCTATGTCAATTTCAATTATTAAAACTCAACTGACTGTCATACGGTCATACGCCAAACTCATAACCTTACTGTGTACTTCTCATAAACAGAATAGTTTGATAAAAATTAATTTGGTGGACATTCGTTTTGGTCTCTGTTATCAATGCAAGATATGGATGAAACCGACCTGGCTACAGGCCCTGTCGATAACGCATGGGCTATGAAAATACCGAAATTTACTCCCGAAGATAATCCACATGGACTTTTAGAAGAAAGCAAGTTTGCTACCCTATTTCCTAAGTACAGAGAACAGTATTTGAAAGAATGCTGGCCGCTTGTGCAAAAGGTACTCAAAGAACACTACATCGTCGCTGAACTCGACCTAATCGAAGGCAGTATAACCGTGAAAACAACAAGAAAAACATGGGATCCTTACATCATAATTAAAGCCCGAGACTTAATGAAACTGCTGTCACGAAGTGTCCCATTTGAACAAGCAGTAAGAGTCCTAGAAGATGAGATAGGCTGTGACATAATAAAGATAAATTCATTTGTTCGCAAAAAAGAGACATTTTTGAAGAGACGTCAGCGTTTAATTGGTCCTAATGGGGTAACACTCAAATCTATCGAACTTTTAACTGAGTGTTATGTATTAGTGCAAGGAAACACAGTATCAGCTGTGGGACCATATAAAGGTCTAGTCCAAGTGAGGCGAATTGTTGAAGACACAATGAAAAATATTCATCCAATGTACAACATCAAAAGTTTAATGATCAAGAGAGAACTTATGAAAGACTCAAGACTAAAAAATGAGAGTTGGGATAGATTTTTACCAACATTTAAAAGTAAAAATGTCCCAAGGAAACAACCTAAAAAGAAAGTTGAAAAGAAACCTTACACACCGTTCCCACCACCACAACAAGAAAGTAAAATTGACCGTGAGCTTGCAACTGGAGAATACTTCCTCAAAGATGAACAGAAGAAGGCTAAGAATAGACATGAGAAAGAGGAAAAACAAGCACAAGTTAAACGAGCCAAGCATGAGCAGAGACAGAAGGCGTTTGTGCCTCCAGAAGAGAAGGCCACTGCTCCCAATGATCCCACAGATACAACTGTTGATATCAACTTATTTAAATCTAAAATGAAAAAGCTTTCTAAAAAGCAAAAGGGATCAAAATAAAACACTGTTAAGTATTTACTAACTAGCAGATCTCAAGATGATCAAGTTTTCAAATTACCTTTAATCCACATCCCAGTCTAACCTTATATCAAATAGCAAAAATGTTGAAACAACTATCAGCAAAGGATGCATACTTGGAATGCAATAATTGTACAAGTATTGTAACAGTTGGAGACTATACCAATAGCAATAATGTACTACAAACTTAAAAGGGTACTCCTGTTTATAATTTGTTTCAAGTTAACAATCTTTTAGGTTTTGCAAGTTATATGATCAGTGTTTACCTGCTTTAAGTTCTTATAGATAACCATGCTGTAAAGCATTGTAAATTGTAATTGGACAAAGAAGACTATTGTAATCTGCTAGATAATAAATAAAAATCTGATTAAATGTAACACCTTATCTCTTTATTTTCAATAGTTTTAGTTCTGGAACCAAGTTATTTTTGGAAATATATTTTTTTCCATTCATGAAGGGCTGTAGCACTTCAGGTATGTTAATTTTCCCTTTGGGATCTTGATGTGTCTCTAATAATGCTATTAACATTCTTGGCACAGCGCATGCAGTACCATTCAAGGTATGAGCATAGCTTGTTCCATCATTGTGAACATATTTGATATGCAGCCTTCTTGATTGATAATCTGTGCAGTTACTACAGCTTGATATTTCACCATAGTTATTACGACCTGGCATCCATGCTTCTATGTCATACTTCCTGCAACAAAAGTATCTTTGGAATTATTACATACATTTCGGAGAAAATGATGACTGGCAGTTTACTTGCAATATTTCAGAAAATGGGAAGTCTTCAATGACCATTTTTTTATGGTTATTTTAGTTTTTTTTTTATCTCTTTTCAAAAATGATTTATGTAGGAAAGAGACATACCTATAAGCAGGAGCACCTAGTTCATGTGGTGGCATGTCCAGTATTTTCATATAAAATCCTAAAGGTGAAAATAATTCCTCTTGCATTGTTCTCAAATATTCAAGCATATCCTCGGACTGACTTGGACCGGTTACTGCAAACATTTCTACCTTGGTAAACTGATGTACTCTGCAGATTAACAAAAGACCAAAATAAGTAATACTTGTAAAGTTACACCACTTTAAAGTTCTTTCAATTTATTGTAAAAAAAAAAAATAATAAGCATAAAACTTTAAAGTTTCTGCTCATTACCTGTATATTCCTCTTTCTTCGATGACATTAGAAGTTTCAGCCCTGAAGCATCTACTCACTGCAGCCAGCTTCACTGGCAACTCCTCTTCTTTGTGGATTGAATTCATTAACAACCCTGCTAAGGACATTTCTGCTGTACCTGACAGGTACAAATCTGGACCATGGTGTACTGGGTCCAAGGAATATATCTAGAATTGGTAAGTTTCTCTTGACAAACTATAAAGAACCAAAACATTTATATTTGCATAGCAGATCTATACTTTCAAAGCTGAATTTACCTGTGTGCGATCACTGTTAATAGTCATACCACAGCTCTCCAACACTTGACTAGGCAATATATCTGGTACTGACACCAGATGAAACTTTTCATTAAGCAGTTTGCTCACAGTGTATTTAATTAATGCTTCTTCTAGCTCCGCAAGTTCTCCCAAGAAATAATAGCTCTTGTGACCACATGTGTGTCCTAATTTATCTGTTCTCACTAAATTTAGACGTCTTGTAATTTCACTAAATTCAAGAGGTTTATGATCTTGGAAGTCTCTTCTCTGATTTATTTCTTTTACAACTTGAGGGTCAATATTTTTCACCACAGAAGGGTGTGTTTTATTAGGTAAATAACTCAGTTCTTTGTACAAACCATCTCTTACACTTTGATATAATGCATCTGTTGCTGGAGTTGTTTTATATATTTTATACATATTCATAACACGATTCACATCACCGACCCCTTTTCTTATTTTAATATTATTGTCAATTTCTACGGAATTTCCAGCATTACAATAATAATCTATATCAATATCCGGCACAAGTACAGATGAACTTAATCTTAGAAATGGAGATTTGGTTATAGCATGTCTTCTTAATATGTGGTAAAATACCATTTTATTAAGTTTAGATATAAAATTCATCATCCGCAAGTACCGCAGTAGATCAGGCAAGCAATAAATCGAGGTACTAACACCGTTTCCTTTGAAAAAAGTAGATAAAAGGTTTTAAAAGTACATCATGCCTGAAAATAAATACAACATTTTGTACCGGACATCTGACATTTGACAGCATTGACAACGATAGTGACATTGACAGAAGAAAAATTAATGTTCATGGCATGGCTTCAAGGTCTTTACGCCAATCTGATGGTATAGAGGCGACTGGAGGCGACTATTGAGATGAAAATAGAGAAGCGTCGATGTTGTATTCAAACATTTTAGTCAAATAAATGCAAGGTGGAGTTCTGCATGTAAAAAATCATCATCAAATAAGTACAACTATAAGGCCCTAAGGTTTCCACTGTTTCAATCCCAAAAACCACAGAACTTCTCCCCGATTGTAATAGGCGACGGCACGAGGGTGAAATCATCTAGTTTTTACAGTATCTACACCGCTTGAGAGCTCCGGCAACAACAGCAACAGCACCGGGTCTGTAATTTTTTTAACCATTTTATAAAATACCCGGGGTGCGTTTAAGTCAACTATCCAGATAAAAATCAAACTAGCGAGGGTTCGCTGAACGGAGTCATAGGTTTAACTGCCAAATTCAATTGTCAGTTCAGCTTGTTATTAATTATTCTCACTTTTTTCAAATCTTATTTACTTGTCACACACAAATAAAGTTCACGGAGGTGATACAATAAGTACTTGTTAAAAATATTTGTTTCTAGAGAGCGAATTGAGCAAACAGCTACATGTCAAAGTCAATCTGACAGCAGGATAAAATTTAGCGAGGTAAAAAGGTCGCTAAGATTTATTCTAGTAGGCGAAAACTTATACCAGCGGACGACCGTGAACGGGGCATATAAAATTTTAGTCAGTTTAATTTTTCACCTCTCGGTGTACTTGAACGGGGTGTTTAACGTTTAGTCCGTATAAATTTTAAACTGGATGGTTGACTTAAACGCACCCCTGGACAGTGAAATATCGGTTTGTCTCTTTCTATTTATTTCGGAAACAGCTGTAACTTGTACGTATTTCAGACTAGATAGGTATTTAGTAAAAGAGACAATGACTCATATGTTCACAAAAAGTTTATTTTATTTATCACCTGTCGTTTAAAGATCTACAGATTGATACCTGCCTTTTTAGCAAGGTGAATGAAACAAAAAAAAAGACAGCATGGGCTAGGTCCCTTTGCCTTTCCAAAAAGGAAAAAGGATTAAAAAACTGAAATCCCAAAACATAATTTTTAGTCATTTTTTAAATTCTCTCGATTGTGTATAATAATTTCTGTGTTAATTATTTAGCATTAAGTTATTTTAAAATTAGGTAGGCTCAAATTATTATTTTTTTCTAAACCTAAAATTATTCTATTCTATTCAAAAACCCTGAAGCCATACTAGAATGATAACAAAAATTTGTTCCGTATGTCAACTGTCAAACTGACAGCTGGAAGTACGGTTTGGCGCCGTTTTTACTTGTGTGTTCAAAGTTATTTTTAACTAATTACTTTAAATTATTACAAGAACCATGAAATATTGATAAATATAAAAAAAACTTGCAAGCTTTGATTTATGAAATCAGATATTTGCTAAAGATGCCTGTACAAAGTCGAAGTGTTATAAAGAACTTGCAAAAAGATGCTGGGGAAGGAGCTTCGTCTCTCGGCAAACCGAAATCACCTTCTCAAATGTAAGTGTTTACTTCCGTAGGACCACAAAATGACCACAGATCGTATGTAGAGCTTAGCTGCACCATATTTATTAGGATACAGTTTTGTCTATTTTGTATGTGTTCAGATTGACTTAGTGTCGAGTTTGAAGAATGATCAAGACAAACAAAATTGTAAACGTTCAACTGTGACTACTGTCATAGCCAACAGACCGATTATTTTTAAATTGATCGGAATTAATTAAATTTTGCAGTCAACAATGAATTGACATTTAACTCCTATCCAACTTCTGATGAATAAATTTTGTCTTGGTTTAAATAAGCTCGTTTGAGAAACATTCTTGTAAGGCAAATATTACAATCAAATGAAAATTTAAACAGAGTGATTCTTGTTATAATCATAGACACATATCAATTTTAGTTCCAACAGAAGGTCACCACGCAACGGGAACAAGTCACCGCATAATGGAAATCAGTTGACCATCACCAGCATGTTTGCCTCTAAAAGGAATAGAAGCCCCGATGGGCACGAAATTATACAGCCAGTAAGTTTTAGTGATTAGATGATTTAATTCAAATCATTACTAAAATGTAGTAGTTCTTCAGTGTTCAGCTATTGAATAATTTAATTTTAGAAAGAAATATTAATATTCCATTTATACTCCTAATGCTTGTGTCAATCATTAATAAGCAATGAATTCTGGCAAGTATGGCAGCATATAAAAACATTGACTTATTACTATAAAAGCTTTTCATTCCTGAGACTCCTTTGAGTATTTTTTGCTATTCCTTTTTTCGGATTTGGCCCAACATACACATTCAGATGAAAAATTTACCATATAAAGTAATGGTAACAAAGCCTTTTCCTTTTTTTTAGAAAAAGCTTAAATATGAGGATGATGAATCCAAAGAAAATAATAGAAGTGACTTATCCAAGAATAACAGTAGTGAAAACTTAAAAGTTGAAACAGAAAATGGAGGTACAGATGTGGAAGTGAACAAAATAGAAAAAATTGACACTAAAGATGTTGAAGTGAACAAAACAGAGGCAATGGACACAAAAGACATAGAAATGAACAAATTAAAAGACATAGATGAAGATGATGAAAACACTAAAAAACAGGATGTAACGGAAATTGGTGACAGCTTCGAAAGCAAAGTTCAAAATGATTCCAATGGAGAACATAAAGAAATAAGTAAAACTGAAAATAATAATGAAGAAAGAAGCCACCAAAAATCTATTCCTGATAATGAAAAATGTAACATCTGCGGTCAATTTTTGAATAATTCTGATATAATTTACTATCAAGGACACCCACAGAATGCTGTTGAAGAATATATAGCATTGACCAATGAGAAACTTGTTCTAGCATCAGGTCAGTGCTTATTATTATAATTATATCTATAATTAGCTGACCAGGCAAACATTGTTTTGCCATAAGAGTTACTGTAAAAATAAAAAAAATGGTCCAAAAATAGAAATGGAAGTGGTTACTTATTGTTCCTAAATACAATTTTAATAATTTTATTGCATGTTTTTACAGGTGAAGATGGGGATATAATGGAACGTCCTCAGACAAATATAACTAGTTTCTCTATATTTGATGAAGAGGGACATCTTTGCCCTATAGATGGAGGTCTGGTTGAAAATGATGTTCGGATTTACATGTCAGGTTATTTGAAGTCTATATGTTCTGATTCAGCTGAAATTGATGATGAATCTGTGCCTGTGAAAGATGTTGGCCCTATTATTGAATGGTGAGTGTGCTTTGTCTCTAGTACTTATCGTAATGTAGACTAATAAATTGAAGTACCTATTTTGTTCTTGATTTCTATTATTAACTACATCAACTTCTTCTGCTTCAGGTTCATACATGGCTTTGATGGTGGTGATAGGAACTGTATCACCTTATCAACTGAATTTGGGGAATATAATCTACTTAAACCAAGTGAACAATACACTCCTCTCATGAACAATCTCTATGAAAAGATATGGCTAAGCAAAGTTGTTGTAGAGTATTTAGAAGAGTATCATTATCTGCAGCCCACATATGAAGACTTGCTAGAACTGATCAGAGAGTCAACTATTCCAGAATTAAATGATGCCAAAATGACTGAAGAAATGCTTCACAAGCATGCTCAGTTTGTATGTGATCAGGTTGTGAGTTTAGAAGCTGATGAGGATGATGAACCACTAATTACATTGCCATGCATGAGAGAGCTAATTAAATTAATGGGTATTAAATTCGGCAAGCGTAAATTCCGAACTAAAATAGACTACAAAAAGGTTGACAAAAAAGCATGGACTAAGGCTACCACTACTCCTCTTGTTAGGAAAACATTTGAGAGCTTTTTCACGAATCAATTAGATAAAACAAATCATGAGTTAGTTCTAAGAAGGAAAAGATGTGGAGTGTGTGAGGCTTGTCAACTGCCTGACTGTGGAGAATGTAATGCTTGCCGTGCTATGGCTAAGTTTGGAGGACATGGCCGTACCAAAAAAGCTTGTGTAAGAAGATTCTGTCCCAACATGGCAGTTGAGCAAGCTGAAGATTCTGAACCAGATGATGAAGAAGACTATCAACAGATGGCCGAAAAGAAGCAACACGACAAGTTAGAGGATGCCGTACCAGTCAAATTGACTGGCACAAATAATAGAAAAATTAAATGGGTTGGCGAACCTACGAAAGCCGATGCTACCAAAATATATTACGAAAAAGTTGAAATTGATGGTGCTGAACTTTGCAATGGTGACTTTGTAATGGTTGAAACTTCTCAACCCAATATTCCTGCTTTGGTTGCTAGAGTAGTATACATGTGGCGAGAAACTATTAACACAAAATCTGGTTTCTTTCATGCAGAGGTATTTATCAGGGCCTCTGACACTGTTCTGGGTGAGGTCAGTGATCCCAGGGAAGTATTTTTAGGGGACAGATGTTGCCATGGTGCTCCACTTTCTTCAATTTTAAGGAAAGCTTGTGTTGAAAAGGGAGAAATTCCAGCTGATTGGTTCAGACTGGGTGGTAAGGAAGTAGATGACAAGCATTTTGATGATGATGGTAAAACCTATTTTTACAACAAATATTATGAAAGGTTCACTGCACGATTTGAAGACTTACCTGTTGATCCAGTTTGTCCTAATCCACTGAGGCAACATAGATTTTGCCCATCCTGTGAGAGGAAAACTAAAAGAGATGCTAAAAACATACCTAAAGTTTCTGGAAAATTGATGGAAAAATCCAGTTTTGTAACTGAATCTAATAGGACAGAATGGTCTTTAGTGAGGTGGCAAGATTACGACTACAAGAAAGGTTGTGGCGTTTTCCTTAAGCCTGGAACATTCAAATTGAAGAATACTATAACTAATGCAAATAATAATGTCAAACCAAAACTGGAGAAAGTTGATGAAGACATTTACCCTGAATATTACAGGAAGAGTGACAATAATATGCGAGGTTCGAATGTAGATACTGGGGAACCATTCTGTTTGGGTTACATTGCAGCAGTAACTGCCATTGGAGAGGGACCTTTAATTGTTCCTCAGGATATTTATTTAAAAGTCAATGTTCTTTATAGACCTGAAAATACAACCAGTAGATTTCCGCAGCATGAAGACGTTAATGTAGTTTACTGGAGCGAAGAAATTCGTGATGTGTCTTTCTCTGCAGTTGTAGGAGCATGCCATTTAATTTATGAACAAAATGTTCCACAACAATATTCCTTGATGCAGTGGCTGGAGGGAGATCCGAGTAGGTTTTACTTTAGGATGGCTTTTGACAAATCTTCTGGTCAAATAATAGACGTCCCACACCATGCCATTAGTGTTGGACGCACTGAAAGAGGCAAAGACAAGGGTAAAGGTAAAGGAAAGTCGAGCAAACCTGTCGAAAGTTATGATAATAAACTGGAACATAATATATCGGTGCGACCTCTAAGAACTCTAGATGTATTTGCTGGTTGTGGTGGTCTGTCTGAAGGCTTGCACCAAGCTGGCGTGGCGGAATGTAGGTGGGCAATAGAGAATGTTGAAGCTGCTGCACATGCTTATGCTCTTAACAATAAAAACTGTATTGTCTTCAATGAAGACTGTAATGCGTTACTCAAGGAAGCAATGTCTGGGGCCACTCACAGTGTAGGTGGACTACGTCTGCCGATGCAGGGCGAAGTAGAACTATTAGTCGGGGGACCACCTTGTCAGGGTTTCTCTGGAATGAACAGATTCAATTCGAGAGAGTATTCCAACTTCAAAAACTCTCTCGTAGCTTCATACTTGTCTTACTGTGATTATTATCGGCCGAAATATTTTATACTCGAAAATGTAAGAAATTTTGTGGCATTCAAAAAAGGTATGGTATTAAAACTGACATTGAGGGCATTACTCGACATGGGCTATCAATGCACGTTCGGGATTCTGCAGGCCGGCAATTATGGGGTACCACAGACAAGAAGACGGCTTATTATTTTAGCAGCCGCGCCCGGATACAAGTTACCGTTCTATCCAGAACCCACACACGTGTTTAGCAGGCGTGCATGCTCTTTGACTACCACTATAGATGGTAAACGCTTTGTTACAAACATTCACTGGGATGAGTCTGCTCCTAGAAGAACATGTTCAATCCGAGATGCTATGAGTGATCTGCCACGAATATGCAATGGTGCTAACAAAATAGAAATTGAATATGGATCCATGCCAGAGAGTCATTTCCAACGATTAGTTAGAAGCAAGGACGAGAATGCGAAACTACGGGATCACATTTGTAAAAACATGGCGCCATTAATTCAAGCTAGAATATCCAGAGTCCCCACTACGCCTGGTTCTGATTGGAGGGACCTACCTAACATATCGGTGGCACTGTCAGATGGAACTAAATGCAAGGTAGGTAACATTTCTGAAATACGTACCAAGTAAACTAAATGAAGTTACTGTTATTTTTAAACCTACTTCAAAAAGATGGGATGAGTAGTTTTCTTTATACATTTACATGCGAAATTCCGGTACTCAATAAAAAATCTCAATAGCGGGAAATAAGTGACTTTGGTAAACGTAAGCCACTATGGCTAAAAACTGTCTGGAGGAGTAGCAATTTTTTTTTATAAGAAATGCAAATCTGGAGTGTTCGTGTTGGCAGGTCCTGCAGTACAGATACCACGACAAGCGCAATGGACGGTCGTCGAGCGGCGCATTGCGCGGCGTGTGCGCGTGCGCAGCGGGAGGCGCGTGCTCGCCGTCCGACAAGCAGGAGAACACTCTCATCCCGTGGTGCCTGCCACACACCGGCAACCGACACAACAACTGGGCGGGACTCTATGGTAATGTCTCACACATAACTGACTCGTGCACTGACGGACACTGACTCAACACGGTGGCGGAGGTCATTGATATTTTCAACTGTACTCTGAGTGAGTTCACAAGGACCACATACTGTGTAGCATGTAAGGTTTAGTCATATATATTTTAAGTTACTTTGTCGCATTAGTTTTAATTAACTGTAATGGCAAACGTGACATGTGTGTGTGATAAATAAATAAATAACAAGCTATTCCGCGTACTTGCGGACGACAAGCAGAGCAGGAATTTTTTTCAACAATCCAATTTAATAAAAGAACTTAGATTCCTGGCCTGAAATATAAACTTTTCAATAATAATTAATTGATGCAGTGTTTTCAGAAAAATCCAACCTGAGACTTCTTTTAGCAGGTTTCGCTATTTCTCATAGTGCCAGATTTGGCCATCTACACCCACTCGAATAATTCGCAGTTTATTAGTACTTTTTCGCAGAGAGGGAGAAGTTGCTCATGTCTGTAACTAGGTATAATTAGGTAAGAGGTTGAAATTCAGTGATAAATGAACGCTTTTATAATTCAGGGCGAGTTTGCTGGGACGGCTACTTCAGTACAACGGTGACGGACCCCGAGCCGATGGGCAAGCAAGGCCGAGTGTTGCACCCGGAACAGAACCGCGTCGTGTCAGTTCGTGAGTGCGCGAGGTCGCAGGGCTTCCCAGACACCTACATATTCGCAGGCTCAGTACAAGATAAGCACCGACAGGTAAAACCAATAATTATGATGATTTTCCAGTAAATTTTGAGGTAACAGTAGTGTTACAAAAGCTTCCGAGATGGTGCGCTATAATGTCGAATAACTAGTTTAAAAAATGCGTAAACAAGACCCAACCTTATCTATGTCATCCGAACTATAAAAGTCTAAATGCGCGAAATTAAATTTAAACCTGGCGGGGTTTTTTACGCGTGTTTTGGTTTTTGTTTTATTTATGAGTAGGTATATCAGTGGTAGTATCTTACATAATTTTGCCAATTTTAAGTTGCACTAATCTCGGTGTCTAGGCAATATGATTAGTAAAGGTCGATTATTACGATCATTTCTTATTTGCCAGAGTACACACGCAACATTTTTTTAAATGTTGCATTATACTAGAAATTTCTCCTGTATTGTGGGTGTGTTTCATGACATGCTTGTTTTATTCGCAGGTCGGTAATGCCGTGCCTCCGCCGCTGGGCGCTGCATTGGGCAGACAAATAAAGGCCGCTTTAACCTCCAGTATAGCAACATAAACTGATTATTATAACATGCATTAATTTAAGATGACTTTTGTAAAATAATGTTAAGTAATGATATGCACCTTTGTTTTGCTTTACAGTTTTGATACAATCATGACTTGTCTAAGGTATTTGTTGTAATTTTATTATGACGTACATATTAAATAATAAAATATATATAAGTAAAATGTTTTATTTATTCAATGCATCTTTAGTTTTTCTTTTAACGTTTTTCACTAAAATACTTAGTTCAACATCTTCTTTAGATTTCTTAGGCTTTTGGGCCTCAGGTGGTGTATCTGCAGGTCTGCGCTTCAGTTTCTCTTGAATAAGCTTATCCATATTCTTTGTTTTCTTGAAATTAGGATCACTTGGGTCAATGTTGTAGAGATGCGAGTTATACAATGCTGAAAACCGGTCGTCGTTCACATCGATTTCAAAATCAGGCAGGGATTGTTTCTGTTCACTCATTTTAGCTTTCAATTTCTTTTTCCGTCTAGACTTTTTGTTACTCTCCGACTCTTGGATTTTCTTCAGACTAAAGTGTGCTTTACCATCGTCGTCATCCAAAAGTAACTCTAATTCCGCTTTCTTCTTTTCGTCCTCTGAATCTATGTCACTGTCTTTACTTTGCTTGTTTTGCTCTTTATTCTTTTTGGCAGCTTTAGATTTTTTGAATTCTGGTTTATTGAACTCTTCAGCAAAGTATGGATCATTCATATCAATGTCAGAAGGAACATCAGACATACTGCCGTCTCCTGAATCTGATCCATCATCTTCATTTTTCTCCTTTTTCTCTTTGTTTTTCAATTTCTTTTCTTTTTTCTTCTCTTTTCGTTTTTGGATCAACTTTTCGAATGGTGTTAATTCTTTAGTTTCTGTAAATAATGGAAATAGTTTACCAAAATGTATTTATTTTATTAGATTTTCATAAATTAATTTAAGTACTTGTAATTTGTGTCATACCTGCATTTATTTTCTTCTTCACTAACTCCTCTGCTTTGTCTTTGATTCCTATTCCCCAACTAATTTCCATTTCCATGTCCTTATTGCTTTTCTTTTCGTCTTTTTTCTCGATGTCTTCAAGCAGTTTCTTATATTTGAGTATAGGATCTTCATCATCGTTGTCTGACTTGACTTCTGCTTCTTCAGTTTGACCATCATCTATAAAAAACTTATAATATAATTTCTTTCTAATTACTGAGTTTAAAAAAGCAAATTGCGTAAAAGTTTAATACCTTCGCTTTCACTACTGGATGCTAAATATTCTTTAAGATCCAGGTCATCAATTTTGCCATCTAACGCGCCTTTAATGGTTTCTGTCCTGTTTGGGTTAGTGGCATCCCACGTGAGCTCAACTTTAGCTTGTTGCAACGCCGTTGTTGTAAACAATCGAGGTTTGTACTTCGTCAAGTCGGGGAGTTTTGTGCACTCCTCTCGGGGTTCCTGGAATGAGCAAAATAATTAATCCATCGGTTCTTCATATTATGATTGCTGCATCATAATATAAGAACTGGTGATACATACTCAAAAATAGAAAAAATTGGTTCATAGTGGTCACACAAAACCATTTTTTATCCTTCTTTTTATCTGCAATTGGCTTTAAGCCATAATCAGATGTTTTCTGGGATTAATTTGGATTGGGTGTGATTCCATTAAACAGCACCATATGAGTCAGTAGAGACTAAATAGTTCCTCTGGTGTATGTCTAATATTTGCTATCTTTTAAAGCCAATTTAATACAAAAAAAAAAGTATAAAGGGTTCACATCATGAAGAATATAAGACAATGCGTTAGTTTTGTACTTAGCAGAATCATATTCAACATTTAAATTGTCCATACCTGATCAAAAGTAACATCATCAGGAATAAACCGCATGTCGAGCCGGGTAGCACTACTTTCGTACTCCATACCATCACATTCGCTATACAGTTTGTCTGCCGTGGACACCGAGTCACATTCTACCACAGCATAGAAATACTTCAATCTATTTAGTTGATATCTACGTAGTTTTTCCATATGGTAAGAGGAACCTGCAAGATTCAGCAATAAATAATAATCGATGTTAATGTGCATAAAATTAGTATAGATTATGTAGTGTCTCGTCCCGGCTTCACTTATGCATTTTGTGGTACATAAAATATAAGATCTTTTTATGACTTAACAAAAAGTTCTCGCTTGCAAAACTCCCAGTTACTTTATATTTTAGACATTTACACAAACAATTAATTTAAACAAACCTTCCTCATTGCCGCCATCTTCCGTTACATTTTCTAATTTATCTTCTGTTAATTCAATGGGTCCCCGTATTTCCTCTTCCTTCATTCTTTCCAGACCATACTCAGATGGGTATATCTGAAACATATGATTTTAGTTTCAACAACAAAGTAAAATATTTTTACTTTTAAATTTTTTAAACAAACCAAGTAAGTGTCCATTCGTAATATTTATATTTAGAACATTTATGCTTGTAATCATTTACATGTAAAGTGACTTTGATAACTATTATTATGAAAACTGTTGTATTGTATCTTACAGTGATTTTTTTGATGACACCGCCAGCTGGTAGAAATGAGTTCAGTAAAACCATTAGATCTGTAGCTTTTATGTTGTCCCAGTCCATGTTGCATATGGCTATTCTGAAAGTATTTTTATCTTTAGAGAAAGTTAATATTTATATTATAGCGTCCGTGTGCATTTTAGCAGATTGAGATGAGAGACCCTAGTTCTTTGTATAGTAATGTTCAAATACAGTGCAAGTTTTTGTAAATCGAATATTTTTCAAAATGCTATCTCTATATTTTTAAAATCATACAATCAAAACATGTATTGTGTACTTATAGCATTTTAAGTAATAGTTTACTTAACTGAGCCACAATGTCACAGCCTTAACCTATGTAATGTTTTTGTCAAAAGCCTTGAGTTATTGTTGAAGGTCAGATAAGATAAAGGTTTTTTTTTTCTTTTTTATTAATAACATGCAATCAATCATCTAGTTGCCTATACTCAATTACATTGGAATAGGTTGTGGACTGGGGAAGTGGAGGGAGCCATCGCTTCATCTCCTGTAGTTAGACAAAAAAACAGTTTTGGGCACAAATGGTGCTCTAATTTTACTTTATCCGAGATTTATGGGTCCTCAGGGATTGCCAAAATGTTAGCATACCTCGTGCCGATGTAGAGAGTATACACAAAACCTAATTATACAATCAAACACCACCAACAGAAAGGCTCATTATGGCTGAGCTGCATGGAATATATTCTTTAATAATACAAGAACACAACGGGCACAAAAACTTGGCACTCCAAGAAGCCTGTGAACATCCCAGGAGACTTCTGAGCTTCTGGAAAGAGCAGGGTTGGCTTGTATAGCCAACCGTCCCACCTCACGCATGGACTACCTACAAGTCCAAATGTGGAAAAGGGAGCCAATAACAATATAGTTGTGATTAAGAGCAACATACCTTTTAGTAGACTCGTCAGTAGTTTCTGCATCAGCATCAAGTTCACCCCACTCATGTTCCAGGTCACTGTCTTCTTCTGCCTCACTGCTCTCTTCGTTTGATGAACTGTCCGTTTGTATGACTCCTGTGAAATAAACAAGTGCATGCTATTTTGTAACTAAATAGTGTTTATTTAGTTATTTAAACTAATACAAGAAAATAAGGGTTGTCTTCTATTTACCTTCTCCACGGGCATAGTCAATGTCCAAATCTAGCAACCTGTTCTTAACTTTTTTCTCCAACTTTCCACGAATTAATTTGTCATTTAGAAAGACTGGCTCCTTCTCATCTTTGCCATCATCACTGGGTGGTCTTTTTACGAAGCGACCCGGCACAGAGTCGTTCCCAGATCCATCACTTTTATCAACTGCAGTCGCTTCTTCGTCTTCGACGTCGTCTTCATCGGAACTACTTCCAGACTCATCCACCTCATAGTACTTCCTCAAATTCTCCGTAGAGGTTTCATTGATAGGCCGCCCACGTTTATCCACAGTGTATTTTACTTTAAACTTTTCATCTTTGAACATGGACTGAAATCGTTTGTCTATCTTAACTTTCCTCTCATGTTTAGGAATTTGTCGATATCGTGGATCGTTTAGATATTTTGTAAAACGATTATCTTTTAAAATATCACCCATGATCGTACGTTTTGAAAATAATTAGCAAATAAAACGGTGTTTTTATCTTATGTTTTGAGGTTAAGATTAAAAAAGAAAACAACAAGTGACACTAGCAGTCACGTTGGTGAAATGACGTTGGTGACGTCTTGATGACATCAGGGTGCGTTTAAGTCAACCATCCAGTTTAAAATTTATGCGGACTAAACGTTAAACACCCCGTTCAAGCACACCGAAAGGTGAAAAATTAAACCGACTAAAATTTTATATGCCCCGTTCACGGTCGCCCGCTGGTATAAGTTTTCGCCTACTAGGATAAATCTTAGCGACCTTTTTACCTCGCTAAATTTTATCCTGCTGTCAGATTGACTTTGACATGGAGCTGTTTGCTCAATTCGCTCTCTAGAAACAAATATTTGTATCAAGTACTTATTTTCTCACCTCCGTGAACTTTATTTGTGTGTGACAAGTAAATAAGATTTGAAAAAAATGAGAATAATTAATAACAAGCTGAGCTGTCAATTGAATTTGACAGTTAAACCTATGACTCCGTTCAGCGAACTCTCGTTAGTTTAATTTTTATCTGGATGGTTGACTTAAACGCACCCCAAGGGTGCGTTTAAGTCAACCATCCAGTTTGAAATTTATACGGATTAAACGTTAAACACCCCGTTCAAGTACACCGAGAGGTGAAAAATTAAACTGACTAATATTTTATATGCCCCGTTCACGGTCGTCCGCTGGTATAAGTTTTCGCCTACTAGGATAAATCTTAGCGACCTTTTTACCTCGCTAAATTTTATCCCGCTGTCAGATGGCTGTCAGATTGACTTTGACATGGAGCTGTTTGCTCAATTCGCTCTCTAGAAACAAATATTTGTAACAAGTACTTATTTTATCACCTCCGTGAACTTTGTGTGTGACAAGTAAATGAGATTTGAAAAAAATGAGAATAACTAATAACAAGCTGAGCTGTCAATTGAATTTGACAGTTAAATCTATGACTCCGTTCAGCGAACTCTCGTTAGTTTAATTTATATCTGGATGGTTGACTTAAACGCACCCCAAACATTCCATTTTGTAGTGATGTGAACTAGTCGATTATAATCGGTTTCCTTATACGAAAGATTTAGAATTTGCCTTATACCCTTGCTTATACCAACGGTGCTTAGAGCTTTGGTTTGGCCTAATCATAGACTTAAAAGATGGACTGTGGAATGGATTGCTAACTAAATGACAGATAGAATTGGCAATACTCTAAAAGGAGAGCAGAGAAATAAAAGAAGACTCGCTCTTTTTCTAGTTGAGTAGGCAGCTATTGCGCAATCCATACTTCAATTCTATGGTTAGTGTAGCTCCCTCTACCAAATGTCATATGACACAATACTTAATGTCAATGTCATCGTCAAATTCTGCTTGAAGCGTAGGCTTGAAGCCTGGAGCCAAATCCTTAATAAATATAATTGAATTAAAAGCTGATCGGTCTGGATTTTTATCAACATCATGAATAGTATTGGAGAAGAATGTACTGAGCTAAAGAAAAAATATGACGATTGCTTCAATAGTTGGTTTTCTGAAAGATTTCTAAAAGGCGACCACGATGACTCTGTGTGTGCCGGAATCTTCAAAGTCTATCAGGATTGCGTAAAAGTAAGTGCATGTTATGTATTATTTTGCTTACTTATATAGTTACTTAAATCTTCCAATTCACAAGAATCATCGAAGGATCCATATGTATGCCAACCTATTGTTGTATTGTTATCAGTCTGATAAGGAACGTATTTCTTTTTTGTGAGAGATATAACAGAAACTTCTATCAGACTTTAAATTAAATTTTATTCCTCATTATAAATTGAGTGAAATAATTTGATATCTGATGCAATAGCTTCATTATTGTCATTTATCATTATTGAAAATCTAATTGAACCAAAGCTGTTGTTGTGATTTCTAGTTGTATGAATAGAATTTCATAAACTTACATCCTTATCCCATGGGTGGCAAAAACTAAAGTATAGAATTATTGCATTAGTCAGCTTTTAATTCTTTATGTTTATTATGATGACAGTTGAGCTATGATTATGAAATATAATTCAATGTACTTTAATTTCAGAATGCAATGAAACAGCAGAACATAGAATTCAGAGAAATTGACAAGGATGTCCTCGGTACAGATGGGGAGTTTAAAGCACCACCTTCTGGCAGCAGTTGACAGAACATCATAATGTGTGCATTGCAACTAGCAACATGCCACAAGACGCTCTCTTGGAAGAAGCAACACTTACCAGTTGAATACAAAAATAAACCTAATATTTCTAAGCAGAATGTTGTCAAAGTATTGTACTAAACAGACCAAAGTGTAGCATCCTTTTTTTTATTGGCTCATTTAGTTTCCTACACACGGCAGTGAGTATGCTGTGCCCATTGTCTAGGATTTGTAGTTAGCTACCAGGCATGGCAAGACCTGCTGTCAAAATACTGTGTAGTGGAGCCTTTAGACTTTAGGTCATGTTTTGCTGTGTACTTATTATGTATAAAGTCAGTCTTGTTGTTGTGAATGCTTATTGAAATGATCTAAATGTTGTTACCTAGAGCACAAAGTATTTTGCAATTTGCTGTAAGATTACATAGGCATTTCGCCTTGCATTTCATTAGTTCAAATGTAGATAATGTTATTATTTAGATTTTTATTGTTGTATAGTTATTTAGGGAAAAAATAATAATTTTAAATGCAAATCTTAATTTTTTTTTAAACCCTGTCTCTTTAGAACAATATCAGATCAGCAATAAATATAGGAATTTAAAACTTATGCTAGTAGCTTTTAATATCTTTTCATAGGCTGTTTTAGTTACACAATTTTCTTTTCTGAATACAATTAAATCATTAAAATACAAATCATGTTATAAAATAATAGACTTACGTAGGAAGGATAATTATTTAATAATAAGATTTAGAAATAAAATAGGGCTGTGTGTGGATTATCTTTGGCTTGTGTCTCTGGGTCTATACACATAGCCTCGGCTCTTCATTTCTCTTATGACACCAGCTGGTAATCTTCCTGATACTGATATTGCATACACTCCTTTCGTAAATCGATCTGAAAACAAGATAATCTTGATAAAATTGCTACAGTGCAGTGGCAGAAAGATCCTTCTACTGAATTGGTAGGCATTGAAGACAACTCTATATTGGTTGTTTTGTACTAATAAGTGCTAGTAGTGTCACTAGTCATGGCAAGAGTAGTGTGGCCAGTATATTGACTAGCCCATAGAGATGTGGCAAAATATTATCTACCTTTAACTAAAGCAAACATGTTTCTTTTCAAAGTAAGAAGTTCCATTAAAAATCAGCAGAAATTGTACCAAAGCATGTCTGAAAAGTACCAATTATAATTTTTTTTAATTCAAGAAATGCACAATAATCAGTGTTAATGTCATTCTATGGTTGAAACTGCTAATACTATTGTTAGGGTTGTCACAATAATGTTAAGTTTTAGTTTCACACTTGACAAAACATTAAAAACATAAGTTCCAAGTTTACTAAGGTTTTTGATCAGTAGTTAAAGTAGTTGTTAAATCACTACACATTCATAAAAAAAATGTATAGGATTTTAAGAATAGTTGGTTTAACTAGAGGTGGCTGGCTGTCTTGGATATCTTTAAGCTGGAGTAGTTCCAGTGTATAACAAGTTGTCTGGCGCCACCTTGCTCCTTCACTGAACCTACTCTGAATTTAATATGTCATGGTAGGCCACCAGATCAAACAACAGGCCCTTCGTATCAATTAGCGAAAAAGTTTAACACTCACTTATGCGTTGCCATTTGCAAACCCAACTATCTTCAGGGCTCATAACAGCAATCATTCTGAAAAAAAAAAGAAATTAGCATTAAAGCATGAAGTATCATAACAATGTAAAAAAAAAAGTCTGTATTGTAGTACCTACTTAGGTGAGAACAGAAGAAAATGATGATTTTGAAACACTATTAATAGTCATGCTGTCTAATCATGGAAAATAGACAAATCAGCACTGTATACCTTAAAACGTTGCACATTAATTGTTTCAATGTAAAATAAATTAGTTTCGAATAAACTAGTGATCTTACCCATCAAAGTTATTACTAGTGCAGTCATAAACATTGTCTTTATTGTTCTTCATGCGGAGGAATTCATCGCAGTTGTCGCAGCCATCGTACTCAAACTGCTCAAATGTCTGGAAAATTAATGGACAATATCAGTGGTTGAATGTAGTTGTACCTACTTTGCATGTTAGGGCAAAATAATATAAATAACTAGCGGCCCATCCCGGCTTCGCAAGTCCTCTAAAACCCGGTCCTGATGGTTATGAACACAACAAAAAAAGAATTGTCCGCTTCGGTCCAGCCGTTTTCGAGTTATGAACTTAGCAACACATTTTGCGATCCATTTTTATATTATAGATAGAAGAAGAAGAAGATAGATTAAGGAAATAAGTGGATACGAAAAGAGACGGTCTTAGGAAAGGGGTGAGTAAAGACAATAAAAAGATCAAATACCTTTATAAGAGAGCATACTAAACAAGCTCGCAGGCCTCGGAGATCTTTTGGCACTGTATCCAACGACATTCTTCGAGTTACGTTCTCCAATACTTTTGGTGTCGAATTGTAGTTCTCTGCTCGTATGCAAAACTATTTTTGCAAGTTTTATAAAACTTTAAGCTCACTTTATGGTAAAAACGGAGATTCCAAAATGAAGAAAACGCGAAGCAAACTGAAGTAAACGCTGTTGTTTGACAGTGACAAGATACCTATGATTGACATAAATGAAATTGACATTTTATTTGACACTGACATTGGATGCGTTCAATTTTATAAGTTTTCCTTTTTTTCTGCAATTTAATTAACTTTCGTTGCTTTTGCTAAGCTGGCCCACCACAAGCGTCGTTCTTGATATAACATACTACAAAATAGTAAAACAAATGTATTAAGGTCAATTTTAAAGAAAATAAGAAGAGAAAATATAAGTTGGCACAGACCAAAACCAATTCAAATATGTCCACATTGAATGTCAGGGTTGTGTGCTATTCGCAAGCAAGTGTATATCGTAATGAAGCATGCCTGTTTCAGGCATGGGTAGGCGTAGGCACGCTCTTTCAGGCATATCTAGACAGGCTCTTTAACATATTACTTGAACGCATCCAAGACTTCTGTAGTATTGCCACTTTAAAAAAGTAACACCAAACATTACGCTTTTCCAGGATGCGGTCGGCAGCGATGCATATTTTAAAGGTTTTGACAAACAGCAAGTTCGGTAGAACCACGCTTCTACCGAACTCGCTGTTTATCAAAGCCTGGCGCGAAATGATTCTGGCGGGTCGTAAAAGCGCGTTATGATAGTCAAAAAATAACCAATAGCGATTCCGTCCGCCAAACCCGAATTGGCAAAATGAGGCAAATTCGACACTCAATTTGAATAATTATCATTGTAGCAAGAAAAGCAAAGTTCAACAGCTCTCAAAAGAACTTTTGTTCGGTGTAGGACCTACGTTTTTAACGATTCCGGTAGTAACCAGGAAACCATTAATGCAGGAATTGCAATCTTCTGCCCGCGCACAAGCATTATTATTAAAGCCACTAACTAAACTACAGTTGAATCCGTTTATTATGACATCGAGGGGAAATAATAAACACGTCATTCTAAGCGGACGTCATACCCCTCGTTTACACCAAGAAACAAGTTAAATGACTTCGTCGGTAGTTGGTGAAGGTATAACACGCTTGTGTTTGTTCTAAGAATATTTTCGATTGTTAGTGGACCAAATTTGAGTGAAACTTGATCGAGAGTATTCCTAGTGTTTGTGTTCGTCCGTAAGGTTAGTTTTTATTTGTTTTTGTCCGTTTTTACCCAAAAATGAGTGCGAAAAAGCCTGCAGAACCGCCTGATCGCGGGCGTCCTCCCATTGAACCGTTTGATTTGCCTCCCAACCTCACCATTACACTTCCCCATGACTCCCAAATACTTACGCAGGACCCAGCTATGGAAACTGACAACGCAAACCGCAAACGGACCGCTATTTCGTCTCCTACTTCTCCTAATGTTCCTGCTAAAATAGCGAAAAACATAACTGGAAGACTGTTATATACACCCAGAGACAACCCGCCGTACATTGTCCATATCTCCCATAAAGACAACCAGACCTCAGGTACTGAGCTACAAAGAGTTAAGTTTGGTATGTTTTTGATGAAAAATAACATCAGCAATGTACGCCTTGATGGGGTCAAACGTTTAGGTAGAAACCGCCTCTCTGTTGAGTTTAAGTCACATCAAGATGCAAACAGTTTCCTGATTAACAAGTTACTTGCTGAAAATAATTTTCTTGCCTCCATCCCACAATACAATATAACAAGGATGGGCATAGTAAGAGACATCCCCATTGAATGGCCTGAGGAGGAAATTATTGAAAATATTGTAGTCCCTGAGGGATGCGGTCCAGTCATTAAAGCCAGAAGGATGAGCCGTAAGGTTACCTCTTCTGGGGTAGCTGAGTGGAAGCCTACACAAACCGTAGTTGTTACCTTTGATGGACAAGTTTTACCCAAACGCGTGTACTGCTTTTACTCGGCTCTTCCAGTGGAGAGATACACCTTCCCAACTGTACAATGTTACTTATGTTGTCGGTATGGCCATACCCGTACAGTTTGTAGATCCAAGCCCCGTTGTTTTAAGTGCGGCAATGACCACCCAGGGGATGGTTGTGAAACCACTCCCGAGTTGGGCTTTTGTGTTTCTTGTCAGGGTAACCATTTTGCGAATGACAGTGCTTGTCCAGAATTGGGCCGACAGAAGAGTATCAAAGCTCTGATGGCGGAGAAATCGATATCGTATGCGGAGGCGAGCCAAGTTTTTCCACCTGTCTCTCGATCATATGCTGATGTCTCAAAATCATCTCCCCGTAGCAAAGCTACAATAACCAAGTCCCAACCGAGTCCAATCGCTTCACCACAAAAATCCTATCGAAAAACAGTCTTCCTTGCTCCTAAGCCTCGAGCCCCCCTTTCGCCTGGATATAATAAAAAAACTCACCAAGCCCTAATCCAAAACTACTCATTCTCCCCGTCCCAAAATGGCTGCGCCTTCCCATCGGAGGATGCTGAGCCAATGACATCAAGACAGGATAGCTCTAAAAATATCTTAGACCTTATTACCAACATGTTAATGTCTGCACTTGTTAACCCTAACCACACAATACCTGACCACGTTGCCTCAAAATTGACCACTATTTTAAATTATATCCATAATGTTCCATCCACTAACATTTCTTCAATGGAACGTGAGGAGTATTACTCCCAGGAAACCTGATCTTTCCTTTTTAATTAATAAATATAAACCATCAATTTGCGGCATTGCGGAGACATGGCTTTTGCCTGGAAGTAATTTCAGGTTGCCATGTTTTGGCACTGTTCGTAATGATAGAACTGATGGATACGGAGGATGTGCTTTGCTCATCAATAGCAAAGTATCATACTCCCAGATTCCTCTACCCTTCGTTGGTGACAACATCAATGTTGTTGCTGTTAAGGCTGAGGATATAAATATTTTTTCTTTTTATATTGCGCACCCAAAACTCGAATACCTCTCGGCAATTAGAAATATGTTAAGCAGTGTCAGCGGTCCAATACTTGTTATGGGTGATTTTAATTGTCATCATTATCGGTGGGGATCAGACTTTTGCGATAACTTTGGCATAGGCTTGCTGGACATATTGGATGACCTCAGCCTCTGTGTCATCAACGACGGCAGCGCTACGCGCAGGTCTTCTCCAGGACAGAATAATAGTTGTGTTGACTTGACGTTTTGTTCGTCCAATATGTCTAGCCTACTCGTCTGGCGTCGCTTGAATATGACTTATGGAAGTGATCACTACCCCATCATGATTGAATTCCCTTCCAAAAATATTCCCTCTAAAGTCTCCCCTCCCCTTCTTAAATACCAATTAGGCTCACCAGATTGGGACCTATATTCCAAAATCCTGGACTTAAGAGTATCCGCACTGCCAAAAATTAACAGTGATAATGCCCACGAATGTCTTATGTCCTTTTCATCCATCGTTTCCTCTACAGCAGATGATTGCTTCCCCCTCAAAAAAACCCCATCTGGTAAAGTTCCTTCTCCGCCATGGTGGGATAGTGAATGCACTGACATGATCAGAGCCAGGAATGAAGCTGAAAAGACTGCTAACCGCAATATGAATCTGGAAAATCTCATCGCCTACAAACGGATCTTGGCTAAGTCAAGGAAATTGTTTAAACAAAAGAAACGAGAAGGTTGGTCAAAATATTGCAGTTCGTTGAGTCCATCTACCCCGGTTTCGATGGTCTGGCGGAAGATTAAACGCTTTCGGAGCAGTTTAGTTTCTGCCACCTCTAGCTACATACCAGAAGAACTGGGATACCAGTTTTTTACAAAAGTCGCTCCACCATATGTTCCAGATAAAGAGGAGATTGGTGTTGGCATCGAGGATGTAGACAACTCCAACGATCCTATGAACATACCATTTAGTGTGGAAGAACTCAAAACTGTGCTATCTCACGTCAAGGACTCTGCACCAGGGGTGGATGGATTCCCTTACTCATTTATTTCTAAAGCTGGTCCAAAAACTCAACAATATTACCTTGACTTGGTTAATTTCTGCTTTGTTTCCGGCTACATTCCCACAGACTGGAAGGTTCAGGTTATCATTCCGATATTAAAACCCGGCAAAGATCCTAACGACCACTGCTCATATAGACCTATCGCTCTATCGTCCATACTAATAAAACTGCTAGAACATTTAGTTAAAAACCGTTTAGAGTGGCTGGTAGAGAACAGGAGACTGCTTCCGCCGACTCAGTTCGGCTTCAGGAAAGGCTTGGGCACAGCTGATAGTGTAGGTATCCTCACTTCAGCGGTCCGGCTGGCCCTCAGTAGGGATGAGTCGGTGGTTGCTGTCTTTCTGGACATATCAGCTGCTTACGATTCGGTCCTCCTCCCTGTTCTCAGGCAAAAACTGCATGAGCTGAGAATCCCGGGAAGAATATGTCGTATCATCGGTCACATATTTTCCAATCGCGTAGTTCAGTTAAGAATCCCTGGTTCTGACTCCGAACAAAGAACAGTCTGGAGAGGTTTACCTCAAGGATCTGTTCTGAGTCCCCTATTGTACAACATATATACCGCTAACTTGTCTTCCTCCTTAAATTTTGATTGTCAAATCCTTCAGTATGCTGACGATATTGCTTTACTGGTCACTAGCAGGTCCATTCAGGATGCCGCATCATCGATGAACGTCTCCCTTTCTTCATTAAACCAATGGCTTCTCGATCACGGGTTATCCTTAAGTGCACCTAAGAGTTCAGCAGTCATCTTTACCCGCAAGCGTTCTATTCCTCAAGTCGACATTAATATTGACGGACAAAACATCCCAATACAGGATAAGGCTAGGTTCCTGGGAGTAACATTAGATTCAAAACTGTCAGGTGTTTACCACATTAACAATACGGTTAAAAAATGTGAACGCTCCGTATCAGTACTCAAGGCTTTGGCCGGGGTGTGGTGGGGAGCTCACCCGTCCACCCTTAAACTGGTGTATAATGCGCTGACCAGGAGTGTCCTCGACTACTGTTGCTTCCTTCTTGAGCCCTGCAACAAAGAGGCGCTTAAGAAATTAGACATCATTCAGTCCAAGAGTCTGAGAATTGTTATAGGAGCTATGAAGTCCTCTCCCGTTAATGCACTTCAGGTAGAATGTGCGGAGCCACCCTTATACCTACGAAGACAGTATTTGGCAGATCGCTTCTTATCCAAAGTCCTCCCTCTTTCAACCCATCCCCTACTCCCAATCTTAGAACAAATAGACTTATCCTTTAATGATTCCCCTTACTGGAACAGTAAGACAGTTCCCTTATTGATAAACAGGTACAGAGAGCTTAAACACCTTTCTTCGCCCGTTTGTCAATATCCAATCCTCCCAGTCTTCTCCGCCGCATACGAATCGATTCATTTCGAACCAAAAGCCGTTTTGGGACTGGGTATCTCAAAGAATTCCCAGAACGCGAAGGACGACTTTGAGTCGGCTCTTGAGCGCTTTTGGGGGGGATGGAATATATTCTATACAGATGCGTCAAAATTGTCCCCAACAGAATGCACTGGTGTGGCAGTATATTATCAAAATTCTAAAATTGCTTTACTTTTTCAATGCCCACCAGAATCTTCAGTTTTTACAGGCGAATGTATTGGCATTTTGGAAGCCTTACATTATATTAAATCCCATCAAATAACAAGGTCAGTCATTTTGTCCGATTCGCGTAGTAGTATTCAGGCCTTGTTGCAAAATCAATTTCATAGTAAAATTCATAGTCAAATTGTTACAGATTCTAAGAACTTGTTATTTGATTGCTCCCAAAACGGCTTGGACATCGAGATAGCTTGGATCCCTGGTCACTCAGGAATTGTTGGCAATGAGTGCGCTGACTCGTTAGCAAAGTATGCCACATCGAATCCAGCTGATCGAAAGCACTACGTAGCTCATAACTACGATTTGCAAAATGGAGCCAAACCCAAGTTGTATGAGTCGTGGACTAAATACTGGAGCAACTCCTCAAAAACCAAGGGCGCCTACTACGCAGCCATTCAGCCTGATATTCAGCGCAAACCTTGGTTCTTTAACAAGTTAAATACTAGTTTCATAGAAAACTTGTAGAATACTTGTCACAACATAATTATTTGTTTAATGCATGTATTGAGAGTGTCTCAAACATTCTTTCGTTCACACTGTGTAGCCAAAAAGTATTTATACAATTAAAAAACACATTTGCGTTCACACTGAAGTCCATGACATGTCAAAACTTGTCAGATACATTGAGAGCGTTTTCACCTATAAAATACAGTCGTGGTTTAGACAAGTATTGTTTATTTTCATGCAATTTCTGTATAATACTAATCACAAACAAGTTTTAAACTGTATCCATGCTTGTTGGATAAAGTTTTCAACATATCGGACAGACCGCGTTTTTTTCCTTGGTGAAAACGAAAGAAGAAGAAGAAGAATGGAGTGGTCAAAGAAACAAACTTTAGAACTCATTGAGCTTTTGCATGTACAAGAATGCCTGTGGAATGTGAAAAATGAAGTTTATAAAGATCGTCGGAAGAAAACAGACGCATTGACAGCTATTGCTTCGCAAATGAATAAATGACAATGATATTGATAAAAAGATAACATAATAATAAAATAATTAATAATTTGTCTAATTTGGATAATTTGTCTCGAATTCTACTACAACAAAAACAATAAACATGTAGGCAACTTGAAATTTTAACGTGTTTCATATATAAGTTTTGTATACTTTCTACAAGTTTTATACATGTGTATAGTTTGATACAAATTTTGTATACAACATGTTTGATACATGTATATGAGAAACGGAATCATCGCATCAAATTTGTAAAATACTTGTATTTTAGCTTGGTGTAAACGAGGGGATACAAAGCATTTTGTACAAAATAAAAAACCTCCTGTTTTTGTTAGTATGTATTTATTTTAATAGAGAGACAATAAAGAACTATGTCAATAATTGAATTACCCACTGAGACTCAAAATAACCAAGCATGCGCTGAATAATGGCCGAACATCATCGGGTATCACGACGTGACGTTTCCGAACACTTGTCGAAGGTGTTATAGACACGTCGGTAACTAATTTATTATACCTAAATGGGTCATAATAAGCGGAATGTCTCTAAATGCGAAGTCATTATATCCGACTTTATGTAAAGAGTTTTGTATGAAAACCAAACTTCCCTGTGTAAAACGTCATAATAAGCGGTTGGCAGATAATACACTATGTCGATGAGTATATCTACTTGGGCCAGTTAGTATCTTTCGAAAACAGGCAAGAAACGGAAATCGATCGGCGAGTCGAAAACGCCTGGAAAAGCTACTGGTCCATGAAGACGCTAATGAAGGGTGATCTACCGATTTCCCTGAAGCGTAAACTCATCGATATGTGTATTCTGCCCGTCCTAACCTACGGTGCTCAGACGTGGTCACTCACCGAATCTCAAAAGTCCCGCCTTGGGGTTTGCCAACGGGCAATGGAACGCAGCATTCTAGGTGTGAAAAGAGAAGACAGGGTGCGAAACACTACGCTGCGTTCCAAAACTGGCATTATAGATGTAGGTAGGAAAGCTGCTAGGCTGAAATGGGATTGTGCGGGTCACGTCTGTCGCATGCAAGAGGACCGCTGGGCAAAGATCTCCACCCAATGGAAGCCGGGAGATGGACGGCGCCGCCGAGGCCGGCCCAGAAAAAGATGGAGAGACGACCTAGACGCTCACCATGAGAGCTGGTTCGAAGCGGCCCAGGAAAAGAATTCCTGGAAGGAATTGGGGGAGGCCTTTGCTCAGCAGTGGGACAGTATAGGCTATTAAAAAAAAAAAAAAAAAGCGGTTGGTCATTATAAGCGGATTCTACTGTAGTTTTTTTTTTCCACTAAGCAACTAAAGCTAGCACCTAAAACTTTACGAGTACATGATGGTCATGCATGTTTACGCGCATTATTGTCATAAATCATGTGCGGTACCTACTTATATGTTTATCAGAACCATAACTTGTAGGGCCCACGTTGTTATTGTTGCAAAGTGCTTTGTGTGGAAGCTGTTCGCACGTGGTGGCAGCCAGGTGTAGTCGGAGATGTAAAATAAAAGATGGTCTTCTAGCTTTGATGTTTGCACGTTTATTACTATAAAATAAACGATGACAAGCAAATTGAACTTCATGAAAATACTTAAGATAATTATTAATTAATCTTGTACTAGACCCGGACATATATCAGAACGCTAACAGAACCACAGACAACTTAGAGAGAAGAGAAATAACTCGTTCAGGAAACGGAACAAAAAACTATTTAGTGTTGTCAGATCTAAATAAATATAGTGATGTCATGTTGTGTTAAAATACTATTCTAACATGCTCTCCTTTTTACTCAACATGACAAGTCAACAGTTAAAAAACATTTCAAATCACAATTGCACAGCGTTCTTACCTATTTAACATTCATTATCTTATTTATAAAATCCTTATGTTTAGTGGAACATAAAGCCTTCGTCAATACATCAGCAATCATATTATGAGTTGACATATACTGTACATTAGCAAACTTATGTTGTATCAGATCTTTAATATAGTGATATCTTAAGTCTATGTGTTTAGTTTTCTTATGACAGTATTCTTTGGCTTGTAACAGTTTGAGGGCACTTTGATTATCATTGAATAACATTATGTCTATTTGAACATTTACAATTTCTGCCAAAAAATTCTTAAGGAAACTTAAATCTTTACACACCTCACCTATAGCCAAATATTCCGCCTCAGTGCTTGATAATGCTATGCACTTTCTTGCCAGCAACATAAGCCGCACTATTAACACCATTACTTTCTGAAGAACCATTCTTCCTATGCTCCTCCTGTAGCAAACGTGTCCGCACCAACTCGCTGGAAAGCACACGGCTCATGCAGGCCGTCTCCAAACTAGATACTAGGACATCATACTCCGCAGTCAGACCACTGAGCAGTATCTCGGCTACCTCGCCATCCTCTATAGTACGCCCAATATCTGCGAGTTGTTGCACAAGCGTCATAGCTGTCGAAATATACTGTGACATGTTTGTAAATTCACACAGACTGATTCTGTGCAACTGACGCAGCAACAAAACACGCCTGTAAAGGCCTTTATCTTCGAAAACAGATGCCAGATTATCCCATGCTTCCTTTGCCTTGCTTGCTGTACGCACATATTGATGAAGATTGACATCAATTGTTAAGCAAATGCGCGCAAGCGCACGTTGGTTGCGATTAACATCCAGGTCCACTCCGGTCACACAACCCCACGTTCCGTCCAAGGTCAGCAACATTTTCATAATGAATTTCCATGTGGTGTAATTGGAAACACCTTCCAGTTTTGGAACATTCATGTTATTGAAGTTAGCACCCGGCACATGGTGCATGTCGCCATCTTGTGCATGAGCAATTGGATTTTCATGCGACATTTCTCCGACTATTTATAGGTTATAATTATAATAATATTTCTCACCAATTCCTTTGCTTTTTGCTTCTCGCTGCCAATCCCAGATAGAACGCTGGGTGCAGAACCTGTTGCAAAGTGCTTTGTGTGGAAGCTGTTCGCACGTGGTGGCAGCCAGGTGTAGTCGGAGATGTAAAATAAAAGATGGTCTTCTAGCTTTGATGTTTGCACGTTTATTACTATAAAATAAACGATGACAAGCAAATTGAACTTCATGAAAATACTTAAGATAATTATTAATTAATCTTGTACTAGACCCGGACATATATCAGAACGCTAACAGAACCACAGACAACTTAGAGAGAAGAGAAATAACTCGTTCAGGAAACGGAACAAAAAACTATTTAGTGTTGTCAGATCTAAATAAATATAGTGATGTCATGTTGTGTTAAAATACTATTCTAACAGTTATCAGCACATAAGTAATTGTTTTCTACGCATTTTGATAACAGCCATTATTGCTCAAGGGTTATTATTCGATTAGTGTATAGATCTGTGAATGGAAGGGTGATAGGTCAGAGAGCCCTCAATAGTAAGTTGACGTCATGACAGCAGCTGCGCCGCGCGCCGGCGCGGGTCACGTATCTCCGTGGAAATCCGTTACTGCGTAGTAAACTTCGTTTAACCTACTGATTTAAAATTTTAATGAGGCTCTGTAATGCGCAGTTGGTGTCAATAATGTATCAAAGTTGAAGTTTTCATTGATATCTTAGTTTCAATGATGTTTTAAGGTCTCATCTTAGATGACAATTCAAATTTTTAGTTCGACAAAATAAGCGAAAAGTTTGTGGCAATACATACCGCTGGAGCTTTTTAGAATTTTTGTCTGTATGTATATCCGGGATAAACACAAAAAGTACTGGACGGATTTGAATGTTTTTTTCTGTTGTGAGTATAGGATTAAGTCTGGCCAACACATAGGCTATAATTTATTTTGGAAACTTGAACACCTGGCGCAGAACCACAACAGACCAGCTAAAATAAAACGTATATTCAGTCAGTTCAGCCTGATAAGCACTCTTTGTTTATTATGTATTAAAATTGAAGATCTGGAACACCTGATGTGGAATACCAAAAGCCCAGCTAAACTATTATATTTATATAAGAATGATGTCTTAGCAAGAGTTGTTCAACCTGATGAGCATTATCTATTGATGTATAAAAATTGAAGATCTGGAACACCTCTTGTGGAAATCAAAGCTATGACTAATTTCTCTGTATAATTATAAAATAACATAAGCTGGGAGTACCACCACGCAGTCAAGGCGGTAACAGTGTAGGACTGATTTTCGATGACTATGAAATGAATACATTAATTAAAAAAATACTCTAGGTACCTACTGACCAAAATCCCATTATTTTTTTACCCGGGCTCTTGGAGTTGGGTATCAGACTTTTCAGATCTTCGATATTGACAACCCCGTTGTCGCTGATATAAGCAACAGGATCCGCGTACGAAGTCGCGGGAAGAAGCTAGTATTAATTATTGCTTCCAGGGACAATAAAATACATGACATACAATTAGGTTCCGTGCAAGAATCAAACCCACGGCAGCGGGCACCAGGCAGAGTCGATCGCTGTCTCTGATCCCTTTTTGAGCCATCGTACTTAAACTGGGTATTTGCTTGTATACGTATTATTGCAGTAGCTAGCTTATTATTACTGTCTAGATAGTTTATATTAGGCAATATCGACGTTGTTTTTAGCTACTAGATAGCTATGAAGGGGAGGGTCACGTCATCTCGTGTCAAAACAATTTTAAAAACATACCTACTGCTTTTAAATTATTTTCCTGTGAAGTCTGTCTGTCTCATGTGAAATTCATGATAAAGATTAGGTTGAAATGGTACGAAAACAAAATAACATCTGTCAGTTTAGACTAAACAAGGACATAGTTGGGGAGCCCAGGAAGGGATTCCTGCAGTGACTCGAGCGTGTCAGATTATTATATGGGAGAATCCTTGCACCCTTTGAAGTATCTGTACCAAGTATCAGACTTTCATATGGTGGGATATGGTCAAGAGAACCCGTCAGATTAGTAAAAATAAAACCTTTTTAAAGCAAATGTAATCTCATTCAAAAACAACCACTAAAAAAGGGTAAAATAACGTACAAAATAACTTTCCTTTCGGAAATCGGTGGTTTCTTTTTTATTTAATTGTCTTTTTTGCCACCGACAGCCGACAGACCAGATACCGAGTTGGCGGCGATGTCGCTTATTGCCATGAGTTATTATTCAGGAGGACTAAGATATCAACTTGAACCTCCTGCATAAAAATCTGACGCGCTCGAATATCTTGAGTTTAAGTTTTTTTTTACAGATAGAAATGTGAATTATTTATTACTTTGTGCCACATCTAAATCGTCAGACATTTTAATACGACACTTTTTGGGTTTACTTTACATACACTTTGAATATCTGACGCGCTCGAGATTATTTTTTTTTGGTTTATCAACCGCTTGCCATGGACAGCTCCATCGAGTTAATCGTCGGATTAATATCTAATGGTTATCAGAAATATAAAGCGCGTTTACACTGTAAATGGCTGACGCGCTCGAGTACTTCTGTACAACTTTTTTTTTTACATTTTGAAAACTGTTTACACGCTCTCTCCACCACTAAAGTAAAAAACTTGTCAGAAACTTTTTTCTTTTTAGAACTTAATCTTTCAAATCCAATAGGTCTCCATGACGCTCGAGTCTCGAGCGTCATGGAGACCTATGATTTGAAACCTATCAAATTGGACTTGAGCCTCGAGTAACTGCAAATTTAGCATCTTCGCCTCTCCTACTAACATTGTTGAAAATATTTTATTAAATATTAAAAAGAAATAGGTAGGTACTATAATAAATAGAGTCGTTTAAAATTTAAATGCTGTTTTAAATTTATCTTGTTTACGCGAATGTAGCGGGGCAAATATTATTTCTTCATGTAGAAAATTCGTAACCGTGATGTTATGTTTGTGCTCCTACACTTATAGGCTCATCTAGGTTCGTGGTATTCGAAGTAACCCCGCTATTAGGTACCAAATTACTCATAAATATATCTGCTCAGACTTGGAATCGCAATTCGAAAGATTTTAAAGAAAATTCCTAATATTTATCATGATTTAACTCGATTTCGAAACAGTGAAATTACGCCCTTGTTTTCACTTCATTTTTTTTTCAAGGAAACCATCTATTATTATTTAATGACAAAAGAAAAAACAGAATGGAATTTATAGTATGCTAGCGGCCCGTCCCGGCTTCGCACGGGTTGAAGTCCTCTAAAACCCGGTCCCGATGGTTACAAACACAACAAAAAAAGAATTATCCGAATTGGTCCAGCCGTTTTCGAGTTATGATCTCAGCAACACATTTTGCGAGCCATTTTTAAAATAGAGAAAGATTATGTTCTCCAACATGAATATAAATTGCGACGTTAGCTTAAGTATTTTTTAATTTAATTGTTATCTATCCATTTATACATGAATTTCCGCATATTGGATCTCAAATTGGATTATGATTCGTTTCCAAACTTAGCTACGAATTGTTGTAGGTTGATATGCGGCCACACAGTCGCTGCAATACCTTTGGCAAAACACACCTGCCAAGAGCATAGGAAAGTTGTTGCAGGTTTCTTTGCAAGCAGCAGTCATATCGGAGAGGAATGGATTCCACATTTCTTCTTCTGGTCGATATATTAACTCCATCTGGTTCGACAACATAGAGTCCACCTGGCATGGCCTTATCCTCACATCAGCAGAGCTGCGTACCTACTGATGTGTAGATCGATAATTCGTTGCAGAACTGCGGTTATTCTTTTGAACAACCCCACAGCCCAATTAAAAACTGCACCAGACAAAAGTTGACTTTCACACTCATATATGTATGGCCCTATAATATACATATAGGTGATATTCCGGCCTATACAATGTGTAACGTAAATAACGCACAACCTCTCGTGGGGTAACTCAGCCCATGTTACTGAACAATGTTTGTTCTAAGACTTTAGGAAATTCGCAAAAAAAAATAGTAGATTATGCACCAAGGGAGTAAAGCATTGCCTTACGTCACGGGCGTATTGAATCTCGAAACTACACTAAGGATTCTGGGGTGAACCTCCGTAGCGCAGCGAGGAGGTTCAAGTGTTAATTCCCGAGTGAAACGAGGGAATTAAGTTAAGAATCCTTAGTGTAGCGAGGGATTCAAGTTAGCCCAAGACAAGGCAGCTTTACTCCCGAGGAGCGTACTCTGCTTTTCACACCTACTGTGAGGAAATAAATTCGAATTTTGAAATTTGATGTGGTACGACAACCTTCGAACGTGAAGTTGGCACCACTGTAAGCGATCAGCTGTTGCTGCCAGCGGCCGCCATTACTGATACGACTCCTTGGTGAAAGTTTTCATACGGTTTTCTTTGAGTTTCCAAATTCAAATCACATTATTCCCACGGGAATAATGAAATTCAGTACATATATTATTCCCGGCTCGAGCGAGGGGGAATAATGTCAAGCTTTACAGTAGGTTTGCCTGACGTATAATATGACATTTACGAGCAAGTAGTGTGAAAAATTGCTTTTTCATACAAAATGAGAAATTGCTCGAATTATTCCCAATAGTCCCCTCTAGCCCTGTCCTCCGGGGTGACAGCTGGGAATTGTCTTCCCAGTTGTCACCGGGGTGATCAGGCCTATCAGTATGAAAAATCATTTTTTTTTTTTCGATTTTCCATATGGGCTGAATTCCCCATGAGAGGTTGTGCGCCATTTATGTTACACATTGTATATGCTGTGATATTTAGTTCAGCTATTAGCTAACAGAGTTCTAGTTATGTAGAAATAATAGGTGAGTACCTATGTGTGTATATTAATATCAGTGATGCGGTTGATGCGGTCGCCGGCCGCCGCCCTGCAGTCTGTGATCGTTTTACCGACACGTGAACCGCCCGACTTTGAGCTAACTGTAGCTCCTAATATTTATAGCTATGCAACATTTGAGATGTCTCATGAGTATAGAATTATTTGTATTAAAAAGAGAAAATACATAAAATTCAATGACGGCGTAGATTAATGGAGAATTTGTAGCTAACTGACAGATAAAATTGGCACCGGTAGAAAACGAAAAAAACAAGTATTCGTATTTACTTGTTTTCCTCTCTTTCTAGAGAGTATGTTAAATTTTTGTTTTAGGCAGCTATGTATTGCTGACTCCATACCTACTTTGAAATTAATGACGACGACCTTGTATCATCATGTATAGGAGCATGCATGAACTCAGATAGTAAACAGCACTAAACTACTTACTAATGATCTCACCTGATACAGCTCCAGGCTCCAGCAGACGCGCGCTCTGGAAGCCTGATACTGAATAGGAATAAGGTCACCATTCCCATGAACTTTGTACACCCATGTCACAGACGGGTGAATCCTGAGATTGGCGATATTCAGTTGATTCCCCTGGCGAAATTTATTTACACAGATTCTTTCTAAGTAACAATGTAATATAAAACTTAACTTCATTATAAACACATTAAACGAATTGGCATCACTTTTGGCCGGATGGTTCTCAATATATAGCAGTTTATTTTTTTTCTGGCCAGGGGAATCAAAAAAGACGACAAGGGAATCAAAATCTAAACAATGTTTTAAAAGAAAATCAAGTTTTATTATTATTTTAACGTAGCCTCTAATTTTTTTTTGTAGTCTAAGACGTTCTGCAAGTCGTTTTTTTTTATCTTTCTTGCCTTGATTGTTTTGGAGGCATTGCTGAAATCTGAAATATGAACATAGGTTATTTAAAAACTTAACATCGTTGATCAATATTTGTTTAAGACATTAAAAAATTAATATAAATTGTTAATAGTGATAATATTTTTGTTTTCAAAAAACAGGCAGGAAAGTCGTGCGGATTAAATAAGATAAATGATTTTTAATCGATAAGACGGTTTAAAAAAAATATGGATAAGAAATATACCGAAAACTTTCTTGTTTTCACAGAAACCTTTTGATTTCCATAATACATTTTGATTACCTTGGCGCAAATACCAAGGGAATCAATGCCAATGGAATCAAAAAACAGGATGTTTTTGTCGATTCTGATAAAAACAATACGTTTTAAATAATATGAATGTAATAAATAAATAATGGTCATTAAAGCTGTTCCATGTACACCCGAAAACAAATCCTTAAAACTCAAATTGCATTTATAAACGTGATCAGGGTAATCAACGAGCTAGCGAACCAAAACCAGGGAAATCAAATCTTTACCTTCGTAATTTCGTCCTGGACCAACGAGCAGCGCAACCTTCTATAACTACGTTGGAAGCGCTACCGGCAGCGCTCGTGAGAAGGCTCGGAGACACTGTTCTAGAATATTTTACTTGAGATTTACGAAGTTTAGTGACGCGCCAGGGGAATCACTGTTTAGTCTCGGACAAACTTTATATTATAGTTCTTAATAAAACTATCATAAATACACAAGGCGTATATTTTTTTTATATATCTACAACAACCCTGTTAGCGATTAGACCGCATTTTTTATTTTGTTTATGTTCGTAAGTTAGGGTTTTGTCGGTTTGTTGTTTGCAAAATGTGTAGCGGACGCGCCAGGGGTGTCAATATTTAGGCCTTTTGGATTTTTTTTCGACTATTTAGTACCAAATTAGACCCAAAAACTATCGCGCTACAGTTAGATCATACATTAATGTGGCATAAAAAAAATATTTTGACATCAAATTTAAATATTACGGGTACTTTTTTTCTTCGGACAATGTAAAATTAACCTCTCAAGATTCACCCAGACCTAGATTCGTAAAAACTAGTTGTATCGTACTCTTTGTTCCGTGCGTGAATCGAACCCTTGACATGACATGCAGTGCACTAGTCTGCAATCGCTCACGACGCGACGCTTACTCAGCTATGCCGTCAAAAGTCGTAAAATTGTAAAAACCACAACTGGATAATATCAAATTGCGTACATCAGTTTTCAGAACTCAGACTTATAAGTTATATATTTTCATTTTATACATCTAGATGATAGTGTCAAAACATTGTTTTTTAAGAAATTATTTTCCTCAAAAGTTTCGGGGAAAACGATAAATATTTATTGCGCAGTGAATGTGTGCGTCTCACGTATGTCGCAGACCAGACATCTAAATAACTCATTATGTAAGCTGTAATTATAAGAGGTGGACCGTTTATGCCTTTGGCCGACTAGTCGGCTGCAGAAATAACGACTAGTAGGCCAAACCAATCATTCTTGTTGGTCAAATTCAGAGGCAATTGTAAAAGGGACATTGAAACGTAACTGACATTGGCGGTAATGTCGGTTGCGTTTCATTTCATGATACTTAGGCTAAGTCAATCGTATTTTACAGAAATTCTAGTATTTTTTAGTTTCTGTTTTAAAACTATATTGAAAAAGTAAAATGATTACGAATATAAAGGTTATAATTTTTAATAGTATCAATCACCTCGACGCAGTCAGCACAAGTTGTCGCGGGCAAGCGGACGACGATTAATAGTGGCTCGCCGTTCGAACATGGGTCCATACCCAAGTCGACGGCGCGGCGCGTCGTGTTTCACGCAGCTTTCTGACTTCAGACGGGGTCGCGGGCCTGCCAATCAGAAGGGCTATCGAAGGATTGCATTGCCGTGAATTTTAGTCAGACATTTCATTTCACCACGATACAAAAGGGGGCTAGTCGGCGTTTTGCCGACTAATCGGCACATCCCTAGTAATGACACGATCCAAAAGTGTTGATCTTCTTTTGATAGAGCATTGAACTCCGTCCTACGATGTGAACTGCCACGCCAAGTGTTTCTGGGTCGACTGTGATATGTTTGCCAGACAGAATATACGGACAGACACCCGAGAGACGATATTTGAAATCACGTAAAAATATATCGTCAGTGAAAACTTTTGTTTTTTTTTTTTTAAGATTGTCTATTGTCTGCAGTTTTCATGGGAGTTTTCCGTGTGTCCTAGATTCTGAGGAGGGAACTGGAGAGTTTCTTTCATAATTTGTTATTTGGATTGCATCATAATTTAACTTTCTGGATGTTGATATCATCAGCAAAATTTAAATAATATTTTAAAATGATTGATCAATGCCAATCTAAAATCGTTTGACAAATACCAATCAATCTAATACATAGATCTCGGTATCTATATAATGATTAAGTATCTATGATTGCCTTCACCCTACCTTACATCTAACTAACTAATTTACTTTAAGTGAAAGTACCGAAGTGCATTATGTGAATCGTGCGAGAGTACAAGAAACCTGCGTGCCCGGTAAAGAAACCTTACTTGATGCTTGATGGACGAAAGTCGACGACAAAACTTAGAATGTTTTCAAAACATCCATTTATGGTACAGTTTGTTTTTTATAGGCAAGGCACAAATGGGAGGCACACCACGAAGTGGAAAGCGTCGTATTGTGTGAACATTTATGGCCATAAGTCCATGACGCAACGCACATTCAGAGCTTGCACCTCGCTCGCTGTTACTGTGCGCCAATTATCAGAACACTCGACTTAGGTATCGTAAGTATTATCGTTGTACATATTATGGCAGTGTATTTGACAAACTTAAACGTAAAACATTACATAGGCATTTGATATTTTACACTTTAAGCACTAAGGTTTTTATGTGGGCGCAGACCTTAAGTTGTTGCGGGATAAAAAGCCTTCCGAATTACGATTAAGAAAGTCAATCTAGGTGGAGGACCAATAAAAGACATAACGGCTCCTACACACTTTTAGCGTCGACTTTTGATAATTTGATGATAGTGGGGTAGCATTACCGTGCGATAATGTTTAAAACTTTTGATCGATATTGTCTACTTTTTCTCAAATAATGGCTACTTCCGAATAACATTAGAGGCCTCCATTTACACGTTGCAAGAAATTGCACGCAAGTAGCTTTGCATGCAACTTTGACTAAATTGCGGACTATTGATGGACTGCAATGAATTTAGTTGATCAAACAAATACCGCAATGTGCGTGAATTTCTTATTTAAGACCGTCAGCCTGTTTTTATATTCCTATCCTAATCGTTATAGTTACTTTTTATTATCTATAACAAATAGCGTACGCGAAATTTTGAAGATTTTGAGAATATCACCATTAGACCTGCCGTTTGCGGCCCGCAGTGGCTTACAATACGAGTACTACAAGGTGAAATGTGAGGGCGCAAATAGGTTGGATAATTAAGGAGTTTGCGATATGCCTGTATCCACCATTATTCTAAAGAAACCTGCCGGGGCCACCCTTAGAGGGCCAAAGTCTGCCGGGGTCGCGCAACAATGTCATCAGGCAACCGTGACCCTGGAAAGTAAAGGACTATTGAATAGTCAGGATTTTAGTAACTACAAGTCTGACAGTCCCTTTCGTCCCGACGTTGGGAGGAATCATTAATTGATGATGAAAATAAAAAGAGATTAGGTACTTTTTTATTGTTGTTCGTAATGTTTAATTGTCAACGAGTAACACAGGCATATTTGTGAGGCTGGAGGCCTACCATACGTCTTAAAGTCATAGTAGTTCCAGTGAGTGAAAAGGACACAGCTATACAAGTCGTCTAGCGCCGCCTCGTTCACCCACTGGAACTACTCTAGACGTCACGGACTCACGGTAGGCCACCGGGGCGCTAGCTTTAGTATTTCTTACATATAAATGTCTTAATAAATAATTTGGTTAGTTGTTATGTTAGTCTTAAAATATCTTGTCTCATGTTGACTGTAACTCCGCACCAATGTTCACCTGTTGCTTGGCGTCCTCGAGACAGTATTTAAATAGCACCCTTTATTTATGAAACTGCTGAAAAGGTACCTACCGGACAAGTGTGAGTATAACTCACGCCAAGAGGGTTCCGTCCCGTTTTCAGTTGGCAAAACCTTTTTTGGTGTGGAGAGGGGCCGGTTTTTTTTATTTATTCTGGAATGAAAGTCAAGCTTTGCAGGTTTGCTATTATAATTCTCATTGATCGTCCAATGTATGTTTGTAATTGGAAAAACTAATACCTATTTAGATACCTATTATGATATAAAAGTACGAACTAATTGCTCTTTAGCTTTACCTGTATGACACTTCAAAACCTAGTGAATTAATGAAAGCATTGTAAGAAAAAAAATCTGTTTAGCTTTGAATAATTTAATTCGCAGACAACAGCCTAGTGCCACAAATAGTGGTTACTGTAATTCTCCGGTAGCTTATCGCGGTGACTCACAATTTGAAGATGGTAGGCGGTCAGACAGGCAGACGGTCTTAAATCACCAGCTTTACAGTGTTATTGTTCGTGGAGCGACCACACTCGCACCTCGTAATGTTCGCTTTTTTGTGGAGTCGTAAAACTTGGATTTGTTTGGGTGCGATTTTGAAAGACTGCGACGGATATTAGCGCGACATCTGGCACTGGTCCAGGCCCTACTAACATTCGACGGTGACACAGTGAGCGCCAAGCGTTCAGAGCGGTGCGTGAGTGTCCAACGGTGTTTGGACAACACGCAGGATTCCTTTACTCCTTATTGACTCAGAAATGTATAGCAAACATTAAAGGGAACTCGTAATTTGTGTAAAATTTCGACTTTTAACCTATCGTTGAAGCCAGGGAGCGCGAGACGCGGTGGCACCGTGATCAGGCGCACGTGCGCAGTAATTTGCGCTCTTCTTCTCAAAGCTAATTAACTACGTCTATGTGTGTGCTCGTATTATTTAATGTCCTCTTTGATTACGTCTAGTTTAATATTATTTGTAAACATTGAGTGTCGTTCGATTGGAACAGTTAATCGAACTAGAACGCACTTTCTACATCATAACGTAAATAAATTAGAATTCAATTCATAATACTTATATGTTATTAAAATAAAACTATGAATTAGTGAAAATTGACGGCCCGCTTAAGTGTCCTTTTGGACAGTCAGAATTGTACTGACTGAAATCCACGGTGTCCTTCAATAGGCCTTTATTTTTAGGGGCCACAGTTACCTGATGAGTCCCGCGACCCAGGCAGGCTTTGGCCCTGTGTTGCTTCATATTGTTGACAGCTTTGAGGAGCGCGTGGAACACGACGCGCCATCGACCCGGGTACGGTCCGTGATCGGACAGCGAGTGACCTATTACTCGCCGCCCACATGCCAACGCCTACGGTGGCCGTCGTCTCCCACAGCGGCTGTGGCTCGTGGGGTGGATGCTGTGCTGTTCCTCACGCGTCCCGCCTCATCCTAAGTAACTGGGGCAGTAATATCATTTCGACGCTAAGTTTAAAACCTATTTATGGGTTTAGTTATGTGCCAGCTCTCGTCAGGTGTGCACTCCAGTGCACTCGATTACTTTACTGGCACGAGAGTGCATAAGCTATTCTTGGAATAGACTACCACGAGTTGTGTTACCATGGTCGGTGACGATCAAGGTCTGACATTTGCTTCGCTCCTTATCGACTATAACACCGGCTTACGTTTTGTGGTGAATTTTCGAGCCTATCATCCTCATTCGATCCCGTATTTTATAGTAGGGTTAGGGTTACGAGTACCTACTTTACTGCATAAATCAGTGAATATTGAGTTAAATGCTTCAGAATACGAGAGTTGTGGCTTGGAGGCTTGTGACTTGTAAAATTAGGTATACCAACCGAGTGAGGTTTTGTAATTTTGAGAAGTGTTGTATTTTCATCAATTTTGGTTTAGAAATGAAAAATACGTGTCAAATATTTTTTACCTAAATGGCCTATTGTATCATTCTCCTGGTCGCATTACACGCTGCCCTCCGACCTCCGACTGAAGCTCCGACTCATGGAGGCAAGACGATTGCAGACACGCTGGACATCTGGATCGCCACCACGCCGCGCCTTTTATTCATGGAGTTTATTGCGGCGCCGGCGACCTCTCACTTCCAGGTCTGAACCCAGCTATATTACGCGGGGACTTGGAAAGTAGCTATCCCATTCTGTGAAGGAGCAAAGATTGCGAAGGAGGAGGTGGAACGCCTTGAGAGGTAATCTTCCTAGTTCCTACACTCCAGAAACCAAGAGCGTCGGTGAACGTTGGTCAATTTCAGGTGACCTACCATGACGTCATAAAGCGAGAATGATAAAGGAAAGAGATGCTAGTGTGCTAGACGACTATTATAGCTGTCTCTTCCCCACAGTTCATCAGATTCTTGCAATTTCTGTTTCTGATGGCCAGAAGCAGACAATACAAGAATCAGAAGAATCGGAGAAGACAGAGGTTATTTAATGGTGTTTAAGGTCAATAACTTTTTAGTTGATGATGTACCTCGATAAAAGGATGATGTTACTGGTCTTGCGAAGTTCCGTCTCGTGCTGACCTGACCGGTCCTCATTGTTATCATAAAGCAGCTTGACCCTAATCAAATCTGACTTTAGATTCAGAATAATTAAGTTCTCATTAGTTGTTTATTATCTATCTATAGTGGAAACTCAATTATCCTATGTCTGAGCTGTACCGTTATCTGTTTACACAGGGTGGGCAACTGGGCACCATTTTAAAAAATAATGAAGGTCTCGAAAAAGACGGAATCGCTCACAATACGCTCATTTTTCATTTTTCAGTATAAATTATTTAACTATTTTTTCAAAAAAACTAAATGCAAAAATTAGTAGGACACGTCTCTATACCTCTAAGCTGATTTTTCAATTTTTCTGATTTTTCAATAGTCAGATAACTTTTATCTGAGGAATAAAAATAGCGATTTGACATATTTTCTATAGATAAGCTGTCAAACCACTATTTTATTCCTCAGATAAAATTTATCTGACTATTGAAAAATCAGTCCTAAATTGTGGAACATTTGGTACAAAGACAGATGGGAATGCTCATGGCTGCAGGCTTTACCTCTTTGCATGAACCTCGAAAAGGGAGGAAAGCAGCAAACAAACCACCCGACAAAAACCAGCTTTAAAATAAAACTCCATTTTATGATTCTACAAAAAATTGCTTTCCAAACCCCCTGATTTGACAAGATGTGAGTGAATTTCCCGGGACCGAAAATTGCGTGGCATCGATGAAATCGGTACTAAAAAACATAGTTATAACGTTCTCAATTTGGTTTCAACGGGTAGGTGAAATAGTAATCTATGTGTAGCACTAAATGTTTATTTAATTGGATTAATGGATATTCCAAAAAAAAATATTAAACCTCGAAATCTTTCATTGCCGTGTTTGTCCACACTTCACCTTGTTGTGTATTATTCCACATTGATAAAAATCTATTGGTTATTTATACTAAAACCTCGTTTTATTTGATACATGAATAGTTAAAGTATTGCTACAGAATACATTTATTCAAATATTTAAACAAAACAACGAATGGTTAATAAAAAATCACTTGTCCCAGAACTACCCTTCATCGCCGTGTCCTAATCATGTTCAAGGATATTGTTTTACCTACTACTTTCTTCCCCCCTACCGGTATGCTAAACGTTGCATATTAGTGCTGCCTAAGTGCTCAACGTGGAAGGAAGTACACACGTGCCTGCGTTTTCGCACCATAAATTTAAATAATCAATTTTTATGTTACTGGAAAAAATTTCTTTCATCGCCGTGGATAGATATAACTGATATTTGAATAAGTTTGTCTACATGAGTAAGCATTCGATAGAACACCATTCCTCATATGTTCATTTGTGAGGTGCTTATTTCTTCGAATAATTAATAGTTATTTTGTTATTTATATTTTTAGCCTTGATTTTCATCGACGTGTTTTCATTACCGTGGTTTCCGTGGCCGAAATTTGCTATGGAAATGAAAAAAAAGACATGGCAATTAAAAAAAATTCATTGCCATGCCTTGTAAAACAATTTAGTTTCATTGCCGTGGCCAGGTATTTCATTTCCGTGACTTGTGTTTTCATCGCCATGGTATGATTAGGCAAAGAAAACATCTTTTGTCACCTGCGGTTCAGGTAATACCGATTACTGACAGTACAAAACTTGTCAAGTTAACTCTAGATTGTTTCTCTCTGGTCTCTCTTTTGATTTGATGAGTTTTTTACTGTACAGTCAACTACAAAAAGATGTTTTCATGTTAACCTTACAAAATGACGTAACATTTGGTACTATATCACACGTAAATACACTCACACACGCAAGCAGTTTCAATTCAGTGATGTCTCGGAGATCAACAGGGTAAAAACCGGTAGCGATCACCGAATCGTAAGAGGCTCACTGAATATCAATGAAAGGTCCAGCCTGATGAAGTCTACGCTCCCACCTACTCGGTCCCATATTCGGAACCCCGAAATCAACTCGAGCTTTCTAATCGCTTTGCTTTCCCTGAGAACTTATTGACCGAGCAAACCTTAAACCTCATGTCTGAACGAGGTTTGCTACAGTTGCAGTCTTCCAATGACGCGAAGTCATATAAGCAGCTAAATAGACGTATATTTAAGTCACTTCAGAGCTTCTGAAAGCGGGTGGAATACCGGTACTTAAAGTCCTCCAGAAGCTCACTAATACCGTCCTATTCTAGGGCAAAACGCCTGAAGCATGGAGCAAAGGTGAAGTGGTGCTTTTCTTAAAAAAAAGTTGATAACAGCCTATTGAAGAACTACAGACCCATCATGCTTCTGAGTCATGACTGTCAGACTTGATGACTTTTAGCCTCCCGAACAAGCCGGTTTCCATACACCACATCCATACGCTTCGGCAAGTTATACAGAAGACCGAAGAGTATAACCTGCCATTATGCTTAGCGTTTGTGGACTATGAGAAAGCCATCGTATCGGTGGAAACATGGGTGGTACTTGAGTCACTCCAGCGATGCCGTATTGACTATCGGTACATCAAAGTGTTGAAGTGTTTGTATGATAACGCCACCATGTCGGTTCGAGTACAGGAGCAGAGCACGAAGGCGATTCCATTGAGAAGAGGCGTAAGAAGGATGTTATCTCCCTGAAACTGTTTACTGCCACAATGGAAGACGCCTTCAAGCTCCTGGAATGACAAGGACTTAGCATCAACATCAACGGCGACTACATCACTCACCTTCGATTTGCCGACGACATCATAGTCACGGCAAGTCGATGGAGGAACTCAGCATGATGCTTGATGGCCTCGACTGAGTTTCACAATGGGTGGGCTATGGGCTTGAAAATAAACATGTACAAGACGATTTTTTTTTAAAATTTCAAGTGTCGGTATGATGCATAATATTATTTTGTCAAAGTCTGCCAATCAGTTTCAATATAATTGTAGTTCTAATTTTAACAAATATTGTACTCATCGTTGATTGATTCTTTCATTGCCATGCCACAGTTCTTTCATTGCCGTGGGCGCTTGTTTCATTGCCGTGCACGCATGTTTCATCGCCGTGGCACGAAATTTTTAAATCCTTATATCTCGTTAGTTTTTTAAGTTATCAGCTAGTCATTAGGCAAGAATATATAAATTATCAAAAACTTTAATAAGAGCGTTTCTTTTTTTAAAAAAAGCTTAAGATTAAAAAAACCACGGAAATGAAGATTTTATAGGACCTGTTGAAATTCACTCATGTAAGCTTACCTTAACTTAAATTACATTTTAGCAAACTTACCTTTTATACATTTTTACGTCGTAAAATCATCAAGTAATATTTTATCTATCCTAGCCTGAGTACCTAAGCTTGGTAGGACAAATAATATTGGCTCCATTGGTACAAAATACAATTTTATTTCACAGTAAATTGAAAACGGTTACTTATCGGAATCTATTCAGGTTTAATCAAGGCCTTATTCAGTTGATACTTGTCTTGATAGGTTTACTTTTCTTGGAAATAACTGTTGAATCTTTCCTTTTATATGGCTTTACGTGTGTCTGTATTGCTTTTATGAATTCTTGGTAAAGTAATTCATATCACTTCTTCAGTCTATTGACCCTCAGAGATACTGCTTGGATCTATTAGTGCCCTAGCATTAAGCGGCCAAATAGGTTCCGTGATAAATATGTGCGGCCAACGGTTAGCGACCAACAAAAACATCAAGATACACACGCGGCCATTTGGCCGCAGCAATCAACAAAAAGCGCCATGTTGTACGAACTCGGGAAAAGTCATCATAGAGCATCTAATGACAGAGGTAAACCATGTTTCTGTTTCCATTTTGTGCCCAGACAGCATTTTCACAAATCACCTTTATCAGGCTGTCCACACAGCTCGCTGGAACCGACCTATTTAGTACGCTCCGGGTCCCTGATGACCGAGAAGTGTAGCAATGCAATGCCATTTTTATTGAACTCTCACGTAACACGATGCAAACCCATTTTACCATCAAACCGGACAAGGTCTGATGTACAAACCCAATAATAGTTTGCCCGACCTACAAAACGATTTTCAGCTCGGCCAAACCGTTTGTTCCCACTACTTCTACTGAACTGCAGTTCTACGATCAAATTAACTATTACATATTGGGTTTGTCTTGTATAGGTTTGTATGTTAGAGGTCTTGTACGAACACAAAACCTCATACTCGGTAGTCCACAACAACATAAACGAGGTAGTATTTATCAAAGTTTTTAACGGATTAGGGTTTCGCAAGGATTGATTCTGGGTCCTGTTCTTTTCCTCGTTATTTGTTCAGTCGAGTCGATACTAAACTGCTTATTTAAAAAAGGCATTACCTGGGTTAGTAAATAGAACACTGTATTATGTTACCTTTCATATTTATATATTTAAGCTTTATCTGTGTTGTTTCCCTAAAACAGATCAATATAAGTACTTATGATAGCGTCAACAACCGAGCCCAATTATTATGTATCCCCGAACCTTCGAGTGTTTAAGACACATGATGTTTTCCTTATAAAAGTTCCATAACCCGTGTTTGTATATTTCCATAAGGTCAGAGGTCCCGGGGCCTCCCAAACAAAAGCGCCGCCATGAAGTTGTACGTTTTACAATACGTGAATCATCTGTTGATAACCGAATAGCGTGATCCGAATCGTAACGTAGCTGTTATCTTGTCGCTTTCATAGAAGTCCCTCTTTTACGCATTATTTAGATGAACGTGGTGGTTTGAAAGATGATGTAACAACGTCATGGATGGTGAATGATGCCGCGGGTGGCGCACTGGCTGAGCAGTTGACAGCAGTGCTGCGTGTCGCGGATTCAATTCCGACACGGAACAAATATTTGTATGATCTACAAGCAGAATCGCGATTTTGTCTTTTTCCTACTCCTCCACTATTCTTTTCTGTTAATTTCGTTGCAGGATCCAAGACAGGTAAATTCAAACTCCGGGACATGTCGAGATTCATTGTCTCGGCTCTTTTCTGGTGGTTGCCACTGTTGATTCTGGCTTTCAGGAGTCGCAGTGGTTTGGGAATAGTGTGGTGGGTTTGTCCCAAAAAAAAAATAGTGAGCAAAAGTTTGGAATCATTTACTCCGATTCCGGGCGATCTTGGGTAGGTACTTAATAACTAATTAAGTATGATAAAAATGTCACCATTGTATTTATATCTTTGTCAACTTTAAATTGATAAAAAAATCATTTAAATCGCGCCATTACCTACTTACCTGGTACCTAGGGGCTGTGATTTCGTACTTTTGCTCGCTAGTATAGTTGTTGTGGATCTGGGTGTTTGTTTACGTGAGTTTATTACGTATTTATTTTAGTATTTTTAAACGTACCCACAAGACAATATGAAATACCTTGTGTGGGACAAATTTGTGTGCTTATTATACGTGCATTATAAGGCTAGCACTGTTTTGAAATATTATGCACGGGAGGCACTGCCAGACTTGTACTGACTAAAATCCACGGTAATCCCTTAATAGCCCTTTACGTTCCAGGTTCACGGTTACCTGATGAGATAGTCCCGCGACCCTGTCAGGTAAATATTTTACGCAAGTGCCCCGATTTTCAAAGATTTTATTTGTACATCCGCGGTCGCAGGTTCAAATCCCACTCGACGCGAATTTACGTTCGAATTTTACTTTCCACAGAAAATCTTAGTACCATTTATTTTAAAGTCGTTTCTTTGTGAGTTACAGTCATGATGCATACTCGTACACAAAATCGTGAAGCGTTCCACATTTTTTTGGTTGCGGACATTTCGCGAAAGGGGCATTTTGGTACCTGTGGAAATTTTGCGAAAGGGACAAAAATCGTATTGGCTCAGGGCCTTAGGCGCTTTTGCGCCTTTTTGTTAGATAATGCGCCTGTGCAGAAAATACCTTCCAGGCATCCACTGATCAAGAATTTGGGGAACATAGGGTACCTACATAAATAAAAGGTTTCGACGAATAAAACCTTATCGTTTTTTTTAAAGTCGGTTAAAAGTATACTATCTATAATAGTTCAAGTTCAAGTTTTCAGCTATATAAATCGCTATGATATGAAATAGCTATTCCTGTAAACGTCGTAAAATGTGGCTAACGTAAATCTATTTGCATTCTGAGTTCAGAACAGAATGATGCAACAGTAAACATATTTGTCGTCACGGAGAGGGGAGACGGCTACACTATAGTGCTAGATTTATATAATTATGTATTTTTAACAGACTTCTAAAAGAGGCCCGGAGGCACAGATTACCCGGAGGTTCTGAATTGAGTCCATTGACTTATAATACAACGTGTAACGTTAATAGCGCAAAACCTCTCGTGGGATAACTCAGCCCATGTTACTGAACAAGACTTTAGGAAATTCCTAAAAAAAAATTTGCTTTTTCATACAAAATGAGAAATTGATCGGGCTCATCAGTATGAAAAATCTTTTTAATTTTTTGCGAATTTCCTAAATTTTTAGAACAAACATTGTTCAGTAACATGAACTTAGTTACCCCACGAGAGGTTTTGCGCTATTAACGTTACACGTTGTATACCTATAATTGTATAGCGTTGATTCAATCGGGAGTTATTTATGTACACTGATTACTCCGTCATTTCTGATCCGATATAGAAAAAGCATATATAAATATTTTATAAATAACGGTACGGAACCCTTCGTGAGCGGGTCTCGCACTTGTTGTTCGATGCAGAATACTTGCCATTTAGTCCGATATTTTTTTCATTCAATTTGGTTCAGTAGGTAATTTTCATTTTATGATCCATTTTCGCTAATTGTGTACTTGGATGATGCTATTGATGGTACTTATTTCAAAATTGTAATGCACACGTGATAAAAGTCGGTGGTCAATGAAATAATAAAAAAAAAACAAAGTCCGACTTCCGGCAGGAAAGTTATTTTGTAAGTAATTTAACACTTTTTTTTGGTTATTCCCATGGTTAATTTTGTATGCAGTTTTCAACTTTAACTGTAGAAGTCTCTTAGAACACAAACGAATCAGCATTTTTTTTTGTAATAACGTGGGCCCGCACCAGGAATGTCTCATGTGCCGTGGGTGCGTTTACAAATACAGAAACTCACATATACAAACGCACAGACCTGGTACAAATTTATTACTTGTAGAACATAAAACATTTGTTCCGTGCGGGAATCGAACCCACGACACCCAGTACCGCCGGTTAGAATCGCTCAGGCACTACGCCAACCGTGCCGACAAAAATGAACGCCTGGATAATATTTCGAATAAACAGCTACTTATTTCTTTTTAATCGAATTGTAAGGAGATTTACAACATTTTTGTAACCCGTATGTATTTTTTTCCTTCGTTGAGTAGTCCCTGTTATAAAAGGGCGTAGCCTTTTTTTTTACGTGGTAAAATCATCAAATGAGTCCTCCCACCCCGGGCAAGGCGGGAGGGACTGTCAGACTTATACTGACTAAAATCCACGGTGTCCTTCAATAGCCCTTTATGTTCCGGGGTCACGGTGATGGAATGAATCCCACGACCAGGGCGTAGCCTAAAGGGAAATTGAAAGAGGAGAAGGATTTCAATTCAACGGAATCTTTTTTTTATGTAAGTTCCCCGATTTCTCGATAACGCCTGGACCAATTTGAACCTTCTTTGAAAGGGTTGTACTTCAGAGATTGTCCCCTGGTAATCAGGTCAGGATCTTGATGACGGGATCTTGGAGAAATCGATCTTCAATAAATTACAGCAAATCAACGGATATTATTGCTACCGATCAATGTACTATTTGTATACGCAATCAGACAACAATATATTATTACGACTGCACCCTCTAAAAAAAAATATACATGTCGAATTGAGAACCTCCTCCTTTTTTTCGTCAATTAAAAAAGTAAAAAAAAAATGAAATGGACTTCCAAAAAAACATAAGCTATTTAAATAACTTAATTGGAAGTCCGATGGCAAGCAAAAGAGACCAGGAAATAAAAAAAAGAGACATACCGACAATACTTGGTTAATTAAAAAGATATTATGGGTAAGTATTAGGTAATCTAAACAAGATAAAAGAAAAAAATATTAATATGATGACATTTTGGCAGATCAATGACTTCAGACTTGTTTTTTTTTGTATTATACGTTTATTTTTGTATGAGTTATCAGTTTTTTACGTAATTAACAATTAAAATACAGTATAAAAAATATTTATTAGGTTACATTAGAAGTTTTTTTTTTATTTTAGCGTTGTAAAAATTACCAGATCAGTTAGGGTAGGGCAGGATTGAGAGACTAAAATCGACGGTGTCGTCAATAGCCCTTTTCGTTCTTGGGGTCACGGTTACCTTATGAGACAGTCCTACCACCATGGGAAGTACTGGCCGACCAAGGGGACCGTCAGACCAAGAGGGGCCCTCTTAGATTTTTCACGTCTTACGGCAAGTTTGGCACAGTAGCCGAGCGATTGACTGGGCCGCGTGCGTCACGGGTTCAATTCGAGTTCCAGCACGGAAATAAATATTTGTATTCATGATTTATAAATAGTTGTTTTGGGTTTGGGTGATTTCGAAGCCCTTTACTGGTAGCTGCTGGCGTCGTTGGTGAGAAAAAGTCATGCGAAATAGTTATTTATGATACTAGTGCGGAAAGTTGGTTTTTACAAACGAGTAGACAACGTACGCCCGAGGCGCCGAAGGCGCCCGAGGGCGTACCGTAGTCACGAGTTTGTAAATACCAATTTCTGCACGTGTGTCATACAATGTTTTTCAACACATTTATCCATATTAATATCAGATTCCTCCCTTGAACTCAGATTAGTCGCAACAATTTTTGAAGTTCCTAATATGAAAATGGCGCGACTTTGAAAATGGCGCCACATGCACGTGGTGAAAATTAGAACTACATCTTTCATCTTATTTACTCTTTAGTATTAAAGTGAGACAACGTATTGAGCAAAAGCTCTTCCAAGGAGGTTTGATCAGTCAGGTTGTTTATTTTCATAATGTGAAACTCTTTGGTGGAATTCTTTTTTTTTTTTTTTTGGAAATTAAAAAAAAACCGTAAAGAAAACGCACGCTGCTCTACAAGGGGGCGTGCGGTAAAATAGGTACTTAGGTGAGAGTACCTATTTTACCGCACGCTGCGTTGTATGGTCCGTAATTTTTAACTTTCGAACACTGTATACAGGCTTTGTAAATGCATTTTACGAGCAAATGTGTTGAAAAGTATTTTGTATTTTTATTAATTTTAGCAAGTCCTGCGACCCCGGCAGGCTTTGGCCCTCTGTGAGGGGGCCCCGTCATTTTGCTGACGCTCTTTGAGGCGCGCGTGGAACACGACGCGCCGTCGACTCGGGCATGGTACATGGTCGGACAGCGAGTTGCCCTTTACTCGCTGTCCGCATGCCCGCGAAGTGGGTCAGTGCTGATCCTGATTTCCAGAAGTACCAGTTATCCCACAACTGACTTTCCATGTATTCGTAATGAAAAGCACAGTGTTTACCTCTGGTAAAAGACTTGCTTATGTAGTCCCTCGAACTATCAGCGTCCTCGTTTAGCTCGAGCTCCAAACCAACTCACAGACGTCTTGCCTTTCCCTGTTGTGGAATATTGTTTTATCAAATGAATTCATAGTAGTCAAACTTGACTATTAGTATTCCGTGATTGCATAGACTAAATGAGGCTTAAACCACTGAATGGATTGTTGTACGATTGTCTGAGATTTGTAGGAGAAATGTTGCTTTTAGTTTAGAAAAAAAAAAAATTCGCAGATAGATGCGCGGGTAGTTTATAAAAGTTGTAACGGTTGTATCAAAACGTTATTTAAACTTTATTTGTGAAAAGTTCAACTATAGGATACAATTATTATCTATTTAATTTGTAGTTTGTTTATACCTATCAAACATCTACATAGATATTTGATTCGATTTTACCTTTATAATTATGTTCGGGTCAGGTTTAAATACCTAACAAAAAAATTAAGAACACCTAGGTTACGGCACATGAGTTGTTACTTTTTGGTATTTTGTCTAGAACTAGTAATATTATTTATTCTTTGCTAGAACATGAAATCCAAGTTCATACAACATAGCTATTGTTTACAGTCTCAAGAGCTGTTAAAAAGTATTTATGTATAAGCTCCGCCGTGAATCACTGCAACAACAACACAATATTTATTACGTGACGCGTGTCGTGGGTTTATCGCTATCACGTATAGGCTCGTTCATTCATGTCAGTTAAATTACAAACAATCATGTAGATAAATGTTTGTTTCGTAGTACAGTAGTGGATATTTTGTAGGAAAATGTTTAGCTGTGGTGTCTGCCGGGCCTCTTCACTCGGTACCGCGGTACTTATACCGGCGCGCCTGCCCGCCGTCGCCACTCTTGCACGCTCCGCCACAGCGCGCGCCAAACTTTTTTTTTGCAATTACGCGACTTTCTGCCGACTAGCCTTCGACTTTTGTGACCATGAAGCCATCACTGTTGGTGCTTTTCGCATTATGTGCTTTTGCCGTCGCCTTGGTGCCTAGAGATAGGGTGAGTGGATTTTTTATAATCAGCTTCTGAATAATGCCTTTTAGGTTGTCGAATTCGTTGTGTTTCAGGCGAATTTTTACAATGTTTGGTGCTGCAGTATTTGTTTAGATGCTCAACAGATACTGTTCTAACTGTGAACAGAAAAAAAAATGTTTACACTTAGATAATTAGGTAATATTGATACCTTAGCCAGTCGAGGCAAAACATCATTAAATGTTCAGTTACATTTAACATGTGACTGAATTTCAGCGTTTTTCACAACTTTCAGTGTAAATTTTGTGGGAATACTGGAAAAGAAAATGTGATTAGGGAATTAGTAAGGTATTCGTGTGCTGCGCACTATCTGCAATTATGATATACACCTAGATCAAAACTCAATTATTTGTTAAAAATGTAAACTTAATTGTTTGGCCTATTACGATTTTCATATTATCTATGTGATGTATCTATGTGTTCTTTTTAACCTATATTTAACTGAAAAAAATGTCATTAAAAATCTTGTACCTGCAAAAACTACAAATTAAAATAGTGCACCGTAAATAATAGATGTATAAAATCGTTTTAATTTTTTAAATTTTTATCTTTTCCTACCTACAAGGTTTTCAAGAAAAAAAAAAATGGTAACACAAAGAATTTGAAATTTTATTACTTAAGTATTACAAGCATTTATGATATATTTTGTCAATTCATATATCTCATGATGTACTGAATACCCATAACCATAGAGATATTTATTTTCTTCTTTATTCCTTTTTATTTACCTCCTTTAATATTGGTGCTCTAAAATTGTTGCTCAAACGGGAATATCTCATTTTTGAACAATGTTATATTAGAAAATTACAAATCTCTCTATAATTATGAGTCATCAACGAGCAGCTTAGTAAAAATAGTAAGTGTGAACACATCGTAGGTACTATAAATTCATCATTGGTGGCATTGGTCGAAAATCTTTTATCTCATTGAATATTGTTTTGGTTATGTTTCACTGTAATCGGTAATTTTAACGTCATCGTTTTTTTAAGCCCTGTAATATAGCACAATCGCAGCAACACTCGTCGCTGTAAACATGTTTTTGTTATTGATTTTGAGGTATTAGGGAGGGTATTAGGCAGATCGATAGAACTTTTTTTAAGCACCGATTGCTGGTTTAGTGAATTTTTGATAAAGATACATACCTTCAGCTTCATATTCTAAGTAGATTGCTTGCTCTTATCTTGATTAAGATAGGTAATTTAAGTTTTATTTTAACTATTTAGAAACTTTATTCTAAATAGTTTTAATAAAATACATATTAAATGTCACATATCTAAGTCTTTCTGCCCATATGTCATTTTACTTGTGGTCGGCGCGATACGTTTTCTTTTTCCATTCGTTGTCGGACATCAAACATCCATTCACCTTTTCCATTCAGATCATTCCTCATACAATCCATCCATATTTTCTTTGGCCTTCAACGTCCTCTCTATCCATCAACATTCATACCATCACTCTCTTAGTTACAAACATAAGTCAAGAAACGAATACTATTTCATTTATATCGCAGTTTTGTGAAAATTATGAAAAAGAAAATGAGTATTACAGAAATTCATGGACTTAGCCTTTACTTACCTTTTTTTTGTGTTTTCCCGTCCTTGGTAGAGTGAAACAGTTTGTAAGACTCGTAATACGACTAAAAGCCACCCTTGTGCTCGGGTGCGCTAATATGGCGGTTGCCGTATCTATGTGTTCTAAAGAGTCCTGGGAAACCATGGGACTGAGCCTACCTACTGTAGAATTTTACCTGTCCCTGGCCTCCGGTTTCATATGTTACGGTTTGAAAATAAAATACAGCCCAAGTGATAATGTAGATTTTTAGGGTTGACAATTAAAAAAAAATAGCTGAATAGTTTTCAAGTTCCTTTATTTACACGTTACTTACAAATTAACGTATCTTACGAAAGATAAAGATAGAATTATTATATTAGAAAAATCTTAGCTAATTATGCACTACATAAAAAATACCCTTTATTATTTTATGTGTCGTTTTATAATCATTTAAAAATAAATGAGCTAAGAAAAGAAATTGGATGAATGAAGTATTTAATAATGATTTTCACATTTTCTCGAGTTCCGATAGATATGTGGAATTGCGCATTTTCCTCAGCGATTACACGCACATTGTACACCACTATACAACAAATTATGTATACGATTCATTAAGGCATACTATTCATATACTCAATGATAATTATGAAATCATAATTGCATCGACTTCTGTTCGGTTCACTGGTTAAACCGATAAAGATGAGATCAATATGACGCGAAGGTAGAATAGATATTCATAACATAACAAAGTCGGCCTTATATCCTCCAGTTATATATATTCAATCACGATTATTATATATATTATGATTTACACATACTTAATATGCGAAGGTTTATAGGCTGCAAAGGCCCAATATCCCCCAATTTTTCCCGATGTCTACCAACTGCTTGCTCTTCAAAGGGAGCCAGTGGCACTTTAAAAAAATATGTCTTTTCCACAATTTAGTGGACGGAAGATTATTTTTAAACCTGGTTCGTCGCCGTACCTGGTCGAGGTGGTGGACATTGGGAGTCAGCGCTACCACTTTCCGCTTTCTTAAAAGACGTCTCATCTAGTTTGTGCCGCCGTGGTGAAGAAAATCTTGAGTTACATTATGCCTATTCAAAAATTAACAAACTTACTTATTGCAACTCGGTTTTTAAATAATATTAATTTTCCTTTCGGTAATATAAAACAGTGCCAACCAATTCCTAAACGTTTTAGATTTCGCAACAATTAAGTACGCATGATTGCTTTGTTGACATCGTTTTCTAATAAACGGCGTTGCGTCGTCATACAAACATACTATTCCTTGAATTTGTTTACAATCACACGTGCAGTGTTTTTTATTACTGACAACGAGATATCCAGCCATATAAATGAGAATCATTTATGGTAGCCGACCGATGGAATGCTGCGCTGCGTTTCGGGGGTTTGATTCCGGCGCGGAAAAATTATTTGAATAATTTAAAACTATCTGTTCCGGGCCTGGTCGTTTCTTGTAAACGCCTCCACGTTTTGTAAAGAAACAAAAAAGAAACAAATTGAATAAAAAAAATCCGTTTCTCACATCAAAATAACAGCTTTTTACTATAACATGCGTATGAGAGTAATCACGGGATGTACTGAAAAGACTGCAAAAGTCTTACCAAGGGATAACCCATTACTTTCAAGTACTCGTTGATCGCCACCTCGAACCAGCTGTCGGAACTCTGAGGAAGCGTCCAGATCATCCCGCCGCAGGCATACTTTTCATGGATAATTTTGTCCAGCGGTCGTTATGCGGCTTACAAGCTTATCCTGTCAAAATGATATTATAAAGCGTAGATTTAGAATGTAACTGACGGGATATACAGCGTTCCGATTTAGGGTGATTTGACATCTCACTAAACCATTGAAAATCGGAACGTATTGCGCAAATCGGAAGACCTCAAATCTGTGAATCATGAAATGCGTGATGTGTTCACAATTCAAACATCACCAACCCCACAGTGCACGTTGACGCACGTCTAGGTATCCGATAACTTAATTGCCCTTTGAGACAATGTTATCAAATACCAGATAAAAAATGAGAAGTGTCCATTAGAGAACTATTAACTTTTTCCTCATGGCGCGTACTATCGTTAATATTTATGACAAACATCAATCAACCCAGAATCATCTCGTGGACGGCATCATTCGAGTTGTTTATTGCCTTTTTATATCTCCCTGGTACATAATCTAACTTTTTACAAGAGACGATACGTAATAGCGCTCTCTATTCCGAATAAGGGTATCCACACATTGATTGACAGTTTTTCGTACGCATTGAATGAAATTGAAGTGCGCTATCTATCTGGTAACAGCCGTAACAGCGTTAGACGACTTGTATAGCTCAGTCTCTTTCCCACATTTGAACTACTCTGGTAGGCTACCTGGCCATACACGCAAGCCGATTGCAAGTACTACTACACATGAATAATAAAGCATTACTTGTTGTTACAGCGGGCAGTAAATACAGAAGAAGAGGAGGAGCACAAAAATCCTCCCCAGCCTAAGGAGGTGTGCGACAAGCAGACACCTTGTGCCTGGGTCGTTTACTCTCCGCTATCGAGAGCAATCACTTTAAACATCACTAACAACTAGTAAGTATGCACATATTGCAGGTCCACCTATTTATAGATCCGTCCCCGACACACAACTCCTACACTTGAATGGTCAACAGGCTTAAACGTAAACGGCTGAGGAGGCACCCGGTTCTGTTTTATTTTTTCTTTTCATTTTGTTCATAGTTGCACGGGCATTTTAAATATGTGAGGGTGTACTATATAATATAGAAAATAAGAAGTAATTAATTTGGCTTACATTGCATATCGAGGATATGCCCAAATGGTCTCCATTTGGAGGCATAGAAATGCCTGTAGTTGAAGGAGGCAAACTGCTAACTAATCCTTTTTTGTTTCAGTTGTGTTTGTGGTTCTAACACGGTGTGTCAGAAATATGAGGACGATACGTCAGCGGGTGCGTTCGTGTACCGTTGTCGAAAGCCCACACCCGAAGATAAGGAGGAGAGCGATAGCTAACGCGGCCCTAGCGGGGCCACCCTCACGCCCATCTAGCTTAGACCGTGTCCACCGCTCCATCGCACCACCGCGCGGGTCATCGCTCACGAATAACAAGATTATTTCTCACTTTGCGACATAGTTGATTCACTACAGTTTCCTAAATCGTTTAAGCCCACTTAAGATGCCACCAGCCAGCACTCTAGTTTGCCAATTTGAGGTAAATCATGAATTAATTTGCAAATGGTCCTGCTGTAGAAACTAACCGGTATCGGTGTGTTTTTGCCAACGACGATATTCGTTGGTTTTTGCAGTAGATGCTACAATGGTACAGTGTTGCCTCCATTCCGCTTTGAGTGTAAAACGAATAAAAAAACATAAATGATACACTTTGCCCACTGGGCAGTGTGTGCTTAAAATGTAACTATTTAATTAACCACTTACGTAGATTAATTTCGTGAGCGCCTGCAAAACCCATAACTGACAACAGTACGAATTATAAATACATGGATACTTGTATTTCTAACGATTTTCACGCAAATCTACTTTGAATTATTTTAAATGATGTGTTAATTTCCTAACTAAATATTGTACCAAGCTGGTTTTAAGACTTTGCCACATAAAATATTGAAGATTGGCTTCGATCATAAACATCGTGTCGTTCTAAATTTCTAGAAGTATGAGTGTTTGTTTTTGTTCCTAACAATTTTCCGGAATTGACATTTTAGAAACAAACGTTCAATGTTACACTTATACATAACCTAGTACTTATTTTAAAATAATACTATTGTCTGAATAAATAACGCATACTGTTGAGTCCGCCTCAATTCATTTATATTTTAATTTGTATTAGGTAGTTTATAGGTATTGTGTTTTTTGCATTACATAATGAACGTTATTATGGTTCGTAAGGCTTGATAGCTTACCGAATTTTCACTTGTTCAATAACTAATTTTATTTGTAACAATAAAGTACTTACTAGTTATAGTTGATCTTGTTTTAATATTATCTATATAAGTCATTCTTAATTTACCGATGGAGATCAAAAAGCACGACATTTTTAAAGTTCCTATTTTTATTTTTTTATTATTTGTAATAGTGATTAAACTTAATTTTGTATAAGTAACGCAAATATTCACATTTATGTATTTTAGGACATGACAAAATAAAATTGTATTATTAGTTACCTTGTAAAATCTAATTTTGGCAAAATAAATGGTCAAAATGGTGTTCCGGTTTTTATTTCAAAGTAAACCCCTATCCCTCCTTTAGGTAATTATTCAGTGTACTGTATCTTGCTTTCTATATCAACTTGTATATAAGACAAGACACAAGGCGAGAGACACGTTACAGTCTGGCTTACTAAAACTCAGTTTCAATCAAGCGGAAAAATCCTCATAGAGTCCAGTATAAAATTAAGGTATGGCACGAGTCGAATTTCCACTAAAGCGAGAATGTGTGGTAATTTAATGAAGAAAGATGCACTGCATCTGTCTTCATTACCCGATCGATAGATAAAATAAAACCTTGCCAGAAGGCAGCAAGCCTATTAAACAACTTGCTTAGCAATGGCATTACAGAAAAATGAGGTTGGTATAACTTATGGACGCCAGAGATATACCTATTCAGAAATTTAGAAGTGTGTCCAATCAATGTAAGGACAACAGTGCCAGCTGCGAGACTGAAGGGCCTACACTCATCACCTCACGCTCCGAATAGCGCATAATTGTCTAACGACTGAACCTTATTGTTTTTTTGTGTTCGTTTTTGGTAGGACGCGGCTTATATTTTATGTGTGCATTTTCGGAAAATGTGTGCAATGTGTGCATTTTTGGAACCAACAGGTCATTGACCTCTACGTGGCAGGGATGGGCTGATAGTTTTATAATGTATGTCCAGACACCAGTAGGTCAAACTATCCGAATCTGTCAAGTTTTACCAATCGAACAAATCATCTTCCAGTTTCAACTAGGTATTGTGATAAGGTTGAAATTTTTTTAGAGAAATTTTTCATATTGAGATAGGTTGATGTGCTAGCGTCTGTACCTACATAATTATGCACACAACTCAGTTGCGAACTGAGAAAGATACAGTTTGGAGTTGGAGGCTCCTAGTGAGGATGTACTGCAAGATGAATACTTTTCAACATTTTGTCTCTTTCAACTATCTCTTCATACTAAATACCATGCGTACGAACTTGCTTCTATCAGTTTTGAAAAGGCTATTATAAAAGAACTTGAGGTCATGTGGGGGATCCGCGGGCCCGACGCGGCACCCTTTCCTTAGTTCGTTAATCATCCCCATCATCATCGTCATATCAGCCGTAAGATGTCCACTGCTGAACATTGGCCACCCCAGGCAGTTGTAAGCGGCCTGCATCCAGCGTGATCCTGTGGCCTTCATAAGATCGTCTGCCCACTTAGTGGGTGGACGTGCGCTTGCCGGTGGGTGGTCTCCATTCGAGAAACTTACGGCCCCATCGGCCATCAGTTCTGCGTGCTATATGGCCTGCCCACCGCCATTTCAACTTGCTAATTCGTTGGGCTATATCGGTTAATTATACAAAGAAAGCATTTTACTTCTCATTCTTAATTAGGTCCTTGAGATCCCATAGCTCATAGATACTCATTCCTTGAAATATGTAAATTTTGGATAAGCTAACATTCTTGTCTGTGTGGGTAGACGGAACAATGCGATCTAAGTAAATTATTATTCTTCTAAAATACCTACGAGTACTTACCTTTTGTCCGTTCACCCTATTTGCGTGTAGACGTCCTGGAATGGATGTCCACCGCCTTGGTGTGGGCGGAGGCGTCTGCTAACTAAAAGTTGACACGGTCTTAGAACACGTTGTCCCTCTTAAATATGAGGTATGAGCTGCTGCTGGCCTGGCCCTGGCTTCTAACATTATTGGCCTATTGTAATGTAAAACTTGGCAAGTCCACGATTTATTTTTTCTATCTTTTCTATCTATGACATTTCATCTGATATCCTCTCATAGCATTTTTATCTCATTGGTTCATACATTCATATCGTTAACATGCTATTCAGTTTAAGTTAAGAATTCCAATTAACAAACAATTGTCCAATTAACAAAAAAATATACAGATAACTACACGGTTTAGCATTCCTGCACTCTTCGATCCGATCTTTGGATCCGATCATGTCACTCGTCAATATCATTTATTTCAAGAAATAACCATAGGTCTCAAATGTAGTTCCATTATGGCTTGTCACCATTTCATCTTACCATTGGAGGGTACAGTGTGCTATAGGTGCATTGCATCATCGGCTATTCAAGGTACCATAATAATATAGCCTACAAATATTTTTACAAGGCTCCATTCTTTAACCTCACGCTATGTAGTTCATAGTATAGCGAGTAAATAAGTGAACGTAATATAGATCTAAATGTGTTTGTTTTTAAGCAGTGATTGGCTTATCATATAATGTTATGATGGAATAAAATACACTACAACATCGGAATGCTTTACAACTTCGAGAAGATCGAACAAGATAAGAATTTAATTTAAACAACTACCCTCCGTCTGGATAATAATCCTGATTATTTAATAATCAAAACATATCCATCTCACTGTGTATGTTTATTTATCAGTAACGTTATGTGGAATTATGATAACATATTTGCATATATTTGTATCTCACTAGTTCTAGTGGAAATATTGCGAAAATTTTCAGCGTATTTTGTCGGTGAGGGTAGTTTGTAAAACAGCTTCAAAACAAGTTGCCAACCTATGGGTACTTATGTATGTGCGTGTGTCAGAAAGGTAATTAGTATAAATGGTGAAGCCGCGATACTGTGAGTCCTTTCATTCGCCAGCGGCTTACGACGTGCAAACTTTAATCATCTGATTTAGTTTTGTCTAGTTTTCTTTTAAATTTTATTTTTAAAATGGACTCTACATCGGTGAGTTTCAATATGGAAGACCAAAAACCTATTTTTACACTTGCTGGTGATCCAAATCCTACATCAACAACTGTGAGTATGAATTTATTTAGTGACCAGTTACCCACATCATTCGAAAATATAATTAACAGATTGAACAATCGTATCAAGATGTAATATTAATTGGTAAAATTATTGAGTGCCTACCTGCGATGCTGATTATCATAATGATTTCTATCGGTATATTTTTTATAAGTACCTATCATATTAATCTTTAATAGGTGATCCTGTTGTGCTTCAAATGTAGGTAATGTTTTTTAACGAAGTTATTTGGTCCTAAATACTTTATAATATTACAAAGCTGAAGAGATTGTTTAGTTGAACGCAATAAATTCAGGAACTAGTGGTTCGACTTGAAATTGTGTTGGATGGTTCATTTATCGAAAAAGGAAGGTCTAAAACTTCACATTTGGATAAATAGGAAGCGAGCAACAGGGATGGAAGCACGGAGAACAATTATTTTGTAAGGCATGTTCAATGTCAAAACAGAGGTCACTTTGGAGAGAGCTGGATTCCATTCGAGAATTGTTTCAATTTCGTTTACATCTGCCCTTTAGATGGATCAAGCAAGGTCACCGTTATTGGTACGCTGAATTCGGATCCTTCTAGAACATGCTTAATGAAAACAGTCAATCATGAGATCTGTGTATTCTCAGGATAGCTTCCCGTTTCCGGACACCAGGAACGTGGGCACTCCAGAAGGAGTGATGTCTTCCATGACTCCAATGATGCATGGTCTCGGAGGCAATGAGTTGATGAACTTGCTGGCACAACAGGAACCCAAGATTGCTGATTCAGGTACCATTTTCTTTACATTGTAAAGTCATAAAATGGATCATCCCTTTCAGGGCGGGACAGGAGGAACTGTCAGACTTGTACTGACTAAAATCCACGGTTTCTTTCAAAAGCGCGTTACGTTCCGGGGTCACGGTTACCTGATAAGACTGTCCGCGACCCCGGCAAGCTTTGGCCGTCTACGGGAGCCTCGTCAGATTGCTAACAGCTCTTTGAGGCGTGCGTGTGTTAAGCGCGAATATGTGTCGGAATATTCTAAAGGTTTTATATGAACTGCTCAAATTATGTAATTTGAAAACTAAATAACGAATTTCCTCGATTATCTTTAAAAAGCATTGCGGATTTTTAAAACCTGGGTCAGTAGGTCATCTTGGGCGTCAGCTAGTGTATTCTTAGGGGCATAGGGACAGCCAAATTTTCGTTTTTTTATGGAATTTGCCCATTACTATTGCAGCAATTGATAAGCTTGTCCATAGAAACCATTTATGCACCGTTTCCGAGTTATTAATTAGTAGTAGTGCTTATTAATTATTCTTAATTAGCGTACGTAGGTAACATAGGTGTACTACATATTTATGTTGTCCCCAGCTCCATCCGTCGCCGACATGGAGGAGCTCTTAACAAATATGCGTATGAACGGAAGTGACGTGTTCAATGATGATGCCAGTGTCAATAACTATTTTACAGGTAATTTTCATATTTATGTTTACCCTTTGCAAACTGTTTGTAACATAACTTCACGCCTGTAACCCTCCAAGGGTTAGGTAAACATCATAATACTTTCGTCCGTTGATTTAGAAAATAGGGCTATCTTATTCCCTTAAACAAGGCACACATCCAGAGTCCAGCTATCATCATCATCATCATCAGCCTATAAATGTTTCCACTACTGGGACACGGACCTCTCTGTGAGACGGAGTGGGCCAGTGCGGGTTGGTAGTGTCACAAATGTCTTCGAATTTTTGGTTCTAAGACATGCCGGTTTCCTCACGATGTTTTTCTTCAGTGTTTTGAAAGCAGTTCTTGGGTTCAAACCCCTGAAACCCTAAAGCCTGCCTGAGCTGAGAATCGAACCGGTACTCAGCAGTCACACTTGCGGTCACAACACCCACGCAGCAGCAAACTTGTTTTCTTTTTTTTCATGAATAAGTCAACATAAAATGTTCTTTTTCAGGCTATGGCAGTCGTTCAGAATCTGGATCGTCCAATATCTGGCCAGATAATACGAATATGCAGAACTCACGGAACAACGAAATGATGGACACATTCGATTTTCTCGTCAAAAGTATGTCTTGCGTTTTGATAAAACATTTTCTCTTAGCTTTCCAGCATTTTCTGTTGGACTGGTGGAAGCTGATTTCCGGAATTAGAAATCTGGCCACTTTTACCGACTTTACATCATTGTGGTAAAATCGTGTATTTAAGAAAATGCTTTCAAAGTTTTTTCGCCACATGTATCTTTGGCTTGTCTGAAAAAAAATGATTTGCTCGGAAAGTGTACTCTCTAGCTACTTTTACCGAGCAATTTACATCATTGTGTGTTAATTTGTGTAAGTATATTACTTACTGAAGGACAACATTCCAGGTCTATCATCGGCAAACAACTACGTGTCGATGTTGACACGGGAGCAGCTGTCCGTGCTGCGCTCCATCCGTCCCAGCCTGCTGTATGAGTTCCTGCAAGAGGTCGCTAAAGCCCGCAGTGATCGGCGCATGCGACGCGCTTTGCCGAATGTAAGTTTATCTTTGTGTAAAGGGGCTCCCTTACCGGGAGCATTCGTGTGTAATGTAACATGATATATTCAACTTTGAGCATTACATTACAATACTATACCTCCCTGACTGGCGAGCATTCGCGTACATTTAGTACAGATTGTGATGCTCGATTGTCTTCCGTCACTGATGAAATGTTCGAATCTGTAACGTTACATCCTTTGGACTCTCTAGGCATAATGTTCAGGGCCCCGCAAATATTTGGAGCCTCCAGGAGTTCATGCAAATAAGTAGGTAATAACAGGACCTTCCAAGAAAACTTATCGCAGAGACGTTCTAAAATTTTCGAGATCGCTACATTCGCTTTTTATTCTACATTCTTTGTTTTTGTAATTATCTTGTTTTTTCTGCCTAGGTCAATATTTACGCATAATATTTCTGATTCCGTAGGTAGGAGAGGCGATAACTAAGTAGATAATTCGATTCACTTGGTTCACTGTTGCATTCCTATACCTACTTAATCGTTAAGTGCACATAACAGAGGTCATACTATAAAATACGACTAACCCGACTAATAATAAACAAGATCAGAGATCTATTCAAAAAATTTCATATCGTCGAACAGTCAGCAAATTATATTATTACTAGCGGCCAGTCCCGGCTTCGCACGGGTGTAGGACCCGGTCTAAAATTTGAGAGTTAAACTATCCTATCTCTCAAGTTGGATCGAACTGCACATGGTGTGCGAATTTTATTATAATCGGTTTAGTGGTTTAGGAGTCCATTGAGGACAAACATTGTGACACGAGATTTATATATATTAAGATTTTGTTTTCAGGAATGTGCATTCTGCAAGAACAATGGAGAGAATGAGGAGTGCTACTCTTCGCACGCTCTGAAGGACTGGCGTGGTAAAGTACTGTGCCCAGTCTTGCGCGCTTTCCGTTGTCCCCGCTGTGGCGCCACTGGCGACAGGGCCCACACCATCAAGTACTGCCCAGAGGGTGGAGAACAAGGTAACGTCTTTGTTTTTTTTTTCTAGCATTAACCCTTTATGTTCGAGGTCACGGTGACCCACGTAACATGGCTCATGTCTATTTTAAATTGAGGTATTCAACAGAATAGCGTTGCGAAGATGATAGCTACTGAAGGATGGCCGCATGTTTATCTAATCATTGACTGTTCACCTTAAATGAAATTCATCGATGTGTTATTGTCACATTTTTGTTTTAGCTGTTTATTTGTCCAGGTGGCGTATCCTTTTTTTTTAACCGTGGTAAAATCATCAAATGAGTCCCACCCAATGCAGGGCGGGAGGGACTGTCAGACTCGTACTGGTAGTGACTAAAATCCATAGTGTCCTTCAATAGCCCTCTATGTTTCGGGGTGACGGTAATGAGATAAGAGTCGCGACCCCGGGAGGCTTTGGCCCTCTAGAGGGGGGCCCCGTCAGGTACCCTGACGTTGTCTTAAAGCCAGATTAGTTCCAGTTAGGGAACAAGGTGGCGCTAGACAACTTACATAGCTCTGTCTCTTTCCCTCACTACTCTGGCTTTAAGGGGAATACTCCAACCAGCCCGCATAATTCAAAATTTCTTTTTTTTTGCCATTTGCAGGCCAGTGCTAGGTTGTCTGTTGATTAAAATATTATTCACGGATTAAAATATTATAAGACGTATGTACCTAGTTACAAAATTATAATCATCAAAATCACCAATACAACTTTCTAAGTTCAGTAAGTTGTTTTGGTTTCTACCCTTTTATGGACTTGGAAGGTTGTATTGGTGATTTTGATGATTAAAATTCTGTAACTACATGTCGTACATACGTCTTACAGCCGCGAATAATATATTTTTCATCCCCCCATCTCGGAAAGGGTACTTTTGCTCTTCGATATCTGACCGTAAAAGCCGTTTTTATCCTCAAGTGAGTAAAAGCCGTTTTTATCCTCTAGTGAATAAAGTAAATTTGAATTTAGAACATCGTATGAACAAAAGAGTAGCAGTAATGGCGGCCGGTGACCGCAACAGCTGATCGCTTGCTGTGGTGCCCACTTGACGTTCGAAGGTTGTCGAGGAAACAAATTCTATTTTTAAAATTTGATGTGGTACACAGGTGGGAAAGCAGAGTACGCTCCTCGGGTGTAAGGCTGCGTTGCCTTGGGCTAACTTGAATCCCTCGCTTCACTAAGGATTTTTAACTTTATTCCCTCGTTTCTTTCGGGTGTTAACACTTGAACCTTCTCGCTGCGCTACGGACGGAGGTTCACCCCCAGAATCCTTAGTATCGCTTCGGAATTCAATACGCCTCCCATGGAGCGTAATCTACAATTATTTTGTTAAAATCTCAGACCCGAAACATTCTTCGCTCAGTACTTTGTTTTACCTTTTATTTGTGCGGTTTTCCTTTCACGTCTTATTGTTATGTTATGACAAACCAAGATAAAAATAAGTAACTTAATAATACTTAGGTAGTAGTTTTCAACTACCACCTAAGTATTATTTGTTTTAATTTAAAAATTATTCTGTTCTATAATAATGTCTTAGCTAATACCTAAACTGAAATAAAAGCCTATCTTGTGTTTGTACAATGTACATCTGTTTTTATTTGTTTTTGCATTTAGTCATTTCCTCGCTGAGGTGGGATGAAAAGTTACGTGTTGCACTCGAGTGCAAAGATTTTTCACCTTGTGCTCTTTTGATTCCCTCGCTATCACTCATGATTCTAATTTTGAATCACTCGTTGCACTCGTGATTCAATTTTAGAATCATTCGCTTGCTCGGTCATCAAAATTGAGCACGCGGTTAAAAATCAACTTTGCACTCTTGTATAACAAATAACTATTTTTAGCATTCCCCTTAAGACGTCTTTGTCCGCATAAAGCACGTTATGATGAAATGCCTTGTAGTATAACTTTGTATTATCAACAGGTAACGGAGGCCTGGCATCTCGACGCCGCGCGCCTCCGTCGACGTCGCTTTTGTTCAACAACGGAGCGTCGCGATCACAAGCCGGCACAGCCGCGCCTTCAGCCTCGCCAGTCGCTTCACCGGCGAACCCATCTCTATCCTACTCGTCTCTTTGGTCCAACTTCGGACTCAACTAAATAGTCAGGCGAAAGAAATATCTACAAGCGTTCTAGACATCTGGTGGCCTGCCATGCGAGAGTAGTTCCACTGTAGGAACGAGATAGCGCTAGACGACTTTTATAGTTGTCTCTTTCGCACAGTGGAACTACTCTCGTTTTAAGACGTCATGGTCGGCCCCCTGCATTTTGTCAAATGCTAATTTATGACCTTGATTACCGTTTTTATCTGAAACCATTATTTGCGAATATGGTTTTCTGTTTTAAATATTAGTATTGGTATTTTCTTTCAGGAAGACTATATTTTTTATTGACTTTGTTCGTTCATTTTTCTACTTGGTGAAGTATAAAAGTGAAATATAAAAGAACATTAGTTCTAAGGACTAACAAATCCATACAAAAGCATGCAGGTCATGCCTTATGAAAAACATCTTAAATGGTTTCAGATTATCTATTTAAGTCTATTTTTTCTTCAATTAATTTTTCATTGGTTTTAAAAATGTAATGCCTTATGTTATCAAATGGCAAAAGTTGAATAAAATTAATAATAATATCTAATAACCATCACAAATCATAATGTATTAACATCACAAGCTACAATTGAATAGTTTCTGAATTATAATGAATTTATTGGTAATATTGATTCGTTCTTTATCAATTCACATTATTTTATGTACAATGTCATACTTCGGTAATGTAAACTGGCAAATTCTGTAACAACCAATGTACTGTACCAATGAAAAATGGTTCTTTCTTTTTTTTCTATGTATTTGATATGAAATACTTATTAAAATATATTAAACTTACTTTTGTGCATTACTGAGTATTTTTATTTCTGTACCCCTAGCACGAGTTTTCACTATTTTACTTTACAGAGTTTTTCCAGTATTTACAGCGTTATTGTATGAAAATATGGAACAGCGCCTCTGGTGTGCGAAGAAGGAACCAATTTTTTCCTTGAAAATTGTCAATTTGAAGTCGTCAAAGTTCCAGTTTACGTCTCAAATACTGAAAACTCGTGCTGACGGTACAGATCTTTCTTTTTCGTGATATCGGAGTTAATTTAGAGCGCCTTCACTCTAGCGTTTGACCAGCGCAACAACACGGCGGAGGCGTCGCGTTGAATCTTGTTGAACGCTGCGTGGTGTAGACGTCAATGGGATTAGCAACTGGGGAACTAATGGCGCTAGTGTAGCTTGTTTCAAGCATCGTCATTGGTTCAAATCACTTCAAATCTTAAAGGTACTTCAAAATAGTACTACGTCATTGGTCGGATTAGGACTAAGCTATGGTGGCGGCATCTACAATTAGCTTTGACTTGCCTTCCCCATTGAAATAATCAGAACGGCGTATGGGAAGCTGCGCCGGGTTTTCGCGGCGTCTGCTTACGCGCATACGTTTATCAAACGCGCGCAAAAGTTAGTATGAAGGCGCTCTAAGCCGCCTCTGGGAACTCCACAGACGGTGTAATATTCAAGGCAGTCGGAATCTGGGCCTTGGAGTGGTACGCAGCCTTTTTACGTTGTCATTCAAAAGGGATCAGACAACAAATCATAAAAATTCACAGTCTTGTCAAATATTTTATTCAAATACAACTATAATAATAGACGATACATTAACAGTATAACAGAGTATTTTACATGGAACAATTTACTTTCTAACAATATATTTGCTGTTTTAATGATGAAAACATAACACTCCTTTTTTGGGCAGTTGTAAATACTGATATAAATAAAAATAGTCCTTTTATTAATGGTGGCAGTTGTAAGCCAAATACAACTTTAATGAAAAGAAGATAAATGTCAAAATGACAGTGACTTTACTTAATGACAGTTATATGTCAGAGGTGATATTATAACTGGGAAGGGACTGGAAAGACAACATGGTGGCGCAGTGGTTGAGGTATTGGCCGCTGAGATGCGTGTCACGAGTTCGATTCTCGCATGCAACAATGATTTACATGACCTACAGGTTGTTTTGGGTTTGGCTCTTTGTGTATAATTATGAGATTAAAGGTTTGTTAACCTTTTCACCGCCACGCCATATCGGTATTCCTATGCCCTGTACGCCAAGCCTTTTTTAACCATAAATTATTTTACTTTTTATCATCAAATATTTAAATGAGGAATATGCATTTTTGTTTACTGTATGCAACTAAATAATGTTTAGACATTCAGCTTTCAAGGTGTATCAATAAAATACATAAAAGTAATGATTTAATAGGTTTATTTTGTATTTTTCTGCGACCTGTTTTTTGTCGAGTATAGCCGTCGTTGGCGCACAGGGCACGCTTGCTCATGTCGGCTATAGCCGACATTGGCGTTCAGAAGGTTAACGCATCCACGTTAAATGTAGCAAATTAAAAAAGAGACTTCCACATTATTTTACTTGTAATTGCGTTATCGGTCCTACTTTTTGAAAGTTATCGCACACATAATAAGTACGATCCCAGCGTCTCCCACATTAGGAATTTCTTCCTGTATCGTGGGCGCGCTTGCAAACATAGAAACTGACATACACAAACACCTAGACTCGAAAAAACTACTTTAGATCATATAAATATTTGTTCCGTGCGGGAATTGTACCTGCGACACACTGCGTAGCAGTCAATCGATTAGGCACTGCGCCAAACGCGCCATGATTATTATTTACATGTCTCTTACTTCTTAGAAACTAAATCAAATGAAGTCTAGACCTGTTTCTTCGAACTCTGGATACATCACATTACTTTTCACCAAACTGTATCTACCAACATTAGTCGATTTTGAACACATAGACAATAGAACGTGTAGAAGATTAAATTCGATCCAATTTCAAATTCGTACCACAAAACATTACTATTCGTATAATTTAGGGCCCCTTGAAATGGCATTCGAAATATGAATAGTTAATACATAGACATTAATAATACACAGACTTAAAAATTCTTAATAGGAGTAACATCTAACAAGCATTAACATTATAATAGGTATAGGACTTAAAGTATATCGGTAAATTCATCGAAATAGTAATACAGGAGCAGCGACGATATATTACTAGACTCCTAATAACAGGCGACCGATGTATGTCAACACATTAGGCAAAAATGTCTTATAACCGTCTTATTTCGACCACTCCTGTGAGCCGTAAACATACTTTGAGACAGAACAGACCTTGAGTTATCCAATCACAACGCAGTAGGTACCCCGTCCCCTTCGCTTACGTAGTACCTCAGCGAGTTGACAGAATAGTTTTTGTTCCTTAGATCGTGCATGCGGAGTCTAGTAATATATCGTCGTTGTACAGGAATAACGCATAAAGCTATGTTAAAGAGAATATTATGACTCGCCTGTTTTTAAAGTTAATGAAAGATTTTACCAAACATTTTTATGACAAAATTATGATCACAGTATAGATCTAAGTTTGAAATATGTAGATTTAGAGGAAGCCTGTCCCTTAACGAGCAAAGAGTGTCAGAAGACTTCAATACGACAAGATTACATTGTAAGTTTAGAAAAAAATACTTGATAAATTTCAAAAAGTCGCTGTATTTAATTGCAAAAGCAATGCTACAAGGCAAGTTGAGAATATTGCAATAATTTGGCAAGTGATATTTTATTAGGTACACTTAATTACATTTACAAAAAATAAAACAATAATAGCTAACAATAATAAGTTTCGATTGAGATTCATATCTGAGCCAAATTCTTAAAAAAAAGAAACGGACATTTAAATGCCAACATTTTTGGAATGGCTAGTTAGTTTTTCGAATACAGGAATGTGATTAATCGCATTTTAATTCCTACAGAACATCAGGTGGTTTACCATGACATCTTAAAACGTGAGTAGTTTCGCTGTGGGAAAGGGACAGAGCTATACAAGTTGTCTAGCGCCATCTCGTTCCCACAGCTGAACTACTCACGTTTTAAGACGTCATGGTAAATATACCAAGGGTTCCCAAAACGTGCGACTAACAGCCTGGTCACGACATTGCCGCGCGGGGCGTTGAGTGGTAAGATCAACTGTATAAAATGTTTGAAACACGCCACGAGGCGCCGCCAGTAAAAAAATGTCGTACTAACAAAGTCATTATGTCTTATTCGCGCAACCCCCACATCGCTTAGACCAAAGTCGTGAACGAGCCTTTAAATAGTACAGAGCGGCACCGCGAGACTAGAGTGTTGACCATCCTCCTTCGTGGAAGCAAAGATCCTATCTATCCACCAAAAAGAAAAAGACAGATTCACGTGTAAATTCAAGTCTGGGAACCCCTGCAATACATTAAAAATTTGTGTCAATAGGCCAGAAAATTATATAAACCTCATAATTTCCAACTAAATATTTACTCTTACAATATAAAACCAATACTAAAATCTTTGGTTTACTAAAGTAAATCACACCACCCCTTGAATTATGGCCTTCGACATATTTGATGCTTTTGCGTAATGGCGGGAGGAAAATTCATTTTTATAGTCTTAGGTCGTTCTACGACAAATAGCAAGAAGCTAGGCTATCAATTCCTTGGTCGATTAGCTGAAATCATAGACGTAGAGAATGGACATAGCAATTACATGCAAGAAAGCGATCAGTCTCTAGAAAGAGAGAAAACAATTCATCTGTCAATTTACCTATCTCGACGATGGGAAGACAGAGACAGACAATGTGACAGGCGACATCGCTTGTCTCTATCGTACTTATCTGCTGGTATAACTTGACATCGAGATAGCGAATCCCCAATAAATTCTATGATCAAAAGATTGTGTTCGGTCAATAAAAAATAAAGTGGAAAAATATAAAGTAGTAAATATTATAAAGGTTAACATTTAAAGCTTACATGTCACTCGCCACCCCCGACATACTACGCTATGCATCAATAACATTAATCATTACAATAATATCGATTATTTATTATGTACATCTCAGCTGAATGTTTTGTTAACAAAAATGGAAGAAATTGCTTGAAGCGCTTCATTTATCATTGTATGAAGATTTTGCAGCTCGCTGTGTTTGGTCAAAGATAGCAATACTATTTCTTTAGTTTTATTTGTTTCCTACAGAATCATCGTCTTTGATGAACTTTAGGCACGTTCTCTAAATAATTATAAGTTCAACAATTATATTCGTCCTACGATGTATATTTGTAAAATTGATTATGTGTGTTTGGCAGCAAAAGGTTTATATTTTAATTTTTTTTTTAAAGCCTCGTATAAAAATGTAACAGAGATCATTTGTCGACCCCTGGCCAAAGAAGCACTTTATTATTTTCCAATATTATATAATACGCCTAGTATTTTATTCAATAATGTCTTAAATGCCAATGGCCAGCAACATTAACACTAGATATATAATCTATCTCGTTGTATCTAATTTCCAATCTTTGTAACTAATCAACGATCGGATTTACATAACCCGAGTCTGAAAGTAGCCCAATCAGAATAAACCATCGAAGAGAGAAGATCGGGATTGGGATTGAGATAGAATAATAATATCAGGCATTAGTCGATATTAAACTATCCGAGATTTGGAACAACATTTATTAGATACGAGCAACGCTAATATCACTATAATTTTATCAATATCAATGTAAAAATACAGGAAATAACGTAAGTATAATATAAAAAAAAGATTCGTAACACGTTCGTCAAGTCCTTACAGCCTTTTAGTGTACTTAGCACTATGATTACTTTTGCGTTCCCTTGATACTGCCTTGCTAAATCGAAAGGAGCTAATTCTTAGATACGCCATATTGGTTATTTTGTATCATTATACAGCTAAATAGCTAATAACAATTTCGCATCTAATGGTATAAGCCAAATAGCGAGATTTAGCTTAAAACATTAAAAAAAAGCCTATGAAGTTTTTTTTCCCGATAATTGCTAAGAAACGTTGCAGTATCGTTTTTTTTCATAAGTTGCTACCGATTGAAATATCTCTTTTCGGTTCAACAAAGCAGAATAGCGGGCAAGCGATTACTGACACAATACATGAGGAAGACAACTAACCTTACGACTGTCTAGTAAGGTAATTAATTTGAAAATGGGCCATAGATAATGATGACGTATAAAGGCGCTCCCTCACCGCGAGTATTCACCTGTAATGTAACATAAAAGTGCGCAATTTGATGCTCTATTGTCTTCGAATGTACGAATCTGTAACGTTACATTACAGGTGAATGCTCGCGGTGGACAGCGCCATTAAGCTATATTTTTTAAACTCGACAGTATCAGTAGCCAGCATTACTTGACCCATTTTGCCTTATTTTGACGTATAAGACCTGTCATGATAATTATACCACCAACTTTACGATTTATGTGAAACAGTAGGGATGCGACAGAAGCAACTAGAGTCCGCGCTACCACTTATTTCCGCAGGTCATGGTCATGATCTCTTTATACGACTATTTTACATTTGTGATGTCGTGCTAATGCTTACAAACACTAACGGGAAATGTCGTATTGTGATGATGGACCTCATTTATAGTCTGTTATTGAGAAAATTAACGGCATTTGCCCTTAATGAGGAACAATCATGGATCTTGGTTACGATACCTAATGGAAACTTCTCGAATGACGCTTGCCGGAGGCAGAATGTGCTAAAATATATCATAATCCACCTACCATTTCCCAGAAACCTTCTGTCTATCTTGAGCCGAGTTTCTTGGGTTGTCTCCCTATGTGTGTGACGTCATAATATTCAATCTTGTGGGCCAGTTGCCGTTGTCGTGGCTGACCGTAGTGAAGTGATGCAGTCGCTACCACAGCCATCGTCGCCGACCGCCCTGCTCGCTGCGTCATTCACTTGGATGTTCACCTGAACAAATTAAAGGTAAAGTCTATTTAGCGTGACTTGAGGTAACATTTAGTTTTTGTTTCATTGCAATCGGTTCAGTCTATCAAAAGTTATTCGAATATAAAGTCTTTCAGAAGTAAAATTACGGTCAGTTCACACCAAGACGCGTAGTTCATAGCGCGATCTAGCTTCGATTCTGCTACGTATTCAAATAATTCATCTAATGATGATGATAGGATGGGATAGGATAGGATGGGATAGGATAGGATAGGATGGGATAGGATGGGATAGGATGGGACAGGACGGGACAGGACGGGACAGGACGGGACAGGACGGGACAGGACGGGACAGGACGGGACAGGATGGGAGAGGACGGGACAGGGCGGGACAGGACGGGACAGGACGGACAGGACGGGACAGCTCGGGACAGGACGGGACTGGACGGGACAGGACGGGACAGTACGGGACAAGACGGGACAGGACGGGATAAGATGGGATAAAATGGGATAAGATGGGATTAGATGGGATAAGATGGGATAAGATGGGATAAGATGGGATACGATGGGATACGATAGGATACGGTGGGATACGATGGGATACGGTGGGATTTTGGAGGGAGACCTTTTTACCCGACGCTTCGCACAAAAAAATACATTGGTAATTTCCGACATCCACGCGAACGAAGTCGCGGGCACAGCTAGTATAATAATATGTTGGTAACTACACTAAGGAGCAAAAGGTTGGAATCAATTACTTGGAATTGATCCGGGATAGCTCCATAAATAATGGCGTGATTTGAATGAATCGGAGTAAGTGATTCCACACTTTTGCTCGCGAGTGTGGACTTCATTTGGCTTTCTAAAATTTAACGAAGTCTCCTAAATTTATATTTTGCTTAATTGTCAAGTGTAAAAGACTGCTTTCTTTATCCAACACTACCCACCGACGACGCCCACAGTAAAGAGGACCCACTATGAGTGCCAGTAATGACGATGAAGTGGAGACGGTTATCCTCCGATATAAATAAGATATAGATTAGTATAATATTATATTACCTTCGTTGTTGTTATGTTTGGCGCGCACGAGTCGCTCGGGATGCGAGTGCGCGAGCTGCGTGTAGTCGCGGAACACTTCGTTGTACGTGTCGTCGTTCGAGGACATCTCACTCTCGCGCATCTCCTCGTTCAACTTCGTCAGCCTTAATCTGGAGGCAAAATAATTATTAAGTATTGAGTGGTTATTTAAAGTGAACTGCTTCCTTTTTATTTCCTATTATTGTGTGGTTAAATTATCATGAGTTCTCCCTTTCTGAGCGGAGACGAAGGGACTGCGAGAGTCTTACTGACTAACAATTCACCCTATTCCTTAAGTTGCGTTTTGTTTTTCAGGACCACGGTGTCCTTTACTCTTTACAGATAGTCCCGCTTACCCCAGCAAGATTTTCAAAAATATAAATTACAAAAATAAAAGGCTTGTGTACCAAAAAAAAACTGATAAGTGTATCGAATAGATTATCAAAAGTATTTGACTTGTATTTTTTTTTTGTTACGTAAACTAAAATGAAAAGGAAGATAGGACGCTTTTAAAATTCACAATACGTTATGCCCTAGACATTTTAAGTGCATCCTGACGTCACAAGGCCCCAATCTCTAAGATGCGTTTTATCTTTGTAACTGTTCGCTAATTTGAACAAAAGAAAAAAAAGTGTCCATTATTTTTTCATATCTCTCTATCGGATTAATCAGATTTGCAATTTATGATGTTGAAAACTACATTATTGGTTATTATTATTACTTACAGAGTAACAATGTCAGCGTTAGCATTGTTGACGGCGATGTCGAGCGGCGTCTGTCCCTCCTTGTCAACTATCGACTGGTCAGCGCGGTACTTGAGTAGCAGACACACCTGGAATATGACAATTTTTTTTGGACTTGGTAACTTTTTTTTCTTTACTGGAAGTATGTCAGGAGTCTCGTCGAGGAGCTTGTGGCTAAATAATTACAGCCGCACAGGTCGTTCTTCCGGGTTAAACCGCGCTTACCGAGGTTGGTCTGTGGATGGGTGACCATCAGTTATAGCGAGTTTCCTCCGTGCCTCGAAAAGCACGTAAAGCCGTTGGTCCCGGCTGTCATTTCTAGATCTTTGACAGTCGTTACTGTTAGACAGAACCTCTAAAGTCTGACAACCAGTCTTACCATGGGGTATGGTATTGCCCAGTTACTGGGTTGTGGAGGTCTGACAGGCAGTCGCTCCATGTAAAATACTGATATCCAGCTGAATCTGGTTTGACTGGAAGCCGACCACAATATAGTTGGGAAAAGGCTAGGCAGATGTTGAAGTACGTCAGGAGTCTGGGCAGTGGATGGATGTGCCCAGAACCGGGATGATTGGCTTTCTTTGGGGGAGTTTTACGTTCAGCAGTGGAAAATTGGCTGAAGAGGGATCTCAGGATTTGATATCTTATTTAACGATATATTTTCGTTTGATTACTTTCTCGCCTGATGGTAATAGAAGATGTGGTCGACGGTGAAGCACGCTTGCCTAGAAGTAACCTATTCACTCGACTTGAAGACATAAAAAGGTCATAGCTATCAGTGTATACAGACCCCGGTAGGGAATTGTCTGAAAGACCCCGCCATTCTCTTCTAACCTGCTTCTAATCTTCTGTGCCAGCAAGTCCCGAATTAACAAACAAATATTTATGGTGGGCCGCGGCATATGCCGTTCAACCAATTATCGCGCGAGATACCTTCCGTTTTACAATTTGACGGTTTCAATTCGATAAGTTACAATCTACCGAATAATAAATACGTTAAATTGTAAGCAGTACGTAGAGGTTCACAATCTTTCGACAGTTTACAATCTCGCGAGATAGATTATAATCTAACGGTATTTACAATTTTATGGTGACATATAAACAGCTAAGCGGCGCGGTGGCGGAGCGGTGGCGGCGCGGCGGCGGCATCGAGTACATGAGCACTAAGTCTTGTAGTGTACACAAAAATGTCATGTTACCTGTCCGGTATGACCAGCTTCGGTCGCAAGGTGCAGTGGAGTCTTCCCGTCATCATCCTGCATATTCAACTTACTGCCGTTCAGCAGTAAGAACGAGCATGCCATCACGGAGCCCTGCAATAACGAGTATTGAAACAAGAACTCTGTAACGTAACCCATACATAATACGTTACAATGTTTATGTGAAATTTGGAAGTACACAGTGGCTGGTCCGATTTCATAATAATTGTAATATTGATAAAGCAGGTTAACAGCTAGAGGTACGCAAGGATCACGATCTCAACTTGGGTCCTTCATCGGACTGCAAGCCTTTTATTAATAGCTTTACGCAAGTCAGCGTCTATTATAATTATACCGATATTTAGCTGTATCCAATTTATGGGCAAAGCATGGGTATGAATAATCTTTATTCGTGTGAAATTAACATGTAAACGCTAAAGAGTTGTACAGAAAATACTCACACTGAGCACGGCAGCATGCAGCGGCGTCCGTCCGTCCGGTGCGCGCGCGCACACGTCGGCCCCGGCGGCCAGCGCGCCGCGCATCACGGCCACGTTGTGCGCGCGCGCCGCCCGCCGCAGCACGGCGTCCGGGGACAGCCGGGACATGTCCTCTGCCACTGTACCACACACATCATATTGTTGTCTTTATGACACCCTTACCTACGGCTCGGTTGGGAATTGGCCTCAAGCAACGACTATATATTACTAGACTCCTCATGCCCCATCTGACAAACGAAAACTTTTCAGCCAACTTGCTGAGGTATTACGTAAGCAAGGGGGACGAGGTACTGCGTTCTGATTGGTTAACTCAAGGTCAGTGCGACGTCAGTGCATTTCACTAGGGATGGGACAGTTTTAAATTAAATAAGAAAGTATCGATATTTTTTATTGTATTAATTTATAAAGTAAAAAATGTCTTAACATACATAAAGTTGCATGAAATTACCTTTTTATTCTAATTACGATTGAATCATGTAGGTAAAATATAAAAATGAATAAAAACAATGTTTTAAAATTATTTCCGTAGTTATATGTTCGAAGTCTTTCTTGGTGAGACCTATCAAATTGAATGCAGCGCGATATTTTTGAGTTGTGAGCTTCACAATTTATCACATGTATCTGTAGTAATGAGAAGTTTTCTTTTTCGAGTATTAAAAAAAAAGTAGTTTGCAAGAACTCTGTAGATGGCGTTGAACTGACTACGTTACTAGATTTATGCCTTCATTTTTGCACAAATCCACGAGGCACAGACTTCTCTTCTTTTTCTCTTGGGACATTTTCTTTATGGCGTGGAAAACTCATAAATTTAAAAGACTGGTCAATGAATATTTTTTTCTTTTTCCTTGTTGTTATTTATTTCCAAATGCCAACGGTGTGATGTGATGTGACTGACAATGACATGACATGTACGTTACGTTTTAGATCTCAAAATTACAATCAAGTAAAAAAAAAATAAAAAATGACGACGTTCCGTTCATTACAGTAACATACCAGGCTCAGCGCCATCTATCCATCGACTAGGGATACATTCAAAAGAAAATCCCTCATTTCTAATTATTTAAAATATATTGTTTGCCATAAATATTTATAGGGTTTTTTTGCTTTATCGACAACAGAAGTGGTTGAACGATTTTGGGACATCACTAAGTTTGTTTACATAAAATCGAGGAAAAAAGATAGCGAAAAAAACACTTTGAAGAGAAAGGGACGCAATCATAAAAGACATCAACGCGCGCTCCGCGAATGTGCCATGCGTACAAGTGCGACCAGTATAAGATGAACCCCGATAAATATTGTCGGAACTTTAATCTAATTTAGATTATGGAACTATTACTTACTTACCGATGAAATGTGATACCGTCTTTCAGGAAACTTGAAGTTTGGTATTTTTTATCACAAAAACGTATTGTACACGGGGCCATATTGTCAATTTTCTCGATTTTTAACTGGAGTAATGCGGAAGTGTTTACGGCTCACAGGACTGGTCGAAACTAAAACGAACTTGGTGAGTCACGACGAATATAAGACTTTTTTGCCTAATGTGTTGTCTGACATCGGTCGCCTGTTATTAGGAGTCTAGTAATATATCGTCTATGGCCTCAAGCCATCATCATGATCACCCGGAAGACGTCCACTGCTGAACATAGGCCTCCCCCTTAGACCGCCACGCCGAACGACAGTTCGTCACTTGCATCCATCGGTTACCCGCGACTCTCATCATGTCGTCGGTCCACCTAGTGGGATACCTACTCTGCGTCTTCCGGTCCACGGTCGCCACTCGAGAACTTTTCTTCCCCTTCGGTTATCAGGTGGCCTACCATGACGTTTTTTAGAGGTTTAGATTGTGGGAAAGAGAAAGAGCTATACAAGTCGTCTAACGCCATTTCGATCCCTTAGCGGAACTACTCACGCTTAAGCCGTCATAGTACCTGTTCTATGAGCGATGTGGCCTGCCCATTGCCACTTCAACTATCAACTCTTACGAGCTATGTCGGTGACTCTGTTTATTCGCCGAATATCCTTGCCTCGAGTGCAAAGCATCAAAATGTATATTTATTGTTGTAAGTATATTATTTTATAAAATTATGATGTGTAAATCGTGTGTGTATAAATTTTAGCACAAAACTAACCTAAATCATCGCTGTCCTCTCCCTCCGTGGAATCGTGGTCAGAAGGTAAGCTGAGATCAACTCCGCGGTCGCTGGCCAACTCAGTGCCGATTAGTAGCACAGGACTGCCGTCTGATTTGCTTGAACTTTCTGACACTGATAAACATAACAAAGAATTAATTACAACCCGTTCACGACCTTGGTCTTAAGGAATAAGACTTTAATTATTTTGTAAGTACGCGAATTCACCACTGGCAGCGCCACGTGGCGTGTTTCAAACATTTCTATACATTTGATCTTACTGCTCGCCGTCACACGTTATTTCAATGCGTACAGCGCCAGTGTCTTGAACGGACCGTCTCAACAACGTGTTTTGGACAACAATGGCTTATTTTAGGAAAGTAATATTTGTGGTATCCTGTTCAAACTACATCTTTAGGATACGACAATCGTCATACTGAGCGAATGTCATACAAGTCATCGAATTAGAAAACAGCAATCGTATTTTTTGCTCTTTATTTTAAATTCCGAAAAATACTAATTTTAATGTGTTTTGTTGTTTTGATATTTACCGCTGGTATTACTGTTAGCATCGCTTTTTTCGTCAACTATGGTTTCTGGCACCGAGGGAGCAGCGCGTACTCTGAAACAAAAATTAGTTTAAGTTTAATACATTGACATACATACAAGAAACTTGTACAAAAATAATGACAGCCGCACAGGTTGGTGGGACCATTATCATAGCGAGTGTCCTCCGTGCCTCTAAAAGTACGTAGAACCGTTGGCTATCATTTCTTAATCTTTATAGTGATGATCAGTAAGTAATGAATAGTTATCGATTCTTAGACCGATCACGGCAAGTGTAACTTGTTTAAGATTGGCACGTCCGGCTATTTACAATCTATGATCTATGTAAGTATCAGTGAGGGAGCTTCCCGCCATGTCGTGATTCGTGCAATTTCTACTCTAAAAATGAAAATCGTCCTTGCTACTACGATATAATGATGCAATTCGACTGACTTACGTCGTCGTGGCGAGCGTGTATTGTTTTCCATCCGTTGACAACCGCGCGTTTTATGTCATATGTCGTAGTGGTAAGGTTGATTTTCAATTGGTCGAATTGTGTCCTCAGCAAGCTCCTTAACATGTAGGTACCTGCGCCTGGCCCTCCGCACGGACCACCTCCGGCCGGCCCGCAGTGGACTGTCGGCCGTAGCGAGGGAGCCACTGCTGCCCACGAGGTCCTTCACCCACAGCAGGGACACGTACTTGGAGCGGATCCACGCCTCACGTACGTTTCTAAAGAAAAAAAAATCACATAACCAACTCTGTTGTAAATGTCAAATTATGTCATGTAAACTTATTCGTCTCGTCCCTAGAGGCTTATAATGACATCTTAAAGGCAGTGTTGTTCCAGTGAGGGAACGAGGTGGCGCTAGACGACTTGTATAGCTCTGTCCCTTTCCTACACTGGAACCACTCTGGCTTTATGACGTCATGGTAGGCCACCTGTTCCCGGCTCATTGTCAGCCTCGCCTACCAGCTCGACTGGAATAACAAACTTATATCGAAATGTGCTATTAAATACTCGTTTTCAAGGCCCGGCAATTTACAGTGTCATTTATTTCCATTTTGATAAAGTCGATATTGGATTGCCGCTATTAGTTTTTGGGTGTTAAGTGACATTAATTTCATCTATATTTCTACAAATAACTTCATAAAGACTTTGTTACAAGAAAATTTAAAATAAATAAATCTTACGTTTCACAGTCTGGAGTGGCCCTCGGGATGGTAGCTCCTTCAGCATTGGCTTCATAGATTAAATTCACTATTTTGTTACCCAGCTCTGCCATAACCTAGACAAATGAAAATAAACCTTATTTTTTACTGCATTGAGTATAAAATATAGTGTAAAATAACTACTACTACATACGTATTCAGCCATTACAGCTAGAACATTTTATTGAATAAATATGGACATATTCCGTCTGGGAAAATATTCCTCGGCTTAATACGGCAGTGAATTCAAAATGTTATTTTTTTTTCGTGGGTAGTAGTGTTTTCCGATCGGCACTAACCGAATAAAAGTTTATTATGTGTCGTAATTGCTTCGGATTGCCTAAGATATGTTTGTGTCTCTGCTAATGATATGTAAATTAAATTAATACCTTTATTATTTCAGGTTCCCAGTCATCCAAAGTAAGTGATCTTACTTTACTAACGTGAACGCCAAGCGACCGATGTATTCCAGAACATTCTAGAACAAACACGCATTTTTAGTAAGCATTAAATAGACGTGAAAATAAACAACATTATACTTTTGTTTATAGCCAACAGACGGAACGAAGAAGAAGCGTGCAAGATTCGACCAATCACAGACGAGATAAGTGACTTGTTCCTAATTTCAAGCAACGTGATTGGTCGATTACTACGGTCAATTTTTTAGGTGGAAGTGTGGCAATATAGTTGAAGATATCTTCAACTATATTGCTATCTAAATCATCATTAGTACATACCTATACAGAGTGTGATGCCAAGATTGATGCTAGCCCAACGTGGGTTCGGACTTCCACAGTCACAGCAGTAGTTGTTGCCCGGTATGCTTAAGAGTTGCTCCCATATCCTAGAAACAATACGATAAAGTTCAGATAATAACCAAGCCCAATGATTTAGGAGTTATACTTCTGGGATAAAAGTATCCTATTTCTTTATCCAGGTTATAAACGTCTAAATTTTCTCTGGATAACTCTATGGTAACTTAAATACTTTTGTTGTCGCGGCTAGCAACACACTCCACGCGATTCGCTCAGGCAAAACCGCGCGTTTACGCTATTCGGCATTACGTAGCGTGATTCAAACATTACCATATATTTGATCTTACCGCTCGCCGGCCTGCGCTAAGTCAACAGCAGTAAGGTCTAAAACGGGCTGTTCGTTTGAATTAAAAAATAAAAACATTGCCCCAGACTGGGAAGTTATCCTATATCGTGGTATCAATGGTGCTTGCTTTAAATCTCAAGTCTCAGTCAAGGATGACCAACAACAACGGCAACAGTGCCGATATATCGGAAACTTTAAATATAAATACTAGTTGTAGTAACCATGTCAGTATAAAAAGCTTAAATTTTGGTATTCTATTATATTGACCTGATCTTCCGCATGCCCCTGACATTGGTGACGCTGTGTCTGTTCTCCGAGGGTCTGTCATCAGGCACCAGTATGAGCTGAGTGTCAGGATGCTCCCGACTCTGTCCCTGCTGTATGGCGGAACGGATGCCGTTCTGCAGCGCCGTGATCCAGCAGTTGAGCATCTCTTCTGAGTCCGCTTGGAGCATGTGACTCCTGAGGATAAATTTGTTATAATTTGAATTCTGAATCTGAGGTTTTGGAAAAATGTACTTTATGTCAAATCTAATAAGGTTTAGTTTTCACTGTGGCCAAAAAGTTAACTGTCGTACCACAAAAACTTTCAAACGTTTGTTGATCACTTGTCTAAAAAAATCAGGTTATGACGTTGAGATAAGGTCCGTTTTGCAGTCACACTTTTTTTTAGAAAAGTTTTTTTTAGAACAGATGTTTAAGTTTTTGTAGTAAGGCTGTTAATGTTTGATGTTCACTTAATAATCAACTTAGAAAACAAAACTGTAAAGATAATTGAGTACGCACTGTATACATGCCATTTATTAACAGAAGGGAGATTTGATTTAATTATGGGCTATTTTCAATTGGTCCTACGACGTGATATTCACATATTAACAAATGTTATGTTAAAGACATAACATCCGTCGGGTTGAAGGTACCTTCCATTGCATTGGAGTAAACTTCACCCCATAATAGGGTAATTGACTCAAAAAATCTCATTATCCCGTCAGTTAGAATACTACAAAAAAATTACACTTTTTTTTCGTTTGTTACGTAAATTGAAATTGACGAAGAAAAGGCCCTTTTAAAATTTTGAATGAGCCACAAGCAAGTACATTTTTCACTTGCTTCTGACGTCACGAGACCCCCACTGACAAATGTTGATGAGTTTCTATCTTTATTATGCATCCATTTAACAAATGAAATAAAATTTAAAGGTTGCCATCGAATACCCTGGGATTCCATCATAAGATCCCGACCTGATGATCATGGGACCACTTGGGAAGTATACCCTTTCAAACAAAATAAAAAAAATCCAAATCGGTCCAGGCGTGTTGGAGAAATCGGGGAACATACATAAAAAAAGATTCCGACGAATTGAGAACCTCCTAATTTTTTTGAAGTCGGTTAAAAATACGTGACTATACTTTTTCAAAGATCTAGCTGACGGACTAATTTAATTTGCAATTTATTGATGGTGTAAATATACAAGACTTACTTTGAGGGTGACAATACTTCAAAGCAGTACCGCCTCTCGCCGTCAAGCACTGGTTTCACAGTACACAGTCTCAAGTCCTCTTCCATTACAGTCACGTTTAGTTCACCTGTTCTTTTCCTAAAAATATACAACACATGGTCACACTCAAACTCAAAGCATCTCGAGTGAGGATGTTTGTTACCCTTTCACACAATGACTATTGAACGGATTTGGACGAAATTTGGTACACAGATACTTGATAACCTGGATAACAACTTAGGATAGTAGAAGAGTAGTTTATACTACGTTTTTTTTGTTACCGCGGGTTAATATTCGAATTGTAACAGGCGAATCCACTTGCAACAACTAGTAGATAGGTATTCTTATTAAAAAAATAGGTTTTTCTGGATTTTTTTTTGGCCACATGTCGTATGATACTTTTAAATTAAATTAAATATTCATTTATTTCAGGCTCATATCCCATAAAGTGTTTGTTTAAAGTCATACTGGGATAAATTAGGTCGAAATGAAAAAAATGTTTTTGTGTTGAAATTCCGAAAACTTTGGTCAGTTGCTCTAATAAAGACTAAATTTTATTATATAATATAACGTATTCATTTAAATAAATTACGAATCAAAAATTACATCACGTTCCACGTAATTTAAGTCAAAGATGTGACTTTATAATCCGTCACGGTATTTACGTAAAACCAAATCGATTGAGCAAATTGTCTTGCCCAATCTTATCACTCGAATCTAATCGAACAAATAAACAATGGATAAAGAAGTAGACCGATAAACAACGTATGACGTCATTGACCTACATATCGTACCTCCGATCGAAAACCGCAATACTTTATACGCATGCTTTATATCTATTGTATGATTATTTAATTTGTTTTATTCCAGGGACATTGACTTTACTAGCGACCCGCCTCGGTTTTGCACGGATAGTGGCGTTATTATAACTACATTATTTAGTTCTATCTCAAAAGGATAACACAGATTTTTCGAAGAACTTGAGTTTTTCCTTAATTTTTAACTGTTACTATTATTTATTACTAATGAAACATTGTGTCTATTATTGAAAACTGCATACATCAGCTCAGAAGTTTTTGAGTTTATCGTGAACAAATAGAGAGACAGATGCGGCGATGGCCTTTGTTTTATAATACGTATTGATAGAAATTTATATTTTATAATAACTGATTATGTTGCCCATTATTGGGGTCGCTAATTAATAACATTTCCTTGTAAACTTAAATCTTCAAAGAAGTCAAAAATAATTCAATTCTGGAATCATAAACTCACCTATACACAAGACGATTATCGTACAAATAAAACCATCTCCTATTCCATGTCTTGAAGGCATTCGAAGTCCTTTTAAACAGATAGCCTTGCATCCGAGGCATGTTTTTAAGGCACGGAGTACTCAACAATCCATCTTTGCAGTCTCCTTCGGCTTGGCTCGACTTACAGCTCGGGAGGACCGTGTCTTTGCTATTTACAATCGTATGGCGATTTTCCATCTCCTTGTCGAGTATTTTTGTGTCGTTACGCATAGCTGCAATCTGAAAATGTGATCATTAGCGATGAATACTTGTATGATTGACTTCTTGTAACGAACATGACATGCTGTTGTAATGGTTTGTGTACCACGGTCAATTGACTTCGTTATGTTGTTAATTTTAAATACATCGTTAACGGTAAACAAAGTCGATTTATTGAGTGTGGTGCTGTTAGTGTGGTATTTACTAGTGATTGCTGTTTACTAAGATTCATTGATAGATAGAGATATAGACAGATATATATTATAGACAAAGATTATTGGACACTAATTGGTAAGTATCAAACAATAACAGTGATAAATCTATTGAAGTAATATTTCCGGAGAGTATTTAGTCTGGTTGATCTGTCTACACCCACTAAAGTAACTTTATTCGAGTAATTTTGAGGAGACTAGTTTTGTTCCTTAACACAATAGACATTGGGTCCTTTTTAACCGACTGCGCGACGCAAAGAAGGGTAAATGTTTATTGAATACTAGCTGTGCCCGCAACTTCGTTCGCGTGGATGTCGGAATTGAACAATGTATTTTTTAGTTTTAAGCGCTTAATTCAGGCCAGTCCATTCCAGTCCGTTCCAGTCCGTTCCAGTCCATTCCAGTCCATTCCAGTCCATTCCAGTCCATTCCAGTCCATTCCAGTCCATTCCAGTCCATTCCAGTCCATTCCAGTCCATTCCAGTCCATTCCAGTCCATTCCAGTCCATTCCAGTCCATTCCAGTCCATTCCAGTCCATTCCAGTCCATTCCAGTCCATTCCATTCCAGTCCATTCCATTCCAGTCCATTCCAGTCCATTCCAGTCCATTCCAGTCCATTCCATTCCAGTCCATTCCAGTTATTTGAATATTCTAGTTTTTCTATTCGAAGTTAGATCGCGCGACTGACGTACGAAATCAATGTGTGAGACCAAAGAAACTTCTGAAACACTTTAAATTCAAATATCTTTTGATAGACTGAACCGATTCCAATGAAACAAAAACTAAGTTCCTCTCCAAGTTACGCTTAATCGTTGTGTATAAAAGTTATCTACATTAATTTCGTATATTTTACGTGATACCTGGACAAATACACAGACAAACAGACAAAAAATCTAAAAATGCTAGAAATGGGTTCTATTGGTTGTCCTTTAATACCCTGGCTATATTTTTTGAGTTTTTATTTAATGTACAAAAAATGTAACCGCCTTCAAAACCAACCACTAAAATAGGGTAAAATAACCTACAAAATAACTTTTCTTTCGGAAGTCGGTGGTTCTTTTTTTTTCATTGTGTTTTTTTGCCACCGACTTCCGAAAGAAAAGTTTTTTGTAGGTTATTTTACCCTTTTTTAGTGGTTGGTTTTGAAAGCGGTTACATTTTTTTTTGAAAAAGCTTTTATTTTACTCTTTTTAGTTTAAATATTCAACCCAAATTCTTGTCAAATAGGTACATCATTTTCTTACATGTGCACTAGAATTTTGTAATCCGTAGCACCACCGGTAATAACATCGCTCATGTATCTACAAAATTAGCTAATAAAATTCCCTATCTCAAAAACTACTGAACCGATTTTGATGAAACTTGCAGTGTTCCCTCAAGTGAACAATACCTAGTATAACAAAAAAAGAATGACTTAAATCGGATTTGTAGTTCCAGAGATAAGCGAACACAAACTAAATCAGTTGATGCCTACTCCTTACTGTTGAGGAGTTGTACCTTCCATCATCAGCTCAGCTACATGAAATTATGATTACCATACGCAAATACTTAAATTACTTCATAATATTTACGAAAAACTATATGTGGGCCTATAAAATTTGAGGGTTGCCCTCGATTTCTCCAGGATCCAATCATCAGATCTTAACTTGGTGAATATGGGACCATTCCGGAAGCATCTCCTTTCGAACAAAAAAAGAATTTTGAAAATCGGTCCACAATCGCCGGAGCAATCGCGTAACAAACACACAAAAAAAAAAAAAAAAAAAAAAAAAACATACAGTCGAATTGATAACCTCCTTCTTTTTGAAGTCGGTTAAAAATAATTTTTCTACAGTTTTATTATATGTATAGATATAGATATAGATTTATACTAGTAGGGAAGTATGACTTACATCTTCAGCTGTAGTCTTGAGGAAGGGCTCCAAATCCTCGGAAAGGTCGGCACCCTGATGGTAATATGTGTTGCACGCTTGTAAATAAGACAGGAACTGAAATAGATAAATATCATTTAGGTAAGTCACTTGAAGCCTTGGCTAGGGTCACGGGACTGTCTATAAAGGGTTTTGCGGTCTTTGAACGCAAAAAGTAACCAAAGGAACATTGTGTTTTTCGTGGTTTTTAGCCAGTACAAGTTTGACATTTTCTTTAGCTGCACCCAGAGAGAGGACTAATATTACATTTTCGCACGCTATTCGAGCACATCAATGTAGAAAAATGTTTAATTATAATATTCGTTCGTTCTATTTTAGCACTAATACAACTACTTCGGCCATAGTGCCGCACCCTGCCGTACCCTCTAACCTAAATGTAACTTATACACACTCAACAAAATTTGTGGTTGACTCCTTTGCGCCCCAAATATATCTTTTGGGATACTGTTAAGTTTAAGCTGCTTGGGGTTGAACCGGTTGAATCAGTGGGTGTCTTAAAAGATTTGCTAAAGCGGGTTTTGGTCATAGACTCAGCATTGTCATACAGCGTGGCCTGTTCTCCCAGTCTTTATGAAAATGTTCCCCTAGACAGGAATGTAGAGGAATTTTAATGAGCCGTTTTTTTATTTTTTTATTATTTTCTAGTAAATCAGGGAATTTTAAAATGATGGAATAAAGATCAATATTACGGCAAACATTTTATATCCACGGACAGTGCAGAATGTAGGTACACCAATATTGTGAGTGTTTACTACCATAAAAACCGGCCAAGTGCGAGTCGAACTCGCGCAAGACCGGTTCATTTCATCTAGTAAAACCACAGGTAAAACAGCAAAATCATGTCTGTTGTGAAGCCCCTAAAATATTTATTTTATTCTGATTTTTTGTGTTTGTTGTCAGAGTGGCAAAAGAAATATATTTATCTTCTGAGAAAATTACAACAGTTGACAGCAGACGTCCATCCAGTCCATCTGTCAGACAGACAGCAGTAGGTAATAATCGTAGGTTGCCGTTTTACCCTTTAGGTACGGAACCTTAAAAACATAGAAAGTTAAACTAAGTGCGGTGAGTCGTGACCTGTTGCTTGAGTTTTTTATTTACTATACAACACTTTGGTGAAAGTCACGATCGAAACGGTTTAAAATTTGCCACTGGGGATTCATCTCCGCGTCCTGCATTACACCACATGATCGTATTTTATCTTTAACGATCAGGGGATCTTCGAACACTACTTTAGCAATGCTGCTTATAGAATTGCGATAAAATTGTTTTTTATCAATTTATCTACCAGAATAAAAGTTCTTATTTCAGAAATTTTATCTTACATAATGCTAAACGGTTTGATTAGCCCTGCAGTGGTGGGTAACGATCCCGACTTACCGAGTCGTAGGCACGACCCCGATCGGTGTAGGTATAATTTATTTCAAAGCCACGGCCCTTAAAACAGTGAAGAATTATACATTGTGACGTCTACCCGCACTGGGCCCTCGCAGTGGATCACAGGTCCTTCTCACAGAGGGGAAACAAAATGTTCTAACAACGGCGATTATGCATGCCATGCCAAACTCAAATACCTACTTTAACAGTCAGACACAGAACAACTACCTTTAAGCTACCCAAAAATATTTTTAATTCAGTTGTATTGTTTGTCTGTGTTTAGCAAAAAGTTTAATGATACCGACACACGATAATCATGTGGACAAAAATTTCGTGAGCCAGCAGTTGCATGTTCGTTTGATATTACGATTGTTATATCATACAGTCATAATACTGTTGTGGCATTGACATACCGGTACCGTTTTATACCGCTTGTTTTATAACAGATGGTTTTACCCCGCTGTTCATCTCCTATTGGTCGCAGCGTGATGTAGTATAGCCTATCTATTGGCTTTCTCGATAAATGGACGATCCAAGATAGAAAGATTTTTTCAACTAGAACCAGTCATTCCTTAGATAAGCGCGTTTAACCAAACGAAATTTTTAGCTTTATAAAATTAGCATAGATAAATGTGAATCAACCTTTACCTACTATCTTGAGGGGCGTGGAGTTCAATTGTTTGACGTCATTCAATGTTTTGTAACGTACTTTTGTTATTTATTTTTAGCATACTCTTATTATTATATAAATAACAAAATGCTTTTGCCTTAATTTATTATTTCAAAGACCTGCCGTAATCCTCTGTAATTTTTCGCACTAAAATCTTTGCTGATTTTAGATTCAATTCGATCAAAAACTGCTCTGTAAGGGCTTGTATGGACATGTGCAGTGTTGTATAAACGGCTACACATCCAACTATGCAAATCCAGTACAAGTTTATCATTTATTGTCCATAGTCGAAAGCTATAGCCTATTTAACATTACGCTACGAGTTACGACTAATAGGAGCCAAGCAGCTGGGGTTAAACCACATTGAACAGAGCTTGTGGTTTATAAACAGCCTGGACGTATTGTAAAACCTATTTTTCTAATATGTAGGAAAAATTTAAAACTATATTGAGCAGTAAGACTTTATCGCAGGTTGTGTGAATTCGGAGGCAGTAAATTATATGAATATCGGACATTTATTTAAGTAACTATTTTTGGCCCTCGATTGCCTCTCGTGTTTTTGCTAGATCGTGCTATCAAGCAAAAACCTCTTTAGCAATGTTACATAAGTATTTTGCCCTGGTTTTTGGGGCGAGTTTCTTCATCTAATCAAAATCATACAAAGTTTATGACGAACATCAGTAAGTAAGTAGCAAGATAGGGCAAGGTAATTGTTTCATATTATCAGAATATGATACGAATACATCGTAACTAGCAGTTATTACTGATTTCCTGTCAATTAAATTAATTATTCATTGAGTTTTTTTTTTATATGATGTTCATACAGAAAATATGTTTTTATGTTTACTGTGTGTATAGAATATGGAGTTGTTTCAGAAAAATACCCTTTAAATTTTAACCCAAAAACGCAAGGTCTGTTAACATTCACGCATGCGGCATTATTAATGTCATGGGACTCATGGGAGCCACCCCTGAAATACTTTGGTCCTTAACCGACATACACATTTTGTGTTTGTCGGTCCTTACCTATTTGAGCATCAATGTTATCTGCTGTTTTTAAAAATGGTCATCACAATATAATAGAGCATACTAGGAAATATAAATGAAATATTTTGGAATCTAATCATCATCACAATCTTCATACTTTTTAATCAATTCTATTTGACGTCAAAACGTTTTTTCTTCCATTCACCCCTTTTCATTTTCGTGGTAAAATCATCCAATGAATCGGAAGGAACTATTAGACTAGTACTGGCTAAAATCGACTGTTCCTTTAATATATATTTACGTTTCAGGGTCACGGTTACCTGTCTAGACAGTCCCGTGACCCTGCGATTCTCTCCTGTCATTTGTAATGTAACGGCATAATTTACTCCATACATGTAACCCGAAACTCTCACATAAAAACATTATTCATTTCAACTTCGATTGTTAGTTTCCTTTTCACCGATTTCCCGCGATTTACCCGATGAGTCATCGAGTGAACTCAGTGTATTACCTTCTTAGAACAGAGTGAGTCAAAATGTAATGCTAATTATCTATTATCGTATATTTACACAGTTCTTAAAGATAAAGGTATTATTTTAGTATCTGTTGATGACCTATTTAAGTCCCTGCCGTGTGCTTAAATGCACGTAGGTCTGTAAGTACAGCTATTTTTACTTGATAGGAACTAATTCAATTCACTGCGCACTTGTGCCATAATCGGCTTATAAGGATTTATGGTTAAGTGCGTATGACCGCGGAGTTCGCAACTGACTCTCATAATACGCACGTATATATGTAAATATTTTTAGTGACTCCTAAAGAAAATCGTCCTTGACATATTTTTTTTCATGACTTCCCTATTTTTATCAAGATTTTTAAGGACCATAATAAGACCATTTAAAAAGCAATCCTACCTGAAAGGTAACACGAGTTCCAAATCCACTTCACAAAGCTGTCTATTCACCGATTTGTCACAGAACTACTAGACTATAAACACTGTTATTTTAAAGCAACAAAAAACACTTCCACCTTTGGCAACAAGATACATAACTGTCGTTTGAAGACGCGATGGCCAGAATAGTCGTGCAACCAGACTTGCAAACTAGAGGTGCGTTGCAAAACTGACTGGTTGAATAAAATATGATAACTGTCAATAGTGCTAATGAATAACTAGCGAAAGATACGTGCTATCGTTATCAAGGAAGTGAGTTTGATAAACATTGTTTGTTTTTTTTCTTCAGATATCACCTTATTAGGTCATCGTTGTAGGGAGGAATTTACTTCCTGAAAATTACATGTGTTACGAACTTTAAGACGTTTTTTTCAACATAAACATTATCCAATTAAAATTCTCAACACAGAATTGAATGAAATAAATATGAGGCTGCCCCGCCTGTAATCATGATAATGCAAAAAGGTTGCATAACGAAATAACATTAAATTAGACGTCGCACTTACATTTTCTAAAAGGCGACCATAAACAATAGCAACACATTAAGTGATGTAAACAAAACGAATGACTCATGGTTTTTTTTTAAATTAATATGCGCGATAAACATGCACAGGCGCAGAGACAAGCGGCTTTAAGTTCCCACGAATTATACTATGGTAGTAAGAATATTACCTTGGGAATGTTAGATGTGTATATCTGTGCGTTGCCAAAGCATTTTAGAAACAAAGTGTTGTTTTATTGTCCACACACGCTTCACCTCTCTGGTTTATCCTTGATTAATGCAGGCATTATTTACATCGCGAGGAAATCTTGTGATACGCGCATTGGCTATAAGTCAAAACGTGTTAGAAACCTGATTACCAAGTCTAGGTAAAATCTAGAATGATCTGGGCGACGTGTCATAAATAATTTTGCGTTTTTGTACAGCGAGCGATCCCTTGCTTGTCTCAATTAAGGCACAATGAACCGAAGCGATCAGCCGGCGTCTGATGAAGGAAAGGTCAATAGAGTTCATGGTTCAGATCTTATCCCTTTGTTGAGTTATTCTAGTCTTAATTCAAGGGAACTTATTCACGAATTACCAGCTTTTGCAGAATTTGATGAATGCCAGGATCTACGGAACGAAGTAAGATTGTATGGTATTAGAAAACTGATAAATTTGATTGTTTTTTTTTAAGCTTGTAAGGGTGAAAATAAAATAAATATTTTATGGAACGTAAAAAGCAGTCAAAGAACTATCAGGCCCAATTTTAATTAAAACTGTATGATTGGACTTCTAAGATTCGTATTGTACATATGAGATTCAGGTCTTTATTTCGACTAAAGTAGCTTAACGGTCTCTACTAGAGATCGAAGACATTGGCTTACAAAACAAAACGTAATACCGTTATAACCAAAATGCCGTCACAACAACTAGAATCACGGTAAAAAGTGACAGTGAAAGTAGGTGCACCACAAATATCGTATTAACACGGACATTCTAAGGACAGTACATCGGCATCAGCCGCGGCCCGACCGTGACGATCGTAGCAAAATTAGGCATTGGGGGCAGCTGCTATGAATAGCCGCGCAAAACTCGCGGTTATTAACCTATTGTCCCGGAGTGTAGCGTGATTATTGTCTTCCTATTGTTATTTGACACTGACCGATATGGATAATAGTCTTGTTTGCTATGCTAGTTTATGAATTTGTCTATATTGCAGTAATGGCCTTTGGGGAAGGATGTCTCGAATAGAATGAATGATCTGAATGGATGATTTGCGACTCTATCTCCTTTGTAATAAGCGTTAATTTCAATCGCAAGATATTCTTGGAGTGAATTTTTAAGTGACATGGTCACGAGCACTGTCATCAGAACTTACAATAGGATATGTACCATTGACTTTACATGTGATATAACCGTGATCATGGATGGCGCTTGAAACACAAATGAAATATCGGAAAGACACATGACAGTCATAGCTTGATGTACCCGAAAGCAACACATTAAATAAATCGGTTGGCATATAAACTTTTTGTTGCTATTTAATATTTTTGCACATTGAGAGACTAGTTTTTGCTCAAGTAATGTACTTCAATTATGATTTAAGAATGAGGAAAACACATATGGCGTGATTTCTTGGCAAGATTGAAGTGATGCTTATGTTTACATTACCGCGAAATGGAATTGAAGCTATTTTTTTTACGGAATTTATCAATTGTGTTATTGGTGCTCCCTCACCATGAGCATTCGCGTGTGACATTTCAGAATCAACTTTGAGCATTACATTACAATACTAGGTACCCTGACTGATGAGCATTCGCGTGTAGTGTATCGTACCTATGCGAAGCTCATTAATGTTACTAGTTGTATTATGTAGGTATTATAAGTTTTCATTCCATTCCGCACTTTTTAAAATAATTAATTAAATTATATTTTGCCGTTTTTATAGATACGGAAACTTCGTGCGTGAGTACGACTCGCACTTGGCCGCTATTATTTTCATTAGGTTAGTAAAATCATCAAATGATCACTTTTACCGACTACAAGGTGTTCCTTCCGTTGTCCTTGGCTTTTCTGGGCCACGTTATCCTGCTTAGGCAGTCCCGCGACCCTGGCAGGTTACTAAGACCATAATGTTGAAATGTGGTAATGCATCGTACAGGCATACCCGTGTCGACGGCGCGTCGTGTCCCAAAGGCGCGCGCTTAAAGAGCTGCCAGGAATTTGACGGGGCTTCCGTTGAGGGCCAAGACCTGCCGCTGCCGGGGTCGCGGGAGTTTTGTTATCTGGTAACCGTAACCCCGAAACGTAATGGGCTGTTGAAGGAGACCGGGGGTTTTAGTCAGAAATAAAGTCAAAAATATTTCCTCTAGTCTCGACCTCTGTAAGAGATCGGTATGGTAAGGCACTTCTGCCTAAACATTCAGAGTTAACTGGCGTGATATTATGTTATGTTTATGCACGCTAAAAACGCTGCTCGCCTCCACATAAGTATGCAACTCAACCGGAACCAGCATGATTCGCATTACGTTGTACATAAAATATTATTATAATTATAGTTTCTACTACGTTTTATTAAAATTCAATTGCTGGCTACATCCGTCAGCCACATACATTTATATTTAAAAAAAAAAAGTATTTGAATATTATGAACTTAGGTACGATTGAAAACAAGCCATTGAAATTAACTTGATAATACGCATATTTTAGTAATATAGGACGGACAGATCAAATAATGAAAATAATGAATAAGCTGTCCAAAATTGAGGAACAGCAGAAGCTCAACTCTGTAAAATTTAAAAATATTGACAGTTCTGGGAACCGAACCCAGACCCAGAACCTCATGCTCAGCAGTAAGGCATGATGAGTAAACCTACATGATGCCGCTCTAACTCCATTTCTTTTTAGCGTTTTTGCCCAGCGATTTGTACATAGTGCCAATTCATAAGTCTCCCTAATCGATAGTACTACATATTATTTATTCTATGGTACTACCTACGTATTTTTACGACAGCTATAAGGATAAAGCATTATTATCTTTTATCATGAAAGTTATAAAATTCCTTTTCTTGTTCATCGCAATCGTAGTATCAAGTCAATAAATAATATACCTATATTTTTTTTATTATTTATATGATTATTGTATGGAGATAACGTAAGCATCATTATAGACCATCTACTGTGCAAGTGCTTGATATAAAAATCGATCAGTTCCGCGCTACGTAGATTCATATTATTTTAGACATTGTTTTTTATTTGGGCCGCCCTTTTCATTAGTAGCCAAAGTAACACACTGTAAAAAAAAAACAATACAAAAAAATAACTATCTAATACGGTTGAAATGATAAAGTAAAGGTCTCGTTTGCACCCGTTAACTACGACTTACGGAACGCTAAAAAGAGAAATATATAAAACAATGACCAGTGCTCTTGGCTCGTAAAACGCGGTGTTTTGTTACAATGATAACACAATTAAATTTCGTGATTCATCACGTATTGTTGCGTTTAAAAAACGTATGGTATGCTGTTTTACTCAGAGAACAAAAAAAAAATAAGACACCTGCTTACTAACAGCTTTACGCCCGAAAATAATATTTTATTCTATTTCAATCCAAATCTCGATTCGTTTTTCTTTGATGGCTCCTTCGGATCAGACGTAAATTCTGTCGTTTATTGGTTACAAACAAAGATCGGAGTCAACATTGCAACCGAGATAGATATATTAATATCTAGCGTCAGTCGGTCTATGCGCCAATAACTTCCTAAAAACTGAACCAGTGTACCACATTCTATTTTTTTCTTGTTTATCAGGTTTTGTTCTCTTTATCTGAGCAAAGTTGGTGAATAATACGGGGACCATGCTAACAGTAAAAACTGTACTTGCTTGTGACGTTTTGCCAAAAAAGTGTCGTACCTATCTTCGTCAATTTTTATTTACGTAACAAAATAAAAAAACGTATCAAATATTTTTGGATAATGTAGCTGACGGATTAATAAGATTCTTTCAGTCTAACATGTTCCTTAGGGCATTTCTCGATAGTGTAGACCCAGCATAAGAAAATTTGAAAAAAAAACACCGAAATAATAAGATTCTTTCAGTCAAATAACTTTATAACGGTATTTCTCGATAGTGTAAACCCAGCATAAGAAAATTTGGGAATAAAACACCGAAATAATAAGATTCCGTGCAAAACCGGGGCGGGCCGCTAGTTACTTTTAAGTAAAGGGGCACATACCCGTCTAAAAGCGGATCACACATGTCCGATGTGAAACACATTGCGCTGCGGTTGCGAGTGCGACCCTCACGGACATTCTTTGCATTTCTGTTTTACTCTATCATTATGGGAGTTTGCAATTATTACGTTGGTACTACTTCGCTTGTTATTACACACATTATTGTAATAAAGGCAAGGTTTGTCTGTGTTACCATCGAGTCTGTTTAAGGTGCAATTGGTAGACTGTTTCGAAATGGAAGTGTTGCCCCCTAACCCGATATTTGCACGCGTAGCACGGCGCTGTAACAGGTTATGTCGACGGAACGATCGACAGAATGAAGAAATATTCTTTTAGTTCTAAGCATAGCCTAGTCTTTTCCCAAGTATATTAGGGTCGGCTTCCGTCGAACCAGATGCAGTTGAATATCAGTATTTCACATGGACCGGCTTATGATGATGTTTAAATGTCGAAAAATAAGTGTTTATTCTTCAGTCGTCTACGATTCCCATCATAACAAGGCAAAAAAAAAATCACTTTGTCTATGGTCGATAGAATAGAGATGGAATTAGTAGTAGTAGTAATCATATACGTCCTAATCATGAAAAAAAAGGCACTTACCGTGGCCAATATCTCATGGCGCTTCCTGGCTTGTAGCATGGTGATCTTCTGCACATGGTCGAGCGCCGTGTGACGGAAGCACGAGCGGGTGGCCAACAAGAGATTCATCACCTCCTCTACTTCCACGCTTTTGTGACGAGACACCTAGCAACAAATGTTTAGGATTATACACGAAGCCTTTCTGCATTTTTTTTTAAATTTGTTATATCGATACCGATGATCTTACCATGCCAAAATGATGCCTGATTTTAAGCATGATAAAATCATCAAATGTATTTCTAATTTGAAAGGACTTAAATTTCATATTAAATCGATTCTGGAATGTACAGGAATTATATTTGTAGCGATTTTTATTCAGTTTCTAGGTGCAAAAATGTATCGAATTTTAGTTAGTTTACCAGAAAACAACTGCCCTACGTTTTGCAACTGAATCAGCTTATTAATTTGGAGTGAGGAAAATATTTTAAGTTTAAGATTTGTTTTACCTGTTAGAACTTATTTAAGTGACTGCTATATTTTCTATAATATTCATTAACGGCCGTGAATGATAAGCACTAAGTCTAGCGCGGAGCGGCGAGCGGTTAGATCACATGTGTTTGAAACACGCCACGAAGAGCCACCAGTGGCGAATTCGCGAACATACAAAGTAATTTATGTCTTATTCACGCCAACCCCGCATTGCTCATCGCTTAGACCAAAGTCGTGAACGTGCCTTATAGTATTAACTTACCTGTGAATTCCTATTTAATGCTGTATCCAGATCATTTGAGATTTTTTCGAAATGATTTTTACTTTCTTTGACACCTTTGATGTCCCTGTAACAAATGTAATGCTTTTGAATTTGATAAAATAAACGATTGTAATATGTATGTAGTTGTGGAGGAAGTGGGGTGGCAGCATTGCTATCAATCAATTGTATGAGTCAGCTTGTAAAATGTTACGGATTTTATTGGTATTTCGTTTTTTTCCTGTAGATAATTATTAACTTAGGAGCAATCCCTGGTATGGAGCACATTAAAAAAAATCCTAACAGAAATCGGTAGGCAAAAAAAATCTAAGGCACTCCTAAATTTTTTTCTGTATCCTAATTTTTTTTGTAAAAAAATATATTATACCTAAGTAAAAATATCATTAGTTTCAAACTACTTTTACAAAAGAAAATGAACAAAAATGCTTCCATAATTTCACTGCTGGGCTTCCAGCAGATTATTAGAGTGCCTGTTGAGACATTTTACTCCAAACTCTTTTCTACTGTGAAATGAACATAAATCCTCAAATAAGTTTATAGCTACCATCAAATTTAATACTTCAACGGAGTAACTGGCATAAATCAATGAACTTTAAGGTAAATATTATTATGTTTCTCAGCTCAAAGCCATTAAAACTAAAAATAAAACTGATATTTTCCTATAGTTCGTTACTAGTACACACGGCTACACATAAGGCTATACAAAACCAGTTTGTGTTGGTCTCGCTTCATACTATTTATACACACAATGAATGGTCAGGTAATACTGGTTTTGCATAGTTTGATGTGTAGCCGTGTGTACAGTCAAACGATAACCAGGAAGAAACAGACAGTTAACTGCAGTTGTAATACTAAATTTGACATTATTTATTTTATTACTTTACTGGACATTTAGTTCAGACGTACTGACGCCTTCCAGGGCATCTTGACTATCTTAAATGGACAACAAACACATGTGTTTTTGAGCCAGTCAAGTACTTTCCAAAAACCAAAAGAAAGATGGCATTAAAAAAAAATTAAATTGATATTGTGTTCTATCTACATAGAACCACATAAAAAAACCACAGTACATAAAAAATACATTTATTGTTTTAAAATGAAATAAGGAAGGATGTCTCATTGATTAGTAAAAACTGTATCCTAGTGCGTTATTTCCATTTCATTGAATAATTGATTCTAAACAATTCTTTATTTAATATATTCATAACTATAACATTTATGTTTACAACAACAATGACATCACTATCAATTTTGTGATAAGGGGCATTAAACTGATACATATTATGTTTTGTTACTTTTCTGAGACTAGTTTTAGTTAGTAATGTTACTTGTATAAATGAGCATTGTTACACAAACTCTCTGGGTTGAAATACTTCACAAAGGAAAAAGTACTTGAAGGTAATTGGCTTATCAGATTTTATAATTCTACTAGCTGTTCCCCATGGATTCACCACTTCTGGTTGGGTCCTATTAGTTATAGTGTTATGATAGCGTTCCTCGATAAATATACTATTCCAAAACTAAAATATTGATTAATTTGACGCATTACTTCCTGAGATTTGGATATTCAACCAAACAATAAACTCTGATTTATAATATTAGTATAGAATATGACTGCGAAACACACATGGAGGTTCAAATCATGCAAGTTAGAGTCATTCAGGCTTCTTCAGGGTAAGTTTGCTCCATTGTTGCTTTGTCTTTGTTACTATTACTATGGCGTAGACCAGAGACAAGTGCAAACCCATTTCAAATAAAACATAAAATATTTATAATAGTACAAAAATACTTACACTTTAATAAAAGCAGTGAGATTCTTGAGCACAGTGCGGGAGACTTGGTCCAGCAGGATGGAGTGGAATTTGTTCATCTCTTGCAGAGAATGGATCATTCGGTTGAGGGTTGCCATTACTGGTGGATCTTCTGCGAAGCTTCCCGTCAGGTCCCATAGTGCATTTGTAAATGTGCTAAAATTATACATAATGACTATAAAGGTTTGTTTATTGTGTTTATGTTTGTTATTCCTGTCTTTGTTCTTGTAGAAAAAAAAAGAAGTAGAAAATAATCTTCAATTCACTCACTGTCTGACAATATATCTGTGTTTATACTGATGGATATAGAAATATGAAATATAACACAAGAATTCCAAAAGAAAATTAAATAGTTTGAATTGTTTTTGGAAATCTATCTCATCAATAATTTTTGTTTATTGAAGTTTGTATCTACATTTATAAATTTTTTGTAATTAAATAAGCTAGATTCTTGTGTATTCTATTTTCAGTATTGATGATGAAATCAGGGGCAATATATTAAACACTTACTGACAGGTACTGTTTGCAAATATTTTTTACTACTTAAAAATAAGCAAGTATTCATAAAAAAAAACTGTACATTTATGTAATTAAATTCGAGAGCATTGCAGTGTACTTCGAACAACCTTATTATTATGATAATTATTTTAAATAATTACTTATTAACTTTATTAAATCTAACTTATGTTCTTTGAAAGAATTATCATTTTAGTAATGTTAGTTTCATACTATGTACGAAAATATTTATGATTGATTATATTTTAAATATAAATAAAACATGGTGACTTGATAATATAAAGTCTTTTAAATGTAGAGATTATTATGATAAGACTTTTAAGTACTCTACTCTTATCTTTTTGGGTTTTTAGCAATTAACAAAAAGTTGAATGTTGACATAATAATATTAAGGAAGTATTACCACACTACATTTATCTGATTAAAAAAACGATGTACTCAAAGAGTATCGTATCTAATAAATCACAATGGCTATAAACTTTATGAAACTAGGACACAATGTTCTGAAGAACAATAATGTAAGCAGTATGCCAGTGAGGAATTTTAATGCTAACAATGTATTGATCTATGACTACGGAAGTACCGCGTCGTGTGAGAAAAACTATACAAACAAAAAAAGAAAGGAGTACAATCCTCACCCTCTATGACTCATGTAGATTTTACCAGAGTCTATCATTACAGAGCATGCTTTTAGAACTTTATCAAGTTTCTGCTCCAATGAGTCGATACTGGCCTCTTCAGTTTCCAGCTGCTCCCTACAATAACAAACAGGATGGCTTATACAACAATTATCACGCACAACACGTACAAAATTTCACTTTCTATGAATAACTTTCATTGATTACAATCTTCACAGTACCTAAACTTGGGAGAATCTCTGAGACACTCATCGAAATCTATCAATGGCTTCATAATTACTAAAACTTTGTATCACTCGAAGGTTTACACAAATATTTTATTTCATTTCCACATAAAATACAAAAAAACTCTATCCACTTCTTCAATTTGACATGACACTGACAAATAGTGTTGTCCTGCTACAAATATGTGAAGGCATTTATCCACAAGTTTGTTTAGTCGATTTAAAAAGACATGGTTTTTCAAGATTACTGCTGTGGTCTACTGACATTAGTTTCTGATAAAAACTTAGATAAAAACGAAATTAATTAAATATTGTTTGTTCCATCATAAAGCATTATGAGGAGAAATCGAAATAAGCGACTGTTTCATGAAGAACTGAACTACAGCCGCATCAAAGCCCGGTTTTTTTACTTTTTAATAACTAAATTCAAGCTGAAATGCTTGAAAGACAAATTCAAAGGTGTAATGTCAAAAAAAATATGAATCGTTAATTCCTGACGCAATGTCGTTCATGTGTCGTCAAGGTCAAAATTATTAAAAAACCATTTCATCTCAATGAAAAAAACTAAAGCGCCGTATTCACCATCTGTCACGGCTGTACGTCAATCCAAGGTCGCTGTGATGGATGTAGCATACACACTATCGTGCGCGCATCCAGCGAGCAGAATATATCGGACGAATTATAAGAGAGAACGTGTTTTATTAATTTAAAATGCCAGCTGTTTTAACAAAACGCCAAAAAATGGGAGTTCTTTTAATGTTATCAGCAGCAACAGAAGTGAGGAAAAAAATAGCAAGAGGTTTTGGATCTCGCTGGATGAAAAATGGGTCGTGCACATCCAGCAAACAATTAAAAAAAATATTGACGTACGTCAAGCCTATTCACGGTGTTTTTGCGTCGTGCATCGTGCATGGCCTTGGCGGGACGTACAGCAGATGGAACGTGAATACGGCGCTTAAGAAAAAAACCTTCACACCATGACATTTTTACAACATCACTACTTTGTAAAAGTTGACGTTTGTTTTGTTTGACATTGATTAATGTAACCCAAAATAAATAGGCTAATGTGAAAATTTACACCGGTCTAACTTTCTCCAATATTTTAAATTAAACAAATGTTCGTTTAAATTTTCCATTTTGAAGCACACTTTCAGTAAAACCAAGTGGGCTACTATATATAGTGACCAGCATTCCAGTGGTTCCTGTCATTTTAACGATTTGTTGTATAAATCTATTCGCGAGAAAATGATGAAAACTGAAAAAATGTCTTCAAACAATAAACTTATAAAGGATGAACATCTCATAAATGTTTTTTTGTGCGCCCTTGCGATTCCTCTATCGATGTCAATGTGGAGTATCAACTTGGTTTATTCAAAGTTCATATCGAAGAATGAAGGATTTGACGGTAATGTATTTACTTATCTTTGTCTACGAACTTTGAACTTAATGCACATAGTGATTAACATTTAATAATCTTAGTTATACAAAACAATTTGATAGTAACATGAGTAATCTACATGTCAACTACTACACAATACTTTCAGCACTAGTAATTTTTTTCAATGCTGTTTCAGAACCAGTAGTCATATCCCCAGGAAGATGGCTAGCATCATGTCTGATACCACTTATAATAGCTGTACATGGATATAGGAAGAAAAGTATAACTCTCAACGGAGCCGTACTTGGCTGTGCGGTAGCTTTTGTTCTAACACTGAGCAATTATTCCTTTCTTGTATGCCTGATCACATTCTTCTTATCATCATCAAGAGCCACGAAAGTCAGGTCTCACATAAAGAAAAAGATTGAAGAAGATTTTAAAGAAGGTTTGTTGTACTTTTCAACTATTTTAGAAACTTTTTAAAAGAAAGAAAATCCCTAACTAATATTTTTCATTCCCATAATATGAAAAACTGTTTTACCAACTTCAAACAGTAGTAGCTTTAGTCAAACATTATTTTAGAATGAGAATAAAAATGCTTGAAACAACATACTATTTAATATTCATAAGTTTTAAAGGTAAAGTAATCTAGTTTATTTATTCTAGGTGGGCAAAGGAATTGGATCCAAGTGCTCTGCAATGCAGGCATGGCTGCTCAGCTGGCTCTCTTGTATTTATTAGATGTAGGAGCATGTGAGAGACCCATAGACTTTGTTGGAGAATACAGAGCCTCATGGCTTGCCATGGGAATTCTTGGTAAGAATCTTTTTTTCTGCTTTACCTTCTAAAAAGGTTTCATTATTTTTTATTCTAGTTATTTATAGTCAGTTTTAGAATTAACATCTTCAATAATAAACAGTATATTTATATTATAGTTTTAATAAAGAAGACACTGTCTTCTTTTCATGTTTGTTGAGTTCTAATAAAAAATTAAATATAAGTTGTTAACAAAAATGTCTTGATATTTTCAGGTGTATTTGCTTGCTGTAATGGCGACACTTGGGCATCAGAACTGGGAACTGTTTTCTCAAACTCAGATCCATATCTAGTCACTACTTTTGAAAAGGTTCCAAAGGGCACAAACGGAGGAATCAGCGTCATTGGCACAATTTTAAGTATATTTGGAGGGTTCGCTATTGGGTTATCACAATATCTGACTCTTTATTATTTCTCTGATAGAAATGAATGGCTATATGCCCCTCCCCAGTGGCCAATCATTATATTTGGGGCTCTTGGAGGATTTCTTGGCAGTCTCATAGATTCTTTAATGGGGGCAACCTTACAATACTCAGGTGAAATATTGTTTTTTTTTTTTTTAAATTTTGGTTTTCATTACCATTTTGGTATTTTTGCTCACATTCTTCTTCTTTTTCTTACAGGTTTAGACAAAGATGGAAAAATTGTATCTCATTCCAGTGTAACAGTTAAACATATCAGTGGGCGGAATATTCTGGACAACCACAGTGTTAATCTCATATCAACAGTCATCATGGGCCTACTGATGCCCACATTGTGCAAGAGCTTATGGCCTCTTTTCTAAAATATTTTTAGCAAGTAATTGGTGTTTAATGAATACTTCTTAATAAGGTGTATAAAAAATGTAGTTTGAATGGGAATTTTATGTAGTATACCTAGTTGAAAATGTCAATTAATTTTATAAATGAATATTTTAGCTATGTGAGGCAGCTTACTGCTTTACACGTGAACTATCTGTATTTGAAAATGTGTATGATGTAGAAAGGTTTTCAATATGTTAGGTCGCAGTCATTTTTATGTACTTACTGGCAATGAATGGGCAATAATTTAAAGTTTATATCAGATGTTATTTGGTTTATAAAAGTTGTGGAATATTATTATTATAAATATTTTGGTAGAAAAATATTTTATCATTTTCTCTTTTAAATCCATGCATCAAAGTACAGGCGCCAGCACATCCAGCTACCACAATCTGCCAAATTTCTTCAAAAGATTTTCAACCTTATCACAATACAGAAAGGTTCGTAATTTTGAAGCTAAACAAAAATACATAACTCAGTTTATCAATCGGCAATTAACTCAAGATTAGCTTGTGTCTGCTTTTATTTTAAACATATACAGGGTATCCAATAGAAGTGTGTATCAAATTGAACAGAGGCGCATAGGAGACGTAATTTCCAATCATTTTACCTCTGAGACATAGTGTGTTGTTTTATGTTTCTCTTCCAAGCCCTTGTTCGATTTGATTCAAATTTGTCGGATACCTGTGTATACTGAATGTACTGAGCAAAATGCAAATGTCTAAGGGTGCAATTACAGTAGCAGCGGGGCCGACACATAGTTTCCAAAGTGCACCAAGTGCCGCACAGTGGTCCGGATTTTGAAAAAGGTGGACATAGGATCGAAAATGCATATTTAACTTAACAAAAAATTGTTTCGTATAGGAAATTTAACGCTGATTAATACTTATTACTACAACTTTTCAAAAAAACTGCTCCTTTATGTCAAAAAAAAATCTTGAAAAAAAAAATGTATGGGAGAAAATCTATTTTATTTTTTTTCTCCGTTCAGTATCAAAGTATAGCAACCAAACCTTATATTCTGGTAAGTACTTATTGCCCTTAATACGACGACATATAAATTGCTTGCGTATCCCTGCGGCCTTGGCGCCTACGATGATTCAAAGTTTAAAATTTCAATGTTGAATTATCTTAATATTATTAACGAGTTTTTCTATTGAAATTAATCTAAAATATAATTTTTCATAAAACAAGCACCCCGCGCATACCTTCCGTGTATTAGGCTCGCCCCCTATTACTTGGGACTTAAATATAACTGGCGAATGACAGTGTACTATAGTGTAGTATAAACCATTGCCGAATCCTTCGGGGCATATAAAACGTGATCTTATGATAAAATAAGCATCTTTGCTTAATATTTTTGTAAATTATCTTCTGTTGATTAGTCTTTCATCTTCTAAATATATAAAACTCAAAGGTGACTGACTGACATAGTGATCTATCAACGCACAGCTCAAACCGATGGACGGATTGGGCTAAACTTTGGCATGCAGATAGATGTTATGACGTAGGCATCAGCAAAGAAATGATTTTGATCAATTCTACCCCCAAGGGGTTAAAATAGGGGATGAAAGTTTGTATGAAACTTTATAAAGTTTAAACCGATTGGGCTGATACTTTGCATGCAAAAAGCTACTATGACGTAGGCATCCCCTAAGAAAGGATTTTGATAAATTCCACCCCTAAGGGGATAAACTAGGCGATATAAGTTTGTGTAAATCTTCCTTGATTTTGGACGGATCAGGATGGGCATGCAGATAGATGTTAAGACCTAGACATCCCTTAAGAAAGGGTTTTGATAAATTCTACCCCCAAGGGGATAAAATAGGGGATGACAGTTTGCATAAATCTTCTTACATTTTCGACTGATCGTTGTTATACTACTAGCGTAGCGACTCATCTTAAAACAAACAGATTTAGCCCTGAAAAACTTTTTCTGAAGTCCTGAAAAGGACCACAACTTATCTACTACTACTAACAAACTCAACTCTAACAATAACAACATCACTAAAGCTGTCACGTTTACATTAATGGAGGTTCAATGATGTATAAAGACCAAGAGTTTGAACTTCATCAACAGTTATTCCTATTTTTCTTAAACAATATGTCTTGAACGATAGCTAAGTCATTCTTCTTGTCTATTCTAAGCTTGATTCTAAGTCTTTCGACTAATGCAAAAGTAAGTTCTTCCGGCGAATAGTCCAAAAGAGAATCTGAACTTTTTTTTTCTGTTTGTTGCTGAGGTCAACAAAAGGCTTCCTCCTAATCTGAACTTTGGTAGATGGGCCCACAGTTGTTGTAACAGATGTCGGCGGAATCACAGTTGCTGTAGTATCGATGTCAACTGAAGTATTGTCTGACGATATGTTTTCGATAACTTCGTCTTGGGCTTGAAAAATCTCGGATAAATTAACAGTAGGGCAATTTGGCCAACTTATATTTGATTGTAACCACGCAGCATGTCTATTCATGAAAGTCTTCTGATTTCTAGAAGCACTTGCCCATCTGCGCTTGATATTACTGATGTAGTTCTTCAAAAAGGTCTTGATTAATTCTAAATCTTCTGGACATGTTTCAACTGGGATATGTAGAACTTCCGTCCAAAATCAAGGAAGATTTATACAAACTTACATCGCCTAGTTTATCCCCTTGAGGGTAGAATTTATCAAAACCCTTTCTTAAGGGATGTGTAGGTCTTAACATCTATCTGCATGCCCATCCTGATCCGTCCAAAATCAAGGAAGATTTACACAAACTGTTATCGCCTAGTTTATCTCCTTAGGGGTGGAATTTATCAAAATCCTTTCTTAGGGGATGCCTACGTCATAGTAGCTTTTTGCATGCAAAATATCAGCCCAATTGGTTTAAACTTTGCAAAGTTTCATACAAACTTTCATCCCCTATTTTAACCCCTTGGGGGTAGAATTGATCAAAATCCTTTCTTAGCTGATGCCTACGTCATAGCATCTATCTGCATGCCAAATTTCAGCCCAATCTGTCCATCGGTTTGGGCTGTGCGTTGATAGATCACTATGTCAGTCAGTCACCTTTGAGTTTTATATATTTAGAAGATGAAAGACTAATCAATAGAAGATAATTTACAAAAATATTAAGCAAAAATGCTTATTTTATCATAAGATCACGTTTTATATGCCCCGAAGGATTCGGCATTGGTTTATACTACACTATAGTACACTGTCATTTCGCCAGTTATATTTAAGTCCCAAGTAATAGGGGGCGAGCCTAATACACGGAAGGTATGCGCGGGGTGCTTGTTTTATGAAAAATTATATTTTAGATTAATTTCAATAGAAAAACTCGTTAATAATATTAAGATAATTCAACATTGAAATTTTAAACTTTGAATCATCGTAGGCGCCAAGGCCGCAGGGATACGCAAGCAATTTATATGTCGTCGTATTAAGGGCAATAAGTACTTACCAGAATATAAGGTTTGGTTGCTATACTTTGATACTGAACGGAGAAAAAAAATAAAATAGATTTTCTCCCATACATTTTTTTTTTCAAGATTTTTTTTTGACATGAAGGAGCAGTTTTTTTGAAAAGTTGTAGTAATAAGTATTAATCAGCGTTAAATTTCCTATACGAAACAATTTTTTGTTAAGTTAAATATGCATTTTCGATCCTATGTCCACCTTTTTCAAAATCCGGACCACTGTGTGCCGGTCGGGGCGGGTGAGCGGGAATCTAGACTGTTTCGTGACTCGGCTCGAGTCCTTCACAAAATCATAGTTTCATTGCCATTAGACTTTTATGTCATGGAAATAGTATTTGATTGATTTATTCAACAATGTGCTAATAGTACTAGGTCCGTGCTTATATCTATGAGGAAGACTCGATCCGTATAAAGTTTTTATAGTCTTAACAAGGTAAGGCGGCCTTGGAAGATACAGGAAATAAATAAATGGAAATGAAAGGAAAGAAATATTCTAGTTTTCAGTCAGTTGGTACCCCGAGTACTTACTGACTGAAAACTAGAATATTTCTTTCGCCCATTTTAACATTTTCCATTTTCGTCTTTCACCAATCGTGATGATAAGGTTCAAAATCTTTTAATTTGTCAGATTGTGGTAGTTCGATGTGCTGGCGCCTGTATAATTTCATTGTAATATGCTGCAAGGTTACAGTTTATTAAACGCAGCGTAGACAGAATACTTACGGATAACGGAACGCAGAGAAACACCCATAATTTCTGTCAATGTCGTCTGTGTTGTCAGTGTCACTGTCAGTCACTCAGGAAACGAGCTGTGCGCTGTTCTTTGTTTACGAACAAATTAAATATTTCTCTAACAAAAAAAAGTCTATCGTGACTCATACTTGGAGTGCAGTGCTACAGATTTTTAATGCTATTTACCTACTTATTCCATTGTGTTTGTTGATATCGAGTTCAATGACGAAAGTTGAATTTAAGTAACAGTTTAGTGCGGAATGGTGTTATTATTGTAATTTGAACATTAGAATGTCATCGTCAGTAGAAGAAAGTCCGATAATAAACTCGGATATAGAACATGATGTTACGAGCAGCCGACGGAACTTGGTGGAGGCGGAACATGGTGAGTTTTTTTTATTTTTTATTGACCAGGGAACAATAGAAGCTACAGTAGATTTGATAAAGGTCATTGAAAACAAACTTCATAAAATGCTAGTTGCGCGCAAATAGTAAAACGTACTAACTAAAAATACTGTCTAAAGTTTACTGGCTTACCATACATACCTCAGTATTCATTAGCTTTATGTAGCTAGTACATATGATTATATCATGAGGTAATGAGAAATGATATGGTATGAGATCAAGTATCATATTATTGCAGTACAATAATGCTTATTTGTTTTGAAGTAACAATATCTTGCGAATCCTACTTGAAATGTATAGAAGTAAAAGTTAATTCTTACATGTGTCCTTTTTTTGTGTTTTTTTGGAACAACAGTTGAATACCAGATAAGGATTAAAAAAAAATGGAATGTATGGAAGTGAAAGTGTAAGGGATGAGTTCTAAATTCTAAATAAAATTTTATAAAATCTTTTTAGTGGAAGAAACAACAGGATGGATCAAATGTCGAACGGTGCTTGGCATTATGGGCTTCCTGGGCTTCGCCAGCGTGTATGCCATGAGAGTAAACTTGTCTGTGGCTATAGTGGCTATGGTCAATTCCACAACACCCACACCAACAAACTCATCTACAGATGTTGATGTCTGTCCAGCCAGTCCTGTTAGCAACAGTACTGTACCACAGGTAAGGTTAATGACCTATTTTAACCTGACATTAATTTAAGGACCAACAAAATACATTACAAAAATACACTTGTCAGTACAAACACCCTTTCAGGATATATTATTGTGTCCAGTGGCAATCACTTGAATGGGTAAATTTCAGGTTTAACAATTTTACTGTGAGCAAGACTCCAACTTATATTTTTCTGGATAAGTACACTGATACTTATAACCAACTAAGCTATTTCAGCCCCACATCTGTTTATTAATTTAAAAACTTTACCTACCTTTCTATACCACACTACAGTTAGTGTATAAGTGGTTTCTTAAAATCTAAATGGATAGGTTTAATTGCTGAATCATCAGTGTACTGTTAAATATAAATACTGTTTTAAAGATAACAAAATTTGTTTATGTGGAATACTTTTGCTTGCTCCGCTATAAAATAAATACCAATCAAGCAAAAAATATAAGGGTAACCATACTTTTTAGTGTAAGTATAAGTTATGGTACTATTATTTACATAAGTTTATAGTATAAGTTTATGTATGCATGTAAGCTATAACATAATATAATGGCCTTGTAAGTTATCATCATAGAACTAGGAAACAAAACTGTTATTGGAAACATCTGTTGAATGCAATTTTGTTGGTCAACATTCATGTAATAGAATTGATTAAAAAATATTGCCATCTCACTAATTCAGTTGATTTAAGGCTGGTGAAATGCTGGGGTATGTAATATTTACCCTTTAACCAAGGCATAAACATGACATTACTTAATTCTTTATAATATATGATAGATTAACCAACTGAGGACAGTAATCAAACGAGGACATGCCTAGAAGTGGTGGAACAAAGTCAGCTGTAGGCTAAAAGAAAATATTATTGTAATAGTTTATTAAGAATATGTATCAATAATAATTGAAGCTGAGACAATAGTAATGACTCATCAGACAATTAAATAAAAATCCATAATTAATATTTAAAATTATGGTTTCAACTATCAAAACATGTTAGCTAAACTTTACTTGTAATATTTAGTTTAATGACTCATAAATCGTCAGAATATGGTAAAGGAATTTAGAAAGGGATTGAATTTTTGTTTCAGAGGCCAGGAGACTTCAACTGGACTGTAGAACAACAAAGTATAGTTTTAGGCTCTTTCTTCTATGGATATGTTTTAACACAGGTAAGAGAAGAACCTTGATTACTGTATTTAATTTATGACCATGTATAACTAATTTCCCTTTGTAACTGACAAAGACAAAAGAGTTATGATAACAGAATGTTCCTGATTGTAATTTGAAGTATCTGTGACAAAATTTACTTTATAATCAATGTAGAGGCTAGCTTCTAGTCCAAGTGGATGCAGCTGAAAATCAATATTCAAATATAAAAATAATAATTCTAAATAGAGAAACTGCCTATTTCATGTGTCCCCAAACCCAACATCTGGGTAATAACGTCTGTCAGACTTTCGACTTTCTAGCCATGAGTAACGACTTTCAAAGATCTACAAATAACAACCAACAGCTTTACATGCCCACATTTTACTTCATCAAAGTTTGAGTAAGTTCATAATAAGTCTGTACTTTTTAGATCCCAGGAGGAAGAATAGCAGAAATGTATGGAGGGAAGCTAGTTTATGGTTTAGGAATATTTTTCACAGCAGTATTCACACTTCTTAGTCCAATTGCGGCATATACAGATATTAGATTCTTCATTGCTGTGCGAGCACTGGCTGGCTTGGCAGAAGGGGTAACTTACCCAGCAATGCATGCTATGCTAGCTAGGTGGATCCCGCCATTAGAGAGATCAAAGTTTGCAGCTTATGTGTATGCTGGTATGTATTCTCATTATTTATCTTTTCACTAATAATATAAAAAGAAGGGATTTTTTTTGTGTGTATATGTTTTGTAAAGAATAAATTAAAATGCACTGCGCCGATTTCAAGAATTTTTTCATCATTAGAAAGCTACGTTCACCCTGTGTAACATAGGCCATAATTATTATAAAATTCGAGTATCATGTCCACATTGTCCACCCGTGCGAAGCCGGGACGGGCCGTTAGTCTTTAAATATTTTGATGGGCATCGTTCCCGAGGCAGGCCGAGAAAAAGCTGGCTTGTCGGTTTAAACGCATTTAACAGATATTGGCTGGAGAAAGCCGCATAAAGGGAAGAGGTAATGGAGGAGCCTTTATCAAGCTGTGGGACAACTCAGATAAAAAAAAAATGCATAAAATTCTATAATTTGTGTTGATTTTACTCTGTTTATGTATTAGTGCGTCTATTGTCTCCTACTCTCTATATTTGTTTTAATGATTTCATAAATAGCATTGTATTTTGTAGAATAGTCGTTTGTTATTCTCTCTTTTAATAAATGACTATTCTAATCGACTAGGTGCTCCTAACCAATATCTGAAGAGCGTTGTTTTGAAGTTGACTGGCCTGTTTGTCTAGTGGTTAGTGGCCCTGACTGCTATGCCGGAGGTCGTGGGTTCGATTCCCAGCCAGGACAAATGTTTGTGTGATGAGCTCGATCATTTGTTCTGTGTCTGGGTGTAATTTATCTATAATATGTATGTTTTTAGAAATATATAAGTATGTTTATCAGTTGTCTAGTACCCATAACACAAGCTCTGCTTAGCTTGGGACTAGATGGCGTTGTGTGATAGTTGTGGAATATTATTATTATTAATTTACCGCTGGGGACAACTTCAATAAACTTCCATAAAAGCTGAGCTTTTCCCAATCAGACGCCAGTACATCAGGCTGCTCCGATCAGCTTTTCAAGTTTATCACAATGCAAGAAGGCCCATTTTTGATTGAGAAAATTTCACAAATTGGAGAAGGTTGATGTGCTGGCGTCTTGACTATGTAGTCAGAGTAGATCTAGTTCTAATAGCTATTCTCTTTCAGGTTCAAACATAGGCACAGTGATAACCCTACCAATATCGGGATGGCTATGCACCCTTGAGTTTGGTGGTGGATGGCCTCTATGCTTCTACATATTCGGCGGCATAGGCGTCGTATGGTTCATATTCTGGCTTCTATTAGTCTTTGACACGCCACAGAAACACCCCAGGATTTGTCCGAAAGAGATCGAATATATTTGTTGGAGTATTGGACCTCAGGTGAGAATTATTATTCATTTTTCTGTCCCTATCCTAATTAATTTGGGGAAATGGTCTGTAAAACGAATAGCAGTTGCTACAGGCTTCGCGCAAACAGACCTGCGTGGGACCTAGCCCATCTCATCGTGAAACTTGGTGAAACTTAATAAAAGCGGCCTCTGAATAGAATGGATACGGGTCCCATGCTCCATGCATGCTTAATTCGGCTTTCTTTAGGGTGATTTGCACCCTTTATTTATTAGTTAACTTGAAAGGCTTTATTTATTAGTCAACTAAGGCTCTACAAAGGTCAAAAACAATTGCAAGGTTCAGTATTTTCTGAAGATATTAAATAAGAAACTTTATGAATTTCGAGACAAGTTTCAAAGGGCTTCAGGGCTCATAAATTATTAAGTATGCACTCATTATGATGAGCTCTATAGATCATCATAGAATACGCCGACTTATACTGACTTATCGTCGCTCGCCTCACGTTTATTATTTAAGTCCAGTCGTGACATAAAAAATTAAAATGGAATAAGTTCAAGGATGAGTTATCAGTCAAGATAAAACAATATTTAGTGTTCAAAAAAATATCTTTTCAAGACTTTATGGTCTTCGAAATACTGAATTATCTTTTCTGTTTTTCCGTCCGTGGCCATTAACATTTTATTTAAAAAAGAAAATGACGAATAAGCGGTTAAAATTTAAATAGTTCGTCAATAATTAATTATTGAATACCTACGAACATCGAATTACGAGTGTATCCATAGGTAGGTATAGTTTGCGCACAGTTATCATAATGTGGGACAAACGTGAGTCACTGGGCGACCTCACAGATGTTTTGATGCGTTTCGCTTATATTACAAGTTCGAACATAATTTATAATGTTTTGCGAGCAAATATTGCATGTTTTCTGAACGATGACACGGTCTGTATTCTCTGAATGAAAAGGGGTAGATAAACATAAAGGTACTGTTACAATATAGTCACAATATTCAATGTAATAATCAAATAACAAAAAGTCACGAAAAAATATACACAAGTTTCAAGTCATTATCTACCCAGCCTTTTTTGTAACAATGTTGGGACTGAATTTCAGTCTAACCAGATGCAGCTCAATACCAGTATTCTACTTGGAGCTACTGTCTATCTACCCTCCACAAACTAGGTGGCAGGTTTTAGGTGCAAATCGCCTTTGGAACTTGCGCAACTGTTTGGCATTTATGCTTATGACTGTACTGTCAACATTGAGATAAGTAAACACTTTGAAGACATACAGATACTGTCAAGGTCACAGTACTAGTAGAAAGCTTAGTTTTTAGGGAAAGAACCAACTGCTTACCATCCTTTCTGACACATGAGGGGGATACCACAGCTCCGGGCTGATACTGAGATACAAATTACACAATAACGTCGGGACTTCACCACGACTTCAGTCAATTATTGATCGATGATCTCAGGAGCCACGACACCAAGTGATTTACTTTTTATACCCTTTTGGTCATGATATGGAATAAGACTGAACCAAAAAATATTATTAAATAAAGAATTTTTTGTCTCTTCTCTATCTATCTATAATATAAAAATGGATTGCAAAATGTGTTGCTGAGCTCATAACTCGAAAACGGCTGGACCGATTCGGATAATTCTTTTTTTTGTTGTATTTTAGTAACACCCGTGCGAGCCGGGGCGGGCCGCTAGTTACCTATAAAAATATTATTTAAAGTCAGAAACAGATCTCAACTTTGACAAAGTTATATTTATTTTATTGCAACACGATCGGAACTAATTTATTGCTGATCCAAACCGTTATTTGCTTAGATGGAGTAGGTAGTGCAATGTCGATGAACTTCTGTGCATACTTTCACCTTCAATCGTAATTTACCATAATTATTTTTGCATGCGGACGACGAGTTATGGGTTACTCGCCGCTCGATCATGGATCATGCCCGGGTCGACTTGTGACGTGTTCCACACACGCCTCAAAGAGCTGTCAGCTATATTACGCCAACCTTAAAGGCCCAAAGCCTGCTGGGGTCGGGACGTAAACTTCTATTGAAAGAAAACCGTGGATTTTAGTAAGAATGAGTATGACAGACCTTTATGCACCACTCAGGGAGGGAGAACTCATTTGATGATTTTAACGCACGATAAAAAAAAGCTGCGTTGTGCTATGCTCGTCTGGCCTATCACACCACAATACCTAATTACAACAACATTATCAGTCTGCCCACTATCGTGTATTCACCTCAAAATATAATAATCTTAGTCAAAAAAGAATTGTGTTTATTTTATTTATGTTTTAGCAAGAAGACAAACCATCGTCGTCGATACCATGGCTGAAGTTCTTAACGTGCGTGCCACTATGGGCCATCTTGATCGCCCAATGTGGTCAAGCATGGGTGTTTTACACACAGTTCACGGAACTACCCTCTTATATGAACAATATACTGCATTTTGATATTGTTTCTGTAAGTACATATTCTATTATCGTAATTCAATAACTCCCTTACGCCTTTATTGCGGGACCTGCCTAGAGTTGTATGCACTTCTTTATTTTCCCTTGAGAATGTGTCCACCCTCTGTCGACAAAGTTAAGCCGGAAAAGGAAAAGAAATCTTTTATTTGATATACTTAAAATAACGAAACTTCGGAGCTGGGTCACAGATGACCCTTCTTCTTTCTTCTATTTTATTAATTAGTCCACTTTGTTTCCAGAATTCAAGACTGAGTGCTCTCCCGTACTTAACAGCATGGATCGGTGGTATATTGCTGTGTATATTCGCCGACTGGACACTGGCTAAGGGATGGATTTCCAGGCTAAACAGTATGAAACTCTGGAATACTGTCTGTAAGTATTATTATTATTGGACTAGCTGATCCTCGCTGTAACACCCGCTGATTGGTTCCTATTTGTCGTTGTCGCCAAGTCCTTATGATGATGATGTATACTAAACATGTACACTTATTCATCTGACCAGCGAAATACATATTCCAATAATGCATTGCTGTGATTTACTTCATTGCCTTGTTTCCAACTATTATAACAGAAAGCAAGTATAGCATGTTGTGACCCATACCGTGTGTGGTGTCTCGCCAGTCATCCGTGTCCAGTCGTGCAGTTAAGGTGAACCTTCTGCCTATCTCGCCTGTCTGCGTTCACCACCTGGGGGTTTAAATATATCATGATTCCTCCCTACATGGAATCACCCAAGCGTCCCAGCATCACCTACATATTGGTATCACTATTGATATTACTATTGGTATTACTATACATTAACTTGACCTTTATATAGTGTCACTATGGTGACCAGGCTTAGTGCTATGGCACCACGGAGAGGGCCCCTACGTCCCTCACCGCGCTCACTCGTATCTTAAATACAAGCCTGAGCTCGCCTCTTCTACCGGTAGGTCCCAGCTATATCAGGCATGGGAGTACAATTGGGCTCTTTCCTTGGCAGCGAACCCGCCTTATGTGGTGCAGTGGCCAGAGCCAAGCACTGATGAGTGTTAAGAGCCCTATAAATCAGTTACTATGGTGGGTAACCTGATAAGGTCCATGTAGTCCCCGAAGGACTCATTATATCAATTTACTTAGTAGGTAGTTAGTTAGTATTGAAATGAAATTAAGTGATCCTAAGACACTTAGCTAATCCAATCCAGGTTCCTCTCGAGATAGCTGCACAGCACTTGACACTGACTTTAATATTAACACGCTACTACACACTAGCTGTACTTGAAGAGATTATGAAACTCAATAAACAGTAACAAAGTGATATCTGAATTGAAGAGTACCGATTGGCGGCAAAACGTACGCTAATAGAAAAATGACAGTCAGAAAAATGAGACCTGCTTACCATAGAGTTTCAATGTTGCTATATACAATATTTACATTTCGCGGAATGTCGCGACACTCCCGCCGGGAACGGTTAAAGTAAAGTTGACATCAAATTTTGCGTCCATTCCCTTATCTTCTCAAGGGCTTTGGCTGCAGCGATTCGTTTAATTTTGACTTCCTCAGGTCGATCCTCTTCAGTTGACGTATCCTTGTCTTTCATGGAATCTTTGTCCACCATATTATTTGAATGATCTCTCAATTCTTCATTTTGAACCCTATCAGTAGTATCAGCACTCTCAATCTCTAGATCCGGTTCTTTATTTGTGACACTCACCCTATCATCTGTCATTTCCTCGTCTATTTCCTGATTAGCAGTTGTCTCTTTCTGGGCAACATCTGCCTGTGTGATAACATGAGGCAAAAGTTCTGTGTCCTCTGGAGATTCTTCAGTTAACCGAGGAGATTCAAACTTTTCTTTATCTTGAGGTATTGTATCAGGTTGTTCGTTGTCTTCTATTTCTAGAGGATATAAATGCGCAATGGAGCGCGTAAATATAGTCTCCCCTACTTTTACTCGTGCGACTCTAACCAAACCGTCGGAACCCTTTATTAAAGAAACTATCCTTCCTACTTTCCAGCCTTCACGGTTCTTGTCTCCTTTCATCTGAACTATTTGGCCTTCTTTCGGAGTTAGTTTGGAAGTCACTCGTGGTTGTTTGTGTGAGTGACTATATCTCTCCCTTAACGTCGGTAAGTAGCGATTTTGAAACATTTCTTTGAATTCATCTAACATTATCCGAGATTTTCTCCAACCCATAATTAAATTGGTTTTTGTTGATGTGCCTTGTACTAATGCATTATTATCTGCCGTTTCTAAAGTGACACATCTGCCGGGTTGAAGAAAGTCGGACGGTTTCAGAATATGTTCCAACTCTGTATCAACACATGTTAATGGTCTGGTGTTTATTACTGCCTCTATTTCCTTTATCATTGTTAACAGTTGACTGTCTTTTAAGAGGTGTTTTTGAAGTGTTCTTCTCATACAGTGTTTAACTAGTCCTACCAAACGTTCGTAGAACCCGCCGTGCCATGGTGCAAGTTCCGGTATGAAACGCCATTTTATTTTATTGTCAACGCAATATGCATTGCCCACTATATCTGCGATGAGTTTAAAGTGTAAGGCGTTGTCGGAAGTGATGAGAGCTGGAACTCCTCTGGTTGCAATCATTCGCCTTAAAGCGAGTAAACCTTCGTCAGCCGATAGATCGTCAACCACTTCCAGATGTACAGCTCTAACTGCAAGACAAGTGAATAAGCATATCCATCTTTTGGTTATTCCCTTTTCTGTCTTAACTAATATAGGTCCAAGATAGTCAGTTCCGGTAAAGGTAAATGGTTTGCTGTACTTAACCCTTTCATGTGGTAGTGCAGGTGTAGATGGCAGTTTATATGGCCCACCACCATGTTTCAAACATCGAGGACATTTTCCTAATATTTTCTTAACTTGACTTTTGCCTTGCGGTATCCAATAAGTTTGACGTTATTATACTCAGTGTATGGTTGACACCAACATGATAATTCTTTTCATGCGTGTCCTTTATAACTTTATTAGTGAATTCACAATCTTTAGGTATAATTACCGGATACCTCTTGTCAAATGACCATTCAGCATATTTAAGTCTGCCCTTGCAACGTAATATGTCGTCAATGTCCTTGAATAGTCCCAGATTCCGACTGAGACTGGTCTCTTTGCCATTCACTTCATCCGGAAAATGTTCTGCTTGAACTTTCTTAATTTCTTTTAATATACTGTCTTCAGGTTTCATTCCTTCTGGAAGTTCTTCTAGTGATTCTTGTAACTGCTCACTGCGAACCTTATCTGACCTTAACTCTTCATCTGGTCTTATATCTGTTTGTAGACTTTCTGCGTTTGGCAGACCCTCCCGCGTCAGAAGAGAAACTGTTCTAGATGGTCCGACTGGCCATTCTGTATGCTTCTTCTTCAAGAATTTTGGTCCCATCAACCATCTTGATCTCTCATCTTCTGAAGCGGACGGTCTGGTTCCTACATCGGCGGAGTTCAGTTCTGAGGGTACGTGTCTAATTATGAGGTCTTTATTTTGCTTCACTTCTTCCAATCTTCTGGCTACAAATGGCACAAGCAGTTTGTCGGAATTGTACCAATCGATCACAACCTGACTGTCTGTCCATAATGTCTGTCGAGTGACATTCAACTTTAAAATTTTGAGAACATATTTGATCAGTCTGCTCCCAATTAGAACTCCAAGAAGCTCCAACCTAGGAATTTTCAAATTTTGTTTGTCTTTGATTGGTACCAGCCTTGATTTACCTATCAAAAAATTAATGGAATTTCCCTGTACTAGATAAACTACAGCAGCATAAGCCTGCATCGAGGAATCAGTGAAGCAGTGCAATTCTGCGTTTTCATCATTAAGGTTAGTAATTCTTCTGGGTACACGTACATTTTCGACTTCTTTCATGTCTTTCACAATCGTCTTCCAGCGTTCTACGGTTTCCTCTTCTAAAGCAGTGTCCCATTTCGCTTTCGTTCTCCACAGGTCTTGTAGAAGAATTTTGGCTGCTAGCATAATGGGCACGGTGAAACCGCAGGGGTCGTAGACAGCTGCTATCGTTTTCAGGATGCCTCTCTTTGTGTACTTATTATTCTCGTTGACTCTTGCCCTTATACTCAATGTATCGTCCTCTAGATTCCAATCTAGACCTAACAATTTTACTATTTTTTCAGGACATGCGTCTGGAATATGATCCAAGAAGTCTTTGGAGTTGGAACTCCACTGCCTCAAATTCATAGATATCTCATTAAACGTGTTCTTTAAATCGTGATACAATTCTAAAGCTTCGTGAGCACTGTTGGTTCCGGTTACAAGATTATCGACGTATATATCGTTCACTAATTTTCTAATGCTCTCGTTTTCCGATTTCATCATGTGATGCTTAATTGTGGCGTTTAGAATGAATGGAGATGATGTTAGACCAAACGGAACACGCGTGAATCTAAGGTGCATGATATTATCATCTACTGCTGGTTTCCGAAGATCCTTTAACCATAAGAATCTTGTTACGTCCCTGTCTTGTTGTTTAAGACCGATCTGGAGAAAAGCCTTTTCCACGTCGGCTGTTATTCCAATCGCGTGACACCTGAATTTAATCAACAACCCAGTTAAGTCCTCTAGTAACAAGGGTCCAGAGTAGAGATGTTCGTTTAAACTTTTGTTATCCTTAACCCTTGCCGAGGCGTCGTAGACAATACGAAGAGATCTTCCTGGTGTCGAGACGCCATGGTGAGCAATATAATGCACCGCGTGGTCCACATGTCCGTCGGGAACTTCTTCAATTATCCCTTTATTTAATTGTTCTTTTAATGTCTTATCATATAAGATTAAAGTTTCTGGATCTAACCTTTTAAGCAAGTTTACTAGACGTCCGAATGCTAATCCAAAGTTAGATGGTAGATTTGTTGGACTATCACTCCATGGCCAACTGACATAATATCTCTTATCTCTGTATTCTGTTGTTTCGTTGAAATGCTTTATGGCTTCTTCGTCTCTGTTTGCCTTTGGTGAATCAGTGATTCCTATTGATTCTAAGTCCCATAAGCGTTTTAAGTCCCCATTATCTAATGGTGGGTCTAGATGAGCCAAACCGACTTCACAAGAAGTTTGAAAATATGTCAGAACAGACAACTGTTCGATTGGTTTAGTGGATATTATACCAGAAAGTATCCAACCGAATTCTGAATCAACCAAGTACAAGTCTTCTCCAATTTGTATCTTGTTTGTAGACATAATCGTATAATAGTAGTCGTTCCCAAGTAATATGTCAATCCGATCAGACAATGAGCCATCATCAGCTAACGGGTAATTTCCATCATTCTTCCAGCCAAGTAATTCCTTTGGATAAGGCACTCCTTGCGATATTGATGTTACTACATTAGCAAATATAGTTTTGACTGTGTTATTCTTCGTCGTGATGCCTAGTTTTACTAGTGGACTCTTTATCTTCTTAGGATTTTGGCATCCAAAAGTAAATATAGCTAAATTGTTTTGTTCTTTTGCTTGAAGATTCAGTTCTTTAGCCATCCTTTCGGTTATGTAGCTTCTTCCACTTCCGGTGTCTAGCAAAATCCGACAGGTCCTTGTAATATTATCATGACCTCGTACCTTAACTACAGCTGTTTGTAATACAGTATCCTTTCTGCTTATGTGCATTGCACTGGTGGATGCTTTCTCTTCCTTTGCTCCTTGAAGCTTATTGGGACATAATGCTTGATTATGAAGTCCGTATTTACCGCAGTACTCGCATTTCCTTTTTCGACGACATTGAAATATAGTGTGTCCTTTTCTAAAGCAATTAAAACATCTATCTTTCAGTTTTGCTTTTCGTTCATCAACGGTTCTAGCTTTGTCGCAATTTACATTGAGATGATCTCCTCCCCAAAAAATACAATGCCAATGTTTCATTTTCTTTCCCATTTTATAAGCTTCCCTTTCTTTTTTGTTATCAAGTTTCCTTTTAAAAGGTTTCTTGTCCTTTGAGTTCCAGTTCGTCCTAGTTTTATAGTTATTCTGCTGTCTCTTAAACCCTTTTGTACCATTTGAAAAACTATTCTTTGAGGGACCTGGTTTTTCTAAATTTGCTGCGTCCTTGACGTGCAAGGTCTCTGTTGTGTACGGAACCTCGACCGTATTACTCGTACAAGGTTTCTGAGTTATCCTTATCGCTTCCTCCTTTGTAGAGACTATCAAAGACAGATGCTCCAGGATGTTTTCTACGGTTTGTGTACCATCAGACCCAAGTCTCATCTTGGTATCATAGATAATATCAGCAGGAAACTTTTCCATGACCAGGAATCTCATTTGATTGGTATCCACATTTTCTCCCATGGATTGGAGAACTCTTAGGTGTCGTTGGAGTTCGTCCAATGTAGTTCGGCAATCATCAAAATTTTCGGCATGTTTCACATTGTTCAGTGCTCGGTGATGTGCATGTATGACTTCATGTTCTTTACCATACCGCGCCCTTAGAGTATCTACGGCAATTTGGTAACTCTTGTTAGTCGTGTTAAATCCATCCACTAATCTGGCTGCGTCCCCTTTAAGAGAGCTCTTCAGATACAATAACTTGTCAACATCATTCAATTTTCTTCGGTTGATACTTGAATTGAATTGATCCCAAAACTGGTGCCAGTCCAGCAAGTCACCACTGAACTGCGGCAGATTTAAATCTGGTAGCTTGCTATATGTTGACGGTTCAGCTTCCTTTGCCAAAGTTGTCGGTTTTTCACATTTTAATTTTAATTTAGTTTCCAGCTCGGCCAAATTTTCTTCACCTTGTAGCTGATAAGTGGTGAAATTAGATATCTCATCTGGATCAGGATTCTTACAGATATTGAAGTAATTATATAGTTCAGATGAGAAACGAGACAGGACAGATTTCAGTTTAGCTGATACTACTTTGGATGTGTCTAAGTTTTCTTCATTCAAGTTATCACAGAGATTTTGAGCTTGAGATGAGAGCAATTTTATTTCTTCAATAAATTTGGACAAACGATTCATAAGTATTGCTTCCATTATTTAGGAGATAATTCTGAAAAATAGTTATATATCTATACATATGTTTATTACCTATGTGTGTATCTAAGAATATAATTATAATATTAGCATAGTATATTTTATTTGTTTGTCTCAATGTATCTAGTATGTTTACTCCTCTAATTAGTTATTCCACACTGTACAGTAACAAAGAGTAACAAAATGAGACTCTAAGTTCATTAGTAATAAATTGATACCTTAGAGGTAATAATGTAAGACCTAATAATTATAAAATTATCCATGACAACAAACAAATATTCCATGCTGGATATAAGTCTGTGAGAAAAGTTAGTTTTAGCCAGAAAAGATATTGTTTATGTTAGTACATACACGGGAAGCGATTTCATTGATATACATTTGAATAAAATGTGGACATAATCACATAATGTTCAATCAGTATGTAATCATAAGTTAGGAAACTAAGATTCTGTTAAAGTTTCTATATTTTTCTCAGATTTGTAAATTGATTACGACGTAGGTATAATACGCAGTGTTGCAGCCCTACAGTCGGGAATAACACTTTGCATGAGCCTCCGGGCTCCGGCTCGTGTTGACGCCGTTCCAAACTACCTACATGTCACATGAAACGCTTTACATTTTACATTTAGTTTCGAGAGAAATCACAGCTATTTCTAGACGTAATTATTGTTTGTCATTAGCTTTGATCACGTATTAGAAGGCTAAAACCAACTTTAACCCATAAACTATTCAACAACAAAAAACTTTGCCGCACACATATTTTATCAAACAATAGAAAACAAATAAATCTCTTAAAATATCTCGTCATGACCCTCACCTGACAATAATTTCACTGTTTTATGCAATTTCAAATCACTTTTGAACCTTAAATTCACTTTCAACTAGTTTTTTGCAAACTTCCCAAAGAAAAACGAAAAGTAAATTACCGCGAAATGGCGGCAGGACCAGTGTTGCCACAACTGAGTTTCCAAAAGGTACGTATCCTACGCTGAAACGGTAATGAGAGGTTTTCCTTTTAGAGTTTAAAAACTCATAAATTAAAAAGACTGGTAAATGAATATTTTATTTTTCTTTTTCCTTGTTGTTATTTATTTTCAAAATGCCATTTGTGTGATGTGACGTGACTGACAATGACATGACATTTTATTTTACGACTTTTTATTTTACGATCTCAAAATTACATCCAAGTGAAAAAATAAAAAAAAAGACGTGACGTTCGTTCATTGCAGTAACATATCAAGTTCAGTGCCATCCATCCATTGACTAGGGAAAACATAAAAAGAAAATCCCTCATTATTGTGCTAAAAAGGTACGAAACGAGGTAAAATTACACATTGCACATTGAAGGCTAAAAAGGTACGTAAAATGTACCTACGCTAATGGCAACGCTGGGCAGGACGGGACCATATCCGTTTTGTTAAGCCGTCTTCACACTTAGTGTCTATTATACGATAAGTTGTCTTCGCGACCTTTTAATCAAATTAAGATTTTCTTAAGTTGTTTAGTATATAATATTATTATATGAATGTATCTATGCATCTATCAATTATGCGTAATTATTATGTGAATAAGCTTGACATAAAATGGTTAAATTACTAGCATTTATAATTATGATTGTTCATTCAAAGATCAAAATCCAGGTAATCGTATTGTATTTACATCTAGCTTTATGTACCCATGTTTAGACAACATTTATTACTTATTATCTATGAACAGATTTCTTACTAACTATTACAGTATACCTGATACCTATTTTAGTATCTTATTTGAAATTAGTCAAAACCGGTTATGATCATAACCAGTGATTTGTTCAGTAAAACAATTATCTATGTTCCATATAATGTCAGCCAATTATCACAACTTGTTTCCCTCATTCCAACTACATTGAGATACTATCGCGACCAGTCGCATTGTCTATAATACCCTTAATGAAGGTTTCAAAATTTTTCATTTTTCGTAAGTTCCGTTTGAAGAACTCTTTAGTAAAAACAAGGGAGAAGCACTTGGAACTGTAATTCTTGGTGTACTACCTGAACTTAATATTAATGCTTTTATATAACAAAGTAGTTATTTAATACAAATATCAGTAGCTAGTTGAATAAAGGAAAACAATAAAGTCAAGTGCAAAATTAGTTTCTTTTACTGGACACAGATGGCGCTACGAGTTATGAGTCACAACTTGCCATTTTTAGAAAGCCTTATAAAATCCTTTCATAATGCATTATTAGTTTTATGGATTCTCATCAAGGATCCCAGCATCTCCACCATGTCGCCAAGTCCTTATGATGATGATGTATACTAAACATGTACACTTATTCATCTGACCAGCGAAATACATATTCCAATAATGCATTGCTGTGATTTACTTCATTGCCTTGTTTCCAACTATTATAACAGAAAGCAAGTATAGCATGTTGTGACCCATACCGTGTGTGGTGTCTCGCCAGTCATCCGTGTCCAGTCGTGCAGTTAAGGTGAACCTTCTGCCTATCTCGCCTGTCTGCGTTCACCACCTGGGGGTTTAAATATATCATGATTCCTCCCTACATGGAATCACCCAAGCGTCCCAGCATCACCTACATATTGGTATCACTATTGATATTACTATTGGTATTACTATACATTAACTTGACCTTTATATAGTGTCACTATGGTGACCAGGCTTAGTGCTATGGCACCACGGAGAGGGCCCCTACGTCCCTCACCGCGCTCACTCGTATCTTAAATACAAGCCTGAGCTCGCCTCTTCTACCGGTAGGTCCCAGCTATATCAGGCATGGGAGTACAATTGGGCTCTTTCCTTGGCAGCGAACCCGCCTTATGTGGTGCAGTGGCCAGAGCCAAGCACTGATGAGTGTTAAGAGCCCTATAAATCAGTTACTATGGTGGGTAACCTGATAAGGTCCATGTAGTCCCCGAAGGACTCATTATATCAATTTACTTAGTAGGTAGTTAGTTAGTATTGAAATGAAATTAAGTGATCCTAAGACACTTAGCTAATCCAATCCAGGTTCCTCTCGAGATAGCTGCACAGCACTTGACACTGACTTTAATATTAACACGCTACTACACACTAGCTGTACTTGAAGAGATTATGAAACTCAATAAACAGTAACAAAGTGATATCTGAATTGAAGAGTACCGATTGGCGGCAAAACGTACGCTAATAGAAAAATGACAGTCAGAAAAATGAGACCTGCTTACCATAGAGTTTCAATGTTGCTATATACAATATTTACATTTCGCGGAATGTCGCGACAGTCGTAGCGTGATGTTTTATAGCTTAAAGCCTTCCTTGATATAAATTGGACTATCTATATCTATACATATAATAAAACTGTAGAAAAGTTATTTTTGTACATTAAAAAAAAACTCAAAAAATATAGCCAGGGTATTAAAGGACAACCAATAGAGCCCATTTCTAGCATTTTTAGAAGTTTTGTCTGTTTATCTGTTTGTCTGTTTGTATGTTTATTTGTCCAGGTATCACGTAAAATGTACGAAATTAATGTAGATAACTTTTATACACAACGATTAAGCTTATCTTGGAGAGGAATTTAGTTTTTGTTTCATTGGAATCGGTTCAGTCTATCAAAAGATATTTGAATTTAAAGTGTTTTAGAAGTAAAATTACGGGTGCACTTTGGTCTCACAATTTGATTTCGTACGTCAGTCGCGCGGCTACTACAACGCAAGGCAGATGGCGTTAAAAGAAAACCTGGAATAGACGTGTTTAAATTGAAGTAACATTATGTATTTTGTTTCATCGTAATCGGTTCACATAATATAAAAAGTATAAATTAATTAAAGCAATATTGGCTTATATTAAAGGAATCATAGAATAGAACAGAATGAAATGGAATGGTACGGTCTGGTGTGGTGTGGTGTGGTGTCGTGTGGTGTGGTGTGGCATTAGGAAAATAGTCCTACATAAACCTGGAATACAAGTGTCAAATATTTTTGATTAATCTAAGAAAATTCTAAAAACACGCTTTATATGAAAAACGTGGCCTGAATTAAGCGCTTGCAACTAAAAAATACATTGTTAAATTCCGACATCCACGCAAACGAAGTTGCGGGCACAGCTAGTCCAACATAAAAAGATTTTTTCATGTCGAATTCCTGAGATTAGCGCGTACAACTAAACAAACAAACTTCAGTTTTATAATCTTAGTATAGATAATTATGTAACATCTTTTCTATCGCTTACTGTGGCAGTGATTTCATATAACCTAACAAAGTCTGAAAAAAGTATAGGGCGTTCGATTGGAGACGAGGCGTTGACTCGGGGGCCAAAATAAAGATTTCCAGAAGATATTTGAACAGCTTATGAGTTCTTGGTAAAAAGGGAGAGTTATGAATTAATAGAACATCAAAGTAAATGTATCCTATATAGTTCATATTAATAATGACGTCATAAATTTATGACGTAGAGTTATATGTATTATGCGGTTAGATAATATTAAAGGAAAATAAATGCTAAGTTACTATTCTTGAGTAATTAATTTATTTTTGTTGAATTAGGTCATGCTTGTCACGCAGACACTACGTCATACCTTATACTTAATGACGCATCTTTATTTAATTGTCATCATCTTTGTTTAATTATACCTAATTATTTTTACAATAAAATTATATTTCTTCCTCTAAAATCACGCCATCTGGAACAAAAGAGGTTTTAATATTTTAGTTTAGATCCGGTCTATGCACCATTTTGTTCTACTTTCAATCACGTAGCCACACTTAAACCTGCATTAGTCTATGATTAGGTGATAGGGACGCATTGAGCTATTATTACTACGTATAGAGACGACACCACCTATCACCACTATGTCCCATCCATGAGTGCATGCGCACAAGTTCATTCAATTGTTTGACGGCTCTGTGGCGTGCTCTAGGCACGCGCAGTCATATCAGTAATAGTTCAATGTAGGCACGCCAGAATATTCAAATTCTTTTCCTCTAGTTCTGTTTGTGTTGATACTAGCTATCAATCAAAACAATATTAAAGTGTGGTCGTAATTAAAAAAAAAATAATGACTGAAGGGCGGCCAGACGGGAAGTGTTATTTTGTAAGATTTTCTTTTAATTCGAACGAAAGATCGCCTAAATAAAAGAAAATGGCGGGAGTTCGGCAGGTCATGTGTTGACAAGAGTTTTCCAATTTCTTTTGTGAAAATTCACTTACTGACGTTTATTTCTTTATTAATTACGTTTTAAGCAAGTACAGTAACCATTTATGTCGCCACTTCTTAGGCTAGATCAAGTACATTTAGTACATAGGTTATCTAACGCAAACGCACCCGACAGATAACACATTCTGAAGCGCTTAGAAATAATAATCATAGTATTTATTGTATTTAAATGATCCAATTACAATACGTAACATATTCATTTACTTAGCAACGAAATCGATCTTGTATTGTATAGGTATCTTATATTGCATACCACGTAGCTACGTGGTATGCAATGAAATAAAATGATATTTGTTTTGTAATAAGATACACCAATCTGGGCGTCAACATGGCATGTCGAGTTTTAGAAAGAGACACAGGTATTATTGATAGAGACGACGCTCAACAAAGTCGAACCTTTTAAAATTTGGGAAGATGCAATGTGCCAACAAATAAGGTGTGTGCAAAAAAAAAAAACGAAAATTGATTTCTTCGATGTTGACTTTGACTGCATCTTAACTTCTCTTCATCTTAACTATAAATAAGGGCGATATTATTATATGCGTGTATTATTTTTTCTACAGCGGCGTTTATTCCTGCGTTTGGTCTGCTGGGCATCGCGTGGGCTGGCTGCGACAGGATTGCCGTGGTTTTGCTGCTTTGTATCGCCTCGGCTTTCGGCGGGGCAGCTTATGCTGGTCAGTATTAAAATACCTCTCAGTGATAGAACCTACACACAATTATGGAAACTCCACTTGCACTTGAACCCTTAACTTAAAGTCTAATGGCCATCTCGGTTCCTGTATGCCTAAGGTAGCTTTAACGTTTACCTCAGGCACGTCACGGGGCATTATAAAATCTTGTATTTTTGTGCTAAATTCATCAAATGAGTCCTCATTGTCGTACTCGTACTGACTAAAATCTACGGTGATTCGTCTAAAGCTCTTTACGTTTCGCTTACCTGATAAGACAGTCTCGCGACTCCGGCAGGAGCTTGGCCCTCTAGGGGGCCGCCCCTTAGAGTGCTGACAGCTCTATGAGGCGCGCATGGCGCCAGGCATGGTCCAAGCATGGACGGCAAGTCACCCATTACTCGCCTTCCGCTTGCCCGCTCGCCGCCCGCCGTGTTTTTTCAACAAATGAGTGAAATTCCTTTCGAAAATTACATGCAAGCCTTAATGGGGTTTATATAATCTCGAACGGTTACAGAATAGTACCACTGGTCTTTAACTAACTCATCAATAAGTACTTGTTTTATTTACGTGCTGTATAATGTTACAGGTAACCAAATGAACCACATCGATCTATCGCCGCAGTTTGCGGGCACCATGTACGGTATAACGAACGCTGCGAGCAACATCTGTGGCTTCATGGCGCCTTATGTTGTTGGACACATTATTAAAGCTGAACAGGTAACTTTTGATTTGTAGATGTCGCAGGGATATGATAAAAACAGAGATGTACATCTAAACAAATCTAGTGATTTGATCAAACCCCTAAATTGGTTCAGTGAAATGACAAAAGTTACTTTTCTATGGTATTTTAAAACTAAAGTAAGATGTTAGAAAACGTCAATGAAGCACCGCTTCGCGGTGGTCCTACTTCTGGGTGGTTTAAAAAAAAAATGACCACAAAGGAACACACACCTCATTTTATCATTCTCAGATTCCCTCGTTTTATCATATCCCTTCGATATAGACATTGGCATATCGTAGGTGCGTTTGGAAACGTTTTGGCAGGGTCGATTCAGAACGAATATTTGCATTACATGTACTTTGTTACATTACGTGATCATACGTGGGTTCATAATGTGGGGAAGTGTTAAAAAAATACTCACATGTACAAATAGCCAGAACCGGAATAACTGAAAGTTACACAGTGTTTCATCAGTTGCACAGCAATAACAATAACGTTTATTACTTCCATGTCTGTACTTGTCAAACCATCGATTCGAGCTTCATGTGTTATTTGAGCTGAAATCTGTTGGTATCACAAACAATTTTTGAAGAAAATTTATATATTTTTTCCAGCAAACTCTGGGTCAATGGCGCGAGGTGTTCTACTTGGCTGCAGCCATCGATCTCGGTGCTAATCTTTTCTACTTATTCTTCTCCAGTACTGAGGAACAGGTAAATTGATTATTTTTAATGTTTCAAGACGACAAGTTACTTTGTGGGAATGTTTCACCTCCTAGCAGTCCAACCTAGGCAAGCGCACCTACCTACTACTACTACCTGTAACCCGCGGCTACCTGTAACCTGCGACCAACGACGATATATTACTAAACTCCGCATGCACGATCTAAGGAACAAAAACTATTCTGTCATGTCGCTAAGGTACTACGTAAGAGAGGGGGACGGGGTACTGCGTTGTGATTGGCTAACTCAAGGTCTGTTCTGTCTCAACGTATGTTTACGGCTCACAGGAGTGGTCGAAATAAGACGAATATGAGACTTTTTGCCTAATGTGTTGACAGACATCGGTTGCCTGTTATTAGGAGTCTAGTAATATATCGTCGTTGCCTGCGACTATCTACTTCTTGGTTAGATTGAAACCAAGATCAATCGTGTGACGTCAAATATAACTGGTGAAATGTGGGTACACTATTAGGTACACTACTGACTAACCCTTCGGAGATTAGGGAGTGATGTTATACGCTGTATTTTACAGATCTCTACGCTTAAAAGTAAAGAAAAAATTGTTATTTGTATGCTTTTTGTTTACCAGGACTGGTCACGCTCCGAACACGACGACATGACAGCGCCGGCGCCCGTCGAAAGCATTCTGTACCCCGAATCATAGACAAGGTCAAGGTCACAAATGAAGATGAAGGCATAAACAATGAACGTTTCGTTCACAAACTTATTTCCCAACATCGATATGGATTCACGTTTGTATTGTTTTTTGATAATAATTATTAACATTATAAATGCAGTAGCTATTTATGCAATTATTTTAATTACTATTGAAATATGAATATTTAAGGTAAGGAATGAATGACATTTAAATATATTTTGGGAAATATTTTAGCCAAGTTTCCAAACGTGTTTAATCATGTCATTTGATTGGCTCTTATTATTTCAGTTAACCAATCACAGTAACTAAAGATTCCATTCGGGCCTTTAAAAATGAAAACTATTGGTAACAAGAATCCGCGCCATGACTTAATTACTTTAGTCGTGGCGCGGACTTTACGTTAAATAGTTGTCAGTGTCATCATTGCAATGGATATTGGCATCCATAAATATACAGGGCGATTTTTTCGAGTGGGCATGGATGACCATATCAGAAACTATGAGGTTTACTGAACAATACTCAAAAGTCTCGGGCTTGATATTGAAAATTCAAATTACGTCAATGCTATTATTGTAATATCAATATCCTATTCACAAAAAAAAAAAAACTGAAAAACCTGGAAACCCTGTTTTATTGCACCATTTGACAGTGTCTTAAATAAAGGGTCGAATTAAGGGAAGTATTTTCATATAGCAAAAATAATACATAGTTTCGAAACTGGCCATATGTGCCCAATTAAAAATTCACATTTTTTAAGTCAAATTCGCCCAAAAATCCTCAAAAAACAACATAATATTGAAGCGACAATAAAGTGAGTTATGGTAAAAATTTATACTTATTCTAAAGTTTATTATTTCAGTGTGTGTTTCACGGATTTACTTTTATATTTTAGATGTAAGTCCCGAGACTGTGATAGTACGAATGTTTGAGACAGATTTTGCAAAAAAAAAATGTTTTATCTGAAAAGTGTTAAATTATGAGACATTTTCTGATAAATTGCCGATTCCAGTCTGTTTCATTATGAAAATGAAGGTTAACAAAAATTTTAATGTTTATACTAAATAAAATTAAAGGTGCTTTTTAATAAAAATAAAAACGGCCAAAGCATTTTCCTGTGAAATTAAAATATTTATTTTAAAGTCTCTTTAATGAATTCACCAAACTATTATTAGAAAAACCAAATAAAAATATTTTATTTTAAATTAAAAAGAATAAAAGTATGTTTGGAGAAATACATTTACATATTTTAGTAATAAAATCTTTTTAAAATTTGACAAGTTACTTCGCAAGCTGATAAAATAAGTTACAGTATTTTTTTACTTTTTCAATTCTAAAAGTGGTTACTAGAGTGGGAAGCAGTAATAGTCAATAAATGAAAGTCTTCTTTAATTTATGCTCAAAATTAAAATAAAAAACCTTTAAATTTTTACTTATATCATTGTATTAAAATAACTTAATTTTAGTGCTTATTAAGTCGTAAAGCGTGAAAGAACTGCATGTGAATGTCTAGGAACCAAAAATTCGTAGACATGTGACATCTAACAAACCGCGCTCTCTCAAAGAGCGTCCCAGCAGTGGAAACATTATAAACCGGTTAGGTTATCACGAATCATCGTTATAGCAAATAATTAGCCAATTTATTTATAAAAAACGCATGGCTGTAGAACAAAGTTCAAAATGGCGGCCACAAAAACAACACCCCTTAATTATTTAATTTTTATTTAGTAACGTTCATGCTCTCATTAAGTAATGACACCGACGTTAACGGGTTTCATAGCTAAATATTTCTAGCAGTAATTCAATTATGTCAATTTTATGATTATGACGATTTTAACTTAAAATAATAATTATATACAGGGTGAATTTTTCAACTGGGCGTGGATGGCTACTTTCGAAACTATGAGGAATATTGAAAAACGTTGAAAGGAGTCTCGAGACCGATTTTGACGAAAACTAAAACTGCATCATTGGATTTTAGAAAAATCTAAAATCCTGGCCAGGAATCGAACCCGCTGATTTTGGAAAAAAAATCACACCCTGTATTATTACACCGTTCGATAGTGTTGCTAATAAGGATCAAATTCTGGAAAGTAATCATATACGGCAAACTTAAGGAAATGGCTGATTTATATGAAATTGCAATTTTTTCATGGTACTTTATATCCATTGAGCCATAATTTATTCGAAATTATAAAATTTCATTTTTTTCAATGTTTCACTGGATTTGACGTTTCAACAATCCCACTGTACTTAGCAATACGACATTATTGAGTTGAACTAAAAATAGCATTATTTTAAAGAAGAAACGGTAACTTATGCGCTTCAAATACTATCTTTGCCTTCAAGATTAATCAGTTTTTTTGTAATAATACGTTTTCCTTAAGTTTGCCGTATATGATTACTTCCCAGAATTTGTTGCCTATTAGCAACACTATCGAACGGTATAATAATACAGAGTGTGATTTTTTTTCCAAAATCAGCGGGTTCGATTCCTGACCAGGATTTTTGATTTTTCTAAAATCCAATGATGCACTTTTAGTTTTCGTCAAAATCGGCCTCGAGACTCCTTTCAACGTTTTTCGATATTCCTCATAGTTTCGAAAGTAGCCATCCACGCCCAGTTGAAAAATTCACCCTGTATAACGTGATTTTAAATAACGACCGTAAAATAAATATAGATTTTTTTCATACGGAGTTATTAAAAAAAAACAAGTTCACCTAAGACAGATTATCAAATGATCATATTAAATACAAAAAATAAGCGAGGGTTATCCTTTGTAGAAATATTTTTTCAGTAAATCCACTCATTTTGTTAGCCCATAATCGACTAAATAAATTTCCAAGCAACAATACTATAGTTTTATATCGACATTTAAATCAAAACCAGTGTAAATGAATATATTGTCTGTTTAAAACACAGTAGAAAATCGATGACATCCCTCAAAAACTTTGTTTCATGAATATTAATTTAATGTTCAAGTATAATCGCGTGCACAAGTAATACAACCTATCTAAGATTTCACTTTTTGCTTGAAATAATGGAAACATAATACCAAATCAGTAATGATAAGGTCCAGCTTATCGGTATCATATATCCATAACGCTGAATCATAAATTTGCACAAATTTATTTACACTTAATTTAATGGGTTATTATTAATATCGCTGATTTAGTACAGTGCGTGCCAAAGACGGTTCCTGTCTTCACTTTTGTAAAATATGCCTTGCTTTGTGTGTTTTGTATATTATGCAAATGATATACAAAACAACAAATATTATTCATCTTTGTTGTTGTAAATGGAAATTCGCTGATAAAAAACAGACACCAAATAAATTATTACTAATTTCGAAATTTAAAATAATACTTTAGGGCAGGGGTCACCAATTAGTTTCGTTCGGGGTCCGTTTAAAGACATGAAACGACCATCGCGGTCCGCCGTACGTGTTGTAGGAAAAAAAAAAGTTTAACAATTGTAACTTCAATTAGGAAAGTGTCATGTTTTATTACGTGTTTGATATTAAATCCAGAAACTTTCTGGAAATTGATCATGAGATCGTACATTGTAGTGCAACTCGCTGTGTTCTCGCGGTCCGCACAAAATGGGTCGGCGGCGGTCCGGATGCGGACCGCGGTCCGCCATTTGGTGACCCCTGCTTTAGGGCAACTACACTTACTGACGAGAAATTGGCTTGAGTCGATCAAAACGAGTTCTTTAACCAAGTGAAATAACATCTAAAAATGACGACATTTGCCTCATTTATTCGTCACAACGCCAGGCTACGACAAAAGTGGCCACACATCATCGACTCAAACCTATTTCACGTCAATAATTATGATCAGTCCTTAAATCGACCAAATATTCAAAAGCAGTTTCCACATACGATAATCATTCCAAACATAGCATGCTAACAATTATTTAAATGTATTTACTCAATTAATTTAAGTTTCAAAGAGTTCAACAGTAAGCATCCAGCAGTATTCATGATGTGATGAAGTTATTACAAAATGTAACCATTCGAAAATACTTTATTACGATGTTATAATTATTTTATTTTTAATACAAATAACCTTTTTGTGTTATATTTCATTTATTCTTAATGTATTAATGTAAGCATAAAATAATTTTGTTATTTTATTTTTTAGAATCTCTAGCATGTCTCACTATTACATTCTAATTCCCAGTTATGTTATTTTTTTCCATAGACATCTTATATCAATTAATTTCATACAAAAATGTAAAAAGCTACGTTGAGTTTATTTGCTGTGATTTTAAAACTTATAAATGCAAAGTAAATGTAAATAAAAATTATAATGTATATGACGTAGGTACCTATTTTTTTAGCGACGGCCAATAAATATTACAAAAAATAATAAGGTTTTATTTTTACCCTTTACTTATATTGAAAATTTGCATGAAATTATATAAATTTCATATTCAGAATTGAAGCCTTCTCGTGTGTAGCGTTAGTTTTTTGTGGATCTCCTAATTGCTTTACAAAAAGTGCGAGAAAATTATAACTTGCGGGCAACATCTACCGCGAGAGAGAAAGTGAAGAACATCATTATTTTTATTCCATTGCACTTTTTGGACGAGAGGCTTGTGATATGTTGATCGGAGATACAGCGATGGATAATGGGGTAGTGTTTGGGTCTTCGGATTTGATAATTTTGTGGTAGTGTGTTGTGGTGTGGGCGAAATTCACGAGTAATCTCGGCACTATCAGTGCAGCGTCCGTCCGGGGCCCATCGCACATAATTACAGAGCCAAAGGCCCGGGCGTCAATACTAATATTTGTTTACGCCCCGAAGTGAGGCTGCATTCGGGATGTGAGCGTTTATCTCGTAACGAGGCGTGGTTCACGTATAATTATGACAGTCGTCAATTTTCGAATGATTGCTGCAGATACGGCAGGTGCCACATTCTGTTCTGCACGTGATTGTACCCGTCGACACGTCCACAAACTTAGAATTTAAACAACGTTGGTTTTATTTTGTAAAATTATACGTCCCTTGCGTTAGTTGAAAAAACTAACAACACACTTTATTTTGGTAATTTTTTACCACATTGTCCCAAATTGCCGAAAATAACAGTTAAAAAACGGGTCCTTAAAACATTTCTTCTGCGACGTCGTAAACTTTCTGTAAATAAAAGAGTTGTGAACAAAGCCGAGGTATTGGCAAACCCTTGCAATTAACTGTTAACAAAGTATTATTGTGAAGCGCGTGTTTGCCAACATTTCGGTATATTTTTCTTTTGTCGTTTTCGCTTCAACCCGTCAATTTCGGTGTGCGAATGGCCGAAAGGACGTCGACGGTCGATCTGCGATAAAGTTAAAGAAAAACTTTACGAGCCGCCAAAGGCGGGTAACACGAATACAAGGAACAAAGCTTCTTAACGACCAATATGTTTATGGCGGTGGGCTGTTTAACTATACTTTTTTTTGTAAGGCTGTAGACAATAGTTGCGTCTCCGGGACTCTTTGGTTAGGGGTGATAGTATAACGGTGATGTTATGATTTGTTTTAAGGTAGTGTCTGCTTCGGCTTTATAGATTTTCCTGTCTTTAATGTTTGTAAAGGACGCCGCGTTTTGGGTCTTTGATGGCCGCGCGTGTCGTGGTTGCAGCTTTATCAATAGACGCTACTTTTAGGGCCGGCGCACATATGAGGGAGATCAGTGCAGATCATTTCATTCCTGAAGAGCATCAAAGGGCCATTATTTCAATGCGGACCACGTCGATAATAACATTAATTGACAGTAATAATACTATGTCCTACCTTCAACATACAGGGTGTATTTTCCAATTGCGCGTGAATGGCTATACATTCGAAACTAGGTATATTGAAAAATATTGAAAGGATATTTTCCCCGATTCCAATTTAGACGAAAACTAAAACTGCATCAGTGGATTTTATAAAAAAATAATAATCCTGGAATGAATAATCCAGAAATCGAAACCATTTATTGACAAGGGGTTAAATAGTAGATTACGCACCAAGGGAGTAAAGCATTGCCTTACGTCACGGGCGTATTGAATCCCGAAACTACACTAAGGATTCTGGGGTGAACCTGGTGGTTCAAGTGTTAATTCCCGAGTGAAACGAGGGAATTAAGTTAAGAATCCTTAGTGTAGCGAGGGATTCAAGTCAGCCCAAGACAAGGCAGCTTTACTCCCGAGGAGCGTACTCTGCTTTTCACTCCTACTGCGAGGAAATAAATTCGAATTTTGAAATTTGATGTGGTACGACAACCTTCGAACGTGAAGTTGGCACCACTGTAAGCGATCAGCTGTTGCTGCCAGCGGCCGCCATTACTGATACGACTCCTTGGTGAAAGTTTTCATACGGTTTTCTTTGAGTTTCCAAATTCAAATCACATTATTCCCACGGGAATAATGAAATTCAGTACATATATTATTCCCGGCTCGAGCGAGGGGGAATAATGTCATGCTTTACAGTAGGTTTGCCTGACGTATAATATGACATTTACGAGCAAGTAGTGTGAAAAAGCCTTTATAGCAGAATCATGATAGGATAATAAAATGAATTGCGATAACATTGTAAAATTACCATAGATTGAATATTCATATATATTAACAGTCTCCGCGACCATTTAACGAATTTAAAGTGGCCTTTTTAGTCACCCAGATTTTGACTGCCCACAAATCAATATTAATTTAGTAAGATACTCGTTCCCATTTTGTGAGTTGAGCAATACCGTGACTTAGCAAGAATAGTACCTACTCAGCAAACTAAGTGAATGAAAAGGTCTTTCAACTATACGACTTGTTTTTTTTTTTTTGTAGATAGGAACTTGAAGTTTGTACTTTTGCTATTATTTAGAGAATCTGCAGTTCGGGATCTTGTATTAGGTACTTGATTTGATCGTGAATAGAAATGTACCTAACCTACATTTAGCCGAAAACTGATGGAGTTTTCAATTTCCAGAAAAACAGTAATTGGATTTAATTGATTAGATAATCAAAATCAAATGTTTTTATTTCATAGAGGCCCATATGAGGGCATTTATAAAAAGTCGGCAACAGGTGCTCGATTCGGGTTGGTCGTTTCCATGGAGAAGTACCGAAAAGAAACTCCATGGTTAACGGCCGTGGCCATGGTAATAAGGAGCTACGTCGCAATAATGTTCTTAGAATAAGCACTTGATTCACACTCACAGGAGAAAGCAGGGCCCATTCGCTAGTCTCACAACAAACAAACGCATCGCCCGATTCGCTCCGGTGGTAAATTAAAGCGTACAAAACGAGATTTTCAACAGAAAAGTAATTATAGAGCGGTTCCAAAAAGCGGTTTTGGTTTCGGTAGCAATAAAACTTGCGTTGTCAGCGACAAAAGGGTTTGTTTTTGGGCTCTTCGGACCTTCTTCGAACAGCAGGAGCCGGGTAAGCGAACAAATAAACGGTGTAAGGGCAATTCACACGGAGACGCGACGCTGCGTGTACATTTACAACGAGCGACTCAAATTTAATTTACGAAAAGAGAAGAAGACATTTCACCAATGGATGACGCGAAGCACCGCGTACTGTTATAGAGACTGAAATCTTCTAACTTTATATTCTAGACGTAGAGTCGTAGTGATACATTATTAACAGTACCGTCGCGTCACGTCGCGTCGCGTCTCCGTGTGTACCGAGCCTACGTACACGAAGGTTGGTTATGCGACGAGCGCAGCTAATAACGTGTCGTCTGACATAATAGGCGGGACGGCGAAAGACGATCCTCATAATGAGCCCGCACCGAGCTTTGTTCAGCGCAGAATGGACTCAAAATGTCACCGAGATAGGTTTATTTACATCAGAAAGTTGTACGTCGCTCAGTATTGTGTGTAAAGTCGCACCGTGTTAAATTAGTTTTATGATTTTTATGAAAAGAAATGTTTTGAAGTAAAGGCCTGTTTATGACGGAGAGCTTGATTAGTGGGAGTCGTTAGTGCGTTTGTTTTGTGTGTTACCACTAATCATAGTGCTAATAGACGTTAACACTCATAGGCGCATGGAATTCTAGCGTGGGTGCTGGAAGATACACAAATCACTTACGTAAACAGTACACTCCGGGTAGGGATGTATGACGTAAGTTTGATTTTGTATCCGTGCACAGGAATAGAACCCGCGCCTCTATACGCGACAGACTGCGCCACTGAGTAAATAACTGAATCGCAATTTAAATGTAAAGTGATATCGATTTAGTTTTAAAACCCAAGAAACACGTAAATACTTTAACGTTTAAGGAAAACCTCGATTTATTTAATTACCTTTTAAGGTAACATGAAAATCCTCTCAGGTATATCTTTTGGCCTGGAATCCCTAAATTTGCGTTTAAACGTAATTCGAAACTGGGTCGACATTGCATTTGAGCAGTTGGCTGTGATCTTAGAATTTAAAATAAACCCTACTTGAAAAAATAAACAAATGTTTCGGTAATGTTTTACTAAATAATTGTAGAAAACAAAACTGTTTTGTGTAACGGTATTGGCTTGCCAATGATACATAAAAAATTGGAGCAAACAATAGAAAAAATGGTAACAGTAAACAAATTCAAAAGAATGCTCTATTTCTGAACCCATAAAAATTAGTAAAATAGAGCAGGACTTTTGTCTAAAAAGGTTTTATGGCGGCGGCAGTTGCAGTAAAACATCGATGTTTTTTATTATAAAAATGTTGACCGTTAATTGTAACAGTTTGTTATTTTTCTTCCTTCCGAAAATACCGCAACAACGTAACAAAAAGTTTCTGTTATTTTCTCAGAAATCTGATATAAAATTTGAACGGTAACTTCTTTATAATTCGTCGCCAAGTATTCCGCTTGACAGTCTCATTCTCATGGATGGAGTTAAGTTCTGAACGAGTGGTAGAACCTAGGAATTCAGAAACCAGGGCCGTTAAGCCATAAACCTCGTTGATTTGATACTTGTTATTATCATATTATTTAAAAAAAATGCATGAAACTGATGGTTGAGGGACATATAAAGCTGAAAGCAGTGGCAGAATCGTTTTTGACGATGATAGATATTATTAATTCGTTTTAGATATTCTTTATAGGCTATTTCACTGAAAAATTCTATTTAATCAGTGCGATGATGAAATAGTTTTATGTCAATAAGAAACTATGTACCATTTACAATTAAGATAAGGTGTAGTCGTCTTGAAAGTTTCCAATTTACGATTGAACATCACCCGCGCCTAGATTCTTAACTAGTCGCACTAAATAGGTGTTGGAATGAAATCTTCGGAATGTCAACTAACGAAACAAGTAACTAAGTAGTTTCTAATCCATCAGCTTTTCTAGAAAGGTACAGGGAAGCGTTTCAAATATTTTAATGAGTGAATTTTATGGCAATAAAGACTATTTCAGGCATGTACCAGTTCTAAGAAAGATCCCAAATCGAGAAAAGCGTGCATGTTTTACTTTTTCTCGTATAAAATTTTCAGATAGACAGAAACTGGACCTTGTCTGTCTAACACGCCTTAGTTTGGGAAAGGTGATTCAATTTTCAGCCATGATACTAATAGTTCAATTAAATTATTTTGGCAGACTTCTAATGTATTCTCTACTTAGGACAAGAACAACCTTTTACAGGTTTTATTCTATACCTTTCTAAAAATACAATGTCAAGAATTCTTAAATAGAAAGAAAGAAATAAAATTTATTGGTACAGAACGTAAATCGTTACCTGTGTATCACATCAACTCACTGCCAGCGGTTTCACCCGCTACAACTCGATAATTATCCCACGGAAACATAAATTGGGATAAAAACTATCCTATGTGTTAATCCAGGTTATAAGCATCTGTGTACTAAATTTCATTCACATCCGTCCAATAGTTTTTGCGTGAAAGAGTAACAAACATACATCTACACAAACAAACTTACACATTTATAATAATTATTAGTAGGATTATGTAATTAGGTATACACATAATGTCTTGTCTTTAAACATCTAAAATATGACCTAGTTGTTTATGAACCAAATGTATCCCATCAGCTATACTAAGCCTGAATTTATTCTAATGGTAGGATTCCTCTAAAATAGTGTGCGGCACATAATTATGTTCGCGCACTTACTAAGTATGAGTAAGCCGTTTAGCCTCTGTGTCCCACCGACAACAAGGCAGTGCTTAACTTTTGTTCGTGCACAGTGCCGCACATTTGTTCGCGAACATTTTCACTGAGCATATTCTAGCAATGTGTGGGCACAAATAACGAGTCCTCTACTGACTTGTGCGCGCATAAAAGTTTCCATGTGTGCTGAACATTGTTAGAATGTTCGCGCACAATTTGTTCGTGTTAACTTGAGTGAGTGCACCAGAATGAACAGTGTGATGTAGTCGCATACTAAGAAGTGCACCGCGGTGTCTTACTAATTAGGTGCATACTGTGTACAAACCGCTTACTTTTACCTACCTTTACACCGCCGAGTAACTGACATTTCTTAAGACCTAATTAGCTTCGTTCAGTGACACAATAGATCATTTGAATAAAGATCTCAAGCATGTAGGACAATGCTAACGGGTGGGCCACAGCTCGCGCTAACCCGAGCCTGCCTGAACCTTTGCATATGCAAAATAGAGGCTGCATCACCGCGCGGGCGGTTGCTTTGAAGTTGGACGGTAGACGCGAACAAATTTATGCTCAGTGTCAATACATTAGAGGAGAGCGGCGTCGCGACTGATGTCAGAGTCGGCTGTGTTTGAATAATAAGTGCGCGGCTCCATTGTGTGATAGCGTGACCCGCGGGTGACACATAATGAGGATTGAATTGAAATTCAGATTCGTTGCTCGGAGTTCAGACCTTTTGATTTGTATGTGTAACAGCCGTTGCCCTTTTCATGCCTGTTTTTTTAACAAAGTCAATATCCTGCTAGAACCAAGATTTTTAGACAGCAAAATATTGTAGAACAAAAGGCAAATTTAAAGCCCATTACAACGAAGCCAGACATAACACCAGAGCTGTTGTAGCACTTGTTACGTGTTAGTTCTAACTCCTAACATAAACAATCAGAAAGAGTGATGACATCATTAGCATAAGCCACTAATCTCAAACAAAAAAGAAACAAAACGTGACGTACGATAATGGAGCTTGGTGTAATAACGCGGAGGCACGCGAGACGCCTCGCGCCGTGCCCGCGCCGCGTGCAGGGCGCGCGTGCCCGCGGCTTGGCGGAACCCGGCGACGCGACGCGCGGCCTGCGTTCAGTCGTGCGCCGACCGCCACAGAGAGCGCACGTAATACACGCTCCCTTATCTAATGATGCTGTGATTGCTCTTACGTATTGGATGTTTTTTTAGTGAAGTGTTAATTAGTAACTATGGTGACGGGTATTGCCGGTAGCCCTCAGCAGGCCGCTGCGAACCCAGTGGTGGTGAACATGAGTCCTTCAGCGACGCAGGGTGAACAGAAGAAGAGTGGTGATAATAGAAGAGTAAGTTACAGTATTGTTTATTTTTGTTTTGTTTTTATTTATGTGTTTTTTTTAATAATTTATAGAATTGAAAAAAAAAATCAATTAAACATAAACAATGCTATTAAAGAAAGACATCAACGCGCTTAATTTTTATTAAATTATTTTCTAAAATTTTACTATATTTTCAATTATTCCTTTTTATTATTTATTTTTATTTCTTTTAATTACATATTTAAATACCAGCTTCAATATACATAATGCAAGATAATTGTACGAAATATTTTCAAGAAATTCTACATTGTAGCCTGACGCCTACGGCGTAGTAGATTTCGTAGACTTTCGTAGGCCTATCTATTTTTTGGTAAATGCCATAATAATTTATTGTTTTGGTGATTTTAGTTAACTGTTATACGTACTTTATTTTTGGGAGACAGTTAAAATAAGACAGCAAAAGTTACGAAAATAAAAATACGAAAAAGCCGGTTAAAATATTTTCCTTATTTATTTATCCGTATAACGGCTTACTTTCCTAGATTTACTTAGTCAATCTCCGTAGCAACAAGATCGTGTGTATATACTTAACATATTATGTACATACTTGCCTATATATAGCCGGTTCGAAGGTGGGCAGGGACGGTGCATCACGCTTGTATTTTAGCGAGGCGACGCGAACTGCCAGTTGGTCACGACTTTGTGGTCGGTCGAAATTATTGTGTATCCTACCTCTTTAGTTCTATAGGTACAATCATGTAGATATAGATGAAGAAGTTAAACGTATATTTTTAAAACGAATCGAAGTTAAAAACACTGAATTTGTTCGTGTCTGTTGGGTTCACAAACATATAAACTCTTACACGCAAACATCCAGCCCAGAGGCTCTTAAACGGTCACTTTAAGCAACATTCGTAAGGATTCACTTCACACCGTCATTAGCTATTCTTCTGACATTAATTCATGAATTGAATCATTAGGAATATTGCTAAGTTACCGTTTTAACTACCTGTAGTTCATACAAATATAAATTAATCCGTGCAGGAATAGAACTTACTAATTACTTCGCGCAGTTTAACTGGCCAACCACGTCCTTAAAAATATTATTGACATCTTTCTAGATTTAGGTGGTTCACAGCATCACTGGTTTAGGCAACAGGTTGTTTCTATTTGAAAAAATATATATATCAAAAGCAATAAATCAAAAATATCGTCTACCATTTGATTGCAGAGTCTACGAATCGTCGTAGCTGCATGATTGTCTTAAAAAGGTCTCTAAATCTTCAGCAAAGTATTACTTAAATGATTTTTGCTTCGAATCATGTACTGACATACGCGATCAACGTCAGTACCAGTATTTCAAGCCTAATGGAGCGTAACCTGAAACAGATTTATAAGTTTACATTGGGCTTATTTTAATTTTACAAATATTATTTTTCTTTCAAAATTCCCGTATGGTCATGGTTGCGCTTAAAAGACCATACGCTTAAAAGACGTTGCGCTTAAAAACCATACCACAAGCATAATATATGTATGTAGCTATTATATTTTAATAGAAATCTTCCTCCGCTTCATGAACTGTTATTTATTTAAGATTACAGAACTCCAGTGTGTTAATTCTAGGCACAGTAATTATCTTTAGGTGTGAAATAGTTCGTATAAATAAATGTGAAGAGGCGACAAGCTTGTAGCGTTTGTCACACGAGACGATTTCGGGAAATCCCGTGACGTGTTAAATAAATGTGTTGGAGACGGTGAAATTCTGAAATTCATAACGTCTGATATATATCTTCGAATACTAGACGGTCGTTAAGCTTTAAATATGTCTTACCTAGTTGTTTTTCTATGATTTTGTTCAGTTGTTTCACTTTATCAGTAATTTCATTCCTAAAGAACATTGTAGGTAGCAAAAAGTTGCATTTTGACATTGAGTTATAATGTACTAATAACTCAATGCATTTTGATGATATTTTAGCATATTGTTACGATAGTGCAAAACCAAGTTTGCATTAGTCCTTTCAACTATTTTTATCCAGTCACTTAGGGCTTTCGAGAAGTAGGTAAGATAACTATTAGTTAAAATCATAAACACATACTTTTTATAATTGGTTATAAATTCTATGGGAATTTAACAAATACTTAGTGTGCTTAGCTACCGATCAAACAAACACGAACTTTAGAAGGTAATTTTAAGCTTTAGATAAATTTTCTTATTGTCGTCTCACATTTAATTGTAATGAAATTACTAGAACCTAGTCATTTTAATATACTGCAACGATAATATCCCAGCATTTTTCCTACAAACTCATTCCAGTGTAATTGTCTATTCATCAAGCCAAGGCTACTACCAAATAAAAGGAAGTATTTTATCACAACAGTGGGCTTTACAAGTTTTAATTAACCTTTAAATGCTTCAAAGATTTTCCCACGCATCATGGCGTCGGCTTCGACTCTTCGACTGAAACCTACGCGAGCGCGTTAACACCAAATAATGCAACACTCAAGAGCCACCCACATCGCATCCCTCTTATCTTGCGAACCACTCGAGCCGACTTACTGAGTACTAGGGTTATCACGTCCTCGGTTTAGCGGTGACTAGGCTTGGTTATGACGTGGAATGATAACGATACCACGTAATAATCAAGACTAGTCGAGGTTGATACGAGAAGTTTCATTAAAAATAAATGCATACTAAAGAGGATCGATTCGCTTGCCGTAAATCATTCAATAGAAATTCGTCGCGGTTCTGACTTGTATGTAAATTATGCCATGTCCCTTTAGGATAGCACGACCATCATTTAATGTTTCCACTGCTGGGACATATGCCTCATCTCTGTGATATAGGTAGGTAGGCTATAAAATTAAAGTTCACCAAGGAGCGGGCCCAGTTCGGGTTGATAGATGTTATATCCTATTTATCTTCTTTATGGTTCTAGCATTCCTTTAAAATATTTTGCAGGTTTTAAACATTATCCTTTCTATGTGCATATTCTTTAGCTCTTAATATTGACAGATGTATAACTAAACTACTATGAGTTGCATACTAGACTAATAGGTATAATGTCTAAAGTTAACGCATTCTAATTTACTATGTTAATAACTCTTTGTCTTAAGAATTTGGCATTTAGTTCGGAACTTCCTGCAGTCTTCAGTTGTATAATGTCTTGTTTGTATGCGTAGCACACGATGCATGAAAACCTTTCTGAAACGTGAGCCAACTGTGTCTCCCATATTAAAGGCAAGATGGATGAGCACTTTCACTTGCTTCGCGATGGATATTGACTGTGAAGATGAAGAAAACTCACAAATCCCTTCTGTTTTTATAACCCTTATTCTTGAAGTTTTTTAATATACCTAATAATTTAGTTGTATAAACTACACGCATATTAATTTCTTCACTTTCATCAAAGTCTTTAAATCCATCCATCGCACTAACCATTTCTACATGTCCATGTCCAAATTAAAAATGTAAAACATGCAAACACGTTCTAAAATTCGTTGCCAAAATCCATAAATTGTAGTATTAGTCGGAGTCAGCCCTCAGAGCCGTCCAGACGGTAGGAGCGTGAGTCAGGCGCGGCGTGGGCGGAGCGTGGGTGACGCGCCGTGGGCTAATTGTCGTGGGAACGTGTCCCCTGTCCCCCCTTCTCCTCTCCTCCGTGTTTGTCGCCTACACCAGGACGCTAGAATGCGTCATAGGATAGCATAATGAATTAGATACCGCCCCAGACCTGTCAACGTTGTGTTTTTATGACTGTGTCGCATCCAGAAGTGGATTATATTTTGTGATTGCGTGTATTACCTATCTGAAAACTACGTTTCTGATTTTTCATGATCTTTTTGTATATTTGATGTAGCTATTATTAGCAAGGCGAGGTGTGGTGTGGTTTTCTCGACAGTATCCATTACAGATACCTAAGTGCCAATTTAGTTACAGGGACAATAAGCCTGGTAATTTAACACGCCGCCGCGGCGCCTTGAGACGGTCAGTACGAGCCAGATAATTTGACAGGTACAATTGGAAAGACAGCCTCGTCCATCAGCTATCAGATCGATCACACGACGACGTACTCCCCATATTAATCACGCAACAAGACGCGCAACAGACAGTAGATGGATGTTGACGCGTAATTACACGCGTCGCGTCTCTGGAGGAAGCTATTAGGCGGCCGGCAATCCATCATGTGTTGATAAACATCATGGCTGCCGTGAGATAAGCCGTCGGCGCGTCGCGTGTGACCGGCCTTACGCCCACGTGTCCACGAAACCGCCTACAGCGACCTACACCGCTAGATAAGGCTTCTCGATTGTATCGTGCTCAAATCGTGGGTTTGTAGCACGCCTTAAATGGGGAAGAATGTTTTGAATACGTTTTGTTAAAGGTGTGCTTTGCTGCTTGAAAAGTTAACTCCATTATCGCTTTTGTGTAATATGAGAAGGAGTACCTACTTTCTCACATTTAAAAGAGATTCAGAATATCCAATGATATGACTCAAAACGATCGTCATACATAACACTGCTCAAAACAAAAAACCATCTGCTCATCTAGCCACTGGCGCATCCAGACGTCTGGCGAACTATTATAGCGTGGCGGAAGTTCGGCGTCCGCTCCCACGCATTGGCACGCGACGCCGCCGCGGGCGCGTGGCTGCCAAGCGCATGCCAGCGGCCGCCCGCTGCCCACTGGCAGCCGTGCCAAGTGCCAACTGGCTGACTGGCACAGAAGGTGAAGTTGCTACAGGCGTCGCAGTGCCTAGGTAACTTCATACAAGCTTAAAAGCTACGCCTGGCCCTTTAACGTTCTGTCTTCATTATTTAACGTTGCTAAACAGTCTTTTTGCCTGGAAAAATAGTCAGGTATTACTTTATACACCTTGTATGGACCTTTTTCAAACTCTTCCATTTCTACTCAAAGCTTTGCGCACTCCGATATTTCGAGGATTCAGATGATTCCGCCGTTTGACAAACGCCGTTTAATTAAGCACTACATAACCCTCTTAGATAACTTCGATCAATATTAATCACTTCACATCAAAGACGCGATAATTAATCCTGCCAGCTGTCATTAGAATTAATGATAGTGCCGGCGCGGGTGCAATTGATGTTACTACATTAAGTAGATGTAATACAGTGTTCAATTCCTACTTCCTTATTTGTCAGGCTTTGAAATACTGATAAACTAGCTTATAAAACATAAATGATAATTATGCATAATTATTATAGATCAATGCCAATGCGCAATACGTCTAACAATGAAAATCATTCAGCTATCAACAACACATCGTTTTGTATACCAGAAACCTCATAAGGGGGTCGCAGGCGGGACTGTCTGGGTCCCGGGAATGCCCAACTGGTTGCCGTGAACCTGGAACGTAGGCAATTGAACAAATAGACTGGATAGACAGCCGCTCCATCTAGGGCGTGAGAACGAAATTGATAATTTAACACACAATAAAAAAAGAAAGGGGTCATTGCACTCATCATTACTTTTACTAGAATACCAAGTCAGTTTCATAAAAAAAAACATATTTGCTCGAAACGTTACATTATATCGTCGTCCAGGAACAAAGCATTACCGACTAAACAATACAGACAGATGCATAATTAAATGCACAGATAAAGCGACTTATCTTTCAGAAGGTCGTGGGCGTTATGGCGTCGCATCGCGTAACTCCGGCGCATCGCTATTTATCGCGTGCATTAGCACCGAGCTGTCAAACGTGCGGATTTAGGTGATACGAATGTGTAATGACCACTGGACTGGACGACTGCCAGACTGAGCGAAATAACCGTCTGTAAAGGCTCTCAACCTGCAGGTCGGCTTAGTTATGGTTAAAATCGGATAGGGTCGAAACTGGAAAAACGGCGCCGGCGGCTGGGATTTTAAAAAGGCACTGCACTGAAATTCGTAAAATGAAATTTTCACATTTCATTGTTATGATTTTGCTATTGTGGTCTCCCGCTGTTATGGCAAAAATTAAGTCCTTAGGCAATGACCATCTCTTCAGTTATCCTCTTAGTTTCACCTTAAGTGAACGCGATAACTAGTTTAGTTATACTTACCTATAAACAAGCATCCATGCACTCTCTCATTTACGTCAATTAGAAAACTAGGGAAGGTTGACGATCCCTGCTCACAAGAGTGCCAATGACATGACACTCTGTGTAACCAGGGTGCATGGCGTGACTCAGCTACTCCTAGTAAATAGATATTGACGACTTGATCAAGTCTCGAGCCCCATTCACCATGCGTTAAAATCAATTGGGAATGTCGCTGGGAAGTTTGTGGCTGGGGATATGGGAATTGACCACAGAAATGGAATTGACAATTTGAAGATAGAGTTTTGGGGGTATTACTTGAAGTGGCAATTGGTATTTTTTTAAGGATCCATACTTTAAGAGGAAGTGTTTTGGATGAATTAGAAACTTCAGGAAAGTTGCTGATGCAGTGTTTGAAATTAAATGTAAAAATCAAGAACAGTTTTCAATATCTTCGTGATTAAATGAAAAGTAAAATATCCGCAGTTACTCTACTAATGTCTGAAGGAAGTCAGCATATCATGATATCAAAGCATAACCAATAATAAAAAAAAAGTCCGTCGCGAATACAGGAACGCAGTCAGTGCGTCTCAGTCGGTCGCAGACACTAGATAACCCTGGCACGTGCGCCGGCGCCCCGCGACGCGACTAAATCCATTCCGCATGGCGCATGGCGGGCCAAACGTTACGTAAATGAGAGTGTGGCCACGGCATGCGGCAGAAGTTCCACTGTATCTGACAGAAATTTGAAGAAAATGTAGGGGTCTGGGACTTTTCCAAAGGTTGGTAGTGGAGCCTGTAGTTGAGAGTATCGGAACTAAGCAAAATATATTGTGCTATATTTTGCGCTGTTCGAGTTGGCATCGCATCACTATGAGATTTGTTGCACGGTCCCTAAATCATTTAGGAAGAAAAAAATATATCAGCATGATGAAAGACAGCTCAGACGATCAAGACAGTCACTCGAAATCATCGTGACCATCACATAAACTCCTCTTATCAAGCACTTTGTTATCCGAAACTATCAGCTGACGTTATCGTTCAACACTTTCGTGGGGCAGACATGAGTGCGTGACAGATAGTGGGCCGCCCCGTCAGATAACACCTCTGTTTTGGGTCATCGGCTCATTGACTTGTTGCTACGAATCTCACAAGTCAGACAGAAGTCTTGAACTCTCGGCTCGTCATTTTTCCACCTGTGATTTTTTTGGAAATCATGTATGGGAAATATACCTATAGTAGCTCTCGAACTAGGAGAGTTTTTGGACATCACCACTCAAAACACCAGTTTTTCTTCAAAGACTTTTATAATAAAAAATATGACTGTCACGCTGGTTACATTCAAACAAATGGCTTGTTATTGACGTCTTGTAAAGGCGATTCTAATAATGTAAACGTGTAACAAATGTCATGTTTCTTTTGACTCGAGTGACGGGTATTTTGTTAGCAGCTAATATATTCAGAACATACACGTGATAATTGAAATGACGCGTTTGTAATTGAAAAATGAATTAAGCGACATAACCTCAAAACGGATTTGGATGCTAGTATCGTGAGTTTAAAGCTCACATTTAATTTTTTGTAGATTTGCCGCTTGATTCGAATGCGTCGTCGGCGGAAAATGGGGAGGTGTGGGTGCTTGTGTACTTAGTGTACCTATATCTGTGTATGTACGCTATATCGGGGCGCCGCGACGCCGCAGGGCGCCCGCTCGGCACGTGCCGCCTCCGCAGTCGGCGGTAAGCTGCGTCTAAACGATCTGCGAAAAACTAGACGAGGCTGTTTCACTTTGAATTTTCTCTTTCATGTTTTTAATATGCCTTTAAATTTTAATCGTTACAAATAAAAAAAAAAACATATTTTTTTATATTTTAAAATATTATGACGTCTAGATATCTTTGTAATAAATCATTCTCAAGTAAAACTCAACGAGACATACAAACAACCACTTATATATTTCACAATCCAATAAGAATTAGTACCGACCAGTCTTGACACCATTCTCAACAGATCATTCTCTAACTCTTAACGTCAACATGAACAACATTTCTATCAATCTATATGTCACCTCGCCTCTCAGTACATCGTAAACTGTTAAACACTAACCGATGGCGACAGGAACGTCGCGTGTCAATTTGCACACCTCTGTAATTACGCGCGCTGTGTAGCGAACATTTACGGCTACGGCTAATTCGAGCCACTCGCACGATTCGAGGACACGAATAGGAGAAAATTCCTATTGGAATTTCCATAGATTTTCCTATTGGAAAATCTATGGAAATTTTAACTTTTTGTTCAGTTGAAGTGTGTGAAGCGTAAAGATTTTTTATAGTTAAAATAATATGATTAGTTAAATTCCTAGGTACTGTATCGAAATGATGATAAAACAGTACCATCTTATAAGCTCTAACGGGTTCTAATGCGATACGATTTTTAGCTAACAATATGTAAATATATCGTAGAGAGACAAAACAGTTTCTGTTTTATTAGACAACAATGCCGGCAATTACTTTCAAGCAATTTCATGCCATTATAAGTATGAGGGCCCTCTTTATCCTCCGCTACGGAAGCGATGTCTGGTGCGGAAGGCGTCGCACAGTGGTCCGGATTTTGAAAAAGGTGGACATAGGATCGAAAATGCATATTTAACTAAACAAAAAATAGTTTCGTATAGGAAATCTAACGCTGATTAATACTTATTACTACAACTTTTCAAAAAAACAGCTCCTTCATGTCAAAAAAAAATATTGAAAAAAAAAATGTATGGGAGAAAATCTATTTTATTTTTTTTCTCCGTTCAGTATCAAAGTATAGCAACCAAACCTTATATTCTGGTAAGTACTTATTGCCCTTAATACGACGACATAAAAATTGCTTGCGTATCCCTGCGGCCTTGGCGCCTACGATGATTCAAAGTTTAAAATTTCAATGTTGAATTATCTTAATATTTTTAACGAGTTTTTCTATTGAAATTAATCTAAAATATCATTTTTCATAAAACAAGCACCCCGCGCGTCCCTTCCGTGTATTAGGCTCGCCCTCTGTTACTTGGGACTTAAATATAACTGGCGAAATGACAGTGTACTATAGTGTAGTATAAACCATTGCCGAATCCTTTGGGGAATATATAACGTGATCATATGATAAAATAAGCATTTTTGCTTATTTTTTTTGTAAATAATCTTCTGTTGATTAGTCTTTCATCTTCTAAATATATAAAACTCAAAGCTGACTGACTGAAATAGTGATCTATCAACGCACAGCCCAAACCGATGGACGGATTGGGCTGAAATTTGGCATGCAGATAGATGTTATGACGTAGGCATCCGCTAAGAAAGGATTTTGATCAATTCTACCCCCAAGGGGTTAAAATAGGGGATGAAAGTTTGTATGAAACTTTGTAAAGTTTAAACCGATTGGGCTGATACTTTGCATGCAAAAAGCTACTATGACGTAGGCATCCCCTAAGAAAGGATTTTGATAAATTCCACCCCTAAGGGGATAAACTAGGCGATGAAAGTTATATAAATCCTCCTTGATTTTGGACGGATCAGGATGGGCATGCAGGTAGATTTTAGGTCCTAGACATCCCTTAAGAAAGGGTTTCGATAAATTCTACTCCCAAGGGGATAAAATAGGGGATGACAGTTTGTATAAATCTTCTTACATTTTCGACTGATCGTTGGTTATACTACTAGCGTAGCTCATCTTAAAAGAAAAAGATTTAGCCCTGAAAAACTTTTTCTGAAGTCCTGAAAATGACTATTTTAAGTAGTCCTGAAAAGGATCACAACTTATCTACTACTACTAACAAACTCAACTCTAACAATAACAACATCACTAAAGCTGTCACGTTTACATTAATGGAGGTTCAATGATGTATAAAGACCAAGAGCATGATCTTCATCAACAGTTTTTTTCCTATTTTTCTTAAACAATGTGTCTTGAACGATAGCTAAGCCATTCTTCTTGTCTATCCTAAGTCTTTCGACTAATGCAAAAGTAAGTTCTTCCGGCGAATAGTCCAAAAGAGAATCTGAACTTTTTTTTCTGTTTGTTGCTGAGGTCAACAAAAGGCTTCCTTCTAATCTGAACTTCGGTAGATGGGCCCACAGTTGTTGTACTAGATGTCGACGGAATCACTGCTGCTGTAGTTTCGATGTCAACTGAAGTATTGTCTGACGATATGTTTTCGATAACTTCGTCTTGGGCTTGAAAAATCTCGCATAAATTAACAGTAGGGCAATTTGGCCAACTAATATTTGATTGTAACCACGCAGCATGTCTATTCATGAAAGTCTTCTGATTTCTAAAAGCACTTGCCCATCTGCGCTTGATTTACTGATGTAGTTCTTCAAAAGGGTCTTGATTATTTCTAAATCTTCTGGACATGTTTCAACTGGGATATGTAGAAGTTCCGTCCAAAATCAAGGAGGATTTATTTAACTTCATCGCCTAGTTATCCCCTTAGGGGTGGAATTTATCAAAATCCTTTCTTAGGGGATGCCTACGTCATAGTAGCTTTTTGCATGCAAAGTATCAGCCCAATCGGTTTAAACTTTACAAAGTTTCATACAAACTTTCATCCCCTATTTTAACCCCTTGGGGGTAGAATTGATCAAAATCCTTTCTTAGCGGATGCCTACGTCATAACATCTATCTGCATGCCAAATTTCAGCCCAATCCGTCCATCAGTTTGGGCTGTGCGTTGATAGATCCCTATTTCAGTCAGTCAGCTTTGAGTTTTATATATTTAGAAGATGAAAGACTAATCAACAGAAGATTATTTACAAAAAAAATAAGCAAAAATGCTTATTTTATCATAAGATCACGTTATATATTCCCCAAAGGATTCGGCAATGGTTTATACTACACTATAGTACACTGTCATTTCGCCAGTTATATTTAAGTCCCAAGTAATAGGGGGCGAGCCTAATACACGGAAGGGACGCGCGGGGTGCTTGTTTTATGAAAAATGATATTTTAGATTAATTTCAATAGAAAAACTCGTTAAAAATATTAAGATAATTCAACATTGAAATTTTAAACTTTGAATCATCGCAGGCGCCAAGGCCGCAGGGATACGCAAGCAATTTATATGTCGTCGTATTAAGGGCAATAAGTACTTACCAGAATATAAGGTTTGGTTGCTATACTTTGATACTGAACGGAGAAAAAAATAAAATAGATTTTCTCCCATACATTTTTTTTTTCAATATTTTTTTTTGACATGAAGGAGCTGTTTTTTTGAAAAGTTGTAGTAATAAGTATTAATCAGCGTTAGATTTCCTATACGAAACAATTTTTTGTTTAGTTAAATATGCATTTTCGATCCTATGTCCACCTTTTTCAAAATCCGGACCACTGTGCGTCGAGAGATTCCCCGCTCGCGCACAACCGTCTGTCGCCGCTATCATATTCTATATTTTTATTTGTGTGAAAAGCGGTTCAACCGCCTGACATTGGCGTATCGGTCAGACAGTATTTGCGAGAGCTAATTTAAAACATGTAACGTGACGTTTGCGCTAACTAAACGAGATCAAACACGCCGTTTACGATTTCACAGACACAGACACTGCCAATTCCGATGATTTCTATAAAAATGATTTGATGTAGCATTGGATAAGCGCCAGGGTGCGACAAGAATCGTCGCTTGTTGATTCGAGAAGAAACGCAGTTATCACGGTGGTGTTAACAAAGAGATGGTGACTCTGGCGTGTTGCACATTACTAACGTTCATTTAATCGTCACGTGGTCCCGCCACGCGTGATTCAGCGTCACGGCGGGCGCGCGCGCCGCCAATCACGACACGGACGACCTTCACCTTGAGGCAGTCGCACGCGCCGTCAGCGGCGTGTAACCAGAGATTAATGGCTCTTTTTGTCACGCGCCTTACTTGGTGTCACTGGTGATAAAAGCGATAACAATGTTGTTTATACACGCCGTAAATAATACTACAATGCATGTACACGAACCTTTTGCGACTGATTATATGTTTTAGCACTGTGTCCCATGAATTCCGCTTGGAAACTGATCATGCGTCGTTTTAGAAGCGAATTTATGTGTAGGTAGGTATTGTGCGTGTGTGCTAGACTTTATCCGTAACCTTGCACGTAACATTTAGTTGTTACACGTGTACGTGTTGCTAATGGATGCAAATGCGGCGTGTTGACGCCAGGTACAAGTATACCTGCTTATTATCAACTGTTAAGAACTTGACTACGCAGCTATATAGTTTTTAAACATACATATACTCACGCCTTTATTTTTTCTATGGGTTTTCTATGGCATACAAGTACATGCTCTGAGACCTTCTTTCGGGGTGAAAAATCATTATATCCTAAGACACTCAGAGACTGTCATGTAGCTTACAGAGTCACGGCGAGAAATCCCGAAAACTCCCGAGAATCCTGAATTTCCTCTAATCTAAAGGCTCTACGTATGCTCTACGTCTCTTTTACTTTATTTGAAGTCTCGGGGAGACTTCTTGAAATGAGGTTCGTACAGACTGAAGACCATGTGCCTTCATTTAGCCCTTTACAATAAAGAGTCGTGGTATCCTCTATAAAGACAGTCCCGCGATCACCTGCTACCTATTCAACTCGCCTCGTTCATATATTTGGTCAATAGCGCCCATCGGTTGCGATCTTCGACCTTTCTGAAGGACCTCTCGAAAAAGGTCAGTGTATGTATGAATTATATTAACAAACTGTTTGTATTGTTACAGAGTAACAAGCCGATCATGGAGAAGAGGCGACGGGCGCGCATTAACAACTGCCTCAATGAATTGAAGGCATTAATATTAGATGCTATGAAGAAAGACGTAAGTTCACTTTTTTTTATTACTTATCCCATATAATATCTGGCAAGGCACCCAGCCTAAGGTGTCCCCTATAGCCTTCCACTCTTTTCTTTTCTGTAGTTTTCTCCGGCCAATCTCGCATAGACACGTTTAAGGGTCAATTCACACCAAGCCGTGACGCTACGCGCTCATTCCAATAGAGCGACTCAAAATCTAACTTTATTTACTACACGAAATGTTACAATAATTATGTTGCCAGTAGGTATTAGGTGTAGGTGCCGTCTCGGTGTGTACTGACCCTAAGTTCACATTATCATTTAAGAATATTATTAAGGCTTTGAGGATATGCCGTCTAGACAATATTTTCTTAAACATTATGAATGTTAAATATTTGAACGTAATAATTACTTATTCATTTGTGTAACGCTAGCGATCCATCATAAATTAAGCATGGTCCTCAAACTTGTACACACGGCTACGCATCAAGCTATGCAAAACCAGTAGTAGTTGACCGTTCATTGTGTGTAAAAATCGTAGGAAGCGAGACCAAGACAAACTAGTTTTGTATAGCTTGATGTTTAGCCGTGTGTACATAAGTTTAAACATATTTCTTAATTTTATTTTCGAAATGCCTTTATACCGTACTGCTAGGCAGAAACTAAAAACGATAAACACAGAAAAATCCTAATTGCAAAACCCAATAACACTTTGTTCCACCTTGGAATTGAACGCAGCAGTCAGTTCTATTTTTCTAACATTTATTTAATCCTTGTTACAGCCGGCGAGACATTCGAAACTAGAGAAGGCTGACATCTTAGAGATGACTGTGAAGCATTTAGAGGGACTTCGGTCTGAAGGCGCCGGATCTCCGGACCGGTTCCGTGCCGGGTACAGGCACTGCGTGACCGAGGTGTCCAAGTTCCAGGGCATTGAGCCGACGTTGAGAAGAAGGCTCGTCAGGCATTTGGAAGGGTGTGTCAATCCGCCCGGCGCAAGACCTGCCGGGGCACCCACACCTCCCTCGGATGTTGAAGATGCTCCTCAAGGACAACATTCTACTATATTCATTTCCGGTAAGTTTTGTTTAAGCTTTTACGAAAAAACCCTCAAATCACTTGCAAGTTTTCCAGACACATGCGCTATTGATAGACTATTTTGCAATCATTGTCAATGCAGAATCATTGTCTAGAAGTAAAAATAGATTTCTAACTGGCGTCTATTATTTCAGCTGGTCCTGGCTCTGGCGTCCGTCTAGTACCAACGAGGTTATCCAACGGTGACATCGCATTAGTTCTACCGGCTGGAGTCAACGCCAGCACTCTTGGCGCCCTTCCAACCCTGGTGCCACTCTCACCAAGAGACGCTTCATCCTCTACCTCCTCGGAAACCCGTTGCTATTCTCCTGCCAGCTCCGGATGGGGGACACCGCCCCCTCCAAACGAAGACTCAGCCCCCCTTGCCCTCGTCACGAGAAAACAACCACCAGAAGAAAAGCCCTGGAGACCGTGGTGACGCACCCTCCATTCCTTTCATAACTCTGTGATATATTTTAGCTGTACATAGTATGTCTACATCGACAGAATATAGTTCCTAGTGTTAGCTATTAACAGAATAAATGCTTTCAGCGATGAAAGCGCTACTTTTACTTGAGTTACTCGCTCGGTCAGTTTCGAATGTGTGATAGATTTTTTAGACATAATTATGATGAGAGTTTGTATAATTCCTTTCTGTTTAACGAAAGGCTTGTTTTAGTTTTAAGACATAGAATATAATCGTGTATATTCGCGGATGACATCTGAGGCAGTATTTCATTGTATCATTTATATTTAGAGACGTAGTTTTCTTACGTTATATTCATTAGTTTTAAGTAAATAACTAGTGCCATTAGTTAATTATCTTCAGTTTGAAATTATTATATGCTTAAAAGCTTTTGTAAATACGGATTTACGCATATTGAGAACTCAAGAGTCAAAGTTTGATTGTAATCGATATGATAGAATGTGCCTTAAATACAGCAAAATCATGTAGTCTTCCATTACATAGGCATATGAGTGTATTAATGTTTTTATAAGTAAAGTATAGTTGATTGCAATGATTAATTATCGTTCGATAATTACGCTCAATATTCATTTAGTTACGTTACCGGAATATACCAGTAGTCATTATGGTCTTCCTTTATACCAGTTACCGAACGGGGACAGTTTATTTTAAATATATTTAATTATACCTAATTATATATATTTATATTTTAATTATAACTTATATGTGTATGAGTGGAGAAATATTAAGCCTTTACAGTTCTACATACCTAAGTAATATAAATTGATGTGTATTTATGTTTGCATCTTATTATATTAAACGAAAGTTGTATGAACAATTAATTAGTTTATTTTAATTGTAAACAATTATAACAATTTGCCGTCTCAATGTAAATTATTAAGAGAATAACGTGATATTATTTAAGTTTATCTTTAGTAAATATATAAGAAGATGTACCTAAAAGAAATATGCCATTAATCTAGAAATAAAAATATGAATATACTTAGCCGTTTTATTTTACAAGGAAATGAAAGGTCAGTCAAGTATGAAAAGAATTTTATATGTTTTGGAACCTATTGCTAAACACAAGCTTATATCTTCGAATTGCCTTACTAATTTTTGTTGTTAATTCAAAGTTTTGGATAACAGATGTATGGATACATAGATGTTTATTACCCTTCCACACAAAAAATACTGAATGGATTTCGATGAAATCATGGGAGGTACACATATGGTTTATAACCTAGATTAACATATGATTGATTTGTCCCGATATGACATTCATGTGTAATATTTTGAATCCATATAAAGTTAAGTTGAAATAAAATACACCACAACCATCGATCCCTTGATTGACAGTAGCTACCAGAAATCAAAATCTGGAAAGGCCAGGCGCCACTATCGACATCGGCGCGGCTGAGGATTTTATGTGATAAAAGTATTATACATTAACTTCATGGCAATAAAGTAGAAACCATGATATATGATCGTAGTAACAAAAATACCGCTTCGGTATGCTAGAGGCTACTGCATTGGCTGCTTCGGGATACTTCGGGTTCCTTCGGCACGCCGCCGGCGCCGAGGCAACACTCGGAGGTAGCTTGCACTGCGGTGCATGGTGCGGCATGCTTAAGGACGCCTCGTCATTCCTAAGAACGTTGCAGCATGCCAAGACATAGTTTACGGTAGTGTGCGCTTGCATGTAGAAATGCCGAAGAATCCTTTTTCTTGCCGATGCTGATAATGAGCATCGAGCGCCGGGCCAAAGTTTTCTTCTTTGAACTCATGTTTTGATAACCAGATCTGTCAAAACATGAGTTCAAAGAAGGGACCACCCTTCTTTGAACTCATGTTTTGGTCAAGCAGTTGCTTCATGTACAATTTGACTGCCCTGCGTGCCGCTGGTTCGATTGACGTATAATACGTAACAAATATTTGTAAGTATACCTAATCGCAATCAAACTATACCCACAATATAGGAGAAATTCCTAGTGTAGGGCAATAAAAAATGCTAATTGTAGAATTCAACAGTATCCGTTTTGACAAGCTCCAACCCAACACAGTAAGGAAAAATTGGGCAGAAAATAATACCAGATGGACCAAACTGTTCTACAGTTTGAGTAAACCAGGCCACGTATCACTGCCTATTTTTAATGTCGTAAAATCATCAAATGACTACATGCGTCCAGGGTGGACAGGAAGGGACTCGTACCTACTAACTAAAACCGTGTTACTTCAATACTCCTTTACGTTTTAAGGTCTCGGTTAGCTGTTTAGACAGTCCCGCGACCCACCTGTCACTGACTTACATTTTACTGCCAATTTCTCCTTCGAATACGTAGGAGTGAGCTTTATTATGGTCTTAACATAAGTACCTCATACCAGACATTTTCTGAGTCAGATTCCTATTAGTCCTTCGGTAACCCTTAGCGTTCCAGGTTCCATCTTGCTTAGACAGTCCAGCAAAACAGTAGTGCTTGCTATTTAGATCAACGGGAAAGAAAGATTTTCTGTAAAAAATAAACAAAAATAATGAACAAAATCTCCTAACATTGCAGCTGACTTTTGTAGATATTTTCAAAGATTATTAAAATCAAAAGATTGATGAGGCTTTTCCTTTGACCATCCTCCTTTGTAATCACAAAAACGAAAATCAAACAATCCCCCATACATTGCAGGAACCACCACGTAGAACTTCTTACCCGGTGGTCGAGCTAATTCGTCAAACATTCAATTATAACCGTTTGTTTGCGCTGCCCCGGCACTAATGGCAGGTATTGGAGAATTATTGCACCTGCGGCTGTAATTTGCCACAATCGCCGGCTGTACTAATTATTTTACACATTCTTCATGTCTACGAATGCTGTGGTAGGGTTTGTTTTTGGCAAAAGGGTTACTACCTATTCATTCTATCGCGGGTATTTAAGAATTCTTACCATCATGAGGTGAGGAGGGAACGGAAAAATAATCACGTTTGTTGTATGTATGGGAGCTCACTTAAATATTTTATTTATTCCATTTGTGAGTATTTTTGTTACAGCGGCAACAGAAACTGTGAAACTGTTTAACTATCCCGGTTCATGAGATACAAATTGGTGACAGACGCACAGAGGAGTCTGTAATATAGTGTTCCGTTTTACCGTTTGCCTATGGACCCCCTAAAAAGAAAAGCAGCTACGACAAAGTGACAGTGCAATGTATAATATGCGTTCAAAAGGATTTTTTATAAAAAATTATATGTATAAGTGAGGCTTTTGAAACTCACAGGAAAAACCTGTGAAAAAAAAAGCTTTACGAAAAGTTTATCACAAGTATCGATTTCACTTAATTTTATTAATAACCCAATATCTGCTTAGAAGCTTATGTTAATTAAAATCAATAGATTAGAGCAGGTATACAAGAGCAATATGTGATGAGATTAGCTCCAAAACAAAGTTTACACACCACTTGAAAACTGGTGTCATCGTGTGACTGGCCAGCTGTCGCCACAACACCTATTACACAAGCACTTGATTAATTTCCATCTAAACTGAAGCCGAAGATGCCTCATCAATTTTATAACCTATCGTTAAATATTACGCAAAAATAAAATAACTCTACCGTAGTCGGGTAATAAACTGGAATCAACCGTTGTCGCCAAGCAAGTAATTAGTCATTTAGAAAGTGGTAACACGACACTGCAGTCAGTAAACATATCCAACACAGAGCCGGGCAGACGAGCACTCCACTCATCTGATCATATTCATTACATACCTCATTAAAATTCATAAGATGATGTGTTTACGTGTAATACCCGTAATATCAACTAACGATGAAAGTAATTGAAATGTGATTTTTTTTTCTCAATCAGAGCAACATCTGCCGAACCACCCAAGTCGAGCGCACCCCGGGCGCGGATGCTAACTACACTCTTGCTTATCATAATGCCGATACCCGTGTAATTTTCTCTCAATACCAGTCGATTCAGAATATATTAATTGAACAGCCTCATCGATTACTCGTTTAATGAGCACGAGATATAAATTCGCATTAAGATTCGGATCGAAAAGAGACTACGAAGATACGTACGATATTTTATGATAATGTTTCGAAAAATATTCGGCGATAATGTCGATAGTATCGGATCTGTGCCGTGACTTTATTGCCTATCATTCAAGTGGGAACGAGTGTAGGCATCGAGTTGCATATAAATTGAACTTGTCAAGTGTATGCTGCCCGGCGCGCCCGCCTGACTGACGGCTTCTCGTTACCGAAAGGTCGTTGCTTGCTTGTCATTGTTTTTTTTTACTACTCTTTGTATTCACATCAAGCGTCGGAGGCCAATTAATCAGTGTTATGACGCGTGACACGAGCTAATGAGCAGGCGCAATGGCGGCCGCATGCAAATTGTCGTATTACCACTGATTATGATATGTTTTCTACACTCTGCTGTTGATTGAAATAGTCTTGTTACAAGATTTAATGTAACTTTGATTGGAGTTAGTGTTAATGTTAGAAAACAGCTTGTAAAGTTAAGTCATTACTGGAAGTGAAATCAGAATCGCTCGATATACTTTGGTAAGGCTAAGCTTTTCATAGATGTAGGTATAACTTTGGATAAGTTTGACCAAATTAGCGGGTATATGAATTCCCACTCATATGTAAAAAGACTTGCAAACTAAGCTTTTTTTCGCAACAGAAGAACTGCAGAATAATATCCTATAATCGCATAAGCTTCAATAGGGATTAGGTCAAAATTGCAGTCTTTTTGTTACCTTAGTCAGCGGTGGTCCGTTTAGTACCCTTTTTGTAAAACTCTAGAGTACGAAATCTAGGTGGTCGCAGAGTTGATGGTCGAATTTCGATCAAACTTAGGGCCACCGGGTTAGAAATATCTGTAGCATTTAGGTGGGTATTTGTCGAGATTGCGATTTAATTTTTTACAAGCAAGATTATAAAAGGATATGCGAAATCCATGTCAGATCGAGACTTAAGATTGTGTTGAAGTCGATCGAAAGTAATTTGAATCAAGTTGGAAGACAATTCTGATTTGGTGGTCGTGCTAAGCTCGGGCTCACAACTGTTACATTTATTTTATTTTAATTTCGAATTCAAAGACGCTTAGGATTGGACTGGTTGATAAAGGAGGTAGTTTGCAGTTCTTAATGTTCTTATAAGTTCATTTATTAAGATTTAATTTGCTTAAGTCATCGTTTTAAAATACGTGCATAATCCATGTTATTAAAATAACTGAAATGACAGAATATTCCAAGTTTCTACATAAGTACCGGTATAGGAATAAAAATATAAGTATAAGTTAATAAATAATTGGAGCCATCATAATATTATTCAGAAAGTTTTTTTTTAAATCAACAAAATTTATCACTTATTGTGTCCAAAGCGCCGATGCTCTTTGTCTGAAAAACAGAAAGGATATTAACTCAAAAAAGAGCCAATATTAAAAGTCACTTTTTCAAACCAATTTTACATGTAATTAGATATATTGGTAGCCAGATCATTGTCCTCCCTAAGGAGCGCAGGTGCATCTCAATTCTGAACATAATGACGAGTTTAGACGTCTTTGTTTTAATAAACATTTTTTGTACTTTTTCACTTTTTAATAAAGCAATTGCCTTAAATACTGTTTTGAGCTATCTGGGTGGGCCGATTGGTGCGTTTTTAATAATGGCAATTTGTACAGAACCCAAAATTGAGTACCTCCGGTCCGAAATATTGGGGGATACTTCGAACTTGTAATTTCTGTAAATATGAGAAAGAACCAACAAACATGGATGTACGAAAGCACTAAGATATGCTCCCGAAGATAGTATGGTAATGAGTACTGATTTATTCGCTGCATTTACATAATTTAGACTGTAGAGAGTTAGGAAGTCAGTAATTTACTGCGGTTAGTTATTAACCGAGTTTGTTTGTAATTTGTAGAAATAATGGTCAAGGAAATAGCCGCAATTATGTGTTGCTAATTCGTATAATCTCTCAAAATTATCTTTATTGAGAATATTAAACTAATAGTAGAAAAATAATGCAGTCATATTAAAACATTCAAACACATGCATTAATAACTGGGTCAAATAAATTAGGCGGATATTTAAATATCCGTCAATCATCTCCACAACCTAATTATTATTAAATTGGAATTTATTTGTTTTAAATACTAATGCGATGCGCCCGCGCCACCCAAAATGTCTCTGTCTTCATGTCGGTGGTCTGCCTAAGGCTGTTTACATGGTCATCACGTGTCGTTAGAAAACAACAAAAAATGCGAAAAATCAAGGCCGGTCCCACGCACCACCCACGGTGGGCCGGCGCAGGCGCACGTGGTCGCGTCACTTTGACAACTAACAACAGACATGTCATGTATTAAACTGTCATTCTTTAAGTTTACATGTTGATTTGCGAGTGGTCTTTAAGAAGCCCATTACTTTTTGTCCCGATTTTCTTAGGCACTTAATACTCAACAAACAACATAGAATAAGCTGTATGTTGAATAAGCTCATATTTTTAACCGACTTCAAAAAGAAGGAGGTTATCAATTCGACGGTATGTTTTTTTTTTTTTTTTTTTTTTTTTGTGTGTTTGTTGCGCGATTTCTCCGGCGATTGTGGACCGATTTTCAAAATTCTTGTTTTGTTCAAAAGGAGATGCTTCCGGAGTGGTCCCATATTCACCAAGTCAAGATCTGATGATTGGATCCTGGAGAAATCGAGGGCAACCTTCAAATTTTATAGGCCCACATGTAGTTTTTCGCAAATATTATGAAGTAATTTAAGTATTTGCGTATGGTAATCATAATCTTATGAAGCTGAGCTGATGATGGAAGGTACAACTCCTTAACAGTAAGGAGTAGGCATCGACTGATTTAGTTTGTGTTCGCTTATCTCTGGAACTACAAGTCCGATTTAAGTCATTCTTTTTTTGTTATACTAGGTATTGTTCAACTGAGGGAACACTGCAAGTTTTATCAAAATCGGTTCAGTAGTTTTTGAGATAGGGAATTTTATTAGCTAATTTTGTACATGAGCGATGTTATTACCGGTGCTACGGATTACAAAATTCTAGTGCACATGTAAGAAAATGATGTACCTATTTGACAAGAATTTTGGTTGAATATTTAAACTAAAAAGAGTAAAATAAAGGCTTTTTAAAAAAAAATGTAACCGCCTTCAAAACCAACCACTAAAAAAGGGTAAAATAACCTACAAAATAACTTTTCTTTCGGAAGTCGGTGGCAATAAAGACAATGAAAAAAAAAACCACCGACTTCCGAAAGAAAAGTTATTTTGTAGGTTATTTTACCCTTTTTTAGTGGTTGGTTTTGAAGGCGGTTACATTTTTTTTTTAAAAAGCTTTTATTTTTTTTGTAACTTTTACTCTTACTGTATACAATTTAGATTGAATACTAATAAAATGGTTGTTTTATTAATAAGTTACTCATGCATGTAAATCATTTCTTTAATACCTAAATTGTTCTATGAAACCAAATGAAACAAAGTTGTAAAAAATATACCTGAAGTAATTTAGAAATACGCAACAATCCTTTCATTAATTAAAACGAATAATATTCGTAGAGCTCCTCTGTAGATGTTATCAGCCCCCAACAAAGCGTAGGTAGTTAGTTTTCAGTCCGATTCATTCCGAACATGCCTTCAATATGTCTGATCTCGATATAAAGAAAGAATGGCTCATTCGAGGCGTACATTAATCGTTCCAATTACAGCGCTTCGATCGGTCGGTAGCTATCCCTTCAAATTAATTGAATTGATTAACCAATTGAATTTAGCGCAGCAATTCGGTTTTTGTTCGCATTGCGGCGCGCGCAACAAGCGTTTACAGAGCGTAGAATACCGAGGATCACTAGTCGAAGTCCTACACCCAGCTTTAATTAGATACACTCGCATTGTTTGGTAATTTCTACACGGTTTACTTTTTTTTAAAGTCCGGCAATTAGTTGTCTATGGTTGCTTTTTTTTCTGAGAAGCTTTGAGACTTGTTGAGCGTGTCCTGGCATTAGGTTGGAATCAGGATAGGGACAAGAAATAAGAATCCAGTTAATTGAACTGGTTAATTATATGGAACTGCAAATATTGACTTAGATGTTGTTTCTATCCAGCTATTCAGAAAAGATAGCCAAGTTTATCTCGGCTGTGCTAACCTACATCTATTTCTAGACGAATTATTTAAAGTAAATCGTTCATTCCACATGTACATCATCCCGCTAACAAGCCGGTGTGGTATTTTATGATTTAAAACATGAAGATAATGAGGCAAATTGTTGAGCGACGGTTATTTAGAACGACGCCTCACTGCGGCGACATTTCGATGCTTAATTACCTACGTTGTTAATGCGAGACTTAAAATAAACGCGACGGGAATTTTATCGAGCTGGCAACACTGCCTTCGAGAGCGGGAGTGGTTCGTGAAAAAACAAAGGTTTACTTTTTGGTACTTGAAAGTAATTTTGTCGCATTTTAATTGTCTTACATGAGGCCTTTTTTGAGCGGAACCGTTGTAGCTCATTTGCTTTCGTGAAATTTTAATGAAACACAATGCAGTTAACTTTCTTTAAAATAATGTTAACACATTATCAATCAGGAATTTAGCATGTTTTATTAGAATGTAAAAAAATGCGTAGTATTAATAATCGAAAGTACAATAATCTATCTCCTTGAAAAACTGCTGGTTCTGCTCTATAAAAGAGCGAATAAGGTTTTTTCTATAATATCAGTGTTGTTGGGTTAGCTTCATCAAATTAGTCCTCCGCAATTTGCAGCCTAGGGTCTGCTTCCAATCTTGTTCTGCTTCTAGCTGCAGACGAAATGGGAAAAAACTAGGCAGTAAATGCTCACGATATTTCAAGAGAGCGCTGCTCAAGCACTATTGTTATAATTTGACGCTTCGGCAAAGAATAAATAATATTACTACGCATGGCTTCGGCATGTTTGTTCAAATTGGGCATACTATATATGAGTACGTTATGTGATTGCCGGCAAGACTGGAGTAATGGCTGATAAATTGATTGCCTCGTTGGTCTCGTAGTCGAGAGCGTGGCTGATGAGGGGAAGGGAGAAGACCCTAGCCCTGGGTCGGGCAGAAAGTGCTTTTTCTATAGGTAATAATTTCTCAGTAACTAGTTACCCGTATGTGATTTTTTTAAACTTGGGTTATAAAGGAAAAACTATAGAGCGTAGTTGCCAGCCCGCTGTGCTGTGTATTAAGTAGGTAGGTACATAAGATTTTTTACAACCATAGTAATCACAGATCGCGATTATAATCGACAATTAAACGCACATTTCAAGCACTTAAATACTTTGTAACGCCATCACATGAGCAAATATGTGATCGTAAAAACATGTAATTGTTATAAAAATAGTGACAAAGCATTAAATGTCAAATCATCAAGGCCGGTGGCTCTATTAAAACCGAGATCATAGTTTTTATGGTTTAATTTATTGCTTCATAAAGAACTAAATATAGTGTGCTATTTAGTATTTGGTGTGGGAGAAAAACAATGTTTATGGGTTATTTATGGGAATCTGTGCGAATAGTTTTAAAACTGGTATCTGCATCACCCACATTAACCAAATCGATAATTATTGTGATTTTTATTTGGTGCTACGAAATTCGTATTTGAACTACGAGATTGCTGCTACGCGAGTCGTAGCGAGCGTAGAGGTATTCGTAGCAAACATTGCCTAAAACATAGTTAAGAAAAATTGTGGGTTTACACAAGTTCGTTTATGAAAACCGGCGTTTTCATAAACGAACTTGTGTAAAAAAAATGAAATACTTGTAGAATACATGTTTTATACATTGATGAAAACGAGAAGTTGAATGTTTAAAACAAATAATTATATATTAACAAGTATTCTAATATCAAACTAATATTTTACCGAGTTTCTAGGTTAAAACGAGGGGATATATTCATCTCCTAGCGGTTCATCAGGGTGGAAAACTGCGGTGACGATTGAACGATCCCATTCGCGGTGGTAGGCTTTACCACGGCCGCCTGCCTCGCAACCACCATCCGGTCGGAAACTGGTGTCAAACAATTTTTACAGTGTTCTGTTGGTGCGTCGCGTCGGAGTTTTGATTCCTTCTGAGTTCGCTTCATCTGAGGTCCTTCTAGGATTTTTTTTAAATCATCAAATGAGCAGGGCGCCCCGGGCAGTGCGGCAGGCAGGACTGTCAGACTTGTACTGACTAGCATCCACGGTGTCCTTCAATAGCCCTTTATGTTCCGGGGTCACGGTGATGGAATAAGTTCCGCGACCAGGTCCTTCTAGACTAGATTAAGAGGAAATGGATTAAAAAAGACACTTTACATAAGTAACAGATATTTAATTATGTTAATGCGACAAAAAAATAAGGTTGATTATTTTTTACTCACGCGTAAGTATAGTATCCCAAATCACGCCATTATTTCAGAAGCTATCCCGGATCAATTCCAAGTAAGGCCCGGGATCCACCAAAGCGGAGAGGAGAGGAGATGTGTTTGAATAACCAATCAGATGTCAACTGAAGCTAACCGGAGAGGAGATGTGGACTTCTGATTAGTTATTCAAACACATCTCCTCTCCTCTCCGCTTTGGTGGACACCGGGCTTAAGTTATTCCATACTTTTGCTCGCTAGTGTAGTTACCTTTAGAAGAATTTATAAGCAAAACGGTTGTTTAAAGCCTTGCTCAGTTGCCGGAATGCACAGCAAACATAATTACTGGAAATAAAAACTGGGCGTGTAATGTGTTGCCTTGTAATTAAAGCCATTTCATTACATATGCTTCACAACTAGCCGACGCGGCTTGTGATGTGAAACGGTGTTGGTTTTAGTTTCAATATTGATACGCTTATCACGGCTATTGATAAGGCATGATAAAGTTACATCAAGTTGTACATGGTACCGAACTTTCCAGTGACTTCTTTTTTTTTTGTAGATAATTGAATGAAATTAAACCTGTTTATTTTGCAAAGGTGTGGTGTGGTGGTGTGACGATCTGATCATTTTCGCGGGGCAGACGTGGCCAGAAATTGCCCAAAATAGAGAGGTTTGGAATGAAAAAAAAGAGGCCTTCGCCCAGCAGTGGGACACAAACAAGGCTAAAAGAAAAAGTCTGAAATAATCTAAATACTGTTCATAATAGTCACTGATAATGAAGCTTTTTATATGTGAAATAATTTATTATTTTATTTTATACTATGTAGGTATTTTTTTATCGTGGTAAACTTTAAAATTATTCCTCTCCCACCTAAGACAGAGCGGGAGGGACTGTCAGACTCGTCCGAGGTCATGGCAATTCGTTAGTCCCGCGACCACTACGTAGGATTTTTTTTTAAATCGTGGTAAAATCATCAAATGAGTCCTTCCACCCCGGGCAAGGCGGGAGGGACTGTCAGACTTGTACTGACTAAAATCCACGGTGTTCTTCAATAGGCCTCACGCCGGGGTCACGGTAATGAAATAAGTCTCGCGACCACTATGTAGGTATAGATAGGTAAAAATTAGAAATACTGAGACGCTGTAAGTACCAACTATCAGTTATCTTATTTAACTCATAGCAAATCACCACTTCTTCTTATCAATTTAAAAACACACATAATATATTTTTAACAGCAAATAGTGCTATTATTGAATATTATACTGTAGGTTTTTACCACTACAAGATCCTCAGTATAATACCCTGTGTCGTGTAGGTACAATAATATTGACCTTAATAATTTTCGCGTGCTGTTCGTGGAGGACGGACCTGTCACGAGTGTTGTGGTCGGCTGCCAATAATTACACATCGCTGTATGCACGTGCGAAGTGTCGTGCTCTCTATATTTAAAGTCTAGAATTGTGAGAATATGGTATTCAAAAATCAATCCTACTTATTAAGTACTTAAAGTTATCACTTAAATTGTCATCCTTGGTGTTTGCACATGTACGATTTGTGCTTTGAGTTTTTCGGTAAAAATAATACGAAGTTAGTGCACGCGCGGGTTTGTGGCCTATGTGAGTAATGGATAGGTCACCGTCAGATCAAGAGCCCGGCCCGAGTTGTCGGTTCGTAGACCTCATAGGGCCAAACGCCTGCTGGCGAGGATGTCTTAGCAGGATGCCGTGAAACAGGGTGATTTTTTGGCCAGTAATAACCTGACCGTCAATTGCGCTCCATCCAGGGTGAACACTCATTTAAAGACATTACAACCCCAAAAAAATTTTCAAAGCAAGATCGGGCAGTCCCTGATGGTCCTCTGACTAGGGTTAGTCGTTCTGATTACATGTTAATATATGTAATGTTTAACGGTCAATATTATAGCAAGCTAGAGTAAACCGAACAGTACTAAAAACCTTTCAATTTTGAAAACTAGCAATCAAAGCATTTCGGTTTGTATAATTCTACGATCACTGCTTTCACTGCAATTTTGTTAAGTTTAATAAAAAAACGAATGTTCCAAAAATGTTAATACTGGTTAATACTAATTTAATATAAAGAATTCGTACTATTAACGAACGTCCGGTTTACTCAGAGGCTGAGAATCTTTCTCAAAAGATTAACAAAACCTTTTTCAGAGGTCGCAACTTATGGATAGGTAGATCAAGTTACAATGTAAATATTTATCCATGCCGTAATGGTCGTAATAAATAAGGATTCAGATCGAGCTTAAACCTTTTTTAACCTACTTATTTATTGTAGATTGCAAATTCATTTTTTACTGACTGTAGATAATACAGTAGCAACATAACTCACCATTTTTCAGTTTCAAAAGAGGAAATGAATGAATCGAGATATCATTCCGTGTAAAAGTTCTCTAGAGTTTCTAGTAATCTCTTTTCTTTAAATAAAATGGATCTATCGCCTGGTTCACAAGCAAAATAAAGTAATCCAGACCATTTCAACAGCATAGAACTCCGAAGTCCGAACCGTTGAAAACTATATAGATCTACTTTGGTACAGTAAGGATCTATTGAAGAGTGCAAAGTACATTTGAAACATTGGATATAAAAATGTTTCACAGCTCCCAGAAACAAACATAAAGCAGTATATTTGAATAAATCTTCGTTTTTCTATAACAAAACAATATGAACTGTATATCGACTGGATCTCAAAGAAGATAAGGCAACCCATACCCATCGACTTCACTCCAAAGAACACAGCACAGAAAATGGAATCGATGACACAGATATAGGTATCTTTAGTGCAGCGAGGATCTATTTAAGTGTGCATTAAATAAACGGTGTATAGGTCTCGGTTGCGCGCGTAGGTGCTATTTAGCCCTCAAGGTGGCGGGCGGCAGCATCGTGACTTACCCGCCGCGTGCGCTGCCAATAAGAAATAAACGCCCACGCCGACTTAAAAATGTTAAAATAAATAAAATGCACACGTCCCAGCTTATCTTCAACGTAGTCGAGGACTGCGAAGGGAGCGTACACAGAGCATAGCCGATACAGTAATGAGGGACTCCGCCCGTGAAGTTCTGGCGTAATGGTACGTTTTAAAATTGAAATTATAGGAGTAGAGGACGTAATGATAATGTGTGAGGTGACTTACGAGACAGACGAGGTGAAAAATGGTTGGAAAGTTTTGAACTAAACTGATAATGACACTGTTTATAAGAAAATAATTCCTTTTGATGGACACAGTTGAAATGCATTGCTTTTATAATTATCAGTATTATCGTTACCATACCATTTGGATAATGTCATAGGGATAAACTGGGTTGGTAAACGTTGAACGTCTATTTCACCTGTCAAAACTCGTAGTGTTTTTATGGCGTCGAAGATGCACCAGTTTTGAATGACAAACGAAGATGAAGAATGGACTTTCTGAAAGGTATCATCATCATTTCCCTGCTCGTAACCCATTATATTTTTTTACACAACACGCACAACACGATTTCTTTTTCCATTCAACCCTGTTTGATGTCACAGCATATTAGTTTATTTTCTGGAAGGTATTTCTGAATAGCTTTGCGTCTAAAGGGTCATGGAGACATTTCTGAAACTATATGAAAATCTCTCGCCTGCTAGTAAAAAAAAAATTTCAAAGCATTTTCCAATAGTAAACAATTAGTTCTGTTTAACATAATTACTTAATCCCTTAAAACCCTTTCCCGCCAGTGTGCGCCGCGCCCTAGTGGCGTGTGCCCGAGGCAGGTGCGTACGCGCAGATCGGACCGGTCTGCTCTCGCGCAATACCGCACACTACTTACGACCAAGCGTTACGTTCTTGCCGATAGTATTAACAATTTAAAGCTTGGACTGCTTATTTTTGAAACATAAATAAAATTGTACACGATCTTTTGGAAGAGATTAATTCGGTAGACTAGTTTTGGCTTCATAGAGTGTTATCCTTTTCACACTAGTTACACACTACAATGAAAGAGGTAGGCATCTATGGATTAATCGACCCTCTTGGAAACTTGGACCAGAGACCAATTCAGCATTTTTTTATTTGATTATGGGCAGCCTTCATTCTCCACATTTTCTCAAGCACCCCCTACTCTCCCGAGTCGTCCGTCGGCTGCAATCCTTAGAAGGCCAAAGTCTTCTGGGGTTGCAGGACTGTCTCATCAGGCAACCGTAACTCAGAGAAGTAAAGGGCTATTGAAAGAAACCGTGCATTTTAGTCAATACGAATCTGACTGGGATGGGTGGGAGGAAACATTTGATGATTTCACCACTTAAAAAAAACCTTTTCTAGCAGAACATAGGACACAGGGAGCTTAGGGCACCCGGAAACTATTCCGATCAACGAGGAATTTTTTTTATGAAGACTTTCGAAAAATTCCTCCGACGCTGGTTGACGTAAGATGAGAGTTGGTGATACAGATTATTTTTAGATGCACAATAATCCAAATTTTTTTTAGCCGAGAAGTTTTGTTTTTTTTTACCAAACATGAAAGTTGCATATATCGGCAGAGCAATCACTAGAAGTCAGCGCGCGATATGTGAAAAGTTGATTAGGAGTGATACTAAAATCAAAAAATTCTCGGATTTTTATACTTACCTATTCTAACTAATACATTTAAACAAATACAAAAAGAATTAGAGACGGAGGAATTTCACAGAGAGTTATAAGCAATTTTCATATTTTTGTCATCTCGAAAAAAATAAGTTGGATTATTGTGCATCTGTAATCTGTATCACCTTCTTTCATCATAATTATACAAAATTTCAGTGCCGGAGGGATTTTGCAGACCACATATCATAAATGTGCCTCGTTAATTGGACTAAACGGGTATAATAAGTTTCGAATGGTATGGGAGCTAAAACTTAGCTAAACAAAATTCCCATTGGTTGTTGAGGTTTGATAAATTTGTGTTTCAAAGGTATTCGAAACTAAAAGATGCCCTGTTCATTCAGTTGCCTTTACATTCCAGGACCATGGTGTCTCGCAATACCAGTAGGCACGGTTGGCAACGCACTGCATGTAATTTTGTTTCGCAAACACGCCAGTACAATAAAAAATATGAATTGAAAATACAAAAGCCCCGGCTTCGTAAAATTGAAATTGACTCGTAATTTCACGTTATTACAGCTGAAAAATTACGTGATGGAATTTTTAATATATTTTTCTGATTAAATAATTTCGGTTTTAAAGTGAAATCCTTACGTTTTTTCGGTAGACCAGAGTTGAATCTTTTTTGTCTACCTTCCCCAAAGATTCTTTACTTAACGATTGAATAAGAATTATAAGTATATCGGTGTTCTAAAAAATGTTAACTATGCAAATAGGGTTTAGGTAATTACTATAACTTTCTGTACTTAATAGTTTTTTGAAACTAAAATGAGATAGCAAAACTTTAATTTAATTTAATTTAATGAAATAATAACATAAAAATAAAATTATATTTTTTTTAAGTAACTATTAAGTACAGAAAGTTATAGTAATTACCTAGTATATTTGAGTAGTTAAGATTTTTTAGAATACCAATCGATATACAGGGTGAATTTTTCAACTGGGCGTGGATGGCTACTTTCGAAACTATGAGGAATATCGAAAAACGTTGAAAGGAGTCTCGAGGCCGATTTTGACGAAAACTAAAACTGCATCATCGGATTTTAGAAAAATCAAAAAATGCTGGCCAGGAATCGAACCCGCTGATTTTGGAAAAAAATTCACACCCTGTATTATTACACCGTTCGATAGTGTTACTAATAAGGATCAAATTCTGGGAAGTAATCATATACGGCAAACTTTTTCGATATTCCTCATAGTTTCGAAAGTAGCCATCCACGCCCAGTTGAAAAATTCACCCTGTATATATTTTTTTTATTAAAACAAAAAGCAGGATTATTACTCGTGTGTATAAAAAACTTATAATATTTGAATGTATTTATTAAATCCGCGGCACTAAAAGCTTTACCTAGCAACATTTCAAAAGGTGCATTACTGGCCACAATTATGTTGTTGCACTCACAATAATAAATTGCAAGCAAAGCATTTTAAATATAGCAGCAGCCAGTCGGTTGTCTTTCATCGCTGTCTCGTGAATCCATTCACGAAGCAATGCGTTCATAATTTGGGGTGCTCTCGTCTGTACTGACTTGCGTTTTATATTTTATATCTTGATGCGGCATGTAGAGGGTTATAACGGTGTAATAAGTACCCGCAGATTTAAGCATCAGGGCTTTTCTTTCCATAAGATTATGAGTATACCTATAACTGTAGAGATGGTTAGTTAATTGATATAATAATTTAGCTACATTAACTTGGTCTTCACAAGCTGATGAATATAAGTTTATTTTTCTTGGGTTTGATATTATTCGAATTGGGATTGCCAATTAAATTAATTAGTTGTTTATATTTATTTTCGTAAGTCTCGTTTACGATGATACAAAACGTAAACAAGATCCCAATACTTTAATTTTAATATAAAATATGAATCGTAAACAATAGCAATTAATTAATGTTTCAACAGGTCCTTTTTCCAGGCTGGAGGCTGGGGCATTTACGGCCACTTTGCCGGCTGTCTAATAATTACGGTATGGTTAAATTCATTTCCACGACGATTATTAGTGTCACTTTAAAAACTCTCATTAAAAATAAAAAGTGACATAAACTGTGGCCTAAGACTTCGCCGACGGCGACCGTACTTCGGTTAAATCCGTAAATCCGGTTTCAGAAACGTCGACCTCTCGGCCCCGTTTGTTTTTTCATTCGCAAAACTGTCTTATTTACGTTAATTAAGTGAAGTATAAGTTCGTGACTAGTACTGTGGGAGAGCGAGGGAAGACGAGGAGAAACGTGACGCCTCTCACTGCGGCACTGTGTCATAAGTGTGTTTTATTTTAACCACACAATGCGCCTGCGTCGTTCCAAAGGCGACTGGGAACCTATTAAATACAAGTCACTCGTTATATCCCGATAATGAAGCTGTTACTTTCTTCATTATGTACGTCGAACCAGCTCGTAAGTCTATGATATTTGGACAGGTGTTTAATGAGAAGAGCGCAAAAACTCGTATTGTTATGACAATAGCGACTAACGAGCTTCCATTAAGGAATTGAGGATGCTTACGGCTTAAGTTTCAGTTTTAAAATGTGCAATTTAATCCATTATTTTTATCCTATAATAAGCTCAACGTAGCTAAACACACTTTTCTTTTTTGTTACTTAATTAATACCTGTTAAAACTTTTTGCACAATTTTCTCATAATTAGACCATAATTTGTTACCTTCTAAAGACGAAACCGTCTGAGAACCACGTTTGACGTCCGTGAAGGAAATTAAAAAATATTTCATGTGCAGTTACTAAGTTCTTTCCGTAATGAGGGCTCCGGTTTTACAGCGGGCAAGAGCACATGTGACTTATGGTGGCCATGGCATGTCTTATTACTGTTATTACGGGCCCGAGGCCCACACGAATTATAGAATAACAGGTCTGAGAAACGTACCAGGGTTTTTTAAACCGTTTTTTCATCGATACTGTGTTACCCCAAGGGAAGTAACATATATCATGTATTGTTCGTGCTCGGTACTGCGATGTAATGGTGCTATTTTTTACAATGTTACTACATGTAAGTTATAAGTACAATGTTTTTAATAGGACGCCATTCTTTAACTGTCGCTTCACTAGGTTAAAGAAAGAAAGAAAATACGGTTAATGTTTTGTAAAAAGTTTTAGTGAATAATTCAGAAAAAAGAGAATGAGTTCTACTGGGATATCAATGTCGTTTATATGTGTTTTTATTCGGTTTGTAGCCGCATCTTTTTATCAACACATAAAAGGCCAGCATTTCGGTTAACCGAAATGGTGGTAATCACGAAAAACAAAATTACAATTCCACCATCATGGATGCATCAGCCGATGGGCTGATGATGCTTCTGGACCTGTAATAAGTTATGCTGCAACTTTTGCTGACTCAAGTTTTGCCAACGTTTAAACTTTAGCAACAATACAAAAACGATAAATCGTGGTAAAATCATGAAATGAGTCCTCCCTCCCGCTCAGGGCGAGAGGTACGAGAGGAACTGTCAGACTCGTCCTGACTAAAATCTTTCGGGTGTCACGGTTTCCTGATAATCCATCACCGCGACCGAATGAATTAAGTAACAATATTTCACCTACCTTCAACATTATAACTTTATTATAATGTCCTTTACTTCCTCGAAGATATCGCCCGATGATATCGTTTACTGCTATTACTTACATGCGACACACGGAACTTGTCCGCTCGTAAACAGTGCGCAGTTGTCTCTTCTGTCCCTTCACAGACGCAATAATTGAGACATTCGAACTGATAACCATCATCCAGAGAATCGCTTTAAGCACCAATAACCTGTTATTATGGGTACTGTTATAAATCTGCTGGTATTTTTTTCTGCTTAAAGGTTATACAGACAATTTGTCTTTTAGGTTTCGGTAAATAACCGATATTTTCGGTTATAAAGGTCAATTTCACGGAGTATCGAATGTCAAAAGGTGATTTTATCGATAGTTTTACTTTTACACGAACATAATTCTTCTTATTGGAGATCTATTAGGGGAGGTCTATGTTCAGCAGTGGACGTTCTACGGCGAATATGAAGATGATATATTTTTTTAAATAAAGCAAACGACAGCACTATTTTATTAGACTCATTACCACAATCTACATATGTTTGGCTCTAAGTGTAGTGTTCTAAAAAGCCTAGGTGGCACTTGGTCTGTTTTTTTGAACTAGTCACACACTTTTTACTTAGTGGTTACCATATTATAAAACTAGCTGTGCCCGCGACTTCGTTCGCGTGGATGTCGGAAATTACCAATGTATTTTTTTGTGCGAAGCGTCGGGTAAAAAGGTCTCCCTCCAAAATCCCACCGTATCCCATCGTATCCCATCTTATCCCATCTTATCCCATCTTATCCCATCTTATCCCATCTTATCCCATCTTATCCCATCTTATCCCATCTTATCCCATCTTATCCCATCTTATCCCATCTTATCCCATCTTATCCCATCTTATCCCATCTTATCCCATCTTATCCCATCTTATCCCATCTTATCCCATCTTATCCCGTCCTGTTCCGTCCTGTCTCGTCCTGTCCCGTACTGTCCCGTCCTGTCCCGTCCAGTCCCGTCCTGTCCCGAGCTGTCCCGTCCTGTCCGTCCTGTCCCGTCCTGTCCCGCCCTGTCCCGTCCTCTCCCATTCTGTCCCGTCCTGTCCCGTCCTATCCTGTCCTGTCCCGTTCTGTCCCGTCCTGTCCCGTCCTGTCCCATCCTATCCCGTCCTATCCCGTCCTGTCCGTCCTGTCCCGTCCTGTCGCGTCCTATCCCATCCTATCCCATTCTATCCCATCCTATCCCATCCTATCCCATCCTATCCTATTCTATCCCATCCTATCCTATCCTATCCCATCCTATCATAATCATTAGATGAATTTTTATTTGAATATGTAGCAGAATCGAAGCTAGATCGCGCTATGAACTACGCGTCTTGGTGTGAACTGACCGTAATTTTACTTCTGAAACACTTTATATTCGAATAACTTTTGATAGACTGAACCGATTCCAATGAAACAAAAACTAAATTCCTCTCCAAGTTACGCTTAATCGTTGTGTATAAAAGTTATCTACATAAATTTCGTACATTTTACGTGATACCTGGACAAATAAACATACAAACAGACAAACAGACAAACAGACAAACAGACAAAAATTCTAAAAATGCTAGAAATGGGTTCTATTGGTTGTCCTTTAATACCCTGGCTAAATTTTTTGAGTTTTTTTTTTAATGTACAAAAATAACTTTTCTACAGTTTTATTATATGTATAGATAGAAGATAGATTGGGAAAGATGAATGTAAATTAATTTTGTATTTTTTCTGCTGGTATTATATTCAGAATTCGCCAATAAAATATATGAAATATCGGCGTTCGTTTCACAACAACAGTGACGGATTAACCCTTAATCAAATTAAGCAATTGCCTAGGGCATCACGTCTGGGGGGGCACCAGAAGAAGAAAAAAAAAATCCTTAGGACGGATTATATTGTTCTTCTTCTGGTGCCCCCATGGGTATCACGTCTCACTCTCACGTCACCAAAAACTTACTGAAACTGCTTAAATTCTCTAGTTCGCTTCGCTCGCTATTCCATCGTGCATAGGCCAAGTTACCTTATTTATTGCATATAAGTACAAGGTGCAAAAAAAATCGAGCTCGCTCTCATCCCTTTTTTTTTTTTTTTTAGCGTTGTAAAGTCATCAAATGAGACCTCCAACCCCGGGGCATGGTCCATGGTCTGACAGCGAGTTGCCCTTTACTCGCTGTCCGCATGCCCGCGCCTACGGTGGCCGGAGATCGTCTCGCGACGTACGGCGCCGTGGGCGTACACCACTGCGGTTGGGGCGGAGGGAGGACGCTGTCCTCTCTCTCTCGCGGCCCGCCGCCTCCTTCACGAGCATTACTGCCTCGCAGAAGGCGGCGACCGCTTCCCACTCCGTCTCGCTCCGCAGCATGGCCGAAACCAATGCCGGGCGCGAGAGGTCTCCGCCTATCGCCGCCGTGAGGACACGTCGGTGCTCTGCCCAAGCTGGGCAGTCTTGCACCGTATGCTCTACTGTGTCCTCCGGGCGATCTTCGCAGTGGTGACACCCAGGCGTTTCCTCCTTTCCCATCAGCCACAAGTACCTCCCGAAACTTCCGTGTCCGGTGAGGACCTGCGTCATGCGATAGGTCAGGACGCCGTGACGTCTCTCCAGCCACTCCTCAAAGAGGGGTCTTACCGCCGCGATTGCGGCGTGCCCGGCCGTCGGTTGCGACAGTCGTCCACTCCATACTACCCTGAGCTCGCGCCGGAGCTCTTCCCGCCACGCCTCGAGTTCTCGAGGCATCGCTCTCATCCCTAGGATCTGTTTTACCTACTGAACGAAGTACTTCCCTACATAATACCTTCCTTATCACTCATGAATACGCAAAAAAAATTAAAGGCAGACACTGCTGCAGATAGGTGGGCGACGCTCACGGCAACGGACGATGGACTATTCCAGTTCCAGGGTCGACGGCGCGTCGTGTTCCACGTGCACCTAATAGAGCTGTCAGCAAACTGACTGTGCCCCCCTTTAGAGGTAAAAGACTGGGGGGGGGGGGGGTCGCGGGATTATCTCATCAAGTAACCGTAATCCTGGAACGTAAAGGGCTATTGAACGATAACCGTGAATTTTAGTGAGTACAAGTCTGATAGTCTCTCCCGTCCCGGGCCAGGGCGGGACGACCTATTAGATGTAATTATTTACGAAAAAAAAACCTGTGGATAGAGGGGCACCAAAGGCTTCAAATTGCTTAGGGCACCAAATAGTCTTAATCCGTCACTGCACAACAATCAATGTAAACTTCACTTTCTCGATGGACATTAAATCACGATACATCTCGATATAAATATCTACATTTAGCCGCATCTTTACGACTTGTACATAATGTACATGACTGCTATAAGGAAACGACTGTGAAAGCTTCGCAATAATTGTTACATGAAGATATCGTGATATTTTCACTTGTCTCAATGTTAGGTGAACGGTAATTTTGATACTTAAGTTATTTGATTGGCGAAATCGATCCATTAATCGTAGAAGTGAGTTGTTTCAAAACGCTTGACATGACACACACATTTTTCTTTGTTACTACACTTTTTTGTTTGACTCTTACTCTTTTCTTTGACTCTACTCTTTTCTTTGACTCTTTCTCTTTTCTTTGACTCTACACTTTTCTTCAGCTCTATTATTTTCTATGACTCTACTCTTTTCTTTAACTCTACTCTCTTCTTTGACTCTAGTGTTTCCTTTTTTTATGGTGGTAATATCATCAAATGAGTCGTCATTCCCTGGGTGAGCTGATGGGACTTTCAGATTGGGATTGACCAAACATCCACCTTGTTTCTTTCTCTGTTAGTTTCAGGGCTACGGTTCTCTCGGAAAGCTCGCTGTCTAGCAGACTCAATAATTTCTCCAGAAAAGTTAAGTTAAGTTTTCCTCGTTATTACTAGTAATTATGATTTTATTTTGACCGAGTCTTACTTATTATTGTGCACTTGTGCAATGTATAGCTTCATATGTCATATCATGTTTTAAAATTAATTTGTAAATTTTCCAATATATTGTATTCACAAAAGTCGTCTATGAAGTTTTACATCGATGAATAATGTGACCGTCAGCAAAACATAAGTCATTTTATTTTGATCATTTTTATTTAAAAAGTATTTTACATGTTACACATAAAACAAGAATAAAAAAAATGTCTTGGAAATTAATTGACCACGTTAAAAGACGAAACCAATATAATTTTTATATTGACAAATTATATGTTTATTAAACCGAGAAACGGATATAAAGTAGTACATTTTATGCAGTGAATAGTATCTTAAAATTAATATCTTGCATCCTTGATAATTCAGAATACCCTCTCACTTGAGTATTTTATGTAACACTAGCAGACCGCCCCCTGACTTTGCACAGGTTTAATTATTTGCCATACCCGGTGGATTATTTAAAAAAATCCTTTAAAACCTTAGGTACACCTTGACAATAAAATATATACCAAAAAAGGAATTATCCAAATTATTGCAGTCGTTCAGAAGTTATGAGCATACAGACAGACATAAACGACTTTGTTCACTATGTAAAGATAGTAATAAATGAGTATCTTACTTGGTCGGTTAAAATGTGAGATAGGTTGGTAATCATAGTATTTCAAAATAATGTTTTGTAACATTTGTAAGTGATATTGGATTGAAATTAATTGGCAGTTGGCATTTACCGTCTGATGCGTCTGGGTGGTCTACAGGGCCGTAGCCAGGGATGAATTTAATGTAGGGCAGTCATGGGTAAAGTTAAGGTGTTGGTTGAGAGGTTATTTGAAATTGAGAGTGTCAGAGTGCAATAACAGACAGGAGTGAATGATTGTGATAAATCATAAATTTATATGTCGCTACTACTCCAGTAGCTCTTTTGCGTCACATTGTGTAGTACAGGCGCTTATAATATTACTATTATTAATAGACTTACTAATATTTGTCATTTTAAGGTATCGCGTATCATGGGCGTAGCGAGGTACGGGTAAGGGCCGCAGCTGTCACCTTTAGAAGAGCGGTCGTTCTCTGATAAACTGTATGTAATTCTGAAGAGTTTCGTGAGTTGTGAATTCATATTTTAATGTATTTTTTAAATTAATTTTTGCTCATGTGAAACTAATTTCTTAAAAACAATAATCAATACAATACAATCTAGGTTTTTTTTTTATACCCCCTTGTATATAATCCTGGCTACGCCTTTGTAGCCTTTGCATTGGTATTTTAGGGTAGGGCATTGCCCCATAATGCCCGCCCTAGCTACGGCCCTGGTAATCTAGCTGCTGACTACCGGCGAGCCTTTGACTCTTTGTTGAAGACGCGTCTCTATACATATTTCATTCATTTATTCGCAGTACAATAATCGTCTTTCCATTTTCAGTTGCAAATTGGACCACCTATAAGAGATGGTAGTGATGTCTACACTTGTTGTACAGGCTATGAAATGTCAACTGAGAAGCGACACACCTGCTGAATGTATATCAATGCATCTGGAATAAAAGATCTCTGGGTCAAATTCCAGAGTTGTCTGAATTGTGTTTTGTATGTATTATTGTAGAGCAGTACTTGATTGCTGAGCAGATTGACGCATTATTCACCATTTTCTGAGTGAAGTCCATATTGACCTTGTCAGGCTCATTTAAAATTCGAAGGAATGCTGCTGTCAGTTTGTCAAATTCAAGTATGTACTGTACACGACTGTACGATTTTTTTTTTGTTTATTTGTCTAAATTAGGCAAACAGATAGATTTGTCATAATTAACTAACTTACAGTCCATGTAACAGCTGCAGCCAATTAGGGATAGTATCTAGCTGCTATTTTCCGAAATTTTCCTTCACGAGGCCTTCTAAAATATAAAGACAATTAGGTAACTATTAGCTTGAGTGAAGTGCTGTGAATTGTCTTAACCACGAAATATCAGTAAATAATAATACTCTATTATTATGTTTAAGATTTCCTCACTCCGCTGCCAGTATCCTCGGTGTTTATCGAAAGTGTTTGACAACCACTATGATTGACTGGCTACCTTACGTGCTTGGTATCAAGTACCAGTTACGCCTCCCTGAGTTGTCCGCTTGTGTAACTTCCATAGGTCCCACTGTTTAACAAATTATATGCATCGCCTTAATCGTCATTCTGTGACGAAATTGGAAGGAAATCTATTGGAAAAGGAAGTGTGTGTGTGGTTTTCGCAATATCTGAGGAAGAGAAGTGACGATGGCGGAATCTGGGTAGTAGTACAACCAATTTATATACAAGTACGGGACTTATTGTATCTATGTATTTAAATTTTGACTGGCCTGTTGGTTTAGTGGTAAGTCACCCTGACTTCTATGCCCCGGGGTCGTGGGTCCTGGGTGGGAATCGATCCCACCCAGGACAAATGTTTGTGTGATGAGCATGATTATGTGTTCTGTGTCTGGGTGTAATTTATCTATAATATGTATGTATTTAGAAATATATAAGTATGTTTATCAGTTGTCTAGTACCCATAACACAAGATCTGCTTAGCTTGTGGAATATTAATATTATTTAAATATAAAGAGTCCGCGCCACGACTGAAATTCTGCTGAAAATTCGTAATACTTATTACATTATTCTAATACAACAAAAGGATATCAGTCGGGGTGCGGACTCATTTTTCTGTTAAACGGGAATCAGTGAGCAATTTTGAAAACATAGGCAATGGGCAATTAGCTTTAAAATTTCATAAAGTTCTCCTCAATAGTAACCTTTATACCGAGAGGAACTCCATGTAAAATCTTTTAAATCAAGTTTGGTATTACAAAATCCTGTTCTTCAACTGTTCATTTAATGCTATTGCAGATCAATTCCTAATCAAATTCTAAAGGTAAGGCTAAACACTATTATCCCGCATTCCCATTCGTAAATAAATTGCAGGAATGTAAGAAAACTTATAGCTAAGTCATCCGATATAACAAGTATTGGTCATGGTGATTATATCTCGATGGATATAATTCTAAAACACACATGCGCAGTCACTGCTACTGCACAATAATTTCGCGGCGTAATGATCGGGTGCAAACTTTGTAATCCTGCTGAACAGAATCTCTTTTGAGGATAGTGTTGCAAGTTCAACATGAGAAATCTTCAGACATTTGGTTTATCTTTCTTTATATGTTTAATCATTATTCTGTTATAGCTGAAATTGTTTGTGGGTCCAAATATTTTTAAATAGAATGGAATTAACTTTTTAGTACGTCTCAGTTATAATAGATATATTACATTTTATTAAAAAAAAAATGATTTTATTAAGAAAGGAGTTTAGGTAAGAAATAAACACACCGCGATATTGTTAGTAAGTTTTTAAACCATATAATAATAATCACAATAAATTATAGTATTAACATTTAAATAGTAGATTTCACATATTATTTCTTATCTTTCAGCCCTTCTGGGAGATTTTTCAGCATGGCAACACCAAAGTCGTGGCGCAAGCGCAGCGGCTACTGGTATTAGCTGCGAATCATCACGAGCCCGGCTTAATTCTACAGTCTGTGCCTCAAATTGAACCCTTAGCTCTAGGAGACCAAGAATTCTACCTTCCACTAATTTCATATATTTCATATCTTCGTTGATGACAGGGTATAGTTTGAATTTAGAAATTTTCGCTCTAACATCTGCTTAGCGATTTGCTATCGGACTTGCGACCTTGTGATAGATACAAACAATACTTTGTAAGAAATGTAGTTTTCTATTCTCTCCCTTCTCATCATATGATGACTTAAGTAGCGTATACCTACGCCCCATAGTCTAACTACATTGTACAACTAGTTGACCCGTGTATTTGGCTGGTGGTAGTTGTCCAATCACCATTTTTTGTTGGACAACGACACCTCATCTGGACTTAAGGCTACATTTTGCGATTTCACTTATAACCACAGCATTACCATCTACAATCAAATCCGTCTATAGACCCCTGTCAAAAATGTCAAGACCAAAGCACTACTTATGGAGCCTTCGCTATCGCTTTTATAAAGACCATTGTGCGGATAAAGCACCCTTTCACGGTAAACATTTCTTAGGACATTTAAAGTCAAACACATCAATCAGTGCGTTTGCGCAGCTTTAATGTTACTATAGAACAGAATGTAGGAGCGTTAGCCGTGACTGAAGAGTCCTCACGCATCGCCACACGTGCGATCATCTTTATACTCGCCATCCATCACAAAAAGAACCACAACAATATGCTATTATCAGTTTCTTGGAGGTCAAAGTTAATTGGCGATCTAGAGGCGGCAGGATCTAATTCTCAGCTGAGTCCGCGCGTCACGACTCAGGGATGCTCCGCAGATATTTGGGTCGATACTGGTCACGATCCGGCGACCCCAAAAAAGACAAAAATGTCAGTCAGTGGGTAAGATTGTTGGTCGAATTATCACGATCTTTATCATCAACGTTACCTGGTAATGCCTTAGCATTGATCCGTTGCTGGCAAGTAGGCAACACTTTTATAAGGTTTTGGGACTCTTAAACTTAATTTAACTATCAAGAATGAAATTCTGTAGTTCATGAATGGATCAAAATGGTAGAGTCCAAGAAGCATTCCTTTAGGTGAAATATTAAATTACTTGAAATCAATGTTTTTTTAGATTGTTGATTTCAGCTATCGCCTAAACCTAAACCTAAATCTACTAATTCCAACTCGTTTTAAAATAACCTATAGTGTGTTGGTAAAAATAAATTCAGAAACGTGTCCATCACAAAATTACCATGAAGGCTTCTAAAAAAATTCGCAAAACAATAAAAATAACACACACTACCACACAAACACAACCAAATATGACTATAAAGCAGTCAGGTAAAAATGTAGCAGCCATGTTTTTTTCTGCAGGTAGGTATGTGTAGCAGCTAGCAGCCGCCAGCCCTCCCAAAGATGCGCGTGCGCCGAGCGGTAGGCGCGCTGCGCACGACCGTGCATAAATTAGAAATGACGCCCGTCGCCGCCGCCACCGACGTGACTGCATGACTGAGTGGAGAAATATCTGCGGTACGAAGGGATGCTGATGTTATATGATAATTAACATGAAATAAGTTCTCGCGTATTATGAGTGTTGGTTCGAGGAGGTACAGGATAATAGCACCTAGATGGCAATAGGGGAGGCCTTATCTGAAGTGGGGAAGCATATTACATCCACCAAGGTTTAAGTCGTGTACACTCACATTTTGCTGGCATGGAAATGTGAATTAGATTCACATGAATGACTACAGGATCAAATTATATGCTAGGATTTTTTTTAGTAGCATCCATACTGCCAAATCGTGTCTGAATTTTACCAGTGATTTTAAGACGATGCTATGTGGGGTTCTAAACCACATCTTGGCCTTACCGTTCGGTTATTAGAGTATTGATTTTCTCATTTAAAATGATTATTCACCTAAAAACACAATCGTTTATTGCCGTACATAGGCCTCTCCAAATCGATCCAATACTGTTTGTATTCAGAAGCCCAAGCATGACTTTTCACTTTTCGTGAGCAGAAACTAAACTAAAACTTAAACGTAAACCAGAACTTTGAAGTTTAAAAAATGGAAAATAATGTTTTTTTAAAACGCCGAAAACATTCCAAGTTAGCAAAATATGGAAATCTTTTGTTATGGCCTCAGTTCTTCATTTACAAGTTATTATATTTCTAATAAAAGCTATTATATTACCACTTCCATGTATTTGTCTATTAAAAACAAACGCCGCTCGGCCCTATCTCTAACATAACAATTTCCAATGGTATCTCACTGCGTTGTAACAAGGTGGATTCCTCGCTAGGTTCGCAGGCATCTCGCTGGCTATGCAAGTCGCGTCTCACCTCTAGCGGCTCTAGAGCTGCTCCCACGAGAAGGGCGCTGAGGCGCGACCGTGGTGACCCCGGTGTCCGACTCCCAACTGAGATAGTGTACACCTCTAATACATTGTGGTTCGAAGGAGGTCTTAACTTTTTTTTTTGATAATCCGTAGATTAGTTAAAGATGTCTTTCACGAGTTTTTGCAAACAAATGCTATAACAGTGCTTCTTATGAAAAATGCTTATAGAATGTTCAGTTCTACATTATGCAAAAATTGCATTCCTTTCTAAGCGTTCCATTTCATATTAAACCTCCATGAAACTTCAATTATAGAGAATCTTACTTAAATACTTACCGTACCTACTACTTAATCACCACCCAAATTACAAGCAACCCAATCAAATGTTTCATCTCACTAGTGAAGTGAGTGGCGGCAGCAGGCGTGCGCTGGTCGCGCGCGCATCTCGGCGCGTGCCTGGGAACTCGACGCACGCGCAACTTCTCACGGCCTCTCTGACCCGCGCCTCGGCCCCCGCACCTCACCCCCGCCGCCCGCCAAGTCGTGCCACACCGAAACTGCCTTTCCTTACGCCTCATCTGTGTGGGTAACCGCCTCCTAACGCCGAAGTATTGAACACTCGCCGGTAACCATTAATTTGTGGTGCCGAAGATTGAATGGTTCGCAAACATTCTTAAATTGGATTTGATTGTGAGTGATTATATCTATGGTTGGTTATCTATTATATTCAATAGCTATAGCTATAAGCACTCTAGCAGCAGGTATCGAAATACATAGTACCTAAGTTTGCAACCAAAGTATTTCATCATCAATTATCATGGCATCAAGATATTTTAGCGAATAAACAATAACAGAAGTTTTGCATCCAGGAACTAGGCTGGATCTGCCATTATTTTTCTTTTTCATTGATTGAAATACCGATATGAGATAGGAAATGCAATTAATTCCTCACTCAATGATCAGTACCAGGAAATCAATACAATCATTAGTCATATATTGAGTAACGTCGTACATAAACGCGCTTTAAAAGATTTATAGTGCACAGATGATGTATCTTGTAATCATCCGCTATCTTGAATATCAGGTACACAATATACCTACATGATCCGACGTGTATCTTTATAATAAGACGTAGTAGCTGCAGAGGCTTATAAAGTATAGAGACCTTTACATTAATCATAAGGTAAGTCTGTGTGTTCAAAAATGGATTCAGGATTGGAATATCTTATACGACTTCTAGTTGTTTATGCTTCTGTCACTAATTTACGGATATGAAAGGTTTCTCGGCTCACCATTGTAATTGTTATCCTGGCAGGCTTCTAACTGTCTTTAGGTGTTCCAGTATTAGCAGAACTACGTATTATCCTACTCCTCCACTATTATTTTCTGATTAATTTCAATGCAGGATCCAAGACAGGTAAATTCATTCTACGGACACGCCGACCTTCATTGTTTCGGCATTTTTCTGGTTGTCGCTAATGTTGGTTCTAGCTTTCAGGAATTGCAGTGGCAGTTCTTTTTACTTTTTTTTGTACAAATGGCTTCACTTTTATTAAATTCATGAACGTTGATTAGTATCGAAAGATTTTGGTGATGTTTTCTCATTAGTATCTGAACATATCGGAACTCGACCTGTCTAAAGTCTTTATGTAGTGAGAAGAGCAGATTTCACCAGTTATGTTTAAGCCCTTTGTAATAAAAGGGCCAACTATGAAATGAGTTTGAAATAGACCGAGTTGGAAATCCAATCTAGAACGTCAAATTACCTAATGAACGCTTACGACCAATAAGCTGGTGGTATAATTTTTATTGCTATCGAGATCTTCGAGGATTTAGAAATAAAAATCCGAGCAGAGCTAGATGCGGCAGTATGTATCTCACAAAGGTTGTTTTTCAAAGCGAGCATGATTGGAGTCCGAAAAAGAATGTTACGTAGTTTCCCACGAGCCTCGAGTGTGTATTACTGGCTAATAGGTACACGGCACTGCGCCCCGAGGTTTTTGCTTCGCCTTACACAATAAGCACTAACATTTTCTGAGCACATCATCATTAAGGATGATGGCAGCCTAAAATGTGTTGGAGGAAATGAGAGATGAAGCAAGTGGTGATGTAGTAAACTATGTATTTAATTTTAGTTTCTAAATTTTTTGTAGAGCTTTTATAATAACCCAGAGATAGGTTGGTACGAGCTGGCAAAAAAATCTATGCATTTGCATTTTCAGTATATGCATGAAATGTTTGTCAAGCACTAAGGTGAGGCTTGTACTTGTAGATATGGAAAACAATCCGTTAATCATCGTTCTTCTATCTCGATAGATACCATCTCCGACTGCAAGACAAGTACCTAAAAGGATAATTCCACTCGTGCAGTAAAACGATCCCTCTAATACGATTAATTCCTTCTACAAAAACAACACCGACTTTACAAAAGCAATTATTCTACAGCATATCTAAGTAGCAGGTTTGATAAGCCCAGCGGCAACAAAAACTAAGCGATGAATAAACACGAATAGAGAAACAAAATGGTTCAAAGTGGGCCGCGGCGTACTCAGGCGCAGTGCGCCGCTGTGTACTGCGGTAATCCAGGGCCATCGTGCACTTATCTCCATGAAGGTGCGCGCGCGCCGGTACCTACGTGATTCTGTGCATCTTATTCGACTAGGGATGGCTGTTTCGTGCTAGGAGGTTTTTTTTTTGTTTTGAATATGAGCAAGATTTTGTATACCTGGTGCTGTTCTTTTAGACTTTTCATTTTCAAAAGTTTATGTTTATTTCTGAAGGCAAGACTTTTTAAGACGGTCCTTTTTCAGAATTTTACATTATATCCTGAATGTGAAAACAATGAGAAATCACTCTTTCTTTTTTACACTTGTTTCCTCGTGTTTTAGAAATTATTACAGCTCTGTGTTTATCGAATGCCGTCCGCACTTATATCGACACAAGCACTTTACGGTGCCCTTGCGCATCTTATTGAGGTAGGGCTGCAGTCTTAAATTATAAGGTGCTTTTTGGTGGCTTTAGGCTATTTTGGTATTTTAAAGAAAAATAAAAACAGCGCCTTTGTTGATGCGACAGGACAGGATGCACGATTTACATTTGCAACACAAATTCTGGTTCAATGTTACTGAGAATGCTACAAGGATCTTATAGCGTATGGATGACATTGACAAGGAAAAGTTGTTGTAGTTGAAAAGGAAACCAAGTTGAGTATGAAAACAAGGCGTCGGGGGCACATTTTTTTAGCTTGGTAATATCATCAAAATGTGCCCTTCCCCCCTGGGTGGGACTGACCAAAATCCATGGTGTTCCTCCAATAGCCTTTTAAATACGTGGCAGGGTCACGGTTGCCTGACAAGACATTCATGTCCCGATTTTAACCGGTTAAAAAGTAGCCGCCGCCGAAAATTCATAAGCAACCTATTATGACGTGTCTTCATCCCGACAGCAAACATAAAGCATCGGAGCTCCTTCATCATAATAAGACGTATCTAATACCAAAAAGGGGTTCTTTATTTTTTTAGTCTCGATATCAAGAGATTTACCATTCGGCTTAGTGATTTCATAGATGACACGCCTGTGGAGCGGCGCGTGTGTTGCCGCGGCACGTACGATGGAGCACAGATGCAATCTGTTTATTTTACAAGCTTCGTCTGCACTTGGCCTATAGAATACATAGTATAGAGGGCTTTAGATGGCTCTTTGAAGCTTGAATTACAATGTCAAGAGAGGTTGGTAAATATTTGTCAAAATTATTCTGTGAAGATTGAAAGGGAATCGTGTCTAATAGTCGTAATCGTGTCAATCTGCATGGGTTGATCTTCAAGTTAAGCCGCTTTCCTTAGTGGGTCTGTGGATGGGTGACTTGTACTTGGTTTCCTTCGTGCTTCGCAGAGCACGCTAAGCCGTTGTTGGTACCGGCTAACTTTTGTAGATATTTAACAGTCGTAGGTAACCAGTTAGCCTGAAAAAGTCTGACAACTTGTCTTACCTACGATTAGCCCATTACTGTTACAGCTTAGGTGGTGGGAGTCAAAACCCAACTACTTTTGGGTTGTGCCGTGCATGTTGTTCTTTGTAGGCTCGCTCCATCGTAGGCTTAAAGTCTCAGTCACCTTTGACCTGGACTAAAGTGCAAATGAGAAGAGAAAACCCAGATGAAATAATTAAAAAAATGAGAAGAGCATTATTAATTCGACATAAATATCCTTACCTACATACACGTCGAAACTCACATCTTCAAAGTAACAACGCATAAACACATAACGTCGATTTCAAGCCCGTAAATTACCAATATCACACTGAGTCGGGCTTAACTTTATTACTATCAATATCAAGTAAGAAACATTTACGTCAAAGAGCGGCACATAAACAAGGTATCCGTGCATATATCGTGTCGTGTCGTGAGATGTAAAGAACAACAATATGTTGGCACGAACAACTGGTCAGGAGTACGGTCACGTTCTTCGCGTCTTCATCTGCATTGTACCAAACGAATGGTTAAAGGCACGACCACACCTAATGCTAATGATGGAATGTGTTCTTATTACAAGCTTAGAATTAGTTTCACACGTAGAAACAGAAGAGACAGTTGGTCTCTAATCAAATGTTGCAAGTTACATATGACACACATCTCGGTTTTCGATTGAGCTGATTTTTTGTAAGCTAGTATATTCCGCGTGTTGGAAGGTGGCCATAGGAACTTTGTAATGAAACGCCGCAAACGCATCGAGTTTAGACTCGTTTGATCCGTATTGACAATTACTTTATCTATCGTAAGTATTCATTTAACAATAAAACCTTGTTTTAGTTTATTGAATGACTAACTTGTCTTACAAGCTATTAGTTCCAGTCTCTTTGTCTGTCTCTAATCAGATCTTACAAGTTAAATATGACACACATCCCGGTTTTCGATAGAGCTGAAATTTTGCAAGCATATTTATTTCGCGTGGTAATGCAATTTTATGATATGACATGCAGCTGTTGTGATGATGGAGCTAGAAGGTCGCTGTAGGAAGGAACTGTACATAGTGAAACGACGCAATTCTCTTGAATGACTCTTTTGATTTGTCTTGGCGAGTACTTTGCTTTTAGATACTATTTATTTTTATTAACAAGTAATACAAGCTTGATTTAAATAAATATAACCTTAATATTGTTTACAATTCCTTTTGCTTTCTGCTGAAATACTAAATGTTTTACAGTTTGCAACCTTCTGTGTATTCCCTTACAATAAATTTCACACCCTTAAGTAGCATATATACACTTTTATAGGTCTAAAAGTTAGTTGAAAAAATCGCAATTCGTATTAATGATTGCTAACGTGGCTTTTTAAGCCCCGAAGGTCTGCTTCCAGGCCTGCCGGACGCATCTGAATACCAATACCTACTCTAAATGGGGTCACATGAAACCATTTAGAGCAGGGTTTTTCAACCGAAGCGTCTTCAGGGGGTCGCGAAGCTTCTTTAAGGGAGTTGGAAAAGGTTCGAAAAGCTGCTGCATTAAAAAATTTAAAAAGATACGAATCGCGAGCATTCACCTGTAATGTAACGTTACAAATTCGAGCATTTCATCAGTGAGGGAGAACTTACTTACATGAAAATGAGTAACTGTGTTGGACTGAATATTTATTTGTCACAAAATAAAATACCTATATGTAAAAAAATCATACGGATAGGGGGGGGTCGCGAAATATTTTTTCTCATACTAAAGGTGTCGTGCCATGAAAAAGGTTGAAAAACCCTGATTTAGAGTATTGTTTGACCCCAATTAATTCTAATAAGGTAAATTATATTCAAACTATTAGTGTGGTCCAACCTTTAATTCCCCACGATCCGACACGATGCGTGTCGTGCCCCGGACTAATTTCTTATACTGAATTATCAGTTGCACTCACAATAAATTCATTTTCACCTGCTAATAAAATGCTGTATCCATCTCTATTTCTCTGAGTTGTGTTAGTTGGTTCACATAATGTGTGATTTCTTTTTCTTTTTAAATTATTAAACGTCATTTAACTTCGTTCCAACTGTGAATCAACTGGTTCATATTATTTTACTGATCAACTTAAACAAGGTACAACCGCTGGGTTTATGAGATTCAACACAGAAAAGGTTGGAAGTAAAATGTATCTTTTAAAGGGGCCAAATAGGAGATAAAAGTTAGATAGAAGTTCTAATTTTGCCTATGTGGAATCCCACTGGGGTAGACGGTTTTTTTGTTAAAAAATAGTTTTACATCATCGTACAGTCAATAGCTATACTATGATCTTCGAAAAAATCACGGTCAAACAACCCAAGGAACGTGACTATAAATTAGTGCTAACCTTGGGAATGTGACAGTTGCAGGACCCTACCCTGTCGATTTGATAAAATATTGTTAAGGTAGGGTCAGGTCGTACTGGAAAGATGTCATTCTCACAATCATTAGAACTACTCCATTGTGCCAAGTTTTGTAGTTTATAGATTACCAAATAACAAATTCAACTATGTATATTTCACCTTTATTATAATATCTTATATCTAAGGAAGTTTGATTTCTCACACGATTTTCCGCATGTGCAATTGTGCACTGCGCATCGTGACTTCGTGTGCGGTATGCCCCATGGCTCATAAATGTGACCCTATTCTAGAAACTTGTCTCTCGTTTCGCACTGCATGTTGAATAAACTCAAACAGCTCTTCTTTACACCTATTTGCCAAGTCACGTGACACGCTCGTGCGTACGAGGTCACAATACAAACAAAAAAGAACCACTGCGCTTCAGATTAGGCGAGAGGGACCTGCAAAAACCAGCTACCTGCGCCCCCGTCATTTTGGAAGCTTATTACAAGGATGCCGCCTCGGCCGCGTCTAAAATGATGAAGCCGCCTAAGAAAGAGATAAACTATACAAACTATTGAAGGAGGAAAGAAATACTACATCCCTTCTAATTTAAGGGTTATGTCAAAGGCGGTTGGAAGCCGAAACAAGTTATTTAAATTCGGCTCTTGTCTCGGAACCGCTACGCCTACGTCGTCGACCACAGGCAGACTCAACGCTGACTTTGTTCTTTTTCTTTTTACATCCGAATGCAATAAAGGATCAAGGCGAATAGAAATAAATTGGCAACAAAATGCTTCACGTGATAGCGGGGTATGCGTGTGACCAATAAAGTAATCATCGGGACGGCCGGACCAATTACGGCACTGTCGACTCATTCGTTGGCGATCGAAAATTAAAATTTAATTGATGGCACACTGGCCGCCGCGTGCGCCCGGCCAGCCCCCGGCCGCAGCACACTCTGCTTCCACAGCGTTTATTTAAAATGAATGGTAATTCAATTTGCGCTTTTAAACTACCAATTTGGTAAGTAATTAACCGACGTGCTCCTCCAGCTATGCGCACGTCGCTCCCTGCATTCTTCTACAGACGATAGCTCTCTCTACTTGACAACTACCGTATTGTATAGGAGTCGTTTACTTATTCACTTACTAGTGGACTGGACAATCGTCGTTTGTTCCGGACTAAGGATTCCCATATAACGACAAGTTAAGTGGCTGAAGTCGTGGTTATCCTATAAATGGGTATGCAAATGTAACTTTTCAAACGAGCTATTTTCGCGACAATGATTGACTTTTAAATGGATATAAACACCGGAGTATCAGCGTATCTCACGGCGTGGCGCGTCGCCGGGACACGGAGGCGGCGCGTCACGTCCTTTGGGACTTGTCCTCAATTACTCATATAGCCGACTTAAAAAACGCGCGACACGTCGGTTTTTTACCGAAAAAGGATCGCCGCGTTCCGTTTTCACAGACTAGCCTCTGGTTAAGGCAATTTGTTTTGGATTGTGCGGCGCGGATGAATGGCTCGGCGCGGTGGCATGTGGCGGCCGTGGCGGCTCCGCTCCGCGCATACTGATGAGCCGCGCCTGCCGCCCGCTGCCTGCCTCCGCACATAGACAGCAGCTCCCAATTATTTCTGTCTTCTCTCATCTATTGTGCTTTTTCGGCGTCTCCTTTGTCGCACGTATGCAGCATGCATACCTCGATTCGTTCCCAAACTTCAGATCGAGTTTTGTAATCGTCGTAGTACTAGTTTTAAAACGTATGAATTCCAAGTACTAAGTTTATGTGCAGGATCATTATGCTTAAATACGGCCAGAAGAAAAACCTTGAATGTAATATAAAACAGATTCTTAATTAGCGCTTAATTGCTTTTAAACCTCATCCGTAATACTTGCCTATAATACAAGATTAAATTGTATGCAATTTAGTCTCATTGAGCATCGAGATTATTTAATACGTCCGGTTTTGAGAGGTGAAAAATAAGAATCGAGTGGAGCATTTTCAAAAATCGATTAAGAAAGACATGATTAAGTACCGAAGTTTTTGTGCTCGTACGTTTCTCTCGTGGCGCGATTGTAGTCGGTGCACGGAGTTAAAATGTTTGCATATGCGGCTATAAAGCAATCCCTCGGTAAATAATTACGTTAGCGCGGTCCCTTTTTGTTGGTCACCGTAACGCCATAATTATTTCCATTCAGCTCCACTGTCAAGCAATGTATAATACAGCGAGATATCTTGTACAATATAATGGTACGCTTCGACGTCAGCGGACCGGGAGATTAATGTTACGGCCAATATTTTAAAAGATGGCTTGCAAGATAACCTTTAAAGTTTACCCTTTCGTAATGGCTTAATTGAAAAAGTCAACAAACATCACTAAAAATCTGCCATAAAGATAATTCATGCGCGTGAGTTGGTGCTCGACACGCCCACCGACGCGATTTAATTACAAAATCAATAATCGAATTGTGGAGGCGAGTTAATTGATTGTCTCTCGATACGACGCCGCGCTATCGGCGTGCGTGCATCGGGTGCTTGTGGCTGCAATAAGAGGAACGTTACGTCTCATACCTACCGAGAGGGAAGGTAGCATGTCGCTTATATCATGCTAAAGTGTGTCGCTTGAGAATATTATATTTATTTTCAAAGTAATTACAACTGATACTCGAACTGTAAGTGTGCTACGAGAGTGCTACGCGCGCTCGTAGCTAGCGCGGTGCGTAGAGATGTAATTTGACTAAAGTATAACGTTAGTGTTTTTCACATTCTTTTTATTTCATTAGAAAAAAAAACCCGCCCAGTGTGGAGCAAAAGGCACCCCGTACTGACCAAAAACGTAAAATTACCTATTAATTTAGACCTACATAAGGTTCATTCTATGAAAAAATAATTTGCGATTGAGTAGAACCTCTAATCATAGTACGGATGCCCCTGATATCTACGTTTTAACTACAATTTACACGTAAATCAAGGTAAAAACCTTGAAAGATGGTATTTCAATGAGGAGTAACTGCTTGTACTACATTAACACTAACTGTTTAGTCGTTATATTACGAGTTACAAAAACACGTCCGTTCGTCTGGTGGCCATTAAAAACGCATCAGCGTCATATAAATTATTTTATTAAATGTCGATTCACACCTTTGCCCCTGAGCGTGTCTAATCGATCGGGACCTTGCTCGGTTTTATTGCTTTACATATTTCTGGAGGTGTGTTTTACTTCTTTTGTCATATCTACATAGACATATATGTTTATATATATATATTTGATTACCAACAAAACAACTCCCTCTCTCAGACAGGAGGTCTGTGTCCCAGCAGTGGGAACATTATAGGCTGATGATGATGATGATGAACAAAACAATATATTACTACAATAACATTTAAGGTCAGAATAAGGAAGAATTTAAATATTTACTATTCTTTCTCGTTGACAATTCCCAGTAAGTAATTTTATTTAATTAAATTAGATTCGTCCAGGGTAAAAGGATTTTATCGCAATTAATTAATTTTACTATAATTTCGGTACAATGGCCTTTTTATACTCCCTAAACTCATCCACGTTGATAGCATTGGTTGTAATGTGCTGCTGGAGTTGCACATAGAACGGGTCAGGAGATAGGCATTAGATTGAGACGAGACTCCGCAGTTGCACCCTGCTTCATTTGAATTTGAAATGACGATAGTAGTGTTATTAACTAGCGTCACTTTAATAAATCAGTCTATCAAATAGTAGAAATAAAAACTACAGCTAAATCCGTCGCTGAGTGTAAGTACCGTATACCACTGCAAACATCGTAAAAAATAGGCGACGTAATAATACCTTAGAAAAGTTATTGATATCTGCTTATAGAGATATTACAGGTGCAATTTACTGAACCATCCTATCGCCATTACCTGTCTACCATTTGTGGCAATAAATAAATTCTTTCCGAAACAATATCGCAGTTTATTCCACTTTTTACCTGTCTTTACGTAGAGCTATATCTGACTTGACAATATAAGTAGTTTTGACAATATAACTGCAAGTATACTTACCATTTAAGGATTAATCGTCCTCTTCAATTCCCCTTTTAGTAAAACTTTTAACAAAGAGAACTTTTATGGGTAATTTATTTAACAAAAAGAATTAGACAAGAACTTTTGAATAAAGTTACCAACATCAGATAAAAAAAGTTATTTTCGTCTAACATTTTAAAATTAACGATAATTTATAATTAATCTTTGTATCGATAAATCTCGCAAGCGATTATTATGGGAGGCTTAACGATACAACCATGTAAAAATTAATGAACGCCCGGCTACACGAGCCGAACACGCGTGCTACGTAATCCTTCGTTTAATTAGCAGATAGTTAACTGGAGTTTATGAACAGCGCTCTAATGTATTAGCTGGAAGGCTTCCAACACAATGCAGAAAAAGGGACATGTTCGTTATTATAAAAGCTTTGGACATAGTGCCTGTACCTCTGCCAGCAACTTTACATATCTGCGTTGAGTGACGTAATTTATCAAATTCGTAATCGTCACGACAGCTCAAATTAGTTCCACGTTAACTTTGAGCCAAAAGCCCGACTCCACCAGTTTCGGCAAAATGTTTTATATCCCCAAATGAGGTAGCATTTGGCTGCCTCAGTTAATTAGCGCGTAATTATTTGATCCGTTATAATTTCACTTCCTTATTCAGAAACAACCGAAATTTTATATGTCTCAACGATTCGCCTCGGTGAACGTAAAACGATATCTTTCATAATTCGTGCAATTAGTGAAATTGGGCTGATAATTTGTCAGTTATGGCTAAAATATCCGTCTAAGTGACCGCTAGTGTTGTATCAGTTACAGCTGCGAGATTATCGCTCCACGACATTCGCTTCACTTGATACGATCGCTATTCCCGATTGAGCCCCACTCTAATTCACGCAAATTTCATCTTTGATTTCTATCTTGCTAATTGAATGCTGCGTTTCAGGTGTCGATTTTTATCAACAGAACTTAATATCTACGCCATTGAAAGTTAAACATGAATCAGTTTATATTTTTACTCTTATTTGTAAACTTTTATATAAATTACTTCGCACATACCCTTAAGTTGGAGTTGCTAAAAATAAGCTTATGTATGTGTTTTTAATTATAGTTTGTCTCAATTTATTGAACACGTGAGCCATTTTAATTTCGTTTCTCTTTGTAGGAAATGCATTTAAGATATTATTTTTCGATTATTTATTGTTACTGCCTGCGGAGTTCCAGGCTGTCGTAGATTCTATTTTTTTTCGAAGAATAAATTGACTCCTAATTACGCGTTCAGATGGCCCTAGCATGACTTTTCACGTATTTGTGACTTAAACGGGACTTTGAAGTTAATTTGATGGAAAAAATTAGTTCGTCGTCCGCAAATACGAAGTGATTTTCCAATTTCCACACAATAATCACCGTAAATACTTCAAGTATGCTTTAAAATAATCAAAATGAAGATTCTTGTGATGGAAGCTCATCTCACGTATTATTATATTAGTTGTTTTTTTCATTAAAATCGATAGTTTAAACATCACATAACATGGAAAAATAACACTTTGGTGGATCGAAAACAAAGCAAGCACAGACATTGGCGGATAGTATACTTCGTAGTAAACTACCTACATAGTTACCAGCTACGAGTGGTTGACGCTCACTGACCGCTGTAAACGTGGTGACACATTGACTCGTAAATCTCGACGACAACTCTCGGACGCAACGCGGTGGTCTCGAAAAGTCGTAACTAACGCTTCCATCTATGGTCACCTGAATGATGTCTCGAGTCTTACATAGATTTGAATTTTGCGAGAAACATGTCGTTGAGGTTAAAAAGTAAGCTTTTTGTTTTGCACTAGTTTGACCTCCATGGCTTCGCACATAATGGGGTTGAAATTTATTCCCCACATGACTAAATAGAACGATGGAGAAACATCGTAACATCCAATAAGTAATTGACTTGATTTTGAAGAAACTGACTACTGTGAAATAAAACCTGAAAAAAATTAGGTGTTTCATACACAATGGAGTATTTTTCCGTTGACAATTTGTTGTTCTCGAAGTTGTTTATAAATACTTTCAGTTAATGAAAGGTTGTTAATATTATACAAATAGCCCTGTATAGTCTTTGTCAGTTTTTTTTGGATACTTTGTCATCCACAGCCTGACTTCAACAATTCCTGGGTAGCCCGCTCTTCCTCTGTCCCAAAAACCACCTCTCCTAAGCCAGCGCCATCCAGGCACATATTAATCCAGTTTTAACCAGCTATGGCAATAATTTCTTCCTATTTCAGTAGAAAGGTCATAGGGTATTTTTCAATAGAAATATTTTTTACCAGATTTTAATCTATATTTTTGGTAAATCAAACTTCTGTTTCCAGTGCTCGTAAACATACAACTTCGTAACAATATTTGTGTGGATGGTTCCAACACCATGAATTACACCATATTTTATTTGGAATGTGAACTCATAAAAAAGTATTTTATCATCCCTAATCTATGGCAATATCCATACCGTACTGGTAACAACCATCAAAAAGTTCTACAACTCGCAGGTGTTTCGATTGCTTTAGATATCACTCGATTTTACGAGGGGCAGTTGACGCAGGTACAGCCCTAGGTAGTGTAGGTATTAGGTACCTACCTACTGCCTCCAATGACGACTTACGACATTTTAACTGATAATATATTCATTTGGATGCCACCAGTCAGATTAGTTTAGAAGTTTCAGTCGATCTTATAAATCTTTTTGTAGAGTCCACCCTGGGTTGAAGCGGAAGGGACTGTCAGACTCTTACTGACTTAAATCTACCCTGTTTCTTTCGAGTATTTCATTCGTAGATTGCTGCTTATTAAAACTAGATAGATAGATAGAGGTCCCTTAATTCTACTTAAAACTGTGTGGTTTTTTTGACGTGTCTTGTCCTCTTGTTACAACACCCGTGAATGTTGTCAGCTAATTAAATGGGTATTCGGGTAAAAAACGATTATTATTATTTTCCACGTTACTCCAAACATCCTCAATATCGATTTATTTAACATGTGTTCCTAAATGAAACAATCTACGAAGTCTTATTGCACCTCATTGTTTCACACAAATGAGCAACAAAACGAACACCTCACACAATACAATTTAATCGTACATTACACCGACTATACAATAAAATGTAATTACGAATTATAGAATAGATTGCTTAATCAATGCGTTGCGCCTTCACGCAAATTAAGAGCTATGTCAATTGAGTTGTACAGACGAACATACTGTTAATTATTGAAGTAATTACTTTTCGAAATTATGTTATTAAGCTTAATGAACCCGCGGCAATACAAAGCGGACAGAAATACGGAATGAACATTTGTTTCACTGGCTAAAGGATATCGAGTCAGTGCCGGATCTAGGGGGGACAGGCAGGGCAAGTTCCCCAGACGCCAGTTTCTGGCGATACTAGAAAAAAAAATCTCTATCTTCTAGCATCTGCAAATTATTGTAACACTCTGTTGGTTTTCGTACAAATCATAAGTTTATTTATGAACGTGTCCATAGTGTACTGTGCTATCTCTCTAGAAAATTAAGCGCCCTTCAAAATGGTTGAGCTGAATGGTGCTGATACATGTGTCATGTTCGTGATCGGGCGCTGTCAGTTGGGACTGGTCATCTCTTTGGTGCCACGGTTTATTTTAATAACTGATATTTTTTATAAATGAATGATTTTGTTAATTCTATCAAATTTTTATAATGGACACTTTTAACTTGCTACATCGTCTCACATAATGTACCATCTTTGAAAGAATGATTAACAAAGGTTCTGCTATAATTTTGGCGATCTAAAAAGAGTGTTCATGGAATAACTTATCCGTTCTTCTCCATAGAAATTTATTCCTTGGAATGGGCATCTACGGTACTTTCACAGTTATTATGTCTAGTGACTGGGACTGTTGCATCATAATTTTGCAATGTTTAATAATATTTTGCTTGTTTTTGACAATTCAAATGTGCCTGTAACTGGCCTACTTGAAATAAATGCTTTAATTTTGGTCTAGATGAGCTGATTGGAGAGCGGGCGCCACTATCAATTTATGCCCCGTTTTAAATCCGGGCCTGTATCGAGCAATGGAACTCCGAACATGTAGCCCTGTTTATACTAATTTCTTTCACTTTCAATTAGAGGAGACAGTCACTTACAACTCACTGGGGACATGGCAGTATATCGTGCCTTATTTAGCTCAGTTTAATTCTCGTCAGCGACGCCACACCGCGATCCAATACATTTCTCTTGATAATTTAATTCTTCCATCTTGTTTAATGTGAATTTATGAGAAATGTATGCTTAATATTCTATTCTTTTTAATTCATTTAAGTATCAGTCCCCTTTTTAACCTCCATCTGATGGTAAGCGAAAATGTGTTCAATGGTGAATCACGTTTGCCATGAAAAACATAACTTTGTACTTGAAGACCCCAAGGATGTAGCTATAAAAAAAAACACAGATTCCGCGGGTAGAGAATACCTCCTGGAATACCTCTTCTTAGGAGGTATTCCACATAGGGCATTCGCTGAAAATGGCACCTGAGCTACTAGCACCTTATCTATTCCACATAAGGCTCCTGTCATAATTTTTAACAGGTGCCAGGAATGCCTCCTTCTTAGCTGTGTGTACAAACAAAAGTATTGGCAAATCGCTTTGTACGTACACGACGGATGTCCATCATATAACGATGCCACGTTGCCGTAAATACGTCTTGAAGTCGGTTCTTGTGAAATACCTATTCAAATCTGACCTCAACGTTCCTCCATTAAACAGAATCCGACTTTATAACACTGGTCACAGAACAAAAAAAAAAAGAAAATAATTTTTCTTGATTTTTTTTTCCAAAACTCGCACAGTTCTCGGACCTGTCCAGCGTGTAATAGAGGTTGCCAGTAAACCACGATGCGCGGGCGCCCATGACAGATTCGATTTGTCCATTGTCCGGTAGTACTAACCATTCGATACGGGAACGCTCGGTTTCACTGTTAAGGCCGAGATGTTTGATCGTTAGTTAAACTATTTGTTAAATCCTATGCATTAAAAGAGACTTAAAAGACAATCGCCCTCAAAATCACCACAAAATATTGTAAAATAACTTTCTGTCGGAAGTTTTGCTTTGTAGTTTAATTCATTTTGTACAAGTACGTAAAAAAGTACGTATTTTTTTTTCCAATTGCTCCATGTTGTGTACTGGTGTTCAGCCGACTTCATCACATCATCATCATCATCATCTCAGCCATAGGACGTCCACTGCTGAACATAGGCCTCCCCTTTAGATCTCCACATATAACTTATATCTCCACTTATACTTCATAACAGTTTGTAGAATATATCCTGCCTTTGAAAGCTCTCAAGAAATGTCTCACTAGGTACATTTTTAAGTAAATTTTTACGTTTTTTTACATTTTTAATAAAAGTTAGAATCAATTAACGCTAACCCTTCGATGGCACCGACCGCAACGCAAGCGCCACGCAATATATCAGTGGCATCGATTCAATTAGCGGTAGAACAATAGAATGGCCGCGCGTCCGGACTTGCCCGAACACCACCGAAGTTGCCCGACCGTAGCCGAACGCTATTAAGTTTTATAACCAAATTCTATTGTTTGGGAAACAACATTTGCTTACGGATCAGTGTGTTCGTAAGCTTGTTATCCGTTATGTTAATAGAACTTAATTTTCTGTATCGTTTCACACGTTTCAGTAACGACTTTCTTTCCAGCATTTTACGCCACAAAGGGATCTTAACTATACTTTATTGGTAGTATTTCAGGCAATTTTATTGTACCAATTATAAAGGATTGAAATTAAATTGACCCCACTGAATGACAACACATGAAATTTATTTAACTACTACCTAGTTATCTGCCTCCAACGTCTATAGTTCAGAGTTTATTAAAACTTAATTATCTTGTCTTCTGTATCAAGATGTCTAGCTGGTGGAGCTTCAAATGTTAGCCCTACCAATATCCAGAAACCTACAACAAAAACGAAAAGAAAACAATAATCTCATAACTCTTCTTAAAAGATTTTATGTTGTGTCCAATTACAAGAAAAGTACAAGCCACATAATTCACGCACACACTTAACCTATTTCTGTATCTTGCCACAAAATAAAAAGAATACTTCGCAAATCGTAAGGTAGGTATGCCTCGACCGTAAATCGATCGAAACGACTCTTATTTCAAACGTCGGCAGAATCCAACATGGCGATCAATAAAAGAGGTTGAATTTATCTCTGCGCGGTAATGCTAGGATGTTTTAATCTTTCGGCGCGTGGGCAGGCCTTTAAGCTCACATTAAGTTTCGTCAGGACAAGGTATTGCCTGTTATGCGCTGATTGTATCGATAAATCAGTAAGGAGTTTCTGTTGGTGTTCTTTTTTTAATTTTTAAGCTAAAGACAACGTCTGTGATCTTTGAAATGTACAGCGTCAGTTAATAATGTTCATGTATTAGGGTTTTTTTTCCATATTCAAAGTGATTAGTAAAATGATGACTTAAAAAGTGTGTCGACCTGATAATTCCATCCATTCCACCATTGAAGATGGTCGATCGGTACTGATACTGTTTTTCAAGATTTTTTTAAGTAGCCGACTGCTGTTAAATATGAAGTATTCTAATCCAACTTAATTTTGTGTGAATGTACGGATTCCTGAAAAACCAAGATCTATTTCATAATTTATATGGTGGCATTTTAGTCAGATGTAGGCCAATTTTATGCCGAATAACTGCCAATAAACCATCTTTATGTATAGTCAGTTAAATACCTACTGAATTTATAACCGATAAAGCATTTAGGTAGGTAATCTGAGCTTCGTGGGTGGGTGAGTAGATTTAAGTTACGCCAACATTCAGCCTGCCGGGGTCGCGGGGCTGTCATGTCAGATAACTGTGACCTTGTTATTGAAAGAACACCGTGGATTTCGTTAGTACGAGCCTGCCATTCCCTCACTGCCCACCTTGGGAGGGAGGACTCATTTGATGTTTAACCACGATAAAGAAACTCACTTTCAGTTTTATTAAGATATAAGTAGCGTCAGTGACAGAAACTAAACTAAATATACTTGGACACTTTATGTCGATGATCTACATTTTTTTCTACAACGTGTAACGTTAAAAGCGCAAAACCTCTCGTGGGGTAACTCAGCACATGTTACTGAACAATGTTTGTTATAAAACTTTTGAAAATTCGCAAAAACTAAAATGATTTTTCATACAAAATGAGAAATTGATCGAGCCCATCAGTATGAAAAACTATTTTTTTTTTCGCGAATTTCCTAAAGTTTTATATTTTTACATTGTTCAGTAGCATTAGCTGAGTTACCTCACGAGAGGTTTTGCGCTTTTAACGTTACAAGTTGTATATTAATCCCCCTCTTCCAGCCTTCTAAAATTAATTATGAAAAACAACTGGCACTATGGTGGAACGATTGGCTGTTGCACTGAGTATCGCAAGTTTGATGCCCACATGGAACACATTTTTGCATGGCCCACGCAACTACGGTACAGGAGCGAATTACCTAATGCGGGGATTTTGTCTTTTATTTTCTTATTAGATAAAACACAAACAAACACATAAAATTATACGTATGTTATACGAAGGTATGTACGTTAATTTGTTCTTAAAAGTAATATTCTTATAATTACCTCATTACATTGAAGTCTAAACAGAGAATAAGCAGATTGATGGCTTGTCAACTCGTGATTGTAACAAGTTCGATGTATTGAGGCACGTCTGCGCTTGCTCAGGAAAAACAACGCTAATTAAGTATGACTCCAATGATTAATCGATCAGTAATAGCGACAACTGAAATTAACTCATTACAATAATATTAATTGCTTGTCAATGTGTTGGGTGTGCTAAAAAATAAAAGTAGATAGGTAGGTATAGACGCAAAAACAACAACTTATCCTAAATCTATCAGATTTTCTCGACCGAATAGGAACCTTCTGTTATTGCAATAAAGTTGAAAATCTTTAACGTAGATATGGGCAGCTTCATGTGCTGGTATAATTTATAATACGTGTATGAAACGTCAATCTTTTAAAATTCAAGACAATAGCTACTTTGTTTAAAATAACTTCAGCAGCTTTTCTACATTACAAAAAAAACTGCAGTCGTGACCCAGTGTTACATTTAATAACACTTAAGGTCCTCCAAAATAGCTAGATGTTCGAGCACGCTTTTGCACACAGGTATATTTATAAAACCATAAGTACACGGCAAAATAAATGCAAGCGGACTTACTTAACAAGTAAAACAAAAGATAACAACCGCTACAGCAATTATGATTCGCAAACTCATCCAGTGCAGTCATTAACGATCACAGCATAATTACAAGAAATAATATCCACCACAGATAAGCAGACTCGCTAAGTGGCCAACACTAAAGCCCTTTGCGAAACGTAAAATGTGTCATTACACTCATTAACCAACCAGCTGTCAAAAAGATAAAACTAAGTTTAATCGGGCGTTGGACATTAACGGGTGCGACTGTGCGTCCTTATCGAAGTAGCTTAACATTTCAATTAAAACCACGATTAAGAAATTAAAGGTAATGAGTGGTTCGAGGTGCCGATTACACTCGCTAAGGGATTTACGATGCAAAGAAGTGCCGTAATTGATGGCATTTAGAGAGCCGTGTTTTTATATTTTAGAGAGGAGAGAGCCGATGTTTTTCACCGGAGATTGGTTAAAAGATAGGTAAACTGGTAATGGTTGGAAACTGGTAAATAATGATGGGGAATTCCATCGTGATACCTTATCAAGAGCAATGATAAAGGTCTTAGTTTATAGCTATTATAATAGGACGGCTTTGTACGGTGTCCAAAAAGTTTACTAAGTTCAATATTAGTTTCTTGGGATACAAAATCAGCAAATGAGTCCTCCCGTTTTAGGTAGAGGTGGAGCTGAAAGGATTGTACTGGACTTGACTGATTAAAAACTATTCTGTTCTTATATTTGATCTTCGGGTTCCGTGGTGCCTCTAAAGATTCTCCCGAGACTCAACGATACTACATCATACGGTCAAGGTTATCCTATCAGGGTTGCCTTGTGTGCCGAACTTCATCGTAATGAAAACCGTGAAAACCTCTGGTTACTAATGTGTCATTTTGTGACTAAAGGCTAGTTGTTTAATCAGTAAATAAGCTAACTCTTTGTTAATGCCGTAAACATTTAATTTTAAGTAAAAAAATGTATTTAAAAAATATGTTATCAAACAATTCACAACATACTGGTTTGAAAATTAATTCCAGAAGTAAGGATTTAAAAAGAATTAAAAAGAGTATTTTCATTTTGGAAGTATGTACCTACATAGAATCAAAAAATACAATTGTTTCTCAGCATGAAACAGTCCAATTATGGTGATGCGAATTCAATTTGTAATGTAAGGTCATCCTAATTGTATAGCATTACAGGAAATAAAGAACAATCGAGCTCGGATGTGATAAGTCATAGGTCACCCATCAGGAAGCATGTGATTAATTGTTAATGTGGCTGTCGGGTTAATGGCAACCTTTAAAGTCAAATGTTAATTATAATTAAGAAGATATTACCGTAAAAATAAAAGAACAGAAAAATAAAGAAAATCATGGATTGCGAAAAGGCGAACACCGTGATCACAGTTAGTTGAGAATTGTCCGATTTTTTTTACGAATCTTTCCTAGTCAACTTTTTTTCACCCAATGTTAAGGCCAGTTGTTTCATTAGTAGGAGAAGATGGACTGGAAAAGTTATGAGAAAAAAAAACTGCTAAGAAATGGAGACTTTCGAAATCTCATAAGGCTAGATACTTGATTAGTAGCTTAACTATTCGTTATTTTAACTAAAAGTTAACCTCATAAGGCTAGATATTTGAATCAGTAGCTATTAGTTATTTTAACAAATAGTTCTAATATCAAGCCTTATGAGATTTCGAAAGTCACCTAAAAACTTTATTTTGTTAAAATACAAATAGCTACTGATCAAAGACAGAGCTGCAGCCAGCTCTGTCTTTGTCGATGTTCTCCATTATTTGGCAGATTTTTTTTCACATAACTTTTCCAATCTATCTGGGTTTCACCAAACGTACTCTATTTACAAAACAACAAAAGAAGCATTTAGTTAACTTTTTTTTTTACTCAGCAACCAGTAATCCAGTCATTGACTCGAGAAGGTTCAGACGTAGTAATAAAACAGCAAATATACGAACAATTATAAGTTATTCGAGCTTTAACTGCACTCATCACACCTGCATAAATTTTATGTGCGATTTTTAAGTGTAAAACGGTTTTAATGACTTGTTTCAAATTTGGAAATGTGTTTATGAACGACTTTTGGTATTTGTTTAAGATTATCGTGGAACAAAAATGAAATGACTGAATGTTGGATTGAAGTAATTAACAGGAATAAAAAGCTAGATAAGTTACATGACAGCAAAAAAAAACTGATGTTTATAAGACTTGAAGTATTCAAGTAGATAACCACGCTTGCCTGTGGGTTTACTGATTAGCTCATCTCTAGGAACCAGAATTTTCTCGAAGCTCCAAAAAACTGAAGCCCGCCAAAAACATTAAAAAAAAACAAAGAACTGTCAAATTGGCGAAACCAGCTGCAAAAAAATGCAAAATTTTATAAATAGAACACAGTATTTTATTTGAACCTTCACCCGTTTTATAAACAGCCAGTACATAAAAGAGGTTGCGTTTCAATAAATAAGAGTGAAACCTACTTTATGTAAAGTTTTTACATCAGTTACTTATGTACGCATGTCTCATTAAAGTGACATGAAAACAGTAGGTAAGTACCTCGACCTACGTTTACGGCAACGACAACAAGCCGTCTACAAACCACAGAAATATTAAAGAAGTTTCACATAGAAAGTATCCAGGCATACAAATGAACTGGGTGTCTTCCTAGACAATTGAGAAGAAAAAACCACAATGAGAAGTTTTCTTTTTCGAGTATTAAAAAAAAAAGTAATTTCCAAAAACTCTGTAGGTGGCGTTGAACTGACTACGTTACTAGATTTATGCCTTCATTTTTGCACTTATCCACGAGGCACAGACTACTTTCTTTTTCTCTTGGGACATTTTCTTTGTGGCGTGGAAAACTCATAAATTAAAAAGACTGGTCAATGAATATTTTTTTCTTTTTCCTTGTTGTTATTTATTTCCAAATTACAATGGTGTGACTGACAATGTCATGACATGTACGTTACGTTTTAAGATCTCAAAATTACAATCAAGTGAAAAAAAAAAAAATGACGACGTTCCGTTCATTGCAGTAACATACCAAGTTCAGCGCCATCTATCCATCGACTAGGGAAACAATCAAAAGAAAATCCCTCATTATAATCGTTGGAAGGAACAGAGGCCTTTGCCCAACAATGGGTCAAGACAAGCTGACTACTTGAAATACTAAACGTTCTAGTCGGAATCAGTCGAATTTATGATTTTTATATCTTTTTCTATATCTAGTATATTTCGGGATTTGATTACCCGCCATGCGTGTGACGACCCATCATAACCTACATATAATAATATGAACTAAATCCCAATCTAAGTTCATATTTGGGCCGTCAACTTATACAGACTCTTTTTTTTTAGCAATTTGTTGATTCATTTAAAGTCTACAGACGTGCCTACAACGTCAAATCGGGTCAACATTTAATAAATAGTGAAAAGTGAAAACAACTTATCATTTTGAAAAATCATAGGTAAGTAAAAGACCAACAATTCGAAAATAATTATAATTTGATTGTTAGAATGTGGGGTGTTTTATGGGTTCCGTTCAGTACACCTACTTCTTACGCCATGAGAAAAAATTGTTTTTCATCCCCCCATCTCGGAAAGGGTGCTTTTGCTCTTCGATATCTGACCGTAAAAGCCGTTTTTATCCTCAAGTGAGTAAAAGCCGTTTTTATCCTCTAGTGAATAAAGTAAATTTGAATTTAGAACATCGTATGAACAAAAGAGTAGCAGCAGTAATGGCGGCCGGTGACCGCAACAGCTGATCGCTTGCTGTGGTGCCCGCTTGACGTTCGAAGGTTGTCGAGGAAACAAATTCTATTTTTAAAATTTGATGTGGTACACAGGTGGGAAAGCAGAGTACGCTCGTCAGGTGTAAGGCTGCGTTGCCTTGGGCTAACTTGAATCCCTCGCTTCACTAAGGATTTTTAACTTTATTCTCTCGTTTCTTTCGGGTGTTAACACTTGAACCTTCTCGCTGCGCTACGGATGGAGTTTCACCCCCAGAATCCTTAGTATCGCTTCGGAATTCAATACGCCTCCCTTGGAGCGTAATCTACAAATTATTTTGTTAAAATCTCAGACCCGAAACATTCTTGGCTCAGTAATTTGTTTTACCTTTTTTATTTGCTTTGTGCGGTTTTCCTTTCACGTCTTTTTGTTATGTTATGACAAACCAAGATAAAAATAAGTAACTTAATAATACTTAGGTAGTAGTTTTCAACTACTACCTAAGTATTATTTGTGAGTGAATTTCCCGGGACCGAAAATTGCGTGGCATCAATGAAATCGGTACTAAAAAACATAGTTATAACGTTCTCAATTTTTTTTCCGGGTAGGTGAAATAGTAATCTATGTGTAGCACTAAATGTTTATTTAATTGGATTAATGGATATTCCAAAAAAAAAATATTAAACCTCAAAATCTTTCATTGCCGTGTTTGTCCATACTTCACCTTGTTGTGTATTATTCCACATTGATAAAAATCTATTGGTTATTTATACTAAAACCTCGTTTTATTTGATACATGAATAGTTAAAGTATTGCTACAGAATACATTTATTCAAATATTTAAACAAAACAACGAATGGTTAATAAAAAATCACTTGTCCCAGAACTACCCTTCATCGCCGTGTCCTAATCATGTTCAAGGATATTGTTTTACCTACTACTTTCTTCCCCCCTACCGGTATGCTAAACGTTGCATATTAGTGCTGCCTAAGTTCTCAACGTGGAAGGAAGTACACACGTGCCTGCGTTTTCGCACCATAAATTTAAATAATCAATTTTTATTTTACTGGAAAAATTTTCTTTCATCGCCGTGGATAGATATAACTGATATTTGAATAAGTTTGTCTTCATGAGTAAGCATTCGATAGAACACCATTCCTCATATGTTCATTTGTGAGGTGCTTATTTCTTCGAATAATTAATAGATTTTTTGTTATTTATATTTTTTGCCTTGATTTTCATCGACGTGTTTTCATTGCCGTGGTTTCCGTGGCCGAAATTTGCTATGGAAATGAAAAAAAAGACATGGTAATTAAAAAAATTTCATTGCCATGCCTTGTAAAACAATTTAGTTTCATTGCCGTGGTCAGATATTTCATTTCCGTGACTTGTGTTTTCATCGCCATGGTATGATTAGGCAAAGAAAACATCTTTTGTCACCTGCGGTTCAGGTAATACCGATTACTGACGGTACAAAACTCGTCAAGTTAACTCTAGATTGTTTCTCTCTGGTCTCTCTTTAGATTTGATGAGTTTTTTACTGTACAGTCAACTACAAAAAGATGTTTTCATGTTAACCTTACAAAATGACGTAACATTTGGTACTATATCACACGTAAATACACTCACACGCAAGCAGTTTCAATTCAGTGATGTCTCTGAGATCAACAGGGTAAAAACCTGTAGCGATCACCGAATCGTAAGAGGCTCACTGAATATCAATGAAAGGTCCAGCCTGATGAAGTCTACGCTCCCACCTACTCGGTCCCATATTCAGAACCCCGAAATCAACTCGAGCTTTCTAATCGCTTTGCTTTCCCTGAGAACTTATTGACCGAGCAAACCTTAAACCTCATGTCTGAACGTGGTTTGCTACAGTTGCAGTCTTCCAATGACGCGAAGTCATATAAGCAGCTAAATAGACGTATATCTAAGTCACTTCAGAGCTTCTGAAAGCGGGTGGAATACCGGTACTTAAAGTCCTCCAGAAGCTCACTAATACCGTCCTGTTCTAGGGCAAAACGCCTGAAGCATGGAGCAAAGGTGAAGTGGTGCTTTTCTTAAAAAAAGTTGATAACAGCCTATTGAAGAGTTCTTCAACACGCACACAAGAAGCATGATGGGTCTGTAGTTACAGACCCATCATGCTTCTGAGTCATGACTGTCAGACTTGATGACTTCTAGCCTCCCGAACAAGCCGGTTTCCGAAGAGGCTATAGTACCATACACCACATCCATACGCTGCGGCAAGTTATACAGAAGACCGAAGAGTATAACTTGCCATTATGCTTAGCGTTTGTGGACTATGAGAAAGCCATCGTATCGGTGGAAACATGGGTGGTACTTGAGTCACTCCAGCGATGCCGTATTGACTATCGGTACATCAAAGTGTTGAAGTGTTTGCATTATAACGCCACCATGTCGGTTCGAGTACAGGAGCAGAGCACGAAGGCGATTCCATTGAGAAGAGGCGTAAGAAGGATGTTATCTCCCTGAAACTGTTTACTGCCACAATGGAAGACGCCTTCAAGCTCCTGGAATGACAAGGACTTAGCATCAACATCAACGGCGAATACATCACTCACCTTCGATTTGCCGACGACATCATAGTCATGGCAAGTCGATGGAGGAACTCAGCATGATGTTTGATGGCCTCGACTGAGTTTCACAATGGCTGGGCTATGGGCTTGAAAATAAACATGTACAAGACGATTTTTTTTTAAATTTCAAATGTCGGTATGATGCATAATATTATTTTGTCAAAGTCTGCCAATCAGTTTGAATATAATTGTAGTTCTAATTTTAACATATATTGTACTCATCGTTGATTGATTCTTTCATTGCCATGCCACAGTTCTTTCATTGCCATGCCACAGTTCTTTCATTGCCGTGGGCGCTTGTTTCATTGCCGTGCACGCATGTTTCATCGCCGTGGCACGAAATTTTTAAATCCTTATATCTCGTTAGTTTTTTAAGTTATCTGCTAGACATTAAGCAAGAATATATAAATTATCAAAAACTTTAATAAGAGCGTTTCTTTTTTTTAAAAAAGCTTAAGATTAAAAAAACCACGGAAATGAAGATTTTATAGGACCTGTTGAAATTCACTCTTGTATTACTTTAAAAATTATTCTGTTCTATAATAATGTCTTAGTTAATACCTAAACTGAAATAAAAGCCTATCTTGTGTTTGTACAATGTACATCTGTTTTTATTTGTTTTTGCATTTAATCATTTCCTCGCTGAGGTGGGATGAAAAGTTACGTGTTGCACTCGAGTGCAAAGATTTTTCACCTTGTGCTCTTTTGATTCCCTCGCTATCGCTCATGATTCTAATTTTGAATCACTCGTTGCACTCGTGATTCAATTTTAGAATCATTCGCTTGCTCGGTCATCAAAATTGAGCACGCGGTTAAAAATCAACTTTGCACTCTTGTATAACAAATAACTATTAAACACGCTGTATGTGCTTTTTAAGAAAACACCTATTTTAAATCTGGGGGCTACGGCAGTGATTTCGCCAAGTCAAACAAAAAAAGCGACATGGCAGTTCAGGCCATTTCCGACCCCCTACAACTTCGTTGTGGATAAAGTCAAGATTTATGACAAAGGCTCTTATCATTAAACCTACTGAAGTTATTCTGTACATTGTAGTTATTCTGTTATGCATTGTTCGACATCGGTGCGCAGCCTCCTCTCCATACGCACCGCCACTACTCGATAATTGGAACTCGCTAACTTATCTGCGGCACAAACAAGGTCCTTGGCGATTCGCTATCGAAGCGTTAACGGGTACAATTTTCTTTGGAAATTCAGTTGAAAAATGTATTAAAAAGCTGTCTTCATGATCAACGGTCGACACATGGTAAATTTTGGAGAGACGGCTTCATCGATTACTACACTGCAAACCAAATTACAAGTGAGTTATGTTAAGGACTTGTTTTATCAGCCCCCAACCTCGTCATCGACAAATCACCTCAGAAATATGATCGTTCGTAACCGTGATTAACTGTGACTGATTGCTGCACCGTGATATATCTGACACCGATACATAGCTGTCGATACGCCGCCGTCGATATCGCCGAAGGCCCTTTTCCGACCTCTCTTTAAGGATATTCACCAAAAACCGTTGCAAAAACACGCACAAGTGCGTATGTAAGGCAGGCAAGCCTTACAGGATGACAGCGCGCTCGCGTCGGACAAAGAATGATACAAGAAATAATTACGCCCATTGATCGGAGCTCATTAAAATGGACCAATGGGCGTCGGCGCGGCAACAACTACAAAAGGAAAACGGCACGAGTAGGCACAATTTGCCGCGGCGCCGCCGCCTGCCCTTTCTTATTGAAATAATTCAACTTATTCAATTAGATACAAAGCCGTTATTCTGTGGAATTTATCAATTAAACGTCGTCAGTAAGGTTGACTTGCTCGTTAGAGACGTTTAATTCTAAGCACGGATACAGCCTTGGATCAAATGCGGTTCAGTTCCGCGGAGAATAATCTTGTAGTGGAGTGCTTCACTGGTTTAATTTGAGCTCGCAGTGGATTTGCTCTACTAAAAATAATTTCACATTGTTTTACTTGAAAGATAATTTTTTCTTTCTTGTTTTTCAGATCTTGATACTAGAAAGAGCACCTGGAGGTAAATGTACAGGTATGATTCAAAAAAACATAATACGTTTTTTTTGTTACCTTTTTTTGATTATCACTCTCGTTGATGTCTTTACTACGTGACATATTGGTGATGCAGCACATTTTTATGACACTTTTTGTTTTGTAATTTTGCCCTTATTACCTTCTCCTGAGTTCTGTGCAAATCCTCCTTCCTGTATTAATTATATTTTCAAACATTTGGATACTTAATAAAAAAAGAAAATGTAAGTAGCTAAATCCACTGGTATTCAAGGACCAGTGCGGTAATTTCCGCATAATTATAATTTTAAATTACAACCCACATCACATGCTATGTTCTTTTTTAATCAATCTTCCCAATATGTCGTGAGACCCTCAAGGCCCAGAGCCTTAAAAAAATCAGTACAACCGAAATCAAATTCGAAAAATCTTAAACACAGTTACACAGCAACAGCTGTTGGTGGCGCGTGCGCACCATCGTCACACGCGACGTGCAAATTGACGCGCGACAAGATGGCCGCGGAATAATAACGCGAGTTAATGAGATGCCCGAAGTGGCCCGAAGTAGCCCGAAGGCCTGAAGCAGACCTGCCGACTATCTGTCAGTACGTGTTTAATGAGACTGGAGGAAACGTTTAAGATAAGCGTGTGTTGGAATTGCATGCAAAGAATTTGGTAGGAAGGTGAGGACTAGGGATGCATAGTGGTTTTATTTTTATCCCATTGCGGAGAGCCTATGAGTATGTGCCCATTATTGAGAACATCTTAACTGTAATTTTCTTCTAGCTAGACTATGTTACTAGACTAGTTTTTTTTTTTCTTAGTTTGTGGAACGAAATTGATCCCGAATTTTGCCTCTGCCCTTTTTTGTTTTTTTACGTGGTAAAATCATCAAATTTGGCCTCCCAGCCAGGCAGGGTGGGAGGGGACTGTCAAACTTGTACTGACTAATATCCACGCGGACCTTCACGTTGGCCCTTTACGTTCCAGGGTCACGATAAGTCCCGCGACCTTTTCTCTGCCCTTGCGAAAACCCAACATAGTCTATTAACAAATCGAATGGCTAGTCATTTATTAGAGTATTCTCAAACAAGTGAAAAGTTTGTCATTTTCATTGAAAAATTGAACCATAATAGCCCTGTTTACCTGAAGTGTTCAACAACACATTTAATTGAAAATAAATGAACCAGCAAGCAAGTCTTTCTGTTAACGACCATGTATTCCGGCCCGTACATGCAACTTGCTCTTAATTACTATTATATTACATGCTAGAGGGTGCTATTGTATTCGGAATTTAATAATTTATGACCGTCAATGTATGCGTTAACACATTTATAGCAAGCAGCCATTTTGGCAACGCACGTCTTTGCCACAGTTCCCATAAATTTCTAATTAGCTCAATACGATAAAACAGTTGCGTTCGTAAACTTGCAATCAGCATAAATTTGTAATTATTTATAACTGACATAAATATTGGAGGTGATATTTACAGTATGGTGGTGAACGTTGATTGGGTCAAAGTTTTATTGTATTAAAAATAAAACGTTATTTTTAAATGTTAGTGCTGTAAATACGATTCTCCAGCAGCCCGATGCCAAATAAAACATTTAGGATACAAAAGAGGAATTAAATCAGATATCAACAATCAATCACAATTTTCACAATCAGTGTTCTTCTGCGAATATGGGACAAAAAAAAACGCATGCTTAATAACCTGCCTATTGTCCTATTGCTGGGCAAATGTCTCCTCCATAAACTTCCACTGTTCCCTTTGTGCTGCTTGCTCCGGCCAATCTCTCAGGAACGCTTCTAAGTTGTCACGCCAACATGGCAGCAACGTTTATTAGGCCTGATTCGACAACGACGCCCTTCCGGAACCCACTGCGAAATGTGTCTACGAAAATCTAGATGCATTGTTTAACATGTTGACATGGTAAGTGAAGTATATCTTGGAAAGCGTAGACCTGTTTACTGTATGTACGTCTGACTACAGTCTAAGAAAATAAAAACCTAGTATTGGCTATCTAAGAATAACTGCTCTCAGAACTTAAACATCAGCAAACAATTTATTGTGAAGGTACCACCATTAAATATTCACGTCGCTTTACCAAAACAAAAACGGAACACGTCCTTGTCGAAACGAAAACAAAAACTGGCAATGTTAGTTAGTTTCATGTACATCATCAGTGACCAGTTTTTGCGTGGTCCGTATCAATGGAGCTGAATGGTTCGACGGCGACGCAAAAAGCGACTCGCCGCGTGTCGCCATTAGTATGTGTGGTGGCGTCCGAATGTGAGCATTAATTTATTGACAATATTGTATTGAATAATGCACGTTCAGGAACGTTGGTGTACCGAGCACGCGACCGTTTCCTGCGACAACCAGATTTCGGTAGCGGTACACTACGTGGCGATTTTATTAGCACACATTATTACGTTGACAATGGCCGTCTGGTTTCCTGATGTTTTCACTTTTTCTTTTTTTCAAATTTCGAACGTTCCTTCGTTCTTCTTTTGAATCTTAAGAAATACTGGTGGAAAATACCGTTAGCTTCATTTTAATGACAAATCGGCTTTGGCGAGAATATTTAATGGAAGTACGGGATTATTGAACATAAAATCTGCAAGTAATTTTCATTTATGGTGCTTAGATTTAATTTTATACTGTGGTTAATTCGATTTTAATCGAAACAAATTAATATAACACCGTTATCTTGAAAGCATAACGCCAGTAAAGCTGAAATGTTAAATTGTCTATTTACAATTCCTTTAATACATTCATGTTATTATTATAACAGGGCCAAGAAGAAGTTCGGAGCTGAAGAAATCTACCGATCATTTGTAAAGTAGGTAACCCTGAATAGAAATAAAGAATAAATACAGATAAATAACCGTCAACAGACGAAAAATAATTGGTAATATTAGCTACTCTACTTACCAATTATTTATTCTTCGTGATCAACGAAGAAAACTTTTCAACTATTCATGAACCTCATTGTAAGGGGCAACGGAACTGACCAATAAGTGAGGCCAGGGAAACCTTAATCAGCAGAATAAACTGGAAATTTATGTCCCCCTGGTGTGGGATTAATTAAAATACTTTGCAGCCATTGCACGGCCGTCGGGGCATACCGCAATCTGTCCCCCGCATTTGTTAAAAGGCAAGTTTTGATAAAAAACACCGATTGTGACCATTTTCCGCATAAACAAAATGTTCGCACAAAATAAAGGTTAAGAGCGTCCGATAAATCTTTGTCCACCTTTTTGTAGTTGCTATGTGGAACATAAAAGTCATATTTCTTTTTTGTTATAATCCTTTTTCGACGTTATAAATTGAACATGATTTTAGGATGATGATGGCATTTAAAAATATTTTGCTTGCTCTTTGATGTTCCGTAGAATAATAGATTTATGACAATTTGAATTTGCTCATATTCGTCTGCATTGCATGCATAATATTTTTCAGTGTATAAACAACATTTGTTGACTAATCAATTAGGCGGAGAATACTACATTTTTCTTTTTTTGCCGCATGATTTAAACATGTTTTAAGATACCACGAGCCATTAAAACTAAACCAAAAAACACAGCCATGTTATCAATGTCCACGCAACGACGTCGAAACTAATTTAAATATCGAAATGCATTAAAAGTCAGTGGGCACACGCTGAGCTCCTTTATTTTTCTTTAATTAAGTCCAAATTAGAGCAACAAAAAGGTTTGGTAAAAAATGTTGGAGTACGAAAGTATCTCGTATGTCGAGACTCGTTTTGCATACGATGCCCGGGCGGGGTCCGGGACAGTCGATTGACAACCACGACTCATTATGTCAACCAGATCGATCGAGACCTGATCAAATGTCCAACTGACTTGCTGAACACGTTCGTTTTATTTAATGTGAAGTGAAGTTTTACGGAGAAAATGATATGCTTATGTTATGTACTCAGTAAAGACACAATAAGTATCCATTTTGAATAGTAAAATCTAGATCACATTTAATGGCTGTGTGGCATAAAAAGCCGACATATAAATCTACTGATTCTAGTTTTCATTAACATATTCGGAGCGGTGTGTGTACACTGAGCTTTGCCCCGAGATTCGAATTACAAATCATCTTTGGATTTAAACATTCTCTTTGCTACTGTACTCGTTAGGAACAAAATCACATCACTATGCTACATTAAATTTAAATAAAGAACAAAGAAAAAAGCACAGCAGCAACCATAAACAAGGCTTCAACAAATCCATAGACTACTATACGCCTAATGAACAGCTTCGAACTGCAAATCGACTACACAATTCATCATTCAGCCAAAGCTGAAGGCATCATTTAGACTGACCAAATGAGCCGACCATAGTTGTAGCGCCTCTGGTCTGATATGACAATGATTTATACATTGTCAAGCGAGAAATACCCGTGGCGGGCGTTACTTTCTATACCAGGGGTACCCAACTAGAGGAGTTTAGCCCCCACTTTTGGACATACGATGATTTTAGTGAGGCGGTCTAAGGGCTCCTGATTCAAAATGTACTGAAAGAATATGCTATGTTCCATTCTTTACACAACTATTTGGGTTTCATCTCGCGGTTTGTCTATTGTTTAAACAGCTCCCACGAAATAGGAGAAATTCATAGTGTGGGTGATTTTTCGGTGGTTCCAAGGTATTAAAGGATGGGAACCAGTGTTACCTATACTGTAAGTACGTAACGAGCTTGACGCATATCCACTACGATTAATATCTGTCTGAGCCGCGTCCCGTTGCGTTCGGATACATAACTTTATTACAAAAGCCTTTTTAGCATCGTTTGTTAGCTGATTGATTTGTAATGTATATTATAGGTCATGGGATGTGATAGAGCAGGAATTGATGTAGCGTATGAAGTGTTGTCGGCTTTTATTGTGATCGGGATAAAGAAGTAATCAACACAATTAGACAAAATTGAATTAAATATCTCCTAAGGACGTTCATACAAATGCGGATGAGTTTTGAAGCCCTGTTTCTTTTTTTTATGAAAATGATAGTATCTAAAATTTCAATTAAATTATTAAAGTATTCTTCGATAAATCCAGTAAAGTTACAAAAGAAGAACTCTTAAATAAACTTGCTATTCAGGGCGAAGAAAAGTCTGCTAAAAGTTCAATTAAATATCATTGCGAAGTTAGCTATGTTCATATGTTATTGATATATTTAAACATCGACAGGAATGAGAACCCAGGAGGTCAGTAGTACTTTTTATTCACTAGAATGATTTATTAATTTTACATTACGAGCGTATACTCGTACAAAAATAAATGGACCAGCCAGCCATCATGCAAAGAAACAGGTAGGACTCAACTAGCCGTGTATAGTAAGTAGGTAGAGGAACATACGGCCTTTGTACAAGGCACTTTCTTGCGACGCATTCATCGGGGACAATTACACGAGATCGGAATACCGACAGCATCTTCTTATATTTATTCAGGCAATAAAGCGAGGCACCCGGAATCCGCGGCATCGGGACTTGCGACCGCCGCGCCGCGCCCGCTACGCAAAAACCTGACTACACATACGCTGACCAGTTATTTGTCAAAAATAAAATTATGTTCTGATTATTATTTCAAGCAAGCGCGGCATCCGCCGGGCAGAGGGTGCACGATGCAGGCGATAAAGCGACAATAAAATACATAAATAATTCATATCGCAGAGCCGAGTATTGATTCGCAAGAACGTGTTTCAAATGTTTTATTGTCAGTGGTATTAATAAATGGAGCAGATGTATGGCCCGTTGTTTTTCGCTGCCATATGATTGCTCCGCTTGGCAGTTCAATTAATAAAAATCAAATTTGTTATTTTGCAACGACGATGACAGCTCTTTGAATGCATTTTGTTATCTTTCATGACTTGTTTAATATACTTTTAAAGATAATTTTGATTGCATGTTGCACAACAAAATTATGTAGAACTTGTTCTTTATAACGTTCCTGTAAATTGTGCAGAATACAATTCATTCAATTGGGAGATTCTTGTCTACGTAAGGCCTACGATGTGCTACGCAAAGTATTTTTTTAATCTACATTTTTTTCCAAAACAAGGTGGCAGGAATACGCGTACCTTGATGGCTGGCCCAAATTGAAACTAGAAAAGAACACTTCAAAGGATATGGGAGAGGCCTTTGCCAAGCAAAAAAATAAAACTGCTATAAAAACTATGATGCCATAAATAATATGTAGTTCAAGACCACGTAGGGCCATGGTTATTATCAGAATCAAAATTCATTACTCTATTAAAATACATCGCGCGAATGAAACAAAAACTGACTCATCAACAAGTTTTACAATCGATCATGATCGGCAATGGCCATTCATTTATACATCCTTTCGAAAAAAAAACAAAATTGTGTCATTACAATTCTGCATTGACTTCGAGACATACCGGACTGGTAATTAGTTCTACTGAAAAACTATCGCGTTGTACTTCACTTATATTATACTCATGTATGTACTTTTAGACCAATGAGCTGATAGTCTTAAGGTCAGACACGAAGGTAGGCGGAACGTACCAGGTGCATCAAGGATTTCAACTCATTTCTTACAAGCACAACCTCATTTCATATACAAAACGTTTTTGTTAACATTTTAACTGTTCCTAGGAACAGATACTGGCAAGTATTTAAGGACTAAAGTAGATCAGCCATTAAATAAAGTTTTCAAAAAAAGAATCGATGGTTGATGTAGAACGGCTTTTGTAGTTTTATTTATATGAAGCTTGTGTATCCATGTCTTGACTGATATCCAGTACAATGTTGAATAAAGTATTAAAAAAATGGCATACGAGAAAGAGTAGGTACCTTAAACCTAAATTCTGTGGGAGGCTGCACTTCGGGCTAATTACTCTTTTGTCATCGATTCGCTAAGAAGAGTAAAAGAGTAGAGGTAAGCATGTGTTTCAGCATTTACGCTTTAAAAGGCTTTAAACTACAGAGCGCGATCCTTTCCGGCGGGCGATCCGATTTGACGATACGATCTGATCGCATGCGATCTCTTTAACTTGTTTATGACGCCAGATCGGCTCGCCGGAATGGATCGCGCTCTGTCTTTACAGAGATCACATGCGATCAGAACGCATCGCTAGTTCGTATCGCCGGAACGGATCACGTTCTGTCGGCAAAGACCTTAAACTTACAACCTGGTACGGTAGGAACGGTTCTAATAGGTCACAAAAAGCTCAACATTTCAGAAAACTACCTCAACAGTCACTGCTAAAAAAGCACGCCAGTAGTCAAGGATAGTCCAATTACATTATTTATAAAACGCACGAGGCGTACATCAAAATTATATAATACAGTGGTTGGGATCAAAGGGGCCGCGGAATGAAGATTTGCCCCACAAAATGTCAACAAGACACTATTCGCCGACAAAGGCGAGGCGACCGACTCGTGGGCTCGTGGACTTGCGGGCAAGGTTGGCACTTGGCGCGTATGAAGGAGGGCAGGATTGCCCCTCTACTGAAATGTTTATTCATTTGTTTTCTGACACTCGTTTATGGAATTAGAGTGTAGCAATTCCAATTCCAAATAGTCCACAAACGAGTGTCCATCCTGGATATTTGGAGGTATTCCACGAAGGGCCTGTGACAAATTTTGACAGGAGGCTTATGTCGAATAGATTAGGTGCAAGTAGCTCGGATGCCATTGTCAGCGGGTGCAAAATACTTATTAATACCTCGGGAAGAGAAGGGAATACCTCGATATTTGGCCTCCCTCTATGGGCACTGTAGTGCTCAAAGAGAGAGGCCCAATATCCAGAATGGCAATTCAGGAAGGGACATGAATGAAAAAGGAGTGTTATTGTGATAGAGAGCAGTACCTAGACATAACAATCCTCTTTTTGGGCAGTCGTGTAACAACATGATGCATGGACAAACTCTAAAAGTAACGTAGGATAAGAGTAGGTGGATAAAGATGGTATCATTTATTTCTTTGTACTTTTATGTACATAAATATTCAATTCATCATCATCATATCAGCCGTAGGAAGTCAAACATAGGCTTTCCCCATAGATTTCCAATAGGAATAATTGGAAGCGGTTTGCATCCAGCGCGATCCTGTGGTTCGCTGCGCGTGCGTCTGCATCTCCATTCGAAAACCTTACGGCGGAAAAATTCACAGTAGTAGTAGGTACTTACAGTGAAATTTTCGCGATAGGGTTCGGTGATTTTTCAGCTTTTAAATCATTTTAGTTGAGTCATCTCAAGAAATCGCAAACTCAAACCAATTTTTGTAGTTCAAGGAATAGGCTATCTTACTCGTATCAATTTTTTTCATATTTATTTTGCATGGATATTTCTAGATGATATTTTAGTTAATATGAGCGCTTCGCTTGGCTCGTCTTGGCGAGGGGCACTGCCATGCCCCCAGATTTTATTTAAAACTGGAACTCGATGTATGTGAATGTCTTTTCAATTAAATAATGGTTTATTATAGTCAAAAAATTGACCTCTCCTCACGACATAGTTTCGTGACACCCCTGCACGTGGTCCAGAGGTCGGGTTGTCGGGCATGCGCGGCCCGCCACGCTTATTTCACAGTAATCAGTTAATTGTACACCCTTAACGAGTAACTATCGGTCGCACTCGTATGCACCAGCCAGCACTGGGAACCAGAAACATATAACTATCCTACGGACTTAAGACTCTTCGGAACAGATTATTTTAATAACCCAGCATTTGATGACGTTAAGTTGCTCGAAGCTAAATAAAAACAGCCATTAGGAACGACCGTCAGTATTTGGATGGGTGACCATTTTTTACGAACTAAGTTTTCCTACTTGACGCGAAAAGCACGTTACTTGCTGGACATAGGCCTCTCTAATCGCACACTAGTCTGCCCAATAGTCGGAAACTCCCGTCCAGCGGTTACAAGCTCCACTTTCATCCACCTTGCTTGAGTGTGCCACACTATTTTGCTTACAACTGTGTCACAGTCCCCATTCATGAACATGTTTATATCATCGTTTATTCATCAGTTCTTCGGCTAATATGGTCGGCCAGAATAAGCATGCTGAATAAGTATTCGAGGTAGGTATCTCACTCAGCACATAGAGATTATAAGCATTATTATTACTGTTCTATAGCTCACTGAGCGACTTTGAATCTATGAAACAACCGTACTGTGAATGCCCACAGTTCGGCTGCGCGTGTCATATTTGAAACTGTGAATACTTTCAACTCACCCCATAAATTCAGGAAAGGAAAAAGCCTATTTTAAAAGGGGAAGACTTGGGGTCGACTATTTTTACTTAACAGTAGCACAATGAAGAATAAATTATTTATAGAAGATAATATTTTGGGAGCCAGCGCTCTTTACAATTTTAAAAGATGATGGGGCAGTTTAATATTGAAATCAATTTTACCTGCACACCTAAGGCTGACGATAAGTTAATCGTAACTAGCAGGGAACATTGTTATAAGACCTAGAAATAACACACGCTACGGCACGAGCGAGTCTAATAAACAAACCATTTAGAGCTTAAAGTCAGTTAAAAGCACGTAACTGAGAAGTTACCCCATTCTGAACCTAATAACTTCCACTTAATAAGTATTTTGCATAACCACATATCTCAGTGGCGCAATGCGTTCACATTTGTTGATAAATATTGAAATTTGCGTTGATTTCCATTAGGGCGATGAGGACCACACACAGCGCGGCGTGTTTGTTCCGACCGAGCGCGATATTTTAACGGTTTAGTGCGCATATTAATATACATGACATGTGACGACGGCGCACAGTCTCCTTTATCTCCCCAACAAAGAATTCGATTAATCCTTGATTAAAATAATTAGCCATTCGCTACGGAGTCTGACAGCCGACGGCGGCGACCACCTCCCGAACCAATGCGAAAAATTAATGAGATAACTATCAATAAGAAAACGTTGACATGAATTGAAGTCATAGCCAGAAACTTTACGGCTTATGTACGGAGATCGTGAAAAGTGAGACAGGAAGAAAATTAAACTTTAAAAACAAAAATATTCAGTTTTTATACTGACAGTCTTAATGCTTTTTATTGCTCATTAATGAATTGACTATAGAATGAAAACCTACATCTATAAAATATGCATAGGTACAAGAAGTGTTGCCCAAGCCGGTAGCAATAGAATGCAATGAAAAATCGTTATTGGTTTACATAAATACATATTGAGACCATAACCATTAGTAGAGTCGGCCGGATCAACATAATTAACCGTCGATTAAGATTAACTGATAAAGGTTAAGACGCCACTAAAATCGTAATGTAATTCGTGTTTAATCTGTACTTAACTACTTTACCCATATTGGTATGAGAAACACGTTCAGATGCATCGACGAACCTTTCTTATGAACGTTGTATTTCTTGCCTCAAGAACTAAAATTTATATGAAGAAAAACCTCTACAAAAAAAAAACCTCTACAAAAATTATTCGATTGGTGTTTTACAGGACAGTAGTACCTATATCTGCCAGACTATCAACCATTGAATTTGATCGTGATCAATCTTCACTATTGTTACTTTCAACACGATATCATGCATTTATGAGCTGTGATTGTTATCATTGTTAAATATATTGACACTGACAGCTGTCAAACACTGTTTGTTGTTACTGATGCGCTGATCGCTTTCTCTATTGGTGAATTACAAAGTGTAGCGTATTTACTTAATAGTTACGTATAAACACTATATTTCCCACTTTAGTAATCAGAGCGTCTAAAGCGGACACTTCTAGCAATACCTATTCCTATTGATTCACTTTGCTACGTCATTGGTTACTGAATCATTAGAAATATTGCTAAGTAGTTGTTTTTGACCCGCAGGTATCTGTCACAACACTGTCACTAATGTCACTGTCAGTCGCTATGATTGGCGCGAAAGAGAATACAAGGATTGATCTTGACCAATGTTTGGTGTGGAGGAGAGCCAGTGAAATAGAGACTAAAGCGACTTATTAAAGGATACTAGACAAACTAAATCCTATTAAAACACTTACTATACGTGTTAATTCTAACGGACCTTATTTCAACGTCATAATCTGACATTTTTTTAGACAATTAGTGTTCAACAGACGTTCAAAAGTTTTTGTGATACCACGGTTAATAGGGTCCAATCATCCAATTATCCGTGGTCTAATTATTTTCACAATAAGTAAGTATTATCTTCTCGCTTCCGATGCCGATTTCTCAATCTTATTGAATGTCCAATGAGGCATTGTGTCGAATTATGATGGCAGGAAACTGTCGATCGTCGCCGAAATCGATTGTCGGTGTCATATAATATTATTGCGGCTTTTTTAAGTCTCTCTCGAAAGATTTAATACGGCTCCAGCAGGATATTGGTACTGTTGTCTTATTATTCGCACGTTAATGTTTTTGTTCTTAAAGTGGGTCGTGTCGAGTAATTTACGGTCCTATATTATCCTATATGCTTTATGGCGATTGTTTAATCGAAAATACAAGTACCTATCGTTTGACATTTAGGTCCATTTCTTACGACGAAAAACACAACCAGTACCTAATCCTCGATATAAGTTAATAAATCCAAAACATTGAGTAAATAATGAATTAATGTGAAAACAAGTTTTTAGGATAAAGAAAGCGGGGCCCTATTCTTGAAACTACGCTGTCACCATGTTGTATCTCATGATAGTTAGCTAGTCATGTTTAGAGAATTGTAAAATAATATAAATTTATTTCTGTTGCCGCTATAACGACTAATAACTAAGAAGCAGAATAATATAAAATTTAAGAGGACTCCCCAAACAATAAACGTTATTTCTTGCCGTTTTTATAAATACCTAATGTTACGGAACCCGTCGTATACGACAGATACAGAGTTGTTTCATAAATTATGAATTAAAGATTTATTTTAACTCTTCCGTTTCTTTCCCCTTCGCTATCCATATTCTAAGAAGTTTGAAAAAAATTGTCGCAAAATATACCAAAACCGAAAAGGGCAAGAAAAGTGTTGTAAAATGAATTGCTATGTGATTCCCATGGACCGGTGCACTTGTTGGCGATCGAATTTCTCCCACGCTTATACTGACGTTAAGGCGAAGTGATCTTTTACTTTTAGGAATAATTATTTAATAAGTAGTAATTTAAATTAATTGGAGATTAAGTAAGCTAGCAATTAACCCCTCTAAAGAATATTGAAGGAATATTAGGCGCTACAAAAATAATAATCTTTACTTAATATTATGAAGCTGAAGGGTTTGTTATTTCGTTGAACCCGCTTATCTCAGGAACTAGTGATTTGAATAGAAAATATATTTTCATATTGATTAGCCATTTATCTAGAAGGTCTATAGGTATTTAAAATGACGCTATACTATAACCAGTAGGAGCCAACCAGCTTATGAAACCGCGGGTAACAGATAGTATTCTTAACATAAACTAAGTACCTATTTTTGCTTTCTAATGGTAAAAATGGTTTGCAATCCGCACAGTAGTTTTTGAGTTTATTCATAACAAACATACACATGCACACAAAGATACAAATTTATTTCCTCTTTATAATATTAGTGTAGATGTATAACAACTTCCCCTTTAGCTAACTCCATTGAGTGTAACCGCAAACCAACAAAAAAAACATTCATTGATTGATCCTTTTACGTCGTTGGTTATTGCACCGTGCACACTTGCCAGAGATTCCCACGAAAAAAATACAACACACGAAGATCTAAAGTCTATGAAAGGCTTTCGATAGATATTGGATCGATACGCATCTTAGTGAGTAGTGCAATTAATTCATACTTCAACTACAAAACCTTTTTATTGCGAAGTCGATAGATTTTTTTTTAATTAAATGTATGAACGTTTCAGACTTGATACTGAAATAGGTACATATAAATACCTAAAAACTAACATACATCAAACACTAAAATATTTTGATCTATGGAACAATCGAACTCGCGACACGCAAATGGATAATTAGCAATCTAGTAACGATTGATAAATTTAAACATCCATAACTCAAAACCTGTGAAAAGACAACATTGTTTTTTTTTTAATACCAACCCAAACGGATCCTCCTCCTTTTTGATGTCGGTTTAAATCTGTATAGACAACGTAAGTAAACGTAACCTCACAAGAATCATCGGCAGATGATCTCCGGCCACCGTAGGTGCGGGCATGCGGCCAGCGAGTAAAGGGCAACTCGCTATCCGACCATGGACCATGCCCGGGTCGACGTCGTGTTCCACGCGCGCCTCAAAGAGCGTCAGCAAAATGACGGAGCCCCCTCACAGAGGGCCAAAGTCTGCCGGGATCGCGGGACTTATTTCCATCACCGTGACCCCGGAACATAAAGGCCTATTGAAGGACACCGTGGATTTTAGTCAGTACAAGTCTGACAGTCCCTTCTGCCCTGCCCGGGGTGGGAGGATATATTTGATGATTTTACTACGCAAAAAAAAAGTCCTCACCGTAGAAAAAAATTTGAAAAACTTTAAAATGAAGTCTTCAACCCGAACAATGTTATGTGACACATTGTATGGAGCCTCGCGTTTATTGTGACCATGATTTGTAGCGTATTGAAGAAAGGTAAGCCAAGTGGGCAGGGTTGTGATGATCGTGGGAGGGTAACACAAGCCTTTTACCGTGGGAACATGAATAATTGAGATTTAAAGTTCTTTCTTGGAATGCTCTGTAGCTTTACTAGAGATGCAGGGATATTATCAATGTCAACTAATTTACCGACTTCAATAAAAGGAGGAGGTTCTCAATTCGGTTGGCTTTTTTATGTATGTACTCGTACATCGATTACTCCGAGGTTTCTAGTCCGATTAGTGTGATTCTTTTTTTGTTCGATGTAGGATACTTGCTTTTTGGTCCCATAAAATTTATCATTTTAATCCAATTTGGTTCAGTACTTTTTATTTTGTGAGCATTTTTATTAATTTCTCCTACTAGAATTTTTAACATAAAGAACAGAACTAGTTACTAAAATGCTACATTTAAAAACTAAAAATAAAGATAAAATATTTACAAAAATGAACGAAATAAAACTAAAGATTACAGGGCGTCAAAAAATTCATCCACATCGCTGTCAATGGGGAAAGTGCCCAGAACGCTGGCGGCATTGCCTCGTTGGATCGCAATGCTGATCCTTTGCCCAAGATATAGGCCAGCCCTCTGGTCACGCGAGGCGTCGACTATACGCTTAGCGATGACTTTGAAAAGTTGGTGGGCGCTCGGACCCCATGGCCCTAGTGTTTCAACCCCAAACGGCTCAAACACATAGCTATTAGTCAAGCTAATGTATTTGCGCCGCTTGAGGTTTTCGGCACTTGCAGCAGCCGCACCAGCACAGCATGCAGTACCAGAAAGATGGAATGGCGCAAGGGTGTCGACACATGTTGCATCCCACACCAAAGGTCTACCCAACTTCCAAGGCATTACAGTCATCCCATCTGGTCTCTTCCCATCGTCGCGTGCCAAACCATTGGGTTCTAAAACGGCTGGCACTCCGGCGGTGACAAGAGCACGACGGATAATGTCATTTAAACTAGCGTGCCGTGTTAGCCGACCTGCACTCTTGCTGCAGGAAAGGCCATGGTGCCCGAGGCAGTCGACGCCTTCGCCACACTGACAACGATGTGGAGCCCCGCAAGGAGCGCCCAGACGCAGGCATGTAGCGATCCGGAAGGTTTCGTCACCCAGCATGGTGCCTATGTTGGGTGACGGTAGTGCCTGAAGCCATAGACCCGACTCCCACTCGCCCACAGCCAGCAGGCGGGCACGCTCTACAGAATTGGTTGACGTATTAATAAGATTATACCGTACCAACCTGCAGAGCGGCTCATCCCACTGCCTCTGGGAAGATGGGTTCACGGGTCTATCTGAATCCGGGCAAGTCATTTTCCAGGCGTTCTCTGCATCGGTCAAGCACGGCACTTCAGGGTCAACCAGGGAGGGACTTAAAATCTTCCTGGTTAAGGTTTCAGTGCTGTGGACAGAGGACAGGAACGCCGGTAAACTCACACTAGAAATTTTGCGGACGCCGAGTCCACCAAATCGGATAGGGAGGGTGGCTTGCAGCCACGCTCGGTCGTCCAGGGCCACATTAAGGATGGATGTTAACGTTTCACGAATAATTTGGTCAATTTTGTCCAAAATATGTATTTCGCCTACTTGGATGATCTTTACTTTTTGCGTGTTTGGTACGCGATTACTTCGCCAATTGTGGACCGATTTTCAAAATTATTTTTTTGTTGTACTAGGGATCGTTCACCCTAGGGAAAACTGCAAGTTTCATCGAAATCTGTTCAGCAGTTTTTGAGATAGGGAGGGGAGGGGGGATTTTATTAGCTTCTTGTGTACATGAGCGATGTTAATGTTGCTACGGCTTACGAAATTCTAGTGCACATGTAAGTAAATTATGTATTTGACAAGAATTTGGGTTGAATATTTAAACTTTAAAAAAGTAAAATAAAAACTTAAAAAAAAAAATAACCGCCTTCAAAAACAACCACAAAATAGGGTAAAATAACCTACAAAATAACTTTTCTTTCGGAAGTCGGTGGCAAAAAGACAACGAAATAATAAAATAAAGCCACCGACTTCCGAAAGAAAAGTTATTTTGTAGGTTATTTTACCCTATTTTGTTTCAAAATAATTTGGTCAACGAAGACCTGAATCCTTTATTTTTGGTGTGGAGAACTCATCAAATAAGTCCAACCCAAGGCAGGGCAGGATGGACTGTCAGACTTGTGCTGACTAAAATCCATGGCGTCTTTCAATAGCCCTTTACGTTCCGGGGTCACTGTATGCGTTAATCCCGCGATAACACTGGATCTTAATACAGTTTCTTATAGTGACAATTTCTTTACTTTAAAAAAAAATAAACCTTTAAGTACCCCTCACTAGGAATTTCTCCGGTTGCATGAATGCGTTTACAAACAAATAAACACAATTTTCTTTCTTTTCTTTCAAGAACTCACATAGACAAATGCTCAGATTCGGAACAACTGCTTGTTGATTATACAAATATTTGCAATTTGTGCTAGCTTAGCTACAGGCTACAGCGTCAACCGTGCCCTCTACGTATCTAATTATGCTTGGGCCTACTTAGACGCGTAACTACCGAACACCTTGTCCTATTTACTCGTAATAACCTCCCCCTGTTACATGGGACACAAAATCATAACTGACAAAATATGGATGTACAGGTATACACCACATACCTACCTAATATACTTAACCCATTGGCCATTTTAGTCGTAATATTATGGAGACTAAAACATCAGTCGTCATTTTTTACCACGTCGAAACGCATCATTATTTTACACCATCATTTACTAAACGCTCGATACTTAAATAAGACATCATCAGTGCTAATCTAGATAAGAAATCAGCCATCAATATAAGCTTTAGTAGGTACCTGTTTACTGTTAACAAAACAGTATTTTCATGCAAAATTTTACGATTTACACCATCCCTGGACGTTCTTAATACTAAAATAAGAACAACTTTTTATAAGCATCTTCATTTTGCTTGATGAGTGCAATCATAATTTAATTTAATAGCAGCCAGTACTTATTTTTTCGGAAAGTGAATATGCGCCGGCAATTACATAGTAATGATGGTATAACGTTAATTCAGCGGTAATTTATCGCACACTGTATTGAGAAAAGATAATGACACTACGAATATCGCCGATTTATTGATCAAGACAATGATCGGACTGAAGTGCTGATTTGGAAGAAATCTTATTCTTTTGAATTCAGTAAGTAAGGGTAACTAAAGTTTTATGAAAAATTCTATGGCTTTTATTGGTCTTTTAACCTCCTCCGACGCAAAAAGTAGAGCGTGTATGAAGATTGAGCTTGGTTTCGACGTGTCTGTCTACGGCATCGTACCTAGTTGCTAAACGAATGACGTTTTGATTTTGTTGCGTTTTTTTTTTAAGCCGAACTGATCGTGATGTTTCTTAGCTACAATTTATGAAGATGTGTTCAGGTGATCAGCATCAGCATGTGAAGGATGATTTAGCTGGTTTCATGCAGAATGCAGATCTCTTAGAGTGCTGCCGCACTAAGATTTTATTCGCGCGATGATATTATAATCAATCAGCAAATTCGCAGTGCGTGTTGCTTCATACAATTTCTATATTTCACAGAATTCCGCTGAAAAAATCGTAGTGCGTCGTGACACAACCCGAGGCGGAGCTTCCATAGAGAGCTAACCGCCTGCCAAAGCCGCGGGTCTTATTACGTAATAGTGAGGCTTGAACCTTGAACGTAAAGGGCTGTTGAAGGAACACCGTGAATTTTATTCGGTACGTGCCTGACGCAGTTCCTTCCGTCCCGCCGCCCTTGCGGGTGGAAATATTAGATGAATTTACCATGATAAAAAAGGACGACTAATGATTCTGCATAAAGAAAAAAATTATCTATTCAAAAATGTGCTTGAGAGACATTGTAACCGACTGTACGTAATAGTCTGTTAACCCTACAATATCCTCTATATTGCAGTGTCCAATACATAGATACACGCGCACGTGCTCATTGTGCCAAACCATTCAATATTACTAATTTATGATCAACTCATGAATATGCACAACTCATTTATCGACAACCTACCTATAAAGACGCATTAATGAATTTAATGTTACTTGCAAAAAAAACTATTCAAATATGTAACCCCTTCAGCTATTGCATTATTATAGAACAAAGCTATCGATTTCAGTCAATAGGTATAATTTTTAAAGTTATGAATATGCATAAATAACAATTATGATAATCAATAATATTGGCTTTGATCTTGAATTTTAGCCGAGTCACGTCAAATTCATTAATAGCTGTTCGGCACAAGTTCGAAATAGGAAGGGTTAGGTTCGCATTAACACCTGCGCGGTTTTTGAATGAAAGAAAAAAATGTGCGTGAATAGAATTTTATGAAGGGCTGGAGGAGCAGAGATACGAAATATTTTGGGGGAAAGGAAGGAAAGTGATCTTGCACGCCTAACCAAAAAATACGAGCAATTATTTGTGAAACCAGCATATAGTGTGGTACTTAATAATTTAGAAGCTTAAAAAAATAATAGATCCATATTATGGTTTCTAAAGTGACCATCAATCACATATTACTTACCGTGTTTCCTCCGTGCATCGGTAAGCACTTTATGCCTTCAGTCCCAGCTGGGACAATTAGTTGACATTTAACAGTCGTTACAGATGGTTCGCCGTAGTAGATTCCCACGCGGCGGCGGGCGGACCAGCTCGCCCTAATAAACCACGGGAAGGGTATTGTCCTTGGTAGCGCAGAATCGAGATGCGTCCGTTAATGAGTAAGAGCTTTAACATGCGATGCCTTGCTCATGCTGTCCGTAGTAATCGGTCGAGCGCGATAATGCGCAGAATCACGCACCGTGGGAAGCAAGCATTAGGCATTAACGCTAAAGTACTGGCGCTTAAGTCTACTAATTTATAAACGTTACAATGGTCTCTCAATGGTGTGTTTTTGACAGTTTTTGTATGGCAAATCTGTCAAAAACTTACCATTGAGAGACCATTGTGACGTATATAAATTAGTAGACTTAGGTCCCTGATAAGCTGCATCAAGTTAGACTGCAAGCCGAACTTGAGCCCCAGAATAGTTGAGAAGGGGCAGAGGATGAGGTGGTAATTTGTATCACAATAAGTCTACAAGTTTGGGTCAGTGCCCAGACGTTTTCATAAACTTTTTAGATTCGAGTTTATAGTGGTAGGTCTCCTATAAATAGTGATACGAGAATAGATGTGGTGATGTCCTTTACACCTTTTTTTGAGTGATTGTACGATCTGTAGCAGCACGACAGGGAGCAGGCAAATTTTTTGACTAATGTTGGATACACTGACATTTGTGTATGTATTTAGGTGCTGGATGGCGTTTTCAGAGCCGCTTTGAGGGAGCTCGGTCGCTTGGCAATAAAATCTTTTCACGTTTTGAGTATCTAGAATTGTAGATCTTATAAACTCAGATAATTTTGGTTTTAACATTAAATTTAAAAAATCAGTCAAGCTTTATTTATAAAAAATCCTTGACGATAATAAAATACATACTTACATCATCAAATGCAAAATTCTTTGAGATCCCTAACAAGGTTATCCCTGCATAAATATTATTAAACGGACATTTTTAACATCCTTTTACAATAAATGCATTCTTACATCTTTCAGTACATACAAAATCACAAAGTTAAACATTCAACAAGAAAATGAGACAAGATATATTTTAAAAAAAAACTTAAAAGCATGGAAGCCGTCGCAACCTCAACAAATATGTACTTTGACAAAACGAATCATCCTCTCCAGCTCGATTTTGACTTTTTGTTCGCAGTTGTAAAAAAGCACTGTTATATGAGATAAAAAAGACAATATAGAGCCTCAAAAAGTACAATTAGCATGTACTAAAGTTTTGAGATCCAATCTTGCAGAGGCTTGATGTCTGCAGGGGTGTCATCGTCCCCGGTGTTGGCCGAGCTCTCCGCGATGTCCACACGGTTGCTGAGATGAGAAAACTCGAAGTCCTTGCCTGTTTTACCCAGGAAGGTGGAATTGTTGCCCTGGGATGGGTCTACAGATTCCAGCTGACTGGACTTTGTGACACGGACTAGGTTCCTGGAAACAGAATTTTTATTTATTTATTTTTTTTATTTTTTGTAAAAATGTGGGTAGTGTAAGGGTCAGTACACATACGCGAGCATACGGAAAATCTGTATCTTTTCGTATGGTGTATAAAGTTACATTTATAGTAGCTACTAAAATGAAGGCGCGGCGCCGCGCTTCGCCCAGTCTTAAGTGAAATGTGTATATTTTCGTATAGTAAATAAAGTAAGATTTGGGCCGATCTATTGAAATATGCGCGCAGCATCGCTTCTCAGTGTGAATTGACCCTAAATAATACTTTTCACAATCATAACATACATACTTATTCATTTATTATTGTTTTAAAATTACAATTGCAGAATGCAGTTATCAAGCAAATTATACAAAATAAATATTCTAGATAACTTTCCTTTGAACCCAAGAGTTATTTATCAGTTTATTGTTGTTTCATTTACAATCATTGTAACTTAAACCCTGTGAAAACATCTATAAGGTTTATTACAACTATACCAAGTTGTCTTTAGATAAAAGGGTATATTTATTACTTACATCTCCTTTTCCAGCAGACTCTTGATGACTTGGCTGCCCTTAGCAAGATCTTGGTCCTGTTTGTTGCATAGGATGAGAACAGGAGTTTTGTAGCTCTGCACCACTGGGTCTGATAGCACTGTATATAAATATCTGAAAGAGATAATTAGGAAATAGTGTTTTAAAATATGAGTATGTGCAATGAATTGTGATGCACTTTGTGGAGCCTGGACAAAGCCAGAAAGTATTAAACCAACTCACTATAAGATGGTGGGAAACCATTTTTCAGTCTAAATTTAGCCCTGCATTTACATTGATTTATATAACATCCCAGGCCCAGTGGTGAGAGCAGTGGTGGCCCAGTGGTATCGGTCCCGACTTACGAGTTGTAGGTCGTGGGTTCGAACCCAGCTTGGTGCATTACTTTGTGTTATTTATTTCATCACCACTGCTCTCAAAACGGTGAAGGAAAACATTGTGAGGAAACCGGCATGTCCTAGAACCAGCAAATTCGAAGACATGTGACATTTGCCAATCCGCACTGCGCCCGCGTGGTGGGTTATGGCCCACTTCCTCTCACAAGAGAGGAGGCCTGTGTCCCAGCAGTGGGAAAGCTATAGGCTGATGATGATGATGATGATATAACATCACACTGTGATCAATAGGAGACGAGCAGCAGGGACGAAACCGCAGGGAAAAGCTAGTGTATTGATATAAAGTTTATCACAAAGGATACTTACTCGGCCACATCTCTAATCTCTTTCTGAATGGTCACTGAGTCAATGACGAACACAATGGCTTTAGCACTGTTCTTGTACTGGTCAAAGAACTTGTTTCTCAGTCTCTCCTGCCCAGGTAAGTCCACTAATTTGTAGTTATTCTGAAATTTTAAAAAATAAATTTGGAAAGGAGCCTGGTTACAACCATATTTAAGAAAAGCTTATTATTTTTTTTGGAACTTGTTTATGAAATGACCTTGCCACAGAATGACACAGATGGTATTTTGAAAAACAAAATACAGCCTATGTCACTTGGAAATGCGATCAGATCACCAGCACATCAGCCAGGTAGGCTGATGTGCTGGCAATCTGTCAATTTTCTTTAATAGATTTTCAATCAATTTATTAAAGAAATTGTCATATTAATAAAATTTGACAGATTCGAGTAGGTTGACTGTACTCACTAATATTATTTAAAAAAATATGGTTTCTTTAATTTTAGAGGTTGGTAGGTAGAGATTCTTTAAAAAAGTTAAAATTCTAACATAAAATTCATAATCCACAGTATTTTGCTTTGAAAGTAATTAACACATGAATAACATTATTACAAAGAATATTCATGTATTGAAAGTGAACATAAAGCTGTAATCAGTGAAGCAGAAAACCAAGACTCAACAGTTCATTGACCTCAAAGATGTAGACAAGAATTGGCTATTCAAACCCTGTACTCATAACACTTTTTAAACTTACATTGGATGTAAGATATTCTTCAGCATTCTCCTTCATAGATGTAAATGTCTCTCTATATTGAGAATATACGAGTCTAACAAACAACAGAGTTTTGCCAGAGTCTGAGAGACCCATCAACAATACAGACTTGCGAAGTGTACGCCTTCTTGAGAAACACCACCAGAATACTGAAAAAAAAAAACATAATGTTTGTGGGTCACTCTTGTACAGTTCAACTCAAGATACGCATAAAAACTTTCAGAAAAACTACCTTTGTTCCTTTCACGTGTTCGATTGGTCTCAATGCAAAGTTGGCACAAAGTAAATGTACATTTCAATGTGAAAAAAGTACCCACAAGAATTATAATTTCAGATAAATAACAAGGCATACCAATACGTTCTATTATTTATGGTATTTAGCTACTAAGTATTTTCTTTAACTGTTAATTTAATTCACTTACCCAGAGTAAAAATAAGAACTATGCCGCTCAATAAGGTTATATACCGCGGGTCATTCAGCATCGGTTCGGTGTGAATCTTTTCCTTTAATACTTCGGACTCCATGACTGAATTATAGAATAAAACTTATAGATATTCGGAAAATAGAATTCAATCAAGAATAAACCGCAATGTGTCCAGCAAACTCCAACACACCACCAACAGTTTTGACATTAAATGTCAAAACTTTAGGGATGTGTTGACATTTTGATTATTGAATGAATGAATTAGTCGATTGAATGGTTGTTTATTTGTTATTAGTCTACTAGAGAAAGAAAAAATACAACGAGGACTCAGCCCAGAACTAGACACACCTTCGAGCTGACTTATATTAGTTTGGTTAGTTGATAGTTCTATGTTAATGAAAGGTTTTATTTATTACTTAAAAACTTGGTACATACACGATGTAAACAGAAATAACTAAAAGAGAATGCTTTATTTACAAGCTTCACAAGATTGAATTTCGTTATAATTTATTCCTGGTTTGCCAAGCGTGTAGAAACCATTAAAAAATTAAAAATCGACTAACACTTTTCAGTAACCAAAACTATAACCGCGCTTCACTAACGGTAGTAGAGGAGTCACAAGAGGAGTCCTCTGTTCATGTCATGTCAATTTATGGACTTATTGTACTTATTTTCTTCATTGAGATAAAAGTAATATTCACATCTAATACCAATATATTACAGACCTGGCTGTATGGGCTTGACTCTTTGTCTGTCCTAAAGGACGAAGGAAGGGAAAAAAAGGACTTGGTCAGTAGGTCGTCGACTTAAGCCGCTGTACACATTGGGCCAAGGCATTGGGCCAGCATGTTGGGCCAAAATAATTAATTCTAAATGTCGCTGGTTTACACATTGGGCCAAACGTGCAAATAGCGACAACAGCATGCCAAGATCCTTTGATCGGTGTACGAAAAACTTTCGGTTGGGCAGTATTCCCGCCAAGTACCAACATTCAACATACCGCCAAGTGAGTCTGTACACGCAATGTGTACAGCGGGCTTAACATTTACTGTCAACGTCATGTCAGATCAGCTGGTGTACTTTTTGATTTATGGAAGTGGAAGCGAAGCGAATCTAATTTGATAGTTTTATTATTCACGAGCACTCCGCCCGCGACTTCGTCCGCGTGATTTTCGAACTTTGCTTTTGTGAATTTTTACTCCCAGCCACCCTCTCTAAGAGTTACTTTTCGAAAATCTTAATCAATATTCAACAAAATTTCTATCTCCTCGCAGTATCCCGTCTTGGGTGGTACCTACGTTCTTAAAATAACCCCAATGAATATATTGGGATTCCTTGCTAACAACCCCAAAACTACTCTTAAGGGGTTGAATTTCGCAAGATCCTCACTTAGTGAGAACCTATGTCTTAAGTAGAACCTCCTGTAAAATTTGATACCTCTAACTGTCAATACATCAATCCCGTTTTAACTATCACTTACGTCTTGAGACTCCTAGCACTTGTAGTAACAAAGTTTCATACAAACTATCAACCCCTAAAACAACCCCCTGGGGGTCGAATTTCGCAAAATCCCGTCTTTAGTATCACTTACGTCCAAAAAAGAACCCATATGTAAAAATTAAGTATCAAAACTATCAACCCCAAAAACAACCCCTAAGGGGTCGAATTACACAAAAAAATTTTTCTTGTTGAGCATTAACGTCTTAAAATGAACCAGCATGCAAGATTTGAGACGCCTAACACTTGCAGTAACAAAGTTTCATACAAACTATCGACCCCAAAAACAAACCCCTTAGGGGTTGAATTTCGCAAAATCCCGTCATAGTTAGCATCTACGTTCTAAAAAGACACCTTATGCAAAATTTGGAATTCCTAGCACCTGTAGTAGCGAAGTTTCATACAAACTATCAACCCCAAAAACAACCCCTTAGGGGCCGAATTTCGCAAAATCCGTTCTTAGTGCTCACCTACGTGGTATAAGGAAGGTTTATGCCAAATTTCAAGTTTCTAGGCCCAGCGGTTTGGGCTGTGCGTTGTCAGATCAGTCAGTCAGTTTTGAATTTTATATATATAGATTTGCGTATTAGCACGCGTCTCTCTGTACTTATCAGCGTTTATTATCTTTTTATTGACTCACTAGACACACAAGATCTCTACAGAAGGCAGTGTGCAAAAACAGTGAATAGCTCATTGACTGCCTGTATAAGAATCGATCAATAAACCGCGTTATTCAGTGATTTTAAAAAGAATTGTATGGGGTCAAAAGGCTTACTCAGTCTAACGTATTCTAGCTGCAAATTGGGATTAATTAATTTAAGAAACATGAGTATCGATATAGGAGGTAAGTTCATAATAAATTCATTCATAATAAATTCATGTTGATATAATAATCGAAAGATCTCTGGCTCGATAAATAAACAATTATTTCCAAGGTTAATTATCATAAAAATACTAATTTACGCGGATTTAATTAAATAGCTGTATTTTTTATTGTTCTTGTTTGGCATTACAGGCATGAGAATAAAATACAAGGATAAGGATGAAACCTTTTTGGAGAAACACTTGGTGTCTAAAGAACCTTTTGGGCAATTCAAGGCATGGTTTGAAGAAGCTTGTTCAAGGAAGGAGATTCTAGAACCTAACGCCATGTGTTTGGCAACTGTGTCCAAGTAGATATCTTTCATTTATCTACTAAACCAACATTCATAACATTATTATACTATCGTTATCAGTTTACTCTATTTTTACAATTGTTATCAGTTGTAATGAAGTAAATTATGTTTTTTCTAACAGGAAAAAAATTATGTCTTTTTACAGAGATGGGTTTCCATCAGCTAGATTTGTGTTGTGCAAAGGATATGGAAAAGATGGATTCAAATTTTTTACTAACTATGGAAGCAGAAAAGCTGGTGAAATGGTTGGTATATAAAAAAATATATCTTGGAGTAAATAATTAAATGTATAATAGGTTACTCTATGGTTAAGTTGGCACAAAGCTAAGTTTCTTTTTTGTTTATTCAATAAGGATATCCAACTATCAAATTTAATTAATAGTAATGACTTTATTTGAATTTCAGGAGGCAAATCCAAATGTGGCAGCAACCTTCTATTGGGAAATACTTAACAGATCAGTGAGGATTGAAGGGCATGTGGAGAAGCTGGATGAGGCTGAATCCACCAAGTATTTCCACTCGCGACCAGTGCCCAGTCAAATAGCTGCATGCACCAGTTTCCAGAGTACTCCCATTGAATCAAGGGATGTTTTGTGTGAACGAGAGTCTGTCCTAGAAGCAGAGTACATGATTCCTGGGAAAGAAGTTCCTAAACCTAGCTTTTGGTAATTATTGTCTATGGTTCTTTGTGATCAGAATTTTTCATCATGTTTTTTTCTTCTCTGATTTTATCACCTGTTTTAACATTCTTTCATTCCCTCTAATGCAGCAATTATATCCATAATTGCTGCATTAGAGGATTAAAATAAGACTGATTACAACAATTCTTGTTACAAAAAATGTTGATTTCATTTGCCTTATATTTTTTCAGGGGAGGATACATTATTCGCCCCAGAGCTGTTGAGTTCTGGCAAGGACAAAGAGACCGGCTTCATGATAGAATCAAGTTTAGAAAGCCCAAAGAAGGAGAGGTTCCTGATGGTAAACTATTGCACGAAGGAGAAGATAGGTGGGTCTATGAAAGACTGTCACCTTGAAATGTTCCTGTTAGTAAATAAGTTATTGTAAGAGAAAGTCTTCCATAAATGTTGTAAGTGATCACAATTTTATTGCACATATTTTAAGTACAAATCAATATTAAAGGTTGTTATGGTTTATGTGTTATTTTTAATATTTCCCTTTGGATACCACCTGTGCTCTTCCAGCAAACTTCACTGATTAATTTCCCATTTTTCTGTAAATTTTGTTCAAACTGTCGAACTCCACCTCCAACACCAAAGTAATATGTTTTTGCTGCTACATATGCTGCTCCATCTTTGCTCAGTCTATCCACAATCAAAGAGATGAGTTTGTCATAGTTAGTTTCATTGTAGATAGTTTCAGATGTCAGTATAACATCATAGACTTCACTGCTAGGAAGCTTTTTATTAAATGACTCCCAGTCTCCTGAATAAAATTTGCACCTTTGTATTTCTTTTCTTATTTTTTCTTCTTCCTCAATGTTCAATATAACATTGGGTATGGTAAAATGTTCTAAAACTTCCTTGTTCTGAAAAAATATTCCAATGATGAAAAGCCACAGATATATTGAAAAATAACACTAATTAAACATAAATGTTTGCCCTCTGAGGAACTTAAAATGTAAGCTAGTGAACTAATATTAGGTACACTTCTTTGGCCCTTGGGGGTTAGGCCCCCAAGGGCCAAAGGCGTCTTCTACTTACATAATCTTGAAAAGTAACACTTGATTGATTCAGAAATGCATAAATTCCCAAAATCCCAGCACCACATCCTAAATCTAAGACATTACTCTGGTCAAATTTGATTCCTTCTCGATTCTCTTCCAAGTATTCAATTATATCATAAGTGCACTCCCAGATTTTTAGTCCACCTGGAAATATGTTATAAATAGATAAATAACAGTCATTAATTGAAATAAAAACTTAGCAACAGGTAAAGAAGCATGCTTACTGGCCTTCATATTTTCCAGCAACAAGATCACTATGCTCTTTTTCTGCCAATTCGATAACATTCTTCAAACCACTTTCTTCAATGCTCGCCAATGCCTCAGTTACTACTACATGCCCAATTTCGACGTCACCACAGGCAAACATTTTAGCGCGACTGGCTACATAATCCAAATTTTGTATTTGTTTATCTGGTACAATTTCTTCACTTTCTAGCCATTTTATGGTTTCGTTCTTCTCTGTTGGATTAATGTAACGAGTTAAACTGACGGCTTCAAATGAAATTCAAAAATGAATTTATAATAATAACAAAGTTTCACCTTCTATTAATTGTTTACTGTCGTCTTCACCGGAAAAGTTAAACCTGAAAGTAGTCATGTTCCGAGACAGTGATGAAGTCTGGTCTAGAAAGCAGTTAGGGTTCTAAAATTAAACTTATTTTGTGATAATCAGCACACCGAAAGTTCCTTGCAGCACACACCGCGTCAGTTTGTTTACATGACAATTTGAGGTTGACAAGAATGACAAGTGACAATGTGTAACTGTCAAAATAGCTGTTTTGTAATTATTTGTCTTGTATAGCTTCAGGGCCTTTTTGCCTTACGCCCACAGAGTATTTGCTAGCATTTTGACGGAGGAAGGCGGACAATAAACTTTTTGTTTGGGACAAAAGAAATGCCATTATTGTATAAAAATTAAAAAGTTGGTAATGTCACACTGCTACAACATGTAAAAACAGTTACATTTTACAAAAAAAATGGATGTCACTCCAAAGGAAGATCCAGTCGTAAAGAAATTGGTATTTGCCTGTTTGTATTCTTTTTTGTTCGATGCAGTATACTTGCCATTTGGTCCCATAAAAATTTCACCCAATTTGCTTCAGTGTTTTATATTTTGTGAGCATTTTTTAAATTACCTACTGCTGCTGCCTTGTAAATTACCTACCTGCTATGTGAATGATGAATTATCTTTATTCTGATATCAAGAAGTAATTTAGGTACTTGCATATGTTAATCATCATCTCATGTAGTTGGGCTGATGATGGAAGGTACAATTCCTTAACAGTAAGGAGTAGGCATCGATTGATTTCACATAGGTATTTCTGGAAGTTCCGGAACTATATGTCCGGGGTGCGTTTAAGTCAACCATCCAGTTTAAAATTTATACGGACTAAACGTTAAACACCCCGTTTAAGTACACCGAGTGGTGAAAAATTAAACTGACTAAAATTTTATATGCCCCGTTCACGGTCGTCCGCTGGTATAAGTTTTCGCCTACTAGGATAAATCTTAGCGACCTTTTTACCTCGCTAAATTTTATCCTGCTGTCAGATGGCTGTCAGATTGACTTTGACAAGGAGCTGTTTGCTCAATTCGCTCTCTAGAAACAAACATTTGTAACAAGTACATAGTTTATCACCTCCGTGAACTTTATTTGTGTGTGACAAGTAAATAAGATTTGAAAAAAATGAGAACAATTAATAACAAGCTGAGGTGTCAATTGAATTTGACAGTTAAACCTATGACTCCGTTCAGCGAACTCTCGTTAGTTTAATTTTTATCTGGATGGTTGACTTAAACGCACCCCTGATTTAATTATTTTTTTGTTGTACTAGGGGTGTTCAACTTGGGGAATATTAAAATCGGTTTCATTAAAATCGGTTCAGTAGTTTTTGAGATAGGGAATTTTATTAGCTTATGTACATGAGCGATTTTATTACCGGTGCTACGGATTATAAAATTCTAGTTATAGTGTGGTGTAGGTATTTGACAAGAATTTGGGTGGAGTATTTAAATTAAAAAGACTTTTTTCAAAAATAACTAACGGCCTTTAAAAACAACCACAAAAAAGGGTAAAACAATCTATAAATAACTTTACTTTCGGAAGTCGGTGGCAATAAAGACACTAAAAAAAAAACAAAGGCACTTAGCCTGTTTGTATTTTTTTAGTTTAGTAACATACGATTCCTGTATACTTTGAATGAACGCTTCGGAAATTATCAAACTGAATTCATTTCATTCACTCACACGAGTTGTTAGTGTAAAAAGTTGTGTGGAATTAAATTATATTTTGTATAACAACTGCAAAAAGGGTTTTATCATAGTTAAAATCCCAATAAAAATAATAAAATCATAATGACAGACGTAGCGAAAAAGGTAAACTCATTATACATTTTATTAGATACATCGCTTTGTTTGACACGAGTAACGTACTTTGCTTTGATCACGATCAGTGTGTGTGTGACCTCACAGTTTTCTGCAAAAGTGCTGTTGATTAATATTGTTTCGTGGTGAAAACTTGCTCTGAATATCACCCTTATCGTTGGAAAAGCACCGGAACGAGTAATTATTGCAATGGGAGCGGTAGGTTTCATGTTTTAACAGCGCATAACCTCAACATATTGCGCGGCCGTGGGGGATCTTAGCGTAACATCGAATAATGGCTGTTGTTAGATGGTTCATGGGCACGTGTACATGTTACAGGTACAGGATTACAAGGATTCTCTGAAGCAGAAGGCCGAGCATCTAATAATCAAAGGATTTCCAGAGAAGATAGTGAAATTAAATGAACTTCTAGAAACGCCAAATTTCCAGAACCGACAATTAGCTGATGTACATCAAGTGTGTATAGTTTTAATTGTATTAATAAGGCACTTTTGCATGTCATATAACTGCCAATGCTGTTTGATTTAGTTTTTAGAGGAGGCCATATTGTTTGATGGTCATGTTATTCATTGTCCAAGATTCTGATTTGAAACTGTTGTCTCATTTGTAGTATGTTACTAAACACATCGTCATATCATTTCAGGACTTAAACATTCCAGTTCCACCTCCTGCAGCAGAATTTATTGAGCCAAATGCTAAGCGTCAGCGTATGGACTCATCTGAGGTGTCCAGCATCACAAGTGAGGGCACTCGAGTGTACGCTCTGCCCAACGGCACCGTGCCATGCAACAACCCTCTCAGTGACCTCATCAATCTTGTAAAGCCACACATTAGAGAACTGGTTGAAGATTCCAATTTGGTAAGTTGCTTATGTGTTTAGGAATATTATTAAGAAACTCATGAAGATTCCATCAATAATTTACAGTAACAGTACATTAGTTAGGAGTGACCAAGGACCCATGCAAGAGGATGATTTTTTAATTGAAAATGAAGGTTCCATTAACAATCAGCTCAGCCCAGTTTTGTATAGAACTAAGTATTGGCCTCTTCTAAGTTACACTGGATGAAACCTGTTACACAAATCTTTATCCTTGATTAGAATTGCTGTTTTGATTTTGAGAAAGAAATTACTAACAGTTGAATTATCACAGTGGAAATCTGTGCTGTAATTTGGAAGTGGCATCTCTTCAAATAAAAACCGGATCCTTCTCCTACTTGAGACCACCATTAGGTATTTTATTTTTATTTGGATTTGGAAATGCAATCAATTTCTGTTTCACTATTAACAACATGCCTACATGTATTTGGAAAACTGTATAGATCTTTCTGATTATATGCTATTAAGCCTAATGGAACTCAATCGCGATCGACATCTGCACAAACACTGCGTATGTCGCCGCGACAGTCGCCAATTGAAACTACGCCGTATGATGCAACGCTGCAACCCTCCAATGATATGATGTTTCTTTCCCTGCGCACCTCACAAATTGGGTGAGTTTTATTCTAGGGAGAAATATGCGAATTATCACTTCATTTGTTTATTACTGCGTGGTGTGATGAGGGCTGGCCCCCGTATCCTAGATGAGCGATAAATGAAACGATGTGATGTGATGCTGACTAAGAAGTACCTGCTGTTTCTCTAGGTGGTCTGGCTGCGTCACCACGACTCGTACGACATACCATCTGTCTATGACACATCAGTGATCATTATTTAGGTGACATACATTCAGTTGCGTCACATCATATAAGTTAGCAGCACTGCGTTGCCTTGAGTCACTTTAGTCGCCCACCTAGGATGTGGGGCGACAATTGGCCTTTCCTTGGGTCTCGTTGTTACTTGCGACCAAGTGATTTTTGCAGGTAAGAAGGCAGCTGACACCAGTCTATACAGATCTTCTTAACCAAGAATTGCGATTACGACATTATATTCTACCTATACATATTTTTAAAAATGTAGCATAATTATCTTACATGGGTTTCTGTATAAATATAAGTGTCGAACATATTACTCAGCATTGCTTACTTTTGTTCCAGCTGAAAATGTGGATATCATTCATGATTCCAAAAATCGAGGACGGCAACAACTTCGGTGTATCAATACAGGAGGATACACTTGCTGAGATTCAGTCCGTGGAATCAGAGGCTGCCGCATTCTTTGACCAAATCTCACGATACTTCATTTCGCGAGCGAAGATTGTGTCTAAAGTCGCCAAGTACCCACACATTGAAGACTACAGGAGAGCAGTACAAGTGTGTATTTTTCTTTATGTTCATTTTTTGCCCATTCCGAATAGACAAGAATTAACTTTGTATTAGAACCTGTTACACAAGTCATTCTCTTGATTTCATGGAAAATTGGTCATACCTTCTCTCTTTATGTTAACACAGGGAAAACCAGACTGTTGCATTGGTGTTAATTATCCTTAATTGAATAGTCAACAGGAAAGATTTGTCTTTTGTTACTAATGACGAAACAAACGCCAAATAAACGTATTCGTTTTTATCCTAATACCTACTATCTTTATGCGCGAGTTTTTCGCTTGACCCTCCTTCGATTCCCCCCTGTTTAAGCAAAAGATCTCCAAGGTCCCCAAATCTGTTCAGCTTGGCTCACATGTGAAAGTGGTAGGCAAATAAATCAGTATTAATTGAACTTTTTATTTGTCAGGAATTGGACGAGAAGGAATACCTTTCGTTATGGCTGGTGATGTGCGAGATACGTAACCGCTACTGCTCGCTCCATGACATCGTAATCAAGAACTTGGAGAAGATCAAAAAGCCACGTTCGTCGAATGCGGAGTCTCTATACTAGGCACTATTTCAATCTCAAGTAGTAGCTCTTTAATCACAAGCAATTGTAAGAATACATTGTGGATCTAAGAGTAAAACTGATACTGGCTTATATACATTATTTTTTATTCACTAGGCAGCATTTATGTAAATATTACTTCTACAACTATTAACTTGTGCTTCTACGTGACTTTTTTTTCATCAAATGAGTCCTCACACGCAGGAAGTAGGACTTGTACTGACTAAAATCCACAGTGTCCTTCAAGTAATTTGATAAGTCCCACAACCTGCTTTTATGTGACTGGAATATTTTGTATTAGTTCTCACGTATTTCTAGATTGATGTGAGATATTTGTACACATATTTAACTGGAATCAGACGCTTCACTTTCTGTTCTTTTTGAAAAATGAACCAAAAGTGAATGATTCACACGTATTTGAGTGCAGCGTTTGATGTCGGCGTAACTGTATTATATTTTAGGTGCTTTTGTCTAGTGAGTAAAAACTAAGTGTAATAACATTGTGTTGTGGTCTTATAGCAAGGCGAGAGGGTGATTACTCTTATTATAATGTGAGACTGAGTGCTGTGTCGGAATATTATATTTCTTTGTGACATAATATTGTAGTGATTACAAGCCTGATTGTGAGATTTTATGACCGAATTTTCTTTTTTGGTGTCATTGGCAAAATTGCGGTTCCAATAAACCTGAGTTTTTGACATTAAACTACACAGTATTTATGAAGAGGAACTTGCTATGAAACTACAATATGATTATTAGACAGTTGTTCCAAAACTATTCTTAAAAATAGGTTTGAGTTAAGCTAAAATATTATGTTGTTACTTAATAATATCTTCATTAAGCGCAACATTTCTATTTAATGGAAACTTAAAATTTCTGTTTATAAATTCGTATATTTCCGGTTGAATTCTATCCAAAAGTGATATGATTGGCTTATAGTCAATATTTAATTTAAATATGTACCCTATGTCGATAATGAATACATTTCTATGAATGTGTATAAATGCAGTTTGTGTTTTCCCGTCATTTTTCAAACTTAAAATCAATAAAACATTACTAACGAAACCTATTTATTATTTTCGTGAGCGAGACGTGAATACATGTATTTACGCAAGTATGAGTAGGTACACACTCGGTGACTCGGTCAATTCACCCCGAGACGCGACGCGGCGCGACGTTACACATCGATACTGCGAATGTGTTTCTTATCGTGTAGCAAATAAAGTTAGATATTGAATCGCTATTAAAATGCAGCGCGGCACCGCAGTGCGTTACGAAAGGTGTACCTTTTCGTGTAGGAAATAGAGTTAAAGAGTATTTCTATAGAAATGTGTGCAGCGCGGCGCCTCGGTCTGAGCTGACCTTTAGGCTCGTATTACAGAACGTCACTCAATACCTCCTGCATTACTTAAAACTAGTAGAATTTGAATTAGTTGCAACTAGTTTTAACGCTTGAGTTTTAATGTGCGTTTAACGCTCCCTCACTGCTAGCTAGCTACAGATGAATATCTGTACCTAATGTAATGTTACAGATTCGAACATTTCATCAGTGACGGAAGACAATAGAAATATAGCATCAAATCGCGCACTTTTAAGTTACATTCTTTGTTGCATAACAGGTGAATGCTCGCGGTGAGGGAGCACCTTAATAATAAGGGCGTTTTTTTTTTTTACTTGTTAAAATCATCAAATGAGGCCTCCCACCCCGGGCAGGGCGGGAGGGACTGTCAGACTTGAACTGACTAAAATCCACGGTGTCCTTCAATAGCCCTTTATGTTCCGGGGTCACGGTGATGGTATAAGACCCGCGACCCCGAATAAAAAGGGCCTTACACTAAGCGCGCGAGTTGAATGCAGAGCTTAGGAATGCGGTAGTGCTGTTGACAAGGATGGCAAAGTACTACACTGCAGGCGCGTGAGGTGGGGCGTGCGGGTAGCGGGGGGCTCTTCATCTCAGACCCCGACGGCATTCAACTCGCGCGCTATCTGTACTTGTATGTACACAAACCAAATATTAATTTTGGCTGCTGAACATCTTGTAGTCAGCTGCAAAATTTTCGAGTAATTTTGTGTCAACACAGATTTCGTCTCGGGCGATGTGTGGAATGTTGAGTGCGGGCGGATTGCACCATCAGAGCAGTGACGGCTCGAAGTCATTCTTGGCTAATGTTTGAACGCACGATGAAATACCGCGCTGTCGAACGCCCGAAGCAGTCGCGACTTCTTTAGCGGTTTTGTATAATTTGACTAGTAACGCTATTCAGTTGCGGCTTAAAGTAAGTAGGGCACTGTTTCCGAAAGATTTAGATTTTCCGGAAAATAGGAAAAACAGTCGTAGAAAAACAAGGAATTTGTAAAACCCTAACCATGAGTCGCAAATTCGTAGACAATGTTCAGATTGAACGTAGTTTTAAAACTTCAGCTTTTTCAACCATGAACCATCTTTTGAAACATGACGAACCTCGCGGCCACGCAGTTATTAAAAAGGGCGCTTTCTAAATGTCCCAATCTCTTTGATAATCCAATCTTCTTCTTCAAAAATCAAGTGCTGTTAGTCTCGCTAAGGACCGAGTCACACCGGAATGTCAGCGGCCGGCAGCGACGCGGGGAAGACTTTCAGTGTGAAATAATTTAAAACATGTTATTGAAACGGTACGAAGTTTGCCCGGTCAACTAGTACCTAACTGATACAATTTCGGTGCCTTTCTAGTTAGACAGTATGAATAAAATCACGACTCAGATTTTAAGTTCTAGTTACTTCTAAAATACCCCTTGGAAGGGTGTAAGGCCCGTAATCCACCAAAGCGGAGAGGACAGGAGATGTGTTTGAATAACCAATCAGATGTCCACATCTCCTCTCCGCTTAGCTTCAGTTGACATCTGATTGGTTATTCAAACACATCTCTCCTCTCCATTTTGGTGGATACCGGGCCTCAGAGTGAGGCTTTTGCCCCAGCTGTGGAAACAGGTATCTCATTAGTTGCAAACGTAATTGCCGACAATTCCCACAGACCCTGCAGTGTACCTAATGGTTTTTGCCCAGGTTCAAAAAGGTTCAATTGGTGGAATTGTCTAGGGTTCGCCTGATATTGTGCATAAAAAAAATATTTAGAGCCTTATCCAAAAAATAGATTAAATCCTTTATTGTTTTAAACCCTTGCCTTATCAGTACTGGGCATTAACTAAAGACAATTATGTTTCGTTTTCAGAGCCAACTGTTTCGTTTTTACGGTAAGCCATTTTGACAGTCTATTAGAGTACTTTGACTTCATTATACATTTTCTTTATTTTGCGTTGTTTTATTACATTTATTTAATGATGGTAATGGTTATAAATTGTTAAAGGGATTTGAAGCAATGGCGAGCGACATCGATAAGGGGAATTTTGGCGACAGCGCTCGTAACTCTGCGCTGTATGAATTGAAATTAAGAAATTCTTATCATGTTTTTGATGGTGCTGGCGAAAATATACAATATTATAGTGATTCGGAATCGGATGCTTCGAGAAAAAGTAAAACACGTTATATAAATCCAGCTATTTACATAGAACCAGTAGAGTCGTCGCACTCCGTGACGTCTCTGCAGGCGGATTCTTGCGTCTCCGATGTCACTCCACATCCTCACAGTAGCTATAGGAGTAACTCCACACCGATGCTAAGTGGTCGAGAGTCGAGTGTTTCGTCGGGTAGTGTGAAGAGAAAGTCATGTCGATTGACAGGTTTAGGGAAGCTGGAAGACTTAGGTAAAGAACAAGAGACACCAAGGTTCGGTCACACATATCGTGAAGATGGACCCGATACATTTAGGTTATCAGTGGCATCTGTGTCAACAACTACTACAGCCAAGGAGGAACGAGAACGCAATGAAAGTAAGAAGCAAGAAGCCTTTAGGCAATGGGTGGCGCGCAAGGACCAAGAGGTAAGTACTTTAAGGTTTAGTCGTAAAATTTAGCTTCGGTAACGCGGTGCTGTATTTTGAAATAGTAGATATAGATATTTATTGTCACCGCGCGTAGGTAAATCGATACTCGATTATTGTGCAATTTAGTAAGACAGGAAATCTGACGAACAACCTTTTAATTTTTTAAATAAAAACTGGGCCGTTTTTTCACTTTACTGTTATGCAACCTAGCTGCTTCAGCTTCAACTTGAATCATAAATGAGCTTCCAATATATTCGGAACACTGTCTTCAATCTTTCTGGGCGAGGAGCCGATGCTAATCCACAAAATTCGGATAGGCGCTTTGACGAGGGTGAGGCGAAACTTTCTTACACATTCACTTATGTTCTCAGAAACGTGAGAAAGCTCGTCTCGAGAAGATGAAAGTGGAAGGCATGAGACAGTCTGCCCTGGGTCCTTCGATATCGCAGCAGCAACGCGAGGAGTCGTACCGTCAGTGGTTGGAGCGAAAACGAACACAGACGGAACGACAGCGAGCCGAGCAGATCATGCGACAGTACCGACTCAACGAACAGCTTGAGAGAGATCGCAATAAGCGTGAGAGAGATAAGGAAGAGAAACTCGCGGACTGGATACGTAGGAAGGAGGAGGAAATGAAAGGTAATGTTTTAAAAAAATCGTTGCACGTTTTATCTGACACAGAGACTTAATATGATTATTTTCGTCTGTGTTTATATACAGAGTGTTTCTTTTAAATGGGCCAAAAGGGATAAATCCTTATCCATAAGAGATACGGGAAAACTTTCTTAGGAAACTTTAGCTCTAACTTTAACTCTTAGCTTTTTTAATGTTAACAATTATGGCGTTTTTATTTTTTTGGTCAAGTGCGAGCTGTCCATAAAAATGAGTGAAATTGACCAAATTTTTTTTTGATGCCGTTCGACTCTGTTTCATGTAAGGATCATTCCATTGTATCGGAAGAAAAAAATCGGGAGCGCGGAAGTTGGTCAAATTCCGCAAAATATTTTTTCATACAAATTGTATGAACGAAAAAAGTTAATTATTTCTTTTATGATGCTGTTTGACTTACTGTCATGTAAGGATGAGATAATTGTATGGGCACAAAAATATCTGGACCGTAGAAGTTGGTCAAAATTAGAGTAATGTTTCATCTAACAGCATAAAGTCGTGTTAGGTAGTCAAGTTTTTCTTTACATTTGACCCACTTCTGTTGCCCACACATTTTCCTTGTCATACAATGAAATGATCCTTACATAACAGTAAATCAGATGACATCATAAAAAAAATGATTTTTTTTTCGTTCATACAATTTGTATGAAAAACCATTTTGCTAAATTTGACCAACTTCCGCCGTCACGATTTTTTTCTTCCAATACAATGAAATGATCCTTACATGAAACAGAGTCGAAAGGCATTAAAAAAAATTTTGGTCATTTTTACTCATTCCTGGGGACAACTCGCACTTGACCAAAAAAATAAAAACGCCAAAATTGACAATACCAAAAAAGAGCTACAGGTTCCTAAGAAAGTTTTCCTGTATCTCTTATGGATAAGGATTTCTCCCTTTTGGCCCATTTAAAAGAAACACCCTGTATAATAGGAACTTAACTGTCCATCCAATTTATCATCACGGTAAATTATCAACCTTACATAATTGCTATTCCATTACGTATTTTATAATGCGAACAGCGAAGGAGTCAAACTCTTTGCTTGCGTCTGTGTTTCCGAACGCATACAACCCTAATCTCTTAAAAGTTAGAATAAGAATAAGAATAATTTATTTGCGTAAAATATAGGTACTACCGGTTGTTACAATTGGTGGTTTAGGCACAAACCATATTTTGCCTGTTTAGGGCATGCAAATTTCTTTTCACACTACTTGCTCGTAAATGTCATATTATATGTCAGGCAAACCTACTGTAAAGCATGACATTATTCCCTCTCGCTCGAGCCGGGAATAATATATGTACTGAATTTCATTATTCCCGTGGGAATAATGTGATTTGAATTTGGAACCTCAAAGAAAACCGTATGAAAACTTTCACCAAGGAGTCGTATCAGTAATGGCGGCCGCTGGCCGCAACAGCTGATCGCTTGCAGTGGTGCCAACTTCACGTTCGAAGGTTGTCGTACCACATCAAATTTCAAACATCGAATTTATTTTTCCTCGCAGTAGGTGTGAAAAGTAGAGTACGCTCCTCGGGAGTAAAGCTGCCTTGTCTTGGGCTAACTTGAATCCCTCGCTACACTAAAGATTCTTAACTTAATTCCCTCGTTTCACTCGGGAATTAACACCTGAACCTCCTCGCTACGCTACGGAGGTTCACCCCCAGAATCCTTAGTGTCGCTTCGGGATTCAATACGCCCGTGACGTAAGGCAATGCTTTACTCCCTTGTTGCGTAATCTACTATTACATTATATAGGGTACACAATGTATTAAGATCATGAGTTTAACATACAATTTTGGCGTTCTTAAGCTAATGTTGACAAGTCTTACAAACGTAGGTAGGTACATTGTAATTAAATTCTGTGTTGTAAAAATTCCTGTACACTATAGAAACAATTTTCTATCAACCATATGCGAAGTTTATTTTTAAAATATTTGAATGGCAATTCTCTAATGTTTTTGGGTAAGGACCACGGGCAGAAATATATGGAGACTGGCCCATCGTTCAACAGTGATGGAACCTATGCCAAATGAAAGCTTTGAGGATGTGATGCATTTCTTATTATGGCAGCTAAGTCGAATTCGAGCGCCAACAAGGTGATTTCGAGCATTGAAAACATTATGCCCTTACCTAACCTAACATGTGGCAACATTCTCCTACTGATTTGAAACAGGTGTCATTCGAAGCGTGTAGTAGATACGATATACTTTTAGTATGGCGACATTCTTCAAATGTGTAAGGTTCACCTGGAATATCTGAAAATGTCAACCTAACCTAACCTGTGGCAACAATCTCCTACTGATTTGAAACAGATGTCAATCGAAGCGTGTGGTAGATACGATATACTTTTAGTATGGCGACATTCTTCAAATGTGTAAGGTTCACCTGGAATATCTGAAAATGTCAACCTAACCTAACTATGGCAACATTCTCCTACTGATTTGAAACAGATGTCATTCGATGCGTGTGGTAGATACGATATACTTTTACTATGGCGACATTCTTCAAATGTGTAAGGTTCACCTGTAATATCTGAAAATGTCAACCTAACCTAACTGTGGCAACATTCTCCTACTGATTTGAAACAGATGTCATTCGATGCGTGTGGTAGATACGATATACTTTTAGTATGGCGACATTCTTCAAATGTGTAAGGTTCACCTGTAATATCTGAAAATGTCAACCTAACCTAACTGTGGCAACATTCTCCTACTGATTTGAAACAGATGTCATTCGATGCGTGTGGTAGATACGATATACTTTTAGTATGGCGACATTCTTCAAATGTGTAAGGTTCACCTGGAATATCTGAAAATGTCAACCTAACCTAACTATGGCAACATTCTCCTACTGATTTGAAACAGATGTCATTCGATGCGTGTGGTAGATACGATATACTTTTACTATGGCGACATTCTTCAAATGTGTAAGGTTCACCTGTAATATCTGAAAATGTCAACCTAACCTAACTGTGGCAACATTCTCCTACTGATTTGAAACAGATGTCATTCGATGCGTGTGGTAGATACGATATACTTTTAGTATGGCGACATTCTTCAAATGTGTAAGGTTCACCTGTAATATCTGAAAATGTCAACCTAACCTAACTGTGGCAACATTCTCCTACTGATTTGAAACAGATGTCATTCGATGCGTGTGGTAGATACGATATACTTTTAGTATGGCGACTTTCTTCAAATGCGTAAGGTACACCTGGAATATCTGAAAATCTAACCTAACCTAACCTAACCTGTGGAAACATTCTCCTACTGATTTGCAGTATGGAACACCGTGTGGTTTTAGTCAGTCGAGTCTGACATGCCTCTTCCGTGTTCTCCACGCTGACAACACAACAAGCCCATGAGGGTTTCCACACTTAAAAATAGGTGGGTTAGTTAGGTTCGTTTAAGAAAAGCCTAGGAATCCCAGGTAAAACCCACACGTCTGAAGATGTAGCGATCATAAAAATATGTCTTATCCACTACACGCTTCGAATAACACGTGTTTCAAATCAGTTTTTTTTTTATCGTGGTAAAATCATCAAATGAGGCCTCCCACCCCGGGCAGGGCAGAAGGGTCTGTCAAACTTGTACTGACTAAAATCCACGGTGTCCTTCAATAGTCCTTTATGTTCCGGGGTCACGGTGATTAAAATAAGTCCCTGGCAGGCTTCGGCCCTCCGTGAGGGGGCCTCGTCATTGTGCTGACTATCTTTGAGTCGTCGACCCGGGCATGGTCCTCGGTCGGACAGCGAGTTGCCCTTTACTCGCTGTCCGCATGCCCACGCCTACTGTGTCCTCCGGGCGATATTCACAGGTGGCACCCAGGCGTATCTTTCTTCCCTATCCGACACAGGTACCTCCTGAACGAAGCCACGTCTTTCCAGCCACTCCTCAAAGAGGGGTCTTACCGTCGCGATTGCGGTGTGCCCGAACCTCGGTTGTTTCAAATCAGTTGGAGAATATTGCTACCGCCTTCTTAGGTTAGGTTGACATTTTCAGATGATATTCCAGATGAACCTTACACATTTGAAGAATGTCGCCATAGTAAAAGTATATCGTATCCACTACACGCTTCGAATGATACCTGTTTCAAATCAGTAGGAGAATGTTGCCACATGTTAGGTTAGGTAAGTGCATATGTTTTCAATGCTCGAAATCACCTTGTTGGCGCTCGAATTCGACTTAGCTGCCATAATAAGAAATGCATAACATCCTCAAAGCTTTCATTTGGCATAGTTTTCATCGCTGTTGAGCGATGGGCCAAAATGCGCATGGTCCTTTATTAAAAATTGTAATGCACATATGATATACATTTTTTTTACTTAAAGTGGTATTACAAAATGATACTAAAATCTTAGTTGGATCTCTGGGCCTTTGCTTAGTATAATTTTCACCTTTGAATCTAAAAAACTCACTATGTTTCCTTACAAATACCGATACTTCAAACAAATACATACCCGTTAGTGTTAATAATTTAAGTTTTTTGAATAAAGGCCGGCAAGATTCAGGTGGACCTACACCGCAAATAGCCCTAACACACTTTTTTTGTACAACGAATGCTTTATCGTAGTCAGTCGAGTTGCCCCATATTATTAAACCGTATCTTAAAATCGATTCAACGTATCCACTATATGCAATGCGAGCAGTCTTTTCATCTGATACTATACGAAGCTTTCTTCTTTCTTTCTTAGAGTGAACAGGCTTCTTCTGGGTGTGGTCGCTCCATCGTCGACCTTGTTGCTAGACTTAGATCAAGAGTAAACCCATCGCAAATTAAAAAAAACAATTTCACAAACACTCGATTCATATACTGTCAACTACAAATTTTGTTGTCTAAATGAAAGAAAATTTGCAGCGATGAAAACGCGTGAGGAGCGTAGAGCAGCGCGCGCGGCTATTGAAGAGGAGCGTCGGCGCTCGAATGGCGAGCGAGCGTACAGAGACTGGCTACGTACCAGCAAGAACAAGCCACTGCCCGTGCCCCTCAACCAGGGAGAACTCAGTGAGTCTTCATCTGCCCAGATTTTTCCCCTTGGAGCTTGTTCATGACGCGATGCGACGTAATTCGACCGGTTCCAACTACAAGTGAAAATCATCCTTACTACTACGACATATGATAAAACGTGCGGTTTTCTACGGGTAGATGAAAAACAAAACACGCTCGCCACAACGATGTTAGTTACTCGAATGAGGTATTCCACTTAGGGCACCTGGCACCTGCGAAAAATTTTGACAAGAGCCTTATGTCGAATAGATAAGGTACCAGTAGCTCAGGTGCCATTGTCAGCGGGTGCACTAAGTGGAATACCTCAGTCGAATTGCACCATTATATCGTAGTAGCACGGACTATTTTTAGTTAGTAGAAATTGTTTATCGCACGAATCACGTTACGGGGAAGATCCCTAAGTTCGCAAACACATTGAGAGCCTAGTGCGGTGGCGGCGAAAATACTTGTGAAACTGTCACTCGTGGCCATACTGAAGTTACTAAGGCTACCAAAAGCGGTGGATATCAGCGAGATCGCTCGCAGATGCTCTAAATGCTGTTATCTGCCCGTTGCGACTTCTTTGCGGGTGTTTTGGGTATCAAGTCATTCCGATCTAATATCAGCGCCATCTAGTTAAGTATCATGTTATAGGTACACTAAAGATATAAACCTACCTAGCGAGTAAGTAATTATAATATTATATTGTGTGACTGGACAAGCATTTTCCATGTTTTCAGGTATGCGAGGTTCCGTCTCAGAAATGTACATAAATCCTATTCCTTGGCAGTATCCCACATGATCATTTCGTAGAAGATATTGTTATTTTTTTTATTGTAGGTATTTAAAATTAACTATGTTTCTATATTTTTATATACCTACGTTTGAGCACGATCACGATCAGTTTTTACCGCTTAGCGCTTACGGATGCGCGATCTCAAAATCGCAGTAACTTGTAAATTAAAATAATGAATAATTTAGTAAAGAACTTACTTGGTTTTAGAATAAATTTTCAATTTTTAGAATAACATTTAGTTGTAGTCGCATTATTTACTTTGTCGGGCTTATCGTGCTTATTAATAATATCATAATTGAAACGGTATAGGTACGGTCGTTAAATAAAACAATGTTTATTTAGACATGTAGTTTTATTTTAATTATAATAATATTTTCCAAGGTATAATTAAGTTAGGGTCCCATCAAGTACTTAATATACGTAAATACATACCATAGAAAATTGTCAAATATCTACAATTCGGCACGCGATAATTTTCCTATATTTCTAAGATTTAACTAACTACGATGATTTGAAACTAAAGAATTGCGAGTTGCAAAATGTGCGTTAATAAGAAGCGTCGAGTTCCTAAACCTACTCTAAGCCTGTTTACAAAGTTTCCCGTACAAGCCACAGCCATTTTTGACGCCTAATCTAAATTATGCTAAGTTTATACGTTCTTACTACAAAACAGTTAAACATCTGTTGAACACTTCACTTAAAAAACTGACAACGTCAAAACGGCATTTGACGTTGATCGACGATGACGAAAATCCCTGATCTTTTCTCATTTCAATTTTTTTAGACAGGTGTTCAACAGGTGTTTAACCTTTTGTGGTACGACGGATAGTGTTTAGTATACGTCCTCTTCCTCCTTGAGGCGCAGTATCTCTGATTTATTCATGAAGTAGTACGTGGGTTGCCGGCCCTTCAGGTCTTTGAGCACCCGCTTGGCCCCCGCCTTGATCAACACTCTGCTGATTGACTCGATCTTCTCCACCCCCATCGCGTAGTGCAACGGTGTGCGCTCCAACTGTTGTGAAAGAAATGTTATCTAAGAATAACTTTCATTTAAAATCACTGTTACAACGTTAATTCGAGTGTTTTTTGGGTTTTACATCGAGTATTAACAGTTTCCATAATCATAACTCAATGACCAACATTGGCGCTTTTTTAGTATTCCGTACTTCAAATGACAAAACGAAACCCTTATAGAAACCCTTTTCCGTCGGTCTGTCAAGACCATTTTTCTCAGAAACGTTTATGAGGTTTATCAAGTTGAAATGAATGTCAAATCAATCAATTGCAACCCAGAGAAAAATCAAACTTCTAAGTCAACGCAATCATGTAGCAATATCGCAGGATAGTTTTTATCCCAATTCGAAACGTTCCAGTTGTAACGGTCGAAGCCGCTGGCAACAACCAGTTTAACTTGAATGCTAAGTTTGCAGACCACTTTATTATGCCTCTTCATTATTCATTATGCTCTTCATTATCTGACACACACTTGGCCAGTTTTTTTTCTGGCAGTTAGGTATATTCTGTACTGCCCGGGTCGACGGCGCGTCGTGTACCACGCGCGCCTCAAAGAGCGCCAGCATAATGACGTTGCCCCCTCTCAGAGGGCCAAAGCCTGCCGGGGTCGCGAGACTCATTCCATCACCGTGACCCCGGAACATAAAGGGCTATTGAAGGGCACCGTGGATTTTACTGAGTACAAGTCTGACAGTCCCTCCTGCCCTTCCCGGGGTGGGAGGACTCATTTGATAATTTTACCACGTAAAAAAAAGGTATATTCTGTTAGTGTGGTAAGATAGGGTGAATAGGGACTTAGATCAGGTTAAAACTTTGAAAGGGATTTTTGCTTTAAATTAATTATGTTGCCAACAAGTATTATGTAGTTCCGTGCCAGATAGGCGATCGAATGCTCTCTGCAACGCTATTCTCTATAAACACAGCCTTGTGACGTCTAAACTTCACTGTCACTGTCACGCGGCGTCTAAACTTTGCTATTCACTAAGCTACTAACAGCCACATTAGTGCTCACCGCTCTCACTAAATGGCTTAAAGCCTCTTCATCGGAGAGCACTTCGTAGAATCCAGCGACTAGCTTAGAGAATAGCATAACTGACAGCGTTTACTGCATTTTTGGCGCTTGTCACGTGACTATACCCGCACCGCACAATGCTATAAAAAGCACTTACGTTATCTCCAAGCCGCAGTAGCTCTGGATAGTTTTGCGCTAGATACGCCACTACGTCTTCATGTTGGGCCAACACGGCGACATGCAGCGCTGTACGACCGAAAGCGTTCTGACAGCGCGCCAGAGTGCGCGCGCCCTCGCCTGATAGTGCGCTCTGTACCGCGGGCAGGTCACCGCGCCGCACCGCGCCGTGCAGAGACTCGCGAGACTCCTGATAAGTACACAATGTTACGTTTAAGGGGCGTTTCAATAAGGAAAGTCTTACATACAAGTATGATGTCACAATTGTATACAAAATAGCTGCTACGAAGAAGTAGTGTAGGTGCTACGACGTAGTAGAGTAGCTGCTACGGCGAAGTAGTGTCGCTGCTACGACGAAATAGTGTAGCTGCTACGACGAAGTGGTGAAACTGCTACGACGAAGTGGTGTAACTGCTACGACGAAGTTATGAAGTTGCTACGACGAAGTGGTGTAGCTGCTACGACGAAGTGGTGTAGCTGCTACGACGAAGTTGTGTAGCTGCTACGACGAAGTAGTGTATCCGCTACGACGAAGTTGTGTAACTGTTACAACGAAGTGGCGTAGCTGCTACGACGATGTGGTGTAGCTGGTACGAGGAAGTCATGTAGCTGCTACAACGAAGTGATTCAGCTGCTATGTCGGAGTCGTGTAACTGCTACAACGTAGTCGTATAGCTGCTACGGCGTAGTCGTGTCGTTGCTACGTCGTATTATTGTAGCTGCTACGGATTAGTTATGATTACCTGTACGACTTAGTAAAGTAACGTCTTTAATGTAGCAGTGTAGTTACCTACGGCCGGCGCTGGCGCAGCGTCCTTCCTACGGCCTATTAGCTAACGGACTTAGTATAATCACATTGCTTAGATCTATGAAATATTACGTAACTTGACATTATAATGAAAAAATCGTAGCGAATAAAAATGATGTTTTAGTTTACAATAAGCACGATATATTATTTACCTCAAAAGCAGGTATGGAAGCGAGCAAGTTGCTCATATCACTGTCTCCGCGCTGAGCTATCACCTCCGTTATGGGCACTCCTTCTTCGTCGACCACGTCCAGGATGTGATCGTAGCCTTCCATTAGCAGTTCCATTATTTTATCTGTGTTTCCTAATAACAAAATATCATGAAAATTATATTTTACAGTTAAAACAAAGGAAACTAATTACTTCATAATGGTTTTCAGTTTATAGTAGACTTAAAGGCAATTAAAGTTTTCATTTATAAATACACACGATTAGTTTTCAAGAGTACTTTTGTGTCTCCTGACCTTGATTTAGAACCGTTCTACTTTTTTGTTAATTTAAATTGAAAAAGCGACTACGTTATCAACTGTCATCAAGAAATGGATATATGATAACCCTCGGTAAGACTGAATTGTTAGACTTTCGGGCCCTACCTGTCAAAGATCTACAAGTGAAAGCCTTTATGAGGTATACAGTTAAATCGGTAGCGATGATAAGTCGCCTATCCAACGCCCAATCGACAAATTAATTATTTATTATTTAGCCACAATTTCATTTAGATATTTTGATAGTCTTCATTAAAATAAATTAACAATAAGCGAAAGAATGCTCATAAAATGAAAACTACTGAACCAAACTTAATGATTTTTTAGGGGTCTAAATTGCATCGAACAAAAAAAGAATCATAAAAATAGGACCAGAAACCTCGGAATTGTCAGCAGGTCAACCTACCCCAATCTGTCAAATAACAATCGAACATTAACCGTCCACTATTGTGATAAGGTTGAAAATCTATAAAAGTGACAGATTGAGGTAGGTTGAAGAGCTGGCGTCTGATCATTAAAAAAAATACCGAAGAATGCAATCGATTAAGACTGCTTTCTTTCACAATTTTGTCCATAAGGTAGACCTTACCTCTAGCAGCCATATGCAACAACCACTTGTCAATTTCAACAGTGTTCTCCGGCACATTGGCCTGTATGGACACGTCTCGAGCGGTGCGGTACAGCTCGTCCCTGTACCCGAGGCTTATGTCGGACTCCTGCAGTAGTTGAAACAGCGCGTTACGTGTGTGCGTGCGCGCCGCTGCGAAGTGCAGCATTGACTGGCCGTGTTCGTCCTGATAGAGGGAAGATTTGTTGTGAGTTTGGTAACAAGTTTTTATTTACTCTACAGTCTATATGGACTTCTTTATGTGAGGGTTTCACATAAATAGGGAAATAAGGGGTACTTATAGTTAAGCCTAATCCTTTAAAGATTGGAGCTGATTTTATAAATATATATATTTTTAAAAGAACGTTGCCCCACACTAGAAATTTCTCCCTGTTTCGTAGGTGCGTTTACGAACATAGTACACACACATACACAAACACCCAGACCCGGAACAACTACTTGCAGATCTCTATAGTGGGGTAAAGCTAAAAAAAATCGTATATGGGAAAACATCGACCGAGCTTGACTAGGCTAAGATGGGTTTAAGATCGCTGAACGAAAAGCAGGACAAAACAATAACATATAGAACATAAGGGACCGTGAATGTTACATGGAATACAATAAAGAATTGAGTCTAAAAGAAGATTCAGAAAAAAAAACATATAGGGCCATAAATGTAACTTAAGGAATCCAATAAACAATTGAGTGTAATAGAAGATTCAGACAATAATAATAATGAACTCACTCTAGTGGCGCTACTGAAGGCAGACTCAGGTGCATCAGGGCTGGCGGCAGGCTGCGGGTCCACGGTGACGATGTCAATGGGCCGCTGCTTCGTGGCTGTGCGATTTCTGTCGAGAGGCACGCTTGACTGCACTGGTACTGCTGCTGCGAGTCTTGGCGCTTGATCGTTCTCTACCTCCGGAGCTTCTCGGGTCACTACCATTTCGGTTTCCTAGTAGTCAAATGTTTTGATGAATAGCTTTGATTTAATGCAAAACTAGCTGTTGCCAGTGGCTTCACCCGCTACTCGAATTCGAAAATTCTCCCACAGGAGCATAAAATCGGGATTTATCCTTAGGTATATCCTGGATGAATAAATAGGATAGTTTAAAAACTATCCTATGAATTAATCTAGGTTATAAACTATATGTGTTCTTCATCTAAATCCGTTCAGAGGTTTTTGCGTGAAAGAGTGACAAACATACATCAATGGTAACAAACGTTCACGTTTATCATGTTAGTAAGAAATAGGATAATGAAAAGTTTCAAATAATATATTCCGGGGCTATTGGCGAGACATTCTTAACCACGAGTATTATTCTGAATTGAATATCGCCTGGCCTGGGCATTGAACCCAGGATCCTTTGCATATTATATACGCTTAAGCCACACCATGAGACCAATGAAGCAGTTGTGTAGGATACAATATTGTGAAATCGTGTGTGTAAAATCATTAAAAATAATCTAAATAAATAATGGGTTTTGATTTATAGTTTTCGGTTTGAATTACTATTTGTTTATATTGGCTTCGTAGCAAATTGCAATAGTTTATAATTACCATCAAACAAAAGACTTCAAGACAAAAAGTAACCTAAGAAGTAAATATACTTCTTAGGTTACTTTTTGTTTAACAATTCAATAGAACAACAAAATCTGAAATAAAAGGTGATTTAAAAACAAATAAAGATGTTATGCTCACCTGCGTACCTAAATTTGATTTCTCTTGCTCAGGAAAGTTATGAAGAAAACTGGCCAGGAACGCGACCGGATCTTTAGGCTTTATATTAGCCACCTCGGTCAGACCTTTGATCAAAGGATCGCCGAGAGCTGTGAACACATCGTTCAAATCAAACTCCTTATTGTCTCTCACAATTTCCATTTTATCATTGACCAAACTATTTTAAAACTTTAACAGGAGCTTACACTTAGCAAGATATCTGCCCTCTTCGGTCCGAAAGATGGGAATGTCCATATGACCGTTGTCGGCGTGGCTTGTGCCTGAAACCGATCAATTATTCAGTGTCGGCCTTCGATATGTTCGTGTGGTAGGGGGAGGGGTGCGAGAATACATCAAACACGTGGGTTTTTACGCGAACGTGGACATCTGGTGGGGGCAGTGGGTGGTAGATGATTATAGTCGGCGGCAGTAGTGGGAACTGGACAGAAAGGCTCTATTAGCATTTGCCAGTCATAATTGATATGGCCTATTGTTATCGATCGAACTTTAAACGTAAACGCTGACTTACGGTATATATTATGTTTTAAAAGGTTATCGACAGATTGTGTTATTAATAGTTCGTTGACCAGAACGTAAAAAAGTTTAGTTTTACAGTAAACAATGCTTACTTTCTAAAAAGCACACTCCATCTACAGACAGGACAATACATTTTCGACGTCACACTGTATCTAATGTTGGAAAGACAGATGGTTGGATGGTGAGCGTGCAGTTAAACAAAGCATTTTGTTGTTACTATTTGATGTGCAAGCGTGAACGTTTGCAATGGCTTCACTTGGTGTTAGACTCACACGAACACGCCACCACAAGTATATCAACGAAATTGTTTAGTACTGACCTAAAACTTTATAGGTTATCTAGATGTTGCTCAGCTGCAACCATACATAGGCACGCTTTCAGTACCTTTAATCTTTCCAACATTCGATAAATTATTTGTGTAGTGAGAACGGTTGTGTGAAAGTGAATAAAAGTTGAATTGGATCTATAATTATTTTAGCATCTAGAATTTTTCCCTCTTCTCCGGGGTTTCGTTACCAGTAATACTACTTCTTTTTTTGCGAAAAATATTTGATAGCATCGTTGCAATATGTGCTGAGTTTTGCATTGATAAATCTTTTTCTAAATGAAGTAAGTTTGAAGCTGCCGTCACAAAATCATTGAAACAGTGTATTTCGGTTACACTTAAGCATTGATAGTTGCTGATTCTGGCAATATCAGGACTTAAAGTTTCACGATACTGCAAACCTCGCATGGTGCAGAGATGTTTCATGTTATCGGCGTCCTTTGATAGACCAGGAAAATTAATAATAAGGCTGAAACGTATGCCAGCGCCTAAGTACGTTGGTCTAGCAGACAGATATCCCAGCTTTGCATCCCAAGTAAAATCTAGCTTCTCGTGAAGATAGCTCATTATGTAAAAAACTTTACTAAACGCTAGGCCAATTTCTCCAGGAGAATCTTGTGATGTGGATACAAGAACACGAACGTGGTCGTGAACATTGATCCATACAGCAATGCTTCTATCATCAGTGACGAATACACCACGACCGTAAGGCCAATGCTTCCCATGCAATCTAGCGCAGTCATCGATCTCATCTCTATCGCAAAGAGCTATCAGAAGACCATTTGACGCTAAAGCTGCACATATCTCGGATGGTTTTTCTAAAACTTCATTTAATGTATAATAAGTTCCACCTTTTTGTTCAGATTCGGAAGTAGAATGTTCGGTGAATTTTGAAAAGTCTTCTTTCATCAATAATGATGTTACAATTCTTTCTATTGTTTCCAACTTTCCCACTTTTAAGTTTAAAGGTAATTCAAAACCATCCAAATTACGTGAACATTCCACTACCCCAGATAGTACAAATTCATCATTTGGATCAATATTTAATTCCACGAGTGGTTCCGAAGACGGTTTTCCAGACGAATTGGTTATAAAATCAGATCTGGGGTGTGTCGGTAAATCAGAATTCACATTCATATTATGAAGATCTTTTACAAGTGGATATAAAAACTCGTTAAATACATCATATACATAGTAGTCTGGGGCTGTAATTCCTCCAGGAAAGTCTTCCTCGATAGTTTGTATAATATTTCTGCAGTCCGGGAGCTTTTTCACAGCAGGCCAGATGACGTCGAAAAGGTCATGATCTAATTTTGTGACTCTGTATTTTATTAGATCAAATATTGGTCTTCTTAAGAATCGTGCAAGTACGAGTGGAGGCGTACCAGTATTGGAAGACGCAGATAAAGGCGTTCGAGGTGGTTTCGTAGACGATAAAAGATGATAGCATCGTTCCAAGGTATCCAAAGCTTCAGGCGTATCCAAAACTCGGCGAGATGATACTTGATCCTCAGGCACTAGACATACTCAAGTTAAAACATGCGGACAACAATTTATTATCAATACAAGTTATGTTTAGTGAAATTCTTCATTTACAGTGCGGTTTTTATTAGTTGTAGAAGCTAGTCTGGTCGCTGATGTTACATACCTTTATCGGAGAACATACTTTTAGCTGCATCTTCACTTATACCGTACTCTGATAACAGTTGATCAAAAGGCAGTAAATTTGGATGATGTTGATACTCTTCAGCAGACTTCCCATTCTAAAAATAATTTGACACAAGTGTTACTTGAGTGAGTAAGTAATAAAACAAAATAAGTAATGTATAATCGTTAGTTTCTCTCACGTCGTCTAAATCCTTCGCGTTGGCACCAAGTTGTTGTAGCAAGTTGTAATAATGTCCATTATCTGGGAGTACTGCAGCGTAGTGTAAAGCTGTCCTCCCTTCAAAGTCTACTGCTGACAGAGTCTCAGGAAACCTAAAAATAATTCATATAGTAAACAACAAACTGAATTCTACAGTAACTGGTAATTTAATATGACATCGTCACAAACCTTCCACCCAAATACTTGATGATGTTTGTTTTTCCGAATATTGTCGCCACATGTAATGGAGTTGCTCCATTCGGTGATATTGGGTCTCGAGCTATTGCAAATTTTCGTCTGTCTAGCGCCGCTTGAAGATCTCTTATATTGCCTTCTCTTGCTGCTATGTGTACTTTGTTTATTTTTTGCTAAAACATTGTGTATATTAGAAACGATTGTCATTTTTTAATACATTGTTAAACTTGTGAAAACGAGAGTTACCATGTAAGTTGGTACGTTATCCAGAAAAGCTTGTAGTTCAGAATTTCTCGAAATCCGTCCTATAAGCCTCGATCCTTCACCATTTAATACTAATGTAGCCAACATTTCCATGTTTGCATTATTGATCAAATCTGTTACTTCTGGGTCTATTTCATTGTCCTGCGAAATTGGGAGTAAAATATTAATCGTCGAGATAAAGTAAGTATATGAATGCGGTGTTAGAGTTCGAACTACAATCGCTGACTAATAGTTTACTTGATAGAAAGTACAGATCTAAGAAGCTGGCAAATCAATTCATGACAGTGGTGTTACGAGGTGTCTGTGAGAGTACACAGTGCTACAATGATGCTTCTAGTCTAAAGAACACCACAATCAACTAATCAATTTACTTATTACCTTCTTTAGTCGGTCGATTGTCTTACTTGATGGTACAAGTTAGAGATATACTTACAACTACGAGTACTTCTCCGTGCACTGATTCTTCCCTCTGCGTCATACTTGCATCCTGTGAATCCAGCTCGGCTTCACCATTCACAACACCTTCTATAAGACTTTCCTGTGTACTTCGGCCGTTGGTCACGTTTCCTTAATTAGCAAAATAATCAAAAATATTGAACTTGTCAGGGACCCCCTTATAATTGATTAAAATTATGAGGATTATATTTTGATTGTTTCGTGTATAGTGCCAGAAGAGATTTCGGCTTTACCTCTCTTGGCACTTCCCCTGTCAGACAGCTCTGCTGTGCTCTTAAGATTCGACTCACTATATTCAGACTGTGTTTCTCCTGGTACTTGTACATCATCATCATCTTCACTGTGTTCACCATTTTTAGCATTACCTTCGTTTGAAGTAGCACCATCATCCTCAGCACCGTCAATACTATCATTGTCATGATGGCTTTCATTTTCTTTGCTATCGTTCTCTTCGTTAAAGTGAGATTGATGTTCTCCAGTTTCGCCAGTATGGTTCTCATTTTCGTAATGATCGTTACGTGATTCACTTTTTTCGTTTCCTTGTGCTTTCTCTTCATGTAGCTCTTGGGGAGCTTCGTTATGTTCTTTTTTCTCCTTAGCTGTTTGTTCCGAATGCTCACCGTCGTCATGTTGTTCGTGAGTATGTTCACCATCTTTTTCTTCTTCAGTTTCAACCTTATCTTCATTTTCTCTCTCAAGACTGTTTTCATCATTATCTGCTTCTTGGTGAGCATCTGCTACAGTTTTTTCAACATTCTCTGTAGTTTCATCATTGTGTTTCGTAGTTTGCTCGTCGTGTTCAGTAGTTTGCTCGTTGTGTTCAGTAACTTCCTCGTTGTGTTCCGTAGCTTCCTGTTTGTGTTCAATATCGTCTTCTTTCTGCTCAGTAACTTCCTCATTATGTTCAGGAGTTACCTCATCGTGTTCAAAAGCTTCCTCATTGTATTCAGTAGATTCCTCATTGTGTTCAGCAGATTCCTCATTATGCTCAACAGGCTTCTCGTTACTTTCAGCTGCTTCTTCAGCATGATCAGTTGTCTCTTCAGGACTGTGCTCTGGGTTCTCTTCATCATCTTTTGTTTCTTCGGCCTGTTCTACTGCTTCTTCAGCATCATCAGCCTTTTCTTCATGTGACTCGGTAGCTTCTTCCTCATTGGTTTCATTTTCTTCTTCTTGTTCATGCTCATCATTCTCTTCCACTACTTCTGATTCCTAAAATGCATAAAATAAAAATTCATGCAGATGTTCACAAAAAAGCATCGCAACTTAACTATAACAACATTCCGTGTAAATGTGCCATGCACTGCTCACCTTGTTACTTTCTACATTTGCAACGTGATTCTCAATATCGTCTTTAGTTTGCTTTGCGTCATCTAATTCAGGCAAATTATGAATGAGTTCATGCGTGCTACTGCCTTTCATCCCACCAATACGATTATCTGTACTTTCAGATGTAGTCATTGTATTTGTGTCTTTTGACGAAATATTTTCGTTAGATGCTTTGTGATTCCTCCTCCTCGATTTTTTGTTTAATTCAGCTATGATCTCAGTGTCCAGTAACTTCCAATCCCAAGAAGTTGGGTAAGCGCTCGACGGAGTTCTGGGTGCGTCGGGTAGAGTTTTGAACATGTTTTTATCAATTTCCTGGGGCCTATTTATGTAATAAGCTGGTGTTTTATTTTTCTAAAACCAGAAAATATGGAATAAGTAGTATCGAAATTAGTAAAGGTAGTGACAATGTAGTATATGTTATAGTAAAAATGAGTATCAGCTCACGGAATTGAGCATGCAATGTCAATGTCATGAAATTTTCTATGGAAATCTTCTAAATGTATGCTATCAATACTTACGTTGTCAACAACGCTCTCATCAGCACCGAGACCGACAAGCGTATTGTATGTATGCTGATCATCTCTCATGGCTGCTGCGTAGTGCAGCGGTGTGCGACCATCGTTGTCGACGTCATTGATACCTTGCGGATACCTTTCAGCGATGTACTTGAGGATGCCGCCATGTCCTAAACCTGCAGCCTGAATATATTTTTGTTAATCTTTGTTGAATTCTTTGAGAGTACAGTCTTACATGGAATTTTCATATCTAAGCATGCTTTCTAAAAAAATACAGTATTATTCCTCAAGGATTAAAGTTTATTATCATAAAAACTAACCGTAACAATTAAACTCTTATAACTTTCCGCGATGAGAACCAAAATTATGCAATATCATTATTGATTATAATTTAATTGCAAAACCTAGTGTTGGCTAATTATTGCGAATTGAAATTGAATTATTCGCCAAGTTATGAACTTGCGCACGCAATAATTAATATTAATATTAATCGTCGTATCGACAGATGTTAGCTTCGACAAGGCTACTGCCAAGGTTAACGTTTTGAAGAAGGTCGATTATGATTAGCCAGTCATAATATGAAAAACTCTAATAGTTAAGCCAGTTATACTGCGTCGATATTCTAGTGATCGCAAGTGGGAATTGTGAGCATGAGGTTTGATTCCCAGGTTGGGCAAAATGTTAATGTTATTCCAACAAGAATTTCTCAGTAGCAGCCACGTAGCCTGGCTTGTTGCCCGGATGATTATAATCAAAGATAAAAAGCCTGCGTTGTAAAGTTTTTAGTGGTAACAAGGGATTGAAATAATGGAGCCAGCAGGACGTGATTGCGGCGGCTTAGTTGGTAAAGTGTCTGATGTGCTGAATTTGAAGGTTGCAGGTCATCTCCGCAATCGATTTATTCGAAGGCGTTTGGGTAAATAATAAAAAAAACATTCTTCGCGGAGGAATAATACCTTATGCATGACTGTCATGTTATTCCCATCCCTGCTGGACAAAGCTAGCGGTGGCACAGGGTCCCCGGCGTGTTTCATCAGACCTTCCAGATCATTCTGCACTACGGCGGCATGGATGTCTCTTATGGTGTTCTGAAAAAAAAGAAACAAATGCTTTGTAAGTCAACTGTACGGAGACTATTATATTGTTAATTTTTAACTATTCTGCTTTACTTTAATCACTTTAACTAAAGGTTCAACTTCCAGTATGTTCTTAGAGAAAATTATTTTAAAACGGGGTGAATAGGGACGCAGGGGTGAATCGGGACAAAACTTTGAAGTGGATTTTAACGAAAAAATATGATAGTATGTTGCCAGCATGGTTTCAAATTAATGTAGTATTAATCAATAAATAAAATTGAGTAGTTGTTGGAAACCTATCACATTAATTCAACATTTAAATCCCTGTTAAAATTTTGTCCCGATTCACCCCTGCGTCCCTATTCACCCCGTTTTACGGTACTTCCCTTTTCTATAGATATTTTTAATCAAAGAATGAGTGAATGACTTGGCTGTGAAAGTTAGGGCATGATATTTGTCACGAAAATAATTTAGGTATCAGTATTTATGATAAAGGATATATTTTCCGAAATTCCGGCTAAAAAATATGGCTTTTCTAAAATCTAAAGAAACAGTTAATTTATTTTATGTCCTATAATAAATAGAGTTAACCTGATTAGATACAACAATCATTTGTTAAATTTAAGGTTGTTTTAAGAACTCAAAATTGCTAAAACTCTGTATTACTTTTTATTAAAGTTTTAGTGTTCACCAAAATTGGGCTTCTCAAGCCCGACTCTTTGATGTATTGTCCGAATGTAGTTTTGCATTTGGCCCTCTCCCAGTGACGGATTAAGACTACTTGATGCCCTAAGCAATTGAAGCCTTTGGTGCCCCCTATCCACGCGTTTTTTTTTCGTGTTTGAATACCTTTATCAAATGGGTCCTCCCAACCAGGGCAGGACGGGAGAGACTGTCAGACTTGTACTGAATAAAATCCACCGTGATCCTTCAATAGTCCTTTACGTTCCATGGTTACTGTTACTTGATGTGATAGACCGGCGAACCCGGCAGTCTTTGGCCCTGTAATGGGGGGCACCATCAGTTTGCTGACAGGTCTTTGAGGTGTGCGTGGAACACGATGCGCCGTTGACCCGTTAACGGTCCATGAACGGACGGCGAGTCACCCATTATTCGTCATCCACATTTTTCCTACTGGACGGAAATCGCCTTGCGATGTCCAATCACAAGGGAAGTACTTCGCGTAGTAAGTAAAACAGAGCCCTAGGGAAATGCAAGGGCGAGGGAAGCGAGCCCGATTTTTTTTGCACCTTTCTTCTGTATGCAATAAATGAGGTAACGAACTTTACGCATATTGGATTAGCGAGCGTAGCGAGCTAGAAAATTTAAGCAGCTTCAGTAAGTTTTTGATAATGTGAGAGTGATAAGTTGGTGCAACACACAAAAGAAGAAGCACAAAAAAACCCGACCATAGATTTTTTGTGCTTCTTCTGGTGCCCCCCAAGACGTGATGCCCTAAGCAATTGCTTAATTTGATTAAGGGTTAATCCGTCACTGCCCTCTCCGCTCACAGAAAATTCACTCTTTACCATCATCACAACTCACCATGATATAAGGCACAGCCTCCAAGAACTTCTTGACCACGGGCTGGTTGGACACCTCGCTGAGCAGCCGCGAGCCGTGCCCCTCCCACACGACGCGCTGCAGACGCGCCATGTCGCAGTCGTGGCACCATATCCGGATGTTGTGGCGTTTTATCACCAGACCTGATGGGAGAATAACGGCTTCAAGATCAAATTTTTAATTCTGTTTCTAGTATGATTTTAGACGACATTTTCTGTCTAGTTTTTTCACAATTCGACGGGATGAGATTTTTAAAGATATAGCCATATTATAGCTTCTCATTGTTCACCGAATCCTTCAGATTTCATTTATAATAAAAAAGGTGTGGAATGTCCTTTGTAAATGATAATCCGTGGTCACCCTAAACGAAGATTTTGTTCAACAGCTCCTGAAATATAAACCTAGGATTTTTCGTTGTATTTTTGCTAGTTCTGACAAATTCAAATCTAGGTTTTACAAAAAACTTCAGACCTCTGCAATGCTTTTTCAGCGAGATATTGGCGAAAAACTAGATTTTCAACGTTTCGATGGCGCGGCCATGACGTTTTAGTCTTACAGCTCCTGAAATATAAACCTAGGTTTTTTCTTGTATTTTTACTAGTTTCGACAAATTCAAATCTGTGTTTTACAAAAAACTTCAGACGTCTGAGATGCTTTTTCAGCGAGATATCGGCCATAATGTATTTGTCACCGTTTTAATGGCGCGGCCATGAGGTTTTAGCTTTAAAACTCCTAAAATAAGAACACAGGATTTTTTTCTATATTTTTACAAATTTGTTACAAATTCAATCTACTATTTCACAAAATTTCAGTTCTCTGCGTTTCTTAGTTTTAAAGATCTCCATGGCCGCGCGGTTCGCCGCGTTTCGATGGCGCGGCCACGTTCAAACCATTATTTTTTTTAACCATTGCTTTAACAAATTTATGGTTTTTTGGCAATCGACTTTTACATTTTTTTACTAAAACGTGGGATGTTTTTTTATAAAAAAAAAGTCATGGCCGCGAGGTCGAAACGGACACTAAAGTGTTTTCCGAGACAAGGAGAAAACTCGGTTGGTCACTCTTCTACGAAACACAGAGTGTCCAAAGTTTCTAGTCCGTTCTTCTCCAAAGAGATCTACGCTTTGGGATGGGTGGCACCTACACTACTACTTACTAGTACTTTCATAGTTTTTATGTCTTGTGACTGGGACTGAAGCACATCTATAATTGTATATAATTTGTATTTTTGTCTTTTGAAAGTACTACAGGTACTTTTAAACTGTCAAAAGACAAACTGGTCCACTTGAAATAAATGATTTGAATTTGAAACCATTCGTGCGCCTGTTTTTACGAGTTTCTTTCGAGGTTGCATGGCAATCAAGGTATATACGAGTATCAATACCTATTCTAAAACTCTACAATAGACCCCTGAAGTTTGGGCAGACAATAAATAAATACTTGCGTCGACTTTTATAGCAGTTTTAATTGAATATGTTGATAATTATAATTAACTATGACTCAATACGAATTATTAACGATGTTGTTATTAGCAAGGTACCAATATTCGCTGAAATTTTAACCAAGGTCCAAGGTCCTTGTTATTTTTTTAATAAATGAAGATACATCCTAAGATAGGCATCTAACAAAAATAATGATATACCACAATAAAACTAAACCTGGCAAGATCCATTATTAAAAGAGTCATTTATTTTACTATTTAATTTAGTTTTTTTTACAAAAACGTTGTATAACAGTAAATATAACGTGGAAAACTTGTATTTAGAGTCATTACAATTTGTACTTAAATGATTAATTTACTTCATAATTTAGAATAGTTTATTTATTAAAATACTAGCGGCCCGTCCCGGCTTCGCACGTGTGGACGACCCGGTCTAAAACCCGGTCCCGATGGTTACAAACACAACAGAAAAAGAAATAGCCGAATCGGTCCAGTCGTTTTCAAGTTATGGGCTTAGCAACACATTTAGCGATTCGGTTAAATTAATAATTGTACAGGAAATTCCGGAAAACTGCTAACAATTTAAAGTAATACCTAACAAAAACATTTCAGGCAAACGGTTTCAGTAAACCTACGTCCAATCATGACGTCACTCACAATAATGTATACGTGCTACATTATTCAAGCATGTGCTATGCCAACAATCCGCTCCCACATGTCGTTCCGTCTTAGTAACATGCAAGATAAGACGTTGTATCGCTTTACCGACACATTACTTCAAAAGGAACCGCCAATATGTGCCACTACAACTACTTGGAATTGCAATCGATGGAAAAGTTCAAGGTGAACCGCCATTGAAGAAAAAATAGTGGAAAATGCTTCTTTTTTTTCGTGGTTAGGGTGAATTTCATTAACGCTTGTTGGATGTCGGTTCACGCAGGTAGGAAAGAAATGCGTAGGTTAATGTTTTAGTGCGGGTGGTAAGGTATTTTGTTTTTGATAACCATCATAATTCAGAATAGCCAAAGTACTTGTCCGGAAATTAAGATGTAAATCTTAATAATTTAGTTTGATAAAAGTTATCGGTGGAGAATTTTTAAATATGTTTTATCTTCTATTATATTTTTATCTTTATGCAAAGATGTTCACTCTACTCTCCATTCATGGTTTCTAAGGAAACATTATTTTATTAATTGTAATATTTTAATTATTTGTTTTATACATATTTAGTAAGTAATGAAAATAATTATACATTAAGATTTTCAATGTCCATTATTTTAATTTATCAATGGTGCACAAAGTTTGTTTGTTTGGCAATTTATTATAAATAGAAGAAAAATGAAGAAAACCATTTATAAATGCAAATTTTTGACGACCATCATTGCCACAAAGATACTTGAAATTAATAAAATATGTTTAGTCCTATTAAAACTGATTCAAATCACTAAATAACAACTCAACTAAACAACTAGTAATTTGGGGAAATAATCTAGTTTTATAGCTCGATTAACTATGTGCGTGCCAATCAGGGTAGAATCAATCGAACGTCGATTTAGTGCCACCAAATAAATGAGAACCTATAAAAATAAAGAGGTCCGATTAAAACGAGGTTTAGTAATATTTTTGAAATTGGTTTATTCATTCTTATCATTGTTCATCGTAAACAGGGACTAAAAGTGATTCGAATTTGGAATTTTGATATTGTTAGTGGTAAATTTTTGGAACGTGAAGGCAGGCCATAAAAATAAATTAAATTATAAAAAGAGAAAACCTGATAGTAGTTACAGTAGACACATATGTTGTGTAACATCTGACACCTCACCTTGATACGACTTCGAATAGCGATTAGCGATTTGTGATGTGGGTAAGTCTACCGTCTCAAAGTTAGAGTCATGATCAGAAATAACATTCAGAGTCAGTCTGCCATCATCAGCATCAGCCAGCCTCCACTGGATTAATAAAGACTCTGCATAACTAGTAAAACTAAGTAGAAAAGGCATTACTGCCAGAAGTGGCTTTTCATGTTATGAATTGTTATAATATTTTGTAAATAAATAAGACGCTTCTACTAAAATGCGTTTTTTCAACTTAGTGTACGCTAAAAACGTCTTTTCTGTTTAGTAGTATTCCAGTCATATCGCAGATGCGTCCTTTTTAACAGTTGGATTTACAGGGTTTCCTTTAAGTTATGGGAAATATACTGGGCTATGGCAATTTTTTACTGATTCGGAATATGTATGTAACTCAATTTTGACAAAAAGTGTAGATACGTCTTTTTTCCTTGTGACGGCAGTATTATTTGACTATACTGGCATAAAATGAAGTAGAGTATTCTATTTCGATAAAATCAATAGCGGTGGTATGGAAAGTGTGTACTGACTAATGTTCAGTACATAAGTACCTACGTATGTGTATGTGTTACTCACCAATGCGACCTAATTTATTGTTTCTTCGAACTTTCCCAATAATTTCAGTTTTGGATGTAAAAATATTATTTCCACTGCTATTGCAGGATACTTTTGGATAATGTCTGACGTGTGCTTTACTGAATTTGGCCGATATATTTAATTTTTTTTATTACAGTATTCAACTTTAGCATTATTTCCCAAAATTGTTTATTTAAAAAAATAATTTCACGGATCCCTAGAGACTTACATATACGGAACTCCTAGGTTCCTCGAAATCACAAGGCTAAGCGATCAAGTTACCTGCTTCCTCTTTAAACATGCCACTTACAGTATGACCTTAGCGTTACTAAATAGCCTAGGTACAATTTAACAAAAATATGCTAAGTTAAACAAATACAATGCATAATAAATTAAACGCTCCCGTCTTTAAAGGCGACATTTCTAAGTAAATATTGATAGCTAGTCACACGACCTGAAGTGTCAAGGACATTCGTTATATTATTCAGGTAGACTGGAAGTCAGACAGATAGGTTTTAATGTTTAATGACTTGGCCATCGATCGATCACATACACCTGTCGTGCCCTTCGCCCCCCTCCCTTCAATGTAGGACAATCATTGAGTACAAAGTATTCTTTGAATGGTATTCAATACAGTCGGCGTTATTGGCTAAAGCTTTTATTAAACTCACCTAGGTTTATAACCGTTTGCTCTTATAATGGATAATTGTGGAGGCTTTGCAGTTACGAAATATTATTACCAGCTTTATAAAGTCCTAAAGCGTCAAGTTTCAAAGTTATTCGCCGAAATTTGATTCGAAAATTGAACCTTGGAGAAACAAAGTTTTTATTGAATTATGATAACAATATGATCACAACGAAAATTTTGTTTGTTATAAAAAACTCGTGGACTATTGAGAATTCGAAACTCCATCTATCCATCCTCATAAACTTTCGTAATTATACGAGTACGATTCCTTATTGTACAGTCAGCATCAAAAGTTGCTGACCACATCAGATTTTAAAAATCACTGTACACTGTATTATTTCGTGTTATTTCGGTCTACAACTATTTTGAAAATCTGAATGTGGTCAGCAACTTTTGATGCTGCCTGTACCTGTCGTATGTAAAGATAAAATCAGGCTTACGCTATTTTTAAACAAATTGGGACCTAACCCTCTTCAGACAAAGGGTCGAAAAAGGCTTTATTGATGTTATTTATTTTCAGAGTAGACAAGGTTAGGGTACCTATTTCGTTATCCTAAATGTGAAACAGACTCGTGTATATTGTATTTTTCTGAGTTATTTTTCTCTTCTTTTACAGGTTGGTTGTCTTGTGTCTTTTCTCGATTAGATGATATTATGTCATGACGACTAAAATCTTTCCGAAATATTCAACCTCATATGTTTCACTTATCTTCTTAATCTTAATATATATAAATCTCGTGTCACAATGTTTATCCTCAATGGACTCCTAAACCACGTAACCGATTATAATAAAATTCGCACACCATGTGCAGTTCGATCCAACTTGAGAGATAGGATAGTTTAAATCTCAAATTTTAGACCAGGTCCTCCACCCGTGCGAAGCCGGGACGGGCCGCTAGTTTATTATAAAAAATTTCAATCTCTTATATCTTTTATCAGAACATATATTTGTCGCGTAACTCTTGTTCAAAATACAAGAAATATCATAACAGCAATTGGTTTGAAAACTCAACCTTTATAGCAGATTAATGGCTTAAAAAGCCCTTTTCCACATCCAACAGCCATAAAAGTGTCACATTTTATTACGAACAAATAATACGGAGGTACGAAATTGGCAAAAGCAACAAGTTTGCGTGCCACAACACGCCAACTGAGATTAACATAATGGTAACCAACAAAACATTCTCAAAACAAACTAGATTGTACGCGTGATACACTTCGTTACCAAATACTTCAAGTTTCAAGTGTTATACTCAAGCGCTGTTAATTTGAGTTATCGTTATATGGTTATTAATGGCTTTGAGTAATTTTTGGTGTTGTTAACGATTTGTCCCAATTTTCTAATTAATTAGTTCAAACTGAATGACTTCATAACACAGTAGTTAAACTTTTTGAAAAGGTCGCGTTTATAAATGATGTGTTGAGTTTTAAAGGGGAATATTTGTAAAAGCAAAAAGCTTTCATAATTTCAAACTGTTTTTAGTTATCTCTCAGTTCAACCTAGAGGAGGTTGTATGCTGCTTCACCGGACAATCCTGTTGTATGCCTTGAACGTAAGGCCTCTAGCCATGGGCTTACAAGCTAAGAATTAAAAATTAAGTGACCTGACGCTATTTTTTATTTGAGAAACAAATCGTTGATGTTATGTTTAACATTCCATTTTATAAGCCGGAAACATTCGTACAAGAAGAAAGCGTATAATTTTCATATCGTTCTTTTTTTTTTTGTAGACACGATAACAACTTATTCTGCCAGCTTAATTGCAGGCCCTCTAATATCCTTCAAGTAAAAATAAGTTTTACGTAAATGCACTTATTACAGAAACACGTAACGAATCGATGGCCTTCGCGGATAAGTTACAGCTAGAATGACCAATCGTTTTCGGGTGTTATAAATAAAAAGAAACTGGCCAAGTGTGTATTAGAACACACGCAATAAAGGGTTCCGTAGTTAAAAATTATTTATTCTATACGCAAACTTAGTACTATAGTAGAATTGGCTGTTGCAAGCGGCTTCATCCGTTACTAGTCAAAAATTAAACCACGAAAACATAAAATCGGAATACAAAACTGTATTAGTGTTGACTTTTTTTTTATTATGTTATTTGAATTTAATTCACAAACTAGAAATAAAAACGTACTAGCGTAATATACAGGAAAAATAATAATAAATAAATAAATAAAAGAGAAAACATTCATAGGGCGTCAAAGAATAGATACGTCCACATCGCTGTCAACGGGAACAGTGTTAACTTAGGTTATAAGTTATCTTGCAACCAAATCCGATGATGATGAACAAAATGAATAACAAAAGTAAATGAACTACAAACAATTTTGTTATGGTTTTATTTGTAAAATTGATCGAAACTACTTGAAATAAATGATTTGATTTGAACAAAGTGATCCTATAAGGGTTCTCTTTTTTCTTTTGCGGTGCGAAACCCTAAAAATATAATAAAAGGGGTGCGTCGTGCCTTCAGAGTAGAAAGGCTTCCATAAAACTAAATATTCATGACCACGCAACACCAAGCCTGAAAGCCGAGCCTCCCACACGTTAATGAAATTAATGTATGCCTGTAATATCGGAATGGACAAGCCGCTGACAGACAATGTCGTGACAGAGACACCATGCAACCGTTATTGATGTGTATGTTGTCAGCATTATTATAATACGAACTCTAATGGAAAGGTAAAATTGTTATTTAGGGCGAAACCTATAACGGTAAAAACAGATTTCTTATAAAGAGACAAATTACTTTAGATTAAGACATATTTATTGAATCTAAGAAAATGATTCTCTCCCTATAGACGCTAGACAAAAATTTCTTCGTAATAGTAAAAAATATTCTTAAAAATATTAAGTTGTTACAAGAATAATAAATTTAATCCAAGACACGTGTTGTTTCATTCAAGACACCGCTATATTTACAGTCAAGTAAAATGTATTCTTCATACCAACATTTTTCTTTATCTCTTGTAGACTAACCTTACTTAGAGTAAATTATTATTTTACTCATTTAAAGTAACCGTTTAGTTGGCCTAAGTAATAACTGATTTTTGATGAAAAACATTAAATGGAAAATTGAGATTGTGTGTATTGAATGAAGATTCATATTTTTTTGTTGTGAGCTATTGAAGATCTCACGTTCAAATACAATTCCTTACATTGTGACTGTTGGTTTTGTTGTATCAAAGCAGTCGATGTCTTTGTTATAGAACTTTGTACTTAATATTAATCTATTTATATAATTAATTTAAGATTTTACTATCTTGCGATAAAAAACGGGATATTTTTGATTTAAGCCATTTTGCTTGTTTAAAACAAGAGCACAGTTTGGGGCGTCACTGACACTGGCTTGGCCAGCATCAGGGATTTCAATTTTGATAACACAAAAAAATTGTCGCTAATTACTTAATTAGTCACCAAATAGCAGAATTAGTCGGTCACTGTTTCAAAAGTGACTAATTGTAAAAGTGACTAATTAGCGACAATTTTTTTGTGTAATCAAAATTGAAATCCCTGATGCTGGCCAAGCCAGAGTCAGTGATACCAGTTTGGGATCGATTTATATTCCCACGCAAGAAAACACAGGAGAAACAAACATATTTTGGAACGAAACTGTGCATAGGATTTGAGCAAAAAATGCTATCTGTTTCGTTTCAAAAATGTTTCGCTTCACTACTCCTTCTCTTCGTGGCGATGAATGGACCCGTACAAAAGTACTCGTACATTGTTTAACATGACCAGTAATTAATGTCGTCCTCCTGCTTAACGCAAAATGACTTAAATAATAAAAAGACAGCATTAGGAAGAATTATAAAAACGTTTATTTTAAATTATAATCATAAAAAATCAACTTTAACAATATGTATTAGCAGACATGTACTTATAAATTATGTACAATGATAGCTATTCAGAGTAAATACTAAACTTATAGTTCAGTCTTAATTAAAACGGATGACAAATCTTTAAAAACAAAAAAACAAACAGATTTGTTAAAAAAAAATCTTCAAGAGATAAAAATAAATCTTAACATAGGCGCCTTTATACGGTCCAGCGGCGCCACCTCAATAAAAAATACATATCTCAGTAAAAAGGCCAAATTTAAAAAAGCAACACTTTCTCTCTGTAGCTGTCCTGCTGTTTATTTAGAAACAATTAAATCAGCCAAGTATGATTCGCTGTAGTTACAGAAAGCAATTTAGCGAAAAGCAGCTGCTTTTAGGTACAATACATAGCAGGCTAGACTATTTCTATTTAAACAACAGGACCCAATCTAGAGACTGGTATGTTAGATTTTTTACAGAAGTGCAGACATGTACGAATTCTGGGCGGATAAAATTCGTCTCATCTCATAATGTCCTTTTCTCAAAATATCCTTCACCTACTCCAAATGTCCTTTATCAAAAAGTCATTATCTCAAAATGTCCCTTTCTCAAAATGAAAAATTAATAAATGAAAATGCATTGGATGACATTAAATTATTATGTTTGTATACAAAAAAAGTCAATTAAAAGAACAGTAATAGTTACACCACTAAAAAAAATGTAATTGCCTAATCTTTAGTATTGTTATATTTTTGGCAAGGACCTATAATAAATACTTAGTTGACTGGTCAAATGTGAAATCAGAAAAAATATATTATAGTAAGCTTCAAATTAGCTTTAAATATTATTATTGATCACTCATTTTTTCAAAATATTCAACGACATGTATAAAAAAGAATTAAACTTTATGTATATTATTGTAAACAAATTTGACAAATTAATGTCTTTCAATGCATTTTCATTGCTTTATATTTTTCATTTTGAGTAAAGGACATTGTGAGAAAGGACATTCTAAGAAAAAAACATGAGATGAGACAATAAAATTTGAACCGAAGAAGACTGAAGTGGCGACACTGGACCATATAAAGCGGCCATAGCGTATTATACATATTTAGTTTCTAGTCTACGGTCAGAATATAATAATAATAATAATAAAACATAATTATCAAAAATCAACTTTAACATAGGAATCTGAGTTTACTTTATAGACTACAGAAGTTAAATTTGTGTACAAATCTCTATATGCGATAGTACAACTATGTAATGTTTGTATTACCTTATATGCTCTGAAATGAGCATTATAATTAACGATATCTAAAAAAAAACATTTAAATAATATGTCATTGGTATTACTATTAATGATTATTTTATTAATAATATAGTATTTCGGGATATCATCATTTACATCTTGCAGCAGAACATTATTCACCGTGTATTTAATGCCATTTAGTTCACACCAATCAACATAAATGCAATTTTTGTTCTCACGATTGTCATTGTCAAATTCAAATTTACCATATAAAAGATTATCATTCAAACCCTTGTCTGTTGCGTATCGAAAACTTTGCTTTAATTGACAACGCCTCATAACAGACAAAGGAAGATCTTTGCGCGATGTTATTGATTGACATACCTTTTTTAATTCTTTGTGTTTTGCCTCGTACTTAAAAGCACTTATTAGTATAGGTGGCCCTATTTTTTTAATAATTGTTGGATAATGAATAAGAAAATGGTGTTTAGGTTTTAATGTACATTGAAATAAATTAAGGTACTGCTGGTGATGTACTTCAATAATACCTTTTAAATAATCGATTAATTCTGAGGAAAACGAATGTGAAGTAAGAATATTTGTCATTTCCAACAATATTAAATAGTAATTCCAAACGGGGTCTTTCTCTTCAACTAAATCTCCAACTATAAAAACAAAATTTCTTACAAGACATAGCATTTCAGAAGCAGACATAGTTAAACTTTTTTTTACCAAGTGTTGATTATTTATCGGTGGCGGTATGTTTTTTTCACTTGTATTGTATTTAAAATACTTTATTCTAGAATTCAGACGATCTAATGAGAAATATTTTTTATCAATTAAACATTGAATGACAAGGGCCATTCCATATCTATGCACTCCTTCCGTAAGATCGTGCATCAAATCACATGTTAAATTTTTGTAAATATGAAAATTTTTCAAACAATTCCAAGCACATTTTTCTTTAATTCCTATACGATTTTCAATATGTTGATCATATTCTGAAGGTATTCGCAGATTATTCAGTTCACATGATTGAGTTTCAGATTCTGTTTTAGTAGTTAAACAAAACCTACAAAAATTTGTGGCCATAAAGCTTTCGACAAGACCCAATATGCCGTGGAGACCTAAATTATCTCCTGATAAAGTAACTAATATAAATTTTACTGTCACGTTTTTGGTTGGCAAAGCAACATCTATGCCAACTTCTTCTAAAAACATAAGTTCTTCAATTATCTTGTTAAAAACTGCTTCATTGCCAAAATACACTCTATCGTTAGAATGAAATACTTGAGCCACAAAAACATTTTCCAACCTACTTGATTTTTCTGGTGGAATAGTTCCAATAGAAATATAAACTGCACCTAACTTATAATCGCCTGCATGGCTTCCTAGAGCATTGCCACTTTCGAAATCATCAAAATACAAAATTAAAGGAATATAAATATTATCTTTCTCCTTATTAGCCATTATTTCTTTCCACAAAGATCCTTGAGTCATATTTCGAATCACATCGCAGTCAGTAGCATTGTTTTCATCAAAAAGTATTTGCTGATAATTTAAGATGTCAGAAAGTACTTCAGGTAAGTGTAAAAATTGTTTAAATGTTTGTCTAAGTGGTGTCATGTAGAGTTTTCTTTCTTTTAGTATCATGGTTAAATCATTATTTTTGCTTTGTCGATCTTTGGTAGATCCAATGGTGACTTCTACAGGAGCTACATAATATTTATTGTCAGCTAACTGTTTCAAACGCTTATATTCTGTATCATAATCTTTAAAGATGTCCGGTAATGCTAATATCATTTCTTGCACAACATCTATTTTTTTTGTGGCATCTACATGTTCGTTTTTAATTGTATCATATATTTTTAAAGTAATGTTGTTGATTAAGTTATAAACCAATTCTATAAAAGTTTGTATTAAAGATCTTGGTAAACCAATAAAGCCATATAAATTGCATACAAATATATTTAAGAATGATTTTATAGATTTTATAAAAGATTCACTTTCAGAGTCTATATCATTTGAAGGCGATGTATCACGAGATTGGTGATCATTGGTACTCAGGAAAGTACTGCATTCCGGTGAAATAAACTGACTCGTATTATTACTATTGTCATGAGAAATGCTATCCCTACTGTGATTTAGATTATAACACACTGTTAAATGATTTTTAAATCGGTTTTTTTTATCATATGTCCTTTTGCAACTCTGAAAAGGACACACAAAATAGTTATTTATTTTATGGACTGTTTCCAAGTGAAAAATGTACTGCTTAAAATCACAAACTTTTAGGTGACAATAATTACAATTCAGATTCATGTTCGATGACAACAAAACACGGTAAGTATAAATTGGTAAAAAATCGTTTGTTGGAAATTAAATAATACACAAAAGCTTCTCAATTACAAAAATTTTGAATTGAATTATTATGTTGAATATACTGAGACTTAATCGCAATTCAAAGATGCATAAACCTATCCACCCTAGTACGCATAGAAAAAAATTAGTACTTTTAGTTTTTTTTGGCAAAATTATAAATTCAAAACATCAATAATGTACGAGACAACATTGTCATAATTAGTTTCAATTTTATATACGCATCTTTGTATGATCAGGTATAAATGGTCACCTGGTTTCGGATATTTAACGTTAAAAGTATGGTAAAGCTTAAAGAGAGTATCAAAAGCTTTTGTTGTGGTTGAAAACTGGTACCTTACATCATCAACTATAAGTAATGGTGAACTGCATGCTTGTAAGGTTCCTTGTAGTATAATATAGGGTTGAACAGGCAGCTTCTTGCTTCCTGCCTTTTGTTTTTGTTCGTCTATGACCTGGTCTATATCGCCAATATTCTGTTAAGAAAAAAAAAATACATTAATAAACTTGACTGATTCCAAACTAGGCAGAGCCTAAGTCATAAAAGCTAAAATTAACACGTATCTATTGGCCCTTTAAGTTTATGAGTTGTAAATTATAAAGTAATAAGTACTCGTAACATATCCAAGCTAGTCGAGTTGGGGGTTTTTTAAATTTTATTTAATTATTTCTACATTTAGAACAATTTGCAATTCCCACTTGAACCTACTAAGTATATGTAAAAAAAAAACATTAAATATATTTCCAATTTATCCTCAACAATCTTTCCTGGTAAAGGTTACCATGATATTGAATTATGGAAGTCCATCCAACCAGTACAAATTGCTCATTATCTCTTCAAAAACTAGAAAAGAGCTGATGATCTTGAAATGGCTCAACCGATTTTGATAAAACATGTCTATGAACCAACGCTAGAACACCTGCTTTCAAATAATAAAACCCCCATCCAAATTGGTTCACCCGTTTAAAAGCTACACAGACAGACACACACATAGCGGTCAAACTTATAATAATCGCCTCTTTGCCTTGGAGGTTAAAAATACGTACTTGCACACAAATATATAAAGAGTCGATAGCTTCCTGTGTTGTGAATTTAATTTTTTTTGATAATCTTCCCTTCGGAGGCACTAGATGTGCAAGTATTTTAAGCTGAGTAGGAAGTTTTGCTGAAAAAAAAAAGATTTAATTATTATCATAATCGTATAAAGATCTTAAATGAAATAAACACAGCACTTTAAGTAGGTACTTACTATCATCATCTTCAAGATTTTTCAGTGACTCTATAAGGTTTTTAGTTCTTTCATCTCGTGGCGGTCTTAGAGTGATTAATTTTTCAAAAAAACTATTCCAGTTTAAATAAAAATTTAATCCTTTTTCTGGATACAATAAGTCAAAGTCAATATTTATCTGGAAAGAAATAGAAGTGTTAAACTTTATTAGGAATATTTGTGCCAGTGAACACACGCTACATTATCCTGACCGGGAATCAAAGCCGGGACCCACTACGCAGAGGGCAGAGGGTTGTGGTTGTCGAAAATATAAGGATAGTAAGAGTCAAGTAGGTGATCAATCAGTAATTAAATTACTCACCAATGTGTCACTTCTTTGATCATATAATATTTTCCATTCTTTTAAAAATTTGTGAACATTTTGGTATTCAGTTTCTTTTCTTACATTGAATGTGTTCTTCCATTTTTGTATCACTTCAACCCATGGCTCAGTATTGTTGTTTAGAAACAATATATCTCTTGAATACAAGTCTAAAACAAAATAATTTTAGTAGTTTAGTGTGTATGTAAGAATGTAAATTATTAAATTAAATCATCCTGGAACATCATCCAAATTAATTCCCCATTCATGGTCTATAGTGCACACACACACACACAGCAGAATTTGCATAGTAACCATACATTCATTCCATAGGCAAGAACATGATTATTAAATATTAATAACTTACTCTGCAAGTCCTCTACATGTTTTTTTATAGGTGGAGTATTCTCTAACTCAGATGTTGATGGTCTTTTTCTATCTCCATATTTATAAAGAAGGTTTCTCACTTTATCGACTAGTTTACCACGGGCAATTGTGGAGCGCCCATTTATGGAAATTCTTTTTGTAATTGGCTTGGTGTAATAAGTTCCAATGTTCTCTTTTGGAAACAAAGAGATGATTTTCGCTGCTATTACATTATATTCTTCATAGGTTATTCGGCTGAAACAGAAAAATGATAATCTATAGGTCTGTTATTTCAATTGGCCGGTATTAACAAAGATAAGTTTTTATGCTTACCAGTTGACAATGTAGGTATATATATGTTTAATGATAATATCTACTAATTGGTTCCTCTTGGTATTATCCAAAAAGTCATATGTTTGATAGTATTTTAGAATACTATTGCCACCTGCTGAAGTTTGCAGTAATGTTTCTAAGTCAAAATTTGGAAAGGTTTTTCTAGGGATACTTTGGGTGTCAGGATCCAGTACTTGTATTGAATCTAGAGAAATTATTACACTACTGCTGTTGTTGGTGTAAGTCTCAAAATTACTGGTTGTGGCAGTGGGATCTCCAAGGACTTGGACTTGAGTATTATTACATACACTGCTGTTAGTTTCTGTTGGTGCCTGTAAAATTATAGTATTTTAGCAAGACGGAAAATAATTATTTAACGTGACCTATAAAGACTGGCTATATGAAAGCACCTTGAGCATAGTTACTAACTTATTAAAAGTAAAATAGAAACATACGTGGGCAGTGACCAGCTCAACAATTTTTTCTTGTAAAACAAGTCTTGAGCCCATATGTGGACACAATTCTTTTAAATTTTCTGGACTCAATTTCGGTAGATGTTCTATTGTTATTCCGTTTTCTGCAAAAGATAGACAAGAAAACTAAGGTTAAAAATATCATGCTTATACTAAGGTTATAACTTATAACTATGAATTTGAATGTTTGTTGCTCGTTCATTCCCAAATTAAAGTTTATTTTTTAAATAAGTAACAATCACTTACGCACAAAGTTGTTAATGATTTCCTCTGGAATATTCCAGGCTTGTAGTAAGGAAGTGATGGCATCCATTTTGTGGCATCCAGCCCTGAGTCCTAAGATCACCCACTGACCCTGCACGGTTTATAGCGCGTAATTCACACACAAAATCGTTTTAATAGCCTGTTGTTTGTTAAACTCGTATAAAAAAAATTGCCCTCGCAGCGCAACACAAAAACGCAAAATCAACACAGAGCCCGATCGATCGAGAGATCGAGAATGACGCCTGTGTGTGCTTGCTTCTTGCAACTTGCGTTTTGTTGCGTTGTGTGTAAAGAAAAAGTACTCTTGACATCAGGCTAAAAGCCTTTGTGTTAGGGATACATTTCTCAAAGTAAAATACTATTGTGTTTATCGAAAACCATGACTACGTTGTTCCAAAAAAAATAGATTTTCTCTGTTTAAAACTAAAGAATCTCAATCAAAGTAACTTTTAATTGATTTAAGATAATTTAAATTTGATGCAAGAAGCTGGAGATTTCTTGATTTCAATTAAGTCATTTTGCTTGATAGAAATTTAAATAAGTCTTGAAATAAAAATATTTCTCATAATAACTAAGAAAAAAATTGTCTGAATGAAATACGAGTGGTATTTTTGTTTTAAAAATATTGCATTGGCTTAAGTAAATATATTTTTAGAATAAACAAATATTTCAAGAAATTGGTCTTTCTTATTCAAAGAAATCCTTTTTTACCGTGTATGAATATTTAGCGATAGCCTCGCGATTGACCATTATTTCGCTTGATGGTAGGCGATGATGTGGTCAACGGTGAAACACGCTTGCCTAAAAGTTATTACTTCAATCAAGAAATAAAGAAAGAAAGCAGGGAAGTCGCTTCTTAGTTATTTATATCTATGGTATAGAATACAGTTGTGAATGATAGTACTAAAAGAAAAACTTCATTATAAAAAGCAAAACATCATGTCTTTTCAAACTTTTCGAGAGTCCGTTTCATAAGAAAAAACTGAGAATTACTTCATAAAACAAATTGAGAGGAACTGTCGTATACATATTTTCAGATAATAAAGAGTAAAGTTAATACAATTTATATACACAATGGTTTATTAATTTATCACGAATGCAGAAACTCGGATTTCCAAAGTACAAGTAATAAAATATCCAGACAGATTCAAGCTTTACGTAATATTATAAGTTTGTTTGGATTAATGTATGGATGTTTGTTACTCTTTCATGCAAAATCTAATGAACGATTGTGGATGAAAGGTACACGGTATTACAGAATTATATATTAACATTAACAACTTTTTCTGGACTTAAAATATTTTGTATGAAACACCTGATTATTCTTTTTCTTTCAGGGTTGATTTCATAGTAAAATTTGTTTATAAACATACTTATGCTGATAAAAGCATAAGTCTGTTTAAATGTGTATGTTTATATTTGTAAAACATACAAACTTTTTACAAATGACCCAGTTTAACCTAGATTAACAAAAGGATAGTTTTATCCCGAATTTATCTTCCCGTGGGATATTTTTTAAGTGGAAGCTGCTGGTAAAAGGTAGTACTCCACCAAGTGATCTAGATTCTAAAACTTCAGATTGATACATTATGAATGCGATGAAGAATGTTAAGACCTGCTTAACATAATGTCTTTATGTTTTGTCACGAACAACTGAACAGCTTTATTTTAATGAAATCGTCTGTGTTGATATGCTTAGTAACGAACGAGGAAGCTTTCGCGAAATCTCGCTATCAACATTTATGGGTGAGACTTGAATTAAAAATAGGGTTGTTATATTGATGTCTTTTTATGTATTTGGTAATATTGTCAGATATAGTTTTCTCTTGAGATAACGTTGCGTCAGATAACTGAAGAAATCTAATTAGTATTTATTTTTTTCTTCTGATAGGAGACGAAAATTGATGAAGATACGAAGCTTTTAAAATTTACGATACGTCATAACGTCTATGTTTAATTTTTATAGTTTTGCAGTTCGTTTTAGGAGCTACGCTCCCGATTGTTCCGCTTAGAAAAATGCTAGATAAAATACGTGTCGGGGTTGCGGGACATACGTATACCGCGACTCCGGTACTTCGAAGGGCTACCGAAGGACACTGTGGATTTTAGTCAGTACAAGTCTGACAGTCCCTCCCGCCCTGCCTGGGTTCGTAGGACTCATTTGAAGATATTATCAAAAAAAAAAAATATAAAATACGTTGCCATTATTTCAAAGTTTTAATCATATTTGCAATTTATTGATTGATGCTTTTAACATGCCTTTAGAAAACACGACACCAAACGCAGCATTCTTGATATATGCCATACTCCTACTAAAGGAGCACTATGGATCGCTACCCAGTTACTGGTTTGTGAAGTTCCGATACGCAGTCGCTTCATGTAAATACTGATATTGAGCTGCATCTGGTTCGACCGAAAGCCGACTTCAATAACCATAGTTAGAAAAAGGCTAAGGAGTTTTTTTTTAATTGTTATCGTGATTCAAAGTATAATAACCAACTATGCAGTTAGGTACCAAAACCATAAATATTTCGTATGCACCAAAAAAAATAAAATGATGCAGTTTTCATGACCATAAATTGTTTGGTCTTAAATTTGACTAACATAAACATGTCTGGTACGTCCGACACTTCTTCAACGTTAAAATACTTATCTATGCCGAGGGTCACTGCGGCACGAATGGCTACCAACTAATAACTTTAGGTATTTTATATGCAGAGATAAAATAGACTTATTAGTCTACCGTTTAAATGCATGGTAGCATGTGATAGAGAGAACTAACCAGAAGATACATAAGTGGTTGAATTTGAAGAAAAAAACATGGTTACGTCGGATTCAATCCATTGAACTTTAACTGCAAAAAGATAAAAATATGTTGAACGCTTGTGTGTCACTGTAAAACCGCCTTTATAAAAACGTGGCATGTCGTTTTTTTTTGTTGGTTTAGTAAGGCAACATTTAAAAAATCAAAAGTTGATTTGTACATTTGATAGATCTTTAAAATAATAAAGGCAGTGCTGGTCATAGTAACTTTATACGTACCGGTACCGAGTCCAGTTGTAATGTTTCCAACTTATGTCTGGAATACGTAAATAATTTTCCTCACAACTTTGGCTCTGCTGACTTCTAGGAATGTTGAACATTAAAACTAAAATGTCTAAACGACAAACCGTTGCATGCATTGTATTACACATGCTACCAATGTTCTACCATCAGCTCGGACGTGTCACAATTTCAAATGTATTCCATTTTCTTTTAGGGTTACGCCACGGGCGTCTGTCTCTCCATTCGTTTGTCACCAGGCTCATGAACCGTGATAGCAGTTGAAATATTCACAGATGATGTTTTTCTGTTGCCGCTATGACAACAAATCAACAATAAACTAAAAAAAACATAACATAAATATTTATAGGGGCTCCCGTTTTTTTGCTAATTTTTGCATTTTTTTAAATAATTCATGTCTGTTGTATGGGTGATACTACTGGCATTATTTTTTGCCATTTCTTTTTCTATAGGTAATGGTACGGAACCCTTCGTGCTCGAGTCCGACTCGCGTTAGTCGGTTTTATCCTTTCACCGGCCAGTTATTTTCCTATGGTATATTTTCGTCCAGTGTGTGCCGATAATTGGTGGTTTTATACAGCCGGTGTCACACATAGTCGACACGTGCTTTTATAGGAATATGTAATCAATATGATAACTATCTGTCTGTATTGCGGTTGGAGGAAAAATATTTGTGTTTTATTTTTGTGTTTTTAGAACTGAATGGGCGTTTTGTTATTTCGGTATAGATTTGTATCTTTTAATATAGTTATTTATGCGAGTTATTAACTTTTGTTTACCATAAGGACAGGGGTAAAGTTTTATTTAGATAAAAGTTATTGCAAGCGGCTTCGCCCATGACGGGGCCCCCTCTCAGAGGGCTAAAGCCTGCCGGGGTTGCGGGACTCATACCATCACCGTGACCCCGGAACATAAAGGGCTATTGAAGGACACCGTGGATTTTAGTCAGTACAAGTCTGACAGTCCCTCCCGCCCTGCCCGGGGTGGGAGGCCTCATTCGATGATTTTACCAAGTAAAAAAAAAAAAGCGGCTTCGCCCACAACTCGAAAATTGTCCCACGGGAACATTCAGTCGGGATTAATTTATCTGTGTACAAATATCCAAATTCGTTCAGTAGTGTTTACGTGAAAGAGCTGGTAAGAAACATCCAAAAATCCATCCTCACAAACTTCCACGTTTATAATACTCATTTTAGTAGTATTTGTTACATTATTTTACCTGGAATAAGTGAAATTATCCTTGTGTAATTGGAATAGATTGGAATAACATTCCTGGCGAAAACCAGGATGAATTCGAAGGAATTCATTAACGGTTGGTATTCAAATGACCCATTTATCCGGGGCAAGAAGAATGCGAGTTTCTCATTAGCGCGGTGTCAAGCCACGCAATTTGTAATTGTCAACTATTGTGTAACTGAAAGACTTGCTCGTTAAAGTTCTTTGAAGAAACTTGAGGTTTTTATTTTTGGTTCAACTACATAATAATTATGTTGGTTGTTCAGCTGTATGGAAGATGGAATCATGCTGCGCCGACCCAAAAGGAACTGATGACGAAAGACTTAATCGTTCTGGTTCTTTGAAGAAACTAGAGGTTTTTATTTTTGGTTCAACTACATAATAATAATGTTGGTTGTTCAGCTGAATGGAAGATGAAATCATGCTGCGCCGACCCATGAGGAACTGATGACGAAAGACTTAATCGTTCTGGTGCTTTGAAGAAACTAGAGGTTTTTATTTTTGGTTCAACTACATAATAATTATGTTGGTTGTTCAGCTGTATGGAAGATGGAATCATGCTGCGCCGACCCAAAAGGAACTGATGACGAAAGACTTAATCGTTCTGGTTCTTTGAAGAAACTAGAGGTTTTTATTTTTGGTTCAAGTACATAATAATTATGTTGGTTGTTCAGTTGCATGGAAGATGAAATTATGCTGCGCCGACACAAAATAAAGAGGAACTTATGATGAAAGACTACTTAATCGTTGGGGTGTTTGAAGAAACTTGAGGTTTTTATTTTTGGTTCAACTACATAATAATTATGTTGGTTGTTCAGCTCCATGGAAGATGAAATCATGCTACGCCGACCCAAAAGGAACTGATGACGAAAGACTTAATCGTTCTGGTTCTTTGAAGAAAATTGAGGTTTTTATTTAAAAATAAATATATATATGGACGATGAAATGATGCTATGACCCAGAATAAAGAGAAATTGGTGACTAATTTCGTTAGTATTTGTGTTTAATTTTCTTTATGTTTTTGTTTTAAATGCAAATGTGTAAAGGTTACCAACCAGCCTATAATATTTCCACTGTTAAGACACAGGTTTTGAGTGTGTGAATGGACTGTCATTGGGTTCAAACCCACGATCTCGTAAGTTGCCAATGGACCACTACTGCTGTAATTATCAGTAACAATTTAACATCTTGATTAACTTAATTTTTTGACTGGCCTGTTGGTCTAGTGGTTAGTGACCCTGACTGTTATGCCGGGGGTCGTGGGTTCGATTCCCACCCAGGACAAATGTTTGTGTGATGAGCATGATCATTTGTTCTGTGTCTGGGTGTAATTTATCCATAATATGTATGTATTTAGAAATATATAAGTATGTTTATCAGTTGTCTAGTACCAGTAACACAAGCTCTGCTTAGCTTGGGAATAGATGGCGTTGTGTGATAGTTGTGGAATATTATTATTTAAAATATCCACATACAAAACATTCTTTACCAGCTATATTTTGTTCGTAATACTGCATTTACATAAACCGCATAGCTTATAAACATAATACCGTTCAAACAATAAAATTTAATATAATGTATGCGACAAATTGGGTGATTACCCACCGCATTTGTTATAGGTACTCGTGACTACTAAACAGAGGCTTTAGCACAAAATTTATACCACCGTATTTTACGTATGAAGTATTACGGAGTTTTTTGTGTGGAAAATGAAAAAGCGCCTCTAGTGTACAACCTAAGAACTATTTTTTACCATCAAATCAACGTCAAAGATAACGTTTACTTTACGCCGGAAAAACGTGAAAAGTCGTGGTACGGTCTTTGGTCGTTCGATGTTCATAGCTGCGCCGATTTCGTGTTCAAACAGTGAAACAAAATGTAAATGTTCTGTTCAAAGACTTAGAGACCATAAAGGCCTTTATAAATAATATATATATTCAGTTAGCTGTAGAAAAAACATCGATTTTGTTTTATAATTCGGTTTTAAGTCAAATTAAAATAAAGATCGTATTATAACTAATGCTGAAAAGCTTGAATTCTTCCGACAACACAGATAGCGCAGTGGCTGAGCGATTAGACTGCTGCCCTTTGAGTCGCGGGTTAGATTTCCTTACGGAGCATATTTGCATAATTTACAAGTAGTTGATCAGGATCTTGGCGTTTGTGTATGAGTGCTTAAATGCCCAGGAAACACGAGGAAAAGTAGGAAATTTAACACCATAAAATTGCCACTGGCTTTATAGTTTTCGGTTCTTTGTTAGGTCAAACGACTAAATTAGACAACCCCGACCCGACTAAGTATAAATTGCGACAAATTAAGAAATCGTCATAACTCAGAAAATAACCTGAGGTTCACTATACGTAACCAATACTTTTGTAATGATAGTTTTTTAATGATTATTTTCAAAATTTTTTTTTCATGCCGTCGGCATTTATTTTTCACGATCACGATTAAAATCAAGAGGCCGATTAAACGATTCTGAATTAATATTCCAGTTTGCAACTTGAAACGAGTAAAAACTCCGCAGTTTTGTATCATAAACTAAATAAGCGCTTTTGAAACTTTTTAGTTTGCGTTCTAACTTTCCTTACTTTCAGTTTAGTTTAGCTGTTATATTTTTTGTGTTTTGTCCAATTGAAAGTTTTTCACGATACTTGAATAATTATTGAAAAAACAGTATGAATTTTATATTGCACTTAAAAATTGTCTTTGTAAGTTTTAGACAGACTTTACTTGTTACTTAATAACATGACGATAAATATTTTACCGAAACTATATAATACTCCCATTTTCGAAAATTCAAAAAATAAAATAAAGGTGCATGCCCACTTACCTGGTGTGTTCTTATTATCGCGCGCCATGACGTCGGGTAGCGCGAGCAGTTCTCGCGCCTGTCCGCGGTAATGTGCGGGCGTGCGGCCGGCCGCGTCCCTCGCCCCCCGTGCCGCCCCCGCGCCCTCCAACAACGCGGACAACGCGGCTGAGTCGCGGCTCACTGATGAGTAGTGAAGGGGGGTGCGACCTTCCTGTGGCCGTAAGGACAGTGGGTAAAGGTAGCATTGTATTGTTTTGAATTTTGTCGTTGTCATGGTCCTAAGGATAATTTTTCTCACCTCTCATGCACGAGTGTTGCGGAACTATCTAATCAAGGAAACGTGGCCCGGGTACGTAAAGGGCTATTGATCGAACAAGGTGGTTTTATGGCAGTAGTTGTAAGGGAACCTTGATAAGTAATGAAAACGGGTAATTTGGATTTCGCAAGCACGGTGGTTATAATTGTTTTATGTTTGTGAATATAGATTCCTTAATTGTTCCTTATATTTTCTAAAAGGATATTTTTTAACCGACTTCAAAAAGAAGGAGGTTATCAGTTCGACTGTATGTTTTTTTTTTTTTTTTTTTTGTGTGTTTGTTACGCGATTGCTCCGGCGATTGTGGACCGATTTTCAAAATTCTTTTTTTGTTCGAAAGGAGATGCTTCCGGAGTGGTCCCATATTCACCAAGTCAAGATCTGATGATTGGATCCTGGAGAAATCGAGGGCAACCCTCAAATTTTATAGGCCCACATATAGTTTTTCGTAAATATTATGAAGTAATTTAAGTATTTGCGTATGGTAATCATAATTTCATGTAGCTGAGCTGATGATGGAAGGTACAACTCCTCAACAGTAAGGAGTAGGCATCAACTGATTTAGTTTGTGTTCGCTTATCTCTGGAACTACAAATCCGATTTAAGTCATTCTTTTTTTGTTATACTAGGTATTGTTTAACTGAGGGAACACTGCAAGTTTCATCAAAATCGGTTCAGTAATTTTTGAGATAGGGAATTTTATTAGCTAATTTTGTACATGAGCGATGTTATTACCGGTACTATGGATTACAAAATTCTAGTGCACATGTAAGAAAATGATGTACCTATTTGACAAGAATTTGGGTTGAATATTTAAACTAAAAAGAGTAAAATAAAAGCTTTTTTAAAAAAAAAATGTAACCGACTTCAAAACCAACCACTAAAAAAGGGTAAAATAACCTACAAAATAACTTTTCTTTCGGAAGTCGGTGGTTTTATTTATCATTGTCTTTTTTGCCACCGACTTCCGAAAGAAAAGTTATTTTGTAGGTTATTTTACCCTTTTTTAGTGGTTGGTTTTGAAGTCGGTTACATTTTTTTTTTAAAAAAAAGCTTTTATTTTATTTTTGAATGAAGTAAGTAAGTACATAATAATTTCATTCAAAGTCACGACTTCGTCTAAAAATTAATCTTTTGCCTAGGGTTTTCAAAACAAACAAAAACAAATTTTTGGAGTAGGTACTTCTGATATTATCAACTATAGAAAAAATAATATTGAAAACCATAGTCTACCAACTACATACGTGGATTAAAGAAAAATAACTCACAGAATCCTTCTGATGCACCATCTCAGGATAATTCCTAACGAGATACTCGGTGATGTCCATGTAGTCGTAGAAGACGGCTTTATGCAGCAACCCCACGCCAGCCTCGTCCCGGCACATCACGTATTTACGACGGTTGTAGTCACTCTCCAGCAACTCCTGAGTTAAAACATTCAAGCAGCTCGAGTCTCGTAAACAATGTTAGTTATCGTGCTACGCTTCGTAGCGCTACGCCGTAGCACATTGCTACGAGATAGCGTAGACGCGCTGTAGGTTTGTGATTTTAAATAAATTGTTGTTGATTTTGAATAGAATAGAATAATATTTATTTCCTTAAAAACATGGTACAAAATAAAATACAGTGCATACATATTCTAACATTATAAGCGTGCAAATTTTTCGTGCATACAATTTAGTCAATTATTTTGTTTCAAGAAACTCTCTTACCATATAAAAACTATTGGAGGACAACCAATCATATAATTTACTTTTAATTTGTGTGATGTGGTAAGTAGTAATTAATATAAGATATTTAAATACTAAGCATTGCAATCAAGCGCATTTAAATCATGAAGTAAAATAACGTTTTTTTTTAAATAAAACCTCGTCCCACACTAGGAATTTCTCCTGAATCGTGGGTTTGTATATAAACATAGGCACTCAGAAACACAAACAGAAATACCCGAAACAACTGTTGGCGGATTATATAAATATTGGTTCCAATCGGGAATCGAACCCGCAACACGCTGTGCAGCAGAAGATCGCTTAGCCCACAGCTTAGCCACTGCGCTAATAGTCCCGTGCAAGTATACTATATCGGTTACGAACAAAATTTCCCTGATTTTTACTTTCATTAAAATATATAATAAAAAAATAACTCGATAACATTTAGCGGTTAATTTCATTTTCTGTCTTTCTCCTTTTGTAAAAAGGAAAATGATTAATACCCCGAATGAATTTCGTTTAAATTTCTATTCTATCATTTTGTGTGTGTGTTATCAGGTTGAGTACATATTTACAGACATATTTACACATACTGTCATGAAGTTACGCAGTACTTGCTACGTTGTTTGTACAGCGCGTGTAATTCAGCTTGTCCGTGAAATATGTAAACTCAGCACCGCGGAAGTAGTACTTTTAATAAATTAAAGTTAATATAATGAAACTATTACTTACAATATGTTACCAGTCATTGTCTTAATTGTAAATTTACTATTCCGAAATCTTATATTATTAACAAAATTAAATGAAACTCAAATAAAAAGGTTTTCTTTTCATTTTGAACATTTTGCATAGCAGTTTAGGTTGCAAACTCTTCACTCGTGACGTGTTATTTTTCAGCCTATTCTAGGTTTATGTTGTGACCATGCGGCTAATTGTCATTCTTAACCACTCCAATTTTTTTTTTGGCTAAACTGTTTACTCCCCACGTTGCTTCACAATGAGCCTTTTTCAACAGCGGCATGTAGTGCTCACTGGAAGTCTCACTCTAGGCTACTAACTTTGACAGGTGGTTGGTAAGCAAGGGACCCTCGGGACAGGGCACCAGCATGTTACTGAGTAATTTGTTGGTATATCTTCTCTCTCATAATAGAATCTCACCAACGCTAAATTCAATTCCTGGCTAGTATAATTCAGAGTCAACCATAACCAGAGTAAGTAGGCCTCAGCTATAAACTAAAATCCATAGAACACTCTGTAATTCAAGAACACATTACCAGTAATACCTGGAGCTCAAGCAGCGAGCCTTTTTCAACAGCAGCATGAAGTGCGTCACATTTGGCAACCAATGTAGACAGATGGTTGGAAAGAGGTAGACCATCTGCTTCGGCCAACAGCCGGCGACCCTGACCGGCCAGGACTGCTCGCTCCAGCCTGCTCTCGGCGCCACCTCGCGCCCACTGACGAAGCTGAGCCGCTGATACTACGCCCACCACTAATGAGGAAATTATTGTGAAGGTAAATCATGTAATTTTTTATATTGGTAAGAAAGTTATAAGTTAATTGAGTTACTGTATGCGTTTATTAATATTTGATACTATAACTATTGTTTAGAAAATTACAGTGTTTTTTTTTGCTTATGACGTATTTTCTATAAAAATAAACAATAATGGGACGGATTGATATAAACTAAATGTTATCAATACTACATTACTTTAAAGTAATTTACAATGTACAGTTATTTACTTTAAAATTATTTTGTATACCGCAAATTATTTAGTTAATTCATATTATTGTATTTCAACACTTTCTGCAAGTGATGCGTTTGTGTCATATGTACTCTAGAAACTTGTTTGAGGGACTGATAACATACTGGAATTAAACTGAAGGTTTCGACAAGAAAACTTATCTTTTCAGAGAGCTACGAAGCAAGCGGCACAGACAGACTACAGTATGAGTCTGAAAACTTTATGAGCTTAACAGACAGCCAGATGTTAAGTAAATAACAATGTTTATACGACATACAACTTTGTAGAAATACTATGAAATAACTTCTAAGGAAAATTGTAGCGAGGGTCAATAATGGGTGAACCTAAACTAAACAAATCTTAAAAACAACTATAATTCCTATAGAATTAAATGAATAAAAGTTGTCTAATTAATGTTGAAATGATTTACAATTATGTTTACGGATTTGAGATATGATTAAATAAAATATGATTTTTTGATATTACTATGGGTTTTTCTGAAAAAACCTAAAATTGTGCATTCAAAACTTGATTTCAAATAATTGAACGCAAATGATTTTGAAATGTGGATTTCATAAACATGAAACCGAATTTTGTTTAAGCATAATTTTAGTTTTTAGTTATCTTTTCGCCATCTTCCTAACTTACCTGGCTAATGATTATTTTAAAGGGTCAAGTGTAGAATATTCCAGAAGTTCAGCACATTTTAATTAAGCAAGATAAAAGTAAAGTGGGCGGTCGCAGAAGCTCACTGAAACTGAAACTGATGTCGGCGTAGTTCAAGCGATCGTCTTCAGTGATATTGCGACCAGTGATTTACCGATTGGTTTTATACAGTGTGCTCTCTTTATATTTTTTTTTTTTTACAAAAAGGCAATTAAAGTCACATTTGTTTACAACCGATAAGAATCGTATTATCTGCCAAAGGAATATGTTTTTTTTTTCTAATTAAAAAACCTTGCCTCACTTTAAAAATTATTTTTTTGTCTTGAATCTTCATTTGAATTCACATACATCAACAGCTTTATATGGTTCTTGGAAGTATGATGCTCTTAGGCAATTAATCATCATTTATATTTGAAGTACCTACTCAAGAAATAAAGGGTAAGTATCGCATATCACTATGTAATAGAGTTTGGTAAACAAAGACTACTTTATTATCTTGCCGGCTCGAATACGTGCTTGGTTTTACTATCCATTCCAAGCTTTTTACGACACCTGAGATTGAATGAAACTATGAATAACTACGTCGTTTCCTATTGCCTCATTTATTTTATTCAAACAATAATAAGGAACAAGTGAATGAATGATGAATTGCAGTGGTCCGGACTCTTGTTACATGTTAATTTTAACATAACTGTGGAGGTTTATTTCTCACTTTTCTGCACCGTTAATGGCGTGATATTATGTTAAGGTCGAACAGAAATAATGATGATTAATAAATGGTGTTATATTTACTTTTATTACGTGACTGCATAAGAAACATCCTGTTTGAAGGCTTGGTTATTTCTGGTGGTAGATTACGAGATTTATGCGCTAACAGCCAGTTGTAGACGACTTATCGCGACAAATCTGCTGACCTTACACTCTTAGGGCGTAAACACACCCGGTAGCGTGCAAAAATAAGGGCCCCAATAACAATGTTTTCTGCTGAATTACAATTGTCATTATTTTTCTACTTTTTGATAATTTCTAACGTGTATTCGCCCATAGTCGTATTTTATTTCTACAATTATTTTTATTTGTTGTTCTTTAGCACGTCAAACATTTTCAGTATTTCAGTTAATGATATGCGACAAGTTCATGCTAGCATAATTCAGTGTTTGCATGAAACTGGGTTAATTAAGATTAAGTGTTTTTAATTATGGCGCGATTGAAAAGTGCTTCGAGGTGTTAAAATTAAGTGAATTAATTTGTGGTATGTTGTCTGGTATACCTAGAGTAAAAGACGTCGTTTTCATGAATAAATGCTGTGTGCTATGACAATAAAACATTTTTGGTAACGGTCGGATTAATGCCATCATAATTGCCAGATATACGAGTAATTACCAATTAGCCAGCTCAGTCTACTAAACATTGTAATTATAGATCTTTTACAACCAGTCTTACCATGGGGTATCGTATTACCCCGTTATTCGGTTGTGGAGGTAGGCAGTCGTTCCATGTAAAATACAGATATTCAGCTGCATCTGGTTCGATTGGATGCCGACCCCAATATAGATAAAAAAAAAAACTATATTAGGATCTGCATCCAATCGAACCAGATGCAGCTGAATATCTGTATTTTCTTAAAGATGATGATGTTGGTAAGTAAAAGATTGTGTGAAATTAAGACATTCCATTTTATGTGTTGAACTAGCACAGCGTGCGGTGACATCCTTTACCCCTTTGATTTTAAATCACACCTTTGTGTTTAGAATTTTCATAAATCTTGAAGTCCATTTTTTATCAATTACTTGATAAATCATCAACTCAACTCATCAACAGCCTATAACGTTCCCACTGCTGGGACACAGGCCTCCTCTCTGAGAGAGGGAGTGGGCCATAATCCACCACGCGGGCCCATTGCGGATTGGTAGATGTCACATATCTTCGAATTTTTGGTTCTAGGACATGCCGGTTTCCTCACGATGTTTTCCTTCACCGTTTTGAGAGCAGTGATTACGAAATAATTTACACAAATTAATGTGCCTGACGGGGTTCGAACCTACGACCTACAACTCGTAAGTCGCGACCGATACCACTGGGCCACCACTGCACTTGATAAATAAGAGGGCGGAAAATCTCAAGCGAGAATGCTTTTAAAAGAGAGTAGGTACTTAATGGAGACTACCAATTATGTCAAATATTTAAAATAAAGAATTCATTTCTTTCATAGCTTTTCGTCTCAAATTCAGTATAGGAAAAGTACTCGTAAGTACCTACACAATAATTATGTTTATCACATAGTTGTCTGCATTCTTTCCCCATGTAAATAAAACTTTAACTGTTGATACCATATTCCTCGGTTCACGTAATTTTTATTAAAAGGTGAACAAAGTTTTTGTTTAACGTGTATATTAATAAACATATGGAATGAATCTTTAATAGATTCTAGCTGTTTTTTAAATACTGGCCGAATCAAGTCCATCAAAGTAGTTTGAAATTAAAAATATATGCAGTAGAAGAAAGTCTAGTACCTATTCAAAAAAATAAAACGTAGTTGCGTAAGGTGGTATTTGATCGATTTTCAACCCTATTATTTCATTTTATACTCGTAGACTTACAGTACTAAGTACCATTGATCACAACACATCTTAAATATGAAAATCTATGCCACTTTTCGTTGTAACTTTATAACTCAAGAACGGGTTCACCTATCCAAACCGAATGTTTAGGCTTTGTTTGGACTATTTAATAGATTATTTATGTGCAATTTATACAAAATCGGTTGCGTGGTTCTTCATTTATCACATTTTTTGTAACATGAAGCGAAGCGCGGGGCGAGACGATAGTACGTTATATTTTAGTATACCTATTTTATGCCAACCTTTCCCCTAACCCGTAACATGTCCTACCTTCGTGCCTAAGCCATCCTAACAATAACATATTATTAGGTGTGACGTGTGCGTTGACACCATTTAATGGATCGTTATAGGTGAACAGCCGAGGGTGATCGAACTCCATCAATATTCACGTACTAGCGACGGCTTAGCTTCTTTGTAAGTACTGCTAATTTGTAATACATTGGCGCATAGTTACACGTGAAGGAATTAAAGAGAATACTGTTTATAATGCAATTTATTAGGGATTTTTTTATTAATTTTACCATTTATGTACTGCCATAGGAAGATACACATTGAGTTCCTTTGAGTACAAAGGAACTGCTTCTTGGAAATATCTGTCAGCATTCCCGCGAAATAAGAAATTATGATGAATTAATGTGTAAGAGTAAAGGAAGAGAAAATCGTGTTTAGGTAAATGCCATAATAAGCTACAACATACTGACAACATATTTTTGAGAAATTACTTATGTAAACTTATTTATATACATAGTACTATGCAAACTACTACATAATACTCTACATTACATTACTGGAAGTATACAGGTTTATTTGTAAACGATTATCAACCTATCATGGGCTGGAAGTACTTAACAACTTTTACTATGAAACCAACTCTGATATATCACCAAAAAAAACAGATGATTCACATAAAATGCAATATATTTCTTTGACAATGTATGAAACACCTGATTCTTTATTACAATAGTTGTTTGTAACGAAAAGCACTTTCATTAGGAAACAATAAAATAATGTTAATTGTGGTCACCAATGCCCTGTGATACAAAAGTGACCTTAAATAAAAAAAAATTAAAAAAGAACTTTCAGCCTATTACTTAAAAGTTTGTTAATGATTTACAAATAACCCCGTTTAATTATAAATAAACTTTATTTATTATGGTTTTCGCAACATAATGTAGCGCTTGTGTTATGTTTTCTGGTAGTTCCTAAAATTCAATAGGTATTAATATTAATATAATGTAACGTATGTAATCTAGCTGGTCACACGGTATGTTGTGTGATTGCAATACTTATGACATTTTCTGCAAAAGCGTCGGGCTCACGACATCACGCTAAGGTCGAATCGCACCCACGTCGTAACCAGCACTTGTTGAAGTAAATCATACACTGTATTATTTATAATTATGTTTTATTCAGTCTATAATACTCACATTTTTGCGCTTTGACCTACTAGACTTGACATGGTTTCGAGGAACTATTTTATTCTATTCCGCAGACTTCAAACTTGCACGCAAAACATTTTTTTTAATTTTACACAAAATATTCATTAATTAGGTTTTAAATGGATTGATATTACAACAAAATTAAACTAACTTTATTTCAACAATTCCCGCCATTTAGGTAACTGTCAAAATGAAAGTTTCTATTGTACGCCGCCATAGAGAATGTGTCTTATTTTTTTTTCATAGCTGCCATTTTTTATTCAACAACACCTGTTTGTGTTCGACTTTCAAATATCATATGTGCGATTGCAGCGCGCCACAATAATTATGGTTTGCGTCCTATCTTCCGTCTACACACAATATTTATAAATACGTCATTACATCATATTACATTAAATAATGTAGTAGGTACTTCGAATTTTCCGCAGGTCATGAGTAATGGCGCGGACTCTAGTAAAACTACCTAGTTATTTGTATTCTACAAATGATATTCTATAAGCAAATAGAAACCCCTTTTTTTTTCAACAGTACCTAATAGATTTTTTCTAGCTTTTCAAACAATGTTAGACAAGCAAATTGCATCGAAAAAAGCTTTCAGTTTTATATGGCAGTTTGTGTTTACATTCGTTTTATGGAGCGGCTGTAGGCGGATATTTCCCTAGCCAACACGCAACCTCCCGTTTTTCCAGACAGGTTTCAGTCTATCTGTTTGCATAATGTTTTCGCCGGTCTGTGTTTAGTAACCGGCCTTTTTTCCAATACCTATCGATTTTAGATTGAAGCTAGTTTTTTTTTACTGTAAATAGAATCGTGAGTAGCTTCTGTTTGCAGTAATGGTCTTGTTTAAAGTTGAACGGTGAAGCTTGGTTATTGGTTTCTAACTAAGCTACCATGGGATACTTAGATGTTCTAGTAACATGTTATAGATTAGTTTCGGTCTTTACAAAAAAAGAGTATAGGTAATGTTTCTTATGTGGGTTTCTAGATAATTTATTATTCAAAACCCATTAATAAGTTAATAATAGAACAAAATTCGATTGAACCGTACAGAGAAGTTAATCTTTTTTTGTTTGTTATATCATATTGATAAAATATAATAAAATGTCCGGATTCCGTGTTCAAAACCAAACGTAACGTTTATCGTGGAGCCACTTTTTTAAGAATGTGTAAGAGTGCGCCACACACACTTTTAAGGCTAAGCGCGCACTACGAATACTTCTTTTATTTGAAGGCGGTAAAAAAATCGACGCCAAAGTAAAACGTTTGTGATTCCACGAACAAGTTTGCAATATCAAAATCGCAATTATTAAATTTCGTAGTGCGCGCATACCCTATATGTATGTCATTTTTTCTTGGCGTGGGATTGAACGAAGGGTTTATAATTTCTGCCTACAATTCTCAGTGGTTTGATATAAATTGTATAGTTGCTGGTGAAACTGGTGTCTAATAAAAGTTAAGGAAAACGGACCATAAGCAAAAAATACTCACATTTAGGAGGACTGTAATGCACATACATCCCGTTTTTCTTCGCATTTCGTTCTGTCAACCATTTCTTCACGCCCTCCATGGTAGGAGCAAAGACAGACACGTCACATCTCATACAAAATGACTGAATTTCACGTCACTGGTAGTGAATCAATCTGTAATAGTACTGTAATTGGACAATTAATTTTGTTTTTTAATTGTTACGGGTGGGTATAAGTCGTGTAAAATAATTACCGATTGTAACGACATTTCTACAGCTTAGTTATAATACGAATAGGTAGCCAACTGAAAACTTAATGAGACCTAGTTGAAGGTTGAAATTAATTAATCTATGAATTGTTTAGTCAATGAATTTAATAATGAAACTTCGACTTAAGTAATTAATGAAGGTACTATGCTTTCTTTTATATAAGCCGGAAGCAGAATTAGATTAGTATATGAACTCTGTTTGGAGTTAGCTAAGTAGACTTTAGATACACGAACTTATAGACATTTGAGGGTATAGAGACCGCGCCACGACTGAAGCCATTTTGACGCGGCGCTTCTATCTATGTCATTACAACAAATGCATAAAAAAATATGTAGTACAGTCAGCATAAAAAATCTCTGTACTCCGTAATAATACGTAATAATGCGGTGTACTGCGATTTTGAAAATCTGAATGTGGTCAGCAACTTTTGATTCTGACTGTACCATAAATTTTACGCTCCGCGCTCGTCGAGAATCACGACGAGCGCGGAGCGTTATAGAACGAAAAAATCGAAGACATGTGACACTACCAACCTGCACTGTTCCTTGTAGTGGACAACCCACTGGAGGGACACAGAACTCCTCTATGTGAGAACAGAGAGCAAGCCTGTGTCCTAGCAGTGGGGTCAACATGTAGGTATCGTACTAAGTAAGAGGTCCTTAAATTTGAAAATTACCTGCAAAACAACTTTACAAATTAAATATATATATAGTTTTATAAATGAATCAGCTATTCACATCAAAATGTCACGGTCTATATCTTCGTCTATTCTATACGTATATAACTGTCAATCGATACGAAGCCGCTGTGTGCTATGGAAAACGTTTCCCATATAATATTTATTGGTGTCCGACTAACATCATTTGGCTAGCCTGGACATCGAAAATAACTTTTAGAAAAACTGTATTTGTTTCATAAAATACAGGCTAAAGAACTGGTTTCTCTGAATTTTAGAACATGAATTACTTGAACTTTATTTTAAATAAATTTTGGGAATGTATCATTTGTCAATTGATTCCAATTAACTACACAAATGACTGGCACAGACTGTCTTAGGTACTTTATTGTTTTATAGGTTATCGACCTACCGATTTTCAACCTTAGTTACCACTTTTATTTAAAGATACACTGAGTCCGAAGTTCTGACGTCATCACTAAATAGTCACCAACATTTATCCTTCTTAGGTATAAAATGAAGGACGGTGTAGAACCAATAGCAGGTGTACACTGGAACAGACTTGTCGTTTCACATCAGTCGTGGTGTTTAGCGATGCAAGAATACGTACACCCGACAACACAAGTTGCTACCGAGCGAAGGGTATTAAAAAGAGGTCAGGTATTAGAAATAAATGATGAGAAATATTGCATGCGGCAGTGAAGTCTTTACTTTTTTTAAATTAATTTATTTGACGTTGATATATCGTTGCTATGAGTAATTAATTGTTTTTTTTTAATAATATGCCTTGTCTATCTGATGGGCAAGCGCTGCTGTTGATAAAGCCAAGATCTGTCTTAAAAGATGACTGTGGTCCTGGAACTCAACCTAAGGATCAGATAGGTTTTGACTCTCCCTTCCGCACAATCCAGAAAAAATATTGAAATATTTTATTTAATGGACATTCTTGAATCGCTGTAGCATTATTGTAAGAACATTGAAATTATAAAAACAAAGGAGATAATTTAACAAGGAGGACTTAGAATAGAATAGAATAGAATATTCTTTATTGTACACCAAAATAGATAATCACAAGCTTAAATTACAATAATGTTAATTCTACGTGTACAAAGGCGGTCTTATCGCTATAATAGCGATATCTTCCAGACAACAGAAAAAAAAAAAAAAATTAAGTCAAAGTAAGTTTGTCTTCATGACAAACTTACCTTGACTTAATTATTTTTCAAACATAAAAAACAGTACTGTTGAGTTGTTCGCTTAGATTCGTTCCTGAATAGTGGTAATGAACTAGCTCACTATTTTAAGGCACCCGAAAATGATTAAAGAAATATACGGGTAGCCATAATATACGAGCACACCTCACCCTAATACTTCTCCGGCACATACCAGGCACCGTAGGCCCCGGAACGTAAAAGGCTTTTGAAGGACACCGTGGATTAGTCAGTAGGTAAAAGTCTGACAGTCCCGCTCGTCCTGCCCTGGGTGGGAGAACTCATTTGATGATATTACCATCTTAAAAAAAACCAAACTCCTTGATCAATCAAAGCTTCATATATGTAGTAAAAACTTTACATCAACGTTGTATGTGATTCAGCGAAAAAAATAAATATATAATGCGATGGCACAAAGGCAGCTGACATCAGTATTAATGACCACACCACGATACCCTTTCTTCTTCTAATCATGCTCCAACGTGGTTGCCTTTTTAGAAAATTGGTAGGTAGGACTAATGGGAATAGCTAGTATTAATATTTGCCAATAGCAACTGCACCCTTAACACGAGTTTTCAGTATTTGAGACGTAAAGTAAACTGGAACTTTGACAATTTCAAATTGACAATTTTCAAGGAAAAAATTAGTTCCTTGTTCGCACACCAGAGGCGGTGTTTCATTTTTACACCCGATATACCCTTGGTCTCGACTTACATTTTTGATTCTTTGACTGTCGGTACAGATTTTCTGTATCTTTAAATCTACAACTCGCTGTCCGACCATGGACCTTGCCCGGGTCGACGGCGCGTTGTGTTCCACGCGCGCCACAAAGAGCGTAAGCATGATGACGGGGCCCTGCCGGGGTCACGGGACTTATTTCATTACCGTGACCCCGTTACATAAAGGGTTATTGAAGGACACCGTGGATTTTAGTCAGTACAAGTCTGACAGTACCTCCCGCCCTGCCCGGAGTGGGAGGAGTCATTCGATGAATTTACCAAGAAAAAAAAATTTCTAAATCTATCTTAGTTCTGAAACCTCGAAAACCCATCAGAAATGGAAAATAATGGAGCAAATTGCTTACGGCCATGGCCATAGGAAGGGGTAAGTAACTCATGGGTCTGCCGAGTCTCTCCCATTATGTGGATCGTAGGTAAACAGAGCCACGTGCATCGGTTCACAAGCTCAGCCTTGTTCTATGCTATATCTACATTATTAAACACGATGACTGTTGAAAAGAAGATTGCAAAAAATTAAAATAAAAAACTGAAGAATTATTAATAGTGAGTCATGAAGGAAGAACTGAAATTGCCCTGTCTATTTTCATTGCGGAATATATTCTGCAATCTCAAAGATCCCTATGGTCAAGAAGATATTAAATTTTTAGCTGACAATAAAGCTTCGGCCACATTTCAACTAATCTCTGCCAATACCTACTCGCCGCGAATATTTTGCTGTATGCGAGAGGCTATTCATTGAAAATATAATAACTCGATTTGAATTAAGCATGTTAAATTTTACACTAACTGCGAACGCACAATCTCGCTGTGAAAACTCGCTGTGTTGATAAGGTAGGTAGTCACTGCGAGTGTGACTAGCTCATCAGCACGTCTCTCTTGATTACACATATATGTATATAACTATCGCGAATCAACCAAAAAAGATTCTTGAGAAATTAATCTAATCACAGCGATTAGCCTGTTAAGTATCAATACGTTTGTAATACTTGCAGCGAGTAGACATTCGCAGGGATTACTCGCTGTGTGTTAGCGAAGGTTTTGATATTGTCAAAGACGTTGCTAAATAAAAAAACAATTGCGTCCAAAGGTATACTGTATTTTAAAAAGATTAAAATTGCATATAAAACTACATTTCATATGAAACTTTAATTACTATATTGCGGGGATTCACTGATATTTCTTCTTTTAATTTACAGGTGCCTAATGGTCGGACAATGTGATATTGATGTTCAGTCCAACGTCCTTCGTGTTAGGACCTTGTGAGGTGCTCGGGCGCGTGGCTTCAGGAGAGCTGTTGTTTTGAGCTGTAAAACAAAACATTAAACTGTAACCATGGTTAACAATAAAGACATTCAATTGAAAAGTATTTTTAACGATCCATTTGAAATCGTTTTGCGAAAAGAGGTACCTACCGTTGTTTAATTGAATGTTAAGAATGCGATGATACAGTTCATTGAATTTCTTCTGACGTTTCATATTAGATGGTGTGCGCACAACTAGGGTTGGCAGTAAGATGTAATGTTCAAGATTAGGCTCCTCTCTAGCGTACTTGCGATGCGATGCCACTTTCTTAACAACCAGACGAGGATTCCTTGGCTTGCATGTAGAGCTGCTGCCGCTAGTTAACTCATGGCCTCCATTCCGACGCTTTTTCGGAATCGGACCGCGCCTGTCCGTCTTCATCGGGCTGGAGGTCTGGTAGCAGAAAGTTTGATCTCTCCTCGTTGGAGACCTGGTTGCACAACTTGGCCCTGGAGCACTATCCTCGTATCCAAATCTGCGTTCCAGAGAATGACGTTTTTGTCGCGTCTCTAACCCCAGCCGTTCATGGCTTCTCGGGGTTTTGCGCGAACTCGAGTTATCCCAACGTCGGTCGGCGATCATTGCACTCGCAGCGTTGTGGTCGCTTATCGCTACCTCCTCGCCCTGTCTATTTTTATGACTTGCCACGATTATATCCCCAGTCTTACCCATGGGTCTGCAGCTCTCGTGTCGGTGGTTCAATTTAACAATTCTGTAGTGACGGCGCCGCCGACGCTCGACGTGCGCGACGCGCTCCCTCAGCAAGCTATCGATCAGTCGTTGCAGCTCGCATCTCGTGCTACATCTCTCCGAGTGGGCCATTCGTCGGCCAAGCCTAGCGTTTGGCCAATGCGTCCGACAAACGTCTTCCCAAATAATATCGCTAAGTACAGCTTCCCGTGATGGTGTTAATTTAATGCCATCATCACGCGGGGCAAATTCACCTTGCGCTAAATAATGGACTGTATCCATTAGCCGATAATCTCGGACCGGATTGAGTTTATGTCGAATCTTATGGACTCTTTCGGCTGCCATTTTGGGGATATCTTCACGTTTGCATGGCACAGAGGCACATTGTCGCCGGCCTCGAGCGGTGATGCCGTCGTAAGCAGTGAAATCTCGACCATATTGCTCCGAATTATGTTCTTTTTCCAATGTGGTTGCTTTGCTTGGAGAAAGTGGTGCTGCTTGCTGCGCGTACCGCTGGAACGCCGATGTCTCGGGCACATGGCTGTATTGCTGAACATAGCTGCACCCAGGCCTCCCGTTCCCAGATGTAGTCCCCATTATGTTACCTTTAGGCTCATCATCTGATGAAAGAGGGAGATTAGGATTTATAGAACGGAAAACCATTTCCTGTCTTAAAATTTTAAGCTCCAAATGATCTATTCTTTTATTCAATTCGGTAATCGTTGTACCAGCAGGTGGTACAGTCTCTTCAGAAGATGTGTTTGTGACAATTAATGTGGCAATATCAACTTGAGTGGAATTTAACGTCTTTTTATCTGTTTTGGCTTCGATTTTAGGAAGGTTCATATTTAGTTGTGGTTGTGTATAAACATAGCATTTTTCCGCAGATCTTTGTTTTGTATTATATACATTTACCTTCTGAAGCTTGATGTTACTGTGGGAACATTTTGAAAGTACTGCTGAGCTCTCTACCTGATCAGTAACTGAGGAAGCTTTATCTGTTTCTGTTTCACTTTTCGTATAAGGCTGTTCCGTACCACAAGCGATAGAATTTATAACATCAGTATCATCTTCGGTGAAATCTGCAATAGTGACAAAACTATATTAATAAACAATAGTGATTCTTAACAAAAAATTTCCGAGTATTGACTTACGAGTGGTAAAAGAAGAATGGTCTCCAATACCAAGACGTGAACCCGACTTATCTGATCCCTGGAAATAACGCGAATATTGAATATGAAGGTATATCGCAACCACATCTCGCGATATATTAAGACGCAAATATTAATTACCTTTTTAGCCTTGAAACGACTCTTTTCTGCTATGTAAATAGTTTTGATGGCGGGTGCCCTCGGTTTGATGGATACGAGTACTCTTTGTGAAGCTGGACGATGCGTGGGACTCTTCTGAAGTATTTCTAAATCTGGAAATTGAAGCAGCGATATTAGAAGTAATACGTTAATAAATGTACCTTTGTTACAAGGGGATTTTTACCCAGAAGAAGTTGTTTCTGAGGCAGGCGGTCCGAGCCTCCTGCGAGATAATCGTAGTCAACCTCACGTATCAATTTCTCTTCTTGGATGGACAATAACTTCTTCTTGGATGGAGACTGTTTATTTTCCATCACATTTTATTTTCCTCTTCGCATGCATAGTTCTAAAATCAACCCGCCTGAACTATAATAATATATGGATAAAACAATAATTTTATTGAACAGTAAAAAGAAAATTTTACATTATTCTGACAGGTGCTTTGACTGGACTTTTTTTTCTTCTTTCCTCTATATCCGTATATTTATGGAAATGATGCTTTAAAGTTTATATGCTAAAAAGTATTGTTTGCTTGAACAGAATATAAGCTGATTGTTTTTGGAGGCATTTAAATTGCGACGAACTCAAGTACCACCAATCTTCTGCATTAGCGGAGAACAGAGCTGTGAGAAATACGGCAATATCAATGGGTAACTAAATAGATAAATATATACCCAGAGTAAGCTTATTGAAATCAAAAATATTACGCTAGAATTAATCAATTGGAAACTAAAAATAAAATATTTACAAAAAAGACTAAATTAAGACTAAAATTAAAGTTCACAGAGCGTCAAAAAATTCAACCACATCGCTGTCAAAGGGAAAAGTACCCAGAACGCTGGCAGCACTGCCACGGTGGATGGCAGAACTGATCCTTTGACCAAGAAATAGGCCACCACTGATAGACCAGACCACTGATCACGAAGCGATCAAAGCGGCGACTACACGCTCAGAGATGTCTTTATAAACTTTGTCGATCTTTTGTCTAATCAAGTTGGCCACCCACTTGATTAGAAAAAAGATCGACTGTTAACTAACGAAACCCTGTGCGATCTACCACTTTTAAACAAACTTCTTGAAATCTTAAATGATACAGCATACTTTTGTACACAATCATGTAGTATTTTTCATTGACCAGTCTTAAGAGTTCCTTTTCATATCACATGTGAGATCGTTTGCTGTTTCCTTAAATTTACTTAATACTTCAGAATGGAAGTCTGAGTTGATGATGCTTAATCAATATTATTTCTGTCTATAGCTCCAAGATCGAATGGACTAATATTCGTGATGGACCAGTTGGCGATCGTCCTGCCGGGACGAAACGATGCCGTGATATGCCGTTACTCAGGACACATTGTCCAGGATCGTAATTTATTCTCGTAGGTATTTTTATCACTCCCAATAAACACTACACAACTTTTTTAGAGACCATATTTCAAAAATGGAAACAAAAAAAACAAATAAGTTGGTTGTCAAAATTTACTAAGCGTGACATTGTACTCATTTGTGCTATTTTGTACAATTTTCTGATGACAAATTAGCAAGAATTTATGGTATATGTAACGTATACGAATGGATGTATGAACTACTGTGATCGTGAAGCATGACGGATCAAGATAAAAACAGCAATGCACCATCAGCCGGGGGGTCATCTGTAGTGATGATGGATAAGAAGTCATCGAGTAGGCGCAAACCATTCCCCGCTGACGTGCAGGATGAGACCCCGGTTGAACTACATCACAAACGGTCACGTGCACCTGCAGTACCTTGTAAGTCGTTGTCCTTTTTATATTAGCTTAGTCCTTTTAGTGTTATCCTACTTCTGGCCTTACATCACTGCTCATGTTCCCAAAGTGTCGTAATGTCGACACATTACTGTTGTACAGTGCTTTTATAAAGAAGCAGGCTGTGGGTGGCAGACTGTTCGGTACGCATACGTCCTGGTAAAAATAAACTCATGTTATCTTATACGGTCGCACATAAAGACACAGGACGGTACCGATACGTACCCATACCGACTAACAGTACCGATACCGACTAACAGTACCGAATCATTAGGATTTAGCATTTTCCGGTGCAGTGTCCACAAAATTAATATAACTGTAAATATAATCATAATAAAAAAACTAGTCGACTTTTCTGTGGTTCTATGTCAGGTAACACATTTCCATACTTATTAACGTTTTCTAATAACTTTATGTTTTAGATATTTTTGGAAAATCCTCAACTATCCTCCCGATTTTATCCGGTCCTTTCCAGTTGCCCTTTGTTTTCCAAGACTTGATTTTTATAGTAGTTTATGACCCCCGCTGGCATCAGTAAAGTAGTATGCACATTCAAGAAAATTTTCCGTAGAATCAATCCGTGCCAAAAATTTGTTTCTACATAATAGCACCCTATGTTGAATTATTACAATTTTGAAATCTGACAAATCGAAATCATTTAACCAAAAAATAACATGAAGAGACCCCGACTCGACTGAACCGCGGGAAATGGCATTATTTCTATATTTTTTTACTTACAAGTACGTATATCTTGGCAGCTGTTACTGAAGAACTCAAAGAATCAACTGGGAATGTAGAGATAACTTCCGAAAAGCCGAAGCTTGCCTCGAAAGAATCTTCGAAACGAGCTTCGTCACCCGAGTCAATAGCTATGGTGCCTATAGAAGTGGACGTACAGGTGGGGTCAATGAATCAGTACTTTTTGTTTTGTCACAATACCTTTTTACCACGCGACTATCGTGCGATAACGGATTCGTTTCTGTACATGATAATTTGAATGCATCGTTAACGATGGCAATTAAATGATACCACGCGATACTTTTAACGTTGTGAATCACGCTTTTTTATACTAGTAATGCCAGCAAATGAGTCCTCCCATCCAGGGCAGAGCAAGAGAGACTGTCAGACTAGTACTCACTAAAATCCACGGTGTCTTGCAATAGCCTCTTACTACAACAACCCCGGCAGGGTTTGGCCCTCTAAAGGCCCGAGAGCGTCATTGTACTGACACTCTTTGAGACGCGCATGGATTACAACGCGTCGTCGACATGGTCTATGGTCCGCCGTCATCGTGGGCGTTTACCAATGCGGTTGTGAATCACGCTGCAGGTTTCATGAACAACGCTGTTAAAATATTTCAGAGAGTGGGCGTCACCCCATCAGCGATGCAACCCATTCCAGTTGCAGTACCAGTACCAGTGGGTCCTGAGACGTCCGATATGACTGCAGTCAAGGACATTGAGCATGAAGACAGCATGACGGACGAAATCACCGAGTTACGAATCGAAGAGGTGACCAACAGAGTATGGGTACGAGTAATACTTATCTCGATATTAAATTACTTGGTCATTTTGTTCATAATTTCATTATGCTGAACTGCAACATTATTTTTAGCATATGCGAAACCTGCTTATTATACTTAGTTTGTTCAGAATCAATAACTGAATCGATTCCAATAATTTTTACACCATGTTGTATATTGTTCCAATTTTTTTGTTTAATTTTTTCACCGTTTAATTACGATACAATCACTGTACGGTTTGGTACCTTTTTTTGTATCGTGTAAAATCATCAAATGAGACCTCCCACCCCGGGCAGGGCGGGAGGGACTGTCAGACTGACTAAAATTCACGGTGTCCTTCAATAGCCCTTTATGTTCCGGGGTCACGGTAAAGAAATAAATCTCGTGACCCATGCGACAGGAGGCGCGGGTTGCGCGGGACTACCCCGACATGACAAGTTTATAACTTTGTGATTTTTCATGATACAGTTTTGAAAATTTCTACAGATTTATTACACAAAAATAGGCGTTGTGTATCGGGTTTCGCATAAACAAAAATAATGTTGTGTATGTATCAAAAGTCATGAAAATGATATAATAGTATCCTAAATACTATCAATTAGTCTGTAGGTTTAGATATGCATCATTGCGGACCGCACTGTGTTATGAAGCCGTTTTTCGATTCGAACATGCGTAATATTATGTTGTGTGATTTCGTAAACAATATGTAGATACGATAGCAACAATCGCCGATGATTAACTTTCATTAATTGAAGAATTCTCTAAGATCCTGTCATCAGATCCTGACCTGATTGCCATGGGACCTAAATCTAAATCAGTCCAGCCGTCATCGAGAAATCGAAGAACACAAAAGAAAGATTCCGACGTGTTAAAGATTTTTTTTTTCGAAGACGGTTAAAATAAGCACTGTAGGTATATGTTTCATAACACACTGTGGACCGTCGAGTTCGTTCAAACAAAGTATTGCTATAGTTATCGTACTGTCGAAATGCGGCAGCCCGCACGCCATATCGCCATTCTAGCCTCACACGAAATTTCTATCAGTATTGTTTTGAACTTAGAAAAGACTAGACAACTCAAATATCTGTAGCTATACCTAAAATACCCATCAGATATAAAAATCTCAAAGTAATGGAAACATTGATCAGATTAGTTAAGTATGGCAAAAAGAGCTTTTATGCGTTGAACATAGTTGCGAGTACGCCTGCGGGCTAGCTGCGGACATGTTGTGCGTTATGGTTTCGGTAACGTGTTGCTTGTTGTAGTCGGAAGAGGAGGCGGGCGGGCTGCCGCGCACGCGCAGCGAGTCGCACGCGTCTCGCGTGTCGCGGACTTCGCGAGTGTCGCGCATAGTGCGACAGCTGATCTGTTGCGGCATGCGCTACGACCACCCATCGGAGCACGACGTATCTTCCCCGCGCTACGGCGATTATTGCCCCGCGATTTAGCGCGATTCGACTGGCATCATACCACGCGCGATCTGCGATGCGTTCGCCGACATCAATGTTATATCAGCTGGCCATTTTCGACCGCCGCCCTCAACCCTGATAATTTAGCGGTTTAGCATTTAGCGGTTAAGCGATAAATGTTGAGTCAATCTTATAAAAGTGATGAATAGTTCTGCTAATCATTGATAAGAGTCCCGTGATGTGCTACTTAGATGTCCGTAGGTGACGACGCTCGAAGATGGCCGGCTGATCAAAAGGAAAGTTATGATATCGTCATGTAAACATTACGAGACTGTGTTGTGTATATAAAATTATTAATAATGATGATATTTTTTACTTATTGAGGGTCCTACGTGATTGATTGGTCTGCAGATTTCAGTATGTCCAAGCCCAAGAGTATTAGTGTGCCATTCAGAAAAATATTTATTTGTATATCTGTTGTTATTGTTATTATGAAACTTGCAGAAACTTATATTCTTCTTGCTGATTATTTTAAGCCAAAAGGCTCTAAACACAAATTTATACTGCTTCAGTCGTTTGACATGCATTTTACATCTATCTTTGCATTACTGTCAAAATCATAGTGATATTTATTCTCGTTACATTAAGATAGCTTTTGGGTTGCTGCCTCGTGAAAGTCTGTCACAATTACTCTAATTAATTAGGTTTAATCTAAAATAGAATAGAATAGACTACTATTTAGTTGTTTGTTAGATGTTAATTGACTGTGAAAGGACTGCTCATGTTGCCATAAGCATGATATACATAGATATAGGTGGCTTATATCTATAAAACTTTGTGCGAATAATGCAAATTAAAGTTTCAATTACCAAGATCAATTTATGTTTTACTAAAACTTCAGATGAGCGACCTTAATATACACTAAGCGCGCGAGTTGAATGCAGAGCTTAGGAATGCGGTAGTGCTGTTGACAAGGATGGCAAAGTACTACACTGCAGGCGCGTGAGGTGGGGCGTGCGGGTAGCGGCTCTTCCCCTCAGACCCCGACTGCATTCAACTCGCGCGCTATCTGTACGTAAATCCAGATGATAATCAGAAATCAGATGTCGAGTTTCTGAGTTCCTGAGATGTTTTAGGACATTGAAAACCGTATTCAGGAATGTGGTCCTGGCAATTCAGAAACTGAAGATACTGAACTGCTACAAAGGAAAAGTGCAAGCGAGATAATTAGCAAAATTGTAAGTGAATAACATGAAATAACAAATATTATAATAGGAAATTGTAATGTAATTTCATCCACGTATTGTGTTTCAATTTGAGAGCAGTGGTAGGCCAGTGGGTATCGGCCCCGACATGCGAGTTGTGGGTTGTGTGTTCAATCTAATAAGTTGCATTACTTTGTGTAATATATTTCATCACTACATCTCCAAACGGTGAAGGAAAACATCGTGAAGAAACCGGCATGGCCTATAACCAAAAAATTGAAAACAGTGACATCTACCAAACTGTACGGGGCCCGCGTGGTTGATTATAGCCCAGTTCCTTTTACAGAGAGGAGGTCTGTTTCCCAGTTGTGGGAACATTATAGACTGATGATGATGGGTCCGTTTATCTCAAGTGCGACGAAACTTCCACTACTACCGGAGTACTATTCTCTAAACACGAAATTCTTAGTAGTTTTATCACTTACGTAATATTAGATGCTTTGGACAGAGTCTGTCCAACTCTTGTTTTGTGTCAAAACTCATGAATAGGAATTATAGCTGGAGAGCTGCTGAACCTTCGACTAACGGTCGACCTGTAAGGCTAAAAAATTTTACACTTATAGTTTATAGCATATTATGGGTAATAGCGACGACCTGGCAGGCCTCAGCCGTGCACGTCATCAAACCATTTAGTTTTGAAAGTGTAAAAAAAATTGAAAAAAAAACTTGTTCCTGTAAGCTTGAAAATTTAACAGCATGTAGTTTATTTATTGTAAATCTTGGAAAAAAAAATGACAGGCGATTACAAGGTGCACAAGTATGTGCCAGGCGCATTCAAAAGTGCACGTTTGATGAGGAAAAATAAACTTTCTCCTGTAAAGTTAAAATTTAGATATGTTTTTAAGTAAACGTTTTGGAATGAGTATGTACAATGACAGGCGGTTTTGAAGAGCACAAGACCTTGCCAGGCGAGGCGACAGCTGCTAAGGGCGTGCGAGTAACAGGTGTTACGTGAACGCATTAGTCAATGTAATACGTGTATTTTAATAGTTTTAATGTGTGCCGCGGGCCTAACGAACTACCGTGACCCCAGTACGCAAAGGGCTATTGAAGGACACCGTGAATTTAGTACAAGTCTGACAGTCCCTGCTGCCCCACCGTGGGTGCGAGGACTCATGTGATTATTTTATTACATTAGTATATGTTATTCTCTTTATTTAGAATAGAGGGACTTGAAAATAAATTCCAATTAAACAGTACAGTATAGTTTGTAAGGAATCTTAGTTAATTTTCTAATTAGAATTTATTTTTGTTATGTTGATTGAACAGTCACATTTCTTATTGGATTATCTTTGATGTTCATATTGGATTCTAGTTAGATAAGTTTCTTGTTTGAAAATTATGAAAGATTTAGAAATTTTCTTATAATTACGTAACTTGAAAACTCACTTTTTTGTTTATGTATATTATCGAATTAAAGTTGTTAAAAGGGTTGTGTTTCACCATAAAAACTATTGTAGAAGTCGTTTGAAACAAATCGGTTTGGTAGTTTTCAAGTTACTACAGTTTTTGTACATACAAAATTTTGTTCCTAGGTTACTCTTTTTTTTTTTTTTTTTTTTAGCGTGGTAAAATCATCAAATGAGACCTCCAACCCCGGGCAGGGCGGGAGGTACTGTCAGACTTGTACTGACTAAAATCCACGGTGTCCTTCAGTAGCCCTTTATGTTCCGGGGTCACGGTAATAGAAATAAGTCCCGCGACCCCGGCAGGCTTTGGCCCTCGGAGAGGGGGCCCCGTCATTTTTGCTGACAGCTCTTTGAGGCGCGCGTGGAACACGACGCGCCGTCGACCCGGGCATGGTCCATGGTCGGACAGCGAGTTGCCCTTTACTCGCTGTCCGCATGCCCGCGCCTACGGTGGCCGGAGATCGTCTTGCGACGTACGGCGCCGTGGGCGTACACCACTGCGGTTGGGGCGGAGGGAGGACGCTGTCCTCTCTCGCTCGCGGCCCGCCGCCTCCTTTACGAGCATTACTGCCTCGCAGAAGGCGGCGACCGCTTCCCACTCCGTCTCGCTCCGCAGCATGGCCGAAACCAATGCCGGGCGCGAGAGGTCTCCGCCTATCGCCGCCGTGAGGACACGTCGGTGCTCTGCCCAAGCTGGGCAATCTTGCACCGTATGCTCTACTGTGTCCTCCGGGCGATCTTCGCAGTGGTGACACCCCGGCGTTTCCTCCTTTCCCATCAGCCACAGGTACCTCCCGAAACTTCCTAGGTTACTCTAAGTGTTTTTGTTCTAGGATTTTTTTTGATAATTAATAGTTGTGTGAACTAATCATTTTAGCTTAAAATATACATAAGGACGGATCAAATGATGTATAATACAGAATATAAGGTTTAATTTTGTATGCAAATAAAGGCGACGAAGGTTTCGGTCGAAGTAAAAATAAAAGGAAAAACGGGCTCAAAATGCAAGTCCCTCTATTCTAAATAAAGAAAATAACATATACTAATGTAATAAAATAATCAAATGAGTCCTCGCACCCACGGTGGGGCAGCAGGGACTGTCAGACTTGTACTAACTGAAATTCACGGTGTCCTTCAATAGCCCTTTACGTTCCGGGGTCATGGTAGTTCGTTAGGCCCGCGGCACGCATTAAAACTATTAAAATACACATATTACATTGACTATATGCGTTCACGTAACACCTGATACTCGCACGCCCTTAGCAGCTGTCGCCTCGCCTGGCAAGGTCTTGTGCTCTTCAAAACCGCCTGTCATTGTACATACTCATTCCAAAACGTTTACTTAAAAACATATCTAAATTTTAACTTTACAGGAGAAAGTTTATTTTTCCTCATCAAACGTGCACTTTTGAATGCGCCTGGCACATACTTGTGCACCTTGTAATCGCCTGTCATTTTTTTTTCCAAGATTTACAATAAATAAACTACATGCTGTTAAATTTTCAAGCTTACAGGAACAAGTTTTTTTTTTCAATTTTTTTTACACTTTCAAAACTAAATGGTTTGATGACGTGCACGGCTGAGGCCTGCCAGGTCGTCGCTATTACCGATAATATGCTATAAACTATAAGTGTACAAAGTTTTAACCTTACAGGACGACCGTTAGTCGAAGGTTCAGCAGCTCTGGGGCTATTATTTGTTGTTTTCCTAATTGATATGGAGTAGGGTTCAATCAAAAGACTCAAGTTACTTTCGTACAGGTCGAATCTTCGGTGATATCGGGGGATTGTAAAGAACCTAACAATTATAGGCCTGTGTCAATTTTGCCGGTTTTTAGCAAGGTGTTTGAAAAGTTAATGCTTGAACAAATGTTATGCCACTTTAATAAACATTCCATCTTCCAAATCATCAATATGGTTTTACAAAAGGGCGTTGTACAACTGACGCAGGTGTTACCTTGTTAAAGAACATTTTTAACTCCTGGGAGGAAGCACAAGATGCCATAGGAATTTTTTGCGACCTCTCAAAGGCATTCGATTGCGTAAACCATGAAACACTTTTGCTGAAACTAGAGCATTATGGAATAAAAAATAAAGCCCTGGATTTACTTAATTCATACCTAAGAGATAGACGGGTTAAAGTTCAAGTAAACGGTGTAAATTCATTAGGGTCTGAAATGCCAATGGGCGTTCCTCAGGGTTCTATTTTAGGTCCGTTCCTCTTTTTAGTTTATATAAATGATTTACCCCATTTACTCAAAAATCAACCGAAAATGATGTTATTCGCAGATGATACGTCGTTAATCTTTAAAATAGACAGACGTTCGCAAAACCTAGATACTGTTAATGATTGTATCCTTCAGGTACAAGATTGGTTTACTGCAAACAATTTAGCTCTTAATTAATGAAAAAAAAACAAAATGTATTAGATTTACTTTACCAAATGTTAAAAGTAGCGAATGTGACTGAATGGGAAAAAACTGGAATTTATTAATCAAACAGTTTTCCTGGGAATCACATTAGACGATAAATTACAATGGGGCCCCCATATAGCATCTTTGGCGGGGCGTCTAAGTTCAGCCGCTTATGCAGTTAGAAAGATAAGACAGTTAACAGATGTTGAAACTGCACGCTTGGTTTACTTTAGCTACTTTCACAGCATAATGTCTTACGGCATTCTACTATGGGGACGGGCGGCTGACATTGAATCTATTTTTATTTTGCAAAAGAGAGCCATCAGAGCAATTTATAATTTAAATCGTCGCGAATCTCTTAAGGAACTATTTAAAAAGATTAATATAATGACAGTGCCCTGTCAATTTATTTATGAAAATATAATGTATGTTAGAAAAAATATTCATCTTTTCAAAAAAATAAGTGATAGGCATAATTTTAATACTAGAAACAAAGATAAAATTGATCAACCTTATTTTAGACTGTCAAAAGTACAAAAATCTTTTATGGGGTACTGTGTTAAATGTTATAACAAAATACCTAGTGAGGTCTTAAAACTAAATGAAAGAAAATTTAAAGCTTATATCAAAAATACTCTATGTCAACAAGCATATTATAAATTAGAAGATTATCTATACTAATATTATAAAGCTGAAGAGTTTGTTTGTTTGTTTGTTTGTTTGTTTGAACGCGCTAATCTCAGGATCTACTGGTTGGAATTGAAAAATTCTTTTTGTGTTGGATAGTCCATTTATCGAGGAAGGCTATAGGCTATATAACATCACGCTATCACATATAGGAGCGGAGCAGTAATGAGAAATGTTTCAAAATCGGGAAAATGTATTCCTTTTTTAGAGCTTCCGTTGCGTGCGCTGCGTAAACGGTTAGAGTTTCGCAAAAATTATGTACTACGGAATTATTCCTCATAAAATTTTCTAAAATAAAGTCCGCGAGAGCATATATCTATCTTAAAAGGTTAAGTAGTTATAACCTTTTTTATGGAAACCAAATTTGTTTTTAAGTGATGCATTATTTGCGACGCTGTTTTCATTAATATGATATTAATCCTTATCCAAATAAATACGTTAATCATCACAAGCATTTAATTTTGAACGAAATTGCCCTTTACATCATTTGATTTCAATGAATATCTTAGGAGATATCACAGTTTCAAAATAATACCGCGACGTCGATATTGACCGGCCTACTTTAAGGATCGTTTGGAAAGGCTACGGGCTGCGTCCTCACCTTCAGTCTGACGCAGTCCTACCGGTTTTCGTTTTTTTCGTTTCGGGAGGTACCTCAAGATTCAGTGGCAATTAAGGGGAATGATTAGCAGTCGGAATGCGTGAGGGAAAAGACATCCTCTACCTCTCGCCCCAGCCACCACTGAAGATACCCACGACGTCGGAAATAGCTCTCTTCAAGGGAACTGATGGAGACGGGACTATAGGACCAAACTCCTAACATGACGCGGGTGAAACCGCGGGCAGAAGCTAGTATTCAAGATAAAAATGCTTGGAAACATGCTGGTCCTGCTCCATAGTACAATGTAGGGCTTGAGCAGAATCAAACTTGGTTGAAATTTTAATGCTCACACACTGCCTATCTTGTATTTAATTTTGTATAAAAGTTATAATTGCATTATTTTGTGAAAGTGTGAACACCGTGTACCTTTTAGCTGTTTTAATTATTGTTTTTTTTTTGTACCTATCTTTTAAATGGTCATAACTTGAGTACATCGCTTTCACATTTATTTATTTTTAAAAAAATTGTGATTTCAAAACATTGTGAAACATTTTGAAACATTTTGAAAAAGAGTAAGTATGGAGTTTCTTGCCCATTCTTCTCCATACAACCTACCTTTGCGAATGGGTGTAGAATCAATCTTATCCCTTCCTATTTCCTTTAATTTTAATAATCGACGTTCAAAAGTGCCTCTTTGATGGCCTAATTGGAATAAATGATTTGACTTTGACTTTGATAGGCCTCTTTGGGCCGAGTCTTGATTTGGAGACCAGCCGAGAAAAGTATTCAACGCTTAGAATAAAAATCATAACAATGTTTTAGGATACTGAAACGGAGAATAAAAGAGACATTCCTTCGATTCAACAAAATGAAGTCAAAATACACTTGAATAGAAATTCGGCAAGTGAGACTATTGCCGAAGTAGTAAGTCCCTAAACAAAATTATAGTGCATTTACTTTTTAGGGTTTCCGTACCCGACTGCCAGAGAATACACATGTTACAGCACATGGGGGGTATTCCGGCGAGTGAAAGTGACAGAGCTATACAAGTCGTCTAGCGCCATCTCATTCACTCACTGGAACAAGCCTGGTTTTAAGACGTTGTAATACCTCCCCAGGTGGCCTACCATGACGTCTTAAGCCCGCTGTACACATTGGCCCAGGCCAGCGTATTGGGCTAACATGTACGGACCTACTTGGCGGTATGTTGGTAGTTGACGGGAATACTGGTCGGCCAATCAAAACTTGTCGGTTTTTCGTGCACCTATCAAAGGATCTTGGCGTGCTTTGCATACAATGTTCACACGTTGGCCCAATGTGTAAACAGCGACATTTGGAATTCATTGTTTGTGCGCAACATGCTGGCCCAATGCCTTGGCCCAATGTGTGCAGCGGGCTTTAAAGCTAGAGTGATTCCACTGTGGGAAAGAAACAGCTATACATGTCGTCTAGCGCCATCTCGTTCCCACAACGGACACAACGGAACTAATCTCGCTAGAAGACGCCATATTAGGCCATCAGGACACTCCTTGAAACCTTATTCAGGCATATTTGTAAAACATTACATCTAAAGAATAAAAAACAAACGTTTCATACATTGTCAACGGTGAAATATAACATTTTGTATGGAACACCTGAATTATTATTTTATGGCCTTTCAAAGGTTGGTTTCATACTAAAAGTTTTTTATAACCATAAGTGCTTTTAGCCCATGCAACGTTGTAAATATTTTACAAATAATCTTGTTTATATACCACGATTGTTTTATCATGGGTCAGTATTGATCGGTGCAGGTAAAACCAGTTTAAATAAACTGGAAAGTCAGCCAAGCCTTAACCAGTATTTATGTAAAATCACCTGAGAACATGGTTTAAAATTATTATATTTGCTGATATACAGCTTCTTGATAGCTATATTGTTTAGTTGTTCACACTCACTGTTTCATTCTGCTTCTAGTAATGAAGACTTTTAACTGGCTGTCAGTCCTACACACTGATTTTACTCTGTTTATTTAGCTATACATCTTACATACATAAATACCTACCTAATATCTACCACAGACCAGAGCCTATACCATGACTTGTCATTACAATACTCGATCATACGCATCGACCGCGTTTGGCGCTCTCATTGGTTGAGAGTTCATACAACCTTGAAGCGGGCCAATGAGAGCACCAAACGCGATCGATATCGATGATCGAGTATCGTAATGACAACTCATGGTATGGGTACAGTACCGTCCCTCCCAAACTGTCGCCCGCAGTCTGTAAGTACTTACTTGGTAGACAGCAAGTTATTATCTTACAGATTACGAGCACTAAGCAGTTAACAAAAAAAGAAATATCCTGGAATCAGTCAACATATCTGGATAAAGTGCAATTACAGGTTTTCTTTTATATCCTCCTTTTTTTATTACTCTTCACGCTACATACGTCATTATAGCGACTTGTGATGCGGCAGAATACGTGCTTGCAAAAAGCATTGCCGCCTACAAAAAAAAAACAAAAACAACCGGCCAAGCGCGAGTCGGAATCCCGCACAAGGTTTTTGTGGCTACCCAAGAATAGTCTGGTGCCCAAACCAGATTATTGTTTTTTAGGCTGCGGTTACACTGAGGCGAAGCGACGCAGAGCAGAGACGAGCTGTGCCGCGATTCACCAATCACATGGCTAACCAGATACATTGTGGATTTCGAGCCACGTGATTGGTGAAACGCGGCACAGCTCCACTCCGCCTCAGTAGAACCGCAGCCTGAAGTGGTAAAATCATCAAACCAGTCCTCCCGGTTAAGGTGAAGCGGAAGGGACTGTACTAAATTCACGATGAGCCTTCAAAAACCCTTTTCACGTTACAGGGTTACGGTTACCCAACGACGATATATTAGGTACTAGACTCCTAATAAAAGGCGACCGATGTCTGTCAACATATTAGGCAAAAAAGTCTTATATCTGTCTCATTTCGACCACTAATGTGAGCCGTAAACATACCTTGAGACAGAACAGACCTTGATTTTGACCCAATCACAACGCAGTACCCCGTCCCCCTCGCTTACGTAGTACCTCAGCGAGTTGACAGAATAGTTTTTGTTCCGTTCGTGCATGCGGAGTCTAGTAATATATCGTCGTTGCGGTTACCTGTTTAGACAGTCTCGCGACCCCAGCAATGCATCAAAATGTCCAGAATTATCTTGAGATTTGCCGAGGGTGGGTGCTAGTGTTATTTTTTATAACCGTATTGGACCATTGCTTTTTTTCAGAATTCTCGAAGTGTAGCTTGGGTGTTGGATCGGAAAGCATCAGTAGGTCCTTGCTTCAGAAAGACTCTGCCGTATGGAGAGCCCTCCGGAATTACCATCTGCTTACCTAAGGTTAGTTCAGAACATTTTTTGTCAGTTTGTTCTGCCATCAGGCAAGTCTTGCATTCCATTGAAAAAACAAAATGTATAACTATCTACTGGCAACTTATATTTAGGTGTTCTAGTTGTATACAATTTGCAACGTGATATAAGTAACTTGAATAATGGAAACGCATGTTTACTGCTGGACCCTCCCCCATATTCCAGTCTTTGTTCAAGTGTAGGTATTCTGATTACAAATATCCAACCTCTTAAGAAGAAAGCTTTTGAATTTGTAGGAAATTGGAAACCCCTGTTTTATTTATTACGTATAATTTGTAGTAACTTTTTTGGCCACGTTTTTTAAATGTTACCTACATATAGTTGGCCAAAGTCAAACCTACTGAATACGAACTATTCATTACAGAAATCTCAAAAAAAATTGAATGACAATGTTAAATCTACTAAATCAGGAGGCATCAGCATAACTGTGTCCAAGGTATTTGCATTGTTTTATCATCTCCAAGAAAGAAGTTAGAAGTTTTCCCATGTGCTAGAACACGACTTTAGTCTAAGCCGGGAGCAGTGCGACGGGACGGCAGTATTAAGACATTCGACTCTCGGCGTGTTTCAAACATTTCTACCACCACGCACTAAGGCCCGTAATCCACCAAAGCGTAGAAGAGCGGAGATGTGTTTGAATAACCAATCAGATGTCAACTCAAGTCAACTGAAGCTAAGCGGAGAAGAGATGTGGACGTCTGATTGGTTTTGTAAACACATCTCCTCTCCTCTCGTCTTTGGTGGATCCGTTCACAGCGGCTAGAAAGTCATCAAACGTGCCCGCTCTGGGTACAAAGCAGAATGGATTTTCAGATATTACTGACTAAAAACCAATGTTTTCCTCCAACTGCCGTCATGACGAGTGTTTGTTTGTCGATAACAAAAAGAAAACAGAGAGGAAAAATGACCAATAGCTACCGATAGGCGGTGCTGGTTTCAACATCCAGAAAAGTACGGGGACCTTAGCCAAACAGCTGCAGACGACAGCAGACGACAATCGTTATCGCTCAGCAGTCACCAATACATTTTCAACTTTATATCCCAGCGCGTAAAGTTGAAAATCTATTAAAGTTTACAGATCGTTATCGTTTGTTTCGTTCGTTATCGCTCAGCAGTCTTTAATAGTTATTTGTTATACAAGAGTGCAAAGTTGATTTTTAACCGCGTGCTCAATTTTGATGACCGAGCAAGCGAATGATTCTAAAATTGAATCACGAGTGCAACGAGTGATTCAAAATTAGAATCATGAGCGATAGCGAGGGAATCAAAAGAGCACAAGGTGAAAAATCTTTGCACTCGAGTGCAACACGTAACTTTTCATCCCACCTCAGCGAGGAAATGACAAAATGCAAAAACAAATAAAAACAGATGTACATTGTTCAAACACAAGATAGGTTTTTATTTCAGTTTAGGTAGGTATTAACTAAGACATTATTATTGAACAGAATAATTTTTACATTAAAACAAATAATACTTAGGTAGTAGTTGAAAACTACTACCTAAGTATTATTAAGTTACTTATTTTTATCTTGGTTTGTCATTAACATAACAATAATAAGACGTGAAAGGAAAACCGCACAAAGCAAATAAAAAAGGTAAAACAAAGTACTGAGCCAAGAATGTTTCAGGTCTGAGATTTTAACAAAATCATTGTAGATTACGCTCCAAGGGAGGCGTATTGAATTCCGAAGCGATACTAATGGGGGTAAACCTCCATCCGTAGCGCAGCGAGAAGGTTCAAGTGTTAACACCCGAAAGAAACGAGGGAATAAAGTTAAAAATCCTTAGTGAAGCGAGGGATTCAAGTTAGCCCAAGGCAACGCAGCCTTACACCCGAGGAGCGTACTCTGCTTTCCCACCTGTGTACCACATCAAATTTTAAAAATAGAATTTGTTTCCTCGACAACCTTCGAACGTCAAGTGGGCACCACAGCAAGCGATCAGCTGTTGCGGTCACCGGCCGCCATTACTGCTGCTACTCTTTTGTTCATACGATGTTCTAAATTCAAATTTACTTTATTCACTAGAGGATAAAATCGGCTTTTACTCACTTGAGGGTAAAAACGGCTTTTACGGTCAGATATCGAAGAGCAAAAATACCCTTTCCGAGATGGGGGGATGAAAAAGGTTTTTAACTTTGTGCGCTAGGGTATAAAGTTGAAAATGTAATAGTGACTGCTGAGCGATAACGCTTTTCGTCTGCTGTTTGTCTATAGGGCCAGGATAACTTCTATCGGTTACCTAACATAAAATAAAATAAAATTATAATCACTATAATATTATGTTAATTGTTTATATTTACAGAGATACTTGGGCAACAACACTAAATTTCCAAGCGATTTTGAAATGATGAATAGATCGGATCGTGTTGTTCTACCACGCAAGGAGAATAAAATAGAAATTCACGTAATTATAATTTGCCTTATAAGTAATGGTATATCAGTGGATATTATGCCATTGTTAATAAGTAATAATAATATTACACAACTATCACACAACGCCATCTAGTCCCAAGCTAAGCAGAGCTTGTGTTATGGGTACTAGACAACTGATAAACATACTTATATATTTCTAAATACATGCATATTATAGATAAATTACACCCAGACACAGAACAAATGATCATGCTCATCACACAAACATTTGTCCTGGGTGGGAATCGAACCCACAACCTCCGGCATAGCAGTCAGGGTCACTAACCACTAGACCAACGGGCCAGTCCAGAAGAAGAAGAAGGCAAGATGAAGTTCATTCCAGCCCTATTACAAGATTCCCGTGTTTTGCTTAAAATGAAAAAGAGCCTCAAGTGTACGAACGAGGAATTATTTTTACACTAAATCAGTACAATACAATGTCAAAATTCCTTCGGTTCTTTTGTGGTGTTTTCCCAGTTTTCAACGTGTTGGTTTTTCAGATTAAAGAAGATAACTGTGTCAACTTTTTGGAAAACCTGAAAGCAAAATTAGATAACTGGCGTAGCAGAATTAAACATGCGCTGCACATGTAGAAAATAATCTTCTATTTTTATATATTTTTGATGTTCGTTTGGATGTTCCTATACTCGTTGTCTAATTTTGGAAAATTAAAGAAAAAAATATATAAAATAAATACATTTTTATTTGCATTTTACTTCATAAACTTGTGTAGACATAAAATTACAAAATGTTGGTACAATTTTATAGTTAGAAGAATATAATTGTATTTCGTCACTAGAACCAAAAATACATGGCGAAATTTTGAAACGTTTTGTTTTCAAAATTTTTGTCACTTTCATTTATTTACCGAAAAAATTTACCTACATAACATCATTTGAATAATTATTCTCAATTTGCTGAAGGTACACAAATAAAACAATTTTTTTCATAAAACTTCACTTCTTTTTTCTTTGGACAAACACATTTTGAAAACCAACAGAACATTAGTGGATAGAAACAGATTTTGCTGCAAAGCGCGCAAATTCCATTGGATGTAGTACACCTCCAAAGATACATAATGCCATCTTATAATTTTTTGTGTTCAAATTGCTTTTGCTTTGTTCAAATTGCAGATATTTAGATATTTCAAACATTGACAGACACATGGTCTGCTGATCTTTCAGAAGAAGATCTTAAGAAGAAGGATCTTCTTAACAGGTATTTTTAAGTCCTATGAGAACTCTTAACAGTTGCTTTTGAAGTCACAGCACCCATGTTGGCCTTTTTTGAGGAGCTCTTGCGTAATTTGGACGCTCCTAGGTATCTGAGCACCGCAGGAGGGGATGTAGGGAGGGATCTGGTGGGTGATGTTGGCTGCTCGCGCTGCGTCGTAGTCGTTCTCGCGCGGGCGCCAGCACAGCTCCGTACTGCCGCATTGACACGTCATCTCACGGCATATCTGTAGGAAAAGGATTCGACAACTGTTTGGAAGGCTAAAAAGTTCTGAAGATGCTAAAGTAGACGTAGCATGTCAAGTGTCTGCTCATAGTAAAGACGCCATGACGGACAATTCAATCCGCTCGTTGTGGTCGCTCGGGCCGAGTCTGCTGAGTTAAGTAGATCGGAATATGTTATTGTGTTTATAATAACACTGTGTACAAAGAAATATGATTGGTTGATATCAAACGCATTCTAGCTTACGATACAAACCATACCTTAGGTCGAGAAGCACCTTAAGACTTAGCTATGTTTTATTCTTATAAGCGACTGTAATCAAACATGCAAACTCAATGCAAATAAGGTCCATTATCCAAATGGCGTCTTAGCTAAGTTGGAATTATTTCTATTGTTTACGGCACGATCACGACTCTGCCGCTGTGAGCGGTAACTTAGCGTGGGGCGGCGAGCGGTAAGATCAAATGTATAGAAATGTTTGGATCACGTCACGACCCGTTGTCAGTTGCGAATTCGCACGCATTTTTTCCGAACGAATCGCTACAGCGGCGCGCGGTTTTAGGTGCAGCGGGGATCAAATGTACAAAAGTGTGATGCCAGGAAATAAAGCGGTTCGAACAGCGGTGCGGGAGTGGTAAGTTCGGTTGCTGTCACGCCGCTTAGACCAAAGGCCTGCAGCCTTACTCTCGACACTCGATCACAATTGAAATTGGACATTCGGAACGAGATCTTGTCATTTGGCACTCTTGAATGTTACGCTAGCTCACGATTGGAATATAGTATCTGACGGATTTTTTTGGAACTAAATGAAATCGACTTTACTCGAACGAAAATAAATATCAGCACAAAATTTATTGATTTAATGAGTAAATCAATTTTTTTTAAACCTGTTAATTAACGTTTTCATTTGTATTTGCTACCCCATGACAATCAGTGTAGTCGAACATGCAGCCGATTCAAATCTCAATCTTGACTTCGTTCAAGAGTGCCAATTTTCTGAATATTGGAATTGAAACTGGATCGAATTGGAATACAATCGAGATTGGGATTGATTTCAAGAGTAAGGCCTCTGAACGGGCTGTTAGTTAGGTCAGACAACGAGAGTGATACTGACCGACGCGAGATACTCATCCCTGCAGGCGTCAGGACAGCCGCAGGTCCAGTTGGTGGGAGGCACGCACGGACAGATGGGCGGCGTGTAGCACGTGTTGGGGTGCCAACAACAGGTCGGACAACAGCACTGCTGGCACATCGTGTACACCTGCAATAACACATGGTTGGTAAATAAGTGGAAACTTTGGCAATACTACGTGAACCTGGACAGCAGAGAAAAATAAAACATAAAGAAACGTATTGAATTACTCGTCTCTTTTTTCGTCGGTAAAAAAAACCCTTAGAAAACTATACTTTGCCACTCATGGAACATCAGAAGCTAATTGCGCAGTTTGAGTGATCGCCGCTCTAATATCCATCACACCACTGCGATTGACCTTTGTGTTCCAGGTTCACAGTATCCTGTTTAGACAGTCCAGCAACCCGTGACCACACACAATTTCCTGGGCCATTGGGATGTTTTGCCATGCGTGAACGTAAAGAAAAACTCCATTTATATAAAATCTGTTTTCTTAAGAAACATTGCTCCTCATTAGGAATTTCTCTTGTATCGTGGATGCGTTTAAATTCTTAGAAACCCACATACAAAAACACCCAGACCCGGAACAACTAGTTTTATCCTACAACTAGTTGTTCCTAAAATACTTATATTGCAAATATTGTTCTGTCCGGGGATAGAACCCGCGACAACGCCGTGCAGTAGTCGATAGCTCTGCTACTGCTCTCACCGTGTCGTCGTAAGTTATGCTGAGAAACTTGCAGAGCGTTGGCGTTCATAAACAAGACACGTCCAATATTTTAGCAACCATTCAATCCTATACTAAGTACTAATATTATCAACCGCAGTGGTAGACGCCCACGGTGTCGGACGTCGGCAGACGACCTCCGGCCATCACCGTGACCCCGGAACATAAAGGGCTATTGAAGGACACCGCGGATTTTAGTCAAGTCTGACAGTCCCTTCCCGGGGTGGGAGGACTCATTTGATGATTTTACCACGATAAAAAAAATAAAAAAGTAGGTACTTATATTATAAACCTGAAATTATATTTAGATGGATGGATTCTTTGGCGCACACAAACTATTGACCTGATTTGGTTGAAATTCGGTACACATAAAGTTTATAGCTAATATAAGATAAATAACCATGTGATTTTTACCGTGTATTTATTACTTACCAACCAAATAGCCCGAGCTATCTCGTTCCTAATAGTAGGGAGAGAAGAGTAGAGTAGACAATGCTCAAACTTGGTCAACTCCGGCACGCCTAAGTTTTTCTCTATTCCGGAAGGACCGAGCACGACCTGAAATAGCCATAAAGAGAAAATGCTTATATTTATAGGAAATGTGTCGTATTTTTTAAATGAAACTAAACGATCTATTAGCCCAGTAAAATGGACACAAAAAATCGCCAAATTCGAAAAGCATGGTACCTATGTCTAATTGTTTAGTATGCTGTTTGGACTCGTTAGAGCTATGTTTGCAATTCTAAAAAGTTGTCGAAAAATATTACAGCTATCTCAAAAAAACGCAGATCTAACCCAACAGGAGCTCTTCAGGCCAATTTAGATACCGAATTACGGACCAAAACCAACCAATTAAAAAAATCATGATGTATCTCCGATTTTTAGTATGTTGCATGTATCTGTTAGGGCCATGTACGAGTTCATCCAAGTTCGCAACTCTCAAAAATTTGTTTTTTTTGTGCATACATTGTACTTTTTAAGCAATTTGCAATCCATTACTCACAATGTTCAAATAGATATACTCACTTCGCTGGCAAAGTACTGGCAGTCAGGCGCGCAAGTGCCGAGACTGTCGACGTACGCGCACTGCGTGGTCTTCTTGCCCGACATGCCCTTTAGAACGTTGATCGTGTTGCGCGCTATTGCGTATGCGCCGGCCAGGCATGCAGTTGCCGTCTGGCATCCTTTCGCCTCGCAAACTGCCTCATTTCCACTCATTATGCTGGAAGTCACGCATTCCACCTGAAATTATTGAATACACACATTTTAAAACCATTTTTAGGCATTACTTAATAGTTCACCAGAAAAATATTTACCATATTTACTTCTTAATACTAATCTTATTTATATCTCTTAATCCTTCCCTGGACTTACAAAACAAGATCTTACTTAGATATGACTATATCAAAGTAACAGTCGTTAGATGTTTTATTTTGAAGTATCTATGAGTGGGGCTACAGATAGGTAGATGAGAAAAACACGAAGAAATAAGTGTACTAAAAAATATATTTTTATATAGGTATATTAATGACTATGTCGTGAATTGAAAAGATTTTTTCATTTCTCATACTCGGAAAGTAGTGTTTGTTTGATCAGAGCAACGGGTCGAAAACGATGCTTCCCTCCCTTGGGCGGGAAAGACTCATAGTAATTGCTTCCCTCCCTAGGGCGGGAATGAATTTTAAAAATAGAACTAAAATTGGTTATTTAGTCGGCTATAATTTTCTATATTAATAATTTCGTGCAGGGCTACGGTAGACTCGACCGAAAGCTAACCAGAATAATAAAACATTAAAAAATAAAGATTTCGAGTCGACAACATATATCCGCAAAATTCGGATAGTCGAGTATTTTGTAAATTTCTAATGATTTTCTGACCAGACAGATCGCAGCCGCCATTTTTGACATCGGTTATCATGTTGAGAAGTTTTTATTTTTTCTCTTTATTTTCGGCCAGTGTCATGTGGTGTATTATGTAGTTACTAAACCTCCTTAGAAAAACCTATAAACTGTAACCGTGCCTCGACAAGTTTAGTGCGGCGGGAAGAGTTCCGGCGCGACCTCAGGGCGATAATATAGAGGGAGCGACTGCCGCAACAGAGGTCCGGGCAAGCCGGATTTCCATCTAGTTTTTACATAATTAAGAAAAATATCGATTAAAAAAAAATGCTGCGGTCTTGTGAGTGTATACGGCCAATGTGAATTAAAAAAAAAACTATTAAAGTGGGATGGCCCGCGGCGGTGACGCGGGCGGTGTGTTCCATATTTGAAATTTAAATTAAAAAAGACTATTAAATATGTACCTCTACCTACTACTCATTTTGTTACTATCAATAAATATTTTAGAAAAAATACTATTTTTTACTTTCCTTATATTTGAAATGAAAAGTAGAGTGTTTAACACGGGTGAAAGTCATCAATTCCCACTCGGACTATAGCCGCCCTCGCTTCGCTCGTGCGTCTAAATACCTCGTACGGGAATTGATTTCTTTCCACCCTTGTATAACAATCTACTATTGTGGAAATAAAAATTCTATTGCGGACAGGACTTGAACCTGCGGTCTTCTGATTCAGTACATCATCATCTTACCAACTAATTCACCGCGGTCCCATCCTGATAACTCAATTCTTAAAATTCCTTGTTAACATCCGATATACTAAGTCGGAACGTCACAGGTAAGTTTTGGCGCAATTCAATGCTTTTAGCACTGGATCAATGCTTTTAGTATTTGGATTTTTACTAAAATAGAACCTCTCTCCTAATTTTGTGTGCTCCACTGTATCCATATTTGATCTTGATATATACCTTTAAATTTTTTACCATTTTTGTTCACTTATAGAATGCAATAAGGTTTTGAGTCCAAAATTTGAAAAAAGGAAAAATCTGATGACGAATGTTTTTTTTTTGAGATTTGTCATTCACCTGTTCTTGGGTCATGGTGCAAGGATGTACAGCGGCAGAGAGCACTGGCACCATGGTGGCTGCAGTGGCGCCCCCTATGACCGGCACCTTCACGGCTTCCGGAGGAACCTTCGTAAACGACTGTTATTATTGTATGTTATTCGCTTTTTTTTTTTGTTACTTCACCTGATCAAAAGATTAACAACAATCTTTTGATCAGTACCGTCAGCACGAGTTTTCAGTATTTCAGACGTAAAGTAAACTGCAACTTTGACAATTTTCAAGGAAAAAAATAGTTCATTCTTCGCACACCAGAGGCGCTGTTCCAATTTTTCATACAAGAAACGCTGTAAATACTGGAAAGTTTCTGTAACGTAAAATAGTGAAAACTCGTGCTAGGGGTACTGGTCAAGTAACAAAAATAATTGAATAGTGACAGAAGCAGGAGAGTTCATTATCGAGGGGGGGTAATTTCATCTCGACCTAAGAACAAAACACAACAGCGAGCAAAGCGCGCTTGAATTTTTGGCTCATGTTTCAGACGTTCCAGATTTTTTTTGGCAATAAATTAGCAATCATATTTATGATTTTGGCGCCCCTGTGAACTGGCGCCCGAGGTACGTGCCCCGCTCTGACTGGCCTCTTTTTACTTTTTACCAAATTTTACCCAATGTAAAATAAAACGAACCTTAAGGAAGTTAGCCAGCACAGTATTAGCTCGCACACAGTTGAGCTCCACGCAGCCCATGAGTCCGCGAGGGTTGTACGCGCCGCGGAGACGGCGGATCTCACCAATCAGAGGAACCATGCTCATTACCGGCTCGGTCGCCACTAACGTAAACGCCTGATGGAGAAAATAGATAAGTTTTTTAAACTTTTTCACCAACTATCGTATATATATGTTACGGCTAATACCTGAAGTGCGGTTACACCTAGTTTTAACGCTTAGTGCGGGGCTCCGTCGACTTGCTCCTGTGAAGGAAGGATACATCTAGGTTTTACCGCATGTGGTCGGTTACACTTATAGTTTTAGCCGGTTAAACTAGGTGTAACCGCACTTCGTGTATAAGCCGTAACATAATATATCGCTTAGAATTTCTGCCGTATCGTGGGTTTTTTACCAAACATTATAAACGCAGACCCGAAACATGCAGGTCATACAAATATATGTTCCGTGCGATGATTGATCGCACGATCGATTGATCGACCCGCTGCGCAGCAGAATGAATCAAATAGTACGCATGTTTTTTTTTAAATCGTCGTTGAATTTCCAGATTCCTAGTAAGTACTAGGACTACTGAGAATTGAAGCCAAAACATGGAAGAAAAATTACTCACGTCGTCCGATTTCTACGTAAAACTAGTTAACATCTAAATCATCATTCCCAAGGAAAACATTTAAATGTGTGCGTGGTGCTCACTCACACATTGATAAAAGGTGGCTTCACTAAAAACGTTACTTTTTTTTTGAAAACCGAATCTGGGCATTTTATAACCTGAGGCATTTAATAATAAAAAGAAGATAAATGACTTACATTCGGGCATGTGTTACAAATCTGCAACGCTATTTCTGTGATAATGGGCGCACTGTACTCGAATGTGTCTTGTGTGTTCCGTGCTACAATCACCACTACTTTAGCTCCCTGAAATAACCAAAATCAAAATCAAATATTTTTATTTCACATAGGCCCATGAGGGCACTTATAAAACGTCGACAAAAGGTGCTCGGTTCGGGTTGGTCCATGGAGAAGAACCGGCAAGAAATTCCATGGTTACTCTTTTAAAATATGGTTTTATTTTACAAATTGATTGTTACAATTTAGAATAGGTACTCAGATATGTGAGAAAAAAACGTAGGCCTAGTAACAAGGGAGACGTCCTTGCAAGAGCTAGCACTAAAATATATATATATATATATATACACACACGACCTACAATGTTCTCACATTCACAAAAAAGGAATATGAAAGAATTTTTATAAAAAAGAAAGAAACCAACAAACATCACGAATGTATTTCCTAAAGAGCAAGATAAAAGCGTCCTTATAACACAAAAATACATTGCCAGAGACCAGAATCCATAGTATACAATTAAAATCGCCACAAAACCTTGGAAATCGAATCTTAAAAGCCACAAATATGCAACAAAATGGCCACTTTGTTCGATATAATAAAGTTTTCCCAAACAATATAACATTTTGTTATTTTTTTATTTTTTTACGAGAAGATATTTCTTGTTGTTGTAAACTATAATTGACTGTACCTACGATTGGGAGACTTCTATATATTGTCTTTGTTTTTTATAACCCTTTGCTTTATAATTAAAGCAAAGCTCGATTATCTGTGCGCCTACGCACGATCTACGGGCGTAGCTACTACGGGCGTAGCTGCTACGCGCGCAGCAGCTACGCACGTAGCGGTATGCCTACGCGTGCAGCAGCTATGCACGTAGCGGTATGTCTACGCGATGCCAAATAAGCTACGTGAAAGACGTAGCCGGTAATTTTATAACTTAATGGAAACATAAGTTCTGACTGTTTGCTCTATAAAAATAATTTATTTAGGTTCTCTCTCAGTGAAACCTGTATCACAATTACTATAGCAATAAATACTACACATCAAACGAACGATATCAGTTAGTTTAGGTCACGGTACTGTCAAAACAAGTAACAATGACCCTAAAACGTAAAGGGCTATTGAAATAACACCGTGTATTTAGTCTGTACGAGTCTAATATTCCATTCAGCTCCACCCAGGGCGGGAGGACTCATTGATGATTTAACTACAACAAATAAAACGGCTCGTTTCGGATTCGTAGACCATTCTCTACCAAACATTTTTAATTACCTAAATGATGTTTTCCATTATTTCGACTTTAATTATTGTGATCATTAGTACTAAGTGCGACCGAGATAACAGTACGAAGGTGAAACTAGCAGACTATTTCCATAGGTGAACGGGCAATATTTTATCGCCGGTATTTGCATCATTCGAGTCGCGGGACTTTCCTATCCAGTAACCGTGACTCTCGAACATAAAGGGCTATTAAAGGGTCAAGTAGATTTTAGTAAGTACAAGTCTGACAGTCCCTCTTGTCCCAATCTTGATGGGAGGACTCATTAATTATCAAATGAGTCACCACTAAAACTACAACATTCTTACTTTAAGTGCATCGCACAGCATATGTTTCCCGGAGAACGAGGAAATCTTGCATTTGGTGTCGACGTGACTAAGTTCCATGCCATAGCCGCAGGTAGCACACTGATCGTACAGAGCCAGCTCGTCCAGCAGTGGACACTGCTTCAGTAGCAGGGCTAGTGGTTGTCCTGGAAAAAAAAAATGTGCAAGTTTAATTTGACCCTTAAGTACCTTAAGTATTTGAAACTTAGGTATACGCGGTGCGCGGGCATGCGGACAGCGAGTAAAGGGCAACTCGCTGTCCGACCATGGACCATGCCCGGGTCGACGGCGCGTCGTGTTCCACGCGCGCCTCAAAGAGCTGTCAGCAAAATTACGGGGTCCTCTCTCAGAGGGCCAAAGCCTGCCGGGGTCGCGGGACTTATTTCTATCACCGTGACCCCGGAACATAAAGGGCTATTGAAGGACACCGTGGATTTTAGTCAGTACAAGTCTGACAGTAAGGGGGTTGGTGGACTCATTTGATGATTTTACAACGCTAAAAAAAAAAGAAGGTATACGCGGTACTGCATTTCAAACATCGAAATAATAGGAAAGGAAAACATTTATTTGATAGTGGACACATATAACAGAAATAATAAAATAAGAATTTAGTTGAGCATGTCCAACAAAAAGAGTTAACATCTCTACTCATTTGCTGGGTGAAAGACACCCGTATATGTATATAAGCTCGGTCTAAAAAGATATCAGAGCGATAGTACGCTGAGCAATTATTTTTACTAATATGTATGACTGCAATACAATAAAATTGCCGGCTGTTGCACCCAGGCTATGCAATATATGATAATATTTTAAGTGTGGGCTGGCCCTGTAGCCATACAATTTTGGGAAAATAAACAAACCGAAAATGTACCCACACATTGCATTAAAAATGTTGCCCGTTTACACCCACCTTTAGCTGGGTACTCACTTAGCAGTGTTGCATGTGACGTATCAGATACAGTATCAAGTGAGTATGTAGGCACGAGCCCGCTGCGAGCCGCTCGCGCGTAGATCGCTGTCAGCTCGCAGTGATCCGCAGAGTAGCGGTATCACTGCGAACCCTGCGAACACAGAGGAGGCTCGCAGTATACTCGTGGACGGCGACACGACCGCGATTGTAGTGAGTACGTATTATTCAAATGAAGGGGTTCAAACGAAGTGGGCTGAAGACAATTGAGGTTTGAGGCAAAATGATGTCGGCGTGACGTCGTCGCGAGCACTGCGGATCCTGCAATCGTAGCTAGATACGCGGTGGACCGTGGACGAGCCGTCCCCACTTGCAGGTTGATGCAGTATCTGATACGTTACATGCAACACCGCTAAGTACCCAGATTTTTAGATAGCTGTGTATTAATTAAATGTAGGTACAATAGAGTAGGTACATTAAATCTATCAATCTATATCAAATATACAAGGTCCTGAATTCATAAAAAGCATGAGAACCAACGTAATGAATTAATTGTACAAGCGTCACAATTTAGTTTTAAAATCTTATATACCTACCTTAAATTTGATCGCAAGACTAACGAACTACCGTGACCCCGGAATGTAAAGGGCTATTGACGGACACCGTAGATTTTAGTCAGTACGAGTCTGACAGTCCCTTCTGCCCTGCCCTGGTTGGGAGCTCTCATTTGATGATTTTACCACGATAAAAAAATGTACCATGTAATAAAGATTTCTTTCTTTTTTAGTTAGTAAAATGGTCAGTTCCATACCGGTGCAGCCAGCGGCCCCGCAGATGGTGACCTTCATCCCGTGAGGACAAGGGCAGGTGCTATACCTCCGCCTGACATTTCCCAAATACAATTTTTCACAACCTAGTACGCTGTACCTTCCGTCCAACAAATGACGTCGTCCCACTCGGCACTCTCGTAAAAATAACTTCCAAATAACCATATTTTTTTAGACTTATGATTTTATTTAAAAATTAAAATGTTTTACATGATTTAAAATTTTGTCTTCTGTCCTTTGACAGTTTAATTTTGACTGTTTTTGGCAGTGATTTTGTGGTCTATGTTGAGTAACAAAAAGATTTTTTTAAATTATTCTCACTATGGTACTAGTTTAGTCTACTCCCAGCTTTTACCAGCCACCTTGCGAAGATCGTCACTCCACCTTGCCTGTAGGTGTGTCCCGCCTTACGTTTTCCTATGTCCAGCTGTGGGCTACCATAGGCTTATGATGATAATATCATGATGCATACTACTAGTTTTCTCAGAGATCACAGAAAAAAAGAACCACCATACTTACAAAATTAATTTCATACCTTGTATTCGAGCAACCCTACACTATATTCAAAATAATAACACACCCAAGTCAAACATACATTTTTTCATGTAATTGTTAGTTACATAGCAACTTATTATATGTATAACTGTGACACAATGGTTACCTTTACGTTACAGATTTGAGATTACCAGATATTACACCATCAGCGAAAATGTTCGGAACCGTTGATAGACATTTAATACTACGTTGTGCACACACGTACATACCTGTCTGAATAAATAATGTGCAAAGATACTATCGCATCAATTTGTATAGTAATTGTATTTTACAGTCACTCGTTGGCGATGCGCTGATTCATTTGTGAAAGTGTTAGTTTACCGAGTAACCTTATATCCTACACTACCTCTGTAAACAATGTTTTCAAATGTGAAGAAATATTTTTATACGGACACTAACGATAAATTGAACATCCGTTATTTATTTAAGCCTCTCTACATCGTATTGTCAATGCTTGGTCTGTTTCCGTACAGCGTTAAATTCAACACTAACAAACGCGGTTTAACAATCATCAAAAAGTCGATTTACATTAATTCCGTATGTGCAGTATCTTACATAATACTTCTGCTGTCTTTCTTAGTGTTACACGTCCAATATGTATACGACTCCATCGGAGACACGGTCATGACTAGAGAGCTACTCACTCAAATGAACTACATCGTGGAACTTGTTGTATACATCATTTTCTGCCTAACTGCATATTTCTGCGCTTTCAAAAACCGCTGTATGTACGTAAAAATAGTTAACAAAATATCCAATAACACTGATACGATAAATGTGGAGCTGGCGATGAAACAATTTCGTTTTCAAATGAATATGATAAAGATTTTTCTTCTAACAGCATTTTTACTGCAGATAGCTGTGAACTTCTCTAGGGACGATTCCTTCTGGAAGATGATTTTAGTATCCATCTCATTCTTATTGCCTCAAATGATGCAGTTCACTGTGATAGCCTTCTACTACGTGCTCATTTTGATGCTGGTTGTTCTACTGAAGAGTATAAGGGTACACATAGCTAACTTATCAAAAGAAAACACAGTTGTTATGGACTATTTTGAAAAGATGGAGAGCAAAGTTGTAACTCTGCAATACGTAGAATCTTTGTACGAAAAAGCATTTGCGGCAAAGAGAGATATCGTGAAAGCATTTCAAGCGCCTTTGTTGATTACAACGCTACAGTGTTTCCACTCCATGGTTAGCGAGTCTCACATCATATATCACGGACTGGTTGTCGAGAGAGACTTCTCCTTACACCCCGTCATTAACTGTTCTATATGGATTATTTATCAGATCATCAAAGTTTATACTATAGCCCGAACAGGGAATTTATTGAAGCGAGAGGTAAAGTTGAGAAATAAGCTAGTATTAGATATACTAATTACAATTCCGTAAAAATAAACAATTTTGACGGAATTATAACTATAAAAATAAAAAAAACGCAATTTTCATATGTTTTAGGTGATGAAGATAGGCCAAGCACTGCATACTATACCGACGGAAAAACACGACATACGATTGCTTTTAGAGGTAACAGTGATTCTAAAGACTGTTTTTTTTTAATTTTGCTTGTTCGTTCGACCACTATCTCGCCTGATGTTAAACAATGATGTGGCCGACGGTGAAGCAAGCTTGCCTACAAGTAACCTATTCACTCTTGACTTTTTATAATAATCGACTGCTGATAATAATGGCGGTACTTCCAGATACAACATTTTTCGTCAATGATAATGTACCAAGGCGATGAAATTACTGCGTATGGACTATTTTCGTTGGATGCCGCTCTACTGTCTAAGGTACTTATAATCCTATAATTACCTATTTTTTGGGTTCTATACCCAAAGAGTACTAAACCCTGTTACTAAGACTCCGCTGTCCGTCTGTCACCAGTACCCTTAGCACGAGTTTTCAGTATTTGAGACGTAAAGTCAACTGTTTCAATGAAAATATTAGTTCTTTCTTCGCACACCAGAGGCGCTGTTCCATTTTTTCATACAAGAAACGCTGTAAATACTGGAAAGACGCTGTAAAGTGAAAGAGTGAAAACCCGTGCTAAGGGTACAGACTATATCTCACGAACTGTTGAGTCCAACTTGCACTTTGCTGTTTTTTTTTTTCCATTATCCCATCTACATAGCTATTGCCTCACTAAAAGCAACTGAATACCAATAAAACACCATGAAAAAATATTTCCTTCCAAAATAAAAAATGAGCTTGAGATACAAATGTCCTTATTTATTTATTGTGAAACCTCACTTTTTAACTATTTTTATTGATGTATTATGTACAGCGATTACTACCGAGGTTGAATTTGGGATTCTTTTTTTGTTCTATATAGTATCCCTACTTGTTCGGGTCGACGGCGCGTTGTTCCACGCGCGCCTCAAAGAGTGTCAGCATTATGAAGGGGCCTCCATTTAGAGGGCCAAAGCCTGCCGGGGTCGCGGCACACAAAATAATAAAATTTCAATCGTCTATGTATGCATTGCAAATCGACTCACGTATTACCCTCACCCCGGAACATAAAGGGCTTACAGTCGCTCCCGCTCTGCCCTGGGTGGGAGGACTCATTTGATGATTTTACCACGCTAGTGAAGTAGGTATACCTACTTGCCAATTGGTCCCATAGAAATTTCATTCTATTCATTGGTTTTATTTGTATTTTATGACCATTTTTCGGTTATTGTTTACTTGGAAGTTGTTATTACCGTGCTACGGATTATTACCTACATAATTCTAGTTTGCATGTAAGAAAATCATGTATTTGAATTATCAAACTAAAAGGGCAGGTAAAATAAAAAAGTTGAAGAAAAATTAATCGACTTAAAAAACAACCACAAAAAAGGGTAAAAAATATCCTACAAAATACTTTTCTTTCGGAAGTCGGTGGCTTTGTTTTTTAGTTCATTGACTTTTACATTGAATATATTCAAATTAATTATCTTCTTTTTACAGATAATTGCATCGGCAGCCATGTATTTAACAATTCTGGTGCAGTTCGACAAAAAATGAATATAAAAGCTACCGCCCCTCACTGGAGACATTTAAACTGGTACACGCTGAAATACCAGAACGCCACTAAAATATTTGTTCAATGCGGGAAACAAATCCGCGACACGGAGTACAGCAACCAATCGCTCAACGACACGGATAAAATTCACACAGAGACGCGACGACGCCGCGCGCGCATTTCAACAGAGCGACTTAAAAACTAAATTTATTTACTTCACGAAAAGATACACATTTCAACGATGACGTGACGCACAACAAAAAAAAACAGAAAAAGTCATTCCTAGAGTTTTATGAACTTGGAGGGTTGTATTGGTCATTTTGATGATTATAATTCTGTAATACGTCTTACAACCGCGAATGATATTTTAATCAAAATAAAACCAAGCCAGAGTCTGCGAATTGCAATAAACGCAAGAAATTTTGAATTTCGCGTACTGGTTGGAGCATTCACCTTAACGCCCGAAAGTCACCAAACCGGAGATGTGTTTAAATAACCAATCCGAAAATCAGTTTAAATAGCTTCAGTTGACTTGAGTTGACATCTGATTGGTTATTCAAACACATCTCCTCTCCGCTTTGGTGGATTAAGAGCCTAACTGATCCCGACAGTGCCGTCAACTTTTATTTAATGATTCTCCTCAGATAATTTGTCTAGCCTTTTTCCAACTATGCAAGGATTGGCTTCCAGTCGTGACACATGCAACTGAATATTATACTCTACATGAAGCGACTGCGTATCTGACCTCCACTCCACAACCCATTTAGAATTTGGAAATACGATAGGGTCAAAGATCTACGCTTTCCGAGACATGGCTATTCTTACTTGTAGACTAGGTTAAAAATTTTGAGTATATGTATTACTATGTTTTACCTGTCCTCTCTTCCACCAAGAATATAATACTGCTTCTGACTTTTTATTTTCATAAAATATCATAATCTTTTGTGGTCGCAAGGGTAGATATTCATGTCGCGGGACATACGTATACCGCGACTCCGGCTCACAAAAAGGCTACTGAAGGACACCGTGGATTTTAGTCAGTACAAGTCTGACAGTCCTCCCGCCCTGCCCGGGGTGGGAGGCCTCATTCGATGATTTTACCACGTAAAAAAAAAGGGTAGATATTCATAAAGTCCTTGGAACAAAAAAAAACAGTAAAAGTCATTCCTAGAGCTTTATGAATTTGGAGGGTTGTATTGGTGATTTTGATTACTATAATTCAGTAACTACATACGTCTTACAGCCGTTAATAATATTTTATACAACATAAAACCTAACAATGGCCTGCAAATTGCAAAAAAAAACGCAAGGAATTTTGAATTTCGCGGGCTGGTTGGAGCATTCACCTTATGGTATACTCTCTACTAAGTCTGTGCCTTATGGATTCGGATTTCTCCCCGACCCTGTTTATTCTGATAGTAGTGTTATTATATTACTATTATTCTTTAAAATTGTTGCTTTTCAATAATAATAAGTATGTTACTGATTGTCAATATTATTATTATTGTCCCTTTAGTAACTATTTAGTGAAATATCCTTTTTCAAAATTAAAAGTACTAATTACAATGAAATAATAATAATTATGCACTAAATTAAAATCTTAATAAAATGAATGGATGGTAAGATAAAAGACCTTGATCCATAACAACACAGTGTTGCAACAAAATAAAATTATTTTTAGCCTTCCAACAGTATGAGTTACCAGTTTCAATAAAAAATTCGGAAATGTGGGAGCTTTGATACAGTCGAAAAATGAAAATGTTCTCGAGCTTGCTTCCCTGCCACGAATTACAAGATCGAACAACTACGATTATGTATTTTTTTTATCTTATTTGAATAATTATGCACACCTTTTTTGTTCTATCTGAATAATCTATACTAGCTTAAAGTATAATCATAGCTGATTTTTTTTCCACTTGTTGCTTTTTTAAACTTTATTTTTGATCTAATACGAAATTGATCATATTTAGTTAACGCAATTACAATAAGAATGGATTCTTGATAACACGTTGTTCCTTTCAATATTTTTGTTTAACACAAAACGAATTCCGAATTTTTCTATAAGAACCTAAAATAATTGTTTTATTTCGATCCTCAATAATTTATTGCATTTGCATTGCATTCCATCTTGTGTTATGTAGATGGACATTGGATGTATATTGGTTGATATTCGATTAAATTGACCTGATATTCAATCATTTTTGGCATTCGATTTGGCTATTACCCGTATTATCGTTTCATTGTCAAATACAGACAGAACGAGGGAGTTTTTAATTTTTACTCTGACAACCGGTGAATCAAATTTCAATTTCTTGTTGAAGCAGCTCGCTAACCCAGCTTTCTGTGGTTAGTATAAATTTTCCTCATAATAAAATATCATTAATCTATACTCAAATAGCTGATCGTTTATTCAAATAATTTCAGTGTTATTTCGATTGCAAGTCACTTCAGAAAAGGAAATTGCAAAATGGTAAGTTGTTTTAAAATGTGATGATAATACCTATGTCGGTAAAACTAAGTTATTTCATTCCATACGGAATTTCAGCGTCTAACCGTGAACGATCAAAATAATATTGTCAATTCATCGTTTAAACTGAGTTTGTTATGAAAATGTGGTCGCCGGATACCGGCATGCGGTGTAGCCATTTTGAGTAACTGTAATGGCTGGCGGCCGCCATGTCACAGAACGAATCACACATAGTTCGCATGCTCCTGAAAAATCAATCGGTCTAGTGCATCTAGACCTAGTTCAAGTGTACCTGTTTTTATATAATTTCATGAAATCTTAATCCGTTTCTCCTGTAGTGAAACATTTATCGATTTGGTGGGAGTAGTGTAGAAAGATCTTGTGTTAATTGACGATGTATGTTCTTAGACATCAGGTACGTTTTCATTCGTATGTAGGTATGTCTAGTTACACCTTGGTCTATCCAGGTATAAATCACGCAACGTCATTTCGTAATCGGACAACGTATTTTTCGTAACTTGTCAGATAATTGGTCCGTAAGAATATACTTATTGATTGCATTGTTGTGGGTTTTACAATGAAGAATGTTTTTTTTTTGTATGACTAGATGGATGGAAACGTAGTGCATCCTCACCCGGGAGTAGTGCCGGGTGGTATTCCCGGCGTGGTGCACGGCATGGCGGTGCATGGAGCCGGGCCCGACGGCGAGCACGCGCCGCATGGCCCCCGCCGCCGCTACCAGAACAGGCCAAAGCCTCCCAACAATTTGGAACGCTTGCCTCTCGATGAGGCTGCCAAGAGGGTAAGCATATTTCATTTATTTATAAAACTCAGGTACCCACATTTTCTCAGTGATTATTTTCTGACTCATCACAGCATTGCTACAAGATTTGTAGATAATAATAGACAGGTCATCAACAGGAAACCAAACAATAATTATTGCTAGTGATATGCGATTGTCTTTAATTGTTTGGAATTATATGTGTGTGTTATATTGCAAATTAATCCAATAAGATGCTTTTGAGAAGAATATTAGGTAGGTACTATTCATGATAATTCTGTTTCAGGAGATGGAGTCTCTTCCATTGAAAACACCTGTGTCTGTGTTACAAGAGCTGCTGGCACGTCGTGGAACTGTGCCGAAGTATGAGCTGGTGCAGATCGAAGGCATGATACATGAGCCAACCTTCCGCTACCGAGTGACAGTTGCTGATCTTGTTGGTAAGTACCTATTCGTGTGTACACTACTGTGTTTACATTCACGACAATGTAATAACAGATGTAATTACAGCTATGGGTACTGGACGCTCCAAGAAGGAAGCTAAGCATTCTGCAGCTAAGGCTTTGCTTGATAAATTGACTGGGGCTGCTCCTGCTGATCAGTCAACTAATGGCAATGTGCCTGAAACGTAAGTGCAATTCCACTTATTCTCCCTCCAATCATATCAATTCATGTTGCACACTAAGTTTCCAATTTATTTAAAATATAATATTATATAAAATTATGTTTTGTTTTCTTTTCAGTGGAACTGTGGTATCATCATTTGAAGATAAATTGATGGGCAATCCTGTTGGATGGCTGCAAGAGCTCTGCATGTCTAGATTCTGGCCACCACCATCTTACCATGCTGAAAATGATGACAATGTGAACAGGCGTAAGTTTATTTAAGCATATAATCAGTATCTCCTTTACATTTTAATGTATTTGTGTCATCAAAACACGGAGTGTGCTTAGATTTATTAATTTTTTTAGGATCAGATTTTCATTGAAATTTTCTTGTCTCAAGGTTTGCCTCATGAGCGCCAATTTACTATTGTGTGCACTCTGCTGAAACGTCGTGAGGTGGGAACTGGCAAATCTAAGAAGCTTGCGAAGCGCCAGGCTGCTTACAAGATGTGGCAGGCACTGCAGGACAACCCTCCGGAATCTTTCCAGCCTGAGGAAGAGGTATATAAAAATTATCAATTTTAACACTTGTTTTTTTGCACTTGTGTTTGTATAATACTAGCACCTGTCAAATGTTAATAATTAACTAGGACACATTGATTCCTAATCCAAAAACAAATTAAATAGTGAATTGTTTTTGTTTTTCTAAAAAATACCTAGTCTCAGCTAAATCATTGTTTACTTGTAATTACTGTTGTTGTATTGTTTGATAACATTTATTAACAGATCCCTAGACTAGCACCATTCACCAGCCACATGAGTGGCTCTTTTGTATCATTCCCTGAGAGGTTTGCACTTGGCCAGGTGTTTTACTATCTTTCAGTCAGCTTCTGCAGGCATGAATGGACAGAAGGGTCAGTCGCGTCAAAATTTCCTGTTTGATCTAATGTTTCGTGTTATGTTCTAGGGCGGAGTCGCGGCCCGCTATGCCGACTTGAAAGATAGTAAAATCTCCACTCTGACTACAAGTCACAGCCACAAGGTGTCGCAGTTCCACAAACATCTTAAACAGTCTGTCGGCCCTAACCTGGCCAAGTTGCAGGTATGATATACTTTTAATTATTATGCATGGATATCTTGTTGATCATTGATAAATACAAACAAAACATGGAATTGGTATTGTATTTTGGAAGCACGCAATTATATAATTATTTTAATTGAATTAGTATTCTGGCTGTAAAAGTCATATAGAGATAGTAATTTTAATGTTTTTCATCAACAGGTGACCCCGCTTAACAACAAGGACTTCAATTTCGTGCAATTCTTGCAAGAAATCGCATCTGAGCAGTCATTTGAAGTTACCTATGTGGATATTGAAGAGTTGTCAATGACTGGTCGTTGCCAGTGCCTTGTCCAGCTATCTACTCTGCCAGTGGCTGTTTGCTATGGATCTGGACTCACCAGCAAGGATGCCCAGTCTTCTGCCGCTCAGAATGCCCTTGAGTATCTCAAGATAATGACAAAAAAGTGAATGGCCTCACTAGCTTGCGACATCAACACCACTTGCCAGGCACTGCAGTTCGCAATTTATTTTAAATGAGTTATTTTAACAAATAACTTTATAGTGGTGAACCTATGGCACTTGAGCTGGTGATTGATGTCGCTAGGTTTTGAGCCTATACTTATCTTTATCACCACTTCCCATTTGAATATGGCATTATGCCTGTGTGCCAGCAGCACTTCGGGCTATGCTTTATAACTGGCATGTTTGCAGTATCTTACTTGTGATTTTTTTCCCTGTTAGTTCCAAGTTGCACTTATTTATCTTACCAGTGCATATTTCAAATACTGCTGTTTTAGTTTCTTTCACTTAATCTAACATTGGCAAGTGACTTTTCACTTGTACTATTACTGCCAACGTGCGAGGGTAAATGGCATAGCCCGTAAATTTAAATGAAACAAAGTATGGAGTGGTTACATAACAAATACAAGCTATACTTTGCATAGAATTAGTGTAATTTTCCCAGCGTGGAAATTACTTTAAAAAAAATAAAAAAAAAACAAAAAAAATATAAAATACATAAATGTAAAAAAAAATACGTGTGGATATTTCCAGTTTAATATTCAGCATTATTTAGGCATGATTTTTGCATTCATATTAATAAAATGTATACTTATCAAACAAAAGTTGAAGTCTTAGCTTTTAATGTATATTATAATCATGGCATAGCCAGTCATATTTTTCATTTTATTGAACCAGATATATACTTATTTACATAATAAAATTAGTTAAGTGTCGTGTGTTAAGCAGCTATCTAACATGCTGAGCATTAAACGGAAAAATTATTCTCAGCTAGTAATGTCTTGTTGACGAACTGCCCGACCTTTGCTTTGTAACAAGCTCCAACATTGCGGTCAACTTGAACTTGGAAATGTAACTTTATTTCTAACGCAAGGGTTGGAATTTGTGGATGAATCATGTGAGGCAGGATTGCAGAGTGTTTTTATTTGAATTTGAACCAGTGAGTCTAGGTTTTCTTTTGAATACAAGATGGTTAACTTTGCAGGGAAGCTGAGAACTACGTGCTAGAGTGAATTCATCACTGGAATTAGTGGTTGCGAAGTTAGGATCCCTTGCCTGTGAAAATGGGCATTATTTTAATGCAAAGTATAGAGGTTGTAACAATTTCTAACTGTACAGTGTCGTCGTCGATGCTTTGCCTTCACATGCCGAGGCAATGACGAGGATCCTGCACGCACCAAGTTTCTTTTAAATTGAATGGTGTGAGTTCAACCTGCCCTTGTAAAACATCGCACTGTTCAAGTTAGAAAAGACTACTCGAGTAAAGGATTGGAGTTCCGTTCAACCAAGACCAACTAAATAAAAACAATGTCCGAGAGTCGTGGCATTGAAGTTAAATGTATTATTTTTGTGTTTAGTGAGTCTTGGTTTTACATGTTCTTGTGATTATTCTCAAGATATAAAATAGTAATAATAAATTGTAGATTATTGTCAACTTGTGGACATTATCACACTTCTCACCTATTTATATGAAATGGTTTTTTTAAACGTGTAATAGACTAACTTTATTTTTTGCTATGAATTATTTCTGCGCTAATTTAAATAAATTTGATGTTGCTTATGATATTTAGTCTTTCCATTTGATCCCATGTCGCATACCGTGCCGTCACGTGCCCATACCTATGCGCTACGGCGTGTGGCGTACGATAACGCACGATTTTGTTAAGAAAACAAAATCCGCCTTACTACAAAAAGATAACCATTTGTTGAACGCTTGTCTAAAAAATGTTCAACCGCAAAACGACCTGTACAACGTGAAATGCCGTTTTGACATTAACAGTTAATTTAAACAAGTGTTCAACAGATGTGCTTACTCCCATAAAGCCTTTTTTTATGATTTTCTTAACCCTGACAGTCCCTTGTCAGGATCAATTCTGTTTTTTATTTTTAACATTCTTCACTACGTATTTCTCCTGTCTCGTGGGTGCGTTTTCAAAAATAGAATCACAAACATCCAGGCTTTTTTTTTATGGTGGTAAAATCATCAAATAAGGCCTCCCCCGCGCCGTCGACCCGGGCATGGTCCATGTTCGGACAGCGAGTTGCCCTTTACTCGCTGTCCGCATGCCCGCGCGTGGCCGGAGGTCTTCTGCCGTCGTCGGACGCCGTGGGCGTCTACCATTGCGGTTGTGGCGGACGGAGGACGCCGTCCTCTCCCTCTCACGGCCCGCCTCCTCCTTCACGAGTATTACCTACTGCTTCGCAGAAGAAGGCGACCGCTTCCTACTCCGTCTCGCCCCGCAGCACGGCCTCGACCAATGCCGGGCGCGACAGGTCTCCGCCTATCGCCTCCGTGAGGACACGTCGGTGCTCTGCCAGAGCTGGGCAGTCTTGCACCGTATGCTTTACTGTGTCCTCTGGGCGACCTTCACAGTGGTGACAACCAGGCGTATCTGGCCTCTATCCGACACAGGTACCTCCCGAAACTTCCGTGTCCGGTAAGGACCTGCGTCATCCGATAGGTCAGGACGCCGTGACGTCTCTCCAGCCACTCCTCAAAGAGGGGTCTTACTGCCGCGAAATCATCCAGGCTTAGCTCAGAATCGCAGCGACAATAACAGTTAATACAAGGCACACAAATCTCGACTGAGATGAGAGAGAGAGGCGCATGCTTTTGACAAACAAACCCAGACAGGTGTGCACTATTTTGTGTGAATTATTACATAATTGGCCTCAAAGACAAAGACAAAGACAAAGACATTTATTCGTTGAATATGGTAGGGACAGAGATGTTATAAAATTATTTAGATCAGCATATCCACCGCACAAAGCGGCATACGAATATTAACAATTAGTTATACATTTTATAACCATTATACACATTCTAGTTTTACATAACAAAATAACTTATACCTATATTATTTTTTCAACAAAAATAAAAACAACACAATATCAAACTAAGTAAAAACAAACATCAAATAAAATAAAATACAGAAATAACAACTTTGGCATGAATATAACAACTTATGTGAGACTAATATTTATACTGATTGCACGTCTTCTAAAAATTCTTTTACCGAGTAAAATGTATTTTTAAGAAGCCATGATTTCAAGTTTTTTTGGAATTTATGTAGTGGTAATTCTCTTATTTTTTGTGGAATATGGTTATAAATTTTAATGGCCATCAGGTAACTATTTCGATGATGTAGGGTACTATTGCAGAATTGGTTTTTTAATTTTGTTGGGTCTCTTTTTATGAATCTATTGTCTTCGGCTACAGTGGAAAAGAAATGGGAATGTTTCTTAACAAATATACCTATTTCTAGAATATATGTACATGCCAGACTTAGAACCTTTAACTTCTTGAATATCGGTCTACAACTCTCATATGGAGGGACACCCGTGATTGCCCTCAGACATTTCTTTTGCGCTAAGAATACTCTTTGAATATATGTCGAGTTTCCCCATAAGAGTAATCCGTACCTCAGCACAGATGCTACATAGCCGTGATAGGCATTGAGTGCGGCTTTTTCGTTCGCTGTCTTGCGTAGTTCTTTCAGTGCAAAAACAAATCTGTTTATTTTTTTACATAAATTGTCAATATGCATTCCCCAATTACAGTTCTGATCTAATGTTAGACCTAAAAATTTAATGCTACTTTCTTTATTGATAATTTCATTATTCTGTACTAAATTAATTTGTGCTGGATTTTGTTTGATATTTGCAAATTGTATATATTTTGTTTTAGATAAATTAACTTTAAGGTTGTTATAATTTAGCCAATCAATTATATTGTTAACAGTTTCGGATACTTCTTGTTGGTGTAATGTTTTATTGGATTCCGGTATTATTACTGACACATCATCTGCAAAAAGTACGCATTTATGTTGAGTTATATTTGGTAAGTCATTAATGTATAAGAGGAAGAGGAGGGGTCCAAGGATACTTCCTTGGGGCACACCTGACCCATTGTGTCGAAATAGGGATCTATGTGACGTTGCTACAAGATCGTCGTTAATATGCGTTACCTCAACACACTGTTGTCTACAACTTAGATAGCTTTTTAGCCAATTTAAAGCAGGCCCTCTGATACCATACCGCTCGCATTTATCAAGGAGAGTTTTATGGTTAACGAGGTCAAAGGCCTTGCTCATGTCAAGGAAAACAACGGACACAGGGCGTTTTTTATCTATACTATCTGTAATAAACCTAACCAGAGAGAATGCAGCCAGGGTAGTTGACCTTCCTTTTTGAAATCCATTTTGTTCTTCACGAATAATTTTGTGTTTGTTTATAAAATGAATTAGACGACTATGCATTAATTTTTCATAAATTTTTGAGAATATCGGGATGAGCGTGATAGGCCTATAATTAGACTTCTCTAGGGTACTATTACTTTTATGAAGGGGTTTGACTATTGAAATTTTCAATTTATTAGGAAAGGTACCTTCAAATAAAGATAAATTAACTGTGTGACACAATATTGGGGATATGATTTTAGCACATCGTTTTAATATATCTGTGGAGATCTCATCATATCCTACCGACTTTTTATTGTTTAAGGACATAATTACACGAAACACTTCCGTGTCAGTACATGGATTCAAGAATATGCTTTCGCTGTTCCGTGTGGGTTGGGTTTTACAGGTATTTTTGGCAGGTTGAGTGGTTGTATTAGATATATCAATGAAGAAGTTATTTAATGAATTGGCTATTTCAGTTGGGTTGCTTAAGACAGAGCCATCGTGATTTATAGCATTGATTTGATTAAATGTTTTGTGAGCGTCTGTTCTATTTTTGATGATGTCCCATGTGGCTTTGTTTTTATTTTTAGATTTGAGTATATAATTAAGGTTAGAATTTTTCTTTGAGTGGAGAACGCAAGATTTTAATATTTTGTTATATTTTAAATACTTAGTCCGTATTTCATTATTTTTATTTTTAGAGTAATACATCTTTTGAAGTTGTCTCTTATGACTGCAAGATTTCCTAATTCCTTTCGTGATCCATTTAGGTGATGTATTATTGACAGTTACTTTAGTTTTCCTTAAGGGAAAACATAACTTATAGTACAATAAGATATTTTCGTGAAATATGTTGAAACTCTCATTAGCGTCCATGTTTTCTAGAACGTCGTTCCAAGACAAGTTCCCAATAGTTTCTAAAAATTTTCTGATGTTATCGTCTGAGTAATCCCTGTTTATTTTAAACCAGTATTTTAAGGCAGGTTTCCTCTCATCAACTGGGAAGGTTAATGTCTGGCATGTGTTATGATCTGATAAGAAAACTTCGTGTGTAGTTCCAGTTGAATTTTCTATGTTACTTATAATCTGATCTAGGCAAGAAAGTTGGCGTGTTGGTGAATTAATATGAAGATTTAACCCATAGTTGGACAAAATATCTTTTAGTTTGGTTGTATCATTGTTTACTTTTAATATATCAATATTTAAATCTCCTGTAATGATAATACGTTTTTTTCGTTTGAATAACTTGTGCAATAGTAAGTCTAATTTTTCAAAAAATATAAAAGTGTTTGAATTTGGAATTCTATAAATACAAATAACAATACATTTTAGAGAAGGTATCTCTACTCCACAACATTCGAAAAATTTCTCAGTACATAAGTCCTTAGGTAGTACTATATTCTTAAACTCAAACATTTTATGTACTAGTATACAAACACCTCCGCGCTTTTCTCTTTTCCTTGAGAACGAGCATGCAAGATTAAAGTTTTTAAAATTAATATTTAGTTCATCGCCTGCTCTTACAAATGTTTCCGAAAAGCAAAGAATATCTATATTTACATCATTATTAACTAACTCATTTAAACACATTTGGACGGAATCAATCTTATTAAGTAAACCTGCTATATTCTGGTGAAATAGCGTAGCTGTATACTCAAAGTTACATTCTATATTATTATTGGTCACGAAAAAGATTATCAGCATTAGAATTGTTATTTATTTGTTTAAAGGAAGAATTCTGGCTTGTATGAATTGAGAAATAATATGGAATAGTGCCTTTTTTTGGAGGGGGTCTGGATACAATCTTAATTACTTTAGGCTCAGTATTCGGACAAGATCTTAAAGCTAAGTTATTAAAGTCACTTCTGTCTATCAAATTATTGATTCGATTACAAGTGTCATACAAGAATGCCTTTTTATATTTTGTGAGATTCGATAATGTTAAGAAATTACATTGCTTATAATTATTGCAAATACCTTTTAATAGGTTATTGAGCTTCCATTCATTTAAGTACGGGTTATATGTAACTCCTAATATAATAATGTTAATAAATTTAAGCTTACTTAATAACGCAGCCAACTCCATCGTTATTTTCGTGGGATTTTTATCGCTCTGGGCAAGACTCAAAATAACATAATTTTCAGACGCGTCTTCAATATACTTATTACAGTCTTTGAGAATTTCTGAAGTTTGAGCATATGGTTTTATCATAGAAGATTTTGTATTGGTCTAATTTAATATTCTGTCTCGTACGCACTAAAATGTCTCCTAGCCCAGCACATTGTTGACCACCAAATATATATATCTTCCGGTATTTACTCGTTTCGGGACTACTATCTCCATCTATTGCATTTTCTTGAAACGAATTCGACAGTTTGTTGATCGGTCGAATGCATGTCGCGGTATCGCCATCTGTTGGTGTTTGGTGGGAACTACTCGTGGCAGCACTGTTTTTAGACTGCAATTGTTTTTTATTAAAGGTCTGTTTATCTACATATTGAATATTAAAACTTAAAAGTTTTTCTTTGGTTGGAGAGATGGGTCCAGATTTCTTCTGTTGGTCTTTCTCCTTAGTATTTTGAGAGTTCGCATTAATTGCTTGACTTTGAAATGATTGTGGAATGGTATTTTGTTGTTCCGCTGTTTGCATTTTCAATGCACTATTTTCATGTAGTAAGCTGTCTATTTTTTTCTGAGCTTGTTCTAATTTTTCTTTAAGTTGTTTTATAACTTCGTGAAGCGTTTCGATTTCAGTGATCTCATTCCTAGTTGACAAGTCTGGCAGACTTTTTGACAAGTAATCATCGGCGGATAGTGTTGATTGGAAGGAATCATTAAATGATTCGTTCATCATTGATCTTTTTTTTCTAATAGTTACATTTGCGTAATCCATTACGTTTACTGCACGTATAATTCGAGATCAAAAGAAAAAAAAAATACAAAAAGAAAATCCTTCACTGCGGTTCGAACTTGGACCTCTTATACAACTGCGCTTACTTCGCGGAGTTAGCCACGAGAGCTTCTAGCTTGCGAGCGAAATAGTCGTATAGTTCGCTAGGACATAAGTTCGTTATGGGACGCGTAGGAAAGATCCGTTTTTTAAAAAATTTTGAATGTTTAATTTTTGTTACACAATATTTTGGTAAAATCACTTGAGTTTTGAATTATATCACTTAGAACAGTTAGTTTATAGCATTTAGACGTTTGAATGCAGTGTTTTTTAAGCACTTTCAACATTTATCACTGTTTGATTACAAATGCACTGGTATTTCGTTTATTTTTATTTTTTTTATATGTTATTGTTCATATAAGCTGCTGCAAACATTTTCTTGGGACTATTGTCCGTTTATGTACAAGATGTCAACAGTTTTATACACTTTCATCACTATTTAATATTTTTAAACTATTTTTAATACGGAGCTAGTTGTTTATCGTGACAGTGGCGCCACCTCCATGTAATAAATCGGAAAAAGTGGGAAGCCATCACTTTCCCACTCATGCTCCGCAGCATGGCTTCCTGATGGCGGCCCTTGAAATCAAGTTAACAGTCAGGAATGGATATCATGGCCGGGTTCGTTACATCTTGCTTACTATCCGGCACCAACATCATAATCACACTAACAAGACAAGACCTAGTTTTCTCTACTCTTTAGGATCATGAAGGAAAATCTTGGTTGATTCAAAGGGTGAAAAATAAACAGACTGTAAAACAAATGGTTGGTAACTATATTTGTCATGGCTAATCTACATTACAATACCTACAAAGAATGAATTTATTTTCTAATTTTTAATTTACTCTTTTGATTTAATCTAAACGCCGCTAATCTTGCGTGTCTCGACAGATTGGTATTTTGTGAAAAACAATCAGTCATAGTATTTCTGCGCATCACCGTAAAAGATTTAACAGGACTTAAATTTATTGCATTGCAAGGGTCCCAACTATCTTCCTGAGATAAATTCCAAGTTTCAATTTCAGTAGATGGAGTTAGATTTGTGGCAGAGCAGTCGTCAAATATACTCTCATTGTATTCCATATAATTATCGGCAAAGAAATCGTTCTGAGGTGTTTTTAATTTATCATATTCATCAGCCATTGAAGCTTCACCATTCTCATAATTAGATGAGTATGCAATACCGTCACAGAACTCAGGAGGCGGCGGTACTATCTCATCACCATCATCATCCGCTACGGTTTGTAAAAGTGTTTTCGGATCAAACATCGACTGATCTATTTTATAATCCTTAAAGGGTTTCAAATCCTCATTGGCTGGTAAATGAATCGGATCTAAATCCAAAACAGAGATGGACTCATATTCAGGAATTTCTTCAATTGGTGCCGTTTCAGTAAAATCTGTATACTGATTTGAATTTAATTCTTCGCGTTTCTTTTTCGATTCAACACAGTGATTTATTTTTGGGAACTGTGAGATATATTTTTCAACTTCGGATTTATTATCTACTTTCGTTTCTGGTAAAGCAGCATGTAGTTTATTTATGTCGGTTATCTTGAACGGTTTTTGAGATTTTGTTGTTGATGTACCAATTACAGTTCTATTGATACCAGAAGAACTTGGAGTTGCAGCTTTGACGGCATTTTTCCTGAAAAATATGTGTCGTAAATTAAGGTTATAAATTGGTATTAAAAACTATCTGATTTGAATGAAAGCTAACTTACGCTAAAATCTTGCTATATTTGTGCAAAATATTTTTTATATTATTCTCTCCTTTAGCTGGGCTGTTTACAGTTTCTCTTAACTCTTTGCTTGTTTTTTCATAGTTATCCTTATGATCATCTTGTCCTTTTAATTCTTCCTGTTTTATTTTAGGTTTTTTTTCATTATCGTTTTTTGTTTGGTTTTCATTAATTAAGGACTCGCATATATTATTTTCATTTACGCTTTTTAGAATATTGCTTTCAGATTTTTCACCGTTTACTTTATCTGGCTCCATGATAACACTGTTATCTATTGTAAATTCAGGTCTGGGCGTTCGAGACGCCGCTGGTAAGCTTACTTTGGATGTATTTATCATTTCATTTCTGACCGTAGCTATTATTTTATTTGATTCTTCAGCAGCATCATCCTGTTTTAGAAGTACGTCAATTTTCATCCTTTTATTACTTGATGGAGCTTCTTCGGAACCCATTTCATAATTATGAGAAGAGTTTTGTTTACGAGATACTATGGCTGTAATATCTAGATCCATTTTTACTTTTTTGATAACGTGCACACAATATTCTGGGGTTTGTTTCGTACACATGTCAACTTTGCTTGTTGAATACATGTATCTTTTAACGAATTCGTGATTTTGTTTGCTTTCTGTTAGATTCTTAGAAGGATTACTGAACTTATTTTGATCATGATTCATTAAAGAATAGGACGGATACAGATAATTAGGCGCAGATGGAAGGCAAATACTGTTATTGTGTTGTGCCTGATCAGGATTCACATTACGGCCACTATCTTTTATCACCAAGGTTTTCTCGTGCAATCTTTTCTTGTTTATTTCTTTTTCATTATAACTTTTCAGACGTAAAGCCAAGCTAGAGATTTTTAGAGGATCATGTACCTTTGGGGATTCGTTATGTTGAAATCCGATATTTGCCATCTCCAAGATTTTGTCATGCGATACTCTATTATTGTCAACTATTTGATTGCAATTTTTTTGAACTATGTCTAAGCTGTTGTTATTTGCATACATTTTAATAGGCTGGTTAAAGTTAGAATCAATGTTGTCTTTCGCCAAGTTAGGATCATGCGGTGCTCTGTTAATAAGTTGATTTGTGTTTTGCAGAACTATATCTGAGTGATGGTTATTCAATGCCAGTTTACCAGTCTGTATCAGGTGCTCATCCTTATAAGCTGACTGGTAATAGTTTGACCCGACATCTTGTATGGCCAAAATATTTTCATGAAATGTCGTTCCTTGATCGGGTACCGTAGTGGGCTCGTAAGCTTTAAGGCTGACATCATCTATGGCTAAGGTTTCTTTATATGATGCCTTATCATTTACAACTACTTGAGTCCAATTTTTTATATCGGTGTCTGTATAAAGGTAATTTCCTGTCGCGTCAGTAATGGTAGAGTCGCAAAGATTTTCAAGTTCTTTGTTATCAACAACGACATAGCTTGGGTTATTATTATTCTTTCCTTCGGTAACAATACCTTCGGTGGCAATATTTCGTTGCTTCTCAACTGAATGCTGGTTGTTAATTTCTTTGTTATTTTTATCAAAACAGTTGTCACTAACTTCTGTGGGACTAATCATTATTAAATCTGGATCTATACTTACTACATTATTACGGAATTCGATGTTTTCGTTTTTAAAGTTATATTCTTCCACGCATATTACATCCTTTTCATTAGAATAATCAACTTCTCTATTAATTTTTTCCTGATTTGCAAACATTTCACTAGTTTCATCAATGTTTAAAATTAACGTGTCGTCTAAATTGTCTGTTTGCAATTCATTGTCACTATATTTTCTAGGATCTTTGTCATCTAAGCTTAATGTGATGATCATATCAGTATCGCAATGTGTTGTGTCGACCTCAATGTTTTTGGAATGTTTATCAATATTATTACTATACGTCATACTATCACAAATCTTAGAATCTTGAATGTTGGTCAGGTTCTCTCCTCCTTTTGTAGTTTGTTTGTAACTATTTTGTCGTGTATATGTTTTATCACCTAGTATTTCTTTTATTTCATATCGAGGATAAGTGATATGCGTTGGACTGCTTAATATTTCGCAATCCAGATCTACTGCTTTAACTTCATTAACCTTTCCATCATCAGCTAGTAATTCAACTTCAGGTTTATTTAACAGCATTTTTATATTTATATCTGGTATTGAAGTTTTTGTTTGTGTTTTCGTTAAGTACTCTTGTATTTGATTTTTAATAGTGTCTGAAAATCCGTTATTTTTTGGCGGTACTTCAGTTTTATCTTCTTCGTCGCTAATACTTAATTTTCGTTCCAATAACTCAATGAAGTTGTAGTTTGATTTTGGAGTTTTGGCAGTCTTTCTTGGTGCACTTAAAGTTTTGTAATTACTAGATCTAGACATTGTAGTTTTGTTTTCACTACACGTATTTTTAAGGCCATTCCCTGTCAATTTAGTGGAGAAAAGGTTTTGACCATTGAGCGATTTTTCACGGAAATAAGCATTATTATTATGATTTGTGTTGTTCAAACTTATTTTAGTTTTAGTCATTTCATTTTCAATTTCGTTTAATATGCTATCAATCTTTTCTTCATCTATAAAATCATCGCTATTAATATCTTCAGAACATGTATTTTCATCAGTCAACATCGGATTGGTTTCAATAGAATTTGTTGCATTGCTGTTTTTATTATCAATCAGTGAGCATGCATCTGCGTTTTTATTGGAGAGTTCTTTATTTTGCCTACTTTGTTGATTCATACTTTGGCTTACATTTTTGGATGCTGTTTCAAACGATTGTTTAAGATATTTAAAATTCTCAATTATAGCATTCTCCCTTTTCCTTTTTTCTTTTGACTTTTCTATAGCATCTGGGTTAATCTTTCTTTTCCGTTCTTTAAATGTGTCCGTAATACTCGTTTGTCTTTCTGAAGTTTTTTTAGACGGTTTTGCGTTTGTTGGAGTTGTTGTCGATGTTGGTACTGTTAAGAATGGTTCTAAATCATTGAACGAATATTCTGACTGTACGTCGATACCCACTGGAATAGAAACGAAAGTACGCAAATTATTATGAGCCCCATTTTTAACGGACAAGTACCTAACTCTTTCTTGGTCCACTTTATTAACTTACCGAAACTGGAACTGATGCAGTGAGCAAATATTTTGTGTTCGAAATTGTGCTTTCGCCTTACTTCATGTGCAATTGTGCCATCAAAAACGCTAATTAAATCTCTGTCTCTGTAACAAAACAACATACAAAATTGAATTTCTGAATAGTTAATTAAATCATTGCAATTTGCTATGCGGTATATCTGGATTGTGGGGATCACATCGGTTGTCGCTTCATAAGAAATACTGATACTCAGCTGCATATTATGTACAATTGGAAAGCAGGATGAATAAATTATCATGAGTAATTATCAAAAAAGCTTACTTGAAAGCCGCCAACAACAATAAATTATTATCAGAGTCCCCCACAATGATGTAGCTCTTGTGGCTGTCTCCGGCAGTCAGGCTGTCCATATTGTCAGCCAAATGAGACTGGTTTAGCAGCACTAGTTGTACCGTCACCGTCTTCTCGTCTACCGGTATCATCGTCAGTTGATACTTTGGTAACAGGCTCACTTGTTTGCGGAGAACATTGCCGGCTGGGGGGCCTTTGTTCATTATCTGTGGGTATAAAGGTGCGATCTTGGATGATGCTTGCAGATACATTGAAATTGACTGTTTTTTTATCTATTTTCGAACAAGCACAGTATCTAAAACTTAGTTTTTGTAGAACATTGGCTTATGTCCATTGGCTTATGTTTTCACCGTATCTAGCAACGTTGTATTCAGGCCTGTGATTTAGGCTCACCTGAGTATCTTTACTTGATGATGGCCCATATTTGTTATATTCGGCTATGAGTTTGATACCAGTATTGTATTAGCACTTAATTTAATTCTAAGCATTATAATCTTGGGTCGAGACGGCGCGTGGCCTTGGCCCTTTAGAGGGCCAAAGCTTTTTTAATTTTGGAGCAGGATAAGTCTTTCGCGGTCCGTGTCAAGCCAAAACTGTAATTTTGGTATACGGGCTAAGCGGGTACGTGCCGATACACCATGCCGTGGTGCGACACCGTACACCCATGTCTACGCCCATAGTCAGTAGAAGTCTCCTCCAGGCTTTGCCCTGGGCTGGAGGACTCTTTGATGATTTTCCAACGCTAAAAAAAAAGTGTTATATTTTTTATATCAACAAGAAATATAATCCAATATTCCACTCACCCTTTCCAAGTCTCTCGGATGGCTTTCCTCTAACAACATAAAGTTGACTTTGCCAGCTGAAGCCAGCAACGTACTGAAAGTAGGTCCTATACCTTTGAGCTGTTTGCTCACATATGGCGAGTTCTCCCAAAGATGGGCCGCCACGCACTTCCCTAGGAGGATCGAGTTTAGAACCGCTGAGTAGAACTGTGGCTGCTGGGATATCAGATCTGGACGGGTGACGTATGTAACTAAACCTGTAAGATGAGACAAAAAATGACGTGATACAGAATTAGTGAGATGGTTATACAGCGGATTCCACATAGCATTGGTTTGCCAATCATACGATCACCGCGTCTACGCGCGGATACTCATTCGTCGTCTCTGTCTAATCGCGCGGATGAACGGTCTGGGTGGTATCATAATGGCTTTATTAATTACAAAATTCGTTCGAATAAAGTAGGTACATTTTAATGCACACCTAAAATGTTATTAGCAATATTGTGAAACAATTTTATTGTACAATAAAGTCTATTATATCTAACTTCTAAGACTATAAAATGTCTCATGATTTGTATTTTAATAGTCTTATAGACGTCCCTGACACCTTTGGCTTTAGGTGAACTTTAAGAATACATTCTTAAAAGTACGAAAGTATGATGTAAAGAAAAAGATTTCGACCTAAAAATATCTATGTGACAAGGATTTAACTCCATAAAATTGTTTCTTCATGTTATTTGTTGTCCAAAGCCAGTCTAGGGATTTTATAATCATTGAGGGTACGTATATAATTATTATTAGACATTATTATATTATCAATAGGTAGTCCTACCTACCTATTATATCATAGAATAGAACAAAAACAAACATTATTAATTCTACTAACATTTGCAAACTCTGTCAGCAATTCTCATAATTTTCATGGCCTCTTGGTTAAGCGATGGATCGGGTATTGAAAGGCATCCGAGGACAGCTTGAATAACGCTGTAAATACAATAACACATATTATTTAAAAGCTCATTATTTTACTACATCAACACTTATTTTTAGGGTTCCGTACTGAAAGGGTAAAATCAGACCCTATTTGTTACTAATAGCTGGGCCACAATAGCGGCATTTCCCGTTAATTTTCGCGATAACAGTATTTAAATATTCGCATGAACGTCTATCAACGGTATTCCCGTTAATGTGGCCGTAGTGTAAGACTCCACATTAACTATGATGGACAGTTGAAATGTTCACAGATGATGTATTTCTGATGCCACCGCTATCGCTATAACAACAAATAGCCATGGGTACTCATCATCTTCCAGCCCTTATCCCATTTTACTTGGGGTCGGCGCAACACGTTTCTTTCTTCCATTCTCCCCTATCACAAGTCATAGTATCATTTACTCCTTTTTCTTTCATATCCTTACTTATACAATCCATCCATCTTTCCTTTGGCCTTCCTCTTCCTCTCCATCCATCAATATTCATACTCATCACTCTCTTAGTCACATGAGTGTCATCCCTCCTCATCACATGTCCATACCAAGATAGAAAGAAACTAAGAAACAATAATATTTAGGGGGCTCCCATACAATACACATGATTTTTTTCTTAAATATTGACAACGGCAACAAGTCAGACACTTGAAATCAAATATAACAAAATATTTAAAGAGGATCCCATACGTACAACAGATATGATTTTGTTCCCCGATTTATAAACCTATATTGGTACAGGCAGCATCAAAAGTTGCTGACCACATTCAGATTTTGAAAATCGCTGTACATCGTAAAGTACAGTCTGAATGTGGTTAGCAACTTTTGATGCTGACTGTACGTAACCCTTCGTACGCGAGTTTGACTCGCACTTGGCCGGTTTTAGTTAAGTATAAATTAAATGGCAAAAGCTTCAGTATTACGACATATTTTAATGTGTCCTTGTCTACAACATACACAGGTACAATAGGTAAACATTGATGAATAGTTAACTAAATGATGCTTTGGGACAAGGATCATAATAATGGAAATGATCTCCCCTAAATCCTATTCCAGCGCGCGATAACATAAAGCAAAAAGGAGTTAAAACTCCAAATCAAATAAAATTGATTTATGTGTCAAAGAAAGATGTAGGTACCTAAAAATCTAGGTACTGTTATGATTATTACCCACAATAGCAATTTTTTAAGAACATTTTCTTTCACTCACCGCTGGAATTTCTGTATTTCTAAGTATTATCTAGACGGAGCGATATGGATCTAGCCAGACTTTGCATGGTTCCAAATTTTCGATACACTTGTTACATTTTCTGAAAACTTTTCTCTTGTTCTGATAAAATTATAAATTTAATTTGTGTAGTCGTTCAGAAGTTAAGCATATACAGACGGACTTTAGCGACTTTATCATGTAGGTACCCACACTATATTAAGTATCTAAAGATAGACTTACTAATAATATACCCTCATCCAGGTGTTTCCCGTAATTTTATCGCTAGTCACCCTCGGTCGCGGGACTTATCGAATTACCCCGTTTATCTAGTGACCCCGGAATTTAAAGGACTAAGTATTAAAAGACACCGTGGATTTTAGTCGGGGTGGGAGGACTAATTTGATTATTTTACCACGCAGCTTGTAGCTAGTATTGTAATTTTTCTGTGTTTTTTATAATTATATGTTTAGTCCTTGTTAAACGTATGTACAATTGTAATTATTCCTTTTCATTCTTTCAAAAAAAAAAAGCTAGCTTAAAAACAAATTACCAACTCACCAATTCAATTTCATCTGCCTCGTACTAATCTTGCCTTTCATAGGGAACCGTATGGTAGCCGCAGCATTGTTCCTGTTGAGCAAGTTCAAACATCTTCGTTCGTCCATTCTTAGGTGCATGTCGGCTAGCTCGTGACTCTCGCATATCAGGATCAGTAGACGTTCTAGAGATTCCGTGCCTTCTATCTGGTGATGTGAAATGGTGCAGTGTTACTAGTATGTTTGAGTTTGATTACTTGGAATAATTAAGTGATGTTGGATGTTGATAACAAACATTTTTTTTTAAAATATCAAAATATCAATAATTTTTGTTTTACCTTACTAATGACTCCTGTGCAAAGACTCTCCCCATGACTTTTAGTTTTTACGATTCAAAGCCAGCAGTGGGATGGTGTAGGCAGTATCAGTATTAGTAACAAAAGACTAACCACATCAACAATCACATGTGGTTAAGTAATAACGTAAAGAAAAATGCTTACTACATGTAGGTACTACGCGTTGCTTACATCATGTAGGTACAAAAAATATAGTTATGGCTTGGCATATACAAGTTTATAGTAAAAATGCGAAAATACGTTAGATGCAGGTTTTCGAAAGAATGCTCCTTGCTGCACTTTGTGAAGAGTAGGATGATGACGTCGTATGAATCAATCCACTTCCATAATTATAGCATTTAACGAGATTATGCCACAATAAATTACAAATTCTGCTTCATATGGTATGATCGTAATTAACGAACTTGACTTTTCCAATGCTGCATTTTTTGCGTTGTTAGTAAAAACTTACGTAGGTATATTAGTTAGCCTTTAAGCAAAAAGTTTTATACCTCATCAGTACTTAGATACCTAGGTACTTCATTATTCTTCAATTAAGCCCAAGAGCTCATTTCGACCTTTGCAAAAAGGTTAATAATTAAACTTACACATGATGACACTTGCTGTACCATACTGAACTTTACAGTACCTACCTACTTAGGTACCTACTGTAGGTACCAGTACATAATTATAATGATTCATCATCCGTCTTTATGTTTTTCTCTAACTAGATAAAACTGCCATCGATACCAGCAAAACTAATTAATACTTTGATTGGAAACTATTAAAATCAACGAAGTAAATTAAATATGACAGAATGTTATTAACAGGTTTTTTTTTCGTGTGTAAATACTTAAACCGAATTTTTAACAGGAAGCCGTGACCCCGAAACGTAAAGGTCCATTAAAGGAACACTCTGGATTTTAGTCAGTAAGAGTTCGATAGTCCCTCTCGTCCCAACCTGGGCTGGAGGACTCATTTGATGACTTAACCACGTAAAAAAACAGACCAGCACACGCCACAGGGTTCTGTCATGGTTTTAGACTTAAATTTGATAAATCTAGTCAAGATTATCTCACGATATTTTCATTCACCTGTGTCAGTGATGTCCAAGATGCACTTAGAAAATACACAACACATTGATTGGTACTTGCCCGGCTTTGAACTCACAACTTAAGGGCCATCACTACACAAACAATGTGTATCCAACTGTGTAATTTAGTTCAATAACAAACTGGACGGTGCAAAATAAAAAGCCTACGGCTCCCAAAGAAAGACGTTGCCACAATATGAGGGTAGGTACTGCTCAGTTAAGTTAAGTATAAGTGAGTAGTCCAAGCCATGGATATGTGTATAGGCTCATAAAATTGTGACTGTTATAATGCGTCTGCGTCAGCAATGGCAGTTGGCTATATACACAACGTGATACAACCCCGTATCTTCGACTGACCTAACAAAAGGCTCGAGACATGGATTTAGGTTAATAATTGTGAGAGAAAACAGTCCAAAGACCTCAGATTCTAATTCTCGTCATAATCATTAACATCAAATTCTGAACAAAGACAAATATAATAGGCATGTATTTAATGCGGCAACTAAGTAAAATGAAAATAGGTTATAAAAAATAATAGAATGGGTACCATTTATAATGGGTTGGCAGCTAATAAGGGGTATCGTAATAAGTAAAAGGTAGCATATTAATATATCAGTTATAAGCTCCGTTTTAAATTAAACTAGCATCGAGTTTTTCTTTTGGGAACTGAATTAATATCTAAGCGAAAACTTAATGATGAAAATAAAATAGAAAATGGGCATTCATAAATAATACAAATCAGATTCTATTTAAAATTATTTGTATGAAGAATAAATATAAAGTAGCTTATATTATACATATATTATGCGACTTTTTTAATAGCTTTAAATAAACTCTAAAATGGCATGAAGAAAAAATATTTTGCGGCTTTTATTTTCAAAATTATAGGTGAATAAATTGCAATTTGTTATTTGTTTGTTACTTTGTTTTTCAAAAGAAACAAATTCTAACTGGGTTATGAAATGGTCGACGGAGCCCCGCTTCGCGGGGCTCCTACTTCTGGTGGTTTAAAAAAAAAAAACCACGAAGAGGATGGCGGGGTCTTTCAGACCCCGCCATCCTCTTCTAACCTAAATTGTCCGAGTCGGGGTGCCAGCAAGTCCCGAGCTCGCTTCGCTCGCTCTTAAAAACTGCATCCAACCATCGCATCTTCCGCCGTTTTCACGAAATTATAATAAAAAAATATTAATAATTAACTCTTATTCCTTTTTATTGTATTCCTTTTAACATTTAGAGCTGTCCGCAAAGCGAAGCCTGAAACCGGGTTTTTAGGCGGCACGAAATAGTTGGTAATATATTATCTTTGCCACCCTACTAACATTATTAGTCGCCAAGTCATTATACAGGGTGTTTCTTTTAAATGGGCCAAAAGGGAGAAATCCTTATCCATATGAGATACGGGAAAACTTCCTTAGGAACCTTTAGCTCTTTTTTGATGTTGACAATTTTGGCGTTTTTACTTTTTTGGTCAAGTGTGAGTTGTCCCCAAAAATTAGTAAAATTGACCAATTTTTTTTTTAATGCCTATTGACTCTGTTTCATGTAAGGATCATTTCATTGTATCGGAAGAAAAAAATCGGGACGGCGGAAGTTGGTCAAATTTCGGAAAATATTTTTTCATACAAATTGTATGAAGGAAAAATTACCAATTTTTTTTAAGATGTTTTTTGATTTAGTGTCTTGTAAGGATCATTTCATTGTATGGGAAGGAAAATGTATGAGCAACAGAAGTGGGTCAAATCTGAGTACTACTACTACGTGTTTATGCTGTAAGAACAAAACATTACTGTATTTTTGACTAACTTCCATTGTCCAGACATTTTCCTTCCCATACAATGAAATGATCCTTATACGACACTAAATCAAAAAACATCTTAAAAAAAATTGGTAATTTTTTCCTTCATACAATTTGTATGAAAAAATATTTTGCAAAATTTGACCAACTTCCGCCGTCCCGATTTTTTTCTTCCGATACAATGAAATGATCCTTACATGAAACAGAGTCGATAGGCATTAAAAAAATTTTGATCAATTTTACTCATTTTTGGGGACAACTCACACTTGACCAAAAAAGTTAAAACGCCAAAATTGTCAACATCAAAAAAGAGCTAAAGGTTCCTAAGAAAGTTTTCCCGTATCTCTTATGGATAAGGATCTCCCCCTTTTGGCCCATTTAAAAGAAACACTCTGTATATAGCTCCTCGCCTAATATTTCAATTGACTGGTATAGTTTATTTGCCACCCAAACGCAGCTGCTAGTTTTTAGTTTTTATAACACCCTTAATTTTGAACCTTAAATAATATAATAGTCGCGACAATATTAAATCGCTAACAAGTTATTTTATTTGTTGCAAACATTTAGTCGACTTTTAAGTTATTAGTCACTCGGAAAATAATAAGCCAATATAATATAGGTGAGTAATCGATACGGTGGCGAGCTTATGCTCCTACCATCGTTGTGGATAAAAAGGGGAAGGCAAATACTTAGGTACATACTGTTTTAAAATTAATAATATTCATAATTAGGTATAAAATGTCGCGAATAACTTACATGCAGTTGTCCAGTTGGTGAAATACTAACAAGGCAAATATGACAACGATCTTTCCACAACCTTTGTACATGGCCTTGATCGTTTATCAAAACGCACAAGCAAGAAAAGTGGATATAATCATCCGTCAGTTATCTTTGGTTAGTTGAAATAAACCTTACCTTCATAATTATCTTCATAGTCTCCAAGTCCAAATAAAATAAGGACATAAGTCGTCCTGCTTCAGTGGACTCGATACAACTAACTTCATCCATTGTAATCAGACCTGAAGAAGCTAATCCGTTCATCGCTTTTACACACAGCTCTGTAAACAAGGAGGATGTGCAAATATCATTGGATTTCGATCTAGTGTGCCGATAACATTGTACTCAAAAGGCATAGGTTATAAAGACTGGAGAAGAATGTGTCGTGCATTGATTTGGATGTGTTCAACCATAGATCTGTGGCTTAAATATTTCTAAGTACCTATATTTAATTTAAGTTCAATTGCCAAGTATTATTATTAGTCACGAGTACGACATAAAGTAATTAAATGCCACATACAACAAACGCACTTATTCTTAGGTGAACAGATTTGTATATGGTGCGAGGATGCATCATTCGCCTTTCAACTTTTCCCGATAAGGACATCATTGAAGAATGACAACGTAGATGGAGAAGATACAATCAAGGGTCACAACAGCAATTATTATAACTAAAGTGAAGATGAATAAACATAATTGCCATTCCAATGACGTGATATTTACAAGCGTTTACTACAATTTAGCACAAACACACACACATTAAGTGTGTTCGACGACATCAGAAATAGCTTTACGTTTAAAGGGCATGTAATAATTGTATTGTAAACCAAAGGCAGACGGCGTGCTTGTTAATAACTTTTTGTTTTATAATAATATGAACAAGTGAATAAAATAACAATCAAATAACACAGACCTCATATTATGCGTATTATTATAATCTGCAGATTGGAAGAGAAGGAACTTTAACCTTTAAATACAATCAATTCTTTACTGATTAACATTAATTTTTGTGATTCTTGTACCATGCAGTTACAATAAAATCGCTTCAAATCCCGTGGTTAATTTTAAAGGTTGGTCATAAACGCATGATCCCTTCACTTGCACCAAGGATGAGAGGATCGCGTGCATCGACAAATGCGAAGGATCAGCGCGTGTCGACAACGCCATCCATCAATCACGATCCGGAACTGAAGCGAGGCCACGCAGGACCGGGGACAGAGAACTACAGTGACACTCGATGATAGATTTAGAAGAGGACTCAAGCATCTTCTTATATAATTAGGTATCATGCATCTTCTACGGGCACTATTCTGAACCCATAATTGGCCGAAAATGACGACACGATTGCCGCAGTGGCTATGTAATTCACTCCTGATACTGCGATATTATCTACTCTACAGATTAATCCGAAGTAGAATTGAAGAAGATAGAAGATTCAGATGCCGTGACGTCATGGCACAACCAGCGAGCACCCGCGTTCCGTGAAGATATTTCGCCAATCGATTTATTGTCGGAGGCCAAGATCGCTAAGCCTGTCAATTAAGTAATTGATTTGATGCGAATCGCTGATGTTGAAACCTACCGATACATTGGTTATTTATATGCTATGCTGATGCCACATTAGTCAAGATACCTGTAATTAAAATCCTTCAGCGCCGTTTTTTTTGCCAACTCGTAGATGAAGATCCTTTTGGTTTTTGTAAAAGGACTCTATTTTAATTATATTAGGTACTGTTTCAGAAAAATGGTAAGGATTTTCTTAATTGAAAAAGAGTTATGATAGTGTACAGGTAAAAAAATATGGCTCTATAAAGATTATAAGTTATCCGGTTGCAACATAGTGATTATATGCGATGAGAAAACCAAAAATTCAACACGCACATGTACCATGGTAAGCCATATTACAATCGAAAAATGTTATTACTTTCGACGGCACGGTTGGCTCATTGACTGATACATCGACGGCTGCGGAGCGTATCGCAGGTTCGAGCCGCGCATGGACCTTATATTAGTTTTTATTTTAATTTTTTGTAATAGATACTTTAAGGAGACAATTAGTTTTTATACAACTAGTTTTTTCGTGGGGTTGTTTGTTCATGTACTTTGTTTGTAAACGCACCCACATTACAGGAGAAATTCCCAGTGTCTTGCAATGTTTTATAATAAATAGGCCAAAAGCTTGGCTTGTCCTTAAAACTCTCAGCTTTTCATAATATAAGGTTGCTATCAGTTAGACTTTAGTAGCCGAAGGTCTGGTTACGGCGTGCGATTGTGGACATGAAAAAGTCTATCACCAGCTATCCCCAGTGTCGAAATTAGTGTGCCCAGTGACTCTGGAGGGGCGTAGAAATGACCAGGACCAAAATTGGCCAGGGCCCAGTTGGAAGAAGCTCGCACTGGACGCATGAAAGGCTATTTACGGCAATGACTGGGTACTAGGATCTACACTGGTATCATAAAAAGAAAAAAGTTGTTTTTTTAGTAATTAATAAACGCAGAAGCAAAGAGATAAGATTTTCCTAAATTCTTTCATCTATAAAAACTACATCATTAGCCAATAACATAGACTGCCTATACTTTATTTTTTCAAATTACAGGCTTTGCGAAGCCAAGTGGGTGGTTACTATACAATATGCAATTACACAAATCGTAGGCCATATTTATTAATGTATTTGTAAACAGTATTTGTGTAAAGACGAATAAACGTGATCGCAAGTAAAACTTGGACAGTTAAGAGAGTTATGACTTAAAACGTAAAAGGCCTATACTTAGTACCGCAGGGCCGGATTGGGCCAGAAAAACCTGGGTTGTACATTAAAAAACTATTTTCAGGGATGGCCTGCTATGTGTCAACCAATTTTAGATTATTTCAGCTCTAAGTGTACACGTGTTTTTTTTTATTTTGATGTAGCTGCAGTGGTTTACTAAATAATAAGATTTAAATTTGAAAGGGAAGAAAATGGCTACATGACTCACGCTGGGAAATTCGCACCTGTCATCTGCCGCGGACACATATGATTTCATCTATGGAAACGCGAGGACGTTAGTGGTGATTTAATTTACGTCTAATTGTATGAACGAACTATCTCATCTAATCTAATAGATCTCAAGAGTCGGGCCTTAGCATGCGCAGGGCCAATCTCCTACGGACACCAATTTTCCGAGGTGGATTTGGGCCCGGCTTGCATACGGCACATCGACAATATGGCCAGACCGACGTTACTCAGTAGTGGTTATAATATGGCTGCCAATTATGATACATGAAAAATAAGTACCAATGGATATGTGATTTGACATAAGAAGTAACATTGTTGTATGCAGCTTATAGTTGGTGCAATTATAAGGAGATTAACGTTTTTTTAAATAAAATGTAGCAATTACACGGCCATGATGATGCCACTGGATTCTTGCCACTTACTGTATAAGCAGTTATGAATATATTAAAATTATAGATAATACAGATAGATAAGGTTATGATGAATATTTCATTAGTTCAGCTATATTACTTTATTGACGACATATTTTAAATGCGTCGTAATTATAATTACATTCTTTAAAAGTTTTTTAGATTAATTGACTTTAATAGTCCTTCAAATTTTATTTATTTTATTATTGCTTGAATGGCTTATGTTTTTTGTGCAATAAAATATTGTTATCGTAACAATTATATCTGTTTTTCTTTGATGGGTTGTTCCAACGAAACTAATGATTTGGAACTTAATTTAACTGACTACGTAAACCTCGGAGTCGAAAGGTCATTTTACCTTTATTTAACAATTAAATCTCAAAAACACAGGTTGGATTTATTTTTGTAATAGATCTTTTAAAGTAGAAAAACATCAATAATTGTTAGCGTTTAATGGGTCGAGTAATTAATTTTAATTAAAGTAATTTTATTACAAATGCAAAGATAACATCCAAAAGGTAATACAATGGAGATAAATAGCGCGATTATCCTGTAGCGCTGAAAATAAAGCGTCATTTATCAACAAAAGTTAAATGTCTTGCGTCTTGTTGCACCAGCATGTTAATTTCGCAACAATTAGTGTTCACGGTAAATCTAATGTAGTTTATTTTTTGGTAAAAACGTGATTGTATAAAAACCTACTGCTTTTAAAGTACTTACAAGAGTACACAAAGTATATATTTATAAGTATGGTACATAGACAAAGTAAAAGCAATGGTCTGGGAAACTTACCCTCAACTTTCTTAGCTATAAGATGCTGCGGTGAATTTTGAGATAATCCAAGATACCTATTAAAAACAAAAAGGAAGGGTGTTATTCTTGCTATATTAGCCAGGTTGTCGTACAGACGCTCTGTTTGCAAAGCACATTATACCGCTTTTTTTTTCGTGGTAAAATCATCAAATGATGGCCCCGGGCAGGTCGGGAGGGACTGTCAGACTTGTACTGACTATAATCCACGGTGTCCTTCAATTGCCCTTTATGTTCCGGGGTCACGGTAATGAAATAAATCCCGTGATCCAGAGCAGAGCATTATATCGCTTGCAGAATAAATGGCTGATTGGGTAGAAAAGTTCTGAAGTACCTACTGAAGTGGTGACTTATATTAACTGTATTTTGCTTAGACTCCCTGTTTTATGATTCGTTATCTAAACTTATGTTATATATAATAAATACATATTGTACAAATCGATCTCGAAAAATATTTCATATATAATAAGTCGCATTAGGTTTCTAGACCTGTAATGATAGTTTAAAGTCATTTTTAAAGAAATCTTGGTGCTGGTTTTCATAGACCCATCAAACACTACACGAGACTTGGTTGTCTTTTTATCAAATCTTAATACAGGATGATGTGTCTATAGAACCAGTACCAAGATTTCTTTAAATGACTTTGGAATAAAATTAGAATTGATGCCTTTTTGTGACGAGAAGTCATAAATTATTAGAGTTTTAGAAAATAAATAAATACAGTGACAGAAAAGCTAAGCTATATAGTGTGCTACGATACGTTTATTGGAGGGCGGAAGCAAGCTAAATAAAAAAATGCACTGGACTTACTTCTTTGGGTCGCGAGCCGCACGTACGTAAAGAAACGTAGAACGTAACCACTGTACGCATTGGGCCACATCGCCAACCGTTCCTAAGGCCGCTTCACTGTTCAGGTTTTCTGCCAGACGTTTGTGCAGAAAGCTCTGCAAAGGCTCGCATCCACCCACTAAAGCTTGGTAGCGAGGCTGTTAGAAATATTTAAAATTTAGTTATGTAGAAAAGTTGAAGAACATACTACTCTTAATTCAATCGAGAAGTACAGTTCCTTTTAGTCTCATTGATTTTACTAAAATGAATATTAGAGGAGGAAGGTGGCACTAAAATAAAGTGCTTCGAGATATTTGTGCTAAATAGTAAACGACGAAACACTTACGAGAAAAGGTAGGTAGTGCCCTTGCGCTTCGCTTGGCTCGTCTTGGCGGGGGGCACAGCCGTGCCCCCAGATACAAGCTTACTTAATTATTCTAAGCGTAAAGAAAGTACGACTACATCGACTAATACTTTTTGGATGTTTATCCGAAAACAATTGTTTTTTTTTTACCGATGTGACAATCAGACATTAAATCAGTCGACGTTATTGACAGTTGAAGATTTTTCTTGTATTTTTAGATTTTAATTGTTTACAAAATAAAAAAAAAATGGGTCTCACAAAAGAACAGAGAAAAGCCAAAAAAGAGGCGAAAAGACTAGAAAAGATACGCCAGGAAATGGAAAAACTCAAACTAATGAAGCGAGAAGAACTCAAGCGAGAGATTGCTGCCCAAGCTCTGAAACGAGAGGAACTCGACAGGAACTGGCGCACGATGATGTTGAAAATAAAGGAACCAGTCTTTAAACAGAACATTGAAGTACTGTGGCATGTTTTCGAGAGGAATTTCGATAAAAAAGATCATTTAATAGGTTATACGATGAAACTCATGGGCGTGGCCGACGACCAGTTTCAACGAACTATTGCCAGCTTTTGTGATACTGTAGATAGAATGATCAACAAATTTTTAACAGACTTGGATGACTTGTCACATGAAAATGATGTCCGAACGGCTGCATTATTAAAGAGAGCTGATGATGAGACAGCCAATATCACGTCGGATCACACTGCAGCGGAAACACATTTACAACTTTTATTATATCATGCTCATACTACAGCTGATACTTTAGCCTGGACTACGAGGGGTGAAAACATGGTCAAAGCAGATGAAGATCGCACAACGTACTCGAATGTCCGTGAAATTTTACGATCGTTTCTTGAAAACACTTACAATGTAATGTGGGACGAATATAAGGCCGTACTTAGAGCTTACGTAACCGGTACTGCTGAAAATCAAAAAGCAGTACGTAAATTACGAAGAAAAGAAAATATGATGGCTGACATAATCGCCTCTCAAGGTAAGAAAATCGCGAATAGCGATGGAATACTGAAAAGGCTACGTTTGGAATTAGCAGCTTACGAATCGGGTACAAAACAGGCTGTTTTTCGAGAACGCCGTAACAGGCATAGGGATGCTTGCTTCAGGTTGAAACACCAAATGACCACTGGTATCTCTACAGATGTAAAACAGTTAGCGTTATTGGTGAGCGTAACAGATGACACAGTCGAATGGTTGGAAAAGGCATTCAAAAAAATTGATAAAATTCTACGTCTGGCCGGACTTTGCCGCAAATTTGAAACACAACGTGAAAAAGTTTTACCTTTCGGTTCATATTTGCCTCACTCACCAACCGCCTCGAAAATGAATATTCGTAAACAACAATCGGATGATTCATTGGTTTTAAACGCTTTATCAACAACAAGTGGTTTAACAAGACTATGGCATAGGGTATCTAAAGCAGAATTGTCGAAAAGAGCGTTGTACCGCGAAAAAATATTATTGGAAGAAGAGAATGCTCTCATATCACGTACGATCGAAGAATTCAGAGAGAAAAAAATATCACTCGACCCCAAGAAATGTGTTTGTTTAAAGCCTCCTCCTGAACATAAGCAAAACAAGACTCTACGTCCTGTTGCAATAGATGGAGTTTTAGAAGCTAAAAAGTTTCTGCCGAAGTAACATGCATTTATAAGATGTTATGAGGTCCATAAATTATTTTAGTATATTCTTATGCCAAATATTTTTTGGCATACATTGTTTTCGTCTGGGTGCGGCACGATCGACGATAAACTCTTCCGTCAAAGGTAACAGCTAGTGACATAACATTTTGCAGTTTCACAGGGGTCCTGTGTGCCGTTTGTGTATTCGATCTACCACAGCGTGAGCGCGGCGTCCCACGCGCATGTAGTAGTGACGCAAAATCCTCGCGAGGCGCAAACGATGACACTTTGACATTACCTACTTCTTATTTTGTGGCACACGTAGAGGAGGTTTAGGGGAAATTTTGAAATGATTAAAAATAATAAATATCATATACAGCTCCGCGGATAGACCAGATACTGTTCTACGCTTTTCTTTTTGATTCTCATTTCACATCACCTAAGGGAAGATTATTATTGTTAAGCTCGATTTGAAATTCCGTGTATTCCCGTACGTCCCCTTCCTGCAGAATTCAATGGAAGCGAACTTTTTGTAATAAGATCGATAGTGTTGCTAATAAGGATCGAATTCTGGGAAGTAATCATACACGACAAACTTTAAAATAACGTATAATTGAAAGAAAACTGAAACATAAATTTGTGTAACGTTTATTTTTGTTCAACTCAATAACTTCGTATTGCTGAATACAGTGGGATTGTTGAGACATCAAATCCAGTGAATTATTGAAAAAGATTTTATAATTTCGAATAAATTATGGCTCAGTAGAACATATTAACATAGAAAAATAGGAATTTTATGAAAATCTGCTATTTCCTTAAGTAAGCAACTTAAGTATGCTTCATTATGCTTTGCAAGCTTTCGATACAAAAAATTCGCTTAATTTCCTTTCCGAGGTAATGTTAATCGAACGATTATGAATTAGTATTCGACTAGCTATACCTATTTATAATTTTAATTAATTAATATAAAACATGTATGTTCAAGAATGTTTTTATCTAGATTTATAATTTAATTACAAGTTCGTGGAAAATAAAGGGCCGTTTTTCTTGAATGTCCATTGCTCTTATAACTTGCACCGCCTTTTTAACCTAACCCGACCTAACTCATCTTCAAATACAAGTTCACTACGGTCTGTTTAAAATAGCTACTAACTATTCAGTAGTGTGTCAAAATATTTTAAATATTTATTATTGTTTCGGCCTTGCACTTCGTATGTTCATGTAAGTAGGCTATTGTGATAATCACTTTCGCACGTTATTCAAAAATATTTAGGCTGTTTCACAATCTTTATTATTCATATTCATAATCTCATTATCTACTAGTTTCAAGGTATTAACTGTATCCGATTATGCCGCGTAAAGATTTAATTTAAAATATTAAAGTTTGTCATAAACTTTAGCCATAAGATTCAGTTACATCGCGATTCGCAACGATTGTCCCAAGTAACAAGTTGTATGAATAAATTAAGCTCTGTCATTATGTCTTCTTTATAATGCCGCCAATGAAATGCATAAACAAGGCCCGGCACAACAATATTTTGTACTATCGAACATTTATAATAACACAATAAAAACTTACGTATTTATTTCGTAACATAAAATATTATTAAAAAAGAACCAATGAGGTAATATTTTACACAACTTTTTTGGACCTAAATATTTTTGCATACCTATATAATAGTTATCCACTTTAATAAATTATCCGAAAAACTAGAATATCTTACAAAGGCCCACCGATATTTGAAGAGCGTGCGAAACTGCGAAAGAACATAAAGGCTTGCACATATGATCCACTTCCTCGTCATGAACGTTTGACAGATAGTCGCTTTCACCGCTTGATGCAGCAAGGATAACTACAAGGAAGAAGCTCTGCTCCACTTACTATAACGAACTATATTGTACTTTAGGCATAATGCACACGTATTGAAAACCACTGTATGCCTTATTCTCGCTATTTTTGCACTTACATAGCTTTGTACTTGTATGAATAGTATCACGACACGCCTTGCGATACGAAGATTTTAAAGTAAGATGTTACAACAGCTTCCTCGTTAAAAGTAAGATAAAATCAATATAGAGAAAGATTGCTTCTGGTTTGTGCATCTTTTCACAGTAGCACAAAATTTTAATGAATTGAAAATAAACGTTTGTTGTCACGAATTCACGAGTGTTACATGACTGACTTGCCTGCATTTATACTTAGATACTTGATATGTTGGCTAAAATCTTGTTCTGAAAAAATCACGTTACGTTATATGAGGCTTGTGACTTGTCTTACTGCAATTACAGAAAATTACCAGAACCCCATTTATAACATAATAATAATAAAAAAAACAATAATTGAAGTTCCTAAGCAGCAACTACTCATCATCTCGTAGCATTCGAAGACCTAGCAACTATAATTACAAAATTAAGGACTAACAAGTACGAAGACGAACGCAATAGAGCTTCAAATAATTAAAATAAAGGTTCACGGTCACTTAATTTGGTATTTTAATTGGTTTATAACCAAGAAGGCATACAAAAAGTCATCACATTATGAAATAATTACCGGTACAATGCCAACAAAAGGCAGAAACACATGTGTTACGAAAACAAACCGTTTGGTAAAGTTTGATCACGCGATGAATTAAACTTATTGATGCGTGGATGAGCTGAGTATGTGTTGTTGGGGCTCGTTAAGCCAGCAATGTACGAGTCATGTCATCGTGTGTGAACCTATGGATACGTCAGTGGAAACGGTGATATTTAGTCACGGTTATCGACGTACTATCAGAGGCGAGATCCATACGTTTGGAGGGACATCCATCACGATAGGGCGACATTGCGGCATCTTCGCTGCGTCGGGGAGCCGTGGGGTGCGTATATAAGACGCAGACGAGGCCGGGGCGCGCCACCAGTCAGCTTTGCACGCTAAACAACGATCATTGTCACCGGTACAGATTGTTACAAATTGTGTACAGTGTCGTGCTATTTGTGTGAAAATTCCTTCTAAGGTGAGTTTGAATCGAAGGTGTCTGATGATAGCTGTGTATCAAAATGGAGGACCTATCCTTCTCTTCTGGAATTAGGGGTGCTTCTATTGGACGGCCTTTTTTTAGTGTTGATATTGACTTACCTATGTGTAGTTAAACAATTGTACTACTTATAACATTAAAATTAAGAATCAACAATTGACAGACATAAATTCGCCTACTACCTACGATGATATCAGAGAAATTGTATATTAGCCTGTAGCCAATTATTACCGACTATCATCACCCATCACATTACCTTAATTTAAGTCGGAAAATAACGCACGGGAACTTTTTAAATAAAGCATCAATCAACTCAGCATTTCCGGAGATCAACCCTACATGCAAACAAACAAAACCTGTCTGTATAATAGAGACAGATTCCCATGAATTGTCCTAATTTTTGAAACATTTGAATTCTGTGGATTTTAAAAATCAAAAACTCAAAGTTATAAACAGGGTCAAGTTAACTTAAATACAACTTTATTAAATGCGAAATAGAGTAGCAAAGTAAATACCATTTTTTCTAATTGTGTCAGCAATTGTAACATGTTAATTATTTCCTATTTAGTCAATCATCTTTTTACATAGGTGCCTAATTATAATCTTAAAACTCATACATAATATAATCATGTCATTAACATAATTATTTATTTCTATCTGCCCGTCTACTGCACTGATCTCATTGAAGTCATTTTGTAAAAACACTACAATCCAAGTTTTTCTTATAAAAGCCATATTACCTATTATTTTTTAAAGATACAGAACTACGATATTAACTTTATCCATCCATCTTTTGTCATTCATAATTAGTTTCGATTATCTTAGAATGTTTTCGCGCACACTCATAAAATCGATTGTTCAGTTATGAAAAACGTGAGAGTTTATGCATTACAATATTGATTTATTGCATACTATTTACCATTGGCAACAAGTGCGAAAATGCAATGTCGTCACCTTTACCATTTCTTCCTAGCAGCCTAGGAGGCTGGAGGGCCCTAATACAGAAGCATTTCCCACGGTCGAACCGGAGCATAAAGTGCGTTCTAAGTGAAAAAAGTTGTAGACAGCTCACGGATTGACAAAGGATTAATTGATTTATGGATCTTAAGACCATGTAAATAAGAGATTATTTGGTTAAAACTTTATTACCTTTTTTTTGTTGGTCGTTGTACAAAGGTAAAAAAAACTATATTCTCGATGAATGAATATTCATCTATTTGCTAAGTTAATACCTACAGGTATTAAGGTATTTAAAGTTCAACACATTCATAAGTTACGGAATCCGCAACTTCCCTCGTTATCACATTACTGAATATCGTGTCTCCTAATGTCAATTAGGCAGGGTTCATGGTAATACGGAAGCAAAAGAAATTTTTTCTCGCGATTTTGGAAGCCATTGGATTGTTATGTGATGATGGGACATTGAATCATAATAATACATTCTTGGGTCTTGTGTGTGGTTTTCCGAAATTATACGGTTTGTACAAGAAATAACACTGTATACTTTGACAAGTAAGGTTTGTAAACCAAAATTACGCGTGAAACGACGTAAACGATCGGGTCGCACGCGCACTTCATTTACTTGCGACCGTAAACCTAGAAACAGTGAGAATGTCATTTTGTTTGTCGTCGTCGACCGATTACACATGTGATAATAACATTCTGCTCTATGGGATTTTTTTACAAATATTGTCTATTGAGAGCAAGGACTGCCAAATACGTCTACAGTCACTAACTCCGGCTATGAGAAAGAATGTTCAAAATTGTCGGAACAAAACTTAAATGGAATTTTATGTGTATGAGATTTCACGACTTTAAAGGTCGTGAAATAAAAAGTTTGGTTCAATTGTCATGTGAAAGATAGGCTGATAAGTATACGGGAGATATAATCAGTGACACTGTATTGTGTTAGTTATTGAGCCCGCGTTATAGGCTAATTATTAGGTAGAGTTCAAGAAATTATAGTTTTTATTATAAACTGTATTACTGCTAGAAGAGTATTAATTAACTTACACATGCGCAACGACCTGACTGGATAGTCTCATGCCTTGTTTAATGGTTAAGAAAATTTATTTGAAAAGGCCTGAAATTAATTTAAAAAAAAAAAACCTAAATCCTTCTACAAGTTCATCTATGTGTTCGCATAGCAAATCAAAACATTAAGTCCGGGAATGAAATGTCTGCATAGAAACTACTATAAGTTATGATTTACGAAACTTTCTAATCACTGCTACAAATCTATCTTTCCCATAGGCTACAAAATATTTCAAACATTCACACAATACATTATCTCGGCAAACGAAATGTTCAAAGTCGCGTAGTTTCCTTGGCTTTTCACGAACAAAAAGTGCCGAATAAGTGCGCAAGCACAATCACACGTCCGCAAGAGATTGCGAGGCAACAAGACAAAGCAATTCCCCACAGGAATCGATCACGCGAGGCCAGACAAATCTCAATTATTGGCATACCAGCGACAATGTTTTATGCAGATTGCCGCCAATGTTCCCTATCAGGTATTGTTTATGATAATTAGCCTTTTTGTGAATGCCTAATTATGGATTTATTAAAATGAAGTGAAATTGTTCTACGATTTCTTGTTCTTGACTTATAATAATATAGTAATAAAGCACTGCTTTTTAAATAAGAGAAGAATTTGTGAATAAATTATGCCCAAATAAAAGACAGTTTGTATAAGTTATCCTCAAAAAAAGAAATGACTCTATAATAGCCCGTTTATTTATGATAATGGTTTCAAAATCTAAAATCTTCTTATTTTATAACTCGGAAAAAACGAGTTTAAAAATTGTTCTCTGGGTAAATCTAAAGGACATCCATAATCAAGTCATTATCTATGAAATAAAAAAAAACGCGATTTTGTATAATTAAAGCCTTGGTGGTATGAAACCACAAAACCACAAGGTAGCATCAATTAATTGCAAAATATATTTTTAATAGCACGCAAACAATCCCTGCAGATAGCTGACTAATGAATAATGATGCTTAGAGATGGCCAGACAATTTTTGATAATTTACGTAATCAGGTGACATTTAGCAACTCGGATTTCAGCTTTAATCCGGAAATCAAGATCCTAAGTTCATTCCGGCCACAGTAGGCGTGGGCATGCTGTCGGGGTCTAAACAGGTAACTGTGACGCTTGAAGTAAAGAGGATTGAAGGAATTCCGTCGACAGTACGAGTCTAAAAGTCCCTTACACTCCACCCAGACTGACTGACCCACATGACATTAACGCTAAAAAAATTCTTGCCTTCAGCCCGAAAGCTCATCTATGTAGCGTTTTCCTAACTATATTAGGGTCGGCTTCCAGTCAAACCAGATTCGGCTGGATATCAGTATTTTACATAGAGCGACTGCCTGTCGGACCTCCACAACCCAGTAACTGGGTAATACCATACCCCATACCAAGACTTTAGAGCTTCTGACTAACAGTAACGAATGTCAAAGATCTACAAATGACAGCCGAGACCGACGGCTTTACGTGCTTTCCGAGGTACGGAGGAAACTCGCTATGATAGACAGTCACCTATCCACAGACCATACCTCGGCAACAGCGGCTTAACCCGGAAGATCGGTCTGTGTGACTCTAATTATTTAGCCACTAGTTTCTGCTTCAGCCCGAAAGCTCCTAAACTCATATACCTACGAGGAATTAAGTAAGCAAATTGTATCAATCTTTAAATCTTCCCTTGGTCGTGCGTGAGACATCCCGATTCGCGGACAAATGGAAAAGGTCAATACCTATTCTCTGCCTTGTCTGTCAGTGACTGTTAGGATCCCGAAAAAAAAAACAAAGAGGTAGTTATACCTAGCTATTTACTTAATCCTCAGGTGTGTGGGAAATGCCACAAAGCGTGCGTGTTACAAAAACATAAAACTGTAGATAATTACAGTAATTGTCACTCCTTAGCTGAGTCGATAACGAGGTGTTTATTCCATAGCTGTACCATCAATATCTGACTTACAATTGCAAGTTTTTATTCCTGTCTGACACGACTTATTTAAATAATTAATAGGAAAGTCCTGAGAAACCGGATTATGGAGTAACTTGTTCAGATGAAACACAAATAGGTGTATTAATTTGTTTATACCTATGTAATATTTAATGTTCCAAAAGAAGAAAACACGAAGAAGTGAATAGGTATACATTTTACAAATTTTGTATTTTCCATGGCTTAGGTATAACTGCCGTGCCGCAGAGTCGTGGGACTGTCTTATTAGGTTACCCCGAAATTTTTTTGGAGGAACAACCTGGATTTTAGTCAATACAAGTCTGAAGGTCCCTCTCATCCCACCCTCACGTCTTGGCGGAAAGACTAATTTGATGGATTTTACCACAGTAAAAAAGTAATATCTGCTAGCTGTGAGTAACTGATTGAAAAAAGGAAAAAATAATCAAAATATACACACGAGCGAGTCTCTAAATCTCAGCACAAAATTTGTAGTTTCGGACATTTCTTACTCCATATTATTTACGGGCATAAGATTAGTAAGAACGATTGGAAGGTTCTATATCATCTACAAAAATAATAAGGAATAAGGTTCAATAGTTCCATGTTCCTTGGTTTAACTACTAGCCCGTATTTTGTGTGAATTACGGTACCTACTGTCCCGTATCATCGTTGACGGACTCATTAGAAGACCATGGTAATGTCTAGGGCTTATATTCTCAAGAGCTTCCCCTAATTCAGCAACTGCTGAAAATTATTATAAGGGCATCATTGCCTCGTTAGCATGTCCTTGTCAAACTAGTACTTACGCCACCTATAATATGGTTCTTTATTAAATAAACAGCGACAGATTTATGGACTAAAGATTGCACGTGGACATTCCTTACCCACATTAAGTTATTTAATTACTTATTGTTTCTATTGAAGAATCCACGGAAATGATTAATCCTCATGAAACTGAACATCGTATAAATAATTAAAATTAATCATTAAAATATTTAATTAATATACGTTACACGATGATGGTATATAACGGCAATTATTTTACGTTGAGTAGATGATTTAATTTGTGCCGCGGTAATTATACGCAAAATGTTCAGTTAAAGTTTTGATTAAGTATAAAGATTCTTAATTGCTTTACGATAACAAGGAGATTTTCATCGATAACAAATTGAAAAAATAACAATAGGTAAGTGTAAGATAGATACAAACGTAGCTTTTATTTCCCAAACCACTTATCACAAAAATAATCGTGTTCTTTTATTTTGAAGAAAAGTAGCTTTAGTAAATTTCTATCAAGCCTGATTATAATTTTATTACGATCTAAGTCTACGAGTGTCTTTTAAGGTCGATTAAAGTCAAATAGTATCCTCATAGTCTTAAAATAATTACCTACTTACTGTGTTTTGCTGCGACAAACCAAATTAAAAAGAAAACGATGATTGAAACTTGTTCTAGGCACAACAACGGTGATTTAGGAAAAAATGGCATTAGATGAAGTTGCAATAAAGTTTATTTTGTTTTGTCGATAAAAAATAATGATCTTGTTAATGCAAGTCTAATCTGATATTAGAGCAATAAATTTTGTTTTATTGCTATAAAAAGAGTATTTTTTGTGACACAATAGTAACACAAATTATAATACAAAATTCGATTTATACCTAGTCTTGCAAATAAAACTATATATCACTCGTCTGAAGTGGGGTTTCCATTTACATCACAGAACTATAGGAAGATTAAAAAAAAAATTGACTGAAGTAGGTTCATTGATATTTATAACCTGACATATGTTAAGCTGGATACCCCTTCAGTGCAATCCTGAGAACACACTCCGCACACTTCATTATGAAGCGATCAAAATGTTAATCAGTGTCATTACCTATTTATTTTAATTCACCTTTTTTTGTCGTTTTTTACTCTGTTGTGTTTAATTGTTTTTTTTTAAATGTGCCGATTAATTTCCTTTTTTTACCTAATGTATTAGGTATGTGTCTTGTTTTGGACTGAATGAATATTGTACGAGTATCTATTTAACTATCATTGCTTTTCATTTGATGCGAAACTAAACCATTAGAGAGACAGAAGTCAATCCCATGAGAAACAGGGAAATTACTCCCATGGAGGAACTCTCTATGCCAACAAACCAGCGAGCAATCAAAGTAATTTCCCTACAGGATCCCTTACGGCAAAAAGCGCTTTCGAAAAGGCATAAAGACCCATAATTCGCCAACATATCATTCCCGTAACTCAAAATTATTTAACTTTTGCCCTTCCTAGTAATAAATAAGGATTGTTTTCCCGCAGATGTCGTCAACAAAGTGGATAGTATGTGCGCTCGTGGTGGTGTGCGTCAGCGTGAGGCAAGCCATGTCGGCGCCGGCGCCGCAGGAGCAAGAGTACCCGCCTATGCCAGTAAGTTTTCAAATGATTTATTTTAGTTAGAAATTCAGCACTTATGTTCGTTGACCAGCTCAAATATAGAGAATCATTCCTACCACAACTAGTAGGAATGATTAGATGAAGATCATTTTATCAATTAGATATTTACAGACTAAGGGACATAATTGAAAATATCATGTTTCATTCAGGAATTTCTGTAAGCTTTCTGCTAAAGTCAATGCATGTTAATTAAATTGTTTCATTTTATAGGGGACTTCTTTCTTTGCGAACTTGTTCTTCACTTTAAGAACATAAGAGAGAAAAAATCGTTTAAAATAACAGCCGTTTAAAATAACAAATTCTAATTGAAGTAGCAATAATATGCTTGCGTGTGGCATATAAGGTGTTTCTATTAGTTAAACAGCATTAGAATTTGCCCTGAATATTTCAATGGCGCTTTGCAGAAGACACCTGTGAATTAATAATAATCAAAAATGCTTGTAATACAAATTCTTTAGAAGTCGATATAAACAAGGAATATATAAACAAATACTTGTCCATATGTAGAACAAATAAATACAGACGTTAAGATCTAGAATAGCTCCACAAATCGAAATATTAAAAGAATGCATTTGTAATTGATATTGAACGAATATGTTGCCTCGTAAGTAAGGTCTTGTGCCCTTTAAAATGACAATGAGAGAACATCTTCACATTTTAATGCTATTTATAGGATTGATGTCCTAGTTGATTCTGAGAATATTGTGTTGTTCGATAGTGCACATTGAGATACAATAATCATGAGCTTATTTACTTATTTATGCATGCAAAAGCACGAGGTTGCCTGAAAATTATTTAATGGTCATGTTATTTTGACTGGCCTGTTGGCCTAGTGGTTAGTGACCCTGACTGCTATGCCGGGGGTCGTGGGTTCGATTCCCACCCAGGACAAATGTTTGTGTGATGAGCATGATCATTTGTTCTGTGTCTGGGTGTAATGTATCTATAATATGTATGTGTTTAGAAATATATAAGTATGTTTATCAGTTGTCTAGTACCCATAACACAAGCTCTGCTTAGCTTGGGACTAGATGGCGTTGTGTGATAGTTGCGGAATATTTATTTATTTATTTATTTATTTATTTACAAAAAGTGCTCGTTTAAAGACATAGTGATAAAGTATTTTAAACTCTATAGTTAAATACATAAGTAGACGTTTACCACATTTTCAATTGTAATTAAAATTCTACCACAACTACTATGTACTAATAACTTATCTTTAACTATTTTATTCTTGGCTCGAAATACAAGACTAAAGGAGATCTTATTTTAGCTAAGTAACAAACATATTTAGGTCCGTCAGGTTTCTCAAATATGTAGTTAAAATTTCATGAATGTGGGTTTTGCCACATAGATTTAATTATCGAAAAACACCAAAACAATTAGGGGTCAAGCCATAAAGCAATGCAATTAATTCTGAAAGGGCAAATGCTGTACTGGCAAAAAGCGTGAAAACATTTAAAATCCACGTACAAATCCGTCATCTCACACTTAATTAAAATGTGCCATTAAATCATTAAACCCACATTATTATACGCTATAATAGTTGTTTTTATTCAACTAAAAGTTGTCTGCCTTAACATATAAGCGAGAATCTGCAAGGATGCTCGTACGTTGGCAATAATTTAAACAAAACGTGAATACCTTTGACCTACGGCATTACGACTATGGCAAGTTTAAGTCAGGTAGATGTTAAATTACGACATTTTCGAGCTAACAATAAACTCTAAACAACGTGAAGGATGCGTCAATGATGGTATTCGGTAATGTATAATTAGGAGCAGAGGTTCAAGTGACAATGTTTCTTCTGGTGGGGCAACAATTTTAGATGTATTCATTAGGAATTGGGCAACTTATGCTGTTATGTTTTAAAATTGCTTAAATTGCGAAACTTTTGAGGTATTCTACGAAGGGCACCGGAGCTACTTGCACCTTATTTATTCGACATAAGGCTCCTGTCAAAATTTTCGTAGGTGCCAGGTGCCCTTCGTGGTATAACCTCAACTTTTTGGTGATTTAGTTACCTTACTGAAAATTTTAAGAACGAGCTTTATTTAACCAATTTCAAAAATGGAGGGCGTTCTCAAGCCGGATGTTTTTGTATTTTTTTGTAATTTGAGCGATTGATAATCATTCACAATTTTCACTATTCTGAATATTGATTATTTATAATACTGATTATTTATAAAGAAAAACTTGATTTCTTTTTTAAAGAGTTTCTGTTTGAAAATCAGAAGGTACCCTACTACATTGCTTTATTTAATGAGTTCTAATAGACTGGCATGCATTGTTAAAAAGAAAAATGATCGTTTTATCACGCTTATTACGAAGATACCGTGACAATAACTCTTATAAGACAATCCCTGTCAAAGTTTATTGTTAGATAAACAGGCATTAGCATTATTAAGTATGCTTTGTAAACGCTGAATAATCATAATTACGAAGAATAATGCGATCGATCCATTATTCTTCTTATTAAATTGCTCGGAATCTTTATTTTTTATGCTAGGTCTGTGGTTAGGTTTTAAACTTGTACATAATTATTATTTCAGGCCAAAACCGACCACATCTGAGTATTAAGGTCACTCCTTTCCTCTGCCTTTCTTTCTATTATGGTATTCTCGAAGAGTCTAAGCCCCTTCGTACACTAGGCGACGCAAGTCTCCGATACCTCACGACTTTGACATTCATTGACGCGTGCGTGTTTACGAACCTCTATGGATTGTATTGCGATAGTCGCCTGGATATCGAAATCGTAGGGTATCGGAAACTTGCGTCGCCTTGTGTAAGAAGGGCCTAAGACAATTTCTAGGTTGTCGAGACAGAGCCCTGATATATAGGATCGTAACACGTGACTGAGACCAAACTTTAGCCAGGCTAGGGTCAGTTCAGAAAAAAAAAACTGGTCGTATACCAAAAACATTTTTTTCTAAAATCATAATATTATATTTCACATAGGCTTCAATGGGTACCATATAGACGACGGTCGGACGTTCCCATGGAGAAGAACGAGTCGGTGATTTGGTTTCCTATTTTCTTTAATTTTTTGCCACAGACTTCCAATAATAACTTTTCATGCAAAAGTTATTCACGCTCTTTTTTGTTTCTTTAGAAGTCGACTCCGTTTTTTCAAAAAAGTTTGTAATTTAAACATTTTTAGTATAAAAATGTTGATCGTGTAAAAAATGTGATGGTAGCAAACGCCGCTGTTACCATCAGATCCTGACCGTGGGATCAAACAAAAGAAGAATTTTCCAATCCAGTCCAGGCGTCTCTGAGAAATCGGGGGACATAATAGATACTTAAAAAACACTCCAAAGAATTGAGAACCTCCTCCTTTCTTCAAAATCGGTTATAAACCCGCATTTTAAAGTATAGTGTTGCATGCTCTATGGAAATCAGAGTGGTAATGACTTTCTGAACTCTTACGATCTTTGACATCGACTCATTAGATCAATGGATACCTCCATCTGCTTAAGTTTACTACTTATTTAAGTACGCACATAAGTGGTAAGTTAACTGTTTTGGTATTACTCAGTCATGATTGAGGATCAGTTGATTAATTTGGATTCTTAGGACATATATCTACGAGTATCTCGTAGCTGAAGAGTTTTTTTGACAGACCGCGCTAATCTCAGGATATGCCCTCTCGAATTTAAAAAATATTCTTAAGTTGGATAGCCTATTTATTGAGGAAGGCTAGGATTTAAAATATTCACACTACGATATAGGGGTATTGATGCAACACCGTGGATTTTAGTCAGTAAAAGTCTGACAGTTCCTCATGTCCAGCCCGAGAACACATTTGATGATGATAGCTCGACAAAAAAGGGCCACAATAACGGGAAATATCATTTATTTATTAATGGACGTTTATACGAACAAGTAAAGACTATTATCGCGAAAAAAACGTGAAATAACGTTAGTTTGGCCCGGCTATTAAAGCAGGCTTGTATTGTAGCAATGAGAGCATTAGAAGTTGACTTACCAGCTTACATGACAAACATAATTCAGCCGTATTTTAGATTCAAAAAAACGTTATTTTTTTCTAAGTCCACATTAGTGTAATAATAAGATTCCCAAGGACTTAAAATGTAATGATAACGTTAAGATCGAAATAATGATTACGTTCGTTTTTTTTCGGTTTGATACACGTTTGAAACTGTTTTTAAGCGTTCCATTTTATGTTGTTTTTTTGGAGTTTCCTGTGTTTAGTTTTATCTATGATCGTTTGTAACTGAACAAGCCATTATGTATATCTTTTATTTATCATAGCTGCTTCGTTTTTGTAGCTACTGCTTGGCATGGGTTCGATTCTCAGATAAAGTAATGTTATTGGGTTTTTAACTAGGAATTTCTCAATTTAACCCAGAGCTTCGTCTCATAGAGAAGAGATCCAGCAATTCGATCAGTAATTTGGATTTGTAGCCATTTGATGGAAAAAGGCTTGCCACTTGACTTAAACATTATAAACGAAATGTGTGTCTTTTATCTATCCTACACTCTCCTAAACCCTAAGTAGAATAAATGCAGACGTGATATCTGTTAAGATTATCTTCAACATTTGAGCATTACTCATAGTAATTGCTATATCAACTAATAGCCGTACTGTGATCTCTTCAAATTATTACCCAGTAGCACATCACAACAGTTAACCCGATGTTAACGTGTCCTTGGTCTTAAGTACCGCTATTATAAATAAGGTATAACATGTTCACCCAACCATATTCATATACTATGCCCTTATCCCATCGATATAGTATTGTTCGCCTGCACTGAAGTATACTCTACGTCCGTGCATTATCGGATGCATCTTGCCGACGATTATGTTAACGATGTGAACATTTGCAACGCAAACTCTACTAATTGGACAGAATTGCGTTTAACCGTCATTGTGAGCGTTATACGGCTTATCTCGATTAATTGCAAACACTACACAATAAAAACCTATTTAAGTCACGTGCACGTATTTGTAAATTTAAACCAAAGAGTAATGTAAAGACACAGTCAAAAATTGAAATTCTCATACGTTAATTTTATAAACGTAATTGTGTCTTCTACTTATTTTAATTATTTCAAACACTTAGTCTTTGCATAAGAATGAAGCTTGCAAAATGACTTATGCTATGTCATGCCCGGTCATAAATAGTTATGGTGAAATTGTATTTTAGCATAAATAAGTATTAAACTTACTTATTTTGTAACCATCGTCTAAAGGTAAGGCCATTCTATTGCGAAAAATACCATCTATGGGTTTTAGTTTAAAATATTTAAGTAAAGAAAATATTAATACTGAATGGCTTAACGTCATATTTTTCGCATAATCGTTTGGCACGGTAACATCAATATGATGAAGGACAGTGTTATTATACCAATTAGTGATACGTAAAGTATTAGCCGTTAGGCATTATTTTAATATTGTTGCTACGGAATATTGCACATGCACAATCTTCTTTATTTTATTTATCGAAGCTGCCGTAAATGCAAGATGTGCAAAACACATGAGTAATCATACATCATATTATTTTGTGGTAGTTCTTTTTTTTTCTGCTCGCCTAATTTTAATGTTGCATGTTTTTATCATTTTCTTCTTTTTATTTATTTTAATTTTACAAGTATAATTATACCTAGCATATAAACGAACTGATTTATGTAATTAAGAAGGGAACTGTCTCCTAAGATACAGGCTGACTATGAAGTTTTCGGACTATCTTAAAAAGACACTGCGGTCTTAGAATGCAACGTTACATGCAACATTACAAAGTGAGCATGACAAGTGTCATCAGCTCCATGCAGGGCGGAAGGAAATAACTTATGGTTGAAAAAAATGGCAAAAATCTGAATTTAACTATAGAAATATCTTCTAAAAATATTACTGAAATAGCACAACAGAAAAAAATATCTGCACTACATACATCAACAACAACCCTGTTTAAATGGGAAAGTACCATTTTAAGACAGCCCGCGACGTCCACACACCTTGTCTTAATTGGCTAACATTTCTGTTTGTCCACAGTACGAATACAAATACGACGTCGAGGACCAAGAGAAAGCTCTCTACTTCGGAGCTAACGAAGCAGGAGACGCTCAAGGCAAAGTCATCGGAGGATACAGAGTGCTTCTCCCCGACGGTCGCCTCATGACCGTCGAGTACAGCGTCGAGGGAGAAAGTGGCTTTGTACCCAAAATCACCTTCGAAGACAACGCAAGCCCCTTCGGTAAAGGAAAGTAGACCACAAAACGATCCACACAAGACTGGTTTCGCGATGAATTGACTCATAGTTCAAATACTAACACTTTGATTTCTGAATTTCATGCCACCTTTTTTTATTTAGGTTCCCAGTAGATTTTACCCTTTATTCATTCGGTAAAAGGCCAAAATTTACTTATTTTTTTGTTAATCCCGTAAGAAATATTTGAATAACATGAAATTCAGAAGTCGAAACACAGAAGAAAGTTACTCTGGTTTTCATTAGATTTTATGTGTGAATATTTTAATCTATCAGGGATCTTTAAGAGTTACGAAATTAAGGATAAATTAATAATATTTAAAAATGAAGAATTATTTTGGAAAATCAAAACATCAGGAGAAAATAATAGGAAAACTCCCGTAACTTTTTTCTAAGAAATAACTCTTCATATTTAGTATCATTTTTATAAGTTTATTCTATAATTAATCTAGGTATAGTCAAAACTCATTCGCCAATAAGGTATAAGTACAGTCAGCGATCTCTGCGATAATTGGTGTACCGCAAATATCGAGTTACCGATACTGTGATCAATTAGAACGATTTTAATATAGGCCATGTCTCTACATATAACGTAATAAAATTGTAACGTAGATTATAATTTTGTATGTGTATCAATTAGTTCATAATTGCATGTAGATTTTGATATAAATAATAATTTTGATAAATATTTTTGTATTGAAATATTTAATGATGTTTTATTTTATTACCTTCGACGTTTAATTTATACAGACATTCAAATTTTCATAAGTATGAAATCATACCTCTGAGTTATCTTATTTATTTATTTCGCTACTAAAGAATTTACAACTCCATACTAAATAAATTCCACACAATAATTATATAAATTGTGGAATTTCATAAGAGATTTCAACCAGAGAGCATCGTAAAACATTACGTAAAAACAAAGTCTGAATTCCAGTGAATATGATCAACAATTTTTTAACAAGGATGCGGCAGTGGCTTTATGCTGAAGTATTGTATAACATTACATGATATTATTATAATAGCCTGGCCTTGTCGGCGACGCGTGACATGATGGCCGCGGTTTCAGTGTTCACCACAAGGGTCCTAGTATTAAATATTACTTAAGGATGTTAGTAATCAACTCCTTCGTCTATTATTAGTACAGCAAGCATGCGGTAATGGTTTTTTTTTATACGCAGTGCGCATTACATTTCATTCATAAGGTTGATTAAAGCATAATCTTCTCTTGGTTAGGTTACACGGGTATCGACGTAAATTGTTTAATGTTGAGGGTTCTCTGCAGAGCCGTCTTTAACTTAATGGGCCCTGGGCACCTTAAGATAATTATTGGAACCCACAACGCCTGGGCTACGCTTAGTTTCATTTTAACTATTCACACAAGAATGCTCATAAAATAAAAAGTACTGAAACAATCTAAAAAAATAATGGGACCAATAGACAAAATAATATAAGTAGGTCCTGCATTGAACAAGTATCAATCATCAATATCGATTCACCCAGCCGTAAGTAATGAGGGGAAAAAACATAAAAACCAGCAGAATTAAGAATCAACTTTTATAGAATATCTTAAGAATCATAAGACTATAGGATGCAAAACCGAGCGTAGCGAAATCGATATTTTTCCCTTTCAACCCTCTTGAGATAAGCTACTTGTTCAATTATAAGCAGCTGCCATCAGAATTCGGAATAAATCGTAGTAAAAAATTAAGAAAGGTATGTTACATTCATATCCACCATATCTCACTGACTCCAATGATATTGTAGGTAAAAGGGTAGATAGATACGTTATATGCACTCAGAAAATGACACGCTCAAATGTGGTCAATTGACAAACCTTGACTATATTTTTTCACTTGCGATGCCATCCTACTTTAGTGACTAATCGTGATGTAGTGTGCTATTGCAATGTTTAGTTATTCATGTGTGCGTTAGTGGGCCGTTTTTGAAGATAGAATGTCGTGTAGGTAACGTATCTATTCATTTATAGTATAGTTGCACTGACTCCGTACATATGCTGGGGTACAACCCAACCCCACTCATGGAGAGAAAGCATTACACTCATCTCTATGAAACTTCAGAAGCTATGTTTTAATAGGATAGTATAATACTTAAATAGACACACGGAGCAGTGGTGGCCCAGTGGTACCAGCTTACGAGGTTGTGGGTTAGAACCCAGCTAGGCACATTACTTTGTGTAATTAATTCATTGTCACTGCTCCCAAAACGGTGAAGGAAAACATCGTAAGGAAACCGAATGTCCTAGATCTAAAAATTCGACATATGTGACATTCATCAACCCGCACTGGGTTGATGCCCCCCATTCCCTCTCACAGAAGAAGGCCTGTGTTCCAGCAGTGGGAACATTTATAGGCTGATGATGATGACTTAAGTAGACTAACCTTGTCAACCAGACGCGTCATGATGACCGCGGTGGCTTCAGTGTCGAACTGCGGTCTACCTGCACGACCCACCATCTGCAGTACTGTGCTGATGCTGTATTCCTGTTACATACAACACTCACGCTATATGGGGAGGAAAATCAAAGGCAAAGTCACATCATTTATTTCAATGAGGCCATCAAAGAGGCACTTTTAAACGTTAAATTTGAAAAGTAAAGAAAATAGTATAGGATGGGATTCATTCTAGACCTATGCGCAAGAGTAGGATTGCGCATGGATAATAATGGACAAAAAATACCATACTTAATTTTTTAAAAAGGTGTTGCAATATTTCATTAACTAAATAAAGAGATAGATGAGTATTTACCTGATAAGCGCCATTGACGTAATGTTGCGTATTTTTGACGATCACTAGATGGGCAGGCAAATTGACGCCCATTGCTGAAATATGGACAATGTTTTACAAAATGTACGAAAGAGGCATTTTGTCACATGAAAAATATTTCTTGAGCTGAATTTGTTCCTCGTACGATACAATTCATGAAATGATCACTGATGTAAGTATTTTCAATCGTCACAGATTTTAAATTCTTTTAATAATATTATTATTCTGATACGATTTTGACCCTTGTTCACAATCTTTCCGGTTCCACGAACAAAAGACATCAACGAGATAACAAAATCTGCTAAAAAGTAACTTACCCAAGGTTGTGGTAGTGATCAATATTGGTAAGTCTCTGTTCCTAAACGCAAGCTCTATGGTTTGCCTCTCCTCATACAGCAATCCAGCGTGATGGCATCCGACTCCATTCATGACTAAAGCCTGTCGAATGTAGAAGTAAAGAGTTTTGATCCGCCTGCGGCTGTTAGGTAAGGTATGATTCCGATCTCGGTATACGACACAGTACTACCGCGGCACTATAACTGTTCCCACATGTTCTCAAAAGGTTTATTGAGATTACATGCCGAGACATTTAAAAATAATGAAACATAAATAAATTGTTTATTTTATTTTTTATGATTGTTCTTGGTAATTTTAGCCTGAAATAGCAAAAAATCCCATTTAAAATGTACTGGAAGCATTGATGGACGGTATTTTAAGGCCCACCTACTGCATTTCTCGGAAAGAGCGTGCTAGACAGCAATGGTGCGTGCTGCCCAGACTGGAATCATACCTTTACACATAATAAGATACACGGTAAAGTGGGCGCAATTTGGTAAATATAAAAGCAGTATAACTAAACGTGAAGTCTAAATTTCTTAAAGGGTTAATCTGGGCTACTGCGCCGGCTGTTCTAAGAAAATTCTGATGAAAAGCTCAATTAGGTACACATCGATTTTTCTGGGAATTGAGCCAAAAAAAACACACGGTCCCACAGTAGCGTAAATATTAAGTGAACCAGGACATCTAATCCAGGCGAAAAGAGTATGCAAGGATTAGCAAGTGGCGTTATTAGTTTCTGCCAACCTCTTTATAGACAAAAACCTTAGTTTATGCAAGATTGTAGGTACCTAAATGCCTACGAATATGTCTTAACCTAATAAAGAAAGGAACACTTAAGAAATGTTCTACGTAATCCAATCTTTATTAACCCAAAAACTAATTAATCAATTTACCTGCAATTTCTTATTCTTAATTGAAGAAGCTAGCGCAGTTAATTTCGCCTTTTGTTCCGCATTGAAGCTAATAGTCAGCTCCCGGGACAAAGTCTCCGCCGTCAATTCAACACTCTTACGTGTGTTGCAAAATATCTAAGTAAAGAGAAATGTACTGAATGCTATTCTGTAAAGACTCAGTGCTGCGGCAGCGTCGAAAATCGTGTTGTCTTTGGTGGATTTTCTAGTCTAGAGTATGAAGTTGAAAATCAGCAAGCTCGTCGACGAGCTCTTGGAAAGGCTCTCCTTTCAGAAAATTGCATATATATCTGAACTAATTACGGCAAAATGTTCTGCTGAATTAAATAAATTACCTTTGTGTAATGTTGATTAATTAGGCGGGTCATTAAGTCTTGATGTGTGGCCATCGTGAGTGTCACAATCATTCATTTCGTTCCTATATCTAGAATGTTTTGTGACTGTGTTTGGTAATGCGCAACTGTTGCTGGGCTGTTTCTAGGCCGTCAAAACAGTAGTAAGTCAACATGTTAACACCATCATTTTTTATTACCTTGACCCATACTAAGAATTTCTTCTTGTATCTTGTATATATGGATGGATAAGAGACGCACAGAACAGACAGATATGGCATAAAAAGGGAGAGGCCTATACTCAGCAATGGGCCCGGGCTGATATGACGATGATGATCGTGGGTGCTTTTACAAACATAGAAACACACATACACAAACGCTCAGACCTGGAACTAGTTGTTCTTTTGTCCTTGCAGATCATACACATATTTGTTCCGTGCGGGGATCGAACCCTCGACACGCTGCACAGCAGTCGATCGCTCAACCACTGTGCTAACTATCAGAAAAGGTATTGGAATCTGATGGAGGCAAATTGACAAGTATTATACATATTTGGTAAAGGGGGCTCGTGTTGTTATCAGAAGGCAGTCAAAAGTTGACTGGTAGATAATGCCTTGCGGCATTAAGTCCGCCTTATGTACCACAATTGTACATGAAAGTGTAAATAAATAAATAAATAAAATTTAACAATGGCGTGACAAGTTGCTTACCTGCATAGCGTCAATATCATTGTCGTCTCAAAAGAAAATACCACGGCTTAAATACGAGTATTTTTTGCTAAACAAACCGGTGGACTAATTAGATTTTTTTCAATGGGCTGTCTATTGTATGTTGAACAAAATCTATATTATACATCATCGATTGCAGTGATAGACGCCCACGTCGACGGATGTCGCAAGGCGATCTCCGGCCACCGTTTTTACAAAATTATTGCCACTGCGTATGTTTGTGGCGCCTTACGAAAATTTCTTTCTAATAAGTATTCGAGTGAGAACTTCTACTGGAACTTGATAATCAAGACTTATTATAACATTCGCCATTTCTCGAAATGCAAGTCTGTTAAAAAAATTCAAAAACCTTTAAAATTATTACATCTTACATCCTTACCAGCGTTGGTTTCCCAGAATGGTACTTCTGTATGATTGGCCACAGCTTGTAGTTGAGTATGATGTCAAACTTGAATATGCTGGTGCCTTCAGCACACGGATATCCTTCCACAATACGCCTCAGTTTCACGGGACGACATTCGTCACCAAACCTGTGTTAACCAGGGATTGGGTTATGGAGATAGGAAGTATAGAAGGTTGGTAGCTCATGATACATTTGTATTTTCTTTTACTTTCACTGGCAATGAGTCTCCATTAAAAAGGTCCCTTCTACAATACGCTTCAATTTCACGGGACGACATTCGTCACCAAACCTGTGTTAACCAGGGATTGAGTTATGGAGATAGGAAGTATAGAAGGTTGGTAGCTCATGATACATTGGTATTTTATTCTTACTTATAAAACACAGCTGGTTTGTCGCTAGTCCCAAGCCAGCTCGCAACATCTTCAGGATTGCTGACGGTAGCTGAGACTGCGACGAATCTAATTCTCGGAGCCGATTTGTTGGATAATGTTTGACCTTGAATTTCTTTTTGGAGCTGTTCTATGCGGTGAACTGATTGGGCTGAATTCTGGAAAGGGTATCTGGGGCCTTAGCCAAACAGCAGACGAAAATCATTATCGCTAAGCAGTCATTAATACATTTTCAACTTTATGCGCTATTATAAAAAGTTGCAAATGTATTGGTGACTGCTGAGCGATAACGATTGTCGTCTGCTGTCGTCTGCTGTTGCTGCGGCTCAAGGTTAGAATATATTTAAATGACGACCACGAACTTAAAGATTCGTCGAAGGTCGTAGGCAGGCCACCCACTAGGTGGACCGACGACATTGTGAGAGTCGTGGACAACCCATGAAAGTGGTGGATTGTTGTTCAGCGTGCTGGTCTAAGAGGAACGTCTTTGTTGGACCTTCCCGGCTGATGATAAATTTAAATAACTTCAGCAGTTGTTCGCAAGTTGTGTAGTCACGTAGATTTATTCGACGAAAGATTTAAGAGTGCTTTATGAAATTGTACGAGTCTTTGTTACTAGGCATAACGCATTTAGGTGCTCCATATTATGTTAGTAGATCTGTTATTGATACAGATTTTGCTTTGGTAGAAGGTTGTTAAAAGTAAAACTTTAAATTCTTAAAGTAATCCTTTGAGATACTACTGCATGTCCATCCGTCTAGATGCCTTCATCTTGCCTTGAGCACGAATCTAGTTAACAATTCTCAATAATTAATTGTGGTCGGTCTTACCTCAATAGTCTTCATCCTGCTGACAACGGCTTCGAGCACGGGACCTCTCGTCTCATCGTTCAATATGTGCACTTCGTCGATTAGGAACAACTTGATGACTTCAACTAGACCGCGATGATCTCGCCAACGTCGAGTCAACATGTCCCATTTCTCTGGAGTTGTTATTATTATTCTGGGGAAGGATTTTAGCGAGAGGTCCTTGATGACAAGAGCTGGTAGCCGCAAAGTTAGAAAGCTTTTGGTGGTAGCGATAACAAGTACATACCGTCTGCATTGACATTGTATTCAAATTCAAAGTCAAATCATTTACTATCAAAGAGGCACTTTGGAACTCCAAATTTTAAAACTAAGGAAATGGGGTGGGTTTGTATGGAAAAGAATGGTCAAGAAACTCCATACTTATATAGGTAATAACGTATTCTTGCTTATTATTGCCTACTCTAATCGTAACTACTGCCAATCAATATATCTTCTTAACGGGGGCCGGCTTACGGTTTTTAACAAAACCAAAGACGGATTGACTAATGTGGAAAAGTGCAAGTAGAATGCTCAATTCCCATAGGCCTCCGCATTTGTGGGAGCTGGAACAAAAGTAATTTAATTTCTTACTTGTACGGCTTCAACTGCGTAAAGTCAACATCGGTGTCTCCAGTTACTTCGATACACAGCAATCCAAGTTTCGTGAACTTCGGGTACCATTCCGTTAATCTTTCAGTGCATAATGCTTTTACAGGAGCCACTACAAGGTAGACCGTTTTTATTTTAAATCTGGCAAAGGTGTTTTCTGTAGTAATTTATTATTAAATCTCATGTAAAGACTGTCGAAGCGAGTGGCCTGCAGGCTCAGTGCCAAAAATAGCGGTGTGTCACCGGTGCCCAGGCACAGAACCGGAGGAGCGTAGAAATGGGCAGACCAGGATTACAATTAGCAAGGCCGCAGTGCAGTTAAAGAAGCCAGTACTGGGTGCATAAAAAAACTGTATACTGCCGCTGGACTTTTACAGAACATCTTTCAAGGCCCTTCCCCCCCCGGACGTTGTCTCGAGTTGACGTTTCTTTGCTCTCGTATCTATTTTAAATCCATATAATAGTCAAAAGTGAAATAAATTGAAAACAAGTAACAGTACTCCGTGAAGAATAGCAAAAGCAATAAACAGTGTAAAAATCAAAACTGTGTGTGAACATATACCGAAGTTTTAAACAAAAACATTTTTATGTGATCGTTATTTTTCTTTGTGTCACAGTGTCGAATTGGTTGACCTCTACTTGTAACCTCTGACACCAATTATAAATCCGTACCAACATATCGCCTAATTTGACTAGAGAAGTAACAGGCACGGTGGCTTAGCGGTTAGCTTAGTTGCTCCAACGTACGTGTAATCGGCGAGTCGCTGGTTCGAACCTCACCTGGGAAGATTATTTTTGTGATCTTCAAATTTGTATAAATTTGTTTCCTGGTACAATACGACCCAAAAGTCGATTATTGGTAACGGTAATCAGTGAAGGGCAAGGACATACCTCCTAATATTAACAAATTAATACAATAATGTCCCGCTCACCCGACGCCATGTACCACTCAGACACCGACCTTACGATTGTTCCTGCTCGCGATACTAAAGTGAATATTCTGCAGCGTAAAAGGAAGCATCCTGAGTGTGAAATAAAAGATGCGATTAATATGTTTTCTCAGGAAATAAATAAGAAGTTGGATGACTGGCGTCGGGATTTAGACGGTGCCATATCAAACATTTCTGAAAATATTCTCACAATTAAATCTGATCTTGCAGCTGTTACCGAAGTCACATCAGATATAAAAAAGGACCTAGAATCCTTACGTTCTGACCACTCAAACTTGAAAGCGCGTGTATGTACCTTGGATGACAAGCATCAGCATACTTTACTAGATATAACAGAACTTAAGAAGTCGATTGAAAATGCTTGCGACCAGCAAAATGATCTCAAAAAATATATAGATTCTTTGAACGCGCAAACGCCTGACCATTTGAGCGAAATTGTGCAGGGATTCGAACTAAAACTTGATTTATTGGAGCAACAAGCGAGGCAATGCAACATTGAGATATGCAATTTACCTGAAAAGCGCACTGAGAACCTAGTAACGCTTCTGCTGACCATCGCTACACAAATAAACTTTTCATTGCCTCAAAAGGATGTTATTGCCATTCACCGTGTTCCTCATGCACACAATGATAATAGTAAACCAAAGAACATCATAGTCAAGTTCAACTCCCGCATATTACGAGATAATTTTCTGAGCTCATTTCGCCGTGCAAAAGGCGTGCGTACTGATCAATTAGGACTTACTGGAAATTCGCAACCTGTTTACATACATGAGCATCTGACATTAAAAAAGAAACATTTATTTCGTGAGTGTAAGGAGGCGGCTAAAAAGAACAACTTTAAATACGTGTGGGTCAAACATGCCACCATACTTGTTCGAGAGACCGATGCTTCTGCTGCCTTGGCCATACGATCGACACAGGATATTCAGAAAATTAAACCTGCCAAAAACTCTGCGCCTGTTACAAATTGATAGCAATGCTATTTATTTAAAATTTGCTCACAATCATTTTATATTAGCGATTTTAAGTTATTGCATATTAGTCGTCAATATAAGATTACCTTTTTGTATTGTAAACTGCATGTTGCTTGCCAGTATTTATTTCAGGCTACTTTTTCATTTTGATAACTGTATGTTGCTTGTTAGTGTAAGTTTTAAGTTAGTTTTTTGTTTTACGATTTACTTTAACCTACAAATTAGTTATTCTTGCTCTGTTATTATTTTATGCAACAAATCAAGAAATATGTTGTACTCAAATTGTTATTCTTTCAGTTTGTTTTTAAGCGTGGTTTTGTCGTTAGTTTTATATATCGCTCAGTTCGACCTGGACTCCAAGTACGTTTCACTTGTAGTGTTTAGTTATATCTTATTGCTGCCGCACATAGTATCAGTACATACCAATTTATTTTTGGATTTACAAAATGTCGGATAGTCTTTCATTATATTATCAGAATTGTAGGGGCTTACGTACCAAGCTGAACACCCTGCACATGAATATCTTATCCAATTGTTATGATGTGATAGTTTTGACGGAGACCTGGCTAACTCCTCACATAATGGACGGTGAATTTATAGATGAGCGATACGTGGTATACAGATGCGATCGCAATCGAATTACCACAAATAAAAAAGATGGAGGAGGAGTGCTCATAGCCGTACTGAGAAACTTGAATGCCGTTCACTTGCAGGCCGAGTTGCCATGTAATCCGTCCATAGAGCATGTCGTTATCCAGATTCCTGGCCTTGGACAGGAAAAATATTACATAAGTGCGGCATACATTCCACCTAAATCCTCAGAAGAAGTTTATCTGGCCCACTTTGAAACAGTGCAAAATAGTCTGAGATCATTGAATCCAACTACTTTCCTCTTATTTGGTGACTATAATTTGCCCGACATAGAATGGCTCACTTCTTCTGACAATCCTTCCGGAGCTCTTAGCTGTTATGGAAACTCATCGTTATGTAGACAAATGGATAACTTCATATCCTTAATAAATGGTTATCAATATAATTCCATAACTAATTCTAAAGGACGTACTTTGGATTTATTGATTAGTAACGTGAGCTGTAATGTCCACGCGCCTCCTTCTTCTCTGATACCTCCTGACAATTTTCACCCCCCTTACTGTTGTTTCATTAATTATAAAACCAAACTTAAAATGTTACCACGTGCTCAATCTATAAAATATAACTTTTACAAAGCCAATTTTGATCTAATTAACGAAGATTTAGCTACTATAGACTGGGCCGAAATCTTTAAGGGTAAGTCGGCCGAGGACTCTTTAAACATTCTCTATGATTATATTTTCAATACCATAAAAAAATATGTACCTAGGTCAGCCCCACGATCTCTTAAATTCCCCATTTGGTTCTCAAAGTCATTAATACGAATATTTAAAGCCAAAAATAAAGCTTGGATCAAATGGAAAACTTATAAAAACGTGTCTGACTATGAACAATTTTCTTTTCTACGGCGCAGATTCTGTGTGGAATGTAAAACGAGTTATAACAAATACATTGATTCTGTTGAAGATAGCATACATAAAAATATCAAATACTTATGGAGTTATATATCAAATCGTAAATCGAATACGGGTATTCCTTGCTCAATGACATACAAAAACCAGAACGCCAATAACCCAAAAGAAGTTTGCAATTTATTCTCAAAATTTTTTCATTCTGTATATGAACCGTCCACATTTGTGAGGGATGCCTGGTCTCCTCCCGAGGCAATCTGTGAGGGTGCTGCTATAATTAATAATATTAATCTAACCCTGGATAAAATCGTAAAGGCATTAAAATCTCTGGACACCACCAAAGGTCCTGGGCCGGATGGTGTTCCAGCAAAATATCTTAAACATACGGCCAGTACAATATGCACGCCTCTCCATATTATTTACAATAAATGTATCTCAGAGGGCACTTTTCCCGACATCTGGAAAGAGGCAAATATTACGCCGGTTCATAAATCCGGTTCTAAACACGAAGTGGAAAACTATCGACCAATTTCTATTTTGTCTGCCATGTCGAAGCTTTTCGAGAGACTTGTCCATGATGAGATCAATCCTATCTTGCATAATATAATAATTAAGCAGCAGCATGGATTTGTCAAAAAAAGATCTACAACCACAAATTTGGTACTTTTTACTGATTATTTGTTTAATAACATGGATCAGCGGTCCCAAGTTGATGCTGTTTATACAGACTTTCGAAAAGCCTTCGACAAGGTAGATCACGAACTACTTCTTGCAAAGATTGCATACAATGGTATACGAGGCGACTTATTGAGATGGTTCTCATCTTATGTCACAAATAGAACCCAGAAGGTGGTGATACAGGGTCATGAGTCTGAATCCATTAATGTAACTTCTGGTGTGCCTCAGGGCTCAATTCTTGGTCCTCTACTCTTTGTCTTGTTTATAAATGACATTAACAGTTGTTTCAAACACTCAAAATTTTTACTTTATGCTGATGACCTTAAAGTTTTTAGGAAAATAAGTTGTGCTGATGATTGTATTACATTTCAAGATGAACTTAATAGACTATCAACTTACTGTAGTAATAATAAGCTTCAACTTAGCATACCTAAATGCCTTTCTATAACATTTACAAAAAACAAAAATATTTTCTCTCATACCTACTACTTAAATAACACCGCTTTGACAAAAGAATCTTCAATTCGAGACCTCGGAGTACTGTTGGACAGCAGGCTGCATTTGGATCAGCATATTGACAAAATTATTAGCAACGCATTCCGAATGTATGGATTCGTAATGAGAGCGACCATTGACTTCAAACGCACACACACATACACACTCTTATATAAATCCTTGGTTAGATCTCAGCTGGAATATGCAGTCATGGTATGGAACCCCTTATATAAGAAATATAAATACAATCTAGAAAAAGTACAGTACAAATTTTTGAAAGCAACACACTATCGATGCTATCGTAGAACCCTAGCTTACAAAGAGTTACTCACTCATTACAAGTTAACAAAATTGGAGTCCAGGCGCACTTTTCTGGAAACTATGTTTCTTTACGACCTTTGCGCTAATAGATACGATTGTTCGGATATTACAAACAGCTTGTCCTATGTTGTACCTAGAACTGTAGTGAGACGAGAGGTGCGCGCGCGTCCCCTGTTCGCCGTGTCTTCTTGTCGCACAAATGCTGGTGTCCGTGCACCTCTTCGTCGCTTGGCACAAAATTATAATACACACTTCTCAGATGTAGATATATTCTCTCTGTCTGCTAGTAAATTTCGAAGTACTCTGAACAATAAAATCAATGACTTGTATAATGTATAACTTGATAATAAGAAACTGAAATTGTGTCTCACTTGTAGACGTTCCCAAAAATGTACGTCATATATAAACTGTGGATAACGTAGTGAGTTACAGACTTATAATAAGTATTATGTATACCTAGGTACTGTAATGATTATTTCTAGTGTGTAACTGTTTGTTTTCCCAAACTAATAAATAAATAAATAAATAAATTACAAAATTCAAAATAAATTAATTATAATATTAATTTATTTTGAATTTACGATATTTTACCTAGGAACCATGCCCCATAAACATGCACAAGGAAACTGATTTACCAATCTACGCCTGGTAATAGATGATATGAAGCGGTTAATTTAATTACTCATAATATTTCCTGTGGAATATATTTATTTATTACATTTTTGTTGACGTTCTGCTCTAAATAGTATTTAAAAATAAATAATAAATTAATAACTAACTGCATACGTGTATGACCATGGACTATACAAAATATGTATCACAATCACAATTCAAATGAATCAAAAGGTTGAAGCCCTGGTCGCGGGACTTATTTCCATCACCATGACCCCGGAACATAAAGGGCTATTGCAGGACACCATGGATTTTAATCAGTACAAATCTGACAGTCCCTCCCGCCCTGTTGGGGAGGCCCCATTTGAATTTTAACACGCAAAAAAAAAATGTTGAAGCCCTATTATACGGCAATTACGAAAGACAGTCCCCAAATCGCCCGCCCCTACCATTTCCACCTTGAAAGCTGTAGAGCACAAATCGTCATTGTTCTAGCTCTTACCAGCGACTTGCCTGCGTGTACGAAATACCGGGACAAAATTTATTACTTTGTTAGTACAGACTGTGGTACTACTGTCTTATCAGGTATCGTGGCCCGAAACATGTAATGATGTAAAAAAAACGGCTAATTCTAAGCTTTTCATCGAAAACCGTTCAGTTCCTAACTCTGAATCTTTAGGGCAAGTGGAGGATAGCCGCTTATTGAATTAGCACCAATATCGTGCCTGAACGTCAGCCACGTTACATTTGTCGTGGGACTGTCTAAATAAGGTACCGCGGCACTGCGACGCAAAGGGCAAACGAAACAACTGGGAGGTTTTCCACCCAAAAAAGTCCTACATTAGTTAGGAACTTTATACGTCTAAGAAATAGTACTTAGTTTTATACTATGAACCCTGAACTAAATGGTACTTACTGTAAATAATTTTGAAATCGTCAGTATACTGTTTATCTTCTAACTCCATCAGTAGCTGAACTATCGCCATTTCAAATACCACGGTCTTTCCCGAACCAGTTGGCGCGCAAACCACTATGGATTTATCTAGAATTTAAAGACAGGATACAGGGGATATTTCTTTAGTGTAATTCTTTAAAGTTATGTACCTACTTATACCTTATGTATATGTAGGTACTTAGATTTGCGATAGGCTCGCTCGTTTTACTTCTATCTCGCTATATAGGAAGCGATATAGTCGGTTAAGCACGGTTGCCTCGGGGTCGCGGGACTTATTTCATTACCGTGACCCCAGAACATAAAGGGCTATTGAAGGACACCGTGGATTTTAGTCAGTACAAGTCTGACAGTCCCTCCCGCCCTGCCCGGGGTGGGAGGACTCATTTGATGAATTTACCACGATAAAAAAACACGGTTAGGCAACCGTGTTTTTTTTTATGCAACAATGCTTTTGAAAATTATTATGTACGACAACACCTTCTACTTCATAAGTCAAAGGTGCTGTGAAATAGAAAAAAGAAAACTAACCTGTGTATATCGCATCATCAATAACACTGGACTGTACTAGGTTAAAATATGGATATGAAAACACATCTCGGTACTTTGAATCTGCAAATGATATGGCAGTTATTTTATAGATTCTAACTTATCTCAATTATCCAGTTATCTTCAAGGACTTGGTAGGGCACTCACTTTATAATACTAAGTACTTACCGATTTCCTCCGTACTTCGAAACTGACCACGCTGTCCGGTACCTTTAGGCGGACGTTCTATAATCCTAACATCAGCATTGTAAGCGTTGTTAACAGTTGATGGCCTACTTTCAACAGACGACGACAAAGACAGAGGCTGTGAGTTGGATATTTCATCGACAAGAACATCAGTGAAGCTTGCACTAAAATAAATTAAAAATAATTACACTTATTGCGCTCGTCACAAAAATGGATCATTTCTAATCATTTCCTACAACTTGTGTGAAACAATTGGACAATCTGTGTCTTATTTACTTCTAAGTACATACATAGCAATTCTTTTATCAATTTATTAATGTTACTCACAGCGTAGTATTCATTATTTACATTTATTCACTCAAAACCAAATATGAAATTCATAGAAACTTTTATAAATCCCGCCAAAACACGTTTGTTTCAACAAAATGTCAAACGCGTCAAAGACGGATGACATAAAAAAAACGATATGGCAACTTTATTCAAAGTAGAATTTTTAGTAGTAAAAATATTGTATTGACAGCCAAAACTTTATTCTTTATTTCTTTTTTGCGAATAGCGAAAAGTATTTCTATTTTTGAAATTCATAGTATGCACATGATGTGTAAGCATTAAGCGCCGTATTCACCATCTGTCACGGCTGTACGTCATGCACGATGCACGACTCAAAAACACCGTGAATAGGCTTGACGTACGTCAATAATTATTATTATTTTGACGTAACCATGGCAATACCTTGGCGGGACGTACAGCAAGATGGAACGTGAATAAGGCGCTTTACTTGCTGTTTTGGCCGATTGACAAAAGAAAAATACATGCTCTGTGGCTGACCGGAAATCAGCTGTCATGCGCATCCGCATATCTGTCAAAACTGTCAACGCAAGAAATTGAATTATCAAAATACATTTTCTGCAACTTTTTCCTTATATCTTGTCTTCGTTTCTCTGGCAGTCTTCCTGTTTGATTGTGTTTATGTGCGTTGTATTTTTAAATCACGGAGTTATAAGTTAACTATCAGTAATGATGTAAGTCCTTAATCAAGTATTATAGGTGAAATATAAATATTAAATTAACTGTGTTATTCTAAGAAATTATCACTATGATTACAGGGATATCCAAAGCGAGTATGGTGATGCTGATACGATCAGTGTTGATACATTGGTTCTTGAACAAATGGTACAGAAAGAAAGGGCCAAAGAGATAACAGAATTGCAATCATTGAGCAAAAAAGTTTGTTGTCTCCACACAAATCTGTTGTATTATCGGCACGCAACATCTGCTATGGGTGCTGCATGTTACCAGCTTTGGGTGACTTTACTGAAGAAGGTGGGCGGTACTCGTAATGGATGGCGGGAGCTGGGCTACTCATTAGGTTTATCACAAGATGATTTGGATGTAAGTATGCACAGATTCATGGTGTTTTTTATCACGTCATGTGGTATTTTTTCTAGCCTTCCATGTTATTTTTGTAAATGTTAAAATTGTTGTGCTAATAAATGTTAATCTTATTCATTATTATCTTAAGCAGTGATAACCTATCAGTTAAAAATAAACAGTAACAATATGTAGCTCAAAGTATCTTATTTGTATGTTATAAAATTTAAATTGAGTCCAACTAAAAAAAAAAAGCCTGAGAGTAGAGTGTTAAACTCTACTCTCAGGCTTAAGCAGAGATCACACACCCTCAGTTATGTTTATTATTATAGAACTAAATTGTCAACTAATGCTATTAAATGTTTCTCCTCAGTATATTATGCACTATGTGAATGAAGATCCCGTTGATATGGTATTGGAAGTGTTCAGACAAAATGACAATGCAACAATGGACAAAATACTGGATGTTTTAACTAAATTGGAGCGCTACGATATATTGAAGTCAATAGAGAAACCTCTTTGCGAAATAGCACAATACTTCAATAAGGATGACAGTGGTTATCAAAGCAAAAGTTCTGGGGATACAGTGAAGAGAGAGATAGTAACTATAAAGCTGCCTAATCGTTTACCAGCAGCTCTAAGCAAAAAAGCTATTATTGACAACAAGGACCCGAAAAAGCCAAAACAATTGAGAAAAGCTGCCACTACAAAAGAGCCCGTAGTAAATGATAGTCCAATTCTGTTCTTAACTTACTCCCAGGATGGATTTCCAACTGCATTAAACATACAAGAGTATGTAGCAAACTGGGAGGATGTACCTGATGTTCAAGTTATCACTTTGAACAATAGAAGAGAAGAGTTGTATCAAAATCCTGAAAAGTTTATAAGAGAATATTTTGAAAAGGTTTGTATGAGATTTTTTTTTTATCCATTTAGGCTCACACCTTTCCAAGTACTCTTTTTGTTTGCAAATCAGCCCTAATTTTTATAAAATGTTTCCTGTTTTGTCTTTTCAGGCTGATATCATCATACCAATCATCACAACTGGCTACATAGAGCAAATAAAATCACATAACCCAGCTGTGCCAAACACATCTGATAACTTAGACCATAAATATGTGAATTTTATTTATAATCTTATTGTTAATCACTATATTCATGCATCAGGCTGTCTGAACAAGCGAGTAAGGAGTGTGTTGCCTCAAAATGCTAATGTTGACTTGTTTATGAGTATCACAATGTATCCTGATTTGATGCCCTGGACATATGAAACCAATTTTGATGAGCAATTCAAAGCATTCTTGAACAAACCGTGACACTGTCATGACTGTAAGCATATTTGTATATTACCTATAATGCAACTATACATATCTAGTATCCACACTTGCCATGTAATGTACCTTCAAAACATTTTAATATTTATATACATTTTCATGTCTCTTGACAAATAATATTATATGAGGTTGTATGTGTACCTGAATTTGCATCAATTAAACAATATTTTTATAGAAATTTAATAGTTTAATTAAATTCTCCTCACAAGTACATTATAAGACCATACTAATAAAAAGAATTATTATAATACTAAATTTTACTAAGGCAATGCAAATCTTATTGCTAAGATGATCCTTTAAATTTTAGTTACAAAATATATTATAGAAAACATCAAAGTGTAAAACATAATGTAAAAAATTATAAGAAGTTAGAAATCTGCTTCTAGTAAAGTACATTACAAAACTTTGGGACATGCTCCTGTTGTGATGGAGATGGCCTACCCAAAAAAAGAAATCAATAAGCTAAACAGTACATTTTATTGAAGAAAATAAGTAATATATTAGTGTATTATATGATAGATTATGTATAAATAACAGAGGTAGTGAGCTTGTTCTTATATTGTTATTTCTCTTCATGGAACACAACACTTGCAAATTACTTTAGTGACAATGTAACATTTACTGTGTAAAATAAGAAAACTAGTGATTGTATCAACATAGCTATTTATTATTTGACTTTATCAACTTAGTTCCCAACCAAAGTTCAGCAAAGAAATACCATTATTTCAGCTTGACCAAAACATCTGATATTATCTTTAGAATTTATTGGATGGTTTTTTTATTTTATTTTGGATGGTTAACTTTCCATTTGGGTGGTTTTGGCTGAATAAGTAAATGCTGAATATTTGGTTTAGACTGAAAAATATATTCCTGCTACACCATTTTACACAGTAAATTCACATTTATTTCTTATTTTTATCTGTTTATAGTTAGAGAAACAAGAAAAACATTTGGCATGAGGCATTACCTCACATAATACTAAAAATGATTGTGCCTATATTATGTTCTCAAGACTCAATATTTTGTTCTAGTCTTGGTCAGCAGTCTTGTTCTCAACATCGTCAGTAGTTTCATCTGCCGTACTGACATCATTGACATCAATTCCAGTGTCATTGTTGCTGCTGTTGGCCAGTTCCTCCTGCAACAAACAAATGACATAAAGCTGTGTTTATGGTTACGGTAACAGAGTAGTACACCCCAAAAAAGAGGCTCATCTGTGGTATCAAACCGTCAAAACAACACACAAGATTATTTTAAGCTTTTTGTAAAGCAGACAAGTTTTTGAAAGAATATTAATATCAAACTTCTAAAAAAGAAGATCTTTATTAGTTGCTGATTATAATCCACAATAATTGGTATTCTAAAAGATCTCTGAATAATTATTATTCAGAGATCTTTTAGATGGCCAGAATTGAATGAACCGTAAAAAAACAGTTTTTTTTGTTTATGGAATTAAACTTGCCTTGATGACTTCAACAAAACTGTTAGCCTCGTCAAGCATCTGTTTGAACAGAGTATTTTCTTCCTTCAGATCTTCAATGATTTTACGTAGCTTCTCATTTTCATCGAGAGCTTCTTGTAAGGCAACTCTGAAAATGCAATGCATTCCATAAATACAATAAAACATACATCTTTGGCAAAGTTTTTCCTAACATGAGTTTTCAATACAACTGTTCAATACAATACATTTTCAAGAATGAACTTTTTTATGAGAACATTGTGTAACCACACTTTGACTAGATGTAAGATTAGGGACAAGTTATGGAGAATACTGCAATCTTAATCTTTCAAGCCCTCATTGTTTAAATCAAGGCTCAGGATACATGGCTCCACATATAGCTGGTGATACACAATGAAGGATGCTGCTGCTAATTTGTTTAACTTTTTTTAATGCAGCAAAACCACAGTAATTGAATTGTACCAGATAAAAAGACGTTCGTTTTGCCGACGACATAGTTATTATGGCGGAATCGCTGCAAGATCTGCAAAAAATGCTGAACAGTCTCAATGCTGCCTCGAGACGTGTGGGTCTTGGGATGAACCTGGACAAGACCAAGGTCATGTTCAATGACCATATCATTCCAGAACCTATTTCCGTCGAAGGCATAACACTCGAAGTTGTCCAAGAATACATCTACTTAGGACAGGTATTACAGCTAGGTAGAGACAACTTCGAGCGGGAAATTGCCAGAAGAGTGCAGCTTGGCTGGGCAGCATTTGGGAAAATGCGTCATATACTCACGTCGCCACTGCCGCAGTGCCTGAAAAGCCGGGTGTTCAATCAGTGCGTCCTCCCAGTCCTAACCTACGGAGCCGAAACGTGGAACATGTCTGTCAAGCTGGCCCACCGACTTCATGTCACGCAGCGTGCTATGGAAAGGTCTATGCTTGGGGTCTCACTAAGGGATAAAATCCGGAATGAGGTCTTACGGCATAAGACCAAAGTTACAGACATTGTCCAAATCTGTAGCAAGCTGAAGTGGCAATGGGCTGGCCATGTCTGCCGCAGAACCTACGATAGGTGGAGTAGGAAGGTTCTCGAATGGAGACCGCGTGTAGGTAAACGTAGGGTGGGACGCCCCCCGGCAAGATGGACCGATGACCTGAAAAAGGTGGCTGGCAGTGGCTGGATGAAAAAAGCAGGAGATCGTGCGCTGTGGCGCTCCCTGGGAGAGGCCTATGTCCAGCAGTGGACTGCAATAGGCTGAAATGATGATGATGATGATGAGATAAAAAGAGAGAGTACTTACTGACGCTTTCCAGCTAGAAGCTCCCAATACTTTTCTGAGGCTCCCTCGGGATTGGTCAGGTCATCGACAGTGATTTTGCTGTCAAGATTTGCTTGAGTTTCTTTGGTAGACAAGTTCTTGCGTTTAACCTCAACATCACTAAAATCAAAACAACAACATTTAAAAACTTAATTTGCATGTAGACAAAAAAACAAAAACGAAATAATCATATTGTCACTCACGCAGCAGGGGGCGACTCCTGGCTTAGTTGGTGTTTCAAACTTTTAGATGGTCTACCCACTAAATTTTCTCTATCTGATGCAGTATGTTGAAGCGTTTTGAGAGATCTTCTCGTGACCCTTGTTGACTCCTGCAAATCATAAAAAGGTGAAGCATTAATAAATCAAAGAAATCGAACAAATTTAAGGTAAACCGGTAAGGATCACAAGGCACCGTAAAAGAAAACACAAGTTCTCCCTTACCTGGAGCTCTTGAGTGCTCATGGTGAAGTTTTCTTTTCGATATTTCTATTATAAGGATATTAAGGTATTGCGCTAATTTTCAGCTGCAGGAAACAAACCAAAAGACACTTAAAGTTTGTCTTATTTACCAGCTCACAACGAACAGCGAACGATTGACACACTTTTTGACAGATACTTTCTTGACAGCGGTTTTTCCCGCCATTTTTGTTTTTTTTTCTGGTTATGATATATAGGCTTTTAGGTATTATTGTATGTATAAAGACATCATCTTCAACTCCCTGATTAGATTGAGAGAATTTTATTTAAGACCATTTCCTGTCCTCCCTCAACGAGCCAGGAGGCTTTTTTTTGTGTGGTAAAATCATTAAATGAGTCCTCTTGCCCAGAGGGCGGGATGGGAGGGACTGTTGTACTGATTGAAATCCACAGTGATCTTTCCCTTTCAATAGCCCTTTATGTACATACGGCTACACATCAAGCTATGTAAAACCAGTATTAGCTGACCGTTTCTTGTGCGTACGAAGCGAGACCAAGACAAACTGGTTTTGTATAGTTTGATGTGTAGCCGTCTGTACCAGGGCCACGGTTATCTTAGGGGGCCCCGCCAGATTGCTGACACCTCCTAGACGCGTTTGTGATGAGATTTAGATTTTGAGTAGCTCTATTAAAAATTAAATGCGCAACGTCGCGTCTCGGTGTTTCTTTAATCCTTACGTCATCGGGAAAACAGGTTGCGTTTCGTCTCGGTGCAGCGGTGTTGAGTTGCAACCATCATTGCAATTGACTAAGGGCGCTTGGCTGTATGGGCTCAGCTCCCTTTGTCTGTCCCAAACAGCGACGAAAGGAAAAAAAAATGTCTATGGGCGCGAAGATATTTTGATTTGACATTTACTGGAAAAAAAAAGGCGGGAAACTGTGAAAGTGAAAAGGCGCGATTTTCTTTTCAGATTTTCCATTTTTTTATTTTCGCTCAAAATTTACATATTCTTTGTACATATTAGCGATTTAAGTTGTTCATAGTATAAATAGTGTATAGTACAAATCTTGAAATGGGGAAGAAGAGACGGAGGAAGGATGATTTGTCCATTGCAGACCCGCAGCAGCAGTCGCAATCAACAGAGTCATCCGACTCGGATTCAGCTGAGTCTATTTTGACTATTACTTCTCGTCACAAAAAGGACTTCAACAAAGACAAATACGCCATCTTTAGAGTAAAAGGCTACTCGCGTAAATATCCTGAGGATACACAGAAGTCGGAGCTTATTGTATTCCTTACTCACATGGAAGAAAATTTAATATTTAATGACAGGGATCGGTTAGCGTTATCCAAAGGTTTACGGGAGCATGGCGTTTCAGGCGTCATGCACCTACGTACCGTAAATAAATACAAAGTTGGCATTACATTCGATTTACCGAATAATGCCAACATGTTTTTACAGAATAAGAAACTATTAGACCAGCTAACATTAAAGGCATCCATACCGGCTGGGGATGCTGAAGTAACAGGAGTACTCACCTCGGTTCCTACAGAATTGTCAAATAAAGAAATATTTTCGTTGATTGGAAGTTCAAAAAATGTTATTGAAGTTAGGCGCTTCATGCGCAGGGTCAAAAATGATTCTAGCGTAGTTTTTGTCCCTACTCAGGCTGTGGCAATAACATTCGCATCCACTATTCTTCCTCAGTATATTTACTTAGATTCATGGCGTCATGAAGTAAGTAAATATATTCCACCGGTAAAACAATGTCTTAAGTGTATGCGGTATGGACATATTGCGAAATTTTGCCGTAATGCAGAGGTTTGTTCAATTTGCACACTTAATCACAATTTTAAGAGCTGCCAGATTAACCCAAAGGACGCTAAATGTGTAAATTGTAAAGGAAATCATATAGCTATCTCCTCATCTTGCCCAATCAAAAAACAAAAAATAGAAGAAAACAAAATTAAGTCTAGAAGTGCTACATACTCCGATCTTTTTGATACTAATGCATTCCCAGCTTTAGCCACTCGTACTTTAGATGTACAAGTTAACAATTTGATGAAATCCGATAAATTTTTAAGTACATTAGTAGAAACGATTATTAAAATAGTAAGTAATAAAGATGTTCCTATAAATTCATCATCAATTAAAGAGGCCTTAAAAACAACTTTATGTAATAAATTTTCGTCACCTTCCTGATGGATCTGTCAAATTTAAATATAATTCAATGGAATGCACAAAGTTTAAATAGCAATAAACAAATATTTACAAATTTCCTCTATACACAAAACATTCATATTGCAATCATTTCTGAAACATGGTTCAAACCTGAACAATCATTTAAAATAAAATATTACAATATTGAAAGAAATGATTGTGGTAATAAACACAATGGAGTTGCAATATTAATACACCAAAGTATTACCTATTCTAAAATAAAAACTTATTTCGACAATTCTTTACAAAACATTTGTATAAAAATTACAGTTAATAATAAAGAAATAAGCATAGTCAGTTTCTACAGTCCTTTAAACTGTAATCCACCTTTTAATAAAGATAAATTTGATTTGTTGGTAAAGTCTATTCCTAGTCCTTTTATATTTGCCGGGGACTTCAACGCCCATCACACTTCTTGGGGGTGTGTTTCCGACACTCCACGTGGTCGAGATATCCTAGAAATCATAGATGAAAATAATCTGGTTCTTCTTAACGACGGTCAAGTAACAACAGTTGGTTCTTTAACATGGCGTCCCAATGCACTGGACCTATCTTTGGTTTCGTCGTCATTGGCACTTAATTGTGAATGGTTTGTACATGATAGTCCACTTGGTAGTAGCTATCATATTCCTGTAATTATAAAGGTAACGATTAGCAACAACCAAAATAATTATCATTACAATTGCTTGAATGATAAACATTTGCCTATCTATCCAAATTATAAATGCGTGGATTGGCAAATGTATAGTAATTGTGTGGAAGAAAAGTTGATTGATTTTCAAATTGATAATACAAGACTTCTTGATTCATATTTCCGATTTTGTAATATTTTGCGCACAGCTGCTGCAAATACTCATAACAATAACCCGAATTATCATTCCAACACAAATATCACCAATCAGAATCACACATGCCATAGTAATAAGACAAAAACACCTTCCCTTCCTTGGTGGAATCAAAAATGTACAGAGGTTGTATTAAATTTCAAAAAAGCATATATTAATTTTAAAAATAACCCAACAGAGGAAACATATTTACAATTTAAAAGGCTTCGAGCAATTAAAAAACTAACCATTAAAACAGAAAGACAAAAAAGCTGGTTTTCTCTTTGTGAAACATTTAATAGATATACACCATTATCTGTCATATGGAATTTTATGCGTAAATATAATAAAACATATAATTATAGTCGACCAGAATCTGACGCTTGGGTTTTTGATTTTTTAAAGAAATACACACCAGACTTTGTATCACAACCATCAAATATTAATAATGATAATATTAATTCTAGCAATAGTTTCCTACTTAATCCTTTCACAATGAAGGAATTAATGTCTGCTATCTCCTCTCGAAGAGATACTGCTTATGGTCTCGATGGCATGCCATACATTTTAATAAAAAAATTAAGCGCTGAAAGTTTAAACACATTTTTAAAAATATTAAATCTATTGTGGGAAAATAATATTATACCTCAAGATTGGAAAGTGGATTGCATAGTACCTATTTTAAAACCAGCCAAGCCCAAACTATGTCCTGATTCGTATCGTCCCATAGCACTTACTTCTTGTATTGGAAAATTATTTGAGCAACTGTTGAAACAACGTTTAGAGTTTTATGTTGAACAAAACAATATTTTACCTTCTAACCAATTTGGTTTTCGTAGGAATCGGTCTGCTAGGGAAAGTATTTGTCAATTACAACTTGATATACATAACTCCTTAATGGCTAACAAAAATTTGGTTGGAGTTTTCTTTGATGTTGCAGGAGCTTTTAATAGCGTGAATATAGATATTCTTTGTCAGGAATTATCACGAATAGGGATTCCTGTAAAAATGATAAATTGGATTCAAAGTTTTCTCAACAATAGAGAAGTATTTGTTAAATTCAATAGACATCTCTATGGTCCTAGATTATCGTCTAAAGGAGTTTGTCAAGGTGGTATTCTATCACCTTTATTATTTATATTATATATACGTACATTAAATATTATTTTAGGGCCTCAGGTTAAAAATTTACAATTTGCAGATGATTTGGTTGTTTATGCATCAGGGAATAATTTATCACATATAGTCCAAATAATAAATGATGCGTTGGTAAATCTCCATAAATATTTTTCTTATCTTGATCTGAATGTTAATCAGTCTAAGTCCAAAGTTGTTGTGTTTGGTAAACAATTTCTTAGCATGCACAATGTAAAATATAATAATTGTGCTTTACCCATTTCACATGAGGTTAAATTCCTGGGCGTTCTTTTTACATACAATTTAACTTGGAATAATTATATTAAACATATAATTAGTAAAGCAAATAAAGCATGTAATATATTGAAATCTCTGTCTGGAACATATTGGGGTGCAGACCCAAAAGTTTTATTGTTGTTGTACAAATCGTTAGTTCGTAGTCATTTCGAATATGGTTTTTATTGTTTCGCTGCAGATGTTAAAATTGTAAATAGTTTAGATGTTCTGCAAAATAAATGTTTGCGTGTTATAACTGGGGCATTCAGAAGCACTCCTGTAAATGCAATGCAGATTGATTGTAGTGTTCCACCATTATGCATACGATTCAAATATTTAAAAGAAAGATTTTTATTAAAACTCTATAGTGTTTCCAGCAATAGTCTTTTAACCAACTTACTACATTCCATTACTCCTTCTGTCTCTAAACCAATTTTCATGCTACAGGATCTTCAAAGTTTCATGAATTTTATTCAAAATTTAAATATCTATCAATCAAAATATATCCTGCCATGTTATGAAGGATCTTTCATTGCTAAATTTCCAGATATTAACATAATTTTAAAGAAAAAAAAGGACTTGCCCACAAAAGACGAAGTAAATGCATTATTGTCAGAGTGGTCAGATCATAAATTCATTTATACAGATGGTTCCAAAAATAATAATGCTGTGTCTTTTGCTATATATGAGCCCTCTTCAAATATAGGAATTGGTCGTAAAATTGACAAAAATTCTAGTATTTTTACTGCAGAAGCTGTAGCTATTTTGAGTGCTTTGAAACATATTGAAAACTGCAATTCAGGACATAATAAATGGATGGTAGTAAGTGATAGCATGAGCGTCCTAGAAAATTTGGCGAATAACAAATTACATGCTAACACTAATTACTTAGTTTATTTGATAAAAGAGCTATGGGTGAAATTGTATCAATCAAATATTGTAGTTGGTTTTGTGTGGGTGCCTTCGCACATTGGTGTTGTAGGGAATGAAAAGGCAGATTACTTGGCCAAAAAAGTTATCGATTTAGAAGAACTAATACCCAACCCTGACCCTGCTATGAATGTCTCCATACCATCTACAGATGCAGTTAGTCTTCTAAGACAGCGCATGTGTCAGGAGTGGGGAAGACATTCATATCAGTGTACTCAGGTCCAAAATAAGGGCACTTGGTTTAGTAGATTAGACATTCAAGTAAGCTCCGTACCTTGGTTTTGCAAGTCTAATAATTTCATAAATAGAAAATTTTATTCAATCATAAGTCGGATGCGTTTCGGTCATTGTCGTTTAAATTATCATCTTCATCGTCTTGGTATGGTCAATTCTCCTAATTGTGAATACTGTCAATCGCAAAAAGTTCAGTCATTACATCATATTTTTTTCGAGTGCTCGTCTTTCAACATTCAGCGCCTTGTGTTGTCCGATGAGCTTCTTAATATTTTCAACGAGCCTGGTGAAGTCCCGCAATGTATTCATGAGTTGCTCAGGAATGTTTCAACCTATGTATATTTGTATAGATTTATTGTAGAAACTGTTGTTGACATCTAGCGATAGTTTTATGAGCGTAAGTTTTTTTGTTTAAATGTGTATTAATGTTTACTACCTTATTTATTTTAATATTAATAATACACTTAGTTATAATCCATAGTGAAAAATGTAAATATAAATTACATGAGGAGATAGCTGTTAAAAATAAGATTATACCAGATACATTTGTGAAACTTGCAAGCATTGTTTGTTACACAGATACTTACTTACTTTGACTTTGACAAATGACGTACGTTAAGTACTTGGATACGAATCGGATACAATTAAAAAATTATACATCCAAATGTATAAATTTCTTATAGATCCAACATATACTATAACGAAAGAAATAATACATAAATTATAAACGGAAGACATTTTTAGTTAAAAAAAAACAAATAATTCAAGAAACTACGGAAGACAAGGCGGTAAGGTCGAAAGACCATAGCCTGCCCAACGATGGGCGAATTAAAAAAAAAAAAAAATTGACATTTACTGACAGAAAGTTTGACACTGACAGTCATTTATTTGCGCTCAGTGGGAGATGTTTTGTGATAGTGAATTAAAATAATATTCAATTCAACATTTATCTTGTGTTTTAATAAACGATAGCGCGTGATTATGTGCTTAAAAATCAATCAGTTAGTAACACTCATTGAAAGTACCATGGTGCAGTGTAATTAAAGTTTGACGTGCTAATTATTTTCATATAAATTAATAATTTGTTCGGTGCCTATCTTATCTACACCTGAAGTACATTTTTATCTATTGGTGTTAGTTTATAGATACTAAAATTTCTGCAGGATATAGTGTAGCTGGACGACAATGGATACTCTAAAGTGAGTAAAATTTCTAATACGTAGATATACTTACTCAATACCTGCGTCAGAAAGTCAAGGTTACGGCTAAACGTTTGTTGTGCCCGACTTCTTGATGGTTTAACTAAATAATTAAATGTTTTGCAACTTTCAGATTTTATTTTGTCACTTGGAATGTGGCAACCAAAAATCCAGGGCAAGATCTCAATGCTCTATTGGACTTCCCATCGCAGTTCAACAAGAATAAACCTTTGCCAGACTTTTTTGTGATTGGGTAAGTAGTAATGTGGTTCATGATTACTTGCATAATGTTCACTATATCCTACTTATTTTGTAGGTCAATGTGATACATATGAATGAATTTATTGTCTGTTGAACTTGCCAATATAACTTGTTTTTATACATTTATGTACTACTTTATTTAAAAAAATATATTTACATACATATTGTTAGGTAGTTTTCATATATTTGACATTTATATAGATAGGTGATTTTCTCAATTATTTCTTATAATTTCATTTTGTCTATGATAAGGGAATTATTGTGGTTATGCTAATATAATTATATACTATGATCAGCACTAGAAAAAAATATTAAGCCAACAAAAGTCCTAGGACAATGTCAAAACAATAGGTAAAGTACTGTGAAAAAGTTATGTTTTTGTCAAAAAAATACCTCTTGGAACAACAATAATATATGACTTTATAAGATTAAAGTGTTTATTTTGCAACAGAAGTATTGAAGGTCAAACACTTATAATCAGGCTTTTTATGAACTATAATGACTTGTAAATATTTATATATCTTTAAACAGTGTATATATATTTTATTTACATAGATGGGTGGAATCATGAAGGCTTGGGTCGAAATATAAGGTTTAGCTCATTGCTATTGAGTTTTTCTATTAGTGATGTCCCAGTAGTAGCCACTTTTTCTGAAGTTGGGCTTAGTGTAGACTTATCTATTCTCCTATTACCTACATGAGTCTTAACTAGGCCCACAAATTCAAACCACATTTATTTTGATGATGGTGAAGGTAGTGTAAGTCACAATGATAATGTTGTTAGGTATAAAAAAAGTCACTATAAAAAGAAAACTGTAATTTGTAATCTTAGTTAGATAAAAGAGAATGTTTTTTAATAAATCTGCCAAGAAAGAAAATCATGCAATATTGAATACTTGTTTGATTACTTTAAACTTAAAAGTTTAAAGGGAGACAAAATCCTTTTCTTGTATCCATGTGAAATGTCCATGATTTCTACTGTTTATTTTGTGATACAATTGACAGACATTATCAATGAAATATAGGATTTTTTACTTTTCTTTTTATTACTAATATTAGGAAGACCATAATAGGGCAAGAAAACTATGATAGGGGTTTTGGTTTCCACACTTAGTCCTTCATGTGGACCATTGTGCCAAAACTATGATAATAAATACATATTTCTCAGCAAAAGAATAATATTGGTATTCTAACAATTAATTACTCAACCGAAATAAATTTTATTACAGCCTACAAGAAGTCAAATCTCAGCCACAGAATCTGGTAATGGATTCGCTGTTCACGGATGCATGGACACAATCATTCAATAAAATTCTTTGCCGGCAAGGCTACATCATTGCAAAGACAACAAGGTTGCAGGGTATATTGCTGTTAGTGTATACTCAGATGAAACATGTCACACATCTGAGGGATATTGAGGCGCAGTACACTAAGACTGGACTGGGAGGAATGTGGGTGAGTGAGACAAAATAACTATTTTTAAACACAATAACGACGACGCGCATTGTGATGATGATTTTTGTGGAAAGAATAATTTGGTTGCAAGTGGGTTGGTAGGCGTCTGGAGTACTTACCCAGAAGACGCGGGTTCGAATCACACTTGCAACTTAAATTTTCTTTCCTGAAATACCATCTTTGAGACAAAATACTTTTATAAAGTATTCTTTTTTATTCTGATGATGTGATCTAGGAGCTGACAGATCAATCTTGCTTTAGAGGTTGATTGTAGCAAGTTTCCTTCATGTCACGGAACACATTAAAGCCGTTGGTCGCCCTGGCATTTCTGCTAATATTTTGTACATCTGACATCCGTTACTGTTAGTCAGAAACTCGATAGTCAGGCGACCAATCTTGCTACGGGTTTGTACCACCCAATTTCTGGGTTGTGTAGATCAAATAGGCTGTACTAAATGTAAAATACTGGAATTCCGAAATCATTTTTTCCTCCATAAATATCTTTAATAGGTATTTATTATATTTTTTCAAGACAGTAATGTTACTTAATCATGATTATTGTTTATTTATGAGCATGCAAGAGCGTGCATGATAAAAGATTTGGCTCCAGCGCGAAGTTTTATTCATAGTGTAGAAGCATGCTACATATATTAGACTGAGTTATCTCGTGCCTGTTCAGCCTTCTCTAAACATTTCAATATAAATGGCTGCCTATTAATATGATGTCGAATTTACGTCAAAACTCAAAAAAAAAAACTTTAATAAATTAACTGATATTTGCAAATGTCCAATGAATTATAAATAATTGGAAAAATGCTACTTAGCGTCAGCTTTAGCAGTATGAAATATTATTGTTTTGTCATTAAATTAATTATGACCTTTGTTACACTGCACAATCGCAATTGACCAGTTTTCTTCCTTTTTACTTAGGGTACGAGGGTGGAAAGGGACAATAATTGTTCTCTATGCCTGCTATAGCTACATCAAGTAATAAAGCTTTCGTCGTTAAATGGACTATTCAACATATTTTTTTTTCAATTCGTACCAGTTGTTCCTGAGATTCTTCTTCTTTTGCCTCGCCACATCCTGTTATTCGGGGTCGGCTTTCCCTATCATGCGTCACCATTTACTGCGGTTTTCTGCATCCTCTTTCGTTTAGCAACTTCATGTCCTTCTGGACAGTCTTTAACCATGTTGCTGAAGGTCTCCCTCTCCCCCTCTTGCATGTTGCGATGGAAAGGCACTTTTTGACTACATAGTCTTAAAGGCGTCTCATCACGTGACCGTACCACCTTAGCCTGGCTTCTCCAAGCTTGTCTGTTATAGCAGCTTCCTTCAGGCTTCCTCTAATATTTTTTCGTTCCTGACTTTGTCTTTAATGGTGACGCCGGCCGACCAGCGCCAGTCGTTCCTGAGATTAGCTTTAATCAAATAAACAAACTATGAGCTTTACAACATTAGTATATTTTATATTTATTTTTATGTAAATAAAATATAAAATTTGGGCATGTCGTAAGGTTTTGACGTCACACTACGTGAAGCCTCTTTCTTTCTTAAACTCCCAACATTCCGACCACTCTCGTACTCGATTATCGTAGATTACATTTGTACAATAATTAAAACTGCATTTAGAATGGAACAAATTGCAGTTCTCACAATCATTACAACATTCTATTCTATCTCAGTTATTTTTCTACACTACACATTTTGTAATTATTACATACGTCTATAGCAAACTCAGCTGAGATAAAAAAACTATCTTATAAAATCTTAGTGAACGAATATTTTTTCGTGTTCGATTGCCGTTATAGAGTAAAAAGTATATGATGACAATCTACATTAATGATTGTGATAAAGATGTAAAGTTTGTTTGTTTGTAGCAAGTAATCTCTGGAAATACCGAACCAAATTTGAAAAAAAATCACCAGTTCACCAGAAAGTTACAGTATTCCTGAGTGACATAGGCTTTATATTTTGTTGAAAAGTTGAAATACGTGCTAAGTCACGGTCGGAGTGCTAGTAATTATTATGAATACAACATGTTTTTGTGTTTAATATTAGGTGAGAACAAAACCTAGGAAAAACCACTAAAAATAAATTATAATAACTATAAGAACCTACGGTGAACGTGTACAATCAAAGCGAACAAAATATTCATTCAGAGACCTGACGACAGTCACAGGGAACTAGCTAGTATTGCCAGCTGTCCGGATATGCGAGGAAATTCCCGATTTTCATGGGTTTGATGACACTTCCCGGCCCGCCCTTGACCTAGGCCTTCAGGGAACACAAATTTGAAACACGAGTAGGGCTTTGCTAGAAAATATAAATGTTTTGTTTCCATATTTTCTCAGCAAAGTTGGACGCATATTTAACATAAAGGTTTTTAAACTAGGTGCAGTGTGGAGCGAATGTAGGTAATTAACTCAATTTGCAAACCAAAACCGCCATTATTTTTAACCTTCCGCAATTTGACACGCTGGATCTGACGTCACACAGTATCGATCGGTCGCTAACGTATCCTGACTGGTGCAAACCAACATAAGCCCTGAAACATCATATTTCAGAATCTTCGGGGAAAGGAAATGCGTTACGTCATTACTATGTACTCTAGTCTCGTCGTATTTTTTTTGTATGCGCACGCTATGACCTAAGACAGCGAAATACATACCAGTAGGTACTTAAGCGTCGCTTCAGCGTCGACCACATCATTGCTTAGGCGAGATGATGGTCAAATACAGGCCTATAAAAAAAAAACAGTAACAACTTTGTTTTCATCACAGCGTGCTCCTAATGAATTCTCATCTCAAGAGAATATGTGACGTCGATTTTTTTAACTCGTTATAGTAATAATAATAATGGGTGAGTATCCAGTTTAACAACTTTTTTGATCAGCTATTGTGTGTTACTCTGAAACTAACGTTGAAGATAAAGGAAAAAATGTTCTATTACGGCTAACGCTTCGAGCTTTGAGCTAAGCGGTGAGCAGTGCCGCCAGCGTGGGCGGTGCGAATAAGACATTAGGTACTTTATTAGTACGAAAATTCGCCACTGGCGGCGTCTCGTGTCGTGTGTCAAACATTTCTATACACTGATCTTACCACTCGCCGCCCCATACTAAGTCACCGTATAGTGGCAAGGCCATGAACAGGCCGTTATAAATCACGAGAGATTTATATGTTTGCTATCGTTCGAAAAGAATTACCGCGTGAATGCCTAAAATAACAGTTAGGTATTGATTTTTTCTATGTGCTTACCTAATGCCTTCATTCTACATGCTTACTTGAGCACTTATTTGTTAAAATCGATAAGGCCTTGAGTGGAAAATTTTATATGCACAAACCGTTATCGCGCCCTTGAAAAGTATGTTTGAGTAAGTCACACATGAGGCCTATTACTGTAGCTGAAATATTTTATTAGCGACTGGATATTTATCAATGTCGTCTCGTAAGACCTTATAAACATTGCTGGCCCGTTAGATAATTGCTGCCCTGGAATGTAAAGGGCAATTGGAACATAATGAATTTTATTCAGTACGAGTCCCTTCCACTCCACCCAGTGTGGGGGACTCATTTTTTATTACCGAAAATATCTTAATAAAATTAGGTTTTATAAACATCATCTATTGCGTAGGTGACCGGTAAGAAATAATTTTGAAAAATGGCTACCTTAAAGAATAGAATGTAAAAAGGAGGAAGTTCGTAATTTTCAAAAATCGCACTTTGTACTGTATAAATAAACGTCAATTTCGAAAATACCCACATGAACGCTAACCTCTGTCATAAGGACGATATCTCATTTTTTGTAAAAACATATATAAACATATACGGAACTTCGCGTAAATGGGATTGAAAACGGGACATTTTCCTTTACCGTTGTGATGACCATGACTTTGTGTCGTTTAGATTAATATCTTGAGGAAAAACGTGTAGGCTGCTCGTAAACTTATACTGCTTGTCTAGTTAATAGTCCATGTAATCCTAGGACGAATACCATGAATAATAAAATATAGGTCACCTATATTATTTTCTTTTAAAGCAGCAAATTATCATAAACAGTCTCATAACGCTGTTGGGGCACCGAGCGGCTCTTTATGAGAGAGGGCAACAAATACTATAGGCATTTTTTTTTTAATAGCCTAGTATTTCGAAAGTAGTTGTTATGATCAAATTGAAATAAATGCTTTCTTTATTAGTATTCGTATTATCGTCCGTAGCTTCGGAGTCGGACTGGTCTCTCAAGTTAAGATCAAGGGACACGTGAATTAATTATTCGCTATGTGCACGATGCCAGCGCCTTCTATTACATTATCTCGGGATTTAAGATCTGTGAACTCTAGGCAACTAAACGATAAACACTTTCGGCTAATTTTTAATTAATTAAAAGTCAATACAACTAAAAGAAAGTGCTTAAAAAGGTTGTGGTGCATATTAACCTTGCTTGACACACGTGACTTTCGAGAGTCCCGATTTATGTCAGATTTCCGCCACATCGCATGCTTTTTTTTTTTTTTTTTTTTTTTAGGTGGTAAAATCATCAAATGAGTCCTCCCGCCCTGGGCGGGGCGGAAGGGACTGTCAGACTCTTACTGACTAAAATCCACCCGTGTTCCTTCGGATGCCCTTTACGTTCCAGGGCCGTGGTATCCTGGGTTAAGAAAAAACCCGCGACCCCAGCAGGCATTTGGCGCGAAACACGACGCGCCACCGACCCGGGCTTGGTCTTCGGTCGGACGGCGAGCTACCCATTACTCACCGTCCGCAAGCCCGCTCCGCCGCTGTGCCCTCTGCTGATCAGAGGGACACGCGTTTTAGCGTCCACACGACAGGCTATTCGCATACGGGCAAAGAGACCCCTTAGGCACACAGTGCCTAAGGAAGAGTTTTTGCCCGCATCCCAGGGTGCACCGGCCCGAAACACTGGTCTTCCCCCCGGACGTATCCGAGAGGGAACTCCAGTCCACGGGCGCACGTGGAGGTTTCCTGTCTTAGCACCCCTCCTGTCTTAGCACCCCTCCTGTCTTAGCACCCCTCCTGTCTTAGCACCCCCACATCGCATGCTGCGATCGATTTGACAGTCCCTACTACCACCGATTTCGCACATAGTGACTAGTCTTGTATTTAATTGTACGTTTATATGACTTACAACCAAGTGTTTTGTTGTTTGACCTGTCGCTCTTTACTGAGCGCGATTGTTGTTGACAGTGGGCGGTAACACTATTAAATAAATCGAACATGGCGTCATACATTGTAGGCAGACTAAGCTTGTATACGATTTTTATGTGCAAGATAATCTGATAACTCTTCAGCTAAATAGACTTAAGGGGAATGCTCCAACCAGCCCGCGACATTCAAAATATGTTGCGTTTTTTTGCAATATGCAGGCCATTGCTGGGTTTGATGTTGATTAAAATATTATTCGCGGTTGTAAGACTTATGTAGTTACAGAATTCTAATCATCAAAATCACCAATACAACCCTCCAAGTTCATAAAGGAACGACTTTTTCTGTTTTTTTTTGTTCCTAAAAAGGCAAGTCATGGCCTAACGTGAAACGAAAGATAACGTGTGTAGACCCAGATCATGGACAATTTATGTGCCAGATTCTGTCTTAAACAGTTAACGCGAGATTGAGTCATCAAACACATAGGTACATCATAAAGCCATTCAAAAGTAAGGATTCGCGTATTGAGAAGTGGAAGACCGATAATATCGATATTGTCACGCGATTATTTTATCAGGCAAGTACTTCGATCGTAGGACAGACAACAGGATGTTAGTTTTGTACTAGATATCATGTTATCATACAAGCTTTTGTGTGCTTGGTCTCTGATTTCGCCATGCGTCGCCTATCTCGATGACATCAAGTCTTCAACCTAGTACATAGCTATCGTATCGTGTTTCAAGTTTATCGTAGCACCTTCGAGGCGGCAGTTTTTATGAATTAAAACAGGCTTTTCTGCATAATTTGTGTGAATACAGCATGTTAAAGATTTTTTTTTTGCTGAGTACAGACGTCACCAGCTCCACGCTCCTGAGTTATGATGCTATGACATATCTTTAAAAACAAAAAATATAAGTTATTTTTCAATTCTTAAGTGACGGACTTTTGCAATTGATTTATGCTGTCCTTATGCCTAGGTATAGGTTTCTTATATCTTATGCAAAAGTATTGAATTCTTTTAATCCTACTAGGTATCCTACTAACATTATAAACGTGAAAGTTTGTATGTGTGGATGGATGTTTGTTACTCTTTCACGCAAAAACTACTGAACGGATTTGGCTGAAATTTGGTACACGGATAGTTTATAACCTGGATTAACACATAGGATAGTTTTTATCCCGATTTTATGATCCCATGGGATAATTTTGGAGTTGTAGCGGGTGAAGCCGCTGGCAGCAGCTATAGTAAACTTATAAACCCATCGATAAAGTGATTATTTTTTATGTAGTTCACCACACGTTAAATACTAGAACATTCTGGTATCTTCTAGACACTGCTGTTCTTGCCATGAAGTTATATCCTTAAAATGCTGTTTTGGAAACCTTCAATTGACTGTATGTGTGTGTGTGACTCGTGTGGATAACTGCCATATACCTATCTCTTTAGTACCTATACTAAATTCAGACTGAATCTTTAACGATACGGGGCCATATCGGGATTTTAAGAAAACGATATGGGGCCATATCGGGATTTTAATAAAACGATATGGGGCATATCGGGATTTTAGCAGTGGTAGGTAGTCTTGTTGTTTGTTGCTCGGCTGTTAATAAACAGGCATCTCTGTAAGAGGATGAAATCCACCACGCGGGCCTAGTGCGGGTTGGTATACCTATTACAGACGTCTTCAAAATTTTGGTTCTACGACATACCTCCTCACGATGTTGCCCTTCAATAGAGGCTTCTGAAAATTAGTTTTGGAATTCTGTATAAAGACTAACAATATTGTATAAAATGTAGCAAATGTCTTTAAAACAAAAATATATAGTCTTCAAACCAGTCATCAGTCCATTGAAAATCAAACAATACAATAGTAATTTATAAAACATCGTTGTTTCAGGGCAACAAAGGGGCTGTTAGCATAAGATTCAACATATATGGGTGCTCGGTGTGCCTTGTGAACTCGCACCTGACTGCCCACGAGCATCTGTTGGCCGATCGGATCAATGATTATAACACGATCATTAAACAACACATCTACCATGTTAGTGAGACTACCAACATACTGTATCATGAGTAAGTATTTTGTCTCTCTTTTTTTATTAAGAAAAATTTAAACAGTAAGTATTGCATTTCTTTTTTGATGCGCAACCTCTTATCATTTTTGTGGGGGTGATTTAGTGAAATAAAATGGCATTGTCTGTGGTCGCGGGCCGAGATCGCGATACTGTCTCCAGGGACGCGGGGTTCTCTTACAGGAACCCGTGACTCTGGAAAGTAAAGGGCTATTGAAGGAACACACAGTGAATTTCAGTCAGTACGAGCCTGACAATACCATTCGTTTCACCCAGAGCGGGAGGACTTATTCGTTGATTTTACAACTCCAAAAATTGTATAACTCCAAAAAAAAGGAACTTAGGGTTACTTACAACCTTAAACAAGTTCACTTGTTTCACGTGTTGTTGCTGTGTCGTGGGTAGATATGTTTAAAACACAAACGTTCCGTGTTTGTGTTTTAAACATTTCAGTTTTAAACGTTTTAAACATTTATTAAGAATCTGTAGATCATACTAATATTTGTTATTTTTTGACATGATTCGCATCTGTCCGTTCCACTCTTTTGATACTCCGAACAGATTGAGTTATTTGGTTGAGTTGTGCCAGTTCTTTTTTAAAATTTATACTGATTATTATCTGTGAAACACCAAAACGTGTGAACATATTTTTATCAAAGTTAATATGCGCGTACATTTCCACAAATCAGTTTCATTAAAAAGACGAAACAAATGTGCGAAGACGTTGAAAAAAGTGCGCACATTGTCATACAGCCATTAGTCTTTCCTAAGAATTATGTGATGTTAGTGAACTTAAGGTTATTGTCATTAACTACGTACGTAGAAATAAATAGTACGTCATAGTTTTATTTTATTGTGGTCTTTAAGGCTGACAACAAGCTGCGATTTTTATACATACTGTGGCTGTACCACTTTGTTGCTGTACCATAAAAGTTGTCAAACAAATCTGTCAAAATAATTACTTAAAAGATAATAACATACAATATAATATTAATTTCAAATTAAAACAGTAGCACAAAAATTAAATCATCGTAGTCAATTGACACACGTTATTGAAATTATCGTTTGATCTATCGATAGAATATCATTTATAGATAAAATATCTAAGAACTATCATAATGTAGGTAATAATATCGAAGTAAACATCACGCGCGTTTTTATCAGATGTACGGTCAACTAAAATGATAAGTATGCGGACAACAAGTTTTAAAGGTTTTTCGGGTTGCTATATGCGGTATGTATGCAATTAGTGGCCCAGTGGTATCGGTCTCGACTGAAGAGTTGTAGGTCGTGGGTTAAAACGCAGAAACGCGCATTACTTTGTGTAATTTATTATATTTCATCACGACTGCTCTCAAAACCGTGACAAAAAACATCGTGAGAAAACCGGTATGTCCTAGAACCAAAAATTCGAAGACATTTGACATCTACCAAACCGCACTGCGACCGCGTGGGGGATTAAAACCTACTCATAGAGAAAAAGGGCCTGTGTCCCAGCAGTGGGAACATGATCATGCACTTATTGGCTGTATGCTACTACAGCCAAAAAGTTTGCTTCGCAGATAAAATGATACTTGTAATACAACATTGGAAACGGTTTAAATAATGCAGAACTATACTTATTATGGTTCCTGGATTATTGCAGAACCCTAAAAAAGATAAGCATATTATAATATTATCTCTTTTGTTGATTGTACACGGATAGTAAGAGATAGTTACACCAAAAAATGCGTAAACAGGAAAATCCTATCTCTCAATTGAAATTTATCAATGAAAACCATTCCGTATTCGAGGAAAGAAGGGTCTAATTTTCCTTCTAGCAACGGTATCATGACTTATCAGTGCCCGCTTGGTTTTTTTACTAGTTAGATTGGAATGACTGTAACTTTACCCACAATATATAAGTTATTCATAGTAGGGTTGTCTTGAAAAGATCGCTTTTAGCGATAAGACCGCCCATTGTGTCACCCTATTTATAAGATATTGATTGGAATGTATCCTGTAATTTGTATGGTGTACATAATAAAGAGTATTCTATTCTATTCTATTCTAGGGCAAGGTAAAAAGGAAAAATAGATCTTAAATTCAAAAGTGCCTTTTGTTTTTGCGTGGTAAAATCATCAAATGAGTTCTTCCTTCCTGGGTGGAGCGAAAGGGACTGTCAGACACGTACTTACTAAAATCCATTGTGTTCCTTCAATAACCCAGGGTCCAGGGTCACGGTTACTTGTTAAGACAGTCCATGACCTCGATCTAAAAGTGCCTGTTATGGTCAAATGATGTATCTGCCTGCGTCTGTGTTTCCGAACGCATACAACCTTAATCTCTTCAAAGTTAAGGCTTCTTCTGGGTAAGGTCGCTCCATCGTCGACCTTTTCTTAGTCATTCCTGACCTAGACTAAGGTCAAGAGCAAACCTAAAGCAAATAAAAAAAAATGAAAGAAATGCTTTGAGTTGAGTTGTTAGGTAGAACTGCAATGATATAGAGAAATTAGGTCATTTGTATTATTTACAAAGGTTTCAATTCCATGAAATTCTAGAATTGTTGCGTCAGGTATTAATGTTGAAACACTGACTGATGGAAATCGTATGACTGCAATTATTTGTAATTTTATTATGACGCAGATGGAATTGGTCCTTTCCCCACATTCCGATCTACAAAGAGTCACTTAAAGAAGTTCCACGCATTTTATTTTCCTTCTTTCCTTATTTTTGTCATAATCTTACACTAGGGCCATTCTAACAGGAAATGCCGTTTAATGGACGATTATACGAACCAACGACGATATATTACTAGACTCCTAATAACAGGCAACCGATGTCTGTCAACACATTAGGCAAAAAAGTCTTATATCCGTCTTATTTCGACCACTCCTGTAAGCCGTGAACATACCTTGAGACAGAACAGACCTTGAGTTAGCCAATCACAACGCAGTACCCCGTCCCCCTCGCTTACGTAGTACCTCAGCAAGTTGACAGAATAGTTTTTGTTTCTTAGATTGTGCATGGGGAGTCTAGTAATATATCCTCGTTGATACGAACATGTAGGACCCCGCGTACTAGGCAGCCAGGCTGCGGCAGCCAGTAGAATATATGACGTTGTATGGGAGCAAGCTCACTAAGTATCCACGAATCCCCGGCAGCGGCAGCCAATACAACGTGCCTGTTTACACGGCAGTCAGAGCGTGTGTAGGCTATATTGCGACAGATTTTTTTGATTTCATAATACGCCTAACCTCAATGATATTATTATAAATGAATAGATACGTTACTTACACGACATTCTATCTTCAAAAACGGCACACTAACGCACACATGAATAACTAAATATTACATTACACTACATCACGATTAGTCGCTAAAGTAGGTTGGCATCGCAAGTAAAAAAGAGACAAATATCTTCAAGGGTTGTCAATTGGCCACACACATTTGAGCGCGTTACTTTCTGAGCGCGTATAACGTATCTACACCTTTTTACTTATAATATCATTGCCTAAACTAAACATCCATTTTCATTCAATTTCAGCTACGTAATCTGGATTGGCGACCTAAACTTCCGCACCGATCACCCAGCGGGCAGCAGTCCTACGTCCGAGGAGATAGTGGCCACACTGCAGAAGATAGAGAAAGACAAATACGCCTCTCTCCTCACTCACGATCAGCTGATAGCTGTCATGGACTCCGGGGAAGCTTTCTCAGAGTTTACGGAGCATGACATACGATTCCCGCCGACTTATAAGTTCCTGATTGGGGGTGATGAGTATGATATTAAGTAAGTATTCAGGTGAATATTATCATCATCATCATCATCATCTCAGCCATAGGACGTCGACTGCTGAACATAGGCCTCCCCTTTTGATCTCCACATGTACCGGTTGGAAGCGACCTGCATCCAGCGTCTTCCGGCGACCTTCATAAGGTCGTCTATCCACCTTGTTGGTGGACGTCCTAAGCTGCGCTTGCTAGTCCGTGGTCTCCACTCTAGCACGTTTCGTGGTGAATATTATAACATAATTTAATTCAACATTAACATATTGATGTTATTAGTCATGTATATTGACCAAAGATAACTTGCTAAAAGTAGATTATCTATAAGTGACATCGTTGCACTGCATGTCTCACTCTAAGTATACAGGGTGAATTTTTCAACTGGGCGTGGATGGCTACTTTCTAAACTATAAGGAATATCGAAAAACGTTGAAAGGAGTCTCGAGGCCGATTTTGACGAAAACTAAAACTGCATCATCGGATTTTAGAAAAATCAAAAATCCTGGCCAGGAATCGAACCCGCTGATTTTGGAAAAAAAATCACACCCTTTATTATTACACCGTTCGATAGTGTTATTAATAAGGATCAAATTCTGGGAAGTAATCAAATACGGAAAACTTAAGGAAATGGCTGATTTTTATGAAATTGCTATTTTTCCATGTTACTTTACATCTACTGAGCCATAATTTATTCGAAATTATAAAATTTCATTGTTTTCAATGTCTCACTGGGTTTGACGTTTCAACAATCCAACTGTACTTAGCAATACGACATTATTGAGTTGAACTAAAAATAGCATTATTTTAAAGAAGAAACGGTAACTTATGTGTCAAATACAGTCTTTGCCTTGAAGATTAATCAGTTTTTTTAGTAATTAAACGTTTTCCTTAAGTTTGCCGTATATGATTACTTCCCAGAATTTGATCCTAATTAGCAACACTATCGAATGGTATAATAATACAGGGTGTGATTTTTTTTTCATAATCAGCTGGTTCGATTCCTGACCAGGATTTTTGATTTTTCTAAAATCCAATGATGCAGTTTTAGTTTTCGTCAAAATCGGCCTCGAGACTCCTTTCAACGTTTTTCGATATTCCTCATAGTTTCGAAAGTAGCCATCCACGCCCAGTTGAAAAATTCACCCTGTATATATTACTCAATACTTTGCAAAACAGGTAATACGATAATCGTATCTGCACTAAGATAGTTATACCAAGTGGCGTCGTATACTTTGAGTGTTCAATGACAGCGTTTTCGATGACAGTGTCTCTTAGTGAACACATTTTTTGGGGGTATAATATCTGCTAATTATTGCCAACTAGATATTTTGTTATGCATATTACTGACTTGACTTGATTTGATGGTCCACACCACCTACTTCGCACATTAGGGTTTAACCCAGGTACTAGGTTGTGGAGTTCATATAGACATTCGCTCCTTGTAAAATACTGATATACTACATCGACATTTGGTTCTACTGTAAGCCGATCCCAAAATTGTTGGGAAAAGGAGAGGCAGATGTTGGTAATGGTTATGCCCCACAAAATAAAAGTAGTAAATGAAACTTGAAACCCTAATAAAAAATTAAATCAATTTTTTATAAATTCATTACAAGTAAAAAGGTTCTTAAATTTCATGTTTAGTACATGCAATTCAAGAAACGTTTTACTTTATACACAACATGTATTTAATAGTATAAAATAACAAAAATGGTATTGCACTATATGTAAATATAAATTATCATAATAAATTAAATAATCAAACGACTGTCAAAAGACATAATTTGATAAACTATAAATATTATCATTAACTTCGCATGATTATATTATACGTGATTTTTCAATCTTACGAATGATCTAAGCAAATTAATCTAAATCTGTAGTAGGTAATTAAAACAGAAATAAACACGCGTTAACCTCTATTGTTTATACCTAGATCGCGTAATTATGAGCGTTAAACAGTGTAATCATTATTATAGCTAAAAGCTTTATATATTACTAGCGGCCCGTCCCGGCTTCGCACGGGTGGAGGACCCGGTCTAAAATTTGAGATTTAAACTATCCTATCTCTCAAGTTGGATCAAACTGCACATGGTGTGCGAATTTTATTATAATCGGTTAAGTGGTTTAGGAGTCCATTGAGGACAAACATTGTGACACGAGATTTATATATATTAAGATAAATAAGCATATATCAGACTGATACGATGAAGCAAATATAAAACCTAAGAAAAGGCTAGTTCCCTGAAAAAAAAAAGAATGGGGCAGTAAAATTATCAAAAATTATTTGACCCGTAATTTTACTTTTGTAACGTAAATCAAAATCGAAGAAGAAAATACGCTTTTAAGATTCAGAATACGCAACGCCACCGCCTGGTATAAATTTAGGCTGTTCTGATGTGTCAAACTGTTGCGCTTTTCTGGTTGTCGCTATTGTTGATTCCGGCTGAGCAACAATATTCCCAAATCACTTTTTGGGAATATTATTCTATTTAGATGGATTCGGTCTTAGCTTTAATCTAGCCTAGATGCTAGATAAGGCCTCAGATAGATCCAGCTTACTCAGAATGATCTGGGATTCTTGCGCACATACGCAACACACTAAAATCTTTTTTTCGGTACCGGACCGCGACAGGATAGTAGTTGGTCGCCAGTCGGCCCTGGTGCGGCCTGCTATGGCGGTGGCTATTGGCAAGATCCCTTCGTTAGATTGGTCCACAGATGGATATACTGTATGAGGGATGATATAAATGATAAAAGAGTAAATGATGATTAGACGTCTGACAGGGGAGAATGAAAGAAAAAAAAAATTGCACGAAGACGATGTCCCTTCCTTAGGTTACTTGCCGAACTTTTGAGCTAGTCATGTCCATCAATAAATAACTAACCAAAATACCTTTTCCCCAGGCGAAAACCATCATGGACAGACAGAATCCTGTACAAAGTGAACGCGAACAACTACGAGAATGTGACGTTGAAGGCTGAGGTGGTGTCATATAACCACGTGTCGCACTACACTGTCAGTGACCACAAGCCTGTGGTCGCCCTGATGAATATAAAGGTCAGTTGGTCAATTAATGTTGCATGACTTGTACCTTGATGCACCTATTTGTACTTAGTTTTTGACCAACTTTATTTGAAACGTGGTGGAATTTGGAACTAAGTTTGAAATATAAATGTTTATACGCTAAAATGCATGCGTCGCGAATCGTATTTTTTATCGAAAAGAAAAATTTGACTGCGAGAGGGCAGATGTGGAACCTCGGTGGTGGTCTTTTTTGGCAACGTCACAGTCTAAAAATGGAATAAAAGATTCGACCTTGCGTGGAGCTGCGATATCTTAGTTTGTTAAGTGGTTGGTGTACTTATCCAGAAAAACGCAGTTTGAGTCTTGCTGGCAGTCAAATATTTCTTTCCAAAAAAATCTTAAGGTTTGAAATGCACAGAAGTTGAGATTTCTGTTTGCTTGAAGCGCTACTCTACACGTATCCAGTTACTGTGCGTTTAAACTAAGAATAGAATGACCTTCGCGCTTTATTAGGACGATTTTAATACTAACTTGCTCTGTAAATATTAATCATATGAAAACAACATTAACAAGATTATAACGGTAGGTAATGATTGAAAATTAATTGTATAAATTATTTTTTGTTAAATGTAATTGTCATTACAATATGGCGCTGATGTCATCCTATTCTCAGTTAAAACTTCGTGAATAGTAGTGTACCTGGTAAATGTTACTGGGGATTACTTGGTTACTTTAGAACTCGAAGTCATAGAGAAGTCAAAGAGTATGAGACTGATAAGATTTATTTATTTATACACATACAAATATACAGTTTATAAGAAATCCTTTGACAGTTAGCTTTGTCCAATAGGTGTTTAGTTGGCGCCAACTGACGGCCTGTGAGCCATGCATAATATTACCTATTACCGGTTTGTTGGTAATTATTTAATTGCTATTGCATTTTTTACTATTATTTGTATACAATGTAGTAGAATCATTAGTGTAATCTTTGCCGTATTTAGCTGATCGTTTAGGGAAAACTCAGTACCTTTTCAATTGGCAGTTAGCTAAAGTAGTTAGGTTGAAACTTCAAAATTTCACAAATGAACGGTGTTCCCTGGGCGGGACGACTGATTTGATGATTATCAGCGATATAAAACCGTCTTTTTGATCACATGATGGGTAGGGGAAATCCCCAGTATTAGGTCCCACGGTCGCAATGTTCCGCCTGCTTTAAAAAGTAACTAGTCTGGGTACGAACGTGTTATGGTACGATTCTACTGAAACAATGTGCCGTATTGTTCGAACACTTCTGCAGTGCGCTTACTATGGTAGTATCACGTTTAGTCTCTGCGTCCACCGTCAAGGCTGCACTGTGTGCAGACATTTTCACTGAAGTAAGTCTAGCAATGAGCGCGCACAGAAGTATCTAGATGTGCGCGAACATTATGTTCGTGTTTGCTTGAGTGAGCATTGGGCCGCACACTGGTGGAATCGCATCTTTACTTTAGACGCCAATGCGGTTGCTTTCCCGACGCCTTCTTCCAAATAATAAATAATGCTAAATAATATTCCACAACAATCACACAACGCCATCTAGTCCCAAGCTAAAGCTAAAGCTCTGCGCTTGTGTTATGGGTAAACGACTGATAAATATACTTGTATATTTCTAAATCATCATCTGCCTAGCCCTTTGCCAACTATATTGGGGTCGGCTTCCAGTCAAACCAGATTCAGCTGGATATCAGTATTTTAAATGGAGCGACTGCCTGTCTGACCTCCACAACCCAGTAACTGGGCAATACCATACCCCATGGTAAGACTGGTTGTCACTTTAGAGCTTCTGACTAACAGTAACGACTGTAAAGATCTAGAAATGACAGCCGGGACCAACGGCTTTACGTGCTTGCCGAGGCACGGAGGAAACTCGCTATTACAGATGGTCACCCATCCACAGACCAACCTCGGCACGCGCGGCTTAACCCGGAAGATCGACTTGTGCGGCTGTAATTATTTAGCCACGAGCTCCTCCTATATTTCTAAATACATACATATTATAGATAAATTACACCCAGACACAGAACAAATGATCGTGCTCATCACAAACATTTGTCCTGGGTGAGAATCGACCCACGACCTCCAGCATAGCAGTCAGGGTCACTAACCACTAGACACACAGACCTGTCAAATGTCTTAATTCTGCGATCATCTAGTCTCAGCCATCAACATGATCAAAATGATGGTTATGCAACTTTGCTGCGTCTCATGCATGACGATCTTCACTTAAAGACTTGTTGGCTCAAAATATTGTCCGATAAATTCGAATATTTCATCTATTAATAGAGGCAGTCGCCTCTATTGCCAAAATAGATAAACACAAATCCATTGAATAGTACCAAAGACAAATATTTACTTTTCATAAACCTGACTTGATAGTTACTATGCAGGACTGAAATTTCACGCATTCAAATTCAATTAACACCTCTTTTGATGCATGTAACAATAGCGATCACAAATACGGTAGATTGTTGCTCTAAGATTAGTATGGCACGGTAGCTCTACTAATTTATTTCACGTGTCTATGGTAATTTTTGTTGTGTATTTTGGTATATTGCACGAACAGGTGTTTTTCCTTTTGAAAACATCTGATGTTTAAAAGTTCTAATTTTGGTAGAAATGTTTAAAAATACACATGGCTGGAGAGAGATCTAATATGGTCCCTGATTATACAATTAGAATCTAAATCGAGATCGTTCGTGTTAATTCTATGATCCATTTATGTTTAGGTACTCTGTAATTCCAACCAGCCTTCACTATTTCAAAGAAAGAAAAAATATGCCATGAATGAGGGTATTGCGTCACCTTATTCCCAGCATATTTTTTAGACATGATTGTATAAAATTCTAGCTTTATTTCATGTATACATGCACTATGTACTGCACGTTTTTCTTTTGGCAATTTAATGACATCCACAAGACACCATGGTTAATCATTTGTTGAAAATACTTGACAGATTATATATGCAAAAATTGGATTGAAGAAATGCAATGACAGCTAAGCTAAGATTAAGTAGGTATAGATTAAACGGCCAAAAGAAGCATGCTGCATTCTATCTCACATTGTCTATATAGCACACGCAAGCTAAAATGACCCTTATACTAGCTTGAAATAACCTCCTAATTTTGCACGCTCGCATGCTAGGTTCGCAAGGGCTTCGTCCACACAATAACTGCTGAGCCAGTTGTGATGCACACTGGGATCCGAATGCGCTCCATGATCATTCCTGCTGGACTGGCGGACGGGGGGGAGGGGTCGCAGGTAGTCACTGATTCGGCGACAGATGGGGAGGACGCACAGAGGGATGTTTGTGATAGTGTAGATGCTATGGTTGAGCCGCCACCGGTAAGTACAAGCTAGCTTGTTTTTTATGTAGTTTTAGATGTTGAGGGCGTGGTGTTAATAATGGTCTGATTTAATGATCTTACTTGTACTTAACAAGGCCTTAAGATAGACACGTTTTTTAAGCGTGAAACGATGACGGGTACGATAGTCGTTGCACGATATCGAAATTTTTGATATTTTTTGGCGGACACGTCGAATTAACACATATTTTTCACCGCACGAAACCCTTAAAGTTGTGATTTCTGGATTACTTCCTCTCAGGCAATCTAATATTTACACCTCAGCCTGTTTTAGGGATGATTTATGCTAGACTGTCCCGAACGCAGACGGTGCTGTAGCATAGACTATATGGACTATAAAACGTTCGTGAAGTTTTGAATCGTCACTCGTTCATACCCCACTCGTAGCTCAAGTCTTGTCCGGCATGGTCTATCATTATTCATCCTATAACAATGAATTACACCATGTACTCTCGTTCATAATTAAATATGTAATCTATTTGCAATTAACGATTGTTGCATGATTATGTAGCACTATATTGCATAAGCATGCTAACTGGTACTTTAGTAATACAATACAGATAAAGGAGATCATATATTATTTACGTTATTTTTCTTATAAGACCTTGGAATCGCGCTGGAACCAAGTCGCTCTTAACTACTACTGCAAATGTCTAGAGAGGCCTAACTGCAGTTGTAGTCATTCTACGGCATTAATGTTCATCATTATGAGGCTGATCTAAATGAAATGTGGCGTCTGTTATAACCGATATCCCCTTACCATAACACTTTTATCCCAGTTTTACATTCCCATTTATCCGGGCAAATTTCCGGGTAAAAAGCCAGTAACACGTATTAATTCTTCTACAGACGTTCTCGAACTACACGGAGAAAACAGTGGAGTTCGCGCCGATCAACCGCGTCTGGTACATCGGTGATGCTGACTTCAGGACGCAGTGTACCCTCACACCGGACATTGAAGTCAATGCTAACGACTGGATTGGCATATATGATGTAAGTATCTACAAATATACAACATGTCCCAAAATTCAACGATAAGCCGGCACCAGAGGATGGACCTGCTAATTACTACTCGAGAAAAAAAAAATACCTACTTTAGAAAAAAATTTTTTTTTGATATTTTGGGCACATAGTAGAAGTGATTACTATTAACAACAACTTATGAAAGAAGAAGGGTCATCTGTGACCCAGCCCCGGCGCAAATGAAATGTATGTCAGTTTTTTCGTTATTCTATGTATATTAAATAACAGGTTTCTTTTTTTTCAATTTCAGTGGCTAACTTAGTTAAATTGCTTAAATAAGCATTAGGAAAAATGTTGAAAATGCTAGCTGTTCTCCGCGGTTTCACCCGCTGCTAGGCTCCTATTGGTCGGAGTGTGATGTTATATAAATCACAGTCTTCTTCAATAAATTAACTATCCAACACAAAACGATTTTTTCAATTCGAACCAGTAGTTCCTGAGATTAGCCCCTAAATGATTTATATAACATCACACTCCGACCAATAGGAGCCTAGCAGCAGGTGAAACCGCGGAGAACAGCTAGCATTTTCAACATTTTTCCTATTAAGCAATTTAACTAAGTTAGCCACTGAAAATGAAAAAAAAGAAACCTGTTATTTAATGTACATAAAATAATGAAAGAACTGAGATACATTTCATTTGCGCCGGGGCTGGGTAAATTTTGTATGGACCGTGACCCTTCTTCTTTGGTTCTTGATTAGAAAAAAGTGTCATTATTTTTTTTTGTGGCTACTTTTCCTAAAGTATTATACTATTTTAAAATCTAGGTTAGTTGCGCTAATTTTTTAAAAAACTTGCCATAGTAGTGTCCATATTTTTTTTTACACTACGATGAGTTAAAGTGTACTGAACGTTAAAATCTTTCAAAATTTTAGGGAAATAATTTTTTTTGGTTGTTTTTTTTGTATAAAACTACGAAAATTCTGTAATTTTCAAAGATTATGGTGAATAGTAGTACTACTTAGGTTGCCGATACAAACAAAAAAACTGAAATATTTGAAAAATTATGGTCATGGTAGTTAAAAGTGCCATAAGGGGTATACATTTTCGAAAAATTTCCAATTTTTTTAAGTAATTTAAAAAAAACGTAGAGGTATTTTTTTTTCTTTTTTTTTCTCGAGTGGTCATTAGTAGGTCCATCCTCTGGTGCCGGCTTATCGTTGAATTTTGGGACATGTTGTTTATATGATATCTGCAAATTTAATTTAAGCAAATCATACAATTTACGGGTGTGTATCTTATAAATACCGTGCCTTAATGGGTGGTCTTATCGCTAAATGCGATCTTTTTAAGACAACCTTTGGATGGATTTTACTTCAGGTTAAAACTATTGGGGCCACGGAACTGTCTAAATGGGTGTTCCTTAGTCAGTAATTAAGAACAAAGAATAAAAAAATCGAAGATATGTGACATCTACGAGCCCGCATGATTATGGTCCTGTGCCCCGGCAGTGATAACATAATAGACATGATGAAGATATAAACGATTCCACTTTAAATTTCAGGCCAATTTCCACAACCTGGACGACTACATAGCCTACGAGTACTTGGCGAAGGTCAGTCTACCTGGTGGACCTTCAACCTCCGACGGCCAGCCGCGGACCATAACCCTGAGCTTCCCAGTGGGCAGCGGAGTGAGGAACCCTGGCTTCTACAGGTTCATCTACTTCAGTCAGCCGAATAACGACGTCAGGAGTGTTTTGGGTAAGTTGGGTTTATAAAATCAAAAAGAAAACTAGGTTGTTAAACTCGTGCAAATTTAATTTAAATACACTTTAAAAAATTATAATTTTGTTTCAAGAGCAGTGATTCAGGAACTTTTTGAACAACTTTAGCTGTGTCGGGTCTGGGTGTTTGTGTTATGTTTGTAAACGCACCCACAACTCAGGTGAAATGCGTGGGTCAAAGTATTTAAAATTAGAGCTATTTTACACAAATTGTACCGGGCGCTATGTCCAAAGGTGTCCGCAGTCAGTCCACTGTTAGGTCTAAGTTAGGTTGGACTGGACCTCAGACACGTCAGGTCTCCTACATTTAGAGTGCAAATGATTGATTTGTAATAATAAGCTTCGTATCCTTATTTCATCCTACAGGGTAAAGATTTTTTAAATGTTCTTAAATTTTTATCACTGTAATTCAAATAATTACATATCATCCCCCGACGGTAAAGCAGAGGTATGCCTAAGTTGAAAATTACGCCAGTTATTTTTAAATCGCATCCATGGAATAGTGGGTGTACTGCTACTGAGAAATTGTTTATGGAAAATTCCAATAATACTGCCTCCTCTCGCTAATAAGTCGCAGTGTAATTACAAATGTCACCCAAAATACTAAACCTAAATTTTCTTTCACAGGCATTTCAGAACCTTTTGAGGTAAGTAGCAAAGAGGACAGCCTGGTCGTGATCGATCCTTGCGAGCAAGCCTCCAGTAGTTCTTCACCGGGCAGGTCAGCCAAGCCTTCCACTGCCACCTCAGATATCTTCACCGACTTCACCGGCCTCGATGTGGCGAAGCTCTCGCGACACTTCTCCAACGATCTCAGCATTGACTGACTAAAGACCTACTTGCCTGGCTCACCGGCTAACGTGAGGAAGAACAATGGTGTTTAATACGGTTACGTCGGTGTGTTACTAGCTTTAAGTATATTGTACAGTCGTAAGGATAATTGTTACGGACTTGGAGAACTATTTGCCGCGACTGTACATAGTTCGTCACAAAATAGTATGAAATTAACAGGCCTATATGCGAGATTAAAGAGTTTTTAGATGTTAAAATTGTAACCCGTTGTTGTAAATTATTCTCGGTGAAAACTTTATACGACCAAGTATACCGACTGATATCTGAGTTTGAAAAAAAAAATGTTACGCTTCGATAAGATATAAGGCATAATAATTTATCTTGTTTCTGTTTTGGTATATGATTATATCGCGTCTAGTCGCCAACTCACAGCTAGCATTCAAACCTTGACCCAACTTAGAACCTTGTCATATTATTCGATAGGAGTGGCGACCTCTAACTTAACATTCGACAAGTGAAAGTTTAATGTGACAAAGTCCTAAAATCACCGTTTGTATAAGGTATTGTAGGTCTAATTGTTAGAGCATCGGTGCCTTTGCTCTCTAATTGTAATAAAGCTAGCATTGCCATGATTGTTGTTCAAAATATTGCATTTCATTGTAGTTCAATACACAGCTTTTAACCAAAATGGTCGATTCATACATTACTGGATAGTGAAGGTTATTAACCTATTTATACAATGTGTGTCAGTAAAGTGTGTTCTTATTTTGTGGTAGATATCCCAGAATCAAGGGGAAAGGGTAATTGAAAAAGAAACAGGGTGGGTTTTAGTCATTACTAGGTGGAGAGGGAGGAGTTATGGTTATGATACTCAATCGCAAAAAGAAAAAAGATTCTGGTAAAATCTATATATATAAAATTCAAAACTGACTGACTGATCTGACAACGCACAGCCCAAACCGCTGGGCCTAGAAACTTGAAATTTGGCATAAAACTTCTTTATACGACGTAGGTGAGCACTAAGAACGGATTTTGCGAAATTCGGCCCCTAAGGGGTTGTTTTTGGGGTTGATAGTTTGTATGAAACTTCGCTACTACAGGTGCTAAGAATTCCAAATTTTGCATAAGGTGTCTTTTAAGAACGTAGATGCTAACTATGACGGGATTTTGCGAAATTCGACCCCTAAGGGGTTTGTTTTTGGGGTCGATAGTTTGTATGAAACTTTGTTACTGCAAGTGCTAGGCGTCTCAAATCTTGCATGCCGGTTCATTTTAAGACGTAAATGCTCAACAAGGTAAAAGATTTGTGAAATTCGACCCCTAAGGGGTTGTTTTTGGGGTTGATAGTTTTGAGACTTCATTTTTTACATATGGGTTCTTTTTTAGACGTAAGTGATACTAAAAAAGGGATTTTGCGAAATTCGACCCCCAAGGGGTTGTTTTTGGGGTCGATAGTTTGTATGAAACTTTGTTACTACAATTGCTAGGAGTCTCAATACGTAAGTGATAGTTAAAACGGGATTGATGAATTGATAGTTAGAGGTCTCAAATTTTACAGGAGGTTCTACTTTAGACATAGGTTCTCACTAAGTGAGGATCTTGCGAAATTCAACCCCTTAAGAGTAGTTTTGGGGTTGTTAGCAAGGAATCCCAATATATTCATTGGGGTTATTTTAAGAATGTAGGTACCATCCAAGACGGGATACTGCGAGGAAATAGAAATTTTGTTGAATATTGATTAAGATTTTCGAAAAGTAACTCTTATAGAGGGTGGCTGGGAGTAAAAATTCACAAAAGCAAAGTTCGAGAATCACGCGGACGAAGTCGCGGGCGGAGTGCTCGTAATACATAATATTGAACAACTTTCTCTATGAAGTCATCGTAACATCACGAAAAGAAGACCGCTGTTCATACATTTGGTTCGAATAGGCCAAAATATGTATAATCAGCTTATAGTGTGGGACAAAGGCCTCTCAGGCTATAATCCACTATACAGGTCCAATGTGAATTGATCGGTTACATTTCGAGTTTTTGATTCTAGGGCATACCGGTTTCCTCACAATGTTTTCCTTCACTATTTTTGAGAAGTCCATACCATTTTTATAAATATGACCACTCTTTACTGATACATGTTTAAGATTACGACTAAATATGGGCTATTGGAGATATGGGTTATTGGACTGGAGATTAACGCAGAATTTTCACTTGACGAAAAATGTGCACTTGACATAAAAAGTGCACTTCTCGAAGATTCTCGGTAAAAAAAATCACTCTATCGTATATAGTCGCTAAAAAGTAAGAAATAATTATAAAAAATATAGAGAGTAAACGGTTTTTATTTTGACCCATTGTGATAAAATTCTCACCATTTTTGCGTCAATTGCACATTTTACGAAGTGCACATTATGCGTTAAATTCTTGGCCTAATATTCATATTTATGGTTAGTAGTCGGTATATATCTATGAGGATGTGGTATGTAAATCGGCTTCACGCGACCAATTATAAGTATATTTATAACTTAATTAACGCGTATCAAGAATTGATATAATAATTTATAATCGAGGAAATTGATCGCTGAATGTCACATTACGAAATTAACTAAACAATTGAGTCTTTTTCGAAATGTGACATTCTGCTAATGAATTATTATCCTTATGGTATGTAAATAAGAGCTTTTTTGTTGAGTGATTATGTTAGTACAATTTGTAATTATTATAGATACATTGTAAGAGTGTTCATTGGTTAAACGTTGTATATTAACATAATAATAATAATATAACATAATAAATATTAATCTGCAGTTGGGGAATGAGTAAAATTATGGTATTTTAGGAGTGTCACAATTTTGGGCAGTATTATTTGAAAAAAAGTACGTTTGTACGTATTTTAAAGCCATGACTTGATTTTCATTGGATAACATTCCTGCTATGAAGCTTTATATTGAAATTAGTTGTGATTTTATTTAAAAAATAGTTGCTTTTAAGCTTTGCTGTTCGCATACATCTTGCAATTTATCATAGATATTTTTTTATCTTTTTTTTACGTGTAAATAATAATGGATGTCTTCGTACCTTCAGTTTTGCTGAAACATCCTTTAAAAAATGTAGTCTGCAATGTTCCATAAATAAAATATTAGGGCTCAATATTAGCTCAGTTTATAATGACAATAAATGATAGTTAAGTGTTGTGATTCATAAAATATTGCCATTATTTTTTTCGATTTTTTAAATAAGTAGACCCCGTCCCATTTTTTTATTTTTTTATGCTTTAGCCTGCTCAACGACTACCTTTAGTTTGGGTATAAGCCTATTGAGAAGTGAGTTCTTAAATGTAAATAAAATATATTAATTACTTTTCGGGCCTGTAGTATAGAAATACATTTCCTAATAGTATATTCGGGCACAGCAATCTTAATGTAATAAAAAAACAATATAATCTAGTACCTTATTGTTTAGCCAAAATATATGAAAACCCTGTTTAAAACCACCGATTTTTATCACAAATACTAATCCTTTTTGTACCTTTTGAATTAAAAACTTTATGAAGTAACAATGTTTGTACATTTAAGAATAGAATTATATATTTATAACAATATATTATATAAATACAATATAATTATATTTATGGCCAGGTACTGCTTGCAATTCTGTAAGCTTTTATTAATAATCATCGCAATAATGTATACATATGGATATCTTAAATTAAATGACCTATATTATAAAAATAACACTTGTGTAGCAGATTGTACTCATATTAAAATAATAGTTGCATAACGTACACTTTTTGCGTTCACCGTGATTTCATGAAAGTTAATAATTTTTTTGAACAAGCTCGTCTCAGATATCTTCAAAAGCGGTTGGTGAAGAATGACATGTAAATTCGCAACATTAAGTTACAAATTCATTAAGCACAATTCAAGTAAAAGTTATAAGTTTTCAGGAAACACCTCACTGGATCTAATACCCGTTTTCATTAACATTGGCTAAGTGTTTACTGAAATGAATTTCTAAATATGTTTGCACTGTTGAAATTATTGATGTAATTGCAAAGCCGAGTATTGAAAAGCTAATATCAAATGCTTACCCTAATGCAACCTCAAAAAAAAAAATGTTTTAAGATCGATCCGTGCTACTATTATATTTTTGCTTCGAACTTTTCAAAATCCAACAGTGCGGTTTTATTTAGGCAGTCATTTAAGTGTTCCTTTGTATTAGTGAAACGGGCTAAATAAGTCTAAGCCCTTTCGTACATAACGCGGTGCAAGTCTCCGATACCTTCCGACTTTTTAACCCCCGACGGAAAAAGAGGGGTGTTATAAGTTTGACGTGTCTGTCTGTCTGTCGGTCTGTCTGTGTGTCTATCTGTCTGTCTGTCTGTCTGTCTGTCTGTGGCATCATAGAGCCCGAACGGATGAAGCGATTTCAATTTAGTTTTTTTTGTATGAAAGGTGACTTACCTGCGAGTGTTCTTAGACGTGTTTGATGAAAATCGGTTGAGCCGTTTAGAAGTTATGGGCGTGAAAGTGGGGAAAGGTAACCGAGGGTCTGCAAATATACTCGAGTTGGGTATCAAATGAAAGCGTACTGAAAGGGAATATTGATGACTTAATCGGGAGTACTCTTAGCAACAAAAAAAAAAAATAAGTATGTACCTATAAAAAGTATAAAATAAAAAATAAATTAAAAATTTAAAAAACCCCCGACACAAAAACCAAGTTCCCTTTAAAAAGTAAAAATAATAAAAATACGTCGCGTTGGGGGACTGCAAATAAACAGGAGATGATGAATAATTTGGAGCAGTCCCCCAACGCGACGTATTTTTATTATTTTTACTTTTTAAAGGGAACTTGGTTTTTGTGTCGGGGGTTTTTTAATTTTTTATTCATTCAGGCGACTATCGCAATACAAATCCATAGAGGTTCGCACGAGACAATGGATACCAAAGGCGTAAAGTATCGGAGACTTGACTCGCATTATGTAAGGAGAGACTTAAATGGGAATTTATCTATTTATTAAATAATTTAAATGCTTGATCTTCTGGTTCATAATTATAATAACATAGAGGTTATTAGTTTTCAATTCACTAACATATTTAAACTTAAGAGTGTTACTTTTTACTTGCCATTGTACGATTAATGTTGAAAACGGTACTTATTATTTACGATTTAAGTCGATAAAGAACATAATTATAGTAAACAGCACATAGATACCTACGGTCAATAAAAGAGGTAAGTATTATGCGACGTCATAATCGTTTTATAACACTAGTACGCTTTTAAATTAACAATAATCGTATCAAAATAACATTTCGAAGATTTAAGAAAATTAATTTCACAGATGGCTGTCAGTGACGTTTACATTTCATTCATTACATATATGTAAAGTACGATTATTAATTGTAGTCAGTAAAATGACAGTTAAATGACATCTTTTCTCTATAGAAATGTACTAAATTTCATAGTATCAGTGACAGTTGCACTTGTCATTTTACTGACTACAATTAAAAATCGTACTTTAGGTAAAACATGCAGACGTCAAGTTCTTTTTTTCAACGTTATGTGAAGTTGTCTGCATTTATACCTTTTTTGTTGATTGTACAAAGTGTTTATAACCATTATGTTACTTCTTTAGCCGGGAATTCAGTTTTTGTTTTTCTGGAATATGTCATAATTAGAGTTGCTGAATGGTTTGGCCAGAAGTTAAATCAAACGAGCGATTTCCTAACGCCAGCTTTTAAGAGCCAAGATAGTTTAAAATCCAAGCGTCCAATGACGTAAAAATTACTTACACCATACTGTAAAAAAAGCATCTTGAATGAAAAAATTGAACGACCATGACAAATTCTAAATAAAACTAAAAAATAAACCAATAGACACCAAAATAAATTTCGGAGTCCGGTGACATAGATTTGTTCCATTCCTTCTTTTTCTCACCCCCATTTTTTTAACCCTTGGGTGAAATATATAGGTAATTTGATTACATTCACTTTGAAAACAAGACACCTGTCTACCCACTCTGCCGCATATTATAAAGGCGAGATATAACGTTACATAAAGGCCGTCAGACTATATTTTCGGTTGCGGAGCGGAAACGGAAATCGGGCGGGAAACCCAGAGGTTCTATCTACTTCATTCAATATGTATAGTGTTTGAGCGTTTCACCAACTGATCCTGCTTCAAGCGCCATTGCCCCCGCAAAATGTTACCTACATTTTCTCTTAGAGAGACAAAGCCGGCCGGGGTCACGGGACTAACGAACTACCGCGGCCCCGGAATGATAAGGGCTATTGGAGGACACCGAGGATTTTAGTCAGTACCTACTTGTCTGACTGTCAGTCAGTCCCTCCGGCCCTGCCCAGGGTCTCATTGGATGACTACCTCGTAAAAAAAACCAACATTTTCCTACATCAGCTGATATTCTTATTTTGATATATTTAAATATTAGGTTTCGTAATTGCATCACTAAGACCGTCACCCTAAAAGTTACTTCAAGACTTTAATCTTAGCGGTGAGCGGGGTGGCATTAGCGCGAACAAGACATTAATTACTTGGAAGTACGCGAATACACCACTGGTGGCGCCTCGTGGCGTGTTTCAAACATTTCACATTTGATCTTACCGCTTGCCGCCCCGCGCTAAGTCATCGCTCCCAGCGGCATGCTGGCGCGTCTCTCAATGACAACGTGTAGTGTAGCCTGCTGCTACTGCCCATAGCTTCAATTATAATAATATGCTCCGATTATAAATTATTCCGATTCAGAGCGACATACTAACATAAAAAATTATGATAGGGGATTCCCATTTTGAAAATGTGACAGGTGTGTTTTTCCCCAGAATTTTAACGATCTAGTTACTACATTTCATAATGAATCACCCTTTTAATATTTTTTGCAGTCTTACCAATTTTGTAACCTAATTATTAAGTAAAAAAAAAACTAAAAAGTCCCTATTTGGACAATTCATATCCTGTTCGCCGAATCTAAATAATAGAACCAAGACAATTTCCGACTAAAACTGCTTTAGTCGGAAACACAAATTATTATTAAATTCAACTACGACGTAACTAATTTTGTTATATGCGTATCTAATTATGAATGCTTCTATTCAACATTGTTGAACGAATGTTGCCATACAATAAGCACCATAATTTGTTGACATTTTCCGGGTTTGTAACGCTTATGCTCGTTTCCACTAACAGTAAGCGATTCTTGAATAAAAACCTTTACAATTTTTAAGATTCTCAATTCGGTTGGTATTTCATCTTTTAGTGCTAAGCCGAGCGCTTAAAATGCAACAGTGCACTGATTATATTATAAATCAGACCAATCTTCGGTACGTATCGAAATCCGGTAATTAATAAATATCTCTTCGTAATCTTGATCCTAATCTTTGTACCTATGTATCAATTAACGACCGTATTTGGCAATCTGTATGATCTCTCTATCTTCAGACCGTCAGACTGACAATCACAAGCAGTCATCAAAAAGCGCGGATCAAGATTTGGTTTGAGATTCAAATACATTTCGGGTCTTAAACACAACCTTAACAATCTGTTAGTGGACCCGGGCATTCGTTGTTGTAATTTGTCTACATTCGTAACGCTTAGTCTACAGTTAGCTACGCGTGCTACGAGATTTCGTAGCGATTATTGTGCAAACTTATTTGTCATTTTGTGCAAAGTTTTCGTAGCGATTATTGTGCGAACTTATTTGTCATTTTTTGTGAATGAGAATGCACATTGCAATCGCTACGATGCATGCGTGCAGTACCCACTATCATTGTTAAGGTGCAATTACACAGAAAGGTGTAGGTTTCTTTTAACTTATTATTACAATGTAACACGGTTATTGTATATTTATAAACCTACTAGTTTCTATATCTCTTAGTCACAGTTGAATTTTTCCGTAATAATAGTAGAATATTTATGAAAATCCATATCACGTGATTGTTATGTTATCCTTATCAGTAAGTTACCCAACTTTGGTATAAATGTATCGTAATTCGTTGCATTTCAAATGCTATTAAGATTGTAGTACAAAATGATTAATTTGTAGTTGTCACAACAGTTGTGTTAAATTATGGGAATAGAATTTATTTAGTTGAACAATTTGTTTTATTTACTCGTTTCTTTGGTAATTGCGTGTCGTAATCGCTGTCAGGGCGCGACACGATAGGTGTAATGTTTGCCCTTATCAAATTAATCACATCGCGATAAAGAGTCCGCGATATGTAGCGCGGCGAGGGAGGCGCGGCGTTGATGTCGAATGCGTGCCGCTCGTACTACTGTAGAGCTCGTAGCGTTATCGGGAAAGCGCGGGAAAATCGCGGCGCTGAGCGCTCGCTTCAGTAGGCTCGCGGCCGCCGACAGACATGGACGGGTCCGCGCGCGCGCTCGCTCTTGTACTCGCGGTGATCGCGCTCTCGTACGCGCGCGCCCACATACCCTCTCACGACAACATCCTCAGAATACAATTGTGGGACGCGGAGGGTCTTAGCAGGGATCCCATCACCACGTCGGCTCCGGCCACCACGGCAGCCACGCGCACCACCAGGCGCCACAAGTTGAAAGTGAACTTGGACTCGCTGTACGACGCTATGCTGGAGGAAGGCCATGGCGGAGGGTTCGGCAGGTTCACTCGGCACAAGGTGCGGCACAAGCGGCGCCGGCCCCGGCAGACCGGCGCGGACCTGCCGTGGAGGTTCCATTCCGGCGACCAGGTGCTGAACGTGGCTGTGTACAACGACGATGTGCCGTGGGAAGTTATCGAGGCTGACAATAGCGGGCCGGTGGTGAATGCCAGTGCAGTGAGTGACAGTGCCAGTTCTCCAGTGAATGAGCCGCGGGACGTGGGGCCCCCCATGCTGCTGCGTCAGCCTGAGGACGAGGTAATGAGTGAGAGCAAACACTGTATACATTAATGTAACGCGCCTTTCATCGTTATCGCCGCCCCGAGGTGGTTAATAGCCATTCACAGAACTGATAGGCTGCCGGCATTGCCGTAGGGATTTCTATTCACCGTTCCTTTTCAGGATAACCCCTCGGGCGACGATGCGTTGATAAAAGTGAATGCCCTTCATTGTTTTTAAAATATTTTCTCGCCGGCTGTATGTAGATCGTATCACGTTGCGTGAACGCGAGCGAAAAATAATTTTCAAGGGGAGATAGACTCACACAGTACCTTATCAGTAAGATATATTTGGCAGATTATCTGTTTGTTTTCGTCGATGTTTACGTTCGCGTACCTGTTTTGTTTTTACGAATATAATATTTTGATTGCAATATGCATACTATTATTATGAATGACCTGTATTCTGTTAGGTACTTCTTGGTATTTAGGTGATTGGGTAACGGGACTGGAACTACCAATTACACGTGACTAATTGGATGTCCAGTTAAAATGTTGTTAGGTGCCTAATTACGTACAACAAATTGGTTTATTGTTACCAAGATTGTCCAGCATTCTTAAGTATAAGTAGTAATCTTTTCTTTGGTACTGTACACAAAATAAACTTTCGAATTATTAAACGCGGAAAAGCCTGAGGTGTGAAACTTGGAAAGTACTTAACATGCTAATATTGTAGACAGTTACGAGTGTATACTTAGTAAACTGTAAAACTTGAATGTGCTACATAGAACAGCTACATTTAAATGTGTCCCTAGAGGACTAAATTAGGCATACGTGACTGGTTTTTAGTGTTCAACCTTTAGATTGTTAACCTTTCGCGAAACTCGCCGAGGGTCATGCGACCGACATAGGGTTGCCGCCCCGCACTATTACTCTTTCACATTTATTCACTCCCTTCCTGTTTTAGCATAAACGACTCATTTGAGTGTGTTCGCTTAAAATTCACTTAAAACATTGTTCGGGTCACTTAATTTAATTTTCATGGGACCACCGTGGGTTCTGTACTCATACGCACTAAAATATTCATTGTCGTGATTAAACAAATGATATTAGAGTTGTAATACTTCTAGTGTAAGCATTTCAATTTAAATCGATTACGTTGATATATCGATAACGTTTCCAATCGGATGGGGCGTTATCTCGTTCCGTGTGAGTTTATCGCTCACCTGTGCTAAGTTACCGAGTCGACCGCGTGCACGCACGCTGGCCGCAGCCGGCCGGCGGCGATCAACCGGAAATTAGGAACAAATCAATAATTTCCCAGCTGATACTGTCCACTATCGATGCGGCTAATTGAGTCTGATTGACTCGTCTGCCGTCTATCTACTCGAGTGATGCGAAATTTCAATCTACACCTGATTTAGGATCGTGATCGAAAATATTCGTTTCACGGAATGAGTCATATTTATTGTGTTGACGATGTCTGTGATACAGGTCTGTGTTATTATTTCGGTAATTACATTTCTTAGGTCATTAAGGAGGCTTATGTTGTTATGTTTAGTAATCTTACTTTACTTCAAATTATATGACTATTAAAATGATATAAAATAATGTGTCCTGTAATTCATCAAATATAAAATAAATATTTTTGGGGTCTTGAAAGGGATTTAACCTACAGTAACTTAGCTAGGTGTTTGCCAAAATCTAATAGCTTATAAGTCAAATTACGTATTCATAACCAAGTAAATTATACGAATCAGACTGAATAAGGGTCCTCAAATTAGACATTCGTCTGTGTCTTGAAAATTGCCATTTATATAACGCTTATTCTGAAATTCTAGATCTACGAAGTTACCTAAAGAAATTGTACAATAGCTCGAATGTTCTAAAGAAGATTAGCTTGGCAAAATTGTAATCCTAATTAGTTTACTGAATCGCGAATGACATTACATTACCATAGTACATAACGTAAATTGTAGGTATACAATTACTAAGTATTTACAGAGGTTGAGAATACCTACCGTATCTCTTAGCAACGGGAAAATCGACTTATATAACTGAGATTCTAAGAACACTAGATAATCTACATAATTATTAGTAGCTAAGCTAACAAACATAACGTAATCATAATGAAGGTATATAATATTAAATGATGGTTCAAACATTAATTAATTTATCAAGTAGGGATAGGTGTAATTAAGTATACCGCATTGCACCTCACGGACACATTTAGACCCCACATATTACTGTGCCGCGTTGTAAACCAACCCTCCGTCTCTTCATTACACTAGAATACGAATTTAACGGACACAGACAGTAATTTCTTCGTTAAAGCGAGTAGTAAAAGACTTTATTATGTTACAGAATTCGGCTTACGAAAATAATAAGAATTATTTAAGCAGAAACCATTAAATAAACGTAAAAAACTTCCTTCATTAGACGATTTAAATCGCAAGTAATTTCCGCGTGTTCATTCTGGATTTGTTACCACTTCTTACCGGTGTCCATCCCCAAAATAACGACCCATAGGCAACGCTTAAAAGTTAATTATCCTCCTTAAATTTATTATTCCTATAAAAATCTTTATGAAACGTAGACAGCCATAAGAAAATCGTAACAAAAAGTAATAATAATGAAGTTCCCCTTTGTGACGGCATTATAAAAAGGGAGATGTAATTCCTTAGTGAATCAAGCATCTGCCTTTGAAATATTGTCAGTCGTCAACCAAAATAATTATCTGTTTCGCTCCCCCTATCGTTAAGAGCGATGAGGCGAGTATTTTAGCGAAAATCGATGGCTTTACTTCCGCATAGCGAAGTCCACCCACCACATAGCACCTGTGACTACACAAACATGTTTTTTGAGTAAGAACAATATCGTGAATGTTTCACAAGCTTGGAAAATGGGAAGGGAAAAGTTTTGTTTGTATTTCGCGTAATAATCTTTACTTAACTTGCGTTAGGTACTTGGGCAAAATATAAAGGAATTTAAGTGAGTAAGGTACTTGATTTATCGCGGTAAACATTGTGCCTGAGTTGTTTGTCATTCTTTGTAAACGGTGCTTATTATGTAGGTATAACTCTAGGTAGACTACAAGACAACTTATGTTAAGTTAGGACCAACTAGGGGATTATTATGTTATTATGAAAACAAAGTAGCCAGCAGTCTACACGCATAGAAATTTTATGACAGAAAAATGCAATTACTCAGTCATTTTGTAAATTCACCCAAATAACGCTTTGCGGGGCGTACTGCGTAGGCTATGTTTAATCCTCGCTAGTTTATGTTTTAGTGGCAATTTAGTGTAATTTAATGTTATAGTCTGTTATGATCCCTAGAGAAGCGTCATATATCTGTGTGAAGTGTTTCATTCTTGTTACTAAGTTTGTGCTTAGAACACACTTAAGAGTTTCAACAACCACCAAACGCGAATTGGTTTTGTTACACAAATGATGACTGTCTTTACTGTTCCTGTTAAGTTGTGATGGCAGTTTCATGTTAAGTTAAACCAATGTTAACTTTAGTGACATTTTTAAGTTTATCTTGGACTTTGCTAAAGGAAAAAACTGTGAAGAAATCTGGAAAATTTCAAAGTCTTGTCAAAGATCTGAGCGTCAAGTCATATAAAATCTGTAATTATGACTTTCCAATGGGGAATCAATGATACTCGATTGAAAGAAATGTCATAGAATGGTCCTAATCCTCCCAATTCCTAATCTCTTACAAGTGGTTTTTTTGCTATTTAAGAAATTCTTTGTACTTTAGATTGCATAGAACACTAATAAATGCTATGTAAAAATATTTACAAATGAAATCTGCCATGAATAAATTAAAGTTCAATTATCAATAGAACACAATTTTATTAAGAGACTAATGAATTTGGTGAAGAACTTTTAGCAAAATTACAATGGGATCGTGTTGGAATGACGAAAATAAAAATAGCATCTTTAGCGTTGAAGGGTATTCAGAAACGGCTTAATTAGGACTGACGTCAGAAAGAAAGTAACTTTTTCTTACATTGTTTATTTCCTAACCAATCAGTTCGATCTAATAGCTTCCTACTTTTTATTATTATCAATTAGTGGTTGCCAGCTATTCGGACGTTGATCGATAGATTACTAGATAAACGGGCACTGATTGAAAGGTTCCGAGGTCTGACCACATTTTGCACTCAACGGCTTAACGAGGATCTGTAGTTTAGAAGTAAAACCGTAGGATAATAGTTATAAACTTGGAAAGTGCCTTTAATTTGCGGGAAAGTGTTATTCTTTGAAGTTATACTTCAAATTAGCGAATTATTTTCAGCAAGCTTAGCTTTTTCTTAATTTTGAGAAAAAAATAATTTTATATGACCACGAATCTCCTTAGGAAATCAATAAGATATTAGATACTAATTATATTTGCAATAAACAGTTTTGTCATTTCAGGTTTATATCCCTTTACTAATTTCATACCTACCCACAAACATAAATTCACGCCTATTTTCCAATGAGATAGGCAGAAACTTGTGAACTTTCTTTATATATATATGCCTTTTGAATCTACATTTATAAATCTAGGTATGCATGCACATCGGTTATAATTACTATGCACCTGACCTTTCCGAAGAACGTCACATTTCTGATGTAAAATCCGTGAAGTCATTGTGACGCAGGCGCATCCTTTCTTTCCTGAGTCATTTTGTACATAGCCTTCGATACATCCGTGAACCGTGATTGTAATTTTGATATCCGCAAATTGTTTCTGCTACATGGGGAAAACATTTAATTGGTCAGCTTATGATGTTAGCTTATTCAAATAATTGAACCTGTTATTTAATTTGACTTTTTTTTGTAAGGTTCACGGCATGTGACGACTGTCCGATCACAGTTTTACAGATCTTTGAACTGTGAACAAACTAGCTTGAGCCGAGTGAGTTCAAGTAGTTCGTATATAGTTGTCACATAAGAAAAAGGTGATCAAATAATAATAATTATATTATATTCAACCTCAACTATAGAGAAAATTAAAATAAGAAGTATGTAACGACTTAAAAATTATTCTCAATTCCATGACATTCTAATTGAATGAGAACCATTTTTGAAGTCGATTAAAAAGTAACTCTTTGAAAGTAGCGGGTCCATTATATTATATTAATTAAACCAAATTATATTTAAACTTCTTACTCGGGCTACTACTTAGGAACTTAATAATAATCAGCCTAAAATATCCACATAAACTTAGGTACATAATAACATGGCTCGACGCGGTATCGCTTTATCAGAATTAGTGATGCTTATTGCCTGTATCGTAAATCAGTTCGATGACATTTATCACTTAATTTATCTCTATCCGATGTGTTCCGTAACGAAAGCCCGAATAAAGGGAAGTTATGTGTCTTCACCGATATTTTGCTGTGAGGGTAGAATGTTCGAGAAGTGGGTGTCTCATTGTAATCATTTTGAAGAAGCCTTATAAGTCAACTTTGGGGAGAAATTTGTTGAAAGACAAGCTGTCTGCTCTATTGTATTTATAGCGGAGAATTGAGGCATTTTTTTAATAAATTTTCCACTATTTTAGATAGGTACCTTCGTTACTAATATTTTAGATTTTTGACGAATACAGGTTCAACAATGATGTGATTTCCATAAAAAAATTTAATACAACGCGTCGCGAATCGTAAAGATTAAAAAAAATAGGATGCCTGTCAGTGGGTATTATATGAGGATTTCAGGTAGAAATGAGTGTTTATCATTTTATTCATTTATTGCGTACTAAAGTGATCCTTCACGACGTTTTAGATTGATCTGTAGTTTAAATCTTGCTTCATTCCTTACTTATGATGCTTGTAAGCAGAGTAATCTCTTAGCTTTGTATTACTGTGATCCTGTGCTAGAAGGACTGCTCTACATTAGATTAGCCTCTCTCCGCCGATGCGACTATATGTAGTTCGTATATGGAATATAGACATGTATCGTATATAACATGTATAGTACGTATATGAATATACTTTCTCGGTTCTTTTACTTTTTAAGTATAGAACGGAACGAAATCTTTAAAAGAGAACTGTACTTTTTGTTAATTTAGTAACGAGACTAGATTTAACCCAAGAAAGGCGTTGCATGTAAAACGTATTTGCTGTTAAATTTTCACGCATTGTCTGGAACTCTCTTTATATAGTTTGTACTTATTATTCCTCTTGTCATGATTTCGTATCAATTCAAAATATCCGGTATATATAGATGCCATCAAAAACTTGCTTAAAGCCTTACTCAATCTAATATCCTAATCCGAAATCAGTGTTCAGGCAAGCTTTATGTAATTTCCGGCATCGGAAAAGGCAAAACATCTCATACTTTTCTCTGAAAAACGAATATAAAGAAGTCAGAATCATGTCATTCTCATTCAGTTACGATAATATAATATTTTTTTACCTTTTCATCTCAAATATTGCATAAATCAAACATCTATTTTGTTTATCAGCAAGGGGATACGCCTAATCAAAGTATTCGAGATCATAGATAAAAGGAAAAAGGCATAGATAATAATATGTGGATGGATACATAATTTCAAAGCTCAATTCGAGTTTCTGATGAGATTGTCGAGTGCACGTTCGGGGATTACACCGAAGACAGTTAATATACCCGTGCTGTGTCGTGTATTAAGGCAAGTTCCGTAAGATTTATGTATGAAGAGCCTTAAGTGATTGGCTGTATTACTTACGATGTAAAGTAGGCAATATGTCTTGGAAAGATTGAAGATGGGAATAGTGGAGTTTGGAAATTAAGAGTCGCTGAAGTTTTAATTAGAACTTGGAAGTTAGAACGTTGAACGGACTACGTATGGAAGATTTAAAGAAATCTTTGAGTTGACTTTGTGCCTAGCCTTTTCCCAACTTTAGGGTCGGCTTAGTATTTGACATGGAGCGACTGCCTGTCGGACCTCCACAACCCAGTAACTGGGCAATACCATAACCCATGGAAGACTGATTGTCAGACTTTAGAGCTTCTGATTAACAGTAACGACTGTGAAAGATCTACAAATGACAGCCGGGACCAACGGCTTTACGTGCTTTTCGAGGCACAAAGGAAACTCGCTATGACAGATGGTAACCCATCCACAGACCAATCTGGGCAAGCGCGACTTAACCTAGAAGATCGGCTTGTGCGGCTGTAATTACTAAAAAAAGAATTCATAAAAATAATAAAGTCCTGACTCTATAATTACCTTGCGGGAATCCATGATATCACATGTTATTAAAAATAACTAGTTTTTATTCTGCGACAAAAATCCAGTCTCCTTTCCTACATGTGTCTTTGCATGGTGGGACTGCATCCTGAAGTCTAGATTTTAACGCGAAATTAAAACTAAATATTTTTCATAACATTTAATACAGCGAATAAGTTTATTAATTATTTTAGAACGATAAGAACTCAACTCTCTATGACTCACAGTCTCAGCTAATAAATAGTTGATAAACTTTATGACCCATTCGTTGACCACATAATGGACAAAGTGTTTAATATTATTTTCTTCATATAAGTTAGTGCGTGGTCTTCATTTATATCTTACTTCTATATGTATTACAAATGCGAAAGTTTGTGGAAAGAATCGTGTGAAAGGAATCTTGATCTTCAATAGTAAATAAATAAGTCGCGCTTATAAAGGTTGATCCGATGAGTTACATCCAAATTAAAAGTAAATCATTTTAATTAGTATGTATATGTTACGGTAAGAGTGAATAATTGAAGATTATTTATAATTATCTATTATTATTAATAATTACCGAAAGTCGAGGTTAAAGTGATTAATTAATCACATTTGTCGGTTGTTATTAATAATTTGACCCTAGTAGTGATAAATGTAATAAGAAAACTTCCTTCACAGGAGCAAGTCGACGGAGCCCCGCTCAGCGGGGCTCCTACTTCTGCGTGGTTTAAAAAAAATAACCAAAAATAAAAACAAAATAAAAAAATAATAATAAAAAAAATAACCAAAAATAAAACCAAAAAAAAAAATAATAATAAAAAATGGCGGGGTCTGAAAGACCCCGCCATCCTCTTCTAACCTAAATTGTCCGAGTCGGGGTGCCAGCAAGTCCCGAGGTTAGACCTTGTTCTAACCGGCTAAACCTAGGTGTAACCGACCACATGCGGTTAAACCTACGTGTATCATACTTATCTTCAGTTAGCACTAGGTTTAGCCGTTTAGTTTATTAATTTTATTACTTTCACCAATATGTGTCGTGAATTATTAATAATTACTACTAAAAGTAATAAATTTCGATCGTGTATTCACATTTACCAAAACATGTGATTATTATTAATAATTTTGTAAAAATATTAATAATTTTCAATTTATCAGATTTACCGTAACATATATAATCTTACAAAATCAATATCATTATTTTGGAAAATGGATATGTCTGTTCGTTTTTATTTCTCTTAATATTGCGAGTTTGACTAAACATATACTTAAGAGTGATACTTAGGGGATGGCTATGTATAAGTTCTTAATTGTTCCTCACGTTTATTTATTTTTAGACTACTAAACTGCTGAATTTTTTGTGTTTTTTTTATTCAATTGTACTATATCCAAGTGTTTGTGTAGAATTAATGCAGTGAATACAGTAAATAGCTATGTCCACTTTAATGTCTCTATCAGCGGACTATGTGGGAGTCCTGGGTCATGTTAACACGGTTCAAACAATACCATGCGCCCACGCATGACTGTAATATGAATTTAAATGGAATATACCGTATTTTGTAGGTGTTAGAGGTTGTTATGTTTTGTTTAATGGTACAGTTTAATTTGATGATTTCGGGCGGCAAAGTTCGTTTAAAAATGGATTATTTTTCATTGATGTCATTGAAAAGTTGAAAAGTTCAAATTCAATTTTGTTTTGGTGTTTGGTGTAAGATTTTTATACGCAATAACGCCTGCGTCGCGTCTTCGCAAAGATATTTTACGAACGAGAAATTGAGCTGCGAGCAGGGTTTGAACCTGCGTCTTCTGTACTCCAGTGTAACATGTAAACAGCGTTTATAAAAACAAAGCGATCGAGAAATTTAGCTTCAAGTCTATTGGTTGCGGTGGCCTAATTGGTTAAGGCGTCTGGAGTACCTATCCAGACGACGCTGGTTCAAACCTGGTCGCAGCTCAATTTTTCGTTCGTAAAATATATTTGGTTAGAGGGTCTGTTTCTCAAGGAAGGCTTTTATAGGCTTCGTAATATCACGACACAAACAACCAGTGGGTGTCAAACCTTAGGGAACAGCTAGTTAATAGATAATTATATTTTTAAATGTATTCTGGAATGTTTATTAATATGCTCAATTTACGATACAAGTTAACAACACACGTAGACTATTAACTTTATTGTTTTTTTTTAAACTTATTAAAATGATTAAGTTATTAAAACAGGTGAAACTTACACCGGGAACCAGTTAGAGAAATAATGCGTTTTGCTGGTGTGGTAATATTGAACTTTAGAATAGGGTTGCCAGTATAATAAATACAGTATTCTACTATACCTATTTAATTTTGACATTTTATTGTTGAGTTCTTTTTTTTGCGGCGGTTAACGAAAAAGGAATGTAAGTACGTACTTATCCTGTATGTTTTTGAATTTGTCAAATTATGACTTGGACAAATGAACTGTCATTTTCCTTGGACAATATGCGACATAGGCGCAACACATTTTGTCTCTCATTTTTCCCTGTTACTCAACACTGTATCATTTACTCCTTTTTCGTTCATACCATTCCTCACATAATCCATCCATGCCGTTTTTAGCTTTCCTCTCCCTCGCCATCCATTAACTTTCATATTCATCACAATTTTCGTCAGAAGTACATCTAGGTAGGTGCGTTCTATGTGCTGCGCAGTTATCACATTGTCGATGTAAATAAAATTCCCATGAATAATTAAGTAGGTAGTTTCATAGTGGTTATTCAACAAGAAAGTCTTACCAACAAAGTAAGTACCAACATTTTCCTTGAAGTTTCCATGCATTTAAAACATAAGCAATGAAGTTGCTATTCAAGGTGTTACGTTAATAAAACCTCTTTCGACACGTTAGGCGTAAGGTACAATGTATGAAACTGTCAACTTAGTCATGTTTACTTATTCATAAACACTGGCAGGTTATGAGCATGTACTCGCTCCTGTCACTGGCTTCCTTATTTGAATGTCTTCGAATGTCAGTTTCGCGGGATTATAATCAGGTAGTGAGGTAGTGTTTGAAGTCGATTACGGTTTATAACCGGATTATACCTAGTTTGAAAAGCCCTGTGAAGTGTTGGTACCTCCTTAGTTAGATATCATGGTAATATTGGATTTCGTGTTGCATTATTTTCGTCCCACACTGTTGAGATTGCAGGGTTTTTAAAATAAATATTTATAACACAAGCATTTGTTTGCAAAGTTAAAGATATGAATGTATTTTAGTTCATTTTATTTTTAATTAAACAATTTAATATTTAATCTTTATTTTTAGCACTGGCAACCCTGATTATTATCTCGGAATTAGCGTACGTTAATGCGAGGGTTAGTAAATAACAGTCATTAGTTATAAAGATACCGATCGAGCAGGATGTAGGAATGATCCTACAGGAGCCAGTTTCGATATTATTTCGATCATTATCTTGACTTCTACCACTACTAGTGCCATCTTGGTTGTTAGTAAGGTATTGGAAAAAAAATACTGGACAAGAGTGAGTTGAACTCGTACGGGAACGACATCACAAAATTTTGAAAAATGATAAGGAATATTGTTTTTGACACCATCAAATTTTAAAATTCTACGCACTATGCTTATAATTATGTAGGTTTTTCATTTTGAGGTTTTCTTTTTTTGGAAAATATCATGTGTTTATCTATAATGGTTAGACATACACACAGACGGGCAAACAGAGGATTCTTTAAAATAGCTACCTTAAAAAAAAACGTTTTTTTTTTTATTTCACCTGCCAGCATTTGATAGCGCCATGCAGTTCTTATTTCTTTTAATAGTAACTGAATTAGCATTTTAACGCGGTGATAAACTTCGAAAGCAGTGTTTTTAAGCGTTTCTGTAAAAGCTTGATTAATTTTAATCATAGCGCCGGTTTTAATTACTCCATAATTTATGAATAAGAAGATATCTTTATCGAGCTATAAAATTATAAAACAGGTACAAGATTATGGCGTTAGTATGTATTATAGTCTTTATTTACGCAAGAGTTTATACGTTAGTGAATAAATATTTGTTATTCTTTTTTTTTCTTCACTTGGCGTGTTGATGGTAATTTAGATCGAGTCGGCCTAGAACTCCGTTGTTTTTTTTTATTTGTTCTAGCTATTTAAATCACATGAATCATAATCATAAAATCTTTATTAATCTAGACATCAATCATAACAGGTATATTTTAAATGGAGAAAGACGTTTGAAGTAGAAAGGTCCTGTAATGCAGATTACCTCGACGAATGGATATGACATTTTATCTGTAGTAAAAATTAAAGTAAATATAGAATTAGAAATAGGCTCTTGATGTAGGTCAAAAATGTTCATGAATTCAACTGTTTATTACTAGATTTTCCTGATCACAGCAATGTCGCAGGATAATTAGATCTTTCGTATTTTAACAAAAATAAACCTAGGAATTTCGCGTAAACACGTATGGCTTCCCTTTCTGTTTTGGAGGATTCAAAGGAACCTCATCATTCCTTACTAAAGCATGTCAATTTTTGCGAATATTCTGTTTATCAAATTATCCTGCGACAGCAATAACATAAACCATTGCAATTCATTGTTCATCTACCTAAAACAAAAACACGAAAAGTCCTTTTTTTACTTGATAAAATTATCAAATGAGTCCTCCTACCCAGGGCAGAGCGGGAAGAACTGCCAAACTCGTACTGACTAAAATCCACGGTGTGTTATTGAAGGGCCTTTACGTTCCGGGGTCACGGTAATTCGATGTCTCGCGGCCCAAAGTAACAGGGAAAAATATTGTAAAAAAAATATCCTTAGTCAAGTGAGAAACATTAAATATCCATAAACAGCTCCATAATATTCCGACAGATAAAGTCACGCCATGAACATATGAAGGGTACTTTCTTTTATGTTGGCAGTACACGCCATATCGTCGAAATGTCAGAAGTCCCGACATTTCAATCGCGAGTCGTTTCCGCAACACGCTACTCGTACACTGCCTGTCTGGTTATGTCTTAAATTGAGATCTATTGTGAATTAAGGGTCAGTATTTTGATGACTGGTTAAGTAAACTATTCGTTAAAGTGCTAAGGGCCAATTTTTCAAGGGCCAGTTAAATGACGAGATAAGGTTAATTCTACAGTCAACAAGAATCTCAATTTGTTAATTGTCAGATAGGCTCTAACGGCCAGTTAACCCCTCTAACCAGTGAATAATCTTAACTGGTCCCTTACACACCCGTTAGCATACAAAACATTTATACATACATTAAGTGTACATTATTTACACTTCGTTACAAAATTAAAGAATTTTTCAGTTTTTTTTTTGCTTATAGTTTACTTAAGCTTGGCTCAGCCGCCTTTCATTCGACATAAAAGACCTTATTTGTATCAAGTTAAATGTTCTTATCCTTAAAATGGATAGGCTTGTTCGCTTGTCAGAATATGCACATTAACTTTTACGTTTAACTTGATGCATTTTGTTTCAAATTGACGATGCACGATGAGTTAAAATTAATACCAATTTGATTGAAATCGCGCGAGATAATTAGGCTGTAAATTGCAACCGATGATTAGGTAATTACTATCGATAATCAGGAATATTGGTACGGTAGCCCAAGGCAACATAAGCCCACAGCACAACTGGATATATGAATAGCTTTGAAGTTTGAAACTGGCGTCTGTCTGGAACTTGCCCAGTCCAAGGTTTTGTAAGAATATTACTGTACGTTTTCTACATAATCGTTTCTGAATGGTATGAAATATTAGCTCTTAACACTTAAGAGCAGGTTATTGATCAGTAATTAAGTAAAATTTTCGTTAAAATGCAACACATTAAAATATCTATAGAATTTTAACAAATAGTTTACTTAACTATTAATCAGACAACTGGCTACTACTATTATACGAGTAACTGTAAAACTTAGTGTGGATGGATGTAAAAATGATTGAATGAATTTGGATGAAAACGAATTGAGAAACTCCTCCTTTCTTTGAGGTCGGTTAAAAAAATAGTCAGAAAGTTTGTAAACTAGTTTAATAAAAGAAATACATGTCACCCAGTACTGCGATTCCGTGGGACACTTTTCGTGGGCATAGTCGCAGACATAAGCTAGTACCTACTCATATAAATCTCACCAAGAATCTGAGGAGAATATTCGAGTAATTTAAACTTGAATTATAATTTACCTTCAAGGTAAACTGTCTCCGAGCGTAGAGATCCAACTCTATAAATTAGCGTCATCCCACCTTACTTCAACTTTGTATCTAATTATACAATATCAGTTTACTCATTACGAGATTTATCTTTACTCTAAACCCGTAAATTTTCATCCGATACAAGAATATATATACTTTCCATAGTAATATGTTACTATGACACTGATTTAAGGGCCTTTTGTAATTATTTCTCTTCATTTCACCGCGGTACATTCGTCTTTTGAAATAGTTATCAACGATGGAGGTTTACATCTGTACAGTATAGTGCACAATCAGAATCGTCTGTCAGACAATAAATAACATTCAGGGACTCGTTGAGAAGCCACTAATTAAGTTCTTGTGAGTTCGGACGTCGCGTGGGCGAATGATATCCCATCTTAACGATCCAGGGATTTATTGTCACCAACAAATCGAACTTTACCTCAACACCTTTAAGAGTCATTCTTGAATAAAAAGCGGTAAACTTATAAGTTTCTTATGCAAATTCATAATATTTAGTTGGTGGATGCTGATTCTATTTCAATAATTGATAATGCTAATGAAAAGTCTTGTATGAAATATGTTTTTTAACGATGCCTTTGTTTGGTGGTCGTTGCATATGATTTATTGGGGTTGGTATTTAAACATGCTTCGTTAATCAACGACCCAGTGACAAGTATAGAAAAGTGTGTTCATAATACTTACATGTTCATACATTAACAGAAACATTTAATTTAATGTCTATTTTTATTAAGATTTCTTATTTCATCTTTTTAGAAGCAACCTTAGGTACTTCTTTATTATTCCTTTAATACAGTTGCTACGAAATTACCCACGACAAACATATTAGTAACTAATGAGCTTACCCCAGTAACAATATATACGCACAAATAAACTAATACCAAGTCTAGACCATTTCGTTTTTCTTGATCGAATAAATATGATTTTTCTAGCGTATAAATGAGTCGACAAATTGGAGTACATTTCTAGCGATTTGTAACTTGTTATTTTTATAATAATGGTAATATAAAACTACGTATTCCTTGGAAGTATAGTACTTGACTTTAGAAATAGTCAGTTGAAACATTTTGAGAAAAAAATGAAAATCCTGACTATCCTTTTAAAAATACCACTTGGAGATCTAACCTTAAGCCCGCGTTTCCATTGTACAAGTTACTTGTATACAAAGTGCAAATTGTATGCAGGTATGAACTGTAGATTAGATTGTGTTATTTTTCAATTCAAGGAACTTTTAAACCAACATTGCGTCGCACTAGTATGCCAAAATAGTCTAATGGATATGCGCCAAGCCTACACAAAGTTACATTAATTTGTCATTATTAGTGGCCGTGTTAACGAAGACAGTTAACTCAAACATGTACTGGATTGTCATTAAGCTACCGAAAAACAAAAGCGTATGAATGCAAAACACTTTCAAAGTAACTACCGCTTATGAAGAACCCTCAGGACCTATAAAATCATACTTACAAACCCTAGATCTGGACCGACGTAGATAAATGATATTTAGATACAATAAACCTCTAAACTAATATTAGTATTTTGTTACGTGTACAATATCTTAGGACCTATACTTTGTGAAACTGCATTAGACACTGGACCTCCGTGGAGAGTAAGGTAACGATCTTAAATCATAGTGGTCGAATCGTACCGGCCATACGAGGGAATGCTCTATATTCATTTCTGAAATTGTTAGAGGGTAAAGTGGATGCAAATTATAGAAATTAGTTTCTTCTCAAGAAATTGATATTTTATGTTGTTGTACATAGTATTTTGAAACTTATACTACTACAACTTCATTCGGAAAACAAAAAACTTTTTTGTTTTCCGAACGAAGTAAATGAACTTCGAGAACGTTCTGAATATTTGAAAACTTTATTACAAAGTGAAATAGTGCAGGATTTCTCCACGGATTAGCATTCTTAAATTGATTTTTAACTGCATGACATAACCGTTAGCCAGGTACCATTCAAGTACCTGACATCAGCTCACGGACAAAAAACACGTTTTACAACCATGTAAATAGTCACTGTAAACAATAAAATTAATAAACGTAACCGTATTCATAGGTGGGTCCCATCCATTACATCTCTATAATAAAGGGGCTTAATTGCCGGACCTCCAAGTACGATGTCGTCGCATCTTAAATCATGGTAATCAATTTTACGTCCAAATAGAACAATGTGTAATCCTTTGATAGTATTTTGTCTCGTTCTTTCGTTGTTGTCAAAATCACAGTGGTCTCTATGGTCATATCAATAAGCTTACTGTTAGGTTGGTAGCACTGATGAGGCTGTCAACATTATAGTAAACTCTATTTTGGTGACAACTAAGTTGCTGTTGGACTGTAGCTGTGAAAGGACTATGGTTCGTCCTCATAGTTTTGTTCCCAAACAATGCGTTGAGCGGACTATTTGTCAAACTTGTGTTCTTACCTGTCCTTACCTCTGTTTGTTCGCCACGATTTATGTATGACTGGCTGGTCATTGACAGACAGTGTTTGTTCTAGTGGCGTTTAGAAAAACTTGAACAAATATTATGTTTGCTTTGACTATGATATTATCAAGATCGATTACCTGTTTCTTGCTACGAGTGTGCCTTGCGGTTTTTACCTTGAATTATTATGTGGTTTGCAAACAGATTGATTTAGAGATATCGTAATCTGTTAACACTTTTTTGTGTGGTAATGATGAGGAAGTGCACTACACCTACTCAAATACATTTCGCATTCTTTAGTACATTTTTTGTATTAAGTTCGCTTGAAGTATTTCCAAATCCTGCTTTGCAACTTTCGGAGAACCATAATTTTTTTACTCAGTGTTATCCATAGCATTAATTGCACTAAAGGCATAAATAATGTTGAATAAAGATTTTACACATTACCTAGTTGCAGGCAAAGGCATAGGACACACAATAAAAATAATTTGGAAGTTTCTATTGTTAAATGATAACAGGAACTGGTTATAAAACAAAGCCAATTCCCATCATAACGTCTTACATAAGTACACAATTCATAAAACAAAAAAAGTATTACGTAACAAGAAATTCATTTATCATTCCCTTACATAAGGTAAGGTTTTAATGGACAAGATGTAGATTAAAATACTGTCCTTTGTATTCACTATTGTTTCAAGTAATAGGAACAAGGTGACGCAACTTCTTTACAATATTGATTTATTATTCGATTCGGAATCGGTTGGCTCCTTTTTATCATGTAAAGTCATCATTACTTCACGTACTATCGAGTTTTACTGGCGTACTCAATTATGTCTGTGTGTTCTTCATCGTAATTGTGTAGTGATTTTGAATATACTATTCCACTGGTTTCTACTTTCGTGATTCCAAAGTCATTTTAACGATAACTTTGAAAAGAAAATTGCTTGCGCTCATCCTTATATGATAAACTTTAACTGTGCCTTTACTCCTTCGTAATTGTTAAAAAAAGTTTTTGCTACACGTAGACATACTTAGATAGTAATAATGTCATAGATTATATTAAAATTTACTGATGTTACTACTTGGATTTCTTTTGTCTTTAAATCTAAATATACGTCTATTCAACTCTAACCGTAGCTGAATTAATTGCTTTTCAATTATATAATTGAATTGAAAGAAAAACATACCCAGCAATACTTATAAACCGGACACTTACGGTTCTACACTTAAAGCGTCAAGAAATATAAAAATACCCATCTTAGTAATGGCGGAAAACCGTCTCATTTACCGTTTCTTATAAATTGTAAGTCAAATGAGGCAAAGGTATCGTGGAGGCAGTAATCGTTGAGTGAGCTAACTGTCACTCCTTGTACGATGAATTTATTGGCTTTCAACCATCTTACTGGACTCGGTTTCAATCAAAACATGATTGAAATGGTTTTTGCTGTTACGTGTTACAATTTGTAGAAGAGCTTTTTCTGGTTTGCGCATGTTTGATTTGGGAAAATAGGGATGTGCTGAACAGATAAAAGGAATCTTGAATTAAAAGTATCGTCTGTCTTATTATGGTTAGAAGGTATCCCACCGGAACTTGCTAAACATAATCTTAGATCAACAGTTAGTATCGTTGAAGAACCGATAATTATGGGCCTAATACTACGTGAGAAAAAAGAACATAATCGTGTTTTGTAGTCTAGATTATAACGTTTGACAACCATAAAAAAAATTGACACTACAGTCACCAAGCATTGAGCTATTATTATTACGTATAGAGACGACACTACGTATCACCACTGTGTCCCATCCAGGATGAGTGCACGCGCACAAGTTCATTCAGTTGTTTGACAGCTCTGTGGCGTGCTCTAGGTGCGCGCACTCATCCTGGGGACACAGTGGTGATGCGTGGTGTCGTCTCTATAAGTAGTAATATAATAATAGCTCAATGTCACTAAGTAGATCATTGACTGATCTAAATGATAAAATCACCATCAACAATACAGCCTAATTACGTAAACCCTCAATCTTTTTGTCTCGCTATAAATGGAAAACTTTCGACTTCTTGATCTCTACCGATAAGCATTATAGGCGCCGGTGTTTTCGATCGAGTTACGTAATAGCCCTACAGGATTTATAGGCGACCTTTAAGCAGTTTTACGATCTATTTCGGTTGCTATGCGGTGTTAAACAGTCGGTTTACTGATTGCCTATAAGCTTACAGTTCATGAGAAATTGAAAGGATTTTTTTTGGCAAAGAAAATGTTTTTGTTACCGATTGAAATAAAGTGATGTGAGTGGAAAATTCTGTTATGTTTATTAGGTAGTTACTTTGCCGTTCAAGTACAATAATCGAATTTCTTTGTCCTAAAGATAGGTCAAGTATGTACCGAATATATTTATTAGGTAATTTTGAAGGTTTTAGCAATTTGAAATTCATAGCAATGCGTGAATTGTTCGATTGTATTTTTTTATATAAAATTATCACGTAGATACTACATTCAAAACAAATCCAATTTAAATACCTACAACATTTTTACAACGCGCCATCAACACAAACCATTCCGTAGTCCGTTCAAATGTATATTTTGTCATACATATGTTACTGTATAAAGCACAAAAAGGGGGAAAAAACAAAACGAAAATTGAGATCCAAAAACAATGCGACACAAAACGGAGGTGACGTGCCGTTTGTTGTCACTATACTAACAATTTATGCATGAAGTCTAATGGGCCGCTCCATCAGGCTTGTTTGCAAAGCTTTCTATGAAATTTTATTCGGTAATAGCCCGTATAGGCTCCCTCGTCTTCCCTCAATATCACATTGTCAATATGAGTTGTTGTTAAGTGATTCGGGAGAAAAGTTTCGCATTACCCTTTTTGAGTTCACTGTTGTTTGCTTTGGTTGGACCTGAGCATTAGTCTTTTTTTAATTTGATGTTGGTTGTTTTTTATGAGAGATTTGAATTGAAAATTTCCAGCAGGGCACACTTGATAGTCACTGACCAGCAGTTGTCAACCTGAACTTGGATGGCTTGATACCTGTTATGAGTTGAGAAGTGGAGTGCCTCAAGTAGCAGCGTTAGAATAGTTGATTTTAGGGAACATTTACATTTCCGTTTCATTGCAAATGCCAATACGAAATTTACCTTTTGACAGCTTTTCGATGGTCACCACACAGACACCGAGATACGCAGTAGCCCCGCAGGTCACTGTTAAGGTTTATTTATTTAGGGACTTCAAAAATGTGGAAGTTTGTTTAGGGAGTGATTGTTTGGATTTTTGACGATTTTGCTGTTAATAGCGCAGTCTGTCATTGCCATTTTTATAAACTGTGATAAACAGCGGACGCAATATTTTGTATCAGGGACAATATCTGCAATTTAAGACCAAGATTACCAAGTATTGATACTTTATCGTTGATTCCAATTACTGTTATGATCGAATACATTCATCAAATGCGTTACGCACGATTAATACCGTAATACGTGACATTTGGGATTTCCAAATAGCTCTTCACTATATTTTCTAATGACATGATAATAATCTTCGTGATGACATTGACAAATGTTGCATGTGATGCTTACGTCACCAGATAATTCTCTAATTACCTCTGCTCACCGTATAGTTACTTCCTGGCAATAATAGTCAAAGCATAATTACTATGGAAACTTGAATACGCCAAATTGCTGATGATGATATGACTTAATTCTATGCACTAAACAACATTATCATCTCAATTGTAACCCACGTTAGTTAAGGCAGAGGTGTGCCCAATGTTTTTTTTCCCAACAATCTAGCAAAATTCACAGTCACAGCGAACAATCTGAAAACTCCTAGAAAACCGAGCGAGTATCAACGACCCAGTAAAACATGTTACTACCCAACTTACCATCACAAACACTAAGCTGAGAAAACAAATTCTACAATTCCAGCACGTAACCAGAGTGGTTGAATATGCATCGTGTAACAAGGAGACAAGAACATTCGAGAGCTAGGAATGCGTTGAATAGAATTCTTCCAGTTTCTTTATTGGTTCTCGCGATCCTGCCATCTATTTCCACTGAGTTCGGTCACTATTGAAAATTCCTTTTTATTTCCTTAGAAAAACGTACCAAAGTGAGTGTCAGAGACCCTATTTGGAAGGATACCTGTCCACTAGTTTACGTATTTTATTTCGGAGATGTGTATTTTGGCTTTCAATTTGGTGAAGTTTGTAAAAGGAAAACTTATTGATGTATGTATATGTAGCCTTTACAAATATAATTACTGTTTAGCAGCGATGTGTCTTTTAATACATCTTTTGTAGACAATTTAAAATGTAAACAATAACCAATTGAATTTTATTCATTTCATACAGTATTGTTTATAGTTTTAACCTGTCATACCTCGTTTAAAACTGTTATGTGAATATAACAGCAACATAAAAGCATCAATAAAGTGTTAAACATAAACCTGAACGATGGAATTTGTAATGGTTTTCCGCAATTTACAAGGAGGTGTTATTTCATATTAAGGTTCCTCATGCCTACGTTGTGGGGTTTGCCGTAAGCGTCTTTAGTCCTAATCGGATAAAATTGATTGATCGGTGGCAAGGCATACATTATTCCATAATAGTTCCGATGCATGTGATTGACATAATTGCGTTGCCGAGTAGGTACCTGACGATTGGATCTAGCTTCATGGATTAGAGTATAGCCATATTCCTAGTAAGCTACTGAGAATTGAAGCCAAAAAGGAAGAATAACCCCTTCGTTCGATCTGCACGTCACACGCCAAGAAATTACATTTTAATGTAAGAGAAGTTCTTTTTAAGAACTTCACGAAAAATGTTACGTTTTGTTATGAACAGGGTATCTGCATATTTTATAATCTAAGCCTTGCTTGTAGCAAAATGTTGTCTTGATAAATGGTGTAATGTATTGGTTGTTTATCTCATGCTATAACATATTCATTGATACTTCAACACTATTACTTTTTTGACAAGTTTGAAATCCTGATAAAAATCTATGATAAGATCTAAATCGGTAAACCCCTGTCAAAATGCGGCGAAATCTTAGCTATAGTGAGTAATGCTTTAAATAATATCTATGACTGTAATCTACATAGTAACAATGTACAGGTATTTCGAATTCAGACGGATTTTAATGAGGTTATTAATATTATGAGTTCGTCTCACGCTTCAAACATTTTCGTTGCATGATGTAACATGTTCCACGAGTGCACCTGAGCATATCGAGTAGGATATAACATTGTAGTATTCATGAAAATTTATGACATCATGGTGTCATTAGAAACGTGATGATAGATGATCCTCAGAAGGATATCCGACTATCTGATGACATCAATGCAAATTAACAGGATTTTATCGGCCATTGGTCAAAACATTGACGTAATTCTAATCTGTTGTTAGTTGGGAAATGCCGATAGTTAAACCAAAGGGTTTCACCGTAGATTTGCATATTTCCATCTAACTACTAGAATATTAACAGTCATTAAATAAATGATGAATCATTGGCTGCGTCGTGAATACATGATTCAAGGGAATTCACTAATTTATTAAACACGAGTTATTGTTTACACGACTCACAATCGATTGGTCTTTTTTTAAGGTCGAACTCAAAGGAAGGATGAAACAATATTATGTGATAAAATTTTAAATATAAAATGAAACAAGGTATAAACGATGACAAGCATCATAATATGAATCCTGATCTAAATACTTTTGCCAAAGCAGAAAAGGAAGTTCAACCTTCCATAGACCTCTAAAAACTTAGAACCGTCGAACCGTCAAAGTCGGGCACACGAAACCGGCCAGAATTCCTGTATTGTTTCGACAGACATCCGCAATCCCTAGGGATAACCTGGCCTTATTGTGTGTTGGACATGGCTAGATCATTGGACAGGCCGACTCGATTAGTTTCTGAACTCAATGGCCTCCGCCAGATAGCAAGGTTGCTAACATTGTGTCGTGATAATGTTGGCAGCACGTATTGAGCGGGAAATTGATTCTGACGACATTTTGTTTGTTCTAATTTTGAATTTCCGTCGCTGTTATTTTTACTTCTATTTTATTTATTTTTGCTTTATTTTCCCAGTATGATAATATGTTTTGTGGAAGTGTTATTATAAAAGCTGATTTTTGTAATATTGTAAGTTTTTCCCACTACAAAATTGTACCTGATAAGATCTGTCGAGTTTTTGCTCAGTAAGCAAGTTTTGCAATATCATGAAGATTTATTTATATTTAGTTATACGAGAATTAATTTGCCTAAAAAATGAATACAGAGAATGAAATGTTTTTCATATGTATCTATAGGGTTTAAAAATAATTAAAAAATATAAACGAATAAAATTATGGTTGGAGATATAATTTCCTATTTATACAATTATAAGTAGAGAACCATAGTTACCAAGCACGTAACTATGAACCACAGATTTTTTTTGATAAACAGGGTTGTTTACGTAGTAAAATGTTTATTATACATTTTCCTGGAACTAAAATGATGGCTATAGGTATAATGATAATTGTGGCAGTTTCTTATGATGTTTTTGATTGATTATTATTTTATGAATATTTCTTAAATTAATTACGAGTACCTATTGTTGTGTATGTACAGACAAAGTCGCTTAACTCTGTCTGCACGTTCATAACAGCCGAATGGATTCACCAAATTGGATTGGATAATTATTTCACTAGTACAGTCAGCTTCAGAAGAATCTCCGTAGTGATGTCACTAACAAAAGGGGTGAGTTTTCTCTGAAGCTTAATTTCCGATCGCTTAGTGTTGGATAGTCTTTTGATTAAGGAAGGCTTTAGACTGTAATAATAAAGTGATGCTATGACCAAAAAGAGCCGAGCTGCGGGTGACACAACGGGGAACAGCTAGTATTTTATAAAAATGTAACAATTTTATTGTTTCGTTATAAAGCAAATAGTAAGTTAAAATTTAATGACACATAAATATTAATGCATACGATTTTCTTTTTCTGTTTGAATAATTAGTTACTAATTAGCTTCTCGTGATTACGGAGCCATGTTTGTTACTTGGTTTAGAATTTATGTAATATAGTGACCATTATTATTTATGCTTTACTGTTGTTACTGTGTTTGATACAACTGGTAATTGGATATACTTAACTTGTTGTGTTTTCAAAAATTGGTTATCAGTACCATTAGTTATGAAAACTTGCAACCATGTAGATGTCAAAACACTAATTTACTTAAAATTTACTATTAAATTGTATAAAAATTTACACCAACTCAAATTATTGCCTTATTAAACTTGTTGTGTGTCAATAAAGACAGTTAGGATTTGAATTTATGGATAATTTAATTGATTGATATGTTTAATAATTATTATTAATGACGCAGGCAATGAATATTTTATCTATTTATTATTGCTACAATCTATGTTTATTTCTTTACTTCATAGTTTACATTTTGATAATTTTGCATTAAGTTAGTATTTACATTTTAAATGTAAGTTAAAGAAGACGTTTTAAAGCTCAACTGAACATAAGGTTGATTTGGGTTTTGCGAGTACTTAATACTTACTAGTATGTAAAACAAATATGTATTTCGTTGAACAAGGACCACACTAGCGGAAAATGCCATTAATTATCGCGTCAATGAACGTTTTGACGAACTTTAAAAAACTATTAAATCTCGAAAATCAACGGGAAATGCCGTCAGCGTGGCCTGGCTAGTACAAAATTTGTTTGAATAATATGAACGACAGTCGAGATAATGTCAAACTTTCCCCTCTTGCATGTTATAAGAAAAATGTATGTATATTATACGCCGTGGGACGCCCTGTATATGTAACACACACATAAGTAAAAGTATACCTAATCTTAACAACATTAGACGGTTAGAACCCTCGCAATTTGCCTCACAAATGATTGCTGTGTTTCGGCTCGCAGATTATAAGCCAAGCTTTGTATATTTATGATATAACGCTTTTTAGGAAGCTTAGCTTACGAGGAATGTTCGTGTTTTGATTACTTTATTTACTAACTTTTACCCCCGGTTTCAACTATGAGGCAACAGAGGTATTCCACGAAGGGCACCGGCTAACAATGGCACCTGAGCTACTTGCACCTTATCTTTTCGACATAAGGCTCCTGTCAAAGTTTTTCGGAGGTGCCAGGTGCCCTTAGCGGAATACTTTAGGTAACAGAAAATGATCTCACGATAATATAAGTGCGGAATAAGATATCCTTATGTGTTAAATGTGGTTGGTTGCGGGACATACGTATAGCGCAACTCCGGTACACAAAGAGCTACCGAAGGACACCGTGGATTTTAATCAGTGAAGTCTGACAGTCCCTCCCACCTGCCCGGGGCGGGAGGACTCATTTGATTATATTACCACGTTAAAAAAATGTGTTAAATAAAACTATAGTCGTTGGACTATCTTAATAGGTAATCATGACTCTGGATCGTAAAGGGTATTGAAGGGACACCGTGGATTTTGGCGAAGTATTATTTCGACAGGATTTGCCGTACCACCCTGGGAGGACACACTTAATGATTTTCTACGATAAAATAGAACAAGAAAAATAAAAGTTTATAAATTATAGAATTTACGTCTATAATTTGAAACTTTTATTTTTTTAAATTTGGTACATCTAAGACGTACCAAATTTTTGTCATCATCTATACATGTAGGTAGTTGTTTTTGAGTTGCAAAAAGAGCAACAAACAACTCATCAACCCCACAAACTTTTACATTTATAATAGAAAGAAGATAGTAAGACAAGAAGTTTACAATATTAAGGTTACACATGGAATATTCCAGAATGTACTGAAATTTTCTTTGCTTTATAGTGACGAGCTCAAAGGAATACTTTCTAGCTATTAGGGTATTAGGATTTCATCCTTGCCTAGAAGCTTGTACAGTCACGAGCAGGAATATTATAGACTAAGCAGCATTCAAAAGCGATTTTCTGGTACCATATTGATTAAACGTAAGAGTATGGCTTCCAAAATAAAAGTCTATGTAGAAGGAAAAACCTTTTTATTACACTTTTATTTTGGGAGCCATACTATTACGATATAGATCTTATTTCAAAGTGGAAACCAGTATTTTACGAGTAATTTGCGTTTGAATTTTGTTTTTGTTAAGTGTAAACATGTTATTGCTCGTGACTGTACGTACGAGTAAACAAACTAGTTTTAAGATGAAGGGGATTAAGCTTAGCTATGGAATTGAGTTTTAATATTTAAGTAGGTACTTAAAAGATTTAGGCGAAATGTAATTTTACCTATAAAAATCCTGTTCTTGTTGTGGAGCTCTTAGAAGCTTCACATCATCTTTCTGCCCTTATCCCATTTTACTTACAGATGTCAAATAGTATAATTTACTCCTTTTACATTCACATCTCTCCTCACACAATCAATCTTTCTATTCTTTGGCCTTCGTCTTCCTCTCATCCATCAACACTATACCCATCATTCCTAGTCACAAGAGTGTCATCTCTCCTCATCACAGTCATATCCATACCAAGACAAGCGAAGCTCTTAGAAGCTTCGATTACCAAAATTAAATAGTATCAGTTCCATCGACGAAAACGACCTCTACTTTGCAAAAAAAAAACTTTGACGAAAACTGACATCCACCATAGTCACCACAGAGACCACTTACCCATACCATGAGTTGTCATTACGATACTCGATGATCGATATCGACCGCGTTTGGTGCTCTCATTGGCCCGCTCCAAGGTTATATGAACTGTCAACCAACGAGAGCGCCAAATGCGGTCGATGACTATGATCGAGTATCGTAATAACAACTCATGGTATGGGTACTGTAGTGGAAACGTTATTAAAGACTGGATAATAGAAAATTCTGCCTACTTTTTCCGTAAAATACTGTCTACAAGGTATAACACGTAGGGTTGTATAACAGCGTTCGTGAATCTCAGAGCGACAATCAAGAATACAGTACGACGGCACATAAGCTTATGTTTTATGAATATTTCATGATTATTAATTATGCCCCTATTAAGTAATGTACTATATGGAATGAGGAGGGGTGGGGAAACAATATGATTAACATATTAATAGTATATTAAAGCTTTAGTTACGAGGAAAGTGTATCAATCATATTATGTAGGGAGTGGGCTTAGAATCTGAGCTAAGATAACAAAGAATTGAGTTTTCTTTCGTAATCTTATTCATTATATACTAATATGAAGGGGATGGTAACATTCAAGGGATATATTCATAAATAATTCATGATATATCGTTGCCTGCGTTCGAATTTCAGGCACATTGAAAAGACACCAGCCCTGCCTCCGAGAATGTACCTAATCCTAAAATAATGTCGTCTAATGGACGCAACTAAAGCACTTAGGTCCAGTCTAATCACAGTAATCTGTATTTAAATTACCTAATTAAAACTCTTAAATACTAGTTAGGCGAAAAAAGTCTCTCTCATTTATTTAATGTATTTCTATGAGCTAACGAACCGTTTAAAAAAACTTTTGGCCGTCAAATAACAAAGATTTTTTACTCCGAATTCCGCTTAACAAAATAATAAGTAAAAGAGAATGCCTAAATGTGAATAAGCAAGGCTTTTCTCATTATATGAATCTAAAGAATAAGTCCGACGAAAGGGAAGAGGCCAAATTAAGGAAATTAACTTTTTTTATAATAAAAGCTGAGCTTCCACTTGGCCATTGCAAATGACGTACCATTAATTGTGTGATGTAATTAAGGATGAAAACAAATACGAGTTGGGTAGTGGATTCTTCCTTTTCACTGGTAACATGGTTGAATGCGGTTTTGTTAACGTTTAATAGTGTACTTGAAACGCTTGCTGGCTTCAGGGAAACGGTTTACGTGCAAGTCAGGGAGCGACTGGTGACTGCGATTAATGTTTTATCTCTGGGATGCTTTACAACTGTTTTGATCTCATGATCTACTTCGTTTATTTAGCTACATTTACTCGGGCCATTCGTCTGCTTTAAAATGCATATGAATAGCTTTAGAATTTAGGTTCCACTATTACTTCGTCTTTGTTATGGCTATTTTAAATCCTTAATGTTAGTTGGTACACTATAAAAGTAATATGTATAAAAAGTAGATTTATTTTGTAGTTTTCATTGCAGTATTTCCATTGACGTATAAATAGTAGTACCTACTATTCATAAATTAATGTTGTTCTGATTTGCAATCTAGATATTTACTGACCCTGAAGATGGTTTACCTGTGACAACAGCTGTTAATTGTACATAATTAGAGATTCCTTGATAGGGCTACACAAATTCCTTCAATTGACTTTTGATCTCTTAGCTAATTTATAATAAGAAGATGACGATGATACGTAGCTACTATGAATCTATTTTTATACACAATAGGTATGTCCCTTTTATCATTATTACAACATTATCTGAGTTAAAATGCCTTAACCACCCTCGTAAACAACTCAAAACGTCGGAAAACAGAAAAAGTTAAGTACAATGCGGAATGATCTGTGAAAACAATGAATCATTTCACTTGAGTACATTAAATATTTACCAAAATGTCTGTATTAAAAGTAAGATGACGTTATATCATATTTTTATTTTCTTGACATTCTAAAAATAACGTTTACTTTAGTCTCGTGATAGTTCCGGCGTTTTAATTACAAACACGACAGTCGCTGGGGATTTATATTGATAAACTTGCTCTGTCGCAAGTACGTGGGCGTCGCACTTCGTATCATTTATACTAGATGATAATACTAGATAATAATACCAGGGTAATATCATCTAGGAATTATTAGAAATTGTACGTGTTATGTGTGTGTGTAACTAGGCCTTATCTCGGATTAATCAGACGTTGTGGAACCTGCTTTATGAATGTGTACCTGATTTGTAATAAGGGTTCTGTTGTTGCGGATTATTTTGCTTACAAATGATTGCCTATTGATACAAGATTTATGTCTGTAATGTTGTTAGCAATAAATTGTTCGGAGGATTAAAAGTGTATTGCGTGTGAAACAAGCTTAATAACATAAGTAGGTACGTAGGTAGACATTTTACGATTACTGTGAGTTCAACAGTCGACACTGGCAACATTATTTGGCTCTGGCTGATTAAAAAAGGAGAAGAAGAAGACTTCTGTGAATTTAAATTCAGAAGCATTTAATTCTGTAACTAGCCTTTTATGCGGCCAGTGCTGTGCCCCTGGTCTGGCCTATTGCGGTCCTGGGCTGGCCCTTTCTGTGCCCCTCCTGGGTTTAGACCCGGCTGTGCCTGATAACCGTTGGCACAATCCTATTTTCGGCACTGATTTTATTCAACAATAGTGTGGGTTAAGGAGTTAATTTATGGGTTCATTAATGAGAAAGCGGAAAAGCCTTTGAGTAAACAATTCCATTAAGGCGCCTTAGAACAGGTTTATAACTTCTTTAAAATCATACAGTATCTACTAATAAGATATGCATATTCAAACAAGAATGCAAAATCACATTTCTATATCATTTATGCAGAAACAATAATCGCCAATCATGTGATAATAGCCTTATGGACATAATTATACTTATTATATTTTGTAACTTCTGGTCTACAAATTGTTATGAAAACAGAGTTAAATTTCTAATGAAATATTAGAATTCGTAGAGTTTTTATAACCATAAACAAATATAGATTAATAGAGTAAGAGCATAGAGTGAGTATGAATCATAAATACTTTCTAGTCTAGATTCACATGACGCATGGGTTTTCGGAACGGATTACTAAACTCATAATTTCTTCAAACCATTCTAAGAAAATATACGAGTATGTGTAATCATTCAACAGCTCGTTGTACGATAAAAAGTAAGCAGTAATCGGGTGACATTCTCAACACGCTACCGATACTCGTAATCGAGTCCGATTTATTACGCATTTCTTGATTTAACTCGATACTTCTAAAAAAAACAGTAATAACCACAGGTAATAACTAAGTAATAGTGTTGTTATCAGAATCACTGATCGTTTCCACAGAAGTGTGATAGTTTTTTTATAGCTGTTCGTTAACTTTTTTTCCCTCAGGTTTATTTTGTATTTTTTAGTGTTATGGTACCATAGGTTCGCTTTTTTCTTAATGTTGCCATAAAACTAATCATGAATTACAAACTTTTTTTGAGACTTATCTTAATGTTGCCATAAAAGAAAACATTATTTAAAAACGTTAACTAAGTACAAGTAAACACGAATGAATAAAAATAGAGGCTTTCTATTTAAAGCTCGACGATATTGGTATTCAAGGCATTGGTTTTCAGATCTTTTCATGAAAAATGCAGATGTCCCAAAGCGGCTTGTTATATATTGAAAACCGGCCTCAACATGGTTGTGAAAAGGTTAGGCTTAACCCTGAGACTGTCGATAGTAATCTTGTGGGGTAAAAATAACCAAAGAGTAGGTTTATTAATTGGTTCTAGAGTACATATTAGGTACATAGTAAAGGGTTTTCAAATCTAAATAGGTCACAGTCTCAGTTTGTTTTTGTTAAATAAAAAAGTCTTATTTTGTTTATTTTATCATTTTGAAAAATTTGTTTATTCTATCATTTGATGTGGTAAAGGTATGAGGAAGTGTCGGTAAACACCCTTTCAAACCCCGTGACCCGTATTTTTATGAAGGATCAAACCGCTCTACAGTGTTATGAAAAAATCAGACATGTTTTCCGTTAGATTATTTATTTTTTTGGATTTTGATTTGAACTTTGTAATGTTATACAAATTTTTTATTACAAATTATGTTTGTTTTATTAATCGTTGTGTTTGTTTCGGTAATTCTACTTTTAAAATTACGTTACCCACAAAGCGTCACAAAAGCTAATACGGCTTCAATCAAATTTCATTGAGCTCTCTAAATTCAATGCCAACATCAGGCAAACACTGGCACGCAGTATTGCCAACATAATGCATTCCATATGACAATAACTCATACCATAAACAAGCACTAAGCCATTGTCCCATAAATTATGAAGCGGTGACATTCGAATCGGAATAAAGGCATTTAGACAGGGCTCATGGGACGAAGGGACCAAACACACAGATTTTACCCAAATTAAGATGGTGTTAAGGTATTTGAGGGTTTGTTGTGGTCTCATATGTGTTTATATTTGAACAATATAATTTTATTGTGGTTTTTGAATTAAAAAAATATTGTTTAAACAGGATTACAATTCGTTACTGGTTTTGATATTTAAAAAAATATTTGTATTGGTTTATGTCGTAAACAATAGATCGCGACGTGGCAAAAAAAAGTTGACTTCTCCACCTAAACGGCAGCAAATATTGATACTTGTTTGTTTTCATTAAAAAAGATAAAATAAATATCAAATAAAAAACCTAATACTAAATTATAACAAAATTAATTAAAGGAATATTTTACATTTCTTTTATTATTTTTGTTTAAAAATATAGTCTGAACATTAAAATTATTAGTATTTAAATAAATCGTCGGACCTTAATAATTTGTTTATCCGTTGCTCAAGAAAACAGTTATTACTTATCTGACAAACTTTGTGTCTATGACTTAATCATAACTTAGTTGCGAATTTGTTATTAGATAAGTTAAGTGGTTAAAGTTTATCTGTTATTTCTAAGTTATGTATTTGAACCCTATTTAGAAGTTATTGCGTATCAGATTAAACCAAAATAATAAAGTCGAGTTTGAGGACTTTATTTATTTATTTTGTTCACATAAAATCACCCACACATTTTTTTTTCTAGCGTGGTAAAATCGTCGAATGAGTCCTCCCACCCAGGGCTGGGCGGGAGAGACTGTGAGACGCATACTGACTAAAATCCACGGTGTCCTTCAATAGCCTTTGTTTTCCAGGGTCATGGTAATGAAATAAGTCCGCAACCAAAATAACCCACACTTAACAAAAAGATCAATCGAGCGAGGTATATCAATGTATATGTATATCCACCATTGTATTTGTCCTGTGAGGGATGAACTGTTGAAAATAAAGCAGATAAGGAACCTGCCCTAAAAATAATCTTGGCAAACTTGTACACTCGAAACGGCTGTTCTGTCAAAGGCTCTTACAAAGCGGCACACTGTTGGAAGTGGCAAAGATGTCAAATTCGCCAGAAATAGGCCATGTCAAGTTGAAGTTAAGAGTCCCAATGGCCCGCAGCGGTGACGATTATGTAACCAAAGACCACCCGGCGCTGTAGGGTTGAGAGGAACTGCTCAAGCATGAAATGTTCCATTTTGTTCGCTTTGCGTTTGAGTTCAATGTTTGTGTGACACAATTTCTTATGGTTGGTCGATTGGGAAATCTGAATGTAATGTTTCATTGATGAGCTTCCAAAATTAGAAAAGTTTTGGTTCGTTACGGAAATGATTACATTGTTTCTAAAATAGAACGTTATTCCTGGAGTTTTGTGCGTTTATCACCCAAGTTGAGTTGTAGACAAATCTGTTGAAATGTTATCTGTATTATTCAACAATCTTATTAATATTTTACTATAGTTACAAATAACACGAATAAAAAAAAAGACTCCAACGACTACTAGATTCTTAGCAAATAGATAAACACGCTGTCACTATTAACGCCGTCATCATTATACTACTGGCAATTTTCCCGCAACATTTCATTCACAACGTCATTATTAAAGCTCATGGCAACCCTGACACGGTCGTACCGCGGCGGCACGGAATGAAAGCTATGACGACCCTCGTCATTTCAAGGAGTGCGTCGCGCCCGCTCCACATTTTGTGCGAACAACCGCGACACAATGATGACGTCAAACCAGATCATTCCTTTGTATTTACACCATTTATTGCATGAATTAATGAAGATTCAAGGAAAATTAATTTGGTACGTGAAAGCTCTTTGTCTTCGATATTCAAATATGACAACACTGACTTGTATTGTGACCAAAGATCTTAAGCGCCGTATTCACGTTCCATCTTGCTGTACGTCCCGCCAAGGTCATACACGATGCACGAAGCAAAAACACCGTGATTATGACGTACGTCAAGCCTATTCACGTTGTTTTTGCGTCGTGCATCGTGCATGACGTACAGCCGTGACAGATGGTGAATACGGCGCTTTAACGTGCAATAGTTCCATGATTGTTTCATTAAAAAACAAAAGAATACAAAATCAAATGACGAAATAGCCCGCTTTCCTAATTTCAAAATTGGAATCTATCCTCTTTCTTTTGAATTCTTTTTTTAATAACAAAAAATAATAATAAAAAAGGAATTTACCTCTTTGATAAACAGTTCCACGGATAACTTCGTTATTTTTGATTAAACAGCAATTCGTATTTACATTTTTTCTTCTCCATAAAGATGTCTTTGAGCAATTTATTTCCAGTTACATAAATACTCAAGGACCATCGGAATAACTCTTAATTTACCCGTTTTCTTTTACTCGAACAGTAAACCAAGTTGGTGCAATAAATTCATACTTTGTATCGATGCGGACGCCCGATAACTCTCACTGCGTTTGATTTATTAACCATCTCGGTGCAGATATCAGAGTCCCATACTGTGGCAACATTTCACTATTTCTCTAGAGTATCGTATGTAAAGATGAAGTATATAAAGTACCAGTTTTGAATTTATTTATTCTTAAGATTGACTGTAAGATAAATTGAGAATTCGTTCCATATGTTAGCTTAGATACGTTTTCTGAGGTCAGGATGTTCAAAATTAAGTTTAACGAGTAATTATAAATCAAAATTACTTCCAAATAAATATTGAGAATTATAGGGTGGTTAATTAATTATGGGTATTCTTTGTTTATAATGCCTTGTTGCGTTAAGCTTTTGATTATCCCATTTTAACCTCCAAGAAAAGGTAAAATACGACTAATAAAGCAGATTGATACAATGTTTTCACTTAATTCCGCGTTTCCTCGCAGTTTTGAAATATACAGTTATATTTAGTATCATATGAGAAGTAGTCACAATTTTGGAGGAAAGAGAGGTAGATATATCAGAATCCGGTGTGGACGGAAAAAATACTGCTTATGGAAATGTGAAAATCCCTATACCGACACAAACTAGGATTACTTGTCGTAGGGTCCGAATAAATGACTCGGTAAATAGTGCTAAGGCGATTCAATTTGCTCAGAGGATCCACACGTTACATATTTTGTAAGGATTTTGGTAAAAATATTTGAAATTTATTTAGATATAGGTATGCACGCTTTATCTCTGTGGCGTTCACTCATTATATTATTTTCATTTTGTTTTATTTATATTTTGTTTCTCTTCTCTTAACGGCTTATCGATTCTAATTTTTAGTTATAATAAAAATAAGAATCGATTATCCCGTTGCGTGTTTTGAACAAATTCTAAAGCCATATTTTAAAGCACAACTTTGTGTCAAGTAATGCCCGCCTATTGTTTTGTTTTCTACGATCCAATCATAAATATTAAATTAAGTATCAGTTAAGCAAGGGTAACCTCAATAAGTCCCAAGTAGATATGATTATGAACACAGCTTGATCCCATATGCGGCTTCAAAATGATAGATTTAAAGTTCACAGGTGTCCATAAGATACCATAATTGATCAACTGAGAGGATTAAAATTATGACACCTTATCCGTTGGGTAATAACCCAGCTAGGGGGGATTTTGTCGCCCATTTTGATTGGGGTTAAGAAAAACCTATATGGGTATTATAACTAATTCATTATTTAAAGTTCTACCAAGAACTGTATATGTTACGGTAAATGTGATTAATTGAAAATTATTAATATTTTTACAAAATTATTAATAATAACCACATGTTTTGGTAAATGTGAATAAACGATCGAAATTTATTACTTTTAGTAGTAATTATTAATAATTCACGACACATATTGATAAAAGTGATAAAATTAATAAACTAAACGGCTAAACCTAGTGCTAACTGAAGATAAGTATGATACACGTAGGTTTAACCGCATGTGGTCGGTTACACCTAGTTTAGCCGGTTAGAACTAGGCCTAACCTCGGGACTTGCTGGCACCCCGACTCGGACAATTTAGGTTAGAAGAGGATGGCGGGGCCTGAAAGACCCCGCCATCCTCTTCGTGGTTATTTTTTTTTTCACCACGCAGAAGTAGGAGCCCCGCGGAGCGGGGCTCCGTCGACTTGTTCCTGTGAAGGAAGTTTACTTATTACATTTATCACTACTAGGGTCAAATTATTAATAAAAACCGACAAATGTGATTAATTAATCACTTTAACCTCGACTTTCGGTAATTATTAATAATAATAGATAATTATTAATAATCTTCAATTATTCACTCTTACCGTAACATATACAATTAATTAATGTTTTCGGATACGGAAAGGAACGTACAAAGGTACTAGAGTGTTTTTTTAAGTTTTGTATACATTGAGTACAGAGGGTCTATTATTATGTTTTACTTTCAAATGCGGAACTTCGCATTTCTACAGTTCTATTCAAACTTGCGATATTTCATTTGGAACGCGGCCAGTTCAAGGCCGCTTGCTTTTTTTTCACGGCCATAGAGTGATTCGATTTTTTATACAAACCTTTGTAGTGCGTCTGTTATGTTTTTCTACTAAATAAAAGGCACCGTTTTTTACGATTCACACTATGGATTTACATAATTATAAGTTACAGAACTTACTGGGGCCATGCGTGGTTCTGGTGTAAAAAGTGTAATCAGAAATTGTGATGACTTAAACCGTTATTTTTAGCATTGGCACCACAATGTTAGGTATGTAAGCTACATACCATAGACTAGTTTTTTTTTTACAAAAGCTTTATTATCTAGTAGCACAGAGTAACTGTATCTTAGCCGTGACTTACAAGCGGTCTCACAGCGGGAGTTATTTAGTATTAATGTGACGTTTTATTATGATTTAGCTTTTCTTTCCTTTTGTTTTTTTTTTATATGGCTGCTCTTACACTTTAAACAAAAATTATGATACATAGGTCTTATTTTGTTTAGGGTTAAAGAAAAAAAAAACAAAATAAATACAAGTTCTAGTAATTCATATTGATTTAAGCTGTAAATATAATATTTCAAGGAATATAAAGTAGGAAAACGCTTTGTTGACATATCGACAATTTTTGTTAGCATTGAATTAGTAATTAATGAGATTTTTTTTCCAAAATCAGCGGGTTCGATTCCTGGCCAGGATTTTAGATTTTTCTAAAATCCAATTATGCAGTTTTAGTTTTCGTCAAAATCGGCCTCGAGGCTCCTTTCAACGTTTTTCGATATTCCTCATAGTTTCAAAAGTGGCCATCCACGCCCAGTTGAAAAATTCACCCTGTATATACATCATATACGTAGATATCTATTACAAAATTACGCACGGACAGTTCCGAATCGATTGTACAGGTACACATTGAAAGAGTAATTGATAAGTTGTCAACTCGTGCGTGGTCGCCTTTTGTGCGAAGGGATTACAAATAATTATTTATTTCATCTGTATTTCATTTCCTCATTTTTAAAAACACTGTAGGAATAGCTTTTCGAAACAAACATAAAAAAAAGAAACAAAAAGTTGTTTCCGAAAAATTAAAAGATTAAATGTAGAAAGTACATAATTGAAACGGCATAAATAGACTAGAAACGTAGAGACGAATTCAAAAATAGAGTTTTCTCATTTTATTGTCAATCTTTTTACATCCGCTTCACGTCATATAGCTAGGTTTGCGTAAAAAGTGCTGAGTCAATAGTCAATACATCATTGGTATCAAGGAATCAAAGGTATCAAGGTAGCGCGGCTCATTTCAAGGTTGGTTCCTAATATCTTTTTGATCGTTCAGTAACAATTATGTATGTAGTGGCCCAATATGTGTGGGTTCGATATTTTTACGAGTAATCGTTAAACTATTCAGTACAGGATCTATCTAAAACAACGCATCTCATTACATTGAGCATTTCCTGGTATGTTACGTACTCTGATATAATCTGAATAAATTATACGAAATACTGCAAATAAGTACGATGTACAAACATTGACCTATGCAAACATTAAACATAACACCTTTGAATTAAAAGTACAAAAATATCAATACAAAGTTTGTGTAATTATTCAATTGAAGGCCGCCATTATTACCATAGACTAGCTAGAGCCTTAACCCACAGACAATAATGTTTTACGAGCACAAAAGTAGTAAAAAAATATATAGCTGCAATCAAAAAGCGAAATGAATAACCGAAATGAGGTTTTAAAGCCATAAAGAGATATTTTGTGGTTTTACCATAATTTCCGAGAAATAGAGTGTAAAAGCAGGATTAGCTAAATCGGTTTAATCATCCGTTTGCAATGTAATGTATGGTTTCCACTAATTAAGCTGAATTAATGGTATTATGTGCTTCGCTCGTTCGATGCTTGTTTACAAAGACGATGTTACCGTTCTACTTTACGACTGTCTAAATGCAATTCTTGGGAAATTAGAATGACTAATGGGCCAACCCGTAATTCAAGAATACTTCATGTAGGTATTATAAAAGTCTGCCTAATCTTGTGTTTTTGGCTTATATTATTATGCGATCTTTTTAATCCATGGAAATTCCAATTATAGATGAATAAAATGACTTCAATTATCTTTTTACGGTTAGTAATTTTGAACTATGCAATAGAACCTCCATAAACCGTTATGGTCTCTTTAAATTCACTTTGGCAATTTTCCGTTTATACTTTTATGAGGAGAAATAGGTACATTTCAATCATTATGAAGGCATCCTTATTCATTTATGACATAAAAGAAATAATAAATAAAATGTATATTATTAGCTACATTTTGATTTACATGTCGAGTGATCCTCGAGTCGAACTTCGCACACAAAATGATTCACCAATACTGTTTAGTATTGTTGCAAGTTTAAAATGAGTCAAGAAATAGGTATGTTGCATAGCAATGTTATTGAAAGATAAAAACCGAGGACAATGACCTTGATATTACAAAACAGGTTTTTCTGAATCCCAGTAATGTCCCTGTTTTGGTATGACGGTGCTTTTTTTTAACTGCAGCTGGCTGAATGCGTGATTCGTGTTTCTATTTAGAATTTGCAACACTCGGACTCGACACTGGCAACAATGGTTGAAGCCGATAGCCAAAATCAAAAAAAGAAGAAAAAATAGAATTTGTTATTCATGTTCGACTTTTTCTTTTGTTTTTGAATTTGAAAAAGGAATCTAGTCTAGCAGGAAAAATAGAATGTCAATGCACATTAAATATTTTGTTTTCTGTTAAATGTGAGTTTGATGATAATTTAAATGCTTTTTGAATAATTTTATTAAAATGTTATTATTGTGGTAACGTATTGTTTGTAAGTAGAATTCCCACTAAGAGGTCATAGAAATTCCCAGTTAGTGAACTGTGTACTTTGTATCCAAATCTAAATAATTAAAAATGCTAATCTTAAATAATTCTTGTGGCATATTTGTTTGTAGATTTTTTTTCCGTTAAAATATGAATATAACTAACATTACTTTCACTTTTTTAATGATTTTCCGTGTTTATTTGTTCCAGGTACGGAATTCTTTCATCTTATTGAAATAATAGTTTTAATGGCAAATGGAAGACGGTAATCATCAATACCTACGTTTAACCTTTGGGTAAGTATTTTAGATCCCTTAGTTTATTATTTACACCTACTGGTTAATTTTATTAAAGACATTTTTATTTGTGTCGTAATCTGAAAAATGCCACTTTAACAACATTTAATATGCATTGGGATTAAATACGTAATAAAGGAGAATTTATTCTATTCTATTGCTCGAGCAACAGAGCAGATATTATTGATGAAACAAAAATATTGCAATTATATTAACAACATTGCTAAAGTCGCATTTTCAGATTCCCAATAAAAGTAGGTAAAAAAGTGTTTTAAATTCCCTTTTTGAAGATTTGCCGTAGATATTGTATGTTCGGGCACGCCGCAATAGCGGCGATAAGACCCCTCTTTGAGGAGTGGCTGGAGAGACGTCACGGCGTCCTAAGCTTCCGCTTGACGCAGGTCCTCACCGGACACGGATGTTTCGGGAGGTACCTGTGTCTTATGAGAAAGGAAGAAACGCCTGGGTGTCACCACTGCGTAGATCGCCCGGAGGACACAGTCGAGCATACGGTGCAGGATTGCCCCGCTTGGGCGGAGCACCGACGTGTCCTCACGGCGGCGATAGGCGGAGACCTCTCGCGCCCAGCACTGGTCGCGGCCATGCTGCGGGGCGAGACGGAGTGGGAAGCGGTCGCCTCCTTCTGCGAAGCAGTCATGCTCGCGAAGGAGGAGGCGGGCCGCGTGAGAGAGAGGACAAGGTCCTCCCTCCGCCCCACCCGCGGTGGTGGACGCCCACGGCGTCGGACGTCGCAAGACGATCTCCGGCCACCGTAGGCGCGGGCATGCGGGCGGCGAGTAAAGGGCAACTCGCCGCCCGACCATGGACCATGCCCGGGTCGACGGCGCGTCGTGTTCCACGCGCGCCTCAAAGAGCTGTCAGCAAAATGACGGGGCCCCCTCTCAGAGGGCCAAAGCCTGCCGGGGTTGCGGGACTCATACCATCACCGTGACCCCGGAACATAAAGGGCTACTGAAGAACACCGTGGATTTTAGTCAGTACAAGTCTGACAGTACCTCTCGCCCTGCCCGGGGTGGGAGGTCTCATTTGATGATTTTACCACGTAAAAAAAAAAAAAAAGATATTGTATGTTTTGTGTGTATTTGATTAAACTTTAATAATAACTATAGATTAGTACCTATAGCGTGGTTGTTGCCTATAATAATGCGAAAAAGAGACCACAAAAAGCAATAATTTGAAAGGGACATCCAATGACCTATAAGTAAAAAGGTGCAATACGTTGTAGAATACGCGCTCAGAAAGTGACGCGCTCAAATGTGTTCAATTGACAAACACATTGTAAAAGAGTAACCATGGAGTTTCTTGCCGACGTTTAATAAGTGCCCATTGAGGCCCATGTAAAATAAAATATTTTGATTTGATTTCTTTTTTTTTCACTTGCGATGTCATCCTACTTTAGCGACTAATCGTCATGTAGTGTGCTATTACAATATGTATTTAGTTATTCATGTGTGCATTAGTGCGCCGTTTTTGAAGATAGAATGTCGTGTAGGTAACGTATCTATTCATTTATAATATCATTGGGGAACACAATAAATCCTAACAATATAAATCCTTATCATTCTTTACCACAGATCTCTACAGGAAAAAGCAAAACTAAACCTAATTAAGCACAGTTGTGTCTCTGGTAGATAATGGTAATTTGACGTCAAATGCTTGCTCAAATTACGTCAATCACGTAAGGGTTAAGGGCTTAATCAGCCTTCCGTGACGCATACCGAATACCTGCGTAGGTACACACAACAAAGGAGACAGGTCGATAGGTATGCAAACTAGCGTAACGCACATTTAATAAAGGAGTAGGTATTTTGGAGACAATCTTTTGGAAGACAAAAAGTAAAGTTGACATGAGATCAATAGATACAGCAAAGCGGTTTTAAAGTAAGATACGGTTTATTTAATGAAAAATCATTAGATTTTACTTTCGAAGAGTCGATTTGTTACTAATGACATTAAAATTTGTTGGAAAGTAAAAGAACCAATTTATAAGGAAAAATAATAAAAAATAAAAAGAAAAAAACATTCATAGGGCGTCAAAGAATACGTCCACATCGCTGTCAACGGGAACAGTGCCCAGAACGCTGGCAGCATTGCCACGTTTTGGTTTTTATTTATAGTTTGTAAATTAAATTGTATAGTTAAAAATAAATAAAGATAGGTCCTTAACAAAAAAAAAAAAAACAATTTATAAAAATAACTATCTTATAATGGTGATCGTCGACGTTAGAACTTAACACTTAGTTGCCACATCAATTTAGATTACCTCAGAGGCAATTCAAAGTCGATCATTAAGATTCTTTGTACAAAAAAACGCAACTTAAAACTTAAACCGGACCATTACGTCATTACTTTCCGAACATACTCACCTATTATCTAACGTCCATTCTATCTTGAGCCCTGACGTTTAAAAAATCATGGTCGTTTGTTTGCGTGTTACGGTAATGTACCGACGACGTGGGTCTTTTCACGCTGGCTGGTACTGTGAACAAATGTAGTTCGAATTTGGAATAGTTGTTCGTGGAACTGTGGCTGATAAATTGGCTCGTCCGTCGAGCGCCGACGCACCTTGATAGTACGTTCGCTGTAAATGGGTGCGTTTTGAACCAAGAGATAGAACACGCAGGTTTATTTTAAGAAATAATCTACGAGTTTCGCTTTGTATTTTATTTTGCAATATATTATTGTCGTCGTTCTGTAATCAGTACCAATAAATATTTTCAAGAAGCAACAAACACTTATAAATAATATTTTAATTCCACAAATTGCAACAAAATCATCAATTTGATTTGACATGTTTTAAATCAAAACATCTAAAATGTTTCATTGTAATTTATACATACTTTTACATCTGCTTAAGATTTTTTGAATCACTAACTTCAATGTTGATCTAGATGTGTTTTAATACTTTTAGCAAATTATTTACATCCTTTCATAGGTATGTACTAGGCAATAATATATGCATTGCGCAATTTGTATATTATTTAATTTTTAAAGTACGGAAGCGAAACAAAGTCAATTGTAAAGTATTTTTAATAACCAGAAGATTCCGACGAATTGAGAACCTCCTCCTTTTTTTGAAGTCCACTGTTTTTTTGTTCTACTACCATTATTGAATTAAATCATTATTTTAGTTTTGGCGGATTTGTTATAATAATTCGAAATAATATTTTGCGTACCGCGCATCCTTCATAAGCGAACGCCAACCTTTGCACCTCATCACCTTTTTTTTAAACTCCCAAATTTTATAGTGCCTGCCTGGTTATTGACACAAGCAGGTGCAGCTATTAAATTAGTTAATAGCCCTTGGTTTCGGGTTCCGTAGTAAAAAAGCAGTTACTTTATCGAGCCGCCATCTTGTATTTTTAGTCTATTAGTCTTAATTATGTTTATTTTCGAGTTAAGCTTCGATCGAAGTATGCTATAAATCGAATGTTTTTTCTTAATTAAATATCAGTAGCGTGTAATTAGGGGAAACAGACAAATTAATAAATTATGTTGAGTGTAAGTGGTTACTTGTCACGTTGTGTGCAGGTATATTTTAACTTAGGATGTTTCTCGTTGGTCTCACGTTTGGTTTTAGGCGGAACTGTTTTGATAATTCCAATTTTTTTTTCGAATCAAATTCATTCAAAAACTTAATGTTATTAATCAAATTGACTACTCCATTTGTAAAATTGTAAATTAAAATGTAATTGTAATTCATTACCCACAATAAAAGTCTCATAAAATACACACATTAGTGAGTAATGGTACAGTTGACTCAGAGGTACGGCGGGCCTAGTACGAGCGCGCGGCTTAAACGTAACGTACAAATGTCTATGTATTTTTTTTAAATGTAAAAATCATTAAATAACTTCTTAAACACCCTTCATTAATTATGCCCTTTGTATTCTTAGGCCGTGGTAGGTACCCTGCTCAGGGAGTTCCAAGACCTACTTACTTATCTAGATCAAGCTTTAAAAGTGATGGGTAATCGGCTGTTTTAGAATTGTCAGATTTGTAGAGCGTTTTCGTTTGTCGTTCGTTGTGGTTGGTAAGTGGTATATTTAAAGGTAAAGCTATTAGAAGCCGAAACTAGCCAATAATGAGTTTCCGAAGGTTGATGTTTAATATTTATCGTCGGTACAAATTAAATAAGTCGATTTTTAATTTAACTAACACATTTTTTTGCGACATACTCAATACTTATGCATTTGTCTTACATACCTAGATTAAATAAGCAATTCTCGAAAATTCGTTTCTCATACAGTTTTTACAATAACTCTCATATAGGTATTTGACCACGCACTCGTGCAAGTACCTAACATTTACAATATCTGATTCATCGGCAGGGTCAAGTTTGATGGTCTAAGTGGTCTGCGACTTAGTGTTTCAAAACATTTTTTGGTTTCAACGAAGTGATTAGGTGACTAGTGTTAACCAAGGTGAAACGTATCAAGCCAAATATATACCTAGTTTATTCAAATGGGACGTGTTTTCACGTAATCTAGCAATCTGTAGCCATTTATTTTCCAAAACTGACTTTTCCAAGTAAAACAAAAAGTTTATATTTTTAAGACGGCTCTTATATTCATTATCTAGCGTTCAAGGTTACACTTAATTTCTTTTTAAATTAAACGGTAATTACCCAACATAGATCATCATTCTAATCAAATGTGACCATAACACAGTTCCAGTAGAAGTTTCTTTTATCTTTATTAGACTCGTGCTCATGTAATATTAATTCATTATGGCGGCATAAAAAATAATGTAGGGCGTGAGGTCCATTAGGAAAATCACGAGGAAATTTCAAATACATTGAAAGGTTAAATCATTAGTTGATGAGGTCATAAAAATAGGCCAGGTGTATACGGGAACTTAGTTTGAAAGTATTCCGTAACAACATAAAAAAAAAATACTACGTGTTCCGTAATTTGTGTGTTCAACGTATAGTCCTGAGAGACCAATTTACGAAGAAGTTATTGTGTGGTTAATTGGTAAATAATGTTTGGTATTATCATAAGTTATTTTGGCTTGGTAGTTGTTTACGTAAAATACGGAATGGAACTGTTTATTCAACGCAATTCGGAGTTTAAAACCCATTGCGAAAAGGTCTAGGTAGAGAGGGCTTTTGTATCATGTTTAAATGTGTAAAGGGTTCTTAATTAAAGCAGTAATGAAGCGTGGAAACAAAAGCTAGGTATCATTTTATGAACCCTATGAATTTACCCTTCAGAAATGTTGGACAAACTCAAAATTTAGAAATTAAGCTTCGCTCCATTCAGTCGTAAATACAAACAAAAATAATTGGTAGTATTTTAAGACCAGTTATTTCCGTCAATCCAATTTGATTCGTAATTCAAAAGTTATGGACTGCCCTTTGAAACAGAGTACTGGCTGTCAGAAATTGATTAATAAAAACAAAATGCTTAATACGTCCTACACAACATTGTGGCTGTTTGCTTTCGAAGTGACAGGTGTATGACAAGTGATGACAGCTGTCAAGCTATAACACAATTCCATGTTAAAAATTTCCTTTTTGTTACTTTTATTTGTTAATTAACTGGGCATGTCAGGTATGACTGAGTGATATGAATGAAACATGTTTTTTTTGTGTGACTAATAAATTATTGTCTTACGGTATTACGTATCAGTGACGTCTGTTGGTTCATACCTTTATTTCTTATTAGAACTTGAGTTTCCTTGGACTTATCGGTAATTCAGTGCAAAAATTCCTTGCTGACTAATATCACTATCATACATACCTATTAGCTACAACTTTGATTCATTTGTCTAATTAATCATAACTATGTAGTTACATATACAACGTGTAACGTTAAAAGCGCAAAACCCTTCGTGGGGTAACTCAGCCCATGTTACTGAACAATGTTTGTTCCAAGAATTTTTTTGCCAATTCACGAGAGGTTTTGCGCTTTTAAAGTTACACGTTGTATAAAAAGAAAAATTGAATAACAATGGACTGCGAACAGATAGTTCGTGTTTTAAAAACTTAAAATCATACAAGGTTAATAGAGATGAATTTTATTAAAAATAGAATCGATCATACTAATAAATTACCTATTATGTTTTATGTAATACTTTGCGTAATAGGCGTAATATAAAAAGTAAAGTAGGATATTTTTTGTACAGGTAGACAGAACGTTGTGTAACAAAAACAAGCCCCTTCGTACGAAACACGACGCAAGTCTCCGATACCTTACGACTTTGCTATCCAAGTGACTATCGCAATAAAAATCAATAGAAGTTCATAACTTCGTACACAGGCACGCTTCAATAGATATACCAAAGTCGTAAGATATCAGAGACATTTGTGTCCCGCTGTGTACGAAGGGGCTTATAATACCGATGTTTAATGTTATGCTAGGCTGTGTTTTACCACTAACGCGTGTCGTCGATTGTACATTATACCACGAAACCTTTTAATAAAACGAGGTTCCAAATCCGTCCATTATATCTTCAATAAAAACAGATTTAAATCGCGTCCATGAAACAAATGCGTACTTATTGTTATGATAAAATTTCCACCGGTTTATTAAGCAATAAAATGAATTTATTTTTGTTTCCATTCGGGTTTGGTCTTAAAAATACCAATCGATTTTGTCGTTCAATCATAAAGACGTAATGACAAGGACCAAACTTGGGGCAATTACGTAAAAGATAAGGTCGTGAAAAGAAGACTGAGGAAGAAAGATAATATCTTTTTCATCCCCCCACCTCGGAAAGGGTACTTTTGCTCTTCGATATCTGACCGTAAAAGCCGTTTTTATCCTCAAGTGAGTAAAAGCCGTTTTTATCCTCTAGTGAATAAAGTAAATTTGAATTAAGAACATCGTGTGCATTATAGAGTTCTAGCAGTAAAAATGGCGGCCGGTGACCGCAACAGCTGATCTTTGCTGTGGTGCCTACTTCACGTTCGAAGGTTATCGTACCACATCAAATTTCAAAAATCGAATTCATTTCCTCGAAGTAGGTGTGAAAAGCAGAGTACACTTTTCGGGAGTAAAGCTGCGTTGCCTTGGGCTATCTTGAATCCCTCGCTACCTACACGAAGGATTCTTAGATTTTAAAAATTATTCTGTATTTTATATACATAATGTAGTACTCCTAGTTAATACCGAAACTGAAATACCTATCTAGTGATAGTACAATGTACACCTGATTTTTTTTTGCATTTGGTAATTTCCTCGCTGAGGTGGGATGAAAAGTTACGTGTTGCACTCGAGTGCAAAGATTTTTCACCTTGTGCTCTTTTGATTCCCTCGCTATCGCTCATGATTCTAATTTTGAATCACTCGTTGCACTCGTGATTCAATTTTAGAATCATTCGCTTGCTCGGTCATCAAAATTGAGCACGCGGTTAAAAATCAACTTTGCACTCTTGTATAACAAATAACTATTATTGTTTTGCAATCAATTGATAAGATAACGACTATACGGTTTCTGATATTTTTCTGTTAACTGTGAGTAAGACAATGGAAATGAGTTCAATGTTATGTATACTTACTGTCAATTGCAAAACGGCATTTGACGTTAATTTAAGGGCCGTTTTGCAGTTAAATTTTTTTCGACAAGTTTTCAACACATGTTTAACTTTTTGTAGTAAGGCAGTAGAATTTATTTAAAAAAAATTAGTACTAGCTATCGCTAGTAGCTGCGCCTATGTAAACCGAAAATTATATTAATGTTATAATGGTATAAATGACATCCTATGTGATATTTCAGATATTATGCTCTGAGACAATATCAAGATCTATTCTGATGTAATTGATAAACATCCATTTATCCAAACTTTCGCAGTTCTAATACTACTTAGATTTTAAATTCGTTCACATTTTACAAAACCTCTACATTTGTTTTGTAAAATACAGTCAAAGTGGAACTGTCTCATTTAAGTTGCGAAAATTCTCACGAAATCTTCCAGACAACCACTACGGTCGTCGTCAGGAATTTCAAGATAAAACTTCGCAGTTCTTGTAAAAGTTCAAGAATAAGGGCATTCCGTCCGGATAGTGGTGACATTCCTAATTTTCATAAAGCTTTGTAGTTATCTCGAGACCCAGAGAAAAAGCGAGCGCTAAGATAAGAAAAGGACATTACTTTAGCGAATTTGATAAATGGTCCTTTTCATAATGTTGGTATTTTCAGGATTTTCCCTCAAGATTGTCTGAGAACTTTTAGTCAAAGCTAATGTCTTTATGAGTTTTGGTTTCAAAGAAACACTTACTGGATGTCAAAAAAGTAACGGCTGCGAAGCATTACCTTGATATTTCTTGGAGTTTTTTTAGGTCTATTGTTGGCTTTGCCGCTCCCTCACCGCGAGAATTCACCTGTAATGTAACGTGGTCTATGGTCTATGGTCTTCGAATGTTCGAATCTCTAACGTTACATTACTACAGGTGAATGCTCGCGATGAGAGAGCGCCCTTATGGTCGCAATCCAGACTGTGAGGTCCTGGGTTCACTTCCATCGGGCAAAATGTGCTTTTGGGTTTTTCTATTAGGATTTCTCAGTAGCAGCCCGGAGAAAGTTCTTGTTAATTGTTTTTTCAAAATCATTTGAAGGACATCATTACAAGCAGATTACCTCCTGAATTGATTTTCAAATTAGTAATTAACCCGAGCGAAGCCGTGGGCAAAACCTAGTTGTTTATATTTGACAACAATTACGTCTTTCGCCTTTGGCTGTTTAACTTACAACTAACTGTAATTGCCTTAGCCAACACGGAAGATGTTTTCATTCCAAATTAAACTACATAGTTTTCTGTTTCTGAAACAAAATTCAGCGAATTTTAGCAACCACTGAAGATATTTCTCTGGCTCCTAGAATGATGTATGGAGGAATGGAAGTGTATGTGTACCCTTCCAAGATGATATAAACTGGGGAGACAACTTACAGCTTTAATTTTAAAATACTTGTATTTTTAATTGTACACCATGTACTTGTTACTGTATAAGATATATTTTTGGTATGGTTACTGTGAGGAGAAATATGTATATACAACGTGTAACGTTATTAGCGCAAAACCTCTCGTGGGATAACTAAGCCAATGTTACTGAACAATGTTTGTTCTAAAAATTTTGGAATTTCGCAAAAGAAAATAATGATTTTTCATACTGATGAGCCCGATCAATTTCTCATTTTGTATGAAAAAGCAATTTTTTTTTGCGAATTTCCTAAAGCTGATTATGCTTTCGCAAGTAATCAAAATAGATTAGTAATTTTTTAAAATCATAAGAGAAATATGTAGTTCGTTATAGCTATGCTATTTTCTCTGCTTTTCCAAAAGCTCCTTTAATGTTCTTAACTTACGACCTGTAATTATATGAAGACGGTGCATAAGCATGAGCATACTTAATCCTTGCATGTTCTACTACCGTATCTCATATCTTCCTCGCTCCACGTTCGTTCACAGGGCACGCGAGCTAACACAATTAGTGCTAATGGAACGACTTGTTTGTTTGTTCTTAAAACTAACACCAAAACATCGTCGTACTACGTTCTAAAACTCTTAACTTCTATTTCTTGGTGAACCTTTTTAAGTTTTATATGGTGTGTGGTTCCTCTTTGTGGGTTTTGGTTTACCCTTTTTGTTTTGTGAATAGGGTATTTTTCAGCACAAATAAATTGAAAATCTTTTTAGTCCGTCAGTTGGAATATTGAAAAATTATGGAGATGTTTTTTATGTTATTTAAAAAAATATAATTATATAATATTGACCATGATAAAACGCTTTTACATATTCGGCATTGTCATGTGCCGGTGACATAAAAAAGCCCGTATGTTAGTAGTAGTATTGTGGTTTTCAAAAGCGTTGTATTTTCATAAATTTTGGTTTATGTAACAAAACATTGAGACTTACTATCAAAATAAATCGTATCCTTGGGTATGGTAAAAGATCATAAACTACTGATCCTGATAAAGGCCAAACCGATTGAATAAATTCAAAATAACATACTAATACTTGTACGTACCTCCGAATTAGTTCAGTAATTCTGGCATCAAAAAACAATCGCATCAAGTTCTCGTCTGACTAGAAAAAGTTAAACATCTGTTGAACAGTAGTTTAAAAAAAGAGTAACTTCAAAACAAGTGTTCAACAAATGTTTAACTTTATGTAGTACGACCCCAAGAAATCCCAGAAGCAACAATTGAAATAAAAGTGTTGTAAAAAACTTGGCCACCTTCCAGCTTACAAGGAATTGTACCTACATGAAGAAATCACTAAAAACACCTTTCATTTCAATACTTTACACTTTCCTCGGAAAAATATAGAAGTTTTATTAACTGTTGACATAAGTATAAGTACTTTTCGAACATTTTGTAGAATGTCCTCACCATTAATTAATTGCGTTACAAAGTAATTGGATCTTTAATTACTTACCTATTCCATGAGAATACTCGAAAGCTTTAATTTTGTGTTAATGATAATTAATGACGCAATTAATGGCAGGATCTTGATAACACCGGTAGTATTATAAGGATATTTCTCTACAGAACTATCATTTAAATTACATTAAAACTTTTTTATTTTGTTTTGATATATACAGGGTGAATTTTTCAACTGGGCGTGGATGGCTACTTTCGAAACTATGAGGAATATCGAAAAACGTTGAAAGGAGTCTCGAGGCCGATTTTGACGAAAACCAAAACTGCATCATTGGATTTTAGAAAAATCAAAAATTCTGGCCAGGAATCGAACCCGCTGATTTTGGAAAAAAAATCACACCCTGTATTATTACAGCGTTCGATAGTGTTGCTTATAAGGATCAAATTCTGGGAAGTAATCATACACGGCAAACTTAAGGAAATGGCTGATTTTTATGAAATTGCTATTTTTTCATGTTACTTTACATCTACTGAGCCATAATTTATTCGAAATATAAAATTTCATTGTTTTCAATGTCTCACTGGATTTGACGTTTCAACAATCCCACTGTACTTAGCAGTACGACATTATTGAATTGAACTAAAAATAGCAATAATTTAAAGAAGAAACGCTAACTTATGTTTCAAATACAGTCTTTGCCTTGAAGAGTAATCAGTTTTTTTGTAATTATACGTTTTCCTTAAGTTTGCCGTATATGATTACTTCCCAGAATTTGATCCTTATTAGCAACACTATTTAACGGTATAATAATACAGGGTGTGATTTTTTTTCCAAAATCAGCGGGTTCGATTCCTGGCCAGGATTTTTGATTTTTCTAAAATCCAATGATGCAGTTTTAGTTTTCGTCAAAATCGGCCTCGAGACTCCTTTCAACGTTTTTCGATATTCCTCATAGTTTCGAAAGTAGCCATCCACGCCCAGTTGAAAAATTCACCCTGTATATCTCGATACTCATCAAGTCTGCTTAACTAACTATTAACCTTTTGTTCCAAGGTTCTAAGTTCAAATTCGACCCGTAGATTAAATCGTCTAAGCTTAGTTCCCAATGAGACAAGTACCAAATAAACTCCAGGAACTGAAGCGATTAACTTGAAGTATTCCAATAACTTCAGCTCTTAATCATTTTCAACAAAGTTTCACTTCATAAGGCGGAAACAAAATTCAGTCACAAAATCCTTATTCAAAATGTCGTCACCTTACAAGTTCCAGAACAAATTGCTTAATGTCCGAGCTGTTAGTTTGAACGCCTCGTGTTTGCTCGCCTCGCCAAACATCGTATTATCTGTTTGCAGTGTTTGGCAAACTGGCTCCCGTGCTCACTTCTTTACCGAATTATTTGATCACCAACTGTTGGTGGTCTCTATAACAAACTTTGGCTCCAACCTTTATGAATTCATCAAGTTTTGTTATTGTATTTGGCATTTGTTTTGTGTATATTAGTTTTAGGACTTGTCAATTAATTTGTACTAATTGGCCTTTGGGTTTGTTTTGTTTTACTATAATTAGTATTCGAGGTTTGTTTATTGTTTTTGTAATTACGCCTGTCCGTTACTGGACATAGGTCTCTTTAAAGCTATCCCACAACATGCTGTCCTCCATATTCGGCATCCAATCTGACCCCAGCTATCTTTATAAGGTCATCGGTCTATCTAGCTGCTAGTAAGTAATGGTGGTGAATCCCAAACGACAAATTCCATAAATTGTGTGCATGCGTTCGAAATCCCGACCATTACACGCTTGGGAGTAAATTCGCAATATACCAATATCGCGTTTCCTTCGCCCAAGGCTGAGCTCGATGTACGATCGATTTTCGACCGAACATCAGCTCGGTCAATGGTTAAAAATGTAGAAGCTTGAAGCTTCCTGTTTTGTAATTGTCAAATACATTCCAAAGGATCGACCTCTTCCGTTGACTCTTAACCTGTTTTGACTAACTTGAAAACTAGTTTCAACACAATAATAGACAGATCATGAATCTGTCGGAAGAGTTAGCTCGCTCCACTAAAGTAAAGGTAAATAAAACAAGAAACACAAAACAATTATTTAGATCAGCCCACAAGCCTCCGGCACAATACATTACAAGCAATAAGTCCATCGTCTGCGCGGCCCTATTCAATATCAATTATGTTCACAGTTAGTTAGAAACCATCTTAGTAAAACTGGTTACAATACTTACGAAGTACAGACAGTTAAACATTGTCACAGTAGTTCCATTCATGAACACACCCGTTGGAGGTGGATACAACATTTTGACAATGCACCAATGCTACTAAACAACAATAAAATATGTACCCAAGACACAATAACACTTGGCTTATTTGACGTTCATAAGGCCCTAAAATGAATAAATGATGTCTGATTTAAATATGAATTGATGCAACGGAATGGGAATAAAAATATCGGTCGAAAGTGAAGTCTTATAGGATTTTAATGTGAAGTTCAGAACGTGTGCGATAAATTTTGTATTGATGTAGAACAGTTTGTGTCAAAAGGTTGTCATATAAGGGTATTTGGTGCCACACACGGCGTTTTGGGTGTTCTTAAAATGAAGTTTGCTTAAACCTTTATTGATACTAGCAGCATAATGTGTTAATTTTTGAGCAAGATTGCTTCCTTCATCGAATTGTTCTCTAAGTAACATTTTTTGTTTAGAAGAATTAGATACCACTCAATTATTCTTCTAACATTCTTCTCCAATAAAAGCGTTATCATTGATTAGACAACCACTTTCTCTCTCTTTCGCAAGCTTTTCTCTAGCCAACAGAGAAACCCGATCTACCAAATAGATAAGACGTTAGTTTCGATACAATATATCATTTCATATCGCGTTAATATCGATATTGCAATGCTGCACAAGTTAAATACTCCTGCTCATTCACCTGAAAGGTATAATCCCTTAGATAGTTACTCGCCTTTTACAGCGAACAAGATCAACGCGGAATGAGTTGGCCTACTTTTACCTGGAGAAAAATATACGGCATGCAAAAGTTTTGATCGAAAATAAAATTTCGTATTAAGTGTTGGTGAGATATTGCAAAGGTATTTATTTTAATAGCTTTCTTAGATTCTGTTAGGTTTTACGTTTATTGAACTAATTTCCTCTGAAAGCCCCTTAACGTTCCTACTTTTTCTTTCTATTCTATTATTTTTTTCTAAAACAGTCGTGTAGCGCGATGTCAACGCGGTTTTGCTTTTCTTATTTTTCAATAACCACACGATAAATCAAAAGCCACTAAAAATACCGTCTTAATTTATAATATGTTATAATCTTGTATAATAAATATATCATTATCCCCTTTGTTTTATTAAAGCACGTGGTACTTAACATAGTTACTCGTTGTTTAACCTATTTATAACATAATTAAACAACAAAGACAATCTATCCATGTTTGTAGTCTGAAGTGTTGTCACTTATCCATTCTGTTTAATATCGCGACGATATCCAGACAATTGCATTATCTTCGATTTTATCTGCAGTCCTTTTACAGTTACTTTACCTTTCATAGCTTAGTCCAAAAGCAACCTTAACGTCATGTAAATAAAGATCACTATTATTATGACAGACTTGATAATTTTCTCTTGTCTCTAGCTCTACAATTTTTTTTTTAGTCTAAAAGCTCGCCACTACCATGGCTTCGTAGCTTGTGCGTTCCGTTGATATATTTAAAAATAATCATCTAGATTAAACTACATTCCCGTACATTATGATTTTGACAGCTATGCAAGAGCGGAAGAAATATGTCTGCGAAAGGACTATAATCGATGCTGTTATATCTGAAGTACTTCACGATAGCAGTCTGAGGGTTAACCTTATTAGCGAAGCGGTATAGAACAGTATGTTCGGCGTTTCTACCGCCTTTTCCTTGTAGATAATGAGAATTTAATATTTAGCAATAAGGAAAGGACTAAAAGGACCAAAATTTTGCGGTGTCCTTGGAGTCTTTTCTGTAATCGCGTATTGAAATGTACGAAGATCATTTATTAATTTAAGTTTTCGGATAATTTAATTTCGATCATTCCTTTTGAAAACCTTCTTCTAATCAAGATAATCTGTATAGTATCCCATTACATATCACTGTTTTGTATTTGGTGGAGGTCCCCCTCCACTCTTTTCATTTGTCACTGGTTCTCCGCAACCACGTTTCAGTCTGTATTAATAATAAAAAAGTTAATTATTTTTGCTCAGAATTTATGGCAAGCTCTACAAATCAATTACAAAACCAAGACCGTTTACTCAAATTGGCTCCAAAATCCGACCAAATTATACAAAGTACCAACTCGGACTCACTACAAATTATCTGTTAGTTTCACTTCCTTTGTCAAGTCATGAATGAAATCTGCAACCTAGATCGAGGTAGGAACCCAGGCGTCCATCTCCTGGCGTGGGCAGTTGAAGGATTATCAGATGAATGGTGACATCCACCTGTAAGATGATAAGGACCTGCGTAGGTCAGAGCAGACGGGTCCTGACGTCAGATTAGGGAAGGATTAGGGATTTATGTCCGTTGCCAGTAACACTAGTGGACCTCTAAATGAATGAGTGAATAAAATGTGTCTTTCGGCTTTCGCTAATTGGCAGTCAAGCGAAAAGAGTTGATATTTTGATAGTGTTAGAAAACATTTTACGTGTTATCATTCGTTTTGACACTAATGTGTTCAGCTTTTATAGAGCTAGAAAGCAACTGATCTGAAGCTAGATGGCCATGGTGATAACATGCAATAGCTATATTTAAACAAAAATAAATTGTATCATTCTGGTATAAAAGAAAACTTAGTTTAAGGAAAAAAAAACCTTATAAAATAAGACGTCGTATTTAGATACCTCACACGTACGCACCAGGTGTCATTAGGTCATTCTAGTATCTAAATGATAAATGAAGTACGCAAGAAACGAATAATAAATAATTAATCACCCAAAAAATTCAGACTGAGTGATACCCTCATAAATATGTATTATTAAGGATCCGCAAAAAATAATTCAATTTGTAAATCGATAATTGCACCGAGGGCTTTGTAAAGGGGGATTCAGCCGGGACCGATATTTTTTTTAATGATTGATGAGATTCCCTCCCGGAGTTCTACAGTTTGTTCTTATTTATTGGATTAACCGCGCTAATCTCCAATCTTTCGTGAAATTTTTCCCTCCCCTCGGACTAAGTAATTAATTATGTTATTTGGGTATTATTGGAGTTTGAGGGCCTTTTGTAAGACGCTAATTTGTTTGAAATACGATAATTTGAGCGTCACTTTTACTTTTTAAGTAGTGAAATGTTTTAATGAAATCTTTTTAAGATCATCTTTTTTATCCCTTCTGTTTTATAAGTGGCGTTAGGAGTGATGGTGAGTAGAGTACAGAGTTAAACAAATGTTTTATTTTAAAAGACCAAATTAAATAATTACCAACAACCACTTTCTTATACCTTACCGAGAAAAAAACACCTTAATTGGAACACCCAAAGACTCTTAAAAAAACACTCATAATAATTGCTGTTACAAGCTTCTTTACTTAATTGGACTCATTAAAATTCAACGCTGTTACATCGACCGTTAAAAGGCAGACCGCATTTAGGGGCTTTCAATCAAAACGGTAAAGCATTTCTCCCGTTGAGGACTGTATGGATTGAAAAGAACGCCACATACGGGATACGTGTTGACTGTGCAAACATCAGATGGGAAATGAAATGAAACGAACGAGTTCCCGAGTGTCACCCCTAAAGTTAGGGTTGCCACTTCTACATGTGTTTAAAAATGCAATAACGTAGTTAAAATTGCATCTGTAAGTTATTTTAATTGTAAAACTTCGGGACGAACATACCTGAATATGATATTTTATTTAACATTTTGGTTATTTAAGAACTGTATTAAAATAAATACAGGGATACTAATATAGGCTGATATTTTTTATGGAAAAACCATTAAACTGTTTTATTGTTTTGTATTCTAAATCTTTACTTTTAAATAAATTATCTAAAAAGAACGAGAAATCATAATTAGTCTATTGTAACAAAAAAGATTTCGATTTTTCAAAGTGATTTTATTTTATTTTTATTCAAATGGAATGTTTTATTGAAATGAAAGTGATGGCAAACTTTTTTTGATGGTATGTCTACCAAATGTTGCAATTCATCATGAATAGAATTAAAGGTACTTATTGTCTCGTGCCCTAGTACTTACCTAATTAGCTAGTTATATAAATAACTGTTATCTACAGATACGGCAAAACTGATAAGATTTAAGTGAGTCCATCCAATGTTTGTATTATTTGTTTTGCTTCTTCCGTGTTTTATTTTATTGTTGATAAGCAGGAAAACACACCTTGAATGGAATATGATAAGTTTATCGGAATTATTGTGTAATGATAAATTCTCCATTATGGTAGAGAAAATGCGACAAATATTTGCTGTCCAAAATTATCAGGATGGATATGGCAGCCCTATCGTGAGCGCGTGCGTTGTGTTGCCAACCTTAGCAAATGTTTACCTTCTATTATCTTTGACGCCATCTGCAAGTTGGAGTGTCGCTTACTTTGCCTCTTGCAGTCACGTACCAAACTTTATCGATATGGTCATCGTTTCTCCATTGTTACTGCTATTTTTCATAACTGTCATAAAGTACCTATGTTGTTTGAAGTTGAATCTCCATCTACTATAAAATAAGAGCAAAGAGACGAGTCTTTATAGTATGAAGGTTAAACTTAAAACTTAAGCTTTTATCTGTTATAAAACAGTTAAAAATTTTGCGCAGCGAATAATAAGCATAACTTTTTTGCTCGCTACAGGACTTTAGCGCTCGCTTGAAATTAATCTTAAGAGTTAATTTTCCCGAGGAAGTTTTAATAGGTAAATAGGTCAACATAGAATCATAATTCTTAACATTATTATGCGAAAACGCCTCCATTTAGCAGCAACGTTATTTTTTACAAGCCAACACTTGACTTTTAGATTAGCCTGCAAAAGGGCAACCCCTCGTTTTATAAATTTCTTATTTTTATACGAGGCGATGTAATTTATTACAACGGCTGATTTAGTTTGTCTTAAGCTTGGATCCTTGTTTTCTCATTTCCATGATAAATATTTTCTCAATTTCAACCCGACGTAAACCAATTATGTTTAATCTACATTTAGAACCTCGGGCTATTCGTCTGCGTCGAACTTTATTTCGTTTAGAGTGATGTCGGATATTTGTCGAATAGAATTGAAACAGAAAATATCCCGGAACACTGAAAAATGTCTTACAATATTGAAGTTTATTTAATGACGTCGGTGAAGACAGAGCTCTTTGAGGAGACATCTCACACGAAAAAGAGAGAAAGAAAATAATACATTTTACGTTTTTCCAAACTTATTATCCAATTGAGTAGTAATACTTAAAGTTAAACATCTGTTAAACACTTGTCTTAAAAAAGTTTAAATGCAAAACGGACCTTATACCAACTTTTAATGCCGACACTTGTTTTAGACAAGTGTTCAACAGATATTCAAAATATTTGTAGTAAGACTAATTGAGTTTTAATTTTTGCAAGTTAGTTCGCACGAAGTAAAAGCTCTAGGTTTAATGTTTGTATGCACGTATATCTCCGGCCTAAGGCTAATAGTATCGAGTTCGAGTAGGCGGTTCCCATTTAGGGCTTTAAACAGATCGAGAATCCCCGTTTCTCAGCCGCAGGGGTGTGTGGGCAATCCGTGCAGCGATCAAAACATTATTGAATTCTCTAAACGCCTTCAGCTAGGTTAAAGTTAAACCGATTGGAAATCACGTAGCAATGACTTTAGATGTATTATTGTTATTGAAATGCTTTGTGTTGCTTTAATGTCTTTGATATTTTTATTGTTTTCATCATTTACTTCTACAGTTTTTTTGTAGGTATACCAATGTCAAGGGTTAAGGGATCATAATCCGTCTAATACTTACTTGGGATAAAAAAAAAAATATAGTAGATAATCCAGAGTTTCATTTTATAAGAAAATTTTCAAATAGATTGGAAGATAAATTCAGATTAAATAATATTTTATTTTTATATAAAACCCTAATGCCAAACACAATACGGCTGAAACAAAATTTTAAATATAATTTTTGTTGTGAGTGCGGACCAATATTATTGAATTCGTAATTGTTGGGTTCACTTCTTAAAAAAAATATTTATTTTATTTCTTAGAAATCCAATCTTTACCATATGATACACTAGCTGTTGCCAGCGGTTTCACCCGCTACAACTCGAAAATTATCCCACGGGAACATAAAATCGGGATAAAAACTATCCTATGTGTTAATCCAGGTTATAAACTATCTGTGTACCAAATTTCAGCCAAATCCATTCAGTAGTTTTTGCGTGAAAGAATAACAAACATCCATACATCCATACATACAAACTTTCACGTTTATAATATTAGATGTGTTAATCCAGGTTATAAACTATCTGTGTACCAAATTTCAGCCAAATCCGTTCAGTAGTTTTTGCGTGAAAGAATAACAAACATCCATACATCCATACATACAAACTTTCACGTTTATAATATTAGTAGTAGTTTTTGCGTGAAAGAATAACAAACATCCATACATACAAACTTTCACGTTTATAATATTAGTAGGATTCTATATCTTCTACCGAGAATATGTGATCACCAAAGATAAGATTATTGCAAAGAATATGTATCTTTGGATAAAAATATTCGTAACCCAGGTAATCGCAACGTAAGTACCTACTAGATATTGCCTGGAAATCTATGTGTAGTATCTTCACTTGCCCGTCGTATAGAATTTGTAAGACCTATATCAGCCACAAACGGCTCGTAATTTTGATAAAACGATAATTTGAACAAGTTCAGTTAAGATTACAAGTAGTTTTCTTGCCATTTCCTGCCTTTAGTGGCAAATAGTCTTTTTAATCGTGAAGTAGATATTTAAGGCAAGGAAAATATCTAAAGATACGCCTGAAATAATGATATTGGACTTATCATACTACTATTGTGAATAAGAAAGTTTGTGAAAATGTATGGATCTTTTTCTTTCACGCAAAAACTATTAGGATGAAATTTGGAACATCCGCCTTACCACAAAAAGATAAACATCTGCTGTTAAACGCTTGTCTTAAAAAAGTGTAACTGCAGAACGACCGTTATATCAACGTTTTTGAACGCCTTTGACAATATTTGGGCCGTTAGGCAACCCTAGCACCAATTTAAACCGTGTTTATCTTTCAAATAATCAATTTCTCTTGTCACGTGTCATCACAAAAATAGATGTCAAATGTCAAAACGGTCTTTAAGTTAGAAAAAAAAAACGCCAAAGGACGGTGGTCACATCTTGAGTTCTCCATTTATTTTTGTAGTGGGCTCGGTTGTGACGTGAAGAGCTTATAAATAAGATTCGTTAGGGATGCCCCTTGGCGTTCTGTGTAAATATAAACATGTAAACAACTTATATATGCACTGTACTGATGAGCTTGGGAGAACTTTAATAAATGCAGGATTGCTTTTTTCGTTTTGAGTTCAAATAAAAATGATTAAGGCTTATATTTCTGTGTTACACCTTTAGATAGTACATCGTGATGGATATTCCGAGATGTGTTTAATTTTAGTTTTTGCCACTATTTTTGTTCTCCCGCCCTCAGTGGAGTAGAAGGGACTGACAGACTTTTATTCTACCATCAACCCTGTTCCTTCAATTGCCCTTTGCGTTCCAGGGTCATGGTGCCCTTAATAGGCGGTCTCGCAACCTCAACAGGATTATCAAATTAAGCTCTCAAGAAAATGCACAAGATATACAGAATTTACCGAGAGCTTGCTCATTACTTAATGTTGGAAGATTATAGCGTAGTATTACAAAGACCTAGATATGCACAAAGCCTCAGATGGCCCATAAAGGTCATCTGTGGAGGCTGTTTGTGCATAGTTACGAGGTTTATGCCTCCTTTGCAGTTTACCAGTAAAGTCCGGTCACAAAACAGAAGGAATATCGTACATTGACCTATTATTTCCTGTCTATGTCACTCCCGCGTAAATATAATGAGACTAAATTCAATAGCCGCCATTTGTGCAAGCGACACTCATTACATTTTTTAAGTTATATTACAACTTAGTGTTTATGTATGTGTGAAGTAATGTCGGTCGTAAAATCCGTAAACTATACCATTTTTTAATAACGTAGTTTCCCGATATTTCTTTAAGCAAGAACTTCGAGTACGACTATATCAAACAAATACTTAGTAAGCAAGATGTAGGTAAGCATGATTTAAAAGTTGAAAAAAAACCCCGATAGCGAAAAACCGTGCCCAAATGCTAAAAGATACCTTCTTGTATTTATGTATAATTTATGGTTAGGTGCGTCGCTTTTTTAAGGTTTGAAAGTCATCAAATGAGTTCACCCGATAAGAGGAGCGGAACTAGCGGAAGGGACTGTCAGACTGGAGAGTTTAATAACCAACCTATTTCTACAGTTCTCTTTTGCGTTCCAGAGCCACGGTTCTCTTTTAAGAGCACAGATACATCGCCATAAGCTATTCAAGAATATGTATTCCAACGTGGGATTTCTCCATCCGAGCCTCTATTAAAGCAAGTTGTAACTGTCAATTAAATAAAGGGTCGTTTAAGCCCCATAGACAATGGACGTGATAGCTGTCAATTATTTTATACAGTTGTATTGTAATAGCTACTTTATTAGGTAGAGGTCAACCACACATATACGTACAATGATAAATTGCTTTTATAAAGCTTTTAAGTGCTACTGAGACTATGAAAGTCCCCATACGACCCGCAATCGAACTCTTTATGTTTTATCGTAATAATAAAATAAACATGAAATGTAGGACTTTCGGAGAAAAAAATGAAGTATTTCATTTAAGGGTTTATCAGTCGACATAAATCAGTATCAAAGAAAAACTTAGCTTCTGGTTTCATTTCAATTAATTAATTAGGTCTGAAGATTGTCAGAAATTTACTTTATGTACAATTATTTATATTGTGGTGGTACAAAATACAGGCAGGTTTGTGTCATTTTACATGAATCATCAATTAAAAGTTAAGACGTCATATCTATTAAATTTTTCTATGATTCGATCTTCTATTGATAACCGTCTACAAAAGCGCGTCTTACGAGCAGACGCTATGAGTATGTATAACGCAAACAAGCGTTATGGTGCCAATTAATTTTTTTTTTTAAGAAGAAATATTCGTTGTTGCAGAATTATGATACACTTCTGGACACATCTATTGGCCCACCTTAGAGTTTAGGTTTCGATGGCCCCTACCGAAATATGATTGTTAGATTGAACAAAAACTGTTGATGCAGTTTTAAACCTGATACATTTTACCATCTTTTTCGATCGTATTTTTTTAAATTTGAATTCAGAATACCATACGACATGGAGCTACGCCTAACAAGTCGGATATGGCCTTGTTAAAGGCAATTGATTTTTGATTAAAAAACATGTTTTATCAAATAATGGTTTAATTTAATAACGCGTGTTGCCTCCATGGGCATCTACCACAGCTCTCATACGATTAGGCATAGAGTTTATCAACCGCTCTATGAAATTTTGAGGGATCATCTCCCATTCCTCTTCTATGGCAGTTTTCAACTCCTGCATCGTCTGGGCAACTGGCTGACGAGCCCTAACACGTCTTTTTAGCTCATCCCACATGTGCTCAATGGGGTTCATGTCTGGGCTTCTGGCTGGAAAGTCCATAACTGTAATGTTCACATCCCGAAGATATTCCCTGACGATGCCGGCCGCAAGGGCTCTTGCATTATCATGCATAAAAAGGAAATTTGGGCCCACATAGTCCGCGTATGGTATCACATGAGGTTCTACGCACTCACGAATGTACCTTTCAGCATTTAATGTTGGCAGCCGTGGTCCTGTAACAACCTCAAGTTGAGTTTTGCCGCTCGCAGATATACCGCCCCAGACAGTCCATGAGCCACCGCCATAAGCAGTCCTCTCTTCAAAGCAGCATTGTGTGAAACGCTCTCCCTTACGTCGGTAGACCTTCTTCCTTCCATCATTGCCATGTAACACAATTTTAGACTCATCAGAAAAGAGTACACGGCTCCAATCTTGCTGTGTCCAATTTAAATGACTGCGTGCGAAATGAAGGCGCGCTGTTCGGTGGGCTCGCGTTAGTTTGGGCCCATTAGCTGGCTTGTGTGGTACCATATCGCGTTCTTTTAACCTTCTCCGAACAGTTCGAGCGCTCACAGATACTCCGTGGAAGTCGCGAAGTTGGTTTTGTATCTCAATGGAGGTAAGGTGACGATTTCTCAAGCTGGTCGTCACGATGAATCGATCCTGCCTTTCAGTTGTGACCCGAGATCGTGGCCTTCCTTGGCGACGAACAAAGCCGCCAGTCTCTAGGTACCTCCGATAAACATTTTGGACCGCAGATCGACTTAAATTAAGTTGAGCACTCACGTTTCTTTGGCTGTGTCCGGCCTGAATAAATGCCACAGCTTGGGCGTCTACTTCAGGTGAAGTATCCATAGATTATTGATAGAACCTCACCTTAATGTTAAGAATAAGTAATGTTTGTTGCAAAACCAAAGATACCAATCACTTTTTCAAGAATTAAATCCAAGTAAACCAATAAAACCAAGTTTTCTTGGTATTCGATTGTTTGATATCAACAAACAGGCTCCAAATTGTCTTTTGTTTCGTTAAATTCTGTGTTCGAAATTCAAAAAAAGACTATTGAATGAATGAATGAATGTGCCAGGTTCAAAACTGTATAAAAACTTTTTGCTCAACCTAATATAAAATTTTAGCTAGGACCAAACGAAACTGAAAATACAAGGTGGGCCAATAGATGTGTCCAGAAGTGTATGTTCGACAGATACTCGTATATATCCGGCAGTCTTTTTTAACTGCTCATCATGTCAATTCAATAGACCGACAAATGTCATCTACCACTTGATCGTTATGAACACCATAATATCTAAGTTTCTACAAGATTAAAGAGAAATGCGAGGTATAAGCCATCTTAATATAATAAGGAAGTAGAAACATTTTCAGGATTCCGCCGACTCAATTTTAGAGTTCCATCGCAAAAATGTAAAAACATAGCAATGTCGTCTGTCGTTCTGCCTCGCTGTCAGAGGTTATTTTATAAAGGACTATTTGGCACAAGAATTTTGTTACTATACTCCATATCTGAAGGAAAATAGAAACATCTTGTAAACTGGATAGAAAATATTCTTTTTGGTAAGAGGAAAATGACAACAGCAGAATATAAGTAGAGTACGGTTTTTGGTGAGGAAAAGAATTCGGTGCTAGAATTTTAACAGTCTTTCAAGATTTGAACTATGCACGATGTGTCACCACGTCTTGTCCACCTTTGTGGTAAACTAGTTGTGTCATTTCGCATTACTGCATGCAAAGGTAACGTTTCGAAGAACTTTTAAGACTATCACCAAATTGCACTGTCTCACCAAATAACATTACCCCTATTTCGTTTTGTAAATGAATAACATTCGTATAGTAATATTTGGAGATTTCTTAGTCATTGAAATCTTGTGCAATTACTCAATCACAAAATCAATTGAATCGACTAAAGATTAACATAAAATCCATTCAAATCTTCTAACAAATTGAATGCATTAATCTCCCCTTTAACACATAAAGCTTTCAGCCGAAAACTAATTTACATTAATTACTAAATCCTTACACCACTAATTTATAAACCGATAAATAATTAAAACCGATAACATTTTATAGATTCAAATTAAGTTATACGGAATAATTTTACGGACAAATTTTACGAATTAAAATAAATTGTACATTAATTTATTTAGTAGTGTTGGGTAGTTGATTTATAAATGGTGTGTAACGGTTGTGTCGCGTGGGTGTATCTTATCTTCGGCTGTCAGTCGCTGCTACCGTCGCGTCGCAGTCGCCGTCGTGTCGCAGTCGCAATGCATCGATATCTTAGTAGTCATGTCTACAGATAAGGAACACACGCTATTAAATACACGTTTTATGAGCGTTTAGGAGCTGCTAAGAAACGGGTAATTTTGGTCGAAAAATTACGGTATCTTTAATCAGGTAGTTATGTCAACCTGTGGCGTTAGCACTCGATTCTTATATTTTATCTACAGCGTTTATTAAGTATTTGCAGTGTTTTTGAATTGAAAATAAAAAGCACTTCTAGTTTACGAACGAGAAACTCATTTTTCTATCAAACTAACGTCAAAATTCCCGTTTAAGCTAAAGGTTAGTCTTGCCAAGGCTTGAGAATTGGTTATGTTTTTTTTTCGTATTTACAGCAAGAATAATATGGTGTTTACAGAAACGTGTAAACAGTTTCAGTTGCGTTTTCATAAAAATACGACCTGCAAGCGCACATATTTTCAGAGCTGCATCAAGCGAGATGAAGTAAATTAATTTCCGTACTCCGTTAATCAAGAAAGCGTCTAGGTTCATTATCCCGCTATTTTGTTTGCGTCCCGATCACGTCGTTTCTCAACGCTAAGACATTTCGTTGACCTAAAAACTAGGGCACTATCTCAGAGAACTATCTTATTTTCTTTGAAATAAGAACTAAATTATAAGAACGTAAAGGATTACTTATCTTCAGAGTCGGCTGTGTCCAACGTTCGCCGCAATGAGCCCTCTTCACCCGCAGCGCTATCTTGAAGGATTCTCTCATTAGAAAACGTTACGACCAGATTCTTAATTAACGATAAAGCGAGCTTCTAGGTTTAACGGACAGTCAGGACCAGGTTAAGTGAACAATAGTAGTTTGTAAATAAACAGATTGGAGAAGAAAACTAAAATAACTTAAAAAAACCCAACTCATACAAAACAGTTGATGATTTTGAAACGGCTGAACCGATATTAATATAACGTGTCGGAGAACTCTCACTAAAACCTGATTTTAGATACAAAAATCCATTCAAATCGGTTCTCCCGTTCAAGACCTACGGTGCCACAGATCGACACATATTCTTAGCGATCAAACTTATAACAACTCTGATTTTGTGCTAGAGTTTAAAAAGTGTAAGTACATTATTGCGTAGGATTTTAGTTATGACTACAAAGAAATGTAGCAAGGAGATGAAACAACTTCCTGATCTCATAAACAGAGCATGAGACAAAATGTTTCCAGTTTGTTAAACAAAATAACAAGAAAGTTAGTTTGGTGTCATTTTTCAGTGCCTTGCCATTGTAGCTTCCACCCACGTTTCGTTCTCGTGGTCTTAATAAGGGCTTCAAACGTAGGCTGGTTATACCGCGGCGATTATCCGACACGATTATCCAGTTTTGATGCGCTTATTTTCATTGTAATGTCTTTTGTAGCTTCAGTGCTGCAGTGTTTTTGTGTGTCAATAACGATCTGCATAAGAAAGTTCTTGAAAAATATGAATAGCTTTTAAAAAAATATTTTATAAGCCTTTATTTAACGCCCTGTGTGTGTGTAATGGATTTTTGAATCGTTTTTGTACAAAGAAAAATTTACAAAATGAACCTCAGAAGTTCGCAGGTTCAAGTCCCGCTCGCAAATGATTTTTCTTACTACAAAACATATCTACATTAAACAGTACTGACGAAGATACTAGTTTCAACTATCATTTGTGTAGAACTGCGAAATGAAAATTAACGCTATTGTGTTTTTTAGTTTGCTTGCATAACAGAATTTTCAAGAAATAAAGATTTCAACAACTACTAGAATTTGTATTCTAATGGTAGATAATTATTAATAGTACTTGTGATTCCGGACACTTATACAGCTACAAGCCTGCCAAAACACAGAAATTCCAGAAATATCTAACGTCGTCGTCGGTCTGTAGACAGCCTAACCTGTTTTATTTCGAACTGTCGGTACTGATAAGTGGATGAGTAGGATGCGATTGTCGATCGCTTCCTAGTGTGTTGCAATCCAAGTGTTTGGCATTAACGACGGACACTACTCGCCCTTATCTGGCATTAAAGTAGGCTTCGCTTTAACAGCTCTATGGAAACGTTTTTGTTTCCGATACGTTGTAGTTGAAAGGAGTTTAAATGTCGACAGACATAATAGTTTTAATTTCTGCTAGAAATAGATTTCTCACTCAGGTTTAGGTAAAAAAAAACCAGTTTATTTCTCACCATTCATAGCAACAACTTACTTAAAATTAAGACACTTACATTTATCCCACATATAAGTTATTTATTTTTTCTAATGGCAATACACAATACCAATGCATTTGTGATGGTAAAAAAAAGTTTACATTGGATATTGACTTACTTTACTACCTGAAATTATACATCACGTCATTAACATGCAAAATCAAAACAAAAATTCAGATTCATAACAGCAAAAAGTCAAACAAACGAATGAAAATTGAATGGTCAACAAATTAATAATTCATGTACCTATTTATTAATTCCATGCATTTATTGGTATTTACGATACGGTTCAGTTGTAGCGTAAAACACAAATCAAACAATTTTGACAGCCTGTGTTACGATTAATGGCGCATGATGGCCAGTGATGGTCCCGAGACTAACCTTTGATGGTCAAATATGGACCTACGTCCATGTTTCTTTTATTATCTACTAGCTGCTGCCAGCGGTTTCACCCGCTACAACTCGAAAATTATCCCACGGGAACATAAAATCGGGATAATAACTGTCCTATGTGTTAATCCAGGTTATAAACTATCTGTGTACCAAATTTCAGCCAAATCCGTTCAGTAGTTTTTGCGTGAAGGAGTAACAAACATCCATACATCCATACATACAAACTTTCACGTTTATAATATTAGTAGGATTTTTCTTACGCAAAGTAATAAAGGAAATCTTAAAGAAATAAAAACAATAATGGTACACCAGTACAGGGAACAGGGTCTGGAGTACCGGTGGTCAGGGCTCTTGAAAGAGGAATAAATGATTCTATATCTATTATATTATTTAACCAATAGAATGTAATTAATCAATATTTCATTTAACGAATTTTATAACAGTTCATGATAATGATTCTGTTGTTTGTTATTTCTGCTACGGTGACTAAGAGCGAATTTAATAATATATATCAGAAGAATGTGTTGAATAAACATAAATAAAAGATTATATCTAACTTATTGGGAAGTACTGTATACCTACAGACGTAATGGCATTTTTACTTGGTATTATCTTTCAGTTATCAGTGACACATTTCCGTTCTACGTATTACACAAATGTTTTCTTTTAACCGGTATCGAAATAAGGGGAAATGTTGGTTATTCATAAAATATTCATGTTATTACTTCCCATAATGAAATGTCCTCATGCTACACATGAATAAAACTACAAATTGTTTCGTAGGCGTTTCTATTATATAGAGGAAATTAGATTTAAAAAAATGAATCATGGCATTTTTTTTGTATAAATGGTAAACCACAGACAGACTGCAGTATTATATTTGCGTAAGTCAAATAAGTCCTGCGAGATTGAAGCGGAAAAGACTGTCGGACTCGTACGGAATAAAATCCACCGTGTTTCTTCAATGGCTCTTTACGTGCTGAGGTCACGGTTTTCTGTTTAGACAGTCTCGCGACCTCATTCTTCCATCCATTCCATCCAAAGGCTGTCTTGAAAGATGACTATTAGAGGTCTGGTCGGTCTGGCCGGTCACCCCACTCTAGGAATTTCTCCAGTGTCGTGAGTGCGTTTACAAACATATAAACTCACATACACAAACGCCCAGACCCGAAACAACTACTCATAGATCATATAAATATTTGCTCCGTGCGGGAATCGGACCCGCGACACGCAGCGTAGCAGTCCAATCGCTCAGCCACTGCGCTAACCGTGTCGTCCATGTAATGCTTGTACTTTATACAGTGTTCATATTAAAGACTATCTATCTCTTATAATATTATAGAAAATAAATTACAAGAAGAAAGAGGAACAAAACTTCCAAGTGTATGTAATCTAAAAGGATTAGAATACAAAAAATATGAATTTTTTGAAATTAAGATTTTTTTTTTGATCCTAAGATTAATTTAAAGTGACTTTAGTCTCAATAACGGCAGAAGAATACGAGAAAGTAAAAAACTAGAATAAAAAAACAGGTAGCTCCATAATTGCTTAAATAACTTGCTCTCACCTAATTTCTTCTCCAGCGCTCAAGACAAAGAAAATTGCATTTCGCATGACTTGAAACAAATTGTTCTAGAAAAACTTATTAATTGCTCGACCTTGGAATTCTTTCCAAAGAATTAGGTCGCGATCACATGCAGGAGAAACTAACAATATAATGCAAGTTACATGAAGGACTACAGCCCGTGGGTTGTGTGAGAATAAATAACTAATAAACCACGATAAGGCAAAGTCTACGCAAGAATAAGAAGGAAAAACGTGGCAGAAGTTTTGGACAGATATTTCTCCAAGAAGTGCTCCCTCAGGGTTTTAAATGGACTGTCAAAATTGTTTTCGATTGTGTAGGTCTCCAGAGTTGATCGACTTTTATTAGCGGAGCCAGATCACAGAAATTCTTTATCAAATTTATTTATGATTTTTTATTTAGAGGCAATAAGTGTCAACCAAAGTCGGTGACAAAAATTCGTAATGTTTTTTTTTTGTTAACTGTTCCCCACACTAGGAATATCTTCTGTGTCGTGGGTACGTTAACAAACATTCAAACTCATACACACAAACACACAGGCTCGTACTTTTTTGTACGAGTATGTCATGCAAGTATTTGTTCCGTGTGGTAATCGAATCTGCAACCGTACCGTTTCATGACAACAATTTTCAGGAAATAAATATCGTATTGATGACAAATGATGTGTTACAGAGGAGTGTGTTCATTCACAGAAAATGTCTTTCTTGTTTACGATTATAATCACATCTCGAAGGATCAGATATGTTACTTCTGTTTCACATACTGCTCCATGCCTGTGTTGTGGCAAGGGCCACTTAAAAAGATTGCTTCGAGACTCCGCGCACATTCATTCTCACAAGATAGGATTCAGTTAATATGAGCATTCTTCGCAAAAAATATACTGCCCCTAGTGCCGAAATAAATATTGTTAAGTACCGTAAGGCCGTCTGTTGCAGAGATCTCCTGATATATCTTTGTTGTGAAGATAATGCTCGCTGATAATATACAAGGAAGATGGGTCTTTGAAAGGCTGGATTAAATACAATTGATGTTGTTTTGATTGCGTCTGATAGCTGTTGTTATTAAATGGGAGGCGACTTACAATTGTGGGCAGTTGAGTGATAAGTAGAATTGGTCTGATTACTGTGTTTAAGCTTTTTTGTTAATGTTTTATTCCTCTGGGTCCACTTAAGGACCACGTTTATTATAGTCGTGAACGTAATATAGAACTATCTAGAAACTCATATAAATTTCCTTTGCTTCAAGTATCGTATTGTCCTACCTTTTATCTAAATTGATTCCAACTCTATCGTTCATTATTTGCCCAACACTCGACGGGCCATTTCTACTAATCTAATTTTAATTACCAACGAATCTACTTGCTCAATAATTGGAGTTCTAAAACAACATACCTTTTCTGTAATCACAACACTTGCCCAAATTAATATTGACTTTTCATATTCTAAGGTTGAGGTCATGACTCATGATTGATAGACCAGCGGGTCACTTAGATATTTAATAGGAAATGCGAGTGATCTTTTCTCCATACAAATGCTCTCACCTGATTTATTTCTGGACATTGGCTATAATACAGCGATGCTTTCTTAAAGAATAATTAATAATATATTTTTCATCTATGCTTCTTTTTCGTATTTGATGATACGTTATTATCATAAGCATTGAAACTCTCAAAAATGCTCTGAAATAGCTTGTAAACTCCGCTGTCAAAAAAGGCTTAGTGTGCTTTGACAATTATTAAAGAAAAACAAAAGAACACAGTTTATATCCTTGTTATTCAGATTTTATTCTGCTTTCTTAGTATAAAAAATAGCCAGCAATCCGTTTGTAAGCCTCCAACAAAAAATGTTCGATAAAAAGACCTAAACGCAAAGAAAGCCCTCTCGTTAATCTACATTCAGCAGAATCATCAAGCCAGACATTTCGAAAGTGTTCGGAACTTAGGACCAAATCTCCAGTCTAGCCAAACGCGGCAGACCATCAGTATTTGTAGAAGCAATCTGCTCACAGTAAGCCGTGCCAAGCCGCGGGCTTTAGCTGTGTATCACTCTCACTGAAGTCGACGGGCGGCTACTAGCGAAAATATTTACTTTCTATTACCTGCCGCAACTCGGTGGCGACGGGAAATGGTCCCCTGAATAATTCCGATGTCCCCTTCGTCTTGCCGATATGGCTTCAGACAAAACTTTAGAAAATATTTGCTAGTTTGTGGTCGTAAACAAAATTCTGACTTAATTGTTGAATTATTACCTGCCGGGGTCGCGGTACTGTTTTATCAGGTAAATGTGAACCGGGGGTGTAAAGGGCTATTGAAGGACACCGTGGATTTTAGTCAGTACGAGTCTGACAGTCCCTCTCATCTAGCTTTGGGTGGGGTTCATTTGATATTTTTACCAAGACCAAGTAATAAATGTTGAATTATAAAGTCCTTTTTCATGTTTTAAATAAAGATTAATTGCTTGATATCTACTAGCTCGAGCTATTAACCTTTTGATGGCGTGTCAATATCATATCAATTTGTTTCAATATAAAAAATAAATTAAAAATTTAAAAACCCCCGACACAAAAACCAAGTTCCCTTTAAAAAGTAAAAATAATAAAAATACGTCGCGTTGGGGGACTGCTCCAAATTATTCATCATCTCCTGTTTATTTGCAGTCCCCCAACGCGACGTATTTTTATTATTTTTACTTTTTAAAGGGAACTTGGTTTTTGTGTCGGGGGTTTTTAAATTTTTAATTTATTTTTTATTTTATACTTTTTATAGGTACATACTTATATAATTTTATTGTTGCTAAGAGTACTCCCGATTAAGTCATCAATATTCCCTTTCAGTACGCTTTCATTTGATACCCAACTCGAGTATATTTGCAGACCCTCGGTTACCTTTCCCCACTTTCACGCCCATAACTTCTAAACGGCTCAACCGATTTTCATCAAACATGTCTAAGAACACTCGCAGGTAAGTCACCTTTCATACAAAAAAAACTAAATTGAAATCGCTTCATCCGTTCGGGCTCTATGATGCCACAGACAGACAGACAGACAGACAGACAGACACACAGACAGACCGACAGACAGACAGACAGACACGTCAAACTTATAACACCCCTCTTTTTCCGTCGGGGGTTAAAAATCTTTTACTTGTACCTATTGCGGTGTAAAAGTTAAAATAGAACAAAGATATTTTCGTATCTACATATTTTCAGTCTGGTCTCATTTTTCTTTACTGGGTTAAGAGGAATCCTGGCAACGGTTCCACGAGGTGTGAAAAGCTCTTAAAGCAACGTAAAGCCTAAGTGCGGACAGCATAGTTAGCATTTTTCAGAGATTCCAAACATTTCTACCTTTGTATTAAAACACTGAAACATGTTTTGTTGTTTTCTGTGTAGGCGAACATGGTGATGTTTTTTTTAGAGATTATACCTACAAGCTTTTCATACTTGTGTTATAAATTCACGCCTTGCCTCATAGGGTAGTCAGAAATGTAAAAATATAAGTTACGAACCTTTATTACTCATTTCACCTCGTCTTCTTTCAAACATGATTAATTTCGTTGCAGGATCCAAGACAGGTAAATTCATTCTCCGGGACACGTCGAGCTTCATTATCTCAGCGCTCGGTGGTTGCCACTGTTGATTCTGGCTCTCAGGAGTTGCAGTGATTTGCGAATAGTTTGGTGGGTTTGTCCCAAAAAAAAAAAGTTTTATTCATAACCTTACAATTTATCGTTCGTCAAACTGATCTCCAGTCATAAAATTTAGAAACAACATCATTTAATTTGCTCGTTTACAAAATGCTCTAACTTATTTTGATTTAGTCATGATTTTCAGTTTGGTCCTTCAGTACAAGATTTTGATCAAAACTTTCACGGTTTATTAAAGTTGAGACATTTCTTGAAGAAACTTTCACAGGCAATCTTGTCACAGATAGCAGTCAGTCGTTTATAATAAAATTATGGAAAAAGTCCAGCTTCTAGACTATAAATAGGAAAAGTTAAACATCTTCCTAGAGTGCTAGTTCACACAACTCGATAATTATCCCACGTGAACATGAAATCGGGATATAAACTATGACTAACCCATAAAATACATAATAACAAACATTTATCTTTATTATATTAGTACCAAGTAAAATAAAGTATTATTTCATGCGACGCGTCTTGCCCGTACTGACGTGACGGAGACATTTCCAATCTCCCAACGAATACTTATCAACTTATTATCGATACGTATTATCATAACCAGGCAAATAGAATATGTAGGAGGTTTTCCAGACGTATTTACTTTCCTACGTTGTCCTACTTATTACGCGGAACGAATACGTGTCTTGCGTGGTTGAAATATTTTCATTTCTATTACCTGCCTGCGTATGTCCTCCTGGTACATGATAGCTTTTCCTTTATGAATTTAATTCGTATTCTTGTCAAGAAAAATATCTATTACAAATATGATTATTTCTTGGGGTCGTATATTAATGTTATTTCAGCGTTGAGATGTGTCAGTTTTCTGACTTAATAAAATTCTGTATCTTATTTATTACACCAACGACGACACTTCGATCAACATCATTTCATCCCGAGATTAGGTAGGTACTGCTGGGTCCGTACGTAGGCCCCTTTTCTGCCATGAAATTATCTGTTTCTCGCGATTTTGACTTTTTCGCCGAACCGACACACGTTTGGTCGGCTCAGGGTTACTATGGCCGAGTTTTGGCCACCATTAGGTCAAAATCTTGCTTTGTGATCTGCCATTTCTATACCTAGTCAGATAGTTTTGCCCAAATCCACTTGAAACGTATTGCTCGGAGTCTCGGACCTTGACATCATAAACTTTCGTTACGTTTTAGATGTTTGGATGATCTGAAAAATAATAAAGAATTTATAAAAGCTAGGTAATGCCATAATTCACATAATCTGCCAGTCAACCTTTGGGTCAAAAGACTTTCCAAGTAGATGTATTTTTATTGGCACTTTATTTGCACTCAGTTGTCCTTTTGGTCTCGAAGCAAATTGTTTGATATTTGTTTTTTTGTAAGACATGATTCAGACCGGATGACAACACGCATTTACATTGGCATAAAGTAATCCTACCGATACATTTATCTAACACTTGCGATTTCGCAATGAAGATAAGTATTGTACTGAGTGTTTCATAAGCCGCGTAAAAATAACTACCTTCCCGGCGCCATCTTATGCGCTTAATTTTATCATCTCCAGAAGATAAGATTTCGCAACAAATCAGCAGGAAAATAAAACTCACTTCAGTCTAAATATTTATTTACATTCAATAACATTTCTCAGAAAACGTCGGGATTCCGATATTATCACGGTGACGTGTTGCTCACTGTTACAACAGCGATAAAAAAATTGCGATAAGTGCCAAGAAATGTGTGTCAAATGAGCAAAAAAAAACTAGAAGAGTACATTTATGTTAGGAATATAACGTACTGAAAAAAAAATTACGTAGGTATAGAAAAATGACGGCAAAACTGTTTCATAGAAAATTCTTGTAATAGTAACTACATAATTCGGTAGCGGAACTCACGAATTACCGTGACGCCGGAACGTAAAGGGCCATTGAAGGACACCGTGGATTTTAGTCAGTACGGGTCTGACAGTCCCTCTCACTCTGCCCTGGGTGGGAAGACTCATTTGATGATTTTCCGGAGAAAGTAGATAATATTGTAAGCTACAACTGTGTTAAGATTCATTCTTTTTAGAATCAACTTAGCTGGTGTTTATTGGTATAATATTGACTAAAACTAATTAATCTACTTACACCCGAATCTTGCATTGTTTTTTGAAATCTGTCCAGTAGTTTCGAAAAGCTGATTGTAGTGTAGGCAGTGCCATACTTACAGTTTTAGTTAGCATGCGCACGAAGTGTTGGGAATCAACTGGTTTAACACAATGTTAAGACCATTTTAATGCCTAGGAAATCCATGTAATGATTTCCTTGTATTTGTCTGAATTCTTGGCAGGCTGCCTTAGGCCTAATAACAATAAATCAGTAGATTCCTAACTGGTGTAAATATAAAAGATTGCTGATGCGATCACAGGAGTATTTATGGACTCTGATCCAATAATTTGTTTTTAGCATTCTGTTAATGCATGAACAGTGATTATTTTTCATACAAAAACAACATTGATATCAATATTACAAGCTTTATATTAAATTGTCCTGTTTGAATTTATTGTTAGATCAGTCGTTGAAATTTTGTTTTCAAACTTCGTGCAACCTGTCTACATGGCTTTCTACTTGCATTGATTGTTTCAGTAAAAAATTTGCAATTTGCAGCGATCGATTGACATACTCCTATTCCTACTATGTTTTTAGGAATATAAAATGAAAATGTCTCAGATCGTCTAAATCACGTGCAAGAATTTACCGTATCGTTTCATCATCATCAGCCTATAACGTTCCCACTACTGGGACACAGGCCTCCTCTCGTGTGAGAGGGAGTGAGCCATAATCCACCACGCGGGCCCAGTGCGGATTGGCAGATGTCACATGTCTTCGAATTTGATGGTTCTAGGACATGCCTGTTTCCTCACGATGTTTTCCTTCACCGTTTCGAGAGCAGTGATGATGAAATAAATTACACAAAGTAATGAGCTAAGCTGGGTTCGAACCCACGACCTACAACTCGTAAGTCGGGACCGATACCACAGCGCCACCGCTGCTCTCCGTATCGTTTATTTCATGAAAATATGATGGTTCTGACAACTTTAAAACGGAGTTTACAGAGGCTGAAGCTTAGTTCGTGACATTAGCCTCTAGTTCTGTGATATTCTTGTTCGTTTGATGGCTCCTAAATAATTTTCGTGGCATCTAGCTAACGATTCTGCGGATTCTCGATATTCCCGTGGAACCTGTTGCCAGTGTGTAGTGTATTATCAATGTGACTCTGGATCCGGGGCCTAGATCTACTATGTTGACCTAAATTCTAGGTCTTTATACAATAGGTATAGTTGAACCATTCTATATTTGTTGACTTAAGGATAGCGTGGTTTCCCATATTATTATATTCCCTTTAAATTATAATTTGCGTATGAGCTTTCATCGTTCCAAGAATTCTTTAAAAAGAGAAGTTAAATTATACATGAGGTTGGTTATAATTTCAAATGTAGCACGACGAGTTTTTTGCCGCAATATAACCCTAACATCTAAAATCCTTTTCGTGATTACCAACCCGAACATTTTATGAAAAAAGGGAAACTCTTATGAGTATTTTTTTGGTTTCCTTTGCGAAATATTTGGCGGAAGTTGTCTGTGTCGTCACGGCTCCCAGTCCCAGGATATTTCCATAAAGAGGCCTTAAAAAACAAATTGTTTTAACATTTAGAAATTCTGCGAGTTTCCGACTTAAACGGGTCTCTAGGCTTTTGTTTCTGAAATAAATTTTTCTTGTTGGATTTTTTTGTTTCGGTAAGTTTTTTTTTTATTTGGTAGCAAAGGCGTAACACGTCGTTGAAGAGTTTATAATCGAATAATGAAATTACAAGCGATATAATGAACAGAATGATCAATATTAGTCTCTTTTTTTGTGTAAAATATTGGATAGGAGGACAGATCATTCATTAGAAATGTTTTAGTATTTTCTTAGTTACTCAGACAAAATAAACAAACGATATTTATTAGAGTGCCAATCAACTTGACGTTTGTTTGACAGTGCATTTAACAATAGAGCGAAACGTGGTCTGACCTGAATTTGCTCGTGTGTTTGAAGCTTTATGTTGAGAGCCTATGACAGGTGAGTGGTCACCACTCTAGGAATCACAAGGAGTAGTTACTAAACTATAGTTTGAAATTCACGTTGTTATAGGTTAATATTTTAGTTTTAACGTCTCATTGTTAAAAGCTCTATATATTTTACTGGCGAGCTTACTCGTTGAGTACAGTAATTATCCCACCGGATTTTACTATATACCCCGGGATAAAAATTATCCTTGCATATAATATACATCCGTTCAGTAGTTTTTTTTTTAAACGAATCAATCCTAAATCCTTTCGTCCGTCTTCTCTTTCCACAATTATAGTAGTTGCAAGATTGTAAAAGCTTACTTTAAAAAATGTTAACTACAAGCCGTGTGTCCGATACATTCCTCTGTTCATTGGCAAAACTAACTAATAACTAAACTCTGAAATATCTTTCATACTTTACAGAATGTATTTATTTGCAAAACCCCAAAAAATTATAAAAAAATCGATCTCAAATGAAGCGCATCATTTCTTCTAAATAAAACAAAGCGGTAACCTTTCTCATTAAACGAATAGGCCCAATTTTCTTTTATACCTACTCAAGAAAACGTATCTAATACCAAAAACCGTATTGGTCTTCAACTTACGATACTCAAGCGGTCCTTCGAACCGCGTGAGGTCCAATCTCCACAAACTGTTAGCGCAAACAACCTAATCTGGTACTTACGGCTGTGTACAAGAAGAATCACAACTTTCCCTAAACACATACGATTCACAAACACGCCACCGTGATCACCCACTTAGACAGAAGTTTTGTAAATGATGAGTAAATACGGTAGTATATTTGGAGGCCCTGCGGGTGGCTCCATGGCTTTGTTATTGTAGCTAACATCTTATAAATCGTATAGCAGGCTTATAAGTGCTGCACTGGATCGATTAATAGCTAGTACCGATCCGTGACGGTGACGGGAGAGTCAAGAGATAATAGTGTGCAAGTTAGTAGAAATAATAATGAAAGGCTTAAGTTGAGGTGTTGTTAGACAACATGCATTGCGAATTCATTGAGCATTGAATTGAACTGCAAATTCATCTTAAAGCCGAAGCTACTTCTAGGCCACAACGCGAACTTCGGCAAATGAACGATTAAAACAATTAAATGATTGCTGACGTATGACTGCACCGATTATCACCGATACAACGTGGAAATCGTTTCTTTCTTCCAGTTACATCGCAATTCACGGCCTAATGTAGTTACGCGTATCGAGATTTGTATAGTGCAGCGAACTAAAGTATCAAGAAGTTTTAGCTGACAATCTTGTCATTATTTATTTAATAAATAGGGAAACCAAACATTAGTACACTAAATATAGACTATAAAGTAAGTAATTATATTACCCGAAATTTTCCATATTGTCGAGAAAGTGTAGTTTCCATTAATAATGATAATTAACCATATTATAGTGCACTAAAGAATAGAATACTTTGTTTCTAAATCACATAATACACTCCAGAACCACGTACCGTTTACAGCATTACTCATTTTCTTCGTATATCAGATACCCTTTTGCTATACACAAAGGTGAAACTTTATAAGCTCAATTCTTTCCATCACCCTTGCATTGCACAGGAGATCCGAATACTAGATGTCATCAGTTGTCTCATTACTGTCGCTGGCACGTTCCTAACAAGACGCGTGACAGACGTGGCGCCTTCAATACCCGGCTTCTTACTTACATTAAAGCTGAAGGAAATGTAATGCTCCAACGGAAAGTACTTTGTGGCACGTAGATGACCTTATATTATTATGGTTTTGTCCTATTTTAGGTTGGTATGCTTTGTTGGTTGCCGAAATGTTACAGATTGTTTTTTGGTTACAATGTGGCTTACCTTTAAAATTCTAGTAACATTATTTTTAGGCCTCTGTGTTTGTGCAACTATTTGAATTACTTGATGGTTGTTTTGCAAATTCTTAAAATTGTGTAAAATCATGAAATTAACCTTTTGTGTGGAGCAGAAGCTACTGTCAGACTAAAATCCACGATGGTCTATTAATAGCCCTTTATGGTCCAGGATCACAGTTACACGATTCGCCGCCGACCTGATCCATGATCGGACAGCGAGGCACCCATTACTCGCAGTCCGCATTTTCACGACCAGTTTTTTTTTAAATCTCATTTTTACAAATTGATAATGTTATCCTAAGGTAGCCGAGAGAAACTTGAACGTAATGAGGAAAATTGCTTTACTCAGTATACCGGAAAATTTAACTGACAGGAAAATGCACGAGTCGATTAATTAATGCGTTTACTAGAAATAGTTAAACGTGTTTAATGTTGGAAAACCTTAGGTGTCATATTTTGCTAATTGAATTATGTATTTAAAAATGACCTGTTTGAAACCCTATCCGTATTTACTACAAGAACGTTAACATCTGTTGAACACTTAAGTATTTAAAAAAGTGTAACTGCAAAACCCCCTATTAATATCAACGTCAAATTCTGTTTCGCAGTTGACATTTTTTGTAGAAACACGACAGATAGTTTTTGTGAATTAATAAACTCACGCGATTCTCCCATGAGGGTAGGCAGAAACTACAGAAACGATCTGCTGCAATTCTTACTCTTCTTCTCTAATCTGAAGTAACCTATTCTTTACATTTTTATAATATAGCGCATCAATGATAGATTCAATTTTAAACCTTTTAAATCTTTTCCCCGCTCCAGAAATTTCTCCAGTATCGTGGGTCCAAAGACCAAACGAATCCAAATCCATTATCTAATGACTGAGTCCATTGATTTTCCTTTTGATTAAAGAATATTGTCAAAACCTTCCTATGTTTAACGCAATATAATCAGTACTGGACTTTGCTTCTCATTATTTCAACAAAAATGATTTGGTGTACTTGGCATTCGCCCGACATCGGCACAATGTACTGAGGTATATTTTTATCAACGAAATTTCATTGGGTGAGAGTTTCACTATTTTTATTTTCTGAGTAAACAGTGTAATTAATTACAGTTACAGTAATTACAGTGTTTGCAAGATAAATTCATACACGAGTGTTTGGATTTATATTTTAAGTAGTTTTATATATTTATAGGAGCATTAACGCTTGCGTCGCATTTTTTTCAGTCTTGCCTGCAACGAAGTTTTTAAAATATTAAAAAAAAACAAATACCTATGCTCAATTTTAAATGGCTTACATCATCAACCTTAGTTAAATTTCTTTGATGTGCGTCAAAGATCAAATACTCATGTTGAATTTTGATGGGTCTCTTTCATACAACGTTGCAATTTATCATCGTTTGACTGACATCCATAATTATGTTGTCCTTACCTTGTGTTTGTGGCGTGACCTAATTTAAAACGTCACGTCTTAAAAAAAAATAAGTGACTAAATTCGAAGTGGGCTTTCGAAGAATTACTATTAAATTGGACTCTTGTTTGAGTAGGGTCTTTACTTAACATAATTTGGGTAATATTGTTCGTACTGAAAGTGTCTCGAATGTTTTACATAGGTATACTTCGACATACCCATCAATTTACATAAGTAACTACTTGAATTTTTAACAGCTCTTCGGTTTCGATAATTTCATAGTAGGGGAAGGTTTTATGGTAGTTGTATTATTATTAATTTTCATTTCGTTCAATATTTTTTGTTTTTTTTTTCTGTCGTTATACCAATACCTACATCTTTTTGTCTCAAATACAAACACATAAAGTTACTTCTTCTTTCAAATATTTATATTTTTTTTTCTCTTGTCCACAGGACCAAGAAGTAAAAGAGCTGCCAGTAGTCCCAAAATGCTGTCCAAGTGGGCAGAACCTCACCGTCACGATCGACGATGGCAATGTCAAGACTGTCTGCTCCAGGTCTACCCTGACCTTCCAGCCAGTCTTCCACCAAGCCAACGAGACCCACATCTTCAGCTTCGACAGCAATGTGTACGAGACGATCGTCGGGAGCCCGTGTAAATATGAAAAGTAAATATAGGTTTATTTTATTTGTACTGTTTTAAGTTTTCTCAAAAAAATTAACTACCTATTAGCACAGATTCATTAATAAAAACACAATGCGAAAAAAAAGAAGTTAGACGGCGTCAAAGCTTCGTTCAATGCTTTTCCCGGTTTTCAACTGTTATTAGACATGTCTCATGCCTAGAGCTATAACTATGATACAGCTAGTATATTTCCTATGTTCAAATACTTTGTAATGAGTGGCGAACAATCAAATGGATATGAGTCCAAAAATCCTTGAAAATAAGAATAGGTAAATATTGGGGAAAAAAATGTGTAAATGTAGAGTTTATAGTTTTGGATTTAATATAGAACTATGCCGATCGTGTTAATTTTGCAATGAAGAAAGAAGTAGAAATTATATATTTTTAGCAACAGCTAAGACAAAAGAAGCCGAAATGCAATATAATACCAAAGTTGCGTAGTAAAGTGCACTTTGAAACAGATACGATCCTATAAGCCGACACCGATTAGATAACAAAAAGATATTTCCAGTCTTGTGATATTATAAACACAATTCATTATAAAGTGGTTTACATACTTAATTACCTAATCTCATATTATCGAATACCTTTGTTATCACAATTATTTATTCAAAGAAAACTTAAGATAAGCGATCTGATCTGATTATAACAAAATTCCGTATTTCATTGATAAAGAACAGTCGCAATTGAAAGAAATGACTAATAATTTGAATTGGGGTATACCCAAAACAAAACAAGAAACAAAAAAAGTCTTTATTGTGTAATTACAATAAAGACGTTTTTTGTTTCAATCCTGTGTATTCTTGTGTAATAGTTTTTCTATCTGGGATCCTAAGCTTATTAGGCATCGTAGTACGTACTCCTTGATCCATGAAATTGCGAGTGTCCCATTTAAAACGATATGTACTGGGTTATCCATTAGAGAAAAGTGTTTTATTAATTTGATCTTGAGATGTTTTTTTAGCTCTTTGAATTTATATCTTGGTTGAATTAGTTATTTTATTATGTTCCATAGATTTTGCTTGCGTGTAACATTGGAGACTTCAACCAGTTTGAAATTCACCCAACGATAATCTGGAATGTTCGCGATTTATCTTTTATTCCGTGCCATTGTCAGAATCAATACCATGAACATCTTGGGTTCTGTTCGCGTAGCAATGACATCGTAGAAACGGATTATATCAATGTAGCCTATGTTACTCAGGGTGAATGTGGCTTTTTAAAGATGTCATTTTTTTTAAAATCGACACAGTTGTGTTTGAGTTTATTCATTACAAACATACACACACACAAACTCACACACGCAAAAATACAAATCGTTATTCTTTCCAATATTTGTGTAGATATTGTACAATTTTTTTTTTAATTCATTCCATTGTCCTCAGATACAAACTAGAACCGGAGCATCACAGTAAAGATGAGTTCTACCTTCTAGTAAACGGGTCCCTCTTCGTCCCCTACTCAAAACCTCCACTCCTGGGCACGAAGGACTATTGTATGGAAACCTTCTGGAATGAGTCCGTACCAGCCGGCATTACGTTACCCGTTGTATGTTTTACTTCCCCTATGGAAGAAACTAAGACGTCATCTACACTTATTGCATATGCTACAGGTTTGTACTGTTTTCTTGTGATAGTTTTAGTCAAGACCGTATTTACAGTCAGCTTCAGAGAAAACTCACCCCCTTCGATAGTGATGTCACTAACAAAAGGGGTGAGATTTCTCTGAAGCTTACCGTTCAATCGATAAAATTGAATTAAGAACCCCCAATCCACCATAGACTTATTTTCTTACAGACGTTCAAATACAATAAGGTCCACATTCGCGTAAACATACGTATCCTTGGTAGCGACCTTTATTTTGTTATTTTCTGGGATTCAAACGATTTATTAGCAAGATAGGTTATGATTCCTTGTCGATTGTTTAGCAATACAGTTCAACTATGAAGGAGAGTTGTTGACGCAATATTGTGACGTCATGCACTAATTCTTATTAAGACATGCACGCTTTCAAATAATCAATTATAATAAGAAAAACGCCAAAAAGATTAAAAATTTATTTGCAAACAATATTTTACCATTAAACGTCATTTTCAAGTAACAGTTAACTTAGTAAATGAAATTCCACACACATTGTGTCTACTTTATTGGATTATCAAACTAGGACCGCAGAAATAGGGAAATTACCTAAAGTAAAAGAGTTATTACAAACCAAACTAACAATATTTGATTATTATTTTATTGCTCGTTATCGAAATTGCATTTATTGATTGTCATTGAATGCGAATTATCAATACGTACGCAGAAACGAAGGCGCCAGTATCTGATTTCGTAATCACGAAATAATAATTTGATATCAATGAAGTACCGTATAGCAACAGAAAATAATAACAATATCAAGTTATTCATTGTGTAAACACGAAATAACCAATTTACTACATCGACTCCCGTGGGAGAGTGGCAGCTGTATGTTTTTCGTCCAAAGTAAATACTAACTGAGTTGATCATTAATTAATTCCACTTTTTTTGTTGTTGGCAACAAGAACAAATTGCTAACTTTGTTACTAAGAGTCTAGTTACCGAGTTACCTAACTATTTGATCGCCGTTCTGGTGTCCTAAAGATTTTGTAAAGTTTCTACAGCCTTTTATATTACAAGTTATTCGAGAGTTAATACTATGAAAGCTTTCATTAAAGATCTTGAGGCGAGGTTAAGGGTTACGAGAATTATAAATGATATTTTAATTAATTATATCTTGTCATTTTATTTTTGAACGAGCGCTTTTCATTCCTTGTGATCTTTAGAGACAAATTGCTATAAGTATAATTTCTATTCAAATTCTTAGATATGAGATTATTTCCCCTCCAAAACCATTGAGTAACCTCATTATTCTATTTTCCCGGTTTCTATTGAATTTCTAATAGATTAAAATATTACACAAACCTATCTAATCGTCACGTATTCAGATATTGACTCGATGGATTCAACTCTCAATTTATTTCATGGATTTTTTGTATAATATTAATTTTCATAACTGACCCCAATAAGTACTACGTCTTAGGGTCAATACACATGAAAAGACTCAAAGTCGAAATTAAAGATACCTATTTCACCTATTGCAATAACGCGACGCAGCGCGACTCAACGCGGTGCGGAGTCTCGCGCACCTTTTAATGCGACTCAAAATTAAACTTTATTTACTACACGAACAAATACACATTTCCATTACCGTCATGTCACGCTTCGTTGTAAACTGTCCCGTATTTTCACAAAAACTAAAGCGTAATTTCCTTTGCAGGGCTCCTAATATCGGTGCCGTTCCTGCTAGCGACGGCTTGTGTATACCTATTCATTACCGAGCTACGGGACACCCATGGAAAGGCGCTTGCCTGTCACACTGTGTGTTTGGCAATGGCCTTTACCTGTTTAGCGACCACCCAACTTGCTGGACATGCCTTTCCTACAGTCGCATGCACTATTATGGGTAAGATATTATGTTAATTAATCTATACTAGTATTATAAAACTGAAGTATTCCGTTTCTTTGGTTGTACGCCCTAATTTCAGAATTTATTGGTTTGAATTGAAAAAATATTTTTGTGTTTTAATTGTCTATGTATCGAGGCAGGCTACAGGCATATCGAGCAATAGGAACTGAGTAGTAAGGGTTAAGCGACGGGGAACAGCTAGTTTCAAATATTTATTATGCAATAACGCCTGTGTTGTTTGAAGCAAGACTGCGATGGCTTTGTAATGGTGGTAAGAGAGTTTCAGAACAAAATCGAGAGAGGCTGGGCGTTTTGTTTATTAAAAAAAAAACAAATTAATCCAGGCGTCTTCGAGAAATCGGGGAACAAACATAAAAAAAGATTCCGATGAATTGAGAACCTCCTCCTTTTTTGAAGTCGGTTAAAAGGAGGAGTTGGGATATCAACCTAAACGAGTTTCAATTACGTTTAAAAAGATGATTTTCTTTTATCTAAAGAGTAGTAGTTAACTTGAGAAAAGATGTTTTTCAATTCGTCAACGGCTTATTTCAAACGCCCACATTGATATCTTACAAGTGTAAAAAGGCCTAAATTAATAATACGGCCTCCTTTGAGAGCTCTTGAATTTATTTGATGTCTCCAGAGATGATGCTCTAAAATGGAAACCAATTTCTATACCCATTGTGAAAGATATCTAATAAATATTCAGTCTATTCTAGACTTTAATTTTATAGTTGATTTTCAAGAGCTTCTTTTATTACGCTTCAAATTCTTTGCTGTTTTGGAAAATAGTTTATTAACATGCTCCCTTTTAAATATATTTTTTGGGTTGGAACATCATTAAATGAGTGACTGATGAGGTTCTGACAGACATGACTGAATAAAACTTACCCTGTTCCTTCAGTTGCCTTTTGCGTTTCAGTACCGTGGTACATTTTTACTACAGCCCCTTGAATCCAGGAGATGTTAAGTCCTCTAGGGGCTCGTCAGTTTGCTGAAAGCTCCTTGACTCGTCATTGACTGGGGCCAGCGGTCTACGCAAATACGGGTCCGAAACTTTTGAGTGAACGTTACCTACCACCTATTAGTTCTGAATTCATAAGTTCTGACTACAACCGGGAGTCAGAGCAACTGTCCAATAATGCAGTCACCAATTTTTAGTTCCATCTGTCAACAATCGGGATGCGGAACAACTGTCCAACCATGTTGTCACCAATTTTTAGTTCGTATCATTAACTAACCTTTTTTTTTTTTTTTTATCGTGGTAAAATCATCAAATGAGACCTCCAACCCCGGGCAGGGCGGGAGGTACTGTCAGACTTGTACTGACTAAAATCCACGGTGTCCTTCAGTAGCCCTTTATGTTCCGGGGTCACGGTAATAGAAATAAGTCCCGCGACCCCGGCAGGCTTTGGCCCTCTGAGAGGGGGCCCCGTCATCATTAACTAACCTTATGTCCGTAAGTGATAAAGAATTTATGAAACGCCCTAAATGTCGGCTGAAGTTACAGATTTCGTCCTTAGATAGTAGTACCCCTATTCCTTGATCGAACGGCGAGCTACTCATTACTTGCTGTCCCCTAACTCGCGCCTACCTGGTCGAAAATCGTCTGAAAATCCGTTAACGAGCTCCCTTAGATTTCTGTTATTATTCACAGTATATTCGAAACTAGCTGATGTCAGCGGTGCCACCCGCTACAACTCGATAATTATCCCACGGAAACATAAATCGGGATAAAAACTATCCTATATGTTAATCCAGGTTATAAACTATCTGTATACCAATTTTCATTCAAATCCGTTCAATAGTTTTTGCGTGAAAGAGTAACAAACATCCATCCACACATACAAACTTTCACGTTTATACACATAATTATTATAAGTAAGATAGTATGACTAAATTCTATTTTTGTTTCAGCATACTTGATCCAGTTTTCGTTCGTATCCTGTTTCTTCTGGCTAAACGTGATGTGTTTCGATATATTCCTGAACGTTCGGTAAGTACGTTTAAATGTAACTTTGTTAAATGTAACAATATTAAATGTATCGTTATTACATTTATGACTCCTACGCATTTCACGAGCTTTTTCATCGGCGCTTTTAACGCTTATTATGTTAAGTGTTTACGTGTGAAGAGTGCGTAATTGATATTTTATAAAAGTGTCGAATATTATTTTGGTATTTTACGCTTGGGTTATTTTGCTTTTAAAATATTCTTTACTGTCGGCACTTCGATATAACGTGAAGTTTTCATTACCGTGGAGTATGTTTTAAGATTATTTAGTATTGTTACGTTATTCATATGGAGTATTTGTAGTCATCATATTGGCGATGAAGTAATTACTAAATCAGTAATCACGTTGTTAAGGTCGATTAAGATAATTATATAAGCGAAACCCCACGTATTAAATAAGTAGGTATCGATATCTAAAAAGGGTAAAACGGTCACAGAATAAATATTTGAGATTATTTATTTACCCAGAGTACACCTGCTAATGTAATGTTGTATGCCCTGTACTGATAGTAGATAGACCTGGGTTTTTCTCTAGAATTTTCTTGTTTCATAACACCTATTTAGACACCTGGAGGCATACCGTGAATTCTATATTTTAACTCTTGGAAAGCTTTAGGCCAGTACTTGTCCCAGCTGTGGAACTTTGAAGGCTTTTCTTTACGTGGTAAAATCATCAAATGAAGGACTCATTTGATGATTTTCTCACCCAGGGCAGAACGGGAGGGACTGTCAGAATTGTACCGACTAAAATCCGTGGTGTCCTTCAATAACTTATAGCTCCACAATAGCCTTTATATTATCACGGTTACAGGATAGACCCGTGGCCCCGGTAGTCTTTGACTCTCTAAGGGAGGCCCCGTCATTGCTGACAGTTCTTTGATTGAGACACGTGTAGAACACGACGCGCCGTCGACTCGGGCATGGTATATGATCGGGCAGCAGTCGTCCATTATTCGCCGTCCGCATACCTAAAACTGTGAAAGCTAGGATAAATAAAATGAATAAATAAACTGTGGGGTTTTACTAGCAAATTAAAACCTGATGTCTTTCAACAACATAATCCAATCAACAGGAGATACATAAACGCATCAGTAACAAGACGCAGTATGAGAAGAAGGTTCGCTTGGTACTGCGTGTACGCGGTGCTGTTCCCGATACTCCTGCTGGGCGTCACCATCACCATGGACCTGTCGCCGGCTGTGCCGAGCACATATCTGAAGCCTAACTTCGGAGTTAAGGGGTGCTGGTTTAAGAGTAAGTTTGATATTTGTTTTTTTTTTTAAATATCACCTTTGGAATGCTCTTCGTGTCTCGTTAGGACGAGTGTGAAGCCTGCTGTACACATTGGGCCAGCGTATTGGGCCAGCGTGTACAGACCTACTTGGCGGTATGTTGGTAGTTGGCGGGAATACTGGCCGGCCAGCCGATAGTTGTCGGTTTTTCGTGCACCAATCAAAGGATCTTGGCGTGCTTCATACACTGCATACAGTGTTCACACGTTGGCCCAATGTGTAAACAGCGACAATTGGAATCCAGTATTTTGGCCTAACGTGCTGGCACAATGCCTTGGCCCAATGTGTACAGCGGCTTTACGTAAACGTAAAGTCGAAAATGGATACAGGCCTCCTGTCTGTATTTTCACTTATTTTTTATTTTTTTTTGATTTTTTAAACCCAACTCACCCAAAACACTCCTGACGTCGTTGTTCGGCTGACTGAAGTAGATGTACCTGTAGAAGCCAGGGTTCCTCACTCCGCTGCCCACTGGGAAGCTCAGGGTTATGGTCCGCGGCTGACCGTCAGAGGTTGAAGGTCCACCGGGCAGACTGACCTTCGCCAAGTACTCGTAGGCTATGTAGTCGTCCAGGTTGTAGAAATTGGCCTGAAAAATTGAGTGGAACTTTTAATATTATAATCAGTCTATATTATTCCCGCTGCTGGAGCCCAGGCCTCTATTTTGGGAGAGGTAGTCATAATGATAATTATATAATATGGTAGTTTTTCTTTAACTATGATATGGTCAGTTCAAACTTCTGATTAAGTAAAAAACGTAGATACTAACTGAAGTATTTCTTTCGTTATATCGACAGTTAACGTATGGTTAAATAAAATTGGATTCTTGAGAGTTACTTGAAAACATATTTTTGGAGTTCAGAAATAAATGTTTTGAAGATGATTCTTATTTCTAACATTATTTTCTTTTATGAAATTCAATATTTCGTGTATTTGTTAACAGTTCGTTAGTTAAATCGGATTACTGTCAATTGTAGAAAGATTGTTTGATTTTCAATACAAAATAGACAGCAGCAACGATATTTGTTTTGAGAATGAACTTCGAACAAGAAATGGAGACTTTATTATTGAAGCGAATATAAAAAATAAACCTAAGCTTACATTTCTTTGTTATAATAATAGGATGAAATTGAAAAAAAATAACTCTTAATATACTTTCAAAAGAAAGCCTTTCCAATGTTTTTTAACCGTCTTCAAAATAGGAGGAGGTTCTCTCAATAAAATATTCCAAAAACTAGTAAGTCAGTTATTTAAAAGAGACAGTGACCTCGGCTGAGTTGTTTCGGCTGTTTCTTTTTCAGAGTAGTCAGGTACGAAACACCGGCTTCATCAAGTTTGTAAAAAGACGACGTATAAAAGTGTTGATATTAACCTAATTGCAAAAATAAATATGATTTCATCATTTAATTTCATAATATTATTGCCATTTTAACTTGTATATTTGTTCCACAGCGGATGAAGCAGCGTTGCCATACTTCTACGGCCCGGTGGCTCTGATCCTGTTTAGCAATCTATGTATATTTTTCTGCACATCACGAGCCATAGCCACGCATTATGATAAACTTAAGGATGTTACTCGTAAGTACCCGTAGTTTTTCCACTATAATGATTGCATAAAATTATACAGAATGGAGTTATATTTTTTATACGCAATAACGCCTGCGTAGCGTCTTTGCAAAGATATTTTACGAATGAAAAATTGAGCTGCGAGCAGGGTTTGATCCTGCGTCTTCTGGAGTCATCATCATCATCAGCCTATAACGTTCCCACTCCTGGGACACAGGCCTCCTCTCTTTTTTGAGAGGGAGTCTTCTGGAGTACCTATCTAGAAGATGGATGGATGGATTTTCCAACTGGGCGTCTTCAGATTTTTTATCCTTGTTGGCGAAACTATCGGAATGTTTGAAATCAATGGGTTCGATTTTTAGCTGATTGCGATAGATACTTAAAAAAACCAATGATTTACTTTAAGTTTTTGTCAAAATTGACCTCGAGATTCCTTTCAGTATTTTTCGAAACTCATAGTTTCGGCTAAAGCTATTTACTGCACGTTGGAAAACTCAACTTGCATTATTGATGATCGTAATTAAAACGCAAGGAGTGGTAGGATAGATTAGAGATGCTTATTTTTAATGTTGTTCTATTGTTATTTAAACGTTTTTTTTAATGCAATGACTCAGGAATTTCCTTGGAAATTTTTCGAATTGTGATTTTATTGTGTGTAAACAATGGAGTGCACTAATCACGCATTGACTATTCATAAAATGACAGGCCAGCTTGGCAGATGGCAGCAGGTCTACCTACCCGAATATGTTAAATTTTATCAATCGAACCCTCCTCTATTCTGTTAAGGTTAGAAATCTATTAACGAAATTTATCAGATTGAGGTTGTTTGATGTGCTGGCGTCTGTACATGCGCCAGCGCAATCTATCAAAACTTACCCCAAAACTGTAAAATTTTTCCGATCGCTTATTATATCAACCTTCTGCTTTTGTCACAAAGTACTGAAGTCCATTAAAATATTTATGACATGTAGAGGCAGATAACTGATTTTAGTACCTATGATTAGAATTTTATAGCTGTAAGTTCAGTTATAACGACAACTCATGGATCAATAGGTTCTTGTTGTATCAATAAATGTACAAATTTCAATAAACTCGCGGTCGTTATCCATTTTATTAATTCCTTTTTTAAATTTTATCGTCTATGAATTTGATACTTTATTGTGTCCACTTTATGGTTTTAAAACAATAGCTTCAAGACTAAACAGCTGTGTTTATGAATCATAAAAAGATGTTAATAAATGTTTTATTGTTCAGTATAACCATAAAATCAAATCTTCGTTTAATGAAAGCTTAGTATTAGTAAATATTTTATTATTTGTAATCATTTTATACATCGCAATATTAAGCAATGCTTTGTCTTAAAGATTAGCCACAGCTGATATCATACTGTAGACAAAACTTAATAGGTATTTGGTCTTATCTTTATTTTATTAAAATAATGAACCTTTAAAGTTTCACAATATTTGAAAATGCTTAGAGTAAGGTTAACCTTTTAGCTTCTGCTGAAATTTATAATGATTCACTATGTGCGTTACCAGTAACGTCATTGGCTAAATCAAGAAGTAAATCATTTGGAATATTGCTAAGCGGCCGTTTTAGACCCACACTGTGCTGAATAAATATAATTTATGAGACATAATTGTGAGTAAGCCAGAGTGCTGAGCGTTAGGGTTTCGGTTCGAATCCCCACACGGATGCCTTTGGGTTTTTCCTTTAGAATTTTCTCATTTGCAACAGTCTGCTCCTTTGCTATCTTTCCGAGAAATAAGCTTGGTATGATACTCTTGTATATAAGATTCATATTCCAACAGCATCTTTCAAAATACTTCGAGAAACAATTCTTTCTTTACAGAAAATAGTATCAACTTTGTTTAAGACAGTAAGAAAAATACTCGTCTGAGTTATAACAGTAGTGGCAATTGCCATCGTTCACTATCCTCCTTTTTGCTAATATTCCTCATTGCTATGGATCGTGACTTGCGACTTAATGTACTGTTTTGGCATGCACTCTGGCTTAGTTTGTTAAATATTACCCGACTTGTTGACTTATCACCTCTTGTGGTGCCAAAGAAGATTGTAAGTCGGTTACCGTTGTGAAATAAGTTTGATGACGATAATCTTAGGGCTACAAGGTTCAAATTAACGGAATGGATCGGATTACCTTAACCCTTTCGTACACAACGCGACGCAAGTCTCCGATATCTTACGACTTTGGTATCCAGGTGACGAAATACGAATCCATAGAGGTTCGTACGGCGGCACGCATCAATGGATATCAAATTCGTAAGGTATCGGAGACTTGTGTCGCGTTGTGTACGAATGGGCTAAGCCGCATGACTAAAAGCCGATCGGTAAAAATATGCAAGCTATATGAGGATGGGCGACGCTGCCGAAGTCGCGTAATGTAACCGCTGGCCTGAACTGGTGCTCGAAAAGCACTTGTGAAAAATGGGGAGAAAAGAGCACTTATAGGTATAACAGTATCAAATTTCCTAACCTTTAAAGCAATGCATTTATTAATATTGATATACGCGTATCTCCCAAAATTAATCTGTATCGAAGTTTGGCAGGAATTGTTATTGAAATCAATAAAAAAATCTGCCTTCCAATATACAGGGTAATAGACTTTAGATTGTATACGACATAAGCAATAAGGAAGTTGGTCATACCTGTTTCTAAAGTATCTCTCCTTCTTATACAGCATTAGACCTGACGCACTCAGACTTCAGTACATCAGACGACTGGGTGCGACTGGGCACGGTGCTGGGGCAACCCCTACCACTGCACGAGCCCACGTCGTCACCGCCCGTGGAGGCGCCCTCTAACTTCAACCAGAGGCTCAAGAAGTACAAGAAATTGTGAGTATTCTTTTTTTAAAGGCAATTTTTTAAACTCGGCAGTTCCATTGTAGTCCTAATTTTTAAAATAAGAAGGCTTTTTCTTTTTTTGGGTGATGATATTATGCGTCGTCCTGGCCTGACTGTAGCAGAAGAGACTTACAGACTGCTACTGACTTAGAGTCCACCCTGTCTCTTTTGTTGCATTTTGAGTTTCAGTTCTGCGGTCCCCTTTTTAAATGGTCCTGTGGATCTTGACGGTTTCGCGAGCCTAGTAAGAGGTCTTTAATAAAGGGAGTTTTTAACATATTCTCGTACTAATGTAGTTCATCCGGAATACTTTCTATGTTTTTAATCGTGACAGTATCATCTCATAAGTCGTCCCAGAGGTACTGACAGACTCGTACTGACTAAAATCCACAGTATTTTTTCAATAGGCCTTTACGTTCCAGGGCCACGGTTACTGGATGAGACGGTTCCGCGATTACTTCGATCTTAATTTCAAATCGGAAGCAAGTCCCTATGGTAAAATAAAAGACAAATTCTGACATTTCAGCTTAGTCTATGAAGTTGCAACACATTTGAGATACCTACCTACCTCTAATATTATAGACTATGATAGACGGTACCTTTATATTTTTGTACTTATTTTATGTCTTTTGACAATTCAAAAGTCCCTGCAACTGACCGTATAATATTTGATTTGATTTGGTATATCATTATACGAGTAGTATGCTTTACAATCACAATGTGCACAGCTAGAGTGTATATGTATGTATTATTTTGCATATGACATTCCATATTGTGAAGTGATTAATAATTCTTTTGATGAGACTACACAAATATTATAATGACAAGATTTAACAGCATAATTAATTAACTGCAATTAACGTCCTGACGAGAGGTCAACCAGAATAATACCGTGTAAGTCAATACCACTAGATTTGGTTACGGTGCAGTCGCTTTGACCACAAATTGGGGATCTGATTGCTATCTTGCAGGTTACCCTAATTAATAAGCCTTTAACTATCGAACTGTTTGAGAAATTATCTTTGTAATCATACAACTAGAGGCAACTTTGGATGTCACAAAACAACGCTTAAGGGTCAGTTCACCAACTCGCTGGTTGACGGCGCGTCGTGTTCCACGCGCGCCTCAAAGAGCGTCAGCACAATCACGGGGCCAAAACTTGCCGGGGTCGCGGGACTTATTCCATCACCGTGACCCCGAAACATAAAGGGATATTGAAGGACACCGTGGATTTTAGTCAGTCCAAGTCTGACAGTAAGGGGGTGGGAGGACTCATTTGATGATTTTACTACGTAAAAAAACAAAAAAAAGTCCGGTACAACTGGCGCGACGTGACGCGGTGCTACAGAAAAAATGCGTCTTTTTGTTTAGTAAATAAAGTTAGGATTTGCCGTTTGGTGTGAATTGGTCCTAAGGCCCATTTACACGTTGCACTGAATTGCATGCCAGTTGCTTGCGGTCCTGGACTGGATAAATTAGCATCAGAGAAACTATTAGATACCTAATTCCGCTGCTCAGTTTGGTTTCCCAACTTACGTACAAATGACGTTTTTTGCATACAGGTATTTGATCATGCAATCCACACTTCCCTAAGAAAAACCATTTGATATTACTGACGATCTCGCGGAACGATGCATTTATTTAAAGGCCACTCTTGGATAAAATCCTCATCCATTCCTTCTACTTCTCCTGGTAGAATTTAGAATAATCTATAGCAAAAAAGACGTTGGTTAATCGTTTTCAGTGAAATGAAATTCGAACAAAAAATATTTTGAAAATATGATTGGTTCCCGTCAAAAAAGATCAGCAGCAACAGAAGTAACTGCCGGTACTTATCTTTGAAGTCAATACTGCAACTCAGATCTCCTCCTAGGTTCCGTATGTGCTGCCTCCTATCCTTCATCATGGGTTTGTCGTGGGTGCTGGAGGTGGTGTCGTGGGCGGCGGGCGCGGGCTCTGATGTCATGTCCGTGTGGTCGGTGTTCGATCTGGTCAACGCGCTACAGGGAGTCGTCATCTTCGCCATCTTCGTGATGCAGCAGCCCGTCCGTTCTCTTGTTAAGGTATGATTTATCTCTCCACCACATTTAGGCTCATTACGCAATGTCAACTGGTCGCCGGTCTTGATCGACAGTAACTTTCATTAGTTCAAATAGATGTTTACGCACTTGGTCGCCAGTCACTTGCCTATGTTTCGGTTGCCGAGGAACCAAGTCGCTGGCGACCAGTCCACAGTGCGTAATGACTCTTAGGCAGCTTCCCCATGACGCGATGCGACGCAATTCGACCGATTCCAACTACAACTGAAAATGATCCTTACCACTACGACATAAATGACATAAGACGTGAGGTTTTCCACGGGTTGATGAAAAACAAAACACGCTCGCCACGACGACATCAAGTCAACCGAATTGCATCATTATTTCGTAGTAGCAAGGACGATTTTTTATGTGTATCTTATCGTGTGGTAAATAAATGTTGATTTTGAGTAGTTCTATTGAAATGTGAGCGTCGTGTCTCGTTGTGACTGGAACCTAAGTCCTATGTGCCATTTTTTTGCATGAAGTTTTAAATAAATAAATTCATTCTTTCTTTTTAGAGCCTGTTGTTTGATCAGTAACTAAAGTAACAATCAGGTAGATAAAATGCTATTTATTGTTTAACTGTTTGTTATTTTGTCTAGAGTATTGTTTAGTAATCGACTTTGTGTGAATAACTTCCTTTTATGTTTTGAGACACTCTGTGCATGAATCTTAATGAAAACCTTAATCCTAAAATTCATAATATTGCAGAGAAAAAAAAAATGAAAACAATAGACAGTAATTAAATGATAACACTTTTATTGTAAAAGTTTTAAAACGTAACTAACCAGTAAAAATATAATACAGTACCTACTAATTACAAAATATACAAATATTGTGTTTCCATGATTTGCAAGGACAACTTTGGTGTCCGTAACTCACCTGAGTGATATTTTTCTGAGGTGAATTGAGGACATCAATGTCGTCCACTTTGTTCACCCAGCACGCGTAGCATGGCGATTCTATCTCTATTCTACCAAGAAAAGACAAAGTTATTTCGTTGTTATTTCTTCAAAAATCGACTGTTTTTTTTGCACAAGTATGACACAATTCTTGCACCATTAAAGAATAGAATCATATCTTTTCTATATTTTAAAAATTGCTATGCTAAAATCGATAAAACTCTTTTACATTTTGTCAATTCTCCCGTCGATAAAACCCTTTTCTACGGCGTCATGCTACGCGTGCAGGTGAACAAAGTGGAATAAACCATTTATTCCGGGTCTAGGTATTTGTGTATGTGAAGTTTCTATCTTTGTTAACACACCCATGACACAGGACACATTCTTAGTGTGGGGCAAAGGTTTTTTTTTAATAAGTTTTGTTTCTAAAACCAATTATTTTTCCAACAGTCCTCACACCTCTTCTCAACGTGCAAAAGGAAAAAGGACGGATCAGAAGTATCAGTGGTGAGTGAACGAAATAGCATCATAGGACCCGGCAGAAGAGACTATGTGTGAAGTGAAGTGAACGAATGACAATGATCTAGTGAATGACATTGAACGAGACTCGGTTGGTGAACGACTTGACGACATTCAAGGTAATACACTCGAGACTGATAATGGTAACAGTATTATTGGCTTTGAAGATTTAGTGATGAGTGGTGTTCCACAGGAATTTGAACACGTTTTAACGAACTTAGATTATAGTCCATATTCTTAGGCCACTGAGAATTAAAGCCAAAATATGAAGAAGAAATTATCCCCTTTATTCGATTCCTACGTAAAACGACAAGAACATTTAAATGTATGCGTGGCGCTTTCTCACACGTTTATAAAAAAGTGGTTTCACGAGTAACGTTACGTTTTGTTTTGAACACGGAATCTGGACATTTTATAATTTAAGGACTGATTTTTCAATAGTCAGTCAGTCATAACTTTTATCTGAGGAATAAAAATAGCGATTTGTCATATTTTCTATAGATTAGCATATTTTCTATAGAAAGTCAAATCGATATTTTATACCTCAGACAAAGAATACATAATATTACCCTCAGATAAAAGTTATCTGACTATTGAAAAATCCGCCCTAAGACGATAATTATATGAAATAGTTGATTTTCTTATATTGAAAGTATTTAAGTTTTTAAACAACGATGAGTTTAAAATAAAAACTGACGATTGAGTCTACTAGAATTTAAATTAGGTGTAAATATTTATGTAGTCAATACAATTGTTGTTTAAAAGTTATTTTGGCACTGAATTTGTTACAACGAAAGTTTTAATATTTAAGCTTTACACTTATTGAAATAATTTAAGAATCTTCTCTAAAGTGATGTAATTGAAATTGCACTTTAAAGAAATGAGATTAGGACTCACATTCAAACCACTCACATTAAAATCTTCAAAGCATTGCGGAGCGACTGTGAAAGGTGTCTGAACTTCATTCATGATTTCATTCCTGTGATAGCGCCTTAAACTTGTTTATTATAATAGTTTGCAAAAGTTCTATTGTCTTATTGTTTTGCTTGAATTGTTTCATACTATAGTTAGCTTTATGTTGAACAGAATTATTTAAGAGTTTAAGTTACCGTTTCTTTAGGCTGGGTCTAGTTGATACAACGATACACAAGGCTTATTTTATCAAATAGGTTTAATGTATTTTTACGCAATTGTTATTGTAATTATTTGAGTTTATTTAAGGCAGCCATGGCTAAGATCTGCCTAATCCCAGCCTAATCGCTTGTTAAACGTATGGTTGTTAATACTTAGTGTAAGAAAATTAAATATTTTTATAAAGTACATGACCAAGTTAATGATTTTATCTAAGCATTAGCTGATGTGACCTCTGCATCGGAACATACATTCTTGATAGACGAAAATGTGTAGTGCCATACGATAGAAAATAGTGAACTAAAAAAAGTGGTGCATTTTATTTCCTTAACGAGAGCTAGTCATAATGTGTAATTAATGAATGTTATAAGCAAATAGGTTATTTAATTTATTTTCGTATTTATTATTAAGGTGGACATTTTTGGAAATGTACAGTTTTGTAACAAATTCTTGGGTTCGGCTGACGTCAGTGAATATTTTTTTTAGAAATGACATCAACTGCTTTATATGCAGAAATTGTAGTTTATGTAACAGTTACTGCTAAAGCCTTGCAAGATTACTGAGAAAGATACATTAAAACGAAGGTTTGTGCAATAACAAATTCAATTTCTATTGAAATGGTGAATAATCCTTGACATGCCTACTAAAGACAAAAATAACCATTTTAAATAGTGACTAATAAAAAAAACATCCTCATGAATTCTTGAAACCGTAAACAAATTATTTTTAAATGCTCAATTATTATGATTTATTGTAAATGGGGACAGGAAAAATACGTAATGGACTTAGCATGCGTAGAACGTATCGTGTTTGAGTCAACTTTGGCGTCACTCAGACGCAATTTTTGAATTCACCTTCAGGGATTTACCGAATTTTGAATAAACAGGTAAAGTTGCCTTATATCACGGTAATATAATAATACAGTACTCCAACTTCATACAAACGGACGAAAAGCGAGCTATACCTACGCGCCTCGATGTCAGGGCGCGCTCGGGGTGCAGACAGTCACGGCTGTACCGCAGTGTCGAGCGGACGGTGTGTTGGTTTTTTAACAATAACCGCGTGATTTTTTCTCTAAAAATCAGTTCGAGTACATATTTAATAAGACGAGTAGTTTAATTAAGCTTTATATTAGAATGCGGATTTATTATACTTTAAAATTTAACAATAAAGCATTTCGTACGACTCAGTCGAGGCGCAAATATTTTTCGGTCTCAAATACTTCTATAATACATCGGACTTTATAAGCCCGATTTGTTTTTCAAACAAAAACATGATTTTTTTAATGAAATCTACCAATCAAAAAACAACACGCATTTTTATTGAACACTTCCTATTCATTATACAAAGTATTTCATTTATTTATATAAAAAAGTATATTTACAATCACAAAACTAAAATAGAAACAGAAAGTACGCAAAGGCAAATGTTATTAAAATGATGTAGACGGGTAGCCCTAACGCATGTTTACGTACCGCGCGGCTGTAGGTATTTAAATCTGTCTGGCGGCCGAGTTACTCTACTGTATATTATTATACTGTGCTTATATGTAATTTTTTTTTATGTGAGAAGGGTTTGCTCTTGACCTTAGTCTAAGTCAGGAATGACTAAAAAAAGGTCGACGATGGAGCGACCTTACCCAGAAGAAGCCTGTTCACTCTAACTTTGAAGAGATTAGGGTTGTATGCGTTCGGAAACACAGACGCAGGCAGAGAGTTCCACTCCTTCGCTGTCCTCATTAATAGTAATAATAAAAACATACTTCTTAGTTATTGTTTATATTTAATAATTCTTAGGAAAATTCTTGAATAATCTTGTCTTTTACTCAAAATAGTTTTTGATTGAGTCATTTGATAGGTTTTTTTTTTGTCGCTATATAGTTTATCATCAAATGGCTTCTCCCGTTTTGGATGGACCGAAAGGGACTGTCAATCTCGTACTGGTCCACCCTGTTTGTTTCATTGTCTTTTGCTTTCGAAGTATCATGTGATATTTTTATTATTTACATGCCTGTCGAATTATAAGATATTTTCTGTGGAAAGAAAAACTCGGCTGCTGGTGGAACTTGAATCTGCGGCCGCAAGATTTAGTACATCGGATCTCTTTCCAATCGAGCCATAGTGGTCGCACTCATAGGGGAGACCGGGTACAAAAGAAACAGCGGGTCAAGTAACAAACGCTCTGTGGGTTTATGAAATGGTCGAAACGTCGCCCTACCACAGTCAGGAGATAGCCGACGTCGCTCCCCCTGCTTGCATTTAGTAGGGCGAAGTTTCGACCATTTCATAAACCTACAGAGCGTTTGTTACTTACGACCCGCTGTTTCTTTTGTACCCGGTCTTCCTTACGCGTCAATTGTCTCAATCTACAGAAACCAAACATGATGGCGACGCATTGCAAAATTGTATAACTTTATTTAATTTCCCTCATAAACAAAACACGATACAACATTCTAAAACTTTTATGGACAGACCATATTATTTCAAGGATTACCAAATAATAATAATTCAGTTGATGTCATTCCTAAAAAGTCGAGGGTCTACCACGACATAATGTAAAACAGGGATACCTAAAACAAATATTTCAAAATCAGAAAAATTATAAAGAAGGTTCACACTCGACTCATAAATAAAATTCAGCTGTATATTCTGACGAAATTAATTTAACAAAGAAACTTTTCTATCTGTAAAATTGTTTATTGATTTGGAACTAACTTGCAAACGTTATCGGTACTAAATTATAATAAATTCTGGATAAGACTGGTTGTATGAATAATGAAACGGGAATACGTAATAAAGTTATTAAAATACCATTACGTGTAGATAAGGGAAAGTAAATGTAAGGCTTTGGGATGTTGAAGAGATATAAATCGTATTCGGTCGGGAGCAAATGTTGCGTGTCATTATGTCACGGCCTTTTTTTTTAAAACATCATGACGTTACGCTTTAAGAAATCTTCTAATATCATCTTATGACATTTCTTGTGTGAGTAAAGTTTTAGTGCGCCATACAATGGCGTAATCTGATATTTTTTTTGTATTAAATTCGAATTCGGTGTTTTTCAGTAATAATTCAATGTTTGATAATAAAAGTAGGTAATAAATAATAACACACTAACATGGCACGCAAGTTAAATGTAAAAATATACAGTTGGAAAACGTCTAGACTATTATGACACGCAACAATTTGTCCTATGGCCACTATGAAATTAAGTCCTTCTCACCAGTTTTTCAACTTTTGTTAGCTTTGCTTTCACTGATCAAATTTTTTCGTGTGGATTAAAAATTGAATCAAAATTTAAGGACCCACGACAATAATTAGTGTTGTAACTTTAAGTACATTTAATTTGTTTATACACCATCTATTATGTTCGGTTATGAAATATTGAATCTTTATTAACAGTAAATTAATAAAATTATGTAATTAATGTATAGCTATGAGTTTGTATAAAGTGTATTTATCTTAAAGGCTGAAACATATTTAATATACGTTACGAGCTGAAGAAACCGTGAACTGACTTCTTGATTGTACATTTTATACGATAAACGTTGGCAACAAGATTTATTTTAAAGAATCCAGTTCACAAGGTAGAGTTTAATGGCGCAGAGTCATGTAACGTATGCTAAATGTGTTTTGTGCGTTAAAGTTAGCGTGTATGCGTGTGTAACTATGTATTATATTAATTGTTAAATGTTGATGCGGAATTTTTAAGTGAAATGACAATTTAAAAGTGTATATTTGTCTATTTTGCAAAACATGACGTTAATAAACAAGCTTTATATAAAATACAACCGATTTCTTTATTTTTACAATCCTGCTTTATATTTCCAAAGTTGTATCTCACAATTAAATTAAGCTTTCAGCATCGATAAATTCAGTCAAACTTCAAGCATAATACGCTAATAAATATCATAAACAACCCCTAAACAAACTTGGCCAATTACGAACAACTTTACTATTTGTATGGATTACTTCTGCATCGCAATTAGTTAGGGCCCATTGTTTGATCTGTCGTCTCAATTGGCATTTGTAATAATAACGGACCATAATAAAGGATGGAGGAATTCCCCCTGGGCGGGGTAGGGGGGAGCCCGTAAGGGGGGACTGTGCTTCCTCCAGTAGACGTTAATCTTGCGGAATTCCGAGCAAATGCGGATAGATCCATCGCCGCTATCCGCTCGTCTCGATTCCGTTTCGAATAGCTGAGAATTATTTTTCGCATTACGAAATCGACTTGGATTTGTGGAGCGGTATTGTTGAAAAGTCGACCGATGTGAAGTTTGAAATGTAAATAATACGTCGAGAGTTTTTGTTACTGAATGCTCAACGGATCTCTCTTTCATTTTGCTGGCTGTTTTGAAATGTAGGTAAATTAAATATTAATAAAAATTGACATCTTGTAGGTACCTCATTACATTTGGCCTCTGTGGCTTCTTATACGCCTTTTTAAGATCCTGAACCCCGAAATATGTTGAAACGTTTGATCCAACAATCGCAGATAAGGTATTGAAAGAAGTGGTGAAAATGAACGACCTGTGCACAGATTTCAGACGGTTCAAATTAGAAACAACAAAGAAAACTAATTACCTTTATAGTCACACATTTTTTATGTTACAAACAGCTTTCATAGCACTTCATCTTTAGACCGGCCAAACTTCGAAACCCAGCAGCTGCGAACGTAGCAATATCACTCTGCGTTTAACATACATGCAGGTAACAATCTCCGTAACACAGACCGAAACAAATCTAGATTTATATGTTCCCCGTATATTACGTCACTAGGATATTGCCACTAGAAATTCTGTGTGCCATAGAGTAAATAGCTACAGAAGCATAGGTCTTTGTGAAGAGTACAAAAGAGTGAAAATTATGTACCTACAGAGAGTGAAAGCGAATTAGAGTCTTCTTTCATTCCAACTTTATTTTACGCATGTAGTTAGGTACCTTTTTTTTATTTGAGACAAGCTCACCAAAAAACCCAATTACTAATTCCTAGAACTCAGAATTAATAGGGGGTCTATTATAAAAGTGCCAAGGGTATAAAGCTCGACGAGTACTGTAGGAATTATAGAGTAAACTGTCGTACAACGAAATTAACAACAAGAGAAAGTGCATACATGTTCAGAATAATGTGTGTGTTTTCGCTACTTTTATTCCTGTGCTAGTCTTCTGTACACCTATCTACTCCGTGTCCCCGGTATTTGAGAGACAGTTTCGGAACACTACAGCGAAAGATCCTGCAATATATGTTGTACTTATGATACGTTGCTACTTTATGCGAACTGATATGGCAGAGAGGTTGTATGAATTTAAAATTGTTGGAAAGCGCAATGAGAAAGTAAAGGAATTTTTCATTTTGATGTAAGTGGGTTGTCGTGTTTGTACACTTCTTGTATTAAAAGAGCAATGGTTTTTCTATTGGCGCGACCTCAATTCAAGCAGGGCTATAAAATATAAGGTTGGTAGTTGAATTTAACTTCGATGTCTACTAATAGCTAAGTGCAGCTATCTTTAAAGACAATGACATTTCTGTTAGTCATAAGTGTAACAATTACCAAAGAGTATCCTATTACGCTCAGCTTTTACGGTTACTGGGTTTTGGTGGTTAAAAAATTATAATGATAGTGGTTAGATAGACAGAAGTTTTATATAAAATACTGATACTGATATTCAGCTGCATCCAGTTAGACTGGTAGACCCCAAAATGGTTGGTTAATGGTTAATTTGTTAACATATTATGATGAAAAGTTTAATGTCAACGATATTATTTGGACAGCATATTTTACTGGATAAAATCAAACGTCCTTTTTAGAACATGCGTAGGCAGTTCATCTAAATTAAATTGAATTCCTGGAAATAATTGAAGCAAACAAAATGATTGGTTTCACAAATCCGTTAAAATTGTATCAATCTACCGTCATCTGCATGAAATCCTGCCTGTAACATACCAGACCAATTTCACACACAATTTCTCCACAAACATAAAGCGAATTCTACTGTATTCTATAATAAACATACCATGAAATATGGCTTTCTAAAGGTTTTCCATCCAGGAGAGGTAATGGTGTTGTTCTGTTTACAGCCAAGTGTGATTGATGGGCTCTTATCTACAGGTGCACGTGGCCCATCGTGGCCCACCCTTGAAATATGGGCCAGGCCATCCATATTTGGGGGATTAAAGAATAAAAAATAGTGAAGGGTGTGCATTAGGCGAGATTGGCTTGGCACTCAGCTTTTATAGTCCTAGCAAATGTACGAAGGTTATTGATATTTGCTCGGTAGTTTTTTACAAGAAATGTTCGAAGGTTAAATGGAATTATATGCTTTATTACCTAATTGCTGGTTGCATGTTGTAGGTCAATTGGTTTGTAAGCTTTTTAAATAAATAAGGAGTGGCGTTTTTCCGTTTCATTCCATAAATAACTTTTGCTTTAATTGTAATTGTTCACGCTAAGCTTTGAATTCTAAATTTATTTATTTTAAAATCATTTGTAAAATCGTAAACCTTCTTTATAATTGTCTGAATAGCTGTTCATTATTACATTATAGTTAACAGTTGTCAAATTATTTAAAGATACTTGAAGTTTTTATAATTAAACACTAAATAATTGCTTGTAATCTAACCTAATCTAACCAAACAAGATTCTTTCTACTAAAACTTAAAAATCTTTCAAGAAAACTTCCCATTTTCCAAAATTATTAAATATTATTATTGAAAAAATATTATATATTATTATTGAAAAATTATTAAATCCCAAAATTGCTACAAATATCTTCAAGATCTTCCAGAAATTACCAGATTTTCTGTACACATATTTTTACATGCAAAGTTACCTGTTTCCAAAATTGTAACTAATGACTTTAAGATCTTCTACATATAGCTTTCTATTCCCCATACACTTGCTTGCAAAATTATCAAATCCCCAGCTCACTTGTCATTAAACCTTCAAATTGATAAGTGTATCATTTGAATCAGTCGAGGGCCCACTGCAAGATGGCTCAGCATCACAGATTTGTTCCCGTTCTCTACATTAGCGATGGAAGCAAGCATCTGTCGTTGAGATTAATGGCCCTACCATGAGCTTGATGCGATTTTTGATAGAGTTGTGTTGGATAGATTGTAGGGACATAAAAAAGTGGCGAAAATAATAGAGGTGGAGTAAAAAAAAGATTGTGTAACAGTTTTGATAGTAGTATAACAGAATGTTAAAAGTTTAATATCGTAAAAACTTTAATTTTTTTTTTGGTTCCGTTTGGATTTCAATAATAATAAATTTTTTTTCAGACCACAGATCCATAAATACCTACTAAAACAAAACAACTAACAAACTAAAACACGTTACATAAAAAACTATAGCACATATATGAAAGAATTAAACAAATTAAATTTTAAGCAATTCATCATCATCTTCCTGCCCTTGTCCCATTTTACTTGGGGTCGACGCAACACGTTTCTTTATTCCATTCTTTCATATATAAATTTTAAGCAATTAAAGATTTTTTTTCAGAAAGATTAAACCTACCACCTCAATCTCGTATCCAAAATGGTTATTCTTCCTAATTTAAAATTAGTATCGGAGTGCGACGCTAACGCCTCACTGCGGTGACAGCGAGAACTATTGTTCTTGCAAACCCCGCGAAGTGTCACAACTTGTCGCGCGTTTATCCCTAAAATTTAATGTAAAAACTATTAAAAAGGCTTTGATTCAAACATATTGAGTGATGTGAAGTGATATCTAGTGAAAGAAACCAGTGAATGTGTAGTGTAGTGTAGTGTGTGTGTTTTGGAACCTCGTTACGATGCTTTGCCGGCCCAGAACTCGCGAGCCGGGTACCTCCAATTGCTGATTCAGGTTAGTGCGTTTAAACTTCTTCTTAGTATTTGGTACCACAGGGTTACGAAATATTATAGCATCAGGAATATGCAATCATTTCTGCAGACGAATTCCCAACAATTTGATGTTAAGGTTTTTGTTAACATTTATTTACAACTACCTCCAATCTAACCTTCTGCTCGATTCACTGCGATTGACATAAACATTGAACAATAAATCTCAAACGAAAAATGAAGCGCGCGATTATCATCAACGCTTCAAACTTTCCCCAAATTATGATTAATACGATCGAGTTAAAGCAGTAAACGGTTAATCCATCAACTAGTAGGGGTCCTAGCGAACGTGACTTATCTCTGTATTTCGCTAACATCCCTCATTCGCATCGATTCCTCTCGCTTCGCTACATAAAACGTGATCGACGGAACACACGAGAAATTCGCTTTCGAAACATTGCATCTGAGAGCTCCTCATGCTTGATATACGGGGCTTTAGGTCGGTTTGTTTGTGCTTATCTGAGTAAGGGTCCTTATTGGATTATGGGTAAGTCATGGTACCATGGTAGTATCTGCGTCAGCAAGCATCGCGGGCTACGGCTGCGGTGGAACGGCATTTGTTCGCTTAACTTACCTTTGTGAGTCGTACGAGTAAAATAGCTTACTGATTATCCCTCCACAGTTATGTAGTCTATTGTGGAGGGGGTGTTCTAGGTTATGTTATATTTATGGCTTGTATTGTGGAGGCATTATTTCTTTATTCTGGAGGAGTTCTTTTGATAATTTAGGAAAGACAAAACAAATCTCGCGTTAAATCGGCTTGTAGATTATAATCACAACTTGCTATTTAATATAACAAAAACCCTTTGCTGCATAGCTTAAAATTCTGATAATAAAAAACAAAAAAAGATACGTAAGAAATTAAGTACTACTAACGTAATTTATTTTTATGGAGACAATACGTATGTAAGTATGTAGTAGCAGTTCACAAAGCAGTGAACAACATGAAGAAGTACCGAAGAAAATAAGAAGTAAAAGTTAACAAACATGGCGACAGTTGGCGGTAATTTCAAATCAGTGAGTTGTTTAGTTTCAACACCTGGTCTGGTCTGGTCTGGAAGCGTCGGGAAATGTAAATAAAACTAGTTTAAACTTCGCTGTATAATGTGCGGTAAGTGGGGAAAGTAAGCAAATAATTGACTTCGTTGGAAAACCGCAGTCGGACCCTAGGATAAGAATGTTGCAACCATTTACTAGGAGGGAAAACCTGCGTTATCTAATGAATTAAGTTGAGATAAAAGCCTGTGTGGTAAATTGATATCCAAAATGACTTTGTTACGTCCGTTTACAAAGATAGGGGACGTCCTTGAAAGACCTACACAGACCTTATTGGTATTTTTGTTTTCTAGTAGAAGTCAAAATATCCGTATCCTTATCGCGGGAGTATCTAAGCAGTATTTCGTGGTCTTAGAACCCAATGGACAAGTGAAGGCACAGCGTGGACTTAAGTAAGAGTTTCACAATCCCTTCCACTCCACTGGAAGACTCATTTGTAGATTTTACCACCCAAAAAACTGCCGGGGTCGCGGAATTCTGTCGAGCCTACTGTCTCATCATGTTACCGTGATTCTAGAACGTAAAGAGACATTGAAAAACACCGTAAATTTTGGTCCGTTCGAGTCTGAAAGTACCTCCCATCCCATCCCACCCTGGGTGGGAGGACTCATTTGGATATTTAAACACCACCCAAAAAGAGTCTGTTTTCATCAAGAAAGACAACTTCAATCAAATTCTTTTCTTATGAATTGAAATAAATATGAAAACTTCAATCATTTCAATATGAATTTCAATCATTTCTAAGTTCCTAAAACTAATTTGTCTCTATAGTCCACTACAGCTTCCAACTTGGTAATTAAGACCTCGGTTTCAATTACTCGTTCTAGTTAACTAACAATTAATATAAATCACAATTCAAGCCATTATTAGAATTGGAGATGGACTAATTTTCATGAATATAAGTATCAATTGTAGTTTCCATCAATTTTAATAAACAATTTGATAGAGATAATGCTCGTTTCTCACGGGGCGTATTATTATGCGTGAGTCCCGCCGTAGCCCACACCGCTTGAAAGGAATTGCCAGACAAACAGACGACTGTTTGTCTCAGTACCAAGGCGTGATTCGGGCTGGCTGGTCCAATTCAGGTGCCTTTTTTTGTTTTTTTTTTACGTGGTAAAATCATCAAATGAGACCTCCCACCCCGGGCAGGGCGAGACGTACTGTCAGACTTGTACTGACTAAAATCCAGGGTGTCCTTCAATAGCCCTTTATGTTCCGGGGTCACGGTGATGGTATAAGACCAGCGACCAATTCATGTGCCTATAGTCGCGTCAGATGCGTAACTTTATGCACTAGTCGTGTGAAGCCAATGGGCGTTTTTCTATTAGACGGCACGGCACCGGCAACGGCACCGGTGCCGGTGAAACAAAGAACGGTGCTCGAGCAAGGTAGGTTGGCAGGTCTGATTTTTTTTATTGTTCGCACAGCTAAGGAGTAGAATTCCCTGCTGAGGTTTGTGTTTTCTGATAGATCAAACCTCAGGGTCTTCAAGTAACGAGTTAATAGAGTTCTTCTAGGAGAGCATGTTTAACCATTATGTGAGATTCTGGTCAAGCGCGAACCTATCGCTAAATAAAAAAAGAAACGTCGGGTCGGGCTCATGATGGTGTGGGCGGCTCGCGATGTTACGCGACAATTTTAATCACATGATTTAAATAATAGGAATAACACGTATATTTGTGGCCTTACGTGTTAATTTGTTGGATATTGACCTTTATTCCAGTTGAAATAAATATTTCGAATTTATCATAAATTAAAGTTAATGAAAATGTATCGTTGCTTTCATGACAAGAGTCGGTAAAAGGTATCTTATTTCATTTTTCTTCCGTCCAAGGTTCTGCGGGAAATAATTAATTTTAAGTAATTATTATTCATTAGAAAAGCTCGTGAATAATAACAGTCACACGGGTCTAAATAATAATCTAGGTTAAACAGCGCTTACCTGGGTCAGACCGTGGATAGGTGACCGTCAGTTACATAGGGTGGTTTTTCTATGTCTTGGAAAGCACACTAAACTATTGTTCTTAGCTAATTGATCTAGGTACGAATAGTCGGTTACTGGTAGTTCGTAGCCTGAAAGTCTTAAATATGTAATTATGTATATTAAATTACTGTGTCCCAACAGTGGGAACATTTTAGGTTCTTTTTAACACTTGATATACCTATTCATTGATAAGTTGTAAGTACATACAACAATTCCCTTATCCTCTAAAAAACTGTCATGACACAAAAATAGTACATTAGTAAACATCCCACTCAACTTAATAATTTCACTTGCTTTAAAACATTGAAAAATCACGGAGTACGTAGGTACAGTTTTTAGAAAAAAAAAACACAATACTGTATGAGTATATTATGTGTTGCGAACGCTTGTTTTAAGGTTTTTTACATGCCAGCGTCAAGTAAAACGTCGTTAAAACCTCGATCTAGTCGCGTAATAGGTTTGTAATAAGGAACTATACCATATTTTGTAAGAAAGACCTCACAGTTTCTCCCTGGCACCAGCCTTAGTGACGGGATTATAGTATTACTCCCCAAGATGCGCTGCAGCGATCCAAGCGGAGGTTCAGTAAGCTCTGTAATAAGTGTTAAGGTTACAACTTTAAAGCCGCAAGCGCTGCTTCGAAACTTACTGTCATTACACTTTGAGACGTAATTGCGCAGAAGCAAAGTTCATGTTTCTTTAAAACATTTTTCTTAACATATACAATCCGTCTTTGAATTTGCTGTTTGTAGCTGCACTATAATACCCTGGCGTCTGCTTTTGTATCTAAACACCACCATTTTGATTCGTGTGTATCGTTTGATCATAGAATATCAACAACAACAACCTTTGTCTCTTATATATGGACCGCGAATAAGACCGGGACCAACTGCAAATGGGACTAACCGCGAGTGGGATCAAGTGTTTACGCAAGGCGAAGTGCAAATAGGACCAAGTGTGCATAACCCCTACCCATTAAAATTCCAACAATACATTCAAATTCCATTTACAAACATCTTCATAAAAAACAAAAGTACATCAACAGGTAAGAAAATGTTGCCAGCTTTCAATCGCGCATATTCCATAATAACAGCAATAATTCCCGGGAAACGTCGCCCGTCCCAAGTTCCCGTATCTCCAGTGACGTGCCATCCATCTTGCTCATTTTTACTCTACTTCGAAGCCCGCCCGTACCGATACACAGTTAGATTTTGATTGGATGGAGCTCCGTTGAACAAAAAGGAGTGGAGCTGGGAAAATTGTTTTTTGAAGCCGTATGGAGCTGTCGCCAATTTTACGGTATTCAAAAATTTCTACGTGCTTTTTTACAGTGTTTGTTGAACTGGGAAATATTCTTTGAGAATGCAGAGTAGTTGCTGTTTTGTTGATTTGAGGATTAGTAGAGAAGTGCCAAGTTTATTTTGTACCAGCTAGCCGGTTTTGTAGTGGGTATGTTTTTCCTATTACGGTATTTCTTTGTCTATTTTACAGTTACTGCTCTAGACAGTTAAATTAATCCTCTAGGACTTCTAGCTTCAATGCTTCGACGCTTTTCTTGTGGTCATCATTGATGATTGTGACTCAGGAGTAGTGCTTCAAAATACTATTTTATGTGGTCAATTACCAGCTTTTATTTTATTAGGAAGATCAAAAAAGACGGTTTTTTTCACCCTCCTTGGACCGGAAGAGACAGTCAGACTAAAAACTAATCTGTTGCTTCAGTTGCCCTTTACCGCGATTCCCAAGATACCCTAATGTCCCCCACCATACCACTAATCCACATCTAACTAAATGAAGAAGTTTCATTATCATCTCAGCCATAGGACGTCCACCGCTGAACATAGGCCTTCCCGTTAGATCTCCACATATACCGGCATCCAGCGTCTTCCGGCGACCTTTAAAAGGTCGTCTTTCCATCTTGTTGGTGTACGTCTTACGCTGCTTGTTATAATTTTTTTCGGCCCCATCGGCCATCTGCCCTGCGAGCAATATGGCCTGCTAAAGGAGTCTGGGCCATAAATATCTCTGCCAAACTCCTCCGAGCTTACGGCCTTAATTTTATGACTATAAATAGGCTAAAATGTAACCGTTATGACATTTATAAAGGTTTCATATCTTAGGGCCTCACAAATATTATTAGGGCAGCTTGGAAGATATACAAACTTATTATAAAGGGTAGTCTACAAGTAGATAATGTGGACTTAGCCCAAATATCTTAGGGCAACAGTTAGCTTCACTTTATCCCTTCTATACATAGCAGAATAATTTATGAGGGCGCAAAGGTAAACTATGTCTTGTAGAAAATAAATATTTTGTCATCTTACTACTATTTTAATGCGAAAGTTTATGAAGGGGGATGGATGTAATAAAATGCACATACACACATCAAAGAAAGTTTGTGTTCACTAGGATTGTACTGTTTTTATTGTTTTTTATTCAAAACATATATTTTGGAATAAAGATTAAAATATCTAAAAAGTAGAAAAAATCATAATGTAATCTCATGTAACAAAAAAGTATTGAATTTTTCAACGTGATTTCAAACTTTTTTAATTGTGTGTATGTCACTCTTTCGCACAAAAAACTACTTAAACAGAGGCCTTATCACAGGATTTCTAAATTATATCATATTATAAACTATATTTTCCACTACAAGCGCGAAGCGCGACGTGAACTGACGCAGGTCACGTCACGTTGCGTCGCGTCGCGTCGCGTTTCTGTGTGCTTCTGCTCATGACATAACATGACAATTTTTATAACCTAACCTAGAAAACATTTTTCCCATCCACATCGTGTGACGTACTGTATATCGGCCAAAGGGATTATCTCGGCATGTGCGAGCCTGTAACTTCATTGCACCCTGGATCAACAAATGTAATCAACGGTAATTTAATCGATGGGCAATGGCGACTGGATTACAGCACGGATTATTTTTAAAAAACTCTCGACGTAAACCGTTTAATGTGGATAAAAATAACAGCAGGGTTTTTCCGTATGGAAAAACGATTTTGTTTTGTCGCCAAATTGCTTTGAAGTAGGTTTACATCCCACCAAAAACATACCTGTTAAAAAGGGGGACAAGTTCGCCTAAAAAAGGGTTGAAATCCAATCAAAGGAACTTGCTAAGTTCCATTGATTTTATTTCAACTAAGTATACCATATTTTTCAGCAAATGACGGGGCCCCCTCACAGAGGGCCAAAGCCTGCCGGGGTCGCGGGATTTATTTCCTCACCGTGACCCCGGAACATAAAGGGCTAATGAAGAACACCGTGGATTTTAGTCAGTACATGTCTGACAGTATCTCTCGCCCTGCCCGGGGTGGGAGGTCTCATTTGATGATATTACCACGTAAAAAAAAAAAAAAAAAGTATACCATATTTTAAGTTGACTGTATGTATGTTAAAGTGAATTTCGGCCAAATGGAACTTGCCCAGTTTCTTTTCAACTTTTTCTTTTATTTGGGCGAACTTGCTCCCCTTTTTAACAGGTATGTTTTTGGTGGGATTTCAGTAGTTTTTTTTTTAGGAAATCATACCAATCAGAACTTGCCCTGCGCACTGCCGTGCGCTTAGATTCTAACAGTTTCGGTAAGGTACTGTTGTTTAGTTTATGTTGTTCTGTCCGTCATCATCAACAGCCTATAGGGGTCCGCTGCTGCACATAAGCCTCTACAATCGCACGCCATTAGATGACCCATCGCGTCGACCCTGTAGTATTCTGACTAATTTCTCCGGTTCAATTTCCTTGAAGAACAAATATTTGTATGATTTACAATTAGTTGTTCCGGGTCTGGATATTTGGTTATGAGTTTGTATATTTGTAAAATCACCCACAATACAGGAGAAAATCCTTATGACCAAACTCCAAACGTTTAAGAAAATGTAGTCTTAGGGAGAAATGGGTCAGAGTTTGGACGCGAGCACCACAATTATTCAAAGTGTTTGTATCTGTAGACCCCTTCGTACAAAGCGCGACATAGATCTCCGATTCCTTACAACTTTGGTATCCAAGTGACTATAATAGCAATACAAATCCACAGAGGTTCTTACACAGGCACGCGTCGACGAATACCAAAGTCGTAGAGTATCAGACACTTGCGTCGCGTTGTGTACGAAGGGTCTTACTATAAGTTGGTTAATCCAAACACAAATAAAGTTAGGTAACCTAGTTTTCCAAAACCACATAAGCTAATAATGCCATAATATATTACTAAAATAACACCCCTCCAGCAGTAATGTCCATCACAATATTAACGTTAAAATCAGATTTTCCAGGCGTATTACGCGATCATGCAAATAGGCTTGTGAAATTAGTCATTAAGTTCGATCGCGATACCAACGCGGACACGATTGCTATCGAATGTCATCAGTTCAAGTAATTAGCAGTTAACCTAATGGAACTTGATTGAAGTGCGAACTTTTTGTTGTTTTCTTCGAAACTTAGTGGGTGGAGCTTCGATGTTTTTTTACGAATTCAGGTTATTGCCACTTGTTTTGTTTTAAGATTCCGTGGCCAAAGGTTCACATGATACCCTATTGCTGAGACTTTGTTTATCCTGTTCGTCTCCGGCTGACATTATGCTGCATGTCATGAACGATGATAGACAGTTGAATTTTTCAAAGATTATGATTGTATTTCTGTTGCCGATATATCAAAATAACTAAATGACCTAAACATTTAAGGGAGCTCCTATAATAATAATAATTTTGGGCCTCATCTCATTTAAATTACGAAATGGGCCTCTGCAAGATGGCTTCGGCTCCTGGTACGCCCTTTAAAAGTCCGGGATCCCATGATCCCGAGATCATAAAAGGATAAATAATAATAATAATATTCCACAACTATCACACAACGCCATCTAGTCCCAAGCTAAGCAGAGCTTGTGTTATGGGTAGGTACTAAACAACTGATAAACATACTTACATATTTTTAAATACATACATACTATAGATAAATGACACCCAGACACAGAACAAATGATCATGCTCATCACACAAACATTTGTCCTGGGTGGGAATCGAACCCACGACCTCCGGCATAGCAGTCAGGGTCACTAACTACTAGACCAACAGGCCAGTCAACATTGCGTGAGCGAGTTCGACTCACATTTGACCTTTTTTTGTTATTTGTTTTGTAGTAATTTTCCTTTGAATAAATATAAAAAATACTAAGTTATTTTCAAGGATCATCCGCTAAGCTTTTTTCCAATTATCTTAAGATCGGTCCTGCCCAACCTAACTCAGCTGGGTACGAGAACCTATTTTATACGGAAAGATTGTTTACTGGGTAACTAAAATATGTTTTCATGTTTTTTGAGATTTAAAGCTTTGATCTGATCTGATGTATCTGAACGATAAAATAGCTCCTGAATGACTTTTATGAACTCCAGTTAGAATATGAGATTTCAAAACATTTTTTTTACGGTAAATATTTTGCAAACGACTAATTTAGATTAAGCATCCGAGGGACTGTCCGGGGTCGTAGATCTGTCTCATTAGGTAACCGTGACCCTGGAATATAAAGGACTATTGAAGGATCACCGTGTATTTTAGTCTGTACAAGTCTGACCCGAGGGACTGTCCGGGGTCGCGGGTCTGTCTCATCGGGCAACCGTGACCCTGGAACATAAAGGATTATATTAAAGGATCACCGTGTATTTTAGTCTGTGCAAGTCTGACAGTCCCTCCTGCCCTGCCTTGGGTGGGAAGAGTCATTTGATGATTTTGCCACAATTAAAAAAATATTATAATATAAGGGCATAATATTTTTTGTCTTATTCAAAGCTAAGTTCAACCTAAAATGGATTAAAGTTCATCAAAACACACATTCAAAAACAAAAACAGCAAAATCATCAATCTATTTCATTTTGGCCGATCACGAACCGCGTCCATTTCACAAAGTCATTATAAAAATGAATGCGTCCAGTGTCGCTCGCGATTATGTACCGGATGTTGTTCCGGGGGAGGGCGCTGACGTCAATTTCCGGCGTGGGCGCCCGTGCCGGAAGCTGCGAAAAACACTTCACTCTCCATACGATTATAATGCAGTCACTGGAACCGGAATTATGTAAGGGAAATTATACGTTGACGTTTGTTGTTTTTTTAATTTGATTCTTTGAAGTTTATTGGGAAAATATACAGGAAGAAACCGACTAGGTGGACAGACGATCTTGTTAAAGTGGCCGGAAGAAATTGGATAGCCATAACACAAAACCGCCAGAAGTGGAAAGATTTGGAAGAGACCTACACCCAGTATTGGGTGACTATAGGTTGAACTAAGAGAAGAGACGGGAAGAATAAGTGCCATATTTTGTTGCCACCGATGAAACTCTATTTTCAAACAACTCTATTGTGTTTCAAGTAACATTCATGAAATTGTCTTAAACCTCCACCCTGTCATACATAGACATGATAGGTTGATGATAAAAGAAAATCGTTTTTTTTTTTAAATAATTTTTAGACTAGTTTGCTATAAAAAGCTTGTTCCCTCTAATTTCAAAGACATTAGGATTGTATGCGTTTGAAAAAACAGACGTAGGTAGTAGATACTCTTTTGTTCTACATTAAGAAAGAAAAATGTTTCATAAATCTAGATGCCGCCTACGACCCTGTATTTTACATAAAGATTTAAATGGAAAAGGAGAATCTCTTCATGAGTTAATGCTAAATGAAATGAGTTTGTGAGAGTTACTACAATTTGCAATAAATTGTTTTGAGATTATCAAAGTTGGAAATGTCTCCTGTATCAGGTGCATTGTCTCTAAAGGATATCTTTAATTGTTTGTAGACAGGCTAATATTCGAGCACCTGCCACTTAATTACATGTTTTATATGAAAATGGATCGCAAAATGTGTTGCTAAGCTCATAACTCAAAAACGGCTGGACCAATTCGGATAATTCTTTTTTTGTTGTGTTTGTAACCATCGGGACCGGGTTTTAGAGGACTTCTATCCGTGCGAAGCCGGGACGGGCTGCTAGTGTTTTATATTATTAATGATCCTTGTTAAATCTAGAATCCTATGTTCACTGATAATGTAGAAAATAAAATGAATTGTAAAATATACATTTTAACCGCATTTTTTTCCTTTTTTTACCACTGCTGGGCAAAGGCCTTCTAGTCAATTCCTTCTCTGAAATTCAAGTTTTTGGAAATGAATATGAGTTTGTTGACGACAATTAACTGCACATATTTATATTCGTTTTTTTATAACATAATAGTTTTAATTTGTGGTATGTTAGGATTAATAATCTTTTTAATTCATTATTTTTTATATATTTATGTTTAATTAATTTATTAGTGTAGTTTTTAATTGTGTTTATTTGTAGTTTTTATAAGTTAGTATTTAGTTTATTTCTCAATATGTAATTAAACATTAATTGTACATATACATAACATAATACATTTTGTTATCGATTATCTGTAATTCGTTTCTGTGAAAGAATTCAACATACACGTGTTTCGTTTAATGATGATGAGATGTATCATCAATTAATTTTGGAAAAAAACCATTTGTATTATTTTTGTAACACACAACAAATAAATAAATAAACTTACATCCGTGACATAGACGGATCACTTTGAAATACAAAATATGTTCAGGTAGGTAAATAAAATACCTAATGTATGATATAAACGTACTTTTTCATGGAGTGGGAGGTCCCAAGTCCCACTTGATTGATGTACCTACCTGTTTTCTTTTACGGTATTATGTTATTTATTTAGGTAAATATTTTATTAGTGGATGATATTATAATGTCGTTTTATCAAAGGAATGTAGACATAATATCACTTTCATCTGGCTAGCATAAGCCTAACATATTCCTAACTAATACATATTATAAATGAAAAAGTGAGTTTATTTTCTATTTCTCGCTCAAAGCAACAAAACGATAATATAATTTTATTTAAAAGTTATTTACAACCTTAAAACTATTGTCAAACAGACAGGCGTGGCGAACGCGAAGCGAAGTGATTTTATTTGTAATGTATGGAATTCTTTGAATCATGTCACATTGAAAAACAAAAGCGGTCCAATAGTTTATGTGACTGGCTTCAAACAATTCCATACATTACAAACAAAAACGCTTCGGATCGCCTTCGCTTCGCCTTCGCTTCGCCTGTCTGTTTGATTAGGGCTTAAAAAAGGATACAATATAGGACCTTTGAGACTTGTTCTTTATAAGTTTCTATATTACCACGTGTTTATAAACTCACTGTTTTGTTTGTTTATTTATTTGTTTTAAGTTAAAAGATCACATCAAGGCATCAATTTGTATCCCTATCTCGCCAGATGGGCTAGGACGCTAGAGTTTTTCCCATTCATTCCCAATCGGGTCTGCTCCCTTTGCTAGAGTTTTTCCCATTAATGTTAAAGTGGGTTCTGCTTTCTTTTGCTAGGATTTTTCCCATTTATGTTTAAGTCAGCTCTGCTCTCTTCTGTAGGGCGTTTCCCATTCGTATTAAAGTCTGGTCTGCTGACTTTGTGGGGGGTTTTTCATTTATGTTATAGTGGGCTCTACTCTTTGCTAGGGTTTTATCTATTAATGTTAAAGTGGGTTCTGCTTTCATTGCTAGGGGTTTTTCCATTAATGTTAGGGTTCTGATCTCTTTGCTATGGTTTATCCCATTCATTTTAAAGTGAATTCTGCTCTCTTTGCTAGGGTTTTTCTCATTCATATTAAAGTGGCTTCTGCTCTCTTTGCTAGGGTTTCTTCTTTTTAATACTTACGTCGGATCTGCTCTCTGCTAGAGTTTTTTCAAATTAATGTTAAAGACAGCTCTGCTCTCTTTGTTAGGGCTTTTTGATTATTGCTAAAGTCGGTTTTATTCTCTTTGCTAGGGTTTTTCTTTTTAACGCTAAAGTCGGCTTTCAGTCTAACCATATAGAAATGAATACTATTTTAAATCACCTTATCTCTACACTCGATTAATTTGTAGATACACCTTACTAAAACTACTCTGCCTTTACATAGGTGGCGGCTACATGTTACAATAAATCTGTTTAGAAATAGGTAGGTACTAATTAAGTTAAAGTACAAAGGTGACTTACAAACTGTAGTTAGTGTTTCCAAACTAAATACCCGAAATAATTTAGTTTGCTACAGTTCTAAATTAGGTTTAGTCAGGCAAGCTAGAAATATGTCTGACTTAAAAGGTAGGATGATAAAAAAACCATAATTATAATGATAATGTATGATTAATTTGGACTGTATTGTTGGAAAAGATGCGTGTGGTTTTTATTACTATTGCTCTTTGTTCATTTTGCACCTTAATTTTACCATTTATTGTTTTTTGAAAGAGTAACTAACATCCATACGTCCATATTCACTTACTTTCGTATTTATAATAATATTAAAGTGTGTAAAGTAAATAAATGTGAGTCATGAACACTTCATACAACATTTTAATTTTTAAAGTTACTAATAATAGGAAATTTTAATTTTGAAAGTTACCAATAGGACACACCTTTGAAAAACAGAGGTTCTGGAATACTTTAAACCTACATTTTAAATTTCAAAGATACAAAATAATAGGAACCACTTTTGAAAAACAGGAATTATCTCCAAGGTACTTGCAGCGAAAGCGTTTTATTCCAAGGGTCTTAATTGTGCATAAATTAAAATACGATTTTCACCTTTGGTACCATAGCCCTTTCCTCTCAATTGACTTTCACACCTTTAGCATAATTATGAATAGTTTAATACCTTCAATGTTTCCCTTTTATGCTCCGATTAGCATGAAAATAGGAATAGCTGGTTGTTTAAGGTTACCTGGCCTTGTTTCTATTGTACAAGTTACTTGTATACGAGTTGCAAATTGTACGCTTGAACAAACCTGCATATAAGTTACAAGCAAGTAGTTTGATCAGAAATTTGTGTTTTTTTTTTCAATTCCAGCAACAAGAATTGCAACCTGACGACATACTTGTATAAGAACTTAATAAATAGACAATGATCACGGAAGTCATGTTATGCAACTGTTGGAAGAACTGGCAATGTAATTATGAGTACCACAAACTAGATCCTTATAAACTCTTTGGCCAATTTTATATTACCCATGCTTAATAAAAGAAAAATCTTAGCTAAAGTTTTCTGTCCACCATTTTAGCTACGCAAAAAACACCGAACGCGGGAAATATGTTCACATAATGAACGGCCTTCCTTAGCATAAGAATTTCAAGATTTCAGGCAGATTCCAGCTTTCCTTTAATAACAGAGAAAATTCAGTAAAATGTCTCACAGTGACGAAGTTAAAAAAAACTAGAAATTACTTCAGCTTTCCTCTCAAATGTCGAAAGTTTCTGTTCGTACAGAAACTGCAACAAAGAGAAAGTTCCCTAAATACGAGGGTACATCTTTTGACGTGAGACTCGAATGTCAAGTGAACTAATGCCATTTCCGAATACCGCCCCAGGTATCAACAAGGAGTAACGTATCAACAATGGAGTACTAACATGCGTTTTTGGAGATTTCCTGTTTTTTTTTTTTGTGCGATAACCAGGCGGAATTAAATGTTTGGACATATAGCATTATTCAGTTTTTTGACACCAGCCTTTTTTAAGAACTAATAACCAATGACATTTTTTATTTGTATATTTGGGTAACAGTTGTACAGACGCCAGCACATCCAGTTACCACAATCTGTCAAACTGTAATAGATTTTCAACTTTATCACAAAATAAAAAGGTTGACGTTCGATTGGCAAATTTTGATAGATTCGAGTAGGTTCATGTGCTGGCGTCTGAACAACACTGTAAAAATTATCTGCTTTTCTTCAAAACCTTGACTGCTCATTAATCGCTCACGAAATATCTAGACTCGGAAGCTATAAGCACTTAAGTCAAATCTTTTTCCGTGCGACTTAAGTGCTTTTGGCTGCCGCGTTTACACAGAAACAGTTGTCCCAACCATCCATTATCAAAATACCTAAATTTTTCTTGGATTTAGTTTCAGCTAATTTCATAAAAGAGAAACAATAATCATGTATTATGCAAATAATGATTACTCCATGAGCTTCTTGCTCTGTGGCTACAACGGCTTACGTCTGAGCCGGTTTTAGGCCACCACCAGATTTGCGTATGAAAATTATAAAGGAAAAGTGGCGGTAAGCTCCCGGATTATTTTAGGGTGGAGAATGTTATTGTAATACATAGTTTGCTTAGTAAAACACCTGAAATATATGTAGTTTGATGAAATAATATTCAGAGAACAATGTTAAGACATGTTTAAATTATATAGGTAGCCATTTTACAAAACAGTTTTGAAGTTTAAGCATCACTCTAGTCAAGCCTCCAACCTGTCATTTTTACTATTCGATTTTCAACTTCAACACAAAAGCAAAAGGTTCATATTCAATTGAAATTTTGACAGATCGGATAGGTTGTTGTGCTGGCGTCTACACGAGTTCCCGACAATTGGAATAAAGTTCATTTAATTTTATGTTTTCTTTTATTTCCTCTTTGTTATAAAAAAGTTATACATTTTTCTCGTCGTAGAAATTCACTTTGTTTTTACGTTTGTGACGAGATCAAGCGTTATTTATTCAAGAGTATAACGCTTACAAAGAACAGAGAATATTAGTTTTGTAAACAATCTATTTTTGTTAGATTCCTTTCCTTTGTAGATCATTTTAATCAGTTATCCAGATCTGGGGCACACGGTGACATGTTTTAAGAGTATCCTTACAAAGACCTTGAGAAATATGAACATATTATTTTTCACACTACTTGCTCGTAAATGTCATATTATATGTCAGGCAAACCTACTGTAAAGCATGACATTGTTCCCTCTCGCTCGAGCCGGGAATAATATATGTACTGAATTTCATTATTCCCGTGGGAATAATGTGATTTGAATTTGGAACCTCAAAGAAAACCGTATGAAAACTTTCACCAAGGAGTCGTATCAGTAATGGCGGCCGCTGGCCGCAACAGCTGATCGCTTACAGTGGTGCCAACTTCACGTTCGAAGGTTGTCGTACCACATAAAATTTCATAAATCGAATTTTATTTCCTCGCAGTAGGTGTGAAAAGCAGAGTACGCTCCTCGGGAGTAAAGCTGCCTTGTCTTGGGCTAACTTGAATCCCTCGCTACACTAAAGATTCTTTACTTAATTCCCTCGTTTCACTCGGGAATTAACACCTGAACCTCCTCGCTGCGCTACGGAGGTTCACCCCTAGAATCCTTAGTGTCGCTTCGGGATTCAATACGCCCGTGACGTAAGGCAATGCTTTACTCCCTTGGTGCGTAATCTACTATTATGCTTTTGTGTAATCCTCCTGGTAATCGAACAACTGGGCGCCATAATATATCTGAATTCTTCCCAACTAGGACAAAAGGTTTGTTTTTTTTTTTAATATAAAACTCGTAAAAAGTTTGTGGTGCAAATTAAACTTGATACGTTCTTAATTCCTCCGTACCTCGGTAAGCACGTAAAACCGTTGGTCCCGGCTGTCATTTGTAGATCTTTCCAAGTCGTTACTGTTAGTCAAAAGCTCTAAAGTCTGACAACCAGTCTTACCATGGGGTATGGTATTACCCAGTTACTGGGTTGTGGAGGTCCGACAGGTAGTCGCTCCATGTAAAGTACTGATATCCAGCTGAATCTGGTTCGACTGGAAGCCGACCCCAATATAGTTGGGAACAGGCTATAGGCAGATGATGGCGTTCCTAATTCTGCGGGTGCGCCCTACATTCACATCTCTGACACATTGAGCGCTCTGATCTACTTGATAGTCCCCGTCACCGACTTCGCACTTATTTGGTTTTGTTTGATAAACATTCCGTACCTAAATGTTGGTTTGTCAAAATATCTGATTGCCAAGAATTTACAGTTTTTATGAGTCCCGAAGTAATATGGTCATAAGGACGCCTTGCTATCGCGCACATAGTGAATAGGCTGTAGCCACTGTTACTGCTTATTTGATACTGAGATGAATTTCTCAATTTTTTCAAAATGAATGATGTAACAAAGATTTTGTGATAATTTTAGTTTAGCTGGAGTTTCTTGCCCGTCCTTCTCCATAGAGTTTTTCTTCTTGGAATTGGCACTTTCACAGTTATTATAACGTATAGCACCATAATTCTTATATCTTTAACAGTTCAAAAGTGTGTGTCTACTTGAAATAGATGTTTGGTTTGATTAATCTTTATTAAATTCAAATCCACCTCTCACCCTTTCGGTAGTTCATCAAATATAGTTCGAACGTAATTAGGTCAATAGACCACTGTTCAGATCAACCTGGCGATATACACAATAATGACGTCATAGCCTATGACGACATAATAGCCCGCTTAAAGCATTGAACATGAAATTGAGGTGAAATCACTCTGAACTTTCAACACCTACTGAATAATTTCAGACTAAAATAACTGAAAACTAGGTTGAGGCTATAGTTTAATATTTATTTATTCGTGCTGTATATTAATCAGGTTTTAGTGAGAGCAAGAGAGAGAGGAAGAGGGCAAAGGTCAGTACCCTTAGCACGAGTTTTCTGTAAATGAGACGTAAAGTAAACTGGAACTTTGACACTTTCAAATTGATAATTTTCATGGAGAAAATTAGTTCCTTCTTCGCACACCAGAGGCGCTGTTCCATTTTTTCCTTGAAAATTGTCAATTTGAAAGTGTCAAAGTTCCAGTTTACTTTACGTCTCATTTACTAAAAACTCGTGCTGAGGGTACTGATCTTGGGACTTTCGAAAGAGGCCGCTCCGATTTTTTTCATCAAAGTAAATTCATGAAAAGAATCCTCCCTCTTGTTTGGAGCGTAAGGGACTAAAATCCACGGTGTGCCTTCAATAGTCATTTACGTTCCAGAGTCCCAAGTAACTCTTAGACGGTCCCGCGTCCCTGGCAGGCTCTGAAATGCAAAGGGGAACCGAAGAAACAGAGTTTTTAATATTTATTTCTCGACTTTTTTGATGATTTATCACTCTGAAACAGGAATAAATCTTATAACCCATTTTGTGGCAGAAAAGGCCATTTGTAAAAGCAAATTAATAATTATCTTTTATTTAATAAGCCACCTTACCAATCTATACTAATTTATAAAGCCGAAAAATTGTTTTGGTTGGACGCTCTAATCTCAGGAACTACTGATTCGAATTTTAAATGCGGTATGTGCTGGATAGTCAATTTATCGAGAAGGCTATAGGCTATGAAACATCACGCTAAGTTCAATAGGATCCAAGTAGTGGGGGTGAAACTGCGGAGACGATTTCAAATCAGTTAAAATATGACATTCACTTATTCTAAAGTTTATAGAAGTAGCTATCTCTGTTTTGTTTGTCAACACGACGACGGCATGACTTGTCACATCTAGGGTCTGCAAGTCATCGACATCATAATAACTAATATTATTATCTACTTTCCTGTCTAACAAACTTGCTATTTATAGGCGAAGTTGTCGAGTTGCTGCCTTGGTGGTCTAATTCAAACGCAACTGCTAAGCATGAGGTTTTGGGTCCGATTTTCGGGTCGGGCAAAGTGCTGGTCGATTTTCCATTTAGAATTTCTCAGTAGCGGCTATGGGGTTTGAATTTGTGCCCAGGTTATGGCAATAGGCTCACCCCTATTCATCATCATCATTGCAGGCCACTTTTGGACATAATTAGGCCTCTTCCAGGGAGCGTCACAGCGCACGATCTCCTGCTTTCTTCATCCAGCCACTGCCAGCTACGAGAACCTTCAGGTCATACATAATGGCGAAATGTAGGTGTACTATAAGGTAGGTATACACCACAAAAATGTTCCCAATGCTTCTGATTATGTTAAACCCTCAAACCCTTGATGGTTTATTTGGATAAAATGACCACATCAATATTAGCTATATGACGACTCCGAATGAGACGACGCCTTACATTTTTTGAAGGCTGACGTTTCATCCGCGGATGAATTATCACCTAAGGTACGATTCAGACCAACCGGCCGGGCCGGGCGGCATTTTACAATGAGGTAAAAACATTGAAATGTATCAACAGTAATTACAGTTCATATTAAAGACGTCACCCTTCCGGCCGGTTGGTCTGAATTGCACCTAAGTCGCATTAAATGCCAAGTAAACATTACAACTCAAAATAATCTTCAACCATTCACTTCCCCGATCAAAAGTAACCTTCAAATGCCTTCAGAACATTGAACAGACATAGTTTCCATTTAAAAAGTCCCTGTAAGCCGGCACCGGGATCAAGTGTATTGGAGCGGTATAAAACCTTCCTACAAGTACCTATGTGTGTCGGATTACGTATCGGTATTGACGACTATCGACTAATTGTTGGATAATCGCTTTCGATTTTTATTGCAGCACGCGTAGCATGACCACCGTAGAAACGAGTTATATCGACGGGAGAATCGACAAACTGACAGATTGAAGAAAGATTTCTATCGTCCTAAGCACGGCGATGTTTGTCACGTAGAAAAGAAATGTTTCTTCTCTACGATAGAAAGAAGTCTACAACGTCGAGCATGCCGACAATATTTTCTCTACTTTTGACACTTGGGGGAAGACACATTTCTTCTCTACAAGAGAAACTTGTCTACATCAAATCAGACCTAGACAAGTTTCTTTTTATAATAATCTTGATGTTTATCGACTTAAATTTGTTTTAAAAACAAGTAAGGGTCCTCCCAACTCAATCGCTTTAGTTTTTAGGCTGTAAAGAATAAAAAAGGATGAATGAAACTTGTACGGAAAGTTCATCAAACTTTTTTTTAATACGAGTTCCATGAAAAAATATATAAAATGAGAAACTTTCAGTGAAATAATGCAGACAGCTTATCATTCCAATGTTTATTATTAGACAAAAATGTTATAATTTTGCAAGAAACTACGTGTCATCAGTCATATACATGCAGCATAGACCCAATATTTTCTGCCCAAAATTGCCGTGATCATAATTTTTCATATAATAAATATCTGTCTCCTATAACACAAAGATAATGTTCTACACTTGTTTTTCTCTCTTTCTAGAAAGTAAATTATTTATTTGACATTTGGCTAGGAAAGACTCGTGTCCTTACTGCGTGTCTATGGTTTGGATACTTTTTGCGTTTTGTTGTCGCTTTGATTTATGTGCAAAAAGTTATTTTTATTGCAAATGAATGCACATATTTCTAGAATTATGGATAATAACTGTCTAATTCCAAGAAATCATTTTAATTTGTATTGAAAACTTGAGAATTTTACACGTTTTTTTCGTTAACTAAACGTTTTAGTTCATTCACAGCTCAGTCATTCGCCGTTGCTATGGAAAGAAATCTTATGTCTTGTCTTCATAGAAACACGAGTCTACAGGCCGCGCCATGCTCGGACAAAAGACATATCGAGTGGGATAGAAAGAGCTTTGTCTTTTCTTGGTAGAATAGAGATAGAATCGCCATGCTACGCGTGCAGGTATCAATTACGTGCTAAATAAGCATGGTACAGGTCGATCTTGAAAGTTGAGCCGCGTTTAACGAGGCTGGATTGTAGATGGGTGACCATTTATCATTGCGGGTTTCCTTCGTGTCTCGGAAAGCATGTATAGCCGTTGATCCCTGCTGTCATTTGTAGACCTTTGATAGTCTTTATTGTTTTTAAATGCTCGAATGTCTGATAACGAGTTTTAACAAGGGTTATCGTATTACTGAATTGAGGAGATCAGACCCATCTGACTATTTTATACGGATAATAGGTACTGATATTGTGGTCTGGGTAATTTTATTTGTAACTTTAACTGTTTGTTAACTCATCCGCCATACAGCAGGCATTCCTAGTGTGGTGCTAAGCTTTGACAAAATGCCCTACACGTTCCAGAGCCACGGTAACTCCTTCGAACATTTATGTATCCCTGGCAGAGAAGTTGTCCTTAATTGAGTAAGGTAAAAAAAGGAATCGGGGTAAAATATAAATGTTTTAAAACAAAAGAAAAGACTATGAAAAGACAACAACAGGCTCGAACAAAAAAGAAAACTGTTCGAGAAAATAAATTAATTGACAGTGTTTTTTTACTAAAATATAAAGAGAATGCGGGCTATTTACCTAGTGTAATTGGAAAGATAAGATCTAGACGTCCTTGCACGATATAAAGAAGTTGGAAAAATAAATATTGAACGGAAATTGGGTTTAGTAACACCTACACTAGAAACGAATTATTAAATTCCCCTCGTCATGGTTGGGGCACTCATTTAATGATTTTCACACGATAAAATAAGGACGAGGCAATCACAACACAAGAATTTTTCAAGTTAACGGGGATGCCTACATTTCTGAACATAATGACAAACAATAAACTCATCATCATCAGCCTATAACGTTCCCACTGCTGGGACACAGGCCTCCTATCTTGTGAGAGGGAGTGGGCCATAATCCACCACGCGGGCCCAGTGCGGGTTGGCAGATGTCACATGTCTTCGAATTTGATGGTTCTAAGACCTGCCGGTTTCCTCACGATGTTTTCCTTCACCGTTTGGAGAGGTGCAGTGGTGATGATATAAATTACACAAAGTAATGCGCCAGGCTGGGTTCGAACCCACGACCTACAACTCGTAAGTCGGAGCCTATATCTCTGGGCCACCACTGCTCTTTAACAATAAACTATTTATTTATTTTTAATTTTATCATCAATCATCATCATCATATCAGCCTGGGATCACCCACTGCAAAAATACAGACTGTTACAACAAAACTGTTAAAAAAAAACAAAGTTCCTGGTTAAATAAGGAATGTTTCTAAGAAAAGTGCGTGCGTTGAATTTGTTCCTTTTTTATCTATGGTCCGTGTTTAACTACCGCCATCTTTGAATTGTCTCTGCCTGAATGATCCTAACTAGATTGGACGTGGGTGGCATTTCTTTTTGCGTGGGTCTCTAAACTTTGATTTCCCAGATTGTGTTTGTGTCTGTTTTCAGAGTAAATTAAATCAGCTGAGGCTTTGTCCTTCTTCAAACATTATGGAGTAGGGAATAATTTTAGATTGTACTTGCTATTTCCCTTGGTTTCACTCCCGTCGCTTGGCTCCTTTTAGTCTACACGTGATATTTATAGCCTATAGCCTTCCTCAATACATAGACTATCCAACACAAAAAGATTTTTATAATTTGAACTAGTAGTTTTTGTGATAGCGCTTTCAACCAAACATACTATTCAGCTTTATAATATGAGTTTATAAGTATAGATTCCGGTATGCCGTATTACAGTTAGACAGGAAGGTGAACCCAGTACAGTTTGGTAAAGGCTAGGCAGATGATGAATGGCGTCAAATACTTGACAACTAAGTAATAATCGCAGCGGAATCAGAATTGCATTTTGCCAATACTTTTATTGTACGCAGACCTAAGGAGACGTAGACATGTACTAAAAAAAAGATGACGTACTATTTATTGCAGTCTCCACTTACAATGCAGCTCATTGAACAAATTATCTTTAATGTCAAATGTTGCTCATTTCGTGGTCAAACAGTACATTATAGTCCCTATTTATTTACAGTTTGCTCGATTTATGTATATCCACTACCAAAGAACATTAGTAGACGAAAACGTTCAGTATTTTCTTCTAAATAAAGGACTTAAGAAGTATTTTCTCTGAGCTCTCTCTAAACTGTCTAGGATTTATTTATTTAGAACTAGCAACCCGCCCCTACTTCTCACGAGTTTTACGACTTGGTGAAAGCATTGAGACTTCATTTTCATACTTTTCTTAATACAAATACTTCTGGCTCTGGAGTGAAAGGACAAAGAATAGCAGAATTTTTCACACTTTTGTGACGTATATTTGTAGAACTTTGATGTTAATTTAATATAAGTAATTAGTTCCTTGGAAAGTAGAGCTTATAAAGGCGCTCCCTTACCGCGAACATACCAGTTCCCTTAGCACGAGTTTTCAATCTTTTACTTTACAGCGTCTTTCCAGTATTTACAGCGTTTCTAGTATGAAAAAATGGAACAGCGCTGATGTGCGACGAAAGAACTAATTTTTTCCTTGAAAATTGTCAGTTTGAAATTGTCAAAGTTCCAGTTTACTTTACGTCTCAAATACTGAAAACTCGTGCTAATGTAACCTTACAGATTCGCAAAATTTCATCAATGACGGAAGACAATCAAGCATCATCTTGTATCAAATCTATACTAAACGTACGCGAATGCTCGTCAGTCAGAGAGGTAGTACTGTAATGCTTAAAGTCAAATCTATGATGTAACATTACACGCGAAAGTTCCCGATGAGGGAGCGCCTTAACACTTCAAAATAGCTTTCTACTGGTGAAAGAATTAAAAAAATCGGTTCAGTATTTCCAGAGGTTATTGCCTATAGACAAACTTACAAACTTTACTTTTTTATAATATTATATTAAGCAGATAATAACGCAGCTATACGAAAATAGACTTCAATTCTATTAGATACTAAATAGATTTAGAAATAGTTGACATGAAATGGTCACTGTTGATAGTCAGAAATAGAGAGTCCTCTAAATGCTTTTAGTCTGAGAATTTTGATACCTAGTGAATTGAAACAAACATCCAACATTTTTATTTTGATCAAATAGACGAAAAAAGAAAATCTTTTTAAACGCTGTCTAATATATTTCAAATAAATACGTTGCTATTTTTGTTGACTATTTTTAAAAGAAGCAAGTCTAGCAATAAAGCAGCTATTATTTAATTAAATTTATCAAAAAATAAAAACAATTATAGTGGTTGTACTTACGACACGAGTCTACGTCTAGTCTACTTACGAGTAACGACTGTCAAAGATCTACAAATGACAGCCGGGGCCAACGGTTATACCTACGTGCTTTTAGAGACACGGAGGAAACTCGCTACGACAGATGGTCACCCATTCAAAGCCCAACCTCAGCGAGCGCGGCTTAACCCAGAAGATCGGCCTGTGCGGCTGTCATTATTTAGCTACGAGCTCCTAACCTACCTAAGTAATGTACTACATAAAGTCATTCATGCAACGCCTGGCCAACGTTATCACAGGAGTTGTGCGTGTCTTCAGCTAAATTTTCGTCTGACACTCATTTGCCCAAAATACACCATTGTTTTGTGCCCCTCATTTCCATTCGCGGATTATGTAAGGTTACGTAGTGTAGCAAGAGTAGCGTTGTGGAGTATGTTTTTCAGAAGACAGTGTTGGGTCAGATTTGAAGAAGTGTGTACTTATTTTTGTGGGACTATAGATTAGGTGTTGGTCTGTTTTGGTAATACATGTTTTAAAATATGAGGGCAAGGACAAGACATTCATGTTAGTGAATGGAGAGTCAGTCGATAAGTTTTTGCCTTAAATTAAAAATAGATTGTAATAAAACTATTTTATCTACGCACACTGTACAAATAATAGGTGACAATTTCGAAACGTATAAATAGACACAGTGGGTGGTCTTATCACAAAAATATAGAAAAAGCGTCACACAATGGGTGTACTGCTGAAAAAAATAAATTGAAATACATTTAAATATTTAATGTAAATTATCAATTCATCAAATTTCAAGGTGAGTCCTTGTAACTTATAAGTAAGAATTTTTTTTTATATACAATCGTTGATCCGGAAAAACGATTTTAACGATTTCGGTCTGTTCGTTCTTGTATAAATCGGTATGTTCTCGAATCAAACATATTGTTTATTTTTCTGTAAATTGTTAGTCTAAATGACGTTGACATGTTAATATTTTAATTAAATTCGATAAATCTATTTATTTATTTAAAACTTCATGCAACAAAAAGTACATAGGCGGACTTAATGCCTGAGGCATTCTCTACCAGTCAACCAAGGGTAGTGGAGAAATAACATGGCAGGTGCATTCAAAGCAAGAGATTATAAATAAAATATAATTTAATAAACATAAATATACCTAGATAAAAAAAAATCATCTCCTATGTTATGTGACGTATAAAGTAGCTGATTTATAGCATTCACAATTTGTAGTTTTTTATTCAAGAAAACTCATCCGACTTGTTTAACTTCCGACTTGTTTATGATTTTAATACGCTATCTGCCAAGTCGGTGTTGGGGACTATCAAATTGATAGCAGCGTGTGATGTGGCACAGATGTGAACTAAATTGGGAGACAGCACGCGTAGCATGGTGGCATACAAACAGGTTTTGTCAACGGAAGAAAAGACATAATGACAGATCTTTGAAATAAATTCACACCGTCTTACCAAATGAAAGATAAACATCTGTTTATACCATACTCGTGCAATAAAACAGTCGAGTTATTTAGAAATAACTTAGTCTATTCTTGTTAGAATAGAGATAGATTGGCCATGTTACGCATGCAGCGGATGTGTCAAGATTAACACTTATTAAGCATCACAACCTTTTTAGGTTTAATTTATCGGCTTATATTATTGAAATGAAAAACAACCTGATTTTTATTAATTATCTAGTTGGTAAGAATGGGCAGATCTTACCTAAGTACCCAAACAATTTGCTGTCATCTTGCGTACAGCGTATTTTGGCGCCAACATTGGGTTATTCCGCACAAACTGCAAACGTGTTTCGTCCCTCCAAAGATGGGTGCAAAATGTAGCTTGAAATTGTTACACCAAACATTCTAGATGTTTCTGTTTATTTGTGAAACTGACCTCGAGGCGGACATTTTTGAATTAAATTAGCGTCTCGAAAATTATACGAAGGAATGAAGTCGAGTTGTAATATAATTATGTTGAATATCTTCCTGAGTTAGACAAACTCAATTGTTTGTGTAATTTTGTTTGTTTGTAAGAAGAAAATGTAGTTTATTTGTCACAAAGATAAACCTAATATGAATAGTTTGGGTGATCAAAAGTTTTGTTGTAAATACTAAACAGAATAAATCACATGTTACTGTATCACTGTTTGTGTTTTATAGTCCAAATGAGTTTATGTGACAGCAAGGGTAAAACATTTTTACTAAACTTTGTGGGTGACTTTACAAAACGTTTATATATGTACGCACACACACAAACCAACACACACACACACACACACAAATCAAATCAAAGCATTTATTTCAAGTAGGCCAGTTACAGCACTTTTGAAATGTCAAAGACAAAAACATTTCAAAAATAGTTACGTTAAATAAATAAAAACAGTTCAAAAATAGTTATGTTGCTACAGTCCCAGTCACACGACATAAAAACTGTGAAAGTACCGTAGATACACACACACATATATCCTATGAATTTTCACGCTCATCATTCGGTATCATATGCCTCGTGTAAACATCACAAACTGATCAATAACAATTAAAACTTGACAATTGAAATGGATGTCATAAGTTAAGGCGAGGCAAGTCGAAAGTTGTACAAGGACGGCTAACTTGGTGACATGTACTGCCAGACTCCTCGTGCGAGTATAGTTTCACTTAGTTCGAGTACATAGAGTAAAAATTACAGTAGATCAAGTCCAGCTTGGCCAGAACGTCTTGAAACGGATCTAATCTTTCTGATTGCTGACAACGTTTTAAAATCTTTGATATTTGATGTAAACAAAGACGCAGGTTTATTAGATTTATTATTGTGACATTAAACTAACGTAATACTGACTTTATCTCGAGAAAAAAACCTAGTTTGGTTTTGATAAAATGGAAAATAGTTTAAATAATTGCTATGAGAATGAGATGATGAGAAAATCAAAAGAAAAAGTCATTGAATGGTTAGTGCTTTCCTTCAGAAAGTTTAATATACAAAAATTAAAGTATCAAAAAATATCGTGCTCGATAATCGTAGTAGAGTATGTACTCATGTTATTAAATGTTGCCGTTCATAACGTAACCACTGATCTGATGATTTTTTCTTTTTAAC